>BRKX01000004.1:56798750-59525000 GCA_026008535.1 Perilla frutescens | reverse complement strand
TAGGAAAATTATATACTGGTGTTTAAATCAAAATTATAATGCAACACGAGTACACGAGTGCTACGACACGAGTAATTTAAGTCGTGTTATCATGCATTGGTTAAATATTCAAATGATGCACGAGTACATGAATAGTTCAATATAACAGTTCAATACACGAGAACATGCATATGCTCATTCGTATACTCGTGTAGAATTTGAATATTAACTTGAAACACGACTGTATTAGTATATTTATTTGTGTATTCATGCACTACTTCAAAAATTCATAGATACACACGAGTTCATTATTCTGCCAATTCGTGTAATCGTGCAACAGTAAAAAAATGGATATTCCACACGTTACAAATAAATTGGTGCACGATTCTATTCCAATACTCGTGTGCTGAAGGAAATCGATTCGTGTTCCAAAGAACATTCAATTCTTCCACCACTTCCAAATGAAAACTTAATATCTAGATCAATAAAAATATAGTACCGATACATAAAAATCATATCTTATTGACGCAAAAAACAACACACGCGATGTCAACAGAACTTCTTAAAATCACTTAACTCGCTGCAACGGTGATTTATCGCTGCAACGCGAAGGAATCCCTAATATTTGACTTTGCATCAGATAATTTATCGCTGCAACGGTGATTACGGAGATGAAAAATCATGATAGTCTTCAAAAATCATAGCTTCTGACCTTCGCTAATGGTAGTTTTGTTGGGAATGATAAAACAACGTTTGAAAAGGAAAGAGGCAAGTGGGAGAGAGAACGACGGTTATAGATTGAAGAGAGAAAAAGGTACTATAATACCCTTACTTTCATAATGGCTAGATACATTATTTTTTTAAAATGTGGCTATTTACATGATTTACTAAGTCAAAATGGCTATTTAAAAATTTTGCTCATTCATATAATCTTATTACTATAAATAACATCTGTTTCTTCATTTCTGAATAAGTCATTCTGACACTTTAACTTTGTTTCATAAAGAGTGTCATTCTATATAATCGACGTAGAAAATTCACATTTGTCATCATTTAATGTATGGAAAAATAATTTTTTGGCTTATTTAATATATCCACATAAGGGTGTATTAGGTAATTTAATTACTTTATTAATATGTGTGCATTTATCAAAAATTGACACTAATTATTCAAAAACGGGGGAATATTATTTTTCATGGTAATGCACAAATACACCATTGTTATGTCTTTAAAAAAAAAACTAAACCACTTAGTTTTTTAAACTTATAAAATCGAAATAAGAGCAACATTGGAAATTTAGCTTTTTATAACTTTTTTACATAAATATTTTTTTAAACTATGTGCGAGTAGAAAAAGGACTATATAATTGAGATGAAGGAAGTATGCACAATGGTGGTTACATCAATTTCTTTCTCAATATTTGTTATAAGAAAAATGATTAAAATATGAATGCGCTCACTACAACAAAATGGTCTTTAGAAATAATATTATTAACGACGACAAATGTCGTCATTTATAATAGATTTAACTAACAACATATCGTCTCTAATTACCACATGTCATCGTTACTGATATTTTTGTAACGACATTGTGGTCACTTAAAAATATTTTTTACAACGACATCATATCGTCTCAAATATGGCGCTCCTAAAAGCTTGTCCCATAGATTAAAATCATTTTAATTTTTAAGTGACAATAATGTCATCATAAAAATGTTATTAGAGATTACATGTAAAAATTAGAGACGATATGTTATTACATGAGTGTAATAAGTGAGACATTTATTGTCTAAAAAAATATGTATTTTTTTTTTTTTTTTTTTTGGTAGTGGCTATAGGTTCTGACTTCTGAGCAACTATGATCAACGTCAACTTTCGACACTAACCAACATGTGCTGAAGAATTTATTATATGTGTTCACGACTTTTTTAATTAGCCTTGATCCTATAATAGTCGTAATAATAATAGTAACAATAAGCAAGAAGTTGTTACTTCCCCAAATAGGACAAATTTAGAGATGTTGAGGAGCATTTCAAATTTTAAAAAAAAATTACTATTAAATTTAAATTTATAATTTTAATAATATTTATTTTATAATAAATATTAATTTTAATATAAATTATCATATTAGTCAACATTTATCAATACAAAATAAATTATAATTATGAAATAATCAACCATAATAATGAATTATTTATTAAAAATTAAAAATTAAATATTAAAAATCAATTATAATTCTTAATGGGATGGAATAAACGTTCCTAATTAAAAATTATAAAATTAAATTAAAGCATAAAAAAATAAAACTAAAAAATAAAATACGAAAACAATTCATAATTCTGAAATATAACATCGAGTGGAATATAAAATCTAGAGTGGTTTAGGGGTCGGGTGCATTTTCGAAAAACCTTTTTCCTATAATTCAAAAAAATAATTCCGGTTTGTACATTTAAAATTAATATTAAAATGGTAAAATATAATAAATCCAAATGAGTCTCTAACATCAACAACATGAAGTCAGCCGCTTGATATGGTATTCGTAGATGGGGTAGAGATCCTCTAGTCCCACTTGTGTGTGTCAACCGTGTGCCACCATTAAAATTATATATTGTTAATAATATTTTTTATAAAAATAAAATTTATTTTATCATAATTAATCATAATTAATATTTATTGCAAAAAAATTAAAATTTTAAAAAATTATATACCCTAAGTTTGGAATAATCAACCCCAAAAATCAATTATATTAACTAAAAAATGAAAATTAAATATTAAAAAATAATTATAAACCCTAATTGGGTGGAATAAACCCTAAATAATAATGTAAAATTATACTAAATCAAAAGAAATTAAAATTGAAAAAAAAAATAAAAGAAAAAGTAATAATTTTGAGATGTGGCATACGTTTGACACACACACAGTTGGGACTAGAGGATCTCAAGTGTCGTAGATGGGCTACGGATTTTAAAAGTTAATATGATCATAAACGAATATATTACATTTTTGGTCCATAACAGTAGGGTTAAGATATTTTTTATCTTAAAATGTATAATTTTGGTCTCAATTTAATTTTTTTCTACAATTTTGGTCCCACAATTTATATTTCACTTTTCAACACTTTTAGTTCCAAAAACTGACACATCTAACTTAATATCCGTTAAATACTTATTTTGGAGCCAAAACAATACTTATTTTGGATTGAAATTTTCATTGCATTACTTCTATTTTTCATCCTTAATTAGGCGGTCAATGAAAATAAAAAAATATAAGTACTGTTTTGGCTCGAAAGTAGATACTTAATGGATATTAAGTATAGTCCGTTAGTTTTTGGGATCAAACATGTTAATATATAAACCGTGTAACAAAAAATGTCAAAAAAATTAAACTTGGGACTAAAATTGCACATTTTGAGATCAAAAGTTTTTTAATCCTATTATTACGAGAATAAAAATGTAATTTACTCAATCATAAACTGCAAAAAATATTTAAGGAAAAAGAAACTAAGAACTAAGGGCAAAATCGTCACGGTGCACTCAAAACTCTTAATTATTATCTCTCATTGTTCTATTAGTAGACATATATATTCACAATTCACAATTAAGGATATACAATTGAGCAAGGTAAATTTTCACATACATCATTAAGGGCCGAAAATCAGGCCCGTACAACTATCAAATAAATGGGTTGTACGGGATAGGTCGGGTCGATCCGTTCTGTCCCACCCATCCAGTTCAATTCCAAAAAAAAGAGCTTCAGAAAAAAGTATAACTCATTTGACTAAATGTATGAATTATAGTCTTAAAAGTATCACTGTGTTACTTTAATCATATGGGTTTATTACATCTCAATTATGATTTAATACATGTAAATTAAGGCTTAAATTAATTAATTTTAATTTTAAACTTCACTAATTCTATTTTAGGTTATATAATTATGATTTCTTATTCCCAATCAGGGTATATATTTGTTTAAAAAAATTAATTGTTGATCGAGCGCAAAGCGAAAGCCCATGCGTTAGCATCAGACGAGTGCATTACGCTAGTTGCCGGATAATTTTTTTTAAATTGATCCCTAGTGTGTAAATTAGGGATTTATCTTATCCATTAAAATTGTTAAATGGATGGTTTAGATCTATTTTCACTTGATTATTTTTATATTTAGTTTATGTATGAAAGGTTATAATTGTCCATTACATATAAATTTAATGAGATCTTTTAATAGTTTTGAAACTTAATTGCCGTTTTTCATCATGTTTCCCATTTTAGTAAAAGTTTCATTTTTTTTTATCAAATATTTGATATTTTTGTAATCAACATATGTCAATTAACAATTTTTAACATCCATGAATTTAATATATTATGCATATCACTCTCTAAATTATTGAGAAATCAATTAAATCAATATCAATATTATTACATAGTTAGCTTTTAATTATTTTATAGTTATTTCAGAGTTAATTGTTTTAATTTATTACGTAAGTTTATTTAGTAGTTATTTAATTTAAGTTCTTAATTATTCTCCATTAATAAAATATTTTTAATAGTAATGAATTAATATATTTTAATTAACAATATCAAAAGAACAAATTTGCTTGTTTCATACTTTGTTAATACAAAAGATTAAACTACAATTACAAGCATCTTAGATAAGAAAAGTAGCATCATTATATAACTAGCTAATCGTATGTTAAAGCAATATATAATAAGAAAAAAAAAGCAGTACATAAAAATAACAAAATAATATATTATGACACTAAATATTTCAACAAAAACAAAACATTTCAAAATAAAATAAAAGCATTATATTCACAAAAAAAAAACTGAATTATGAAAGAATATGTGGATATATTATTTTAAAATCCTAGTACTATAAATCTCAATCATATAAAAAAGTATAAAAAATCGCGAAATACACCATTCTTAATTTTTAAAAGAGCAAATAGATATATAAATCTCATAAATAAAGCATTCTTAAGTGATCACTAATAAGCATATAAAAACCATCATAATTCATAAATCTAAAAAAAACATTCTCAAGTTTTAAAAGAGCACATTGATATATTATTCCATAATTTTTCATGTAAAAATTTATAGTAATCCTAACAATCATAAATACAGAATCATAATTCACAAAAAAAAAAAAAAAAAAACCTATTCTAAACTCTAAAAGGAGCAAAGGGGTATCTTATTTCAAAATGCTACAACTATAGATATCAACTGATCAATCTCTAATACTCTTATAAAAAGAGCATCAGAAATCACAAAAACAAGCAATTTGAAGTTTTAAAAGAGCACATTCATATATTATTTCATAATCTTTCAACTAAAAATTTATAGCAATCACTAACAATTATATATATAAAAAACACACAACATAATTCACATAAAAAGCATTATGAATTCATAAAAAAGCATTTGGATATGTTATTTAAAAAATCTACAACTATAAATTTATGTATAATTGTTAGTGATTGTTAGAAATTTTTAGTTGAAAGATTATGAAATAATATATGAATGTACTCTTTTAAAATTTCACAATGCTTATTTTTGTGATTTATGATGCTCTTTTTATAAGAGTATTAGAGATTGATCAGTTGATATCTATAGTTGTAGCATTTTAAAATAAGATACTCCTTTGCTCAAAAAGCATTATAAATTCATAAAAGAGCATTGGGATATGTTATTTTAAAAACCTTCAACTATAAATTTCAACTCAATCTCTACTACTCGTATAAAAAAGCATTAGAAATCTCAAAAATAGCAATCTCAATTTTTAAAAGAGCAAAGGGATAAATATTATTCCATAATCTCAACAATAACTTTCAACATACTCTTAAATTAAAGTAGAATATAGGCATGCATTTATATTAACTATGTAGAATAAAACAAAATATATATATATATATATCAATGTAGTGTTACTAATTCTTTCGTCCAAGAAAATAATAAATAATACACCAATCCAAACTTTCAATAAAACCAATTAACAAATGAAAAAAAAAAAACGCTTACAAGGGATTTGATGCATATAGGTGTTAATTAAGGTTTCAAACTCTATGTAAAAGATGGAAGTGAATTGGAGATCCTTTCAAATATGTTCCAAAATTGATAATAGGCATTTACTAGTTTTAATTAGGTGAGCATTTAATTTTCCTTAAACACGTTATTTCTAAAAAAAAAAAATACATGGTTTACAGAAATACCTATATACATGCTAACCCTCTCCTATCTATATATATATATATATATATATATGTTCGAAAAGTGTTGTACTCATATAAAATTCTTGATAGATGTATTTCTAAAAATAATCTTAATATTTACTAAGTTTTAGTATACTTAACTGATAATTGATGCATTCCCTTTTCAGCTAATCACCAAATTAAATTATTTCAAAGATCTTATACTTGTATGCAGATTTTATTTTGTACAAATACCTCTACTACATATATGTGAGTTTTTCGTAAATTCTAGATTAAATTCCAACATATCCCTTTAATACTATTGATGTGGATGGAATATATTTTATTAATTTCATTGATGAGGATCACCTATAAATTTTGTTTATAATATTAAAAATGTAAAAATTCATGTGATAAATGTAAAATAAAGCATTTCAATAAGAGATTATCTAAAGTATATAACTCTATATAAATAATTTCATAAGAACGTACCTCAAAGATCTAATAGTTGCAGAAATTATTATCAATATTTTTTTTTCAAAGTTATTGAATTAAGCATAAGATCGAGTGACGCATAGAAGAGAGCAACTAATTCGATTCCTACTCTATTGCTTTTGTACACAAAATTTTCATGGAAGCAATCCCTTAAACATTACTCATCATCCTACTAACCCCTCCTCAAGACACGTCATCCTACTAATGTCTCCTTAAGAGACGTATGTATATTGGAGTAACAACAAGTGGTAACAAATACATACATTACATTATATTTAAGTCTATGTATATTATATATTTTAAATATTGTCTCCATCTACATTGAAAGTATATATATATATATACACGTTTATATATATGTATGTCTTTATATGAAATAATAACCAAATAAAATAGATTTATGCACTTACTAATTTAATTTCGACTAATGGAACTAAGTTTATAACTAAGGCGCAACATAGACTAATTTGAGATTGAATAATTAAAATAACACGAATTTCACGGGTTGAAATAAATAAATATTGAAACATTAATTAAATTTAAAAAGGGGCAGTGACAAAGGCACACCTGAATTAAGATGATCAAGTTCTGAAATAATGAAATGTAATATGACGCATGTTCAAAGAGATACATAAATTGCTGTT
Source organism: Perilla frutescens (assembly GCA_026008535.1). Taxonomy (NCBI): domain Eukaryota; kingdom Viridiplantae; phylum Streptophyta; class Magnoliopsida; order Lamiales; family Lamiaceae; genus Perilla; species Perilla frutescens. The sequence goes on along the minus strand of BRKX01000004.1, from coordinate 59,517,702 downwards.
TTAGTTTGGGATTGAGAGAGACGTATATCAGACGGTCTACTTCTAAAGAAAGCCATGAACCAAAGATTGCTTCTGGAGAGCAATGAATCTAGCCTTGATATCAGAAGCTGCTTCTTTGATTTGATCATTTTTGGCCTTGTTCATCACTAGTTCTGCTTTGGTTGAGGATATTTTCTGCTGCAGCAAACAAATTTCTCTTTCACACACCTCCAAATCCTTCTCCAGGCAATCAATGGATGCATCAAACTCGGCCTCCTGTTCCTTAAACCACTCCTGATATTGGAAACTGATCTTTGTATGGGACATGTATTCAAGCCTCTCCAGAATCCACCCCACACTTAGCTTACGGCTCTCTAAATGTCGGAGTTCAGAGATCATGCTATCGATTTCTGCACGTGTGAGATCGAGGAAGTTAGTCCTCTCTAGCCTTTGGTAGACATGGCAGATACGTTCCAGGAATGTGGAAAGAAGGTTGGAGGACTTGACATCAGTGCCCCTAGTAATGTCACCATATTTGTGGAAGATAGCTTTTAACAGAGGGGCAAATTCTGTCTTCACCCTGTGGCCTTGCACGTATTCAAAGGCATCATTGAAAGAAGATTCAATTTCTTGAGGTCCTTGAATTTCTGAAATAATTTCCACGCTTAGATCATCCGCCTTGTTGTCTTCATTTCCTTGAAGTGGCTCGACAGGTGCTTCATCGAGAGCCGTCATCGTTGGTCTCGAGCTGGAAGAGTGGCTAGGGATCTTCGAGTAACCTCCTGAACATCTGAGAGAAAATGGAGGAGAAAACGGATAGTCCTACACAAGTGAAAATAATGCATACAAGCATTAGTAAAACAACACAATTCCCAGGATCATAAGAGAATTAATTTTGTTAATTAAGACTATATTCTTAGAAATAACGGAAATCAGCTAAAACTAGACAAATTTTGATGTATCTTAAATATTGAAGAGGGCTAAGTCCCGTTTCTCTCTCTCAACTTTTCTCTCGCAATTAGGTAATGCAAATATGCTTCAAACAGACAACATTTTGTTTGACGGGAGACAAAAAAAGGATTAGCTAGAGAGAGATACATTTGTTTAGCAATTAAATTGTACCTGATCATCATAATTAGTAGTCTTATGAATTTTCTTTGCAGCTTCTCTATATTCACATTCTGCTCTTCTCTTTTTCCCTCTCCCTCTCCCTCTCCCTCTCCATCTCCCTCTTCCAGCCATTTCTATTTAGATTTGTGTAGATTATTTCTAATTCTGAAAATTATGGTTTAATTTTGTGGTGAAATGCGGTAATTTCAGTGCCCTTTTTCTTCTTTTCCTCTCTTGCGATCGCAGCAAGAAAACAAGTAAATATATATACATATATATGTGTGTGTGTGCTTCTTCAATTCTAGAATTTCTAGCAACACACAAAAAGCATGAACGGATGATCGTACGACGTACCTTACAACTTGAAAGGTACGAGTACCGTGTCCGGAAAGGGGTGTGGATCATTTGCCATTGCATGCATTTGAAATGTTTCTGCAGCAAGCTTAGAAGCAATGCTATTATTATATTATTATCTCTCAAGGTCGAATGGGAATTGGCTCATATAAAGTTGTCCGATAAATTATGGAGCATCCTATAACTTATGCTTGAGATATAGTATTTTGATCTTACATCTTCGTTACACATGAAATGCTTAATTCTAAAATCTAATTCAAATGAAACAACAGACCAGAATGACCTACGAACTCAAATCTCATCCGGCCAAATAATAAAACCACTACAAGAAAAACGGCTATAGATGACGTGCATTCCGCGTCATCTATTACAACACCGAGTGTTGTCTATAGCAGTGTAGTCTATTAGGGGCGGTCAAAGATAACACGTAAAACGCGATGTCTATCTTGGAATAGACAATGCTCGAATGGCTAAAGACAACGTGTAAAACACGTCATCTATCTTGGAATAGACAACACTCGAATGGCTAAAGACAACGCATAAAATGCGTCATCTATTGTGTAATAGACAATGCTTGCTCGGCTAAAGACAACGTGTAAAATGCGTTGTCTATTTAGTTAAAGACAACGTGTATTTTATTAAAGACAACATGTAATACGTGTTGTTTATTATGTTATAAACAACGTGACATACGTGTTGTCTTTTTTGTAGAGATTTTAATTTTTTTTTACTAATTTTTTTTATTTATTCTATTATATATAAACACTCGCTTAATTTTCAAATAATAATTAAAATATAAAACTCAAAATCTCTAATAAAATATTATAATTCATTGTTTACATAAACCATATTATCCGAATAACAATAATAACCCAATGTTCTATCGAAATACTTTGTCCAAGTAACAAATATGAAGTTTAAAAAATACAAACTGCATACATTTCTTCCAAAATTCAGATGTACTTCATCATCATTCTAGTGAGTCAACCACCCGATCGCATCAAAACTTCGGCAAAAATGTTGCATCTTCCACTAAGTAGCAAAAATATGTTCATCAGAAACAAGCCAAGACATTATAATGTAAGGTTTACTTAATTTGTAGAAAAGAATTCCATACCTTGATCATTTCCCATAATGCATTTTTTCTCCCTCCTTTTCCATTAGTCAAATTGAAAGATATAATAGCCTTACACACATATTACAAGACACGATAACTTAAGGATTATCTCAGACAACAATTGCCTCAAGACATTATTAGACACAATTTTTAAACTAAAAGACCGCTAGCCTGCAGATGCCCGTATTGAAGCTGGAGAATTACACATTTTACTATTTTTAATTGTACGTGATAGCACAAACATTGGCTTAAGCACTGTCACAACCTAACAAATGTTTAAACAGGGACTTCTAAAATAAGAAGACCTGTTACAGCAGATAAATCAAATGTAACAATATACCAGTCGCAGCAATTGAAGATAGGATCCCATAAGGGGAAATGGTTTAGATTTGAGAAGCTGTGTCTGATTGCTAGGAGTGCGGCTTTGTCACCAGGGTGACAAAGCTCTACTGCTGCAAAGAGTTGAGGGAGCAGAATGAAGAGGAGGAGAAATAGCATGTAACTCCTCTAAAATTCGGTTGTGCTTCGTCATCATTCTAGCAAATCAACCATTTGACTTAATTCCATCAAGACTTCACCACTTGAGTTACAACTAGACATATATATACATAAGTTGATGTTCTATAGTATTAATTAATTAATTTTGAATGAATAATATTATATAAATTAATTACATGAATACATGCATGTGAACACAGATCGATGCTACTATACATGAATCATAATTTTCCTTTTTTCTTTGAGTTTTGATTTTTCTAATCTATCAGTCTCACATATATGTATATATGTTCATTAATCACTGCAAATTAATAATCTAGGAATTAAAGCAATAAAATTCTCCATCAACTCAACTTTAAACTAATTAAGGCTTCAGGAAAAACAACAGGTCCATTTACGAAATTGGTATAATTTTTTTCCATATATATTAGAAATTAAATTACATATGTTTTTGCATTCATTCATTTTCATGGAAAAATTTATGATAGAGTAAGATAAATTGTTTGCTTTTATGTACAAATGCGTGTAAAAGGAAAGCACGTTAGGTGAATTAAAATTAACAACTGGAATTCATGCAATCTTTGCTTTGTAATCAATCTCAACTAAAAATAGAAAATAAAATGAATGATACACTAACTAGTACATATATAATTAGCTAATCAAATTTTACAAAAAATTGAAAATATATAAATAGTGTAAGTAACGAAGAAGCTACTAGCTAATTAAGCATGGAGCTAGCAGATCAGTTTAGTTATATGCATGCATACCTCTAACCTCTGCAGGCTCTTTGCCAGCTGTTGGGTATCTAGCCTAGTCGGGGGTTCATCTCTTGGTTTCCGACTCTTCTCGGTTCACTTCACAGTTGCTCAAGAAACTAGGAGCCTTGATTTCTTTTGCTCTAGTCTTCAGTGAGTCTAAGGAGACTTGTTCTTCACAGATTTCTTCTTCTTCTCTTTGTTAAGTAGATCTGCAATGGAAGATAGTTAGAACACAGTAAGAGAGCAGTAAAATAAGAGCAGAAGGCAGAAAACAGAAGAAAAGATCGAGTAAAGGTGAAATCAGAGATTTAGAAAGTAGAGAAAGATGTGTCTTAGGGACACGATGGCTCAGTTCTTTCCCACGGCGGCACAGCTCTTTCGGCGACAACAGACCCAGGCCACAAAGGGGTTTAGGTGAATATCGGCTTGAAGCTCTCACTATCACACACTCACGGCCACTCAGGAGTCCAAATGAACAGGATTCCGGCCAACAGCTCAAACAGAATAGCAGAGCTCTCTAGAACACTCGAGAGAATAATGTGAGGCTTGAGAGAAAATGAAACGGCGCGAGAGGTTAAGAAAAGAGAATGATAATCAGATTAGGAAAATTAGGGTTAGAGGGGGTAATAAGGGTAATGGGCTTAGGTTAGGCTAATGGGCTTCAGAAGCTGGGCCCAAAAATAAATAAAGAGCATTGGGCCAACCCAGAAGCTGGGCCCAAAAATAAATAAAGAGCATTGGGCCAACCCACCATATATCCACCTTTGGCCCATTGGTCTTTATGTCACCTTGGAAGTGCTCACCAACAACTGGATTTATCATCATTGCGTTTTTACTCTTACATATCATACAGACAAGATAAGAGAGGGAGAGAGAAATACTATTTGTATTAATCTCAATCTCAACACTAGAGACCAATCCAATTTTAGCAACCCATCTCAAGTCATTCACTGACTATCCTTGATTGAATTGCAACCTAGCATTGAACCAAAAAAGGGTAAAATAACCAATCATACTGAAAACAACAACTTTACAGAGGCAGATAGGATATTCAGGCACACAACCTAGAATACCATCACAAGTAAGGCACAAAACAGAATTCAACCAAGATCCATGTTCAAAGATCTTTTGCAGGCACTCAGCTTTGCAACTGGGAGACACTTAGTGCCCATGTCTGCTGGGTTGAATTCAGATAGGATCTTATCAAGTAAAACATCCCCTTTTTCCACAACATCATGAATAAAATGAAATTTCACATCAATGTGCTTAGTTCTACCATGAAATACAATGTTCTTGCATAATTGAATTGCAGATTGGCTATCAGAGTAGATAAGAGGTTTATCATCAATGAGTTTAATTCCAGATAGCACTCTATTAAGCCAAATGGCTTCTTTTACAGCCTCAGTAGCAGCAATGTATTCAGATTCAGTAGTTGATAAGGTAACAATACTCTGCAATTGAGATTTCCAGCTAATACATGCATTACACAAGGTAAACACATATGAGGTAGTTGACTTTCTTTGATCTCTATCATTTGCATAATTAGAGTCAACATAACCAACACATTTGATCCCATCATCTGCCTTTGAGAAGGTCAGACCACTATTCATAGTGGATTTCAAGTATCTGAGAAGCCATTTAAGAGCTTCCCAATGAGGTATGCCTGGATTAGCCATATATCTACTCAAACAAGAGACATCATAAGCAATGTCAGATCTTGTGCTAATCATCATATACATTACAGAGCCTATGACATTAGCATATGGAACATATTGCATTTCAGCTATCTTTGACTCAGTTTTAGGAGATTGGTCTTTACTTAGCATAAAGTGAGAAGCCAGAGGCACATTCACAGGTCTGCAATTTTCCATATTAAACTTTTTTAGAACTTGATCAACATAGGCAGTTTGATGCAACAAGAGGTAGACTTTTCTCTATTTCTTTCAATATTCATGCCAAGTATTTTTCTTGCATCACCAAGATCCTTCATATCAAAATTAGCACACAGGCACTTTTACACATTCATCACAGTTTCCAGGCAGGGGCTGATCAGGAGCATATCATCCACATAAAGCAGTAAGAATATAGGAATATTAGATTGCATGAAGTACAAACAATGATCAAATTTACTTCTAGTGAAGTTTATACTTTGCATGCATTTGTCAAATTTTTATGTTCCATTTCCTAGGAGACTATTTCAGACCATACGAGGACTTCTTAAGAAGGCACACATGATTTGGGAATGTTTTATCAATAAAGCCCACAGGCTGATGTATATAAATGTTATTCTCAAGTTCACCATGCAGAAAAGCAGTTATCACATCCATTTGTATAAGTTCCCAATTGAAATGAGCCACAAGAGCAAGCATAATTCTCGCAGTAGTAAATTTAACCACAGGAGCAAAATTCTCATTATAATCAATGCCTTCTTTCTGTGTACAACCCTTTGCAACTAATCTGGCTTTGTATCTCACATTATCAATGTCTTGTTTTATTTTAAACAACCACTTGCATTCAACAACATAGCAGTTATCAGGTTTTTCAACAAACACCCAAGTATTGTTATCATGCAAGGATTTGATTTCATAGTTCATAGCATCAAACCACTTATTAGATTCAGAGGAATTCACAGCTTCAATATATGTATTGGGCTCAAACTTATCAACATTGCTGAACACATTAAAAGCATAGAGAGACTGGTTACAATCATCATACCTAGCAGGTAATCTCACATTTCTTCTTGGCCTATCTCTAGCAAGTTGATAATTATTCAGATTTTCAGGTTCAGGAACTGTTTCATGCTCATTTTCAGAACTAGAGCTTGTTTCAGAGTCAGACACGGTCATGTTATTAGTGGGTTCATCACTTGTCTCATGATTAGACACAGAATCATTTTCATCAAGTTTATTTTCAACAACAGGTTCATTATGATTCATATTTTCAAGTTCAGACAACACTGGGGTCAGGTCATCCACCTTACTAGGGACAGCAGAGGTAGAAAAGAAGAAATCATACATGTTCTGATTCATGTTATTCAGTTTCTCCACCTCACTTGGAGCAGCAGAGTGTGAGGATTCAGGTAGACAAGGTAAATCTTGCTCATTAAATAAAACATCCCTGCTAACACATGTTTTAAAACCAGGAACACTCATATCCCAAAGTCTATAGCCCTTCACACCATCAGGGTATCCAAGAAACACACACTTTCTAGCCCTAGGTTCAAGCTTACTTAATTTTTGATGCACATAAGTAGCACAACCAAAAATTCTCAAGTTATTCAAGCAAACAGACTTATTTAAGAAAATAGATTCAGGTAACTTGCCATGCAGGGGAACAGAGGGAGACCTATTGATCAAATAAGATGCAGTCATAAGAGCTTCACCCCGGAAATGTTTGTCTAATCCAGAAGCAATAAGCAAACTTCTAACTCTCTCAAGGAGAGTCCTATTAATTCTTTCAGCTACTCCATTTTGCTGTGGCGTATAGGGAACAGATTTATGCCTTTTTATTTCTCTTTCAGAACACCAATTATCCATAACATGGTTACAGAATTCAAGACTGAACACCAATTATCCATAACATGGTTACAGAATTCAAGACTATTATCAGTTCTGAGGCATTTAATTTTCTTTTTAGTCTGATTTTAGATTTCAAGTGCCCATTTAGAAAATTTAGTGAACACATCAGACTTGTTTTTCATAAGAAACACCCAAGTTTTTCTAGAGAAATCATCAATGACAGACAAGAAAAAACATGTTTCCACCATGAGTAGGCTCTTTAGCTGGGCCCCAGACATCAACATGCAGATATTTAAGAATTTCAGTACTAACATGCTTCCTAGGATAAGGCACAGAAACAGGAAAATGAACTTTATGATGTTTTCCCATCACACATGGTTCATAGAAAGATATGCTAGTTACTTCATCTTTGCCAAAAGCACCAGATTTATGCAGGATTTCAAGACCTTTGTTACTCATGTGCCCTAGTCTAGCATGCCACAAAGTAGTTTTATCCTCTTGGACCATATTAGCAGCAGGTAATGGCACAGATTCAGCTTGCACAGCATACAAGTCACCTTTTCTAGGTGCATTGAAATAAAGCATAGAGTCTTTTTCAAATTTAAACCTCGGGTAATTCACAGAACCATCAAGCATTTTGTCAGCAATCTTTGACATAGACAGCAAACTAAATTTCAATTTAGGCACATATCTGACATCAGTTAAAGTAAGCATGCTCCCATTTTCAAATTTCAGACAGATATCACCTCTTCCTTGTATCTCACAGTTTTGACCATCAGCAAGAGCAACATGACCAGAATTCATATAGTACAGGTTATGAAACATGTGCTTAAAAGGAGTGACATGAAAAGTGCAGCCAGAATCAATAAGCCATTCATTATTATGCACATTTTTGGACACAACATTAGTATAATTTATGAATTGAAAATCATAAGCATCATGCACCATATAAATGCCATCATCCTCATACACATTATTAGCATGTTGTTTAGGCTCATAATTCACAAAATCTTTATTTCTTTTAGACTGTTTGCATCTATTTGAAAAATGGCTAGGTTTTCCACAATTCCAGCAAGTTTTTCTAGGATTTTGATCAAAATTTTAATTTTGAATATGATTTTGATTCTGATTTTGAGTGTGATCAACCTGCCTTTCTCTTCTATATCTTTCAGCAGCCAAAACACTTGGATTTTCAGGATTCATAGATTTAAAACTGTGATGAGGATTTCTGTTATTATTCTTGTTAACATACATGATTTCACCATGCAGGGGCTGGGTTTTTAATTTCTTTATCTCACTTTCTTTTGCCTTTAAGCCAGTAACAATCATATCACAAGTCACTTTAGACCCACCATATTTCAATGCAAACTTTACTTCAGCAAAAGACTCAGGAATAGACCCTAACAGGATTTGGGAAGCACATTTTTCAAGAGAATCATCACCAGCAAGTTTTAAATCTTGGAGCAATTTATAGAAATCATCCATATTGGCATCAACATCTTTTGAGGTATCCATTTGAAAAGACATAAACTGATTTTGTAAAGACCATACAGATTCTTCAGATTTAGCAGTATATAAGGAGATCAGATTATCACACAGTTCTTTAGCACATTTGTGATGAGACACCTTTCTGACAACAGTACTGCATAAATTCAACAAAATAGTGGCCCTAGAACTATCATTCATATCATGCAGCTTTTCATCATCCACAGAATCATCATTTTTTGTAAAAATGGCTTTATGCACTTTTTCTTTAACCAAAATGCATTCAATTTTAGTTTTCCAATCTTGAAAATCTGATGAGAATGAGACCATGCCAACCAAGGAAGATGAAATGCACCATGGCAGCCCCAAGTGGATTGCTATGTTGTCCATTGAAGATGAAGAAGATTAAAGCATGATAAGAGTTTAGAAGGCAGTCGGTATGGGCATACCGACTACGTGTTGAAGTTTAAGCCCAAGAAGACCAAGGCATGAAAGTGGCGAGTTTGGGCAGCCCATTAAGGAGTCCTACACGCCATCTTGAAGGCTCAAATCCAGTTAGGATTTATTTTATCTAGATTAGAATTTTATTTATTTAATTTTTGGTCTTTTCTAAAATTACCTTGTTTAGAATTTTATACAAGGTAGAACTCTTTTTTTTTCTTTAGAATTTTCGTCCATGTTGGACTTTTATTAGACTTTATTTTCATCCATAGCTATAGTATAAATAGGAGAACTATATGTTATTTTTAATTTAGACATTGATTAATATTTGAAGTTTATTTTCAATTGTCTCACGATCCATCGGTTGATCACCTTTATTCTTTTATTATTTTTGGTTCAAAAGAAATACTCATTAGATCCAGCAAGTCTAAGGTTCTTTCAAGTTCTTCAAGTTTATGGGGGAATCGCTATCAAATTGAGGAGTATCATTCATCACATTTGTGGATTCCAATCTACGGGTTCGACAAGGTACAAATCATATCACCAATCTGCCATCCTTCATCTTCATTCCATCGTATCCATCTTCATACTTCATCACGTAAGAATATCCTTTCCACGGTCTATGAGCCCTAACTCTAACAGCTAGAATCACCCATATTCGTTCATAGCCTAGCCGTCCCATATTCCTATTTGTTTGGTTTGTGTTTTGTCTTAGTTGTGTCATAATTCTAGATATTCTAAGTGTCTTAATTATCGAGTCTACTTCAGTTTATATTCGAGTCCTTTTCTTCGTGTTTTAGTCATTTATATCGTATAGTTAGTCGGGTTGAATCCTTCATTCCGCTGACGTTGTTCGAGTCCTTTAGAAGTCTTCCACTTGTGTATCGTTGTGACTTAGATTCATTGTCCGTGTTATATAAAAATCATCTATGTCATTAAAAGGCACCATATGCACATTATTCATGATTAAATGTAATCACAGAGGCAGCAGGGGAAGAAAAAATAGCCAATAAACAGCCCAAAAGCACAGCATAACACCTAGAAATAGAAATTTGCCCTCCTAGACAGGAAAAACAAGCAATCTAGAGGAATCAAGTGCTGAGGCTAGCCCAGTTCTCAGCACAGATTTATCTGTGGAGTAAGGATTCACTCAGGACAACATCTAGCTTGTTTTTCAACGAGAATTGACCAGAAAACAGAGTCAGATCTTCAGAAACTCACAAAACCACTGAGTTTTAACAGATTTTTACCAAAAATCACGGCAAAACCCTCACAGAGCAGGGAATAACAAGGAAACCACCAGATCAGGAAGTCACACAAGTAAAAAATAACAACAAAACCAGTAGAAACGCCCAATGGCTTCCAATGAACCCTCCACTACCCCTGCTATCCAGGCTACTCGCACGAGGAGACCCAAAGAGGAATCCAGATGAACTAAACCATAAGCAAGAGGTAGTACAGACATTGAATACCAAGGGTTCATAAGAAGGTAATCCAAAGCTCTCAAAGAGATCGCAGAGAACAGAAAAAATACGGAAGCAAGTAAAGGATCGCAAGATACCACACAAAGGGCTAGGGTTTTCAGCCGATTCTCCTAGACAAGAGAGAGATCGGACTTACCAAATCCTTGCTCATTGGGAGCGATCAGGCACAACCTTAATGGCGGTGGGGTGAAGGGAATGAGAGTCGGAGGGTGCCTCTGGCTAGGTCCCCGTGGCTCTTACACCACTGTTGGGTATCTAGCCTACTCGGGGATTCACCTCTTGGTTTCTGACTCTTCTCGGTTCACTTCACAGTTGCTCAAGTAACTGAGAGCCTTGATTTCTTTTGCTCTAGTCTTCAGTAAGTCTAAGGAGACTTCTTCTTCACAGATTTCTTCTTCTTCTTTTTGTTAAGTAAATCTGCAATGGAAGATAGTTAGAACAGAGTAAGGGAGTAGTAAAATAAGAGCATAAGGCAGAAAACAGAAGAAAATATCGAGTAAAGGTGAAATCAGAGATTTAGAAAGTAGGGAAAGATGTGTCTCAGGGACACGACAGCTCAGATCTTTCCCACGGCGGTGCAGCTCTTCCGGCGACAACAGACCCAGGCCATAAAGGGATTTAGGTTGATATCAGCTTGAAGTTCTCACTATCACACACTCACGGCCACTCAGGAGTCCAGATGAACAGGATTCTGGCCAACAACTCAGAGAGAATAGCAAAGCTCTCTAGAACACTCGAGAGAATAATGTGAGGCTTAAGAGAAAATAAAACAGTGCAAGAGGTTAAGAAGAGAGAATGATAATCAGATTAGGAAAATTAGGGTTAAAGGGGGTAATAAGGGTAATGGGCTTCAAAAGATGGGGCCAAAAATAAATAAAGAGCATTGGGCCAACCCACCACACCAGCTTCACTATCTTGGACAGCAACACCAGAATGAGTAGCCAAGCTTCTGCTACCTGCTGCATGCGCCCATATATATATACACACACTTCCATAATTTTTAATAATATGTTTATGTTTGTCTGTTGCCTTCAATTTAGGATGTGGCTTTTGATTGCTGTGTTTTTCTTTCTAGAAAGATCAATGAATTAATATTTAACAACTACAGAGTTTAAGTGATATGAATCTTGATTATCCCATTCTCATAACCCTTTGGCAATCTATTCTTGGACATCCACAGTTTATTTATCAAAAGTCATCAATCTATTTAAAATACAAACAAATAAGAGATTTACACTACATAAATATTCTACCTAAAATGGTGTAATACTGCTAAAAAGTGAAAATCCTATAAATGAAAAAATAACATAGAGAAGAGCAGAAAGAGAAGACAACAGAGTGAGTCAAGATAGGAGAGTTATGGAATTATAGAAATAATGGCGCCACAAATGCAGAAAGGCCAAATGCTCGAAAAATATGAATATGAAGCATAATCATCATTTGACTCATATGGATCCGTCATACATACTACAAAGGAAGAGCTACAACAGTTTTCTTAGGTTTATCATTTAATTGTAATTTCATAAGCAAATGATCATTTAGCATGAGATTGCAGACAACCAATTTATGTGTACAGCTTCGATACCTCACATAGACAACTATTCGATTAATAGCAGCTTTACATATCTGGAAAGTAACCATTTAAATTTCAGAAAAACATACGATTCTATATTTACATTAAATGCAAGTCTCGACAATAGTTTTTGCTCTAACCCATGTTGGAAGAAAAGAAAGACGATAAATTAAACAGAAATTAGAATCAATCATGATTTTCTATTATCCCCCTTCCTTGTACAAATATGTTTCTAACCCTATAAGGAGAAGGTCTGTAATACTTTGTAAATATATAAGAATAGAAAATAAAAAAAAGGCCTTTCGATTTTTTCATCTGTTCTTTATTACAGAAATTAATACAATTTTATTCATAATGATGCTAAACCATGTTTTAACATGGTATCTGTTGGAAATTAAACCGATCCGAAACGATTTCGAGTAGAATAAAATCCGTCTTTTCGATCAAATCGAACTGGAGCGGAAGCGGTATAAATCAGACAATAGATCGTGATATAAAAATATAATATCCATGAGAATTAAATTTATTTAATGCTAAAGAGGAGATAAAGAAAATACCTTTTTCTTAAATCTCCTTCGTCTTCTTTGATCAACTTTGAATCTTGAATATCGTAAACACCACAATCTTCCGATTCGATTCTTCCTTTGAACGGCAGTGAGTGGGCACCGGAATAAATCTATTAAGTTCCTAACTTAATTTTTCTACGATTATTTCAACACATGAAATCATAGAATTAGGCTATAGTATTGGGAGGATATTTAATTTGAATTAAAACAAAAAACAAAAGAGAAAAGAAATCAAAACAAAACCAATTTCATTTATATCGCCGATGAGAATGGCGTGAATTGATATTCACAATATCAATTAGAACTATTGGTTTCTTTCTTAATCCCAATGTCATTCACGTCTCACGTGATATATATATATATATATATATATATATATATATATATATATATATATATATATATGCGTGAGGATTAATTGTGGTGTTTTCCAACTCTTCTATCTTTATAATTAGATATAGGTCAAATCCCAATACATATCAGTTTCCTATTTTAAACAGATTCAGAATCGTTTAGATAAGGAAACAAATTAATAATTATCTCAAATAATTATTAATTATCACTAATATGTAAATAATATAAATATCTTATATTTATTTAATTCCTAGCACAGTCAAACTGTGGAATATCATATATTCCCGGAATTAACTAATATTTACACATAAGCCCAAACTTTATGAAAACTTATTTTTCATAACACTTTAGGAACTTAAATATTATTATTAACCCGTCAATAAAATAGGAAGGCGAATCGGGGACCATGGACCTATAATCAAGAGCTCCGATAAATTGAATAAATAATTAAACTCTTTAATTAATTTATTCAACTTATTAATTCCAATATTATTCCACTAAAAATTCGGAATTGCACTCTCTTTAATTATAGAACATATTTACTCTACGAATTTGAGCACTCCATTGATTTAATCATTTCATATGAATTAATCCTCCATAGATAATTCATAATTGAAAACAGGTAATATCCGTTAACCTCTTCAATTATTTCTTATCCTCATTTACCATTAATTCACCAGTGAACGATTAATTTATAACTGATTTATAAATTAGAGATCTCTAATCACTCATTTCCAGAATTAACAAATGAGAGAATTATCTTTCTGCTTCTCAAAAGAAGGAATGGATTCCATATATGTAAATTACATTCCCAGCTATTTAATTCAAACGTGAATCTAAAATGCAAGTTTAGAGAATGTTGGCAAACAAACTTTAACGAGCAAATTAAGAAACACATTGAAATAAACAGGAGTCTATAATCACTCAAGATTAAGATTATTCATATATGATCATCTTGTGATTTAATTTAATATTTCTTTTCTTTAACGGAATTTGAAGGAATAATTAAGTTAAATCGGTCCAAGTCCTATATGATCATATCATATATAAATGCACCCAACTGGATGTCTCTACATCAACGGTTTGGATAAAACGGTCACATTCATAATGTCATTGGGCTGCATTAGTGACATTTAAATTAAAGATCCCATACTTTAATTAAATTCGTCACGGACTTCATTTTTAGTTTATTTTTCATAATCTTAATCCTCTTGTATATAACACTTATATACTAAGATTATGGTAACATTAAATAAACCAGGAATTTTCTATGATGTAAAATAAATGTATACAAGAAGCATATTATTTCGAAAATAAATGTTGCTTTTATAAATAAGATAAAAACAATTCACAATTGCTTTAAGGGCACAATCCCCAACAGTATCAGAGCAGGTGATGATCCTAAGAACTCAGAACTAGATCATCATCATTCCAATATCTTTCCTGATTCAATTTGAAACCAATCAAGGCATAAGTCATTTTTTTCTTTTTCCTGGAAAAAACAAATACAAAATGTCAAACGAGATACAGACAAACAACCCAAATCCAACAGTACAAACAACCAACCCAAATCCAACAGGACAGAATGAGTTAACTCTACCAATTGCAAATCTGGTGAGACATTCCGACAATGTTACTGTAACACCCCAGATATTTATTATATTAGAGATTTTAAAAGTTTAATGATGAGTAGAAATAAAGAAAATAGAGTTCATTTAAGTTTACTATGATTTTAATTTGTGGTGTTATCTAACCAAACAAGATGATTATTAGACTTATTAAAAAAAAATCCAAATATGGGCTGCTATATCTGTATGTATACATATTTACCCAGAAGTGGGCCTTTCATTTCCAACCCATTATCTCATTTATATTTCAGCCCATATTGTCTTATTTTTGTTCCAAGCCCATTCGAGTAGTTTAAATTAAAGGAATTGGGTTTCATTTTCATTCATTCATCTCGTCAATATCTCCAACCAATTCTTATCAAAATCATTTTCTCTCTCTACTCATGCAAATCAGTCGGCGGTGGAAGCGGTGGTTGGCTTTGGTTTTCTTCTTCGCCAAAGTCTTATAGCAGATTAAAACTTTTATCGTAAGCTTTGAATTTCCTTCTTAAATTTTAGTTTTAGTGAGATATGTAGCAGCTTTCGAAACCCATTTGAAGCTAAATAACTTAATTAATAAAGAATTGTGAAGGAAAAATGGTAGTTTCCCTTCGATTTTCATCTTAATTTCCATTTTTATGATGTTCCTAAATGTTATAATGATTGCATGTGTAATTTTGTGCTTGAAAGTATCAAATTACATTTAAAATTCAAGAAATGTGATTTAGTAACGAAAATCTGTTTACAAGACAGCAACTTGAGTTTAAAAGTTCAACTTTTAAATTCTAGTTTGATCTATAATTGTTTTATGAATAAACTGTTGAATAGATTTTGATTAAAGGTATTTTAAAAGAGTTTGGTAAGGTGAAGTCATTTGATGAATTTGTGAAATCAGTTTTGAAATAAAGTGAACAAGGAGCTTTTCCTTCTCAATTTTGGGGAATGAATTAGTGATTTTTAATGCTATTGGAATTGTTTTAAATTTGTTTAAAACCATGAAATTATTGTGGAAATTCAGAAAATGTGTGGGTAGCCATTTTGATAGAGGGATTTGAAACTTGCATGTAATCTCAAACGTTTCACTAGAAGTCTAAAAATTATCAAATTCTTCTATTTTGTTCCTACAATTGCAACCAGATTCAATTCATGAATTTACTGCCACGCAAAGTCTAGTAATTTTTTTAATTACAACACAAAAGTTTGAGTCTTTCTTATTCCCAGTGCATTGTTATATCACAACATATCAAATTCACCACAACATTCTTTCTTCTAACTTCGTTTCATATCCCTTTGACTCCTAAATTTTAGGAAATCATTTATTAATGTGTTAATAGTTTTTAGTTTCGGGTTAATAGTCAAGGCTAGTTCTTAAGTTCAAATCTCGGTGATTTGTAGGTCGTTGAGCAGAGCTTGGAACAGTTTAAGCTTTACAGTATAGGTCAACATCTCATAAGCGCCGGGATAATTAAGGTGGGTTTTGCTAACTAAAAATTTATGTTTTCAAAATGCTTTCGTCCATATATGATTTACGATTGTTTCCGCTCATCGTGGATATGATTTGACCTGCATGATGAATTCTGGGATGGTCAATTATATTGACATATAGTTATGTGATCACATAGGGTCTGTATCCACGCATGGTCTTTTGAGCGCATTGGTTTTTGATTGAATTGTTCGCTTTTGAATTAATATATTCTTAAGCGCATTGACATGATAATTGATATTGAATTGCTCGCTTTTGAATAATTATTCTTAGGCGCATGTGTATTTGAATGGATATTGATTTATCGCTTTTGAATAACTATCCTTAAGCGCATGGGCATTTGAACGAATATTGACTTATCGGCTTTTGAATAAATATTCTTAAGCGTAGGAACATGGTTTTAAATATTGAATTACTGGATTTTCATATGAAAAATCCTTGCATGTGTTTGGACGAACACGATAAACCCACTGAGTGTTTTCTGGCACTCAGCCCACGTTTTCTAAAATGTTTTTCAGGTACAAGGTGATGCAGGCAGCTGACGTGGACATATGGATTTTTAAGTTTTGACTATGTTGAAAATTATATTATGAATGTTGAAGGTTGACTATGGTCAATATTTTGTCGTATTAGGCTTCCGCTAAATGTTTTAAATATTTAAAAATATTAAAATCTTACAGGGTCTGCCGTTATTTTGGACTCGTCCAAATATTAGAATTTCAACATTGACTAGTCATTTATAAAATATGTTTGTGATTGGTTGATTGAAAAGTCTTTCCAAATGATAATTGGTGAATTTTATTTGTAAATAAATTGCCATAAAAGTATTTTCTTTTTAAAGGAAAATGATTATGAAATTAAGAAATTTATTTTAATCTTATATTAACGCCTCGGATTTTCAGAATCGGGGCGTTACAGTATGGTATCAGAGCGGGTCTACGAATCTGTAGGCCTGCCGGGTCATTTTCCATTTAAAAGATTCTCAAATATGTGTAATATTTTATTTGACTCATTGTCCGACGTCCACGTCATGCCTCGACATCACATGTACAATATTATGTGTATATATTAATTTAGGAAAGTTCGAGATGAGTGACTTGACAAGTATAAATATATATTTTATCTCTATATATATTTAAAGTGAAAGAAATGTTTATGAAATAAATTTATTTCGAAAGATATAATGAGCATGTGTATATTTCCACGAGAACATTAGCATAGATGAACCAATTACTAGTATGCTTTTAAATTCTTACCCATTAGTATGAATTTTAAAATGGCTTTATAACTCTATTTTACTTATAGTTGATTAGAACTAGCCTCATTAACGTGTTTTGCGATAGATGGCGAGAGCTTAGCAAAGTCTATGACTACATTTCGTGATTTATAATATTTCTAATAGACCATCTTGGTAGATCGTGAGTCCAAGTCTTAAAAATGAAATTCTGAGCATGGTTTAGAGATGCATATTCACAAATTAAGAACAAGTGGTTAGAAGCTAAAGAAATAGCAGAAGACACGAATGACTACGAAGCTACAATCTCTTGGATTGTAATTTGGTGAGACGAATGCTCACACTGGGCGAGGAAATGTTTAAAACAAATAAGTGAAAGTAAATTCAAGGACTCGAACGCTCGAGATTAACTACTTTGACTTCTCCAAGAATCTTTTTGTTATTAGACGAATCATGGTATACCATCAACACTCTTACTTTCTACGGTTATACCGGTGACTAAAAATTTAATCTGAAGTGGAGAAAATTTCAAAGAAAACTTAGGATCGTGAATTTTCAATTCAATTTGACAGTGGATGTGCATGCGAACTAGTGAAGGAAAAAAAACACGAGAGAAATGATTTAAAAGAGAATAGTTTAAGCAAACTAGATATGGCAAAATCAAATGAGGCAAAGGAGATTGCAGCCACGTGACTAAAAAGAAGAAGATGTTATGTCATGCCTGTGGAAAGGAATACAAGGAAAGAATACATGTTCTAGATGCAAGAAGCCATATTGTTATATCCAAAATTGACCAAAAGACGAGTGTGAGCAAGTGAACAATCAAGGTAATAATCATAAAATGAAGGGCCAAATGACTAATTCAAACCAAAATGAACCTAGAGGTTGCTTGCATGTTAAAATGGAGAAAACACTAATATGGGAAGTTAATGAGAGAAACTTTTATGCAAAAAATTTATTTTATATATGTAGTGCATAGTCAAAGGACCGTTATGTATGATTCAGTAAAGAAAAAAAAAACGTTTGGTGAATAGAATTCGCTAATTGTTATAATTAAAATTGATATTTTGCAGGGATTAACTGTGGTACTATAGATGTGTTACGAGAATTTTTGAAACTTGTAAAATTAACTGCACAATTTTTTTTTTTATAAAAAAATGAGTTTTAAAGATTTTGTGCTAGGAAAAAAAAAGAGTTTCCAATAACAAAAGAAAAAGTAATCACTACTCTAGAGTTAATTTTGTTTTTAGGATCAGGAAGATTCATGGTTTAAAGTGATGCAATTAAGCAAGTTTTTTTTATGGATGTCTTAAAAAAAATGTGATAGTTCGTATATCACTATGCACCAAACTATGCATGGAATTCCCATTTCAATTACATAAAATGTGAGACATAATCTAATTTCTGGTCAAAGTTTGGAATAATTTACAAGAATATACAGATGATGGGAAAAAAAACACTCAAGATATCATCAGAACACCCATCCTTAAAAAAATATATATATATATAAAAAAAATCGAATCTATAAGAATATGATCAAGATCATAGTTTTAGATTAAGAGGATGTGGGAGAAAGTTTTCTATCGTTGATGGTATATGCACGCAAAAAAATATATATGTGACTATAGAATAACATCTAACGAAGCTTGCTATGGTCAAAAGTATTGATCTTTGTCGTACCGAACGGAGAGGGGAGAGAGATTTTATGCCAGAAATTATTCTAGAAGAAGGAAGAGGCTCAAGATGTATAGTAGAAGTATGCTAACAAGAGATGGATTGAAGTACGATTTCAGATAGGAAGGTGAATTCTATATGAAAGATCGACTGAGGTTCCTTCATAATGAATGATACGCCAATAAAGATGATTGGAAAAAGGAAATGCTTGAAGAAGTTATTTTATTGAAGGATATTATGATGGAAAAAAAAAATCTCGTTTGAAGACGTTGCACATTGGAGGAATGAAGTTTCACCACATGTACCATGGTTTCAAAACTATATCTTCTACTTACGTCAAAACAGAAATGAGTAGCTGAAAATTTTATAGAAGTAAAAGAATTATCATCCCTCAAGATGAAACAATCCAAGAATATTTCAAGGGCTAGCTTGTGCTGGTAAAAGTCATTGGAGCTAACATGGGCAAGAATTTTCGCTGATCTTTTTTGGAAGTTGATACGAAATAATTTTCGAGGACAAAAATCCTCCTTCACAACTCTTTATTAATTAAGTTATTTAGCTTCAAATGGGTTTCGAAAGCTGCTACATATCTCACTAAAACTGAAATTTAAGAAGGAAATTCCAAGCTTACGATAAAAGTTTTAATCTGCTATAAGACTTTGGCGAAGAAGAAAACCAAAGCCAACCACCGCTTCCACCGCCGACTGATTTGCATGAGCAGAGAGAGAAAATGATTTTGATAAGAATTGGGTGGAGATATTGACGAGGTGAATGAATGAAAATGAAACCCAATTCCTTTAATTTAAACTACTCGAATGGGCTTGGAACAAAAATAAGACAATATGGGCTGAAATATAAATGAGATAATGGGTTGGAAATGAAAGGCCCACTTCTGGGTAAATATGTATACATACATATATAGCAGCCCATATTTGGATTTTTTTTGAATAAGTCTAATAATCATCTTGTTTGGTTTGATAACACCACGAATTAAAATCATAGTAAACTTAAATGAACTCTATTTTCTTTATTTCTACTCATCATTAAACTTTTAAAATCTCTAATATAATAAATATCTGGGGTGTTACAGTTACACTCAGATTCAAGCTGGATGGGAACAACTACCCACTGTGGGCTCGCCTCATGAGGGTAGCCATAGGGAGCAGGGGCAAGTCCAGCCATAATACTGGACAACCACCACCACCAAAAGAAACAGATCCAACCTACTATCAATGGGAGAAAACAGATCTCATGGCTCATACATAACATGGAAGGGAGATTAGTAACAAATTTCGCTCAACATCAAACCACCAAAGCTGTGTGGGATAGCCTGGCAAACACATACGGGAGTGGAGTAGACCCGTTCCAAATTTATGATTTGGAGACAAAAGCCAACAAAGTCAATCAAGGGAAACTTTCACTGGAAGATTACTGGAACAAATTACAAGTCATATATCTTTCCATCGACCGAAGAGAGCCGAACCCTCTCGACTGCTGTGAAAAAGGAATAAAAAAATACTGGAAATTAATTGCAAACCGCCGGCTATACCAATTTCTCTCCAAATTAGATACCAAGTATGATGGTATTCAGCGAGATATCCTCAAGGAGACATTGATTCCCTCAACCGAGTCGGCTTTCTCAAAAGTGAGAAGGGAGGTCGTCCGGCTATAGATTTTGCAACCAGTAACCAACTCTGGTGACTCGAGTATCACATCATTAGGAGGAGTAGGAGTCGGGTTCGGAGCTCGTAATACCGGACCACGACCAGAGGGATACCGACAGCTGGCTAAGGACCTTACACTCACTCCAAAAACATGTCATCGTGAGGGAAAATGAACAAATCGAAGCTTCATTATACTCACTGTGGGATACAGAAACATACCAAGGATACTTGTTTCCAACTCGTCGGTTATCCCAAATGGTGGGAAGATAACCATAAAGTCCCACAGATGAAAGAGAAATCGGCTATTCGAGTAGATGGCCAAGAGGTAGCCGGTGCAGCGATAGCGGTAAGCAGCCTGAAGTGCCTAAGCAATTGCAGAAATCTAGAGGAAGAAGAAGACAGGTATAGGGTTTAGGAGTTTGCCACTAAACCCTTCCTTATCCTCTAAACTGCAACTTTACTCCATAGTGCCTAAGAAATTGCAGAACTGCTCCCAATTTTTGGATAATACTAAAATTGACCCTATCTTATATAAAAATCCCTTGAATATTTCCACTACATGCCAAGCCCAAACATTATGTGATAAAAGGGATAGGGATAGGGGATGGATTTTTTATTGTGGGGCTAGAAAGTGTGTGTTCTTGGGATATCCTGAAGGGGTTAAAGGCTATAGATTGTGGGTTAGGGATGAACCTGGATTTAAAATTGTAATTAGTAGAGATGTGATCTTTCATGAATCTGAGTTTCTGTATTTATCTTCTACTTCTAATATGAATAACCCCCTTCTTACTTCTGAATCTGATGATGTTTTGTTTGAGGTGGAGTCTCAGTCTGTAGTCACTCAACATCTTCCTTTACCTGATGTGCTAAATGAATATGTTGATACTGAACATCAGAATGCACACCAAGATGAACATATGCATAATGAAACTGAGTATAAGTCTACTTCTGAATCTGATGAGCATGCTAATGAAATTGAAAATGTTAACTTGAGAAACTATCAGCTTACTAGAGATAGAGGAAAAGAAACATTGTAAAGCCTATTAGATTTGTAGGATATTCTTTTGAACCTGAATCTTACATGTTTAATTATGCTTTTAATGTCCATGAATCTCTAATCAGTGATGAACCTAAGACTTTTAAACCAGCTTTAAAGTCTGATAAGGTTAATGAATGGCTAAGTATTATGGAAAATGAAATGAGGTCTCTCAAAGTCAATAATACTTGGGTTTTAGTTCCTAAACCTGTCGGTTGCTCTGTGGTTAATTGTAAGTGGTTGTTTAAAATTAAACATGAACTTAAATCTGTGAGATACAAAGCCAGACTTATTGCAAAAGATTTTACTCAAAAAGAAGGTGTAGATTATGCTGAAATATTTGCTCTTGTGGTTAAATTTACTACTGTGTGTATGATGCTTGCTCTTGTGGCTCATTTTAACTAGGAATTGAAGCAAATGGATGTAACTACAGCTTTCATAAATGGTGATTTGGACAAAACTATTTACATGTCTCAACCTGAGAGTTTTATAGATGCTTTTAAACCTGATCATGTGTGTTTGTTAAAGAAATCCTTGTATCGTTTAAAGCAATCACCTAGATAATAGAACATTAAATTTGATCAATGTATGAAGTCTCTGAAATTTGTTAGGAGTAAATTTGATAATTGTCTGTATTATAAGAATACTGACTCTGTGCATATGTTCCTATTGCTCTATGTTGATGGCATGCTAATAATCAGTCCTTGTGTTAAATTTGTCATTCATGTTCAAACTTGTCTGGTTGAAAATTTTGAAATGAAAAACTTAGGAGATGCTAGGAAAATCCTAAGGATGAACATTGTTAGGGATAGAAAAGTTTGTACCTTAGTGCTGAATCAAACTTCATATGTTGAAAAGATTCATGAAAAATTTTCTATGTCTACTGCAAAAGCTGTTAATGTTCCTCTTGCTTCTCATTTTGTGTTAAGTAAGAATCAGTGTCCTAACACTGACTCTAAAATGCATACTATGAAGAAAATACCTTACTCTAATGCTATTGGATCTGTTATATATCTGATGGTGAGTACCAGACTTGACATAGCCTATGCAGTTAGCTGCTTGAGCAGGTATATGTCTAATCTAGGTAAACCCCACTGGGAGGCTTTAAAATGGCTTCTCATGTACTTGTTATCCACTGCTAAGACAAGTATTAGTTTTCATAAGCATGAAAAATGTGTCACTTTGTGTGGTTATGTTGATTCTAACTATGCAGCTGATAGAGACAATAGGAAGTTAAATACTTCTTATGTGTTTACTCTTTGTGGTGCTTGTATTAGTTGGAAGTCCCAACTTCAACCTGTTGTTGCTCTTTCTACTACTGAGTCTGAATATGTGGCTATCATTGAAGTAATAAAGAAAGCAATTTGGTTAAAAAGTGTGCTGTCTGAAATAGGTTTTTTGAAAGATAAAGTTACTATACTTTCAGATAGTCAATCTGCTATCCAGTTGTGTAAAAATCCTATTTTTTCATGATAGAACCAAACATATAGATGTTAGGTTTCACTTTATTCGAGATGTAGTTGAAAAAGAACATGTTTTACTTGAGAAAATTCCTACAGAATATAATCATGCTGATATGGGTACCAAATGTTTGTCTGTTGAAAAGCATGTTTCTTGCATGTATATTCTTCATATAGATAATGGTTAAATACTTCTTTCTTTGTGTTTTCTGTTTGCTTTGTGCATGCAAATGTGTGTGTATGTGCCAGTCTTTGTGCTATTACTGAGTGTATGCTTTAGGGTGCCTGGTTACTTTCCCTTGGTGTAAGCTTTGTGGCTTGCTGGTAAAAGGAACCTTGTTGATCAAGGAGTGTTAGATCTTACTGCTTTGTTCTTTGAGACTTTCACTTAAAAGAAGGGGTCTAATATTCCCCAATACAGACTTAGTGTTTGATTCTCTCTATTTGATATTTTCTTTGTGATTATGTCATAATAGGGGGATTGGCAATGATGCAAGTTGCGTTGTTGCAAAGTTTTTTTTCTCCAGATGGACCTAAGGTGGAGAATGTAAGGATAATCCCATCTTGTATTAATATTGGGCTAAACTCTTCAGGCCCATTTTCTGGAGGCAAATAGGGCCATTGGCAGCTCTGACCTGGCTCAGTCTGTGAAGCCCTACATACTATTGTGGCTGTTCAACTCCTACACAATCGACTCATTCAACTATGTGTTTCTAGAGAGCTCTTTTTCTTCTTGAGAGATTTGTGAGAAAGTGTGAGATATTGTGTGAAAAATGATAATCCGTGCTCACAAGTGTTTAATAAGTACTGCTAACAAATATTCTACGATATGTGTGGGATAGATCTAAGAACATAAAATATAAAGCAGTAAAATACGCACGAGATTGGTAACCCAGTTCAGTTAATCAACCTACTCCAAGGAGACTTTGCCCAAACTTGAATATTTATTTGTTACTCCTTCATGAAGTGTATTTGGGTTCTTACACATACAAGACTCCCTCCTTATGTCACCCGTTCTTCTCCATGAACTCTTTCGCTAAACGAAAGCCGCAAGATCCCCTTACCACCGTGACACTAGACTCCCTCTAGCTACCCACAACTTCAACTTACAATCTCTCCCGAGATTGCGTACAAAACGGATTAATAAACCCCTCACATGTTTCACTCAAAACACTCAAATGCTAGGACATACTGTGGGACAGTAACTAGCTAATAGAAAGACTACAAATAAAATGACTCTTAAATAATCTTCTAAGATAATCTAAACAAGAGTAAGTGGTACCGATTGTAAAAAGAATCGGCTTTCTTATAATCTTCACTTCACAATTATCGCCGATCTTCATCACCGTCAATATGGTAAGTAGATTATGGTTTGTGATCTTCCCAAATGTGTGTAGATACTTTCCTTGGACAAGAGGGTTATTTGTAGCTCGGTATCTACTCCACAAGACAGTCAATGGAACATATCTTACCTTCCATCAACAGATCCGCGCAAGATCTTGTAAATAAGGTGGTGTAACCCGGACAATTTGTACAAGATACGAGAACGCGCGGAAGACTTATAGAATCGAACACGCCAACTAAGGAAGGATTCAACCCTAATCTAAGACTCAAATAACTCGAAATAATCTGGATTAAATGAAACAACAACTCAAAACAATATTAGAGACAAACTAGACCTAATTACGACACTTAGACTACGACACAAAAACGATACACAAAATCCAACCAAAAGGGGCTGATATGGGACGAATATCGTGGCTAGAATTTAGGTGTATTTAGGATGAGAATTAAGGGTTAAGAATGGCTAGGGAAGATAGGATATGAAAAGGAAAAGGATAACTTACGGTTTAAGGTGTAGAACACGATTAAGGCTATGAAATCGATCTCGAACTCTTGTTGGACAGCTCACGATCGGTCTTGAGGTGTTGGAGGATGTCACGAACATGGATGGAGGTCTAGGACGTCGATGATGAAGGCTGGATGATGAAGGTGTTGTGAATGATAACCCGATTAATCCCTGGCGTATCTTGTACAACGAAAATGAATCTCCAAGTTGTTCTTCGTAGCGAGTTCACCCTAATTCTTCATGTTAATTAGAACTTTCCCTTGATGTAAGACTCAATGTTTCCTAGGCTTCAAGAATGAGTATTTTCGAGAAAAACAATCAAAAGCTTTAAACGGTTGAGACACAAATTGAATGCAAAAGCAATTTTAATCAATAATGTCTAAAATATCAAAGTAACATGGTTTCCCTATTTATAAGACATAGGGAGCACGAAAATAATGAAATAAAAGCCCTAAAAATCTGATCCAAAACGGATTTCTAACTATACTAGAAAAATACCTAAACTAGAATTCTATTCAAGGTAGGAAATTGTCTTAAATATAATTCTAGTCAAACTTGTACTATTATGAACGAAAATTAACATCAAAATATTAAATAAAATCTGATCCACTATAGTCTTAAATTAAATAAAATAAATACTATAGTCTTGATAAAATTCAACCCCTAATTAAATTGAATAAGGGCCGAATTTTTTCATGCATGCACGTCGACTTCTTCATGCACACGTGCACGTCTTCTTGCTCTCTTCTTCAACTCTTCAAGTTATATTCTCCATGGTATGATCTTGATCTTCATTAGTTAATAAATTAACTAACATATGGCTGCCCTTCGCATCTTCCAATTCTTCGAACTTTTTGCGAATCAACACTTGTAGATAACCTTGCAATTTCTTCGCTCGAAGTCGCGTCATTGGACCTTTGAATTGCAACTCGGGTTCAAGGCCTTCAATGCTTTGCATGGCTTCATCATAAGAAAACTGCCATATAGATGTGTCTCTGGGTATGTCTGAGACATCAAAAGGAACAGTTCACCAACTGTTCTTCTTTTCTTGCATATCGGAATAAATGGCTTCGGGGACATACCCAAGCACAAATTGTCGAACATATCTCGCCAACAACATAACACGAACACTTAGTGCATAACGGTGGCACTAACAATCCCCCCTTTGACTTTTATTGTCGATAATTATCATCGCAATCTACACAACACTTGAATAAACTTCGCAGATCAAAATATATCAAAACAAGATATATATTTAAAAACTGTCTGGGACAGTTCCAAGCACACTCCCCCTGAATCTGATCTAGGAGTGCCTTCAAATATCACGATCATTGTCTTCGCAGTCAAGACTACATTGTTTAGGTTGATCAAAAAATTAAGTACAGACCAACAAAATAAAAAATGGGGTAAACAAATATCCCCAATAAAATTGTTCAACAAGTTTCTGCATAAAAGAAGAAGAAGAGCACACAAGCTCTTATCATCAGCAGTAGCAGCGGCAACAGACTCTTTCTTTCTCTCCTCCTTAATTGTTGCCAAAAATGGCAAGGGCGTTCAACGCGGAGAAGCATCATCATCATCGGCAGGAGCAGCAGCAGTGGTGGAAAGCAGATCAGCATTACTTTCAGCAGCAGCATCATCGAACGGCGATGGAAGACCAAGAGCCTGAGCTCGTAGATCTATCAGAAGAGACTCCAACTCCTACTTTCAAGTCTTGAAAGTTCGGATGGACCTCCCCAAAAGATGCACTTCGATCTCCAACAATTTTATGTGTCTGTCAAAGAAAACAGAGGTGACAGACAAAGCGGAAGCTGATCTGTTAGGGACAGAATGCGGCACAGTTCCTGAGCTAGCAGCATCATCTCTGGAAGGGATGTCTTGGGCATGCTAGGAAGAAAATTACTTCTGGCTGATTATGAGCGGCAGCGTCTCTGGCTCATATACATCATCAGCAGTCACTACATTATGCTGAGCCATTATCAAGCTGAAAATCATGCCAGGAAACTCAATGGACTACTGACTTCTTGCAGATTCGGTATGGACCACAACGTGCTCATAAATGAGCTGCCCTAGGTTGAACTCCACCCGAGTTCCAACCTTATACAACAACAGTCCTAGAGGCTTACCCATCGTAGAGTTGTGAGTGCTGGAAATCCAATCACGAACAACAATCTTGTGAAGTATGAAATATTTCATACTCAAATTTGATACCAACAAAGAATGGCCTGATGGCCACACACATCTACTGCCTCCAGTAGGCTCAGCAGCAACCTCATTAAGATCAAACAACGGGGCAGGATGAATCACATGCTCACAACCCAAATAAGCATTGATCACAGTAGGAGAAAAAGGAATCCAAAAACCACGCACAAACACAGAAAATGCATGCTCAGACGATGTATCTTTAATAGACTTGGATAAATTCGCATAGAATTCATGAACAACAGTAGCAATAAACACAGGAGCATGATAAGCAGATTTTTCCAACCTTAAATCATGCAACAACTCAACAACCTCAGTACCTTCTACATCTGTCTTAACTAATTTACGCTCAGAAACTAGGGAGCGACCAACAACCAGCTTATTTTGTCTCTGGTGAAAAGCAGATAAAAACTTACTCGAATCAAAGGCTTCAGAATCTGAAGCAGATATGTCAGAGACATCCGCAGTCATATCCTCTGCGTCATCATTAGAGAGAGAAGGATCCCTAGCTTTCTTCATCAACGGTCGATGAGGACCCAAAACCAACTCCAGCCTTTGCTCAGACAAGCTCCGTATAACACGGCGAGCAGCAACAATAGCAGGCTTCCTAGCAGGAGCATTTTTAACAGATGCCTTCGAGGATTTGAGGGTTTTCTAAGACGACCCCTTCTTAGCAGATGTCTTTTTAGACTTGAAGGAGTTTGAGGATGGCCCCTTCTTCTCAGCAATCTTGCCCAGCACCCTTAACTTTAGGTTGGCAATAAGAGTATCATCTTCATCATCAGACACCGGAGGAGTGACTAGTTCATCTCATAATTCCAACTTGTATTTGGTCCCGTGAGTTTTTGCGGAAGGTGTTACTTGATTCAGTCTGGGTGGAACAGAACCAGACTCGGGTATGGGGGAATCGTCATCCAGAAAGGAGATATCAACATCTTCTTCTCCTTCCACCTTATCAATGGTTTCAGTAGCATCAGGGAGTGAAGCATCACCCAATGGAACTTGAATAGTAATGATAGGGGAACGACTAATCACGGGAGCACCTGTGAGAACTGAGGGCACTCGAGCAACAGACATGGCGTCGAAAGATGCAGAAAATTCCTCAACAGAGGAAGCAATATCAACCACGGAGGCAGCAATTGAAGCTTCCACTGCTTCAGCATTCTCCATTGGCGGCGAGGAAGACGCACTGGAAACCCTTGGAGAGGGTTGAGGGACCGAATCTGTCTCAGACACAGATCGGGGAATAACTTCAACAGAAGGTGCCACAGAAGAAGACACGGTAGCAGAGACATCAGAAATAGCCTCAGATTTCTGCTCAGAAGTAGTTGCTGAAGAACTAAAGAGAGTAAACACCAGAGGTTTAGAAATCTCTCCCAATTTTACCCATAAATCCCGAGTGTTGATTCTTAGTTTCTTGAACAGAGAGGGTTTGGAAGACCCAGTGTTGTCTGTCATTAATTTCAGATGAGAAATATATGTGGGGGCAAAAGATTGAGAGAGAGTGCTCGAGTTGAAGGAGAATTTTAAAAAAAACGTTTGTCAAAAAAAAGATTTTTGACCTTAATTAGGAAATCTAAGAAGGTAATTTCCATAACTATCACATCCCATAAACGGCACCCTCTTGCTTATTCTCAAGAAGTGGAATCAAGCTAGGCGTGGAAAATAAGGAAGCACTAGCCGTTGAAAAATATCCGCTCGAATTGAGCCAGAATCTGTCTAGAACATATGTTGGAACACAATTCATATACCACATTAGACTTGGTCATTTTACTCTCTCTGTACATACATGACTGACCAAGACCGTACAGAGAGGCTTCTCACAGAGGAGAAGTTCAGAGAACACAAATACCCAGAGAGGATCTAAGTGTTTCAAACTTTACACTATCAAGTGCCTTAGTAAAAATATCCGCAAGTTGGGCATC
The DNA here is from genome assembly GCA_026008535.1 of Perilla frutescens. Lineage (NCBI taxonomy): Eukaryota > Viridiplantae > Streptophyta > Magnoliopsida > Lamiales > Lamiaceae > Perilla > Perilla frutescens. The sequence goes on along the minus strand of BRKX01000004.1, from coordinate 59,488,331 downwards.
AGTTCCAACATATTCAATCACAAGTCATCCATTTTCTACAAGTTCATGGATGAAATGGTGACGAATATCTATGTTTTTTGTTTGTGAGTGCTGGACAGGATTCTTCGAAATGTTTATTGCACTCATATTGTCACAGAAGATGGTAAGGACAGATTGTGGCACACCATAATCAAGCAACATTTTCTTCATCCAAAGAAGTTGAGTACAACAGCTTCCAGCCGCAATATATTCCGCTTCTGCAGTAGACAAAAAGATTGAATTCTGTTTCTTACTAAACCATGAAACCATGTTATTTCCAAGGAAGAAACATCCTCCTGAGGTACTCTTCCGATCTTTAGTACAACCAGCCCAATCTGCATCATAAAACCCCACCAAACTAGGGTTTGTATCATAGGAAAACCAAAGTCCTAACTCAGCAGTACCTTTTATGTACTTGATTATGTTCTTGATAGATTTCAGATGACTTTTTTTGGGATCAGATTGGTACCGAGCATAGACTCCCACACTGTAGAAAATGTCTAGCCTACTTACAGTAAGGTAGAGCAGACTGCCAATCATACTCCGGTACAAGGTTTGCTCAATAAACACACCAGCTTCATCTTTTGACAACTTTAAAGCTGTTCCCATCGGTGTTCTTTTCGGTCTGCAACTATGCATACCAAACTTGCTTATCAAGTTCCTTGCATACTTTTTTTGAGACACAAAGATTCCATCATTTTTTTACTTCACTTGAAGCCCCAGAAAGTAGGTCATTTCGCCTACTAAGCTCGTCTCGAATTCAGATGTCATGTCCTTAACAAACTTGTCCACCAATCTGTTTGAGACAGATTCAAAGACAATATCATCGACATAGATCTGAACGATGATCACATCAATTTTTTCTCTCTTGATGAAGAGAGTTCTATCAGCTCTACCACGTACATATCCTTTCTCCAGAAGGAACTTGGTTAGATGTTCATACCAAGCTCGAGGAGATTGTTTGAGACCGTAAAGAGCCTTTTTCAGTTTGTACACAAACTCAGGATGGTAAGGGTCTTCAAAACCTTTAGGTTGGTTAACAAACATGTCTCTAGATAAGTACCCATTCAAGAAGGCACTCTTCATGTCCATTTGGTATAATTTGAACTTCATCCAAGCAGAGATGGCAAGAAGCAACTGTACTGATTCAAGACGAGTAACTGGAGCTAAAGTCTCATCGAAATCCACTCCTTTAACTTGGGAATAACCTTAGGCAACAAGTCTTGCCTTATTTCTGGTTATGCTCCCTTCCTTATCGATTTTATTCTTGAAGATCCACTTTGTGCCGATAAAATTACCATCTTTAGGTCGTAGCACAAGATCCCACACTTTATTTCTTTCAAATTTCAAGAGCTCTTCTTGTATGGCGTGAATCCATTAGTCATCTTGCAATGTCTCCTTAATACTCTTGGGCTCCACAGTTGAGGTGTAACAAACATTGGCTATCAATTCATGATAGTTCTTTTGAGCTCCTCTTGTTCAAACTCCTTCATTCATATCATAGATGATGTCTAATACTAAATGATTCTTCTGAACACCTTTCGAAGGTTTGCCAATATCCAGTTTCTCATGTCTTGCTTCTGTCAGGTCACTGTGTTCCGAACTGTCTGGCACAGATGCTGGAACATGGATAGAAGTATCAATGTTTTCATCATCAATCTGGGCAGCAGATTCTTCCAGATCATCAACAACAATATTAATGGACTCCATCACAGTCTTGGTCCTTTTGTTGAAAACACGGTAGGCTATTCCTTGAATACCTAAGAAAAATACATTTATCTCCTTTGGCATCAAACTTGCCAAGCTGCTCTCGGTCTCTCAACATGTAACAAGTACTTCCGAAGATATGAAAGTACCTTAAGTTTGGCTTTTTCTCTTTCCACAACTCGTAGGGAGTAACTCTCATCTTGGGTCTGAAGTACACCCCATTAATGATGTGGCATGTTGTGTTCACCGCTTCAGCCTAGAGGTTGTCAGGGACAGATTTGGCATTCATCATGACTCGGCTCATCTTTTGAAGCATCCGATTTTTCCTCTCAACAACACCATTTTGTTGAGGTGTTTTTGGAGTTGAGAACTCTTGACCGATCCATCTTTCTTCATAGAAACATTTGAAGAAGGCATTTTCAAACTCACGACCATGATCACTTCTTATTCTTACAACATTGGTTCCTTTCTCCACTTCAAGATTGAGACACAACTTTTTGAATGTCTTGAAGGTCTCTCCCTTGTCTCTTAGGAACTCCACCCATGAAAATCTAGTGTAGTCATCCACACAGACAAATATGAACTTCTTTGGTCCAATACTTTCAGTTTGAACAAGCCCCATCAAGTCCATATGCAACATCTCTAAAATGTTTGAAGTGGTAATCCTTTTAACAGATTTATGAGATGTATGAATATGTTTTCCAACTTGACATGGTCCGCAAACTTTCTCTCCATCGATACTCAATCTTGGAACACCAATCACAGCTTCAGTCTTCATGAGTCTCTGAAGGTTTCGAAAACTGATATGGTTGAGCTTTTCATGCCATAAATTTGCTTCACAAAGTTAAGATCTAAAGCAAGTCCACTTCATGTTGAGGAGATAACAATTGTCCATCGATCTGTCCCCGTCCATCAGAAGAACACTTTCTTTGTTCTTGACAAGACATTTGTCTCTAATGAAATGCACCAAGAGACCTTGGTCACACAACTGACTAATGCTATTTAGATTAGCTTTTAGCCCTTCTACAAGTAGCACATCCTCCAGGTTGGGCATTCCATGCACATTGAGACATCCACGACCAAGCACTCTACCTTTAACACCATCTCCAAAGGTAACCGTTTGATATGAGCAATCTTTTTGAATGTTGCTCAGCGTGCTAGCATCTCCAGTCATATGCCGAGAGCATCCGCTGTCAAAGTACCAGCTACTTTTTGTATATATGTTGAGGCCAGTATGAACCACATAATTTTTGTGGTTGTTTCTGGATCTGTTCCTGTCATTTCTTTTGGAAAACTGGTCAGATGGAGAAAAACCCCTTCTTTTCATCCTTCTGAGATCATTGATATAGTTTCTGCAATATGGTCGAATGTGACCAGGTTTTTCACAATAATAACACACAATACGTGTCTTTTGAGGAGACTTCCTTTCCTACTGCTTATACTTTGGCTCAGCTTTTGATTCTGGAACTATTGAATCTTTTGTTCCAGATGACTGTCCTTGACAGAAGCTGTCATAAGTATGACCACCATTGTATCCGAGCCCAGAATGATCCTGAGGACTATTTCCTTTAGAAATAATTTCATCCAGCTCAGATGATCCAGAGTTCATCATCTTCACAAGCTTCTTTAGATGTTGAAGTTCACCGGTCTGAGAATGAGTATTGTTTCTAGACTGCAGCAAATCATTTTGCAATTTCTTGAGATGAGTGGAAAGATCATCGCTTTCTTTCAAGAGATCAGCATTCTCCTTTATCAGCCCTTCATTGGCTTGAACCACCATGTTCAACTCATTTGAAGTTTTTTATATGCTTTCATGGAAGATTCTTCAGTGAATTCTTCATCATCACTGTATTCAAACGCCTTGTCATCCTGACTATTAAGAACAGATGCAGACACAGTTTCTTTAACATACTGTGTCATGAAAGCAATATGATTGCTAACACATTCTTCATCACTTCCACTATCATCTGGATAATCACTCTCACTGACAGTAGAGCAGTATGATTTATTCTTCTTTTTAAGAGTGTTGGCACACTCGGCTTGGTAGTGACCAAAACCACCGCACTCTCTACACTTGACTTCTTTATGTTTGTCTTCATTTGAATCTTCATCTTTTGATCTCCGAGGTTTAAACAACCTATTCTTGTCAGGATTGTTTTGTTTAGACTTCTCATAACATTTGTCAAATCTTGAGAAATTCTTAGAGAGCATAACAATTGTTTCGGCAAGATCATGTTTGTCAGGGACATTGCTTGGCACATCAGCACTAGAACCTGCCTGAAAAGCTATGCTTTTCTTCTGCACTGTCTCTTCATCTGTCAGTCCCAATTCAAATGTACACAGGGACCCCATCAACTCCTGTAACTTCATCTTGCTCACGTCTTTGGCCTCTTCAATGGTCGTGACTTTGTACGCGAATCTTCTAGGCAGAGATCGCAAAACTTTTCACACAAGTTTCTCTTCAGAGATTGCATCTCCAAGAGCAAAGCTTTCGTTGGCAATGTCACAAATCTTGGCATTGAAATCAGTAAGTTTTTCACCCTCATCCATTCAAAAGTTCTCAAATTTGGTGGTGAGCAGTTGCATTTGGGAGGCACGAACACTGTTTGTTCCTTCAAACGTGGTCTGCAAGATGTCCCACGCATCCTTGGTTTTGTCACAGGTGGAAATGAGCTTGAAGACATTCATGTCTATAGCAAAAAAGATGGCGTTCATAGCTTTAGCATTCAGCCCCATGACCTGGTAGTCGGCATCCTCTCATTCTTCTTCCGGCTTCAGCACAACTTTACCTTTTTCATCCTTCTTGGTGGGAGGCTTCCAGCCTTCAGTCACCATCTTTCAGGCCCGTTCATCAATCGAACGTATGAAAGCTGTCATTCTTACTTTTCAGTAGGCATAATCGTTGCCATCCAGGAGCAGAGGTCGCCCCGTCAAGGCTCCTTCTTTCATTGTGTCCATCTTGGCAAGACAACACAAAATACACGGATAAAAAACCCACGATCACACCTTAAGAAAGGTGACATGCTCTGGTGCCAATTGAAAAATGATAATCCGTGCTCACAAGTGTTTAATAAGTACTGCTAACAAATGTTCTACGATATGTGTGCGACAGATGTAAGAACATAAAATATAAAGCAGTAAAATACGCACGAGATTGGTAACCCAGTTCGGTTAATTAACCTACTCTGGGGGGACTTCGCCCAAACTTAAAGATTCATTTGTTATTCCTTCATGAAGTGTATTTGGGTTCTTACACATACAGGACTCCCTCCTTATGTCGCCCGTTCTTCTCCACGAACTGTTTCGCTAAACAAAAGATGTAAGATTCCCTTACAGCCGTGACATTAGACTCCCTCTAGCTACCCATAACTTCAACTTACAATCTCTCCCGAGATTGTGTACAAAATGGATTAATAAATCCCTCACGTGTTTCACTCAAAACAATCAAATGCTAGGACATATTGTGGGACAGTAACTAGCTAATACAAAGACCACAAATGAAATGACTCTCAAATAATCTTCTAAGAGAATCTAAACAAGTGTAAGTGGTACTGATTGCAAAAAGAATCGGCTTTCTTATAATCTTCACTTCACAATTGTCGCTCATCTTCATCGTCGTCAATATATTAAGTAGATTATGGTTTGTGATCTTCCCAAACGTGTGTAGATACTTTCCGTGGATAAGAGGGTTATTTGTAGCTCCATATCTACTCCACAAGGCAGTCAATCGAACATATCTTGCCTTCCACGAACGGATCCACGCAAGATCTTGTAAATAAGCAAACTGCCATATAGATGTGTCCCTGGGTATCTCTGGGACATCAAAAGGAACAGTTCACTAACTGTTCTTCTTTTCTTGCATAGCGGAATAAATGGCTTCGGGGACATACCCAAGCACACATTGTCTAACATATCTCGCCAACAACACAACACAAACACTTAGTGCATAACGGTGGCACTAACAGTTATCTCTGTACTTCATCTCTTGATTTCTAGCTGTGTTAGGGTTCTAGATTCACTGTCTTAGTGGATTGATTGGGTTTGATTTAGGGTTTGAGTTGCTTGGGTCTGAGACGGCCCGAGATTAGGGTTCTTGAGTCTCTTTCTCTCATCTATGGTCTGTGGTGAAGATACTTGTGTGATTTCAGCCTTTCCTTCGTGGAAATGAGTCTGAGCCAATTTTTGTAACTATTCATTGGGCTAAAAATTGTTGTAATCAGGGAATAGCTTTTTTGTCGATCTACTCGATACCTAACAATTAGTTTTGCATCTTCTGAAAACTTTGTTATTGAATATGACCAACGGTCAACTTAGCTCTAAATCATGTCATGTTGTTGCCTCTAATTAATAAAAATCAGATTATTTTGATGATAAACATATTGAAGAAGAAGAAGAAGAAGAAGAAGAAGAAGAAGAAGAAGAAGAAATTGTATAGCATGATTCTCACATTAATTCATTTTCTGAAAACATATTTAATATATATTGTTGAAGAAGAAGAAGAAGAAGAAGAAGAAGAAGAAGAAGAAGAAGAAGAAGAAGAAGAAGAAGAAAACCACAAGGAATTGTATACCATGATTCTCACATCAATTCATTTTCAGAAAACATATTTAATTTTATACATTGTTGAAAATAAATAATTTTTTAGCCAAAAAATCAAGCTAACCTCTCAATTATCGTAAGCACTCTCAACTCATAACTGCAGATAGTACTACGATTGTAGGTATATTGGTCAAACAATTTTCAAAATCAATAATGATATGAGAGGGTTTCACATCTCCAAGTTGAGCGGAAAAAAATATATCATTAGGGAGATAAAAAAAAAAAAAAAAAAAACTACTTATTGTATTACCAATCATGACCGAACTTCACAATGCAAATAACCTCGCATGTGAGAAATGTTCGTAATTTGAAGAAGAAAATTTGTTTAGAAAGAGGTTATGCAAAGCTTAATTATGTATGGAAACTAACAACCCATTTGAAGGGTGACATGACAAACTACAAATTAGAAGGTCATTTCCTAATACATAACATGGTTTAGTTGTGAAATCTAATTAAGTGCAATAGATTGGCAATGGTAGATAAAAGTTATGTGAATATTCTTTTAATTTTATTTAAATTGTATAATCTATATATGTATTAAATCAAAATTGTAGAAGCAAAATTATCATATAAAATTAATTATTATTGTATACAATCATAACATAACATTGTAAATATTAATTTTTAATTAATACAAAATAGAATATAAGATTTATGAAAGGAGAATGAATAACAAAAAAAGGCTATACACAAAACAAAATTAAGGAAATTTTGAAAAAGGGATAATATGGGTAGCAGAAGAAAAGATGAAACATACTTCTTAGAAAAAGGTGTTAAATGTGGAGGATTTTTACAGAAAAAATATCAAAAGAAAAAAGTGGAGGATTTGTAAAAGAAAACATATAAAAAGAATGATGTACAATAAATATCAAAAGAAAAGAGCGGAGGATTCGTAAAACAAGATATAAAAAGAAATGATGAGAAAAAAAAAGTGTTAAATGTGGAAGATTTTAAGAGAAAAAATTTCAAAAGAAAAGAGTAGAAGATTCCTAAAAGAAAATATATAAATTGAAAGATGTAAAATAAATATAAGAAGAAAGAATGGAGGATTTGTAAAAGAAAATATTAAAAAGAAATTATTTAAAGTGCACATTCAGATACTGATTTCTAATTACCATCTCCAACGGAGACGGAAATCGCAAAAATGTAGTGAAAATTTTGCTCAAATCAAACTGTATTTGCATACTCAAAATGGGTTTGAATGGATTTTCTCTTTCCTTCAAACTTAAATCTGCGTTTCTCCTGTTCACAATCTCATCTACTCATTTAGTTTTTTAAAATTACAATTATGTTCTTTATTTATTTATAAATTTATAATAGTGTATTTTTAGTATTTTGTAAGGATTTGTAATATGCATATATTTTATTTTTATGTATTAAATTCTGTTGTATATTATGATTATTAAGAGAATAATTAAAATTATAGTTGTAAAAATTTACGAACACATTGACATAAAATTAAATTTCAACATTAACACATAAATCTATACATATATCAAGTCAAAATTGTGTGATAGACAACGGTTCTGCTATAAACCGTTGTCTATCACACGATTTAATAATTATATTTTGGACAATACTTTTTACATAATAGACAACGGTTCTGAATTAATAGACAACAGTTTTGAGTGCATAGACAATAGTAGTGACATTTATTGTGGTAAATTTTTCTTATTTTTTTTTTCATTTTTCATGACGATTTAAATTATAATCGTTGTATTTTAACAAATTTTTGCGATCTTATTCATTATTTTTTACTTAAAATTTTGAGATTTGTAATATTTTATATTTTATTTTTTATGCATGGGTAGATGATTTATATAGTAATCTACATTTGTCGCATAAGAAAATAGATTTCATTTATGTTGCACTATAATAATAATAATAATAATAATAATAATAATAATAATAATAATAATAATAATAATAATAATAATAATAATAATAATAACTTATTATTTTTCTATCTAAATTTCATCATTTATAATAATTAAATAATTATATTTTTTTATACCTATCATACATTCAAAGAAATCAAATGTTCTTTAATCTTGGACAATTGTACATTGCTTTTTATAAAATTGTGTCGCTTGAAATATTTCAATTTGATCTTTCTAACATGAATTTTCATTTAGTTCCTAAAATTTAATTTTCTTTTTCTTTGTCGTAACTACATAAAATTAATCTTTTTATCTAATTAATTAACACATGTGCATATCGGTTTATTAATTTTAAAAATTAAGCACAACATATAAATTTCATAAATAATCATAATATTATAAATTTTAAAAATTAATAATTATTTGTGCATCGCACATGAGAAATACTAGTTAACAATCATAACAATGGCATTAAAATAAATAACATATTTCTCCACAAATGTCTTCATGTTCAGAATTTTGATTTCCACATGTGAGACCCATGTGGAAACTTAGGAACTAATCCTAGCCATTAAATATATCAAAATGAATGGTGTAGATTGACATGGACATTTAATTTTTTTTTATGAATCTATATGTTTTTCTTATTTATGAAGGGTAACATAGATCTTTTTCAATTCAATCCCATAAGAAGAGGATTTTCCACATTAATAATTATTTTTATTTCCTTTTTTTCCTCACCCACTACCATCATGTTTATCTTTACTATGAGATGTATTAATTTGTTAATAAGGTTTAAAGATATTGTCAATTTTAAAAATCATCAACATTTTTTGCTGTATGTTTTTTTTTTTTGTAATTAAGATAATTTAGATTTTACTATGGGATAAATTTGTTTCATTTTTTTTAAGTTTTTTCAGATGCTTTTTTTAATTAGAGGATCAATGATAATTAAACTTTTTCAGCTTGCTTGTTTTTATTTTCAGTATCTATTTTTTTATTTCTTTATTATTGTTCCTTAATTTTATTTTCACCTATTGATTTTCTAACACAGTTATTTCATCATGAAAATTGTTTCATCAAATATGGATAAATCAGGCATTTTACATGTTTTTGTTGAAATCATTCGGGGGATGTATTTTTTTTTTTAATTTTGTGTTGAAATTAATTTTTAGGCTTAATATACAGTTTACGTTTTTCAAAATTAAATGAATTGAACATAATGTAGCAATGAAATGTTGTGAAAGTATCGATACATTGTTAGTATTATAACAATCAAGTAATATCAATTAAATAATTTTGATGAGATATAAAATTATTAGTTTATTGATTAGTAAGAAATTGTTTTTTTTTATCAGAATTTTTCGGTGCCCAATTCTCTAGTTCAAAAAGAATGATCCTTGGAACCCCGATGAACCCCGATGAACTACAATTCAAGATTTTGAAGTTTATTGTGTGCTTAATTAACCATGATGATGATACAAATAAACTATTGTCTCAGGATAATTATTTCATGGTATGTGGAATTCATGAATACGTTTGTTTGCTAGTATGTGATACGTTGATCATCGCGAAATTGGTCGAGAATGTAATGAGTTTATTTTAAAATTCGGATACCAAGAAACTATATTGTACTATTTAAGAGATATTTTTATTTTAAATAAATAGTGATGTATTTGTATTTTAGTAATTTTTTATGTAACAGAAGCAATAAATGTATAATTAATTAACATTGTATTGATGATACAAAGTAATGATTGGTTAAAATGTAGAAACATATAATGCATAATAAGATAATTATGTGATGTATTACTTCAAAAAGATCTCATGAGATAAACATTTTATTCGAATGGGTAAAAAATATTATATTGTGTAAGCACTAATATAGCAATGAAATTGTATAAATGTAGATTATTACTATTATAGAAACAAAATGCTATATCATCCTACTTCTCCTAGAGTTTTACATCATTGTTTATTAATTTCTATTCAATTTAATAAATGTAGTAAGAAATCCAATTTGATGTTATGCGTTTATGATATGGTAATTAAGTGGTTAAAATATTTTACTAATATTCATAATATATTTTTAATATCAAAATGCTTAAATCTATTCTTAAATGAAATATGATGGTGTTTGTAGAATGTTAGATGTTTATTATAAAGATTTTAGAACTATGTAATTTCCACTACTTCTAATACCTCTTGAACTTCCAAATGTTAATGAAATTAAAATTAATTTTAAGGTTGCTTTAGAAACTCTTTTTGAGAATTGTGTCCAAACATATGGGAATAACAATGATTCACAGCCTAGTAACTTTGGATCATCTTTTGATTTAGGAATAGATAATGAATTAGCACTAGAATTACAAGACATATACAAAGAAAAGGCATTTAAAAAAGCTAGAGAATCTAATAAGGTATGGGGAATTTCTGAAGTTGATATATATTTACAAGATGACCATTTGATTGAGATGCGTGATAGAGATCCAAACAACATTGATATTCTTCGGTGGTGGCCAAGAAAATAAGAACAATTTCCTTTATTGTCTATCATGGCCAAGGAAATATTTGCGATTATGGCATCAATGGTGGTGGTCGAACAAGCATTTAGTCAATCAGGCTACATGTTGAATGAGCGTAGATCGATGATGACACCGGAAAGTTTTGATGCACAATTGTTGCTTAAAGATTGGACTTTGGCCGAACGAAGACAACAGGAGAATGATTGGAGTGCATTGATGAACGAAAATGATGATTTTGACAACATTGAATCCGATGGCAATGCCTAATAGTAAGTATAACAAGGTACAAGAACTACGTGGATTTTGATTTCATAATGAGGATACAGAGGCAACTTACTTTTATTATTATAAGTTTGAGACTTCGAGTTTTGAACTTATAATCTTAAAATTAAGCCCAAGTTCATTCTCCATTTCCCCTTCATATTTTGGAGAATTTTATCTTTTTAGAACTTAGATAGTAATTTTTCAATTGTAATTTTGTAAACTTATATTTTTATAAACTCAATTTGTAAGTTTATTTAAATTGTAATGTAAATTCATCATTGATGATCAATCAATAATTATTAATGTATTTTTCTTCTTTAGTTGTACAAATACAAGTGATAAGGTATTATATACTATAATACTAATAATGCAATAATATAAAAGTTATGCAAGAAAAAAAAATTTAAAAAAAGTTACATTAACAAAAACACACAGCATGGACCATGCTATAGTAGCACGGCTCATGCTAATTAAGACCACCAAAGAAAGGGCACGAGACCGAGAGCAGAGTACGGCCCGTGCTTTGTATAGCACGACCTGTGTCGGAAAATTGGATGTAATAAATATAGCCATGAATCATTTTATCCGATTTTTGATGACCATGTTATTTAATTTTTGGAGAATTAAATAGTGTACGATTGTTCTATATTTGTAGTAGATAATCATAGGTTTTTTATTTTCTCAAATCTGATTTTCGGTGAGTGAGAAATTAATGGTTGAAATCGGTCACACGATTGGACATTTATGGTGTGTGGGAAAATGTGTTTAAGGCACATTTAATGATCCCACATTGATTTCTTAACCTAGTTAAGAAGTATATTTAAGTGTATTAAAACTTAAGTGTAATATCTAAAGTGCATAAGAATGTGGGCCATGAGCCCACACGCACATACACGTGCGCGCCGCCCGTGTCAGTGCTCGTCTCGGCTCATCTCGTCTCGTCCTCGTCCTGTCAGGATCTGTATGAGCTGGGTTATCATCCCAACCAATGGTCTATCAACACAGAATGGGCTTAGACCGCATGAAACTCATCACTACCTCGTAAGGGCGTTGAGACCATAGCATGTTAGATGAAAGCGCCCTTCGATTCAATTTCGAAAAGTTGCATTTTATATAACTGTGAAAGTTGGGTTTGTTAGGAAAAACTATCAGAGTAGCCCAACTGATGGTTTTGATGAAATGTCAAAACATATGTAATAGTTTCATGAAAAATTGCAGGTTATTCAAAGCTGAAAGTCGGGGATAATGACCAAGTAAGACTTCAAACCTCAGCTTAGTTAAAGCGAGAGTCAGCTGTTTTGAAGCATGGTGAACCAGCTTAAAAAGATGTCTCAATCAAGCTAGTCATAATCAACTCTTCAAAACTTAAGCAAAGCTAAAGGGGGAAGAGAACCTTGAAGACTGGTAGGCATCCACAGATGAGTAATCATCGGTCTAGCTAAAGGTCAAGAAAGACTGATGAGAGAAGAGCTAGCTTGAAAGCTTAAAACTGAACTGATTAAAGATCAGTCAGTTAAACACTAAACTGATTAAAGATCAGTTAGTCGGGAGAAAAGCTCAAGTAACTTCGAGCCAACTCTGAACTAATCAGAGATCAGTTCAATGAGAGAAAAAGCTTAACAAGAGAAGCCGACTGGAAGTTCAGAACTGAAAGCTTGTAAAGCTAAGCAGCCAAAGATCAAGGCAGCTGAACTGGATTATCCCAGGACTGAAGCTTGAGGCAGCTGAGGAACTGCTAACTGGACAATCTCAGAGCTGAAAGCCGAGACAGCTGAGAGCCCAACAGCTGAAAGTCTAAAACTGATAGCCAAAATAGCTGCTCTCTCTGACAAACAGTCAATGAAGATCCTGACAGGAAATCTTGAAAAGATCCTAATGATCTTAGAGCAGAAGTTACTAAGTTCAACGGCTAGCTCATTCAAAGCTTCAAACGGCTACAGGCATTAAAACTGCCGCCGGTGAAATCAACTTAATCACCAATCTCAACGGTCACTAAGATCACTCTTCTATATAAAAGAGTGAATCTCATTCATGAGTAAGACTTTTCACACATAAGACTTTTGCAAAACTAACTTTTGCTATTTTGCAGAACCAGCTTTTCTTTCTCCCTCCCCACAGCTCAAAGCTTAAATCTCTTAAGTGCGAAAAGTCCTAACTGAGAAGGTGCGCTTCAAGTTCCAAGCAAGTAGCTAGCTGACGCAGAATTCTAGCCAGAGTAAAGCTTCTCAGTTCAGTTCTTTAAAGATCAACCATTCAGCTCAAGTGGAAGGAGCACTCCAAGTTGATAACAGATTCAAGACTGCCTTCTTGAAGATTGAGAGAGATCTAAAATCTTGTAAAGATGGACAATAGCACGTAAAGTCTCAGCGAGCAGTTGGGACTAATAAGTGTGATCTGTCGACCCAGAAATTGGCTGAGAAGGGACGTGTACCGATGGGTCCATTCTTCCGGGACAGCAACAGTTGGAAAGGAGGTCGCGCTCAGTTTGAAGGGTGTCGTTTTCAGGTCCAACAGATTTCTTCACTTTGTAACTGTAATAAAGAAACTTTATACATGCATAGTGGATTGCCCTTCTGCGGAAGGAAGAGAGGACGTAGAAGTAGGAAGCTTCGAACCTCTATAAGTCTTGTGTGTGCTGTACTTTATGCTCTAAGCCTTTGCATGTTCTTAAACTGCACACTATAAGCACACAAGCTGCACTGACAAGCTAAGTCTTCAAGCTATCAGTCTTAACTCATCAGCTCACAAGCTAAGCTCTCTTCAAGCTCACATACTCAACTGATTGGTGCACAGATAAATTATCTAAAGCGAGTCAGGGCCCTATATATTCCGCAATCAGTTTAAAGTTTTTGAGTCAGTTTATTCACCCCCCCTCTAAATTGACATATACTCGCACCGGGACCAACAAGTGGTATCAGAGTGGTTGATTCTAAGGATCAGCCATTTTTGCAGATTATTTGAATCAGATCTGTTTATCTATGCTAACGTTTTAAGCTATGAAAAACCATAAGCTACCTCTTTTTTCAGTTGAGAATTATGACAATTGGAGCAGAAGGATGAAAGCTCATCTGTGCTCAATCCACGAGAACATATGGGAAGTCATTGAAGATGGTCCAATCATTATAATGATGGACAATGAAGCCCATGTCGTGGATATCAACCAACCGGCTAGGATCCCAAAACCAACTCATTTTCTCACGGGTAAAGAGAAGAAGTTGAAGAATCTCGAGTTTGTTGCTCAAGCAGCATTATTCCAAACTCTAGATGAGGATCACATGAAGGATTCAAAGAACTGCAGAACCGCTAAGGAGATTTGTGACTTACTTGCAGATCTATGCAAAGAGTCCAAGGCTATTAAAGGAAACAAGCTCCAGCTCGCGGTTGACAGATATAAATCCTTCAAGATGCAACCGGAAGAGACCATCTCAAGCCTTGAAATAAAATTTCTAGGCATAATCAGTGAGATGAATAATCTAGGAAGAAGCTATCTCAATTGTGAGAAAAATTCGAAGATTCTCGACAATCTCACAGAAGAATGGGATATGAAAGTAATTGCTATTAAGGAGTCGAGAGACTTGAATAGCATTACACCCAGAGAAATATTTGGATCTCTTAAGGCTCATGAATACAGCCTGAACTGAAAGAGAGAAGCATCCACTTCTTTATCTCACGATACTTCTTTCTATGCTGAAAGAAATCGGTTCAGAGAAGCCTGTGGAAGAAATAACTTCCGTCTAAGAGGCTCACCTACCAGAGAGAATCCGGGAAGATGAGTGACTGATCGAAGAAGAGAGTCGGCTGATAAGAAAGAGATATGACTAAGGATATAAACGAGTAAATCTAGTCAATGACAAAATTACTGGAGAAACTGAGAAAAGTCAGAGATCAACGATCAGCTCAACCCCAAGCTGATGATGCTACTAAAGGAGAAAGAAGCTAGTAGCCAGCTGAACGACCAGCTGAACAATTCAGGGTGGCTAACCGAAATATAGAAGAATGTTTCCACTGCCACAAGCAAGGGCACTACAGATATGAGTGTCCCGAGTTTCCTGAAGATAAGAAGGCCAAAGTGAGGAGAAGCTTCTTCAAAAGGAAAGCAATGATTGCTAACTCTGAAAATACCGTGCTAGATGATTCAGACTACCCATCTCGAATCGACTCAGATGGATACAACTCAGATGATGAAGCTCTGCTTTGCCTCATGGCCGACAAAGATGAAGAGGTTAGTACAACTGAATCCATAACCTCTTTCTATCATATACATGAAGCTTCAATCTCTAGGAATGAACTGGATGAACAGTTAAGAATCCTAAAAGATCAATTAGCTTATGTATCGAGCATGCATGTTGAACTGAAGGGAGAGAATGATATGCTAAGAAGCAAAGTTCAAGAACTAAGCAGTGAAAATGAAAGACTGGAAAGTCTTGAAGCTCAGTCAACTGAAATGGATCAGCTGAGGCTGAGAAATGCTGAATTGGAAGCTGAGAATGAATAGCTTAAGCTAGAAATCCTTGAAAAGGAGGAATTATCTCTCAAAACCAAGAAGGGATCCTGAACTCTAGATGAAATTTTGAGTCATCAGAGAGTCGAAGCTGGGAGTCCAGGGCTGGGGTATAGCAAGTACACTACTGCAGAGAAGGACAAGGTAGTTGTTCAGAGCTGTGAATCTGGAATCCTAAAAGGATTCACAAGACCAGCTCATTCACCCCTAGTTGAAGAATCAAAAGATAAAGGTATCTTGGAGACTCCTTAAACTCGGCCCAGAGATTAGACTGATCAGTCGAGAAAGTCAACTCGAAGAAAATCAATCTTTCAAAGGCTTGCTACTCAGCCAAAGCCACAGTTCAACATAGACCAGCTTATTAGCCCAGATCCTCAGCTCGATCAAAATTGAAAGCTCATTCAAGGCCAATCTTTCAACAAAGGCCTTCATTCTGTTAGGAAATAACACACACACAATCATGAAAACAATCACAATAATTATTTACCCAGTTCAATGCGATGTGTATCTACGTCTGGGGGTGATGCCAAGCCAGGGTTTTCACTATATTTTCGGATACAATGTACAATGGGAGAATAGCAATATATAGATGCTAACAATCAAGCCCTAAACTGCGTGGGCCCAAAAAATATACTTGTACGGAATCCCAAAAATTCGGGTAGGATTCACTTCCTTCCAGGCTCCATACTCCAACACATTCAACTCCAGGTCATCAGCTCAACCGAGACCTGAAGTTCACCCAAGGACAGCCTATCAGAAAAGGCCATTAGTTCAAAATAGATCTTCAGCTCAACAGAGAGCTGCAACTTCCTCAAGTCAGGCCTACAATTAAAGGCCAACTGTGCATCAACCTGGGAGTTCCACTAATCCTAAGAGAAATGTGCACACAAGATTGTATTATGCACGACAGCATAATCCAGTCTTTCTGGAAGACTTCACTCCAAGTGACCTTGCAACCCAGTATGATGAGTATTTAAACTCAAGAGATGAACCAAAAATCAATCCCAATTATAAATGGCTTGGAAAACGTCCATTTCATAAAGGCCAAAAAGCTCAAAGTCACAGGCCCATCAAAAATTGGCCAAGACAAGGAGCAACAAGTCCACAAGATGATAGGATATTAGTTGAAGTATTTTATTCTAACACTCATCGGAGGTATAGATCAATGGACCCAACTCTCAGTCGAAGAGTTACAAGGAGTCCAAAATTGATCAGGAGATCAAACTCTGAAGGATCCCTTAATCATGGAAAGCCAAAAGTGTGGCATATATGGATTCCCAAGTATTTGATTAACCTCTCAGGACCCAACGGGTACCTAAAAACTAATTTTTGTCTTGTAGGAAAAGAGCATCCTATCCAAGAAAAAGGGCAAAAAATCTTGGTATCTGGATAGCGGGTACTCCAAGCATATGACCGGAGATAAGAATGATCTCGATAGTTATAAAGAGGTTAAGGGACCACTAGTCACTTTTGGAGACAACTCAAAGAGTCGAACCATTGGAGAAGGGTTCATTGTCAAAGGGAAAGTTGTCGTCAATGGAGTGTCACATGTTGAAGGACTGAAGCACAAGCTGCTAAGCATTAGCCAGCTTTATGATAATGGGTATTCAGTCGACTTCAGCAACAGCTCATGTGATATCAGAGACAAGTCAACTGGAGCCATACTCCTGACTGGAGTAAGAAAGGGCAACATGTATACTATTGACTGGTCAACCGGCTATTCAGAAGCTTGCTTTCTCTCCAAAGGATCAACTGAAGCAAGTTGGCTATGGTATCGATGACTGAATCATCTCAACTTCAAAACGATCAACTACTTGGCCAAGAAAGAGTTAGTTGAAGGGCTTCCTAAGGAGATCTACAAGAAATCTAGAGTCTGTGGACCATGCCAGAAAGGAAAGCAAGTAAAGTCATCATTCAAGAACAAAAGTCATCCCTAAGGAACAACTGACATTCTTCAGTTGCTACACATGGACTTGTTCGGACCAGTGAAGCCACTAACCCCCAGAGGTAAGAAATTCACCCTTGTAGTAGTAGATGACTACTCAAGATATACCTGGGTAGAGTTCCTGAGAAGTAAGGATGAGACTTTTGAAAAGCTATCAACGTTGATCAGAAGGTTGCAAACTGACAAAGGAAAATCAGTTCAAAGGATAAGATCCGACAATGGAACTGAGTTTGTCAACCAGCAGATGATCAATTTTCCAAGTGAACTAGGAATCACTCATGAGCACTCAGCTGCAAGAACTCCTCAACAGAATGGCGTAGTTGAAGGGAGAAATCGGATGCTCAAGGAGGCAGCTCGAGCAATGGTAACAGATGTCAACATAGCTGAAAGCTATTGGGCCGAGGCAATCAATATAACTTGCCATATCCAGAATAGAAGTGCCATCATTACCACCCATGACAAAACGCCCTACGAGCTATACAAGGGTCGTAAGCCTTCTATCTCCTATTTTAAGGTATTTGGCTGCAAATGTTACATTCACAACAATGGAAAAACTCAACTGAAAGCCTTCAGTGCCAAAGCTAATGAGGGGATCTTTTTCAGCTATAATACCCCTCATTCACAAGCTTACAGAGTGTTCAACAAATGAACACTAGTTATGGAAGTAACATGTTATGTGGTATTTGATGAGCTTGCTGATAAGTATAGGAATAAGGGGAAGAACTGTACATCAGTACAAGCATTACCTAGTGAATCTAAGAACTCGTAGGACTATATTGGTCACATTGTTCCAGAGCAGATCGAAGCTTCACTAGAAGATGGCATTGAAACTGATTCCAGACCAGTTGAAGATAACTTGGTCAATGAGGACACAAATTGTGCTGAGACCTCAAACCCCATAACTGAAATAGGGAGAAGAATTAGTGAAGTTGACGAGCAAATCGGAGCCAAAGAACTAGCTGATAGAGCAGCAAAAAGACTAGTTGAAGGAGTAACTGAAGAATCAGCTAAAGGCATAGCAGAAGCCACTATACCCAAATGGTTCCGAAGCCATCCGGTTGACAAAATTGTTGGCAACCCAAGAAGCAGAGTCCAAACCAGAGGATCAACTGAGCATGCTCTCTTCACATGTTTTATCTCGCAAATAAAACCAGCCAACATCAAGGAAGCTCTTGAAGATTCAGACTGGATTATTGCGATACAAGAGGAGCTGAACCAGTTCACAAAAAATGACATATGGTTTCTTATCGATATGTTGAAAACCCAAAAAGTCATTGGGACTAAGTGGGTCTTTCACAACAAATTGGATGAACAAGGCGTGATCATAAGGAACAAGGCCAGACTGGTATCCAAAGGGTACTCACAAAGTGAAGCAATCGACTTTAATAAGACATTCACACCAGTTTCAAGATTGAAGGCCATCAGATTGTTCATCGCCTATGCAGCTCACAACAATTTCACAGTCTATCAAATGGATGTGAAAAGTGCATTTTTGCAAGGGATGCTCAAAGAGAATGTTCATGTCGAGCAACCTCCAGGCTTTGAAATTGGAGATCAAGTCTACAAGCTGAGAAAGGCTCTATGTAGCTTGAAGCAGGCGACAAGAGCTTGGTATGAAACACTCACAACATTCTTACTAAAGAATGGGTATCAAAAAGGAGTCATCGATCATACTCTATTCAGAATATACAATCAGTTGGGATCTTAATGGTCCAAATTTATGTGGATGACATAATTTTTGGATCAAAGAGTAAAGATCTCTGCACTCGATTTACTCAACTGATGTAAAGAGAATTCGAGATGAGCATGATGGGAGAAATGACTTTCTTCCTAGGACTCCAAGTAAAGCAGCTGAAAGACGGAATCTTCATCAGTCAAGCTAAGTATACCAAAGAGCTTGTCAAGAAGTTTAAATCTTGGATTATGGTATCTCGGAGATGATAGCTTGAGTCTAACCGGCTATTCAGACTCAGACTTCGGAGGATACAAGATCGACAGAAAAGGCACCAGTGGAACATATCAGTTTTTTGAGAACAAACTGATATCCTGGTTTAGCAAGAAGCAGCATTCAGTTGCCACGTCAACAACTGAAGCTGAGTATGTAGCTGCTGGAAGCTATTGTGCACAGATCCTTTAGATGAAGCAACTGAAGAATTACAAGGTGGAGACTGAAGAAGTGCTAATCTACTGTGATAACAATATTACTATTGTAATATCTCAAAATCCAGTATTACATTCAAGGACGAAGCACATTGATATCAGGCACCACTTCATCAGAGATCACATCGAGAAGAAAGACATATGCATCAAATATGTCAACACAGAGAAGTAGATAGCTGACATCTTCACCAAGCCATTGCCAGAAGCTAGATTTGTGGAGTTGTACATCCAATTGGGATTACTAGAACTAGCTTCAAAGGAGAATGATGATGAGCCAAGAGAAGGAGTGAAGAGGAACACTCCAGCTGAAGATGAGAACTGAATCAAAATGGCATCAGTTCGCTAAGCTATGAAGCTTAAACTGATAAGCCCAAATCAGTTCTGAAGAAATGGCAAAGGCCAAATAGAAGTTGAAGAAAGAAGATGAGTATACTGATCACAGAAGGCATCAGTTCTCAACTAGTCATGTTCAACTGATGGGAGCAGTTGAATCCAAAACTGACTGAAGAGAAAAAGCTTCAACTGAAGTAAGCAGCTGAAAAAGCTTAGGCGGAGCAAAGCTGAGAGGACAGCTCAAGCTGACGAAAGATAGGAGTCAAAGCTGAAGGGACTCCAGCTGAAAGTGATCAATCCAAGCAAATGAGATCATCAGTCGTCAACAGACGAGGCCAACTGATGACGTCAGCAGCTCAACGCCACTCAGAGACTGAAGGAGAGCTATGATCAGATAAGTTCAAATTGAATTTTATTACTGAAATGGTAAAATGACGTGTCATCTTAATATTACCGTTGGACCCACCCTCCTTTCTCTCTCCTCATTAATTATGGACGGATAGTTTTTGAACGACTTTTCAGCCGGCACTTCAGTACCAGCTTATCAAAGCCGTTCAAGCCAATTGAAATTAACTTTTCTGACTGTTGGATCAAAATCATCTCTCCTCATAAATAACTTGGCTGAAATCTCAAAATTACCGTTCACTATCTCTCTTTGATTCTTTGCCTTCGAAGCCTCTCATTCCTCCAAAAGTCAAGCTCTCCACTGCTCATAAGCTCAATCTTTCTCTCTCTCTCCAAAAGTTTTCACCCAAAAACATGGCCCAAAACCTAGATCATCGTGTTCGCAGAGAGTTTAACTTCCGCTTAACCAGAGAAGACTCATCTATATTCTGTGATAAGTTGATCAAAGATAAGTTTTTCGAGCCAACTGTATTCTTAGAAAATTGCCAAAACTCAGAGCTCAGCGAAGAAATCATTACTAAGCTGTATGATACTCAGCTACAAGTATTCCTTGAAATCGCCCCCTCTCGCGTCTATGCTGAAGCCGTAGCTGAGTTCTACCTCAACTCAGATGGCTACGACAGAATAGATTCGTTCACCACCAAGGTGAGAGGACAGGAGTTTACTATGACAGCTGAGACACTCGAAGAAATGTTCAAGCTTCCAACCAGTGGACCACATCTTGAAGACATTCACTCTGATTCTGAGAGCGACTACAAACTATGGAAACGAGAAGATGTAGCTACCTTGTTCAAAAAGAATCACTACATCTCTCTGTTCAAAGAAGAATACCAAGTATTGGGATCAATAGCTTTCAAAATGGTAGTTGGAACTGCTGGAAGCTGGTCAGAAATGTCAGAGCCCAAGTATCAAATCTGTGTTGCGATTATGTACCAGATAAAAATCAACTGGGCAAAGTTCTTCTTTGGGCAACTAAAGAGATTTGTTGACTCCTGGGAAAAGAATGGAGATGATCTAAAATTCCCTCATGGAATGTGCTATCTTCACCGAATCAGCATCATCCTGGAAAAACAACTTCCAGAACTGATGAAGGAAGAGACATCTTTCACAACTGTCATAAAGCTTGATTATATTCCAAAACTGCGAGCCAAGTCAATCTCAATCAAAGAGTCTGCATCCTAGCAGACTACACAATCTAGAAAGAAAGTTGCTCCTGAAGGAAAAGGAAAGGAAGCAGTGACTAAAAATCCAAAAGGAACATCTACAGACTCTGAGGATGATATTCCTATAGCGCAGAAGTTCGGCACACCACTGAATGTTCAACCTCTTAGAACAGTTGATGCTAGATCTATATTCCAGTCAACTAAAGCCGAATCATCAGCTCAGACATCAGTCAGAAGGGCAAGAAGAGTCATCACAGAAACCAGCTCATCAGCTCAAGCTAAGTCTTTAGCAAATCAAGCCAGAGTAGACATGGCTGAAGAAGAAACCTCAAGGCATGAGGCATCAGCAAGAAGGCCCATCACAAGATCAGCCCAAGTAAAGAAGTTGACTAATCAGCTCAACAAGAAAAAGGCTAAACTCTCACAGCCAAGGAGCAAAAGAGCTAAGAGTCCTATTCTAAATCCCTCAATACCATCTAAAGCCACTATTGAGGATCTCGGACACACATCTCTTGCAGACCTTAGATTTTGTGCAAATCCAATGGACATCATCCCTGCTCGAGGAATACCGCACAAAGGAGCAGGTACAGATTACTTCCAGTTCACATGCCCTACCAAACCCTCGAACTGAAGGGAACATCAATGCTTACTCAAAAGGAGAAAGAATCCAGAAGTGGGCAAAGGAGCAAACCAGTCAATATACGGCTCAACACTTTATTGAAGAGCTGATTGGATATGAAGAGCTTTACACCATGTTACTGAGGTATATCTACTGGTTCCTCTAGAGGAATGTTTACGCAGCTGACTCATTTCTTATGCTCATGGCATTTCATGGGATGAGCTTCTGGTAGTGAGAAGAAGAATGGAGCTCGCATTAGACAAGCAACAAGCATGCCTGGGTACCAAAAGATAATGAACTAAAAAGACATATCCATCTTCGCAAGCTATGCTCAGATCCATCAGAAGGATCAATGTTCGATGTTGTCGAAAAAGTAAGCAAGCTAAAAGGAGTTCAACTTTCTAATTATCCTGATGAGGATGAAGAGTAGAAGTGGAAGAACATCAGGACAAAGCAAAAATTTCTTTTTGATGAATTGATGAAAAATCAGTTAAGAGATCAAGCTGGAAGCTCGTTTCATAGAGAAGAAAAAACTCTAATTGATGAAATCATCAAAGAAACAGCAAAAGAGTTGCAGTCTGAAAAATACCCACAAACTGAAGAATGTGAAATCAATACCATACTCGATTCTCCAGACAGGCAAGAAGAAGCAAGAACTGTTGAAGCCAGAAATGCAAGTGACGAAGAGTTTGATGAGTCACTCAAGTCACCAGTCGTGGAGCTTGTTCAACAGACAGATGCTGATCAACTAGCTGAGGAATCAGTTCAACCCTCAGCCTTCCTTAAAGAGACTATTGCTACCCCAATTGAGCCCGCATCTCCACTAGCTAATGATGAGATAACTGCTGAAGATCTGACTAATCAAGCAGTTCAGCTGGAAGCTCAACCAGAAGTGAGGGACATAGTGATCTTTATCGATCCTGTCTAGATAGCACTCCAAGCTCAGGCTCAAGCTGATCATGAGACTCCCCCTGAATTAAGCCACAACGATACTATTTATCTGGGAGATACAGATCAGTTAGTGGCTAAGTCAGTTGAGCAAGCAGCTGAACAGTCAAACACAGTTCCCTGTGAGGAACTAGAAGCTGCTGAAGGAGGAGATGAAGCATCATCCAAAGGAGAAGATCTCTAAATGACCATTGCAACTGATCAATCCAGCCCAGTAGGATCGATCCATGCTGCCGATCAGTCTAGAAGATCACCAGGCCAGTTAATAGCTCAACATGAAGAGCTATTTCAGAGCATTCAACAACAATTGAAGAGGCACAAGAAGCTGATCAGAAAGATTCAAGCTCACACTGGACTTCAATCAACTGATAGTGAGTCCTCTAGCTCTGATGAAGGGGAAAGTAGTCCCACTGTGCCTGCTACCAAGAGAAGAAGGACTAAACACAAGGATAACTAAGAGCTTGATCAAGCGAAGCTGATTCAAGACTTCAGTTATCAACTTGTGACTTAGTGTATTCAAAATTTCTTTTCAAAAATAAAATTTCTTTTGAAAAATAAATGACAAGTCAGCATTCATTTTGAATTTTTGACCGTTGGTGAAATAATGACACGTCTCATAGTCATTAAATAACCAACGATCTCAAACCGACAAGGGGCATTAAATTCTTTCAACCAACAGTTTATGAGTCTATTTCCTCTCTCATAAAAACCCCCTTGCTCCAACTATCTCAACATTTCTCAAAAGAGAATACTTGTGCAAAAACACACATACTCTTTCAAAATCATCTTCCAAAAAGAGTATACTCTCTCTTTAAAAAAAACAAAGGAGCTTCAACTCAAATTTAGCCAAAATTTTCAAAATGGCCGAATCATCCAAAGCTCTTACTTCTTTCAAAGAGCAAATGATAAGAGATAAATTTCTGGAGAGACAGAAATTTCAATTGATTCTTAAAGAATCAAACAACCCATTTCTTCTAGTTAATCTTCACAAGACCGGAATTCTGCATTACCTTGAAACCCCATCAAGATTCTTCAGACAAAGCTTGGTGAGTAAGTTCTTGCTTCAAGCAAAGGTATCTAGAGATGGGAAAGTGATATCTTCAGTGGTTCAAGGGCACAAACTTCAAATCACTAAAAGAAAGATAGTAGAAATCTTTCAACTTTCCAGAAAGGGTTCCAAGTTTCAAGATCTGAAAGATTTAGCTGAACCGTATTGGAAAAAATGGCGAGCTTCAACTTATGACAAACAATTCAGTTTTACCACAGCTAAAACTGACTTGACGCCTGAGTATAGAGTCATACTCGATATCACGAATAAAATGATGTTCGGCGCCATTGGAAGCTTGAGTCAATTCACTCAAGAATGATACAAGGTAATGATACACCTTGTTGAAGGATTGGAAGCAAATTGGGTAGAATTTGTATTCTCCCAATTCAATCATCAAGTCATCAAAGCTGTTGACTCAAAGAAGACTGGGAAATTTGAGTCCAAAGTGGGACTTGTTCTAAGAATGAGCAAGCTCCTGGAAGATATGCTGAAGCTTCCAAATGATGACGAACTATCAGTCCTCATCTCCGACTAGATTCCTAAGAAAGGGAGAGCACATCTTTAGCCACTAAAAAAGAAGAGGAGATCTAAAGCTAAAGCCGGCGATACAACTTCAAGCAGCTCCACTATCAATGAAGTTCTTTCTCCATACTCCAAAAATGGATAATCAGTTGACTTCAAATCCTGCTTTGATCCAGATGAGCTCATTCCATTCATTGGAATCCCTCATCCAAATTACGGAGCTGAATATTTCAGAAGAACTTGTCCTTCTCTCCATATAACTAAAGACATTATTTGCACTTATTACAGTGGCGAATATGCAATCAAGAGTGCACAGAAAGATGTAACAAATCTCCTTCTCACTCACTTCACCTATGTTGCCAAGCAAGATAATCAGTTGTTCAAACAACTGCACCGGTACTTCTACTGGTACAACTGGAGACATTCCATGTCAATCCAGTCACATTTCTTGCTAACTGCCTTTCATGGCATGAGCTTTTGGCAACGTGAAGAGACTTGGAGCATTAAATGGATTGGAGCTTCAAATCTATTTCCTCCAACCATTGTGCAAGTCTAGAGGATAATGAAGTGTCGACTTGATAATAACATTCCAGCTAAGGCCATGCTAGCTAATGTTCAAGCCAGCTTGAGATCGCAAGAAGTTGCAACTGTAAATCAGTTTGTCAACAATCAAGTCGATCGACATTGCCAAAAACTAAATTTTGATAATAATTCAATTCAGTCAGAAGAGGCATCATTACAAGCTGAAGCTGCCAATGAAAAGATAGATCAAGATCTATCTCATACTCAACTTATGGTGACCCCGAGGAGTCAAAAGCGTGGACATAAGGGAGAAAAAGACGTTAAGGATACTGCCACGTCACCACATCTCCTGTCCAAGAGCTATGTCACTCCCCTTATCAAGTTATGCTCAAGAGCTGCAAAACTGATTATCAATCAGTCCAGCTCCCTCTGCAGAGGAATTTCAGAGCTGACCACCTTGAAGCTGTCCAACTCAGCAGTTGCTCTTACGTAACTTCAGCAAGCTGAGAATAAAGTTAGAATTGATCATTCCAAGGATATCTCAAGTTCAGCTTCAAAGAGAAAAAGGTCAAATAGCTCTAGAGAAAGTGGAGAAGCTAGCCCAGTCCAACCGCTCAAGAAGAGAAAACTGACAAAAAAGTCAATCAGCAGTTGATCAACAAAACTAATCAAATCAGTTTAAAAGGAGAAATCATCAGTTCAGCAGGAAACTGACGCCTAGAGCTAAAACTATCTCAACAAATGCATGACCAGTCCTCTTCGATAAGCTTCTCTACTCTCTATTCCTCAAGCTTATTTTTGAACAGTTACTGTTAACATTTCAAAATAAGCTTACTATTTATCTGAGTTGCCATTAAAGTCTCTATGCCAAGTATTAAAGTCAAAAGAGAAGAACTTCTGAGGGATATAAATAGCAAATCTTCTGACATATATTTTGCTATTTATGGAGACTACCCATATTTTGAAAACCCTCAAATCTCAGCCACTTGATCAAAAAGTAAAAGTCCAGGTAGACAGCTGAGATGCATACATCATTTATTCAGCTGATTTGCCATCAAATAACATAGCTGATCAGCCAGAAGCACTCGATTGCTATGGTTAAATGCATGCAAAATTACTAATTTATAAGCAGCAGAGAAGATGCAATGCTTAACTCAATTCTTAAACACATTCATTCGCCTTGTCTTCCCATACTTATCTGTAACAGCCCGGTCCCGAGATAAGGATTAACAAATGAGGACGGGGTGTTGTTAAGGGATTAATGAATAAAGTCGGAAGATTTACAGAGAAGTTTAACAACAAAGATATGCTTTAGAAGATAGGTGGTGATGCGCGGGTTTACTTAGGTTAAAAGGAAACATGCTTAAGCGGAATGAAATGGCTAACTAATCAGATACCAATGTGAATAGGTCTCTTCGTAAGCAAACTGAAGACATACTCGAGAAATGGAGATAAACATAATATGCATTTATAAATATTTAATCATATCTGGGATATTCTTAGAGTCTCGACGATCATAACAAAACTTAAACGGAATTAGAAAAGTGTATCAGAGTAGCAGAAACATCATGGGGCTTCAAACATAATTCGGATAATAGCAAAACAGTCTTGGCAGCCAACCCACATCCACAGCCACCAACATCCTCAGCATCTCAACCTGAAAACATTTGAAAAGAGGGGGCATGAGCACTAATGTACTCAGTGGGTTTTAGCAAAAATACTTTAATAACTTCAAGATATCCAATAGTTAACAGACGGTATATGGAGAGAAAAACGCAAAAGCCCTCTCCATATCCGTAAAACCTTTTCTGTTCTTTTGGGCCCAACTTGGCTCAAACCTGATGTCAACTGCACCCTTAGGCATGCCATAGGATAGAAGAGGCGTTACCTCAAATATCCGAATGAGTTTGTGAGGGAAAAACCCAGCAGTGACTCCCTTAAGAGTTCTTGAGCTCAAATCCTGCTTAAGTGAAAATCTAAGTTCCTTCCTTTCTTAACCTTGCTAGCAACATCAAACTAAGAACAATGTCTAAGGGCTGATCCTTACTACTACATGAACTCGGCCTACAAGGGATTTAATGCTACCCTAACAAGGCAAATCTTAGTTCTTAACTCTGCGAGCTTAACAAGCATAAACATTCGATTCCAGGAAAAGAACGTAAATAAATACGAATCGAAACCAAAGATAGTTCTAAACATCTCATGCTAAGCATAAACAATACTTTAGTAATTGTATCATTTCTAAACATGATTGGGAGCTCAAGTAAAACATAATATCTTCCTTTCTCCTTCCTTCTACAGAGATCAATCAAGCAGAGCAAAAATACTTTATTGGATATTTCATTTGCCCTAACATGCTTCTAGAGCTCATTAGCTCAAACTTTAGATGAGGATAGATTTACCCACCTCGATCACGAAGCAGAAGATGTAGCAATGAGTTGATGATCCTTCTTCGAATTCCCACGAGGTTCACTTGCTCCTACAAAAGTTGAATTATCGACTTAGCGGCCTTCCACGAGGAACTAGCTAAAATATGGAATTAAATAATACCCATCTTATATATTTAGGACTTAATCATGGATAGCACGACTTTATGACTTTATAAAGATCCGAGAAGGATTTATTTTAATTAAGGAACTTCTCGACTTATTTTCTCAATTTTTAGACGGAAATTAAATTTGAATAGCTTAATCGAATTAAATCGGAAGTAACTTGAATATTTCTCTAAAATTTAAACTTGAATATAGCTTGGAAATATCATGGTTTGAAAAGCTCGAAAAACTCGGAAATAGGGTAAAAAATAGCCGGAAAAATCAGCATCGAACGACACGGGAAGGAGACCGCGCGCCGGCGGCACCCCGCGCGCCCGCGCAGCCCCGCGGCCACGCACCCTCCGCGTTCACGGGCTTCTGGGTTGAGGGGGGTGTTGCACGACCGCGCACCCCCCCGCGGTCACGGCACATGGTTTCTCTCTCTTCCGCCCAATTTCTGGATGGATTTTTATCTTCCGGGTTCTTCATTGTTCATCGATTTCTTCGACGAACACGAAGAACACTCGAAAATTTTCTTAGATAACATACTTTAATTTAAAAAGAAATCAACATAACAATGAAAATAATCACGATAATCCGCTTGAATAATTAGAATAAATGGCGAAATCCTTAGTATAAACTTTTAACGGAATTTCAGCGGATAAATGAGACGATTACTAGAAATAATGATGAGAATAACAACGGAAATAATAACGAGAAATATAACAGAATGCTATAACTTGGAACTTCACTAAATCAAAATACAACTTGAGGCGGAAGTAAATGAGTAATAATGAAGAACATGAAGAATATGAAGAACGGAAAGTAAACGCGGAATTTAAAAGACGGAAAGGAAATAGAATTGAGCCCGACGAAAAAGAATGGACGAGGTTAGGTGCGTCGAAGAAAGGTGGCAAGCTCGGTGTCTCATCGAGTCGCAACGGTGGCAGAGCCGCCTGCTATGACCCAATGGCGCCCCTAGCACCTTCCCTCACCGCATCCCTTCCATGCCACTCTGCTCGTCATTTTTCAGAACACTCACGAAGAATGCTCTTTTACTTCGGCAAAACTTTCTCGGCTCTCACGAGCTTTCCCACTCTCTCGGAAGTGAAATGGATAGAATGAATGAACAAATGAATGGTGAGGGGTGGCCCTCTATTTATAAGAGAAGCTTTGGCTTCCCTTGGAAGCCATTGCAGTGCGGAGATACTGCAAAAGTTACCTCGGGTTCGGTTAAAAGCTGTTTTATTTGATGTCGAGGTCCAAATGACTTCAAACACGAAATTTAAAAATATCGGGAGACTCGTTGGCTCGAGTACTAATGAACCAACTTGATTTGTGAAGAAGATGGGTTTGTCAGAAGAAACACGAGCAAAGATTCCCTTTTTGGAATTACTTTTTACTATTCACTCAGACTGACAGATTTTACTCCCGAGCGTTCGATTGACCTCAGAATGGAAATCCGTGAACGCCAACGGAATCCTTGAGTCATTTCCCATAGGAGGGGCCTAACAGAACTGGACTCGAATCAACGAGGAAGATTTTGTAAATTTCTCAAAACACGAGCGCACGCAAAAGTTACTATTCATTCCCCTTTTTAAATACGTTTTCCATCACCGGGAACTCAAATGACTTCAGATTTAAAATCCAGAAACACCGGTGTACTCTTTAAGTTAAAACCTTTCTAAAAAAACCACAAATGGCAAGAAAAGAATTAAGATCGTCTTTTCCGAAAAGATGATCTTCACGAAAACTGACTCTTAAAGCCGTGACTGACATCCAACCATAGCTAATCTTATTTAAATTCCTTCTTTAATTAATTAATTAATATTAACAATTCTCTAAACCTTACTCAAAAAAATCTGGGGTATTACATCCTACCCCCCTTAAGAAAATTTCGTCCCGAAATTTACTAACCATGATAAGCGATATCAGGGTACTTCTTGAGCAGCTCGGATTCAAGCTCCCAGGTTGCTTCTTCTGAACCATGGTGATTCCAGATTACTTTCACAAGATTAATTTTCTTGTTTCTCAGCTTATGGATCTTTCGATCCACGATGGCCTGGGGCTTTTCTTCATAGACTAAGTCCTCATTCAGGACTATTTCTTCTTCGCTGATCACATGCTTTGGATCAAACACGTACTTCCTCAACATTGAGACATGAAAGACGTCATGAACGTTACTCAGGTTGGGTGGTAAGGCCAACATGTAGGCTACTTCATTCACCTTCTCTAATATCTCAAAAGGTCCAATGAACCTGGGCCTTAACTTGCTTCATTTGCCAAAACAAACTATTCCTCTTGATGGGGATACCTTCAAGAACACTTTATCTCCAACGTTGAAACTGAGCTCCGTCCTTCTCTCATCTGCATAGGCCTTCTGTCTATCTTGAGCCTCCTTGATTCGTTAACGAATAAGCTTGATCTTCTGGACAGCTTCCTGGACCATTTCAGGTCCGAGTATCCTTCTCTCTCCAACTTCGTCCCAATACAGGGACGATCTACACTTCTTTCCGTACAGGGCTTCATAAGGGGCCATGCCGATCGATGACTGGTAGATGTTGTTATACGCAAACTCTACCAAAGGCAGTAATTCCTCCCAACTGCTTCCTTGATCAATGACTACTCCTCTGAGCATGTCTTACAGAATCTAGATAGTCCTTTCAGACTGGCCATTTGTTTGGGGATGGAATGTTGTGCTGAAATTGAGCCTTGATCCCATTGCGTCTTGTAGGCTCCTCCAGAATCTTGATGTAAACCTTGTATCACGGTCCGATATAACCGAGACTGGCACTCTGTGCAAACGCACGACTTCCTTTATGTACAACTGGGCTAATTGATCTAGCCCATCCGTCATTTTAACAACAACAAAATGTGCTGTTTTGGATAATTGATCAATGATTACCCAAATAGCGGTATTCCCCCGCTTAGACTTTGGCAAACCTATGACAAAGTCCATATTGATATGATCCCACTTCCATTCAGGAATTTCTAAGGGTTGAAGCAACCCAGAAGGTTTTTGATGCAAAGCTTTTACTTGCTGACAGTTTAAACACCTTTCCATGAAGGCAGCTATCTCTCTTTTCATGTTATTCCACCAGAAGTTCTTCTTGAGATCTTGGTACATCTTGGTGCTTCCTGGATGTGCTGCATAAGGCGTGTCATGTGCTTCGCACATGATTTCCTCCTTTAGTTCTTCCTTGCTCAGCACACAAAGCCTTCCTTTGAATAAGAGCGCGTTATCGGCGGCTTCCGCGAAGTCTTGCGAGCTATCAGATTGTGTTTCTAGTCTTTTCTTTTCGAAAAACTCGTCTCCTCTTTGAGCTTCAATTATCCTTTGCCTTAGGTCAGGCTGAACGACTATCGTGGTGACTTGTGCTTGAATGGTCTCGGGTGGTGTTAGCACCTCGATCCTTAACTTCTCGAATTCCTTGCGAAGATCCTCCTGGACTAGAATGAGTCCTAATTCTATCTTCTCTTTCCTACTTAGGGCATCTGCTACCATAATTGCCTTGCCTGGGTGGTAGTGAATCGTGTAGTCATAATCTTTTACAAGTTCTAGCCATCTTCTCTGCCTCATGTTAAGATCCTTTTGTTCGAAGAAATACTTCAAACTCTTGTGATCTGAGAAGATCTCATACTTAGCTCCGTAGAGATAGTGCCTCCAGATCTTCAGCGCATGAATGACTGCTGCTAGCTCTAGGTCATGTGTAGGGTAGTTCTGCTCGTGATTCTTAAGCTGCCTCGATGCATAGGTAATCACCTTTCCTCTCTGCATTAGTACGCATCCTAATCCTTTCTTCGATGCATCTGCGTAAACAACGAAATCTTCATTCCCTTCTGGAATGGCCAGCACTGGGGCTGTGGTTAGCATCTTCTTCAAAGTTTGGAAACTTTTCTCGTACTCAGGCGTCCATTTGAACTTGGAGTCCTTCTTTAGTAATCGCGTCATGGGCTTGGATATAGTCGAGAATCCTTCGATGAACCTGCGATAATATCCAGCGAGTCCTAGAAAACTTCTTATCTCGTTCACGCTTCTTGGAGAATTCCAGTTGCTTCAATCTTGGTTGGATCTACCTTGATTCCTTCCACCGAAATGATATGACCTAAAAACATAACTTCCCTGAGCCAAAACTCACACTTACTGAACTTAGCATAAAGCTTTTCTCTTCTTAACATCTTCAGCACCATTCTTAGGTGTTCTTGATGTTCCACTTCATCCTTAGAATAGATGAGGATATCATCTCTAAAAACTAGAACAAACTTATCTAGATACGGGTGAAAAACCCGGTTCATTAAATCCATGAACACTGCTGGGGCGTTGGTCAAACCAAATGGCATTACTACAAACTCATAATGCACATAGTGAGTTCTAAAGGCAGTCTTAGGGATATTCTCCTGATGATAACCAGATCTTAAGTCTATTTTGGAGAAGATACTTGCTCCCTTGAGCTGATCAAAGAGATCGTCATTCTTGGGAGAGTGTATCGATTCTTGATGGTTAGCTTATGGAGCTCTCTATAGTCGATGCACATTCTCAATGTGCCATCCTTCTTCTTTACAAACAAGATTGGAGCTCCCCAAGGTGACACACTAGGTTGGATAAAACCTAGGTCTAATAACTCTTGTAGTTGAACTTTGAGTTCTTGCAATTCCTTAGACGTCATTCTGTAGGGGGCTTTCGAAACTGGGGCGGCTCCTAGTTCCAATTTGATAGTGAACTCTACCTGCCTGTCTGGAGGCAGTCCTGGCAGCTCTTTTGGGAATACGTTGGGGTATTCTCTTATGATTGGAACGTCTTCGATTGAAAGCTCTTCTTCCTCCTTTCTTATTAGATTAACTAAAAAGGCTTGATAGCTATTCTTCCTTATCATCTTCGTAGCCTTTAGGGTGGATATCACTGCGATTTTGGTTCCCAGCCTTGATCCGTAGATTTTCATCTCGGCTTTTTCGGGTGGTCGAAACACTACCTCCCTCTTAGGGCAGCTTATGGAAGCATAAGCTGAGGCTAACCAATCCATTCCTAGGATTATATCGAACTCCTAAATCTTTATCACATAAAGATTTGACTTAAAGCTTTCCCCTTCTATGTTCAATTCTAGGTTAGAGCAGACTTTCCTAGACATCATTCTCTTTCCAGATGGAATACTTATCTCAAGAACATTCTCAGCATTCTCAGGTTTTATCTTCAGTTTCTTACAAATAGACTCAGCTATAAACGAATGCGATGCTCCAGTATCGAAAAGAGCTAAAACTGGCGTCTCGATGAGGGTAATCATACCTGCTAGGTTACCTAGGGCCTTAGCAGCTTGCTGCTGATTGAGAGCATAAGTACGAGCAGGCTGAGGCGGCCTTTGCCCTTGGTTGGACCTTTGATCTCGTCCTTGGTTCGGTCTTGGGTTCATCCCTGGTCTTTGACCCTGAGATCCTCCTTGCTGCAACCTTGGCTGATTTCCACAAAGTTGTTGAAGTGGTTGCGGGTACATGGATTGTTGTGGTGTTTGAGATCGTCTGTTGTTTCCTTTAGGACACTCTCTCTTGAAGTGCCCCTCCTCACCACAGTTGTAGCACCTAGTTAGATTTGCTCGGCAGACTCCAGGATGCATTCGTCCACACCTTTGACATGGCCTAAAGCTAGGGGCGTTGCCAGGCTGACTTCGAGGCACTCCTGACTCTCGGCTTTGCCAGTGGGGTTTCTTTCCTCTGTCATCTCTTCTTCCTCCTTCCCACTTTTTTTTTCCTTTTGAGTCGCTAGAAGGTTGGGGGGCTGAATCTTCTCTCGAGGGAGAATGGCTTCTATGCTTAAGGCTTTGGCTAAGGTTCGAGCATAAGACATGTCTTCTTGCCCAGCGAGGGCTATACCAATCTCGGACTTAAGTCCATTCTTGAACTTGCGTGCTTTCTTTCTGTCTGTGTCCACTAGATGTGGAGCATGTCTTGACAATTGATTGAATTCTCTATCGTATTCTAACACTGTCTTATTTCCTTACTTTAGGTTCCAGAATTTCATCTCTTTTGCCTCTCGATAACAATTCGGGATGTACTTCTGATATAAGTCATGCTTAAAATCTTCCCAACTATAGTCTTCTCATTGCTCCAGGGTTATGGTCCTTCGAACGGACTCCCACCAGTAGTCCGCATCATCCGTCAGCATGAAAAGAGCACAACTTAACTTCTCTTCTTCCAAACAAGCTATAAAATTGAAAATTCGCTCTAAGGAGCGAACCCATTTTTTGGCATCCATTGGATCTCCTAAGCCATTAAATGATGGAGGGTTATGCTTGAGAAACACATTTTTGGCTCTTGGACCGGGGTTTGGGACTTGCTCGGGTTCGTTCTCATCTTCATTCTTGGCTTGACGTCTTCGGGACGGCATCCTAAAGAACTAGATATTAGTGACGCTCGATTGAATTCACACAAGCAAGGATGCCTTTCGATAAGATCTTTAATTATGCAAGATAAATCAAAAAAGGTGGAAATTTAAACGTCACTCAAGCATAATGGGAAAAATTGCCTCATTAAGAGGACTTTGGCATCGATAACATAAGTTACGGATTACAAACGGAATAGGGCAGTCTTTTGGAAAATCCACTGCCACTATTAGAGTCTAGAAAATTAACGAATATATTACATATTAGAGTCTTGGTTAAAGCGGATTAAACAGACATCAGAAATACAGTCAGATAGCAGATAGATCATACAATCAGGTATTTTAACAGCAACACCTCCTACATTTCCTACTAATGTTCAATCATAAGTTGGGCCCTTCCCTTACTCCTTACATAGCGATCCTACTTCCTCTTCTCCTTCCTCCGGGTCCTCGTCTTCCTCTTCCTCGTCTCCAACATCAACTGTTTCTGGGACGGTGAACTTGAATGTTCTCATGCGGACGCTCCCTTCGGGATACTGATGGGGCATACACTGTCTCAGACCCTGAGAAGCGGATACAGGGGTCCACTGGTTTACTTGAGGAGTGCAAAAAAATAGGGACTCGGTGTGGTTCCCGATCCGGACATTTGAGGGTCCCGCTCCTGCGGTTTCTTCATCTTGAGGGTGTGGCGCTTGAAATCCAGATGGACTGTTGAGAGTCGCCCTTTGCAGCTCTAGCTCTACCACGAGAGAGGGGTTTTTCTCATCTACTTGCTGCTCGGCTAAGGCGTGCACGTGGCCATACTCCGATACCCAACGAGCCATTAAGGCTGACGAGAACTCTGTCAGGTTTTCAATTTCAGCGTACGTCTCGGGATCACGAGTGATCGTGCTTTGCAGGATACGGTACATTATAGGCCTCCAAGCAGGTGGCGCATGCTCACACATGCGGATGCATGTTCCAAGTCGGATACACTTCCAGGCTCCCCTCCGTAGTCATTCGCCCAAGCCCACCTTTCGAGGTATCTTGCCATGTAGGACAGCAATTGTTCGTTGTCATTCCAGGTTTCCCTTCTGAACCTCTCAACTCTCTCTTGCACAGGGTGAAAAGGAGGCACGCTCTTCCTAACTGTCAAAGGACGCTTAACCATTTAGAAGAGAATAACTTAATCAGTCTAGATTATAAAAGGGAGACCTAAGGTCCTCTTGAGATTAAACTAACGTCTAGATTAATCTTGCATGCATAGCTCTTTTTTATTAAGCAGTTGACAATTTTATAAAAATTTTGGTACCCATAGTCTTTAAACATACATTGTTTACCTTTTCTTTGAGTCAAAATTTCGAGAAATGAATTTAAGCCTTTTTGGGATCGAAAAATCTTTTCACAAACTTTCCATCTGGGAAATCATCTTACCCGAACACCTTTTACTTGGAATTTCATTCTCACGGTTTTTCTCTTATCCATAAAATAGGTATGCTTGCTCAAAACTTTTCCCTTCCTGTATTCCAAAAATCATGAATCCAACATCCAAAATTTCTATACCATCATACCTTGATTTTGGTTGAGGATACGAGGGTGATGGCGAGTTGTGGGTTGCTGCTTTAACTTATCAAAGAACAACTTATATTCACATAAACCTTTTAGCATAACTTAAATAAAGAGACAGGTCTGCAGAGTTGCAAACCCGCTCTGATACCATCTGTAACAGCCCGGTCCCGAGATAGGGATCAACGAATG
Organism: Perilla frutescens; assembly: GCA_026008535.1. Classification (NCBI taxonomy): domain Eukaryota; kingdom Viridiplantae; phylum Streptophyta; class Magnoliopsida; order Lamiales; family Lamiaceae; genus Perilla; species Perilla frutescens. Next base: position 59,452,534 of record BRKX01000004.1, on the reverse strand, counting down.
GGGATGGGGTGTTATTAAGAGATTAATGAATAAAGTCAGAAGATTTACAGAGAAGTTTAAGAACAAAGATATGCTTTAGAAGATAAGTGGTGATGCGCGGGTTTACTTGGGTTAAAAGGAAACATGCTTAAGCGGAATGAAACGGCTAACAAATCAGATACCAACGTGAATAGGCCTCTTCGTAGGCAAACCGAAGACATACTCGAGAAATGGAGATAAACATAATATGCATTTATAAATATTTAATCATGTCTGGGGATATTCTTAGGGTCTCGACGAACATAACAGAACTCAAACGGAATTAGAAGAGTGTATCAGAGTAGCAGAAACATCATGGGGTTTCAAACATAATTCGGATAATAGCAAAATAGTCTTGGTAGCCAACCCACATCCACAGCTACCAACATCCTCAGCATCTCAACCTGAAAACATTTGAAAAGAGGGGGCATGAGCACTAATGTACTCAGTGGGTTTTAGCAAAAATACTTTAATAACTTCAAGATATCCAATAGTTAACAGACGGTATATGGAGAGCAAAACGCAAAAGCCCTCTCCATATCCGTAAAACCTTTTCTTTTCTTTTGGGCCCAACTTGGCTCAAACCTGATGTCAACTGCACCCTTAGGCATGCCATAGGATAGAAGAGGCGTTACCTCAAATATCCGAACGAGTTTGTGAGGGAAAAACCCAGCAGTGACTCCCTTAAGAGTTCTTAAGCTCAAATCCTGCTTAAGTGAAAAGCTAAGTTCCTTCCTTTCTTAACCTTGCTAGCAACATCAAACTTAGAACAACGTCTCAGGGCTAATCCGTACAACTATATGAACTCAGCCTGCAAGGGATTGAATGCTACCCTAACAAGGCAAATCTTAGTTCTTAACTCTGCGAGCTTAACAAGCATAAACATTCAATTCCAGGAAAAGAACGTAAATAAATACGAATCGAAACCAAATATAGTTCTAAACATCTCATGCTAAGCATAAACAATACTTTAGTAATTCTATCATTTCTAAACATGCTTGGGAGCTCAAGTAAAACATAATATCTTCTTTTCTCCTTCCTTGTACAGAGATCAATCAGGCAGAGCAAAAATACTTTATTGGATATCTCATTTGCCCTAACATGCTTCTAGAGCTCATTAGCTCAAACTTTAGATAAGGATAGATTTACCCACCTCGATCACGGAGCAGAAGATGTGGCAATGAGTTGATGATCATTTTTTGAATTCCCACGAGGTTCACTTCCTCCTACAAAAGTCGAATTATCGACTTAGCAGCCTTCCACGAGGAACTAGCTAAAATATGAAATTAAATAATACCCATCTTATATATTTAGGACTTAATCATGGATAGCACGACTTTATGACTTTATAAAGATCCGAGAAGGATTTATTTTAATTAAGGAACTTCTCAACTTATTTTCTCAATTTTTAGACGAAAATTAAATTTGAATAGCTTAATCGAATTAAATCGGAAATAACTTGAATATTTCTCTAAAATTTAAACTTGAATATAGCTTGGAAATAACATGGTTTGAAAAGCTCGAAAAACTCAGAAAGAGGGTGCAAAATAGCCGGAAAAATCAGCGTCGGACGACACGGGGAGAAGACCGCGCGCCGGCGGCACCCCGCGCGCCCGTGCAGCCCCGCAGCCGCCACCCTCCGCGCTCGCGGGCTTCTGGGCCGAGGGGGTGTTGCGCAACCGCGCACCCCCCCGCAGTCGCGGCACATGGTTTCTCTCTTTTCCGCCCAATTTCTGGGTGGATTTTTATCTTCCGGGTTCTTCGATGTTCGTCAATTTCTTCGACGAACACGAAGAACACTTGAAAATTTTCTTAGATAACATACTTTAATTTAAAAAGAAATCAACATAACAACGAAAATAATCAAGACAATCCTCTTGAATAATTAGAATAAATGGCGAAATCCTTAGTATAAACTTTGAACGGAATTTCAGCGGATAAACGAGACTATTACTAGAAATAATGACGAAAATAACAACGGGAATAATAACGAGAAATATAACAGAATGCTATAACTTGGAACTTCAATAAATCAAAATACAACTTGAGGCGGAAGTAAATGAGTAATAATGAAGAACACGAAGAATATGAAGAACGGAAAGTAAATGCGGAATTTAAAAGAGGGAAAGGAAATGGAATCGAGCCCGATGAAAAAGAATGGACAGGGTTAGGTGCGTCGAAGGAAGGTGGCTAGCTCGGCGTCTTGTCGAGTCGCAACGACGGAAGAGCCGCCTGCTACGGCCCAACAGCGCCCCTAGCACCTTCCCTCACCGTATCCCTTCCACGCCACTCCGCTTGTCGTTTTGCAGAACACTCACGAAGATACTTTTTTACTTCGGCAGAACTTTCTCGGCTCTCACGAGCTTTCCCACTCTCTCGGAAGTGAAATGGATAGAATGAATGAACAAATGAATGGTGAGGGGTGGCCCTCTATTTATAAGAGAAGCTTTGGCTTTCCTTGGAAGCCATTGCAGTGCGGAGATACTGCAAAAGTTACCTCGAGTTCGGTTAAAAGCTGTTTTATTCGATGTCGAGGTCCAAATGACTTCAGACACGAAATCTAAAAATACCAAGAGACTCGTTGGCTCGAGTACTGATGAACCAACTTGATTTGTGAAGAAGACGGGGTCGTCAGAAGAAATACGAGCAAAGATTCCCTTTTTGGAATTACTTTTTACTATTCACTCAGACTGACAGATTTTACTCTCGAGCGTTCGATTGACCTCAGAATGGAAATCCGTGAACGCCAACAGAATCCTTGAGTTATTTCCCATAGGAGGGGCTTGACAGAACTAGACTCGAATCAACGAGGAGGATTTCGTAAATTTCTCAAAACACGAGCGCACGCAAAAGTTACTATTCATTCCCCTTTTTAAATACGTTTTCCATCACCGGGAACTCAAATGACTTCAGATTTAAAATTCGGAAACATCAGTGTACTCCTTGAGTTAAAACCTTTTTAAAGAAACCACAAATGGCAATAAAAGAATTAAGATCGTCTTTTTCGAAAAGACGATCTTCACAAAAGCTGACTCTTAATGCCGTGACTGACATCCAACCATAGCTAATCTTATTTAAATTCCTTCTTTAATTAATTAATTAATATTAACAATTCTCTAAATCTTACTCAAAAAAATTTGGGGTATTACATTATCCAAGCTCCTTTCTTATCTCATCTTTCATCAAAAAATGGCACTCCCATTCCATTCGATGAATATCAAGCTTCTTTTAAAGAAGCTCAGAAAGGATAAGTATCTCGACCGAGAGCTCCTTCAAGCTCAATTAGGTCCGGAGAAGACCAGCATGATCTTTCACATGTTGAAGACATGCGGGCTATTATCGTTCATGACAACGATGCCCAAGAAAAAGTATCTCTCGCATGTAGCTGAGTTTTATTACAATGCGGAGATCAAGGGAGACAACATAATGTCTGTTGTCTACAATCGGGTTATCATCATCAACAGAGATGGGTTGATGACCTTGTTCCAGCTCCCTGATGAAGGCCAGAAGGTGCATGAACTAGGGCTCCCCACCAAGATGGAACTGTGGGATAGTTGGAAGCTACTGCATGATACCCATCGAGACTTTTCAAACAATTTGAAAGACAGTCTCTCTCCGGTGGTTGTCCACATCATGGACATTGTGATGCACAGCCCGCTTGGAAGCATCATAAATGCCCAGTTTAACGATAATACCGCTCACCTCATGGCCACCATATATTTTGGTTGCAAGACTGATTGAGCATCCTTCATATTGGCGCAGCTTCATATACATGTGAAGCGTGCTGAGATCGATCTACCCTCTAGCACATTTAAAGCCAAGTTAAGGTTCGCTAATCAACTCAGTCACATCATTCAGGAGCAGATTGACACAACCATTCCTAGCGAACTACACTTTGCCAGAAGTGATCTCTTTCCTACAGTCTACATTCACAGACTATATCGTGGAGTAATTGGTCGTCCTAGGAAGTCGAGACTACAGCTAATGGAGGACAACAGCCTAACTAAAGGAAAAAAGCCACTCCTTGAAGCTGAACCTCCAGCTGACTCAGATCAGTCTATGACTGATAGTGACTCCTTCACTTACATCAGTGATGAGTCCACTACCCCTGCAACTAGCGAGCCTCCCTCCCTCGCTCTTCTAGATAATTTGGAAGAAGGCTTCAATGCAAGCCTTGACCATCAGCTGAAGAGCTGCTTTGGTCTTATTGGGGATCTCAATCTCTTTCTCTTCGAACACCTTCAAAGATATCTCCAGTATCACCTATGGAGATTTCAAGTTGATGATGCCACAATGTTGTACATGGCCAACAAGAGAGGTAACTAATTCTGTATTGAGGAAGGAAAATAGAGCAGAAGCTGGATGAACTATCCGCTCAGCACACCTCCATCTGTCTCAGAGATCATGGATTCCATGATCAAGTGGTTCAAACCTCGGTGCCTCATGATGCACCCCTTCTCGACCATGAGCCCTCCAACTCATCCACGACTCCTCTTCATGAGGAAATACTCTTCACCATCACGGACGAGCCACTTCTCGACCTTGCATCAGCCTCTTTAAACAGGAAAGATCCCTTATCTCTCCCTAATCTTGCCCAACTGATGCCAACTGAGGAGACTTACTCATGGCTATCCACTCCCATACCTGCACCTCAAGCTTCCCAAGTCACCGATGATCTACTGGCCACTTCTTTCTCTCTTGTGCCACAACTGTCATTGCCATTCCATGAATTCCATCAGCTTGCCCTTTTGGATGATACCAAAAAGGGGGAAGAGTATACTGATGATGGAAAAGATAGGCAAGGTGATCTAACTCTTTGGGATGAGATCCAAAGAGAGGTACAACTAGAGATACAGCTTCAGAGGGAAGCTACCTTTCAGAGGGATGGAAAAGATAGGCAAGGTGATCTAACTCTTTAGGATGAGATCCAAAGAGAGGTACAACTAGAGGTACAGCTTCAGAGGGAAGCTACATTTGAGGAGGAAGTCCAATTTGAGCAAGATTGGCCAGCTCAAAACTTGTTTTGGACTTGGGAGAATGCCCAGCTGGAGCAGCAGCAAGAATGGGGTATCCACAGCATACCGGGCATGTCTCCTTGAAAGTATGAGAAAGGTGAATCGAGCAAAAGAAGACAGAACTAAGTGGTGAACAGTTCCAGCTGAAGAAGGAAGTAAAAACATCAGTTCTTGATATTGTCTCTCTCTCTCCCTTACTTCCTCATAAATCTTCATCTTCTTTGCTCATTAGTTCTTAAACATGCTATTTGTTAATAATACAAATACATTCTGATTATGTGATCATGGTAGTATGCTTTGATATCCATGCTCCGCATGCTCTAATTAATGAACAAAAGTTGCATGATAATCAGGATTGAGTTGTTCTAGAACAGAAACAACTAAAGCTTTATCAAGCTATGCAAAACGAGTATCAGTATATCTTAAGGCCTCAACATTTATGCTACAAGTTTTGCTAGCAAAAGCCTTGATACCTGATAAACAAACTCGTTAAGCTCTAATTGCCAAGCTCTGATACTTATCTAGACACTCATGAATGTCAAACTAATAGCTCTTAAAAGCTATGGTACCAAAAATCGGTACATGCTCTGATACTAAAGATTGGTACAAGCTCTGATATTCATTCATGAAAAATAACCTCATGCAGTTTTCCATCATCAAACTAACTGGTTTTGACATCATCAAAAGGGGGGAAATTATTGGGAAAAACTATCAGAGTAGCCCAACTGATGGTTTTGATAAAATGTTAAAACATATGCAATAGTTTCATGATTTACTGCAGGTTATTCAAAGCTGAAAGTCGGAGGTAATAACCAAGTAAGACTTCAAACCTCAGCTTAGCTGAAGCGAGAGTCAGTTGTTCTGAAGCACGGTCAACCAGCTTCAAAAGATGTCGCAATCAAGCCAGTCAGAATCAACTCTTCAAAGCTTAAGAAAAGCTAAAGGGGAAAGAGAACCTTGAAGACTGGTAGGCATCCACAGATGAGTAATCATCAATCTAGCTAAAGGCCAAGAAAGACTGATGAGAGAAGAGCCAGCTTAAAAGCTTAAAACTAAACTGATCAAAGATCAGTCAGTTAAACACTAAACTAATTAAAGATCAGTTAGTCGGGAGAAAAGCTCAAGTAACTTCGAGCCAACTTTGAACTAATCAAAGATCAGTTCAATTGGAGAAAAAGCTCAACAAGAGAAGCTGACTGAAAGTCCAGAGCTAAAATCTTATAAAGCTAAGCAGCCAAAGATCAAGGCAGCTGAACTGGATTATCCCAGGATTGAAGTTTGAGGCAGATGAGGAATTGCCGACTGGACAATCTCAGAGATGAAAGCCGAGACAGCTGAGAGCCCATCAGCTGAAAGTCCAAAACTGATAGCCAAAATACCTGCTCTTTCTGACAAGCAGTCAATGAAGATCCTGACAGGAAATCTTGGAAAGATCCTGACGATCTTATAGTAGAAGACATTAAGTTCAATGGCTAGCTCATTCAAAGCTTCAAACGACTACAGGCATTAAAACTGTCACTGGTGAAGTCAACTTAATCACCAATCTCAACGGTCACTAAGATCACTCTTCTATATAAGAGAGTGAATCTCATTCATGAGTAAGACTTTTCACGCACAAGACTTTTGCAAAACTAAATTTTGCTATTTTGCAGAACGAGTTTTTCTTTCTCCCTCCCCACAACTCAAAGCTTAAATCTCTTAAGTGCGAAAAGTCCCAACTGAGAAGGCGTGCTTCAAGTTCCAAGCAAGCAGCTAGCTGACGTAGAATTTCAGCCAGAGCAAAGCTTATCAGTTCAATTCTTCAAAGATCAACCATTCAGCTCAAGTTGAAGGAGCACTCCAGGTTGATAACAGATTCAAGACTGCCTTCTTGAAAATCGAGAGAGATCTAAAATCTTGTAAAGATGGGCAATAGCACCTAAAGTCTCAGCGAGCAGTTGGGACCGGTAAGTGTGAGCTGTCGACCTAGAAACTGACTAAGGAGGGGCATGTACCGACGGGTCCGTTATTTTGGGACAGCAACAGTTGGAAAGGAGGCCGCATTCAGTTTGAAGGGTGCCGTTTTCAGGTCCAACAGATTTCTTCACTGTGTAACTGTAATAAAAAAACTTTACACTTGTATAGTGGATTGCCCTTCTGCGGAAGGAAGAGAGGACGTAGAAGCAGGAAGCTTCGAACCTCTATAAGTCTTGTGTGTGTTGTACTTTATGCTCTAAGCTTTTGCATGTTCTTAAACTGCACACTATAAGTACACAAGCTGCACTGACAAGCTAAGTCTTCAAGCTATCAGTCTTAATTGATCAGCTCACAAGCTAAGCTCTCGTCAACCTCACTTACTCAACTGATCGGTGCATAGATAAATTATCTAAAGCGAGTCAGAGCCCTATATATTCCGCAATCATTTTAAAGTTTTTAAGTCAGTTTATTCACCCCCCCCTCTAAACTAACATATACTCGCACCGGGACCAACAGGGTTGTAACTCCTGAAGGGATTGTTGGCAAAGTTGTAACCCTTGGAGGTGATTGAATGCCCCAAACCTTTCCCCTAGGGTGGAATGGTGCCTATAAATAGGACATTCCAACATGCAAACCTAGCTAGATTATTCACAACATCATACCATCTTGCATAGTTCCGATCCCCTAGGGTGGAATGGTGCCTATAAATAGGACATTCCATCATGCAGAAGTGGCCAAATTATTCACAACATCATATCTAGTTGCATAGTTCATTCTTGTCTGCTCCCAGTCCTGACATTACCAGATTATTCACAACATCATATCATCTTGCATAGATCATTTTTGTCTGCTCCCAGTCCTGACATTACCTAGTTCGTTGGAGCTGTCGGAAGGACGACGTCGTTTCATCTTTGAGAGACAACATGCCAAACTATGAGCACTTCCTAGTCCTAACATTACCTAGTTCGTCGGAGTTGTCGGAAGGACGAAGCCGTTTCATCTTTGAGAGACAACACGCCAAACCGTGAGCACTGGCTGGGGCATATTTGTCTTGCGGAGAGAGATCCCCTCGACTCGGCCTGCCAGAACCCTACTGCTTCTACATTCCAATTTGTGTAGTAGTTATGCCACTACTTCTACATTCCAGTTTGTGTAGTAGTTTATTTCAGATTATAACTATTGTATTAGTTCTACTCGTTTCTTCCATTTCTTGTGTATTCCAGAAAGCAGTGTAATTGTAGACAACAACCCGTGCTATATCCGTACTGGCTATGCTATTTTTCGCGGTTCTAACCGTATAATCGGCAGTTCCACCGATTCGGAACCACCGGTTCCCGATTCCTGAACTGTCCCATAACCGGTATTACATGGTGCAATTCCGGTTCCCGAATTTTAGAACTAGAAACTGGCGATTCCAGAACTATAACCGGCAGTTCCGAAACCATCAGCACCTCTAGATTTATTTTTGTTTGAAATAAGAGATGGCTGATGGAAGCAACCCATTTTTTTTTTTTCTTTCAATTATTAATCTGTATTTTTTATCCAATTGTTAAAATTAAAGAAAATAAGGCAACCCATTACGTATCAGAAACTCAGGACATAATATCATGGAAAATTGAGACCTGACCCACATCCGTTCAAACTTCAAACTTCAAATTAGATTAGAAATACGAATTGGATTACATCTCCTAAAATATGACATTTTCATTTGGAAAACTATTCATATTCAACGATGGGATTATTTATTTCACAAAAAAAAAAACACGATGATATTATTGTAACGTATTAAGTAAGTTCGGTCCGGAATTAGATTTCAATAATTTTTTATTTGTCCTTTAGTATCAAAATATTTATTATTTTATATATTTTCATACTCTATCTTCCAATTTCAACCCGAATAATGCTAGTCAGCTAGATTCTGACTAGCCAAAATCTAATTTTTTGATGATTAATAAAATTGTATTATTAATAAATTAATTATGTTAATTATTAAATGTTATGTTTTTACTATATTATCCTTCTATCATGAAATTAGTGATTTGTAATTAATTATTAAAATCACTCCAGAAGCGGATCGGAAGAAAGGGGCGCAACTTCATCTTCTTTCTTTTCTTCACTTCTTTATTTTCTTTCCATCTTCGATTTCTTCTGAATTGAAGCGCATATAGAGTTGCTCTAATTATTATGGAGGGCATCAATGTAAATTTATTGAATAATTAGTGGTTTATTAATTAAATTAATTAATTATTAAAAATAATAAAAGATTATGGCTAGCCAGAATCTAGCTGAAAATCACTACTCTTTTAACCCTACATATATATATGGAGAGATAAAATTTTGTTAATTTTCTAGAAAAAACATGTGTGAATAGAATTTTATGTGATATGATGTAGAATGGAGAGATACATTAGTCCAAATAATTTATTGCTAATTTTAGATTAAAATTATAAAATAAAAAGATATAAAACGGAGGGAGTACTTGTAATCTCAATAATAAAAATAGAATTTATTTTGTTCAAAGGAAATAAAATAAAATAAAAATCATGAAATACCATGATTGATATATTACAGTGGGGACATTATAAATTTATAATGTCTCATGTGAAAAGGTAAAGTACAGCTTCCTCCATTAATGGCGAAAAGCTGTGAGCCTGGCTGTAAGAATCATCTACCATAAACGGGTCAGTCCAGAAACTTCCCTCAAATCCATCAGACAAACTACTCCGCATTTCATAGTTCTCATTATTGAAAGAAGTTAGTTCGATTTTGTCGTAGGAATTTTCTGCTACAGCTTGATGATGATCTTCAGACAATATGCTAATTTCCTGAGCAGAATGTGAAGATGAAGCACAGTCTTCTGAATCCCAGACGCCGGCGGCCGTCGGATTCTGGGAATTCAACGTCCCTGCAGACGATGATTCCAGTATGAATTTATCGAAATTGTCTGAAAGTTCTTGAGCAGCTTCAGAATTAGCAGCAGCAGTGATTTGAGTTGAAAATGGTGATTGAGTGAGTTTCTTGAGATGTGTGTGCCAGTAGTTTTTTATTTCGTTGTCGGTTCTTCCGGGCAATCTTGCTGCCATGGCTGACCACCTGCATTTTTACGATCGACAGTAATTAATAATTAATTTGATTTAGCGAATTATGTATTTTAATTTATTTTTTCATCATTATTATTATATATTATATTGTTGCATGGATTAATTAGATTGAGGAAAAGGGAATTGAATTTAAAGGATTTTCAATAATTATGTTAGTGCACATTTCGAGATATGATCCACAATTTCAAACCGCGTTTCATGATAATATATGAAACGGAACACAATTTGTAATAGATCAGCGGGATTCGATCGATCGAGCGGTACGTAGTTAAAGATGGAATGCATACTTGTTGCCAAGCTCATCGTGTAGTTTTGCTATAAGAGCTTCTTCTTCCTCGGTGAAACTTCCTCGTTTTAAACCGGGTTTCAGGTAATTCACCCATCGCAATCTGCAACTCTTTCCACATCTAGCTAGGCCTGCAGTAACATATATATAAGCAGATGATCGATCGATCGATCAAATTTTACAATTTTTTTCTATGAGAAATATATATATATAATGCATATATATCTAGTTAAGACAATATTATATATATATATATATATATATATATAGTAATCCAAGATTAATTTCTTGATCATGAAAATCTTAATTACCAGCAAACTTGGGTAGCAATCTCCAGTTCCAGTGGCCATATCTAAGAATGTAAGATCTTAGCTTGTTGTCTTCTTCTTCACTCCACGCACCTTTCTTCACTCCATCTTTGTCAACACAGGGTTTTCTCATTGTTAGTTTTTCCTTAATTAATTTGCATCTCAAATCCTAGATACAAAAATAGAATCTCACTTGTGCTACCACATATATATATACACACACACGTACGTGTGTGCTTGTGTGTTTGTGTGGTAGAGACAGTCAGAAAGAAACATACACACAAATATTTCTGGATGGGGACAAATTAAAAGCTGAAGAATATATAACAAAACAGTGAGTGTGAACTTAAGGAAACAAGACGAGGAAAATTAATGAGTTCAGTATGTTGCCTTGCTATTCATGTGCATAAAAAATAGCAACCAACTAACCGAGAATTGAAGTTTCTCTTTTCATATCATTGAATTTCAAAAGGAAACTCTCGTCAACCATAATTGCTTTTTTTTTCGGTTTTTACTCTTTACTTCATAATTACTTTTTTCATATCATTGAATTTCAAAGGAAACTCTCTTCAACTGTAATTTCAAAGGAGAGGTGGGTTTTGAACCCAAGCGACATCTCCCTTTTATACAGGGATCTTCATCGTTTAGATGTTCCCCATTTTACTTAGTCCATCATAGATTAATATGTATGGCACGTGTGCATGACATAAAGCATATGAGGGGAATTATTAATGTGTTTTGCCTTGGTTAATTAACATTTCTTATCTTCATTTGGCAGTAAATATCTATACATATATTGAAGTAAATAACGAGGGGATATTAAAGCAGAATCGTGAGGGGCTAAAATTGTAAATGAAATTATGAATGAAAAATATTATTGTAAAATTAATTATTTCCTGTTCAACATAAGACAAAAACAAGTTTGTGGTGTAGTGATTGGGCAACACTATACATTTAAATTCACATGCAAGCTAGTCTGTTGACTCAGATTCCAATCCTATTGCCTACACATTTCATTTATATTCTTAAAGTTTTATTTTTTTGGAGGTTTTTCGAACATATTAACACTTTTCCAAATTTCATCTATAATGTTTTTTAAGTTTAAATTTTGCGGACCTACATTTCATTCATAACATTTTTTGTTTTAATTTTTCGGGGGTTTTTTTTTTCCAAACATATATATTAAACACTATTCCCATATTTTTTGTTATTTTGAACAATTATTTATTTCAGGATTCTGTTTTTTGCTAAACACTATTCCCATATTTTTTGTTATTTTGAATGTTCAACTATTAGTTTTTATAAAATAACAATTGATGAATAGAATATTTAAATTCAATTCTAGATAGTTAAATAAAAAATAGTTTTTCTTCGTCATTATTATTATTATTAATTATTACATCAATATATTACCCAACTATTTATAATATATATTATTTTAATTCTCAAATAAATATAATTCATATATTTTATTCTAGTTCACTTTGTAATATTTCATAATCAAAAAATATGATATATATATATATATACATATAGAAGTTGTATACCGCCATGCATAAAAGTAATTAATAATTTATTTATTTTTTGCGCTTACTATTTCTTGGCACAATTCTCAAAATTCAGTTTTTATCAATGTCATACAATATTAATACCTACAGTGATATGATATTACAAAAAAAAACAAAAATCTAATTAAGCCTTATTTTTTTAAGAATTAATGTTATAAATGTGCATATAAATATATTTTGAGATAGTACAAATATAATGTGGATATAATAATAATAATAATAATAATAATAATAATAATAATATTTATTATTATTATTATTATTATTATTATTATTACAAATATATCTATTATCCTTAAGTTTTAAACTTAAAGAGCATAAGGTAATTTATGTACATCGTACAGGAGAGATACTAGAGTTTAATTTGTTGAGAATTCTTTATATTTTGTTAAATAATAAATTGTTTGAAATAATGAAATTAAGTTAAGAACATGTGTGCATTTGGAAACAGGGAGAATGTCTGTTTGAGAAATTTTTTGCCTTTTAACATATGTATATATTATAGTAAAATAATTTATATGTGATTAATTGCATGTTTTGAATGACACATTTTTTGTAATTTATTTTGATATACATAAAATTTTGGTAGTTCAAATGTAAGGAATTCTTGACTTTTACGTACATTTCATCTTAGTATGAATGCAGCTCATCTCGAGGACCCGTGAACCACACACACACACTCACACTATATATATATATATATATATATATATATATATATATATATATATATCGCTTTTGACTTGTGCATTAATTAGAATCCTTTGAACAGCTTAATAAAATTATTAGCATTATAATTGGTTACGAGGTGGACTTGCGTGCAATAGCGGTTATTTTCGCCTATTTCAGGCGGCCACGTGGCCCCACGCGGGCGTGCCACGTAGCACATGGTACTTTTTATTGTAGTTGGAATGATGATAGTATTAATCTCAGGTTGATACCTTTCTTTATCGTTCTGCTTACCACATGATACTTTTTATTTTACCGAACTCGTGTTTTGCTTTCCTTTGCAAATTCTTGGAATGATGATTGTTTTAGATTAATCTCAACACATACAATATAAAAACTGAAAAAAAAATCAGAATTTGAACTAAATAAACTTATATAAAATAACTAGCAGACCCCTTACTTTTTAATGATACATATGGTACTTTCGAATGTTTTGTGATATTTTTTAATAGGAAGGTTGGTACTCACTTTGGACAGGTTTTTTTTATGGGTTGACCCGCGTTGACTGGGTCAAAAGCGGGTTTGACTGACCCGTCTCATATAGTGTTATTTGCATCATGATGCATGCAAGTGTTTGCCATTGGTTACATATTATTAGTTTCTATAATTTTATTTAAATAAAAATATCAAATTAAATCTTAGCTACTTATAATGAAAATCTTGTAGTTTTTAACACCTTTTCATTTAAATAAAAAAAAAGTAAAATACTTTATTAATTAAGTCATTACCGTATTTATTCTCATATTGATTATTTTAATTTTATTGGCATTTTCAAGAATAGTAGTTTATTTTACCTACGTATGTTTAATTTTGTGAATGCATTTTATTATTTGTTCTAGTTCTTTTAAATGATTATTACGAAAAATAGTAGATCGATCCACTTCATTTCTCTTCGTGTAAATCTAGGATCAATCTTTTAAAGCTTCGTGTAAATCTAGGATCAATCTATTTTTAAAAGGTTACTACTTTTTATCGATAAGAGAAGATAAAATTGTCATACGAAATTGTATTATTTTAATTAGACATCATTAAACTGTACGTAGTTTCATTCATTAGGGAGCACAAGAACTTAGGGCATAATTGGTATGATGGAATGGAATGGGAATGGAATCACATTCCCACGTCCATTCACATTCTTATGGTTGATATGATTTTTTCAATTGGGAATGGTCATTCCCGAAGGAATCACATATGAACATATGATTAGTCATTACTCCCCACTCCCATGGTATTATGCATTCTCGATTATCAAAATAAATTTTATTTTTTATTTTGTAAAACTATATTTTATTTTTTGTATTGATAAATGAAATCTCATATTCTTATAAAATATTTTATTAAAAAAATAAATTTATGAATTTTTCTTAAAAAACCATTAATAATTTATTAATGATTCATAAAATTTTGTAATATTTCACAAAAGTACTAATGATATTATATGATTACATAAAATATACAAACCCGCTAATCATTAGCGAAATACTTATTTAATGTATACTTAATTTTTTTCACAAATGTTAATAAAGTAAAAAAATTACATAATATTCAACAATATGTTATTAAAATATAATAGTATCTTTGAAAGAAGAGTAATTTGTTATTTAGAACTAAATAAGTCAATTCGTGTATTTTATTTATTAATTAGATATTGTTATAATAAAATCAATTCAAAAATGTAAGTTTCATTTGTATCTTATTACTTGTGATACCAGCCAAAGGAATGACAATAGTCATTCCATTTCATTTCCTTCACCATTTCATTACTAAGTTCATTACATTCCTACTTGATTCCATTCCGACATACCAGTCATCCCCTTATAATTATATTATTTTCACATCACATGGATGAAATTAAAATTAATTGACTATAGTTCAAGTGCTTAATTTAAATTTTATCATTTACATATCAAGGTATATATGTAACAATGGATCCCATATAATAAAAATAATTAATTTAAAAGGATATATCATTGAAGACAACACAATTAGTCTTAAATAGTTGTATAATATAGAACTGGAAATGAAAAAAAAATAGAATTTTTGGTGATATATTAATGGGAATGTGTGTAAATATATATAAGGGGGAAATTTTTAAATAGTCATTATTAATTAGTAAAGAATGTAAATAGTTACTTTTTAAAAAAGTAATGTTTCTAGCCATTATCATAAAAAAGTACTATAATACTCTTAATTCTATATTTATTATTAAGAATTATTATTTATATATATCTATAAATTCATATATCAATACTATTAGGAAAATGATCTGATTTTTTCTCTATCTTCTCTCTGCAAACGTCGTTCTCTTGTCTCTCTCATTTTTCAATCTCTGTTTTATTAATTGAAATAAAAATACCATTGATAAAGATGATCAAGCTATGATTTTCGAAGATTATCACAATTCTTTCTATTTCTAATTCCTATTTCAATAATAAATTATATGTTGTTGTGACGTCCGGGGCTGAAACGTGGAGTGATCGCCGGTGCAAGACACGGACAAAGAGCGGCTCCTATAAGACTTCCAAGCGAAAGGGGCACATGAATGAACTGAATCCACCCGGAAGAGAGGGATTCTGAGGCTATACATGAATCGGACTATATAGTTGATGAGAACTTAAAGGGTTTGATTGGTGCTACTCATACCACAGGGTGCATCTTCTTTTCTAGTGCGCGCTCCATCAGAACTCCAAAGTGAAACGTGCTTGACCTGGGGCAATGGTGGGATGGGTGACCCCTGGAAAGTTTTCTCAGTAAGTGTGTGAGTGAGGACAAAACACGCTAGAAAAACTTGTGTTGGTTTGTGGGCACAGCTGTCAGTCCGGTAGCCGGGTCATTACAGGTGGTATCAGAGCCAAACCTCTCACAATAAAGTATGGTTCGGGGATGAACCAAGCAGATGCTGGTGGGCATGTGACGCCCGGGGCCGAAGCGTGGAGTGATCGCCGGTGCAAGGCACGGACAAAGAGCGGATCCTATAAGACTTCCAAGTGGAGGGGAACATGAATGAACCGAATCCACCCCTAGAAAAACTTGTGTTGGTTTGTGGGGACAACCGTCAGTCCGGTAGCCGGGTCATTACAGGTGGTATCAGAGCCAAACCTCTCACAATAAGGTGTGGTTCGAGGATAAACCAAGCGGAAGCTGGTGGGCATGTGACACCCGGGGCCGAAGCGTGAAGTGATCGCCGATGCAAGGCACGGACAAAGAGCGGCTCCTATAAGACTTCCAAGCGGAGGGGCACATGAATGAACCGAATCCACCCGAAAGAGAGGGATTCTGAGGCTATAGAGGAATGGGACTGTACAGTTGAGGAGAGCTTAAAGGGTTTGATTGGTGTTACTTATACTACAAGGTGCACCTTCTTTTGTAGCGCTCATTCCACCAAAACTCTAAAGTTAAGCGTGCTTGACTTGGGGCAATAGTGGGATGGGTGACCCCCTGGAAAGTTTTCTCAGGGAGCGTGTGAGTGAGGACTAAACAAGATGGAAAGACTTGTGTTGGTTTGTAGGGACAACCGTCAGTCCGGTAGTCGGGTTGTTACAGTTGCAATATCGAAAATTAGAGATTCTTTGTGAATTTGAAATTTTTTAAAGTTTTGTTGACATCGGGCGTGTTTTTTTTTTTTTTGCAGCAATAAGGTATACAATATTTACGAATATGCTCTCTTTTTATCGATCTAGATACTTAAGTTTTTTGAATCGTTCTTTGGAATAGGTGGAAAAAAAGTTAAATGTTCTTTGGTGCACGAATCAACTTCTTCCGATACACGAGTATTAGAGTTTATTCATGCAACAATTTATTTGTGAACTCGTGCAATATCTCATTTTTAATTGTTGCACGAGGACACGAATTAGCAAATTCATGCACTCATGTATCTATGCATTTTTTAACTAGTGCACAAGTACACGAATCGACATACTCATGTAGTCGTGTATCAGTTGAATGATCAACTGTTGCACATGTACACGAACGATCCTACTCGCGTTTTCGTGTATGATTTATTTTTGAACTGCCATATTATTGAAGTAATCGTCTACTCGTGTATTAAATCATCATTGAACTAATGCACGAGAACAGGACTTGGACTACCCGTGTTGTTGCACTCGTGTATTCGTGTATTCATTATGAGGATTGTTAGAAATCATCGTCCATAATTGTTCAACGATGAGGGCGTTTGAACCTTGGCAGAGACGGCGGTTGAATCTTGTAATTTTCATCTCCAGCAACATCAGTGACAGAAGACGGCAACAACAGCAAGACGACAACTATAACAACAGAAGACGGCAACAAAAACCTGGCAGTATGACTTTTGAGACTTTGACATAGAACGGCGGCGAAAAATAGATTCTGAAATCATCGTCCATAATTTTTTTTGTTAATATATCGGAGTGTTTTTATGTTAGGAAATACTTAATGTTAAAAATTATTTATATTATTACTAAGGGTATTGATGTATATTCTCATCCTAAAAGGTTAGAAACATTATATTTTTAAAAAGTGGCTATTTACATTATTTACTAAGTAATAATGGCTATTTTCTCATATTAACACTATAATATAATAGGCATATTTAAAAAAAAAAGATAAAGATGAAAATGTAAATGTAAATCTTTATATACCTGGAGAGTAGAGGTCCTCTAGTCCCAATTTTCTGTGACAATCGTGTGTCAACATTAAAATTATACATTGTTAATAATATTTTTTTCTAAAAATAAAATTTATTATATTATAACTACTCATAATTAATATTTATTGTTAAAAATTAAAATTTTAAAAAATTATGTATATTCATTTTAGAATGATTAACCCCAAAATTCAATTATATTAACTAAAAAATGAAAATTAAATATTAAAAAATAATTATAAACCCTAATTTGGTGGAATAAATCCTAAATAAAATTGTAAAATTATACTAAACCTAAAGAAATTAAAATTGAAGAAAAAT
Source organism: Perilla frutescens (assembly GCA_026008535.1). Taxonomy (NCBI): domain Eukaryota; kingdom Viridiplantae; phylum Streptophyta; class Magnoliopsida; order Lamiales; family Lamiaceae; genus Perilla; species Perilla frutescens. Next base: position 59,434,608 of record BRKX01000004.1, on the reverse strand, counting down.
AAATAAAAGAAACGTAATAATTTTAAGGTTTCGTACACAGTTGACACACACAAGTTGGGATTGGAGGATCTCGAGTGGGGTTTTCCTCTTTATTTCTTCAAATACATGGAAAGTGACATATTTCAAGCAATGTCCATGATATCTTGACTTAACTTTGAAAAAAAATATGGACGATGATAAATCTACAAGAGATGGTATTCTGTGAGGCGGCCTTATTTAAGACTATTTAAGGCAGGCGCGGCGCGTGAGTGCCATGCGTCTGTCTTTTTTTTTTTTTTCCTGGACATTTTTTTACTTTTTCTTTCATTTTTTATCCGATTTTTTCTTTATTTCTTTTGTTTTGTTCCCCAAAAATATATACCCTAAAATAATATTAGTTAACCCTAAAATTAAAATAAATTGATTTAATTTATTTGAAATGAGTATGAATTTATATCCTAAAATAGAATTAATAAACCCTAAAAAACAGAAAATAAACCCCTAAAAATCCTAAAAAAACACAAAATAAACCCCTAAAAATACCCCCCAAAGAAAACCCTAAAAAACACAAAATAAACCCCTAAAAACACCCCAAAAAAACTCTAAAAAACACAAAATATACCCTAAAAAAAACCCCCTAAAAAAACTAAAAAACCCCCCCTAAAAAATCATGAACCCTAAAAAAAACTCCTAAAAACACCCTAAACTACTAAGCTCTATAAATTAATTCGAATGGAAAAAATCACAATTTGAACTAAATAAACTAGTATAAAATAATTAGTGTCCCTTACTTTTTAATGATATAGATGATACTTTTCGAATTTTTGGTGATACTTTTTAGTGAGACTGTTGATACTGATTTTACCGATTTTTCCTATTTTTTTACTGGTTGACTCGCGTTGACCCAACACGTCTTAAATAGCACTATTTAAGACCGCTGCATGGAAGTTTTTGCCAATCTACAATTATAAATTTATAACAATGAGCTCGACTAAAAAGATGTACATTAGATAGATTCAAATTCATAATCTTTAACATGTTCTTTTCTCGCAATTAACGAAGGGATAAATTTTGTAGTCGTTGCTCATTGTCGTTGTTGATGTGCTTCAATTCGTGTGAACTCTGCTCACTATTTTCACATAAATAAACTAAACAATGGTTCATGTTTTCTTACACGGTGATACCAATTATTAGGATTTTAAGATAATACGTAATATAAATATTAAATATAATTTTTAAGAAGTACGAAACACCATTTGCCTTTTTTTTATGTGGCTGCGTTTACTCGACTGTTGTACAAATATATTCTGCCCGCACACCAGCAAGCAGTACTGGCCCATGAAAGACGAATTAAACTTCAATTCAATGTAGTCCATACAAATTAATATTTTGAATTTCCTTACTTATATAAAATTAAATTCTCAATTTATTTTTTTTTAGGGGAGAACCCAAACTAAATAAATATCACCAGAAATGATAATCTGAGGTCCAAGTAGAAACATACCAGCTTCTTAAAAGAAATCAGAAAATTTACCCATAAAAAGAGTCAGGAAATATATGTCACTAAACAAGTTAACATCAATTTATAAAGGATTTTTCATTCAAAAAAATAAAAATTGAAGTTTCTTAGATTTAACGACGGAATTTTTTCATCGCTAAGTACAAAAAATATAACCACTCATGGCACACCCGACGCATAAGCTCCAAAAAGCCACATATTATTCCAACATTTGTTGCTCGAGAGATTCAACCCCTTGACACTCTAGGATATGCATAACTTTATCATATGCAGCTGAACCAAGTGGACAAATGTATATTTATGTTAATATTTTAATATAATATATATATATATATATATATACACACACACACACATTCAAGAAATGTATTGTTCTTCATTTATTTAAATATCTATTAAAATCATTAATGTTGTAATTAAAATATAATTATATTAAATCATTTATTTAATATTAGATTATTTTCATTAATTTTTTCAACTCTTATATATTTATAATTAATAATATTTATAAAAATAAATTAAAGTAATAAAAATTATAAAAATAAAAAATTATTAAATAAATGATTTAATATAATTATATATTATAAAATATTAAAAATTAAAAATTAAAAAAAACTGAAAAACATAAAATAAATTAAAAATATTTTAAATATTAATAAAAATCATTTTAAATTCTTCATTAAGTAGTAATTGAAAAATTAAAAAAAAAACTTTAAAAATTAAAAAAATAGAATTAAATTTAGCGACATAAAAATTTTGTCGCTAGACCGTCGCTAAACTAAAAAAAGTTAAGAAAATAAATATTTAGCGACATATTTTTCCGTCTCTAACTTATCGATGTATAATCCTTCGTTATTCCGTCATTAATATAAAAAAATAAAATTAAAATTTGAGGTTTAACGACGAATTTTTTCGTTGCTACGTTAGAGATAGAAAAATCATCATTAAACGTCTCAATCTTAATCTATTATTAATTTGTTGGTATTTTAGCGATGGAATATAATATGTCGCTAAATTATCATTAATTAAATCACTTTTTCTTCTAGTGCATAACTACCTTTTATTTTTTAAATTTTTGTGGCCTACTTTATTTTATTTTATTTTTTCATCTACATGTTGCTCTCTTTTTAGGCCTTGTTCTAAGCAATGAGGCCTAATAAGCTTTCAAAATTAAAATTTATAAACTATTACAACTATATATATATATATATATAATACATATTGCCTCTGGCCCCCCATATTCTGTTAGTCTGGCCCTGTGTGTGTGTGTGTTGAGAGTCTTGTGTGAGACCATTTTACGGGTCAAAATTCATAAGACGGGTTAAGATTTGAATTTAAATATAATCAAATATTAACAAAATTCCAAACGTGTTATGAAATATGAGCCAGTGTTGTTCTGAATTTTAACCAATAAAGTTATCTCACACAAGTTTTTTGCCTACATATTTTACTCAAACTTAAAACTCGATCGTGTCAAACCGAAAACTCAATTGATCTGACTATAATTTAATTTTCTTATGACGAACTTAAAAATATTTTACTTGATGGGAATTACACAATATGGGAAGAATATAACTTAAAATTTCCTCGATAAATGATTCAATTAATGTGTGCACACTTGAAGTTAAGTCCTTAATTATTGTCTTTTTTTATGTACAGATGTGCAAATACCCCCAACGTTTATATTGAGAGGTAAATTTTCTCTTAATTTTTTTTTGGCTGGTACAATTTTTTTTCATGGAAGAGGGTTTACGTGTACGAATCCATAATTTAATGGACAAACTAAAATTGGATTATTAAAACTAAAAAAAGGTAATGGTCGAGAATGATTTTAGTTCTTTGTTTCTTCTTTATGAATTAAATAGAAAACAGACACTGAAAATAAATTATAAAAGACCGGATGCCCAATTATTGCCCCCCTACCTCTTGATTTTCCACCATGGAATTGTGTGATTCTTAACTTCAATGTGTTTCATAACTTGAATTTAATTTGTGTATCCCCACATTTTAGACATCAAATTAAAATTTCAAGTCAAACATGGGTCCAAAGTGCAGTACCCCCACGCATATCACGTTCAACACACTATTCCAAAATATTATAAATTTGACTAACATGCGACTTACCATACCCTTTCATGAACCAATAATATTTATGTTGAATACTTACATGTATTCGTATTAATTCTTTGCCTTTCATATTTTTCGAAATTGGACTATCAATTTTTTCGATTGCTTTACCAGGTTCCTGGAACTTTGATCTTGTATTATGTTTTTCGTATATTCTCATAGAGTTTTTTTTTTTTTTTTTTTTTTTTTTAAATTAGGCTACAGTGAGAAAAAACGTGATTATGTATAAAATCAATCTTAACACATTCTCGTATAACTACCCACGACTGGATCCAATTTTTATATATATAAAAGCAGAACGGTCCTATAAATATAAATTCTCATATTTTCCCGCCCAAATCCCCTTTTCATTTATAGTAAGTCTTATAAATATATTATATGTAGTTAATTAATTGTATTCATTGTGCAAGGATTCATATTTTGTAATAATATATATATATATACTATTTTATATTTTATATTTTATATTCTATAAAATACGTGCATACATATATTTAAACAATAACATGTGTATATATACATATAATATCATATGATACATACATACATATATATATATATCCGCACATATTAAAATACAAATAATATAATATAATATAATATAATATAATAGTTTTTTTGGGAAACAATATAATATAATAGTTACCATGCCATTATCTATATATTTAATATAATATGCATATAATATACATATATATACATATAGGGGTCCTATATATAATATGCATATAATATAATGTAGTAAGCAAATACTCCATTAATTAATATTACAAATTATCATATTTTAATTTATTGGAATTTATTTTGATGGATAAACTTTAATTGATTATTTTTTGTCCATCAATTCATATTACAATTTTCCATATCAACTATCTATATTTACGGTCCTTAATCGTGATTATATCTGAAATAATTGCATGAAGCTTAAATAATTGCAAAATACACGCAGTTACAGAAGAATTACATGGAGCTGGAAAAATATAGTATTAAAATTCCTTTTCATAATTACATTAATCATGGAACATTTGAACTATGTTAATTGCGTTAAACTATCTAAAAATCTATACATTATTATATGTATTGCATATAATTATATTAATTACTAATTACTTAATCTAATACTATTAACAAATTTACACAATTACCCTATTAGTATTCGAACTTATATAATTATTATCATATTAATATAAAAAATATATAAGAAATAGATTATATATTTTTTATTTGAATTATATATACCTTGCATTGTACGTGCATTAAATAAATTAAATTTGTATTTGCAACGATGATATAATTTCATGGCCATCACTTTAATTATGGACATAGATTGACCATTCTATTACATTAATCACGCTATTTATATTAATTGTAATTTGTAACATATTAAATATTTTAATCATGACATTATGTAGTCCTTGGAAATGAATCTATATATGATGCTTATAAATTACAAGCCCTAACTGTAATCATAATGATGCACGATCTCTCCTAAGATAGATAGATACAATTTTTCAATATATTTGTATTAATTTTCTGATTATTGTGTTCGTGTGAATATTCATAGCACTAGTGTAATTATTAATTTTGATTTGATGTATTTCGCAGGTTTTTACAAATAATAAAACAATATATATATATATGACTCCAATTTGCAATTCGGTGAAAGAAATTGGTTACCCCCTTCCATCAAGATATGCATGAACATCCACGGATGATGAAACTATATATTTGAATCAATACGAGAGGGAGCTAACAAATTCATCAAATTATATTATGTAAGGAGAGTGAAGATTTCACAAGATCGTAATTGTATTTTATTTGCATACAATTTTTTTTAATTTGATCATCAGGATATTTTATTAATCAATTTACTAAACCAAATGTAAATTTTGAACTAAAAAAAACACTTAGTTCTGTCATTATATATCCACATTATTTTGTGTGTGTGTGTGTGTGTATTTATGTATTTTATACAAAATGAAATGTAAATTCTAAATTAAAAAATAAAAGTCTTTTTATATTCTCATTATTGTAGTATTTTATTTTTTATCAAATGTTAATTTGTCTCCACGTCAAAACCGAAGTGATTTTGTAAAGAAGTTATATATATACATATAAATACTTTATTGTTTAGTTTATGTCATTCTATTTATTATCAAAATATATCTCAGTGCAAACTAAATTGAGAAAAAAGAATGTATTTCATTACTTATCAAATGTGTATACATATTCTAATCTAAACCGACGTTATTGAGATATTGAACTATTTTTTTTTTTGGCTCATGGAGTGCAATAAAATTTTGTATTCATATAATTTTGATCCATTAAAATCTAATTATAAAATAAAAAAAAATCATTCGCATAATATTATTTCCTTATTTGAATTTTTATTATTATCCGAATTATTGGTCATAATTAAAATGAATTAATCAAAGGTATTTGTTAAGTACGGATAATACTAAATTATGTCAAGTACGGATAATACTAAATTAGTTATTTATTAAAATTATTTTAGTTTTTAATTGTAGATTAAATTTTTTATATAATATAAAAATTATTATATATGAAGTATTTGCAATATTCCAATGTGTGAGCAGTTTAGAAAAATACAAAATTTATTATTTTAACCCAAGTGTGATTTTTTTATATAGATATTATATGGTGCTTTATTTATTTTACCTTTTTTTACGTTAATTGATTTCAACAAAATGATTTTATGCACGTACAAATTGGTTGAAAAAGCTAAATTATACATTATCCTGGCACGAGTCAAATAATTTTGTAAATAAATGTACAAAATTGGCTAGCAAATTATTATTAGTTCTACATATATTTTCTCAAAATATAAATACATTACCACCTACATATTCATCAATAAAATAAGGAGTTAAAAGATTGCTCCAAAAAAACTATAAATGATATTTATTAGTTTTAAAAATTTAACAAATAAATAATGCTTAAATTATACAGGTAAATCGGACCTTGAATACATATTGTATGATACAAAATAAATGTTTAATTCTATTATACGTATATATTGTTAAAATGGTGTATTATACTTATATTATTATGTATCTAAAAATGATAAATTCTCAATATAATTTTTTTAATTAAATTCGTGAAGTATAAAATGTTGTTCGTGCATCGCACGGGGCATTTACTAGTTGTAACAATAATGCAAAGTTAAGAATCAATTGTACCAAATACAAGTTTTAGGTCATATAATAATGTAACGCGAAGTTAGAAAATTCAATAAAAGAATAAAAATAACATTATAAATTAAAAATCAAGATCCTATTTATGTATTACTTCTATAAGATTTAGAAAATCATATTGTGATTTCTCCAAAAAAAAAAATGTGATCAACATCACTCTCTGGTATATATTGGAAAGGTGTTTTTAAATACACCATAAATATTTCTTTACACGCCACTAATTAAAATAATTTTAAAATATTAATTTTTTAGATTAGTAAAATACTATTTTTTCTTACTTTCACACACTCTATTATTTATTTACTCGGCCTTAAAATAATAATATGATAAACATTCAAAAAATAATTGCTATTTCTTAAAAAAAAATAATGTCTTCTTCCTCTTTCCCGTCCCCTCCCTCAAAATAGCAAAAAATATACAGATTTGCAGAAGTCTCCGATGACCCACCATCAATGACCACCGCTTAGATCTAACACGGTTTAACAACAACCGCACATTCTAGATTCGACCTCGCTCACTCTAATTGGAGAAGAAAGTAAAATTGAATCAAGAAAAAATTTAGGTCCAACCCCATTCGAACTAAATTTTTCGAATATGATAAATAGAGTTCGAAAATTGGTTTTCAAAGGGTAATTAATAAATACGTATGAAAATTCCATCTTTTTCAAACACTTCTCTTTTTGTTTGAAAAACATTTTTCGAACACTTCTGTCTTCATTCAAAAAATAATTTTCAAATGGTTCCCCGTTAATTTGTAGTTCCAAAATGAGCGACGATGGTGGATGATGAAAGAATGAAAGGTGTGGCGACGGTGGAGACCGAAATTTAAAGTTTTATTTGTCAACCAGGAGTAAAGGTGGCAACAGTTGAAGAGAGTCGTGGTTGTAGTAGAAAAGAGTCCTGGTCTTCTCATCCTCTTTTGTATCATTTGTTTAGCATGTAGTTTGCAAGCATTTCATACCAAGCATGAGAAACTTGTTTCAGACCATATAAAGCTTTCTTGAGCTTGTAGACATGATCTGAAAAGTGAGGATCTTCAAACCCTTTAGGTTGTGCAACATACACAGGTTTGTTGAGAAAACCATTGATGAATGCACTCTTACCATCTATTTGATGTAACTTGAACTTCAGTTGGCAAGTAATGGCAAGTAGTAATTATCACAAGAGCAAAAGTTTCATCGAAGTCAATCTCTTCAATCTAAGAATAGCCTTGAGCAACCAGTCTTGTTTTTGTTCCTGGTAATGTTTCTTTCTTCATCTGTCTTGTTTCTGAAGATCCATTTTGTTCTAACAATATTGATATCTTCTGAAGTTGGAACAAGATCTCAAACATCATTCTTTCTGAACTATAGAAGTTCTTCTTGCATGGCTTTAATCCAGTATTGATCTAACAGAGCCTCCTTCACATTTTTTGGCTCAATATGTGATATGAAGTAGAAGTTGGCTATGAACTCCTAAACTTTTGATATGCTCCTTATCTTCAATGTATCATGGATTTCTCCAATAACAGCAGTAGTAGGATGGCTCTTGACAATATGCTTGTATGTTCTTCTGAGAGTAGCAATGGGTTCATCTTCATTGTTGTTTGATTTCTCATTGCAATTTTCAAAGACATCTTAGTGAATTTCTTCCTCATCATCACTCTTGTAGTCCTGAGCATCATCAAACTTGACAGTGACTGATTCAATGATAGCCTTGGTTTCCACATTGTATACTGGATAGGACTTGCTGTTCCTAGAATAACCAAGACATATGCCTTCAACTCCATGATTTTCTATCTTAGTCAGGTATTCTCTATTATTGAGAATATTGGCACCCGAAGATGTGGAAGTATTTTACTGTAGGATTTCTGTTATTCCACAATTCATAGGGTATCACGGATGTGTTTGATCTGTTGTGAATGCGATTGTTAATATGGCATACTGTATTGATAGTTTCAGCCCAAAAGTGTGTAGCAATGTTGTTGCCAGCAATCATAGCTCTCGCCATCTCTTGAAGTCTTATTCTTACTCTCAACAACTCCATTCTATTGAGGAGTCTTTGGTACAGAATACTCATGGCTGATTCTGAGGTCTTCACAGCAGTCATTGAACTACTTGTTTTCAAACTCTTTTCCATGATCACTTTTGATTCTCTTGATAGGAATACCTTTCTCTATTGATAGTTTACAAGCCATTTTCTTGAAGGCCATAAACGTTTCTACTTTGTCTCTTAGACACTCAACCCAGGTAAACCTAGAGAAATCATCAATATAGACAAACACATACGTCTTTCCTCCATAACTTTCAGTTGCCATTGATCCCATTAGATCCATGTGAAGAAGATCTAAGACTCTTTCAGGGGTTATGTATTGTATATCCTTATGTTGTGACCCGTTTTGCTTTCCCAGTTGATATGGACCACATATATTGTTGCAGTCAATCTTGATCTTTGAAATCTCTTTAATCGTCTCTTTGTTAATTAGTTTGCATAGATTCCTAAAGTAAGTATGGCCAAGATTTTGATGCCATAGCTCAGTTTCATCCAAGGATGTTCTCTAACATGTTATTGAATGTTTGGTAGGAACATTGAATCGATATCAGTTGTTAGTTGACCTTTTTCCTTCTATGAAGACTTCCTTGTCTTTCTTAAATACCTTGCAATCATCTTTAGTGAAGATTACAGTCATATCATCATCACATAGTTGGCTTATATTGATTAAGTTCGCTTTCAAACCATCAACTAACATGGCTTTCTTCAGGTTTGGCATACCTTCAACATCCAGAACTCCTTTACCCATGACTTTGCCCTTCTTTCCATCTCTGAAGGTTACAAAGTCAGATGAACATGTCTTTAAGTTTTTTACTACATCCTTATCTCCAGTCATGTGCCTTGAACAACCGATGTCAAAGTACCAACTATTTGAACTCTTAACTCTAAGAGAAGTATGAGCAATCATACCTCGTTCAGTGGGATCAAGATTTAGACGGAGTGGCGAAGTTTTCCAAAAGAACATACTCAATGAGCAATCCCTCAAGCAATGCTCCAAGGTTTCCTCCTTCATACCATATCTTCTACAAATAACTTCACATTCACATCTCCGATGTTGAAGCTCCACCGCCGCAAAAAGAATTCTCTTAGCACAATTCCACATGAGAAGACAATTTCTTGGCACGAGTTGTAGCTGCTGGATCCATTTCCTGTCGTCGAACTTGGCAAGATACTCCCTCCGTGAAAAAAATATATGTTGTTTAGGAGTTTGAAACATTTCACCCACTCTCAACTAATTTTAACCCTATCAAATATATGGATATAGAGAAATTCGACAAAATGATATTTGATGTCATATGAAAGGGAAGGGTATAAATAAAAAAAATTACATCTTAATTCTAACTAAAACTCTAAAACAATATATATATATATATATATATATATATATATATAATATTTAGACACGGAGAGAGTATTAATTTTTTCTTCAAGTAACAATTTTTAATTAATTAATGACATCAAATGTTGTTTTACATTAACAAATTATATCATTGTAAATTTTTTAATTTCATTCAATATATTTAAATCAAAAAAATATATTTAAGTTTCAAATTTTAAATATACAAAATATGTTTTCAACAATGAAATGTTATATATTTTAATTTTTTATTTATCTCACATCGAAAAACAAATAAAATATTATTTTGCATAAACAAACTATATAAATTGTAAGGTCATGCAATGAAATTATCACTCCTTTGTCGGGCTTCAACTAAGATAAAGTGTATGATGCGATTCTGCAACCCCAGGACTTGTATCAGATTACCAGAGATGGAATCCTCGACCCGAACTTCACAACACGGACGAACTATAGATATATGAAACCTATAACCCAGCTATGATTGGAAATAAGAACCTTGGATGAAAATCGAAGACGATACAAACAGTTGTGATCTACCGTTTGATAAGTCGGATGAACACGACACACGGTTCAATAAAATCTCTAGAGAGAATTCTCAAATTTAATATATCAAAAAACTGTCTAATGAAATATAATGCAAGCCCTTATATAGGTGGGCAAAAATAAAACAACCCTAAAAGTCAAATTCTAAACTAAAAAGGAAATAATTAAATAGAAATTGGATAAATCCGCAACAGTCCAAATAGGTGCGACTCGGGCCCACTCGCGCCCCTGGTCGCGCTGTAGCTCGCGCCAAGCTCAGTGCAGGACACGTCGAGGGCGCGACCTGCTCGCCCGCGCCACCACTCGCGCTGTGACTCGCGCTCAGTCCAAAGCCAAACACTTCTCTGGCGCGACTGGTTCACTCGCGCCAGGTCTCGCGCTGCCACTCGCGCCAGCCTCCCCGAACGCTCGAACTCGATCATCGGCACCCCGTCCAGGATCGTATCATTCCCCTTCTCTTGAAAGGGATTTGTCCTCAAATCCGAACTTCCTCCTGGATCAAAAACGAACACGAACTATCATCAAAATATTTCACCACAGGCTGTATAAGAGACATCTTCCAGATTATCCAGCCTGTGCCAAACGGATGCCACTTCAACACCATAGACTGCATGTTCATAGGATTCAACAATTAGTCTGGTGACACTTCTATGTTTGGCGGTATGTCTGCATCAACCTGTAAGACAAAAACATCACAAGAAACTCGTGGATGACAAATGTTAGAATTTATTTCTTCCACTTCTAGCTGCCCTCCATTATCTGGCTCTAGCTTTGGCTCGTCAACATCAATCGAAATTAATTGTTCTGGAGTTACTTCTTCAACCTCACAAACTTTAGAAACTGAATCATCTATGGTTGTCTCCCCCACATTTGAATCCTCCGCAACGAGCCCCTCCGGACCATCAACATCTTCAACAATCGCGTTTCCTCCATTGCAAATGTCTGAATTGTAGAAGGTCGCCATCTCTAAACCCGACTCTAGCACGCTTGTCATAGCACACCAATCAAAATTCCAATTAGAGGATTTTGTAGGTGTAGTATTATCATCCCTCCGCCCAAGCCGTTTCTCCACTTTGATTGCCTCTTGCACCATATCCTCCAGCTCCCGTTGAGAAGAGTAAGACATGTGACGCTTTCTCAGCACCCTCTTCATCACCTGCCACCGTATCAATTGGCTCTCCAAGACGTCGCCTTATGGGATAAAACTGATTCCACCAGGTAAGCACTTCATCACAGAATCCACTAGCAGCGATCTTAACCTTCCTCCGCTCTGGATAATCGTGATAGTTAAACAATAGTTCTATATTCTTTTTCCACTCTAGGTACGACTCAGGATCTCTCGCACCTCGGAACAGTGGAACGCCTGTTTCCCAATACTCCTCACATTCATCTCCATGATATTTTCTACCACCATAACCAGCAGAACCAATCATCTCTTTTTTTTTTCAACACCAACAATAATCTTCCTCAATACACTCCAGACACCAAAATATAGCTTCCCAAACCACGTATATCAACACCACAAAATTGCCCAAAATTCACTATCAAAAATTTGAAAATTTTTGAAATTTCACGAAAATTTTTTGACTTCTCTACGGATGATATATAAGCTCTTAAGAACCCAAACAACCAAATAAATCGTAACAAAAACACCAAAAATTTTCCCGCCTTTTTACTTTTTATTTTTATTTTTCAGCGTCTTTTTCTTTTTTTTTTTTGCTGAATTCGACTTTTCTCTTTTTTTTTATAACAATAGGCGAGAAATTAAAATACAGAATTTAAAGGGATAACTTGGAACCTGATACAAAGCCGAAGCTTTGATACCAATTGATACGATTCTGCAACCCCAGAACTTGTATCAGATTACCAGAGACAGAATCCTCGACCCGAACTTCACAACACGGACGAACTATAGATATATGAAACCTATAACCCAGCTATGATTGGAAATAAGAACCTTGGATGAAAATCGAAGACGCCACAAACAGTTGTGATCTACCGTTTGATAAGTCGGATGAACACGACATACGGTTCAATAAAATCTCCAGAGAGAATTCTCAAATTTAATATATCAAAAAACTGTCTAATGAAATATAATGCAAGCACTTATATAGGTGGGTAAAAATAAAACAACCCTAAAAGTCAAATCCTAAACTAAAAAGGAAATAATTAAATAGAAATCGGATAAATCCGCAACAGTCCAAATAGGCACGACTCGGGCCCACTCGCGCCCCTAGTCGCGCTGTAGCTCGCGCCAGGCTCAGTGCAGGACACGTCGAGGGCGCGACCTGCTCGCCCGCGCCACCACTTGCGCTGTGACTCGCGCTCAGTCCAAAGCGAAACACGTCTCTGGCGCGACTAGTTCACTCGCGGCAGGTCTCGCGCTGCCACTCGCGCCAGCCTCCCCGAACGCTCGAACTCGATCATCGACACCCCGTCCAGGATCGTATCAGTGTAAGTATCTATTTTTATTCCATAAATATTTTAAAAAATTAGGCAAATCGGATTACATTAAGGGGAAATGCAACTTGAAAGCATCATCAAACTAAGTCATATTTCCGAAAGTCTCATTTAAATATATTCAAAATTTCAAATAATTTTATTTGAATTCAAAATTTTAGATATATATTCAAATTTTCAAATTCAAGTATATTAATATATTGTAAATAGTTAAATCTTATATATTTTATTTTTTCTTACTAAATTTATCTTACATCGAAGAGTCAACGAATAATTTTTTTTTTTTCGTGAAAACACCAAACATATAATAATAATAATAATAATAATAATAATAATAATAATAATAATAATAATAGTAATAATAATAATAAAACTTAACTAAATGAATATACATTACATTTTTTTTTGTCAAACAGTGCCCATGTTCTTCCACCAAAACTCTATAAAATTCAAAGAATCATATATTGTAGGAATTTAATGCGTTCTTAGTGGGATATGTATCTTTTAATGAGTTGAGCTCTTTAAAAAAAATTACATAACTTCTCATTCCTATTTTTTTATGTAGATTTGTAAGCTCTAAACATGCATATGTAATTCCCAAATGGTATTTAATTTGTTTATCCATAGCTTGGTGCATGAGTTTACAAGTAATGGAATAAATTACCACGATGAAATAACATAACAATCTATTTAGAAATACATAAATATCATAATAATCCATTCTATCATATTTGTTGGTTTTTTCTTTTATAAAAGTCAGACTACACATAATCTATGAAAAAATACACAAGTAATTCATAACTTCAGTCCATATAGTTTATATAGTAAATTTTTGATTGAGTACAATTTTACATTTGTACATGTTGGGAAAAATAATAAATATTTTTAATAATATTTCATGTGCATCGGGGATGGTATACTAGTATTCATATATATAAGAAAATAATATCGACGAGTGTAAAATAAAATTGTCATTGTATGTGTTGAATAAAAAAAATAATAAAAATTTATCAATTCATGATTCCAAAGATTAAACCTATACTTATGAAAATTATACCGAAATGATTAAACTTATGACATATCAATATAATATTCCAAAAATAATGTATTCCAACTTTTTAAATTATTTAAATATGTTAGTGTCATCATTTAATACTAAGTGTTTAGATTGTCTTAATTCTTATAGCAAATAAAGAATAGGAAGATTTTTATTTTTTCAAGCATTGAAAACCATGTTCTGGACATGTTACAAGGACATTCTGCCACCAATCTGATTGAAGATTGAAGAATGTACTTGATCAAGTGTTATGCACATGATCATGATCATGGTTGTCCAGAAAATTCCAAAGAGACATATCAAGTTGTTTTCAAGAAAATGTAGATACCTATTGAAGATAGACATCTCAAAATAGAAGCTACATTATTCAGATTGAAAATCAAGATGCAAAAAGACGAGTCTTATTCAAAGAAGAATTCTAACTAGGTATGCTTGAGTTCAACAAGGAAAGTTTCCTTGTTAGAGTTTGATTAGGATTAGGACAGTCGATTACTTGTTTAGGCTATATCATGTTGTTGTAAATAACATGAGAATCAAACTAGTTAGATGGTTGTTGTCGTATGCACAAGATCTGATTAGAAGACTCTAAAAGACTTCAAGTTTTGAAGCATTAGCATATGGCTTGTTAAACTAGGTTTGATCTTAAAAATTTGTGTTTGAATATTTTTTATTCACCTTCAAAGAAGTCTCGGGAGAGATAATTAATTAAATAAAATTAATTGATTGGAGAGATAACCTATATTTCGAATATTAGATTGAGAGATAACCTATATGTTTCGAATGGTGAATTAAATGGATTAAATAATGTTACTTGCTTCAATTAAATGTCCAAAAAGATCTTGTTATGTCATTTATTTAAAACTCGAGCGATCAAACATGGTTTCAATTTTAATTCCTAAAGATTTTGCTGGTAATTCATTATTTTTTAAAGCAAGATATTTTGGGATTAAACATTTTAAAAGTTTTGAAGAAATTAAGATATTTGAGCAAGGCCCAGTTAGTGAGTGGCGAGGCCCATGGAAAAACCTTGGGCCTTTTCCCCCAAACTAATATATAATGAAATTCGCACTCAAAACCCTAATTCTCTTCACCTCCCCACACGCACACTGTGAAATCTCAGAAGCTCCGGAAATGGTGAAGTTCCTGAAGCCAAACAAGGCGGTGGTCCTCCTCCAAGGGCGTTTCGCCGGCCACAAGGCGACGATTGTGAAGAACTTCGACGACGGTACTCGCGACCGCCCCTACGGCCACTGCCTCGTCGCCGGCGTCGCCAAGTACCCGAGCAAGGTCATCCGCAAGGATTCCGCGAAGAAGCAGGCGAAGAAATCTCGCGTGAAGGCGTTCGTGAAGCTGGTGAATTACAATCACATCATGCCCACGCGCTACACGCTCGACGTGGATCTCAAGGACATCGTCTCCGCCGACGCTCTCGTCTCGCGCGACAAGAAGGTCACCGCCTGCAAGGAGGTTAAGGCTAGGCTCGAGGAGAGGTTCAAGACCGGCAAGAACCGTTGGTTTTTCTCTAAGCTCAGGTTTTAAGGAAGGGATACGCCAGTTTGATTTCCTGTTTTTTATGTAGTTTGATTTGATCAATGGAGACTCGATTTTCTTATGACTATGATTTAAATTTCATATTGAATGTCGAGTATACACATCATGCCTCTGATTTTTATTTGCTTCTGTTTATTCGTGATCGTATAATGATAATTGTCTTTGTTTTGATCTCAGTATCTACTTTGGTGATTTTGTGTGTAGATGATGATGTGTTTTGATCGCTGTGATTATGTTTAAGTGTTGTTATGTTGAAATCATCCATCTGCCTTCCTTTCTTCCTTTAACAAGAACAGTGTATCAGTGTGATTGACATGGAAATTATAGTAGACATTGTTCTGGTCTCATCCAATAAAACCAAAAAAAAAAAAGAGCTGTAAGCTGACTAAATCATAAGTGATGAGTTTATGGAAATTTTATTGAAGAGAAATGGAATGCTAGTCTATCAAAAACTTAAAGAGCTCTGATCCACTAATATTTTTTCTGCAAATCCGGGAAGTAGAACGAGAAAATTTATGAAGAAAACTTGGCAACTTGAAACACAGAATCTACACGCAACCAAACTGTCTGGAGCCGTCGCCGTCTTCTCTCAATCTTCAGCTTCTGCCCATTGGGATTTTGGGGATTTTTTGGGGATTTTTATTTGACCTATATGGTTTGATTTGGGGATTAGGCTAAATTAGGATTGAATTTCATGTCCAAAACGCGCATGTGGGTGGCGTGTGAAGAGGCCCGTTAGTTATTAACATGGACGTGTGCGTATGAAGAGACCCGTAGCAAATAACAAGGACCAAGGACCTTAAAATTGCGGTACCAAAATTGATAACTTTAACCAATGTAACCAAAATAGATAATTTTTTGCACAAAAACGAGTTGAGACATGTTCTGTGAATCACAATGGAAATTTTCTCCACTGCTCCTAGGCCTCGCCATCCTATTGTCAAGTTCTTGACATCTTCTATTATTATGAGTTTGTTGTGAACTTGTGACTCCATCTCTGGACTCTCATTCTAGTTCAATATAGTCCATCTTTGTCATAAAAAAATCTCAATTAAAGAATAAGACAAGCAGTGACGTTGGCTGGGTATTTGTGTTTCTAATTCGCCAACGATTTCCTATACACAAAGTCTCTTATCAGAGTTTGGAAACCCAAATCCATAAAATCAGATCATGGGCAAGTCAATCCTGACCCGATCTGCCTCGGCCCCCCTAAAAAAAAGTTCGTCAGAAATAGTATCATTCTTAACACTAAAAAGTATCAGTCCGAAGTACAAAAAGTATCACCCGTAATCATAAAAAGTATTGGTTCTGCAACTTGTCGTATACGAGTTTATTTAATTCAAATTATGATTTATTTCATCTCAATTCATGTTTAGAGCTTAGGGGTTTGGGGTTTATGGGGTTTTTAGGTTTTTTAGGGTTTTTTTTGGGGGGGTTAGGGTTTAATATTTTTTGGGGTGTTTTTAGGGAGTTATTTTGTGTTTTTTTGGAGTTTCTTTGTGTTTTTAAGGGGTTTATTTTGTACTACCTCCGTTTCAAAATGTTTGTTGTTTTGTTTTTTTTATCTGAAATTAAGAATTAATTTTGTGGACAAATATACCCATCCCTCATATATGTCATAAAATCTAATTCATCTATATTTTTCTAAAAAATAACAATATTTTCTCTCTCCATATATTTTTCTCTCTTCATATATTATAGGTAAGTTAGAATCAAGAAATCTTGTAGGATTTGAGAGGGTTAAAATTGGGAGAGAGAATGTCAAATTATATAAAACAACAAACATTTTGAAAAAAAAAAAACCTAAAACAACAAACATTTTGAAACGGAGGTAGTATTTTTTAGTGTTTTTTTTTGGGGGGGGGGGGGGGTTAGGTTAGGGGTTTATTTTATTTTTTTAGGATTTTTTTGGGAGAAAGGGGAGGAATTTAGGGGTTTTTTTGTGTTTGTTTTTTTTAATTTTATTTTTAGGGGTTTATTAATTCCATTTTGGATTATAAATTCATATTGATTTCAAATAAATTAAATCAATTCACTTGAATTTTTAGGATTCACTACCTTTCTTTTAGGATATAATTTTTGGTGAAAAAACAAAAGAAAAAATTAGAAAATTGAAAAAAAAAACTGAAAAAAAATGCAAATTTAGCCCAGAAAAAAAAATGACGGGCGCGTGACGCCCATGGGCCACCACGCGCGCGTCTAACCTTGGCAAAAGGTACACTCAACTGACAAGAGACCAACCATTTCCTATATAAACAACTTTTGAAATTTGAATCGAATTTTCCTTTTTATATACGTACATTATTACTACAATCGACCTCGCGGATCTCTTCAATTGAGTTTGAGTGTATGTGATTGTATATCGTAAAATTTCATATGATTTCATTTGTGTACCAAGTAGCGCACAATTTCTAAATCTATGTATTCAACCCAAATTCATTTATTAGTTCTGTAGGGTATCAAGGCTCCCGGAGGTTACATCTCTTGCTTTCCACCACCACAGATCGGTCTGTTTGTCCCTCAAGGGACAGTGAATCAAGTAGGAGGGGCAGTGATAAGGCTCAGGGTTACCTGAGACCAAAGCTCCTCCAAACATTGACCAAAATGCACACCGAAACCGAAAACGTGAAGAATGGCAGGCCACACAACCTCTCACAAGGCTCAAACTTCCGACGAGCCCATGATTGAACCCTAGCTATCCCAGACTACTCGCACGAGGAGACCATGATTGAACCCTAGCTATCCCAGGCCACACAAAGCTCTCAAGCCAAAGCTTGATTCAAGGGATCGCAATAAGCAGAGCAGAAGAACACTCAGAGAAAGAGAGAGAGAGAGAGAGATTGTGAGGACGATGAACAATGAAAACCCCAGGCTTCTTTTAATGAAGCAAGGATAGCCGAAAAGGTGTAAGGGAATCAGCATAAGTGGGCGGCAGTCAACGGGCCGAAATAAATGAGGGAGATGGGCCAACAGTAATTGGGCCACAACAAATGGGCCAACAAATACCCAACATTCTCCACCTTTGGCCCTTTGGTTGCACTTGATCTTCGAAAGGAGCATTGCAGGACTCATCATAGCCTTTTGTTTCTCCCTGCAAGGTCACAGAGACAAGAGAGAAACATAACACAAAGTTAGAGTGGATTAACATATAATCAAAGTATAAACAAGATTCACAGAGAATCAGATGAGTTCACAAAGAACACAGTAGAGATAGAAAGAGTTAACCAAGATCATAATTTAGGATTCTCTAGCATGAGACAAGTTTATCAACAAGCAAGCACTTAGTTCCCATGTCAGCTGGATTGAACTCAGTGGGAATTTTCTCCAATTGTATCTCTCATTTTTCCACAACATCTCTAATAAAATGGAACCTCACATCAATGTGTTTTGTTCTGTCATGGAACACTGTGTTTTTACACAATTGAATTGTTGACTGACTGTTTGAAAACAAAGTAGGAGATGAGTTAGCAAAACCAATTTCTGATAATAAACCATTTAGCCAAATGACTTCTTTCACAGCCCCAGTAGCAGCAACATATTCAGCCTCTGTAGTAGAGAGGGCCACAATGTGTTGGAGCTGGGATTTCCAACTAATACATGATCAACACAAAGTAAATACATATGAAGTGGTAGACTTTGTATTGTCTCTATCATTTGCATAGTTGGAGTCAACATATCCCACAAGTTTCACCCAATCAGAAGACTTAGAGAAAGTCAAGCCATAATTTGAAGTAGACTTCAAATATCTGAGAAGCCATTTTAAAGCTTCCCAATGTGGCATTCCAGGGTTTGACATGTATATGCTTAAACAAGAAACAGAATATGCAATATCTAGTCTGGTACTGATCATGAGGTACATCACAGAACCAATGGCATTTGAATAAGGCACATTAGACATATCATGGATTTCATAATCAGTCTTAGGAGATTGATCCTTACTTAGCAGAAAATGAGCAACTAGGGGCACACTAACAAGCTTAGCTTTTTGCATAGAGAATTTACTCAAAACTTTTTCAACATATGAGTTTTGATTCAGTACAAAGGAGAAGTTCTTTCTGTCTCTATGAATATGCATACCAAGTATTTTCTTAGCATCACCTAAGTCTTTCATGTCAAAATTTTCACATAGACATTTCTGAACATGCTTGATAGTCTTACAACAGGGACTGATAAGAAGCATATCATCCACATAGAGAAGAAGGAACACAGGAGTTGAATCATTTTTGAAATACAGACAGTGATCAAAGTTGCTCTTTTTGAATTTCAGAGATTGCATGCAAGCATCAAACTTCTTATTCCATTGTCTGGGGGACTGCTTAAGACAATATAATGATTTCTTTAATAGGCACACATGATCAGGTTTGTTTTTATCAAAGAAGCCCTCAGGTTATTTCATAAAGATATCATTTTTCAAGGTCACCATGCAAGAAAACAGTTGTAACATCCATTTGTTTCAATTCCCAGTCAAAGTGAGCAACAAGAGATAACATGATTCTGACTATAGTAAACTTTACAACAGGAGCAAAGATTTCATTGTAATCAATCCCCTCCTTTTGAGTAAATCCCTTAGCAACTAATCTAGCCTTATATCTCACAAAGTCAGATTCATGCTTAATTTTATAAAGCCATTTGCATTGAACAACATAGCACTTAACAGGTTTAAGAACAAGGATCCAGGTTTTGTTATCATGCAAAGACTTCATTTCCTTTTTCATAGCATCAATCCATTTTTCAAAATCATTAGAGTTTAAGGTAACTTTATAAGAAATTGGTTCACAAGCATCAAGATTATTGAACACAGTAAAGGCAAGCATGGACAGATGACTGCCAACAAGCCCAACAAACCTTTGAGGTTGCCTAATAATCCTTCTCACTCTGTCCCTAGTGAGTTGATAATTCTGAAGAATATTGGGATCTCTCACTTCTTCAGAATTGTCCAGGTTCTCAGTAGGATTATCCTGGAGATCATTGAGATCCCTACCATCTTCAGGATGATCCTCATTACCATTCTCAGACATATTATCAAGTAAAGACAGATTATAATGCTTATCAAGTTCACTTAGCACAGGTAGATGCTCCACCTCACTTGGAGATGTCACAGACATGGGAGCAGGAGAAGATAAACAAGGAAATTCATTTTCATTAAAGATAACATCTCTGCTTATTATGGTTTTAAAACTAGGAACACTCTTATCCCAGAGCCTATAACCTTTTACCCCTTCTAGATAGCCCAAGAAAACACATTTCCTAGACCTATGATCCAGTTTATCATGCTTTTGGTGAACATAAGCAGAACAACCAAATATTTTCAGATTTGAAAAATCAATATCTTTATTTGGAAATACAGATTCAGGAATTTTTCCAAGCAAAGGCACAGATGGGGACCTATTGATCAAATAAGCAGCAGTCACAACTGTTTCTCCCCATAATTTTTTAGATAAACCAGATCTCTCAAGGAGAGTTTTGTTCATCCTCTCAGCAATGCTATTTTGTTGAGGGGTATAGGGGACAATTTTATATCTCCTAATCCTAAATTCCACACACAGATCATCAATCAGAGCATTGTAAAACTCAAGACCATTATCAGTTCTCAAGGTTTATATCTTTTTTCCAGTTTGGTTCTCAATATGAAGTTTTCATGCAGATAATTATCATACACATCAGATTTATTTTTCATTAGAAAAACCCACACTTTTCTGGAAAAGTCATCAATAATTGATAAAAAAAATACCAATTTCCACAATGAGTATCAACTTTAGCAGGACCCCATACATTAGCATGTAAATATTCAAGAATATCAGTACTAGCATGTTATTTATGAGAGCCAGAGACAGGGAACTGAACCCTATGTTGTTTTCCCATCATACAATTTTCACAGAAAGGCATATAAAAAATGTGATCAGATCCAAAAACACCAGATTTATGCATCATTTTCAATCATTTATGACTCATATGACCTAATCTTGCATGCCATAACATAGTTTTATCACTTTGCACAGACTTAACAATTGAATGGACCAAATTCAGGGGGCTAGCATTGCACATATACATATTATGTTGCCTAGGAGCCTTAAACACCACCATAGCACCTTTTAGGAATTTAATTCCATCCACTTCAATTTTAGCAAGCAAACCATCATCAGGTAAGCATGCAACAAAGATCAAGTTATATCTCAGATGAGGGATACATCTCACATTTTTCAAAGTAAGAGTTGAACCAGAGTCAAATTTTAGACAAATTTCACCTATGCCAACCACATGACTTTTCTTTTCATTTGCCATGGACACAAAGCCATTTTCAATAGTTTTCAGATTAGAAAACATACTTTTACAAGGAAACATATGAAATGTGCATCCAGAATCAATAAGCCATTAAGATTCTGACCAAGAATTAGACACAGAGTTCACAAAGGGCTCAGAGAATAAATCAAAGACCATAAGAACATCACCATAATTCTCAGAATCAATAGCCACATTTGCATGATTATCACTGGAATTTTCATATTTCTTTTTTATTTTCTTTGGCTTATCACACTTGTTAGCATAGTGACCAGGTACATTACAATTATAGCACTTTCTATTACCATTCCTAGATTTTGATCTATGTTTTTTCTTATTAGAGGTATGATTAGGCTTAATTCTTTCAGTTGTTCTTCCCCTAACATGCATAATTTCACCAAAATTCTTGTTACTACTGCTAGACCCATGTTTCATGTTAAGCTCTATAGATTTAAGGCCATTAGCCACAATATCATAAGTAACAACATCTCTTCCATATCTAATGACAGATTTGACATCATTGAATTTATCAGGAATAGCATTTAAGAGCATAGTAGCAGAATATTTTTCAATAGTATCATCCTCTCCTAATTTCATGGCCTGAATTAATTTGTTAAAATCATCCAGATTAGCATCAATATCTTTAGACATATCAAGCCTAAATTTGAAAAACTTCTCTTGCAGGAAGGACAGAGACTGAAAAGATGTTTGAGTGTACAATTTATTCAATTTTGCCCATAATTCTTTAGCACAAGTAATACCAACAACCTGCCTCATCACAGAATCATGCAGACTCAACAAAATTGAAGACCTTGCACTTGCATTCATCTCAATCCTTTTTTCATTAGTTTCAGTTCTATCACATCCACTCATAACAGCATTATACACTTTTTCTTTTATGAGAATGCATTTCATTTTAGTTTTCCAAATTTGAAAGTCACTTTTGCCATCAAAAGGAGCAGTATGATATGCAGAACTCATGACAATCACACAGATAGACACGTGTAGACAGAGATATCCAAGAAACAGAACAAGAAAGAAGATAAAATCAAAGCACTCTCACATGCAGTGAGAAATGCCAAGGAGAGCCCATATTACAAGTAGGTTAACCTGCCATACAAGGATCATTTGGGTCCTTTTATGTGTAAGAGGTGAATCACACAATACACACAGCAAAAACCAGAGCCAAGAGAGAAGGAGCAGAAACAAAATGAGCCAAGCACAGAGCCAGGAACAATAATACCCAAGAATCACACATATTCGAACCCAGCAATTTCAACAAGATCACTTAAGATGCAGAGAAAATTAGGGCAAACACGCAGATTTCAGAGAATCAGTCGAGAATCACACAGATCTCAAATAAAAGGTAGAGAATCACACAGATCTCAACACGAAGCACCAAAACCCTAATTTTTCTAGGGTTTAGAGTACAATACCAGAGCGAGAGTCCCCGCGGTTGGGATTCTCGACTTACCGGTCGATTTACACATAGACGATCGGACGGTAGCCCGAAGAGCGATGGAGGGTGCCTCCGGTGAGCGTCTCCGTGGCTCTGATACCACTATAGGGTATCAAAGCTCCCAGAGCTCAGGGTTACCTGAGACCAAAGCTCCTCTAAACAGTGACTAAAATGCACACTGAGATCGGAAATATGAATAACGGCAGACCACACAACCTCTCACAAGGCTCAGACTTCCGATGAGCCCATGACTAAACCCTAGCTATCCCAAGCTACTTGCATGAGGAGAGCACATAGGAATCCAGATGAACTGGGACCGTAAGCAAAGGGTCAGTAGGAGCACAAAACTCTCAAGCCAAAGCTTGATTCAAGGGATCACAAGAAGCAGAACAGAAGAACACTCAGAGAGAGAGAGAGAGATTGTGAAGATGATGAATAGTAAAAGCCCTAGATTTCTTTTAATGAAGCAAGGGTAGCCGAAAGGGTACAAGGAAATTAGCATAAGTGGGCGGCAGTCAACGGGCCGAAATAAATGAAGGAGATGGGCCGACAGTAATTGGGCCACAACAAATGGCCAACAAATACCCAACAAGTTCATTACCTAGCTGAATTTGGAATGAATTTGAGATTTTTATTTTTAAACCTTAACTTATTTGCACTAAATAAGACTTCAAACTCCGTTAGTGACAGATGTTAATGTTCATCCGTCAGAGGAGCAACGAAGGCTATCTTGATATCTTTTAAAAAGTTATAGTAGCAATTTGGGCTAAAATTTTGTATCGGGATCAAAGTACGCTTTTGGATAATTGGATATAGTTAAGGGAGCAAAATGAACATATTGAATATATAATTTTCAGAACTTTAGAGTTGAAGATCACATATTTCAGCCCACCTATTCATCTCGGATAATCTATTCGCCGCCCATTTTCTATGGGTATATTTACACCTCCAATTTTTAATTATACACCAACACCATATTTATTATTACACCACAATTTTAATTTTTTTCCCATTGTTTTTACTTCATATACACACTCACTTTCAATTTTATCCACCAGTTTAAAAAACTATTTTAAATCAATTAAAAAAATAAAAAAGAAATAATGAAAAAATCAATGTTCGTTGAAGACAGAGAAGACTCACTGCTTCTTTTGCCACGGTCGCCACCAACAACTCCGACCAAGACCACTTTACTGCAGATAACAATGCTCAGCCCTTAATTAAACTCGTTGTTGTGGCTTCTTCTTAATGCGGTCAATCGATGTCGGCGGCGTCCGCGAAATTGGAGTTCAAAATTTATCTAGCGGCCTACATTCGAACTAAACTTTTCGTCAGTAGGACTCTGATTCAAAACGTTATTTTCAAACATGATTATTAACTTCGAAAATGCTTATCTAACCAATTTTTTTTCAAAAGTATCTTTTCGAACTTGAGTGACATGTTTGAAATAATAATTACATATTTGAAAATGATTTTAACAAAAGTAACCTAATGTTTTAATAATAACAATTTAATTCTCAACATTTGGATATTCTAACAGAAATAACCCAACGTTTAGTATTAACAATTTAATTCTCAACGTTTGAACAGTTTAATATAAATGATCCGATAATTTAGGCCGAAAAAAATCATTTTGGTAATATTAAATTGTTAATATTAAATGTTGGATTATTTCTGTTAGAATATCTAAACGTTGTGAATTAAATTATTATTATTAAAACGTTAGGTTATTTTTGTTAAAACCTTAATGTTGTGAATTAAATTGTAATAAACGAAATCATTTTCGAACCAAAATGTTGTGGGTAAGGGTAACCAGAAAACGACCCGCCCCCAGTCTTGACGTTGCAACTTTCTGGAAGTGGCGAAGGGTTTGTAGAAAGTTAGAAATGTGGGTGTTGGGGGAAGAAGAAGAGAGAGTGTGGGTCGGGAAGAAACGAGATGGGATTTTTTTTTTTTTTTTTACTTTTAGTATTTTTAATTTATTTTTAAATAAATGAAACATTTTTAAAATTTGAAATGACATTTAAGTAAATTAAAGATGATTTATTTTTAAATTAAATTTAATAGTTTTATATATTGAAAATTTGCTTATTTTTTATTCATAGCCCGTCATTTTATTTTATTTTGTATATTTTTCTTAGACAAGGGAACAAGAGGTAAGACAAAAATATTTTAAGTGATACTAGTATATCACCTGTGCGATGCACAGGAAGTGAATGTTATTAAAAAAAATATTTATGAACAATAATAAAATTATATTTAATCTTAAATTTAGTATCTAAATATATGAATTAGATCGACTAAATTATAAATTACTTATGTATTTTTCAAGGTTGGAGAAATCGCTCTAGACAACCAATGAATTTTTTTCTTTTTCTTTTTTGAATTGTTTTGTTCAAAATATGATTAAATAAAAAAAATTGAGATTTTTCACTCTTTCATACAGCATCCTATATCTCAATTCTTCAATTTACAATCAATGTGGGATGTATGGAAATTGGAAAAAAAATTGTAAAAATAATTTGAGATTTCAATTTAAAGTTATCCACTCTTTTATACAACAACTCACATTTAAATTTGTCACTCTACAAGCGATGTGGGATGTAGGAAATGTTGAAAAAATAATTGGTACTTTTATAAACATCCTACATCTCAATTTTTATTATACAACCGATATAGATATAGGGTAAATGAAAAATTAATAAGTAAATAGTAATACTCAATAATATATAATAAAAAAGTAAAAGTGACAGGCACCACTTGAATTCCGCTTAGGCAACCTAAATACAGATTGTGATATATTATTACATGTAACTTTACAAACCTGCCTGTACAGAAACAAAATATCATTATCTCAATGATTTATATGCAACTTTAGAACTTCACAAATATACAAAAAATAAAAAACTACAAATGAGAAGTGGTAATATATACATATTATATATGTATATATATATATATCAAGTACACTATCTTTAAAGGTTTGTACTCATTAAAAGATTTTGGATGTGGATCTTAATTTTTTTAATATATTTAATATAATTTAAAAATTAAAAATATTTTAAATTAAGGGTGTATTTACACATTTTTCCTAAAAACAAATATCAATCATTAGTCATTACACGTGATCTTAACATAAATACCGAGAAAGGTTGAAAGATCAGTGATATTTAACATTAAATTGATAAGATCAACTAAAAGAGTTATCACATTAGATTTATTGTTTAAGGTTTAGGTTTCATATATTTAAACATTTTAAATTTCAAAATTAAATATGTTATTTGAATTTTTTATATATATATTTATATTTTTGAATTTAAAATATAAAATTTGAATTTAAAGTTTAAATATATATTTAATAAGATCTAATAGATGTTTAAATGGAAAATTTTAAATATATATTTTAATATTAAACTTATAAGATCAAATATTATACTCGATCTCAACTTATACTTAGATGAAATATGAAGAAAGTAGTTTGAATACTATTGTTGGACCTCAATATTTATAGTTTGTTCATTTAAAATAAAATTTTTTAATTCTTCAATGTGAGATAATTTTAGTAAAAAAATTATATAAGATTTAACTGCTTAAGGCTTTTTTAAAAAATTTAAAGTGTAAACTGATAAAAAAATTAGAAATTAAAATTATTTATTTGAATTTTATAATTTAAAAACAAAATATTAAAAATCTAATTTTAGATATATATTTAATCAAAAAATGATATAGATATTTAAAATAAAAAATTTATATATGTATTTTAATATTAAACAAATAAGATAAATTAGAACCATCTCTCAATTTAAAAACTCAAGAAAGGTGTGAAAATTTCTTTATTGACTATTATAATTTATATTATGTTCAAATAAAATAATACTCTTTATTTTTTAATGCGGGATCAAATACTACACTTGATCTTAGTTGAAATATAGAAAATTTTGTATGTATACTATTTTTGGGTCTCACGATTTTAATTTGTTCACTCAAAACAATATTTATTAATTATTTGATGTGAGACAAATTTAGTAAAAAAATTAAAATAAAAAAAATTATTTTTTTGGATTTATTTTTAAATATTTTAAATTACAAACTTATATACATTAAATATTTCAAAATTAGATATTTTATTTGGATTTTTTATATAACTATTTTTGAATTTACAACATAAAAGCTTAAAATTCATTTTAAATATATAATTAATAAGAAGTTGATAAATATTTAAACTAAAAAAATATATGTATTTTAATATTAAATTGATAAGAAAAAATAAACTTAAAAGATCAAGAAAGGTATCAAAATTTCATTATTGACTGTTAGAATTTATAGTGTGTTCAAGTAGAAGAACGTTCTTTATTTTTCAATGTGGGATAAAACACTACACTTGATCTTTGCTGAATTACAAAGAAAGTTGTAGGAATATTATTTTTCGGCTTAACAATTTATAGTTTGTTCATTCAAAATAATATTTGTTGATTATTCAATGTGAGACAAATTTAGTAAAATAATTAAAATATATAATATTTTATAGTTTGAGATTTAGTTTTCATATGTTTAAACTTACAAACTTAAATAAATTTAAAATTTAAAAATTAAATATATTTATTTTATATTTATATTTTTGAATTTAAAAATATAAAAATAAAAATTAAATTTTAAATCTATATTCAATAATTAAGAAATTGACAGATATTTAAACTAAATATTTTAATATTAAATTAAACTAACAATATCAAACACTATACTCGATCTCAACAAAAAAGACCAATAAATGTATAATATTTCATTATTCAATATAGGAATTTATAGTATGTTCAAACAGAACAATACTCATTATTTTTCGATATGGGATCAAACATTACACTTAAAAATCTATATATATTTTTAATAAAAAAAAATTCAAATACATAGTCTTTAAAGATTTGAACTCATTAAAAGATTTTGGAAGTGGATCTTGAATTTTTAATATATTTAATTAACTCAAGAAACAAAAAGTATTTTAAATTTATATATTTAAAATATTTTATTTGAACTTTTTAATATAATTAATTCAAGAAAAATTACACTTTGATATATATATTTTGTGCTCTTTTTAAAAAAAATCAAATTTTATCAAAATTAACAAAATAGTAACTGCTTCTTCAAATGTTTTGCAAATCTAACATTTGGTCAATTTTCTGTCCGAAAATCCTATGCAATTGATTTTATTTTAATATTTCTATTTTCTCAACCGTGTAAAAAATTATTAAATCAAGAAATCTTGAAATATAATCAATTATGTATGTCATTCGAGTCGTAAAATTGATCAAATATTATATTTTCAATTGTTTTGAAAAAGTAGTGGTGTTTCGTTGAGTTAGTTATTTTTAAAATTGATCCCAAAATGTAAGTATCAAACTTTAAATTTAAATTTATAATTTTTAATTATTTAAATTATATATGTTCAATATTAAATTGATAAAATAAAATATTAAATATTATACTTGATGTTAACTGAAAGACCAAAAGATGGAAAGATTGTAGTTGAGCCCTACAATTTATAGTTTGTCCATACACAACAATATTTTTACTTTTTAAATGTGAGATAAATTTTGTTTGAAAAACTAAATTATATAAAATTACAAATAAAATATATTTAAAGTTGATAACTTAAAGATGTGAACTTCAAATTTTAAATATATTTAACATTAAATTGATAAAAATCAATTGATACATTTAATTCGAACATTTAAATATATTTAATTTAAAACTTTTGAAGTGGGTCTTAATTTTTTTAATATTTAATTAACTTAAAAACCAAAAAATAAATAAATTAATATATATATATATAATATTTTAGTCCAATCTTTTAATAGATTTCATAAAAGAATAATTTTAAAATATTTAAATTCTATATATTTAAAAGATACTGAATATTTAATATTAAATGGATAAAATCAAGTATCAAAATATTACATTGAATCACAACAAAAAGATCAGGAAACATGAAAAAAACTGTTATTGTGTCTCAAAATTTATAGTGTTTTATATGTACAACAATATTTGTTAATTCTTCAATGTGAGATAAATTTTGTTTCAAAAATTAAAATAAATAAGTTTTAACTATTTAAAATATAATAAAAATGATAACGTAAATATTTTACCTTCAAAAAATTTAAAATATTTAACAATAAATAAAAACAATTAATACGTTTATTTCAAATTTTAAACATATTTAATTATTATTGTTAATTCAAAATTTTAATTTCAAAATATTGAAATTATATAATAAAATATTACAATTGATCGCAACTGAAAGACTGAGAAATGTGGAATGAGCACTGTCGAGTCTTTGATGTGGGATGAATTTTGTATGAAAAAAATAAATATATTTAAGGGTTAATTGCTAAAAAGAATCACTACATTTGAATGAATTAGTAATTTAGATACTAATTTTTTAAATATTGCAATAATAACCCTTTTTTTATTTGTAGTATAATCAATGCTCCTATTTTTTCGATGATCAGAATTATGATGTGTCAATATTTTTCCACGTGTAGTGATTAATTTGTTTTGGGTTGTCGAATATGGAGGATTTCTACTATGCAAAGTCAATTTTCTAATCTTTTAAATTTTTTGGGTGTCTATTTTGTTAGAAATTTAAAAAAAATAAAAATTGTGTGAGTTCTTTTATATGTGAGAGAATTGAGTATGTAAAATTAATATATGCAAGTTATAAGTATTTAAGATATATAGAAAGTTGAGCACATTGATAAGCTCAAATATATATATATATATATATATATATGTGTGTGTGTGTGTGTGTGTGTGTGTGTGTGTGTGTGTGTGTGTGTGTGTGTGTTCTAAAAATTTAAATGTATTTAATTTTAAAAAAATTATGTGGGTCTTGATTTTTAAAATTCTACACGTTATCAATATCATTTTTAAAATTAATTTGCATATATATACTAAAGGAAGCTATATGTCTTGTTTAGAGTTGAAATACGTTCTTATGAGAGTCATCCATGATCCAAACATATCTAATATCAACTTTATTATTGTGGATGATTAAAAATATCTAAACTTAAATTGTGATTTGAAGTAATTCTTTAATTTAAGGTATTTATCAAGTTAATATTTGCACTTTGTTTTACAAAGTACAACTACTGCAAAATCAAGGCTAGTATATGTAAATGTAAAAAAAAAAAAAAAAAGAGGTTATACTAAGAAATTAATTTTTAAAAAATTCATATTTTATTTGAAAATTTAATTTAAATATTTAAATACATATTTACATATTAAACTGATAGGTTTCTCAAATTTATAGTACATTCAAGTAGAATAATTATCTTCAAAGTTCGATGTGGGATAATTGTCATTTACAACAATTTGACTACTTGCTACTTTCTTTCGGTTTTTCCAAAATTCAAATTAAATAGCATATAAGTTTGCTAGAGTTCACAAAAGGTTTGTTATATATTTTCAATAACGTTTCATTTATTTCTTTTTAAAATATATATTATATGAATTTGAAGGTGCAAACTCCAAAATTGACTTGTTTGTTTATTAGTATAATTTATTGAGGCAAGAAAATTCAATATAAACAAAATAAGAGTTTTTGTCTCTTTTAGTAGAAATGAGGGTCAATCGGTTGAACATCTCGTAAATTATACTTCTCTTCTAAAATTATTATTATTATTATTATTATATGATGGTACATTTCATAATTATTATTAATTTAGAATATCACAAAATACATTGTCAATAAATATTAATTACTATTTGTTGTGTTCAATGTAGGATATATTTAATTTTAAAATTAAAATAAATATAATTTAATTGATTAAAATATATTTAAAATTTAAAATTTAAAACGAAAATAATTTTTTAAATTTATAATGATAAGATCAATTACTGACCACTAAACTTGAATGCATTTTCAAAAATAAAAATTTAATTGCCAAAATTTAATTCAAATAATTTAATACATGTTTAAATATTAAACTAATAAAATCAAACACTGTACTCATTCTCAAATAAGAGACCAAGAAATGTGTGAGAAATTCATTGTTGGCCATTAAAATTTATAGTATGTGAAAACAAAACAACTCTCTTTAAGATTCGATGTGGGATAGTTATAATTTCCGTATGTGGCAAGTATAAATAGGCGGGAAAATGAGAGTTACTATTTTAAGTATACTTATTTGTCTTTATATATATTAAGATAAGATTTTCATTTACATTTAATTTTGAATGGTGAGTACCTCGTTTAGCTTTCCATAAGATTCATTTGCAACTACAACTAGCCCACAAGCCCAAGTCGAAGCTTTCAATAATGAGAAATTCCATTCACAGCCCTGTTTTTCTCTTATAGCCCGTAATTTAATTAAAATAAAAATATTATTTTATTAGATTTATTTATCCTTATATTTCCCAAACTTAAAACCCTAAAATATAATATTAAAATCCATAAGGAATATAGCCCACAACATCATTCATCTTCTCCAATGAAAAAATTAAAAACAAAAATTGTATCTATTGATCACAAAAGTTAGGTAAATAATTTGAGAGACTCACTCAACCTTTGGATTAACACGAAGGAAATATAATTAAGGGATAAAGTCTAATTTGGCCCCTAAACTATTTTTCAAGAAGTATTCTGACTCTTAAATTAAATGTGATCCCGGTTAGTCTCTTGAACTTTCAAACTCAACTCAATTAGCCTCTTGAACTTTTGAACTTGGCCCATTTAGCCACTCGAAGATAAAAAGTTTTGTTTTAGTTGTTTTAAATAAAAAAAAATCCGTAACTATTATTCCTCCCAAAAAAATTATGAATATACGGGCAATTCTCATTTAACATGTCCAAATATATATAAGCTAGCATAATTTGAAGAAAAAGATAAATTAATTAATTAATTGAAATCACATTATCATAAATTAATTCACTATAAATACAATCCGGAAAATACTTCATTTCTTAAGTATGTATTTATGTATGAAATTATACTATATGGATTATGGGAATGAAAGTCTATATATTCTAATAAATATATTATATTAAATAAATTATATATAATATACGTATAACGTTGATTATATATTTTTATTTATAATTAATCAATTTAATATAGACCATATATATATAATCATAATTGTGGTCAATTTTATGTTGCTATTTTCAATTGTAGTAGTTTAATGTTTTAATGTGTGATAAATATAATGACAATTTTCGTACCCTTAAAATTATTTATAAGAAGATATTTCATTTTTTTAAATAAGAGTATTGTTGTGCGTTTTCCTCCAAAATGACTAATAATATTACTTTTTTAAAAAGTGACTATTTACATAATTTATGAGGTAAATGTGACTAATTTTTTATATTAACACTTGACTTAATGGAATGATATTAGAAAATATAATTTATAGTATGAGCGGCCAGAATGCAGATTTTAACGAAAATTGCTCTCCAATATTTACTGATTTCTCATGAGTAAATGGATCTGAAAATTTTGTTCAAAGCTACTACACCACCTTCCAATTTCTTGTAGCTTATCATTTTCTCTTGATAATATGCAGTTCCAAAACTTATTAAATTCTAAAAATATTCACATTGTTCATTTGTTAATGATGATCTGGATAGAAGGGTTGAGGCCAATGGTGTGTAGACTTGTAGGCGGACTGTGATAGGATTTTAATTATTAGGGATTAGACAATCCTTATCGGTGACATCCCACATAATGTCACAAGAAAAGGACAAACAGTGTGGGAAAAAAGTCACGAAAATACTCGACATGAGGCGGTTGCTTGTCTTTAAGGTGTGAACTGGGCTTCTGCACACATGGCACCCTCTGATTGTGTATCACATAATTTTATATAAATTACTTTAAAACAAAAATATTTTATATAATTATCAAAAATTTTAAAAAACGCAAAAACTTGTGTGCAGCTAGATGTAAATAACATTATGTGAGACGGGTCGGATCCGGGTTTTATCCGACCCGTCATATATATAAAAAAAAAACGCTCCATCTTTGTATTTTCATTCTGCTTTCTTTCTAACTTAGTTTATGCATAGCGGTGGCGATTTTAGAGCAATTTCCTTCCTTTTCCAAAACCCTAGATCTAAGAATCGCTGAAGATTTCTGGTTAGTAACCTTAGTTTGTGCATAGCGGCGGAGATTTCAGATTAATTTTCTTTTTTTTCCAAAACCCTAGATCTAAGAATCGCGCCTGAAAACTTCTCGTTGTTACATCACTGAAGATTTCTGATTATTTTTGTACCTAGTTTCACGAGAATAGGAAGATCGGTACTTCGGCGAAGATTTGTTGGAGATTCCGCCGTTGTTTCTATCGAAGAGTAGTTAATATCCGATTTTTCCGATTTCATCTTCAATCTAGTGGCATCAAAGGTGAGATTTGTCAATATGTATGTTTTTGGTTTGGTGTTAATTTATATATATTATGTGTTCTTCAATTATTGAGTATTTTTATGTTTTTTTTGTATTCGCAGTTTCAATCAAATAGAAGTTATCATCCATTCGATCCTGTTTTGCAGCTTCTTCGTTAATCTGGTGCGATTACAGGTTGTATTGTTTATTTTCTAGGGTATTTTTCTTAGAGTTTTACTTGCTTATATTTTATGTGTGAGTTTTGTTGTAAAAAATTGCTTGATGTTTATGGATGCGATTGTCTTATTATGTCAAAGAAATTGTATGAAGGTTACTACTGTGATTTGCGGCTTGTTATCTCTGGAAGATGCCTGGATTTGTTGTTTTTTTTGTTTAGTATTATGTTTTACATATTTAATCTATGATTTTATACATGTATAAGTATTATGTGTGTGTGTGTGTGTGAAGTATATGTACCATTTTCTATTTTTTTGTGATCTCTGTGAGTTTTTTTTTTGCCACCTTCTTGTGAACCTTGGCATTCAACGCATGTGAGCCAAGTGCTCGAGCTGCCCCTTGCTTACAGTCCAGTTCGTCTGGATTCTCCTGTGGGTCTCCTCGTGCGAGTAGCCTGGATAGCAGGGGCAGTGGAGGGTTCACCGAAAGTCTCGGGTCTTGCCTGTATATTTTTTCTTGATTTCTGCATGTGTGACTCTGATCTGGTGGTTTTCTCTGTGTTGGTGGTTGAAAGTTGTTGAAACTCTGTGGTTTGAGTTTATATATGTATAAGTAGGACACTAGTATGAAAATTTGAGGTGTATGGTATCAATTTATTCATGCATAAGTATCAGAGTTCTATGAAAAAAAAGAGGTAATTTATTCATGCATAAGTACCTTTATGTGATTTCAGTGGTACTTTTTATGCATGTAGTTAGTACTTTATGTTGCAGATTGTGAATTATGTTTACTTTTTCTTTGAGGTGTATGAGTATCAATTTATACATGCATAAGTATCAGTTTATTCATGTATAAGTACTCTTTCATGCATAAAAGAAGTATCAAAATTTTTATGAAAATTTAAGCTGCCTAGGTATGAATTTATACATGCATATGTATGATAAATTTATGAGAACTGGGATGTTTTGTTAAAAAACAATGAGGTAATTTATTTTGTGAACTCCTACCTTTATGTGATTTCAGTGGTACTTTTTATGCATTTAGTTAGTACTTTATGTTGCAGATTGTGAATTATGTTTCATTTTTCTTTGAATTTTTTATTGCAGTGGAAATGATTATGTATTTAAATCTCGGCCCTCTTCAATCTATTCTATTATCAGTAACTGAAGGAGGAGCAGCGAAAGGCTGTAAAAGATATTGGTTTTGGGGGGTTGCTTTTTTCTTTCAAGATTTTGCATGTGTTCATTGGTCAAATGTGCACTGGTTTGTTCAGCATTTTAATCCAGACACTCATTTTCTTTTATGCTTCATGTGTTTTTTTTGCTTATTGAAATGTTTGAACTTTCTTTTTGCAGTCATCTGGTAGAAGAAAGTTACGGGCATTGTATTATGCTCGGATTTTAATTTCAGGCACGAACAACTTGAGTTTTGAAGTTCACCAATCTGTGCTGGACTTCATTAACAAAAAGAAGAAATGATGATATTTGTGATTGAATGATGTTTTTTTGGTGGGATGTTGTGGGATGACAAATACATTGATCTTATGGTTAAACTTGATCTTTGATTTGTGGTGGTGTTGTTGTTTGGCAGAAAGAGGAAATATTTTGTTTTTTGTAATAGCTTGATGATACATTTTGTTGGATATGTTAGGAGGCTTTCTGAAATCACGAATAGATGGGATGTCTGGAATGTTTTAAGAATGATATTATTATATATTTTGTCCATGTTTTTTTATCATTAGAAAATGAGCTTTGTTTATGCTACAGTTTATTGTATTTTTTTTTTGCTCATATTATATTAAGCATATAAAAAGTATCACCTAATGTGAAATGAGGTACCAATGAACATGTAACTTTGTTCACACTATATGCTCAACAAAAAATTATCGTGTGTTTCAGAAATATTTTTGCTTTAACTTTAGTTGTAAATTAGTTATTTAATGATCATTCATGACCTGATTTTAAAGAAATCTGGTTCTTGTTTAAATATAATAATAGTATAACGTACAGAGCATAAACGTATCACTCGATAAATGAAAGAGTACCATTTTATCTTTTTTTAATCTTTTTATGTTGTATGTGTTTTTTTAAAGAATTAAACGAAACTATCATAAATGAATGATCACCAAATCCTTGTACGTGGAAAAAAAATCCCAACAGTAAAAAATCTAATCGAAGCAAAAAATGAGTTTGATACAATAAAAAGTACCATGTGGTAAGAAAAAAAGTATCAACTACGATAACAAATCTAATTAAAGCAAAACATGAGTTGATACAAGAAAAAGTATCACGTGGTAAGAAAAAAAGTATCAAATTCGATAAAGACAGGTATCAACTTTAAATTAATCTAAAACAATCATGATTCTAAGAATTTCAAAGCAATGCAAAATATGTCTAATACAAAAAAAAGTATCACGTGGGAAGAAAAAAAGTACCAAGTATGATAAAAACAGGTATCAACCTAAAATTAATCTAAAACAATCGAGGGTTGGAAGTTTTGGATCCAAACTCATCCAACTGAATTACAGGTATCAAGAACATTACAGGATTAACAGAATGGTATGGCAAGAACAAAAGGCTCAGAAACTTAGTAAACCTCGTCATTGTAGGTGGATTCTTTGATCCATCCAAGTTGAAAGACAGGGAAGAAATGGCAGAGATCAAGAAGATGCACGCCCTGATCGAGAAATACCAACTCAAGGGCCAGCTAAGATGGATAGCAGCTCAAACTGACAGATACCGCAACAGTGAGCTATATCGCTACATTGCAGACACGAAGGGGGCTTTCGTGCAGCCTGCATTGTATGAAGCCTTCGGCCTGACAGTGATCAAAGCCATGAACTGTGGGCTGCCCACATTTGTAACCAATCAAGGAAGGCCAGCAGAGATCATAGTTGATGGGGTCTCAAACTTCCACATTGATCCCAACAACGGTGGTGAGTCGAGCAGCAAAATAGCTGATTTATTCAAGAAATGCAAAACGGATAGCAGATACTGGAACAGAATGTCTCAAGGTAGCCTCAAACGAATATATGAATGGTACTCCAAGTCCAAGCCACCCTCATTCAGACATTTTGACGAACACATTGTGATCATAACTATTTCTAATTCATTATCTGCCACAATTGCATCAAAAATGCAAAAAATTCAGTTTGGGTACTAAACAAATTTTCGTATATTAAATTTTAAAATAAAAATTAAGATTTATTTACTCTTCTCCTTTTCAGCAATACAATCTTCATGCTCCTCCGCAAAATTTTCATCTATGGTTATAGCTTGTTCATCCATTTTTTTTATCCTAACCTTTAATCAAAAAAGAAAAATAAAAAATCAGATTTTCAACTCAAATTCTATAAAAGTAACTCCAATGATGTTATCAAAGTTGATTTTACCTCAATTTGGATGAATCCAGATCCAATTCAGATTTTGAGATGAAATTTTGATCGAGTTTGGCTTCGTGATTCCTTAATGGTGGCGTCGACTCATTCTTTGCTGTGGCCGCAAACCCTAACCGACGGAAACGACGTGATATTTGAAGTCGGTGTGAAGGTTGTCGGCGGTGATGATGCAAAGGTTCACGACGGCGATGACGGGCTCCGCGATCGTGATGGATGAGGCGTGACGGATGCTGGCCAATGTTCAGCTTTGGGTATGTTTTTCTGTATTGGGCTTGAGTTACAAAGTTTTTTTTTAGATTAGGGCTGAGTCTGAATTCTATTGGGCTGGATCTGAATTGTATTGGGTCGGCCCGTCTGAAATACCATATATCAAACCTGCTGCATACAAGTCCACCTCTTTAAAAAAATATATACCAAAATTGATAGTTTTTTCTCTCTATAAATAGAGTCTAATATTGATATGTTTTTACAAACAACTTAAAACTCTCTATTTTCACAAATCATCTCCTTACAAATTCTCAATCTCATATTTCTTCTTCATATAAGAAATGGATCCAAATCACCCAAATTATTATCAAGGCTCCCAAAATT
This sequence comes from Perilla frutescens, assembly GCA_026008535.1. Lineage (NCBI taxonomy): Eukaryota > Viridiplantae > Streptophyta > Magnoliopsida > Lamiales > Lamiaceae > Perilla > Perilla frutescens. Next base: position 59,396,497 of record BRKX01000004.1, on the reverse strand, counting down.
TTTCAAATTTTGGATTTTATTTTCACCCACAAAATTTTTCAAATTCAGAAGATCAACAAAGTTTTCAATATTACCAAAATTCTCAATTTTTGCCAAACCTCACTCAAATTCTTTCATCCGAAGAAATTCTCACCACACAAAATATATCTCGCAATTTGTTTGAGAATGTTCAACACCCAAACAAAAATCTGAAAGGAGTAAAAAATGTAAGTTGGTGCGTGAAAGAAGATGTAGCTCTTATGTCAGATTGGATATTCATTGGCACATATATTGTGCGGTAAGAATAAAAAAGAGCTCACAATGTGGTCATGTGTGCATCAATTGTATCACAAAGCTCAGCTCAAGCAGAAAATGCGAACGATTTCAATTCAAGAAATATCGAATTAATGAAAGGTCGTATGGAACGACTTAGTGAAAATGCAGGCAAGTGAGTTGTTGCTTTGGAAAAAGCGAATCAGAGGGAAAGAAACGGAATGAGCCAAAAGGATATTGAGATGGAAGCTCTTACCATTTATGAAGTGAGTGGGAGCAAGTTTCAAGACTTGGTTGTTTATGATGATGTTATGTGTAAACATCCAAGGTGGGTTGCATCATCTCATAATGATACAGCATGGCTTCGTTCTAGAGATGAAATGAAAGATGATGGATTAAATGGTGGCAGCACCAATAGATCAAGGACTTCTGAAGATGGGGAGTATCATCATATTCCTTCAAATTTGGAAACTCTGACTACTGAAGGTTCGACTATTTCTCGTCCAACATGAAGAGATAAGTCAAAAAAGAAAGGAAAATATAAGGTAATACAATGTTGAACTGAAATTGTTATAGAACTTCGTGCATTGATGCTCACGAGAGACAGTGAAAATAAGTTAATTGCTAAGAAACTCGAATTGGAGAGCTAAAAGCTACCAATGAATTCTTGAAGATGGAAAAAAATGTTTAACACATTGTTGGCGAGAGATCATTTATGTCCAGAAGACAAAGAGATAAAATGCCAACTAATTGCCCTTGTGTATGGGCAAAATTAAATTAATGTATTTGTAATTGTAAGATCTGCTTGTAATTGTGAGATGCATTTTCCTCACACATGCTTAAATGTGTTTGTAATTGTGGGATATATTTTTCTCACATATAACTGGAGCTGTCAAAATTGGTCTGGTCCGATGGGCCGGCCCGACCTACCTGACCAATGGGCTAGATTGGGCTCAAAAAATGAAGGCCTAAAAAAATTTGGGCCAATCGGGCCAAATCAGTTGGCCCAAATTTTTTAATTCAATTTTTTTATTTATTGTAATTTAGCTAATCAACTTGAATCACAAATTAAGAAACTCATGCTCATACCTCTCACGCTCAATCACACTCATACACGAACCATACCACGCCGCTCTATCTTATCATCACTCTTTTAGTCACCGCCATTTCTCGTCACCATCTTTCTCATCTTCGCCCTTCTCTGTCACTTTTGCGTCATCGCCTCATCTTCGCCGCTTTTCTCATCGTCGACCTTCCTTCACCGTCCTTTCCCATCATTCGTTCACTGCAATGTTACCTACTCACCGAAGTTTTCTCTCGTTAACTTTTGGTGTGTGTTGAGTAGTCGGTTAATTATTTAGGTAAAATTCTTTATTTTTATTTTTATTTTTGACTATGTAGTTAGGATTTTTGTTGTGATTTATCTCTATTGTAGTCTGATTGAAACTATTTGTAGACATATTACATATTTTTTACTATGTAGTTATGATTTTTGTGAGTGATTTTTGACTATGTAGTTAGCCTTTTTGACTGTGTGCCTCTTTTGCTTGGAAAATGAGATAGACAGATTACAGATAGTAGGGATTGTTTGTTCATTCATTGATTCTGGTCTATTGGCATATTACAGATATATATTGGCGGTAGTCATTCATGAGATAGACAGTAATATACTCTAAAATAACTTCCCTTTAACTAATTATCACGCAAAACAAGCATATATCGGTAAAGATTAGCCGATGAAAGAGAATAATTTAATAACCTATACTAGTTGGGTTCAGAGAATGGTAACTCAGATGTTGATCACTTTTCAATATTCCAAGTTCTTTGAATCATTTTCCGCTGCTTATCAATCTATTCAAAATCACAATTCTGCAATAAGGTGATGATAACAACTAATATGGCTGACTGAATTATGATGGTTTCAAAATTTAAAAACTTTTCAATATTCCAAGTTCTTTGGGATTTATGAGTTGAAGACTTGAAGTCATTTGTTGTTGTCATTTGTTACTGTTATTTGTTGAAGACTTTGGGATTATTTATTGCTGCCATTTGTTTTCATGTTTTTAATTGTTGCCATTAAAAAGTCTCTTAAATTAATTGCTTAGTTGCTGTCTTTTTTATTTTTTTTAATTAATTATCAAAATAATAGGAATTTATTTCAATTTTAAAAAAAGGTATGTATCTGGCCCAATGGGCAGCCCATGGGTTGGGCCTGGAAAATTACAGCTCGAAATTTCGGGCCGGTCCAGCTCAATTTTTGGTCGGTGGCCCGATGGGCTCGGGACGGGCCGTTGGCAGCTCTGTATACAACTATTGTGTTTGTAATTGTGAGATGTCTTTCTCTCACATATAAGTAATGTATTTTATACATATTCACTACTTTTATTTCTTTTCCTACAAACCTACATGCATATGTCTCAATCATGCAAAAGCAAAGCTAAGTCTAACATGCAAAAATAAAGCTAGCATGTAAAAATAAAGCTCTTGTCACATTCTGATATAGTCATATACTCTTGTCGAGCATGAGTGCATTGGATTCTCATTTATGTTGAATACATGCTCTTGTCACATTCTGATGTAGTCACATATTGCTCTTGTCGAGCCTGAGTGCATTGGATTCTCTTTTATCTTGAATACATGTGTGCATTGGATTATGAATCATATCACTCTTTCTCATTGAATTTCATTGTTTATAAATATCTCATAAAATACATATAAAAATTAAACTGATGTAAAAATCTCAATATTACTTTTTTTACCACGTTTTTCAATTTTCCTTCACAAAAATGTTTGTTAATGAAAATGCTTCAGTTGAATCAAACTCAAATTTTGATGATTCAATTCCCAATGAACTTGATGACATCATCCAGAATATGCTCATAAACAATCATCATCTAGTTGTAGGAGCTCAAACTTCTAATTTTAGAAGAAGATATTGTGATAGAGAACATGAGAATGGTGATGATCGTTTGATGAAACACTATTTTATCTCTAATCTGACGTATTTCCAGAGCTCTTTAGACGTTGATTCCGCATGCAGAAATCACTTTTTCTTCGTATAGTGGATGTGGATGCTCTTGCTACCAATGATGTATATTTTCAACAAAGGCTTGATTGCATAGATAGAAACTATGTTTCACCATTGCAAAAATGTATTGGATCCATGAAGGTGTTGGCTTATGGCACATCAGCCGATGTAGTTGATGAATACCCACGAATGAGTGCAACGGTCATGAGAGATGTTGTCATCCATTTCATAGAAGGTGTAATTTCCTGCTTCTGGAACACATACCTTAGAAAGCCTAATCAACAAGATTTGGCAAGACTACTCTATGTTGGAGAACAACGTGGTTTTTCTGGAATGATCGGTAGTATTGATTGCATGCATTGGGAATGGAAAAATTGTCTTACTGCCTGGGCTGGGCAATTTATAGGGAGAAGTGAAAAGTTAACAATCATTTTAGAAGTTGTTGCATCATATGATTTATGGATATGACATGCGTTTTTTAGAATACCAGGTGTGTGCAATGATATTAATGTTTTAGAAGGCCGAGCACCACATGTTAGTTACATCGTCAATGGTTACCAAAATGATAAGGCATATTATCTTACCGATGGTATATATTATAGGGGTGAGCGTTCGGTCTATACGGTCAATTTCAGTCCGAAAACCCCAAAACCGAATAGACCAATTTTTTTGGGGACAAGGACCGAATCGGACCGAGTTGTAGTCAAGACCGAGCTGGAATCGAATCATTAATTTCGGTTCAGTTCCGAGGTTTTTTTACAGAACATAAATTTTGGCTGACTTTAACAAATAAAATTGTATCAAATAATGTCCTAAATAATAAACAAAAATTCACAAATCCAAAACAATCATAGTAATGAAACCAAATAAAAACATTCAACAAATAAAAACATTACAATTATCCAATAAAAACATCTACAAATGAAACATAAAAAAAAAAATCCAAGCATGTAAGTATCCAACAACATTAGAAGTCTAACAATGACTTTAACAAATTAAATAATTAATACAATCCCAACAAAATGAAAAAAAAGTGCAATGGCCAATGAGGTCCGACATGACAACAATTCTTGAAACTTGAAGTTAATTAGTTGAAGCTTCTATTGCTATACTCCACAAACTTACAAATCAAAAGAAAAGTTAAATAATGAAGTAGCGTTTATTAAAAATACATTAAGCACAAATATAAAATTTAACCTTGTTCAAGTTTGTCAACATCTTCTAGAGTTTCTTCAATATTAATTGAAGTGAAGGATTTGCGAATCCAATCTTGACCAAAAATGAGAGACTGCACCACTTTAGGAGTTAATGAACTCCTAAATGGATCTAGTACTCGTGATCCAGCACTAAATACAGACTCTGATGCTACAGTTGAGATAGAAAATGCCAAAACATCACGAGCCACTAAAGAGAAAATTAGAAATTTAGGCTCATTCACTTTCCACCATGTTATAATATCAAAATTTGTCCCACCTCCCTCATTTTCTTCATTAAAAATTTATCCACTTATGTCTTGCTTTGGCCACCAAACTCTTTATTCAAAAAATGAATATACTCACTATCAGCCTCTATCAATATTTTCATTGTCGGATCATCAATTGCCAACTCATTTGATATTATCATTGAATCTTGTTCGATCTCCTCCGACTGAGTAGGTTTCTTGTACTCATTATACAAAGCAAATATCTCTTCTTCCACATCATTTCTCATTTTTGAACCCACAATCCTACCATGCATATTAATAAGAGCAAATTTCACCCATTTTAACTTGTATCAAAGGTCAAGAGCAGCAACAATGAATATCAATTTATTCATCTTTTTCGGACCTCCCCAATACTAATTGACTAACAAATCTCACAGCATTTCTAACTCTTTTTACAAATAAACCAATCTTCTTCAACCCATAACCCATCACAAGATTGATTATATGTGCAACACATCTCATATGTAAATGATTACAATTACGAATGCTAGAGCTAGAATCACACATTTGATCTTTCAAATGGGCCATTGTCATATCATTTGAGGCCGCATTATCAAAAATAATGGCAAACACACTATCAATCCCCCATTCATGCAAACATTTCTCAATTTCCCAACCAATGTCTTTACCCATGTGCACTAGTAATTGTACAAAAATTGATGATTTTTTTGTGCAATTTCCAATCACTATCAATATAATGTGCAGTGAGACACATATAATTCAATCTTTGAATTCAAGACCATACATCTGTGGTAAGACACACTCTTTGGTTGGTGGATTTCAATAAAGCTTTTAGCATATTCTTTCTATCCATGTATACTTGAAAACAATCATGTGACATAGTCCACCTAGAAGGAATTTGGAATCTAGGGCAAGCTACAGACATGAAGTGTTGAAACCCCTTATTTTCCACAAACTTAAAAGGCAGTTCATTTACAATCACCATATGACATAAAAGCTTTTCTTATTACTTCTTGGCCAAATTTCCAAACACCTAGAGATGTACCAAATTGCAAATTCAACATTGTTTGCTTATGTTCTACACTCGCAGGGATTTTGTGCACTTTTTTATATGTTTCCCAAGTGAACTTGTACCATTTTTTATTGAATCAGCAAGGTATTCTGTCCTACAATAATTACACCTAGCTTTCCTTTCATTAACATCATTTGTAAAAGGTGTAAAATTGTCCCAATCATCTGACTTTAAATCCATAGTCATTCGTTTTTTTTATTTGCGATGTTTGAGCTAAATTCGTTTGACTGAAAGGAGGTAATTGAGACGTACCATCAATAGGTGTTTCTGTTTCAACTTGTTTAGACATCTGCAATAATTTCAAAAGCTAGTTAAGAAGCTGGAGGATAACATTGCAAAATACCAAGCAGTTTGTCCACTTTTTTGTATCCAACTTGAATTATCCAAGCAGTTTGAAATAACCAGTATGTCCACTTTTCTGTATCTAACTCGAATTATCCAAGCAAAATAACATTGCAGAATACCAAATACTAAAAAATAGAAATTCCAATTTTCAGTCCCAATTTTCAGAATACTAAATTTCAAAATAGAAATTCCATAGTAGAATACAAAATACTCAAAATATAAATACCAAATACCAAAGTAACATAGCAAAATATAAATGGTTAAACTTACATTGCCTATTAAAGAATTCGTTGCTGTTGCTGCTTTAGTGTTGCTCGGGGAGTGATGACTTCGCTGTTGCTGAAGTGCTGCTCACGAAGTCGGGAATGTTGCTACTCTGGGAGTCAGGCTACTCCTGCAGTGCTGTTGCATTGAGGATGAATGAGATGAATGGCAGAATGGGAACGATGGCATCGACGAGAGAGTGAGAGTGAGGATGAGGTGAATGGTAGAATTTGACCGGTAGCGTCGACAAGAGAGTGAGAGTGATGATGAGGTACACGAAAGAAGATTACTGTCGATTGATAAAGAAGTTCTCAGAAGCAGAAGTGCAGAATGAAAAAGTGAAGACTGAAGAGTGAAGAATGAAGAAGTAGAAATAGTGAAGAATGACGGGTTTGATTTGTCTTGGCTCAATGAATGTCTTAACCCCTAGTTTTAATCTATCTATTATTCATTAATTTTAACTGTGTTAATGTATTATATATACAAAATTAAAAAATATATTTTAAAAAATTTATATTTCCATATATTTTTGTTCGGACTATTCGATCGGTTCAGGCCTTTTTTTCCCGGACCGATTTGGATTGAATCGGAAGCCAGTGGAACTGGATTAAATAGACCAAATTGTATCGATTTGGTTTGGTTTTTGATTTATATAGGTCCTTGCTCACCCCTAATATATTATTCATGGGCTGCATTTGTCAAGTCTATTGCATCTCTTATAACTCGAAAGCAAAAGTTGTTCGCTCAACACCAAGATGCTATTAGAAAAGATGTAGAATAGGTCTTTGGAGTTCTACAAGCTCGTTTTGCATTTTTTCGACGTACATGTCTTGTTTAGGACAAGGTTTTAATGGGATAAATTATGATGACTTGTATCATCATATACAATATGATTGTAGAGGATGAATGGGACACATACCGAAACTATTATGATCCACATAATTTTTGACAGATATATCTTCAGGGGGAGATGTCGAACCTTTCTACTACTCTACTGAACGCATCACAAGTTTGTCAACGTATATGGTTAATAAGGATCAGCTTCGCAACAGAGAGGCTCATAACGCTCTTCAAAAGACTTAATTGAGCACATATGGGAAAAAATCGGCACGAATTGAATATGTAATTTATACTTATGTACTCGTAATTTAAAATTTCATGTGTTATAATTGTAATTTATTTATTTTACTTTATTTTAACTCTTGTAATTTTCATTTTGTTGTCAAGTAAATATGAATTTATAATTTTATGGTTATTTTTTTTGTAAATATGAATTCATAAAGTATATTTAATAAATTAATTAAGATTTTTTAAATACAGTAAAAAGTTTTTATTAATAATATGTTATTAAAAACAAAATGATAAATATTTTATATAGATTGAAAAAAAGAGAAATTAATATTTTATTTGAAGGTCAGGTTGGATGTGTCACTGACAATGTTGTAAAACGCGCCCAGGCGCCCAATTAGGCGTCGTCTAGGCGCTTGGCAATGGGTAGTCGTGGTGAAAATTACCTAGTTGGCACATTATACCGCTAAGTACAATTAGTTTAGTATTTTTTAACAATAACGTGCCTTAATGTAGTTGGTAGCGCATGCCCTTGTTGGCTCTCCACTTATATAGGTCGTTTCGTCACTAGTTCGAAACTTGTGACTTACATATTTATTTTTTCAATTCTAATTTTTTTTTACCATATAAAAAGTTATGAATATAGTATTGTATGAAGAAACGATCCCAAGACCTACAAAGTGCTAGGAATAACATTTAACCATTACACTAAACTTCAAATCATTAATTAATGTGGTTTTTATAATAAAAATATCTATAAAAATAATATATTAAAAAAAAGTAAAGCTAGCCTATGAAGCCTAGGGGCTAGGTGCCCCTAACCATCCAACTAGCGCCTGACAAGTTTTGCAATCATGATCACTGATGGAGTATAAATTTTAAAAGGTTAGGTGTAGTAGATGTGGATGTGAGAGAAATTAATATTTTATTTGGATGTTCAGTTGGATAAATATCACTGATGTAAATAATCTTAAGGACGAAAAGTCTCACCATAAAAATATAAATATTTTATAAATTATTGGGACTGAAAAAAAAAAGGAGAATTGTGTTTAGAAATTTTCTCTGGGATAATTCTACATATAATCACAATTTTACTCAATATAGCTCTTATATTAAAAAAATACTATAAATACTATTTAAAATTACGAATTAATCCTTATGAGTTATGAGTGACTACCCTGTCAACATCTTGTAACTGGCGGGTGGCCTTGTGCGTAAGCCCCTCCTCCCATAGTCCCACTCTTCTTCAATTCAAACCCCCCCTAAATAACTCATCTCTCTCTCTCTCTCTCTCTCTCTCTCTCTCTCTCTCTCTCTCTCTATATATATATATATATATATATATATATATATATATTCTTAATAACCCCTCCATAAATATGAATCCTTATAAAAAAATCCTAGCATAAAAATCAAATCAATATTAGATTTTTTTATAAACATAACTGGTAGAAATAAAAAAAAATTGCATGCAAAAATAAAGTTGAATATCTAAAAACAAACTAATAAAATCAATGTTTCTATAATTCTTCAGCGACAAAGAGAATAACTTTTCACTCTTGGATCATAACCATGCTAAAGTTTTATTTATTAATTCTCATGATTTAGTTTTTGCTGGTTTTGTTCCTTCTTTTATTATATGGAATTCTATTCTAGCTCTTATTAATCTGGTGAACTTCTCGAGTGAGCATCACTCAGTTTTATTAGTATGCGGATTTAATCAATCCATTTTATCCATTTTCACATCCAAATTAAATATTTCATCAACGTTAACTCATAAATCTACAGTATAAATTATTTTGTTGTAATCCTCAAAGACATGTTCTTCTTCAAAGATGCAATCCCCGCAATCGATAATATTCCGTTTCCATTAATGTTGCATACTTGGAATTGGAAACGTGAATTTTTTTTAAGAAGTGAAAGAAAAGAAAACAAAATTTAGAAAAGAGAGACTGTGATAAGTTGGAAGTACTGGGTTCCATGATGAACCGGCGATGGGGGGTTTTTGATTTAGGGGAAAAGGTTATTGGTTTATAAGGGCAAAATAGACATTAAATATTTTTTGGGTGATTCTATACATAGCCCATGTTTTTCTCAATATAGCCCCATATTTAAAAATAAATAAAAATATATTAATTAATGTACAATTTTATCCTTATAGCCCTAACTTAAATTTAACCCTAATAAAATAACAAACACTACATCCTTATATCCTCCACTCATCGAATAATTCTGCCTCCACTCATCTAGTAAATCTTACAAAAAAAACCTAGTTTAAGAACTTTATCTTGCATTTGAAACCGCACATTGAAGATCGAAGAATTTATTAAAAAAAATTGAACAAGAACGAAGAAGTAAGAGCGAAGAATAAATGTGATACCCAGACCCTTTTTGCTAAATTATAAATTATAATTTTGGAAAATGATGTTGAATTAATATTGTTTGAATATTAATTATGATGGTATGTTCGTATTTTATGTTGTTGTTTTAATGCAGGTTGTTCCACTCGAGCCGATACGTCATAGCACGGTGATATTATACTGAGTGTATAATACAGTTGATTATAAAACTAAGATGCCGAGTTATATGATAATGAATGTGATTACATTTAATGTTATGTTTACCATACCTTGAACACCCTAACGCTGAGTTGAACGGGGGTCTCGCTGTTTTAATTAGAAAGTTAAATGGAGTTTGAAATGTTTTTCGAAAATAACAAAATGAGTCTGAAACGCAACCCTCAAGCACAAGTTCACAGAGTCGCGTCTCGCAGTGAAGCCGAAACACGACCGTGAAACGTGATCCCTCCAAGTCGCATGCTGAGCAGCTCTGCAATGCGAGCCAAAAACGCGACATTTGAGTCGCGTATCAACGGCTTCAGGGAACCATTTTTTTTCGGCTGAAACGCGACCCTTAGACGTGACCTCCTTGATTCGCGCCTCACTGTGTTACCTAAACATGACCCCTGAACGCGACCCCCTAGGTCACGCCTCGCTTCGGAAAATCTCATTCTTTAAATACCACACTTAACCCTTTCACCCTTATTTCTTTCTTCTCTTGGGCGATTTTTCCTCCCAATCCTCTCAAGAAATTCTTCAAGTTTTGGAGTGGATCCTCTCATCATCATCCATCAACCAAGGTAACTTCATACCCTCTTCTTCTTGGTGATTAAACACCATTTCCACGTTGATTTGAATCTAGGGTTTATACCCAAAATTTAGGGTTTTCGATTTCATTGATCCCCTTGCCTTGATATCTTGAACATATGGTTTACTTGAATCCTTGAAGCTATATGTGTTGTTAAATTGAGATTCCTATGGTTTATTATTGCTAGGGTTTGGATTTTTACCCTAATTTTCCCTTAATATGTTGGTGTTTGGTTGGAGGTGTTATGATGGTTGTATGAAGTTGATTTTCATGTATGTTAGAGCCCTAGGATAGAGATTCATGTATTGGAAATTATGGGTTCAAAGGATTTAAATTGAGTCATGTTCTTGTGGTTTAAATAGGTGCACGTAGCGTGTTCGATTAAATATCTCAAAGGGTTTTAATGTGTATTTTGAGTCCAAAATCATAGTATGAGCTTGTGTATCCATGGTTGAGTATGTAGATATGTATGAGAACCTTAAAGCATGTATAGAATGTGTTTGGTCAAAATTATGAAATAACTGTATAATTCGATATCTAAAATGAAAAAGGAACTTAAAGGTGCTAGGCGACGTATTGGGATTCGAGGTGGACAACTTGGGCACGGCAAATGAGTATTTCAAGATTGAAAGGAATTGAAAGCTTCTCATAAGGTGGGGTAACTCTAAACTGTGAACACGTGTAAGGTTATAGTTATTATTGTGCTTTGATTGTATAAGTATGAAGGGTCTTCGGATCGGTGATACGAATGAGATCCTTCGGGGTCGACAAAGAGATCCTTCGGGGTCGATAAAGAGGTCCTACGAGATTGATATAGACTTGTTAATGTCATCCCTGGGGGATAATAAGCCTGCGGGCATCCCTACAGGGCTAAAGATGTTCATTAACATGGGTATCATGATGTTTGGACCCTACGGGGTTGAGGCTAGTCTCCACAAACTAAAGAAATTTCCATATGTTATATTTTCACTTGTGCAATTGGCTATAACTGTTTGCAGTGTTCCCCACTAAGTATGTTGTTAAATACTCACCCATTTATTTAATGAATTTCAGGTTGAGGAGTTGAGGCCTGAGTAGGAGCGTTGTGAACACAAGAGAACCCCCACAAGCTTGTGTTTATTTTGCATGCTCTTCTTTTGAAATACTCACATTATTATTATTTCATTGATCTCTCTTTCTGTTTATGATCGATGATCATTGGGGATGGGACTAGCCCTATTTTGTAGTTATGATGTATTTGACTTGATATATATTATGCAGAATATTTTAAAGGTGGGTCGTTTGACCTAGGAGCCTATGATGTTTAAATATATGTCAGTGAACTCTATGCTATGTATGTTAGCCTAGGGTGCTAGACGGACGGGTTGTGTAAAACCTATGAGCCCGTTAGGTTAGATGATTGTATGATTGTGTGGATGGGCTTATGCAATGCTTCCATTAAATACTATGTTGTGTGATAGTGTAGATTCAATAGGTTGCATGTTATAATTGTGAAAAATTTGTATTAGGAATTATGATGTCATACCTCATAATGAAACTTGACCTTAGCTTCCGCTCAATTTAAAATAAGCAGACAAAATGAGTAAGTACATTGTATGTTAAGTGACGTGGCCAAATGGAGTAGTTTGGGGCGTTACAATAAAACTCCATCTAGTGTTTATTCATTCATAAAAAAAAATGATGCATTTGTGTTCATCTTCAATTACGTTTATTAAAGAAACACAATAAATACTATCAATTTCTATTGCAATCAATTTGGAATTATTGATAAAAAAAAATCCTCATTTTTAAGAATCCATCTTCTTCCCAGAATATATCACATGTAATTCTTTTTATTTATTTACCCCAATTCCCCAAATCACAAGAAGCCAATTTCTAGAATAAAATTATTAGAACTTATTTTGTAATTCAAATCCCCAAGATCTTGCTTTAAAAATTTAACCATTCATGCGAATCACAAAATAAACTTCGATCTTCGACAAATATACAAATTCTTTGGGATATAAATGGGAAATCTTCATGTCAAAATCTTATTTTTTTTTCAATAATCTCGATTCTTTGCAATTTGTTTCTTAAAAATTTAATAATTTGTGTGGATACATATTTTTTGTTACGATTTTAACATAAATCTAAGATGATTACATGCAAATAATCCAACTCTTCGGATTTTTATTTTAAATAAAAAAAAATGATCGGATGTACTGAAGGGGCTATGAGAATGACACTTTATTTTATTCTTTCATTAATATTTTTAAGTTGCAAGGTTAAAATAGTATATTAATTAATATATTTATTAATTTTTTTAAAGGGGTTATGGTGAGAAAAAATAGGATTATGTATAGAATCACCCATATTTTTTTTTTCTATTTATATATTAGAGAATGTATTGAGGAAAGTGATGGGTGTATATAGAATTACCCTTTCCTCCGTAATTAGTAGCTAGCCCAAAAGCCCAGGACCAGGCCCAAAGCTATCAGTAATTGCAAACCCTAATTCATTAAACCCTAAATCCCCCGCCCTTTAAAACCACACGCAAAACCCCCATTTTCAGTCATCGCACTGAAAAGCCTAAACCAAAAATGTCGAAGCGAGGTGTGTTTATATATCTGTTTGTTCTTGCTATGTTTAGAGAATTTCCAAACAAAGTTGCTTAATTCAAATTGAATTTTTTGTTTCAGGGCGCGGTGGATCGGCCGGAAACAAGTTCCGGATGTCGCTGGGTCTGCCGGTGGCGGCGACAGTGAACTGCGCCGATAACACCGGCGCCAAGAATCTGTACATTATTTCCGTCAAGGGAATCAAGGGAAGACTGAATAGGCTGCCGTCGGCTTGCGTGGGAGATATGGTGATGGCAACGGTGAAGAAAGGGAAGCCTGATTTGAGGAAAAAGGTCATGCCCGCCGTCATCGTCAGGCAGCGAAAGCCTTGGAGGCGAAAGGATGGCGTTTTCATGTACTTCGAAGGTCTTGTTTTTTATATTGATTTTAATTGTGGCAATGATATGTTTAAATTAGGCTCTTTATTTTTCTGGCATTTATTGAGATATTATGCTTTAATTGTCATCATGCATGTCGTGTAGAAACTAATGTGATTCAATTCATTATTGTTTATTTGGTGATATCTCATTGCATAATTAGGGTTGATACATCTCTTAAAATGCATTTTTATTGCATAATTCTATGATTGGTTTGGGGAAATATTTAAGAAACTCTTTGTAAACTAGGTGTAGTATTGCTGTGTATATTACCTGTTAACCTAGTTTGCTTATGCAAGTTGACATGGTGCTTCCATAAACCAGCTCTCTAGATGAATGTAATCATTAAATAATTTATTGAGTCGAACACTATTCCCCTTTTTAATCTGTTTTTTTTTTTTGCAGTTTTGTAATTTTTTCTCATTTGTTTTGATATGGAATTTATTTATATCTTATTACCAGACCTTAGTCATGTATCCATCTTTATATAATGGTGATGATACCGTTACTTGTCTGGGAAATTAAATGTATCCATCGTTACAGGTGTGATCATCTTTGCAAGCTTACACCTGCTCCATTAGGATCCTACATTACATCTTTCATATCTTATTTATATAAACCACAATTCTGCATTAAGATTTCCACAACTTCTAAAATAAGTTACCATTATTTGGTTAATTAAGTTACCTGTTGTAAAATTTATTTCTGATATGTTTATTGGTTGCTTGATTAGATACATTATGATATGATAGTAATTATACTCATCTTCGTATTGCTTTTGCAGATAATGCGGGTGTTATTGTAAACCCCAAAGGAGAAATGAAAGGTAATTAAGCACGTAAAAAGATCTATTTTATCAGTTAATTTTTCTACGGCTATTGCTTCAACTAATGTCTCATTTGAGAGCTATTGGCACACAATCCTTTCGGTTTATGCAAAAAATATAAAATTCAATCGTTGGTGTCTCGTATTTGTGGCTGCAGGTTCTGCAATTACTGGTCCAATTGGAAAGGAATGCGCTGATCTGTGGCCTAGGATAGCTAGTGCTGCTAACGCCATTGTTTGAGCCATTTTCGGAGCAACCTTTTTTGTCAGGACAGTTTGGCTCTCAAGTGTGCGAATGCTATTTTATTGAGAACCATGTTTTTTCATATGATTATCTTTTTTTCTGATGCATTTGACGCATGAGATTTTGATTCAAGGTTAAATCTGTAGCATTTTACTGTTAATATAAGTATCTTTTTTACTACATGAGTTTTTTTTTTCCTTAAAAAAATTGTTGGTGCCTCTTTGCAGGGCTGATTATTCCCCATTAATTTTTAATTCTGAAAAATTAATGTATGATGCAATTGCAGATCCTTATTGGCTGGCCTTTGGAATTATCGATACTAACAGCTGTGTCTGTGTGACATAAAATTATGGAAGGAAAATTAAAATAACTAAAAATAATTTCAACCATTCTTTTCTAAACTCAAGAGTACTAAAGTTTAATAATCCTTACTCAAATAAAATTGATGAGACATTAGTTGAAGCAACAGCCGTAGACATTA
This sequence comes from Perilla frutescens, assembly GCA_026008535.1. Taxonomy (NCBI): domain Eukaryota; kingdom Viridiplantae; phylum Streptophyta; class Magnoliopsida; order Lamiales; family Lamiaceae; genus Perilla; species Perilla frutescens. The sequence goes on along the minus strand of BRKX01000004.1, from coordinate 59,381,353 downwards.
GTTGCTTCAACTAATGAAACATCAATTTTAAATAACTAAGTGGGAGAAATTCATACCGAAGTATGTAGAAATCTCAAACGGTCTCCATTAATCTGGTTTAATTGAGATGTGATTGATAACGGATGTTTCATATCACTGTTATCTCTGGAAATTAAACTTCTAACAAGATAGCTGTAGAACACTACTAGAACAAACTGACTCCTTCAACTGGAGCAGGGAGTTCGAAATAATGGACTTGGTGCTAAGATGATGGTGTTCACACTTAGGTGTAATTTATTAATAAACGTCCACACTAACGTAGCTTATTAATTGGAAGGTTACATGACCGTGGTTATTTCCGACTATTAATTTACTTGTCATAAGGAAATTTGACTGAAGGTAAATTAAAGCTGGTTTTACCTGTTTAAGGATGAATTTTATAAACGTCCACATTAACGTGGCTTATAAGAAATATTTTTAAAATGTCGGTGGATTACATATAATTTTTTGAGGTATATGATTATATGTGAGTATCCTAAAGTTTGTGACTGTACTGCATGTTTACTTTTCAGTTATTCTGTATCATCATGGCACTCTCCAACCTGTCCACTATTCTCAAAGAAAACAAGTTAATTGGTGAAAATTACAATGATTGGATTCAAAACCTTAATCTTGTTCTCACTGCGGAAGGACACAAATACGTACTTGAAGAAGGATGTCCTCAGAAGCCAGATGGGGGTTCTGACGAAGCCCAAAAGGTTGCATATGATAAGTGGGTTAGGTCTAATGAGATAGCGCGCTGTTACATTCTGGCATCCATGTCGAATGTGTTGCAACATCAGCATGAACCTATGAAAACCGCTTATGATATCATGTACAACCTTAGGCAGCTCTTCGGTCATCAGAACCGCTCGGCACGCCATTTGGCAATGAAGAAGCTAATGGATACGAGAATGTCTGACTCCACACCTGTTAGGGATCACGTTCTCACGATGATGGGGTATCTGGCTGAGATCGAGACCTTGGGAGGAGAGCTGGATGGCGATTCTCAAATCGACATTGTTCTTCATAGCTTGTCCTCGAGGTTTGAGCAGTTCAAGCTAAACTTTAACATGATTAAAATGGATGTCGGCCTGAATGAACTGCTCATGGATCTTCTTCCGGCCGGAGGCACACCTAGCTGAAAATAGGGCGTCTTCTTCCGGTACTAAAAGGAAGAAGAGGAACGCACCTAAGAAAGCTGCAGAGGGGGCACCTAAGGTGAAGAAGTCCAAGACTAAGATTCCTCCCGAGGAATTTAAGTCAAAGACAAAGTGTTTCAAGTTTGGTCAACCAGGTCACTAGAAGGTGGATTGTCCTAAAAAGAAGAAGAAAAAGGATACGTCTCAATCTCTTGTCGTTTAAACATGTTTAACTACTTGTTCTACTCAGTCATGGGTAGTAGATACTGGAGCTACTGATCATATTTGCATGTCTTTACAGGGGTTCCTGGCAAAAAGACAGTTGAGTGATGGAGAGATTTCAGTCTACATGGGTAATGCTACGAAAGTGGCGGCAGTTGCACTGGGAGATGTAACCTTATCTTTTAGTAGTGATATGATTTTAGTTTTAAAGGATTGTCTTTATGTGCCTGGTTTTAGGCGAAACTTGATTTCAGTTTCTAAACTTTTTATGGATAGATATTCTGTTTCTTTTGATAACAAGGTTGTTATCTTTAGTGATAAACGTTTTATCTGTTCTGGCACATTGGATGGGCATCTTTATTTACTTAATCCTATGCAAAACACTACGCAAATGCATTTACTGAATACATCGGTCATAAACGCTAACAAACGAAAAGAACCTTCGGAAATGAATCAAACCTATCTTTGGCATCTTAGAATCGGCCATATTAACCTTAAACGGATACAAAGACTAGTAAACGATGGGCCCTTATCTTCATTGGTCCTAGAATCGTTCCCTTTGTGTGAATCCTGTTTGGAAGGTAAACTAACCAAGCGACCCTTTAAGGATAAAGGGAATAGATCTGAAGAGGTACTAGATTTGATTCACTCCGACTTATATGGCCCTATGTCAGTTCAGGCTCGAAGAGGGTACGAGTATTTCATCACGTTCATTGATGATTACTCAAGGTATGGATACGTATACCTGTTACGCCGCAAGTCAGAATCTTTTGAGACTTTCAAAGAATTCAGAGCGGAAGTGAAAAAACATACAGGTAAAAGTATCAAATCACTATGGTCTGATCGTGGTGGTGAGTACCTCTCAAATGAATTTAGGGACTACTTAGCAGAGAATAGGATTACATCCCAGTTGACTGCGCCGGGAACGCCATAGCAGAATGGCGTGGCGGAGAGAAGGAACAGAACATTGTTAGAGATGGTTAGATCGATGATGAGCTATTCAGATCTGCCTATTTCGTTCTGGAGATATGCCTTGGAAACGGCAGCCTATATTCTTAACGTGGTTCTATCAAAATCAGTCTCATCTACGCCCACAGAACTTTGGACTGGACAAAAGCCCAGTCTTGGACATTTTCGGATTTGGGGTAGTCCAGCACATGTGCTGGATAAGGAAGCTGATAAGCTGGCACCACGTACGGATGTTAGACTGTTTGTTGGATATCCTAAAGGAACGAAAGGTGGTTTATTTTATAGTCCTAAGGATCAGAAGATCATTGTGAGTACCAATGCTCGATTCTTAGAGGAAGACTATGTAATAAATCACAAGCCAAGAAGTGAGATAGTACTCGAGGAACTTAGAGGGGAAAATTCGAATCTGACACCAACAGTACAAGAAGAGAAACCACAAATTACTGCACAACGTGTCACAGAAGTACATGAACTGCCTCGTCGCAGTGAGAGGGTTGTACGCCAACCTAACAGATTCATTGGTTTGGGTGAATCTTTAGATTTCCCTGAAGGATTAAATGAATTGGATCCCAGGACCTACGACGAAGCAATCCAAGACAAAGATGCAGATTCTTGGAAAATTGCAATGGAGTCTGAGATTGGATTTATGGATAACAATCAAGTCTGGGAGCTTGTAGAACCACAAGATGGGGTAAAACTCATTGGGTGTAAGTGGGTTTACAAACGCAAGAGAAGAGCTAACGGGAAGGTTGAAACCTTCAAGGCAAGATTGGTGGCGAAAGGGTACACTCAGAAAGAAGGGATCGATTATGAGAAAACCTTTTCGCCGGTAGCCATGCTTAAGTCAATCCGGATTCTCTTGTCTATAGCCGCTCATTTGGATTATGAGATTTGGAAGATGGATGGTCAAGACCGCTTTCCTTAATGGAAGTCTTGAGGAAAACATCCACATGAAGCAATGACACGCGGTCGTTTCGCGCTCAAAAATATATTTGTAAACTCCTGTGCCCACAGCGAGCGTAGCTAGCCAATGAGTACGGGTCGATCCCACAGAGACCTGTTTCGATTCTATCTTCAAGTAACCAATCACAAAGGGAGTTTTGGTGTTATCACTATACTGAATTTAAATCTGCGAAATAAACTAAAGAAAATATCAAATAACAAAAGGTTCTGGCATTTGAATTAGAATTTGATTTAAACATAAAATAACTCGATCATGGGCACACCGATTTTTATACATGATATGTCATCTAGTTATGGTGATCGGATTCCTCTCTGCGTCTCCTTATCCATCCTTTCATTTTAGGTTTAAAAGTGATTCCTCGTCGATTAAACCCCTAACCAGTTACCCACCTTCTGATTCCTCTAAGAGATGTAAGCAAACAAGCAGCAGTGTGCCCTAGACGGACCCAGATCTGTTGTGTTCAACTGATTCCTCTTGTGCCCACAACATCCCATTAATTCCCTTATTACTATATGAACCGACACACAATCATGATTCGCCAATTCAATTAATAGTGGTGTGCCCTCTTTACCTAACGAGTGATCAGCCATATTGGGCACTTCAGACACACACTCACGTGGAACAAGGCACAAAAATTAACGGAAACTAATCATGCATTACTATGCCAATTTTGGCCTCACGAGTCCAGATTTATGCTCAAACCAATTTCATCGTTCAAATGCCAGAATTAAAGATCTAGCCGAAAAGGCTAGATATAATTATAACTGCAGAATTTAGAGACATAAAAAATAAACGAGAACTTACTGAATTAATTAAGCAAAAACATGACTCCAACGTCGATTAACATGCACATAACCTAAGTTCTGAAGGTTCAAGACCTTTCGGATTGTTTGGCTGCCTAAGCAGCGTACTGAAAGTAAAATGCTGAAATGTAAAAATGTAAAATGTTTCAGACTGTCTAGTGGTTCTTTTCCCAGAGACTAAACTTGTTTAAATAACTACATTCCCAAGTGGAGTTTCCCCCACAAGCGGGGGTCTTCTGCTGAAATTCCGGAATGTTGTGCCCTCTCTGACCTTGACTGGATAAGCTTCAGCTTTAACAAATCCCTATTTTTTAGGGATTGTTCTTATCTTCTTTGATTGAGCTTATCTCTTCGGCTGAGCTTATCCTTTTGTTGCAGCGCCTTCTAGGAGTCCAACTTAGCTCCAACTCTCCTTCGGATATGTAGCTATCTTCCACCAGCTTCCTTTCAACTGAATCCCGAGTTTTACTGGAATGCCCATTCTGACCTGGGGTCGAGTCTGTGCGAGTACTGTGGGCACGACATCATCTGTTAGTTCCATCCGTATGTGCTATGCCCACTTCACCGACCGAATATGAGATGGATACTGAAGAAGTCCCCTGTGCCTCTAATGAACATATGTGTGAGATAATCGTGAATATTTGGGCATAAAATGCCCCTTCCGCCAGACTCGACTCTTGGAATGCCCTTTGACCGCAACCTGGTTCTTTTCGACTCAAAACACACTAAAAAGGACATTTATAGAGGATAAAATGCCCATAAAAACATGAAATAAATGAAATTATCACACCCACACACTTTAAGCATGATTGTCCTCAAGCATGGGGTGCAACGCATCGAGAAAAATACAAAAGAAAAGAAAAGAGAAAAGAAACAGACTCAAGACATAAGCATGCAAACTGTTACTCAGTGTGGGCACATCAGCAATAATCCAACAAAAATGCAAAGTTTCAGCATACCTAAAATAGATCAAAAATGAGTTTTAGCTTGGTGTTCCTCTCAGACTCTCTTCACTCAGTGTATACTCTCAATTCGGCTGTAATTCTATGCAAATTCATCCCATAAGTTTGCCAAAGTTCTGCTGTTTATTCTCCAGAAACCATGATGCATTAGTATCAATAGGGCTTTTTAGGCTACAGTTGGGCATTTTAAGTGGGAAGAGTTTTTATTGATTGTACAGACCCCTTCCCAGTTCCTTTTTATTCACTACCCTCCAATGACCTGTTCAGACACTGAATTTTTCTTATTTTGGGCATTCTAAACACCTAGAACTCAGGGGATTTTTATTCAGGCTCTTTTTTTTTCTTTCTCTAATAACTTTTTTTTTCTTCTCTTTGTTTTATTTTATTTCCCCCTGGCCCTTCATATATATGCCTTTCCAGAAACAACTCTCCTGCCCCATTTTTTCTTTTCAGGTTTTATAATGCCCTGGTTACGTATAAACCATCCCAGAACAAAATCGACCAGGGCATTTCATAGGCTCAAAAGGGGGTGCAAGAGCTGTGTCATTGGTGGGAGTTATTTTATTTCAGTGGTTCAGCAAAAACATGGCCTATCTCATTTACATGTGCATCAATAATTCCCAGAGTTAAACGCAGAACAAAGGCAAATTCTAGAACATCATAAGCACAGAATTATTCACACTCATGAATGAAAGAAAACTGTAAAATGAAGCATACAGCATATAGGCTCAAGTCTCACAGGGCATGCTAAAACTTGTTTGTCATCCCTATCTTAAATGGGCATGCTGATTTTTCTGTAAAGCAATTAAAGTTGGATCATCACGTGAAATGCCCACACAGACTCACAGAATAGCATGCTTTGACTCAACTACCCATCTACACACTTTGCAACTTGCAAAGTGTGGACACAGACTCAAACAACATGATAACAAAGAAAACAAAAAAAAGAAACAAAATCTAAACTACAAGGACAGAAAGAACCAGGCTAGTCGGTTGCAGGCGTTGGGTAAGAGAACCCAACATGCTTGAAATAGGCCTTTAGGGCTGCTTCGATTCGGGTCAGTTTCTCATTGGTCTGGAACTGGGCATTCTCGATCAACTCAAGTCTCTTCATGATCACTGCGACTGGGTACTCCCTCTGCGGTGCCTTCCCTGCTGGTGGTTTCTTCGATGTACCTGCCATAGCTAAAAGCATGCTCGAGGGGTCTGCCCCCGGCATAAAGAAAATAGGCTTTCCATCCTCATCGTCAACCACATCTTGCATTCTTCTCAAGCAGTTAAGATCAAAATACTCACGGGGAAGGGGGGTTAAATCAGTATCATGCAAATCAAGGAGCCTATATCTAACCGCAATCTGGGTGATCAATTGGGCACAAGAGATACGATGCCTAGGGTGTGTTTTAATTTTCCGAAAGTGTGCAATGGCCACAGAACCAAAATTGATTTTAATTTTATGAACCATGCATCATAAAATAAACAGCTCCTGATTGGTGATTGAATTAGAGCTATCCTTACGGCCGAAAAAATTGTAGGCCAACACCCTATGGCAGAATCTCAAAGCATCATTATTTATGCAATATCCTTTTGTGGATCCGCTTTGAAAAATAGATCTGTCCCCAATATCTACCCATTTTGCGTCGACTCCTTCTGCAGAGTTGGGCACTACAGTCACGACATGGACATACTCCTCCTCCTGGAGGTCCAAGTATGTCACGATGCCCAGTAACATATTCAAGTCATCAGCAGACACAAAATAACTTCTACCCATCAGTTTAAAAGATAAAACCCTAGTGGATATAGCAAGCTTGTTCACAGCTTTGATTTTTAGGTTTTGGACAAAATCACGAGACAAGGACGGAAAAATCACACACTCCATATCTAAAAAACATTCCCAACCAATTGCAGAAAATAAATCCCTTACCTCCTGCTCTATACCAAGAGCTGCGAGCGTCTCACGGTGGACTCCTTTTGAGTTGATGATGCCCCTGACTGGTGGCGGGCCACTGCTGGGCTTACTTAGTGTGGGGCTCCCCACCCCTCTGCCTCTTTTAGGCACAGGGACTGAAGTGCCCTCTTCAGCCTTCCTCTTCCGTGAAGAGGCCTCTCCAGCCAGCTTGGCTCCTGCTTTCATGCTTACAGCTTTCCCCACCCTTTGCCTGGGTGAGGAGTCCTCCGAAGGCTCTTCAGAGCCTGCTTGCGTTTGGGAGGGCACACTGGGCTCCTGCTGCTCCTTTTCTTCTTCGGTATCCCCTTGTTGGGACGCCTCTAGCTCGATTGGCTCTGGTATGGGCTCTCCAACCTTCCTTTTTTCTTTTTGCTTTCTCCAGTGCCCGCCTCTTGATGTCAGCGGGTACCTCGTCCTCCTCTTCGAACAGTGGCACCTTCTCCGGTGGGGCTTCAGCTTCAATGTCCTCTATTTCAGTTAAGTATTTATCCAACTCAATGTCTCTGTCTCTTTCCTCTTCAGCTCCTTCTTTCCCTTCAACTTCCTCTCCTTCCTCTTTATCTTCCAAGTCTTTGATCTCCACCGACGGCACAGGAGTCGGAACCTTAATAGGCTTCTTAGCTTTCTTCTTCTCAGCCCCTTTCTTCGGCTTTGGCTCAGGCTCTTCAGTAGCCTCTTCTCCCTGCATGCCCTCTGCAGTAGCCTTAGCATCTTGCTGCTCCGTTTGAGTTGGAGCAGCGGAGCTTTCTTCCGTCGCCTCAACTTCAGGTGTAGGTTCCTGTTCCAGTGGGGTCTCCTTGGGAAGCTTACTCGAAGTGGCTGCTTCAGACGCAGCCTTCCCCTTGGGTTTTGCAGAGGGTTTCTTTACGACTTTAGTTGGAGAGGGCTCTTCAGAGACAGCAGGGGTCTCAAAATCCAGGCGTGCCTTAGGTCTAGCTTTTAGTGCGACCTTCTTGCCTCTTGTGTTCGCCATTGTTGGATTTTTGAAGGTTTCAGAAATTAGGGTTCAGGAAAATCAAGAGAGAGAAGTTTCTGATTTTTGTAAAAGGCGAGTGAAAGTGATAGTGGAGATTTTGTGGGGTAGGGCTTTTATATTAAGGGGATCACTATTCATGATTTGACTTGTGACTCTTCAAATTCCTTAAGATTCTCCCGGATTAGTATGCCCTATGCTAATGGATAAGCCTTATCCCCTGAAAAATCGGAACAGATTTTATCTATCTAGAGTGCCTCACTTCAGAATCCCTATTTTCAAGGGATTTATTTTATCTTCATCTTTCTCTCTCATTATCTAAACCTGCAACCACCATACTTATCCAAAACAAGCGTAAAATTGCTCCCTAAACTAGGTTAATCAACTGGAAAACTTATTAAAAATAAATAAAAAAAATTAAGATAAGAAGACACCTGGGTTGCCTCCCAGTAGCGCCCCAGTTATTGTCGTGGGCACGATATCACCCCAGATCAGGCGTAAGTGGGCTCCGTGAGCCAGATCACTGTGACATCTTCATCGGAGTGCCCCAGGTAAGCTTTCACACGGTGGCCATTCACTTTGAAGTGCCCTCCAGTATCGGGATTTATCAGCTCAATTGCCCCATTTGGGCATTCTGCGTATACTTTCAATGGACCAACCCACTTGTTCCTCAGTCCTCCTCTCATAAGCTTGAATCTTGAGTGGTACAAAAGTACCTTCTGTCCTGGGATGAATCTCTTCCTCCGAATTACTTGATCATGGAGCCTTTTCATTTTTTCCTTATATAGCACCGAATTATCATAGGCCTCCATTCTCATTTCTTCCAGCTCTTGAATTTGAAATTTTCTGAAATGCCCAGCGGCGTCAGGATCCATATTCAGCTTCTGAAGTGCCCATCGTGCTTTGTGTTCTAACTCGACTAGCAGATGGAAACACTTTCCAAATAATATCCTGTATGAGGAAATCCCAATTGGAGTCTTGAATGCAGTTCGGTATGCCCACAGGGCATCTTCCAGATGAATACTCCAATCTTTTCGGTTTGGAGCCACAACCTTCCCAAGAATGGCTTTAATTTCTCGATTTAAGACTTCAGCTTGGCCATTTCCTTGAGGATGGTAAGGTGTGGTGACCCTATGATGAACCCCATACTTCTTCAATAATCTTTCCAGCGTTTGGTTGCAAAAATGGGTCCCTTGACCACTGATGATGGACCTGGGCACACCAAACTGACTGAAAATGTGGGATTTCAGAAATGCGGCTACTATTCTTGCATCATTGGTAGGAGTAGCCTTTGCTTCTACCCATTTGGACACATAATCAACTGCCAAGATAATGTATTGGTTCCCCCTCGAATTTGGAAAGGGTCCCATAAAATCCATTCCCCAAATGTCAAAAATCTCCACTGGCATGATTGGCGTCATGGGCATTTCATTTCTTCTTGTAATGTTCCCTACCCTCTGGCATTGGTCACACCTTCTGCAGATGTTGTAGGCATCCTTGAATATTGTGGGCCAAAAGAACCCACAATCCAAAATTCTCCTTGCTGTTCGGTTTGGTCCGAAATGCCCTCCGCAAGCATAACTGTGACAATGTTTTAGAATTTCATCTATCTCCTTATCAGGGACACATCTTCTGATGATTTGATCAGCGCATCTCCTCCATAGAATAGGGCAATCCCATGCATAGAACCTGCTCTCATACCTCAGTTTATTTTTCTGGTACCTTGAGTACCCAATAGACATTTCTCCAGACTCGAGGTAGTTCACTATGTCTGCATACCAGGGTGCTAGTGTGTCCTTTGCTGAATATAAATGCTCATCAGGAAAGTGATCGGTAATGAGCATTTCATCGCCTTTCTCATTCAGCACCTGGCTCAGATGGTCAGCCACCGAGTTCTGTGCCCCACTCTTATCTTTTATCTCGACATCAAACTCTTGTAAAAGCAGGATCCACCTAATTAGTCTTGGTTTCGTCTCCTTCTTAGCCATCAAGTGCCTCAGTGCACCATGATCTGTATAGACAATGCTCTTTGCTCCTAAGAGATAAGATCGAAACTTCTCAAATGCAAACACTACTGCCAATAGCTCCTTTTCAGTAGTGGTGTAATTACACTGTGCCCCATTCAGATTTTTGGAGGCATAGTAAATTACATGGCTTTCTTTTCCTCTCTTTTGACCCAGTACTGCGCCCACAGCGTAGCCACTGGCGTCACACATAATCTCAAAGGGCATTCCCCAATCTGGTGGTTGAATGACTGGTGCAGTGACCAGTTGCTTCTTCAGAAAATTGAATGCCTTTTTACACTCTTCATCGAATTCAAAGGGAACATCTTGCTGTAATAAGTGAGTAATAGGCTGGGCATTTTTTGCAAAATCCTTGATGAATCTCCTGTAGAATCTAGCGTGCCCCAAGAATCCTCTCACTTGCTTCACCGAAGTGAGATATGGCAATTTTTCTATTATATCCACTTTAGCTTTATCGACCTCAATGCCCCTTTCAGAAATCACATGTCCCAGTACAATGCCCTCTCTGACCATGAAATGACATTTTTCATAGTTCAGCACCAGGCATTTGTCCACACAACGCTGCAACACCTTTTCCAGATTATCTAAACATCGATCAAAGCAGCTCCCATACACTGTGAAGTCATCCATGAATACTTCAATGCAGTTCTCGAGCAAATCATAGAATATGCTCATCATACATCGCTGAAATGTGCCAGGAGCATTGCAGAGGCCAAAGGGCATTCTGCGATAGGCAAATGTGTCGAATGGGCATGTAAATGTTGTTTTCTCCTGGTCCTCTTGACTTACTGCAATCTGTATGTATCCAGAATATCCGTCCAAGAAACAAAAGAACTTATTTCCTGCAAGTCTTTCCAACATTTGGTCAATGAACGGAAGTGGGAAATGATCCTTCCGCGTGACCGTGTTCAGCTTCCTGTAGTCGATGCAAACTCTCCAGGCAGTTTGCAGTCGTGTGGGCACAAGCTCTCCTTTCTCATTTTTCACAACTTGAATGCCCGATTTCTTGGGCACAACATGGATTGGACTGACCCACTTGCTGTCTGAAATTGGGTATATAATGTCCTGGTCTAGAAGCTTAATTATCTCTTTTAGCACCACATCCTTCATCACTGGATTGAGCTTTCTTTGTGGATCACGAACGCGTTTTGCATCATCTTCCAACAATATTTTGTGCATGCAAACCGCTGGGCTAATGCCCTTTATATCTGCTAAAGTCAATCCGAGTGCCTCTTTGTACAACCTCAACAATCTCAAAAGGCGATCCTCATCAGCTTGATTCAACCCCGCACTTATGATTACAGGGAGAGTCTCAATATTTCCCAAGTGGGCATACTTCAAATGCCTTGGCAATGCCTTCAACTCCAGCGTGGGCGCTTTGACAATAGAAGGCATCAACTTGTCGTCATTTCTCCGAATGGGCACACCATAGTCTACACATCCGTGTGGCATTTCTTCTAATGAATACAGCATCATAATTCCATCCCTTATGTCATCATCCTCATCTAGGGCATCCTGGTCATTCAGTCAATCCCACAATGCCCACTCCAGTGGTTCTCTGTTGCTCACCATGGATAAAGTAGAATGGCTCGGGGAATGAAATGTGTTCACAAAATTACAATTTTCTGTATCCGGGGGGTGCTTCATGGCTTCAAAAATGTTGAACGTCACCTTCTCCCCATCAAATTCACACATCAATGTGCCCTTGTCCACATCAATCTTGGTTCGAGCTGTCTTCATGAAAGGCCTTCCCAGCAACAAAACTGAAGATTTTGAAGTCGTTGTGCCCATGTCAAACACATAAAAATCTGCTGGGAAGATAAGCTCATCCACCTTGACCAATACATCTTCAATGAGGACTTCTGGATAAACATTGGACCGGTCAGCTAACTGAATGACCACACGAATCTTCTTCAGAGGTCCAATCCTCAATTCTTTGAACACCGACATGGGCATTACATTGATTGATGCCCCCAAATCCAGCATGGCCTTTTCAACTTTCTTGTTCCCTATGATGCAAGGAATCATGAACATCCCTGGATCATCGCACTTTTTGGGTAGCTTCTCTGTATCACAGCCGATACATTCTCCCCAACTAGGAACCTTGCATCATCATTGAATCGCACTTTTCTTGTACAAAACTCCTTTAGAAACCGGGCATACCGCGGTACTTGCTTGATTGCTTCGATCAGTGGGATGTTGATCTCCACCTTGCTGAATACTTTTAGCATCTCCTTAGTTTCTTCTTCTTTTCTATTTTGTGACAATCTCCCTAGAAATGGAGGTTTCCGTCTCTCTGGAATGGGCACTTTGGCAGGCTGCTTTACTTCCGGAATAGGCACAGCATCAGTCTGCTCAGCTTCTTGTGCCTTGTCTTCTGTGGGAATTTCTTCCACTTCTTCCTCCAAGGGCACATCATCCTTCTCTTCTCTCGGTTTGACCATCTCCGGAAGCTCCTTCCCACTCCTCAATGCTACTGCATTCACTTGTTCTCTTGGATTCTCGACCTGGGAGGGTAATTTTCCATTTTTCTCCTCCATCTTGTGCATGGTTTGAGCCAATTGATTGATTTGCTTGCTCATGTGCGAGAGACCAGCTCGAATCTCGTGCTTAAACTTTTTATTCTCCTCAGCCATAGCAAACACAAGATCTTCCAGCCTTTGCTTCATTTTCTCCTCTGGTGGTGGCAATGGGCGTGCAGGATGCCTATCCTCTGACCTTCTCCATCTAAAATTTTCATGGTCCCTCCAGCTAGGATTATAAGTCTGGGAATGCGGATCATATCTTCTGGAATGCCCATTCTGACCACCTACAACGTTCACTTCTTCAATTTCGTCTTGTAGAGTAGGGCATTCATCCGTGAAATGAGATATGCTTTTGCATAGCCCACAAGGTCTGGGCTCCCTCGCCATGCTTGCACCGGACAAGATTTTTTCGATCTTGTCGCACAATCTATCAATTCTGCTGTCCTGGTCCGGTGCCCTTTCTATTTCACTTACAATCCGAATGCCCTCTCCACCGAAGTCTCGGTTGTCTTCAGCCATTTCTGTGAGAATTCTGAATGCTTTGACAGGCTGTTTGTTCAAAATGGATCCTGCACATGAGGCATTCACGATCGTCCTCTCATGTGGTCTCAATCCTCCGACGAAATACTGAATCAAATCGTGTTCAGTAATCTGGTGCTGTGGGCATTTCACCAGCATCGCCTGAAATCTTTCCCAATAGTCATAGAAACTTTCGTTAGTTTCCATTTTCAAGCTCCCTATTCTTCCTCTCATTTCTTGCACTCTGGATGCTAGAAAATATTTCTCCAAAAACTTCTATTAAAGTTGTCTCCATGTGGTCACAGCGCCAGTGGGTAGTGTGTACAGCCAGTCCCGTGCCCCATCTTGAAGAGTGAAAGGGAACGAGACCAACCGCACATACTCCTCTCGTCCATGGTCGGATGGTTGAGTCTGGCAAACCATCTCAAAATCTTGCAATTGTCTTTGTGGATCCTCTCCAGGTATTCCATGGAACTTCGGCAAGATCTGGATAAAGTTTGCGTGAATATCCCAGTTCTGAGTCACAGCTGGGAGTGTAATGCCCATTGGGCGCAAGTTCATGTTGGTCGGGAAGACCAACTGCCTTAAAGTCCTGCTATCATCCGCATTGCCATTCACGGCATTTCCATTTGCGGCCATGTTGATGTTGTGGCCATTCTCAAACTGTCTTTCCTCCTCGTGCCCTTCGTCTCCTTGATCTTCTTGATCCTCTGGTGGTGGTGTGGGCTCACGAGGTCTATTTTCTGCTTTGCGTGCCTCTTCACTGCTGCCCTGTTTTTCCTCGAAGTCTTCTCTATCTCCGGATCGTATAATAGAGTCTCCTCTGAAAAGCCCCTAGGCATCAAAGGGGGTTTTGGTGTTGTCAAAGGGGGTTTCAAGTAACCAATCACAAAGGGGGTTTTGGTGTTGTCACTATACTGAATTTAAATCTGCGAAAGAAACTAAAGAAAATATCAAATAACAAAAGGTTCTGGCATTTAAATTAGAATTTGATTTAAACATAAAACAACTCGATCATGGGCACACCGATTTTCATACATGATATGTTATCTAGTTATGGTGACCGAATTCCTCTCTACACCTCCTTATCCATCCTTTCATTTTAGGTTTAAAAGTGATTCCTCGTCGATTAAACCCCTAACCAGTTACCCACCTCCCGATTCCTCTAAGAGATGCAAGCAAACAAGCAATAGTGTGCCCTAGACGGACCCAGATCTGTTGTGTTCAACTGATTCCTCTTGTGCCCACAACACCCCATTAATTCCCTTATTACTATATGAACCGACACACAGTCACGATTCGCCAATTCAATTAATAGTGGTGTGCCCTCTTTACCTAACGAGCGATCAGCCACATTGGGCACTTCAGACACACACTCACGTGGAACAAGGTACAAGAATTAACAGAAACTAATCATGCATTACTATGCCCATTTTGGCCTTACGAGTCTAGATTTATGCTCAAACCAATTTCATCGTTCAAATACCAGAATTAAAGATCTAGCCAAAAAGGCTAGACATAATTAAAACTGCAGAATTTAGAGACATAAAAAATAAATGAGAACTTACTGAATTAATTAAGCAAAAACTCGACTTCAACATCGATTAACATGAACATAACCTAAGTCCTGAAGGTTCAAGACCTTTCGAATTGTTTGGCTGCCTAAGTAGCATACTGAAAGTAAAATGCTGAAATGTAAAAATGTAAAATGTTTCAGACTGTCTAGCGCTTCTTTTCCCAGAGACTAAACTTGTTTAAATAACTACATTCCCAAGTGGAGTTTCCCCCACAAGCGGGGGTCTTCTGCTGAAATTCCGAAACGGCGTGCCCTCTCTAACCTTGACTGGATAAGCTTTAGCTTTAACAAATCTCTATTTTTTAGGGATTGTTCTTATCTTCTTTGATTGAACTTATCTCTTCGGCTGAGCTTATCCTTTTGTTGCAGCGCCTTCTAGGAGTCCAACTTAGCTCCAACTCTCCTTTAGATATGTAGCTATCTTCCACCAGCTTCCTTTCAACTGAATCTCGAGTTTCACTGGAATGCCCATTCTGACCTGTGGTCGAGTATGTGCGAGTACTGTGGGCATGACATCATCTATCAGTTCCATCCGTATCTGCTATGCCACTTCACCGACCGAATATGGGATGGATACCGAAGAAGTCCCCTGTGCCTCTAATGAACATATGTGCGAGATAATCGTGAATATTTGGGCATAAAATGCCCCTTCCGCCAGACTCGACTCTTGGAATGCCCTTTGACCGCAACCTGGTTCTTTTCGACTCAAAACACACTAAAAATGACATTTATAGAGGATAAAATGCCCATAAAAACACGAAATAAATGGACTTATCAAGCAACCAGAGGGTTTCATTGCTAAAGGCTAAGAGCACTTAGTGTGCAAGCTTAAGAGATCTATTTATGGACTTAACATCCGGTTTGACGAGGTTATCCAGTCATATGGATTCGTGCAATGTCTGGATGATAGCTGTGTGTACAAGAAGAGTGACGGAAATGTGGTGTCTTTCCTCATGCTATATGTTGATGATATTTTACTTATTGGAAACAGTAAGAAAGTATTATCTAACATAAGGGTGTGGTTGTCCAAGCAGTTCGATATGAAAGATCTAGGAGAAGCCGGACACGTCCTTGGCATCAAGATAATTCGAGATCTCCAGAAAAGGATATTGTGCTTATCCCAGACGACATATATCGACACAGTGCTAGCTAGGTTTAACATGCAGGATTCCAAGAAAGGTTTTATACCTTTCAGACATGGAATTCATCTATCCAAGGATATGTGTCCTCACACACAGGCTGAGATAGATGAAATGAAGGGCGTTACATATGCTTCGGCTATGGGAAGCCTTATGTATGCTATGCTATGCACTGGACCTGACATATGCTATGCAGTCGGCATGGTAAGAAGATATCAGTCTAACCCTGGACAAGGTCACTGGAGTGCGGTTAAGAATATACTCAAGTACCTAAAAAGGACTCGAGATTATATGCTGGTATACCGCTATGATAGTCTAGTGCCTTTGGGTTACACGGACTCAGATTTTCAATCTGATAAAGATCAGAGTAAATCTACCTCAGGCTATGTGTTTACCTTGAGAGGCGGAGCCATTGCATGAAGGAGCATAAAGCAGAAATGCATTGCAGATTTCACCATGGAGGCCGAATATGTAGCTGCCTCTGAGGCTGCAAAAGAGGCCGTCTGGCTCAAGAGCTTCTTTTTGGACTTGAGCGTGGTTCCTGATTTGCCTAAGAGCATCACGGTATATTGTGATAACTCAGGTGCAGTGGCAAATTCGAAGGAACCCAGAGCCCATAAGGCAAGTAAAGAAATAGAGAGAAAGTACCATCTTATATGAGAAATTGTTAAGAGAGGAGATGTGGCAGTGGTCAAGATTGCATCTGAGGACAATTTGGCTGATCTATTCACGAAGAGCCTTCCAGCTAAGACCTTCTACGGTCACGTGGAAAAAATGGGAGTGAGATGTAGACCCGAGGTTGCCGTTTGAGATTTTAGTTAGAGTTGGAGAGTTAACCAGTTTGTTTTATATTTGAAAGACATGCTTCAAGTATAAGTGGGAGATTGTTGGTTTTGTATACTAGAAGACCTGTCTTTTGCATACATTATTGATGATGGTTTTATGATGATATAGAATGAATACAATTGCAATCACTGTTTGCATTTAAATTGTTATATTTACATGCATGTTCACTATACTTACATTGTAGATGACATGGTGTGGGTAAACACATGGTTAGATTCCTTGTAATGTATTAAAAGGCTCACGGTCTAGATGGCACTGAACCTGCTATCGGTACGCCGTAGAATAATCTGATAGTTAGTTTGTCTTGACTAACTGATTATTCTAATACACGGACAAGTGTATTGAGGAGGATCTACTTAGGATTCTATTCTCTATTCTGACCTTAAATGAGAGAATAAGAATCCACAGAGTTCGGGTTCTTAACCCCTATATGTTGGCGGACATATACGTGTAGTGTTTGCAGCTTTGATTTATCAAAGGGTGAGATTCTTTCATAGGATCAATAATCTCGATATCTTGGGTTGTGACATTTACACTTATGATGAGTCGTGCAATATGTAGGGGCACCGTGTCCTGGTGCGCCGGGTTGATGGTGTCCCCTTGAGGAAATGTAAGTTCATGCTGAAACCCTGCAGGTGGAATTTATTCCGTGCATGAGTAAAGTCTGTGTGGTACTACTCAAGGAAAAGATATTAATTAATTATAGTTGTCAGAAGCTTACATGATTAATTAATGGGCATTATATCTTAAACATGGAGAATGGTTGGACTAAAGGAGAAAGCATATTCCGAAATATGTATTAAATTGGTAGGTCAGTATTATTTCTTTAGTGGAATCAAAATAATACTTAATTTATTTAATTATATCCTAAGTTTATTGGATATTGGATATTAAATAAATTAATGGGCCAATTTAATATTCTTCTAGATCTCTGTTGTAGCCCAAAAAGAGACTGAATTGGATTGGAGATAGAACAAGAGATAGAGATAGAATTCCAGTCTAACTGGGACACTAATTTCGTCCACCCCCTTATAAATAAGAGGGTGGAGGGCACGAAATTAATATCATAAAATATCAGCCCTCTCGTGTTCTCTTGATCTCCACAGATTCCATACCGATCTAGTAGATTTCAGCCCACCCTGAAACTAGATTCAGTCCGGGAATACAACAGAAGATCAAGGAGTGGAATAGCATCAAGGGGCGCCTATTATCATTCATACAACAACAATATTAGACCTTTAATCTTGTCCTCAACCCGTCATTTAATTTGTAAGTCCTTTTTCCGGTATTCTATGTTTCCGCTTTAGTAGAATCGAAAACCGGATTTGCATGTTAATTAAACCCGGTTAATTAAAACATATGAGCTACATAAAATTATGATCTACATGATATTAGGATTAATGAACATCCAATTAGATCATGCGGTGGTTCAATTCGAAAAAACCCTAACACGAACAATAAAAGTCAATGAGAGAACAAATAAAATTATCCATTTATATTCAAAATGTTTTAAAGTTTAATAATCCTTACTCAAATTTTTTAAGAAGTCAATGTGAGAACAAATAAAACTATTTTGGATAATAGGAAACTTTAAATCAAATTTTGAATAATAGGAAACTTAAATCTAAATAATATTCAAAATGTTTTATTTAGGATAATAGGAAACAAAAATCCAATATTCAAATAGTTCTAATTATGATGAATAATCATGCGATGTGTTAGAAGTGTATCGTTCTCTGTGATTGTGAACGACACTCTTGGCGCATTTGGAAACATACTGGAAATGGAACTTATTCAGTTAGATCAGGTTATTTGATTGCATCCCAAACGAGAGACAACTTGCATGAAATTCCAACCACTTCGAATTCAAATCTACATATTTGGAAATGGCTTCATTCATTAAAGGTTGTTCCTAGGGGTGAGCATTCAGTTCGGTTCAGTCCCAAAAATTTTAAAATCGAAGAAAATTGAATTTTTTAAAAATAAAACCGAATCGAACCGAACCGAATTTCTGATCGGAATCGAACCGAACTGGACCAAAATATTTCGGTTCGGTTTGGTTTTGAATCGAAGTTTTTCTTAAATTTTCCGATTTATTTATTTTTCTTTAAATTCTCTTCATTCGATATAATTAAATATGTACAAGTATGAATTAGTTAATTATCAAGATTCAAGTTCAAAAAATACCATTAAACAATTGAATAAAGTCCAAAAACATGTAAATTCCAACAAAGCAAAGCCGAATAAACTATACAGTCCAACAAAGCCGAGTATTTTTGTTGTTAATATATATATATATAAATTCGGTTTTTCGGTTCGGTTCGGGTATTTTCTCTCTGGACCAAACCAAAACTGAAAATTAAATTTTTACTAGAAAAAGAACCGAACCGAACTGAATTTTGAAAAGAACCGAACCGAAAAAACTGAACTAATTCGGTTCAGTTCAATTCTCAGTTTTCGGTACTTTTTCTCACCCCTAGTTGTTCCAAAAATCTGACATTTTATGTGGCGATGTGTGCACGGAATTTTGCCGATGGCAGTGGAGTTGAGGAAGAAGAAAATTGAGTGTGATATTATTATATGTCGAAGATGTGGTGTGGCGGAGGAATCAATGGAGCACTGTTTAAGAGATTGCAGATGGAGTTCTTTTTACTGGAAAGCTTCAGCTTTGCGGCTAAATGTAAATCCGGATGAGACTGCCATTTCTCTTCGTGATTGGATTATGTAGATTGTAAAGGATAATGAACCCGATGTTCATAGTCTCTTTGCGATCCTGCTATGGATTAATTGAAAAAAACGCAATCTTGTGATCTTTCAAAACGTCACTACTCCTCACTCGGTATGTTTTGATATAGCCATGAAATTGCATAATGAATTTCAAGAATCGCTCAAGCCTGCTGCTCCCTCGACTCAAGTTTCGGAGATTCAAGGCTGGACAAAACCTCAAGAGGATTTTTGGAAAATAAATGTTAATGCAACTTTAAAAGAAAAGAAGGGGATTGGAGTGGGGATTGTTATCAAAGATCATTATGGTCGGAGTCGAGTGGCTAGTTGCAAGAGAATTGAGACTCATTTCCCCCTCAGATGTTGCTGAAGCAATGGCATGCCAAGAAGGTTTGAAGCTCGCTCGTGAATTCGGTGGCAGAAATATCATTCTCGAAATAGACTGTAAGGTCTCCATCAAGCCCTACATGACACAGGTGATGATTTTTCTTACATAGGTGTGGTGTGCAAGTCAGTGCGGCTGGAGGCTGCCCAATTTGATCAAGTGACTTATAGTTAGGTTGGCGTAATGCTAATATGTTGACCCATTCTCTCGCATCTTTAGCAGTTCATAATCCTAGTTTTTTCTCGTATACCGGTGTTGTTCCGGATTTTATTTTGTCTAACATTCCCTTGTCTAAGAGGTTTTCATATTAATGCTAACTGGTTTTTCTTCTCAAAATAAAAAAATTATGATTAATAAAAAATCTAAATTCATATATTATTCAAATTATTTTATTTTGGATAATAAGAAACCTAAATCCAAATCCAAATAACATTCAAATTGTACAAGTTTTTGATTAATAGAAAATCTAAATCCAAATAATATTCAAATTGTTTGTTTTTGGATAATAGAAAACCTAAATAAATTCAAATAACATTAAAATTGTTCCAATTTTGAATAATAAAAAATCTAAGTGAATCCAAATAACATTCAAATAATTTCAATTTTGAATAATAGGAAATTAAAATTCAAATAATATTCAAATTGTTCCGTTCTAAATAAATAGAAAACCTAAATAAATACAAATAACATTTAAATTGTTCTAATTTTGAATAATAGGAAACCTAAATTCAAATAATATTTAAATTGTTTAATTGTGGATAATAGGAAACTTAAATCCAAATAATAATCAAATTGTGTCATTGTGGATAATATGAAACCTAAATCTAAATAACATTCATATTGTTCCAATTTTGATTAATATGAAACCTAAATCCAAATAATATTCATTTTTTTCATTTTGGATGATAGAAAATCTAAATAGATCCAAATAGCATTCAAATTGTCCCAATTTTGAATAATAGGAAATCTAAATCCAAATAATAATAGGAAACCAAAATAAATACAATTAACATTCAAATTGCTTTAATTTTGAATAATAGGAAACTTAAATTCAAATAATATTCAAATTATTTTATTTTGAATAATAGGAAACCTAAATAAATACACATAGCATTCAAATTGTTCCAACTTTAAATAATAGGAAACCTAAATCCAAATAATATTCAAATTGTTTCATATCACACATTTCCTTCATTTTTTTTATTTATTTAACAATTTTTTTTGTTTATTTACTAATTAATTACTAACTATTTAATAATTAATTTGTTTTTGTTTAATAGTGTAGTGTAGTGAGTTTTAGGTTTTTGTTTGGATTTGTGTGCGTGTGAGTGTATTCGTGTGCGTCTGCTGACAACAACCAATAAAAGTTTGATTAGAAAAGAATTTTTTACGTTGGGAAAAAAATTACAACTACGTCTTGATTATAAAGATATATTCGCACTTAAACTATTCTAACTTTTATTGTCCATGACCACTCTTGGATTTTGGAAATAGCTTGATGATTGCACTTCTAATTTACATAAATTTATTGAACAGAAAAGAAAATGAATGTCGAGTTCCTCCTTATTTGAAATATTTTTGAGAAAGTAGAATATGCTGTCCGAAGAAATAATAATATTAACAATCAATAATGCATATTTGTTTTCATAATAAATTCGTTGTTTAGTGGCTCCCCTAACCCACTTACATTGTTCAATTTAAGGGGTAAAAAAGCAAAATAAATAAAAAAATCAAATTATAGATTTGTTAATTTGAATTGCCATTTGCCAGCCTGAATATCACATTATTGCCGAAGAAAAACAAATGCATAGTAACAACCAATTCCCAACTCACATGGCCAACATGACCATGTTTCCGCACATAAATACAATGCAATCCAAAATAATTTTACTCAGCAACATTCAACCAATTCATTCTGAAACAAAATGGCAAGAAATCTTGGAATTTTCTTGACCATCTGCGGTCTACTATTAGGCCTATCGACTGCATCAGATTGGAACATTTTGAATCAGAAAGCAGGCAAATATGGGTTTGAAATCACACTGAAGAACTACTGTGAGAGTTGGAGGATGAACGTCGAGCTCCACAACACCCGAGATTTCGACATCGTGCCGGAGGAGTGCGTGCAGTACATCGGAAAGTACATGACGTCGACACAATACAAGGTCGATTCTGAGATGACGATCGACGAGTGCAGGGTTTATGTAAGTACTAGCTGCGGCTTGCAGAAAGATGGCGCTGATGCATGGATCTTCGATGTCGACGACACCCTTCTCTCGACTGTTCCTTACTACAAGAAGAATGGCTACGGGTAAAACTAACCAGATCTAGTCACCTAGCTGAAGCTGATCACTTCGAGAATTTTATGTGATGTATTGTTTTCTTGATTCTTGCAGTGGCAAAAAGCTGAACTCGACAGCTTTCGAAGAGTGGATGAAGCAGGGCAAAGCTACAGCACTCGAGCATTCATTGAAGTTCTTCAATGAGTTAAAAGGGCTAGGTGTGCAGATCATATTGGTTTCATCAAGAAGAGAATTCCTCAGATCTGCTACTGTTGATAATCTTGTCGATGTTGGCTATCATGGATGGAAAACTCTCATACTAAGGTTTGTGGACTCTCTCTCTCTCTCTCTCTCTCTCTCTCTCTCTCTCTCTCTCTCTCTCTCTCTCTCTCCCTCTCCCTCTCTCTCTCTCTCTCTCTCTCTCTCTCCGTGTTTTAAGAAGTGTATTGTTGCAAATGCAGAGGAGAGGAAGATGAGAACATGAATATCCAAAAATTCAAGGCTGAAGTGAGGAAGCAGTTGATTAGCAGTGGATATCGTATCTGGGGAATCTTAGGGGATCAATGGAGCAGCATTCAAGGGCTTCCCACTGCTAAGAGGACATTCAAGTTGCCAAATCCTCTCTATTATGTTGCTTGAGACCTTCGATTTTGCTACAAATCGAAGAAACCTAATTTTCAGAGATTTTCATATTTGAGCGAAAGATCATGGCCCTGTAACAATCCTTTCAAGATTGAATAAAACTGTTCTTTTTTATCGAGAGTAGTCATGGATGTAAGAACAATACTAAAATCATCTAAAATTTCATTTATGACGAAGAATGTTTATGCCTCCTTCCCACAATTATACACACACTGAACATCATATCCTCGTTTGCTCCTTACATCTACGAGGAGACGGCATACATACCCTTCTTCTTTATTCATTTGTGCACTGTATTTAGCTTTAGTCCATCTTGGGCTCATCTTGCATTTGCATTCTCGCACAGTACTCAAACAAACTGCCATCAAAGCAACGCCTGATCGCCTCTTTGGACAGGTAGCCATCTTGATCCCTAGCTAGAATGAAGAGCACAATCCACTCCACTTTACTTGCAATCCTGCAACCTCAGTATTAAAAAAAATATATAATTGCTTCTCTTTTTTTTTTGAACAAGTGAAGTAAAAGCAGTTATAGCTTAATCACCCATACCATCCAAAGATGTCAAAGACGTTTCTGTTGCCTTCGGTCATGTTCCACACTTCTCCAAATGTAAGCTTATCGGGAAATGTTCTACCATACTTGCTAAAGATGCTCTCAAAATGCACAGGGGAGTATCTGAAAACCAAACTACTTGTTATCATATCATGCATAACTTCACAGTTTAGCACAGGCCAGGGGAAACGATCGCATACCTTCCTTCAGTGTCGTAAGTTCCGGTATCACTTCCATGCTTGGCCCTGTGTATATTGGATATGTATACAGGCAATAAAGGAGAGGGAAGCCATCCCTGTACAATTAAGAGACTCAGCACTTCGAAGTTTTATTCAGGAAATTATGCTTAATTGCTTATCAATAACATATGCAGTCACAGAATTAACCTAGCTAGGGCTGTTCGCCTTTCAACATTTTAGACTGTAAAAAGGGTTATATAACACTTTTGAAATAAAAGCTTAAGATTTCAATTACACCAACAGCAACAAATCAATGACGACGGAGCTGCCAAGAATGAAAAGAACCAGGAAACATTTACTGGACTTGGAATGGAGATAGGTTTTAGCAGGGACGTTCTGTGTAAATCGCATGGAATAAAAAAGGACTGCTGATACAAAAAACCTAATCTTGCATTAATAATGTAGCAGTCAAAATCCACCATTCGTAGATTTGTTGTATGCTCGCCTATATTACAAACAAAAGATGCAACAAACTATCCTACCAGCTAAGACGCTATTCCATGAGATAATTATGTTAATAGAAAAATAAAAGTCATCTGATCCAATTACTTACTGGGAGCGTAGAATAACTTAATCCCATATTGATGAAAATAGCCAACAGAAATGATGCAACAATATTGAACCCAAGTTTTCGAAATCCTGCATAAATTGAATGAAGTGGTTAGAAATCAAAACTCAATGCCTGTCCACATTGCTAACTCTATAAAAAGATCCCTAGTGGTGTGTTTGTCATTGCTTTCTCGTATAAGTTAATATAGCCTACTTCAGATGCAGAATGATCAGCATCTTCAATTTTGCAAGGATGTAGTCCAAAGCAAACCTACACGTTTATCCTAATCACAGAGAAACTAAATAAATCAAGTAGTGATAATTACCAGCATACGTTTCCCATGGATAAATGATACCGTTTTCGTCTTGATCAAAGAAAGCACAATGCTGCTGTAGCACACTCAAATCATGATGCCCATGGCTTGGAGTTCCATCAGGGTGTTCCATATCAGAAGCAACCAATCCTCTTACCAAATCTGATATTCCATTTATCGAAATAACATGGTTTTAAAAGTGACATACTTGTGCATAACAAATCCACAAAGATGTTTTCAACATATAGAAACAAAAAAAGATTGCGAAATTTAAACAATTGTAGGCTCCAAAACTAAGTTGCTTTTGGTAATTGTTAGATACGATCCCAATATCGACAGGTAATTGAATCAATACGAAAAAAAAAAAGAAAGTAAAATAGAAACATCATACAGTTCAACCAATCCCCAGAGATGTTTACAGCATATAGAAACAAAAAAGATTGCAAAATTTCAACAATTGTAGCACCAAAACTAAGTTACTCCCTTCTGGTAATTATTAGACCCCAATGTCGACTGGTAATCAAATCAAGCTCAGTACATACACAACTCCAAAATCGAGAATCCAATAACAATGCTCGTGAAATCCACGGCAAAATACACCCAAATTTGTACATCGATTATGTCAATAATTATGCATATCAAACGTATTAGTGAATTTGAGATACATATTAAACACTATTTGGAACAGGAACAACTCACAGGGCTTCGGAATCGAAGTTTCGAGGTCAGTGCGGACCGGGCGCTCCAAAGTCACCGGCGCAAGCGGTGCCACCGGCGACAATGCCGGAGTTCTTTCCACTGTATTAGCTTCAACAGCTGCCATCGCTCTCCTCTATACAATTTGCAGAAACCGCTTAGCAAGCCCACAGACAAATTGAATGAACCCTTTTGCTATATATATAGAGAGAGAGAGAGCAAGAGTTATTGAAGTGATAAAAGTTTAGGTAGCTATCAGCAACGCTGAAAAATGTTGTGGCAGAATGCATGTCGTGACACGTGCGACTCTCCTTAATTGGGCAGCAAAGTAATTTTGGAATTGAATTCTTTGATAGTGTTAAATGAAAGGGTGATTAGATTGGCTGAGATTTGATTCCGAAAAAGGAAGAATTTTGGAAATTCTTTGAGATTAATAGCTGAAAAGGGTAATAAATCGGCTGAATTTCCATTTAAGAATTTTAGAGAATTGAGAGTTTGTAATCGTTCAAATTTCGAATTGCATTCGTTCATACTCATGCATTTGCCAAGTTACATTATTAATACTCATATTATTATTTTTTTCTTAAAAAGGTACAAATATTATTAGTGAAGTTAATTGGAAATTCAAAAGCACTCTCAAAATACACAATATGAGAAGTATTAGTTTGTTGAAAATATCAAGTTTCGTTTCTTCCCAATAACCCAAAGCAAAACCACAAATAAGCTTAGAGCAACTCCAAGAGGGGTATAATTTTGGGGGAACACGGTAGTTTGGTGTTAAATATATCTCCAACAGCTACTTTTCTTCTCGGTAGTTCGGTGTTAAATAAACAGTGCATCAGTACTTTTTTTTTTATTTTTTTCTTTTTTTTATTCTTTATATATTTTATATAGATTTCTTTATAATATTTCATTTATTTTCATTCTTTTTCCTCTTTTTGTGTTTAAATTTTATAAAACATATTTTCATTACTAAAATTATTTTATATATTAAATAAATAAATAGTATTGAATTAATTTAAACACAAAATATATAATACATAATTAATAAAAATACAAATGCATAAACATTACAATAACAATACAAGCCCACAAATACATTATATAATAAACGATACAAATTAATACATTATTAATAATGATAGAAACACATTATGATAAAATAAAATATTGAAAATGCAACACACTTATTTTAGCTAATAATCTCCAAGACCACGTCGTAATATTTTGATTGATCATTTGTGGCAGGAGTTTCAAATTCAGAGATGTAATAATTGTTATGACATGTAATTTACACTTTTATTAAATGATCTATTATGAAATGTTGATTTTTATTTTGAATAAGTTGATTGTTTTCACATGAACCTTTTAATTTTTGTAAAATAAAAATAATATTTAATTATATATTAATTAAAAATAAATAATAATGAGCAAGAATATTAATATATATATATATAATCATATTTAATTAAATAATTCGATAACAAAAATTAAATCAATAGTAAAGAGTATAAAAACAGAATATTGCATTGTAGGGTGAAATGTAGAGTGATGTTGTTGGAGATGAAAATTGAAAATCTGTAACTTTAACTATACAGTAGTGTAGAGTTAACTGTATTCTGATGAAAACTGTTGGAGATGGCCTTAGAAAAACAATTCTTCAACCAATGCAATTTTTTTAAACCAAACATTTATTGAGAGACCACTTTCATTAAATTCACACCCCCCGGAGTAGGGGAGCTTTCCAAAAGAACGAGATCCATGTAACACAAATTTTTATATTTTATTTGGTAAAACACAAAATAGTCAGATCCAATTTCTATTTTTTCTAATTCTTTTCTTCAAAACTTGATCTTCAAACGGTCTTTGAAATCTTCAGAGTAAATTTGTCTCTTTGATTTTCTCGAACTTGTTGTTTGAACTTGGTTTTTGAAATCTTCAGAGTAAATTTGTCTCTTTGATTTTCTCGAACTTGTTGTTTGAACTTGGCCTTTGAAGTTTTCGGGGAAGATTTGTATCATCGATCTTCTTTGACTTAGTCTTTAGTCTTGATAACATTAATTTGGAGGGCCGACGCCTTATTTTCGGATCAAACGCCAATTTCGGGATGAATTTGATGAAGAACGCCTTTGAATGTCTTGCTTATGAATCAAACGTCGTCTTCAGGATGAATTTGGTGAAGAACGCCTTGGATATTTGAGAGAATTTCACTTATAGAATTTCTTCTCAAATTCTTGAACTCTTCAAATAACTTCTGGTGTGATTTTCAACTGATATGGAGGCCCCTATTTATTGTTGTAGAGAGAGATCTAGGGCTGATGTGGCACTATCTCATTGGTTGTTAGAAATTGATCTATATCTTTTGAAAGATATTTACTTGTTGCCAAAGACTCTTGATGTTTATCATATAATCATATCTTTATTATTTAAATATTTTATTTAATTTTGGATTTGATATGATTCCAAAACTAAATAAATATATAAAAATCAATAAAAATATTATATGTAATATTAAATTTTCGTTAACTACAATACCACACTGTCTACAAATTATATCACACTCACACCTTCTTCGTCAAAGTTCGACAGCCACAGGAAGAACTCATCTAGCAAATCTCCACATAAAATGTCGAACTTTAGGAACAACTTGCAATTGTTGAATCCATTTCGAAATAGGCAAATTAATCTCCTGATGTCGAACATGGTAGATTAGAACGATGATCATGAATTTGGCAAGCCAGCAAGTATCCTGATTTCACCGAGTAGATTCCATTCTTGGTATGTCTCCAAATACATCTATCCGGCCCTCAATGTCGGAGGAAGGGAATATCAATAATTTTATCCATAGTGGCTGTCAGGAAAAGGTTACGAAACTTATCTTCATCCCACACTCCTTCCTCCCCAGAGATCGGATGAACAACCTCAACTTACTGGTTGTTAATCACATATTCCAAAAAAAGAGTTCCACTGACAATCTGGAATCCAACTATCTCTCCAAATGTTGATGTTGTTACCAGTTCCCATACGCCAACTAACACATTCTTCTGACAACTCAGACAACTTTTCTGCAATCTCTAATTGCATCTTTAATGCATCTAGTTTAATCTTTGTCTTCTCCGACAACTTCTGTACTATCCTTGTCTTTATCTCTGCTATTTTTTACTCAATAGGCATTGATAATACGTTCCACCTCTCAATTGGATACACAGAAAACTAGAGAAAAATATAGTAGATGCAATATGTGG
Source organism: Perilla frutescens (assembly GCA_026008535.1). Classification (NCBI taxonomy): domain Eukaryota; kingdom Viridiplantae; phylum Streptophyta; class Magnoliopsida; order Lamiales; family Lamiaceae; genus Perilla; species Perilla frutescens. The sequence continues at coordinate 59,353,098 of BRKX01000004.1, read as the reverse complement.
AGAAAGATGAGATAATTTTAAAATATGTTAAAATATAACAAAGTTGATCTCTATTTATAGAGAATGAAAAATATGAATTTTGGTATATTTTTATTTATTTTTATTATATTACATAAAAATATACTAATTTTATCTATATATCTAAATAAATTTAATTTACCAATAGAATGGAGACAAGTGTCTCAATTCCATTGTCCAATAGTAAATGTTTCATTGAGAACCCCCCCATGGTCTCCTCAACACCGGTGGTCCTTACCTTACGAACCTGCCCATAATTTTTTTTAAAAATCTTTTTGTTGATGTGGCGGTTGACCACCACATCAAATTGTTGTTATTTTTTATCTAAGAGGATTGAAAAGAACCCATCTATCTTTTTTTTCTGTTCCTTTTCCTTTTTCTACGTATGTTTTTTTAATTGCACTATTTTTTTATTTTATTAATATGTTAGAAATGAAATTATTTATTTTTAGATTTAATATTATGTTTAATCTCACTTAATATACTAAAATAATAATAATGCAATTATAAAAACTTAAAATACATGACATTAAAGAAATCTGAATGAATGGTGGTGGTACATTTCTTTTGATTTTCTGATACAAATTAATTTAAATTAAACTATAGTTCTCTAAAATAATTTACATACAAATTAATTTATATTATAATTAAATATTAAGCCTGATTATAATTGAAAAATATATATGCTATACAATGATTTGATTTAAAAAATTCAATTTTAGAAAGTATAAAAATGGAATAGTACATTGTAGAGTTAGTGGTTGGAGATGAATTTGCAATCACACCACATTTTCTTTTATAATAGAGTTAGATAGACTCTACAGTAAAAGAAACTCTTGAAGATGCTCTTAAAAACTATTCCTATAAAATCACATAGGCAAATCTATATATTAATTAATACAATAAAATGGAGTTCCCTCCAAAATTTTTCCCCTCTCAAAAACATCACATCATCAATAGTTATTATAAATAAAAAATTATTTTTTTTCATTTTTTTATTATTTCTTCTCCCTCTCACACGCGCGCACACACACACACATACATACACATTTTTAATTATAAAATTCATTTATGTTATATTTTATATTACATAGCATATTTTATTATGTATATGACATTCAAATTTATTTATTCGAATGAATAAATATGTGAATTTTCCCATATTAAGAAGTAATGGATAACGTTTGGTAGATCTTATATTGGATACAACATTTCTAATATTTTTTAATTATAATGAATATGAAATAGTTAATAATTTAACATTCTAATTTAATGTATAACTAAATCAAATAGAGATAAATATTTATAAATTCAACAAATACTTCTACAAACATAGTATACAAATAAGCATTGTATAATTTATAATACAATATTTTGATTGTAATATATATTAATTATGGGTAAATTACATTTTGATATATACATTTTGAGCACTTTTTTAAAAAATGACCCATCTTTTCAAAATTAACAAAAGAATATTCACATTTTCAATTTTTTTGCAAATCTAACATTAATGAATTTTACGGCTAGAAAATCAATTGCAATTGATTGTATTTTAATATGAATATTTTCCCAGTCACGTAGACAAATCACTCCAATCAAGAAATATTAAAATACAATCAATTAAATATGATTTTTGGGTCGTAAAATTGATTAAATGTTAGTTTTGCAAAAAATTTGAACAAGTAGGTACTGTTTTGTTAATTTTGAAAAAGTGAGTCAGTTTTGAAAAAATGCCAAAAATGTAGGTATCAAAGTGTAATTTACCCATTAATTATTTATGAAATTATTTGAAATATTATACACACACACACACACACACCCCGCGCACACACACACATATTTAAATATTTTTTTGTAATTTGAAATATATTGTAATATTATAATATAATATGTACGTATATACATATGTATGTGTATGTGTATTCAAGTAAATATTTTTTTATCGATTATATTATTAACATAACTCTTTTTAAATTCGTAATAATAATTATCTAACAAAAAAAATAAAAAAAATGACCAAAAAAATAAAAAGACGGTATTATCTTATTAGCTAAAATATTGTCTATAAAACATGAATATGTCACACTTGCATTAAAAATATAATAATTGAATTTGAAATCATGAATGGTCCCGATCCCGTGCACACGGGCGAAAATCTAGTGGCATATTAAAATAAATTAATTGTCAGGTGTATCTCTCAATGAATTATATTCTTAATTTCATTTGAACTACTCCCCAACACATAAATTATAATCTCCTTCAATTTTTATACAGATGAAAGAAAAATGGTTTAATGTACTCGGAAACATAAAGTTACATGAATTTTTATATTATACCATTGTTTAATGATTTAAAATAAAAGGATGGTCAATTTTAAAGAAATTCTAAGACAGTCAAAAAATGAATAACAAATTACAATTATGAAAAGGAGTGAGTACATGATCTATAATAAGCGAACCACTCTTGAGTCCAATCCGGTTATATCAAATTCAATTTTGTGGAAATGTATAAAAGTAGATAGTGATTGGGAAAAATGGCTTTTAAAAATAGGTAGTTTTGTAGGCAATTTGTCCTATGACACACTTGGTCCCAAATTATTGGCTCAGTGTACTTTTAACATTTATTATCACTACACAACAATTATATATATTGTAACGACCCGGCTACCGGACTGACGACTGTCCCCACAAACCAACACGAGTCTTTCAAGCATGTTTTGTCCCCACTCACACGCTCTCTGAGAAAACTTCCAAGGGGGTCACCCATCCCACCATTGCCCCAGGTTAAGCACGCTTAACTTTGGAGTTCTGGTAGAACGAGTGCCAGAAAAGAAGATGCACCTTGTGGTATGAGTATCATCAATCAAATCCTTTAAGCTCTCATCGACTATACAGTCTCATTTCTCTATAGCCTCAGAATCCCTCTCTTTCGGGTGGATTCGGTTCATTCATGTGCCCCTTCGCTTGGAAGTCTTATAGGAGCCGCTCTTTGTCCGTGCCTTGCACCGACAATCACTCCATGCTTTGGCCCCAGGCGTCACATGCCAGATGCAGTGACCCGATTTATTTTTTTATTTTTATTTTTTGCTACATTCTTTTCCTAACAATATTTTATTCATTTTTTTATGTACGATATTAATTGCTTGAGTCTAATAAGTCGCGCCTAAGTAAATTTAAGAAGTATTTAAGCATGTATTAATTATAGTGTATGGTTATTTCATGTCATGAGCATGCATTTAATTTTAATTGGAGTGCCTAATAGGTTACATTTTATACTCTTTAGCCAAAATTATTTCTAGCCCATTTGAATTATTTGTAGCCCAAATATTTCAGCCCAAAGTCTAGAAATTCTCCTTGCTCTTTTCTTTAATTTTTCCCACGTTTATAGCTTTCTATTAAGTTGATCTCTTGGAAAAAAATTTAAAATCTCAAAGTTTATCTTTTCATCTTTTCCAACTGATTTTCGGGATAACTATGAATTCTACACATAAACCCTAATCTACTATTATAAATTGAGGGATCATATTCATCTTTTCTCAACCAAAAATATCGTAGAGGCCAAAAATAGGAGATTTAGCTTTGAGTTTTACATCAAGGTATGGAGATATCCTCTAAGTTCTTTCTTTTCTTTCATTCTCATGCATTGCATTTCATAGTTGGGGGAGGGGTCGGTATAGGAGTCAAGGGAGATCGTTGCGTTGGTGGCGACGGCTGCATCAGCGAGCGAGTATTGTCCGAGGAATGCAACGACGACTGCCACATGGTGGGCTGTAGCAGTACAGAAAATGGGCTGGTGCAGATGAGTCTGACTCTGGCATATTTCACGGCGGTGGTTCATGATGATGATGGATTAGTACTGTTGTTGTCGTGAAAAAAAGTTGTTTTGATTTTCTAATCCTATTTGTTTTGCAGGTGGAGAGATGTGCCGAGAGGGGAGTTAGGATTTTATGTCATACATTATTATAATATTTATATTAGTTAAGTTCATGCATATACTAGTTCATACATATTTATATATACACGCAATCATGCATATAATAGTTTAAGTAGCACACACATTTTCTTATGCATTACTATATTAAACATTATATCATGTTTTCATAGTTGCACGTAATGGTTGTAAGGATTTTAATAAAATTATCATGCAGTAATGTTATATATTTCACGTAAAATACTAGATTAAATAATTAGTAATTGTAATAGCCCGGTCCCGAGATAGGGATTTTCGAGTGGGGACGGGGGATTATTAAGGGATTAATGAATAAAGATAGGGGATTTATCAAGAAGTTTAAGAATCAAGACGTGCTTTAGAAATTGAATGGTGATGCTCGGGTTTACTTGGATTAAAAGAAAGCATGCTTAAGTGGAATGAAACGGCTAACTAATCAGATACTAACTTGTTAGACCTCTTTGCAGATGAACAGAGGTCATACTCAAAAGCAGAGATAAACATAATATGCATCTTATAAGTATTAGATCGTTCCTGAGGAGATTATTCATAGAGTCTTGCTAAACATAATAGGACTTAAACAGAATTGAAAATAGTGTATCAGAGTAGCGGATCACAAAGTGGGATTTCATGGAAACATTAGATAATAACAAAACAGTCTTGGCAGCCAACCCACATTCACAGCCACCAGCATCCTCAGCATCTCAACCTGAAAATATTTGAAAAGAGGGGGCATGAGCACTAATGTACTCAGTGGGTTTTAGTGAAAATGCTTTTATAACTTTCAAGATATCCAATGATTAATAGACGGTATACGGAGAGCAAAACGCAAAAGCCCTCTCCGTATCCGTAAAACCTTTTCTTTTCTTTTGGGCCCAACTTGGCTCAAACCTGTCGTCAACTGTACCCTTAGGCATGCCATAGGATAGAAGAGGGGTTACCTCAAATATCCGAACGAGTTTGCGAGGGAAAAGCCCCTCAGTGACTACCTTAATAGTTCTGAGCTCGAGTCCTGCTTAAGTGGATGCTAAGTCCATCTCTTCCTATTCTTGCTATCATTACCAGGCTTAGAACAATGTCTAAGGCTAATATCTTATCACTACATGATCTCGGCCTACAAAGGCGGTAAAGCTACCCTAACAAGGCAATCCTTAATCCTTAACTATACGAGCTTTATTAAATCATAAACATTCAAGTACGAGGAAATGAACGCGGATAAACATCGATTGCAAATAAAGCAATTCTAAATACTTCATGCTAGCATAAATTGTAAATAAACAATTCTAGCATATCTAAACATACTTGAGAGCTCACTTAACTTATACTAGCTTTCTTTACTTTATCTAACCCAAATAATAATTCAGCATAATCATGCATAACTCCATTTATTCCTTTCCTTGTACAGAGATCAAATAGGTTGAGCAAAATACTTTATTGGACATCTCATTTGCCCTAACATGCTTCTAGAGCTTATTAGCTTAAACTTTAGATGAGTATAGATTTACCCACCTTGATTACGGAACAGAAGACGAGGCAACGAGCTGGTAGTTTTCCTTAGTATTTCTCCGAGGCTCGATTCCTCCTACAAAAGTCGAATCGTCGACTTAGAAGCCTTCTTCGAAGATTTCTAATAACATGATATTAAGTAACACCCAACTAATATTCTCTTAGCTAGGACTTAACATGGATAGCACGACTTTGACTTAATAAGGGGATCGAGAATGGTTTAATTTATTTAAGAAACCTCTGGACTCGATCTCTAAATTTTTGACGGAAAATAACTCAATATCTTATTCGAAATAATTTGAAATTAACTTGAATACCTTACTATAATTTAAACTTGAACATGGCTTAAAAATATCATAATTTTAAAGACTCGAAAAGATCGGAAAGACGGGTACGGGAAAAGCCGGAAAGGACGGAAAACAAAACAACACGGAAAGGGAGGGGGGGCGCCGCGGGGCTACCCTGCCCCGGCGGGCTACCCGCCGCCGCGGGGCTACTAGCCCCGGCGGGCACTCCGCCCCCGGCGGGCCGTCCCCCGGCGGGCTCCCCCGCCCCCGGTGGGCTCGGCGTGGCCGTGGGGGGTGTGGCGCGGCGGCGCTCATCCCCCCCCGCGGGGCTCTCTCTCTCCCTCTTTTCTCTCTCTCATCATCTGGGTTCCTTTTTCAATGTGTTCTTCAACTGTTCTTCGTGTTCGTTGATTTCTTCGACGAACACAAAGAACACGAAGAACAATTCACCCGAAATTTCTTTATAAAAATATCGTAATTGATTTTAACGTGCAACAACATGCTTTTAACTTAAAATAATTTTGGCATTATAACGGCACAAACACGATAATCCTCCGGAATAATAAATATGACTTGAACGGAATTTAACGGAATAACGGAGTTAATCTTCTAGAATAATAATAACGAAAATAAGACGAGAAATATAACGTAAGCGTTATTATTTTGGAACTTCAATATGAATCGAAATACTACTTTAGACGAACAATAATGAAGAACGCGAAGAACATAAAGAACGGAAAGTAAGTGCGGAATTTAAAAGACGGAAAAGAAATAGGATCGAGATCGACGAATAAGAATGGACGGGGTTAGGTGCGTCGAAGGAATGTGGCTAGCTTGGCGTCTCGTCGAGTCGCAACGGCGGCAGAGCCGCCTGCTACGATTTCAACGGCGCCCCTAGCACATTCCCTCACCGCATCCCTTCCACGCCACTCCGCTCGTCGTCTTGAAGAACACTAATAAAGAACGATTTTTACTTCGACAGAACCTTCTCGGCTTTCAAAGCTTTTCACCCTCTCGATTTAGAAGTGAAGTGGATGTGAAATGAGCAAGAATTACTAAAGGGGTGGTCCCCTATATATAGGAAAAGCTTTGGCTTCCCTTGGAAGCCATTGCTGTGCAGGAATACTGCAAAAGTTACCCCGGGTTCGGTTAAAAGCTGCTTTATTCAATGTCGAGGTCCAAATGACTTCAGACACGAAATCTAAAAATACCGGGAGACTCGTTGGCTCGAATACTAGTGAACCAACTTGTTTCGTGAAGAAGACGGGTTCGTCAGAAGGAAGATGAGCAAAGATTCCCTTTTTGGAATTACTTTTATATGGTTTATTCTCATGCATTGATATTATAATGTTGTTCATATATTAATTTAAGATAATTAATTTATAGGCAAGGCGCGCACGATTTAATTGATTAATATTAAAGTCAAGGTCAAGGTCAAGGTGGGGTTTTACGTTGATTTTGTCCCTGTTATCCTCTCTATATGTTTTATTGAATATATGTGATGTCACAACATAGCAAGAGCATTCGGGGTATCACGCAGAGCCTACGGGCTACACGCAGAGCCTACGGGCTATCACGCAAAGCCTTCAGGCTATCATGTCACGCAGAGCCTCCGAGCTGTCATGTCATGCACGTGGTTTGGTCTACGGACTGAGCACAATTTACTATTCTCATATTATTCTATTTGATATATAGCTTGGATAATTGGACACTCCTCACTGAGTCAGTAGTACTCACCCCAAAACTACTTATCTTTTCAGATGCTGTCTCGGGTGATGTGTAGCGGGCAAGATGTGATGATGGTGGTCAATTGGTCAAGCATGATTAAAGATTTTAATTTATTTTGACTTTATTTTATGTAATAAATGTCGAGTTATGTTTTGAAACTTCTGCTGCATTTCAAGTAAAATATTTTATTAATGAAAAGTATGAATAACGTGTCTTTTTCTATTAAAAGTGAAATTGGGACGTTATATATATATAGTCAACAATTATATATATATATATATATATTTGAAATGCAAGAGTTGGTATTTAAAAATGCAACGATAAATTGTATGCATTGCCATGATTAATTTAAATGAGCCACGGTTAATTTTCAATGATCCACGATTGATTGTCTGCATTACCACAACTAGTTTCAATGAGCCATGATTAACTGTGTACATTGCCAAGATTATTTTTCAATGAGCCACGATTAATTGTGTACACATCTCGATTAATTTAAAATGATCCACGATTATGTTCAAACATTGCCTCGATTAATTTGTAATGTGCCTCAATTAAATTGAATCATGGTAATTTTCTTAATTAATTGTGGCTTTTTAAAATTAATCATGATAATTTAAAATTAACCGTGACAACTTTCTTAAATAATTGTGGCTTAAAAAATTAATCATGACAATTTAATATTAATCGTGGTAACTTTCTTAATTAATCGTGACAATTTAAAATTAATCATGTTAACTTTTTTAGTTAATCGTGGCAAATTAAAATTAATTGTGGTAACTTTCTTAATTAATTGTGGCAATTTAAAATTAATCGTGGCAACTATCTTAATTAATCATGGCCATTTAAATTAATTGTGGCAACTTTCTTAATTAATCGTGGCAACCTTCTTAATTAATCATGGCAATTTAAAATTAATCGTGGCAACTTTCTTAATTAATCGTGGCTTTTTAAAATTAATCGTGGTAATTTAAAATTATTCATGGTAGCTTTTTTACATAATCGTGGCTTTTTAAAAATTAATCGTGACTTTTTAAAATTAATTGACCAATTCATATTTAAAATGGGGTTGGGACAATTAATCGTGCCATGTTTAAAATAGGTTGGGACAATTAATCGAGGCAATTTATATTTGGTTTTTTTAAATTAATTGTGTCATATTTGATTAATCGTGCCATATGTTTGGTCTTTGGTTTATCGTGGCAATTAATCATGCCATATATTTGGTCTTTGATTTATCGTGGCAATTAATCGTGCCATATATTTGGTCTTTGGTTTATCGTGGCAATTAATCGTGCCATATTTGATTTTACTTATTTAAATTTAATCACGGTAAATTTATAATTAATCGTGACGAATTGAAATTAATCGTGGTAAATTTAAAATTAATTGTGGTAAAATTTAAATTTAATCGTGACAATGTTTGAATGTAATTGTGCAAATTTATAATAAATCGTGACAAATTTAAAATTAATCGTGAAAATATTTAAATTTAATTGTGACATTGTTTGAATTTAATTATGGCAAATTAATAATTAATCGTGGCAATATTTAAAATTAATCTTGGCAAACTTAATCGAGACACTTTTTAAAATTAATCGAGGCTCGATTAAAATAATCGAGGCTCATTTTAAAATTAATCGTGATAATTTTTAAACTTAATCGAGGCTAATTTTAAAATTAATCGTGACAATTTTAACACTTAATTGAAACATTTTTAAAATTAATCAAGGCTCGATTAAAATTAATTGATGCTCATTTTAAAATTAATCGAGGTAATTTTTAAACTTAATCCTGACATTTTTAAAATTAATCGTGATAATTTTTTAACTTAATCGAGACATTTATAAAATTAATCGAGGCTCGATTAAAATAATCGAGGCTAATTTTAAAATTAATCGAGGCTTGTTTAGGATTAGTTGTGGCTATTTGTGAAACTAATCGTGACATTTTTAAACTTAATTGAGATATTTTCAAAATTAATCGAGGCTTGTTTAGGGTTTAGGGTTTAATCGAGGCTTTTCTGGTTTAGGGTTTAGAGAAGTCATAATCAAGAATCAAATTGATTCTCACATGTGAAATCCTAATACAATCTATACATTATATAGTATAATCAAATTGATTATCACAAGTGAAATCCCGATAAAATATATACACTATAGTGTAATCAATTTGATTTTACTATAGTGTATATGTTGTATCAGGATTATACTTACGAGGATCACTTTCATTATCGATTATGAAATCTCGAAACAACATATACATTATAGTATAATCAAATTGATTCTCACATGTGAAATCCTAATACAACCTATACACTATATAGTATAATTAAATTGATTCTCACAAGTGAAATCTCAATCAAATCTACACACAATAGTGTAATCAATTTGATTTTAATATAGTGTATATGTTATATCGGGATTTTACTTGCGATGATCACTTTGATTATCGATTATGAAATCTCGAAACAACTTATACACTATAGTATAATTAAATTGAATCTCATGTGTGAAATCTCAATACAACCTATACAATATATAGTATAATCAAATTCATTCTTATAAGTGAAATCCCGATAAAATCTATACACTATAATGTAATCAATTTGATACTATAGTGTATATATTGTATTGAGATTTTAGATACGAGGATCACTTTGATTATCGATTATGAAATCTCGAAACAACATATACACTATAGTATAATCAAATTGATTCTCACATGTGAAATGTTGGTTTTGTATACTAGAAGACCTGTCTTTTGTATACATTATTGATGATGGTTTTATGATGATATAGAATGAATACAATTGCAGTCACTGTTTGCATTTAAATTGTTATATTTACATGCATGTTCACTATACTTACATTGTAGATGACATGGTGTGGGTAAACACACAGTTAGATCATATCATCGGTTCCTTGTAATGTATTAAAAGGCTCACGGTCTAGATGGCACTGAACCGGCTATCGGTACGCCGTAGAATAATCTGATAGTTAGTTTGTCTTGACTAACTGATTATTCTAATACACAGACAAGTGTATTGAGGAGGATCTACTTAGGATTCTATTCTCTATTCTGACCTTAAATGAGAGAATAAGAATCCACAGAGTTCGGGTTCTTAACCCCTATATGTTGGCGGACATATGCGTGTAGTGTTTGCAGCTTTGATTTATCAAATGGTGAGATTCTTTCATAGGATCAATAATCTCGATATCTTAGGTTGTGACATTTACACTTATGATGGGTCGTGCAATATGTAGGGGCACCGTGTCCTGGTGCACCGGGTTGATGGTGTCCCCTTGAGGAAATGCAAGTTCATGCTGAAACCCTGCAGGTGGAATTTATTTCGTGCATGAGTAAAGCTTGTGTGGTACTACTTAAGGAAAAGATATTAATTAATTATAGTTGTCAGAAGCTTACATAATTAATTAATGGGCATTATATCTTAAACATGGGGAATGACTGGACTAAAGGAGAAAGCATATTCCGAAATATGTATTAAATTGGTAGGTCAGTATTATTTCTTTAGTGGAATTAAAATAATACTTAATTTATTTAATTATATCCTAAGTTTATTGGATATTGGATATTAAATAAATTAATGGGCCAATTTAATATTCTTCTAGATCCATGTTGTAGCCTAAAAAGAGACTGAATTGGATTGGAGATAGAACAAGAGATAGAGATAGAATTCGAGTCCAACTGGGACACTAATTTCGTCCACCCCCTTATAAATAAGAGGGTGGAGGGCACGAAATTAACATCATAAAATATCAGCCCTCTTGTGTTCTCTTGATCTCCACAGATTCCATACCGATCTAGTAGATTTCAGCCCACCCTGAAACTAGATTCAGTCCGGGAATACAATAGAAGATCTAGGAGTGGAATAGCATCAAGGGGCGCCTATTATCATTCATACAACAGCAAGATTAGACCTTTAATCTTGTCCTCAACCCGTCATTTAATTTGTAAGTCGTTTTTCCAGTATTATATGTTTCCGCTTTAGTAGAATCGAAAACCGAATTTGCATGTTAATTAAACTCGGTTAATTAAAACATATGAGCTACATAAAATTATGATCTACATGACATTAGGATTAATGAACATCCAATTAGATCATGCGGTGGTTCAATTCGAAAAAACCCCAACAACTGGTATCAGAGCGGGTTTTGGCACTGTTCTAGATTTAATCCTATGATTAATTCGAAAAATATGTTTAAATTTGATGAAATATTTAAGTTGCTTAAATTTTCAGATTTATGTGTTCATATTTTCGAATTGGTTGTGTTAAAAACTTGGATGAATTTTTGATGGTGTTTCGAAAATTCTAGTTTTGGATGGATTGTAATTTTCGGTCATATCTTAATTAGATTTGGAATAGATTTTTGATTTATCAAAATTTTCAAATTTAATTAGATGTGTGTTTCGAAAATTGGAGCATCAAATTTTCAAAAATTTGATGTTTAATTTCCCTAATTTTTGCTATTAAATTTTCGATCATTGTTAAATAAAATTGGAGAAGATTTTGATGAAAATTAAATTTCCAGATTTATTTAATGGTGTGTTTCGAAAATTTGGAGTGTTGTATTAATATTTGATATTATTTGATGTATATCTTAGTTTATCTAATTTTAATATAGATAGATTTGAAAATAGATTTTTTAATTTGGAAGAATTTAAAGTGGATCAAATTTTCAGATTTATTAATCTAGTAATTTTTGAAAATCTATGTATTAGAATTGGATAAGGTGATTTTGGATATATATGAATAATTATCAAAATCTAATTGTGATAAGAATTTAATTTTGGATAGGTTTTGGAAGATTTTGAAGTGGATCAAATCTTCAAACCTTATCCTTAAAGATTTAGATTCTTATGGATAATATTTGGATTAGAATTTTGATTTATATCAAGATATCCAAATATTAATTAATTAGGGTGGTTTGAAAATATTAAATAAATTTGGTGGATAATTTTAAATAATTTCCAGATTTATTTTAGTTATATTTTCGAAAATAACAAGTTTAAAATTGGTGGATAATTATTTTAATTTCCAATTTTTATCTTGTCGATAATATCGAATTAATTAATTTTATTAATTGAAAAATTCGAATATTATTTAATAATGTCATGTGTGGATATCATATGTTATTTTATGCTAATCGTGTAATTGTGATTGTTGGATTTGTAGACTGACTTGTTTGCAGGGTTACCGACTATCATGACTCCTTAATTATGTGATGTATGTTTTAATTTATGTTGGATGTATGATGGGCCGTATGCCGGTTTGACTACGTGATTTTAATCCATGAGAAAATCCATGGATTAGGTCTAGTTTTATTTTATGTTGTTTTAATGTAATAGAAATAAAACTGTTAGACCAAGTTATTGAGTTGTAACTTTATTCTAGATATATTAGTTTTTTCCTTTAAGAAATAGAAATTCTATATTGAATAAAGTTTGAAGATCAACTCAAAGAAGAAGAGTAGTACAGCTCAAGAAAGGAAGTGTCACTGATTCACGTCCCGAAATCCTAATTGGAGCTAGGATTTTCGGTGAGGCGCAGTGATGGGGGCGGCGGCCATGCCCGAGTTTCCGGAGCTGACTTTCCAGTTTTATCTCATTCAGCAACATGAGATATAAGCCATGATAGTTGGTTTTTATTATTATTGCTTATTATGTTGTTTGAAGCATGCAATGGTGTTTTATCCTTTTATGTGATGTTTGCATGTTTTACAATGGGATAATATGAAACCTCAATCTTAAATAACTAAGTGAGAGAGATTCATACCAAAGTATGTAGAAATCTCAAACGGTCTCCATTAATCTGGTTTAATTGAGATGTGATTGACATGCGAGTTGACAATAGGTCTTCCTCCATAACGGATGTGTCATATCACTGTTATATCTGGAAATTAAACTTCTTTATCAAGATAGCTGTAGAACACTACTAGAACAAACTGACTCCTCCAACTGGAGCAGGGAGTTCGAAATAGTGGATGTGGTGCTCAGATGATGGTGTTCACACTTAGGTGTAATTTATTAATAAACGTCCACACTAATGTGGCTTATTAATTGGAAGGTTACATGACCGTGGTTATTTCCGACTATTAATTTACTTGTCATAAGGAAATTTGACTGAAGGTAAATTAAAGCTGGTTTTACCTGTTTAAGGATGAATTTTATAAACGTCCACATTAACGTGGCTTATAAGAAATATTTTTAAAATGTCGGTGGATTACATATAATTTTTTGAGGTATATGATTATATGTGAGTATCCTAAAGTTTGTGACTGTACTGCATGTTTACTTTTCAGTTATTCTGTATCATCATGGCACTCTCCAACCTGTCCACTATTCTCAAAGAAAACAAGTTAATTGGTGAAAATTACAATGATTGGATTCAAAACCTTAATCTTGTTCTCACTGCGGAAGGACACAAATACGTACTTGAAGAAGGATGTCCTCAGAAGCCAGATGGGGGTTCTGACGAAGCCCAAAAGGTTGCATATGATAAGTGGGTTAGGTCTAATGAGATAGCGCGCTGTTACATTCTGGCATCCATGTCGAATGTGTTGCAACATCAGCATGAACCTATGAAAACCGCTTATGATATCATGTACAACCTTAGGCAGCTCTTCGGTCATCAGAACCGCTCGGCACGCCATTTGGCAATGAAGAAGCTAATGGATGCGAGAATGTCTAACTCCACACCTGTTAGGGATTACGTTCTCACGATGATGAGGTATCTGGCTGAGATCGAGACCTTAGGTGAAGAGCTGGATGACGATTCTCAAATCGACATTGTTCTTCATAGCTTGTCCTCGAGGTTTGAGCAGTTCAGGCTGAACTTTAACATGATTAAAAGGGATGTCAGCCTGAATGAACTGCTCATGGATCTTCAGGCAGCTGAGTTACTTCAAAAGGGAAATCCGGAGGCACACCTAGCTGAAAATAGGGCATCTTCTTCCGGTACTAAAAGGAAGAAGAGGAACGCACCTAAGAAAGCTGCAGAGGGGGCACCTAAGGTGAATAAGTCCAAGACTAAGATTTCTCCCAAGGAATTTAAGTCAAAGACAAAGTGTTTCAAGTGCGGCCAACCAGGTCACTGGAAGGTGGATTGTCCTAACAAGAAGAAGAAAAAGGGTACCTCTCAATCTCTTGTCGTTGAAACATGTTTAGCTACTTGTTCTACTCAGTCATGGGTAGTAGATACTGGAGCTACTGATCATGTTTGTATGTCTTTACCGGGGTTCCTGGCAAAAAGACAGCTGAGTGATGGAGAGATTTCAATCTACATGGGCAATGCTACGAAAGTGGCGGCAGTTGTAGTGGGAGATATAACCTTATCTTTTAGTAGTGATAGGATTTTAGTTTTAAAGGATTGTCTTTATGTGCCTGGTTTTAGGCGAAACTTGATTTCAGTTTCTAAACTTTTTATGGATGGATATTCTGTTTCTTTTGATAACAAGGTTGTTATCTTTAGTGATAAATGTTTTATCTATTCTGGCACATTGGATGGGCATCTTTATTTACTTAATCCTATGCAAAACACTACGCAAATGCATTTACTGAATACATCGGTCATAAACCCTAACAAACGAAAAGAACCTTCGGAAATGAATCAAACCTATCTTTGGCATCTTAGAATCGGCCATATTAACATTAAACGGATACAAAGACTAGTAAACGATGGGCCCTTATCTTCATTGGTCCTAGAATCGTTCCCTTTGTGTGAATCCTGTTTGGAAGGTAAACTAACCAAGCGACCCTTTAAGGATAAAGTGAATAGATCTGAAGAGGTACTAGATTTGATTCACTCTGACTTATGTGGCCCTATGTTAGTTCAAGCTCAAGGAGGGTATGAGTATTTCATCACATTCATTGATGATTACTCAAGGTATGGATACATATACCTTTTACGCCGCAAGTCAGAATCTTTTGAGACTTTCAAAGAATTCAGAGCGGAAGTGGAAAAATGTACTGGTAAAAGTATCAAATCACTACGGTCTGATCGTGGTGGGGAATACCTCTCGAATGAATTTAGGGACTATTTAGCAGAGAATGGGATTACATCCCAGTTGTCTGCGCCGGGAACGCCACAGCAGAATGGCGTGGCGGAGAGAAGGAACAGAACATTGTTAGAGATGGTTAGATCGATGATGAGCTATTCATATCTGCCTATTTCGTTCTGGGGATATGCCTTGGAAACGGCAGCCTATATTCTTAACGTGGTTCCATCAAAATCAGTCCCATCTATGCCCACAGAACTTTGGACTGGACAAAAGCCCAGTCTTGGACATTTTCGGATTTGGGGTAGTCCAGCACATGTGCTGGATAAGGAAGCTGATAAGCTGGCACCACGTACTGATGTTAGACTGTTTGTTGGATATCCCAAAGGAACGAAAGGTGGTTTATTTTATAGTTCTAAGGATCAGAAGATCATTGTGAGTACTAATGCTCGATTCTTAGAGGAAGACTATGTAATAAATCACAAGCCAAGAAGTGAGAGAGTACTCGAGGAACTTAGAGGGGAAAATTTGAATCTGACACCAACAGTACAAGAAGAGGAACCACAAATTACTGCACAACGTGTCACAGAAGTACAGGAACTGCCTCGTCGCAGTGGGAGGGTTGTACGCCAAACTGACAGATTCATTGGTTTGGGTGAATCTTCAGATTTCCCTGAAGGACTAAATAAATTGGATCCTAGAACCTACGACGAAGCAATCCAAGACAAAGATGCAGATTCTTGGAAAATTGCAATGGAGTCTGAGATTGGATTTATGGATTACAATCAAGTCTGGGAGCTTGTAGAACCACAAGATGTGGTAAAACCCATTGGGTGTAAGTGGGTTTACAAATGCAAGAGAGGAGCTGACGGAAAGGTTAAAATCTTCAAGGCAAGATTGGTGGCGAAAAGGTAAATTCAGAAAGAAGGGATTGATTATGAGAAAACCTTTTCACCGGTAGCCATGCTTAAATCAATCCGGATTCTCTTGTCTGTCGCTCATTTGGATTATGAGATTTGGCAGATGGATGTCAAGACAGCTTTCCTTAATGGAAGTCTTGAGGAAAACATCCACATGAAGCAACAAGAGGGTTTCATTGCTAAAGGCCAAGAGCACTTAGTGTGCAAGCTTAAGAGATCCATTTATGGACTTAAGCAGGCGTCAAGGTCTTGGAACATCCGGTTTGATGAGGTTATCCAGTCATATGGATTCGTGCAATGTCCGGATGAGAGCTGTGTGTACAAGAAGAGTGACGGAAACGTGGTGGCTTTCCTCGTGCTATATGTTTATGATATCTTACTTATTAGAAACAGTAAGAAAGTATTATCTAACATAGGGGTGTGGTTGTCCAAGCAGTTCGATATGAAAGATCTAGGAGAAGCCGGACACGTCCTTGGTATCAAGATAATTCGAGATCACCAGAAAAGGATGTTGTGCTTATCCCAGGCGACATATATCGACACAGTGCTAGCTAGGTTTAAAATGCAGGATTCCAAGAAAGGTTTTATACCTTTCAGGCATGGAATTCATCTATCCAAGGATATGTGTCCCCACACACAGGCTGAGATAGATGAGCTGAAGGGCATTCCATATGCTTTGGTTGTGGGAAGTCTTATGTATGCTATGCTATGCACTAGACCTGATATATACTATGCAGTCGGCATGGTAAGCAGATATCAGTCTAACCCTGGACAAGGTCACTGGACTGCGGTTAAGAATATACTCAAGTACCTAAAAAGGACTCGAGATTATATGCTGGTATACCGCTCTGATAGTCTAGTGCCTTTGGGTTACACGGACTCAGATTTTCAATCCGATAAAGATCAGAGTAAATCTATCTCAGGCTATGTGTTTACCTTGGGAGGCGGAGCCATTGCATGGAGGAGCATAAAGCAGAAATGCATTGCGGATTCCACCATGGAGGCCGAATATGTAGCTGCCTCTGAGGCTGCAAAAGAGGCCGTCTAGCTCAAGAGCTTCTTGTTGGACTTGAGCGTGGTACCTGATTTGCCTAAGAGTATCACGGTATATTGTGATAACTCGGGTGCAGTGGCAAATTCGAAGGAACCCAGAGCCCATAAGGTAAGTAAACACATAGAGAGAAAGTACCATCTTATATGAGAAATCGTTAAGAGAGGAGATGTGGCAGTGGTCAAGATTGCATCGGAGGACAATTTAGTTGATCCATTCACGAAGAGCCTTCAAGCTAAGACCTTTAACGATCACGTGGAGAAAATGGGAGTGAGATGCAGACCCGGGGTTGCCGTTTGAGTTTTTAGTAAGAGTTGGAGAGTTAGCCAGAGTGTTTTATATTTGAAAGACATGCTTCAAGTATAAGTGGGAGATTGTTGGTTTTGTATACTAGAAGACCTGTCTTTTGCATACATTATCGATGATGGTTTTATGATGATATAGAATGAATACAATTGCAGTCACTGTTTACATTTAAATTGTTATATTTACATGCATGTTCACTATACTTACATTGTAGATGACATGGTGTGGGTAAACACACGGTTAGATCATATCATCGGTTTCTTGTAATGTATTAAAAGGCTCACGGTCTAGATGGCACTGAACTCGCTATCGGTACGCCGTAGAATAATCTGATAGTTAGTTTGTCTTGACTAATTGATTATTCTAATACACGGTTAAGTGTATTGAGGAGGATCTACTTAGGATTCTATTCTCTATTCTGACCTTAAATAAGAGAATAAGAATCCACAGAGTTCGACTTCTTAACCCCTATATGTTGGCGGACATATACGTATAGTGTTTGCATCTTTGATTTATCAAAGAATGAGATTCTTTCATAGGATCAATAATCTCGATATCTTGGGTTGTGACATTTACACTTATGATGGGTCGTGCAATATGTAGGGGCACCGTGTCCTGGTGCGCCGGGTTGATGGTGTGCCCTTGAGGAAATGCAAGTTCATGCTGAAACCCTGCAGGTGGAATTTATTCCGTGCATGAGTAAAGCTTGTGTGGTACTACTCAAGGAAAAGATATTAATTAATTATAGTTGTCAGAAGCTTACATAATTAATTAATGGGCATTATATCTTAAACATGGGGAATGGCTGGACTAAAGGAGAAAACATATTCAGAAATATGTATTGAATTGGTAGGTCAGTATTATTTCTTTAGTGGAATAAAAATAATACTTAATATATTTAATTATATCCTAAGTTTATTGGATATTGGATATTAAATAAATTAATGGGCCAATTTAATATTCTTCTAGATCCCTGTTATAACCCAAAAAGAGACTGAATTGGATTGGAGATAGAACAAGAGATAGAGATAGAATTCGAGTCTAACTGGGACACTAATTTCGTCCACCCCCTTATTAATAAGAGGGTGGGGGGCACGATATTAACATCAAAAAAAATATCAACCCTCTCGTGTTCTCTTGATCTCCACAGATTCCATACTGATCTAGTAGATTTCAGCCCACCCTAAAACTAGATTCAGTCCGGGAATACAACAGAAGATCAAGGAGTGGAATAGCATCAAGGGGCGCCTATTATCATTCATACAACAGCAAGATTAGACCTTTAATCTTGTCCTCAACCCGTCATTTAATTTGTAAGTCATTTTTCGGTATTCTATGTTTCCGCTTTAGTAGAATTGAAAACCGGATTTGCATGTTAATTAAACTCGATTAATTGAAACATATGCGCTACATAAAATTATGATCTACATGATATTAGGATTAATGAACATCCAATTAGATCCTGTGGTGGTTCAATTCGAAAAAAACCGCAATATGAAATCCTAATACAACTTATACACTATATAGTATAATCAAATTGATTCTCATAAGTGAAATCTCGATAAAATCTATACACTATAGTGTAATCAATTTGATTTTACTACTAAAGTGTATATGATGTATCGAGATTTTACATGCGATGATCACTTTGATTATCGATTATGCAATCTCGAAACAACCTATACACTATAGTATAATCAAATTGATTTTCACATGTGAAATCCTAATACAACCTATACACTATATAGTATAATCAAATTAATTCTTACAAGTGAAATCCTGATAAAATCTATACACTATATTGTAATCAAACTTTGCCACAATTAATTTCAGTTTGCCACGATTAATTATAAATTTACCAGGATTAAATTCAAACATTGTCATGATTAAATTTAAATATTGCCATGATTAATTGACTACAAATATCCACGAATTGACCACATATTGCCGCGATTAATTGGCAATTAATTGGCCACAATTAATTATTAGGCACGGATTGATTCTTGGCCACGATTAATTGGCCACAATTAGTTCTTGGTCACGATTAATAAAGTTGCCATGATTAATTTTAAAAAGTCACGATTACTTAAGAAAGTTTCCATGATTAATTTTTAAATTACCACGATTAATTTCAACAAGCCACAATTAATGTAAAACATTGACACGATTAATTTCAACAAGCCACGATTAATATAAAACATTATCACAATTAATTTCAACAAGCCACGATTAGGAACATGATTATTATAATAAACCTCAATTAATTTCAAAAAGTCACGATTAGTTTTAAATGAGCCATGATTATTTTTAAACATTGCCTCGATTAATTGAAAAAAGCCACGATTAATTTTAAACGAGTCACGATTATTTTTAGACA
The DNA here is from genome assembly GCA_026008535.1 of Perilla frutescens. Lineage (NCBI taxonomy): Eukaryota > Viridiplantae > Streptophyta > Magnoliopsida > Lamiales > Lamiaceae > Perilla > Perilla frutescens. The sequence continues at coordinate 59,332,936 of BRKX01000004.1, read as the reverse complement.
TTACATCGATTAATATCACGAGCCTCAATTAATTTTAACTTAGCCACGATTAATTTTAAACGTTGTCATGATTAATTTAATGAGCCACGATTAATATAATAAGCCTCGATTAGTTTTCTAAAACCACGAAATGGGGTGGTTGGGGAATAATTTCAAACCCTATATCTATTAATCGTGGCTGTGAGATATAATCAAAGTGATCCTCGCATGTAAAATCCCGATACAACATATACACTTTGGTAAAGTCAAATTGATTACACTATAATGTATAGATTTTATCGAGATTTCACTTATAAGAATCAGTTTGATTATACTATATAGTGTATAGGTTGTATTAGGATTTCACATGTGATAATCAATTTGATTATACTATAGTTTATAGGTTGTTTCGAGATTTCATAATTGATAATCAAAGTGATCTCCGCATGTAAAATCCCGATACAACATATGCACTTTAGTAAAATCAAATTGATTACACTATAGTATATAGATTTTATTGAGATTTCACTTATGAGAATCAATTTGATTATACTATATATTGTATAGGTTGTATTAGGCTTTCACATGTGAGAATCAATTTGATTATACTATAGTGTATAGATTGTTTCAAGGTTTCATAATCGATAATCAAAGTGATCCTCGCATGTAAAATCCCAATACAACATATATACTATAGTAAAATCAAATTGATTACACTATAGTGTATAGATTTTATCGAGATTTCACTTATAAGAATCAATTTGATTATACTATATAGTGTATAGGTTGTATTAGGATTTCACATGTGATAATCAATTTAATTATACTATAGTGTATAGGTTGTTTCGAGATTTCATAATCGATAATCAAAGTGATTCTCCCAAGTAAAATTCCGATACAACATTTACACTAGATTAAAATCAAATTGATTACACTATTGTGTGGAGATTTTATCGAGATTTCACTTGTGAGAATCAATTTGATTATATTATATAGTGTATAGATTGTATTAGGATTTCATATGTGAGAATCAATTTGATTATACTATAGTGTATAGATTGTTTCAAGGTTTCATAATCGATAATCAAAGTGATCCTTGCATGTAAAATCCCAATACAACATATACACTATAGTAAAATCAAATTGATTATACTATAGTGTATAGATTTTATCGGGATTTCACTTATGAGAATTAATTTGATTATACTATATAGTGTATAGGTTGTATTAAGATTTCACATGTAATAATTAATTTAATTATACTATAGTGTATAGGTTGTTTCGAGATTTCATAATCGATAATCAAAGTGATCCTCCCAAGTAAAATCCTGATACAACATTTACACTAGATTAAAATCAAATTGATTACACTATTGTGTGGAGATTTTATCGAGATTTCACTTGTGAGAATCAATTTGATTATATTATATAGTGTATAGATTGTATTAGGATTTCACATGTGAGAATCAATTTGATTATACTATAGTGTATAGATTGTTTCAAGGTTTCATAATCGATAATCAAAGTGATCCTTGCATGTAAAATCCCCATACAACATATACACTATAGTAAAATCAAATTGATTACACTATAGTGTATAGATTTTATCGGGATTTCACTTATGAGAATCAATTTAATTATACTATATAGTGTATAGGTTGTATTAGGATTTCACATGTAATAATTAATTTAATTATACTATAGTGTATAGGTTGTTTCGAGATTTCATAATCGATAATCAAAGTGATCCTCCCAAGTAAAATCACGATACAACATTTACACTATATTAAAATCAAATTGATTACACTATTGTGTGTAGATTTTATCAAGATTTCACTTGAGAGACTCAATTTGATTATACTATATAGTGTATAGGTTGTATTAGAATTTCACACGTGAGAATCAATTTGATTATACTATAGTGTATAGATTGATTCGAGATTTCATAATCGATAATGAAAGTGATCATCGCAAGTAAAATCCTGATACAACATATACACTATAGCAAAATCAAATTGATCACATTATAATGTATAGATTTTAAATTTGCCATGACTAATTTCAATTCGCCACGATTAATTATAAATTTCCCGTGATTAAATTTAAATAAGTAAAATCAAATATGGCACGATTAATTGCCACGATAAACCAAAAACCAAATATATGGCATGATTAATTGGCGCGATAAACCAAAGACCAAACATATGGCACGAGTAATCAAATATGGCACAATTAATTTCAAAAACCAAATATAAATTGCCACGATTAATTGTCCCAACCTATTTTAAACATGGCACGATTAATTGTCCCAACCCCACTTTAAATATGAATTGGCAACGATTAATTTTTAAAAAGCCACGATTATTTAAAAAAGCTGCCACGATTAATTTTAAAAAGCTACGATTAGTTAAGAAAGTTGTCATGGTTAATTTTAAATTGCATCGATTAATTAAGAAGGTTGTCACGATTAATTAAGAAAGTTTTCACAATTAATTTAAATGGCGACGATTAATTAAGATAGTTGCCACGATTAATTTTAAATTGCAACAATTAATTAAGAAAGTTGCCACAATTAATTTTATTTGCCACAATTAATTAAAAAAGTTGCATTAAAAAAGTTGTCACGATTAATATTAAATTGTCACGATTAATTTTTAAAAAGCCACAATTATTTAAGAAAGTTGTCACGGTTAATTTTAAATTATCATGATTAATTTTAAAAAGCCACGATTAATTAAGAAAGTTACCATGATTCAATTTAATTGAGGCACATTACAAATTAATCAAGGTAATGTTTGAACATAATTGTCGATCATTTTAAATTAATCGAGACATGTACACAATTAATCGTGACTCATTGAAAAATAATCGTGGCAATGTAGACAGTTAATCATGGCTCATTGAAATTAGTTGTGGCAATGTAGACAATCAATCATGGATCATTGAAAATTAATCGTGGCTCATTTAAATTAATCGTGACAGTGCATACAATTTATCGTTGCATTTTTAAATACCAACTCTTGCATTTCAAAAAAAAATATATATATATATATATATATATATATAATTATTGTGTAGTGATAATAAATGTCAAGAGTACACTGAAACAATGATTGGGTGTGGGGATCAAGTGTGTCATAGGACAAATTACCTACAAAACTACCTATTTTTAAAAGTTTTTTTTTTCCCAATCACTATTTACCTTTGTCTACTTTTATACATTTTCACTTCAATTTTTATGCTATTCAATTGGGGACCGATCAAAAATCAATGAACCGCGGACGGTTTGATATGTTTTAAAAAAATAATTTTTATGTTTTTCTTTGACAAGCTTATGCACTTATTAGTTATAAAAATATATAATTTTATATTTTATTAATTATGAACAGATGTTTAAACTTTAAACTTTAATGTACGAAGTATATATCGATAAATAATATATAGTCAAAATGTATAAAAGTAGACAAAAGTGAATAGTTATTGGGAAAATACAATAACTTTTAAAACACAGTAGTTCTGTCGACAATTTGTACATAATAGACTTGGTCCCCACTGTCAATCATTAGTGCTCTGTACTTGTGTCAGATCATTTTCAGGGAATACAACCTAAAAGAATACATGCATCGATAATTAACGTAGAAGTAATCGATTAGAATAAAAGCATCGATTATTATTGTTTCTTCTATTGCAAAAGGGGGTGCATCGATTAAATTCAAGGACATCGATTATCTTGCAAGATGCATCGATTATCAGCAAATATCATCGATTATATTCTAAAGTGGCCGCGATTATTTTTAATGAACATCGATTATTTTTAGAAAATAATTTTTTTTTGAAAGCATCGATTGTTTTTAAAATGGTCATGGAATATAATAAATGAGGTAGTTACTGACTCTCTCAATAAATAAAACAAAAGAAATGTAGGCTTCATTAAATGAAAAGAAGGGGAAGGTTGTATCAAATTTAATACATGTTAAAGGTTACAGACTTCATTTAATGTTTTGTAACGAGGTAGGTTAAATTGTTGAATAAATAGAGTGGCTCGTGGAGATCATTTACATTATACAATACAAGCTTATTCACACCAAAATAGAATAGAAATCGACCTAGAAGAGCAGAAGTTGGAGAAATTTTTTGGAGCAAGGCGGGCGAAAGAATTTTCCGGAGAAAAAAGTAGAGCTCGAAAATTTCCAGCAATTTTCAAAGGTACATTTTGTACTTTCCATTTTTTTGAACTTATTTTGTAAATATTTATTGTTTTGATTATATATATATATATACATTGTATGTGTGTTGTTAGATTTAAATTAAAAATAGGCGACATAGAGAGACTTGGAAGTCGTACTCTTTAATATAGTTAGAAATAATCGATGCATTTAGGTAGAGTAATCGATGCATTTTTAATTTTTTTAATCAATTAGTTTTTTTATTTATTTAAATTGATTAGTTTTGGTTTATTTTTTTTTAAATTAATCGCTTAATCGATTAGTTTTTTTTAATTTTTTTAGTCGATTAGTTTATGTTAATTTTTTTCCTAATGGATTAGTTTTTGTTAGTTTTTTTAAATATTGTTTAGCGAGTGCAATAGTGAAATGCATCAATTTATTGGAAATTAAATATGCATCGATTATTTATTAACTTAAAATTCATCGATTAATTAAATAAAGTTCATCGATTATTTATTTGTGTTCATCGATTAAATTAAAAGGCATCAATTAGTTTAACAAAGTTCATCGTTTAATTATTTGTGTTCATCCACTAATTATTTGTGCACATCAACTAATTAATTGTGTTCATCGACTAATTAATTTTGTTCACCGATTAATTATTCTGCTCATCGATTAATGATTCTGCTCATCGATTAATTATTTGTCTTCATCGATTGATTTTTTAACCTGTTTTTAATCGATTAGTTTTTTTTTTTTTGAAATCGATTATTTTTTGTTTATTTTTTTTAAAATTTAATCGATACATTTTTAGAAAATAATCGCATTTTAGAAAATAATCGATGCATTTTAGAAAATAATCGATGCATTTAATTTAATTCATTTATTTTAGTAATCGATGCTTTGTTTGGATGCTTTACTTGGCATAATTCATTTATTTTTAGTAATTGATGCATTTTATTTAATTGCATTGCTATGTTAATTAATATAATTAATCCATGTTTATAAATTGCAGATGGTTAGACATCGCATTATTTTACGACACAGTGGGTGATGGGAAAGATCAGAATATATATATGGGGACGAGCAACTCGTGACGATGTCATCTGATAAGCTGTGTTTTAGATCACTTGTGAGGGAAGTGCACAAGTTGTTGCGGACTGACCCAAGCACGGTGGAGTACGAATTATTTTACCTGACCAGCACCAACACTGGGAGACGGATCAGAGCATGTTTGCAAGATGATGGAGATTTGCTCGATTTGCTTCGTGAGCAGACTGCCGAGATGGTCGTGTACGTGATTTCCAGGCAATTGGGCAGTTCTGGAGCCGGACCATCGATGAGGGACGACTATGTTCCCTACTTTCCACATGCAGAGACGCATGGTGATACTGGAGAAGAAGAGGGAGAATGAGAGAAAGAGGGAGAAGAAGAGGGGGAAGAAGAAGAAGAGGAGGAAGAACAAGAAGAGATTAATGATAGAACGAGGTTGGTGGAGTCGATGGTGACAGAATTCAGCGAATGGCTTCGCTCTTCTGCTGATCGTACAGACAAATTATTGCTCTTGGCGGGAGTCATCCCACCATCTACCACTAGTGTTCCGTTTAGAAGTGACGGGCCTTCGAGTAATTGGGTGGTTCCCCTTGCTGATTGGGACATTGCGGGCCCAGTGTCTTGGGATGAGGATGCAACACCACAATCAGATACACTGCATCAGAGAGCCATTTTCCGGACGAAGGACGATTTGACTTTGCCCATCGATATCTATCACATACAGAATCGAGTGGAGTATGTCGTGTATCGCTCGAACAGGCCACGATTGGGCTACGTTTGCAAGCATGACGGTGATTGTCCGTTCAAGTGCTTTGCCGTTGCTGATGGAGCTATGTGGAGAATATACAAGTTCAACGGCACTCACACATGCCATTTTGATATGGATCGAATTGCTCCACGACAAGTTCTTGCACGAGTGCTCGAAAAATATTTTTCCCGTAAATTAGTGGACGAGCGGGTTGTTCTAAAGCCGAAGGAGATGATGGCGGAGCTTGTTCGTGAGTTTGGCATCCATATCGACTATAGCTTCGCACTGCGCATGAGGAACATTGCCATTGAGATAGTATATGGAGACTTTGACAAGTCCTATGCATAGTTGTCCGCATACCTGCACACCCCGCATTTGATGAATCCGGGGACCCATGTAGACATGCAGATCACGAGTGATGGTCGTTTCAAGCATTCATTCCTTGCTCTCGGTCCGTGCGTCAGTGCATTTCTCTAGTATGCTCGTCCAGTAGTTGTGATTGGTGGGACTCACCTGAAGGGAAAGAATAAGGGGGTTCTCTTTATTGCTGTGACGAAGGACGACAACGAACAGATCTTACCTGTTGCAGTTGGGCTTGGACCGATAGAGAATGACGAGTCCTGGATATGGTTCCTGTCCCACTTGTGCTTGGCTCTGGGTGATATAGATGATCTTCTCATCGTTTCAGATCAGCATCAGAGCATTAAAAATGCTGTAGAGGCCGTTTTCCCGAGAGTGACGCACGAGTTGTGCTACTACCATTTGAAGAATAAGATGAAGAAGAGAGGGAGGCACGTGATGGATCTATTTAAGGAGGCTGCCTACGCGTATCGGACATATACCTTTCAGGAAAGTATGTCATCGTTGGAGCAGGTCTGTCCGAGTGCCTATCAGAAGCTGTGTAATATTGGCCCAGTCCATTGGTCCTGTGCACACTGTCCCGTACGGCGCTACGGGTTCATGACGTCTAATGCGGCGGAGAGTCTCAATGCTCGGCTATTGTGGGTGAGGAGGTTACCTGTTTGCTCACTCTTTGAGATGTTTAGATCGATTGTTGAGCAGTGGTTCGCCTGACGACCCTTCTGTGGTGTCCGAGCAGCTCTGGTGCCTCGGACTGATGGGGGGACAACCTCCTCTGCTGATGTGGAACAACAAGATCCTACATTTGCAAGCATCTTCTTCTTGTTCCCGGATCGAGCGAGAACAAATCTCACGCTCTGAGCTCTAAGCTCCAACTGCATGCTCAGGTAATATGAAGTCCCCACCTCCTCGGGAGATGGCGCCAACGTAACCACACGTGACTGCATGGAATTAATAATAATATCATTAAGATGAATTAACACATATAGATTGAATATTCTAAATAGATAAAGAAACCTCAAAACGTACCGCTCGCTGTAATAAGGTGGCTGGGTCGGTGGCAGGGAGTCTGAATGTCCACCTCAAACATTGAGGCACAGTGAGCTGTCCACTATGCACACCAGCCTCACTAGCCAACTCCGGTATCACCTCACAAGCCCATACCTATAAAGTGGATTGATGGATTAGTCACATATTCACTTGATTTCAACTAATTTAGAACAATTAAATTTAAACTAATTACCTGGAGTGCCAAGATCGGCCCGTAAAAATGATATTGTCCGGATCATGTCCCGCCCATAGCCTGTCGAGTCCTGGGGATGAGGCCGATGTAGTGCATCAACATCTGGTAAGAATATGTACCCCATGGAAATGAGTTCCATCGCTCCACATCCTCCGCTAGCGCCCACACCCATGGATCCACGATCCGGTACTGATCTAGGCACAGAATCATCCAGTATACGAACAATATGTTCGCAACCTTCACATAATCACGAGCGTCTCTGGCCATCCCCTCCACTTTGAACCTGTCCTCCATCTGTTTGACGCTCATACGCTTCCCTTCGAATAAACGATGGTACACAGATCTCAACGGAACAATATGATCGCCATTCGGATCGAATGTCGAGCCGCCGAATCGTAAACCTGACACCAGGGCGTACTCACTCGGACCGAAACACAGCTAGGAGTGATGAATATGAAACCATGCCTCCGCCCCACATGTGCACGATCCGGAGCGTGCACCTCGTACGTCATCAAAGCATGAATCACCCTCTTCTGGACGTCACCACCCCTGTAGTCCAGAAAATGTCCGAAACAGCCGGATCTGAATAGTCGAATGGCATCATCACCACCAATCTTGAGCTCTGATCATATCAATAACATCTAGTATGGCTTACACGACGACCGATGGCCTCAGGCTCCGTAACGGCAGTCTAAGCCAATCAATCTAACAACATTTTCAAAATTACAACTATTAAAGTAAATTCTTTTAATATTTCATATAAATTGGAATTTCTTATAATTTAAATTAAATTTTTTAATCGATCACTTTTTTAATTTTTTTAAATTAATCGCTTAATCGATTAATTTTTTTTAATTTTTTTAATCGATTAGTTTTCTTTTAATTTTTTTAATCGATTAGTTTTTTTTAATTTTTTTAACCGATTACTTTTTTTTTTATTTTTTTTAAAATAATCGCTTAATCGATTAGTTTTTTTAATTTTTTTAATCGATTAGTTTTTGTTAATTTTTTTAAAGTAATCGCTTAATCGATTAGTTTTTTTAATCTTTTTAATCGATTAATTTTTTTAATTTTTTTAAAATTAATCTCTTAATCGATTAGTTTTTTTTTAATTTTTTTACTCGATTATTTTTTTTTAATTTTTTTTAATCGATTAGTTTTTTTTAATTTTTTCAATTGATTAGTTTTTTTTTTAATTTTTTTTAATCGATTAGTTTTTTTTTAAAATAATCGCTTAATCGATTAGTTTTTTTTTTTAGTTTTTTTAATCGATACGTTTTTTTTTAATTTTTTTAATCGATTAATTTTTTTTAATTTTCTTTTAATCGATTAGTTTTTGTTAAGTTTTTTTTCCTAATCGATTAGTTTTTATTAGTTTTTTTTTTAAAAAAAATATCGAGTACAATAGTGAAATGCATCGATTTATTGGAAATTAAATATGCATCGATTAATGTTTTAACCTCCGCGATTAATATTAACTTAAAATTCATCGATTAATTAAATAAATTTCATCGATTATTTATTTGTGTTCATCGATTAAATTAAAAGCCATCGATTAGTTTAACAAAGTTCATCATTTAATTATTTGTGTTCATCCACTAATTAATTGTGTTCATCGACTAATTAATTGTGTTCATCGATTAATGATTGTGTTCATCGATTGATTTTTTAACGTGCATCGATTGATTAACCTGCATCGATTGATTTTTTTTAGTTTAAATTTCATCGATTAACCTGCATCGATTGATTTTTTTAATTTACTTCAGTCCTCGACTTGACTAGTTTCTAACTAGTATCGATGAACATCTAACAATAAAATAATTAACATCTAGTTTCTAATTAACATCACATAATAGAATCGATAAACATATAACAATTTTCATGCGAATTCATTAGTTTCTAACTAGCATCGATCAACATAAACATTCATAAAACATGCCAAAAAATGTGAGCATGGGATCGAAAATTACTTGAGAAGAAGACGCGGGCGGTTGTCCTTCTCCTCCTTCCATTTTCCGGCGACAAAGTTCCAAGAGAGAAAGCGGCGGCGTGCGGTTGTTCCGAGATCCAGAGATGTTTTGCTTCAAATGGTTTTTTTCCTTCAAAATTATCGCTGAAGAGAGAGAGAGAGAGAGAAAGGAGATTGCTTTTTTCTTCAAAATTATCGCAGAAGAGAGAGAGAAGAGTGGGTGCTTGCTTCAAAATAATCGAAGAAGAGAGAGAGAAGGGTGGGTGCTTTCTCTTCAATATTATCGCAGAAGAGAGAGAGAGGGTTGTTGAGATATTCAAACCCTTCAATATTATCGCAGCAGAGAGAGAGAGGGGGTTGGTGTCGATATTAAAGTTTTCAAACCCTAGTTATTAATATTCCATTATTGGGAAGGCTTGTGTAAGTTGTGTAAGGCTTTTCTGAAAAAAAAGGTACAAAAACACAGATTTGGTGGGCCCGACACAAAAAATATTGTACAGTCTATGTACTATTGTCGATGCCTTGTCTCTTTTTCTCAATTTTAATTTGCTTTTGTCGATATATCCTGGGAACCCTAATATATATTCATTTTACATTGTATTTTTTTTGTAATTTTTTAAATATAATTTAATATTATTAATTTCTATTTATATTATATTATGTATAAATTAATAACAAGTCATTCCATTTTTTATAAACGGTTTAACAGTGATCCAATTCCAATAACTCAATAATTAAACCGGTTCGAGAGAGAGAGAGAGAGTAACCTAACTCAAATTAGGAGGTAACTCAAGTCTAACCGCAGTCAACTTGAGCTCTCTACCGTTCAATCCCAGACAAATATCCCTCTCTAGCCCTTTCTTTCCTAACCCCTTTTCTTCGGCGATTTGATTTGGTCGAATGGCATCTGAGGTGGCGGCTACAACACCAGAACTCCCAGCGGAGGCGCCGGCCGCGGCGGCGAAGCAGCCGCACAAGCTCGAGAGGAAATGGACGTTTTGGTTCGACAACCAGTCCAAGCCGAAGCAGGGCGCCGCTTGGGGCTCTTCTCTTCGCAAGGGTTATACTTTCGATACTGTTGAAGAATTCTGGTGGTACGTAATGATTGACAGCCCCAAATACCCGATTTGATGAAAAACTTTGTTGCTTTAATTGATAGCATGATAAAATGTTCGGATTTGATAAAAGAAGTTTGTTCTTTTAACTCATTGTTTTGGTTTTTACTGTTTGCTTGTTGCGACTGGTGCTGGTTTCTGCGGGGGAGGATCTTGCTGTATTTTTACATAGATTCTCGAGTTCTCCTGCTGTGTTTTCTATGTTCTGTGTGTTGTACTCCGTGCTTGTCAGTTTGTACCTTGATTTAGTCTTGTTATTTATTTATCTTCTATTTATGTAGTACGGTGGATTTGGTTGTGGCTGCAATTGTTGCGTTTTATAGTTGCAAGTATTGGCTCCATAATGGAACTAAATTTGAAAGTCTTAGTTGAATCTGCGATTAATGAAGTCAAGATTTGGTGACACAAGGAACTTGGCTGTAGTCTTCAATGGGTTATCCTCGATGTGTTCGTATGATTTAGTGCCTTATGGTATGGTTTTGTTTATTCTTAATTTTATTGATATGAAAAGCACGAACAGATTAAACTACTGGGTATCCTACATTATAATGTATATATAATTCTGAAATTGTGTGTAGAAAGGAGCACACAAAGTGCTTGGGAATGTACCATAACCATGTTGAGTCGACCTATGATTTGGTCGAGCTTTGTTTCACTCTCTTAAGTGACAGCCCAAAATAAGCTTCATATATTTATGTTTTATTATGAGGGCCTAACCAGGGGTATTTAATTACTATGTAACAAATTGAGCTTAAAGTATCTATTTTAATCAATTTTTATAGTTTGATTTGCTGTAATATTTTTGATGTCATTATATTATTCCTAAATATCTGGAACTAAGGGAAGTGAACACTAGCTCTCCATGTAAAAACTAGTCTTTGAGTTATTAAATGGTATTGTTGTAATGGATAGAGTGCTGTGGTGTCTGCTGTTTCTATTGTGCTTTTTTTTGGGGGGGGGGGGGGGGTGGTGGGTGGGTGGGCAAGCACAGCATACTAATAAAATCTTTAATTGCAATGTAACATGGTGATTTCTTTGCAGTTTATATGACCAGATATTCAAACCCAGCAAGTTTCCTGCAAATGCTGACTTTCACTTATTTAAAGCTGGAGTGGAGCCCAAATGGGAAGACCCCGAGTGTGCTAATGGGGGCAAGTGGACTGTAACTAGCAGCAAAAATGCTAATCTGGACAGCATGTGGCTTGAAACTGTAAGAAATCCTTGCCCTTCAGTTCTGGTTGCTGAGTTTGTTACACATAGGCCTCACAATACAATGTAAAATTGAGAAATTGATGAACAAGAAAGTCTGAAGGACAAAATTTATTTGGCTTCACTCAATTTCAGCTGCATTGACATGCAAAGACAGTGAATTTACTATGTTGAAGAAACTTTAAGATTTTTCCATGGTGCATTTACTATGTTGAAAAAACTACAAGAATTTACCGGACTTCCTCAATACAATATGCTCTCATAATATTCAAACCATTAATATTGTCCTAATGCATCTATATGTGCAAAAATGAACAATGCTCATACTTTCTTTAGAGGGTGGGGTATATTTTGGATCAAGCCTTTGCTCAGTAAACTGAACCTTAGTGTTTTCCTCCAGGGAAATCTTGTACAACATTAGTTGGTAGAGGCCTTATATGCTGACTGAATAGTGAATACAAATAAGCTTAACAGACCGATGTTATGATCAATGAATGGACGGGGTTTGGAATTTGACATTTTCTTGAACTTCTGCGGTTTTGTTTGTAGTTAATGGCTCTAATTGGAGAACAGTTTGACGAGACTGATGAGATATGTGGAGTGGTTGCCAGTGTGCGACAAAAGCAAGATAAACTTTCATTGTGGACCAAGACTGCAGCCAATGAAGCAGCTCAGGTACTTTTCTTAGATAGCTGTTAGAAATCTAACTTGTTAATTAGCCCGCATGTTAATATTTTCTTACCTTATTTTCTCAAAATTGTGAAACTATGTTAGTGCAAAATCACTCGAAAAGTAAACCCAGAAAGGATTGGGTAGAAAAACTTGTCTTTCTATTGCATTGTCTGTTAGAACCTCCTGTACAACAGAAGACCTTGATCGGGAATTATAAAATTACCTCGTTTTCAGAAAAATCTCTTCTAGTTATATCAACCTTCTGTTGCATCATGTTAGCAATATTCTACGGGCACAAAATAATCTGAAGGAGCTAATGACTACAACTACAACTTTTTATTATATGAGGACTACTAGCGGAGTGCCAATGTTTCGAGCCTGTACAAGCTTCAGGCAATTCGGGCATTTATTAACGGCTTTTTTCATCTTTGCCATGTAGATGGGCATTGGAAGGAAGTGGAAGGATATCATTGACGTCAATGATAAGATCTCTTACAACTTTCACGTATGTTCTATTACTCTTCCTATGTGTTTTGCACTTTCATGCCTTCTTTTCTTACGCTGTTATCTTTATTTGGTTACTACAGGATGATTCCAGAAGAGATAGTAGAACAGCAAGAATTCGATACACTGTGTGAAGCAAGAGCCTAGAATGTTGTGGAGTATGTTTCTGATCGAGTTCCCTAACTCGATAGAGAGCAATGATCTTCTATTTGCACGTACTGTTATATTTGGATTGATGTATGTAACACTGATGTTTTGAGCCATTTACCTTATTACATCACCTGGGATCATACTACATATCTTCACTTTCCTGCCTTTGTATTCTGAATTTTCTCGAAACACTTCTACATGGCCGTTCGCCTAGAACACTACCTTCCCTAATTTGATCTACGTTCGAATAAGTTAATACATTTGTCACATTTCAATCTAATACGAATATCAAATGAAATAGAGGTATGCATGATCTCATATATAGAGAGGGAAACTAGGATGAGAGAGATTGTATTTGAGAAGTTACGAATACACACTAACACATCTGTATATCAAAGCGAATAGAAAAAAAGAGCATTGAAATAATGTAGAAAATGAACGTTCTTTCATCAGGCAAGAAAACCAAGCCACTCCCCATTTTTCTTGGCCAGTCGTATCAGCCCCTGCCGTTGCTTGTTGTCTGCTCCGATCGATTTGCAGAACTCTGTTATCACCTGAACAATTTTGTAATTTTGTATTTATGAGTTCAAAATTTGATAGTTTCATTTCAAACAGTAATAAATTATGGGCTGAATTTGCAATTTTGCTACCTGTGAGTGAAGAGCAATGGCTTTTCCTCGAAGCTGGTTGAACGTCTTCTTCCCAATGATGTTTCTTGTGACAATAACAAGCGGAGCAAACACGCCCCCCTTTGAACTCCCCATCATCGGCCGCGGCCGTGTCGCCACCCTGACTTGCGGCGGCGCCGCCACCTTGATCTGCAACATGGCGTGGTCTTCACCGGCTAGGGAAGTGCCCCAGCTCCCTAGAAAAGCAGAAGAAGCAGAAACTGAGGTAGCAGCCATTGAAGAATGATGGGGTGTCCAGCAGCGTAGTGCTGGAATTGAAGATAATGAACAAATCTTGAGGTTTTTTTTGGTGCGGAATGAATCAGAATTTATGTTGGAGATTTTTTCTTTGCTATATTTCTGATGAGTGGATTTTATTTCACACTATATTCATAAATATTTGTGATTTTGGTTCAGAGAAATTAGAGAGGTGAGGAGGCGTGATGAGAGCCACAGAAAACTGGTGGGCTTAGATTTTCATTTTCTTTAAATTTAATTGAGAGTTAAATTATAAGGATTTTTGTATATGGTTCCCAGCCATCTGGAGATCTTCAATTTTACTGGTTGTTTCTATTCATTGACCCCAACCATCGGATACTTGACACGTATCTTTGTAATGTTTATATTTCATTATTTTCAAATATAAACTATATATTTAAGGTAAAATTTCCTAAATCCATAACTATAAAACATTGATTTTTAAAAATCCCAAATAATCTTCATGTTTCAAAAACACCCTGAAATTACAATAAAAAATGACCTAAGGTAGTTTCTTTTGGCAAATTTACATACATTCGCCAGTGAAATGACTTGCTGAAAATAAAATTTAACAATTTAGGGACCTATTCAAACAACATACAATAGGATAGCTTAGAGGATTTTTTTTTTTTTAAATAATAAGAAGTATTATTGTTTTCGATTTCTTTTTTTTTTTCTTCTAAATTTTTATTAGAAAAGTTATGTGGGCTATTTAGTTGAATTTAGAAGGAGATTTTTTTTAACTATTCTTAGACATGCTGGCACATCAAAATTATTCAAGAAAATTTAGATTTAAAAATAATAGTAAAAATACTGAATTAAGTAGATGATTAATTGTATCTCTTATTTAGTTCGTGAATTTAGCAAATTTAACCGAAAGTATATACGACTTATTTGCCGCTTTTTCACATATTATGTAATGTATATATTTTTATTTTATTCTTAAATGTAAAAGATCATTTATGTAAGTAATTTAGCATCAGACTTATAATTATCATGAAATACATAGATAATTAATTGTATCTCTTATTTAGTTGGTGATATTACCATATAAAATAAGGTTAATATTCTCTCTCCCCCTCTCTCTCTCTCTCTCTCTCTCTTTGTCATGTGGTGTAAGATGCTTCCGGTTAGTAGTTTTCCCCTTTAGTGGGTATAATCTATCTAGCTAATGGAAATCTCATGAATGGCTGACTTTGACTTGCACTGTTGCACATTCTGGTATATTAATTTCGTGGACGAATTTCAGTCATAATTTTCAACTTGAGAAGCAAGATTCGATTTTGTCCGTAGACAATGTAAGAGCACCTTCAACCAACGTCCAACGCTACGTTTTTTAGAATGAAGAAATTGAAGGGCCTCAAGGCTCTTTTTTAAGGGATTAAATTGTTATATCACGGAGCGATCAATTACTTTATATTTTTGGATTTATGTATGTGTATGTATGTATGTATGTATGTATGTATGTATATATATATATATATATATATATATATATATATATATATATATATATATGGTTGGGTTCCAGAAGGAACCACACCCTAGGTGAAAATCGAGAATCAATCTGTACCATAGATCTCGCCTATTTGGACAGCCAAGATATGCTCCAGATTTTAAAAAAAACGCGGTAGCAATCTCGTAATAACGTCCAACTTCGCTGCCCCTGAATCTTAGTAAGGATAATATCGGAAATTTTTCAATTTCGTATTTTAGCATTATCATTTTCTATTTTAGTACTCTCATGACTTATTTTAGCATGACATTTGTGTTAGCATTAGCATAAAAAATGTCGTCGGCATTTCAAATGTCATCTTTTTATGCTTCATGATCTTCCGTTTTTAATACTGTAGTTTAGAATTTAGCATTGTATATGTGATTCACGCGTATATTTTTCAATTTAGGGTTTTAGCATTGTCATTCCCTATTTTAGCACTGTCATGACTTATTTTAGCACTGTCATGACTTATTTTAGCACTAATTTAGAAAATTGTATAAGAAATATATGAACCAGATTTTTACAAAAATACTAGTCCAATGACCTTACTGCTAGAAAATTTTGTATTTAGAATATCGAATATGTTTGATAATGCAAAAACATTATCAAAAACTGTACGTTCTTCTTAATTCCTAAGTATAACTTTGTATAGGATTTTATCTGCTAGCTGGAGGAAGTTCAGCTGATCTAGCATAGCTATAGAATGAACCAGCTCACGCGAAGCTGAGAATTAGAAGATGAAGACCTCTTGAGAAGATGCGATTGAGAATCATCAGCTTGAAGAAGTACTAGCTAGCTCTTTAGTAAATGCTCTGGGCAATAAAGCATTTACTCCGGCAATAAACTTTTTAAGAACTTGAAATTAAATTCCCTTGATTCAGTCATCGATTTTTTCTTCTAACTATTATAATTATATCTGTACGTATACATAATTGATCTTTAATATCCTAGATTTGAAGACATTCTAGCAGTGTTAATATAGTGCTAAAGTATAAACCACTAAATGGAATAGTTCAGCAGTTTTAGCACTTGCATATGCTTTTTTAGCACTTTCCATTTCTTTTTTAGCACTAGTAATTGAACTCTAAATTTCGCATTCTACTTTAGCACTGAAAGTTTTCATTTTAGCACTGAAGGTTTATACTTTAGCACTTACGTTTCCTTGTTTAGCACTGATGTTACACACCTACTAGAAATATTAAAACATTTATTACCAATGCAAAAAACGAAATACCAGCTATGCATATTTACAATTATAAGAAAGAATAATACTATCATTAATAAAAAAATAAAATATAATGTATCTAAGTCATTATATCTATAAAAATATATGTCACGTACATGCTAAAATAAGTCATGACAGTGCTAAAATAGAAAATGACAGTATTAAAAAAGGTCATGACAGTGCTAAAATAAGAAATGACAATGCTAAATAGTGCTGTTGCTGTGTATGAAGCGAAAATGATGAAGTTTCAAATGATGACTGGAGTCTCTGCATAGTCTCACCATTATCTTCTTCATTATCACCTCCCATTTCTTCAATTCCAAACACTCTCATACACTTTATGGATCAAACTCCAGATCACAGAACCTAATCAAATACAAACTGAACAATACATCTCATCAACAACCAAATAATTCAACACACCGACATATCAATCAACAAAAATCGCGATCGATTTACCAATATACAGATTTTAAAAAAATGCAGATTAACTCATAAATCCATTAAACTACTAGCATCCGAAGACACAACAAAAGGCGAATAAACGCAGAAAGAAACGAGAAAAGGGTGGAGCTAATTTACCGGAATATTTTCTCCACGGCGGTGGTGGTTCAGCGAGAGTTTATCCGCCCTTCTCCTCCATCTCCACCTGCGTCTCCTTCTTCATCTTGTTCAACACCGCTGATATCTCCGCCTTTGCCGCCTTCATCATCTTCGCTTAACAGAATTGATAAATTACAGAAATAACCTCGGTTCATTAAAAAGTTGATAATATTACAATATTGTCACCACGTTTTTTTAAGTATGTAGCATATCTTGGCCATCCAAATATACCAGATCTATGGCTCATATTGGTTCTCTGTTCTCACAGGAGGGTCTAGTTCTCACTTGATCCCATCTATATATATATATATATATATATATATATATTATTTCTAGAGTTGATAACACAATTTCAGTCTTTTTATAATTTTTTATTCTAAATTTTAATAATGTAAATTAATGTAAAACATTCACGAATCATAACTTAAATTTAAACTTCGATCCTATTTTTTCAATTCCATTATAATCCATAGAATTCATAACCAACCTCTAATTTATTATTTAATAAGCATTAACTATTTAATTTCATTGAAAGTAAATGAAAAGACACTCATACGATTTTGTTTTAAAACACCTCCCTATATTCTACATAAAAAACAGAAAATAAATTGATAAAAAAATAATGAATGAATCATAATATCTATCAAGCCAACAAAATTTTATATTTTTTTAGGGGGGCAAATTATGTCTTATTGTTAATGTTAATATGTAATAGCCCAGTGGAAAAAAAAATGTTAACGGTGCCCCCCATAGCATCCACCTATGCTTTTTTTTTTTGGTCTCCAACGTCTATAATTTGCTTATATACATATATGTGTGTTTTTATTTGGGAGAATTATCAATTTAAGGCACTAAAGATAGTTTATTTATTGATATAGATCTCGAAAAATAGATTCTATCGATTCAAGGCTTGAAAAATCTAAAACTATCAGTTTGCTTGAAAATTTAACGGTGTTAATTAAATCCCATCCAACGGAAGGTGACGCGGTTGTTAAATATCCACCTCATTTCGACAAATCATTTTTATCCTAAATTAAATTAAATGAAAAAGAATTTTATCAAATTCTTGAATCTCTCCATCTCGCGTCTCTCTGATGGCGCTGCATATAATAATTATTATTTTTTTCCTTGATTTTTTTCATGAATCAAATCTTTTACATTTGATAATGTGAAATAACTCAATCCGTGCTGGGTGTGTTTTATATGTACTGCTAACAAGTGTTCTACGATATGTTGGGAACAAACGTAAGAACATTAAATAAAAGCAGTAAAGAAACGCATGAGATTGATAACCGAATTTGGTTAATCAACCTACTCTAGGGGGACTTTCATCCAAACTTGAAGATTCGTTCACTACTCCTTCATGAAGTGTATTTAGGATCTTATACATACAGGACTCCCTCCTTATGTCGCCTATTCTTCTTCACGAACTCTTTCACTGAACAAAAGCTGTGAGATCCCTTTACAACCGTGACACTAGACTCCCTCTAGCTACCCACGACTTCAACTTACAATCTCTCCCGAGATTGCGTACAAAATGGATTAACAAAACCCCTCACGCGTTTCACTCAGAACACTCAAAAGCTAGACTATCACGTTGAACAGTTTAGGGAACAACTTCTAGCTATTATAAGAAATCACAAACCAACGACTCTCAAACACTCAATATAGAGAATCAAATATATTGGGGGCGAACCTAATTAATTCGACACCGATTGCTGTAATGAATCGGTCTTCTTATAGCTTCACTCCTTAGATTGACGTCGATCTTCAATCACATGGTAAGTGAATAATGGTTTATGATCTTTCCAAACGTGTGTAGATGCTTTCATTGCAAAGTAGGGTTAATTTCAGCACGATATCTACACCACAAGGCAGTCAAACGAACGTATCTTGACCTCCCAAACCAGATCGTCACAAGAACTTCCAAACATGGAAACTGCCATAATTAAACTGTTCCTGGGTATGTCGGGAACATCAGAGGGAACAGTTCGCCAACTGTTCTTTATTACTTGCACAGCGGAATCAACACTTTAACTTCGGGAGCATACCCACGAACACATTTTCGAACATATCTCGTCAAAATAAACTTAATGCATAATGATGACACTAACATAATGTATAACTTATGTTTGCTATTCTGTCTTTGAAAGGAACTTTGGATTGATTATATTAATTCTTGAGCATCAAATTAATTCTATAGCAATTCAATTCATTACAGAATTGCTTTAATCTTCAAATATCATTGTTATTTTATTGCCATGCATTTAAAAAGTTGATAATGATGGGTAAATGGAAACACCAACATCCCGAATTTATTAATTATTTTTTGATTTGAGGGGAAAAATTATTATCCTATATTTTTTAATTAATAGGAAAACTTAATCTATATATTTATTAAGACAGAATCGTGTGATAGAATATAAACCGTTGTCTATCACACGATTTAACATTTATATTTTAGACAATAGTTTTTTTTTTATAATTGACAATAGTCTTTGTATAATAGACAACAATTTTGAGTTAATAGACAACAATAGTGACATTTATTGTTGTATTTTTATTTTTATTTTTACTTTTTGCATTTTTCAGGACGGACTAGTTTACAATCTTTATCTTTTAACAAATTTTTGTAATCTTATTTCTTCTTTTTTTTTACTTGGAAATTTGAGAGTTATAACATTTTTTATTTTATTTTTTTATGCATAAAAATAGTTTTCATTTGTATTGCACTACAATAATAATAATACAAGTATAACATAATTTGCAATAATTTATTATTTTTCTATTTCAATTTCATGATTTAAAATGATAATAATAATATAAGTATAACATAATTTGCAATAATTTATTATTTTTCTATTTCAATTTCATGATTTAAAATAATAATAATAATAATAATAAAAGTATAACATAATTTGCAATAATTTATTATTTTTCTACTTCAATTTCACCATTTAAAGTAATTAAATAATTATATTTTTTATACATGTCACACATTCAAAGAAATCAAATACTCTTTAATCATGGATAATTATACATTGCTATGGATAAAATCGTGTTGTCTGAAATATTCCAATTCGATCTTTCTGACATGGAATTTCACTTAGTTTCTTAAATTTAATATTTTTTGTCGTGACAACACAAAATTGATCTTCTTATCTAATTAATTAATGCATGTGCATATCTTTTTATTAATTTTTAAAAATTGAACATGACATATAAAATTAAAAATAATCATAATATTATAAATCTAAAAAAATAATAATTATTTGTGCATCGCACATGAGAAATACTAGTTTGAATGGAAGGAGATTGCTTTTGGGTTGTTAATATAAAATTATCATATCTGCCAAGCCGACTGCACCCAAAATTCTTACGAGTTCTATCTTCAAAAATCCATTCAAATATTAATTTTGTTTAATATAATTTAAGATAAAAATTATTTGACAAAATGATGTGGATATTTAATGACCACATCACTTTCAGTTGGATGGAGATTTATCACTGTTAAATCTTCAAGTCTTAAATCGATAGTTTTAGATCTTTTAAGCCTTAAGTCGATAGAATTCATCTTTCGAGATCTATATCGATAGATAAACCATCATTCGGGCCTTAGATTGTTTCAACTACAAAATTTCACATATCTCTCACTTCAAATGTCAATTCGTACAAAATTCAAAATTTTCTTTATTAAATTGGATCATGATCTAAAAACTAATTGATTTAATTCTTCCAACTTCCAAGCAAATTCATCTTTTTAGATGTCCAATATTCGTCATAACATTCCTTACCCAAATTAGTCAAAATCTTAAAAATTTCCTCACAACTTTGGAAACAAATTCATTTTCCGAAGGTCCATCGTCCTAACAATCCTTACCCAAATTAGTTAGAATCTCAAAAAATTTCGCCCAACTTTAAAAACGAATTCATTTTTCGAAAGGTCCAACATTCGTCGCAACTATCATTACCTAAATTAGTCAGAAATTCAATACTTTCCAATAAACTTGATGTAGAGATGCGTATTTTTAAAGATTCCCTCCTTATGGATATTATCCTTACAGCTTTCATCCTCAATGATATTCGACACAAACTTCAAACTCATCAAGGAATAACAACACATATGGAATGAGCATTGATAAAGACGATGGTACGCCATTGATACAGACTCAATTTTGCATCTTTTTAGTTTGTCTTTTTATTCATTTTTTAGTACTTTCAATTGTGTCTAGAGTTTAGTTTGGGACAAAGTGTAACAGGGGAGAGAGAAGCACGTTTGATCCATTATGGGCATAATGAAGTGCCAACTTGATTAAGGGCATAAAGAGGATCAACTGCTGAAGCTTTGACAGTCTGTTGTGGATTTTACGCGGAAGTTCAGCAGCGAATCATTTTCAACTGACGTGGGCCCACGTGCACAGCAGTTCTAAAACTTGGGGAAGTCAGCTAGAGGAGAGAGAAGAGAAGAGATAAAGGAGAGAGAAGAGATGGAACAGCTCATCCCTATAATTTAGGAAATATGGTTGAAGTGGATCTCTCCAACTAACTTCATGCATCTACATGGGCTGGGTTGGGCCGAATTGTGGCTTTTCAAACAACTATAAATACTAGTTAACTTTCATTTTCGTGGAACAACAAGAACAAACCAGAAACACACCCTTTTGAATAGCAAGATTCGGTTTATTTTCTGTATTTAAGTGTTCTGAAAATTATGCACAGTCGAGGGCGATTTGCCCTCGACTGATGCATGTACTTGTTTTGCCCAAATCTGGAGTTGGTTCCAGATTTTAATCTAGTTTGTTTTCCTTTTATCATGAGTTATTTTTGCTTTATTTATTAGTATGTTATCTGGCTAAGTATCCAGTGTTCAAGTTGAATGTGTTGAAGGATAAAGGTGATGCGTATGCATGAGGCTAATTAGGCTTAATTTAACTCAAGTTGATTCCCAACTCCAATCTGGGAAGAATGATGACATGGTAATGACGAGGTTATGTGGCTGACCACTCGTAGTTAAACTATTGTTATTGTAAGTCAGGGTGGAAGTAATGGCGACTGAACCCTAATGAGCCACTAAGTGATAAAGCGGGCGACGAAGTCTAGAGTCGACGAAGCCCGGAGATTGAAGTATAGGTGGATATGGGCACAACGCTAAAGGGATCCCATATACCAACGTTGGGTTCCTCCGATTGAATGATGCTATCCTTGTAAACCCTCTATATGACTCTCTTCGTTGGGTCCTGAATAGTTAGAGACTAAGAGTCACCGACCATATCGCTCTTAGCGTACACAGTAAGAAGGATGTTGGGGTTTTTTCGAATTAAACCACCGCAAGATCATTTGGTTGTTCATTAATCCATGTTCATGCAAATCATATTTTTATGTAACATGCATATTTATCACGTCAAGCACAAAATCATGCAAAACGAATCTAATAAAGTGGAAGACATAGATCCGAATTACTTACAATTGTCAGACGGTCTGAGGACAAGATTAAAGATCTAATATTGCTGTTGAATGAATGCAATACTGCGCCACCTACACCTCAAAATTCGACCAACACAGTATTTGTAATATCCGGGAATCTCACTGCTTATATGAGTAAATATAATTGATGTCTTATAAGCTATTTATTTTAAATATAGCTTCTATTTTTGAATTCGTATATTCTAAAGAGGTACAAATGCGACAAGGTGGTAGAAAAAAATTGATGTAGGAAAATTATGTAAATAATTATTTGGTTAGATATTGTAAATGTTCAAGGAAGTAAAACCTAGAAAGGTAAATCTATCACATTCAATTTACTTAAGTATAATATTTTAAACGATGATTATAGAGGTTCATAAATTACGTGATTGACATGAAAATTTATTAATTAGATGTTTACAAACTATTAAAACATATAATATTATTTTATTAGATAATTGTAATTTTTGGAGATAGACATCAAAATAGAAGTGTAAATATTTGGAATTAATTTAAACATTTATTAGCCAAGATAGATAAATATATATTCACGTATTAATGGACACTTGGCAGAATGATATCACAACTATGCTTACCAAGCAAGAAGAGTATGACGGTGGTGAATATTATAAATATGATATATTTTTAAAATAATAATAATAAGACAAGGGAACACAATCTTAGAGGTTAGTATTGATTTCTATCTTTTAAGAATAATAATTTCTTTCGGTCTTTATTAGAAGAGACTAAAATTTTGGATTATGACTTTAATGATTCTCAAGAGTTTTGTAATTAGAATTTTACGGAGATCTACATACTTTAATATTATTGTTTTACAATCTTTTGATTTAATAGATTGTGCAAGATTATCCATTATTCTTAATATTAATATTCGTGAAAGGTTTCTAAGTAGTTGGATCGATAAAGTTTAGGAGGATTAAATTTAGAAATGGATTAATTACTCGATTAAATATTGTGAGTCTCAAGTAATTAAGATAATCTATTTTCACGAAAATTGTAATAGTGTAGGTGAACAACATGTTTAGTTTCTACTTCTAATTTTGGAATGGTGTCAAGTTAATAGAAAGAATATTGTTTGGTTCCATTTTAGTATTACAAAGGTTGGTTGTTAAATTGAATATTAATTTATGGTCTAATTATTTAATAGGTGGTATAAATTACAATTGGTAAAACTTGTCTAATAAGTAATATTAGTTCGGTATGAAATATTTCGTAATTTACATTAATTACTAAAGTAATTATGACTTTAGTTAAAGTGGATTTAGCATAATTTTATTTAACTAATTTTATGAGTCTAGTTAAAAGGTAACGAGTTGTAATCGTAACATTACAATATGTAACTACTAAAGTTGGATTTTACAATAATTAGTAAATTTTAAATAAGTTTATACTAATTGCAATTTAATTTATGTTGTATCTCAATTAGATTTTCTTGAGAAAGCATACGCATTAAGAATCCAAATATTGTAAGCTCTGGACATGAGGTAAGTAGAAACTCATCCTCAACTACAATGCATGGACATAGTATTATTTGACTATGTGTTTATAAATTATTATTTATTATTGTGTTATATTGTATGATTGTGTGATGCAATATACTTGTCTTATTTTATTTTCTTTGCATTAAATATCTTGTACATGAGCACGAGCATATGCATGCACGTCATGTAGATATTGTCGAGGTTGCATGCATGAAATGATTTTGAGAGAGATAAAATGTTTTGTTTGGGATTGGTCACCACCAGCCCGTGTTGAGCTGTGTTGATATTTGTGCCTCGAGTGGGATGACTTCCATGCGGGATCAAATGGAACAGGCAGGAGGCATGTCCCTTGGGGTATATGGAGGATGGTCCACTTCGACTGCACCTTTGAGGCGATGAGTGGCTGATGTTGGATGACTTTCATGTGGGATCAAAGGGAACAGGCAGGGGGCGTGTCCCTTGGGGTCCAGGAAGGATGAGCCATATGAGTGCACTAATCACATTCTGGCCAAGTGATATTGATTATATTTTGAGCTCATGACTCATGTTGGTGTCTGGTGAAGGGAGCCAAGTTCCTAAACATTAAAAATGCTTTTGAGATGACATGAAAGGATTTTATACACGAGCAATTCACATTTGTGGTGTGTTGTGTCATGCACGTGTTGTGATGCCAGTGAACATGCATGTGCATGATTTCTGCTTACTAAGCTTTAGCTCATGTAGTTCATGCATTGTAGGTGAAAGCGATAATATGTGGTGCTTCAACGCATGGATGCTTACAGCTCCGACAAGTCCTGAGAAGTGTATACATGGATGACGACCTGTGAGGAGGGCAAGAGCTTATATTATTATATTTTAATTTGCTGCTTAGCTATCGTAGGTTTGAAATTTAAATTTATCTGGATATTCTTAGAATATGTTCTACAAAGAAGGCTATAATTTCTTCATACTCTTTAGTAAATTATAATTTATAATTATTGACAACTTTACATGCAGCACATGTTAATCTATAATTTTTTTTAATGTGAACACTTTTTAATAGATAATACATATTTCTATTTTTAAAAGAGACGTCTCACCCAAATTTTTACATTACCTTATATTTTTAATTTATTTTATTGGCGTGGGTGTTACAGTATTCTACTCCAAGATCTTCTGTTGTATTTCCAGACTGTATCTAGATTCAGAGTGGGCTGAAATCTACTAGATATGCTTGTGAAATCTGTGGATAATTTTGAGAGACAAAGAGGGGCTGATTTATTATGCTATAAATTTCACCCCCCTTTCCCCTATTTATAGGGAGGTGGGTGAAATTTCCATCTCCAAACCCTACTGGGTTTGGGCCTCTATCTCAAGTTCAATATCCAGTCCACTATCAGTCAATTGGGCTACAACAGGGATCTAGAAGAATATTAAATTGGCCCACTAATTTATTTAATATCCAATATCCAATAAACTTAGGATATAATTAAATAAATTAAGTTTTACTTTTATTCCACTAAAGAAGTAAAATTGACCTACCAATTTAATACATATTTACGAATATGCTTTCTCCTTTAGTCCGGTCATTTCCCGTGTTTAAGATATAATGTTCATTAATTAATTATGTCAGCATCTGAAAGCTATAATTAATTAACATCTAAAACCTTGAGTAGTACCACACAAGTTTTACCATGTAAGGAATAAATTCCACCTGCAGGGTTTCAACATGAACTTGTGTTTCCTCAAGAGAACATCATCAACCTAGCGTACCAGGACACGGTGCTCATGTATACTGTTTGAGACATCATGTATACATTGTTATTACCCAAGATATTGAATTCGATCTACGAAAAGATCTCACCCATTGATAAATCAAAGTAATAAACAACGCACACATATGCTCGCCAATATCACATGAGTTCAGAATCCGAACTCTGTGGATCTTTATTCTCTCAGTAACTAGGTCAGAGACAGAGAATAGTATCCTATTGCAATCCTCCTCAATACACTAACGAGTGTACTAGAATAATCAGTTAGTCAAGATAGGCTAACTTATCAGATTATTCTACGGTGTACCGATGGTGTGTTCAGGACCATCTAAGCCGTGAGCTCTTTAATACTGTAATACCCCAGATTTTTGAATAAGGTTTAGAGGAATGTTAATGATAAGTTAATTAATTAAAGAAGGAATTTAATTAAGATTAGCTAAGGTTGGATGTCAGTCACGACTTTAGAAGTCAGATCGCCTTTTTGAGAAATGTGATTTTAACTATTTTATGACCATCCGTGGTCCCGTTAGAAAGGTATTAACTCAAGGAGTATACCGGTGTTTTCGGATTTTAATTCTAAAGTCATTTGAGTTCCCGGTATTGAAAAACGCATTTAAAAGAAGAATGAATAGTAACTTTTGCGTGCGTTCGTGTTTTGAGAAATTTACGAAATCCTCCTCATTAATCCAAGTCCAGTTCTGTCAGGCCCCTCTTATGGGAAATGACTCAAGGATTCCATTGGCGTTCACGGATATACATTCTGAGGTCAATCGAACACTCGGGAGCCAAATCTGTCAGTTTGAGTGAATAGTAAAAGTAATTCCAAAAAGGGAATCTTTGCTCGCCTTCCTTCTGACGAGCCTGTCATCTTCACGAAACAAGTTGGTTCACTAGTATTCGAGCCAACGAGTCTCCCGGTATTTTTAGATTTCGTGTCTGAAGTCATTTGGACCTCGACATCGAATAAAGCAGCTTTTAACCGAACCCGGGGTAACTTTTGCAATATTCCTGCACAGCAATGGCTTCCAAGGGAAGCCAAGGCTTTTCCTATATATAGGGGACCACCCCTTTAGTAATTCTTGCTCACTTTACTCTTTCCATTCACTTCTAAAAATCGAGAGGTGAAAAGCTTTGAAAGCCGAAAAGGTTCTGTCAAAATAAAAAGCGTTCTTCGTGAGTGTTCTTCAAGACGACGAGCGGAGTGGCGTGGAAGGGATGCGGTGAGGGAATGTGCTAGCGGCGCCATTGAAATCGTAGCAGGCGGCTCTGCCGCCGTTGCGATTCGACGAGACGCCGAGCTAACCACATTCCTTCGACGCACCTAATCCCGTCCATTTTTGTTCGTCGGTCTCAAATCCTATTTCTTTTCCGTCTTTAAATTCTGCATTTACTTTCCGCTCTTTACGTTCTTTGCGTTCTTCATTATTTCTCGTCTAAAGTTACATTTCGATTTCTGTTGGAATACCAAGATAATGACTTATGCGTTATATTTCTCATTCTAATTCCGTTATTGTTATTCTAAGAAGATTAACCTCGTTATTCCGTTAAAAATCCGTTCAAGCCATATGTAATTATTTTCGGAGGATTATCGTGTTTATGCCACATAATGCCAAAATTATTTTTAAGTTAAAGCATGTTGTTGCATGATAAATCCAAGCACGTTGTTTTTATAAAAATCTGGGTTAATTGTTCTTCGTGTTCGTCGAAGAAATCAACGAACATGAAGAACAGTCGAAGAACCCAGTTGAAGATCGCCCAGGAGAGAGAGAAATTGGGTCCCGCGACCGTGGGGGGTGCGCGGCCGCGCGACGCCTCCCTCGGTCCAGGACCCCGCGGGCGCGGAGGTTGCGCGGGAGCTGCCGCCGGCGCGCGACGCTTCCCCCCCGTGTTGTCCGACGCTCGTCCTTCTGACTTTTCGAGTTTTCCTTCGAGTCATGTTTTTCCGAGTAATTCTCAAGTTTAAACTAAGAATATTTTTCAAGCTTTCTCCGATTTATTTCAAGAAAATTTTTAAAGATCTTTTCCGTCTAAAAATTTAGAAATCAAGTCGAGAAATTCCATAAATAAAATAAATCCTTTTCGAATCCTTATTAGGTCAAAGTCGTGCTATCCATGTTAAGTCCTAGCTAAGGGAATATTAGTTGGGTGTTGTTTAATATCATGTTATTAGAAATCTTCGAAGGAGGCTTCTAAGTCGACGATTCGACTCTTGTAGGAGGAATCGAGCCTCGAGGAAATACTCAGAAAGATCACCCAGCTCGTTGCCTCATCTTCCGTTCCATGATCAAGGTGGGTAAATCTATACTCATCTAAAGTTTGAGCTAATAAGCTCTAGAAGCATGTTAGGGCAAAATGAGATATCCAATAAAGTATTTTTGCTCATCCTGATTGATCTCTGTACAAGGAAAAGAGAGGAATTAGAAAAGTTATATGCATGAGTATGTTGAATTGTTTTTGAGTTAGATAAAGTAAAGAAAGCTAGCATAAGTTAAGTGAGCTCTTAAGTATGTTTAGATATGCTAGAATTGTTTATTTACAATTTATGATAGCATGAAGTGTTTAGAATTGCTTTATCTGCAATCGATGTTATCCGCGTTCATCTCCTCGTATTTAAATGCTTATGCTTTGCTAGAGCTCGTATAGTTAAAGATTAAGGATTGCCTTGTTAGGGTAGCTTTAACCCTTGGTAGGCCGAGATCAGGTAGTAATAAGGTGTTAGCATTAGGCATTGCTCTAAGCTTGGTAATGCTAGCAAGAATAGTGATAAACTCGGATTTTGCATGCGTTCGGATGTACTTTGTACGTATTTTTGGAATCGAATGCATGTGTTTGTGATTGTTTTGAATTGTTTTATGTTGTGTGGGTTCAATCACGGGTTTATCAAGTTTTTACAGGAAATTGGCCGATTTTGGACGTGTTTTGGAGTGTACATGGTTGCCGGGCGGAAGGAGTGCTTGAGTTGAGACCGGGAAGGCGAAAACGGGCCGAAAAATCGCATTTCAAGAGAATGTACCACGGCACGGCCCGTGCCGTCGCACGGCACGGACCGTGTCCCGAATCATAACTTGTGACGAGATTTTGTCCAATGGCACGGACCGTGCCGTCGCACGGCACGGCCCGTGCCGCACTGTTTCGGAATTTTAGTAATTTCCTTATGCGGATCGGTTTCTCCCAAACTATTTAAGACCACTCTTTGGACGAATTTTGGGGAATTTTTGACCCCTATTATTGAAGATAGAAGAGCACGGAGAAGAGGAAGAACACGAAGAACAAAGACAATTCATCCGGCATAAGTTGTTTATGTTATTTTTATTTTAATTTTGACTATGAGTTGTGTGAACATCACCGTATTTTATCTAGTTTTTTATTTCTCCATGCACGGCTAAGCCTTTATTAATTCTAGGGTTTGCAATTAATGTTGAAACTATGCAATTAATTTAATTCTGTTATTTTTCCCTTTCGATTATTGCGTTCGAATATTTATGTGCTTATCTCTCATGCATAGGTTAGTGGCCATAATTTATGTATGCTAACTAATTAATTTGAGACCTGACGGAGAAAATTAATTAGTGGATTGAATGAATAATTTGATGCATGTTCTGAGAAATCTGTAGGAGATTTAACTGACGATTTAGGGAGTTAATAATTTGTCTAGAGACGAAAGTAATAGGCATTTTGTTAATCTACTACTACCTTGAGACCTGGCGGAGATAGATAGTTATATTTCTGTTTCTCCACCTTTAATCGAATTAAATTGGGAATTATTAGGATTGAATTACTGTATAGCGGATACATTTGATTTGCATTCCCTAGGATTAATACCCTATTAATTGTTTGAATTTGTTGAATCATTTTGTTTGCAATTGTTCAAGTTGTCTTGATTTCGATTGGTTTATTTAGTGTCGTTCAATTTTGTGTCTAGTTCTAGAAACCCGAGAAATAGGTCACCTGAATAATAGTGAATTGTTAGTTTAGTACTCAGTTTGGTCAAGTATTCAGTCCCTGTGGATACGATATTCGGTTCACCAATTATATTGCAGTGTCCTGTGTTAGTTGCAGTATAGTGCATAATAAATAGTGCATCAACTTTTTGGCGCCGTTGCCGGGGACTGAATTTGATTTTATTCTAATATTATTACTGATAAGAATCTATTACTTCAGGTAGTTTATGAAAACAAGATCTACACAGCCACACGTAGATCCTGTGCCCAATTCCCCTGATCGAGCTCACAGACAGAGGAATAAGGAACGCAGACAGCAAGAAGTCGAAATGGCGGCCAATAATGAGAACGTGGATATGGAAGCATTGGCTAGAAGACTCCGTGAGATGGAGCAGAGATTGGCTAGACAAGTGGTACCCGAGCACGAAGCAGCACCTCTAAACCAGCTGTATCGGGCACCAACTGACAGATACTTGGGAGCCGGATGGGGTGGTGGCATCGCCGCAAACAACTTTGAGCTCCGTCCAGCATTGATCAACATGGTGGCTGCAGAGCAATTCAGTGGACGAGCTACAGAAAATCCAAATGCTCATCTGGATGCATTTCTGGATATCTGCGACACTATCAAAATGAACGGCGTCAGTGACGACATCATCCACATGAGGATGTTCGTTTTCTCTCTGAGGGATCGAGCCAAGGAGTGGTTCAAGAGTTTGGACAAGGCATCCATCACTACCTGGGATCAAATGTGCCAGGCCTTTCTGGCTAAGTACTTTCCCCCATCAAAAGCTCAGAAAATAATTGCTGAAATTACTCATTTTTCACAGATGGGAGATGAGTCAATTTATGAAGCATGGGAGAGGTACAGAGATTTGCTGCGATCTTGCCCACAATATGGATTCAGCGCCGATCAACAAATCACTCACTTCTACAGTGGTTTGACTAACAATACCAAGCGATTGGTGGACGCCTCAGCTGGAGGTTGTCTGGTGAATAGAACTGCAGCCGAAGCGCTACGAATCATAGAAGAGATGGCAGCCACTAGCTATCAGTGGCCGATGGAGAGACGACAAACCAGGCCAGCCGCTGCGGTATCTGATTCTGGGATAGATGATCTGAGAGCTGAGATTGAAGATCTAAAAAAGCAAGTTCTAGAGGAGCGGCGCGCACACATGGATGTGAATGCAGTACAACAGCAAGGCTCTGAATCCTCTGCTGTAGAAGGTGTAAATTTTGTCAACCAGAGAAATTTCAACAGTGGAAACTACAACAGAGGCCAGCAAGGATTCCAGAGCAACAACATGGGGTATTATCCAAGCAATAGGAATCATCCAAATTTTTCCTATGCTAACCCCAACAACGCACTGCAATCTCCGGGTTTTGCTGCTCCCGCTACAGGCCCTTCTGAGCCAAAGAAGCCTTCACTTGAAGAGATGATGGGTCAGTTAATAGCTAATCAGAACAGCTTCATCGGAGCCACTGGAACGAAGATTACCCAGATCGAGGGAACTGTGAGTGCTCTGTCCAAGCAGTTGAATATGCTAGAGGTTCAAGTGGGCCAAATGGCGAACAATTCATCCATTCAGCACAAGCCAGGCCAGTTTCCAAGTCAATCTATGATCAACCCAAAGGATCAATGCAATGCTATTCAGCTAAGGAGTGGAACTGAGTACACGAATCATAAGTATCTACTGAAGGATGATGGCGATGATGATGTGATCGAGATAGTAGATGATGAAGCAGTTCCAGCTACAGAGGTTCCACCTACTCCTGCACCAAAAGTGGCGCCTGCCGTTACTGCCGCCCATACGATGCCCACTAGTTCAACCGCTCCGTTTTCAACTCGGCTAGCTAAGGCCAAGACTGAGCAGAAGATGGAGAAATTTATGGAGATCTTCAAAAAGGTAAACATCAACATTCTTCTGTTAGATGCTTTACAAGATATGCCTGGTTATGCCAAATTCTTGAAGGATGCCGTTTCTAAAAAAAAAAGTGGGGAAAATTTGAGACTGTGAATTTATCTGAGGAATGTAGTGCAGTCTTGCAACGGAAATTGCCTCTGAAGCAGAAGGATCCGGGTAGTTTTACTATTTCCTGTGTGATTGGAGGACGCACTTTTTGTAAAGTGTTGTGTGATTTGGGGGCTAGCATCAATCTGATGCCCTTGTCAATTTTCAAGAGATTGGAAATTGGTGATATCAAGACGACTTCTATTGCACTGCAAATGGCGGACAGATCCGTCACCTATCCTCGAGGGGTAGTGGAGGACGTATTGGTGAAAGTAGAAGACTTCATTTTTCCTGCAGATTTTGTGGTCCTCGACATGCCGGAAGACAAGCATATCCCATTGATTCTTGGTAGACCGTTCCTAGCTACAGGCCGTGCTTTGATTGATGTGCAAGACGGCCAGCTGACATTCTGGATGAATGATGAGAAGATTACATTCTCTCTGTATGATGCTATGAAGAGGCCACACGAGAGTGCATTTGATGATTGCAAATTGATCGAGTTAGTGGAGGCCGGCACCAAGGTGCCCGTTGCGTTGGAAGACCCTCTGCAGCACTGTATCCAGCACTCTATTTATTCTATTGACTCATATACCTCTCTTGATGTTGCATGTGATGAAATTTTGGGATATCTTGCTGTTTTAGATTCTATGCAGGGCTTCCCGCTGGAACCAGTCCAATACTTGGATATTTGAGATCCACCGCTTGCAAGCATTGAAAATTTTGAGACCCCTGCAGCCAAATCGGCACCTCCGCCACCTATTTTGGAGATGAAGCCACTCCCAGATCATCTGATGTATGCCTTTTTAGGTGAGAATGATACTTATCCTGTGATTGTATCTGCTTTTCTTTCTGATTCGGAGTTGGATAAGTTGTTGAGAGTGCTGAGAAAATATAAGTCTGCAATAGGTTGGCAGATTTCTGACATAAAGGGGATTAGCCCGTCTATTTGTATGCATCGTATTTTACTTGAGCAGGATTACAAGCCGAAAGTGCAAGCACAACGGAGATTGAATCCGGTGATGCAAGAGGTGGTGAGGAAAGAAGTTTTGAAACTTCTCGATGCCGGGATGATTTATGCCATATCTGACAGTGAGTGGGTGAGCCTGACTCAATGTGTTGCAAAGAAAGGAGGCATGACGATTGTAAAGGATGAGAGGAATGAGTTGATTGCTACGCGGCTAGTGACGGGATGACGTGTCTGCATTGACTACCGTGCTTTGAATGCGGCCACTCGTAAGGATCACTTTCCCCTTCTTTTTATTGACCAAATGTTGGATAGACTTGCAGGGTACGAGTATTATTACTTCTTGGATGGCTATTCGGGTTACAATCAAATTATGATTGCCCCGGAGGACCAACACAAGTCTGCGTTTACTTGCCCCTATGGTGTTTTTGCATATCGACGCGTGCCGTTTGGTCTATGCAATGCTCCAGCTACTTTTCAGAGGTGCATGATGGCCATCTTTAATGGTTTCATCAAAAAAATTATGGAGGTATTTATGGACGACTTCTCTGTTTTTGGTTCCTCCTTTGATAATTGTTTGGAGAATTTGTCTCAAGTTTTGCAGCGATGTAAGGAGACAAATTTGGTTTTGAATTGGGAGAAGTGTCATTTTATGGTACGTGAAGGTGTGGTGCTTGGCCACAAAGTCTCTGCTGCTGGGCTGGAGGTCGATCGAGCCAAAGTTGTAGCTATCGAGAAGCTACCTCCTCCTACCTCTGTTAAGGCGGTTCGTAGCTTCCTTGGCCATGCTGGATTTTACCGAAGATTCATCAAGGATTTTTCCAAAATCTCCAAGCCTCTATGTTCTCTGTTGGAGAAAGATGTGAAATTTGATTTTGATGACGAGTGCATGGAAGCCTTTGAGAAACTGAAGTTGGCTCTGGTCAGTGCCCCAATTCTAATTCAACCTAATTGGACTGAACCTTTTGTTTTGATGTGTGATGCCAGTGACCTTGCCGTTGGAGCGGTGTTGGGACAAAAGAGGGATAAATTTTTCCGAGTCATTCACTATGCCAGCAAGACACTCGACTGTGCCCAGCAAAATTACACCACCACGGAAAAGGAGTTGCTAGCAGTGGTTTTTGCTTTCGACAAATTCCGGGCTTACTTGATTGGGGTGCAAACCATTGTCTACACCGACCATGCAACTATTCGGTATCTGTTTGCCAAGAAGGATGCCAAGCTGAGATTAATTCGATGGATTCTGTTGCTGCAAGAGTTTGACATGGAGATCAAGGATCGAAAGGGTTGTGAGAATGCTGTGGCGGACCATCTGTCCCGTTTGGAGAAACCAGTGGACGGCGAAGATCCAAAGTTGCTAATAAATGAGAGCTTTCCGGATGAGCAAGTGCTAAAAGTGAAAGCCGTTGATAAAACTCCGTGGTATGCCGACATTGTGAATTACATAGTAATTCGTGTATACCCAAGGATCTCAGTTCCTACCAGTGCAAGAAATTCCTCCATGATGTGCAATTCTACTATTGGGAGGAGCCCATTCTGTACAAGAGATGCGCGGATGCCGTGATTCGGAGATGTGTTCAAGAGGATGAAATTCATGCTATCATAGAGCAGTGCCACAGTTCGCCCAGTGGAGGCCATTTTGCAGCAAATAGAACCGCCATGAAAATCCAACAAAGCGGATTCTATTGGCCGCATATTTATCGAGATTGCCATGCATTTATCTCCAAGTGCGATCGATGCCAACGGGTTGGCAATATTACCAAGAGGGATGAGATGCCGCAGAAGGCGATGATGGTTGTGGAGCTATTTGATGTGTGGGAGATAGATTTTATGGGACCATTCCCTAAATCTCGAGGATTTCTCTACATTTTGCTTGCTGTGGAGTATGTGTCTCGTTGGGTGGAAGCCGTTCCTACTACCACCAATGACTCCAAGTGGCACTTCAACAACAAGTGGCTTGGAGTATGTGTCTCGTTGGGTGGAAGCCGTTGGAGTATGGGTCGCACTTCAACAACAAGTGGCTTGGAAGTTTGCTAGCTAAATATGGTGTGAAGCACAAAGTCACATCTCCGTATCATCCTCAAGCAAATGGACAAGCCGAGCTTGCCAATCGAGAAATCAAGCAAATTCTCGAGAAGACTGTGGTGCATCGAAAGGATTGGGCGGATCGTATGGATGATGCTCTGTGGGACTATCGTACGGCATATAAAGCTCCAATTGGTATGTCCCCTTACCAGCTTGTTTTTGGTAAATCTTGTCATTTACCCGTAGAAATTGAGCATAAGGCGTATTGGGCTGTGAGAAAGATCAATTTTGAGTTCCAAGGAGCTGGAGTTGAGAGAGCTCATCAATTGTTGGAATTGGAGGAATGGAGAAACGAAGCTTTTGAAAATTCATGCATCTATAAAAAGAGGGCCAGCAAATTCCATGACCGTGTCATCAAGCAAAAGGAGTTCGCCCCCGGAGATGAAGTTCTTATTTATGATTCACAATTGAGATTATTTCCGGGCAAACTCAAATCTAGGTGGACGGGTCCATTTGTGGTGTACAAGACAAGTTGGAATGGCACTTGTGAATTATTGCGTGCCGATAGAAGCACATTTGCAGTTAATGGACACCGCCTCAAACACTACTTCCGACACCCAACTGAAGAAAGAGATTTACGGGTCACACTTCTCAATGATCCATGAGACTCCATGAGGTATCGTCTAGCTAAAGACATTAAATGAAGCACTTGGTGGGAGGTAACCCACCGTTTTTAGTTTTCTTTTCAGTTTTATTTTTGTTTTGTTTTGTTTTTCCTTTTTCTTTTAGTTTTTTTTTCTTTTTTTCGTGTGTTGTTTGTTTTTTTTATTATTTTTTTTTATTTTTTGCACTTTCGGCAGTTTAAAAAAAACAAAAAAAAAAATTGAATTTCGGCACGGCCCGTGCCGTCGTACGGCACGGACCGTGCCCCGAAACAAACCAAGTCCCGAACTCTCGGTATTGATGGCACGGACCGTGCCGTTCAACAGCACAGCCCGTGCCGAAGCGCACGCCTAGCCCGCATCCCCTTTTATTTCAGGTATGCTCTCTTTCTTCCTCACTTTCACACACGAACACACACCTAATTTTTCAAGAAAATTTCGCCCCTCTACCTCTCCAATTCCCCTAGGACTAGATTTCTCCCCCTCCTCACCTCCCCATCTTCTATTCTTGCCTTGGGTTCTCCTCCACCATTCCAATTGAGGCATTGCAAGGAAATATTTGAAGTTTCCCCCAATTGTGCCCTAGGTCGGATTTTGTTGAATTTCTCCCCAAAGGTGCGAAATTTCTTACTCTCTTCCTCTTTCACGTTGCTTGGTGTTGTTGGACGATGATGGGTTTGCTTGGAATTGCTATATTTGGTGATTTAATTCTCTTTTCTCTTTGGAACATTTTATCAACCATGTGGCATGCGTGGGATTTTGAGTGCAATTGATGGTTTTCTTTTGTCCTAATGCTTCTCATGCTTTCATGTCACCTTCGTAGGCTTGGTGTCGTTGTTGTGAGGCGATTGTTGGGGGGGGGGTGCATGGTTTTAATATAGGATTTAGATTTTGATTCTTTTGATTAATATAGGATTGTATGGGGGGTAGATTTTGGTTTTGACTTGTTTTTGAATTCATGATTGTGGGCATTGGATACAATATTTCCCACTTTGCATGCGTTAGAGTATGTACATGTTTTTTATAACATATAGGGTGCGACTTTGCTTTATCGTGTCTCTCGTGAGCTTATTTTTGATCATTGTTAGGTGCCCCTTCTTTCTCATGGCACCAAGAGTTGCTCGTGGTCGATGTGGAGGACGGGGAGTAGCCCCCGAGAACCCCAATGACCCACTCAATTTTGGGGTCGTTTTGAATGATTTTGAGCATCATGACCGTTGGGACTGGCTTGTTCAATTGGAGTGCCTTCCCTCGCGTTACCCGGACACTACCGTGCTTTGCGCTCTCGGATTGAATGAGGATTTTTGGAACCTTTGCCACTGGGGAGGGGTGAGCTATGTGTTGGAAGGACAATGGCCTTCCTATCGACGAATGATGTTGGAGTTTTTGAGCACTGTCTCGTGTCACAAACGGAGAGGAGCCCGGTACCCATCTAGCATTTCTTTTCAGCTGGACAATCGTCCTTTCACCATTTCTTTGGAGGACTTGAATGAAATTTTCTACGATGAGTGTGGAAATCCTACTGAGTATGCTTGGGACGATGACGCCTTTTGGAAGGCTCTCACAAGGGTGAATGAAGCTGATCTTGGCTCTAGCTTCCGGCCTCGCACGGCCAAGGCATCCATGATCCGCAACCCCGTCTTCCGCTTCTTGCAAAGAGCGTGTGCCAATGCTCTTTTTGCGAGATATGATAGCGGCACGGTCCAAAGTCGCGAGATCTTCTACTTGTGGTGTGCTCTGAAGCGACAAGGTTTCAATCTGGGGGCCCACATAGCTGCGCACTTGAGCCACGCAGCCGCCAAGAAAAGCGGTGTTCTCATTTGTGGCGGAATCATCACGCCAATTGCGGAGTATTGCGGGGTTGACTTCATGGATTGGGAGGTGCTGCCTGGAAATATGGTAATGTCTGCTGAGACGTTGATTAACATGGATGTCTTATGCGTGGATCGGGCTGGAAGGTGCTTCTTCACTCAAAAGTCAGCCGGTCATTTCCCCTTGCCAAATCGTCATCTGACGAGAGTGTCTGACTGGCGCCACTCCGAAAATTGGAGTATGTCTTCACCGACCCATCAAGCCGCCATGACCGCCAATCAGCCGGTGTTGCCCTTTCGAGCACGTGTGGTCGAATTAGCGGATGATGAGGATGATGAAGCGGAGGAGGAGGCCGGGCAATCTGCTGGAGATGATGGCGGAACAAGTACCGGGGGTGCTGACTCGCAGGTGGACACTGATGCCCCCTCTAGTTCCCGAGTTGGAGGACATCGTCAAGCTCGCCCCCGCTCAGCTGAGGAGCGCTTGGATGATGTGGAGGGCCGTCTCTCATCGGTCGAATCGGAGATGCAAGGACTGCGGGGCGAGTTCACCCACATGAACACGCGAGTAGGATCCATCGACTCCAATGTAGCTACAATGCTACAAATGATGCAGCAGTGGTGGTTGCAGTTTTCCCCTAATCCGCGTCCGCCCTGATTCCTTTTGAGGTTAGCGGTTCAAGGTTTTCCCATCCGTTTCTTCAAACTTATGCTCGTTTGAGAATAAGTTTGGGGGGTGGATGGACGTCATGCCTTGAATCCCTGTTCTAAAAATTTCTTTTACTCATTTTTTTCATTTAGTTAGTCCACTTGCATTAGTTAGGGGTTTAGTTAGTAAGCACGTTTATTGCTTTCTTGTATGATGCCGGGTGTATGATGGATTGGATTATTCTCATGCATTGTGTTGTGATGAATGATGATTGCCAATGATGAATGTTGGGTTTGTTGACATTGATTATCTTGATTGAGTGTACTATGAGCATGATAGGTGAAATTGCGACGAATTGCTTGGTTGTCTTGACCTGTGACGGTCCTGTGAGCTTTTGAGCCTTATATTCATTTTCTTGTGTGTGAACGCTGGATTATTGATTGAATGTCTAGAACTTGCCTCTTGTCTGCTCAAGTTTAACAGAATGTTGTGGGATTTCGAGATGATTTAAGGCCGTTTTAGATTAACCCTCTTCTTATCTTGTTCATTCTTGGCCACAACATTTCAAATGTCCATTGTAAGCCCCGTTGAGCCATTGAGCCATTTCTTGTTAGCCAATATGATTCCATCTTGTTGTCAATATGTTTTTGTTCACTCGGACTTGTTTGGGTGGTAGAACAATTGAGGAGGGATGAATTATTTTGATGAACTTTGGAGAGAATAAATTGATGGATGCAAAAGGAGATTCAATAAAAGAAAAGGTTGATGAAAAAGAAAAAAAAATAAAAAATAAAAAAATAAAAAAGAAGAGAAAAGGAAAGAAATTGTAGTTAAGCGACCATAAACATAATTTGGCGATGTTTTTAATTGCATGGTGTTGGAAAAGGAGGAAGAGAACTAGACAAAGTCTAGTTCTACTCGGTTAGTATTGGGAGTCGAGTGTTAAGTGAGGAAGTAATGGGTGCAATCTAGCTCAACATGTCCGATTTAGTCACTTGGCCTATATTTTCCCTACCTTGTCCAAAGAGCCTACATTACAACCCGATTATGAAGTCCTTTTTGATCTTAATTCCACATTGCATTGCATGTAAAGGTGAGATAAGATAATGTGGCAAGCTTATGGTTAATTCTTCAATATATCCAATTTTGAGTGCTTATAATTTGCTATTCTAAACACTTGAGAGTGAGTGATACACGAACCCGGTGAGGTCGTTGGTTCAAGGCTAAAGACAAGATAGTAGTCGTGTTGTGCCATAATATTTTTGCTCATTGTGTTCTTGATCTTGATGATTGATATTTGTGGTACCTGAGGCAATGAATTGTCAAACATCCTCTCTATGTTTGAGTTTAATTATTTCTTTTGTTTGTTCGAGGACGACCAATGAGTAAGCTTGGGGGAGTTGATAAACTCAGATTTTGCATGCGTTCGGATGTACTTTGTACGTATTTTTGGAATCGAATGCATGTGTTTGTGATTGTTTTAAATTGTTTTATGTTGTGTGGGTTCAATCACGGGTTTATCAAGTTTTGACAGGAAATTGGCTGATTTTGGACGTGTTTTGGAGTGTACATGGTTGTCGGGCGGAAGGAGTGCTTGAGTTGAGACCAGGAAGGTGAAAACGGGCCAAAAAATCGCATTTCAAGAGAATGTACCACGGCACGGCCCGTGCCATCGCACGGCACGGACCGTGCCCTGAAGCAACCGAAGATCAAACTCCCTGTATCAACGGCACGGCCCGTGCCGTCGCACGGCACGGACCGTGTCCCGAACCGTAACTTGTGACGGGATTTTGTCCAATGGCACGGACCGTGCCGTACTGTTTCGGAATTTTAGTAATTTCCTTATGCGGATCGGTTTCTCCCAAACTATTTAAGACCACTCTTTGGATGAATTTTGGGGAATTTTTGACCCCTATTATTGAAGATAGAAGAGCACGGAGAAGAGGAAGAACACGAAGAACAAAGACAATTCATCCGGCATAAGTTGTTTGTGTTATTTTTATTTTAATTTTGACTATGAGTTGTGTGAACATCACCGTATTTTATCTAGTTTTTTATTTCGCCATGCACGGCTAAGCCTTTATTAATTCTAGGGTTTGCAATTAATGTTAAAACTATGCAATTAATTTAATTCTGTTATTTTTCCCTTTCGATTATTGCGTTCGAATATTCATGTGCTTATCTCTCATGCATAGGTTAGTGGCCATAATTTATGTATGCTAACTAATTAATTTGAGACCTGACGGAGAAAATTAATTAGTGGATTGAATGAATAATTTGATGCATGTTCTGAGAAATTTGTAGGAGATTTAACTGACGATTTAGGGAGTTAATAATTTGTCTAGAGACGAAAGTAATAGGTATTTTGTTAATCTACTACTACCTTGAGACCTGGCGGAGATATGTAGTTATATTTATGTTTCTCCACCTTTAATCGAATTAAATTGGGAATTATTAGGATTGAATTACTGTATAGCGGATACATTTGATTTGCATTCCCTAGGATTAATACCCTATTAATTGTTTGAATTTGTTGAATCATTTTGTTTGCAATTGTTCAAGTTGTCTTGATTTCGATTGGTTTATTTAGTGTCGTTCAATTTTGTGTCTAGTTCTAGAAACCCGAGAAATAGGTCACCTGGATAATAGTGAATTGTTAGTTTAGTACTCAGTTTGGTCAAGTATTCAGTCCCTGTGGATACGATATTCGGTTCACTAGTTATATTGCAGTGTCCTGTGTTAGTTGCAGTATAGTGCATAATAAATAGTGCATCAAATAGGAAGAAAAGGAGCTTAGCATCCACTTAAGCAGGATTTGAGCTCAGGACTATTAAGGTAGTCACTGCGGGGTTTTTCCCTCGTAAAAACGTTCCGATATTTGAGGTAACCCCTCTTCTATCCTATGGCATGCCTAAGGGTACAGTTGACGACAGGTTTGAGCCTAGTTGGGCCCAAAAAGAAAAGAAAAGGTTTTACGGATATGGAGAGGGCTTTTGCGTTTTGCTCTCCGTATACCGCCTATTAATCATTGGATATCTTGAAAGTTATAAAA
Organism: Perilla frutescens; assembly: GCA_026008535.1. Taxonomy (NCBI): domain Eukaryota; kingdom Viridiplantae; phylum Streptophyta; class Magnoliopsida; order Lamiales; family Lamiaceae; genus Perilla; species Perilla frutescens. Next base: position 59,291,687 of record BRKX01000004.1, on the reverse strand, counting down.
GCATTTTCGCTAAAACCCACTGAGTACATTAGTGCTCATGCCCTCTCTTTTCAAATGTTTTCAGGTTGAGATGCTGAGGATGCTGGTGGGTGTGAATGTGGGTTGGCTGCCAAGACTATTTTGTTATTATCTAATGTTTCCATGAAATCCTACTTCGTGATCTGCTACTCTGATACACTCTTTTTAATTCTGTTTAAATCCTATTATGATTAGCAAGACTCTATGAATAATCTCCTCGGAATCGATTTAATACTTATAAGATGCATATTATGTTATCTCTGTTTTTAAGTACGATCTCCGTTCACCTGCAAAGAGGTCTAACAAGTTGGTATCTGATTGATTAGCCGTTCTTTCCGCTTAAGCATGTTTTCTTTTAATCCAAGTAAACCCGAGCATTTCCATATAACTTCTAAGGCACGTCTTGATTCTTAAAACTCTTGATAAATCCCCCATCTTTATGCATTAACCCCATAATAACACCCCGTCCCTACTCATAAATCCCTATCTCGGGACCGGGCTGTTACAGTTGGTATCAGAGCAGGTTTGCAACTCTGCAGACCTGTCTCTTTGTTTGAAATAAGTTAATAAGTCTATGTGGATACAAGTCGTTCTCTGATAAGTTAAAGCAGCAACCCACAGCTCGCCATCACCCTCGCACTCTCAACCAAAAATCAAGGTATGATAGTATAGAAATTTTGGATTTTGGATTCATGATTTTGGAATACAGGAAGGGAAAAGATTTGAGCAAGCATACCTGTTTTATGGACAAGAGAAAAACCGTGAGAATGAAATTCCAAGTAAAAGGTGTTCGGGTAAGATGATTTCCCAGATGGAAAGTTTGTGAAAAGATTTCTCGATCCCAAAATGACTTAAAATCATTCTCAAAATTTTGACTCAAAAGAAAAGGTAAACAATGTATGTTTAAAGAACTTTGGGCACCAAGATTTTTATAAAAGTTGTCAACTGCTTCATAAAAAGGAATTAAGCATGCAAGATTAATCTAGACATTAGGAGGACCTTAGGTCTCCCTTTTAAATCCAGACTGACTAAGTTATTCTCTTCTAGATGGTTAAGCGTCATTCGACAGCTAGGAAGAGCGTACCTCTTTTCCGCCCTGTGCAAGAAAGAGTTGAGAGATTCAGAAGAGAAACTTGGAATGGCAACGAACAGTTGCAGTCCTACATGGCGAGATACCTCGAAAGGTGGGCCTGGGCAAATGGCTACAGAGGAGAGCCCGAGAGTGTATCCGACTTGGAAACGTGCATCCGCATGTGCGAGCATGCGCTACCTGCTTGGAGGCCTACAATGTACCGTATCCTGCAAAGCACGATCACCCGCGATCCCGAGACGTACGCTGAAATCGGAAATCTGACGGAATTCTCATCAGCCTTAATGGCTCGTTGGGTATCGGAGTATGGCCACGTGCACGCCTTAGCGAGCAACAAGAAGATGAGCAAAATCCCTCTCTCGTGGTAGAGCTAGAACTACAAAGGGTGACTCTCAACAGTCCCCCCTGGATTTCAAGTGCCACGTCCTCACGACGAAGGAACCACAGGAGCAGGACCCTCAAATGCCCGAATCGTGAACCACACCGAGTCCCTATTCTCCTGCACTCCTCAAGTGAACCAGTGGACCCCTGTGTCCACTTCTCAGGGTCTGGGACAGTGTATGCCCCATCAGTATCCTGAAGGGAGTGTTCGCATGAGGACATTCAAGTTCACCGTCCCGGAAACGGTTGATATTGGAGACGAAGAAGAAGAAGACGAGGACCCGGAAGAAGGCGAAGAGGAAATAGGATCGCCATGCAAGGAAAAGAGTAAAGGCCCGGCTCATGATTGAGCATAGAAAGGAGATGTAGAAGGTGTTGTTGTTAGAACACCTAGATATCTAATCCATCTGTTTGCCTGTAATCTAATATCCGCTCTGACCAAGACTTTAATATGTAATAGATGCTTTAAGATTTCAAAACCCAATAGTGGAAGTGAATTTTCCAAGAGACTGCCCTATCCCGGTTGCAATCCATAATTTACTATATCGATTCCAAAGTCCTCTAAAATGAGGCAATTTTCCCATCATGTTTGAATGACGTCTAAATTTTCATTTTATCTATCTTGTGCAATTAAAAGACCTTATCAAGAGGCATTCTTGCTTTGTGTAATTTAATCAAACCTCGCTAATATCTAGTTCTTTAGAATGCCGCCTCGAAGACGTCAAGCCGAGAATGAGGATGAGAACGAACCTGAGCAAGCCCCAAACCTTGGTCCAAAAGCCGAAAGTGTGTTTCTCAAACACAATCCTCTATCGTTTAATGGTTTAGGAGATCCAATGGATGCCGAAAAATGGGTTCGCTCCTTAGAACGAATCTTCGATTTCATAGCTTGCTCTGAAGGAGAGAAACTAATTTGCTCTCTTTTCATGCTAACGGAGGATGCGGACTACTGGTGGGAGTCCGTTCGAAGGACCATAACCCCGGATCAATGGGAAGACTATAGTTGGGAAGATTTCAAGCACGATCTGTATCAGAAGTATATCCCGGATTGTTACCGAGAGGCAAAAGAGATGGAGTTCTGGAATCTAAAGCAAGGGAATAAGATAGTGTCGGAATACGATAGAGAATTCAACTAGTTGTCAAGGCATTGACGCGCTGTCATTTCGCGCGCAAAAATATATTTATAAACTCCTGTGCCCACAGCGAGCGTAGCTAGCCAATGAGTACGGGTCGATCCCACAGAGAGCTGTTGCGATTCTATCTTCAAGTACCAATCACAAAGGGGGTTTTGGTGTTGTCACTAAACTGAATGTAAATCTGCAAAATAAACTAAAGAAAACTATCAAATAACAAAAGGTTCTGGCATTTGAATTAGATCTTGGTTAAACATAAAACAACTCGATCATGGGCACACCGATTTTCATACATGATAGGTCATCTAGTTATGGTGACCGGATTCCTCTCTGCGTCTCCTCATCCATCCTTTCATTTTAGGTTTAAAAGTGATTCCTCTTCGATTAAACCCCTAACCAGTTACCCACCTCCCGATTCCTCTAAGAGATGTAAGCAAGCAAGCAGCAGTGTGCCCTAGACGGACCCAGATCTGTTGTGTTCAACTGATTCCTCTTGTGCCCACAACACCCCATTAATTCCCTTATTACTATATGAACCGACACATAGTCACGATTCGCCAATTCAATTAATAGTGGTGTGCCCTCTTTACCTAACGAGTGATCAGCCACATTGGGCACTTCAGACACACACTCACGTGGAACAAGGCACAAGAATTAACGGAAACTAATCATGCATTACTATGCCCATTTTGGCCTCACGAGTCCAGATTTATGCTTAATCCAATTTCATCATTCAAACGCCAGAATTAAGGATCTAGCCGAGAAGGCTAGACATAATTAAACTTGCAGAATTTAAAGACATAAAAATAAACGAAAACTTACGGATTTAATTAAGCAAAAAAATCGACTCCAACGTCGATAAACATAAACATAACCTAAGTCTCGAAGGTTTAAGACCTTTCGGATTGTTTGGCTGCCTAAGCAGCGTACGGAAAATAAATTGCAGAAATGTAAATTGTTTTTGAGTGTCTAAAAGCTTCTTTTTCCAGAAATTAAACTTGTTTAAATAACTACATTCCCGAGTAGAGTTTCCCCCACAGGCGGGGGTCTTCTGCTGAAAATCCGGAACGGCATGCCCTAGCTGACTGGACTGGATAAGCTTCAGCTTTAACAAATCCCTATTTTTTAGGGATTGCTCTTATCTCCTCAGATTGAGCTTTATCTCTTCGTCTGAGCTTATCCTTTTGTTGCAGCACCTTCCAGGAGTCCAGCTTAGCTCCAACTCTTCCCGTGGATAATGTAGCTATCTTCCCACCAGCTGTTCTTCAACTAAATCCCGAATTTCACTGGAATGCCCATTCTGCCCTGTGGTCGAGTCTGTGCGAGTACTGTGGGCACGACATCATCTGTCAGTTCCATCCATATCTGATATGCCCACTTCACTGACCGAATGTGGGATGGATACTGAGGACGTCCTCTGTGCCACTGATGAACATATGTGCAAGATAATCGTGAATAACTGGGCATAAAATGCCCCTTCCGCCAGACTCGACTCTTGAAATGCCCTTTGACCGCAACCTGGTTCTTTTCGACTCAAAACACACTAAAAAGGACATTTATACACGATAAAATGCCCCTAAAAACACGAAATAAATGGACTTATCACACCCACACACTTTTAGCATGATTGTCCTCAAGCATGGGGTGCAACGCATCCAGAAAGAAAAGAAAGGAGAAAAGAAACAGACTCAAGACACAAGCATGCAAACTGTAACTCCGTGTGAGCACATCAGAAATAATCCAACAAAAATTGCAAATTCCAGCACACCTAAAATAGGTCAAAAATGAGTTTTAGCTAAGTGTTCCTCACAGACTCTCTTCACTCAGTGTATACTCTCATCTCGGCTGTAATTCTGTGCAAATTCGTCCCATAAGTTTACCAATGTTCTGCTGTTCATTCTCCAGAAACCATGATACATTAGTATCAATAGGGCTTTTGAGGCTACAGTTGGGCATTTTAAGTGGGAGGGGTTTTTTTATTGTTTGTACAGACCCCTCCCCAGCTCCTTTCTATTCTCTACCCTCCTGTGCCCTGTTCAGGCACTGAATCCTTCTTATTTCGGGCATTCTAAACACTTAGAACTTGGGGGAATTTTATTCAGACTATTTTTTTCTTTTTCCTTTTTTTTTTCTTCTTTTTTTTTATTTTATTTTATTCTCCCCCTATCTTTTCTCTGGCCCTTCATATATATATGCCTTCCCAGAAAACATTTTGCCTTACCCTTTTTTTTAGGTTTTATAATGCCCTGGCTAAGTATAAACCATCCCAGAACAAAATCGGCCAGGGCATTTCATAGGCTCAAAAGGGGGTGCAAGGGCTGTGTCATTGGTGGGAGGTATTTATTTCAGTGGTTCAGTGAAACATGGCCTATCTTATCTACCTATGCATCAACAATTCCCAGAATTAAACACAGAACAAAGGCAAATTCTAGAACATCTTAAGCACAGAATCATTCACACTCATGAATGAAAGAAAACTGTAATTTGAAGCATACAGCTTATAGGCTCAAGTCTCACAGGGCATGCTAAAACTCGTTCGTCATCCCTATCTTAATTGGGCATGCTGATTTTTCTGTAAAGCAATTAAAGTTGGATCATAACGTGAAATGCCCCACACAGACTCACAGATAAGCATGCTTTGACTCAACTACCTACCCACACACTTTGCAACTTGCAAAGTGTGGACACAGACTCAAACAACAAAAACAAAGAAAAAGAACAACAAAAACAAAACAAAACAAAACCTAATCTAAAGGACAGAAAGAACTAGGTCAATCGGTTGCAGGCGTTGGGTAGGAGAACCCAACATGCTTGAAATAGGCCTTCAGGGCTGCTTCGATTCGGGTTAGCTTTTCATTGGTTTAGAACTGGGCATTCTCGATCAACTCAAGTCTCCTTGCGATCACTGCGACTGGGTGCTCCCTCTACGGTGCCTTCCCTGCTGGTGGTTTCTTCGATGTACCTGCAATAGCTAAAAGCATGCTCGAGGGGTCTGCCCCCGGCACAAAGAAAGCAGGCTTTCCATCCTCATCGTCAACCACGTCTTGCATTCTCCTCAGGCAATTTAGATCAAAATACTCACGGGGAAGGGGGGTCAAATCAGTTTCATGCAAATCAAGGAGCCTATATCTAACCGCAATCTGGGTGATCAATTGGGCACAAGAGATACGATGCCTAGGGTGTGTTTTGATTTCCCGAAAATGTGCAATGGCCACAGAACCAAAATTGATTTTAATTTTATGAACCATGCACCATAAAATGAATAGCTCCTGATTAGTGATTGAATTAGAGCTATCCTTACGGCCGAAAAAATTGTAGGCCAACACCCTATGGCAGAATCTCAAAGCATCATTATTTAAACAATATCCCTTTGTGGATCCGCTTTGAAAAACAGATCCATCCCCAATATCTACCCACTTTGCGTCGACTCCTTCTGCAGAGTCGGGCACTATAGTCACGGCATCGACATACTCCTCCTCCTGGAGGTCCAAGTATGTTACAATGCCCAGCAACATATTCAGGTCATCAGCAGACACAGAATAGTTTCTACCCATCAGCTTAAAGGTTAAAACCCTAGTGGAAGTAGCAGGCTTGTTCACAGCTTTAATTTTCAAGTTCTGGACAAAATCACGAGACAACGATGGAAAAATAACACACTCCATATCTAAAAAGTATTCCCAACCAATTGCAGAAAATAAATCCCGTACCTCCTGCTCTATTCCGAGAGCTGCAAGCGTCTCACGGTGGACTCCTTTTGAGTTGATAATGCCCCTGACTGGTGGCGGGCCACTGCTGGGCTTACTCGGTGTGGGGCTCCCCACTCTTCTGCCTCTTTTAGGCACAGGGGCTGAAATGCCCTCTTCAGCTTTCCTCTTCTGTGAAGAGGCCTCTCCAGCCAGCTTGGCTCCGGCTTTCATTCCAATAGATTTCCCCACCCTTCGCTTGGGTGAGGAGTCCTCCGAGGGCTCTTCAGAGCCTGCTTGCATTTGAGAGGGCGCACTGGGCTCCTCCTGCTCCTTCTCTTCTTCAGTGTCCCCTTGCTGGGACATCTCTGGCTCGGTTGGCTCTGGAATGGGCTCTCCAACCTTTCTTTTTCCCTTAGCTTTCTCCAGTGCCCGCTTCTTGATGTCAGCGGGTGCCTCTTCTTCTTCGAACAGGGGTACCTTCTTTGGTTGGGGCTCAACCTCAATGTCTTCAATCTCAGTTAGGTATTTGTCCAAGTCGGCGTCTCTGTCTCCTTCATCTTCAGCCTCTTCTCTCCCTTCAACTTCCTCTCCTTCCTCTTCGTCTTCCAAGTCCTCAATCTCTACAGACGGCACAGGAGTCGGAACCTTAACGGGCTTCTTGGCTTTCTTCTTCTCAGCCCCTTTCTTCGGCTTTGGCTCAGGCTTTTTAGTAGCCTCTTCCTCTTGCGTGCCTTCAGTAGTTGCCTCAGCATCTTGCTGCTCCGTTTGAGTTGGAGTAGCGGAGCTCTCTTCCGTCGCCTCAACTTCAGGCGTAGGCTCCTGTTCCGGTGGGGTCTCCTTGGGTAGCTTGCTCGAAGCGGCTGCTTCAGCTGCAGCCTTCCCCTTAGGTTTCGCAGAGGGTTTCTTTACCACCTTCGTTGGGGAGGGCTCTTCAGAGACAGCGGGGGTCTCGAAGTCCAGGCGTGCCTTAGGTCCAGCCTTTGGAGCGACCTTCTTACCTCTCGTCTTCGCCATTGTTGGAGTTTGAAGGTTTTCAGAAATTAGGGTTGCAGAAGAAAATCGAGAGAGAAGATTCTGATTTTTTGCAAAAGCGAGTGAAAGTGATAGTGGAGATTTTGTGGGGTAAGGCTTTTATATTAAGGGATTACTATTCATGATTTGACTTGTGACTCTTCAAATTCCTTAGGAGTCTCCTGGATCAGTATGCCCTGTGCTAATGGATAAGCCTTATCCCTGAAAAATCGGAACAAACTTTATCTCTCCAGCGTGCCTCACTTCAGAATCCCTATTCCTAAGGGATTTATTTTTATCTTCATCTTTCTCTCTCCTTATCTAAACCTGCGAACACCATGCTTATCCAAAACAAGCGTAAAATTGCTCCCTAAACTAGTTTAAATAACTGAAAAACTTATAAAAAAATAAATAAAAAAGATTAAGATAAGAAAACACCTGGGTTGCCTCCCAGTAGCGCCCTAGTTATTGTCGTGGGCACGACATCACCCCAGATCAAGCGTAAGTGGGCTCCGCGAGCCAGATTACTGTGACATCTTCGTCAGAATGCCCCAGGTAAGCTTTCACACGGTGGCCATTCACTTTGAAGCGCCCTCCAGTATCGGGGTTTATCAGCTCAATTGCCCCATTTGGGCATTCTGCATACACTTCAAATGGACCAACCCACTTGGTCCTCAGTCCTCCTCCCATAATCTTGAACCTTGAGTGGTACAAAAGTACCTTCTGTCCTGGAGTGAATCTCTTCCTCCGAATTACTTGATCATGGAGCCTTTTCATTTTTTCTTTGTACAGCACCGAATTATCATAGGCCTCCATTCTCATCTCTTCCAGTTCTTGAATTTGAAATTTCCTGAAATGCCCAGCGGCGTCAGGATCCATATTCAGCTTCTGAAGTGCCCATCGTGCCTTGTGTTCTAACTCGACTGGCAGATGGCAACACTTCCCAAATAACATCCTATATGGGGACATCCCAATTGGAGTCTTGAATGCAGTTCGGTATGCCCACAGGGCATCTTCTAGATAAATACTCCAATCTTTTCGGTTCGGACCCACAACCTTTCCAAGGATGGCTTTAATTTCTCGATTTGAGACTTCAGCTTGGCCATTTCCTTGAGGATGGTAGGGTGTAGTGACCCTATGGTGAACCCCATACTTCTTCAACAATCTTTCCAGCGTTTGGTTGCAAAAATGGGTCCTTTGATCACTGATGATGGACCTGGGCACACCAAACCGACTGAAAATGTGGGATTTCAGAAATGCGGCTACTACTCTTGCATCATTGGTAGGGGTAGCCTTTGCTTCTACCCATTTTGACACGTAATCAACTGCCAGGATAATGTATTGGTTCCCCCTCGAATTTGGAAAGGGTCCCATAAAATCCATTCCCCAAATGTCAAAGATCTCCACTGGCATGATTGGTGTCATGGGCATTTCATTTCGTCTTGTGATGTTCCCTACCCTCTGGCATTGGTCACACCTTCTGCAGACGTTGTGGGCATCCTTGAATATTGTGGGCCAAAAGAACCCACAATCCAAAATTCTCCTTGCTGTTCGGTTTGGTCCGAAATGCCCTCCGCAAGCATAATTGTGACAATGCTTAAGAATTTCATTTATCTCTTCATCAGGGACACATCTTTTGATGATTTGATCAGCGCATCTCCTCCATAGAATAGGGCAATCCCATGCATAGAACCTGCTTTCATACCTCAATTTATTTTTCTGGTACCGTGAATACCCAATAGGCATTTCTCCAGACTCGAGGTAGTTCACTATGTCTGCATACCAGGGTGCTAGTGTGCCCCTTGCTGAATATAAGTGCTCATCAGGAAAATGATCGGCAATGGGCATTTCGTCACCTTTCTCATTCAGCACCCGGCTCAAATGGTCAGCCACCAAGTTCTGTGCCCCACTATTATCTTTTATCTCGACATCAAACTCTTGTAAAAGCAGGATCCACCTAATTAATCTTGGTTTCGTCTCCTTCTTGGCCATCAAATGCCTCAGTGCACCATGATCTGTATAAACAATGCTCTTTGCTCCCAAGAGATAGGATCGAAACTTCTCAAATGCAAACACTACTGCCAATAGCTCCTTTTCAGTAGTGGTGTAATTACACTGTGCCCCATTCAGAGTCTTGGAGGCATAGTAAATTACATGGCTTTCTTTTCCTCTCTTTTGACCCAGTACAGCGCCCACAGCGTAGCCACTGGCATCACACATAATCTCAAAGGGCATTCCCCAATTTGGTGGTTGAATGACTGGTGCCGTGACCAGTTGCTTCTTCAGAAAATTGAATGCCTTCTTACACTCTTCATCAAATTCAAATGGAACATCTTGCTGCAATAAGTGAGTAATCGGCTGGGCAATTTTTGCAAAATCCTTTATGAACCTCCTGTAGAATCCAGCGTGCCCCAGAAAGCCTCTCACTTGTTTCACTGAAGTGGGGTATGGCAATTTCTCAATTATATCCACCTTGGCTTTGTCGACCTCAATGCCCCTCTCGGAAACCACGTGTCCCAGTACAATGCCCTCTCTGACCATGAAATGACATTTTTCATAATTCAGCACCAGGCATTTGTCCACACAACGCTGCAACACCTTTTCCAGATTATCTAAACATCGATCAAAGCAGCTCCCATACACTGTGAAATCATCCATGAATACTTCAATGCAGTTCTCGAGCAAATCAGAGAATATGCTCATCATACATCGCTGAAATGTGCCAGGAGCATTGCAGAGGCCAAAGGGCATTCTGCGATAGGCAAATGTGCCGAATGGGCACGTGAATGTTGTTTTCTCCTGGTCTTCTTGACTGACTGCAATCTGCATGTATCCTGAATATCCATCCAAGAAACAAAAGAACTTGTTCCCTGCGAGTCTTTCCAACATCTGGTCAATGAACGGAAGTGGGAAATGATCCTTCCGCGTGACCGTGTTTAGCTTTCTGTAGTCGATGCAAACTCTCCAGCCAGTTTGCAGTCGTGTGGGCACAAGCTCTCCTTTCTCATTCTTCACAACTTGAATGCCCGACTTCTTGGGCACAACATGGATTGGACTGACCCACTTGCTATCTGAAATAGGGTATATGATGCCCTGGTCCAGAAGCTTAATTATCTCTTTTAGCACCACATCCTTCATCACTGGATTGAGCTTTCTTTGTGGATCACGAACAGGTTTTGCATCATCTTCCAACAAAATTTTGTGCATGCAAACCGCTGGGCTAATGCCCTTTATATCTGCCAACGTCCATCCGAGTGCCTCCTTGTATAGTCTCAACAATCTTAAAAGGCGGTCCTCATCAGCTTGATTCAATCCCGCACTTATGATTACAGGTAGAGTCTCATTATTCCCTAAATAGGCATATTTCAGATGCCTTGGTAATGCCTTCAACTCCAGCGTGGGCGCTTTGACAATAGAAGGCATCAGCTTGTCATCATTTCTTCGAATGGCCACACCATAGTCCACACACCCGTGCGGCATTTCTTCTAATGAATACAGCATCATAATTCCATCCCTTATGTCTTCATCCTCGTCCAGGGCATCCTGGTCATTCAGTCCATCCCACAATGCCCATTCCAGCGGTTCTCTGTTGCTCACCATGGATAAAGTAGAACGGCTCGGGTAATGAAATGTGTTCACAAAATTACAATTTTCTATATCCGGGGGGTGTTTCATGGCTTCAAAAATGTTGAATGTCACCGTCTCCCCATCAAACTCACACGTCAGTGTGCCCTTGTCCACATCAATTTTGGTCCGAGCTGTCTTCATGAAAGGCCTTCCCAGCAACAAAACTGAAGATTTTAAAGTCGCTGTGCCCATGTCAAGCACATAAAAATCTGCTGGGAAAATAAGCTCGTCCACCTTGACCAATACATCTTCAATGAGGCCTTCTGGATATACATTGGACCTGCCAGCTAGCTGAATGACCACACGGGTCTCCTTCAAAGGTCCAATCTTCAATTCTTTGAACACCGACAGGGGCATTACATTGATTGATGCTCCCAAATCCAGCATGGCCTTTTCGATTTTTCTGTCTCCAATTATGCAAGGGATCATGAACATCCCTGGATCATCCCAACTAGGAACCTTGCGTCGTCATTGAACCACACCTTTCTGGTACAAAGCTCTTTTCGAAACCGGCCATACCGCGGCACTTGTTTGATTGCCTCTATAACACCCCAAAATTTTATTATCAAAATTTAATTAGGAATATACATCCACTAATTAGAATAAGTGAAATATCCAAAAAAATTTAGTATTAAAATAATAGCCTATGATTACCTTAAGGGTAAGAAATGGAAGAAAATAGATCCTTAAAATTTTTATTTTTTTATTTTTAGGTAAGGTGTGTCGTTGGATGAGTTAGCGATACCCGGGATATTTATTATTATCACTTCGGGTGTTAATATATATATATATATATATATATATATATATATATTCTCGGATATATTCAAATTAGAACCTTAAAGATTATATATATATATATATATATGTGTGTGTGTGTGTGTGTGTGTGTTATATTTATATGATACATGCAAAAAGATAATATATATATATATATATATACATACACGCTTATAGTAGAAAAAAGGTTAATAACAATCAATAATGTTAATATTAAATAAATAAAGTGGGGATATGAATAAAAGTAATAAAACTAAGCATATGTGGCAACCATACTCAAACTTTTATTAATATACATACACGTGGAATGAGAATATATTTGCTTAGTGTAACCAATTCAAAGATAACTTGTTTATTAATATATGCATCATATCCTATTTGACGAAATATTGCTGAAGGAAATAGAAGAAATTAATTGATAAAGGTATGCAACTTTACCTCAATTTTTTTTTAATTAGTTAAATAAATATTGTTATTCAAGCTTCCATGACTAGTTATCATCAAATATCTCGGCATGAGTTGTTCAATTTGTAAATAGTGTTTCTAAGTTAATTCAAGCATGAAGAGTTGATCTTAGTGGTCGAAATTATTGATATTTAATAATTATAATTTGATTGTATTGCATATCAGTAAGAAACGTATTAATGGATTGAGATTCAGAGCTATGAGTTATTGATATAGAGAAAAGGTTGTTTATTTATGTGATTATTTGATTTAATCTAAAATTTGTATGATTATAGATTTGTAATTTATTATTTACAATATTTACGGTCAATTATGAGTGTATTTAACTGGATAAAATCTTAGAATCAACCTATACTATCAGTGAATTAATTCTTATTGAAAGTAGTACAATATTTACAAATACGAGATTAAGTGTTACCATTTCTTAAAAAAAAAAAAACTTAAAATAGCAAACTTTATTTTCACCATTAATACAATATACGTTGCTATCATGACTTCTAAAACTATTAGATTGGGTAATATTCTTATGTTATATTACTTTTAGGTAAAGTAATGGATTTAATTACGTTCTAGTAGTATTTAGTGAATTAAAGTTTATGTGTATGAAATAATTATTAATATTTAAAATGTGTAAACAAGTAATAGAGTTGGAAACATAAATATAAAAGGAAGCTTAGGTATTTAGTTTTAATAGAGGCCATTTGGCTAACTAAGTCATGACTGGTTGTTGTAGGCCTAGAGGAGATATCAGAATCTGAGCAGAACCAATTTAGAGATTGAAAGCTTATCTGCGTTACAAATTTAACATCCAGGTGGGCTATTATATTTTTGCAAATTGTATCTTTCGAGCTATTAAGCTCTGCTTTGTTAAAATTGCATATGTGACTATCTGTGTTAAATATTTACGTGCTACTGTATGTTGTCGAAGTCTCATAAACCAGCGCTGTGTCAATGTGAGTAGCTATAGTATGCATGCATTATTTGTCATGCCCTACTCCTTGTCGGTGAGACTAAAATGAAACACATATGGGTTACACCCATTGGGTATACTTGGCCATACTCAACTTTACGCGTGGTGATGTAGTATGGGTTGCGGGCAGTGACGGGTTATACTCTTAAGCGCTTCATGATAAAATGTTTTGGTGAACTTAGGTTGCTTCCAATTTTTAAACCTCCTAAGTTTCACTACCTGCATGAACACAGATAGATTACTTTAATAAAATGATTTGCATAACTTGAATTGTAAAACTTGCCCACTGAGTGCATTAGTACTCAGCCCAAATCTTTTCAAACATTTTCAGGTAAGTAGGCTGGAGCGTGGAGGTGACGAGGTTGAGATATGGGCTTTTGTTATTTACTTCTTTTCCCATTGTCTCTTTTTGTTAAGTACTCTGTTGATAATTAAGTCTCCGCGCTTGTAATATCCTTTTGTTAAACACTAAGAACTCTGATCTTGGTATTTTGTTGATATGATTCTGCTTCTCTAATTCTGAACATTTGTTGACTTCCTAGTTAACATGTATCATATGCTTAGCTACATAATTATTTCAAGGGGAGGAAGCCCGTCTTTCGTTATGTCTATTTGATCATTCATATTGGCCTATGGAAGGGCTTCATTTGTTCAGCATATTTGTGTCTGTTTCTTATGTCGACCTATGAATGAGTCTATTGATTGTTGGTATCTGGTTATTTGTTTGCGTTTGGCCTATGAAAGGGCTTATTGAATTATTACAGCTTTCATTCTTCTCTTATAAGCCGTTATAAACGGGGATTCGCTCTAGTTACAGAGGTTATGCTGTCTAATTTTTCGGAAGGCATAACCTATCTTTGGCATACTCGATTGTTAAATTTTATTCCAAACATTAATCCTTTTGGATTAACACCCCGTCATTAATTTAATTACCCCATTTCTTTCCCGCTTCTTAATTCCCACCCCCGTGGCGTCCATTTCCATGGTCTTTCGGGACCGGGGCGCTACAAAGTGGTATCAGAGCAGGTTTGCAACTCTGCAGACCTGCTGGGCCTTATTTCGTCTTTCATTGAAATTCCGTGTGATATTATATAAGCCCTCAGCTCGTCACTCACGCAACAGCTTAAAAGGTACGCGTATTTTTATGCAAATTTTAGTTTTTAAAAGTTTACATTATTTGTTGAAATGTTAAGTTTGTCTAAAAAAATGAAAGATTAGGATTCGCCGTGTTGACGGGAATTCCTCGAAAGATTGATTTTTATGCTGATTGCATACTCTGATTAATTACGCAGGTTGCGTACTTTTTTGCAATGTTGATAACATACTGATTTTCAATTATGCCTATGAGCATACTGGTTTCTGTCTAAGAACTATGTTGATTACATATACGTATAAACTTGTTTATCAATGCCTTATGCATACTTGTGATGTTGGGAATATGCAGAATGCATACTATTGTTTGTTATAGAATGAGAACGAGAATTTAGAAGCTTGATAACGTAAGATTATTAGCCTAGTTGCTGAACTTAGGCTGGACTTGTAAACACTTATGAGATTGTTAAGAACATACTTAGACTGAGGAAACCTTTAATTTTGATGACTGAACGTACGATGGCCATAGACGATTGTGCGATGTAGTCGGGTCAAGTTTTGCAATTTGTTGTTAGATCGACTTGGTACCTTTTGTAGATGTGGAATGTTGTTTTCTCTTGATATGTTTATCCCAATGTCACATGCAAGAAGAGATCGAAATCTACCACCATGGGGAGCTAAAGAGATAGCATGTGCTATGAATGGAAAAAAGGCAAAAAAATACTCGAATATTTTTATAGTAGAACAAGAGATTGTTGCCGACTGATATATCATACCTATCAAGATAGAGATGGAGTCAAACAAGCTAGCTTAGCTATACATACGAGTTACGTACATCTGTGTGGAATACTTATCTCGGTCACGATGGATCAAGAAATCTGATTCACATCAACGTTCAGTCAGAAAAACTATGGATACAAAATTGAGCTTCACATGTAAACAAATGGCTAAATCGAATGAGCGATACAAAATAAGAGATATAGGCTTCAAGAAGTCATCTTAGATGAGAACACAAGCTGGAAAATGTTCTACAATTATCTATAGACAATGAGAAAAGCGCAGTGAAAATAGAGGATGCATGATGTGTTAAATGTATCGATCCTAATGAAGTATGTGTTTGTCCCTGACCATATGCTCAAGAACGGCGAGTTGATCTTATGTGTACATATAACAGATGATAGGAGCCTCGCTAGATAGAATCGTCAAGATCAAGTAACATAGGAACTTGGAAACAAGGTGTGATGATGTCTTTGATTTCATTTCTCTTTTTAATTAACACCATATCCCTCATTTATTGCTTATTTTTCGGGATTAGGTCATTACACCAAATTAAGTCGAAGCCATTAATAATTGGTTTGAACCAAAAAATCCTTTAGAAGTACATAGTTTTCTCGACTTTATAAAAGACCATCTTTTCATCCTTAAAAATTACCTCATTTTATTTTAAATTATGGAGCTGCTTTCATCTTTCACTAGGAGTCGCAAATCTTTTCATTTTCATGTGGTCACTGATTTCATTAAAAACGAAGTTCGCTTGACCTTCCAATAGAATTTTATTCATTCTCTATTTCAGCCTAATACCATATATTAAAATACATCACAGGTTGATTGCCACCACTCAACCTATTCTTGCTCCATGTGTCACCACACATGTTAAGGGTGGGGGCAACTGAACATCCTCAACCATGAAAATAATGAGCAAACATAATGAAATATCACTCATTTATCTTTTTTTTCCCTCTATCATCTCAGCCCTCTCCTCCCCAAACAATCATCTTTCTTTCAATCTTTTAGGAATGAAATCCGGTGAGAAAATTCTGAAACTTTATACACACTTTTCTTTGTCATAATAAAAAAATTTTGTTTTGATGTTGTTTCCAACCGGTGCTCGAAAAGTTGAGAAAATGGGCCTAGAACCTCAATGGTGCTTCCGATCACCGAGTTGTGTTGCAGTCCCTTTGCGACATCTTTTTCCATTAATCTAGCCATTTCTTTCCCTGAGGTTTACACCATTGTAAACTTAGCACTTCAAGCTTTTCATAACAATTCTAAGATCATCAATATGATATCATTTGGTCTATCAAAGACACGTCACAAATCGACAAGTCAAAATCTACCACAGAAATCATTGTGGTGCGAATGCAACTTCAGAGGTTGTTTTCCGTCGTTTCCTCCAATATATGGACTTGATTTTTGGTCTATAGAAACTCAACCTTGCAATCTTCTAATCCCTTATGTTCGATCTAAGATCAGATATCATTTGATCCTTTAAATTCGAACAGTAATGTTTCTCGAAAACCACACTCTTTTCTGGCAAATCCCATATATGTTGAAGATGCTATATTCCTTGCTCATTTCCAGTCATTGTAGCCATTTTATTATTGACCCATTTGTTTCATTAAATCCCTTATCTTCCATACTATGAAAAATTGTACTTTTGATTGAAAATCTATTGAGTATCGAGCTTGATCAAGACCTAAACTTTTTGTTGATTAATCTATTCGGGTGAACAGTTACAATTGCTTTTTCAGCTGATTTCAGGCCAAGGTGATTAGAATTTGTCTCTGACTCCTTCTGACCGATTTTAGGTCCTTTTGTAGCAGACACATGGCTGCGGACCATGTCTCAATCATATTTGAATTGAATTTCCTATGATTTTTCGAAGTTGCTACCCTGTTTTAAAGTTGTTCCATTTTTTTTTTGTCGGAATTGTTTCAAGTTAATTGAAAAGTATTGTAAGAACCTATTATCAGGTCGGGTTGGGTTTAAAACCCGAATATTGTGCTTTCTTAGTCGAAGTAAAAATAATAAAGCACTAATTAAATTAAAGTAAATATTAGATTAATTCTGAAAGTGGTTATACTGATCCTAAATCAAGGATTGATCCTTGTAGGACTTGAAAATATATTTCTGGTAGAATAATATGAAAAGAGAGATAGTAGCGTTTGTATAGAGACGTGTAACAGGTTAGCAAGTGAAAGCCGTATATCAACGACCTTCAGGTTTATTGCAGTCATTGGAAATTCCAGAGTGGTAATGGGAGCATATAATGATGAATTTTGTGGTAGGCATAACAAGATCAGTGAAAGGGAACTCAATTGTGTGAGTCATTGTGATCGATTAAAGAAAGCAACACATTTCGTGCCAATCAAAATAAAAGCGGAGTTAAGCAAATTAGCACAGATTTATGTAAAAGAAATTGTTCATTTGCATGGAATTCCAATTTCTATCACGTCGGATCGTGATAATCATTTTACATCAAGGTTCTAAAGGAGGTTCCAGGAAGAAAATAGAACAAATCTAAGCTTCAATACCACTTTCCATTTCCAAACAGATGGCCAGTAAGAGAGACCAATACAAATTTTGGAAGATATGCTCTATGAAGTTGTGTTGGACGAAAATACCAGGTGAGAAGACGTTTTATCATTAGTAGAGTTTGCATATAATAATAGTTATCAATCAACTATAAAAATGACATCATATGAAGCCTTATATGGCCGCAAAGGCAGATAACCCCTGTACTGGGACGCAGTCGGAGAAAGGAAAATATTGGGCCATTCGAGATACTAGAAAGAATTGGTGAGATTGCTTACCGATTAGCTATACCACCGGACCTGTCACAAGTTCACGATGTATATCACGTTTCAATGCTTAGGAAATACGTTTTTGACCCAGAACACGTTGTCAAGGAAAGTGAGTTAGTTCTACATTCTGATATGACATACAAGGAAAAATCTCACGAAATTCTTGATAGAAAAGTTCAAGTCCTAAGAAACAAGAAAATTCCATTGGTGTCTGTGCAATGGAATCATCTTGATTGAACTGAAGCAACGCGGGAACTAGAAGGCAAAGTGAAACAACAATACCCTAAGTTATTCGAAGGTACGTGAATTTCGGGACGAAATTCTTTTAAGGGTGGAGGAGTGTAATACCCCAAAATTTTATTATCAAAATTTAATTAGGAATATACATCCACTAATTAGAATAAGTGAAATATCCAAAAAAATTTAGTATTAAAATAATAGCCTATGATTACCTTAAGGGTAAGAAATGGAAGAAAATAGATCCTTAAAATTTTTATTTTTTTATTTTTAGGTAAGGTGTGTCGTTGGATGAGTTAGCGATACCCGGGATATTTATTATTATCACCTCGGGTGTTAATATATATATATATATATATATATATATATATATATATATATATATATATATATATTCTCGGATATATTCAAATTAGAACCTTAAAGATTATATATATATATATATGTGTGTGTGTGTGTGTGTGTGTGTGTGTGTGTGTGTTATATTTATATGATACATGCAAAAAGATAATATATATATATATATATACATACACGCTTATAGTAGAAAAAAGGTTAATAACAATCAATAATGTTAATATTAAATAAATAAAGTGGGGATATGAATAAAAGTAATAAAACTAAGCATATGTGGCAACCATACTCAAACTTTTATTAATATACATACACGTGGAATGAGAATATATTTGCTTAGTGTAACCAATTCAAAGATAACTTGTTTATTAATATATGCATCATATCCTATTTGACGAAATATTGCTGAAGGAAATAGAAGAAATTAATTGATAAAGGTATGCAACTTTACCTCAATTTTTTTTTAATTAGTTAAATAAATATTGTTATTCAAGCTTCCATGACTAGTTATCATCAAATATCTCGGCATGAGTTGTTCAATTTGTAAATAGTGTTTCTAAGTTAATTCAAGCATGAAGAGTTGATCTTAGTGGTCGAAATTATTGATATTTAATAATTATAATTTGATTGTATTGCATATCAGTAAGAAACGTATTAATGGATTGAGATTCAGAGCTATGAGTTATTGATATAGAGAAAAGGTTGTTTATTTATGTGATTATTTGATTTAATCTAAAATTTGTATGATTATAGATTTGTAATTTATTATTTACAATATTTACGGTCAATTATGAGTGTATTTAACTGGATAAAATCTTAGAATCAACCTATACTATCAGTGAATTAATTCTTATTGAAAGTAGTACAATATTTACAAATACGAGATTAAGTGTTACCATTTCTTAAAAAAAAAAAAACTTAAAATAGCAAACTTTATTTTCACCATTAATACAATATACGTTGCTATCATGACTTCTAAAACTATTAGATTGGGTAATATTCTTATGTTATATTACTTTTAGGTAAAGTAATGGATTTAATTACGTTCTAGTAGTATTTAGTGAATTAAAGTTTATGTGTATGAAATAATTATTAATATTTAAAATGTGTAAACAAGTAATAGAGTTGGAAACATAAATATAAAAGGAAGCTTAGGTATTTAGTTTTAATAGAGGCCATTTGGCTAACTAAGTCATGACTGGTTGTTGTAGGCCTAGAGGAGATATCAGAATCTGAGCAGAACCAATTTAGAGATTGAAAGCTTATCTGCGTTACAAATTTAACATCCAGGTGGGCTATTATATTTTTGCAAATTGTATCTTTCGAGCTATTAAGCTCTGCTTTGTTAAAATTGCATATGTGACTATCTGTGTTAAATATTTACGTGCTACTGTATGTTGTCGAAGTCTCATAAACCAGCGCTGTGTCAATGTGAGTAGCTATAGTATGCATGCATTATTTGTCATGCCCTACTCCTTGTCGGTGAGACTAAAATGAAACACATATGGGTTACACCCATTGGGTATACTTGGCCATACTCAACTTTACGCGTGGTGATGTAGTATGGGTTGCGGGCAGTGACGGGTTATACTCTTAAGCGCTTCATGATAAAATGTTTTGGTGAACTTAGGTTGCTTCCAATTTTTAAACCTCCTAAGTTTCACTACCTGCATGAACACAGATAGATTACTTTAATAAAATGATTTGCATAACTTGAATTGTAAAACTTGCCCACTGAGTGCATTAGTACTCAGCCCAAATCTTTTCAAACATTTTCAGGTAAGTAGGCTGGAGCGTGGAGGTGACGAGGTTGAGATATGGGCTTTTGTTATTTACTTCTTTTCCCATTGTCTCTTTTTGTTAAGTACTCTGTTGATAATTAAGTCTCCGCGCTTGTAATATCCTTTTGTTAAACACTAAGAACTCTGATCTTGGTATTTTGTTGATATGATTCTGCTTCTCTAATTCTGAACATTTGTTGACTTCCTAGTTAACATGTATCATATGCTTAGCTACATAATTATTTCAAGGGGAGGAAGCCCGTCTTTCGTTATGTCTATTTGATCATTCATATTGGCCTATGGAAAGGCTTCATTTGTTCAGCATATTTGTGTCTGTTTCTTATGTCGACCTATGAATGAGTCTATTGATTGTTGGTATCTGGTTATTTGTTTGCGTTTGGCCTATGAAAGGGCTTATTGAATTATTACAGCTTTCATTCTTCTCTTATAAGCCGTTATAAACGGGGATTCGCTCTAGTTACAGAGGTTATGCTGTCTAATTTTTCGGAAGGCATAACCTATCTTTGGCATACTCGATTGTTAAATTTTATTCCAAACATTAATCCTTTTGGATTAACACCCCGTCATTAATTTAATTACCCCATTTCTTTCCCGCTTCTTAATTCCCACCCCCGTGGCGTCCATTTCCACGGTCTTTCGGGACCGGGGCGCTACAGCCTCGATCAGTGGAATGTTGATCTCCACTTTGCTGAATACTTTTAGCATCTCCCTGGTTTCCTCTTCTTTTCTATTCTGTGCCAATCTCCCTGGAAAGGGAGGTTTCCGTCTTTCTGGAGTAGGCATCTTGGCAGATTGCTTTACTTCTGGAATGGGCACAGTATTAGTCTGCTCAGTCTCTTGTGCCTTGTCTTCTTTTGGAATTTTTTCCACTTCTTCCTCCAAGGGCACATCGTCATTTTCTTCTCTCGGCATGACCATCTCCGGAAGCTCCTTGCCACTCCTCAATGCTACTGCATTCACTTGTTCTCTTGGATTTTCGACCTGGGAAGGTAGTTTCCCATTTTTCTCCTCCATCTTGTGCATGGCTTGAGCCAGCTGATTGATTTGCTTGCTCATGTGCGAGAGACTAGCTCGAGTCTCTTGCTTAAACTTCTCATTCTCCTCAGCCATGGCATACACAAGATCTTCTAGCCTACTTGGCTTCCTTTTCTCTTCGGGTGGTGGCAATGGGCGTCCAGGATGCCCATCCTCTGGTCTTCTCCATCTAAAATTTTCATGGTCCCTCCAGGCTGGATTATAAGTCTGGGAATGGGGATCATATCTTCTGGAATGCCCATTCTGGCCACCAACAGCGTTCACTTCTTCCATTTCGTCTTGTAGAGTAGGGCATTCATCCGTGAAGTGAGATATGCTTTTGCATACTCCACAAGGTCTAGGCTTCTTCGCCATGCTCACACCAGACAAGATCTTTTCGATTTTGTCACATAATCTGTCAATCCTGCTGTCTCGGTCTGGTGCCCTCTCTGATTCACTGACAACCCGAATGCCCTCTCCACCAAAGTCTCGGTTGTCTTCAGCCATCTCCATGAGGATTCTGAATGCTTCAACAGGCTGTTTGTTCAAAATGGATCCTCCACATGAGGCATTCACAATCATCCTCTCATGTGGTCTCAATCCTCCGACAAAATATTGAATCAAGTCGTGTTCAGTAATCTGGTGCTGTGGGCATTTCGCCAGCATCGCTTGGAATCTTCCCCAGTAGTCATAGAAACTTTCGTTAGTTCCCATCTTCAGGCTCCCTATCCTTCTTCTCATTTCTTGCACTCTGGATGCTGGGAAATATTTCTCCAAAAACTTCTGTTGGAGTTGTCTCCATGTGGTCACAGCGCCAGTGGGTAATGTGTACAGCCAGTCCCGTGCCCCATCTTGAAGAGTAAAAGGGAACGAGACCAACCGCACATACTCTTCTCGTCCATGGTCGGATGGTTGAGTCTGGCAAACCATCTCAAAATCTTGCAAATGCCTTTGTGGATCCTCTCCAGGCATTCCGTGAAACTTCGGCAAGATCTGGATAAAGTTTGCGTGAATATCCCAATTCTGAGTCACAGCTGGGAGTGTAATATCCCATTGGACGCAGATTCATGTTGGTCGGAAAGACCAACTGCCTTAAAGTCCTGTTATCATCCGCATTGCCATTCGCGGCATTTCCGTTTGCGGCCATGTTGATGTTGTGGCCGTTCTCAAACTGTCTTTCCTCCTCGTGCCCTTCGTCTCCTTGATCTTCTTGATCCTCTGGTGGTGGTGTGGGCTCACGAGGTCTGTTCGCTGCTTGGCGTGCCTTCTTCACTGCTGCCCTGTTTTTCCTCGAAGTCTTCTCTATCTCCGGATCGTACAATAGAGTCTCCTCTGAAGAGCCCCTGGGCATCAACTTCCAGGCTCACCAATTGTGGAAGATAAAATCACTAGAAACCAGCTCCCCGGCAACGGCGCCAATTTTGACGCGCTGTCGTTTCGCGCGCAAAAATATATTTATAAACTCCTGTGCCCACAGCGAGCGTAGCTAGCCAATGAGTACGGGTCGATCCCACAGAGAGCTGTTGCGATTCTATCTTCAAGTACCAATCACAAAGGGGGTTTTGGTGTTTCACTAAACTGAATGTAAATCTGCAAAATAAACTAAAGAAAACTATCAAATAACAAAAGGTTCTGGCATTTGAATTAGATCTTGGTTAAACATAAAACAACTCGATCATGGGCACACCGATTTTCATACATGATAGGTCATCTAGTTATGGTGACCGGATTCCTCTCTGCGTCTCCTCATCCATCCTTTCATTTTAGGTTTAAAAGTGATTCCTCTTCGATTAAACCCCTAACCAGTTACCCACCTCCCGATTCCTCTAAGAGATGTAAGCAAGCAAGCAGCAGTGTGCCCTAGATGGACCCAGATCTGTTGTGTTCAACTGATTCCTCTTGTGCCCACAACACCCCATTAATTCCCTTATTACTATATGAACCGACACACAGTCACGATTCGCCAATTCAATTAATAGTGGTGTGCCCTCTTTACCTAACGAGTGATCAGCCACATTGGGCACTTCAGACACACACTCACGTGGAACAAGGCACAAGAATTAACGGAAACTAATCATGCATTACTATGCCCATTTTGGCCTCACGAGTCCAGATTTATGCTTAATCCAATTTCATCATTCAAACGCCAGAATTAAGGATCTAGCCGAGAAGGCTAGACATAATTAAACTTGCAGAATTTAAAGACATAAAAATAAACGAAAACTTACGGATTTAATTAAGCAAAAAACTCGACTCCAACGTCGATAAACATAAACATAACCTAAGTCCCGAAGGTTTAAGACCTTTCGGATTGTTTGGCTGCCTAAGCAGCGTACGGAAAATAAATTGCAGAAATGTAAATTGTTTTTGAGTGTCTAAAAGCTTCTTTTTCCAGAAATTAAACTTGTTTAAATAACTACATTCCCGAGTAGAGTTTCCCCCACAGGCGGGGGTCTTCTGCTGAAAATCCGGAACGGCATGCCCTAGCTGACTGGACTGGATAAGCTTCAGCTTTAACAAATCCCTATTTTTTAGGGATTGCTCTTATCTCCTCAGATTGAGCTTTATCTCTTCGTCTGAGCTTATCCTTTTGTTGCAGCACCTTCCAGGAGTCCAGCTTAGCTCCAACTCTTCCCGTGGATAATGTAGCTATCTTCCCACCAGCTGTTCTTCAACTAAATCCCGAATTTCACTGGAATGCCCATTCTGCCCTGTGGTCGAGTCTGTGTGAGTACTGTGGGCACAGCATCATCTGTCAGTTCCATCCATATCTGATATGCCCACTTCACTGACCGAATGTGGGATGGATACTGAGGACGTCCCCTGTGCCACTGATGAACATATGTGCAAGATAATCGTGAATAACTGGGCATAAAATGCCCCTTCCGCCAGACTCGACTCTTGAAATGCCCTTTGACCGCAACCTGGTTCTTTTCGACTCAAAACACACTAAAAAGGACATTTATACACGATAAAATGCCCCTAAAAACACAAAATAAATGGACTTATCAGCATGCTCCATATCTAGTGGACACAAACGGGAAGAAATCACGTAAGTTCAAGAAAGGACTCAGATCCGAGATTGACATAGCCCTCGCTGGGCAAGAAGACATGTCTTATGCCCGAACCTTAGCCAAGGCATTGAGCATAGAAGCCATCCTTCCTCAGAAGATTCAACCCACTCAGTCGACTAATGATCCAAATGGGAAGAGGAAGTGGGAAGGAGGAAGAAGGGATGACAGAAGGAAGAAACCCCACTGGCAAAGCCGAGAGTCAGGGGTGCCTCGAAATCAACTTGGCAATGCCCCTAGTTTTAGGCCGTGTCAAAAGTGCGGAAGAATGCACCCTGGAGTCTGTCGAGCAAATCTAACTGGGTGCTACAACTGTGGTGAGGAGGGGCACTTCAAGAGAGAGTGTCCTAAAGGAAATAACCAACGATCCCAAACACCACAACAACCCATGTACCCGCAACCACTTCAGCAACTTCCTGGAAACCAGCCAAGACTGCAGCAAGGAGGACCTCAGGGTCAAAGGCCGGGACTGAACCTGAGATCGAACCAAGGACGAGATCAAAGGTCCAACCAAGGACAAAGGCCACCTCAGCCAGCTCGTACTTATGCTCTCAATCAACAGCAAGCTGCTAAGGCCCCAGGTAATCTAGCAGGTATGATTACCCTCCTCGAGACGCCAGTTTTAGCTCTCTTTGACACATGAGCATCGCATTCATTTATAGCTGAGTCTGTTTGTAAGGAACTGAAGATTGAACCCGAGAATGCCGAGAATGCCCTTGAAATAAGTATTCCCTCTGGAAAGAAAATGATGTCTAGGAAGGTCTACTCTAATCTAGAATTGAACATAGAAGGGGAAAACTTTAAGTCAAATCTTTATGTGATAAAGATTCAGGACTTCGACATAATCCTAGGAATAGATTGGTTAGCATCAGCTAATGCTTCCATAAGCTGCCCCGAGAGGGAGGTAACATTTCGACCACCCGGGAAACCCGAGGTGAAAATCTACGGATCAAGGCTGGGAACCAAAATCCCAGTGATATCCGCCCTAAAGGCCACCAAGATGATAAGGAAGAACAACTGCCAAGCATTTTTAGTTAACTTAATAAGGAAAGAGGAAGGAGAGTTTTCTTTCAAAGACGTTCCACTCGTAAGAGAATACCCCGATGTATTTCTAAAGGAGCTGCCGGGGCTACCTCCAGATAGGCAGGTGGAGTTCGCTATCAAGTTAGAACCAGGAGCCGCCCCAGTTTCAAAAGCCCCCTACAGAATGGCGCCTAAGGAGTTGCAAGAACTCAAAGTTCAACTGCAAGAGTTACTAGACCTAGGTTTTATCCAACCTAGTGTGTCGCCTTGGGGAGCTCCAATCTTGTTCGTAAAGAAAAAGGATGGCACATTGAGAATGTGCATCGACTATAGAGAGCTTAATAAGCTAACCATCAAGAATCGATACCCTCTCCCAAGAATAGACGATCTCTTCGATCAACTCAAAGGGGCAAGTGTCTTCTCCAAGATAGACTTAAGATCTGGGTACCATCAGCTGAAGATCCGAAAGGAGGATATCCCTAAGACCGCTTTTAGAACTCGCTATGGGCACTACGAGTTTGTGGTAATGCCATTCGGATTAACCAACGCCCCAGCAGTGTTCATGGATTTAATGAACCGGGTTTTTCACCCGTACCTTGACAAGTTTTTTTTGGTTTTCATAGATGATATTCTCATCTATTCCAAGGATGAAGAAGAACATCAAGAGCACCTAAGAGTAGTGCTGAAAACCCTAAGAAGAGAAAAGCTTTATGCTAAGTTCAGCAAATGTGAGTTTTGGCTCAAAGAAGTAATGTTTCTAGGTCATATAGTCTCGGTAGAAGGAATCAAGGTGGATCCGGCCAAAATTGAAGCTGTAAGCAACTGGAAGTCTCCAAGAAGTGTGAACGAGATAAGGAGTTTTCTAGGACTCGCTGGATACTATCGCAGATTCATTGAAGGATTCTCAACTATATCCAAGCATATAACGCAATTGTTACAGAAGGATTCCAAGTTCAAATGGACGCCTGAATGTGAGGAAAGCTTTCAGACTTTGAAGAGGATGCTTACCACAGCCCCCGTTTTAGCTATCCCAGAAGGGAATGAAGATTTCGTGGTTTATGCAGACGCATCAAGTAAAGGATTAGGATGTGTACTAATGCAGAGAGGAAAGGTGATCGCTTACGCTTCTAGACAGCTTAAGAATCACGAACAAAACTACCCGACGCATGACTTGGAACTAGCAGCGGTCGTTCATGCGCAGAAGATCTGGAGGCACTATCTCTATAGAGCCAAGTGTGAGATCTTCTCAGATCACAAGAGCTTGAAGTATTTCTTCGAGCAAAAAGATCTTAACATGAGACAAAGGAGATGGCTAGAACTCGTAAAAGACTATGACTGTACGATCCACTACCACCCAGGGAAAGCAAATGTGGTAGCAGATGCCCTAAGTAGAAAGGAGAAGGCAGAGTTAGGACTCGTTTCAGTTCAGGAAAATCTTCACAAGGAATTCGAGAAGTTAAGGATCGAGGTGCTAATACCACCTGAGACCATTCAAGCTCAAATTGCCGCGACAGTCGCTCAGCCCGATCTAAGGCAAAGGATAATTGAAGCCCAGAGAGGAGACGAGTTCCTTGAAAAAAAAAGGCTTCAAGCACGAACTGATAACTCTCAAGAATTCACGAAAGCCGCCGACAACGCGCTCTTATTCAAAGGAAGGCTTTGTGTGCCTAGCAAGGGAGAACTAAAGGAGGAAATCATATGTGAAGCACATGACACGCCATACACAGCACACCCCGGAAGCACCAAGATGTATCAAGACCTCAAGAGGAACTTCTGGTGGAATAACATGAAAAGGGAAATAGCCGCCTTCGTGGAAAGGTGTCTGAGTTGTCAACAAGTGAAAGCTTTGCATCAAAAACCTTCTGGTCCGCTTCAACCCCTAGAAATCCCCGAATGGAAGTGGGATCATATCGATATGGACTTTGTCATAGGTTTGCTAAAGTCCAAACGGAGAAATACCGCTATTTGGGTAATCGTTGATCGATTATCTAAATCGGCACATTTTGTTGCTGTTAGGATAACGGACGGGCTAGATCAACTAGCCCAGTTATATGTTAAGGAAATTGTGCGTTTGCACAGAGTGCCGGTCTCGATTACATCAGACCGTGATTCAAGATTTACATCAAGATTCTGGAGGAGCCTACAAGATGCAATGGGATCAAAACTCAACTTTAGCACAGCATTCCATCCTCAAATGGATGGCTAGTCTGAAAGGACTATCCAGATTCTAGGAGACATGCTTAGAGGAGTCGTCATCGATCAAGGAGGCAATTGGGAGGAATTACTGCCTTTGGTAGAATTTACGTATAATAATAGCTACCAAACATCGATCGGCATGGCCCCTTATGAAGCCCTTTATGGAAAGAAGTGTAGATCGCCCCTATATTGGGACGAGGTCGGAGAGAAAAGGATACTTGGACCCGAGATGGTCTAGGAGGCCGTCCAGAAAATCGAGCTCATTCGTCAACGCATTAAGAAAGCTCAAGATAGGCAGAAGGCCTACGCAGATGAGAGGAGGACAAGGCTCAGTTTCGACATTGGAGATAAAGTATTCTTGAAGGTGTCTCCATCAAAAGGAATAATTCGTTTTGGCAAACGAAGCAAATTAAGGCCCAGATTTATTAGACCTTTTGAGATCTTAGAAAAGGTGAATGAAGTAGCCTACAGGTTGGCCTTACCACCCAACCTGAGTAACGTGCATGATGTCTTTCATGTCTCGATGTTACGGAAATACGTGTTTGATCCAAAACACGTGATTAGCAAGGAAGAGATAGTCCTGAATGAGGACTTGGCCTATGAAGAAAAATCTCAAGCCATTGTGGATCGGAAAATTCAGAAGCTAAGAAATAAGGAGATCGATCTTGTGAAAGTAATCTGAAACCACCATGGTTCAGAGGAAGCAACCTGGGAGCTTGAATCCGAGTTGCTCAAGAAGTACCCTGATATCGCTTATCATGGTTAGTAAATTTCGGGACGAAATTTTATTTAAGGAGGGTAGGATGTAATACCCCAAATTTCTGAATAAGGTTTAGAGGAATGTTAATGATAAGTTAATTAATTAAAGAAGGAATTTAATTAAGATTAGCTAAGGTTGGATGTCAGTCACGACTTTAGGAGTCAGATCGCCTTTTTGAGAAATGTGATTTTAACTATTTTATGACCATCCGTGGTCCCGTTAGAAAGGTATTAACTCAAGGAGTATACCGGTGTTGTTGGATTTTAATTCTGAAGTCATTTGAGTTCCCGGTATTGAAAAACGCATTTAAAAGAAGAATGAATAGTAACTTTTGCGTGCGTTCGTGTTTTGAGAAATTTACGAAATCCTCCTCGTTAATCCAAGTCCAGTTCTATCAGGCCCCTCTTATGGGAAATGACTCAAGGATTCCGTTGGCGTTCACAGATTTACATTCTGAGGTCAATCGAACGCTCGGGAGCCAAATCTGTCAGTCTGAGTGAATAGTAAAAGTAATTCCAAAAAGGGAATCTTTGCTCGCCTTCCTTCTGACGAGCCCGTATTCTTTACGAAACAAGTTGGTTCACTAGTATTCGAGCCAACGAGTCTCCCGGTATTTTTAGATTTCGTGTCTGAAGTCATTTGGACCTCGACATCGAATAAAACAGCTTTTAACCGAACCCGGGGTAACTTTTGCAGTATTCCTGCACAGCAATGGCTTCCAAGGGAAGCCAAGGCTTTTCCTATATATAGGGGACCACCCCTTTAGTAATTCTTGCTCACTTTACTCTTTCCATTCACTTCTAAAAATCGAGAGGTGAAAAGCTTTGAAAGCCGAGAAGGTTCTGTCAAAATAAAAAGCGTTCTTCGTGAGTGTTCTTCAAGACGACGAGCGGAGTGGCGTGGAAGGGATGCGGTGAGGGAATGTGCTAGGGGCGCCGTTGAAATCGTAGTAGGCGGCTCTGCCGCCGTTGCGATTCGACGAGACGCCGAGCTAACCACATTCCTTCGACGCACCTAACCCCGTCCATTTTTGTTCGTCGGTCTCAAATCCTATTTCTTTTCCGTCTTTAAATTCCGCATTTACTTTCCGCTCTTTACGTTCTTCGCGTTCTTCATTATTTCTCGTCTAAAGTTACATTTCGATTTCTGTTGGAATACCAAGATAATGACTTATGCGTTATATTTCTCATTCTAATTCCGTTATTGTTATTCTAAGAAGATTAACCTCGTTATTCCGTTAAAAATCCGTTCAAGCCATATGTAATTATTTTCGGAGGATTATCGTGTTTATGCCGCATAATGCCAAAATTATTTTTAAGTTAAAGCATGTTGTTGCATGATAAATCCAAGCACGTTGTTTTTATAAAAATCTGGGTTAATTGTTCTTCGTGTTCGTCGAAGAAATCAACGAACACGAAGAACAGTCGAAGAACCCAGTTGAAGATCGCCCAGGAGAGAGAGAAATTGGGTCCCGCGACCGTGGGGGGTGCGCGGCCGCGCGACGCCTCCCTCGGTCCAGGACCCCGCGGGCGCGGAGGTTGCGCGGGAGCTGCCGCCGGCGCGCGACGCTTCCCCCCCGTGTTGTCCGACGCTCGTCCTTCTGACTTTTCGAGTTTTCCTTCGAGTCATGTTTTTCCGAGTAATTCTCAAGTTTAAACTAAGAATATTTTTCAAGCTTTCTCCGATTTATTTCAAGAAAATTTTTAAAGATCTTTTCCGTCTAAAAATTTAGAAATCAAGTCGAGAAATTCCATAAATAAAATAAATCCTTTTCGAATCCTTATTAGGTCAAAGTCGTGCTATCCATGTTAAGTCCTAGCTAAGGGAATATTAGTTGGGTGTTGTTTAATATCATGTTATTAGAAATCTTCGAAGGAGGCTTCTAAGTCCACGATTCGACTCTTGTAGGAGGAATCGAGCCTCGAGGAAATACTCAGAAATATCACCAGCTCGTTGCCTCGTCTTCCGTTCCGTGATTAAGGTGGGTAAATCTATACTCATCTAAAGTTTGAGCTAATAAGTTCTAGAAGCATGTTAGGGCAAAATGAGATATCCAATAAAGTATTTTTGCTCAGCCTGATTGATCTCTGTACAAGGAAAGGAGAGGAATAAGAAAAGTTATATGCATGAGTATGTTGAATTGTTTTTTAGTTAGATAAAGTAAAGAAAGCTAGCATAAGTTAAGTGAGCTCTCAAGTATGTTTAGATATGCTAGAATTGTTTATTTACAATTTATGATAGCATGAAGTGTTTAGAATTGCTTTATCTGCAATCGATGTTATCCGCGTTCATCTCCTCGTATTTAAATGCTTATGCTTTGATAGAGCTCGTATAGTTAAAGATTAAGGATTGCCTTGTTAGGGTAGCTTTAACCCTTGGTAGGCCGAGATCAGGTAGTAATAAGGTATTAGCATTAGGCATTGCTCTAAGCTTGGTAATGCTAGCAAGAATAGGAAGAAAAGGAGCTTAGCATCCACTTAAGCAGGATTTGAGCTCAGGACTATTAAGGTAGTCACTGCGGGGTTTTTCCCTCGCAAAAATGTTCGGATATTTGAGGTAACCCCTCTTCTATCCTATGGCATGCCTAAGGGTACAGTTGACGACAGGTTTGAGCCAAGTTGGGCCCAAAAAGAAAAGAAAAGGTTTTACGGATACGGAGAGGGCTTTTGCGTTTTGCTCTCCGTATACCGTCTATTAATCATTGGATATCTTGAAAGTTATAAAAGCATTTTCGCTAAAACCCACTGAGTACATTAGTGCTCATGCCCCCTCTTTTCAAATGTTTTCAGGTTGAGATGCTGAGGATGCTGGTGGCTGTGAATGTGGGTTGGCTACCAAGACTATTTTGTTATTATCTAATGTTTCCATGAAATCCCACTTTGTGATCCGCTACTCTGATACACTCTTTTCAATTCTGTTTAAATCCTATTATGATTAGCAAGACTCTATGAATAATCTCCTCGGAATCGATTTAATACTTATAAGATGCATATTATGTTATCTCTATTTTTAAGTACGATCTCCGTTCACCTGCAAAGAGGTCTAACAAGTTGGTATCTGATTGATTAGCCGTTCTTTCCGCTTAAGCATGTTTTCTTTTAATCTAAGTAAACCCGAGCATTTCCATATAACTTCTAAGGCACGTCTTGATTCTTAAAACTCTTGATAAATCCCTCATCTTTATGCATTAACCCCATAATAACACTCCGTCCCCACTCATAAATCCATATCTCGGGACCGGGCTGTTACAAATACATTACAAGATTCTAATGATATGATTTTACTGTGTGACTCCCCACACCATATCATCTACAATGTAAGTATATGGAACATTACATAGAACAATTATAGAACACAATCTAAATGCAAACAGTGACTGCAATAACTTTCATTTCATATCATCATAAAAGTATACAAAGACAAGTCTTTGAGTATACAAAACTAACAAAGGAATTAGGGGGTGTAAGGCGACCGTACCTACTCCCTATAACCAAATGGTCTTATCGAGCTTGAAGTGTGCAGGAAAGGATTAGTGACAGTAATCCATACAAATTCCCGAAAAATTACCTGTTCCCTATAACCAAATGGTCTTATCGAGGTATCTATGTGTTTGTGTTCGGGATTGCATGCATTTACCAAAACTGAATTTATATTTGACTTCAACATTTATTTTATATTTATTTTCATTTTATTATTTAATTGATAGTTTAATTTAAAGTGTGCAGGGATGGATTAGTGACAGTAATCCATACAAATCCTGAAAGATTACTGAAAAGATAGAAAGGTTAATCACTCTCTATGGGACGATATCAGCCTTCGGGCACTATACTAGCCTCTGAGGGCAAATTAAAGCATATGTCGGGTTTTACCCACATATGTGATTCTGCACGCTAAACGACGGCGTGTTAGGCCATCTTCTGAAAAAGTATTTTCTTTCAAAACTCAAGAGCTTGATAGCATCAAACTCACCTTTGATGAAGACGCTGACAATGAAGTTAATTATGTTCGGCTCAAGAGGATGGGTTATTCTTCTGTAGAAAATGAGCTTCTTATAAAATATTGAATCGATATCAATATTGATTCTATAGTTGGTAAATGATCAAACGTGGGTGGAGATTGCGGACCTCTACAACAAAAATCTTTCGTCCGGCTGCCAGAAATGATGTTGAACAGGTATTTGGGTGTTCCAACCTCGTCAGGAAATAATTAGAAACCCAAGCCATTTTTGGTAGAAAAATAAATTGAAAAAAATTATTTAGTTTACATTATCTTATATGATATAATTATCGAGGATGAATGAGATACGGCATATAATTGGACAAACGAACCTCGATATCAAAAAGTCAAGCTACAATTATTCAGAGATAAACCAAGGCTCTGCTAGAGCATTCCATGATTATCTCAGAAGAGGGTCCGAACTACATGACAGCAAAAAACATCACCAACTTCGAACGGATTTGATTGAGCACGTGTGAGCACTCTACGATGATAATTAAGAAGTTATTAATTTAAATTTTATGTATTTTTATTGTGTTGGATGTTATTTTGAGTTCTATTTTTTGTATCATTTCTTTATACGTATCGTTTTGATTTATTATTTAATTTTATTATTATTCAATTTTTTGGTTGATTGTTTTTTAAATTAATTAATTAATTAAAAAATATATGTAAAATTAAATATACAAGTAAACTAAATGAGTAATATAAATAAAATAAATGAATTAATAAGATATAATAAAAGATAAATGAATGAATTTGACAATGGATCCATCAATAGTTACTTTTTAGGTAGAATGACTGGAGAAATAAATATTAAATAGAGGTTTTGCGGTGTGGCATTGATGAGAGAGTGATAGCACCTGAAATTAGGTAGCCTCTCTAGGTAATATTTTCTAATGACGGAAAAGTTTTGTATCCAGAATTTGGATGTCCAAAACATGATTTTTTGTTAATTTTGCAAAAGTAAGTCTTAGTAAATATCCACAATGCCCCTCACCCTAAAAAACTTGAAAATCTAGCTAGTTTGAATTAGAATTCAAATTTAAATTTATTTCTATCTTCCTTTAATTTTTTAATAATACTAAGATAGTGGACTATTATTTCATACAAATATTTACATCCACTTCTCTCTAAACCGTAATTCATATTTTTCTCCAACCACATTTTTCTCCATTAACATTTTCTCTTGAAATCAATCTCACTGAGATGACTATCCAAAAAATAATCTCGAGAAAAAAATATGTTGTGTTTAAAGGTGTTCGTGTTGGAATTTACAGTGATTGGTTTGAATGTGCATTCGGTGTTATTGGGTTCAAATGAGCAATGTATAAATCTTTTCCAATGGAGATGAACCCATTGTCGACTGGCTGTTGATGCATGTAATAACTATTTTCAAGAGAGAAGTTACGCGAAGAAGAATGTTATGAAGCAGATTCTTATATGTCTTCAAGTGTTGATGCATATAATAAATATTTTCAAGAGAAGAAGTTTCGCGAAGAAGAATGTTATGTAGCAAACTTCTCTAGTTTGTGGATGCAAAACATACATGAAAAAGTATACTGGGTTCATTTGGTTGAACCTTTTTCATTGGTTGTTCAAGTGATATTCCCTTTTGATTTCATGTACGATTGTTCAATTTATAATGTAATAATTAATGTTTAATTGAGCATTTTTAAATCTGCATTGTTCGATGATATGATATCTAAGTTTAATGTAATAATATAAGCTTTGTAGAAGGAGAAAGTTTCACTTTTGATCCCAAACTAGATAGTGTTGGGACTAAAATCGGAGAGTAGCGTGTCATATGACACCAAAAATGAAATTTTCTCTTTGTAGTTGTGGCTTCTTCTGAAATGTTGAATTACATAAATAAACCTTCATTTAAATAACGTCTGTTGCATAAGGGTTTTATAGTTTCCTTTATCACACTTGGAAGCTCGATTAGGAACACTAATACACTAACTAATTCGCCACGTTCAAAATACATACACTATACAAAAAGACTCACATAAAACCTCTGTGAGCTCAAATCGAACAACATCAGTTGAGTAAATCTAAAAATTTCCAACGTTATTGCTCTTCAATGAACAAAATTTGATTCCTAATAAGAAACTGATCTCATCATTCATTCTCACAATGACAGCGCCTCAACATGAGTTGAGTGAGCTTCGCATTTGACAACTCGAATTGAGGCCGGCTACTACTTGAGGCTCCCCCTGTTACTGAGGCTGCACTTATGCCCATCTCAACAGCCAGCGTCTCAACCTCGTCCACTCTCTTTATTACTTTGTCGAAACAAATGTATCTTCCGGAGGCCATCTTCTTCATCTCCATGTGCCTTTGCTAACGCGTCTATGCTCACTGTTGTCAGCAAGCCATATACATACATTTCTTGAACTCCTTTGAGGTATGCAATCATAGATGTTGGATTTCTCCTGTAGAAATCTGA
The DNA here is from genome assembly GCA_026008535.1 of Perilla frutescens. NCBI lineage: Eukaryota > Viridiplantae > Streptophyta > Magnoliopsida > Lamiales > Lamiaceae > Perilla > Perilla frutescens. The sequence continues at coordinate 59,256,945 of BRKX01000004.1, read as the reverse complement.
GATGGTGATGAGCCCGGGGCAAATCGTGGTCAGTTTCAAACCACTGGATTTAGCAATCTCCCATGCGGCCTTTTCTGCTCTCAGCTTCCCGAGTGCGTACCAGAGCTATCAATTATATGGAGAAACGGGTAGGTTAGGGTAGATTCTAGACTGTTGTATGTCGACTTAATTGTAAAATGAGCTGCTTTAATACCTTCTTACTTATGCAGAAAGCCTCGTCACTCCAGCACTTGTGGTCAATTAGAAACGGAACTTCATCACTAGTATTGTCTCGCCAAATGCATGTCAAGAGAGAGGAAGTGAGCACGCAATGTCTAACAGAAGGTGAAAGTTCACAAGCCTTTATGACGTTCTTGCTTGTGTTCACTTTGATATCAGCCATGGCTTTCTAGAGAACATAATTCAGTTAGGAAAATCATGGCTACATAAATTTGCTACTACAACAAGAAAAATGATACTGAGATTATTGCGGATATAGATGTATAAGTTGCTAGTTAGTTTGCTACAATAAAGTATCATTTATGTGATAAAAATCATGTAAAAGCATTAAAGCAGCGTGGTGATTTAACGCCCATAGAACAAAGCTAACACACTAGGTAGAAGAGTCGACAACGTCGTCTCACCAGTTAACTTAGCTTACCTAAAACATAATTAGGCTGTACACATTGTTATAGAAACGATGTTACACTTGACTGGAACTCATTACAATGTGAATTACACGGAAACAAAAGGAGTAGAAGAAGAACAAATACAAATAATTGAAATGACACAAATTAACAACAAACTGGAACTGAAGCAGGTTCCAGCAAGCCAAGTCGAGGGGACCTCTCTCTACAAAACGAATACGCTCCGCAAGACAAATACGCCCAAGCTAGTGCTCACGGTTAGGCGGATTGTCTCTCAAAGATGAAACGGCTTCGTCCTTCCGGCAGTAGCACCACAAATCCGGCGAAGCTCCAGCGAACTAGACAACATTGAGAACTGGAAAGCTGTGACTCGAAGGAAACTTTGTATGCAACAATATGTATGTTTGTGCGGAATGTAACATTTTGGACAGCTAGGGTTTGAGGGCATTCAAACTAGGTGTTGTAACCCCAGGAGTTACAGCTCTGCCATTAAGCCCTCCAGGAGTTACCTTTTGCAGATCCCGACAGGTGTTCCATGTCGGCTCGGATCCCAATACGTGTCCAAGACAGCTGCAGACTTTCACTCCCAATAGGAGTTACTTTCGATTACAGTTCAGCCCACTAACTCCACCAGTTCCATATGGAAGTTACACCATTGAAGCCACTTAACTCAGCTAGGAGTTACACACTTCAATACTGGACATGCACCACTAAGTGCACCCACGGCCCGGCGATCCAGTCAACCGATCCGCTGACCCGTTCCACGACCGTTTCTGTACAATCGACCCACTCCATGACCCGACCATTTCTGTACCGTAAAATTGGTACGGCTAAGTCCCGGAAGCCTACGTACGCCCAAATTCCACCCAAAGTCCAATTGCCAAGATCCAAGTCCGAGGACGAGACGGGCACCGGTCTCGGGCACGGGCTCGGGCGGGCGCGCGCGTGTGTGCGCGTGTGGGCTCATGGCCTACATCCTTGTGCACTTAAATACTTCACTTAAGTGTTAATACACTTCTTAACTTGATTAAGAAATCAATGTGAGATCATTTAATGTGTCTTAAACACATTATCTCACACACCATAAATGCTCAATTGTGTGACCAACTTTAACCACTTATTTCTCACTCACCGAAAATCGAATTTGAGCAAATAAAAATACTACGACTAACCTACTAAAATCATAGAACAATCGTACAGCATTTAATTCCTCCAAAATTAAATAACCCGGTCATAAAAAATCGGATAAAATGAGTAAAAACTCAATTTAACAAATCCAATTTTCCAACACACATATGGTTGGACCAGATTCAAGAACTAAAACAGATTGTACTAAAGTGATTTTTTCCTGATTTTAGTTGCAAATGTACATCAATGACTATTTCAGATACAATGATTATCACACATCAACCTTGACAAATTTAGTTATCATATCTTAGGGTTGTAAATGAACCAAACTGTTCGTGAGCTACTCGGGTATCAGCTCGAAAAAAGTTCGATCGAAACTCGATCGTTTATTAAACGAGCCGAATTCAAGCTTTTTTTCGAGCTCGACAATTTTCTCGAGCTGAACTCGAGCTACTTGTGAGCTTCTCACGAGTAGCTCGATGTCGACTATAAACGAACTTTTATCGAGTAGTTCGCGAGCTTGTAATCGAGCTTTGACAAATAAGCTAAAAAAATTAAATTTTTACCCCTAACAAGTTTCAAACATTAACCAAATGTATTTCAATTTGTTATTATAGTCACTCGACCAAATTATTAACAATTATATTAATTGAATCAAACAATGTTTTTATAACAATTCTCCAAAACTTAAATATATGCAAATATTTATATATTATATTATGATATTATATTTATATAAACATATATAATATCATATTATCAATTTATCAGATAAATATATTCAACTAATAATAATAGACTATATGAACTCTACGAAAATTAAGAATTAATATTATCATAAAATAGGGAATCAATTAATGATATTTACAAACATTAAGTTAAGTGTATTTTATTAAACAAAAAATAGGAATATGTAAATAGATTTATAAGATAAAAAATAATGTAACAAAAAATTATTTATCAAACTTTAATATATACATTTAGAATTTATTTAGTTATAATATTAATATAAAATAGTATATTTGAATTTTGAAGTAGTCTAACAAAAAATATCTAATTATAACGTAAATAAAATTATAGTTTATAGTTTTAATTAAGAATTGGGATTTGATAATGAAACAAATACAAATGAATTTGATTAAACCTATTATATCAAACAAACATCATTACATTGTATTAAATCACAATTATTCATCAAAATCAATATCAAACAATTAATAGTGTCTAATAATTACTTGGTTCATTTGATTCAACAATATATATATATATATATATATATATATATTATTTAATTTACTCAATTATTATATAATATACAAATATTATGTATACTTTAGCGTGCCTCATTGAAATATTTAATTTATATACCAATAAAATAAAAGAAAATTGAGATATAACAATACAAATAAATTATGATTTATAAATCGTATTATAAAAAACTTTGAAATTTGTATTCAAATTAAGATTATTGTAAATATTTACTTATTAATTGGAACATGTGTGAATGTGTAGAAAAAAATAATAAACTAACAAGAATAATGAACTATATCATCAATTAACTAATATAATTACAAGTTATATGAAAATGAAAACGAATAATCGATAAAATAGTAAAAAATCGATATATATTTGAATTATGATTTATAAATTGCATAATAAAAAACACTTTGAAATTTGAATTTGAATTAAGATGATTGTAAAATATTTATATGTTGAAGTTTGAAAGAAAAATAATAAGCTATCATGGATAGTGAGATAAATTACTATTTAACTAATGAATACAATTTTTAAATAAAAAATGAAAATGAATGATCGATAAAATAAAAAGAAAATGAGATATGAGTAAATTATGATTTATAAATTATATTAGAAAAAATATTTTGAAATTTTAATTCAAATTAAGGTAAATATATATTAAAATTTGAATATCTCATATTAATAATGAAAAATAATAAATGAGTAATAAGCTTGACTACAATTACATAATAAAGTAATTAATATAAAGAAATAAAATAAAAATAAACATAATTAAAGAAAATCTAGAAAAGAAAAAAAAAAGAACTCGATCACGGATTTTATTATTATCGAGCTTTAATCGAGCTTTTTGTCGGATTTTTTTAATCGAACTTGAACATATCCTTATCGAGTCGAACTCGATCACAAATTTTCTTAGTCGAGCCGAACTCGAACTCAAACTCGACTCGAGCTTGAGCTCGAGTATATCTTAAACGAGCCGAACTCGAGCTTGAAGGTATTCGGCTCGACTCGGCTCGTTTACAGCCCTTGATATCTACTACTTGAATTTGTCCGAACTAGCAAGGATATTTTTCTCTCGAAACATAACCGAGGGAAACCCAAAAATTAAATACTCACTGAGTAACCGAACAGCCCGGCCGGGTCCACAAGGCAGCAGTGTGAAAGATGCCATGATAACCATCAAACACCTCAGTTAGGCTCTCGACCTCAGTGAGCTTGGCCATAACAACTTCAATTATGCTGTTATTCAATCTCATTTCACCAGAAGTTTCCATCTCCCTCAGCTTTTCAACATCCTCTCTGCATTTCCAATTCTATGCTATTAACATCTCATCTCACCAAATCAAGAAATGCAAAAAATAATTCTCATTCAAGGAGACATGAAGTGCGAATACCATTACTTGTGGAAGCTGCATAGCATTACAATTTCACAAAACATAACAATTAATCTTTTTTCGACAAGAAGAAAATAACTTCATCGAAGAACCTTGCTGAGGCATCCGAAGTAAAGTAATCTTTTGAAACCAACTGGGAATGCAATTGTAGTCACATTAAAGGAAAAATGATTTTTCTGCTGGAAATTTAGCAAAGCTGTGAGTTGCTTTGTTTGCTGTTCTTTTGTTCCACTATAGTAAACTAGGCTAGCATATCAAAGCAATAATTCTTGAAATTGGAATGTAAACTTAGTGGCAAAAGCCCAAAATTCCGGTCACTTTACTTTCTCTAAACCTCTTTTTCCCTTTTTCAATACTTACCTTTGTTGTTGGAACTCATCCTAATTGCACAAAAAGCTAGAATAAAATAAAAAATCAAAGCAGAGCAGAGCTCGACTTCAATAGAACTCTAAAAATCAAATGGACTTAGAAATTGTTACGAGCTGAATTTAATTCAGAAAAATAAAAAGAGATTTGCAGAGGATTGAGATAGAAATAGAGAGAATTGGGGACAGATTAGATTGACTTGGGGAACAAATATCAATTACAGCTTGCCCTTAGACAAAATGAGAGTTGGATTTATACCAACACGCTACATTGCACAAACGACGACGTTGGCTATTCATTCTAATCAACAAAAGCGTGCTTCACCATAACAAAAGCGTGATATATCTATCACCATGGCCGGCTATGTGGGTGATCCACGGAACAGGGCCCAAACTTTTCAAGGGTCCAATTTTTTTTTTATTTTTTATAGGTTAAATGTATATTATATTTATAAACTAATAAATAAAAGATATAATTTCAAGCTGGCAGCTGCACGCGTCTTCTTTCTTCCCAATTTCTAGAAATCAATTGATTTTTCTAGTTTCTACACTCATCCACTTTGTACTTTTCATTAATTCTTCTCTTTTTTTCATGAAAACATCTCAAATCCCCCTCTTTTTTCTCAATTAAAATCTATGAATGCGATAAATGTATGCCACAAACGGCTCTTTTTTTTTCTTATTCTATGGCTATAAATTATTTGCAACAATCAACAAACAAACCACTCTAACTATATCGAGGTATGTAATTTACTGATTGTTTATAATTTTAGACAATGGGACAAGAAAGGCTTAATAGTTTAGCGTTGAGGCCATTGAAAACGATATTTTAGAAAAAATAAAATATGAAGACCTGGTGGATGAATTCGCTTTAAAAAGTGTTAGAAGAATAGCACTTTTTAGATCGAAAGTTTATGTATGTTTAAGATGTCATTGAATATTGAATTTTGAAGATTTAATTTTTCATTTTATTAATATATAACAATTATATTATATTTGCCATTAAAAACAATGTTAATTGTACTTTACTGTTAAAAGGGTTGTAACAGAAATAATCACCCATAAACAATTGTAAGGAAAAAAAATCTCAATCACGATTGACGAATTCATTTTGAACGCTTTGAATATGAAAATCAACGAATCATTACCACAGACTATAGATAAAAACTAAAAAATCGACCTTCATTATCGACGATGATCCGAATAGAGTAGCCATTGACTAAGAGCTGGTTCACGATAGCGATGCCGAGATAGGATACGCCGCTGGTGACGCAGACCATCCTGTCCAAAACGTCACCGTTCCGCGTGGGCAATGCTTCCCCTCTTTCGCCGAACCTGTCGGCGTTCTTGCGGCGGTGCACCGCGGTGCACGATAGCAGCATGCGGCAGAATTCCTCGAGTTCCGCCTTCTCAGTCGCCTCCAAGGGCGTAATCCCCATTGCAGCAAAGCTTCAGCTTCTGCAGCAGTGATCATTGAAGAATACCACAATAAATATATTTATATACCGCAGCGTTATTTTGCTTTACGAAAACAAAATATATTTATGTTTTTGTTTTTACCCTGTGTCGAGGGTAATCGTCGTTGCTACCAAGCTGTACAATGAGTAAATTTTATTTTTGTGTGTATTAGTTTGTACACCACATAGAAGAAGTAAATCACCCCGATTAATAGTGACATTCAAACTTAGTACTTTTAATCTAAAGCTTACACCATTAGATCATCTCTAAAGGCGCGCTTTTTTAGACTTTTGAACCGGCAAGCGGAAATCTTAGAGCTCACGATAAACTCAATTTAGCACATGAAATTTCATGTTGCACTCTTTGTGTTACATGAAAATTTTCTAGTATTTTTTTCTATATATATATTTTTTTTGGATTTAGTTTAATTTTATGATTGTTTCTTTGGATTCATCCCACTCATTTAAAATTTATAATTATTTTTAATATTTAATTTCACTTTTCAATTAATGATTCATTATTATGGTTGATTTTTTTCAAAATTATGTTTTGTTTTTAATTCATTTTTTTTTTGTTGATAACTGTTGACTAGGATTGTTTATGTTATAATTAGGGATGTCAAACTAGCCCGAAATCGATGGGTTGGCCCGAACCGCCCGAAAAAAAGGCGGGTTAGGGTCATATTTTTTAGGCCCGAAATAAATTTTAACCGAACTGACCCGCCCGAACGGACCGACGGGCTAAATGGGCCAGCCCGCTAGGTCCGCGGGTTGGCCCGTAGGGCTGAATTTTTTTTTTTTTAATATGCTCCTTTTATTATTTGATAAGAAACAAATGGATACTAGAAAATAGTTAGATTATGCTTTCAACTGGTAACTCACCATTGTTTGTTCTTTTTTCCTTCTGTTGAACTTGGATTTTAAATTTTTATAATAAACAAATGAATTATTATAAAATAGTTAGATTATGCTCTCAGTCGCCTATCTATTATCTAAATTTCTCAAAAAAAAAAAACAAATCTCACCGTTGAAGAAATGGTCAATGTTGCGGAAGAGATAAATCCAATCAAATAAATTAGAATATATGTTTTGGAAACTCTTCTATAGAATATAGTGAAAAAAAATAACATAATTTGCAATTAATTCGACACTAAAGAATACGCAGTTCCACTATTTGACGAAATTCCTCAATGAATAAATTGTAATGCATCGTAATATAGAACTGTAGATTATGTGAGGATTTTAACCTATGCATCTATACAGACTGTGTTGCTTAAGTTCTCGTGTATCAACTTTGCTTGTAATTATATGATACTTGTATAAACATATGGTGTCTCTGTTATAGTTTTGGATCTAATATAGGACATGAAAACTTACTATTTGAAAGAGTATTCTCCTTACACTTAACTTTTGTCGTAAACATGTTGGCCTGACGGGCTAGCCCGAAAACCGAAGTTTTAGGGTTAGGGCCAAGATTTTTTAGCCCGAAAAAATTTCAACCCGAATGGTCCGACCCGAATAACCCGATAACCCGATAGGGTTGGCCCGAAACCGGCGGGCTGGTCCGTTTGACATCCCTAGTGATAATTAATTTTTATTTTATAGTAAATATTATTAAAATCACAAATTTAATAGTAAAACTCGAAAATATGCAACATGAAATTTTTAACCCTCGATTAATTTTTCCATAATCTTGTTTGCTTCATTGATTAGATCACTCGAACAGACGTTAAAGAAAGGGTTGACTGGTTTTATCGACAAAAGTAAATATTTGTTGGGAAAAAAAGACAGCTTTTAAAATATAGTAGTTATTTCAACAATCTTCATTACTTTATACAACATGCAGAGGATGGACCCACAAAATCTGAATTTTTACACAAAATTTTGTACTTCTTTCTGAAAAAGTAACTGCCCAAATAAAAAATATTAATTGACTGCAAATTTGAATTAAATCTATTCCAACTGCCCACTTCTTCCAAACCCTATTCTCTCTCTCTCTCTACTATACATCTCTCCAGTAAACAAAAAAATAGAATATTAATAACTAGGGTTTGAAAACTTTAATATCGACACCAACCCTCTCTCTCTCTCTCTTTGCTGCGATAATATTGAAGGGTTTGAATATCTCAACAACCCTCTCTCTCTCTTCTGCGATAATATTGAAGAGAAAGCACCCACCCTTCTCTCTCTCTTCTTTGATTATTTTGAAGCAAGCACCCACTCTTCTCTCTCTCTCTCTCTTCTGTGATAATTTTGAAGAAAAAAGCAATCCTCTTTCTCTCTCTCTCTTCAGCGATAAAATTGAAGGAAAAAAATCATTCGAAGCAAAACATCTCTGGATCTCGGAACAACCACACGCCGCCGCTTTCTCTCTTGGAACTTTGTCGCCGGAAAATGGAAGGAGGAGAAGGACAATCGCCCGCATTTTTTGGCATGTTTTATGACTGTTTATGTTGATCGATGCTAGTTAGAAACTAGTGAATTCGCATGAAAATTATTATATGTTTATCGATTCTATTATGTGACGTTAATTAGAAACTAGATGTTAATTGTTTTATTGTTAGATGTTCATCGATACTAGTTAGAAACTAGTGAAGTCGAGGACTGAAGTAAATTAAAAAAATCAATCGATGCATGTTAATCGATGAAATTTAAACTAAAAAAAATCAATCGATGCACGTTAAAAAATTAATCGATGAAGACAAATAATTAATCGATGAGCACAATCATTAATCGATGAGCATAATAATCAGTCGATGAACACAATTAATTAGTCGATGAACACAATTAATTAGTCGATGAGCACAAATAATTAGTGGATGAACACAAATAATTAAACGATGAACTTTGTTAAACTAATCGATGGCTTTTAATTTAATCGATGAACACAAATAAATAATCGATGAAATGTATTTAATTAATCGATGAATTTTAAGTTAATATTAATCGCGGAGGTTAAAACATTAATCGATGCATATTTAATTTCCAATAAATTGATGCATTTCACTATTGTACTCGATAAATTTTTTTAAAAAAAAACTAACAAAAACTAATCGATTAGGAAAAAATTAACAAAAACTAACCGATTAAAAGAAAATTAAAAAAAGTAATCCATTTAAAAAAATAAAAAAAATTAATCGATTAAAAAAATAAAAAAAAAACGTATTGATTAAAAAAAGTAAAAAAAAAAACTAATCGATTAAGCGATTATTTTAAAAAAATAAAAAAAAAAATCGATTAAAAAAAATTAAAAATAACTAATCGATTGAAAAAATTAAAAAAAAACTAATCGATTATGCTATTAATTTAAAAAAAATTAAAAAACTAATCGATTAAAAAAAATTAAAAAAAACTAATCGAGTAAAAAAATTAAAAAAAACTAATCGATTAAGCGATTAATTTAAAAAAAATTAAAATAACTAATCGATTAAAAAAATTAAAAAAAACTAATCGATTAAGCGATTACTTTAAAAAAATTAACAAGAACTAATCGATTAAAAAATTAAATAAACTAATCGATTAAAAAAATAATCGATTAAGCGATTATTTAAAAAAATAAAAAAAGTAATCGGTTAAGAAAATTAAAAAAAACTAATCGTCACCTGAGCGAAATATTGAGATAGACCGATCACCGTCTTTTATACCTCCATGTGGAGATGAGGTTATAAAGCTTTAACTTTGAACTAGAAGCAAAGAAACGAGTAATCGATTTATAGGCCAGTTATCAGATTGTAGATCTATTACACGTTCAAGAAATCCCTACGCAAGCTTTCAACTCAGGAGTCACGTTTAACGATCCTGTTGCGATTACAGGGAATAAAGATTCGTTCCTCCAAGAGAAAGCTCTTCACCTCAGTGGATGGCTAATCGAGGCCCTGGCGTGTTTCATTCCTAAGATTTGTAGCTTGTTTTAGATCAATTTTTAGAATGAGGGTAAAGATGGTCGTCACAATTGCAGCCAAATTAATTTAAAGATATGTTTATCGGTGTTCTACTCAGCTTCCAGGAGAAGTTAAGTCAAACTATTTTGAGTATAGGAGGTATCATAGATCAAGTCGTTCTCTCGTATCCTTCCGATGGGTAGAAAGTGATTTCCGAGACGTCACTTTTCCAGCCGGTGCAAAGTCTAGCCGACTCGTGCTTTATCATAGCAACCTCGTAAAAAAAAAACCAGGTGCGTGAAGCTCAAGAAAGAAGGAAGGAGAACCCAAAGAAGATCGTTAAGAAGATAGACCTAGTGTTCGATAGATTGAGAGTTTCATTATGATAGGAAGTTTCAATAGAATCGATTTATTTATTCTCTTTTGAAATCGATTTATTCTCTTGTTAATTGAATCAATTTCCCTTCAACAGCTTCATATCATTTGAAATTCTCCATTTATACCATTTGGGATTTGTTGATTTTATCCTCTTGGATAATTTGAAATCTTTTGGATGATACTTCTTTGATCATCAAGAATCAGCAATGGCATTTCCTTATTAGGCTATGCTGACGCCTTTATGAAAATATTTCAAGCACGGTTCTCAGCTCTTAAGCGTTGATTTTATTTTATTATTCCCATATATCTTTGTAAAATGCGAGAACCTTTCGAGTTATGAATCCTCTAAAAAGGAAATATTTTTGGAATAAATAATCTAGTGTTATATCTCTTTCAGTTTTTGAACTTGTTAAAGATTATTGATCAGATAAAGTCCTCACTCCGAGGCGTTTGTTTCTTTTAACTTCCACTTATAGAACTCGAGTGTGGAACCTCAAATAGAAGAGAAAGCTTATAGAAGTATTCCTTTAAGTATTTTGTCAGGAAATCGAATGATAGTATTCCATAATGACGAATGGAACCGAAGCAGTACCAGTTAGTGTTCTCCAAAGTCGAAAGTACATTTCTAAAGTAATTTCTCAGTTCGTAACATTTAAGATGATCAATGGATGTCAACAAGCAAGTTTCGAGCTTACAGTTAAAGTCTAGACATGCGATTCTTATTATGCATGCAATCGAAGGTGATCACTAGCAGGAGCCAGACAATCGGATTACCACTTTAAAGAAAAGAGAAGAGTATAACAAGTAAAATAAGACTAATTTGCATCGGAAATACGATTCAAGCACGCTTCAAGAAGACGTGAACGTCGAATCTCAAGATTTTAAGAAAAGAGATAAAACACAGTTCGAACCTGATAGAATTTATAATCCAACCGTCCAAGGGCGTTCTCATTCGAATCATGGGGAGATTATATGAAGTCGGTGCATTGTGATAGCTCTCATAAAGGATAGAGAAAGATGGGGAACGTTTAGGCTTTCGGAAAGATAAATTTGCGTGGAAAAGAAGAGCGAGTATAGACTCTTCAAGGAAGTATTTGACCAAGAAGAAAGCGGAAAGAGGGATAAAGGTTGAGAATCAACCTAAAGAATAGGAGACCTATATCGGTTCTAGGCTGCAAGTACAAAAATTGAGGTTTTGAACCCTGAGGATGTACTTTGATACTTCTTCTCAAGATATGGAAATTTCGGGACGAAATTTATTTAAGGGGGGTAGAATGTAATACCCCGAAATATTTTAGAAGGTTTAATTCAACTTATGTTAACCTCTGATAAGTTAGAAAATAAGCTGGGTCCTTAAAGGACTCAAATAAAGGAAAATCGCAGCCAGGGAAATCTGTTAAATCTAATTTGGTCAAAAATTGCCTTAAAAATATGTTATGATATTTTTCTCGGGTTGATAGAAAATGTTTCAAGAATCATGCCAACCTTTGAAATTTCAAATTTCGAGTTCAAATGAACTCTTGGCACAACTTTAAGTTGGAAAATAATAAATTTAATAGAAAAAGACACATCCGTCATTATCCAATTTCTTTTTCAAAAGATTATCTTATTCTTAATTATCCTATTCTTTTTCCATCATTATCCTCTTTCTTTTATTCATTATTATCCTATTTATTTTTCCTCTATAAATAGGAGCTTAAGGTTTCATTTTTATTCATTTTCAAAATCAAAACGCCGAGCAGCTTCCAGAGAATGTATGACTCTAGTTTCCTATTTCAATTATGAAATAGTCATTTTGAAGGTGTCAACGTGTAGATCACGAATACGTGATTGAAATGATGACACAAAGGATGATCACGATGGAAAATCATCGTGACCGCCGCCAATTCCTCGGAGAAGGTACTTTCTCCGATTCTGGTCATTCGGACCGATGAATTTAGAAATTTCAAGTTCTAAATATGCTTATATTTCGATTATCTTTAATTCTACCGATTTCGATTTTTGATGTTGTGAGTTTTCGGTATTTTTTCCCGTTTTCATTTTATGTAAATCTCAGATCTACTCTTCCTGGATAGTCGTATTAGAAATCTTCTTTTTATAAATATCCTTTGATCATTTGGATCTTGTAGTTAACCGGAATAGATTTTTGATTTCTCGTCGTTTGAAATCCGGATCCGAATATTATATTATAAATCTGTCAGTTTCGAATTTATGATCTAGCCGTCCGATCTTTGATCTGATTACACCATTAAATTCCTTATTTTCTGCACTATCAAAAATTGTACTTTTGAGCGAAAATCCAACGAGTATCGATCTCAATCGAGACCGATACATTTCAGCTAAAATCTGTGAGTTTTTGTCCCGTTTCACCCATTTTGGGTCGTCAAATTGAAAAAGTTTCTTCTCAAAAGTTGCTCGAAATAATATTTCCTATGCTCCCGTCGAATTTCGTAATTTTCGGATGAGTTTTGAATAATATCAATTATTTAATTTAAGCAGTTATTTTATTTTCGAGAGCATGTGTTATCAAAAAATTCTAAAATTCTCATTCTTTAGTCTTGGCATGTATAGTATCATCCCTGAATATTTTCATAATTTCCGAGCGGTTAAAAAGTGTTGTGGTGTAGATTTGGTAAACTTTGGATAAATGACAAGTTTTGGAAAAAGACCTCTGTCAAATCAGTTGATCCCAGTAAAGCAAGAATAACGTTTTGGAATTTATTTCCTTCTTCGTCGAAATTATTCAAGGTCTCTAGAGTCGCGCAATCTATTTTATAATAGAATATAATTAATAATAGTTCCGTTTATAGTAGATTAATTCCCGAAAATATAGCGATTATCCTGAGTTGAAGTTTACCTTCTGTAGTACCAGCTGAGCTAGAGAAAGAGTATCAGGGTTGATTCTTCAGGAGTTAGCTTTTCAGAATCCTGAGAAAGGTGGGCTACTATATCTTTGCAAATTGTATCTTTCGAGTTATTAAGCTCTGCTTTGCTAAAATTGCATATGTAACTATCTGTGTTAAATATTTACGTGCTACTGTATGTTGTCGGAGTCTCATATACCAGCGCTGTGTCAATGTGAGTAGCTACAGTATGCATGCATTATTTGTCCTGCCCTACTCCTTGTCGGTGAGACTAAAATGAAACACTTATTGGTTATACTCTTTGGGTATATTATGGCCATACTCAACTTTATGCGCTGGTGATGTAGTTCGGGTTGCGGGCAGTGACGGGTTATACTCTTAAGCGCTTCACGATAAAATGTTTTGGTGAACTTAGGTTGCTTCCAACTTTTAAACCTCTTAAGCTTCACTACCTGCATGAACACATATAGATTACTTTAATAAAATGATTTGCATAACTTGAATTGTAAAACTTGCCCACTGAGTGCATTAGTACTCAGCCCAAATCTTTTCAAACATTTTCAGGTAAGTAGGCTGGAGCGTGGAGGTGACGAGGCTGAGATATGAGCTATTATGATTTACATATTTTTCCGTTGTCCCTTTTTGTTAGTATTCTGTTAAGAATTGAGCTTTCGCACTTATGGTGCTAATAACTCTGATCTTGGTATTTTGTTGATATGATTCTGCTTCTCCGATTCTGAACATTTGTTGACTTCCTAGTTAACATGTATCATATGCTTAGCTACATAATTATTTCAAGGGGAGGAAGCCCGTCTTTCGTTATGTCTATTTGATCATTCATATTGGCCTATGGAAGGGCTTCATTTGTTCAGCATATTTGTGTCTGTTTCTTATGTCGACCTATGAATGGGTCTATTGATTGTTGGTATCTGGTTATTTGTTTGCGTTTGGCCTATGAAAGGGCTTATTGAATTGTTACAGCTTCCATTCTTCTCTTATAAGCCGTTATAAACGGGGATTCGCTCTAGTTACAGAGGTTATGCTGTCTAATTTTTCGGAAGGCATAATCTATCTTTGGCATACTCGATTGTTAAATTTTATTCCAAACATTAATCCTTTTGGATTAACACCCCGTCATTAATTTAATTACCCCATTTCTTTCTCGCTTCTTAATTCCCACCCCCGTGGCGTCCATTTCCACGGTCTTTCGGGACCAGGGCGCTACAGAGGTGCACACTCCGGATCGTGCATGTGTGGGGCGGGAGGCATGGTTTCATATTCATCACTCCTAGCTGCATTTCGGTCCGAGTGAGTACGCCCTGGTGTCAGGTTTGCGATTCGGCGGCTCGACATTCGATCCGAATGGCGATCATATTGTTCCGTGGAGATCTGTGTACCATCATTTATTCGAAGGGAAGCATACGAGCGTGAAACAGATGGAGGAAAGGTTCAAAGTAGAGGGGATGGCCAGAGACGCTCGTGATTATGTGAAGGTTGCAAACATATTGTTCGTATACCGGATGATTCTGTGCCTAGATCAGCACCGGATCGTGGATCCATGGGTGTGGGCGCTAGCGGAGGATGTGGAGCGATGGAACTCATTTCCATGGGGTGCATATTCTGATAGGCACTCGGATAGACCTGCTCCAATGATGACATACTCTCCTGAAAGGTATCTGTCCGATACGCGTAGGCAGCCTCCTTAAATAGATCCATCACGTGTCTCCCTCTCTTCTTTATCTTATTCTTCAAATGGTAGTAGCACAATCCGTGCGTCGCTCTCGGGAAAACGGCCTCTACAGCATTTTTAATGCTCTGATGCTGATCCGAAACGATGAGAAGATCATCTATATCATCCAGAGCCAAGCGCAAGTGGGACAGGAACCATATCCAGGACTCGTCGTTCTCTATCGGTCCAAGCCCAACTGCAACAGGTAAGATCTATTCGTTGTCGTCCTTTTTCACAGCACCAAAGAGAACCCCCTTGTTCTTTCCCTTCAGGTGGGTCCCATCAATCACAACTACTGGACGAGCATACTGGAGAAATGCACTGACGCACGAACCGAGAGCAAGGAATGAATGCTTGAAACGACCATCACCCGTGATCTGCATGTCTACATGGGTCCCCGGATTTATCAAATACAGGGTGTGCAGGTATGTGGACAACTGTGCATAGGACTTGTCAAAATCTCCATATACCATCTCAATGACAATGTTCCTCGTGCGCAGTGCGAAGTTGTAGTCGATATGGATGCCAAACTCACGAACAAGCTCCGCCATCATCTCTTTCGGCTTTAGAACAACCCGCTCATCCACTAATTTAATGAAAAAATATTTCCCGAGCACTCGTGCAGAAACCTGTCGCGGAGCAATTCGATCCATATCAAGATGGCATGTGTGAGTGCCGTTGAACTTGTATATTCTCCACATAGCTCCATCAGCAATGGCAAAGCACTTTAACGGACAATCACCGCCATGCTTGCAAACGTAGCCCAATCGTGACCTGTTCGAGCGATACACGACATACTCCACTCGATTCTGCATGTGATAGATACCGACGGCCAAAGCCAGATCGTCCTTTGTCCGGAAAATGGCTCCCTGATGCAGTGTATCTGATTGTGGTGTTGTATCCTCATCCCAAGAAACTGGGCCCGCAATGTCCCAATCAGCAAGGGGAACCACCCAATTACTCGAAGGCCCATCACTTCTAAACGGAACACTAGTGGTAGATGGTGGGACGACTCCCGCCAAGCGCAGTAATCTGTCTGTACGATCAGCAGAAGAGCGAATCCATTCGCTGAATTCTGTCACCATCGACTCCACCAACCTCGTTCTATCATTAATCTCTTCTTGTTCTTCCTCTTCTTCTTCTTCTTCTTCTTCTTCTTCTTCTTCTTCTTCTCCTTTTCCCTCTTCTTCTCTAGTATCACCATGCGTCTCTACATGTGGAAAGTAGGGAACATAGTCGTCCCTCATCGATGGTCCGGCTTCAGAACTGCCCAATTGCCTGGAAATCACGTACACGACCATCTCGGCAGTCTGCTCGCAAAGCAAATCGAGCAAATCTCTATCATCTTGCAAAGATGCTCTGATCCGTCTCCCAGTGTTGGTGCTGGTCAGGTAAAATAATTCGTACTCCACCATGCTTGGGTCAGTCCGCAACAACTTGTGCACTTCCCTCACAAGTGATCTAAAACACAGCTTATCAGATGACATCGTCATGAGTTGCTCGTCCCCATCTATATATTCTGATCTTTTCCATCGCCCACTGTGTCGTAAAATAATACGATGTCTAACCATCTGTAATTTATAAACATGGATTAATTATATTAATTAACATAACAATGCAATTAAATAAAATGCATCGATTACTAAAAATAAATGAATTATGCCAAGTAAAGCATCCAAACAAAGCATCGATTACTAAAATAAATGAATTAAATTAAATGCATCGATTATTTTCTAAAATGCATCGATTATTTTCTAAAATGCGATTATTTTCTAAAAATGCATCGATTAAATTTTAAAAAAATAAACAAAAAATAATCGATTTCAAAAAACAAAAAAAACTAATCGATTAAAAACAGGTTAAAAAATCAATCGATGAAGACAAATAATTAATCGATGAACACAATCATTAATCGATGAGCATAATAATTAATCGATGAACAAAATTAATTAGTCGATGAACACAATTAATTAGTCGATGAGCACAAATAATTAGTGGATGAACATAAATAATTAAACGATGAACTTTGTTAAACTAATCGATGCCTTTTAATTTAATTGATGAACACAAATAAATAATCGATGAACTTTATTTAATTAATCAATGAATTTCAAGTTAATAAATAATCGATGCATATTTAATTTCCAATAAATCGATGCATTTCACTATTGCACTCGCTAAACAATATTTAAAAAAACTAACAAAAACTAATCCATTAGGAAAAAAATTAACATAAACTAATCGACTAAAAAAATTAAAAAAAACTAATCGATTAAGCGATTAATTTAAAAAAAATAAACCAAAACTTATCGATTTAAATAAAAAAAACTAATCGATTAAAAAAATTAAAAATGCATCGATTACTCTACCTAAATGCATCGATTATTTCTAACTATATTAAAGAGTACGACTTCCAAGTCTCTCTATGTCGCCTATTTTTAATTTAAATCTAACAACACACCTACAATTTGTATATATATATATATATATATATATAATCAAAACAATAAATATTTACAAACAAGTTCAAAAAAATGGAGAGTACAAAATGTACCTTTGAAAATTGCTGGAAATTTTCGAGCTCTACTTTTTTCTCCGGAAAATTCTTTCGCCCGCCTTGCTCCAAAAAATTTCTCCAACTTCTGCTCTTCTAGGTCGATTTCTATTCTATTTTGGTGTGAATAAGCTTGTATTGTATAATGTAAATGATCTCCACGAGCCACTCTATTTATTCAACAATTTAACCTACCTCATTACAAAACATTAAATGAAATTTGTAACCTTTAACATGTATTAAATTCGATCCAACCTTCATCTTCTTTTCATTTAATGAAGTCTACCTTTCTTTTGTTTTATTTATTGAGAGAGTCAGTAACTACCTCATTTATTATATTCCATGACCATTTTAAAAACAATCGATGCTTTCAAAAAAAAATTATTTTCTAAAAATAATCGATGTTCATTAAAAATAATCGCGGCCACTTTAGAATATAATCGATGATATTTGCTGATAATCGATGCATCTTGCAAGATAATCGATGTCCTTGAATTTAATCAATGCACCCCCTTTTGTAATAGAAGAAACAATAATAATCGATGCTTTTATTCTAATCGATTACTTCTACGTCAATTATCGATGCATGTATTCTTTTAGGCTGTATTCCCTGAAAATGATCTGACACAAGTACAGAGCACTAATGATTGACAGTGGGGACCAAGTCTATTATGTACAAATTATCGACAAAACTACTGTGTTTTAAAAGTTATTGTATTTTCCTAATAACTATTCACTTTTGTCTACTTTTATACATTTTGACTTAAAGAAATGTGTTAGTACAGTATGATCAATTACCTCAGGTGCTAACTGATTTGATTGGTCAATATCTTTTTTCGTTTGAGTTCAATGGCGTAAATAACATGAGTTTTTACTAGTATACCACCTGTGCGATGCACAGGGGATGTTATTAAAAAATATTTATGTACAATAATAAAATTATATTCCATCATGAATTTTGCGTATAAATATATGGATTATATCGTTTGAATTATAAATTACTTATGTATTTTTCATCATTGGAAAAATCAGCCTTGCCGGCTCTAGCCGTATTAGAAATACCCAAGTTGGTTGTAAAATCGAGAAGGTAGGGTCCTGACTGCTCAGTTGGTCTCGACAATGATTAATAGGCAAATTAGACATGAATAATTTTTTTCAATTTTTAAAATATTTTTATTCAAAAAATAATTAAATAAAAATTTCGAGGTTTTTCACCCTTTTTATATAACAACCTATATCCCAATGTTTCAATCTACAACCAATGTGGAATGTATAAAATTTATAAAAAGTTGCAGAACTAATTTGAAGTTTCAATTTAAGATTACCCACTCTTTTATACAACTCATATCCCAATATTTCAATTTACAACCGATGTGAGATGTATGGTAAGTGAAAATTTAATATGCAAAATGGGAATATGTAATAATATATTATAAAAAAAAATGAAAATGCTCAGGCGAAGACAATCTAAATGGAATTTTATATGTTTTTATATGTAACTTTATGAACCCACTTGTGGAGAAACAAAATATCATAGTCCCGATGATTGATATGTAACTTTAGAACTTCACAAATCTACACACACGCGCACACACACACACAAATGAGGAATGATAGAAAAAAAAAATATTGAAAAAAAATCAAATGCATTATCTTTAAAGATTTTAACTCAATAAAAGAGTTTGGATGTGGATGTTGAATTTTTTAATATATTCAATTAACTAAAAAATTTAAAATAATTTAAATTAATTTATTAAAATATCTTATTATATTTGTTTAATATATTTAATTCAATTTTAATTCAAAAATATTTAATTCCTAAAAATTTAAAATGTATCGTATTAAATTAATAAAATCAAATATCAAATATTATACTTGATCTCAATTTACAGAGATCATTGTTAAACCTCATAACTCATAGTTTGTTCATATACAATATTATTTATTTGTTATTCAATGTTGGATAAATTTTGATTTAAAATTAAAATATATAAGTTTTAACTATTTAAACCATCTTTAAAGTTGAAAACTTAAATATGAAAACTTAAAAATCTTAAAATTATCTAACATTAAAATGATAAGACCAATTAATACATTTCAAGTTTTGTCCATTCAAAATTTATATATATTTAATTTAAAATCTTATATGTAGATCTTGATTTTTTAAAATATATTTAATCAATGAGCATTGCTAAATACACTATTAAGCTTTCTTTATACACCACTATTACATTTAATTCAGAAATAAATAATTATTAATTTACATAAATATCATTTTTAATTTTAAAAATTACTTAAAAAGAAATAAAATAAAAATAAAAAATCTCCTCCTTATGTATTAAAAGTCATTTATATAAATTCGTATGCATTTTTCATGCATAACAATATTTTCAAGTTTTTTGACGTGTGATGATTTTTGTTTGAAAAATTAAAACCACAAGCCTTAATTATTTAATTTATATATAAAATTGATGACATAAATATATTTAACAATTAATTACCAAGTTCTATTAATACATTCAAAATTTTAAGTAGATTTAATTTAAAATATTCGATGTGTATATTGATTAATACATTTAATTTGAAAATTTAAATATATTTAATTGAAATTTTGATGTGGATCTGGAATGATATTAATATATTTAATCAACTTAAAATTTTAAATTTTTTTAAATTAATATATTAGAACATTCACTCATAACACTTAAAAGAATAATAATTAATATAAATTTATGATCCACGTAAAGAAAAAAATAGGTGTTTAGAAAATTCACATATAAATCAACAATTTAAAGGCCACCTAATTTTTTCATTGAATGAACAGAGTAATTTTTGATAAAAAATAGTATTTTTGATAAATAAAAAAAATAATTTATAATGTTGAAATTCTAGTATTGAAAGATTATATAATATAAATATTAACTAATTAATAAATATTATACTTTTATTTATAGAAAGTGTATTTAGGCGGGAAAACTTATTGTTACTATTTATAGTGACTGTCTTACTTTTAGATATAACTAGTATTGCACCCGTGCGATGCACGGAGAGTGGGGTACACATTTAAAATTTTATTAAAATATGATCACAATAAAAAAAAATATTGCTTCAATTATCGTACTAAAACAAAACTCATGCATAGTGTAAAATATAAATCATGAATTGAAGTATAATTTACATCTTCAATATAAATCATGAATTGGTACGACGTCCGTTATGTTGTATTTCTCGGGGTTCAGAGTGCTTTTCAACTTTTCCAATAATGTATGTTATAATAAAAAATTATATATATTAGTAAAACAAAAAAATATAAATAATATAAACTGAAATTTTAATATGAAGTATAGTTAATACCAAAAAGCAAACCCTCATCAAATGGACCAACTCTTGTAAAGATGTGAAATCTCAAAATTGGAACATGTAGTGTGGAAAACCTTCATCCACGATGGGGATAACTTTCGTATAGGAAGAAGAAATGAATTTGAACAAATGTTGGGTTGTTCTATATTCATCCTATTATCTTGTATATCGAAAAATTGAAAAGCATATAAACCGCCTTCCACAAATTCGATATTAAACCGCTCAAGATCTGACTTCCTCATGGTACCGTGTATACGGTCACCGACATGATCATGGAGAATTATCTCGAGAGTTGGTTTAACATGCGATCTTCCATACGGTGGTTGTTCGTACACACGAACAACCTAAGTTTCAATATCAATTTATATATGAAATGGCCGGTTTCCCTAACCCTCTCAACTAAACTGAAAAATGGAGACACGAAGTTATGATTTGGAATGAATTAATTTCTTGTAAAATGCAATAGAGCGTTTGATTTGTATGCGTAGCATACGGATCTATTTATAAAATCGTACGGAGAAAAATATTTATGGTATGAATTGAATTTTTTGATGAATTGGATTTATTCCATTATATATGGTTTATATATGCACACAAATCTCAAAAATATATGTGATAATATATCTTTAACGTGTGAAAATTAATGAGGATATATTCATATATATTATATTATACATTGTATATATCATTAGTAGATTAATAGATATCATTAGAAATCCAGACCTCGTAAGGCCCCAGGACCTTCATTCAGGCTGGAGCCTTACGAGGTTTGCTTTCGCGACCCATTTTTAGCTCCCCAGGACCTTCATTCAGGTCTGGAGCCTTACGAGGTCTGCTTTGACGACCATTTTTTAGCTCTCCGGGACCTTCATTCAGGTCTGGAGCCTTACGAGGTCTTCTTTCACGACCCTTTTTCGATCTCATGATCATTTGTTAATAACGTCAAACTTGGGGCTTCGTAAATCATCCGAAATATATTATGATCGTCCCTCTACGTCGCGACAACATTCATTACATGATCCTCGATCCTCGAGCCTCAGGTAATGAGGGGCTAATTGTAGAGGTCTATTTTCGTTAAGGCCCAATAATAAGACCCATGTTCGTTTAAGGGTCTTAGGGCCTAGTAGACACGTGTCGAAGTCCAGGGTTTAGAGATCGAAGGAGTCAAATCCGAAGAGGAGATAACATAAAAGGGGGGAGCTAGAACAGAGTTCGAACAATGAGACCAGGTCAAAAGAACGTTGGAAGATAAGTATGACCCAGTCAAAAACCCTTAAGGGGATAAGGGTCTATCCCCAAAGATAGCGAAAAATCCCTTGAAAATCGGAAAGGGGTTACGGCTTCATCCTATATAAATCGCAAAGGGGGTGAAAAATAAGAAAAGCAATATCGAAAACACCCGAGTAATCATTGGTTAAACAAATTATTCCAATCTTTTAGACACTCAATCATTCCTTAATCGATCTCATTCTACTCATTCTTTGACCTCGCAAAATCTCACCGTCGCTAGAGCCCGAACCAAGTACGAAAATAATTTTAGAAATTCACCCCCTACAGGAATATCTTATTAATGTGGAGATGATTATACAACATTCACATTGAGATATTGCAGATTTTATAAATGAATTAAAAAAATTCATTTCATGAAGTGCGTGTATTATCAGTAGAATTTTTAAGGGGAATATTTAATTATATTAGGTTCATTATATGTGATTTATATATCCTCAACCCAATATTAGGTTCTAGATACCATTCTCATTTAATATTTTATATATTAATTCCTAATATAAATAGATATGGTGTGTGTATATATAATCAAATTTATCCATATAAATATATACATAAATTTCTAATATTAATATTAATATTTCACGGCTGAGAGTTGTTCATCCCTAATATTACTATTCATATATTAATTCATAATATAAATAGATATGGTGTCTATGTATATATATAATGAAATTTATCTATCCTAATATCTATCACTAATATTATATGTACGCAATCTATATATTAAGAGAAAATATTAGCTTCTCAATTAGTATAAATAGATATGGTGTCTATGTATATATATAATGAAAGTTATCTATCCTAATATCTATCACTAAATTATACATACGTAATCTATATATTAAGAGAAAATATTAGCTACTCAATTAGGAATAGTGATTTGGACGGGAAAAATTGTTATTTCTATTTCCTATAACTATCTTACTTTTAGATAATATATAGATATAGATGCGATAACATTCAAAATTAATATCTTGTTTCAATGATTTTGTTAAAGCACAAGAGATATAGTCATGTAATTAAAGAATTGAAACAATACATATGGTAATTAAAATGTAAATGAAATAACGTCGTATAATCAACATTCATATGATCGGTTATATATGGAAATGAAGGAATCTAGAATAAATTTAGGCTATTATGCTCACATAAACTAATTTATTGATGAATCCATTGATAAAGTTAAATATATACATTCAAAATGTGCGCACTAGCTACTTTATTTTAATAAGTAACATAATTTACCTTAAAAATTAACGTACATGTTTAATAGATTGTTATATCACCTATCTTAATATATAATTAAATTATTATTTTATTATATGTATTTGGTGTGATATATATGTAAACTATTATGTATTACATTAAGATGATATGATAATTAAAACATTAATATAATTAATACAATCTTAATATAAAATTAACTTAATTACTAAATGTAGAAACTATTTTGGCGGGAAAAGTTAGGTTTCTATTAATGGCATAACTTCTTGTTTTTATATATATTAAGATTTTAAAATATGAATCTTAAAATGTACTGACAGCATGTGGTAAAGTGAGATTGCTTAGAGATCAAATATCATGGATTTGAATTTTTTTAATACTACATGTCGGGTGTGTGAATTAAAAAAAATGTACTAGTAACATTATCTTACATTTCAGTGCAATTACAATTAAATTAGGCAAAATTAAGTCTAATGTGAGAGTTCGGACCACCTCACACATGAAATAGAATTTCTCTCAAACTTTAATTTCATGTTGTAATTCCAGTAGAATGTAGAGTTGTGGCATGTGTGTTAATTTCCTTGTTAATTTTGATGTTCACAACCGTCTTTTTGGGGCGGGGGGACCACAAAAGTTATAATAAAATAAAAAATTGTGGAATAATAATAATAATAATAATAATAATAATAATAATAATAATAATAATAATAATATAGGTGGTCTCATTTGTCCGATTGTGTGATCAAAACAACCTTTATACAGGGATGTCAATCGGATAAGCCTGCTCGATTTCGAATATGTACTATCGGACTATAAAAGTATGAGATTATTTGGTCTAGATTAACTCGTGTTAAATTTTTTTCGCATTGAAAATTCTTAGACTAACTCTAACTCTTCCATTTTCAGAATAGCCCATTGGACTAGTAAATTTATGAAAAAAATATTTAATATGTATAAATTTATTAATCATTGCCCGTCTAAACTTTTAATTTTAAAAAATTAACTTTAGATATAACATAATTTACCACTAATTATTTAAATATATTATTTAAATATCAACACTTATATTTTTAATGCTTACATTAAACTATTTATATCGAACATGAACTGAAACTTTTAGTATTTAACAAAAAAAAAAAACAATTGAAATTATTATCAATCGGGTCAACCAACTTATGTTTAGGCTAGCCTTATCGGATTGTCGAATTATTCGATTTGATTCAATTCGGTTAAGAATTTCTCGCCACAATCATCTTTTCTCTCGAAATTCAATTCGATTTCGAACTAGATTGACATCCTACTAAGATACTATTATGTCCATTCAAAAATATCGAAACAATTGATATACTTATAAAAAAGAGAAATTTCAAGTTCAAATGGCTCAATCTTCACTCTCACTTCCTAAGTAAAAAAGTAAATAAAAATATTAGAGCTCGTTCAAAATTATGCTAAATTTAGATATGGAACAAAATTAACCCTAGTCGGCTGGACGCTGTCCATTTTAAATGTTATTGTTTTTTTCTTACGCAATCAGTTTTGTGGCAATCAATAAAATAAGCCCGGTATTAAATCACAAATAGAGGGAGTTAGGATTTGACACGTTCTTGAGTGGCATGATAGATCTACTGTGACATTGGGCTACTACGCCCGACATGTGACCAAGAATTCCCCCGGATTTTGTAAGGAATATACAAAATTTTGCTAAAAAAAAAAAAGTAGAGAAATAAAATATGACCACTATTTTTTATTATTAACATCTTTTTTCGAAGGAAGAGGAATACCATTTTGAAATAGATGATCTTGGTGTGATGTATTTGTTAGAAAGAAATAACAAAAAAATAGAGATTCTTCATAGACGTGAGGTTGAAATTGTGATTGAAATTAATGTGAGAAGTTGAATTAGATTTGAGTTTGTAATTGGTAATTAAGATATGGATGCAGAAGGAGGGTGATTGAATTGGTGCAGTCTAATATAGGAGGTTGTGAGTGGAGAGAATTTAGGCATTCTTAGCCATTTTCTACGAAAACGGGTGAAGCCATGAATCTTGATTCTCGAACGAATTCGCTTCATTTTATTACCCAACTCCAACTTCCTTTTCATCATCTTCGTTTTTGAGGCTCTTATCCATTTCCTTAAACTTATACATATTCCTGCACCAACGTATATATCTTCAGCAGAATATTCACTAGGTAATATATATATGTACGTTGTAATAGTAAGTACCTGTCGTATGCCGGCTCTTCTTCTTCTTCTTCTTTATCTGTTGATTATCTTCTTCAGCTTCCACATCGTGTAGGGGCTGCAACACAAACAGAATCAGAAAAGTCCTAACCTCGGATCGATATGATCAAATTTAATGTCAGTTACCTGCACTAACTTATCGAGGCGCATTCTCATTCTTCTTTGTATGAAACCTCTACTACTCTGTTCATGCTTACAAGTTTAGCTTCAAAAACGTTGTAAAATTACACTACTTTTTTTATAGCTTGAGACCTGAAGATTGTTCACCTTCACATGGTACTTCACAAACGTATACAAGTTGAGTAAGTTCCACACTGTCTTCTCTAGCTTCTTGCCTTGTACATGGCGTGACGTGATGTCTGAAAATTCAGTCCGTCCGTCATTCAGTGAGGTTGTACTTGTAGATAGACATAATAATAAGTTTAATTAGTACCAAAAGTGAGAAACCCTCCATTGGTGCTGAGGTCTTCAATCTGCTCTCCTCTCAACTCCGGAGGTGGAATAGCCGACCATATGCAATGAGGGGCCTTTCTGAATGCTTCTGAACTCCCTACATCCATTAGTTCCTGCACAAGCATTTCATTTCTTTCTTACAAACTTATGTGCTCCTAAAATTTAAAAATGGATATATATGTCAAGATCGAAATAAATACCTGAAAGAAGGCCGTTGCAATGATCACATCTTCTTTTTCCTTGAAGCGCATTGGGAATATTGCAGTGATTTTTGTAGCCTGTCAATATAATGTGTACGTTACTTCACATTACACAAGATTTTTTATGCTATTGTTTCATTTTCAAGAGGCTAATTAATCTACTTTGCCTATGTTTTTTTCTTGAATAAAAAGTTATATTGTACCTGTTTGATGACAAAGAATGGCTCCCTTGGATGATATATGAGTTTGATTGGCTTACAAATCCCAAGAGCGATTTCGTGAGAATCTGCATTCCTTAAAATTTCCTTCAGCTGAGAGCTCAGCACTACTGCTTGCACTGAGGCTATGTCTGAAATCATCTTTGTCGAGACTGGAAATAAAATTGTGTATAAGTTAAACTAACTTTAGACTAATATGGAAGTTTGTGAAGAGTTTTCAGTTTTCACCAACCTTTATTCTGCAGTGGGATTTTTGAAATGTCCAGCTTCAAAGTGAGTTGATACCCTTCGTTGGGAGGCTCGACCGCCTCCATAACCTCAGGGCAAATCCCCTTAACCATCTCCAGAGTGTGATGAGGAAGTTGTGATGAGATTGGGAGCCCTTGAGAGAGAAGAGGTGTAGATACTGATAAATAGGTGTAGACTGGATCTGAAGCTGAATGCTGTTAGAAAATTCAATGCTAACAGTTAGAGAAACTATGTTCCAATGTTCAATGCTGTAGAAATTTGTTGGCTATTAGCATGCAGTCATAATTAGTCAAGTCTTAAGCTAATTCATATATCTTAGGACGACGTTCTGAATCAGATAGCTTGAGTGATTACCTGAACATGGTAGTGAACGGAACCAAACTCGTGCACATGGTGATCCACCTCCAGAGGCCTATCTGCTCTGTGATTGAGATCAGATGATATTAGACAGCAGAGAAACGATGGTAGTATTAATGTTAAGTTGTTGAATCAATCAGCTTGATGGGACTGGACTGTTGTCTGTTACCTTTGTGGCATAAAATCACATAAATTTGCACTGTTATCTGTAGCTAGCATAGAGTCATCTTAAGGCTTAAGTAGTAATCAGATTTAAGACTCATTAATTACTTCACATTAATTTTCATCCCTTGGAATCAAGAAGTAGGCTAATTTTCACATTATCTGTAGCATAGAGTCATCTTAAGGCATAAGTAGTGAGTGTTTCTGTACATAAATTGCTCTCTCTCACATCACAATACGAAAGTGATCAGAGAAAATGGTGGTCTAGTAGGAGCACACATTTTGCTGTCTGCCAAACAGATGGTGGCTCTCTCAGGCCTACAGGAAAAACTCACTTCTACAGTTCTACTTCCAGAGTCGCGACAAGACACCAGCATTTCACACTGCATGAGGTCACTTTAATTTGCGCCTTGAGCTATGCATTTTAAGACGAAAACAAGTTGCCTAGTTTGTCAAATGATTGTGCCTGATCAACTTCCATATTTGTTGATACTACTATATATACATGTTGAGTCACTAATTAAGAGCTTATATTGGGCATTCACATGGAACATAAGAATGCATGCTGTCATGAGATCTTAGCACATGAATGGAATGGTATTTCTGATGATCGACATGAAAAATTAAACAAACAGACTAGTAATGCAAACCTGTGTATTCTGAGAAGAATTTCCTTCAATGCTGGAGAAGCCCTTTCAAAGCATGCCATTGTTCTTGTAGATTAATGTTTTTGAGAGTGAGTGAGGAAGGAAAATGGCACCTTTTAAATTTGTTGGTGAGAAGGTAAAACTCTTTGTTGAGTAGAATGCAAGTAGTGTAATGTGCAATCATGGTTACAAGCCTTTGAAGCAATATAATATACACCTACTACCACACACACTGCCACAGCCACTCAATGTTTAATTGTTTACACACACACACACATGAATTTGGAGTGTGGTAAAAGATTATGACAAACTAGGTTTACTTAGTATTTAGTAATGATGTGAAAATAATATTGAAGGGTAATTAATGCAGTTATTTGAATTTGTTTTGAGTACTTTATTTAAAAATAAAATAAAACTGCCATTAGTTATAATTGGCATTATGGTTTGTCAAGAAAGTTGAATTAGTCCGACTACGTTTCTTTAATCTTTTTTATTTTGCGATTAATTAGAATTGACGACATCCTCCTATTGGTCACATAACACGTGAGAGAAGAATTGACTTTCTTTTAGGTAGAAAATAAATTTTTGTTGTCAACTTATGCTACAAACACAATATACCAAATGCAAAGAGATCTAGAATTCCCTGTAACTTCTCCACTAGTCAAAGTGCTATTATTATTATTATTATTATTATTATTATTTGGGACAGATAATTGTTACTCAGAATGCGCTACAATGAATAAAATTTTATACAATATCCAATAAAATATTCAATTAAAATGACTCGTATAATAAAACTCATGTCCAACATGTTAAAGTGTTTTTTTCTTCTTCTTCTCTTCTCAATGGTATTTGAAGTAAATCATATTAAATACAACTCATGTCCAACATGTTGAAATAGTTTAGAACTATATATAGATGTATGAGTGAAGCATTAATGTATAAACATGTGTGAATTAATTAAGGAATTAATTGTAAAGTGACTTCATTGAAAGATATAGAAAAGGAAACCGGAATGAAAACGAAATTAACTAACACGAACCCAATAGCCGTGAAACTTGAACCGTTGGATCTTTGGCTCATATCAAATGTAGCAAATTAACGAGCTGCATCAACCCCAGCCAATTAGAAACAAGGCGTGAATATGGCAATAATCTTTGTAATTATAATTTCACATACAATACACTACAATACAATACAAAAAGCCTTCACCGATGCAAACAAAGTAAAACTACACACGCACTTCTCTTTCTCTCTCTATCTCTCTCACATCAAATCTTTCAATTTCAGGGTTTTTCATCTCTCTCTCTCTCTCTCTGCTTATATACTTTTTTTTTTTCAAGATTGCCAACCTGTAGCAATCTGTTATCTTTAAACTTTCCGTAGGATTTTTGTGTGGGTTTCAAATTTATTGAAGAATCGTTTTATCGTAATCTTTGCTTGCTGGTATTGATGATTTCTCCCAATTCAGGGTCTACTCTTTCTTCTCGAGGATTTTTTTTCAGTGCATTTATTTTTTAGGATCTTCTGATTTTTCAATCCGATTGCTATCTTGGTCAATCTCTGCGTTGACCTTTCTGAATTTGTGAGGAAGTCCCATTGAATTCCTCAGGATTTAGTTCTAAAGACTGGGGATTCAATTTTTTGTGGATGATGAATGTGGAATTTTGACAATTGGGAAATTTAGTGAGAATGTTAGAAATTCCGGCTTTTCTCTGTATTGATGGCTATACATTGAAAATTTGGTGAGATTTTGGGCGTGTAGTTTTGTTGATGGATATGAATAATAATGGTTTGAAGATAGAGGTGAACAACAATGGTCTGAGCAGTTTGGAGTCGCCAAAAGTAGTTATGATTGAGGAGAGTGACGAGTCGAAAGCATTATTGCCTTCCATCAATGGCGGGATATCGAAAAAGTCAGACAAACCTAAGAGGAAAGTTCATTGGATGGATAAGAACGGAGATAAGCTTGCAGAAATCTTGGAGTTTCAACCGAGGTAATTGAGATTTTTTTTTTTATTTTTTTATGTTTTATGTTGTTGATGCTGCATGATTCTGGTGAAGTTGTGAAATTTGATTCTTGTAGTTGAGCTCATTGTTGATGTAAGCTATTGGGGTTTTCAAATTTTGTGGATCAATTTATGATTGAATTTCTTGTTGAATCTGACTAAGGGGCTGAATTAAGTTACATGACTTTGGAGGTGCATATCCAATGGCTTACAACAATATTGTTATGGAATACATATGATGAATGAAGTGATGATCTTATTGGTGGTTATATTATGTGTGTTTATGCACCCTTTTATTTTCGACCATATGTTTATGCTTCGGCAGGAAATGTCATAGATTTCAACATAATTTGATGAGGATTTGTAACTATGGATTTGAACATTTAATCATCATGATATAGTTTCAGTATTGAAGTAGTCATTGGAGAGCTGTCAATACATGAAAAGGTCAATGTATAGATGTTTTGGTTCACTGTAAGCCACCTGACACCCCTGTTATATCTTGAAGCTTGAGCACGTTTTCTTCCATATGAGTGTCAACACAAGATGTCTTATTAGTCACCGTCAGGTTGCATTATTTTGTTTCTCATGCATAATGAGTTAATGACACCATTTTGGTAATGCCTAGATTGTTTTATGAAGAATTTTAGTAATCTTTTCTCCTCAATTGTGTTTTATGATTCTCATCATAGTCTGGCTAATGTTTGTACTGTGTAGTTTCACATATTAGTCAGAACTGAACCCTTAAGCCTCAAAGCATATGGAAACCGATGCACAGATAGAAAAATAAATCAATGTTGCATTTGCCGTAAGTTCAAAATTAGTGCTACAAATGGATATCTAATTGCACGTCTATGCTATCTTGTTTGTATACTTGTTTGATTTTCAGCTGCAAGTTGATTTTTCTCTGGCCTCCATGATTTGACAATCACTAAATTGATGCTATGATTAAGAAAAAATTACAGATGATAGAGAATCTGCTACTGTGTTTGATAGTTGTACAGGAAATGTCTGCATGTTTGTAAGTTGATGCATCATCTGAAACTGGGGACACCCTGAGACCAAATACAGTCGAGTGCCATTGCGAGGACTTCCTAGTTAAGATCAGAAGGGTGGTGTTTTTTCGGACCTAAGGTTTTATAGGCTAAGGGAAGTGGTTCAGTCATAGATTTGGTGTCCAAGAATTAGGATCATCTCACAAAGGATATAATAATTTCAGCTACCTTTGGACCTTGAACTTTTGAACAGAAGGCAAAAAAGTATGAATTAGAAAATCATACCCCAGTCCCTTCTTCTTTAGGACTAATAAAATATCTAAATTATTTTAAAAGCACACGAGAAAGGAAATCATTAATTATATGCATTTATAACTCTTGATTAGTGATATCTATAAGAATACTCTCATAATCTTCTTCAGGGAAATGTTTCTTATAGTGTTTCCGTATCCAAGAGCTTCAAACATAGCCTTCATGTGCACAGCATGCATACATGTTTGGATGTTTTTATTTTAAGAACCTGTAGTTACTAAAAGTGATTTCCCCTTTTCCTTTACAAGATAGATTTATTGATCATGCATCATTTCTTGCTCCTGGGGGCATTCTCTTAAAACCATTATGCATTTCTGCACAAAAAAAGCAAAAAAAAAAAAAAAGTTTCTACCTTTCAAGATCAACTGCAGTGTACCTATCAAGCTCTAAAATGTGTATTACATCTCCTTTTGACTCATTGTCTTCCCCTCATACAATGTTCCACCTTTTTGTCTTGCAGTGATGTGAGTGACTCAGAAGATGACGATTCAGATTCTTGCATCTGTAGAATAATGTAGAGAAGATTCATTAGGTTGTTTCCCAGCAACTTTCTGGTGGACTCGTGAGACGTTAGTTTTCTTGCAGTGGGGCGCTGCAGAGTTTCCCACCCCCCCCCCCCCCCGGATCACCTGTTCTATAACTAAAATGAAATGTTGCTCGGACACAAATTTGTCGATGTATACAAGTAAACAAAGGAAGACACCGGGTCAATGGTTTCAGGACTCTTGTGACTAATGATACATCATCTGAGTTTTCTCTTTCTACTGGGTAGCATATTAAGATGAGCATAGTGTGTGCATTAGATACTAAGAACGTATGATTGCTTGTGATTGTTATATAGCGAAGTTATAGGAGCTTCCATTTGCTTCTCTCCTCCCACGTCTGTATAAATTGACAGTTTTTGTATCAAACTGATATGAGTATTAAGCATATATATATATATTGATTTTCCTCGTGATCAAGATTGATATTTTCTTAGATTGCATTTCTTCTAAATTTTGAGTCAATGGCTTGGTTGGACATTGAGAGTCTTCATGAAGAATTTATCAATATAAATCAACAAAACAATCAATTTTCTATTTTACTGTCTTTATTTCATCAATTTTAGAGAATGTGATAACAAAGTAAGAATGTGGCACAGATAATTTGAAAATGTTACACTCCTCTCGAGTCTCGAGCCCTCAACTGACTCAAAAATAGTTGTAGAAGAGAAAAATATCGTGTCAATAAGCAGAAGGCACACCCTTGTATGGATCACCGAATGCCGCGACATTTCCTGGTCGACTAAACACAATCTGGTAAGAAACGAAGATAATATCGAAAGAAGTTTCAGGATTCGAGCAGTTTGAGTTCAGAGAAATCATGAAAACTGATGCAATATGAAGAAAATCTCTAGCTTTGTAGTAGAAAAATTATGGAAATTTCAAGAAAATGCAGAAGCTATAGGCATACCTGATAGTTTCCAAGTGTGCAAGTTTTGAAGCCAGCAGCACAATAGTCGAAATAATACTCCCATGTCCTGATGAACTTCTCATCGAATCCCAGAGCTTGTATTTCACTGGAAACCACAGAATCGTCGAAAAATTAAGAATTAAGACAAGTTCACACCGGGGATTTCTTACTTGAGACCAGTGTTTTTCTTGATTCTTACCTTTGGTTTTTGAGGAAGTTTTCTCGCCAACATCTGAGTGTCTGATAGTAATGGATACCGATGTCTTCAAGGTGCTCCACACTACATAAACGCGGTCTAATAAGTTTTTCATTTGTTATACTTGGCCTCAAAGCATATTGAGGAATGACTGTATAGTGTAGTTTTACCAAAGTCTTGAGGCAGCAGCCATGGCTGATGTGACTCGGCTTAGTGAAGGCAGGCATCCCCCGGGGAATATATACTCTTTAATGAAGTCTGAACTACGCCTATATTCATCGTACCTCTCATCTGGTATTGATATGAACTGAGGAAAAAAACAACATTCACAGTCCAGTTTTGGAAGTTTGAATGCATAGTTCAACTTGCTGGTGTAACACAATAGAGTGAATATGATTATCTCATCGAGCCCCGCTTCATTGAGAACTTCAACTCACCTGGAGAACCAGTAGACCATCTACTGCTAATACAGATTCACAGCACCTAAAGAACTCTTCCATGAACTCATGCCCTACAGCTTCTAACATCTCACTGCACTTGCCAAAATACGAGAAAAATGACTGTCAACGACTAGACCAGGACATACCGTGCTTTTGTTCAAGATGCAAGTCCATCTGATGTAGTACAACTGAAAAAACTTAGGGTAAAAACGAAAAAAACTCACCATGATATTATCCTGTCATATTTCTCTTTGTTTGGCAACTGTCTGTAGTCACATAGAAGAAATTTTATGCGATCCTGAAGCAATACCCGTGCAATAAATTTTATATAATTCAATGAGCACAGGAAAACTGCATACAACCTGATAAACTATTCCAGATAGAATTGTTTTTCACAACTTCTTGTTTTTGCACTTCTTTATACCTGCAGGCCAGCTTCCTTTACTTTGAGTTCAGCATATTGCAACTGCTGTTCTGATAGGGTGATCCCGGTATATTTACAGCCTGTTCGTTTGACGACTTCGATTGCTAAAGTTCCCCAACCACATCCAATCTCCAAAATGTGATGATCCCTGCTAACTTTTGCCTGTGATAAATGAAGATCAGCTTTGAATTTTTATTTTTTTTCTCTAAATTGAAGTCATATAAAAATCTCACCTTTTCGATCAGAAGAGAAACTTTCCTTAGTTGAGCAATCTTCAAGTCTTCACCTTCAGACTTACAAGATAATTGAAAGGATTCAGCAAGATTAGGTATGTATATGGAAGCTTGTTTCTAAACAGATGAATTGAAAAGAACAGCTCTTAACCTTAAATATTGCACAAGAATACATCATTGTTTCATCCAAGAACAGAGAGAAGAGTTCATTGCTCTGGAAAATAACAGATAAATGAATTGAGGTTCGTGTAAATAGAATGCACGAACAGATATATACGACAAGATTTTCTAGTGCGCACAGTTTTTACTTACTAGGTCATAATGCCTGGAGATATTCCGTCGTGCCTGAGTTACAGTGTTCTGTCTCGAGACGTGCTGGATGAAATATTTTGCAGAAGCTACTGCTGAAGTGAGGAGCAGCGGTGTCCACCATCCTCTTGAAGTTGCACAAGGTAAATTTATTGTAAATTTCTTGAAAAATGTTGGATGATATGAACATAGAAATTCTGTTAAGTTATTATTACCTTTTGTTCTTCAACTGTGCAGTAGAAGCATTTAAATCTCTGTTGGCAATAAATAGCTGCAAAATGGAATTCAGGTTATAAGAAACAAAAACTTCAAAATTCATATATTCAACAAAATATACCATGACAAAATGTTGCTTTTAGATATTCAAGAAAATGGGAAAAAAAAACCATGTGATCATATGCTAGAAATTAGACCTCACCATGAAAAGGTTGAGCAGACCTTCATTCTTGTCGACAAAAGAGAAGTCCCCATTAATGTAGGCGTCTGCTAGGCCTATATCTGCTTCTGTTGCAACCTGCAATGAGTATATATCATTGAAACGCGACGAGCAAAAAGTAATCCATCAGTGAAATATCACACTCCAGTTTGATCTCTCATGTATATGTAGTGTCACAAAAAATGTAAATGGATAATCATATGTATTACCTTCCAATAAAAGTGGGGATTATGAATTCTCAAAGTGACTTTTGAGAAGCTCCCTTCCCTGCTGCCTTCGAAGGTGAACATTGTACCTCCATCTTCCAATAAACTGTTTCAGCACGCGTTATGTTGCAGTTTTATACTATATTCTCATGTGCCTTGAAAGCCAAACATGTTACCAAGAGAATCGAAAATTATTCAGAAACCATTGCATGATTTTCAGGCTTGTTTAAGAAAGCTTATTAGGATGAGTGGTAAATGTTATCAAGATATTGGGGCTATAAACAGGTTGACCAGCAGAAATAGCAATGCATGAAAATGTGATAATCAATTCTTTGTACAAAACCAACACTGGCTGCAAGCAATAAATCTCAAAATCTTCCAATTCTGATAAATAATTATGAAAAAGAAAAGAAGAAAAAAGTCTTACATATGCTACTTACATTAGATAGCCAGTAGCTATAAAACGTTTGAGAAACCTAGTAACAAGAAATCGTGCCCCCATTTCTAGCCAGGATGGTACCATGTGTTTGGGGTTGTTATGAAGCATACAAGTTTTTCTAAGCAAGCCATTCGCAGCAAGTATTCCTGCCTATAATGAATTCAGTTGAAAAGTTGATCAAGTTTATGAAGTGTGGATAACTGCGTAGTTCAGTCATAAACATACCTTTAGTCCATCTTCATGAAAGCCATAGCCTGAAAGAGCAATACAAGGTAACTGTGTATGTATATAATGGGAGTATTCGACATGCAGTAGTAGTGAAAAATGTTCGAAAGGCTTTTCACTGCACCTTGATATGCTCCACAGAACCATATGCTTCTCTTTCCTTGGATGAAATTTAGCTGAGACAAAGCTTTTGATGCAGCAACTGACGGGATTGGGTGGCCAGTCGACCAATTAAGCAGAGTATGTTCAGGTGTAGAAGGAGGGTTGAGTGTCACTAGAAAAGGTTGCCCCTTCTCCTCAATGTTCTGCACATAAAGGAAAACACGATTCCAACATTAGCACAACAGGAAAAGGGACGAGCTTACAATGAATGGCAAACTTCCTTTAACAAGGCCACCTGAAGAATGTTGAGCCAATATGTAACACAAACTTTGTTGTTGATGGATCCAAGAAAATTCCACGCGCTCCATGCTGCTCGGTTTTTGGGCATTAAACTTTTGTCCCGGTGAAGGTAAATATCACTACCTCATTCCCAAAAGTTTAATCAGAATGATAAGTTTGAAGGGCATTTAACAGAGAAACATCAAAATAGGATAAAGGAAATGAAGAAGAGCACCTGTAGGCATACTGAAAAGCACCAAGAATTCTTAGTTCATCAAAAGTTGCCTGCTTTCCTAACATCTTCACAGCATCTGGAGCATGAGCAGCAATTATGCACCCATCATATGCTTCTTCTGAGCCGTCATTGCAACTTACAACGCAACCTGAAACTCTCAAGCACATCAAAAATGAAGTTCTGATAGTAGCATGATCCACATTGTTAGTGAAAACATTAACAAAAAAACAATAGATGACTACTTAGTACTCACCCTCATCGTTTCCTGAAACAGAACATACTTCAGCATTGGTTCTTATTCGACACCCTCTACTTTCCAGCACTTTCGTAACCTAACATAATCTCAACTCTAGATGTTAATTTCATCACAATTCACAAGTACATTCCATAAAAATAGAAAAATATGTGGGAGTGCAGTAGTACCTTCTTGACATAATTTTGTGAACGCCACCTCACAGTAAGCCATTGAGGACGACCAAAGAGCTGCACATTGGATCATTAGTTCAGCCTAAACTTGAACGGAACATGAGGGAGTGTCCAAACTGTAAGAATACCTGAAGAAGATGGTGGTTTCGACAAAATGAGAGTATGGAATAAGCAGAGAAGCTCATCACTCCTTCTGAAGAGCATGACCAGATTGAGCCACAGATTGGAATCTAATCAGACGGTTGACACTTGAAACGGTAAGTAAAATGCTTCCATCAAATACAAACTCATCAAATATTCAAAATTTTCTCACAAGATAAGCCTTCTGAAACATCTCGGAGTAACCACGTGATTGAACGAAGTGGCCTAGTGTTTGGTTCCGATCAATGTGTGGATTGTTGTCAAGCTCTTCAAGGTAGCTGCAATGAGTGGAAACACATGCATAAATGCACACGAAGATTAGTCAACAAAACGAGAGATCTGAAGGTTAGTTACTCGATCACATCATTCTTGAACTTGATGATTTCTCTGATCATCTTCCAAAAGTAGGGATTCAACACGTTCTTCTTCTGTGCAAACAATCCAGACAAACCGCCTCGACTTCCCCATTCGCAACCTCGTCCTTTGTCTAAGCTCACTGAAAACGACATGTCTGAGAGCTCCATCTCAACTCCCAGATTCTCAAAGAATTCCATCATGTTTGGGTAAGTGACCTGTGCCACCATGCATTAATTTGAAAATTATGAAATGATAACTCATGTTTGAGGTTTCTTAGATATATATCATAATTCATAAGAGAAGAATGATAATTAATTATTCGTTAATTCAGTTGAAATGAGCGAGTGTGGAGTGATATAAATTATGGTTAATAACTTTTTTTTTGAAAATATCCTATAATAATAATTTTACTTGGGGGCATAACATAATTATGATAAGTTGTAAACGTTATGTATTAGGAATAATTAACCCTATAGATTATAGATTATAAAGTTAAAAATAAAAAACGAGCTTTTATAAAATTTAATAAAATACAAAATTTGAAGTGGGCCTCACGGGTGTACGGCCCAATATAATAAAATATCTAACCTCAAAAGGTCCATGGACCATCTCTAGTCCATGGAAAGCGACAGTGGCCCCAGTCCCACCCCATTGCAATTTGCAATTTTCGGAATGGGAAAGCTATCGCGCGTCGACTTCCAGATTTACCCAATTACTCTTTTATTTACAATAATTAAAATATAGTAAAGTAATTGCAAAATGTTTTAATAGTTGCGATTTTTATGTAAATAAACTATATTTGTGTGTGTGTATATATATATATATATGTATTTTCTCATAGTCTTTCATCTCTTTTTAAACATTAAGAAAAATCATTTAATATATTTGGAAAAATAAAATTGCATAAATTTTTCCTACTATACCATTATATATTTATTTATTAAAAAAATGAATGTTAATTTTAGATAGCATTAAATAGGTGTATGTTGAGGAAAATGAAAATTTAATGCACGTATATAAGGTAAGCGGATTATAATTTCGGAACGGGTAAAAAAAATAAGAAACTACACTTTTGAGATGAGGGAGTACCTATCCTGTTTAAGGCAATATCATTTTTTTGACATTATAATATGACGTCTAATTGTTTTATTCCATTAATTATATGGTTAATTAGAAGCTGAGTTATGCTATAATAAGTACGTATTATTTTAATGTTTCACACCTTTTGATATTAGAATAAGAAATAAAATGTTCATGTTAGAGAACCTCGATCGTTTTGAGATCACTTCTCTTACAGTTACTGTGCATATATTACTAAATATGCTATTTAATTATGTAATAATAAAATAAAAAAGTGAACATAATAAAATGTAGCTTTTTTTGTTTTTTTGTGATTGTGTCTCAAACTTTCGTTTGGCTCAATGTGAGCACGGTTAAAACAATTAAGTTAAAGTTTAATTAAGAACTCAATTATAACAAAACGTAACCGAACATTGTTTTTAAAAGACCCAATTTTTTAAAATAACATAAAAGGCCAAACCTTGATTAATATGATATTCCTAAAAATATTGATTATCAATTTATCATATGGCGACAAATATAATGCCTACCTTCCAATATATATATATATATATATATATGTAAAGTCACGTCGCTGTCTCCAAAAGTAAAATAATATAACTTCTAAAAGGCTAAGAGACACTTGAGTCATGTGCGACTGAAGTTTTTATAAGATTACTAATTAAAGCTTGAGTAAGGATTGAATTAACTTTCGACCTCTCTCCAAAATTACAAATTTACCAACTAATCATGCACGCATCATTAATTAAGCTTGTTATCACAACCTTTTAATTCCTATTACAATTATCACTAATTAAGTACGTATATAAATGAAAATCTTTTAGTCCCATCAAAATGTCAATCAAACTAATTAAGCAACTAAAATATTAATTTAATTCCGGTATAAATATAATTAAGTAGTTCCACAAACTTCTATAACATTGCGTGTAAAATGTGTAAATACTATATGATATGACTAGCCTTTGACTACTAATTTCAGAGACTTTTACACTAACAAATATGATTATTCGGTTCGACAGTAAATCTATAATCAATTGAAAAACCACATTTTTTTGTTTTAGTTCTGATTAAAGTGCTTAAAATCTTGTCACTAAATACAGATATGACCTATACTCCAAATTAAATCATTAGAAGTTTACATATTTTAATCCAGCGCCCCTGATCATATTAATTTTCTTAATGATAATGAGGGATAAAAAAGTATAATTTCCCGTTTAATCAAACAACATCTACAACTATTCAATAAAATGATTACAATTTAAAAAAAAAAATTGTTTTTAAAATGAACCACTAAGAATGAACGAAATATCAAGGAAAAATAAAATAAAATTACTTACTCGATTAAAAACCATAAATCCAAGGTCTAGAGAAGTGCCATCAACAGTAACAGTCTTGGCATGGCCGCCTAAGTAATCCTCTTTCTCATAGAGCACCACCTCCACGCCGGCCTCCGCCACCACATACGCCGCCACCAACCCACTTACGCCGCCTCCCACCACCGCCACTCTCATCTTCGACGTTTTCGGCATTAATTACCTTGAAAACTCAAAACTGCATTAGAGCTTACATTTACTGCACGTTGACCTAAGCAAAATAAAAAATGCAAACTAGACTTGTGTGTGTGTGTGTTTAAGGGAGGGAGGGAGAGAGAGAGAGAGAGAGAGAGAGAGAGAGAGAGAATTGAGTATATACCAGAAGGAATAGGAAAGAAATGGTAGTTGGAGGAAATTTCGTTATCACAATGCCATTCTTAAGGATAAGGTTCTTATTATATATATATAGTCTCTAAATATTCTCATGTAATATATCGAAGTGCGAGAGCACCCACAATTTTCTGTTTTATTCGCAAATTGCTATTGATCCTTATAAAGAAACCTCAGTCTGCTGCAGTTTTTATGTTAGAATTGGTGTAATTAATGTGCTTAACCTTGTGTGTGTGTGTGTGAATTTTCGTAGTGTTAGGTTTACGTCATGTACATATATATTGTGATATGGTGTTTATTGAAAAATGTGATATTAAATAAATTAAAATAATAAAATCAATTACTTAAAAAAAGGGCATGTTGAATTTTGTGGATGGAAGGGCAAAATTAATCTTTCAAAAGCATCAAAAGGATTAATGGCAACAGAAAAGGCCACGATTCGATGGTTTTCTCACTTTTCTGGTAGCATATATATCAAATAGTCTGGATTAATTAATTAATTATACGAAATGGGGCTATCGGATTAGTTGTCATATTTTGTCGGATTCATATAAAAATTTAATTTCTCCAACATAATATGTAAATATTACTATGTAAAAGTGTCAATAATGATGCTTAATTTTCTTTTCGTTTAATAATCTGTTATAAGATTCTTTTTCAAACTTTCGGAATGTATTTCTTGCGGTTTTGTATGTTTCTGGAGGGGATGTGGAACTATATGCTCTAGAATCTACACAAATGCATGATTTTCCCCCCAAAAAGAAAATAATCAACATAAATTGAAAATATTTCATTTACTAAAAATAACTTAATATAAATAATCCATATATAAGTAAATAGCCACAAGTAGCTGGAATTCGGACAGACATACCACAAGAAAAAAAAAAACTAGGTTGCTTTTATTGAATCCTATTGTTAGAGTGAAAAAATAAAATAATTTCTGAACCGATATATTGTCTAATGACATAATGGGATACTTTATTTGCGGCTGGCATGTGAAAAACGTGGTGGACTTGCGACCAAGGAGATTTCAGCGATACACTGCACATTTGTTTTTTGGTTTTTTTAGTTACATGCAATTATTTTGTTGAAAATAATATTCGGTATATAATTTTAATTTGATATTCATACGAGGGAAAATGTTCAAAAAACACTCAGGGGCTCGTTTACTTCGGTGGATGGATTGGGTGTGATATCCCATGAATTTAAAGTTAAATTTACAAAACATGAAATATATGGTGTGATAAAATATATAAACATATGAATAAAATGAAGGAGATGAAGGATAACTCATAACCCACTTGTTATGAAAGGATATGAATCCTTCAATTAGTCCTTATTCACAAGGAAAAATATGCAAATGTTTGTGTTATACACATTCATTTCAACAAAACTTTGTATAATTTTAGCCTTGCATTAGTGGGATATCCCTATCATCCAAAGTAACAAGGCCTCAAAGTATTGCTTTATTTTTTATTAGACGCTTAGCTCAATCAACTCCTTAAACTATTTTAAATAGTGTAAATACAACAATTTTCGTAAAAAATATTAATTATCCATTAACAGTTAATGTGAATTAAATATACAAAATTTTTACAGCTTAATTTGGACACCGAGTTATCCAACTAATAATATCATGCAATGTGTGGCTATGCATGGTTGAAAAGCTCTCATTATGAGTTATGACTTTCCGATAATACCTTCAATTCGTGAAATGGATGTGGGACGATATAGTGATAAAACAGATAAATTTTGAAGGCACTGGTTCATATTTATGACTTAGATTAAAATTCCGATGTCAATTCAACATCGAAGATCGAAATTGAATGAGCAGTTTGGTACTCTAAAGCGTGGCCATTGGCTCAAATTGTTGGATTGGCATATATAGACAATACAAATCTATCTATATATATATATATATATATATATATATATATATATATATATTATAATACACTCATGCAACCCACTTTTTCCCGCCCATTTGTAAGTGTATTTTAGACAATTAATAATACAATAATTTAATAACTATTTAATTTTATGTTACAACTTACATGCAAATTTATATCATTAATATTTTTATAATTAATGCAAATTATGTGCTACTAAAATTAACATGTGTTTATTCATTCATTCCTAATAAATTCCATTATATTCTATATAACTAACTAGCATTTCTCCTGTACGATGCACGGATAAAGTACATAGCATATTTATAATTATTTTAAAAAAATTCAAAATAATTAATTTTCAAGGCAAATATATAGAAAACAATGTGAAATAAAAAATGATGTTAATAGTATATTATTATATCAAAAAATTATTCAATAAAAAACTTATTTTCTACACAAATTTTTGAAATACAACAATAATAAATTTATCAAATAAATAAAATTTATTATATATAACACTTCTTATCATTTTTATATATAAAAAATTCAAAAGTAAATTTAAAGATAAAAGAAGTATTATAGATAATTAATTTAGGATTATTCGTACTTGGCATCATGCCTATAATAACTAACTTTTTAATTAATTAATTTTAAGTAATAAATAATAAATTAGACAATAATTAAAATTTGATTAAAGAAATAATGTAATGGGAGTTCGGGTTTATTTCTTAATTTAAATTATTAGATCAATATATATACATAATTATCTTGTGTATTTCAATAGTCAAAAAATATTTTAGTTCAACTATATACGTAATTAATTAATATCTTTTATGTATATTTTGAAATTAATTAGAATGACATAAAATAATGGTTCATATTTATGTCTACAATTGGATGGCTTCAAATTTGATGTGGAGACAAATTAATATTTAACTAAACAATCGTAGTAGTAGTAGTAATAATAATAATAATAATAATAATAATAATAATAATAATAATAATAATAATAATAATAATAATAATAATAATAATAATAATAATATGTTTACAAAATTTTATTCATTTCTATTTCTTTGAAGTTTTTTTAATATAATTATATTTATTTCTGTTTTTTTTTTTTGCTATCTTTTTTATCTGATTTTTATGATGTTGCAAATTGAAAGAGTGATGGCCATGATTGTTTGAAGTAATCATTTTTATCATATTATATATTTTCCTTTATCATTGTCTTTTTCTTAACTTTGTTTCACATACACGCACGTACACAAACATTCTAGTGTGTGTGTGTGTGTGTGTGTGTGTGTGTGTGTTCTTAATTATTAGGATGATGAATTGAAAGGTATAAGATGAAATTGCAATAAACTATTCGGAATTCTTAAGCTGTATTTGTTGTCTATATTAGTGCTACAATATTATCACAATAATTATTTAATATATATTTATTAATTGAATTTTAGATTTTGGGAGAAGGTCAATTGGAGCCAATTGATTTAATTATTTTTTACAATAGCGGGATCATCCAAAAAGTTTCATCTAGATGATGTGTTTTTTAATTTGCTAACTTTAAATGTTTAACCTTTTTTCTTCTAATTTTTTTCATTTTGTAATGGAGGATTTCTCTGTGTAGATTTGAATACTAAAGAATGTACGTCGGGATAATGTGATTTTTTATTGTCTGCAGTGTAGCTTTTACTCTTTTCATTTGATCATCCACATATTTTTTTTTACCAAGATATATATTTGTGGGCCACTACGTTGGTTCGATTTGGTTCGATTTTTTGGTTTTGATTCGATTTTGCACATCTCTACTTATATCCTAAAATCACTTATACAATTCTAATATTTTTTATACTTCACTTTTGTAAACATTATTTATTTGTATTTATAAATAATGTATATTATTCAAACTTAAAATGCATAAAGTGATCTCCGTACATCGCACGGGAGTCTCAAATTGTACCATCAATTTTTGCATGTAGTTTAATTAACATTAATTACTAATGGAAATACAAAAAATTTGACTTGAGTGTTTATGCATCATTTAAAAGGGTTCAAATTTCATGTTACACTTCTATGTGTTTCACTATAAAATTTATGATTTTAATCATATTTATTATAAAATAAAAATCAATTCTAACATAAATAATCACAGTCAACATTTATCAACAAAAAAATGAATTAAAAAACTTATAAAATTTAATTTTGAATTAATCAACCATAATAATGAATTATTAATTGAAATTTGAAATTTAAATACTAAAAAATAATTCTAAACCCTAATTGTTTGGGATGTGTAGGAAAATTAAATTTATTGCCTATTAAATTATGTTATATGTTAAAATAATGAATTAAATATTTAATTATATATTTTATTTATATTTTAGGATTAAATTAAATATGATTCCAAAATTAAATAAATATATAATTACTATTTATTACATGGATCTTATTGACTAATGAGAAGCTGACACACGTCAAATCTGCACAGAAAATAAAATATTTAATATGGAGAT
Source organism: Perilla frutescens (assembly GCA_026008535.1). NCBI lineage: Eukaryota > Viridiplantae > Streptophyta > Magnoliopsida > Lamiales > Lamiaceae > Perilla > Perilla frutescens. The sequence goes on along the minus strand of BRKX01000004.1, from coordinate 59,212,503 downwards.
CTTCTATATTAAGATAAACCAATAGGATTGCGTCACATAAGCCCTAGGCCCATGACCACTCCATCTAAACCCTAAAAACCCAACCCTAATTTTTCTAAATTAAATCATCCTGCAACTATAAATAGGAGTCTCCATATCACATCAAATATACACCAGCAATCAATAACTGAAGAGCTCAAGAATTTTGAGGAAAGTTCTCTATGAAATTCTCTCCAGCATTCAAGCCATTCCAGCGAGATTCAAGTCGTTCTTCGTGGAAGCAATGCGTTCTTCGTCAGAATCATCTCAAATCAAGCGTTCGATCCAAAATCAAGGTTCTCAACACTCCAGATGGCATTATAAAGTCAAGGTGTTCTAGCGAGATTCAAATCATTCTTCGTGAAAGCAATGCGTTCTTCGCCGGAATCATCTCAAATCCAGCATCCGATCCGGAATCAAGGTTCTCAACCCTCCAAATGGCGTTATAAAGCCAATGTGTTCTAGCAAGATTCAAGTCGTTCTTTGTGGAAGCAACGCGTTCTTCACCAGAATCATCTCAAATTCAGCGTTCAATCCAGAATCAAGGTCATCGACCCTTCGGATAATGTCATCAAGTTCAAATAACAAGTTCAAGAAGATCGAAGAGTCAAATTCACTTCAAAAATTTCAAGGACCATTTGAAAATCAAATTTCGAAGAGAAGAATCAGAGGATCAAGACAGAGATTATACCACAATCTCACTTTACTTCAAAGAAGATATATGCTTGTACACTTTTCACGTTATTTATTTAAATACACAAAAATTTGTGTTACGGGGTGAACCCTAAAAAATAATCTTAAACTTAATTTAAATGACAAAAAAATATAATTGATGAAAAAATATATAAAAAACACATAATTATTTAAAAGTGTAACACAAAGTTTATAACACAGATAGTGTAATAGGAAATCTCAAGTGCATTTAAAATAATTTAAAAGCTAATTGAGTTGAGTCATAACTTCAGTGTCTTAGAGAATGAATTAATAGTTTGAGTGTTTTTTTTATATGTTTCCTTTATATAATGAAATAACTATGTATTGCACTAATTATTCTAGTTTGAGGTGTCTGTTCGAATTCAACTCAATATTGAGTTCATAAGAAATCATAATAAGGATAAACAAAAATTAAGAATAACCAAACCATAGTTGATAAATAGAGTACTGTCCTTCCATTAAAATCTATAAATATATAAAAAGTGTGGATGATTTCATACAAAATATGATTTGCCTATTATGTCCATAATTTTCACTTAATTTAATGGTAAAAAGGTAATATAATTTATTACAATTTTTTTGTAAATATAATATATCATATTTATTTCAATAGTTTTGTTATAATTGAACTCTACTACATAAAATTATCCCTAATATAAAATATTATAAATAATTATTTGTAAATATAATACTACCTCCGTTTCATAATGTTTGTTGTTTAAGGTTTTTTTTTTTAGTTTCAAAATGTTTGTTGTTTTATATAATTTGACATTCTCTCTCCCAATTTTAACCCTCTCAAATCCTACAAGATTTTTTGATTCTAACTTACCTATAATATATGAAGAGAGAAAAATATATGGAGAGAGAAAATATTGTTATTTTTTAGGAAAATATAGATGAATTAGATTTTATGGCATATATAAGGGATGGGTATATTTGTCCACAAAATTAATTCTTAATTCTAGATAAAAAAACAAAACAACAAACATTATGAAACGGAGGTAGTATATTATATTTATTTAATTTCTTACAAAATGTGATTTGTCTATTATATCCATAATCTACACTTAATTTAAGGGTAAAATAATAATAATAATAATAATAATAATAATAATAATAATAATAATAATAATAATAATAATATAATTAATTATTCACATATAATTTATTATATTTATTTCAATAGTATTGTACTATTCCAATTCTTCATCCACATCATATTAATTTTTCACCAATTATTTCTCTATCATATCAATCATAGCAAACAAGAAAAAAATTAAAAAAATATAATCCCGCAATAATATAATATATTATATAATTAATTCAATACATATAATATATTATATTTAATTTTATAATTTAAATATTAATTCAATATAATTGTATTATTATAAATTTTCATTCATCCACATGAATTAATTCCGCATCAATCATATCGTCTATATAAATTACATTCGAATGAAGAGATTGAAAAATAAATGCTTGAATTTATAGAAAGATTATAAACTAACTTGATGATACTTAGGAAATTCTAGCTCTATCAAAAATCAAGAATTTCTTCTCCATCAATCATTATATAATTAATTATTCATCACGTGTAATATATTATATCTATTTCAATAACATCGTACTATTACAATTCTTCATTCACATTAATTAATTCTCGGCCACCAATTATTTCTTCATCATATTAATCATAGCAAACAAGAAAAAAAATAAAAAACATAATCCAACAGTAATATAATATATTATATAATTAATTCTCCACAAATAATATATTATATGTTATAATTTAAATATTATTTCAATAGAATTGTACTATTATATTACATAGTTTATACAGATTATATATGTTGGGAAAACAACCGGTCAAAATTTTTAATGAAATGTCAAATAACTTAAAATAATCAATCGTGACAAACTCGACTAAATGAATAAACAATTATCACATAGACAAGTTGATAATCTGACACGCTATTTATTAACAGAATAACATGTTTCACAAGTGCACGGTGCTATTGTAATACCTAGGTGAGCAAGAGTATCATTTTCCCATAGAGACTGAATTAACTGACTCTCACACACATACTCACTTAATATCTAGACACTAATAATCAAATAAAGAGAGAACAAAAATAAACAGCATAAAATAATACACTATATAATGAAAATAAACAAAGAACCAATTAAATGGAAAAACCTAGGTTTTAGGGATAGTGGATTTATTATTTCAATCAATATAATCATTGATACTTTCAACTCGACTTCTTGTCTTTAATCTATTAATTGTGGGGGATCACTAGGTTGTTATTAGACTGCTTATAACGGTATATACCATAACATAGATATAACAAGCACATGTTTCACTGCGATCGGTTCTTCACACATGTTGCTACTCCTGATCAAGCACACGGAGATCTATTCAACCCTATGCAATACTTGTTCACTTGACCAGTCCTTCTAAGCACACATAACATGATTTCTATCTTTCTATCATTAATCCTTTTCTGGTCAGTGTTTCAGATTAACGACTAGCTTGCATAAATGGTGATTAAGCATCAATATGAGATATTAAATAAATCATAGAAATCAAATCCTGAGAGATAGCAGGAAGAAAAGTAATCGAGTCATATATAAAAATCCATAATATTCCACACCCTAAAACCTAGCTAGAAAATTAGCTAGACATGATAAAATAAACAAACAAATCTAGAGTATATGTGTTCATGATAACAAATAAAGAAAAACTGAAAAACATAGAGTAATCCAGTAGTTTTGACTTCGCTGCAACGGCACCTGTCTCTATTAACCTTATCGACTCAATCGAGGTCTAGTGCGTCTCCTCCAAGTATTTTGGCGTCTCTCTAGTTATATCTCATGTATGCTCTTTCTTATCTCATGTGTTTCAAGTGAGGCTTTTTATATTTAGGTCAAAAACCCTAAGTTGAAGTGGATAAAATCAAGTCCCGTGGACCCACGCATGTGGGTTAATCGAGCTCAATAGGTCGACTCAGAGGCATGTTTTTACATAGGATCGACCCGGGTGACTTCAGTCAGGTCGACCCACCCCTTTGCAAATTACACTGGGATCAGTCGACCGATACTTTCTGGGTTGACCCAGTCTCTTTTCTCATTGGGCTTCGGAATTCTCTGGGCTTCAATCATTTAATCCAGTCCATTAACTCCAAATTAGTACCCAATTAAGCTCAAGAGCCCAATTAAACACTTATTTATCTCCTTTCGACCATATTTGCTCATTTTGCTCCAAAAATGCAGTCAATGTCAGCAGTACCAATCCAAATCCAAGTCCAAGAATAGCACAATGAATCATGCAGAATCTAATCCCACGAGATTAGTTCCAAGTTTAGATTAATTTCCATAAATAAGTTAACCTTTGCTTTATATATTCTTTCAATGTAATCGGTAGAAACATATAATTCTAATACAAGTAAAATTTTACAGTTCTTGATCTCATCTACAATGTTTAATCACTATTTCATCATAGTATCAAAGCAGAAGCGATCCTAAATTGATCTCTGCTATTTTGTATCATCATTTACCACGATACAAACCTGTACACCCGATGGCCGCAGAAGAGGGCAGCTTATCGAGCGCACTGACAAGTCCAAATTCTCTCATTTTTTTATGTCTTTTTCTTGTTCTTTTGTCCTTTATTTTTTCTATTTTTTGAGTCGGAAAGAGCCAGAATGGGCACAAGGGGCAGCAGGAGACAGGAAAATCACTTCTGGAGGGCACAATAGTGCTAATGATACCAAGATGGGCAACAACTTCTCAGCGGAAAGCTCTCTCTCGAGCCTGGCAGAAATCGCCCACCATTTCAACAAAAGCTAAAGAAGAAGTTTGTGATCGTACCCACAACCACCCCAGAGTAATTGAGAGGAGAAGAAGAGGAGACTGGGCATAAGGGAAACTAATGCCAGCTATAGCAGGAGCATTGCACCCTAGCCGCCGAAGGAAAGAAGAGCCGCGGAAGGCAAGTTGACGCTTCCAGAAGGATACTCGGCTCTACAAGAAAAGTTGCTATGTCGGCGCAACTAGGGCACGACAAGTACAGAATCTGCGACTCAGAATCTTCTAAATAAGGGAAGAATCTGCCAGATATGGAAAGCTGTGGGCATGGCAGGCTACGTGTTGGGATGAAGATCCCCGGCCTGTTGGGGAGTTTACCTAGTGTCTTTGTACTCCTATGTAAGTAGATTTGATGGCAGAAAACAAACAGGAAGCCACGTACCATAGCACCAAACAACTCTCTACTGTCTTTATTTCTTTTTACGCACAAACAATTTATTTTTTTCGCACTAGTTTTATGTTCTTCAATCCAGCGTTGGTGTTGGATTCTTTTGCTAATTAATATAAGTAAGTTTCTTTTCGTATATGTTTTGTTTTGTTTTATTTCTTTTACTTATTATTATTATTATTCTAAGTCTAGCATGAGCGGCTAGACTCGTTATTCCGGATTGAACGAAGATAAGAACTTAATGAACACGTAAGAACCATGAGGCTTATGGGCATAAACTGTGTGAATCTGGTTCTGTCGTGCAGTCATTTTCTTTGTTGCATTATACAGTAGACTAAGCTAGTTAATCATGGCTGATCACTCGTTAATTAGAATTGTGTTCACTACCTCTATAAATGGTCAATGAATCGTAACTGTGTGTTGGTCATAAATGGATGGGATGCATCACGGGTACTGAGGGCATAAGAGAGATCTTTTTCTAGGTAAATCTGGGTCTGTCTAGATCATAATGCTGCTTTGTTTCTTACAATCATATGAGAGATCGGGGTTGGGTAACAAGTTAGAGTTTAGGGGACGAGAGATCACCTCTAAGCTAAACAGAAAGGATGGATTGGGTACGTTGAGAGAGATCCGGTACCTTTAACCAGATAATTAGGTTTGCATAAGTAATCAGCATGCCCATGATCGGTCAAGTGTTTGTTAAGTTCGAATCTAAGTTCTAATCCGGAATACGTTACTTCTAATATTTTCCTTTCTTGTTTTGTTTTGTTTTGTTATTTTATTTTACAGTATTTAAATACAAGTACGGAGACCACAACAATCCTCAACTCATTTGAGAAGGTGACACTGAAGATAGAATTCGCAGCTTCTCGTGAGATCAACCCTTACTCACATAAAGCTTGCTACGCCTTGCTGTGGGCATAAGCATAACTCTCTCTTGAGAATTATTCTGACCGTGAAATGACCGCGCATCATGCACAGACACCTTTGCTCGGATCAGAAGCCACAGATGGTCCTATTGAGATTGGGAGTGCATTGATAATCCACAACCCCCACCAAGACGATGAGGCCCTGGTAATAAGAGGATTTCGACCGCCTAACCGGTCAGGCCCGTCCAAGAATGGCGGCTCATCATCCCGAGAGAAGATCAACAAGAGTAAATTGAAGTGTTTCCACTGTAGTATGACGAAACACATGGAGGAGATGTGCTTTCAATTGGTAGGATACCCCGAGTAGTGGGAAGGCAATCACAAACCCCTGAGGGACGGCCGCGGCCAAGGGGGCAAAGCCGCCGTTATGGTGAGCGATCAAGAGATCACCGACACCAGAGATGGCCATGATGACGGAAGTCACGGCGGAAGAAGAGACGGCAGTGGTGAGGGCTTTGGAAGAATCGCAACAACAGCTAGGGTTTTGAGTGAATCAGAAAGGGGCGTTAATTTTGAAGTTACCGAGTCAGGTATTTTGATACCCGACCCACTTATCTCCCACTTTTTAAATACTCCAGATATTCATGCCTAATTTTTAGCTCGTGAAAATTTTACTCATGATATGTGTAGAGGACAAAATAAAAATACTGCATGGATCTTTGATTGTGGTGCTACGGACACCATGACGTATGATGCGTCTGATATCTGTATATCATCACAACCCTAGAAAACACATGTTAAAACTGCAAGTGGTGAAATCACCCATGTTAATGGAGCTAGAACTATAGCAATTTCCCCTACACTTAAAATATCCAACTGTTTATATGTTTCTGCTTTGTCTCACAAATTACTGTCAATCAGTCACGTCACAAAGGAACTTAATTGCACTGTGCTGATGCATCCTACTTTCTATCTACTACAAGATATCAGGATGAGGAAGATTACTGGACGTGGCACTGAGCACCGTGGACTGTACTACGTGGATGAGATTGCTCAAAAAGGTGCAGTGATGCTGGCTACCGGAACTGCAACCCATGCTGCTTGGCTTTGACATCGCCGACTTGGGCATCCTTCTGTGGGTTATCTTAAACTTTTATTTCCTAAGTTATTTCATTCCTCAAACTTGTACTGTGAAACTTGTGTTTTGGCAAAAAGCCATAGGCAGACATTTAAACCTAGTAATACGCGTGTGTCGTCCATGTTTTCATTAGTCCATTATGATGTTTGGGGGCCTGCACCTGTTTTAGGTGGTCAGGGATTTAATTATTTTTTATTATTTGTGGATGATCACACTCATATGACTTGGTTTTATTTTTTATATCACAAATCATAAGTCTTTTCAAAATTTTCCCAGTTCTACACTATGATTCAAAATCAGTTTAAGACAACTATTCAGGTTTTGAGATCTGACAACGGGGAGGAGGGGGATTTGTGAATTCATCTATGACCAAATTTTTCCATGATAAAGGGTTGATTCATCAAACAACTTGTACACATACACCCGAACAAAATAGGGTGGCAGAAAGAAAAAATCATATCATACTTGAAATCACTCGAGCCCTGCTCATTAAGTCTTATGTTCCTTCCCATTTTTGGCCTGAAGCCATCACAACAGCTGTTTATCTCTTAAAAAAGTCTTGCCCTCCAAACTCCTCTTCAGTGTCTTTCCAAGCTTGCACAAATACCCGTACCCATTACCTTAAAACCCCGTATCTTCGGGTGCTCCGTGTGTGTCTATCTACCCAAACATACCCACACAAAGCTAGACCCCTGTGCCGTGAAATGCGTCTTTGTAGGTTATGGCATCCACCAAAAAGGTTATCGATGCTATGTGTTAGTTTTGTATACTGGAAAGACATGTCTTTGTATACTTTTCTGATGATATGATGATATGAATTGAAAATTATTGCAGTCACTGTTTACATTTAGATTATTTTATATAATTTTTTTATGCAATGTTCCATATACTTATATTGTAGATGATATGGTGTGGGGAGTCACATGGTAAGATCATATCATTAGAACCTTGTATTATATTAAAGAGCTCACGGCTTAGATGGTCCTGAACACACCATCGGTACACCGTAGAATAATCTGATAAGTAGTTTATCTTGACTAACTGATTATTCTAGTACACTTGTTAGTGTATTGAGGAGGATCATGATATGATACTATTCTCTGCTCTGACCCGGATAGTGAGAGAATAAAGATCCACAGAGTTCGGGTTCTGAACTCATGTTTTTTGGTGAGCATATGTGTGCATTACTTATTGCTTTGACTTATCAATGGGTGAGATCCTTTCGAGGATCAATAAACTCGATATCTTGGGTAATAATAATGTATACATGATGTGTCGTGCAATATGCATGAGCACCGTGTCCTGGTGCGCCAGGCTGATGATGTTTTCTTGAGGAAACACAAGTTCATGTTGAAACCCTGCAGGTGGAATTTATCCCGTACATGAGTAAAACTTGTGTGTACTACTTAAGGTTTTAGATGTTAATTAATTATAGTTGTCAGAAGCTGACATAACTAATTAATGAGCATTATATCTTAAACACGGGGAATGGCTGAACTAAATGAGAAAGCATATTCGCAAATATGTATTAAATTGGTAGGTCAATATTACTTCTTTAGTGGAATAAAATTAATATTTAATTTATTTAATTATATCATAAGTTTATTGAATATTGGATATTAAATAAATTAGTGGGCCAATTTAATATTCTTCTAGATCCTTGTTGTAGCCCAACTTGACTGAAAGTGGACTGTATATTGAACTTGATATAGAGGCCCAACCCAGTAGGGTTGAGATGTTGTTTTTCGCCCACCTCCCTATATATTTAGAGGAGGAGGACAAAAATTATGATGATAATAATCAGCCCCTCTTTGTCTCTCAAGATATCCACATATTTCACAACTCTATCAGTAGTATACAGCCCACTATGTATCTGATACTCAGTTCGGGAATACAACAGAAGATCTCGAAATAGAATACTGTGGCGGCCGATCCAGTAGAGAAGAAGGGACGCCAATTTCGTTTCATTCAACAGCAAGATTAGATCTGTAATCTTGTCCTCAGACCATCTGACAATTGTAAGAAATTCAAATCTATATTTTCCGCTTTATTAGATTCGTTTTACATGATTTTATGTTTGACGTGTATATACATGCATGAACATAAAAATATGATTTTCATGAACATAGGATTAATGAACATCCAAATGATCATGCGGTGGTTTAATTCGAAAAACCCCAACAATTGGTATTAGAGCGGGTTTTGGTACTGTTCTAGGATTAATCCAAGTATAATCTCGACATGTTTAATTAAATTTGATGTTAAATTTATTGTTCTTAAATTTTCAGATTTAATTATGTTCATGTGTCGATTTTATTGTTGTTCAAAGCTTGGATGGATTTTTGATTTAATTTGAAAAATCCTAGTTTTGAATTAGTTAGAATTTTCGATCATGATATAAAATTCGGAATGATATTTGATGTTCTTCAAATTTCCAGATTTTATTAAGTGATGGTTTGAAAATTTGGTGTTCAATTTTTTGAAAATTGATGTTAAAAAATTCCCTAATTTTTGGTCTTGAATTTTCGGTACCTAGAATTAAATTTGGATGGATTTTTTATCAAGATCAAAATTTTCAGATTTAATTTGGATTGGTTCGAAAATTTGGTGATTAGAATAAGGATAGGTAATTTTTGGTGTATATCAAAAGTTACCTAATTCTAATCTAATTAGGTTTAAAATTAGAATTTTAAATTTGGTAATTTTTGAAGTGGATCAAAATTTCCAGATTTGAATTTCTTGAAATTTTTGAAACTAAACATATATTATTTGGAATTATTTTTTGATTAATGTCAAAATTTCCAAATATGAAATATAGTGATAATTTTCGATATTATTAAATTAATTTGGAAGGATTTTGATGAAAATCAAATTTTCAGATTTATTCATTAATGTGGATCGAAAATAATGAGTATTGGATTAAGATTTGATATTATTTAATGTATATCTTAATTTACCTAATTTTAATCTAGATAGATTTGAAAATAGAATTTTAAATGTAACGCCCTGGTCCCGAAAAGAATAATAAATAAAGGACGGGGGTGTCACTCAAAAAGAATAGAATTTGGAATAATTATTAATTAAATAAAATAATTGTTGGAAACAAGAATAGGTTATATTCCCCAGAAATTTGGACAACGTAACCTCTATAACTAGAACAAGTCCCCGTTTTATAACGGCTTATAAGAGAATAATTGGTACGGCACAGAAACCAACAAGTCCGTACATGGGTAGAACAAGGTGATAAACAGATACCAACAATTAAAGATCTATTTATCTTAAGACTAGTCCCATCCAAAGGACAAAAGCAGAATAGCAGATAAGACTAATTCATAAGTCGACTGGAAGTAAATAGATACCAACATAAAATCAGGTATGACCTTTTTAATAGGTCGAAGTCAATAAAGGGATAATTGGTATGGAAAAAGGATGGGGTTTCATCCCCTCAAGACTTTATTTAATAAATAGACATCATATATTCATAGCATATTAGACATGCTATCATCAAGTATCATGTATCAAATATCAAGACTAAATACTAGATATCAGAGTATTCAGCAGAAACATAGCGGAAGCAATAATATAACCAGATAGAGCAGCAATTAGGAAGCTCAGACAACCCCACCAATAGCACATCACCGGCCTCAATATCTCAACCTGAAAATATTTTGAAAAGAGTTGGGTGTGAGTACTAATGCACTCAGTGGGTAACTTTGAACTCAATTTGCAAATAAGAAATATCCAAAATAATACACAGCGTATAGGAAGCAAAATGCGAAAGCCCTTCCCATATCTGCAAACCTTTGTCTTCTTCTTTGGGATCCATTTTTCTCAGTCTGTCGTCCACTGCACTATATAGCATGCTGCTGGTAGGAAAATGGAGGGGTTACCTTGCTAATCCGAGGAGAGTATACCAGGGGTTACCTAGCATTGACCCTGAGTATGCTAGGGATCGCCTAGCAGTGACTCCTTATAGTGACATCCGGTCACAGTGTATGTGCAGAGTTACCTCACAGTGACATCTTTAGTGATAATCATCACAGCTGCAAGGGTGTATAGGCCTGCTTATGTTCATTAATTACTTGCACTACAAAATCCAAGATTCTAGCACAAGCCTATCTCAGCTAAGTTTAACATCATCTTATAATATCTCATAAAACTTAGCAATTAAATCATAACTTAATCAAGCTTATTCATCTATTCCAAAAATATGCTCATATCCTAGTCACAATATTCCAACAATATTTCCATCATACTCTAACAATATTTCAATACTATCCTATTCCACAACATAACAATATTCTATAATTCCTCCTATAACAGTGACGTTAAACAGGTAGAGTATAAAACATTTATTTGGATATTTCTAAGTTATCTATCATGCTTCTAAAGAGTTATTACTCTTAAATTGTATCTATTCTTTAAAAATAAACCCACCTCGCTGACGAGCTAGTGGCGACACAACAACTTCGGGAACATCATCTTCTCTCCTAGCAGGTTATGCGGGTCCTACAAGGGTCGATCTTCGACTCAGAACGACTATTATATTTTTCGGAAATTAATCTACTATAATTCGAGCTATTATTAAATTTTATTCTTTTCAAAGATATATTACATGACTCTAGAGACCTCATGTGCATTTAACGCTGAAGGGAATAAATTCCAAAATATTATATTTGATTTATTGGAACTAAAAGATTTGACAGAGGTCACTTTTCATAACTTGCCATTTTAATCGATTTTTATCAGATTTGTACCAGGACACTTTTTAACCGTTCAAAAATTACGAAAATATTCAGGGACGATCCTATACATTCCAAGACTATAATTTAAGAGTTTTAGAATTTTTCGATAATACATGCTTCCGGTACAAAAATAACTGTTTAAATTAAATAATCTTGATTTTTCAAAACTATCCAAAAATTACGAAATTCGACGGGCATATAGGAAATATTATTTCGAGCAACTTTCATGAATAAACTTTTTCGATTTGACGACCCGAAAGGGCCGAAACTGAGGAAAAACGTGACTGATCGGTGTTTGATTAAATTTCATATTTCCGGCGATTTCGCCGGTTTCCGACCATCGGATGGAAACGAGTTCAACATACGAAATGTAGTACATATTTAAATACACGACATATTAAAATTTGGGTTAAAAAGGATGAAAAATAGACCGAGACAATAACCGTGCAACGTGACTGCACTATCTTCATTTTCCGGCGACTGGTGCAGCTCCGGCGACGTCTCCGGCGGCAGCACGGCGGCAGGAAGTGGCAGCAGGTCGGTGGGGGTGGTGGTAACAGCAGCTGAAGTCCTCTCTCTCTTTTGGCCTCTACTCTTTCTCTCCCTTTCTCTTTCTTTCTTTTTCTTAGCTCTCTCCTCTTTATCTTATCTCTCTCTCTCTAATATATTATGAATGGGGAATGGGTGAAAATGAACGAGAGGGGGGAGATTATATAGATATTTTGCTTAGGATATTTTTAATATAATATTGATAAAATACTTTTTAAACTCGATTTAAAGTTGCTTTATTTTACCGGGAGTTCAATTAATCTCGCATTATAAATCTAAAAATATCGGGAGGTTCATTGACTCATTTCCTATTTAATGAAATTAAACTGGCATGCCGAAAATGTTATTTGATAATCAAACGAGAAAAGATTCATTTTCAAATTAACTAGAAATCACCATTTATTTTACCAAAAATATTGTTGGGAGTTCGTTTGATCTTTGATTAAAAATCCTAGAACACCAGCGGATTCCTTGGATCGTTTCCTATTGAAAAACTCTGACGAGTCAAGTTTCGGGATGTCGCAAATATTCCCGATTAAATTAAAAATTACTATTCACATTCTCTTTGACTGTTGGGGCTCTAATTGACCTCGAATTAAAATTTTAAAAGTACCATTGAAGTTCTCAGGTCGTTCTATTTCCACGAAAATCATTATTGATCACTCGCCAAAAATAATTAAATGATTTTTCAATTAAATAACACCTAAAGTCGCGTCTTTTATCTATTTTACTTTATTTTAGCTCCAATAAATTTCTATAGTCTTCTAAAATAATTTTAGAAAACTTTTAACTATAATCCGAAAATATGGGGTGTTACATTCTACCCTCCTTAAAAAAAATTTCATCCCGAAATTTACTAATCTTGAAATGGAGTGTCGGGATACTTCTTGAGCAATTCTGACTTCAACTCCCATGTTGATTCTTCCAAACCATGATAGTTTCATAGTACCTTCGTTAAGCTAATCGCTTTATTCTTCAGACTCTGGGTCTTCCGATCAAGAATGGCCTGCGGCTTTTCCTCATACACTGAATCGCTATTTAGCATCATATCTTCTTTTCTGGTCGCGTGTTTTAGGATCAAACATGTACTTTCTTAGCATCAAGGCGTAGAACACGTCATTCAGGTTGGGGGGGAAGGCGGACCTATAAACTAGTTCATTAATCTTCTCAAGGATTTCAAAAGGTCTAAGAAATTCGGGCCTTGACCTATTTCGAATGATACCTTCGATCGTGTACACCTCTAAAAGATCTTATTGGCTATCTCGATGCTCAAATCCTTTCTTCTATTGTTTGCAATGAATCTCTATTTATCTTGAGCTTCATTTATCCCTTGTCTAATTGAATCAATCTTCTCAGCTATTTAAGGAATAATTTCCAGTTCAAGCATCGTTCTTTCCCTAATAACTTACTGAACTCTCTAAGGAGTTCTCCTTCTTGAGTCAGGTCACAACTTAAGTTAACTCTATTCTTGCGACTGAGAGCGTTAGCTGCCACATTGGTCTTTCCTGGGTAGAAGTGAATCGAAAAATCATGGCCTTTTGACTAATTCTAACCACCTTCCTTGCCTTATATCCAAATCCTTCTACTTAAAAACAATATTTGAGACTCTTTTAATCTGCATAATCTCATACTTAGCTCCATCCAGGTAGTGTCTCCAAATTTCTAACTCGTGTACAACTGCAGCGAGCTCCAAATTATGAGTGACATAGTTCTGCTTATGATTTATCAACTGTTAAGTTGAATATACAATCATTTTTCCTTTCTTCATCAACACGCACCCTAATCCCATCTTGACGCGCTAGTATAAACCACAAAATCCTTATTATCTTCGAGAGCTTCATACGTCGAGACTGTGGTTGACTTCATTTATAGAATTTGGAAACTCTCTTCTAATTCCTTTGACCATGTACTTGGTTCCTTTCTTGAGTAGGGATGTCATGGGCTTAGATATCTTTGAAAATCTCTTTATGAGTCTTCAATAGTCCCAAAAATCTTCTTATCTCATCACGTCCCTTGGTGATTTTCAATTCCTCACAATCTCTATCTTAATCGGGTCTACCTTAATTTCTTCAGCCGATACTATATGTCCTAAATATATTTATTTCTCCAGCCGAAATTCACACTTGCTGAATTTAACATACATTAATTTTCTTCTTAATGTTTCCAACACTGTCCTTAAATATTCTTGATGCTCTTCTTCATTCCTTACATATGCCACAATATCATTCCAACAAAACCTTGTATCCAAATAGAGATAGAATACCTTGTCCATTAAATCCATAAACACTATTGGAGCATTTATTAATCCACATGGCATTACCGTGAACTCATAGTGATCATAACGAGTTTAAACTAGAGTCTTCGAAATATCATCATTGCTTATCTTTAACTGATGGTAGCCTAAGATCATGTCTATCTTTGAGAGTACACTTGCTTCCTTTAGTTGATCAAGGAGATTATCTATTCTTATGAGAGGATTAACTTATTCAGCTCCATGAAATCAATGTACATCCTTGATGTGCCATCTTTCTGCTTCACGAATAAAATAGGGGGTTCTCTATGACGACGAACTGGGTTCCTGAGTCAAACAACTCTTGAAGTTGTACTTTGCTCTTGAATCTCCTTCGGCGTCCTTGCTACAAATGAGTCTGTCTTGAGGTTTCTTCATGTATCTTATTTCTAGATTTTAGCAATTCACCTTCCTCCTAAGGAATCACTCATCCATTAGGCATTCTGAACTTTATCCTATTTTGAATCCAAGCTACTGAAGGTGACCTCAATTCCCAGCGTGGTCGTGACCGCAACTCCTTCACATCTTCTTCTTACTCTAGAAGTCATCACGATAAAACATTTTAAGTGCCTTCTAAATTTCACGAGCCTTCTTGCTACTCACATCCGGTGAAGCGTGTCTTGGTAGTCGTATGATCAAGCTTAATTATTACTCTTGAAATCAAGAATGCACTCCTAGAATAACTCATCTTTGAAATATCCCCTATTGAACTTTTCTTATCTCTTCATGATTATTGCTCATCTAGATGTCTCTCATTGGTGACCAACATCGTCTGAAAGCATGAAGAAGACATATTGTGCTTTTCCTTGTCTATTCAAGCTATAACGTAAAGATTCGATCGCTTAAGGAAATGAACTCACTTCTGGCATCCATTGCGTCGCTTAGCCCATTAAAATTGGAAGGTTCTGATCTTAAATAACATTACTAGCACTAGTTCAAACCTTGTTCCTTCAATAAAGATTTCGACTACCCATTTTCTAGAAAACATACCGGAAGATCATTTCTATTACCTTTCTTATTCGAAGGCTTAAACACTCTGACTTTAGATGCACAGGTAAAAGAGAAATGAATGCCTCCAAATGAGGGCTTTAGCTGAATCATAACTTCTCATGGGGCAATTTAAGAAATCATGGAATTGAATAAGTATTAGGCTTTATAATCATAGTAAATACATTTATTACTTTAGAAGTGAAGATGAACAAATGTGCTAAAAAGGCCAAGAAAAGTCAAGGCGCGTCTAGAAAGAACAATTAACGAGCCATTTTGCAAGTGCCATTTTGAATAAGGAATCGTAATTGGAAGGGACTAACTTTAGAAATTTTCAAGCATAATTCATGAATTGATTTACCAATTTGGAGCACATTTTGGGCCAAATAAAATTTATCCAAGTATGAACATCTTAGATTTATGTCCACAAGATATTCTCAAAATAGAGGGCTGTAGAAAAGGACATAAATCGTAATGAAAGAATTTTCCTCTTTATGAAGGCTTTTAATCACAAGAAGCTTCCATAACTATGGAGTCTTTGTAGGATTAGCAATGGAATCAACACATAGTGAATGAAAACCACATTGATAGTTCCCAAAAAAAAATGTCAATATGGTCTGACCAAACAATGTCATTCTGACCATTAATAGATGAAGGATCTCAAGTAAGGGATGACGGACTTTTGAAGGAGGAATAATCAAGGAATATATGAACAATTGAGTGGATAGATCGATGGGTTAAAAAATATTTAAAATATTCTAATAGGTCTATTCTTATCGGTTTGACCTATCAACAACTAGGTCTAATGATCTCGCATGGCTTCTCCCTGAAAAGTCATCCTCTCTTGTCCTAAGTATACTGCTATCAAAGAACAAAATATCATGGGTCGACTGAACTATTGCTAGCTTCTCCGAGCAAAGGACATGATAAACTGGAGATTTATTTCTTAACCATAAGAAGGGTATGAAAGAAACAAACCTAAACAAACTCGGAAGAGTCTAACTTTAAAATTTTCCTGGAACTCAAAAGAATACTTGGCAAAGGGACCTTTAGAGGTACATATGTTCGAGTTGCAGTCGAGGTGGTTATCTCTTCCTCTGTCTACAAGCATTTGTTTTTTGAATATGTGCCATATCTTGACTTGTTGGGCCATCCAATATGTCGTGAGAGCTTTCGTAATGTAGAATAAATTCTCATCCTTTGTTGATATGACTGGATCACAAAATACATTTTGTCCGAAAAAGTTGATGTTAGATTTTTCATACTGCAGTAGATCCCACGTATGATAATTGTCCTATAGATTAATTATTATTCGATCATTTATGGCTTGAGACCAACCTTTGAAAACTTGTCATTTGCAATAGCATCTCTTCATTTCCAATTTGCTGAGATTGTAGAACGCATCAACCTTCTCAAAAGAGCCTCGTGGCAAGTTCGTCATTTTTGGATAATCCTCTAGGCTTAGCCATTGTAGAGGATATCTTAATCAGTCTAGGTTCTTCAGAACCTAAATGAGAGACCTAAAATTATCCTTAATTCAAGCTCACTATAGTCTATGTTCTCACTACATTCTTCTACCTATAATTAATCTATCCTCAGCAAATTCTCACGGCATTTTACTAATTCGGCAATTAAGAGCAGTAGACCAATTCTTTTTCAAAGAGAAGGTTTATAAATCATCATTCAAACTTTTATATTAACCATATTTCTTTTCCCCTTTTTTATACAATGACCAAAATTTTCGAAGTCTATAGGAAATAATATTTTAAGAAAACTCTGGTTTTCACTTGTTGTTTGGACGGATCCATAACGACTTCAATTTTATAAGTATTTGACCTATATCTTATCCAAAATATTTTTCATAGGTTTATAAAATTTTCTCAATAAATGGCGTTCAATCATCATTTTTTTTTAAATTGACCGACTACCTTTACTTTGTCCATTTTTTCCTTGTCAACATGTATTTTGAAATTTATAACAATATAATCAAATAATTTACTTTGCCATACCTTTGAACTTTGTTGAGGATGCAAGGTGATGATAAGCTATGGGTTGCTGAGTAGGTTCTTTAGAACAAAATTGAACTTAGATAAAAACATAGTCATGTAGTCAAACAAAGAGACTGGTCTGCAGAGTTAAAAGCATGCTCTGATACCATTCTGTAACGCCCCTGTCCCGAAAAGAATAATAAATAAAGGACGGGGGTGTCACTTAAAAAGAATAGAATTTGGAATAATTATTAATTAAATAAAATAATTGTTGGAAATAAGAATAGGTTATATTCCCCAGAAATTTGGGCAGCATAACCTCTATAACTAGAACAAGTCCCCGTTTTATAACGGCTTATAAGAGTACAATTGGTACGGCACAGAAACCAACAAGTTCGTACATGGGTAGAACAAGGTGATAAACAGATACCAACAATTAAAGATTTATTTATCTTAAGACTAGTCCCATCCAAAGGACAAAAGCAGAATAGCAGATAAAGCTAATTCATAGGTCAACTGGAAGTAAATAGATACCAACATGAAATCAGGTATGACCTTTTTAATAGGTCGAAGTCAATAAAGGGATAATTGGTATGGCAAACGGACGGGGGTTCCTCCCCTCAAGACTTTATTTAATAAATAGACATCATATATTCATAGCATATTAGACATCCTATTATCAAGTATCATGTATCAAATATCAAGACTAAATACTAGATATCAGAGTATTCAGCAGAAACATAGCGGAAGCAATAATATAACCAGATAGAGCAACAATTAGGAAGCTCAAACAAGCCCACCAACAGCACATCACCGGCCTCAGCATCTCAACCTTGAAATATTTTGAAAAGAGTTGGGTGTGAGTACTAATGCACTTAGTGGGTAACTTTGAACTCAATTTGCAAATAAGAAATATCCAAAATAATACACAGCATATAGGAAGCAAAACGCGAAAGCCCTTCCCATATCTGCAAACCTTTGTCTTCTTCTTTGGGATCCATTTTGCTCAGTCTGTCGTCTACTGTACTATATAGCATGCTGCTGGTAGGAAAATTGAGGGGTTACCTCGCTAATCTGAGGAGAGTATACCAGGGGTTACCTAGCATTGACCTTGAGTATGCTAGGGATCGCCTAGCAGTGACTCCTTATAGTGACATCCGGTCACAGTGTATGTGCGGGGTTACATCACAGTGATACCTTTAGTGATAATCATCACAGCTGCAAGGGTGTACAGTCCTACCTATGTTCATTAATTACTTGCACTACAAAATCCAAGATTCTAGCACAAACATATCTCAGCTAAGTTTAACATCATCTTATAACATCTCATAAAACTTAGCAATTAAATCATAACTTAATCAAGCTTATTCATCTATTCCAAAAATATGCTCATATCCTAGTCACAATAACAATATTCTATAATTCCTCCTATAACAGTGACGTTAAACAGGTAGAGCATAAAACATTTATTTGGATATTTCTAAGTTATCTATCATGCTTCTAAAGAGTTATTACTCTTAAATTGTATTTATTCTTTAAAAATAAACCCACCTCGCTGACGAGCAGGTGGCGACACAACAACTTTGGGAATATCATCTTCTCTCCTAGCAGGTTCTGCGGGTCCTACAAGGGTCGATCTTCGACTCAGAACGACTATTATATTTTTCAGAAATTAATCTACTATAATTGGAGCTATTATTAAATTTTATTCTTTTCAAAAATATATTACATGACTCTAGAGACCTCGTGTGCATTTAACGCTGAAGGGAATAAATTCCAAAATATTATATTTGATTTATTGGAACTAAAAGATTTGACAGAGGTCACTTTTCATAACTTGTCATTTTAATCGATTTTTATCAGATTTGTACCAGGACACTTTTTAACCGTTTAAAATTACCAAAATATTCAGGGGCGATCCTATACATTCCAAGACTATAATTTAATTGTTTTAGAATTTTTCGATAATACATGCTTCCGGTACAAAAATAACTGTTTAAATTAAATAATCGAGATTTTTCAAAACTCGTCCAAAAATTACGAAATTCGACGGGCAGATAGGAAATATTATTTCGAGCAACTTTCGTGAATAAACTTTTTCGATTTGACGATCTGAAAGGGCAGAAACTGAGGAAAAACGTGACTGATCAGTGTTTGATTAAATTTCAGTTTTCCGGCTATTTCACCGGTTTCCGACCGTCGGATGGAAATGAGTTCAACATACGAAATGTAGTACATATTTAAATACACGACATATTAAAATTTTTGCTAAAAAGGACGAGAAATGGACCAAGACGATAACCGCGCAACGTGGCTGCACTATCTTCATTTTCCGGCTACTGGTGCAGCTCCGGCACGTCTCCAGCGGCGGCACGGCGGCAGCAAGTCGGTGGGGGTGGTGGTAGCAGCAGTTGAAGTCTTCTCTCTCTCTCTCTCGGCCTCTATTCTCTCTCTCTCTCTCGTCTATCTCTCTCTCTGCTCTCATTTCTCTCTCCCTTTTTCTTTCTTTCTTTTTCTTAGCTCTCTCTCTCCTCTTTATCTTATATCTCTCTCTCTAATATATTACGAATGAGGAATGGGTGAAAATGAACGAGAGGGGCGGAGATTATATAGATATTTTGCTTAGGATATTTTTAATATAATATTGATAAAATACGTTTTGAACTCGATTTAAAGTTGCTTTATTTTACCGGGAGTTCAATTAATCTCGCATTATAAATCTAAAAATATCGGGAGGTTCATTGACTTATTTCCTATTAATTGAACTTAAACTGTCATGCCAAAAATGTTATTTGATAATCAAACGAGAAAAGATTCATTTTCAAATTAACTAGAAATCACCATTTATTTTACCAAAAATATTGTTGGGAGTTCGTTTGATATTTGATTAAAAATCCGAGAGCACTAGTGGATTCCTTGGATCGTTTCCTATTAAAAAACTCTGACGAGTCAAGTCTCGGGATGTCGCAAATATTCCCGATTAAATTAAAAATTACTATTCACGTTCTCTTTGACTGTTGGGGCTCTAATTGACCTCGAATTAAAATTTTAAAAGTACCATTGAAGTTCTCAGGTCGTTCTATTTCCACGAAATCATTATTGATCACTCGCCAAAAATAATTAAATGATTTTTCAATTAAATAACACCTAAAGTCGCGTCTTTTATCTATTTTACTTTATTTTAGCTCCAATAAATTTCTATAGTCTTCTAAAATAATTTTAGAAAACTTTTAACTATAATCCGAAAATACGAGGTGTTACATTAAATTTGGAAGAGTTTGAAGTGGATCATATTTCTAGATTTATTATTTGTGATATTTTCGAAAATCTATAGATTAAAAATTGGATAAGGTAATTTTTTATATGTATAAATAATTATCAAAATCCAATTATGATAAGGATTTAAATTAGGATATCATTTCGAAGAATTTGAAGTGGATCAAATCTCCAAACTTTATCCTTAAGATTTTCGATCCTTATATATAATATTTGGATTGGATTTTTGATTTATATCAAGATATCCATATATTATTAAATTAGGGTGGTTCGAAAATATTGAATAAATTTGGTGGATAATTTTAATTAATTTCTAGATTTATTTTGAAGATATTTTCAAAAATCACAAGTTTTAAATTGGTGGATAATTATTTTAATTTCTAATTTTTATCTTGTGGATAATTTTGAATTTATTAATTTAATTAATGGTAATATTCGAAATTTATTATTCATGCATAGATATCATATGTTATTTTATATGTATCATATAAATATGATTGTTGGATTTGTAGACTGTGTTTGTTTGCAGGTTTACCAACTATCATGGCTCCATTTATTTATGTGATATATGTTTATGTTGGATGAATATTTGGCCATATGCCGGTTTGGCTACGTGTTTTATAATTCATGAGAAAATCCATGGATTAGGTCTAGATTTTATTTTATGTTGTTTTAATGTAATAGAAATAAAATTGTTAGACCAAGTTTTTGAGTTGTAATTTTTATTCTAGAAATAGTAGAATTTTCCTTTTTGGAATAGATAGTCTGTATTGAATAAAGATCGGAGATCAACTCAAAGAAGGAAAGTAGTACATCACCAAGAAAGGAAGGTTCACCGGTTCACGTCCTGAAACCCTAATTGGAGCTAGGGTTTCGGCGAGGCGCGGTGAGGAGGGGCGGCGACCAAGCCCTGTTCCGGAGCTGACTTTCTTATTTTATCTCATCAATCAACATGAGATATAAGTCATGATAGTTGGAATATTACTGTTGTTTATTATGTTGTTGTGTAGCATGCAATGTATGTTTATCATTTTATGTGATGTTTGCATGTTCTATAATGGGATAAAATAAAACCTCAAGCATAAATAACTAAGTGGGAGATATTCATACCAAAGTATGTAGAAATCTCATACGGTCTCCATTAAATCTGATTTAATTGAGAAGTGATGGGCATGCGCGTTGACATCGGTCTTCCTCCATATCGGATGTGTCATATCAAAAATTTATCTAGAAATTAAATCTCCTAAAAGGATAGTTGTAGAACACTATTAGAACTAATTGACTCCTCCATCTGGAGCAGTTAAATTCGAAATAGTGATCTTGGTGCGAAGATAATGGTGTGTACACTTAGATGTAATTTATTGATAAACATCCACACGATCGTAAGTTAGAAGATTACATGACCGTGTTTATTATCCGGATATTAATTTGCTTGTTGTAAGGAAACTCAACTTAAGGCAAGTTAAAGGTTTAATAACCTATTTAAAAATGAATTTTATAAACGTCCACACTATCGTGGCTTATATAAGACGTTTTTAAAGTGTCGGTGGAAAAGCATATAATTTTTATGAGGCTTTCGATTATATACTGTTTATCCTAAAGTTTATGACTTTACTGCATGTTTTATTTTTAGTTATTTCATATCATCAAATGGCTCTCTCCAATCTGTCCTCAATCCTCAAAGAAAACAAACTCGTCGGTGAAAACTACAATGATTGGTTTCATAACCTTAACCTCATTCTAGTTGTTGAGGGACACAAGTTCTTACTTGAAGAGGTATGTCCTCAGAAGCCAGATGAGGGTTCTAACGAAGCCCAAAAGGCTGCATATGATAAGTGGATTAAGTCTGATGAGATAGCGCGCTGTTACATTCTGACATCTATATCAAATGTGTTGTAACATCAGTATGAGCCTATGAAAACCGCTTATGATATCATGTTCAACCTTAAGGAGCTCTTCGGTTATCAGAACTGCTCGGCACGTCATTTAGAAATGAAGAAGTTGATGGATGCGAGAATGGCTGACTCCACACCTGTTAGGAATCACATTCTCATGATAATGGGGTATCTGGCTGAGATCGAGACCTTGGTTGGAGAGCTGGACACCGATTCTCAAATCGACATTGTTCTTCATAGCTTGTCCTCGAAGTTTGAGCAGTTCAGGCTGAACTTCAACATGATCAAGAAGGATGTCAGCCTGACTGAACTGCTCATAGACCTTCAGGCGGCTGAATTGCTCCAAAAGAGCAACCCTCAGGCCCACATAACTGAGAAAGGGGCGTCTTCTTCTGGTGGAAAAAGGAAGAAGAGATATATACCTAAAAAGGCTGAAGATGCGGCGCCTAAGGTGAAGAAGCCAAAGGCGAAGATTCCTCTTGAGGAGTTCAAGTCAAAGACTAAGTGCTTCAAGTGCGGCCAACCAGGTCACTAAAAGGCGGTGTGCCCTAACAAGAAGAAGAAGAGAGGTACATCTCACACTCTGGTTGTAGAAACATGTTTAGCAACTTGTTCTACCCAGTCATGGGTAGTAGATATTGTAGCTACTGATCATGTTTGAGAATGAGATCACCGTCTAAATGGGTAATGCTACAAGAGTGGCGGTTGTTGCAGTAGGAGATGCAGTTCTACATTTCAGTAGTGATAGAACTTAGGTTTTAAAAGATTGTCTTTATGTGCCTGGTTTTAGGCGAAACTTAATTTCAGTTTCTAAATTGTTATGGATGGATATTCTGTTTCTTTTGATAAAAAAGTAGTTATCTTCAGTGGTAAACATTTTATCTGTTCTGGCACATTGGATGGACACTTATACTTTCTTAAACCAATTGAAAACACTACATAAAGATAACTATTGAATACATCAATTATAAACCCTAACAAGAGAAAAGAACCTTCAGACCTGAATCAAACCTATCTTTGGCATCTAAGGCTAGGTTATATCAACCTTAAGAGGATGCAAAGGCTTGTAAATGATAGACCATTGTCTTCATGGGTACTGAAATCATTTCCTTTGTATGAATCCTGTTTGGAAGGTAAAATGACCAAGCGTCTTTTTCAGTCAAAAGGAAATAGATCCGAAGGGCTATTAGATTTAATTCACTCTGATCTGTGCGGCCTTATGTTAGTTCAAGCTCGACGAGGGTTCGAGTATTTCATCACTCTCATTGATGATTACTCTAGATATGGATATATCTACTTGTTGCGTCGCAAGTCTGAATGCTTTGAGAAATTCAAAGAGTTTAAGGTGGAAACGGGGAAACGAACAGGCAGAAGTATCAATTCACTGTGTTATGATCGTGGTGGTGAATACCTCTCAAGTGAATTTAGAGATTACATGACAGAGAATGGGATTACCTCTCAGTTGACTGCACCTGGAACGCCACAGCAGAATGGCGTGGCGGAAAGAAGGAATAGAACTCTATTAGAGATGGTTAGATCAATGATTAGTTATTCTGAGTTGCCTATTTCATTATGGGGATATGCACTGGAAATGGCAGCCTATATTCTTAACCTGGTTCTATAAAAATCAGTTCATTCTACGCCCACAGAACTATGGACTGGGCGAAAGCCCAGTTTGAACCATATTCAGATTTGAGATAGCTCAGCATATGTGTTGGATAAGGAAGCTGATAAGCTGGCTCCTCATACTGATGTAAACCTGTTTGTTGGATATCCTAGAGGAACAAAAGGTGGTTTATTTTATAGTCCTAAGGATTAGAAGATCATTGTCAGCACCAATGCTCGATTTTTAGAAAAAGACTATGTTATAAACCACAAACCAAGGAGTTAAATCATCCTTGAAGAGTTAAGAGGGGAAGGATCGAATCCTACACCAGTTGTACAAGAAGAGGTACCACCAGACACTGCACAATGTGTCACAGAAGTACATGAACTGCCTCGTCACAGTGGGAGGGTTGTACACCAACCTAATAGATTCATTGGTCTGGGAGAGGATTCAAATTTCCCAGATGGACTAAATGAATTGGATCCCAGGACCTATGACGAGGCAATTCAAGATAAAGATGCAGATTCTTAGAAAACTACAATGGAGTCTGAGATTAGATCTATGGATCGCAATCAAGTTTGGAAGCTTGTAGAACCACTTGATGGGGTGAAACCCATTGGCTGTAAGTGGGTCTATAAGCGCAAGAGAGCAGCTGATAGGAAGGTTGAAACCTTCATGGCTAGATTGGTGGTGAAAGGGTACACTCAGAAAGAAGGGATCGATTATGAGAAAACCTTTTCACTGGTAGCCATGCTTAAGTCAATCCGGATTCTCTTGTTAATTGCCACTCATTTGGAGTATGAGATCTGGTAGATGGATGTCAAAACAGCTTTCCTAAATGGAAGTCTTGAAGAAAATATTCAAATGAAGCAACCAGAGGGATTCATTGCTAAGGGCCAAGAGCACTAGGTGTGTAAGCTTAAGAGGTCCATTTATGGACTTAAGCAGGCATCGAGATCTTACAACATCTAATTTGACGAGGTTATCCAATCATATGGATTCGTGCAAAGTCCGGATGAGAGCTGTGTGTACAAGAAATGTGACAAAAATGTGGTGGTATTCCTTGTACTTTATAGTGACGACATCTTGCTTATTGGAAACAGTAAGAAGGCATTGTCAAACATTAGGGTGTGGTTGTTCGAGCAGTTCGATATAAAGGATCTGGGTGAAGCTGGACATGTCCTTGGCATCAAGATCTTTCGAGATCGCTAGAAAATGATGTTATGTCTGTCCCAGATGACTTATGTCAGAGGCTGACATAATTAATTAATGAACATTATATCTTAAATACGGGGAATGGTTGAACTAAAGAAGAAAGCATACTCGCAAATATGTATTAAATTGGTAGGTCAATATTACTTCTTTAGTGGAATAAAATTAATATTTAATTTATTTAATTATATCCTAAGTTTATTGGATATTGGATATTAAATAAATTAGTGGGCCAATTTAATATTCTTCTAGATCCCTGTTGTAGCCCAACTTGACTGAAAGTGGACTGGATATTGAACTTGAGATAGAGGCCCAACCCAGTAGGGTTGAGATGTTGATTTTCGCCCACCTCCCTATATATTTAGGGGAGGGGGATGAAAATTATGATGATAATAATCAACCCCTCTTTATCTCTTAAGATATCCACAGATTTCACAACTCTATCAGTAGTATACAGCTCACTCTGTATCTGATACTCAGTCCGGGAATACAACAGAAGATCTCGGAGTAGAATACTGTGGTGGCCGATCCAGTAAAGAAGAAGGGACCCCAGTTTCATTTTATTCAACAGCAAGATTAGATATGTAATCTTGTCCTCAGACCGTCTGACAATTGTAAGAAATTCAAATCTATGTTTTCCGCTTTATTAGATTCATTTTGCATGGTTTTGTGCTTGACGTGTGTAAACATGCATGAACATAAAAATATGATTTGCATGAACATGGGATTAATGAACATCTAAATGATCCTGCGGTGGTTTAATTCGAAAAAACCCTAACACTATGATCCTAAGTCTCGTCATATGTTAACTACCATGAACTGTGATTTTCTCGAAACCGAGTTCTTTTATCATCATCACCTTAGTGGTCAGGGTGAGAGTACTAAGTTTGATCCACTAAGTTGGTTGCCAAGTCCAAGCAGTCCACTGGATGTAGTCTTAACAGAGACAGTTAACTATGCCACTGAGACGATTCCTGAGATGTCTGTACAGTCCCTGGAACTTGGTGAATCGAACCATGCTCTTTCAAACCTGATACTTGAGGTACGAGATTATGAAAGTACTGAGCCTTCTTTTTCTGTCATTCTTGAATTAACTAACCATAAGATGTCAGAAACCACAGAACAAGATACAAGGAAGTATGTTTTACCCCCATGAAGCAACAGAGGGGTTCCTCCAAAAAGATATTCTCCAGAAAGAACCATCAGGGAAGTCCAGATACTCAATTAGGAACATTTCCAGAGGAAATCTCATAGAACTAGCAACAGCTTTTCAAGTTACCTTGTATGAAGATGAAAACCTTCCGAGAACAGCAGAAGAAGCCTTCCAGTCAAAACACTGGACGGATGCCATGAAGAAAGAAATGGATGCCTTAGCCGAAAATAACACATGAAAAATATGCAAATTACCACAAGGGAAAAGACCAGTCAGATGCAGGTGGGTTTTTACCATCAAACGGAATCCTGACAGATCAATTGAAAGATACAAGGCTCGGTTGGTTGCAAAAGGGTACACTCAGACTTATGGAGTGGACTACTCAGAAACTTTTTCCCTAGTGGCCAAGATAAATACAGTGAGAGTGCTACTCTCAATTGCAGCAAACCAGGATTGGCCACTCCATCAATTTGATGTCACCATTGCATTCTTACATGGGGAGTTGAACAAAGAAGTATATATGGAGGCACCACCTGGTTTTGAGTCAAAGTTTGGAGATAAATAAGTATGCAAGTTGAAGAAGATACTCTACGGGCTTAAACAATCTCCAAGGGCCTGGTTTGAGAGATTCACCAGTGCTATGAAGAGTTATGGTTTCCGGCAGAGTAACTAAAACCATACATTATTCTTGAAGAAATGAGGAGGTCTCATTACATGTTTGATCATTTATGTTGATGACATGATCATCAGGGGTAGTAACACAAAGGAAATCAAAAACTTGAAGAAAAATCTATTTATCGAATTTGAGATAAAGAATCTAGGAACTCTCAAGTACTTCCTCGACATTGAAGTCCTTAGATCAGGCAAAGGAATCTTTATATGCCAGAAGAAATACACTCTAGACCTCCTTACTGAAACTGGAATGTTAGACTGCAAATTGGTCGATACCCCTATTGCAGTAAATCATAGATTGCAGATCATAGAGGGGGCAAAAACAGTTGACAAAGTGTAATATCAACATCTAGTAGGGAAACTCATTTATCTATCTCACACCAAACCTGATATTGCTTATGATGTCGGGGTGGCAAGCCAGTTCATGCACAAACCACAGCCAGATCATATGGAAGTTGCTCTCAGAATCGTGCGATATCTTAAGGGTCCTTTTGGATATGGATTGTTATTTGCAAAGCATGGACACTCAACTCAAAGATACATGGTTACACCGATGCTGACTGGGCGGGAAATCTTATGGATAGAAAGTCTACTGCAGGATACTTCACCTTTGTTGGTAGTAATCTAGTTACCTGGAGAAGTAAAAAGTAGAAAGTGGTAGCCCTCTCTAGTGCCGAAGCAGAGTTCAGAGGGGTTAAGAGTGGGTTAATAGAAGTTCTATGGCTGCGAAAATTGTTAAAGGAAATTAGTTTTCTATCAACTCAAACATGTTAGTTGTTTTGTGATAATAAAGCGGCCATCAGCGTATCTGAAAACTCGGTCCAACATGACCGAATGAAGCATATTGAAGTGGACCGACACTTTATCAAAGAGAAGATAGAGACTGGAGTTGTTGAACTACCAGTTATCTGGTCTGAGGATCAACTTGCAGATATTCTAACCAAAGTAGTGAATTCAAGGAGTTTCGCAAATGTACTCGACAAGTTGAGTATTGGAGACCCCACTACTCAACTTGAGGGGGAGTGTTAGCAGTATTAATCCAAATCCAAGTCCAAGAATAGCTCCATGAATCCTGCAGAATCGGATCCCACGAGATTAGTTCCAAGTTTAGATTAATTTCCATAAATAAGTTAAACTTTTCTTTATATATTCTTTCAATGTAATCGGTGGAAACATATAATTCTAATACAAGTAAAATTTTACAGTTCTTGATCTCATCTACAATGTTTAATCACTATTTCATCAGTCAAAACACAACTATTGCTGCAAAACTAGCAAACACATCAAAAACTCCAAAAGATCACAATATATGCACTAAAACTATATAAAATACACAACTTCATATAATAAAGAGTATCAATTCATATCTGAAAGTTATGTGAAACTCACAGCTATCAAACCCCCAAACTTAAGTTG
Source organism: Perilla frutescens (assembly GCA_026008535.1). Taxonomy (NCBI): domain Eukaryota; kingdom Viridiplantae; phylum Streptophyta; class Magnoliopsida; order Lamiales; family Lamiaceae; genus Perilla; species Perilla frutescens. Next base: position 59,183,717 of record BRKX01000004.1, on the reverse strand, counting down.
TTGCTAGTCCCGAGCAATGAAAAAGAAAATAAAAGAAAAGATATGAAGTGATGATCAAGATACTTACCTTGCCTCAAACTTCATACTCTCGTCTTTTCGATTTATTTTTCGGCTAAAAAACTATCACTTTTACGTCCCTAAACCAAACAATACACAAAAACAAACAAAAGATAAAAACTAAAACTAAAATAAAAGGCCGAGTTAAATTAAATCCAAGTTTCCCCAAACTTATTTGTTGGAAACGCATAAGTTCGAGAAATCGAAGACAACTTAACTCAAGTACTCACAGTGATCAGGGATGATCCGGTGGTGCATTACACCACCTAGTTAGCCCGATCTCCTCATCATCGGAACAGTAATCTAGGTCATCAAAATTATCCCTCGGATCCAACTCACTGGTTGCTTCAAAAGCATCCTCAATGACGTCGAAGACATTATCAAAGTCATGGAATTGATACACACTTTTCTCTTTAGCAGGTTGATGGAGGATAATAGTATCCTCTCCATGAATCAACCTCAATGTGCCTAACTCTACATTGATCACGGTTTTGGCAGTGTAGACGAATGTACATCCCAGTATGAATGGACTGGCCGGGTCGACTAGAATGTCGACAACAACAAAATCTAACACATAGTAGTGTCCACATATACTCACCACCACATTCCCAGTTTTGCCCAAAGCTTTGATGGTTGAATTATCTGCCATGTGGATAGCTGCCATGCAATTCCTCCATTTTGGCAGCTTTAATTCCTCATAGATGGACAGGGGCATCAAATTGCAACTTGCTCCACGATCAACTAAGGCCCTTGAATCCGTCTTTATCTCTAAACAAATCTGGATGACAAATTCTCCGAGATCATCCTTCTTTGGAGAACATCTTGTGGTCGTCTCATTCTTCAACTCCTCAAGATCATCGACCTTCTTAACTTTGCTTGATTTTTTCAGATCAGTGGCCGATGTTGGGGTTGGATCAACAGTGTAAGAAGCTACTTCTTTTGAAGACGGAGTCTCAGAAATAGGAAAAATCAATTTTTCCCCTTCAATCTCGTGCTCTACTTTCTTCTTGACTCCTTTCTCTTGTTTCTTTTCAGCTAGCCTTCTCGCGAAATAATTAGCTGATAGAATGATTATCTCTGCAACTTCAGTAACTTCTCAAGAAAAGGTGGGGGAGACACGTATATAGGATGGATATGCAGAGGTATCCATCTATTTTCTTGACTGTGGCCCACCTTAGCCTGCTCAATTTTCTATTTCGGATTAACTTCAGGAGTGGTGGAAAATTGTCCCGGCTTGTGCTGACTGATGATGGAAGCTCCAGTATTTACTATGGTCTTCTGCAGCTGGTCCATTTAGCTTCCCAAAGTCTGCTTGAACTGGTTAATCTCGGTCTAAAACTTCTCTATCTTCACATCAGTGTCGATGATGTAGGAGTTCACCATCTCCAAAAAAGACTGTTTGTTTAGCTCATTGACCACTCCATTGGTCACAAAGAATCTAGGTGGTAGTTGTTGAAAATTTTTGGGATTTCCATAAGACAGATTATGGTGATTTCTCATGCCATGATAGTACTGAGGTTCACCACCTTGATTTCCTCTATTGAAGTTCTTTTAATTTATGTAATTCGCCTCTTCAACATAATTCGGCTCTACAGCTTGGGCGAATACCTTCTTCTCTTCAGCTCTCACTTGTTTTAATAAGAGAAAATGAAAGGCAACGGTGTGTGAGAGATTGGATCGCTATTTGATTAATGGCGTATGGTGGAATCTTAGTTTTCTTATGCAGGTTACAACTCTTAACTTTTATGGTTCTAATCATCGGTCGATCATGGTACGAGTTGGATGTTCTTTGGTGAAAGAGTTAAGAGGTGCAAAATGATCTCATTTTGAGGAAAAATGGCTTTCAGATAGTGCATTTGTACCAGATTTTCTTGCTTAGTGAGACCATATGCAGCAGGAGAGGATTCTCCCAAGGAAATTCAAGAGTTGTCAAGAGTTTCTTATGAGATGGGCAGGAACCAAATTTGATAGATTAAGTAGGAAGATCACTAGGTTGCGGTTGGGTCGGGCAAGACTTTTAAATAACGATGTTGTGAAGATCTTGAAGAGGAAGTTAGAGGATATGGATAAAGTAATTGAAAAACTGTTGATAATGGAAGAAAGTCACTGGAAGGCTCGGGCAAGGACTACTTGGCTTGCTAAAGGTGATAGAAATACTCATGTTTTCCATGCCTACACTTTTGCACGCCAAGGATGAAATAAGATTACTGTACTAACTAAGGAGGATGGTATTCAAGTTATGGGAAATGTTAATATTGCAGCAGAGATTGTGGAATTTTATCATAAACTATTCACTACTTCAGAGTCAAGGCAATTGGGTATCAATCTTGTGGTGAACTATGTTAAGGAAATGATTAGTGACCGAAACTGAGAGTTTCTTCAGCAACCATTCATGAAAGAAAAAATAGTGAAAGCCTTATCAGATATTTACCCTTCTAAGGCTCCAGGGCCAGTGGGTTCTTGGGAAGGTTTTATCATAAGTTCTGGCCGATTATTGGGCCTCAAGTGATGGAGGCCATTTTGGGAGTGTTAAATAATGGGGATTGTATTGCGGAGTGGAATAAGATACTTGTAGTTCTCATCCCGAAAGTGGCGAAGCCGAGTTTAGTGAAGGATTTTAGGCCAATCAGTTTATGCAACACCTCATATAAAATAATTTCGAAAATTTTGGTAAATAGATTGCGGCATGTGATGCATGATGTTATTGATGAGAATCAGAGTACATTTATTACTGGACGGAAAATCACGAATAATATTATACTAGGTTTTAAGTGTATGTACTAGCTGCAAAATAAAGGAAGGAATGGCTGATTTGCAGCTCTAAAATTGGACATCATCAAAGCATACGATAGAATTGAATGGAGATTTCTGGATGCAATGCTCGAAAGAATGAGATTTCTTGATTCTTTTCATGAGCTACTCATTCAATGTTTGACATCAATCTCATATTCCTTTGTGGTTAATGGCTCAATTTTTGGTGATGTTAAACCATCAAGAGGGTTGAGACAAGGTGATCCACTTTCATCACTACTTTTCATTTTATGTGCTCAAGGATTTTCTTCCATTTTGCATGGTTTAAATAAAGCATGAAGTTTAGTGCCAATCAAGCTTGATAAGCAGGGCCCTGGTGTTTCTCATCTTTTATTCGCCGATGATAGTCTTTTATTTTTTTAAGCAGAGGAGATTGCTTGTTATGTGTTGAAGCATTGGCTCCAACCTTATGAAATTGCTTCAAGCCAATGTATTAATTTTGATAAATCTTCAATTGGCTTCAGTCCAAATACCAAACCGGAGGTGATTAGCCGGGCGAAAGAGATTCTTGGTGTCCAAGTAGGGGAAAGACATTCTCTTTACTTGGGCTTGCCTTCGGTTTTTCTCAGAAACAAGTAGATGCAGTTTGGCTACATTACTGATAAAGTGGTGAGAAGATTGGCTAGTTGGAAGAATAAGCTTTTTTCTGTTGGAGGAAAGGAGGTTTTACTCAAATATGTTATTCAGGCCATTCCAACTTATGCTATGATGTGCTTTAGGCTACCTCAATCTGTTTTGGTGAATATTGATTGAGCATGTGCATGTTTTTGGTGGGGTGACTCAGAAGCGAATAATAGGTTGCATTGGGTTAAATGGAGGGATTTGTGTTGTCCAAAGGATAGGAGAGGATTGGGTTTTCGAAATCTGGAAAGCTTTAATAAGGAACTTCTAGCTAAACAAATTTGGAGGATGCTTAAGAAGCCTAACTCTCTGTTGGCACAAGCTATGAAGTCTAAGTATTACAAACATAGAACTATTATGGAAGCAGTTGTGGGGAAGGATGCTTCCGCAATTTGGAAAGCACTTGAGGTCTGCATTGAAAAATCGGTTCAGGAAATCAGACCCGTATTTTTGGGGATAGATTCATCGAGGCTCTCTCCAGTGGGGTGCCTAAGATTCGGTCAGGATTTTTCTCTACTATTAAAGGGCTGAAGGTTGTTGATTTTATTACGCCGAGGAGTGAATGTAATTTGGAAAAATTAAACGTGATTTTTCCAGAGTTTATGGTACAAAATATTGTGAAAACCTCTCTCAGATCAGAAGAGGAGGACTACTGCTATTGGAAGCTTGATCAACGTGGCATATACAGTCAAGTTTGGCTATTTAATGGAGATTGGTTATTTTGAACAGGATCCTTTCCACTTGGGGACAACTTTGACTAACTGGAATAAGATGGTATGGCAGCTGGATATACCTCCAAAAATTAAGATTTTTCTTTAGCATGCTTGTAAGGTTACTTGTTGTGCCAATGTGCGTTTAAGCACATCATGTTCCTATTAGGGGCATCTGTGAGAGGTGTGGTAGAGATTGGGGCACTGTTACCCAGTGTCTTCTTCTCTGCCATGCAGTCCAAGGAATATGGAAGAGGAGTATGTTCTGGCCAATCTTTAAACGAGGGCAGTTTTTCGAGGAAAGAGAAAGTCGAGGTTTGGGCTATCACGATATATTGAACTTGGAATATGCTTTATCAGTTGAAGCATAATCCTGATGATTCTATTACAGATGTAAGTTTGGTGAACTCTTGAATTTTGCTGAATACATTTAGGAAAGTTCGTCTCTCATGTGCCACTAAATTGTCATTGGGAGTTAAGGTGGGAGAAAAAAGATGGATCCCCCATGTTAAATGGGTGTTTCGACTGGATATTGACGCGCCAGTTAACGCGAAGGCTGAAAAGTATGGATTTGGGGCTGTTGTTCGTGATGATCTTGGCAGAATTCGAGTCTGCCTCGCTTTACCCATCCAAAAGCCGATATCAGTTCTTGATACGGAAATTAATGCTATCCTCTATGGTGTTGGTCTATGCTTACAAGAAGGTCTCGGTCCTATAACTGTGTTTTCAGACTCATTACTTGCGGTTCGAATGCTTACTCAAGGCTATGAGGGCTAGAATTATTTGGAGGAAGAACTACCTATTTTAGCTCAATTAACTAATTCAAATGTAATTTTGGGCTTCGATCATATATATAGGGAGGCTAATCATGTGGCTCATGCCTTAGCTCAGTTTGGAGCGGGGTGTGAGTCCATGCGTATTTGGAACCATATTTTTCCTCTGTGGGTGAGAAACTTTATTAATTAATAAAAATCTAGATCCTTTTTTCTTCAAAAAAAAAATATATGTATATATATAACCATATCCAAACTTAGAAAAAACTATACATATATAACCATATCCAAACTTAGAAAAAACTATTTATATTTGTCCTTTGGAAATGATTGTGTGGTAGAGTGACAAATGTCTCGATTTCAAAATCCCACCAGCATTGATAATGTTAGGTATGAATCTATCCCACTGATACGTCCATGAAAAGCCTTGAAGAACTTAATTCGGAGCTGCAAATATGTGGTTCAATTACACGACTTCGAGCAATATAATTGCAAGGATATTTCCAAGCATTTGTATGTAAGAAGTTCGAAGATGGCAAAGAAGTTGAGAGCAACTCCAAAATTGTTACTTTGCTAGTAATTAAAGATTGGAGATCAAGGTTTGAAGAACAAAACATGAAGAAGTGAAGATCAGGACTTGGAATGTGCGTATACCCGTCGGTATGCCCATACCGAGTAGTTTCGGCCTTTCATGAATTAATTAAGGGGATTGAATTTTATTTAGACTACAGTATTTATTTAATTAATTTAGACTATAGTTTAGATCAGATTTTTAATTATTTATTTGGTGTAATTTTCGTCCATTATTAAATAGGTTTGATTAGAATTGTATTTAAGGCAATTTCCTACCTTGAATAGAATTCTAGTTTAGGTATCTTCCTAGTATAGTTAGATATCCCTTTTGGATCAGTTTTTTAGGTCTTATTAGCATCAAATTTCATCCCCATTATGTATTATAAATAGGGGAACCATGTCACATTGATATTTTAGACGTTGCATGAAATAAAGAGTTATTTTCTCAATTGTCTCACGATCCTTAGGTTGATCAAACAAACACTTTTGTTGATTTAGTCAAAAATCATCATTCTTAGAGGATAGCATCTTTAAGTCTTATTCAAGGGTATTCCTTAATTCACTCGAGGGATTAACGGGTACTCGCTAATATCGAAGAGCAGCTTAGAGATTTTGGCCTCATGGTACGTTCGAGATCACAAGGCAACTATCGGGTTGTGATTCACTTCAAGTCAGGCACCGTCAGTTCAACATCATCGACGTCATCCATCCTACACAATTCGTACACCTCCTACAACATTCCTACATATCCAGATCGAGTCCCACACGAGTTCGACGTCGTTTGAGTCGATTTCCAGCTATACGTGCTATTCAGGCCCTAATTAGCACATATACCGTAAGTGTTCTATTTATCTATTTAATTCAAGTCTTTAGGCCATAAAATTGAGTCTTTTAGTTCATCTTATTCGAGTCTTAATACAGCTGTGTATATCGAGTCTATCCAGCCCAAAGTCTTCCGTTATTTCGTGTCTTATTTTGAGTCCCGGTATTATTTTGAACCCTTACATAGTCGTCGTGTGTTCCGTTCTTGAGTCTGCGTTTTCTGATATTCTTTCATGTTCTTGAGCATGACGGAATCACATCATGTGGTATCAGAGCCACGACGACAATAGCTGTTCGTGGTTCACTACCGGGTCGAGTCTTTTGTTTTATTTTCATTCATTATTTATCGAGTTGTAATCTGCATATTCATTGAAAAAAAAGGAGCAAAGGGTCGAAGCCCCACTGCAAAAAAAAATCAGATTTAAAAAAAAATCCGATAAAAAAAATGAAAATTCCATTCTTGATTTACCTTTTGAGTTCTATTTTATTTTTGGTACCTTCCTTTTGGGTACTAGTCCATAGTTGGTAGTTACCTTTTGCGTCTTGTTTTATTTTTGGAACTTTCCTTCTAGTATAGTTTTTTAGTTGGTAATTTCCTTTTGAGTTGTAATTTATTTTTGGTTCTTTCCTTTTAGAGTCTAGTTCAAATATTTGGACTGTGTCACAATTGTGTAACACTTTCCAAATTACCTAATCCCTTTTTCCTTTTCTCTTCTAATTCTTACCTTCCATACTTTTGGATTTATTTTTGGATTCCTACACTATTTGGGAACTTCAAAAATACATCTAATTATTTCCTTATCTAATTTTCTTCCATCCCTATCCCTCCCAAACCTTCCATATACTCTCCATACCCTATCATTTCCGTTCCTTACACAAAGGGTTTGAAAAATCTGCCCTACACCACATTCTACACCATACACCACTCGTACACCATCCGGACCATACTCCATCCAAGTTACTATGAATCCATTCGATGCACCCAAGTCATCTAGCCAGTTCCTTGCATGGGACACGAAGTACCATTATGATGCAATGATCGAGAGCATGGAAGAAAATCTATAAATAATGAGAGATGATTTGATTAATCCACTAGCCAAGTTAACGAAGTAGCTTGCGAGTCTCAACACGCAAAAAGCATCGCCTCCACCGCTTAGAACTCAGTGCCAAACAGCCCGTTCGATCATGAGATATCCGTTCACTTGGAGTGAACCTGAGTTATTCGAGGAGTTTCTACGTACCTATATACCACCTACACGGCCTGCATCACCAGTTTAGCCGGTCATGGATGTGCCAAGCCAAACCAGCAATATTCAAGAGGAGATCCACGTTGAGTTACCATCTGAGACCGTTGCCATCAAAGAAGATTCTACTTTCGAGGTAACAATTTCAGTTGATGCACCTATTGAAGAATTGATCGATGTTGCAACTTGTGAGAATGTTGGAGAAGAAGAGAAGGTTGTTGCAGAGCTTGATCTAGAAGAGTCGGATCAACCTTTGAGTGAAGAAGAAGAAGAATAAATAGAGTTCAATGTTGCAGTTGAGGAAGCCGAAGTAGTTGAGACGTTGTTGGAGATTCAACCTTATTATGAAAAGGAGAATGATATCCGTGAGACAATGGTTGAAGATCATGAAGAGCTCGAACAAGCTAGCATGGAAGATCCATCAAGTTCTAACATTTTTTGTCTACCGTTTTCTTGTGATATCTTTAATTTACAGGTTGTTGAAGATGTTCCATTGGAAGTTGATGTACCACCAAGTTTGAATGTGAATACCATGCCGAGGTAATCTATGCTAGAGTTTCGGATGATTAACACAAGTAGAATGTTCTCGTTCATGTTCATGAAGATGTGTTTTATGCAGTTTGTGCAAAAAGAGTTCGATGGTCAATTCATGTTCGTCTTTGATCTCGGAGACTTGAATTCGAGGATGAATTCTTTTCAAGATGAGGGGAATGATACGTCCACGAAAAACCTTGAAGAACTTAATTCGGAGCTGCAAATATGTGGTTCAATTACACGACTTCGAGCAATACAATTGCAAGGATATTTCCAAGCATTTGTATGTAAGAAGTTCAAAGATGGCAAAGAAGTTGAGAGCAACTCCAAAATCGTTACTTTGCTTCTAATTAAAGATTGGAGATCAAGGTTTGAAGAACAAGACATGAAGAAGTGAAGATCAAGACTTGGAATGTGCGTATACCCGTCGGTATGCCCATACCGAGTAGTTTCAGCCCTTCATGAATTAATTAAGGGGATTGAATTTTATTTAGACTATAGTATTTATTTAATTAATTTAGACTATAGTTTAGATCAGATTTTTAATTATTTATTTGGTATAATTTTCATCCATTATTAAATAGGTTTGACTAGAATTGTATTTAAGGCAATTTCATACCTTGAATAGAATTCTAGTTTAGGTATCTTCCTAGTATAGTTAGATATCCCTTTTGGATCAGTTTTTTAGGTCTTATTAGCATCAAATTTTGTCCCCATTATGTATTATAAATAGGGGAACCATGTCACATTGATATTTTAGACGTTGCATGAAATAAAGAGTTATTTTCTCAATTGTCTCACGATCCTTAGGTTGATCAAACAAACACTTTTGTTGATTTAGTCATAAATCATCATTCTTAAAGGATAGCATCTTAAAGTCTTATTCAAGGGTATTCCTTAATTCACTCGAGGGATTAACGGGTACTCGCTAATATCGAAGAGCAGCTTAAAGATTTTGGCCTCGTGGTACGTTCGAGATCGCAAGGCAACTATCGGGTTGTGATTCACTTCAAATCAGCCACCGTCCGTTCAACATCATCGACGTCATCCATCCTACACAATTCGTACGCCTCCTACAACATTCCTACATGTCCAGATCGAGTCCCACATGAGTTTGAAGCCGTTCGAGTCAATTTCCAGCTATACGTGTTATTCATGCCCTAATTAGCACATATACCGTAAGTGTTCTATTTGTCTATTTAATTCAAGTCTTTAGGCCATAAAATCGAGTCTTTTAGTTCATCTTATTCGAGTCTTAATACAGCTGTGTATATCGAGTCTATTCAGTCCAAAGTCTTCCGCTATTTCGTGTCTTATTTTGAGTCCCGATATTATTTTAAACCCTTACATAGTCATCGTGTGTTCCGTCCTTGAGTCTGCATTTTCTGATATTCTTTCATGTTCTTGAGCATGACGGAATCACATCACCCACTTAATTTTTCAAATGTATTTTATTTCTTCTGTGTGATTTGTTCAACATGAACCTAAAGAGATGACAACACATTTCACGTTCAAGCTACAAATCAAGTTTAAAACATAAAAAAAATAAATTAAAACACGTCAAGATATTACCTTAATCCATCAAACTCGAAAAAAAACCACGATGAGAGAGAAAAAAAAGGGGAGTGGTCAATGTCGGCACCAACATCAACGTGGCGTTGGCACCAACATAGGTAAGATGGAAAATCACATGAAGAATGGAAATTCTATCATTTCTCATGGAATAGTATCCACATTCATGGAGATGAAGACATGTGGAAATTCTCTTGTATAAATTAAATTTTATCTTAATAATTTTAAAAGAAATTTGCCACATGTCTTTATTACTCATAAGGTTTATTACCCACGAGGGAGGAAGGGTAAATTACAAATTGACATGACATGGATAAATTATTCGCAGACTTTCTTCAGAAAGAAATTGCAAATCAATTTCGAATTTCAATCCCCAACGTCACCATGCCATTCTCTATAACATTTTCCTAAAAAGTTGGCCATTTTTTTTTCAATTTATTATAATTTAATTTAATTTAAAAAAATTTATTTAGAGTCCATTCTTCCCTAATTGAGATATATTAAAAAAAACTATAATGGGAGGGCGTTCAACTTTAACTCATTAATGTAGTCCCAATATTTCGTCAAGTATGACATAACGGTTATAAATATATAAACGCCATGTAATAAATTAATCAGCTATGCAAAATAAGATATACCTTTCGTGCATGGTTTCCCTCTTTTGGTGGAAAAAGATATTGAAATTGGACGAAGATATATTATTCTATAGAGAAACATTTGTGTGCACTGGGTGCACCATCGGGCGCATTGACCGAGTCAACGCCGGAAAACGCGCGTTGATCGGTTAACTAAAAAAAGAAATGTTTCAAAAATAGTATCAACTGTAACACTAAAAATTATCATTCAAAAGCCCAAAAGTATCATCTGTATCCTTAAAAAGTATTAGCCAAAATAAATCTATACCTATATAAAAAGTTTGGATGTTTCTTACAAAATATGATTTGCCTATTATGTCCACAATTTGCACTTAATTTAAGGGTAAAAAAGTAATATAATATATTATATTTTTTGTAAATATAATATATTATATTTATGTATCGACCAGAACCCAAATGCCCAGATGCTACCGAAAACACACAACCAAAAGAATTGATGATAAAATTTTCGCAATTCATAATAAATAATTTTCTTGGGTCATAAAAATTTGGGCAACATTTCGTTTAAAATATTCAAAATATCCACGCACATAGGCGTTTACCATTCGAACCTGCGACCAAGACTAGTCAAAATCCAACAATCAACATTTGAAATGCGCCCAAGACTATAACATTCACAAATGTCCATAAAATAGTTAAATGTATGATGATCATAAAGCGGAAGCATAAAATTCATATTTAGTGACCACAACTACACATAATCAATAAATATAAATTATAAGAGTGGTCAACGAAATAGAAAGTCCCCATTGGTCCACGTCAGCCGCCAGCCGTCATCAAATACCTGAAAATATTATGAAAAATAGATGGGCTGAGTGCCAGAAAACACTCAGTGGAATTTTAAATTTCTGAAATATACTTGATCATTCAATAAAGAGTTTGCATATTAAACATATTGACTATAATGCCCATAAAAAGTGTATGATCATTAGCATACGGAAGATTAACTCAATATGGTTCCCTATCATATAAATTTCACCGAAGTGACATATTTGTACCGTAGTACCATAATTGCACCAAGTGCTCATACCGCACCGAAGTGCTACATAATGCACCAAGTGCTCATACACCGAAGTGCTACATAATGCACCAAGTGCTCATACCGCATCGAAGTGCTACATAATGCACCAAGTGCTCATACTTGGAACCATAGAGTTTAGTATCTTCCGATGAGCCATAAAAAGAGTCTTTTGAACTTTGAAGCATGCTTTTATATAAACATATTTTTCATTTTCATAAACATAACGCGATTTTGAAACATAAAATCATGTATTGATTAGAAATCATTGAGCCATAAAAGTAATCTGAAGCATGCTTAAATATAAATATATGTTATCATAAATAGATCACTTTTTGAAACATAAGTCACTGTTGACTAGAAATCATAGAGACATAAAAGTAATTTGAAGCGTGCTTTATCATAAATATATATTATCATAAGTAGAACTGTTGGGGTTTTTCGAATTGAACCACCGCAGGATCTAATTGGATTTTCATTAATCCTAATGTCATGTAGATCATAAATTTATGCATCTCATATGTTTTAAATAACCGAGTTTAATTAACATGCAAATCTGGTTTAAACGATTCTACTAAAGCGGAAACATAGAATCGAAAAACGACTTACAAATTAAACGACGGGTGGAGGACAAGATTAAAGGTCTAATCTTGTTGTTGTGTATGATGATGATTGGCGCCCCACAGTGATATTCCACTCCTTGATCTTCTGTTGTATTCCCGGACTGAATCTAGTTTCAGGGTGGGCTGAAATCTACTAGATCGGTATGGAATCTGTGGAGATAAAGAGAACACAAAAGGAGCTGATTATTAACCTTAAAATTTCGTCCCCCACTTCCCTATTTATAGGGGAGGTGGTCGAAATTTCAGTGTCCCAACCCTACTGGGTTTGGGCATCTATCTCTTTTTCTATCTCCAGTCCATTAAAGTCATATTGGGCTACAACAGGGATCTAGAAGAATATTAAATTGGCCTGCTAATTTATTTAATTTCCAATATCCAATAAACTTAGGATACTATTAAATAAATTAAGTATTATTTTTATTCCACTAAAGAAATAATACTGACCTACCAATTTAATACATATTTCTGAATATGCTTTCTCCTTTAGTCCAGTCATTCCCCGCGTTTAAGATATAATGCCCATTAATTAATTATGTAAGCTTCTGATAGCTATAATTAATTAATATCTTATCCTTGAGTAGTACCACACAAGCTTTACTCATGCACGAAATAAATTCCACCTGCAGGGTTTCAGCATGAACTTGCATTTCCTCAAGGGGACACCATCAAACTAGCGCACCAGGATACGGTGCCCCTACATATTGCACAACCCATCATAAGTGTAAATGTCACAACCCAAGATATCGAGATTATTGATCCTACGAAAGAATCTCACCCTTTGATAAATCAAAGCTGCAAACACTATACGTATATGTCCGCCAACATATAGGGGTTAAGAACCCGAACTCTGTGGATTCTTATTCTCTCATTTAAGGTCAGAATAGAGAATAGAATCCTAAGTAGATCCACCTCAATACACATGCCCGTGTATTAGAATAATCAGTTAGTCAAGACAAACTAACTATCAGATTATTCTACGGCGTACCGATAGCAGGTTCAGTGCCATCTAAACCGTGAGCCTTTTAATACATTACAAGGAACCTGATGATATGATCTAACCATGTGTTTACCCACACCATATCATCTACAATGTAAGTATAGTGAACATGCATATAAATATAACAATTTAAATGCAAACAGTGACTGTAATAATATTCATTCTATATCATCATAAAACCATTATTAATAATGTATACAAAAGACAGGTCTTCTAGTATACAAAACCAACAAGAACACGCTTTTGAAACATAATTCACGTGTTGGATAGATATCATCCACCTTATAGCTATAATAGCTAAAACTTTGATCATACTATGCTTGTTCTAAGCCTACCATCTCGGGTAAGAATTTATTTATAAGGATCATATCTTAGTGACACATTAAGATCCTAATCATATGTTATAGAATAAGGAAGGGTCAAGCACACAGGTTCCTAAATTAATAACAGAAATAATAATAATAATAATAATAATAATAATAATAATAATAATAATAATAATAATAATAATAATAATAATAATAATAATAATAATAATAGATGTTCAAGCAATAATCTTAACTTATTATCTACAACATAGATCACAACCTAGAATGTTTCATCTAGGTCTCTTTCTTTCATCAATTAATAAGATAGCCTCATAAATTATAAGAGGTACTACGTCTATCTTATAAGGTATCATACATCTAAGCAATACATTCATATCATGATATCAATTCCAATAACAATTTAGAAGCATAATTATCTAAATCTCATAATAGTTCATAAAATGTTAGCATCAAATATTGTGCTCAACGCAAATCATTATATCATATATTCATATCCAATAGTTCAATACTCCATAAATCAATACTCCATAGATCAACATTCCATTTGTATATAGACGAGTGTAGAATTACCCACCTTATTTACAATTCTGGGGTAGAATAGCAACTTAGGGGTTCGTTTCTCTGATTCCTCAGGCTCAACTCGTCCTACACAAAGTCAATTAATGACTCATTAACCCTATAGAAACCCTAGGACCCAAACACATAATTAAAGGAAATTTATCGTCTTCTCTTGACTACGACCTAAGCATGAAATACACGACTTTAGAAATTTCTACTCGATTCAATGCATAAAAGGAATTTCGATAAAACATTAATCATTCCAAAATTTCCAAAATAAATAGAGGATGATCCTATATCCACGAGGACTAAAATATATGCGAGTTTGGAAATTTTCTCAAAACCCGAGCTTTTGGTATAAAAAAATAATCGTTTGAATTAACTATTTGATAAAAATCAAAACTCATCCAAAATTACAAAATAAATAAAAAGATGATTCTAGACATGGGTAACTAAAATGTATCAATTTTGGGAATTATCTATTATATTTAGAGTATTTATTTAAATTTTATTTCATTCACAAGTAGATTGTGTTACTCTAACGACATCGTATAAATTTAATACAAAAGAACATAAATTCCAAAATATTATTTTTTATTTAATGAGGCCATCAGATTTGACAAGAGTCATTTTTCTGCAACTTGTCATTTTACAAAATTTTATCAGATTTGCACCATGACGCTTTATAGTTGTTCAAAAATTACGAAAATATTCGGGGATACTCCTATACAAGTTAAGACTAAAGTTTGAGAGTTTTATAATTTTTTTGATAACACATGTTTTCGGTACAAAAATAATTGTTTAAATTAAATAATCGAGATTATTCAAAACTTGTCCTAAAATTACGAAATTCGACAGGCATGTAGAAAATATTGTTTTGAACAACTTTCCAGTTGAAACTTTTTCGATTCGGGAATTCGAAATGTCCCCAAATGGCTGAGCACGAAATCTGATTTGCTACAGTACCAGTTTGAGTTCTCCGGCGATTTGACTGATTTCCGGCCATCGGACGACAACGATATCAAAAGACAAAATGTAGAGAACTTAATGATACATGACATATCCGAAAATCAAGTGAAAAGGACAAGGAATGGATCAATACGATGATGACAAAGTCGGAGGACGGTGGTGAGTTTCGCGGCTGCTACTGCGGCTGCTCGCCGGCTCCGGCGACCTGCTGCTACTCCGGCGTCACGCCGGGGGTGGTCCGGCGACCTCCTGGCCGGCTGCTACCTCTCCTTCTCGGCCTCTCTCTCTCATTCTCGTTTCATCTCTCTCTCTTCTCTAAGCCCTCTCTCTCTCACTCTTGCTTTCTCTCTCTTTCCTTTCTCTCATTCTGCCTTCTCTTTTCTTCTCTTCCCTTTCTTCTTTTCTTTTCTCCTGCCTTTCTCCATCTTTCAATCAGCCCTTCTCTCTCTTTTTCCCCTTTTTCTTTCTTTTCTTTTTCTTTTTTACTTTTCTTTCTCTTTCTCTTTCTAATCCCTATGAATTGGGAAATGTGGATATATATATATATATATATGTACACATATACACACACATATATACAAATTATTTCTATTGGGCTTCAAAAAAATAGGGGATGTCATGGGCTTTTATTTGGACCTCAATATAAAATAAATTGGGCTTAAAAATATGGACTTTAATTAGAATATAATGGGCTCAATAGAATTGTAATATTATAATTTTTCATTCACACTCATGAATTATTTCTCCATCAATTACATCATCTATATAAATTACATCCGAATAAAGAGATTGAAAAATAAAAGCTTGAATTTATAGAAATATTATAAACTAAATCGATAATACTTGAGAAATTATCTATCAAAAATCAAGAATTTCTTCTCCATCAATCATTCTATATTTAATTATTTACCTGTAATATATTATATTTATTTCAATAGCATTGTACTATTACAATTCTTCATCCACATCAATTAATTCTCCACCAATTATTTCTGCATCATATTAGTCATATCAAACAAGAAAAAAAAATAAAAAAATAATATATATATATATGTGTGTGTGTGTGTGTGTGTGTGTGTGTGTATAATTAATTCTCCACATATAATATATTATATTTTATAACTTAAATATTATTTCAATAAAATTGTACTATTGCATAGTTTATGCATATTATATCCCATTGAAGAGATTGAAAAATAATAACCTAAATTTATGGAAAGATTATAAACTAGCATCATTGTTCTTAAGAGGTTATCTGTCAATATTCAAGAATTACATCTTCATCAATCATTAATGTGGGAAAAAAAGATAAGAGGATCAATTGGAATGACATTCAATCAGTGATTTGATTCATTTGATATAAGCTATTTAAGTAGTTTTAATAGAAAACATGTAATTTTAGTTGTGGCAACTATAGTGTGTGTGTGTGTGTTCTGAATCATGTTATATGGTATGAAAGAAAATTGAAAAAAAAAAAATAGTTCCATAATGTATACAATCAAAATGCTAGGTTTTAATTTATTCCTTGAAATTTATGTGTTCATTCTCATTCATATGATTAAAAGTAGTTTCAATTAAATTTATTGAAACTAAATTTCAACTTCTTTATTTATTGTCGGTCCCGGATAATGTTGACTGCACCAACAAGACATGTAGATGATATATGTTGAACTATTAGAAAATATATTTATTAATGTGAAGAGCACCTAAAAAAAGTCAATGATGAAGATAAATATAAGAATTGATTAATGTAGAAAAATTTAGGATCTCTATTTTGAAAGTTGGTAGATGACAAAGTTTTAAAAATATGGTTATTTGTAAAAAAAAAATCACCAAATTTAAATGAATTAAAATTTATACATTACTTTTAAAATATTACAATAATAAATGATTGATTGGAAAAATAAATTTTAAATTTTGGTTCAAATGTTATGTTTTTCTAGCTTATTAATTTATAATTTGAGAAATTTAGAATATTGGTTGGTTTGATAATTATATATAACATATTTTATATTAGATTATTTAGTTAATTAAGAATAGTTAATTAAATATGTGTGGGGGGAGAATGAATATTGCACAATTTTTCAGAATATGGATTATGTTGACTACCCATAATCATGTGACTAAGAATGAACATAGTCCAATTACTGATAAAAGAGTTGAAATAGAATAATTGAATATTTCCCACTTAGATTGAACTACTAATTAATAACATAAATTCCCAAACTATTTATCTAAACACAATATATATAGAACAATAATATAATATGTAGTTATATGTACAAGTGTAATACATCAGGATTTTTTTATAGAAATGATATATACTGTGTGTTGTGGTTGAATGAGATGATTAAAGCGGTGGAAGGAATGATATATATATATATATATATTGTACTACTAATTAAATTAGTTAGTCATTGAATCAAGAATTACAACTGCCAATCAAATTATATTTTTCTTAAAAAATTGTAAACAATGTATAACATTTTGAAAAAAATATTGAACATGAAACCCTGAACACAATATACCACAACAAACTATTAACCAAACTTTGAAATTTTATCATTTCTTTATCATTGAGCAACACATCTATATAATATCTAAAAGTAAGATAGTTAAGGACTAATTTTTCCTGCCCAAAATAACTTCCCTAATCTGAAAAATTATATAATATATTTTGCTTAACTAAATTAATTCATATAAATTAATGTAAATATTAATGGACCAAATACATTAAATATCCAACATATATATGGACCAAATATATTCATATACATTAAATATCCGACATATATATGGACCAAATATTGGTCCATAACGAAATCTTTGTATACCTACAAAGATTAATTATAACATGTTATATAAAGTCATGTTATTTGTGATAGATATTAGGATAGATAAATTTCATTATATATATACATATACACCATATCTATTTATTTTAGGAACTAATATATGAATATTAATATTAGATTATATATTTTAATTATATATAAGATTTTAATTAAATGTATGTACAATCTAATTAACCTAAATCTAATTAAATATTAACCTAAAAATCTACTCATAATATTCATATATAAATATTCCCCGCAATACTAAACTACCTGCAATATACCATCACTTCGGAATTTCGAATTGATATCATTATTTAGAAAGATCACTTCTAAAAGGAGCCTTTCTCAACTATACGATAGCACTGCTGCCACTTCTGAAGCTAGGGATTTCTTTCTGTCGATACCTTTACTGTAGAGAAAGAATAGGGGCGAAGCGGTTGAATTGGGTGCTTCTTGTTTTGTATGTGGGTTTTCTGCTTTGCTTGTTTAGTCCCTTATAGGGATTATTAGATAATATTAGATAATATATAGATATAGATATCCTCATTAATTTTCACACATCAACAATATATTCTCACATATATTTTAGAGATTTGTGTGCATGTATAAATCATATATAATGGAACAAATCTAATTTATCCAAAAATTCAATTCATACCATAAATATTTTTCTTCGTACGGTTTTATAAATAGATCCGTATGCTACGCATACAAATCAAACGCGCTATTGTATTTTACAAGAAATCAATTCATTCCAAACCATAACTTTATGACTCCATTTTTCAGTTTAGTTGAGAGGGTTAGGGAAACCGGCCATTCCCTATATGAATTGATATTGAAAGTTAGGGTTGTTCGTACATACGAACAACCACCGTATGGAAGATCGCATGCTAAATCAACTCTCGAGATGATTCTCCATGACCGTATCGGTGACCGTATACACGGTACCATGAGGAGGTCAGACCTCGAGCGGCTTAATATCGAATTTGTGGAAGGCAGTTTATACGCTTTTCAATTTTTTGATATACAAGATAATAGGATGAAATATAGAACAACCCAACATTTGTTCAAATTCATCTCTTCTTCCTATACGAAAGTTATCCCCTTCGTGGATGATGGTTTTCCACACTACATGTTCCAATTTCGAGATTTCACATCTTTGCAAGATGTTGGTCCGTTTGATGAGGGTTTGCTTTTTGGTATTAACTACACTTAATATTAACATTTCAGTTTATATTATATAGATTTTTTGGTTTTACTAATATATATAAATTTTTATTATAACAGATATCTATATTATATCTAAAAATAGGATAGTCAACATAAATAGAAAAAATAGATTTTCTAGCCCAAAACACCATTCCAAATCCAGAAATATAATAATATATTTTACTTTATTAAATTTGTATGCTATAATATGGATATTAATAATAATTAGGTTATGAATCAATAATTATTTCACAAAATGGACGTTTATTTATGTTTCCTAAATATCATAATCAATATATAAATCTATGGTAATTTATGTAACATAGTAGGATAAATCTATTCTATATAATCAATACATAATTTGCATAATATAATATGCAATAATATCGTTTTATATAAGGTAAATGTATCATAATCATATTTGAACTATATAAAACATTTGAATGATAGTATATATGAGGAAAATATATTCAATTAATGTCATAAATAAATATTCCTTAATAATAAACAAATTTTACGGATATATTTGGAAAACATTGATTTAATTAAATAATCTAGCAAATCAAATTCATATTTCTCGCTCCTAATTAATTAATTCATTGTCTTTGATTTTGCGAATCTCACACATTTACATTATTTACAAGCTTGGAATAATACATTCATTCGCATATAAATATAGGGTGAAATATTGTGAGTTGTGGCATTTGTGTGCTTCACCTTCATTACTATTGCTATTTCATGAATATTTAAGTTCTTGCTAAGTTATACACTATATAGGAATATACGATTACACCAACTATTTTATTTTTTTTTGTGTGCTTTTAAATAAGTATGTAAATAAAACTAAACTAACAAACACTTCTAAAATGTTGCTTGCAGGTTGACCGATCAAGACAATCAATTATCTCCATTGTGATGCCCAGTTGATGATTTTTTTTTCATCCCCAAAATCAATGGTCTTGCACAGTTCATTTAGCAGAACACCAACAACCATGAATGTGTTCTCAAGAATAAGAGGTTCATATTATGGTTGCTATTTTATAATATGATTTATTAACTTATAACTTGTATTTACTAATTATTACGTATTTAGTGAACGTGGTAAGATGGGTGATATATACTAGAAGAATAATTTGATTGTGCCTATTTATGAGGACATATATATGATTTTTTTTAATATTAATAAATTTATCTGTGGTTTATATTGTGCAATTATTGGGATTAGTGATATTCAAACCATTTTGGATGTTTTTAGAAAATTATAAATAGCTAAATTTATTATAATTTATGTTAATTTATCATTATATTTGCTGAAGAATTTTAAATTGTATATGATTGTTTATTTATGTTTCAGTGTTCTGTTTGCAATTTCATCTATTTATCTTGCTTTAATATCATTTATTTAAAACTTATAATAAATATATTGATAATAACATAGTATTACATTATAATTTCATTCTTTATATATTGATAATGCAACTTATTGTTAAATGCTATTTTATGTGTTCTATTTCGAAATTGATTAATATTATTTAGATATACATTATAGAGATGATAAAAGATATCAATTTAAATTGTCTTTTTATTAAATGAAGTGATAAACTTAAGTAGACATTCCACTCATGGAAGAAACACACAAAAATAAAATCATTCTAAATATAGTTTAATAAATTTCTACAGCGATCGTCGAAGAGTTCAAAATCAATTTAAATGATTCTTTCAGTTTTGATATGAGTGACAAGTTCATTGAACCCACATATATAAATATTTAATAGCATCACAAAGAGAATATATTATTTTTAAAGCAAAATAATAGATACATACTAATTAGCGTAAATCATATACAAAATATATTCCCCTTATATTTATGTTTTGAAACACAACAAAATATATACTATATTATACATATTGTTAATATTTACTCAAGTTATTTAATAATAAATAATATAGTTATTTGAAAGTTTTAAAATTAAATAATAAATATATATTTGGGCCATGCACCTCTATGTTTTATTTTCATCATTTATATACGTTTATTACTTTGTTTGTCTCTTTAATAGCATAACAAAAAGAATAGATGATTTTAAAGTAAAACAATAGATATACACTAATTACGTAAATTTTATGCAAAATGTAATCCCCTCGTATTTTAAGTTTTGAAACACAAAAAAAATTATATTTTATTAGACATATTGTTAATATTTACTCAAATTATTTAATAATAAAGAATATAGTTATTTGAAAATTTTAAAATTAAATAATAAATATATCTTTGGACCATGCATCTCTATGTTTTATTTTCAGCATATATATACGTTTATTACTTTGTTTGTCATTTTTATTTTTTGATGGATTTTTATACATATATTATGTGTTTATCATTTTTTTACGTCACTTTTTTTTTTGGAACTTACAAAATGTTACAAACCCCAATCTAATAAATATGAAATTGTATAATTTTTGTTGTAACTATCTACATTTAATTATGGTCACTGAGTACATTTTTCGATTCCGAGAAAATATAGACTTACAAGTATTTTCCGTGCATCACATGTGATAATAGTAATGAATAAATTAAAAAAAAAATGCTGAGTTTTTTAGGTGGATAAGTATTGGGCTATTTATTTAAAAGTGAAAATAAATTGTATGAGAGTGTAATGTGCAATGAAATTATTTATTGTTAGAAAATCACCAAAGGATAAATATAATTGATCTTAAAAATAATAAAATTCTACTCAATTCCACCGCACTTAATTAAAGATGATGCAAAATAATTATTTATTGTTATAATATCACCAAAGGAGAAATATAATCAATCTTAAGTCTATATAATTTTTTGAGGGCTGTTATAAATTATAATTGTTGAGAATAATTTTATTTAAGGTAACATGGTGAAAAATAATTCTTTTTACAAAATGAGAGTGTGTGAATGTTAACTTAATTCAGAAGTCAAAGATATGGCTCAATGGTTGACTTTTCCACCCAGGTGGCGATGCCACATCACTGGTGGGCCAGTTAAGTGTTGCCCATGGTGGGTAGGCAAACTGTTCTCTTTTGTTAAAAGATCAAAATAGTGAGAATTAAATTGTAATATTAAAGTGTTTGGTTATTTCTGTTAAAACATCCAAATGTAAGAAATTAATTATAATTATTAAATATTAAATTATTTTAATTTAAAACATTCAAATATTGGGAATTAAATTATAATTTTGAAAGACAATAAATTAAAGACCATCCATGCTTTGGAGTATATGTTATTATAAAAGATATATAAATTAATGATTCAATAGAATTCCAATTGTCTAATGCATTCAATATGAAATTTTCACAAATGTTCAGTAAAGTTAAAATAACATGATATTCAATAATATATTTTTAAAATACAGTGATATAGTTTGAAGAGTGAATGTTCATAAGGTTAAAATTGCATACTATTCAATAACATATTTTTAAAATACAATGATATCTTATGAAGAGTAATTTTATATTTAAAAATAAATTTAACCAAATTCATCATTCATGTATTTTTTTATTAATTATAAATTATGATAATAAAAGAATAGATGTTAGTTGTGTTGTTTTTGTTGTTAAATATTTAGGGCGTGTGGTTCATTGTGTCCTGAGTGATATTATTTATAAGTGATTGAGATTCAATTTTATAAATGAAACATCATGTTTGATTTCATTTTTTTCTTCTTACATTTTGCTTGAGGATTGATTCTTTTGATAATTTGATTAATAATTTAATGGTAATCATATTTTAATAAAATTTTACGTATGTGTCTCATCCGTGCATCGCACGGGTGATATACTTGTGTTGCTATAATAATAAAGTTATATATATATATATATATATATCTTTAAACACGCGATATTTATACATTCAAAACCATTTTAATTTAATTAAGTTATTTTTAGTTTTATTTGTTTAATGTAGTCATTTATATTTCAATAAAAATATAGTATTAAATGTATATTTGGATAAAATACACACAAAAAAGTTACTCCCTCTATCCCAATAGCAAAGTCCCTCTTACCTTTTTAGGATGTCCCAATAGCAAAGTCCCATACCAAAAAAGGAAATAATTATTGTGCTAATTAAAGTGGAACCCACTTACTTTGTATTATTTTTTATTATAATACTCTTTAATAAAGTGAAATTCACTTACTTTATATTACTTTTGATTATAATACTCCTCCTCCCTAATACTCGTGCCCAATAGTAAGGGGACCTTGCTATTAGGACAGAGGTAGTAATATTTTGCGATATGTGTAATAATTAAAATAGTTCAATTGATTCAGTGTATCGTGATATCATACGTAAATTAATTAATTATATATAGGGGTTAAAAATATAATTTACTTTTGAGATAAACTATATTAATTGATGTGCGATAAGATGTTTTGTCATGATAGTAAAAAATCATATAATTAATAATATTTTGAACTTATTAACTATTTAAATTATTTTAATACGTTTAATTAACTTCATATTAAGCTTTCTAAAATAGATGGTGCGAGATTTTGTGAATTTATATTAATTAAAATTTCGTATTTTTATTAGACAGTAAAATCAAAATAAAACTTGTAGAATAGAAGATTTGAATTATATTAATACATATATACGTCAACAATCAAATGTTGAGAATTGTTGTAAAAAAGGGATGTTGAGAAATGATACATGCGTCCCTCTCTCCCTGTGTGTGTGTGTATTAAAACAACAAAAATATAAATAAATTAAATGACTATAAATTCCAAGTTCGCATTCAAATAGTTACAATTTAATTATACTTTATCTCTTATATGTTTATATCATTTTTCTTATTATTGATTAATTTAGAATTTTCAGATATTATTATATTTATAAAATGATATATATATATATATTGAAATGTATTTTTTTAATTGACTACTCAAATTTAGTATAGTAAAATTATTCAACTTTAATAATTAATTTAAGCAAATTAGTTGAATTGCGTGCAATGCACGCTTTCTCTGCTACTAAATAAAAAAAACCCTCAAAATCAGTATCAACCGTAACACTAAAAAGTATTACTCAAAATTCAAAAAGTATCATCTGTATCCTTAAAAAGTATCAACTATTTTTTCATTTTTCTTTTTTGCAGGTTGACCGGGTCAATGCGTTGACCGTCTGATATAAGCTTATATACATCTAGTGTATACAAATTTTTGCTTATTCTATATAGGTGTATAAAATTTGGATAATCATAGTAAATTTATGTACTTTACATAAAATAATGATAGGTATAGTAGAAATATTTTTCTCCTTTGTATGTATTGTCAATTTCTGTTAATTATGAAACTAGCTTCCACTGTACTACGTACTATTATATTAACTATACGTATTCGTATTATTTGGGTGAAAGCACCACAAACTAAATATGGAATTATTCCTCAAATAGTTGATGTTGGATCGTAATCTTAGTACTGCAAATTGTAAAACCAGCCATCGGTCTCTCTCCTCTCTCTCACTCTATAACGAACTTTATTTCTCGCCGGCCATTCTCTCTCTCTCTCTCTCTCTCTCTCTCTCTCTCTCTCTCTAGTCCTCTCTCTCGCGTAGCACTAATAATATTATGTTAATCAGTGTCTCAATCCCCCATCTCCCGCCGGATTCTTGACGACGCAGTTACTTCCTCGCCGGAAATTCGACCCCGCCGTCAATGGGTCGTGATTTCCGCATTTCCGTCAGCCATTTCAGTGCTCCGACCTCTCCCCGGCCCTCCCAGGAGTCCGTCAATCACAGACCTCCCGTAACGGACCTCTCGTCGCCGTTAGGAAAGATCGACGGCCTCGAGCGCGATGAACTCCGCGAAGCGGCCTACGAGGTGTTCTTCACGGCGTGCCGTTCGTCGCCGGGATTCGGTGGCCGGAGCGCTCTCTCATACTACAACTCCTCCGACGCCGGCGACCTATCCGGGTCGGGGCCCGGGTCACCGGGAAAGCACCATGGCGTAGGAATGGCGGTAACTAGCCGGGTGAAGAGGGCGCTAGGGCTGAAGATGCTGAAGCGGTCGCCGTCTTCGCGGCGGACCAACTCATGCGGCGCGGTGCTGATGCCGTCGTCCCCGAACACGTCGGGGCCGTCGAGCCCGAGGTTCGGGTTCACGGCACCACATGCGTCGAGGATGAGACGGCCGTTGACGTCGGCGGAGATTATGAGGCAGCAGATGAAGGTGACGGAGCAGAGCGACAATAGGCTCAGAAAAACTCTGATGAGGACTCTAGTTGGCCAAGTACGTAGACTGCATGCATGCATGGTTTTCAAATATTTCTCATTTTAATTTTGAATTATTAATGAATTTGTTGAATCTATAATTTAGATGGGGAGGCGCGCGGAGACGATAATCCTTCCGCTAGAGCTGCTCCGCCATCTAAAGCCGTCGGAGTTCACGGACGCAAACGAGTACCACATGTGGCAGCGGCGGCAGCTGAAGATATTAGAGGCCGGACTTCTACACCACCCTTCAATCCCACTAGACAAAACAGACGCATTCGCCGCAAAACTCAGAGAGATCGTCGATTCCTCCGAGCAGAGGGCGGTAGACACCGGCAAGAACTCGGCCACCATGAGAGCTCTCTGCAACTGCGTGGTGACGCTAGCGTGGCGCAGCCCCGACGGCGGCAGCACTGATGTTTGCCATTGGGCCGACGGGTTCCCCCTGAACGTCCACATCTACACGGCCTTGCTGGCTTCAATTTTCGACACGAAAGAGGAGACGATGGTGCTCGATGAAGTCGATGAGTTGATTGAGCTCATAAAGAAAACTTGGACGACTCTGGGAATCAATAGATCCGTTCATAACATCTGCTTCAGTTGGGTGCTTTTCGAGCAATTTGTGGTGACGGGGCAGGTCGAGCCTGATCTGCTCGCTGCATCTTTCGCTATGCTAACTGAAGTAGCAAGCGATGCCAAGAAATCTGAAAGAGATCCTAATTATTTGAAAATTCTAGCAAGAATTCTTACCGCCATGAAGAAATGGACGGAGACGAGGTTGCTGGATTACCATGAGAATTTCAACAGAGAAACTGTTGGGCTGATGGAGAACATGCTTCCTCTGCTTTTCTCTCTCACTAAAATCTTGGAAGAGGATGTTCCAGCTTACGTTGCCGATCATCGCATGGAGAATGGTACTGATGAATCAACTGGAAATAGAGTGGATCATTACATCCGATCATCGCTAAGCAATGCATTTAACAAGGTAAATAATTGAATTTCACTCCATCGATCTCATATTGAATATTTATTGTTCTAGCTAGTTAGTATAATAATATAGTATATTAATTAATTAGATGGTGGAAGATGAAGACGTGAACGGGGCTTTGAAGGGTGGTGAGGTACAAGAGGCGAGCGACTTACTGATTAAGGTGGCTAGAAAAACGGAAGAGCTAGCGGTGAAGGAAAAGGACATATTTAGTCCTGTTCTGAAGAAATGGCACCCGGTTGCAGCCGGAGTTGGTGCGGTGACGCTGCACACGTGCTACGGGACGTTGTTGAAGCAGTTTGTAGCAGGAAAAGCTCCATTGTTGAATGAAACAGTAGTGGTGCTGCAGAGGGCTGGGAAGCTGGAGAAGAGCCTGGTGCAGCTTGTTGTGGAGGACTCTGTTGAATGTGAAGATGGGGGGAAGGCCATCGTCAGGGAGATGCTTCCTTACGAAGTCGACACCATCATACAGAAGCAAATGAAGCAGTGGATTCAAGAACGTCTGCACAAGGGGAAGGACCATATCGTCAGAGCTAAACAGACAGAAGTATATATATATATATGTGTGTGTGTGTGTGTGTGTAATTAGGAATAATTAAGAATTAATTATTTATTTTTAATTGCATGCAGACGTGGAATCCCAAATCCAAATACGAACCACACGCTAACTCAGCTGTAGAGTTAGTGATGTTTGCAAAGGAAGCCATAGATAATTTCTTCGACATTCCAATAAGCATTACAGAGAGCTCATTCCACTATCTTGTTGAAGGCTTGCAGAATATCTTCCGCGAATACATCGCCTTCGTTGCTTCATGCGGAACGAAACAGAATTATACGCCTACACTCCCACCACTAACACGGTGCAGCCGTGACTCAAAGTTCTTGAAGCTTTGGAAGAGAGCTGCGTGCAGTGTGGGAGTGGAAGATCTGAACCAGATTCTGTCGGGAGATGGCAGCACCCATCCCCGCCCAACAACGAGCCGCGGCACGCAGCGTCTCTACATCAGGCTCAACACCCTGCATTACCTGCTGACTCAGCTCCAATCTCTAGACAAAACCGTTTCCATCTCCCCTAAAGTTCTTCCAAACAAAACCCTCTTCTCTCGAAGGAAACCATCATCCAGCTCCTCCTATTTCGACAGCAGCTTATCGTCACTGCAGTTAGCCTGCCACCACGTATCCGAGGTGGCCGCTTATCGCCTCATTTTCTTGGACTGCAGCTCAGTTCTGTACGGCAGCCTATACATCGGAGGCTTGGGGAATTCGAGGGTGAATCCGGCGTTGAGAGTGCTCAAGCAGAACCTCACTCTTCTATGTGCAATAGTGACTGAGAGAGCTCAGCCAGCCGCTTTGAAGGAGGTGATGAGGGCTTGTTTTGAGGCATTCCTCATGGTGCTTCTAGCAGGGGGCAGCAACAGAGTGTTTTGCAGGATGGATCACCCAGCAATTGAGGAGGATTTCGACCACTTGAAACGCCTCTTCTGCACCTGCGGAGAAGGCTTGATAGTCGAGGATGTCGTCGACAGAGAGGCGGAGGTGGTGCAAGGTGTGGTGGCGCTCATGGCCCAACCCACCGAGCAGTTAGTCGAGGATTTCAGCAGCGTCGCTAGTGAGGCAAGTGGAATAGGCGGCGTGGGCCAGAAGATCCCCATGCCGCCTACTACAGGAAAGTGGAACCGCTCTGATCCCAACACCATTTTGAGGGTGCTTTGTGCTAGGAAAGATCGTGCAGCTAATCATTTTCTCAAGAAAACCTTTCAGTTGGCTAAGAGGGCCACTGGTATTAGGCTCATCTGATCATTTCAAATTAATTAACTCATTTAATTAATTGTGCATGCACATAATTCAAATGCATGTAAATAAGATTTGCTTTATTCAATGATTTTATGTCTGCTTTCTAGTGGTATGGGAGACAAAGATAGAGGAGGTTGAGAGATTTTTGTTTTTTTTTTTTTTTTTAATTTTTCTTCAACTTGAACAATAATGTTAATTTGTACTGATATAGTTGGTGGGACTGGAAAAGATGCATTGGTTTCTTTTTCCCCCTTACAACTTCAATTTTGTTAGCTTTTTGCTACTAACTTTGCATACTTAAATTAAGAACGTGCAGTATTATGTATTTTCTCAATCACAAACTGTGTAAATGTGTAATGCAATTAATTTGTCTCTGTGCCTGAAGCCTGTTGTCTTGAACCCTCCAGTTCTTCTCTAAGCACCCTCATCGAATCAGAAACCTCGGCCCTATACACATACAGCCTGACTACAACCAGAAAGAAAATGAAGTTGAAGAAGTTCAAGATGGCAAAAAATGCGTAGTAATAGTCCAAATGAGACGCGTTGAGGTTGTTCCGTATCCACCCCTGATGGCCATCTCCTCCCTTAGTGATGCGCGAGACAGTTGATAACAAGAAGCTACTGATGAAGTTCCCAGCTCCGAGGCTAGTCATAGACAACGCGGTTCCTAAACTCTTCATGCTCTCGGGTGCCTGGTCGTAGAAGAACTCAATCTTGGCCACTTCCAAGAATGCATCAGCTGTTCCCATTAGTATAAACTGAGGCAGCAGAATGAAGATTGATAGAGGGACTTGGTTCCCATTCTCAACTAGGCCATTAGCCCTAGCTGTTTGAAGCCTATGCCTCTCAGTTAGTGATGCAACAACCATGATGATGATGTGGAAGATCATGCCAATTCCCATTCTCTGCAGAAGGGTGATACCTCTAGGATTCTTGGTCCATTTCTGCACCGCTTTCATGAAGAAACGGTCGTATAGCACGACGGAGATGAGCATGGAGAGCGTCACAAATCCGGCTAGGCTTGCCGGAGGGATCATGAAGCGGCCTATCTTTCTGTTTAGAGTGGTGCCTTGCTTCACAAAGAGGGTGCCTATTTGAGCTATCATTGTGCTTGGCACAAATGTGGCTACTAAAATGGGGATCATTCTTAGCATTTGTTTGGTTTCTTCTACTTGAGTCACCGGGCATAGCAGCCAGGGGCTGGTTGACCCTGTTTTCACACATGCCTTGTTCAGAAACCTGCATCATTTTTCGAAATTAATAAAACAATGCATGCCATGTGTGAACTCCAAGCCTATCAAATTAAATTAAATTAAATATAACAAGTCTTATATAATGTCATCTTAATTAAATTTCAAAATTGAAAAATCAATGGGTTTACAAAATTACCTACCTCATAACATTGAGCTTGATAAATTTCTAATTAAATTCTTTTGCATTTTGAATTGGCTAGAGATATAGATATGCCAACCCTACTGATCCACTCAAAAATAGATGCAAATTTCCCTATTCCTTAATTAGCCAAAAAAGAAATACTTATAGAAAGACGAACCTCAAAGTAGGCGTGGAATCAATCCGATATTTCCCCTTCTTAGCGTAAACTTGGGAATCAAGCTCAAACAGCTGTGTAGGGTCGGTGGGGACGGGCAGCCTCCATTTCCTGAAGGCAGCCACGATGACCCTGGCCATTCTCGTAAAGGGGCTGCCCGTGGGCACCTTGTGGCGGTAGAACGGGGTTCCCGCCAAAAAGATAACTATGGAAATGGCTAGCCCAATCGTGGGAAGCCCATACCCGAGGGTCCACCCCACGTTGTCTTGGATGTAGACGAGCACGGTGTTTGCAAACAATGTCCCAAAAAAAATGCTAAACATCCACCAATTGAAGAAGGAGAGTTTGTGGGCTTTCTCCTTGGGCTCGAACTCGTCGAATTGGTCCGCCCCAATCGTCGAGATGTTGGGCTTCGTCCCACCCGTGCCCAATGCTAGCGTGTATAGGGCCCCGAAGAAAACGGCTAGTTGGACCGCGGTGGGCTTCTTGCAGCTAAGCCCACTTGGGTCCGAACATGCCCTCGGTTTTAAGGGGTGTATTGATACTGATAGAGTTAGGATGGACATCCCCTGTTTCAAAAACATAAATACTTGCGTAAAATAATAATTATAAGTTAATAATCTGTAAGTTGGGTAAAGATCTGAATTTTGATCTGTAAGATTATTTCACGCTAATTTTTGTCTAATAAATATATATTTATAGTATATCATTTGTGCATTTTGACGAATATACTTCACCGTTCTGATATTTTATTCAATGTAGCACACTTAGTGATGATGATTGGACTAGTCCAATCAACATGGATTATTGGATTGACGGGTATTCTCACAGGGGTTAAATTTGATAAAATACTCAAACGATATATTTACTTGTAATTATTTAAATGATGAAGTATATTTGTTAAATGCGTTCAAACGACAGAGTATTAATGAAAAAGCTTCCTTTTATATTTATTAAATTTAGTAATGATAATGAATTTGGAGAAAAGAAGAAACCGACAAGAAAGAGGATTTTAGTTGAATGTGGATAAGATGTACTAGAAATTGTGTGAAGAAATATTAAAAAAATGGGTCAAGTGGGAGTGGGCAATTTTGTCAGGTAACTTTGTCCTGGCCTCGTTCAAAGTCTTAAACTTTGTCTTTATCGCATATTTCTACAAAATTAGTCTATTTGTGAAGTCTCTTCTGTACATATTATTATTTCATTCTAAATAAATGAAATGTTTATCAATACTTTATAAGTTTCTTTTTAAAGAAACAACACTTATTTTTTAAGTTAAGACACCTGCTCAGGGCGTCTCAAGCGTCACGGCAAAACACAAAAATAGGAGAAGAATTGTGTTCTAAACACATGCCAAAAATGGGGGAAGAGCAGAGAAGCAAGTCAAAAATGGCGTCCCTCTCTCCTCCACGCCAAAAATTTGCTTTATTATTTTTTATTTTTTATGTTGTATTTTATTTTTCATTTTGTGTAAGTTGTTGTAATTTATTTTGTATTTTAAATAATATGTTGTTGTAAATTAATATTAAATTTATTATTTTTGTTAAATTTAATTAAATGCAAATATTGAAACACAAAATTAAATTAGATAAAATTACACTAATAATAAAACTACATAAAAATACTAAAATAGATAAAAGTACATGAAATAAAAACATAAAAATACACATAAAATAGAAAAATTACACCGATGAAGGTGCTCAATTTCAAAATTTGCGTGCTCGGTTTAGAAAAAAATCAAGATGTAGAAGCACATTTTCTCGCTTCGAAATGCATTAATTGATTATTTGTGGGAGGAATATTCTAATTTAGATAATTAGAATATTAATCCTTTTATATTTGCTCCTAAAAAATATTAATTTTAATAATTATTATGATGTGTTGAATTTAATTGTAGTTTGATAGATATCAATTAAATAGAATTGCATATATTATTATATGATAGCAATTATAAAATAATAATTATAACGGGAATAAATGAAATATTATTGAATATTCTCTTTTGGTGTAAAATTATATATAGTGCTGGTGGAAATTAAATGCAGAATCTGTTGCATTTTAGTGATAGTGGCTTTGTATTATAGTGCAGACTGCTGAGGGTCTTAATGTGATTTGCAACAGAACAGAACACCGAACAATTATTTATTATTTATTATTTTATTTTTATTGTTTTCTTTTCTCTGTCTAAAAGTCCACGGACTATATAATGTTTAGATTGTGAAGTAGCTAGGTAAATTTATTGTTATTTCAGTCTGTTTTATTCCACTTTGGTCTAAATGACCTAGCTAAGGGCGGTTGAGGACAAATTCTCTAACTACTCAAATTATGTGATATTATGTAATAATCAATGCACAAGGATGATTGGTGGAGTAAATTATTGCACATAAAATTGAAATTATTGTTGTTTTATCAGCAACGTGAGTACACCTAGTTGTTGACTCCAGATTTAAATAATTTAAATTTTCTAACCCAACAAAGGTTAATAAGATGACACGTACTAGTAGATGTTGACTCCGAATTCAAGTAATTTATATAATTTTTCTAACCTATCTATTATAATTTATAGCCATAGGACGAAGACTGTAAATTTCCTTCCCGAAACCCAATAACACTCTATCAATTAATAAATCACCAATACTTCCAAATTAGACCGTTCGTATATTTTATTACACGTCAACCATATTTACATTATACATATTGTAGATAATTGTACGTGATTCTCCTATCACATGACTATTATATATGTAATAGACTATTAAGTCAATAAATTACTTATATATATATATATATGTATTTATCAGTTTGATGCAAATTATATTTATATGTGTAATTATGATGTGTAAGTAAGAAAAATATACCGAAAAGTAGATTCCGCTTGCGATGAGAAAAGTCCAATAACGGCCCAAGAGTGCGTCTGCGACGTAGGCGCCCAAGAGCGGAGTCATCCAAACGGTTCCAACCCAATTGGTGACGTTATTGGCTGATTGAACCGTGCCTTGATGCAGTTTCTTGGTCAAGTATATGAATAGATTCGACGATATACCGTAGTACGCCATACGCTCGAACACTTCGTACACTACCACATCATCAACAATACATCAATTTTAAATTACATTTTATTCTTTTACAACCTACACATCATGCATGCAAGTTGTACATTAATTAATAGTATGATTATCCATAAATGCCAATTGGTTGAGGAGATTTCATAATATATATATATATATATAGATTCAGATTCAAGCCCAAATCCGATGACATTTAAACTTTTTGCTGCTTGTTACATCTGGATATGCATACCATCTAATTAATGATTAATTTGACACAATCACTTACTCCTGGACAGTTTAATCATTTTAATTACTAGTGATAATTATTAAATTAATTCATAAGATTAAAAAAATTGATAATACAGGGAGCTAATGTTTGATTATATTACTGAACCTTTAGATGGAAAATAGCTTCTTCTTCTTCTTCTTCTTGTTTGTTTTTTTGGGTACATGTGGTGGATGGATATGATATGGTTGGGCAGTAAGTGAGGGTTGACTTTGTGAAAGTTAATGAACTATCTACCATAATTAATTGACCGATCAATGAATTTGATTCAGACATATCTTATCAACATCGAAACATCAAACAAGATTTAGTTCTTCTACCGAATTTATTTATTTATTTTGCAATAACAAGGCAACTTATAATAATTAAGTTATAAATTTTGCCTAACGTACGTAATTTTGATCTAATTACCAAATTTAATATGCGCAACTGAAAGAAAATACGTACAAAACTTGAACACAGACAAAACTAAACCTAGCTAGAATTAATGGTTTCGCAGATGATGAGATGAAGGGAGAAATTAAAGTAAATTAAGTTTCTGCATGGTGTTTGTTTTACTAGGAAATTAAAGCTTATTAATGAGTCTATAATTCAATAAAGGATCCCGTTTCAAGAAAGAAATACAAAACACATGAAATTGAAAATGGAAGAAAGTGAAAGGAGAGAATATGATATATATATTTACCGACGACGAAGAAACAAGCAGTCCATCCACCCCTCTTGGATCTAAGAACTGGATTGCCTTTCAGATCAACTGTTCCGTCTTGTGTGAATCCGTTACTCTTATCTTCCTCCATTTCCATAGCCATATATTTTCACTCTATTTTTCTGCTTCAATTTAACATTATGTTCCAGATTTAGACCCTTTTTATTGACTTCATATGTAGCACTGACGTACACTTCTTCTTCGATCACAATAGGACAATAATTCTTTTAGGCACAGCGGCTAGCTGTTTTTATTGAAATCGAAGCTAGTGTGAATGAATGAATTCTATCATATCAGAGAAAAAAAAAGAATTTGGAATTATATATATATATATATATAGGTGTATATATATGTGTGTGTATAGTATACACACACACAAACGTACTTCATCATATATATAGTCAAGTTGCAATAAACCTTTGAAATTGGAAAACATTTAATTAAGTTGCATTAGTCATGCCCTGTATATGCCAATGCCATTGACCATGATACTGACATAGGTAGGTAGGTCGTTTTCCCTTCTAGATGTTTAGAGATTTATTTGTTCATAATTTAATACTTTTCAAAGATATATCTGTAATCCGGCCCCTTTTCATTGATTTGTTGCCATCGGTGTACCAATTTTAAATGACCTCATATACGGAAATATATAGATATATAATTGCTGTGCCTGTATACATTTGATCAATACTACTTATCTGAAATAGTGGCGCGTTATATTTATTATTTTGAATGAGAATTTTTTTCTTTTTTCTTTTTTCTTTTCAAATGAAGAAAGCATCTTATTTTAAAAAGTAGAATTGCGAAAACGATGGAGAATAAATTAATGTCTGACTTCTATGTGTGTGTGTATGTAAAGAAGTAAAAGTCATCTCTTGTCTCATTGATGTCTGAATATGTGCTTCATAAATCTTTATATCGAGATGTATATTCACCGTTCCAAAATTTCCAACCACGAGTTGATACACAAATTATGAACTAAAAATATTCACTCAAAATTAGAGTTCTTATATGAAATTACAGAGCTTATACATTTACAGAGATTGCCCTAATTATCAACTTACAAAATCTTCTAAATTCACTTCAAATATGTTGTGATAAGGTAAATTTTAAAATTTTGGTCAATTAATGAATTTACATTGAAATTTTTGGTTTTTTCCCGGCTGTGTTCTAAAACTTGCTATATGGTCCTTCGTCATGATTAGGGTACCGCCAATTATTTTCGATTAAGTTAAGTGGGTCGTTTAGTCTGCGTAGCAATTTTAGCCAGATAATGTAGTTTAGCTCAGTTTCCTGCTTCTTTGTCAGATGCAGTCAAGTGGGTCTCAAATTACCCGCCTTGGCTTGAGCATCTTGTTTCTCAGCTGGATTGTTTGAATGTTTAATTCAAGGGTTGTTGGGTTAAATAATAATAATAATAATAATAATAATAATAATAATAATAATAATAATAATAATAATAATAATAATAATAATGTAGTTATTACTTATTACGTACTCCGTGTATTTGTTTACTACTACTTCGTTTCATATTATTTGATGGGTACGCATTTGATGTTTTAGATTTTTAACTTTATTTCATGTCATTTTCACACATTTTTTTTTCTCAATTTTACTCTTTAAAACACTATAAAATCTCCTACCTCTAATTTAATTACGGCTAATGGATGAAATTTCTTCCATATAACTTGCTATAATTTGATATAGGTGGAGACAGAGTAAGATGGTATATTTGTCACGTATTTTACATCTTAATTTTTATGAAAAAGTCTACAATATCAAATAATATTAAACGGGTGGAGAAGTTATCTTGTAATTAATTTGATTAAACTAAAAAAATTCAAATATATAGCAAATATTGTGAAATGACAAAAACTGATCATGAAAAACATAAAATGCTTTACACTACTACTGTTTTTAACTGAAAATTTATATATTGTCTATAATTAATAAATGGCAAACATTTGCATGCATCATGATGCAAATAACACTATATGAGATAAGTCGGTTAAACCCGCTTTTGACCCGGTTAACGCGGGTCAACCCGCGCTTTGACCCGGTCAACGCGGGTTAATCCGCTTTGACTGGGTCAACCCATAAAAAAAAACTGTCCAAAGTGAGTACCAACCTTCCTATTAAAAAGTATCACAAAACATTCGAAAAGTACCATCTGTATCATTAAAAAGTAAGGGGTCTGATAGTTATTTTATACTAGTTTATTTAGTTCAAATTCTGATTTTTTTCTCAATTTTTATATTGTATGTGTTGAGATTAATCTAAAACAATCATCATTTCAAGAATTTGCAAAGAAAAGCAAAACATGAGTTCGGTAAAATTAAAAGTATCATGTGGTAAGAAGAAAAGTATCAAGTACGATAAAGACAGGTATCAACCTGAGACGGGCGCGTGGGCCTCATACGCCGCGTGTGGGCGCCACGTGGCACGCCCGCGTGGGGTCACGCGCCCATCTGAAATTGCTGGAAATAAGAGGTGTTGCATGCCAGTGCACCTCTTAATAAATAAATTTGTAAGTCAAAGAATCTTATTGGATATGTAGAAAGATCTTCAACTTAAATTAGTTTTCAAAAATATAAAATTCTCCGGCATTATTCTCGTTGTCAACCAAAAAAAGTCTTAATTGGAGGTTAGGCGGTCCCACATATGGCTAATACGAAGTAATTAATTACATCAACAATCTATATATAATCTATTGTATATCCTCTAAAAAAATACTCTCTCTATTTCGTTTTGATTGTTATTTTAAAATGATTTTGTGTCAAAATATTTGTTATTTTAGATATTTTCACACTCTTTCTCCCAATTTTAACCCTACAAATATATGAAGAGAGAAAATTTTGTCAATATTTTAGGGAAATATAAGGGAATAAGATTCGATTTAATATAGAAGGAACGGATATATTAGTCCAAAAACTTAATTGTTAATTCTAAATTAAAATTCTAAAATAACAAGCATTATGAAACGGGGGTTAGAGAAGAATAAGAAGATATATCCTAGATCTATATATAGTTTGGATTATCCGGAAAAATTCGAATTAGTAGACGTTTAAACTTTGATTGTTTCGGCGGTGGTACTATATTTGTCTAAAATTTAGATGTTTAATAAATAAATAAAGCAGGATGGATACATAGTATGTAGAAGCTGGTGCAGGCTATTTCAATTATCCAATTTGAAAATAAGCACAACCAAGTAATTTAGCATCGTAGGTGTAGGCGGCGCTCTAAAAGGAGCTGATTCCCGGGTAAATCACCCAACTTCCACGAGAAGCTCTCCTCCGCTGCCCATGCATTTTTCTCACCCACATTTAATTATTTCTTTTTATTTCTTTTTTTCTTCTTCTTTTAATTATTCATAATCTTCGTTGTGTAATTTATTCCATTTTCTAGTATTCTTAAGATGATGTGTTAATTTAGCGTATCTTTCAGTTTTTTTTTATTCACACACCCGACCTGTGGTATTGAGGAGATTCGAACCTGTTAGGTATCAGCTCCGCTACCTCCAAGCGCCTTCCTCCTGTATTTACCGGATGATTTAGCTATGAGGATGATGAAACGAATGGCTTAGTAACTCCTACCGATTTGAATGGGATCCAGGCTTAGCGAGGAACAAACATGCACCACAGATCAAAGATCTCACAACCTCCTCAAGCCCAGAACAAACCCTAGCCCGACCGATCTCACCCCATAAAGAAACAGCACATCCACACAAAGAGTGGTATCTGCTCTAGACCAGAAAATAAACAAGAAGGAGAGGATCTCACGAAGAAGAAGAAGAAGAAGAAGAAGAAGGAAAACACTCAAGTTTACCTCGTAGGTGATCGATCTCTCTCTCAAGAACTCTCTGGAACACGCAGTAGAATAAGAAGTGTGGGTAATAGTACAGCAAGCAATATATTTAAAGGGCGGCGCACGGTTAGGGTTATAATAAGAAATGGTTTGAGGCAGTTGGGCTCAGTTAAGGGCTGAGCTTCTTGGATGAGTTGGGCTGGTCCACAATTGAGTTGTGCTTCAATAATGGGCCACATTAACTAACAATCTCCACCTTGGTCTATTTGATATCACTTGAGCTGGAGCCAACACTTGTAGGGTTCATCATTGCCATCCATCCCACCTACAGAGATCACACAGCATAACTATAGGTGAGATAGTTTCAAACACAAAGTCTGAATAAGATCACATAGATCATAGGGAATAACCAGGTAATCACCAAGGGACAATCCGAGGAAAACCACCAGGCTGCAGCCTTTTGAGAATAAAATTAACACATAAAATCAATCTCAAAGGCTTAAAACAGAAAGCAACTAAAGCTTATCCTGGATCAAAATTTAAAACCTTCTTACAAGTAGCATGTTTTTCAAGAGGTAAAGACTTTGTACCCATGTCTGCAGGATTAACTTTAGATGGAATCTTTTCAAGTAAAACATTTTTACTTTCAACAACTTCCCTAATAAAATGGAATCTAACATCTATATGCTTGGTTCTATCATGAAAAACAGGGTTTTTACACAATTGAATGGCAGATTGACTGTCTGAAAACACAACAGCATTCTTTTGAAGAAAACTAATCTCAGACAAAACTCCTTTCAACCACAAAGCCTCCTTTAAGGCTTCAGTAATAGCAACATACTCTGCCTCAGTGGTAGAAAGTGCAACAATATGTTGCAACTGAGATTTTCAGCTTATGCATGACCACACAAAATAAAAACATAAGAAGTAGTAGACCTCCTATTATCTCTGTCATTAGCATAATTGGAATCCACATAGCCACACAATTGCAAACCCTTGACACACTTAGAAAAATTCAACCCAACATGCAAAGATGACTTAAGGTATCTTAACGCCACTTTAAGGCTCCCCAGTGAGTAACACCAGGGTTAGAGATGTACCTGCTCAAACAACTTATAGAATAGGTAATGTCAGGTCTAGTGCTTACCATAAGATACATTACAGAACCAATTGCATTGCAGTAGGGCACCTTTTTCATGTCATTCATCTCAGAGACAGTCTTAGGAGACTGTTCTTTACTTCACACAAAGTGAGCAGCTAAAGGCACATTTACAGCTTTAGCATTAGACATAAAGAATTTACTCAAAATCTTTTCAACATATGAAGTCTGATTTAACACAAGAGTATTGTTCTTTCTGTCTCTAATTATATCCATGCCAAGTATTTTCTAGCATCACCCAAGTCTTTCATTTCAAAATTTTCACATAGGCAGGTTTGAACATGTTTCAAAGACTTGAGACAGGGACTAATCAACAACATATCATCTACATAAATCAGAAGGAACATAGGAACAGTAGAAGTTTCTTTAAAGTACAAGCAATGATCAAACTTGCTTTTGCTAAACTTCAAAGATTTCATACACTTATCAAATTTTAAGTTCCACTGCCTGTGAGATTGCTTTAAACCATACAAGGATTTCCTTAGTAAGCACACATAGTCAGGTTTATCACAATCAACAAAGCCCTCAGACTGATGCATATATATGGGAACATCAAGATCACCATGCAGAAATGCAGTAGTCACATCCATTTGTTTTAATTCCAAGTTAAATTGAGCAACTAAAGCCAACATTATTCTTACAGTAGTGAACTTGACCACATGAGCAAATACTTCAGTATAATCTACCCCCTCCTTTTGAGTAAAGCCTTTAGCAACTAATCTGGCCTTAAATCTGACATTATTAAACTCACTTTTGATTTTAAACCGCCATTTGCAATCACCAATAGAAGCATGATCTGGTTTTGGAACCAACTCCCATGTTTTATTAACATGCAATGATTTCATCTCAGTTTGCATAGCAATTAACCATTTGTTAGCATCTTTTGACTTAAGAGCTTCTTTAAAAATTTTAGGTTCATTGCTATCTAGAGACTTAAACATATTAAAAGCCAAATCAAGTAAATTACACTCAGCATCAACATATCTAACAGGCTTATTAATGGTTCTTCTCATCCTGTCTCTAGCTAACAGATAATCATTTAAGTTTTCAGACTCATTATTGTGATTAACATGCTCATCAGATTCAGTTTCAGACTCAAATTCATGCTCAATTTCATGTTCAGACTCATGCTCAGAATTATTATCATCATTTTGCACAACATCAAGCTGAACAGGCACATAAACATTTAGAGGCTCCACCTCAAAAGAAACAGTGGGGGCATGATCATTCACAGTAATAACATGTTGGGGTTTATACAAACAGGGGAAACATGATTCATTAAAGACAACATCTCTGCTTATTGCAGTTTTAAAATCAGGAACATCTTTCACCCACAGTTTGTACCCTTTAACTCCCTCAGAGTATCCCAAGAAAACACATTTTTGAAATCTAGGTTCAAGCTTATCATTTTTCACATGCATGAAAGCTGCACAATCAAACACCCTTAAATTTGACAGATCAATAGGTTTATCAGTAAACACATGTTCATGGCATTTATCATTTAATGGAACAGAAGGAGACCTATTGATCAAGTAAGCAGCAGTACAAATTGCTTCACCCCAGAATTTATTAGACATTTCAGAGAGGGCACACATGCTCCTCACCCTATCTAATAAAGTTATATTCATCCTTTCAGCAACCCCATTTTATTGAGGGTTGTAAGGAACAGTTTTCTGTCTTTTTATACCAGATTTAACACATAAATCATCCACTTGAGCATTACAGAATTCCAAACCATTATCAGTTCTAAGGGTCTTAATTTTCTTGCCAGTTTGGTTTTCAATCTGAGTTTTCCATGCTTTGAACTTATCAATTACTTCAGATTTATTCTTCATTAAGAACACCCAAATCTTTCTGGAATAATCATCAATTATAGACAAGAAAAATATGTTCCCACCATGAGTGGGAACTTTAGAGGGATCCCAGACATCAGCATGTAAGTACTCAAGGATATCATGACATTTAGATGTATGCGATGCAGAACTAGGAATTTGAACTTTATGTTGTTTGCCTAAAACACCAGCATCACAGAAATGCATGCTGGATATCACATCAGAACCAAACACACCAGACTTTTTCAGAATTTCAAGCCCTTTATTATTCATGTGCCCAAGTCTATTATGCCATAACATAATTTTATCATTCTGCAAAACATTCACAGAGCATGCAGCAGGCACAGAAGGTAAGGTTTTGCAAATATACAAATTATTTTTCTTTTCAGCTTTGAAAATTACCAGGGAACCTTTCAAAATTTTCATTTGACCATTTCCCCACCTTCTCTCAAGCCCACTTTCTTCTAAAGCAGCACAAGATAGCAAGTTATAGCATAATTCAGGCACATATCTTACATTTCTCAGAGTAATAGCAGAACCATTATCAAATTTTAGGCAAACATTTCCAATTCCAACAACTCTGCATTTCTTTTCATTTGCCATTGACACAAAACCATTTTCATCTTGTGTAAAAGAAGAAAACAGATTCTTAAATGGTGTAATGTGATAGGTGCAGCCAGAATCTAGAAGCCATTCAGATTCACTCATAGAATCAGACACAAAGTTAGCAGAATTAATACACAAAGAATTAGAATCAGCAACCATGTAACAATCACCCAGTTTGTCCCATGTGGCTACATTAGCCATTTCAGTCTCATTGCTATTCTTATTCTTGTTATTTTTCTTTGGCTTAGGGCATTCCTTTGCATAATGACCAAGTTCATGGCAATTATAACATTTTCTAGAGCTTTTTCTAGATTTTGACCTGCTTTTACCCTTCTTTTTCTTACCACCATTTTCAGAATTATCAGAGGACCTATTTTTAGTCCTTCCCCTCACATTCTTTACATTTTCCTGAGAATTACTACCCCCCATGTTCAAGCAAATCTAATTCTTTAGATTTTAAGACACTTACAATTACATCCACAGAGGCACTATCTCTACCATACTTAAAAGCAGATTTGATCAGAGTAAGAGTCAATGATAGCATTCATCAAAGCAATGTTTGTGTAATT
Source organism: Perilla frutescens (assembly GCA_026008535.1). Lineage (NCBI taxonomy): Eukaryota > Viridiplantae > Streptophyta > Magnoliopsida > Lamiales > Lamiaceae > Perilla > Perilla frutescens. Next base: position 59,142,223 of record BRKX01000004.1, on the reverse strand, counting down.
ATCAATTGTAGTATCACCAGCCCTTTTAATATCTTGGACAAGCTTAGTAAAACCATTAATATTTTCATCTATATCTTTAGATAAGTCCAGTTTATAGTTGAAAAGTTTTTCCAACAGATACATATGACTAGTAAAAGAGGTTTCAGTGTACAAATTTTCCAGCTTATCCCACAGATCTTTAGCATGCTCAATATCATCTACTTTTCTAATCACAGAGTCAGACAAGCTCAAGATAATACTGGAACATACAATTTCATCCATTTCAGCCCGTTTTTCAGCAGTTTCAGTAGTAGCATAAGATTGATCAATAACTTTAGAAACTTTTTGATGAATTAACACACATTTCATCTTCTGCTTCCAGATGCTAAAATCATTCTTGCCATTAAAATGAACAATACCAAACGAATTTGAAGTCATTATTCCAGCAGAACACCAAAACAACCACAGAGGTAAGAACAGACACATAAATTGACTAGTGGGAAAACATACGACCAAGATGCACACTAAAACACACACACAGAGACTGTGAGACTCCAAATCTTTCACAGTGAGAGGATTACCCAGTTTACAATACTCACTTAGCGGAGGGCACAACATTTTACTCAAACACCAGATCTAAAATCTCAGGGATTTGTCAAATCCCGTAAGTTCACTAGAACTTCGACACAAAGATCTTTCAGATCTTTTAAGAAAACAACAACAAGCTCACAGATCTACTCAAGATTGCAGCAAGAAACGAAGACATATAGTGGAAAGCGAGAAAACCAGAATCACAAGAAAACCCTAAGGGCTCGTTTGGTTGGCGGGAAAGTAAAGTTTTTTGGGAATATGATTTCTGGGAATGTGATTCTGAGGAAAATGATTACTAACAGAATCTTTATTCTGTGTTTGGAAAATTCCAAGTAAACTGTCAGGATTCTTATTCTAGCGTTTGGTTGAAATTAATCAACTAAGAAATGTAATAATCAAATTATTATTTATAAAATTATAATATATCTTACACGTTATTATCAACCATCTTTATAATTAATATTTTAGGAAATGACTTATATGTTGTACTAGACTTAAAGTATACCCTATTGAATACGTAAGGCAAAAAAAGAAAATATGTTTCTCCAGCAGTCTTCAAAATTAGGATTTTTTTTTCTCCAGCCAAAATAAATTTTTCTAAATTTAAAGTGGCTAAAAAGAAATCACTAAAAAATAAAACCTAGCTAGAAGATGTTCGGTTAACTTGTTTTTTGATGGTTGATATTAAAGTTTTAATTAATATTGAAATAAAAACACAAAGTAATGGTACGTAAGAAAAAAAAAAGATTCATTTCATTCAAATATAAATAACTCAAGTATCTAAAAAATATAGAAAAATAAAATTATGCAAGACATACTTGTATGAAAAGTGAACTAGATAAATTCAAATGACAAATAGCCAAAAATTAATTTTCTCCAAGTAGTTCTATCATAAATGACTCTTTCTCGGCATCATCTTGAATAGTGAAAAAGTAATCCAATAAATCTGGATCCCGAACAAGCTTCATAGCAGCCTTTTGTCTTTCACCACTTGTCAAATATTCAATTTTTTGCAATTCTTCATTAAGCTTATGGCGATTGTTTTCTTTCTTTTGATCAACTCCAGCAATTATTTTTTCCACAAACTTACCCAGTTGCTCATTGGATTTGTCCATATTTAGAGGTAAGTGCGTCAGTCATGCGTTCCAAACTCAAAATCAAACCATCCGCACTTCTCCTTCTCTTTCGTTCAGGCTTTTTTGAAGTTTCACCTCGAGATTTAGTTGTTGGTGGTATAATATGGTCATCATCTTCATCAAATTCTTGATCTTCTTGATTTAAATTGTCCTCTCTTTCTAAGTCCTCAATCACATCTCTTGGCGCTTCGGCATACATTCCATTAACTCTATCTTTGCCCCAAACAAGTGCTAATTGATCATAGTAAGGGAAAGACTTATGTTTCATAAACGTGCAATCTGGATGGCTCTGCAAAAAAGAAAATATATATGAAAAAACATAGGACATGATAATGATGTAAAAAATAAAAATAATATATATATATATATAATTATTATAATATTTTACCTTCAAGTAATCATCCCACACGTCTTTACTTGCAGTTACACATTTTGTATCATCATCCCAACCAAAACCACTTAATTCTCCACTACTGCGCACATCATAAATAGCATGATATTGTTTTTTTAATAACTTGCAATGAGATTCAATATGAGGCTTTTCTCTAAGACCATGCCCTGGTAATTTTTCTTCTAATATTCTTTCTAGTTCTTTTTGGTGGCCTTTTTTCAATCCAGTTCCACTTTCACCATCCCAATTTCCACTTCTTTTCAACTCAACCATAGATTCTACCAATTTCGCATCTTCTTCAACAGTCCATACATGGTTAGCTCCTTTACCACGACGAGCCATCTAGATTAAAAAATACTATCACTATTAATAAAAAGCTATCAAATAAAGGATAATTCAATGATATGTAATATTAATAAAAAGCTATGAAATAAAGGATAATTCAATAATATGACACATGTCATCATGAACTTTTAAAACAAAGAATATAAACACAAATAATTAATAAAAATACGGTTAAATGGAATTTAAAAGAATAAACATTTTAAATGACAAAATATAAACATACGCATCCAAGTTATTGTGTAAAAAAACATAACTAGAATATTTATCTAAGAAAATGCTACGCTATTACTATCAAAGAGCATGTCTATTTTGCATCCATTGATTAAACATTTGAACTGCTAAATTGTGTCTCCAATCTGTCCACTCCTGAGTTGGTTCAACTGAGGTAATCGGATCTCTATCTAATTCAATAGTTTCTTCTTCATTTTGAGTATTATCACCATAGACAGTTTCAATCGGATCAACTGACATATTTTGTCTAATGTGGTTTTGAAGAAAACAACACGCCATTATAATTCTGCCTTGTTGCTTGATTGGATAAAAATTTGCATTCCTAATGATATCCCAATGCATCTTTAGCATTCCAAAACATTTTTCAATGATATTTCTCGCCGATGAATGCTTCATATTAAAAAATTCCTCCGAAGTTGTTGGTTGATGCCCAGTTCTCCATTCTGAAAGATGGTATCTTTGACCTCTATAGGGTGCAAGAAAGCCTTTACCATTTGTGTACCCAGCATCCACTAAATAATAATAACCTAAATATTAAATCCATAACAAATATGTTATTATCGTGTTCAATAAAAATATAACTTTTTAACATATGTAAGTATATGTGATAAATATTTAATACAATATAGTTTGACGTACCATCTTGAATTGGTAGTCCATTTCTTCTACTTAAAGCATCTCTAAGTATTCTACCATCAGCAGCTGAGCCTTCCCAACCCGCAAGGACATAAATAAATTGCATGTCTTGCGAACATGCTCCTAAAACATTTATAGCTGTATCACCCTTTCTATTTCGGTACCTAGGGTTATCAATCTCAGATACCTTCACTTTAATGTAGGTACCATCAAGTGCTCCTATGCAATTCTACAAATTCAAATTTAATTAGTAATCATATTAATTTAGAAAAATATAAATTAAGTCATTATTAATATACCTTAAACCACTTCCACTTCTCATCAGTGGAATCCTCACGAAAAGGGAAAGGAGCTTTTAGCAAATGATCTTGAAGTTTAAGAACGGCATTCAATACTTTATTGAAATATCTACTGATGGTTTCTCCTGACCTTAAGAAATTAGTTCTCATAGTTCGATTTTTTTGGTGATGTGCTAGAATGTATAAGAACATAGCAGCTTGCTCATCAACTGTTAGGTTCCTTGTAGCTCTTAGTTGTCCAATAGTTTCAAGCATGTTAACTAGTTTTCTAAAACAATATCTATCCATACGTAACTCTTCGTGACATGCTATGTCACTAGCATAGATCAATCTATGAATATATCGTGATCGATCATACTCATTCACAGAATAAGGGGCCTTTAAATAGTATTTTGTACAATAGTGTCTTAAGATAACTGAAATCACTGCAATCATGGACTTTAACATGTCCATTCTCTCCATATGCGTGCGGATCAGAATCAAATATAAAATCTTTTTCCTCGAATTTAAATCCAACCTTGCCATCCTCTTAAACCGATCACCTAAAAATAATTAGAATGAAACATCTTTACACATAAGACTGATTCCATATGCTACACACACACACACACACACACACACATATATATATATATATACCTATAAACACATATTATGTTAAAGGAAAACTAAGCTTTTTGACTGCATTAGAATACAAGTGAAGGATAAGATGACATGATCAATAATTGAAGTATTATTCAGCTGATTATTAGCCAATTCTATTACGCCATTTACAAGTTCAAACACACACACGCACACGCACACACACACGACATTAGACAGATAGGTGCAATTTCTCTTAAGATCAAATCACATAGGAGGTGTGGCAAGAGAAAACTACATTCAATACTAGCGATAGATAAGCATCTAAAGAAGCTTAATTGAATTTTGAATATTTGAATTAAAAGCTTAACGAAAAAGGGTTAAGCAAATATGGTGTCAGAATACTAAATAACTTACGTTGCAATTTCAGCAGATGAAGGCCGAAGTTTTAGAGGCTCTCTAATATAAATAGCATGTAGATGATTAAGTACGTTTAGTATTAGAGGCTCTCTAATATAAATAGGGATCAATCTAGAGAACACACCAACCCAACATATATTTCCTTTAGGTTGCATGGTGATCGATTTGCACTTCTAATTTCTCACAAGGCAGAACATTGTTCAAGATGAAGACATTTGAAAAATGTGAGATTTAATTTGTTGAAAACCACTATGCAAGCAATGATATAATTATTTACACTGCGTTGTTTCTTTTTTGCTCCCATAATATGATTCAAGAAACGCAGCTAGAATATAATTATCTATATATAGTTATATAGTTACCTGCTGAGGATAGATCGAAAAACTTTGATTATAAATGAAAAAAATTGACCTATATATCTATATAATATTTGGGAATTTGGTATTATATTGATATCACGACATGGATATAAATATTTTACTTGAGATTAGGATTTAGATGAAAGATTCAGCCATCCTGAGAACCTAAGACACAGGAAAAAAAACCATTGAAGCTAGTAATGATGAAAATATTTTTCGAACACTATCATCAAATAAAAGAGGGCATAACATTTTTCTTTTATCTGGAATCAACGTTGAAATCAACAAGATGCACTCCTCAATTCCATAACACAATCTCATGAACAATAATCACAATTTAAGTATATATCAATAAATTCCAGATATTTGAAGAGTGAACACAAAATATTTTGATACAAACATTAACAACATAAGGAGATGAATAATAAAAATTCTAACCTGTTATCGTCCAAAACTTGCCGATAATTTTTTCAGAAGTCCACACGCATTCTTCAGTCGCTGACTCGTTGTGCGGCTCTTCTCTTTGTAACCCTATATTTTCTTCTTAAGTGTCCAATATAATTAATATAATTATGTTGCAGTTTGGAAGGATCGATCCTGTTTATTTTTTTGTTTACCGCGTCTAAATAAGATTCCGAGGAAAAAGAATACCTACTCCTACTAGGAAATAAGAATCCTGGAAAATTGTGATACTTTCCTTAGATTTTGGATTTTTTTTACTTTCCTGAATGAATTAAAATTGAACCAAACAAGGGAATTTAAAAATATAGAATCTTATTACTTTCTATGACCCAATCGGGCCCTAATTGCAATCTAAAGAAACCAGATCAAGAGAGCAAAATAGGCAAGGATCAAGATAAACACGTAGACAAGTACCAAATACCAAGCCTATAACCCCTTACAGCACTAAGAATGTAAAAACAGAGAGGTTTCAGCCGCTTTACCAGAGCGGAGCCCTAGGAGAGGGTACTCTGACTTACCACCGCGTTTTAAACGTGAAGATGAGCTGTCACCCGGCGGAGGACGGCGGAGGGAGTGGTTAGTGGCTCTGATACCACTGTTGGGTATCAACTCCGCTACCTCCGAGCGTCTTTCTCCTGTATTTACTGGATGATTCAGCCATGATGATGATGAAACGAATGGCTCAGTAACTCCTACCGATTTGAACGGGATCCAGGCTCAGCGAGGAACAAACAGACACCACAGATCATAGATCTCACAAAGAGACCACAGTCCAGACTCACACAGCCTCCTCAAGCCCAAAACAAACCCTAGCCCGACTGATCTCACCCCATAAAGAAATAGCACATCCACACAGAGAGTGGTATCTGCTATAGACCAGAAAATAAACAAGAAGGAGAGGATCTCACGAAGAAGAAGAAGGAAAACACTTAAGTTTACCTCATAGGTGATCGATCTCTCTCTCAAGAACTCTTTGGAACACATAGTAGAATGAGAAGTGTGGGTAACAGTACACTAAGCAATCTATTTAAAGGGCGACGCACGGTTAGGGTTGTAACAAGAAACGGTTTGAGGCAGTTGGGCTTGGTTAAGGGCTGAGCCAAAGACGTCTCTAGGGGGAGGCCACCTAGGCATGGGCCTAGGGCCTCCCCCACAATTAGGGCCTCATTTAAAAAAAATTATTTATTATATATTTAAATAAATATACCTAAATTAAAAATAAAATAAACCAAACCTTTATACACAAGAAAGAAAAAAATGAGAGTTTAAAAAAGCAAGATTTGAGCAGTTTATAATATACCTAATATATAATTATTAATTATATATTTTCTGTTGTTAGTTGATAATGCTCTTTCTTCACTCAAAGCAAGATTTGAGCAGTTTAAAAAGTATGAAGAGATTTTTGGATTTCTATTCAATTTGGAATAGTTGAAAGATGCAGATGACGAGAGTTTGAAAAGTTCATGTGCAACATTGGAGAATGTTTTGAAACATGAGGATAACTATGATATTTGTGCACATGACTTATTTTCAGAACTACATTTGTTGAGAAAAACATTTCCTAGCGGATTAACTCGGCCAATTGAAGTTTTGGAGTACATAAAAAATCTGCGCCATGGATTTTCTAATGCTTGGGTATCTTATAGAATATTATTGACTATACCAGTGATTGTAGCATCAGCTGAAAGAAGTTTCTCCAAGCTAAAATTGATAAAGAATTATCTTCGATCAACTATGTCACAAGATAGAATGAATGATTTGGCCATGTTATCTATTGAGAAAAAAATGGTAGCTGAGCTTGAATACAATGCTTTGATTGATACTTTTGCACAACAAAAAGCGGGAAGAGTGTGAACTTAGTTAGTGTTTATTTTCCAAAAACATTATTTGTTGATGAATTGATTTACGTGGTTTTGATTATATTTTATTTTTTCATTGTTCACTAGTGTTTAAGATTTTTCATTTAACACCAACTATAAGCATATAGTAAAATATTTGTTTTAAATAGATATATATTTGCTAGGGCCTCATAAATCCTGTAGACGGCCCTGGGCTGAGCTGCTTGGATGAGTTGGGTTGGTCCACAATTGAGTAGGGCTTCAATAATGGGCCACATTAACTATCAGAACCTGTGATTTTTGGTCTCCAGGCAACCTCACTCCACTACTAGGCCATTCCCACCGGGACTTAGCGTATCCTTCAGTTTCAATAGTATTTTTCAATTAGTATGCAAAAAGTTTCGTTTACATATATTGTCGTATTGAATATTTAAAATGCTAATTTAATACAAAATATTTATTACATAAATTAAAAATATAAATTTGGGAAGCCGAAAATTTACTTTGTAATAAGAAATATTAAGAATCCATTTTGTGACAAAACTAAGGTGATTGTTATGAGATAATGTAATGAACTTAAGAATAGAATGGAGGTCGAAGTGGAATGACAATTCTTACGATTGATATGACTCCATAATTAAAAATTTATTATTCATTTTATATACTTTCAAATTTCTTTATAATTGAATATAGTGTTGCAGTTAATATTATCAACACATACCATCATTTTTTCTTATATTGCTAAATTGAATTTTATTTTTTTAGTATGTGATTTTTTTCTAATATTTCTAGCAAATTTTAATATATTTATTTTTATTAAAAACCTTATTCTAAAGAATTTAATTAATACATATATAATCATTTGTATACTTTAATAAAAAAATATTTACTTCATAGAAATATGGGAGTTTCTATCTGCACCACAATTTTTACACTTTGCACCACAAAATGAATTAATTCAAAATTAGTTAATTACAAAATTACTTAAATATCCTTATTCAATAAAAAATTAAAATAATAATAAAATAAAATAAAATCTTCAATTTCTGCTCATCTATGCCATTCTTTTTCTTCTTCTCCGGCGTACATCCTTCTATCTTCTCCGGCATGAACCAATTCTTAATTGCAAGAATGAATTCTTAATTGCAGAGGGAAGAGACAAATTCTTAATTGCAGAGGGAAGAGACAAAGGGGAAACAAAAAGAAAAAAAAGAAAAGAAGAAAATAAACGACGCAAAAAATGGCAAAGAATTGCAAGGTTTCAGTGGGCATTTTTGCTGCATTTGCTCTTGTTTTAGCAATCTTCATGCCTGCTGTTCAAAGCCAGGCTGGTGCAAAGTTCACCATATTATCATAAGCTAACACCAATGTATCCATTTGCATACAATAACCAACAGGCAAATAGAAGTATTTTCCTTGCCGTGCAAACGTGAAATGTCGCTGCGCTCTTCACTCAGTCAGATTCAACATGTCTAAAATGAGATTATTCCTGAGATGAAACCAACAACTTACTTAAAGATTGCAAAAAATATTGTCAAACCAACTCAAGCTCTCCAACTATGCAATTACTTACATCCACAACACACCATACAAAAACCAAATCATGAACTAAGGAGGGTGTATTCAATTAGGATTTTGATGGATTTTGTTGGACTTTAAAATGTTCATGGATTTTTATGGATTTTATAAATCCATAGACTCCACATGGAGTCTCCAAGACTCCACATAGAGTCTCCCAACTCCACACAGAGTCTGGCGGATTTCGTGTATGGATTTCGGACGATTTTGAACGATTTTAATGGATTTCAAATCCATCTCGCCAACGCTCGTTGGAACACAACGATCGGTGTATCCGAAAAAAAAATTAAACCCAGCGGCCGCTAGAATCAAGCGACCTTGATCCCAGTGGCCGCTGGCTGGAGTGCCATCATTGGCAAGACCAGCGGCCGCTGGGGTCGGGTGACGGCTGGGGTGCCCGATTTCAACTCCTCACCGGCCGCTGGAACACAGCGCTCGCCGGATTTTCCAAATCCATCGAAATCTCGTGTCCAGAGGTCGGATTTCATCCTTTGTAATTTTAACGTGAAATCCAGCTGAAATCCAACGAAATCAATGACTTTTTAAAGTCCGTGGATTGTTGAATGCCGCAGAATTTTAAAGGACTTTTAAAAGTCTGGATTGAATACACCAAGATTTCGTTGGACTTTTAAAAGTCTGGATTGAATACACCAAGATTTCGTTGGACTTTTAAAAGTCTGGATTGAATACACCAGAATTTCGTTGGACTTTTAAAAGTCTGGATTGAATACACCCGGATTTTAAAAGTCCAACGAAATCCAACGAAATCTCAATCCAATACACCCCCTAAAGCTGTTAGATAATCACAGCAGATTGTTTCTCATTATATAATAACGAGATTGGTAGTTGTTGGGCGATGGAGGGGAAGGTGGGAGGCGGAGGAAGAGAGGAGGTTGGTGGTTAGCAGTGGTGGTAAGGAGGAGGGCGGCACCGGCGATAATTTAGGGAAGAAGAGTTTTTTTTTTTATATATTAAATTGATTTTATGTTTAAGTTTTCAGATTTTTTTTCAAGTAAAATAAATAATTTTTTTAGTTGGAAGGGTATTATCGTGAATGTGCGTGGTGCAAAGAATAAAAATAGTGGTGCATGAAGTAAGTGAAGTGCAAAGAGTAATTTTGGTGGTGCAAATAGAATCTCCCTAGAAATATAGTTTATCATTTCAATTTTTCATATGAATATATTAAATTATATCAAATACATAATTAGTTCATTTTTTATTAGAATATATTAATATGTTATATTTATTTTGGTATCACTTTCATTTTTCTTTAATAAAATTTTAAGAAATATCAAAATTTTATTTTAATATGTATTTTTAATTTTTTAAAAATAAATAAATAATATAAAAATAATTACGAAATAATAGTAATAATAATAGAGAATTATTTAAGCTGATTTCAAATTATTTTTTTAAATATGATAAGATACCAATTATAAGACATGATTTTGTTATCCCACCAGGACAAATGTTATTCAGTTCTTGGTGTGCTTGTGCCTTGTGCTAGAATAATTCGGTATTTAGATTCATAATATTTCAGTGTATTCTCAATAAATATTGTGAATTCAAGTATAAAAATTGCCCATTCTCATCAATAAAAAAAAAAGAAGAAGAAAGCAGCCCCATATCACAATGAAGATCGATTATGAGGGGCAACCCAGTGTTGACTGTTATCATTTAATCCGTATCTACACGAAGGAGCTCGATGTTTAAGGTAATTCAACATTTTCTCTCTTCATTCTTGTTAATCATCACTACGGAAATATTCTGCGCAGCATATTTGTTTCTGATTGCAGAAGGTCTTGCTCTTTTAGAAGTCATTGACAAGTTTATCATGAACAATTCCTGTTTTTGCTGTTGAATTTCTGGTTTGTGGGCTCTCATTTTATGTGCATGTTTGTGGTTTTTTCTTTCCTTTTTTTTTTTTGGTGGTGGCGGATACTATTGTGCAAAGCTTCGTTTCAAAAATAGAAGAAAAGTTGCTGCTGATAATCAACAATGATGAAAATTAGAAATTTAGAATGACATATAAAGAATTACAGTGACTGCAGCTCCCGTTATATGGATAACAGAACAATCATTAGTTCATTTCATTTGTGTATTTAATTTGTAGGTGAAGAAGCAGTTAGGCATGGCCCCTTCTTCATTTGAGAATCAGAAAACCTCGAGAGGAACAGTGAATTTCCTCCAAACTCGGCCTAGGATAAACCCACAGTCCACTTGAGTTTAATGTTAACTTGATGAGGAGAATTGATGGCATTCTGCATTGTAGTTTCAGTTTCAAAGCTTCCAACCATTTCACTACAGGTCCCTCAGATTGCAGTTGAATATAAGGTACTCGGTTATTGCCTCCAGGTTCTCGAAAGATAGGTTAAACTCGATCCTATGTTCCAAAGCTTAGGAAGTTTGAGAGTTTCTAAACTTGTTTAGGCTACTAAGGTGCAAAGTATTTCCGCTGCAGTAAGATTGAGGAATAAATGAATGCCTTAAAGATTTGTAGCTTCAATATGCTATCTGGTATGCTCAGGTGACTAATGTAATAGTCAGTAGACCTTCAAATCAAGTGTCTGCAAGAATTGCAAGTTTAACAAGAAGGCTCTTATAAACTCAGCTACCTAAGCTGCATTGAGTTTCCTATGGCTTTACTCTTTAAACAGCTCTGATTTGAAGCTGGCCTCGTCCAGTTGTAAGATTCTAAGCATGTTAAAGCCATAGCAAAATGCCAATCATAGATCACTAAGCCATATCCCTCGCATAAGATTGATCTTACCTTCCATATTCACACCAGTTTGGGAAGAAACTAACTATTCATGTCTTCCCTCAGCAAAAGCCGGCAGAATTATATGACATGTCAACTGAGAATTATATGACACACTATTGCTCATAAATCATAGAGGTAATGAGTTCTCAGTGATTTGAACTGCAGTCCTTGTAAAAGTTAAAACATGGAATGATTTTATACATTTCACAAATAAGAAAAACTATAGCATGCAAAATACACATTAATTTCTGGTGACTTCTTGATGCATTCTACTTGTTCCTGCCTGACGATGCCTTGTGGTACTTGCTAAAAATTGGTCTCTAATCTTTTTGAGAGAAGCCACCATCTCTATCATGTTACTTCTCTCACCTGGTGAGAAGGTAAGACATTGCATGGCCAACCGAAAAATTGATGAGATGCATTGCTCCTTTGCAGAAATATGTTGATCTTCTTTTGGTAGCAAACCAGGGGCCACAACTTCAATTCCTGCATTTTCTTGTAATGCTTGACTCACCCACTCTTTTAAGCTTATTTCTTCGTTAAACATATCATCTATCGGCTTCTTTTTTGTAAACATCTCCAGCAACATAATGCCATAGCTGTAGACATCCCCATTTGTGGACACTTTTCCTTCTGATCCATATTCTGTTCCATTCTTGGAATTCATTAGGAATTAAAAAAAAAAAGAGTAATTTATTAAAACCTTGATATTAAAAAATACTCAGTATTGATCATCACCTGGTGCCATATATCCAATTGTTGCCAATGTGATGGTCTGACTTATAACCTCCCCTTCTTCAAAGAGTTTGGAAATTCCAAAATCTGCAACATGTGCAGTCATATCTTCATCGAGCAGGACGTTACTAGGCTTTAAATCACAGTGGACAATAGGATTCGTACTGCCATGATGAAGATATTCTAGTGCAACTGCAACATCAATTGCTATGTTCAATATTTGCTGCAAATCCAAGCAATAGGTGTGTGAATATAGCCATTTCTCCAGGCTCCCGTTAGGCATATATTCCAGAACCAGTGCTTTGAAATCTACATTGCTGCAACAGCTGATGACTCTAACCAGATTCCTATGGCGAACATTGCTTATTATTTCACATTCGACATCAAAACTCCTGATTGCATTTTCCAAATGTATATTGAAAACCTTCACAGCTACATTTAAGCCATCAGAAAGTGTCCCCTTAAATACTGAACCAAAGCTTCCGCTCCCAAGCAAATTGACTTCGCTGAAGTTCTCTGTTGCTTGGAGGAGTTCTTGATAAGAAACTCTTCTCCAAGCTGAAAGTGTTGGCACCTCAGGAGGGTGTCTTTTGTTGGCTTCCCGCCTTCGTGTCAACCAAAGAGCAATGACCACTGCAACTATAGCAGACATGACGGGCACCATGACATATTTGATTAGTAAAACATGTTTTGAGCTCGATCTTGTATTTTTTTGGACTTTGCATGAAGGTACTTGAAATCGAGATACACCACAGAGTGCATCATTTTGCATGAATGATTGAGCTGAGAAGTTAGCAAAGCATCCTGCTGTTGGAATTTCCCCTTCCAATCTATTATGGGACACATCAAAATATTTCAAATATCTGAGTTCCTCTAGTGACCTTGGGATCAATCCTGAAAAATTATTATTTGAAAGATTTAGAGATTCCAAGCCTCGTAAATTTCCCAATGACCAAGGAATACCTCCTTGAAGGCTATTGTGAGCCAAAGATAGAGTCTCTAAGGATTCAGTGTTGCCGATTGAGCTTGGGATATCTCCTGAAAACTGATTCCAGGATAAGTCAAGATCTCTAAGGAGCTTCATGTTTTTGATCTCCGGCTGTATTTGTCCGGTTAACATGTTGTTGGACAAGTTCAGACCCCAAAGATCTGTGAGGTCCCATAAGTTTGGCAACTCGGAAGTCAGTCTGTTAGAATCCAAGAAGACTCTTTGGAGGGATTTCATCTTGCCCAAGCATGAAGGTATTGCACCCTTGAGCATGTTACTGCTCAAGTACAGATCTCCCAATCTACTTATCTGGCAAATATGAGCCGGAATTTGTCCTTCCAATCTGTTGTATTCAAAATATATCACTTCAAGGTTCTTCATTTTTCCTATTTCTGTTGGGATGACGCCTGTTAACTCATTAATATCTAAAACTATTGCTGTCAGGCTGCTCAAGTTTCCAAGTTCAGCTGGAATAGAGCCCTTAATACTGCATCCAAATGCTCTGAGATACTGAAGGGAGGTGGATAAATTCCCGATTGAATGTGGTAGGTTACCGTTCAGTTGGTTTAACGAGAAGTCCAACTTCTCCATATATTGGCAATTCTGCAGCGAATAGAGAAATCTCAATTCCTGGTTAGGAGATTCCCCTCTTAGATTATTCGATGGGAAGAGAAGTATCTTGAGGAGTCTCAGATTACCAAAATCTGGTACAAGGCCTGTAAAAGTGTTTGTTCCTAAATCTATGATGCATAGTTTAGAAGCATTGTTTATGTAACTTGGTAACACTCCGGCGAAGCTGTTATTTGTTAGATAGAGCAATTCAAGATTAACAAGTGAAGATCCCATGGTTGCTGGAAGTTGGCCACTCAACTGATTGTTTGCAAGATTCAGCTCAACCATCGTGGAGATATTAAAAATTGAAAGTGGGACGGAACCAGAAAAGCCATTATCTGACAGTGTAAGCCTCTTAAGGTTAAGATTACCAAGCTCAGATGGTATTTGACCTGAAGCAAGTATATAGTTAATGGGAAGATAGCAGTTTGGCTAACCAAAAATGCAGAATAAAACTAAGTAGCTATTATCAAGCTAATACTGCAGCTGCAAGTCCTAGGGATACCTGTCATTTTGTTTTCATTTAGAAATAGAAATTCAAGCTGACTCATGTTTCCAACATTTTTAGGTATGGCACCGGTGAGGTGGTTTTCTGACAGTTGCAGAAGCCGAACGTTGTTGCAGTGTATTAGGCTAGACAAGCTTTCACCAGTAAGTTGATTGGAATCGAGAAAAATCTGCTCAAGATTAGGGAGATTATTTTTAAGTGGAAGGCTTCCTGACAGACTATTGTTACCAAGGTCTATCTCCTTGAGAGAAGACATGTTGAAGATAAAGGAAGGAATCTTCCCTGTCAACGAGCTTTGCCGCATGCTGAATATCTCTAATCTGGAGAGATTGCCTATCTCTGGTGGAATTCCTCCTGCAGCATAGCCAGAAGCAGGAATTATATCAGTCAGCTAGTATTCCTGTTTTTTAGGTTATGCTAGCTTATTCTTGTTTGGTTTTGCATTCCTTAAGATGAATGTGTGACTCGGATTGTGTAATACTGTACCTTCCAAGTTGTTTATTCCCAGGTATAAGTTCTTCAGAATCGTCAACTCACCAATCTCTCTCGGTATGCTTCCATTGAATTGATTGCGCGACAAGGACAAACGCTGGAGAGATCTGCACTTGTACAAGTTTGAAGGGATTGAACCAGAAAGATGATTTTGAGAGAGAAAAAGGCCTTCTAGCCTGGGAAGATCATCACACATCTCCATCGGGATCGAACCTGACAGGCTGTTTGCTGAAAGATCAAGCATTTCAAGGGACGAAATGTTGAAAATGGGAGACGGTATTGATCCTGTCAGCTGGTTATACTTCAAGTCCAAGGATTTCAAGGTGGAAAGATTACCAATGTCTCGCGGAATATTTCCATGGATTGAATTATAAGACGTATCGAATATCTCCAGCTTTGAAAGGTTGAACAGATTTGGTATAGCACCTGTAAAACTATTGCTTTGCAGAGTGGCATATTCAAGTTTTGTCAAGGCACCAAGCCATACAGGCACATCTCCTGATAAGTTGTTGAAATCCAGGCCTAGATTTTCTAGGTGATGCAACTTAGCCAATTCACGGGGCAGGTGCCCCTTGAATCTGTTGTTGCCGAGGTCCAGAGACCTGAGAGACGACAAGTTCCCAAGATGTGGAGCAACGGTGCCTCCAAGACTCAGATTGAAGAGCCTTAAGGCCGTGACTCGACGTTTGGCGCCGCAGGAAACGCCAAACCAGCTGCAAATGGAAGTGCTGCTGTTGGTTGTGGACCAGTTCTTAGCCAATATGTGATAAGGGTCTGAACTGATTCTTGATTTGAAGGCAACAAGTGCTTCTTCATCTGTTGATAAGCTGAGAGCTGTATTGCCAGAGCACCAAACTACGAAAAAATCCAGTAATATCACAGCTAAAACAGCAATGTGAAGGAAAGCTGGTTTCCCCATGAACACAATAGAAATTTACAGTTTTTTGTTTTTTTCTCTCTCTCTTGTCTCTCCAAATTTATTTTTATGTATTATGAAGCAGATATATATGAAGTTTTGCATCACTGCATTTAACTCATTTTGTCTACTTACAGTTGGAACAGAAAGAGCAAGAAAAATGGGCAGACTCTTTGATCAGACATCTTTTGACTTGGAATCGCAGGCGACTATGATACCATTTGTTATCTAAATATGAATTATACGATGACAAGATTATTGGTCGAGTATCATAATTACGAAAAAAAACAATGTTTTTGTCGTCCTATCTAATATGATAGCTCGTGACATCTTGATGTCCGTTAGATATAAATGAGTCGGGAGGCCTATATGACGAATAGGAAAAAGAGGGGTCCAATTTTTTTTTTTTTTTTTTTCGAGTATCTTATACTTTATTCTACTATTTTCTTCGTCATTCTAATACTTAAAAAAAGTGTAATCAATGCATAATTCTTGAAAATGTGCCTCATATTTTCTAAATAACATGTTTGCACTACAAATTGAAGTTTAAAATAAAGACAAACAAGCAAACACAAGCAATGAAATTGAAAAATTGAATAAAATCTAGTTCGTCCAAATTCCAATCTCTGCCAGGAGCTAAAATAAATGTAGGATTAGCATATCCGGATCTGCACAACAAGGAAGTGAACAAAGTACAATAATTAAATCCTCGTTACTAAAAAAAATAAATAAATCATGATTTCTAATACTAGAAATAAAGAATTTGAACTGATTTTTTTATCTAATAAAACAATTGAATTATGTATACATTAAAACATTCACACATAATATAACAAGGCACTCAGATAATTTTATGTATAAGTTTGGTAGTCGCTGCTAAGATTCTAGAATATAAATACATCAATATTTGAATAGATTAAAACATATTATTTAACTTGAAATCATTTTTTCATGATTAATCGATGAAGAATATTCCATACAATTTAATAAACTTCCCAATTTTCACCCCTTGTTTATATGCTACTTCTCAATAAATAAATGATTAATTGTTCCATGATTAATGTTTGAATTTTCAGTCTTCGAAAATATATAAAAATTCTAAAATTACATTCAATTCCAAAAGACCAAAATACGAACAATATTATGCAATAATTATTTGCAGCAAAACAATTAAGAGAAAAATCTCAAATAAATTGCATTAATAATTAAAGAAAAAGAAAAAGAGACCAAAAAATGTTTTAAGAAAAAAAAAACACACCTCTAGATGAATGGAGGAAGTTGGACCGAATCAATTTAGCCCTGATAAATTGTTTAAATCGATTTGTTGTACCTCGTTCATATGAGATAAGCAAACTATTAATATCAGTAAGAATACATCGTTTGTTGAATTGTTGCTCCTCGAAAAAATTTAGTGCATCCTGGAATGTTCATGAATCGAGAAGTGTTGGTGTCGAGATGTACTATGGTATTGTAATAATTTTTTATGAGGCACATGGGCGACAGTCCACCCAAACACCCCTCTGGTCAGCCCTATAAATGAGTTGAACTATTTGAATTTTGATTCAAATAGAGCTTTGCTCAAGTTCGTTTAATGAGGTTTGTTAACCCATTACTTAAAAAAAAAAGTCCAATTAAGTTTAATCTTTAAAAAATAAATTTTGATAAGCCCTACATTATTTTGGACTTTTATAGTAACTAACAGAGATCATGTGCGTTGCACGTAATTTTAATGATTTTACTAAATAATAATATACTATCTATAATTAACAGTTATAATGTATATTATAATTATTGTGTTAACTTTCATGTTGAATATTGTAAATATTTCTTCCTAAATACAATTCAGTTCATCATATGTGAATTAGAATGTAAATTTTCATAACAAAAGAAAACATTTAAATTGGTCTAAATTTTAAAAGAAAACATTTAAATTGGTCTAAATTTTAAAAGAAAATTGATTGAGTGATATCTTGATTTACTGATTTCAAATAGTGTATTTTATTTTTAAAATTATAAAAATGTTGAGCTTTTAACAAATAATGTTATTGAGTGTATTTTACATTTTATTTTTTGTCATAAAGTTTATTATTTTCAATAATTTCTTAAATTAAATTATGAATTGTTTTATATTTGATTAATTATCAATGTAGAAAATAAAGAATAACTAAAGTATTTAACTATAAAGTATTTAATTGAATCGATATATATATATATATGTGGTTATATGTCTGATGAAATATTTTATAAAAAATGCAGTATACCTATTATGGATTAAATGAGGATAACACACGTGTTAAATAAAAAAAAATACAAATTGCAAATTTGATTGATCAAGTAACGATAGAATGATTTTATTTTGGTGTTCTATTATATACGATATATTCTATGCTTACATGCAAATATTTTATCAAAATTTATTATTATTTTTTGAGTTGGGGAGAATGGGAGCGTTGTGTGTCTCAAACCACATACGTTTTCTTTTCAATAGATAGATGTCTCCACAATTTGGGCATGTTTAAGTGGCCAAGTTTGTTATTAATATTTAATAATATTAAAAATACTAAAGATATTATGAGTTTTAAACGATCCTTTTTGGATGGTCCAACTCAAGGATCATTATAATATTCTAAAAAAATAAAAGATTTTTTTTTTCTTATATAATTCACATGTATATGAACATAAATCTATTTTTATCTTTCTATGTAGTTAATTTTATTCAGCATATATGGTTTTCATTTTCTTTGTTTTTATTTTAATTGGTAAAATTTGATATTTTTAAATTTGGGTGAAAATGGAGAGAAAAAAAAAAGGTGAGGTTGTGTAAAGTAAAATTAATGAATTTTTTAAGATTACTGTTATTAAATGTAGCTTATAAAGTATTGCTGCCAAAAAGATTATAATAATGATTGAATAATCACGGAAAGTTAATTTATACCAGCACTTAGGGCTCGTTTGGTTGGTAGGAAAGTAAAGTTTTTTGGGAATATGATTTCTGGGGGAATGTGATTCTGAGGAAAATGATTACTAACAGAATCTTTATTCTGTGTTTGGAACATAACAAGGAAATTGTAATGATTCTCTTTTTATTATTGGATTAAATTTAAAGAAGAGTAGATAATTAAATATCTAAAATATATATTGTATCTTATTTCACACTATCAATATTTATAATTTTAAATTACAAACCATATAATGTGTAATTCTTCAATTTGCATTAGTACTATAGATATTGAATGCAACATATTATTTCAATTTAAATAAAATGATATGATTAAAAAATAATCAATTAAGGTAAATATTGTATTGGTGATCCAAATATTTTTTTTATTGAATTGAAAATCAAAATTATCTATATAAATATTTTTTTATTGAATTGGAAGTCAAA
Source organism: Perilla frutescens (assembly GCA_026008535.1). Taxonomy (NCBI): domain Eukaryota; kingdom Viridiplantae; phylum Streptophyta; class Magnoliopsida; order Lamiales; family Lamiaceae; genus Perilla; species Perilla frutescens. The sequence continues at coordinate 59,122,979 of BRKX01000004.1, read as the reverse complement.
ATTATCTATATTGACAATGGTATGGTCGTCGTTTAGTCCACAATGTTGTCTCAAAAATGATATTATTGAAATTTTGATAGAAATGCCAAAAAAATGATTGATAAAATTGAATTTTGGTCGTAATTTCTTTAATAAAAAAAAGTATCACATTTTTTAATTTATTTTTTTCACTTATTAAATTTTATATTTTTTCTATTTTATTTATTTTACTCATTTTTTTATTGAAATTTTTTAATCCAAACTTAGTATTAATAATTAAAAAAGTTAATAATAAATCTTATTTTTTCAATTTAAAAAAAAATCCATTTTTTTATTTTTAGTTAAAAAATATGAATCCAAACATAATAATAATTTATAAAAAAATAAATTATAATAATGAAGAAATCGAACAGTGAAATCATTTAACACCAGATTCCCAAAAATAAGGAAAAAGAATACCTAGTTGGAGTAGGTATTCAGAATCCAGGAAAGTTGCACAATTTTCCTTGTTTTAAGGAATGTGATTCCTTTCCATATTGCATAAAAAATGAACCAAACACAGTAATGTTAAAATAGGGAATCAGATTACTTTCCCAAGTCAGATTCCATGACAACCAAATGGGGCCTTAATGTATTCTTTCTAATATTAATTATTAAAAATAATAAAGTTTAGAGATATATTGATTTTTATATCTAAAGCTCCTGCACATTTCATGTTATTAAAGGTACACTTTAAATCTATCCTAAACAATATGAACTTGTATGCTTATAACCTAAATTAAAGTAATATCAAGAAATACATTAATACTTAGATATATTATTGTTTTCATCATTAATTCATTAATTAGTATCTGAGCGCTATTTTATTAGCAGTAAAAATAACTACAAGTGTATGGTGTAATTGTAATACGTAATGAGTAAGAGTATTATATTGCATCCACATGGATTGTAATGCAAATAACAATGTGAGTACTAAATCATAAACACCTCATTAATATTTAGATACTCAAATAGCAAAAGAGAGAACATGTAAATAAATATTCCAAAAACATAAACACAAATAACTTAAATAAAATAATTAATGAAAATGATGGATTCTAGAGGAGAGTTCATACAACGGCTTTTAGGACAAATTTATTGACTACTTAACCTTATTTAATTTATCAATGATGGAAAATCACTTAACTGTTATCAGACTGTTCTCACGAACATATATCATAATATAGAAATTAACATGTATTTCACTACGGTCGGTTGTTCACACACGTCATTACTCACAATCAAGTACATTTGACTTAAATTCCTATTCAACACTTGTTCACTTGGTCAGTCCTTCCAAGCATCTCATATCCCACTCATTAATCAGTCACAACTAGAATCTTTCAATTAATTAGCTTGCATACATATGCCGCTGCAGACTGCAGTCAACATATACATGAGAAATCCAAACTAGTAAACCAAATACCCAATGACAACCGAAAAATATAACTCAATAAATCAAACCATGAGATCCAATGCACTTACAAACCAAAGAATTCAATAAAATAATTACATAGACAACATGAATAAATCATGAACATAGTAAACAACATAATGTTCACCACTATAAAGAACTTAGAGTCTTCAATCTTGACGTAGCCAAAACCTCCGCTTCTCCAAAGCCTCTATTGTGCCTCCATAATTGTATACTTGTATATGCATTTGTATCTCTTTGTATCCCCTTTTGTACGACTCTTTTTTAATGAGTAGAGAGGGTATTTATAGTGTTGGATGGAACTCTAGGGTTAAAATGAAGTCCAAAGTGGTGAAATGTCTCAAAAATCCCGAACTGGGTTCGTCCGGATCGACTGGTGAGTCAAGTGGCTGGGTCGACCTCCGGGTCTGTTGGGATTTTTTTGAATTGTACCCCACATGATCTATTTGGATGTCATTAATCCTAAGCTCATATAAATTATAATTTTATATGTGACATTAATTATCTTATGTTGAATTAACATGCAAGTTCAATTTCGAAACTATTAGTGCGGAATATAGTTGCAATCGAAATTAACACTTACATCCGTTGTTGGGTTGCTCGTGGGATTAAAGGTATAATCCCGTTATTAATGAAGAATACGATGATCGATGATTTACTCTTCATGGTGTTTGAAAAGATCTCAGTCATAATTCTACTTCTTGATCTTCTGCTGTATTCCCGAAACTTGTTTAGATGTAGGGTGGGCTACAAACTACTAGTTTGTTTGGAAACCCTAGGAATTAAGAGAGCACAAATGGGTTGTATTACTTGTGAATTTTTGTGCCCTTCCTATTATAATGGAGGGGGCGAAAATTTCATCTCCAAACCCTAACGGGTTTGGGCCTCTAACTCTTATTGTATTCTCAGTCCATCATGGTTATATTAAGCTACAACATGGATCTAGAAAAATATTAAATTAACCTACTAATTTATTTAATTTCCAATATCCATAACAAGGATATAAATAAATAAATTAAGTATTATTTTTATTCCACTAAAGAAATAATACACTGACTTACCAATATAATACATATTTACAAATATGTTTAGTTCGGTCATTCTCCATGTAGAGGCCATATTTCTGCATAAGCCCAAAAACTAGGCCCACACCTATTTGAAGGATTAAGGAACCAAATAAGATTGACGTATCACGGTCAAAGTGTCTCGAGATCCATGTCTCGAGGTCCATGCCTCAAATCCTCAAAGTTTAAAGGTCTAGAAGCGAGAGTCCACGATCGAACAAACTCAAGGAGAAGACCAGGTCAAAGTATCCATTGAAGATGGCCATGACCCCGTCAAAAACCCTAAAATGGATAAGAGAGAATCCCTAAAATATCGGGATTCAGTTAGTATCTCACCAGTATATATATATATATGTGCTTCATAAACGGAAAAGAGAGAGAATTCACGCTGTACACACAACACTTTCAACTTCAGTCAAGTCATCGACATTCATCATACAGCTCTGCAAGCAAGCCATACACAAGGCTTCGTAATAGTGAAGCTTGACCCTCCACTTTTATGAAATTGCTCTTATAATTCTATCATTTATCCACTTTTATCTTAAATTAATTTGATTCTGACTTGAGCATCGAAGTCCTTCGATCGTCAACCCCCCGACGGTCCTTCGGCTTCACATGTTTTCTTTGTCTTGTAGATCGCCGGAGCCCGAACTCGAAGAACGATTAATTGTAGAGATTTTTGACCTCTACAGTTTGGCGCCCACCGTGAGGCTTCGATCGATCACTCTAAGGTGACAAACAACAGCCGAAAGGATGCAACGATCGTTTCTCAAGAAGCCTGAAAAGACGGAGCAACTGCGACCTCTTCACCTGAAAGCGATGGCGATGTCTCACGGTTTCTGCGTTCAATTCAGCGTCAATTGGATACCACCACAGTCAAACTTGCAGGGATTCGAACCAAGAACTCAACCTTAAAGGCTAGAGTCGAAGCTATTTCGCAACCAAACCTTTTCCCAAATGGATCTACACGAACTTAACTGTCCCCGCTCTCACGAACTCGCATGTCAAATGAACTCCAAGAGCAAGTACTTCTAAACTCGACACATGAATTAACTAACCATCTCAATGCAGGTACAAGCAAAGAATCCGTACTAAAGGGTAAGGGAAAAGAAGACTTTCCCATAGGACCCCCTCCTGGATTCGAAGATTATGAACTTGGATCGGAATCTGAGGTCGAGAAGAAGATCCAGCGATTGGAAGACATATTAACCCGAATACCGGGAGTACCTGCTCCGATTAGAAAAACTACACCAACGAGCTTTGCAGATTCCCCTTTCACCGACGAGATCAGCCTCGTAGAGATGCCCCCAAAGTTCACCTTTCCGAGCATAAAGCTGTTCGATGGCGCATCCGACCCCGATGATCATGTCGCCCAATATAAACAAAGAATGTTTACCACCACGATACCCCGACATGCCCGAGAAGCCAGCATGTGTAAAGGCTTCGGATCCAGCCTCGTCGGCTCAGCACTCCAATGGTTCATCAACCTCTCCAACGGAACGATCTCGTCGTTCGCCCAACTTAGCGACCTCTTCATCGAACAGTTTTCCAGTAGCCGCAAGATTGAAAAATGCGCCGACAACCTCTACACAGTCGTGCAAAGGACGGAAGAGCCCCTACGAAGCTTCATCAGAAGATTTAACAGAGAAAAAGTATCGATCCCCAACTACAACATCGATACCACGATCTCAGCTTTCAGAAAAGGCCTCAAGAGAGACTCCGACCTCTACAAGGAGTTAACCAAATACCCCTGCAAAACAATGAAACACGTGCTTGCTAAAGCTTGGGCCCAAATCAAATGGGAAGAATATGAAGCGAACTCATCCAGATCTCGCACCAAGAATGAGCATCTAAGAAAAAAGCAAAGAAGTAACAAGACAGATAGATTCAGAATGGATCCTTATCCATGAAACCCGCAATTCGATTCATGAAACATGCGAGGTTAAGAACCCCAGGTCGATAGAAGACTCCCAGAATACAGCCTCTGCATATCGCATTCGAAAGTAGTCCTAGCCCTCAGAGGACTCGGTCAGAATGTGAAATGGCCCGCGAAGATGAAAGCCCCAGACAACGAACGTGATAGGAGCAAATTCTGTGAATTCCACAATGACCATGGACATAAGACAGATGAATACATCGCCCTGAGGCTCGAAGTCACGAAACTCTTAAAGTAAGGATATCTTACCGATCTCCTAACTCCAAAAGGAAAAGAAACCTGGTCATGAAGGGAAAATAAAAAAGAAACACAGCCGCCCGAACCCCTGATGGTCGATCACACTTTGAACTGTATAATAGGCGGTTTAGAAGTGAGCAAAATTTCACAGTCCTCGGTGAAGAGACATTGTTGCTCGATAAAGTATAACGAAAACATCCCCAAACTTGCTAAACCAGGCAACCTCGTCACCCTCTATTTTACCAACAGAGAAGCTTCCGATCTCTCACACCCTCACCACAATGCACTAGTCATTTTCTTATTAATTTCTAATTGTTTGATTAAGCCTGTTCTTATAGAAAATGGGAGTTCCTCTAACGTGATCTTTTTTAGTACCTTAAAGGGCATACAGGTAAAAGAAATTGAAATTCTTAAAAGGTCAACCACCCTAATCGGTTTCAGTGGAGAGCATAAAGCCATAATGGGTGAAATCACACTTCCCACCTATATCGAGGGAATGAATATCTTCACCAAATTCCAAGTAATCGACACTCCCTTAGCCTACAATGTCATAATGGGGAGACCTTGGATCCACGAACTCCAAGCAGTGCCATCATCCTATCACCAGCTCATGAAATTCCCTAGACCCTGGAGAGTTCGTGAAGTCCGATGTGAACAAATAATAGCTCGAGAATGTTATGTCTCCACCTTCAAACACAAAGGAGCTATGGAAGTCAATCAAATTGAGGTCGGATCATCTTCAGCCAGTACCGAAAGTCATAGCTATGAAGAACCCAAAGTGGAAGACCTCGACAAAGTCCAAATACATCCCGATTTCCCTGACCATAAAGTGCAAATCGGATCGAGACTCACCGCGGAGATACGAGAACAACTAATAAGATTCCTCATTGAACACCACGACTATTTCGCTTGGTCTTTTGAAGACATGACAGGTATCAACCCCTCGGTTATAACACATAAATTACGGGTCGATCCAGACAAGACCCGGTGAAACAAAAAAGATGAAAGTTTTCCACCGAACAAAACAAAATCGTGGATGAAGAGATCAATAAACTAATTAAACATAGACACGTCGGAGAAGTACAGTACCCCGAGAGGCTAGCCAATGTCGTGGTATTGAAAAAAAAGGACGGCAAGAACATGCTCTGCATAGACTTCGCTGACCACGATCAAGCCTGATCCAGGGATTCATTCTCTTTATCTCACATCAATGTACTATTTGGCACAACAGTTGGAGGACGTTACATGTAAAACAGTATCATTTCTAAAAACCTCCAATGTCATTTTTCATTTTATGGTTATTCCTTTTTTAAGATGTATTTACTGACTTGAGTGTCAGGGTAACTAACAAAACCCCAAGCACAGGGGATCCCAACCCTCAAGGAGATAATAAGGTTATGACCCCAAAGTCGGCTTCGCAAACGAAGAGTAATGTATTTGTTTGTTATTTGCTTTTGGATTCCTGCTACTTATTTAAAGATTTGTTTACTGACTTGAGCATCATAATAACTAATAGAAACCCCAAGCATAGGGGGTCCTGATCCTCAAGGAAATGACGAGGTTCCGATCTCGAAGTCAGCCTCACAAATAAAGAAAACCCCAAGCATAAGGGTCCCAATCCTCTAGAATTCAACAAGGCCCTAACCGTGAAAAACTACAACTCAAAGATAAAATTGCTTCACAAAGTCAATCAAAAAGGTCCCAACACTCGACTTGGAATATAAGAGCGAGTCCCGAAGCTCAACTACGATCCTAAGAGGTGTGCTCGAAATTGTTGTTATTCATTTTGTCTAACTCGTATTCTACACGTATGTACTAACCCCTGCAGCTCGGATCATCTCAAAAACAACAAGATAAAACAGAATATGTAATGCGCCCACACACAATAGCAAAAGGATCAAAACATTGGAGTTAAAATTTGGCAAAAAGTCGAGTTGTCCAATTGCCTTCATGGAAGGAAACTCAAAAAGTATTTACATATAATCGTTTGTTTCAAAAGCACAAAAAAAGAGTTTGTTCATAAGAAGATCGAATTCAGGTCTCTTCACCAGCCTTGACACTATCAGCATCTTCAGCGACCTCACCCTCTTCCCGAACCTCCACCTCCTTTTTAACCCCAACATTGACCTTGGCAGCACGATCTCCCTCTTGTGTCTCGATTTCCTCCTCCGCTTCAAGGAAAGACAAGTTGAGATCTGGCATTTTAGCTTTAATGGCCTCAACCACCACTGCTCCACCCTCCTGGTAGAAGGCCTCCTTATAAGGTTTGAATTCTGTAGAATTGACCTACTTGTCGAAGTCAGGTGCTTCATCAGCTGCTATCCCAACCCTGAGCGATACCTTAAGTTCTTTCACCTTCGCACCTTCGCCTTAGAAACTGCCAGCTTCGCTAAAAGCTCATGCTCGGTCTTCACCTGAAGGTCGAGGCTCTTCTCTAGCTGAATTTGGGCCTCCGCTGCCATCGCCCTTGCCTTGTCCCTCTCAACCAGTAGAGAAGACTCTCGAGCTGCCATGACCTACCTCTCCTCGGCGATCTTCTCAAGTTCTTCAGATAACTTGACAACTTTCTTCTCAAGGCCCTCTTCATGGTTGGTGAGACGCTCTCGCAGCAGAAATTGGCTATAGAGGACCTGATGTTGAAAACCAAGCATGTATGTAAAAAAAATGATGAAAGGACAATATAACAGAAGTTTGAAGAAGTCACCCATGACATCTGGTCAAAGGAAAAAAAAACCTGTTGCTCGAGGCTTTCCTTCTCATAGTCCTCAGGCGTACCCTGACTAGCGATAGACTTTTGAACTTCCATGATGAAGGGTCGAAGAGGAACCCCTTTTGAGCCCGGATCAGAAGAGGTATGGCGGGAAGAACGCACGACCTCCACAATGACAACATCGCAAAGACCGGAAGGCAGAACTACCACAGTGCCAGGGCTTTGACTTTGGCGTCCGAAGGCCTTATCTTCAGCTTCGCCATTTCACCGATCAAAACTCAACCACCTCGAACCGCTTCAAACTCTCTAGTTTCGTTGGAAAGAAGGAAGGCTTTCTCAATATGAGTGGCTTCAGTACCAGAAGGGTCACGACGCGTGGGAAAGCCTGCGCAAAATAAGAAAAGTTGTAAGTTTCGAGTAGAAGTAAAAACATAAAAGTTCAGCTTCGAAATCCATGGGCATCACAAAACTCGGTAGGTACAATTTCATCAGAAGAAGTCCGAGTGGGTACAAAGACGAACTTCGGCTTCCAGTCTCCTAAGGAAGAGGGCAAGTTCGTTATCAGAGGGGGCCGATCCTCCACCCACTTCGTGAAGTAGTAGTAATCGGGCTGCCTCGCATTGGCCACTAATCAGTAGGCCGCGTGCCATTCTCCGATGTTGGGTTCACCAAAGCCTAGCTTCTCCCACAAGTAGTACATGCCCAACATGTGGAACCACCCAATCGGGGTAATTTGGGCAGGAGCTATACCATAAAAATGCGCTATTTTCACAAAGAAAGGGTGAATGGGAAACCCGACCCCCTTTTCCGCCACCAGCATGTAAAATGCCGTAAAACCCGGTGGAGGACGATAGGCTCGATCACTAGGACCAGCAGATTGAACCTCTACACCCGCGCCCACACCAGCGGTGAGGTCAACCTCTTCAAAAGATCGTCGTTTACTTGGGGAGAAATCTCTAAGGCTTTGAACCTCTCATAGACCACTTTGATATCCCGAGCTTGCTGTTTTCGACTTTTGGGCTGTTTTCCCTTCACCATTATTGTACCATGTTTGATAATCACCGACCACCCGACTGCCCGAGGATAGACGGCCGACGATCTCCTCTTCCTCCCCTTTTCCGTGACTTTAACTATCACGGGAGAGTCAGAACTCTCCGATTGCTCTGACACGGGGCCTTGTTCTACTTTATCACCTCCGTAACACCTCATTTCCTCAGTATTGGAATCCCCACTCGCACTCATGATAATAGTATTTCCAAAGTTACAGCAAAGCAATACCGACCAAAGATTGAACCCGAATCCTAGAATTTCTTCGCCTACCTAAGAGTTCTAAAAGCTTTAAGATACCAAGCACCTCTTTCAAACACCCAGAAGAGCAACACCAAGAAATCTAAAACCTGGACCAGACTAAAATCCAAGAAAATCTTAACCTCCTTTCTCCTAAAACCCCCTAATTCCACCGGAAAATATCTGCCGGAAAAATTAGCAAACTCTAAAATAACCGCAAAAACCCTCTAAACATAGCCCAGAAATTGAATATATCCTGAAGTTTCAAAGGACTCGCTACGATTCTAACAAAATATATCAAGCATTCCAGAATTCTATATTTAAGATTTCTAAATGATTTGTTTACAGCATAAGTTTGAAAAAGGGGGAAGCGAGTGGGTATCCTGAAGGATGGCGAAGCAAGCAGCCGATAAATTTCTCGTAAAGCCTCCAGGCAGTCCTGGGCACGAGAAAAGAGGAGACAGTTAGCGGAAAAAGTGGAGTAGAATTTTCCTGAAGGTTTGAAGGATTGATAAGGCTTATTGCAAAAAAGCTGTTTGAAATTAGGAAAAACCTTTGAAATTCTGAAAGAAATTAGAAGAGAGGGAACTGTTTCCTTGATATTTGAAATTCTAGAAAGGGATGGCGTAATCTGAATGTAGGTGTCCCCATCTAACAGCCATGAAGTACCTAGGGAATGGGAAAAGTAGAATCCGTACCTAAGGCCCTGCTCCTCCAGGACCTGCCTTCAGGTCTGGAGCTCCATGAGGTCATATCTCACGACCTCTTAAGCTCTCCCAGGACCTGCCTTCAGGTCTGGGGCTCCCCGAGGTTTGCTCTCATGACCTCTTAAGCTCCCCCAGGACCTGCCTTCAGGTCTGGAGCTCCACGAGGTCTGCTCTCACGACCTTTTAAGCTCCCTCAGGACCTGCCTTTAGGTCTAGAGCTCCACGAGGTCTGCTCTCACGACCTCTTAAGCTCCCCCAGGACCTGCCTTCAGGTCTGGAGCTCCACGAGGTCTACTCCCATGACCTCTTAAGTTCCCCCAAGACCTGTCTTAAGGTCTAGAGCTTCACAAGGTCTACTCTAATAAATTCATGAGCTTCCTCGGACCTACCTTAAGGATCAGAGCTTACGGAATAGGATTTTATTTTAAAACCTGTTGTCCCGCTAAGGACTCATCTTCAGGCATCGGTTTGAGATCAAACGGGAATTCAGAATTCATAATGTAGAGTGAAATCGAATTAACAATTAAATTCTGAAATTTATTATCCGATCCTTGAGATACAAGAATCAAGTAATGAAGAGCTAACTGTAGAGGCCATATTTCTGCATAGGCCCAAAAACTAGGCCCACGCCTATTTGAAGGATTAAAGATACAAATAAGATTGACGTCTCATGGTCAAAGTGTCTCGAGGTCTATGTCTCGAAGTCTACCCCTCGAGGTGCATGCCTCAAATCCTCGAAGTCCAGAGGTCTAGAAGCGAGAGTCCATAATCGAACAGACTCAAGGAGAAGACTAGGTCAAAGTGTCCATTGAAGATGACCATGACCCCGTCAAAAACCTTAAAAGGGATAAGGGAGAATCCCTAAAATATCGAGATTCAGTTAATATCTCACCAGTATATATATATGTGCTTCATAAACGGCAAAGAGAGAGAATTCACGCTGTACACACAACACTGTTAACTTCAGTCAAGTCATCGACATTCATCATACAGCTCCGCAAGCAAGCCATACACAAGGCTTCGTAATAGCGAAGCTTGACCCTCCTCTTTTACGAAATTGCTCTTATAATTCTATCATTTATTCACTTTTATCTTAAATTAATTTGATTTTGACTTGAGCGTCAGAGTCCGTTCGATCATCAACCCCCCGATGGTCCTTCAGCTTCACGTGTTTTCTTTGTCTTGTAGATCGCCGGAGCCTGAACTCAAAGAACGATTAATTGTAGAGATTTTTGACCTCTACACTCCATGTTTAAGATATAATGTCCATTAATTAATTATGTAAGCTTCTAACAACTATAATTAATTAATATCTTGTTTCGAGAGTAGTACCAGACGGCTTCCGTATCATGTAAGAATAAATTAATATTCTATTTGCAGGGCTTCCATGACCTTTATGCTTCCTCAAGGGGATATCATCAACCTGGCGTACCGAGACACAGTGGCCATATATAATGCACAACCTATCATATATGTAAATATCACTCCCAAAATATCGAGGTTGTTGATCCTATCAAAGAATCTCACTCATTCATAAATCAAAGCATTCAACACAACATATATATGTCCGCCAATATATATGGGTTAAGAATCTGAACTCTGTGGAACTTTATTCTCTTACTTAAGGTCAGAATAGAGAATAGTATTCTATCGTGATCTTCCTCAATACACAGGCCAGTGTACTAGAATAATCAGTTAGTTGAGATAAACTAACTATTAAATTATTCTACGGTGTATGGTGGGTTCAGAACTATCTAAGCCGTGAGCCTTTTAATACAATGTGAGAAATCCGATGATATGATTTTTATGGTGTGTTGACTCACACCATATCATCTACAATGCAAGTATGTGGAACGTGCAATTAAATATAAGAATAATTAAATGCATACAGTGACTGCAATAATTATTCAATCTACATCATCTTAATATTGTTTAATATATACAAGACAAGCTTTATAGTATACAAAACCAACAAGGTCAACCCGATTATGTGTATTTTGTGAAGGACTGAGTCGACTGGTGGGTCGATCGGGCTGACCTTGCACACGCAGACTTCACTAAAATGGTCAGTTCTCACTCGTTTCTCGTCCGATTGAGCCGATTTAACTTACACAATGCAGCTAACTCAATTCTCCATCTTCCTAGGCTCTTCAATCACCCATTTGGATTACCTTGAATTATTTTTATCAATTCTCATGGGCTTTGCTCCTTAAATCTGGTCTAAGAGCCTAATTGGTCCCTCATTTAGCTCTCCAAGAACATACTTGATCATTTTGCATCAAATAATCATCAAATTCACCATTATTACTACAAAACTCACAAATACATCAAAAATCCAAAGTGATAACATAATGAGCATTAAAGTTATGAAAATCACACAACTTATCAACTTAAACATCATCAATTTATATCCAAAAGTTGTGTAAATACACAGTTGTCAGTATCTATTTGTTGTCAATATTATCACTATAGTGTAAAGTATACCACGAAAAATATATTTCGTTGATTTACATACATGCTATATATATTTTAAACTTACTTGTAAGCGTAAAATTAAAGTTAAAATATGATCTTATAAATAATATCTAAATAATTATTTTTTCACCGGTCATTTTTGAATATTAATTCTATGCTCTTATAATTATATCAAATAAAATTTTATCTTTGATTTCATAAGTTGAGAATCAAATTTTGATAAAAAAAAAAGTAATTTTTTTTTGCTGACTTGTTTTTATGATTTGAATCACATGGAATAAATTGTGATATAATTTTACAAATTAATAACTTTAAAAATAATTCATCATTAATACAAGAGGAAATGTGAAATCACGTATCCCTAAAATTTACACTCCATTGTGAATCACCCGTATTCATTATTTAGGTGCAATTAAGTTCAAATTTAGTTATAAATGGTGCAAATAAAACCACTAAGATCTAGAGTTTATGGTGCTCAATAATTTGTTTATATTATAATTAACTATTAAAATATAATATATAAGAAAATTAAATATAATTTGAAAGGTAAAATTGCAAGATGATTGGAAAATGCAAGATGATTGGAAAAGTCATGTCATATTCTTGTAGTGTTAATTTGAACTCCAATAAATTTCACCATCTAAAATACTCCAAAATGAATCCAAAGTAAACTTGGTAAAATTAAGTAATAAAATATACTCCAAAAAGATTCATTCAAATAAATAACACAATGCAATAAAATTATAATACTTATATATAGTTAAAATTTGCATAAGAAACTACATATAAAATATGGACCCCATTAAAATACATGAAACTTCTATGCTATACACACACACACACACACACACACACACACACACACACACACACACGAAATATATTATTCTTCTTTTTAATTTTAGGGATCAATATTTTAGTTTTATGTACAATACAATCTAATGGAAAAATTATAAAAAAAAAACACCAACAATAATATTCATACATCATATATAATGTGGTGAAAATAGAAATCAATCTCGATTTAAAATGACTGGTCGGGAGTTTAAAAATGAGTACTGGTCTGGAGTTTCATTTTCTTTAGAAATTGAGAATTAATATAAACTCTTAGAATCAATATCTGAACAATGATTTTCTTGTCAATCTATAGTAGTGATGTTAAAAAAAGTAACCATAATAAATAACTTTTAAGTAGTTTAGTAAGTTTTTTTTTTAATAAATTATTGGAGAATCTTTAGAAAATTTACATGCAATTATTAATAAGTACATAAAATAAAGAATGAAAAAAATATTAGAGAACTCTTAATTTCTTAATTTATTTTGTATTTATCTTTAAAATAGTATAATAAATGTAAATAAAAATAAAGTATCACATGTCCAATTAAATTGGATTACTAAAATCTACATTCTAATTAATTGTGTCATTTTGTTTTTAATACTATAAAATTATTATAATACTCTATAGCACAATATATTCTAAACTAATCTTTTTCCTAATATGTAGCTGGAATATAATAGTGAGTAAAAAATTTTATAGTTTCTAATATGAATTATTGTATACATGTTTGTGATATACATGCTGAAAATTTTGTAGAAAAACTTAATTTATATCGAAACTTGATGTGTTCTTTCTAATGTTACTTATTGAAAATAATAGAGTTTAGAGATATATTCATTTATATATCTGTGACTCTTATATTCACGTTATAAAATATACACCTATTATATATATATATATATATATATATATATTATTTTCCTGAATTTCAATGATAGAAAATAATTCTATATTGTATTAAAAGGTATGAAACAATATAATGAATTCGATGTTTGATGTTTGAAGGTTATTGCAGAATTTGTTCAACCAGATAAAACAATTATAATGATAAATAACACTTTAACAAATTTTACTTTCACGCATGTAAATAGGTCATTAATTACATATATGACATATGGTAATTAATTAAAATACAAAATTAAATTAATTCAAATTGTACTTTAATAAGTAATTGGTTTAACAATTGTGGGCTCCAATGAATATTTATAAACCTACTTGGTTATGCATAATAAATTAATTAAGTATTTAATTATGTATCATATAATTCTACATGTTGTAAGTCTACAATCAATCTCCAAGCTATAAAAAAAAGTATATACATTATTTTATACAATATTCATCAAGTTTTTTTTATTTAATCAACCAACTAATATAAATCATGAACTATAATTGTTACTAATTATGATCAACCATTTTGAATCATAACATAGTAATGTGGAAATTTGTTTATATTATTAAATTATATAAGTACTTTCTTTTATTTAAATCATAAATTCTGAATTTGGTATTAGATTACAATTGTAGTTGTTTCATTTGAATAAATCGTAAAAAAAATATTTTTCCAATTATGTTCATTGTTATTTGTTTATAGTTGGTCATCTTTGAATCTGTGTCAAAAAACTGTATAACGAGTCTGCCAAAACTTTAAACATATAAGCAATAATGTATAGTTTTTTTATATATGCTGATCTTGTTTGCCAATTAACCTAAAAATTTGATATAAATTAATTAGAATCGTAATAATATTATTATAATATATTATTCTCATAGATTAGTTAGGAATATAATAGTAATATATTATTATATTAGATTATGTAGATTAATTAGAACTGTAATATTGTTATAATAATATATATTAGATAATTACATTATTGCCTTTAAATAAAATAAAAAATAGAGTTATAATAGGTAAACTCAAAATTGTAAGATAAGCCACTTTTTATATTAGTATAGATATATTAACTTATTTGAAGGGGATAAATAGTTGTCATGTTATTGCTTATAGAATTATATTAACCATACTTGTTACGGTTGCATTTGTAGAACAAAGTTTTTCAAAATTGAAGATGTTGAAATCTTATTTGTAGCTGATCATGTCACAAGAAAGATTGATTAGGTTTGCTTTAATATTCATTGAATATGATTTGCTAGAAAATATTGATTATGAAAATAATTATTAATTAGGTTGCTTCAAAAAAAAATGCTAGAAGAAGTATGTTTAATTAAATGATATTGTTTAGAGTAAATTTATTTATTTTGTTTCAAGATTGTTCGAAGATGATAGTTGATTCATGAGTTAGATGATTTTAAAGTCTTCAAGAATTTATGCAACGTAAAAAAAACAAAAGAAAAAAAAAATCCACACAAATTTACAAAAGTATGAAATGAATCTATGAAAAAAAATGAAATAGTACTATTGATGTAGAATGTCTAAATTGTTTAAAATGTGAATCATACTCACAATAATCTTTTCTTGATTGTAACATTATAAAAGTTATATTGTATATGTAAATGAGATTATATAAATTTCTTTGAAATTTGATCTATTCCACCAATTAATATATAGGTGGTATTCAAATTTATTTGACTTGATATCAAACATTCAAAGTTAATATTAAGTCATTTTGGCAATCAATAGTCGATTGGTTAATTTAAAATTAACATGTATACGATTTTTTGGGTTTCTCGTTGGTAATTAATATATGAAAACTAATAATACCTGAGGAAATATAATATGAATATATATAGGAATTAAGTCATCGAATATTAATTGACCTAAAATATCACCAACTTTATCCTTATATATTCTCGTTTCAAACATGAAAACAAAATGTAACACCAAAAAAAAAGCATAACACTAATAACACAAAGTTACATTTTGGTGAAATTACAATCTGGAATCAAAATTGGGCGAAATTTAAATTAATGTGGCCGTCAACTAGTACATGTGTATAATTGTCTAGTAACATTCTATCAGTTACATTATCTATATATTTACTAGTTAGTCGGCCTTGTCAATTTTAATATTGTCCAATTTTGATTTTATATTGTAATTATGTGCCCGTGTGTTATTAGCGTTATGTTTTAAAGTTCATATTTGAAATCGAAATTAATGTTAAAGTTCATGATATGTGGCTGGTTAACCAATTAATAAAAAGGATGTAATAATAACAAATAAAATAATTGATGTAATAAGCAAACACATTGACTCGTTACATTACAAGCTCTCACAAGTACACAAAGTGTATATATATGTAGCATAAATTACAATATAATTATGTGTTAATATATATTAAGTTATTACATTGGAGAGGAAACTAAATAATTAGGAAGAAATCATGAAATGCTAGTATGGATCAAACATGATTTTGTGGGTTCAGAGCAACTACTTCCAGTGGCGAAACCAGAATTTTTTTTTCTGGGGCGGGGCTACACAGTTATCTACGGAACTACTGTCTCCTTTGTATTTCATACTATGTGTGCACGATAGAGAGAGAATAGTGAGTAAGAGATGGTTCCAACTTTTTGCATTTAATATCATTTTTATAAACATCTTAGAGGGATGTCATTTCACTAACATGACTAAATGGTTTGACTAGTGGAACACATTTTTAAATAAGAAAATTAATATTCATGAACAAAATTCAAAATTCAAAATATTTCAATTGAAAAGTACACAAAACCACTCCCAATTTATTTGAAAAAACTCTCCACATTCTACATAAAAAAAAATCAAAATAAATTCAATAACAAAATAAAGAACTACAAAAAAATGACTAATAATTTATAAGAGAGAAGATACATTTAAATTGGATGAAAAAAAGAATAAAAAAAACATTTATCTTTGTTGGTGTTTTGTTTGTCAAAATAGACATTTCCATATAGTATTTATAGTTTTTTTATGGTTTATTTTAACTATCACATTTGTAACGTACATTTCTCAATTCTATATTCAATATTTTTGTATTATTTTTTCTTTCTCAACAATTGTTTTCTTCCTCAACAATATTATCTGTACCACTGTCCACGCCCAACACAACATATGTTTTTGTCCAAAAATCAAGATCCTCCATGACTTCCGACCTTATTCTTTTCTTCGTTTTAGCACTGACATCTACAGGGGCAGATTCGCAACTCTTTTTCTTCGTTTTCCTCCGGCGACAGTGAGGGGGCTGAGATACAAAAAGTTCCGACAATCCCTACTAAAACTGAGGCAACTTTCCGGTTAGAGGACTCATTTGCAATCGTATTCATCCATTGATGAAATAAGGATGATTGTTACAACCGCTCCAATTAACATTGAAAAATCTGACCCGTTTTTCAACACCTTACTTATAAGAAAATAGGTCTATTATTCTTTGGGGACAATCGTATTCGTCCAATTTATTTTATAAGATATATGACCTTATAATTTTTATTTATTTTTTATTTTAAAAAAAGCTTAGTAATTGTTGTAAGCTTTAGAAATGTCTTGTAAATTTATCCAAAAACACACGACATAGTATTATTATTCTTTTTTCATTTTCAATTAATTCAAGTCTTTCGCTTCATAATAAAATACAAGACTTTTAATCTCGATTTGTGGGGTATAACTCTACCCCTGAAATAATAATAATAATAATAATAATAATAATAATAATAATAATAATAATAATAATAATAATAATAATAATAATAATAATAATAATAATCATCATCATCATCATCATCTATATATATAATAACATACTTCCACAAGCTCTATTTTCCGGCTCATATGTTGAAGGACATTTTAGTCAATTTGTGATAAAATTTTAAATATGGATTTATCTTGATGGGGATTCAATTTGTGATGAGTTTTCTTTATAAAAATTTAGTAAATTTGATGATAGTATTAATTATACTCGGACTAGTGTTGGAGAAAGGAGTGGGCCGAGTGAAGGCCATCAATTATGCCGCCCAACTGATCGTCGGAGTTGCGAACTCCGTGTTGATCAAGTTAGGGCCATATGAAGGAAGGACAAACTTGTCCGTTGTGACAATGGATGATTTCAAGCTCATCATCGGGCTGGATTTCTTACGAGACACAAAGACGGCGGTGATGGTCCATGTGGGAGCCCTCATGATGATGGGCAACAAACTCTGCGTGGCCCAGACAGTGTCATCTAAGATGAGTTCAAAGCCGTTGTCCGTCATGCAATTTGTGAAAGGGTACCAAAAGAATAAACTATCCTTCTTGTGCACCTTCTGGATCGAGGAAATTGAGGAAAAGTCAGGAAAGATCCCCGAGGTCATGAAGAGGATCCTTTGGGAGTTCGAAGATGTCATGCCTGACGAGCTGCTGAAGAAACTTCTACCAAAGAGGGCAGTCGACCATGAGATTGAGATGGTACTGGGCACAAAGCCTCTTACCCGAGCACCATATCGAATGTCATATCCAGAGCTTGAGGAACTCAGGAAACAATTGAAGGAGTTGCTCGAGAGTGGGCTGATCCGGCCTGCAAAGTCCCCATATGGTGCCCTCGTACTGTTCCAGAAAAAGTCAGATGGCACCCTACGGATGTGTTGTAACTACTGCGCCCTAAACAAACTGACGGTCATTGGTGACGGATTACTTTGATCGCCTAAGCCGGGTAAAGTATTTTTCAAAGATCGATCTCAGATCGGGTTACTGGCAGGTCCAGATCAAGTAAGGAGATGAGTTCAAGACAACCATCATGACAAGGTACTGGGTATACGAATACCTGGTGATGCCTTTCGGCTTGACGAACGCCCCTACCACTTTCAGTACCTTAATGAACCAGGTACTCCACGAGTTCCTAGATAAATTTGCGGTGGTGTACCTTAACAATATTGTCATCTACAGTGAATCCCTAGATGAGCATCTGGAGCACCTCCGCAAGGTATTCACTAGATTAAGAGAGCACGAGCTTTATGCTAAGTTGTCGAAGTTCTCGTTGGCCAAGACATGATCGAATTCCTGGGCCACATCATCGAGACAGAAAGGATTCGCATGAATCCTAAGAAGATCCAAGCCATTGAGGATTGGAAGCCACCAGAAGATGTTCATGGAGTGAGATCGTTCTTTAGGCGGCTAACTACTACAAGTGATTTGTGAAGGGGTATTCTGAGATTGCCCACCCCTTGACGGATCTAACAAAGAAAACTAAGGTGTGGGAGTGGACGCCACAAGCACAAGCGGCCTTCGAGAAGTTGAAGAAGGAAATCATGAGAGACCCCGTGCTCACACTCCCCGACCTAACAAAACCTTTCGTCATGGAGACGGATGCTTCTGATTTCACCCTCGGTGGAGTGCTAACTTAGGAAGCACATCCCGTGGCTTTTGAGAGCCGAAAGCTGAAGGAGACATTACCCAGAGCACAAGTGATGTGATTGATATTTCTCTACTTAAAGTTTTAAAACTCCATTCAAACTATCGACTTGCAAGTGTACAAGCGAATGCAATATAGGGCGAAATGAGGTCAAACTCACGGGGAGTTAAGATGACTCAAGACATGCAAGCATCACATTCATACCATTTTACAAGTCAAGCAATACGAAAACATGGATTTGTTGTAGTTTTTACTCTAGACAAGAAATTAAACAATTCCTTGAAATAACGAAAATAAGGACAATACAATCACAAATGCGATAAAAGAGAGTAACAAATAAAGAAAGGGTCCTATGGCAATGCTCATCAACACGGTTATCGGATTTTAGGATTAAAATTCATATT
Organism: Perilla frutescens; assembly: GCA_026008535.1. Taxonomy (NCBI): domain Eukaryota; kingdom Viridiplantae; phylum Streptophyta; class Magnoliopsida; order Lamiales; family Lamiaceae; genus Perilla; species Perilla frutescens. The sequence goes on along the minus strand of BRKX01000004.1, from coordinate 59,103,557 downwards.
AGCACCACTCATGATTAGTACAAAAATAATCATAGACTCTCTCGAGCTTCTAAGATTTAATTGAACAAAATGAGAATTTTCCTATCTCTAGGATTAAATTCCAATTTTCTCAAATTAGGCACAATTAATCACCCAAAACCAACTAGGCATAAAATTCTCATTCAATACCAAATTGGACTCATAAATCAATTTCACATGCTAAATAGCTCTTCTCAAAGCATATTTACTGTTGGTCCCGGTGCGAGCCTTTGTCAGTTTAGAGAAGGGGGGGTGAATAAACTGACTTCAAAAACTTTGAACAGATGTGGAATAGATAGGGCCCTGACTCGCTTTTGAGATTTATCTGTGCTGACTGATCAGTTGAGTAAAGCTGACAGAGGCTTAGCTGGTGAGCTGATCAGTTTTCAATTGATAGCTAGAAGACGTGGCTGAAGCTTGTCAGTTCAGTCTGTGTGTGTAAATATGTGCAGTTAAAGAACTTGCAAAAACTGGAGAACAATAAGAATAGCACACACAAAGATTTATAGAGGTTCGAAGCTTCCTGCTTCTACGTCCTCTTTTTCTTCTGCAGAAGGGCAATCCACTATGCAAGAGTAAAGTTCCTTTATTACAATTATATAGTGAAGAATTCCTGTTGGACCTGAAAACGGCACCCTTCAACCCGAGCGCGACCTCCTTTCTAACTGTTGCTGTCCCGGAAGAATGGACCTGTCGGTACACGCTCCTCCTCAGCCGGTTTCTGGGTCGACAGCTCACACTTACCGGTCCCAACTGCTCGCTGAGACTTTAGGTGCTATTTTCCGTCTTTACACGATTTTAGATCTCACTCGATCTTCAAGAGAACAGTCTTGAATCTATTATCAACCTGGAGTGCTCCTTTCTCTTGAACTGGGTGGTTGATCTTTTAGGACTGTACTGAGAAGTTTTGCTCTTGCTGGAATTCTGCGTCAGCTTAGCAGCTTGCTTGACTTGAAGCATGCCTTCTCAGTATGAGACTTTTCACACTTTGAGAATTATAAGCTTTGAGCTGTAGAGAGAGAGAGAGAGAGAGAGAGAGAGAAGAAACAGCTCGTTATGCAAAATAGCAAAGTCAGATTGGAGAAAGTCTTGGCCAAAATTGATTTCACCCTCTTTAAAAAGATGAGTGAATTTTGACCGTTATGAATGGTGATGTTTAGAAATCACCGACAACAATTTAATGCTTGTAGCCGTTTTGAAGCTCTTTTTAATGAACTAGCCATTTTGACTTTAATATTCCCTGCTCTCAGATCATCAGGATCTTATAAAGATTTCTTGATAAGATCTTCATTAACTGCTTGTTAGTAGGAGCGGGTGACTCAGCTGACGGGCTCTCAGCTATCTCAGCTTTCGGCTCTGAGTTTGTTCAATTGGCAAATCTTCAGCTGCCTTAAGCTTCTATCATGATGTAGTCTAGTTCAGCTGACTTATCAGCTTCCACTTCTAGACTCATCAGTTGGCTACTGATTGAGCTTTTACCTTTTCTTTCTCTGAACTGATCTATGGTCAGTTGAGTGAAGGCTCAAAGCATTCAGAGCAATTTTATCAGTAAACTCATCTTTGATCAGTTTAGGATCGGCTCTGACTGATCTATGATCAGATCAGTTTCAGCTTTCAAGCTGACTCTGTTCATCAGTCTATCCTGGCTTTTTGCTAAGACTGATGATCAACTCATCTGTGGGTGCCTACTAGTATCCAAGGTTCTCTTCCCCCTTTAGAGCTTATCCCAAGCTTTGAGGAGTTTACTCTAACTAGCTTGATCAAGGCAACCTGCAAGCTGGTTGACCATGCTTCTGAATAGATGTCTCTCATCTCAGCTTGAAGTCTTATTTGGTCATTATCCTTGATTTCCAGCTTGTTATAACCTACAGTTTTTCATTAAATCATCACACATGTTTTGACATTTCATAAAAACCGTTATTTGGGATTTTCCCAACAATTTTCCTAACATTTACCACAAAATCTAACTTAAGACGGCCAACCCTAGCTAGATGCAAACATAACATTGATTCATGAGAATAAGAAGAGAGGATCATAACATGCTTTTTCACCCAAAAATCCAATATCAAATGCTAAATCACATTACCCTAGGATTGAAAAGATTTAGCTAATCATGCTTGAAACAAAATAAAAATAAAAATAAATGAGAGAAAGAAATATCATAAGCATAGATAAGAGTAAACCCGGAAAGGTGATCAATAATCTTCAAACTTCAAATTATCTTCTTCCAAATTTCTTCAAGAACTCACTACAAAATTTTCTCTCAACTTACACTTCTATTTTTGGGGGGCTAGATATTGAATGATACCCTAATTTTCAAACCAAGTTTGATATTTATACTACACAATTATCGTCTATTAAAAATAAAATGAAAATGGAACAAAAATTGCAAAATCAGGACGGAACAGGGGGGCGCGACTCGGGCTCAGTCGCGCCCCTTGACTCGTGATCGGACCGCGCCTGGAGTGGCACAACCGAGCTGGTCGCACCAGGTCCCTCTGAGTAGGGCCATGCCTGAAAACACACTTTCAACCCCTCTGATTGGACGCGAGGTTGCGCCTCCACTGTGCCCATGTCGGGCCGTCCTCGGGTCGCGCCAGGTGGTGCGACCGAGCTAGTCGTCCCTGGCTTGTCTGAGTTGGGCCGCGCCTGGCTGCTCGCTTTCGGGGCCTCTGCATGGACGAGCACTCGCGCCTCTTCTGTACTCGGGTCGCGCCAGCTTCGTGCCTTGGAGTCCCGAACCGCTCGAGTTGCCCTGAAGATACACAACTGCGTTAAAATTCAATTATTACACAACTAGACGGAAAACAACATTAAAACAGTGAAATAAAGGAAAAGAATATCTAAAACGCACGGGTTATGCTCGGAAAAATGGGCAAAAATCCCGTTTGTCAACTCCCCCAAACTTAAACACTTGTTTGTCCCCAAATAAGAAATAGAAACACAAGGAATCAACATATACAAACATAGGGGATTTTCAAGCCTTATTGCCTCAGAAGAAACAACTAAAGCCATGCAATGCAAATGAGATGAAATTTCTACAAGCATAAAGATCAAATTATGAAACTTCGGCTCCCCTCTTTTAGTTAAAGAATCAATCACACAAATAAACCTCACGGGGGTCAAGAAATGCATATTTTCACTCAACATCAAGCAATACTAACATGCAACCATATGCTTGCAAAATAACTCAATATCATCACAATATGTGCTAGAAACACGAATCACATAGGTCTTTTTGGTTAAAGCGTTCAGCTCTTTGGACGGGTAAGAAAATATAAAGAAGAGTGGCTCCAATTCAAGCCCATTCCTAATACAAATCTAAGAAAAGCAATCTACAAAGCTTTCATCTACCCTCCTTAAATTTACTTGGGGATTTTGTAGCAATAAAACGGACAATCCTTAACCTACTTTTGGTTCACTTCTCCTATAAAAGTTTGTTCACTTTCAAAACAAGAGCTAGAGTGATCATTTGTTTTTCTTCTATTATTTTTCTATCTTCACTCTAGTGTTTCCTTACTAGTTCTAGGAGAAGGACTCACTTTAAATTCATCAAGGCTAAAATCATATTTATCATTCTTGAAACACTTCACGTTTTATGCTCCCAAGTTTTTATCATTCCAAGCCTACTATTTTCATCAATTCCCACTACCTTTGACTTTTCAACAAAAAGGATTTCTATCATAGCTCAAAAGGGGCGGACAAAGGATGTGTTTCATAGCAAAAGAAAATTTTAGGCTCAATTTTTTTTTTCAAGAACCGTCTTAGGTCATCTTCATGTTTCTTTAAGCACATACGTAATCATACGAGTTTGTAGAGCAAGTTCTAGAGATGCTAGCATTGTTGAAGAAACTCTCAAGCAAGGAAAATGATATGGCCCAAATCTCACGTGATATGCAAGATATGTCAAAATTCCATAATTCAATCTACATGCCAATCACTAATCACTCATTTTCATGCATGATTTTTCAAAAAAATTTGCACAAGTTTTTATCATCATAGGCAAGGTTAAACAAACCCCTAATCATGCTCAATCTCAACCTACTTTTCTCTACTCATACAACAAGGACAAATAAATGCTCAAAGATAGGAAAATATCAAAACAAGATTTACACCCAAATCCGAGCATAACTTATTACATAGCCCAAATAAAATCCTAACGATCAAATATATCAATACAAATCAATGGGGCTATCAAATACTCCTAAATAAACATACCAAAGTATCCAAATAACATAAAACAGATTGTTCATAAATTGAAATTGTTCATAAAAACTGAAGACTAGAGCTCAACGGGTCACCACTAACATATTCCCTCTCCTAAACTTGCACCATGAGAGAGGGAAACTTAGTTCCTAGAGCGGTCTTGGTCTGGAGGTGGCTACTGTGGCTGGTACAGAGGATAGGGCGGAAATGGATACGAATATGGAGGATATTGCTGGAACTGTTGAGGAGGCCGCTGTGAAGATGAGCTCGGTCCACCCCACTAGCGCATCATACCTGCAAAGTCATTAAAACCAGATTGAAAAGTATTAAAACTTTCTTGCAAGCGCTGAATCTCTGCACTGGTCCTTGTGAAGCGGGAATCGATGTGTGACTAGAGGTTGGAGAATCTCGAGTCCAGCACCTCATGCATGCCCATAAAACGGGCCTCAATATCTCCTCCAGGTGCGTAAATCTCGTGTTGAATGTCTCATGCAGCCTTGTAAAGTACATATCCATTTCCGTGAGCAAATCCTCAATTCTGGAGGTCATATCCACCCGCATATTCTCCATGTTGGTCGTCATCTCCGTCAGCATTCCTTCCATATTGCTGAACCTCTCCTCCTGCACATCCTCCTTTGATCTCCTAGCTACTCTCAGTGCTTGAGATGTAGATGCCTCAGCTTGAGAAGGCCTTCATTGAACGGCATCAATCACTATCATCAGGGCACGATGCTCTGGCGTGCTCATCATCTAATTCCTCTGATCATCATAAGTGGTGATAGATGTGAGATTGGGATTAGGGAGAGGGAACTAAACGCGGTTCTTCAATAGGAACTGGTATGGCAGGGGAGCGATAGACCCAATCATCTGGGCATTGCGGAGGTATTGCAAGTTGATTCTCCTGGACCTGGGCACAGCCACAAAGTTGGAGAGATCCACATCCAAGGCTCTAGCAATTGGGGTGATCAAGCCCCCAATGCAAATCTTCTCACTGCCCGGTGCAGCCTGTCTCTTGTACTAAACTAAAAAGTGAGCAGCAAAGTCCACGTTGATTGACTTCAGCATGCACCAAATCATATGGATTTTCTGGGTGCGGAATCCACTGTTTTCGTGATGGACAAGAACGGTGGAGGAGAGAACCCTCTGGATGTATCTGAATACCGGATTCTAGATGTGGGAGGCTTTAGCCTTGCTCGAATCATATCAGACCATCCTGGGATCAGGGTCCATGATACGCCTCCAAAAGTCCTCAAGGCGAAAGATAGGATGTGGGTGGAAGATCCCATCACGTGGGGTGCCAAACATGCGGTTCATCTGATCCATAGTAAAGCGTCTGTTTTGGTTTCCTAGACGAAACTTGCACCAAATGGGCCCCCTTCTGTGTGTGGACTTGACCTTCAGTGTGGCCAAGAACTCCTTCACCAACACGGGGTAGGTGACCCATCCTCCGTCCATCACAATCGTCTGAACAACCTCCAAACATCCTTATATATGCCCAACTGTCGGGCACCCACCGCATTTGCAAATTTAGTAGCCTTGATCTCAAAATGTTTTGACATCTTCAACCATTCAACTCTTTGCTCGTGCTTGAGCAAATGAATCCCCACTTCGCTTGGATGATCCCTATTCCAATTTAAAGGAGGGAATGAGGCCCCATCTTCTTCAACCTCATCTTCATCAATGTCATCTTCCTCCTCTTCTTTTTCATCTTCGGCCTCATCGTCCCTGGCCTCTTCATTGTCACTTTCTTTATTTTCCTCTTCTTCTTCCTCGGACTCCTGTTGGTAGTCCCGAGCCTCTTTCTCATCACTCTCGGACTCGACTACCCTCCTTCGACATGTCTCTCTACCCTGTCGTGCCATACCTTGCATAATTTAAACAAGTTCTCATAAAGAACACATCATAAAAGGTGTAACACATAACGGGCATAGGCACCACTTTAAACCATGAGGAGCCGACACTTAAGCAAAACTACCACATACACAATTTCAACTTCTTCATCAACACTCTCAACACCCAAGCAATATTTACTTCAATTTGTACACAACTCCATATATTAAATTTTCACCAAAAACTTAGCATAAGGGGCAACATGCTCAATCAAACATCACGTGGCATAAATTTGCACAAATAAAGCTTAACAAAAGAATAAAAATTCCATATGACACATACAATTCCCTACAATCTCCATAACCCCTATTTATGCTTCATCAAACCATCTTTCTTCCCATTTGGGTTCTCAACAACAAAACACAACAATGTGGCACATATTTGGCTTAGATATCGTGAATTTGCATATGGATTCAAATCACATAGCATTTTCCCCAAATTATCAAGAACCCTAATGTATGAAAATCAAAAATTGCACATTTAAGCCATAAATCAAACAAAATTCAACATGCCTACGGTCTATGGGTGAAATAAGCTCCAATTGTCCCAACAAGAACATGGTGAATATCAAAGTTCAAATTTTCCCAAATTTCTTAGAACCCTAGTTTTTGGGAACTCCAAATTTTCACCATAAACAACCAAATTCGTCACATAATTCACTAAAGATCATGGAAGAGAGAACATATTAACCAACAACAAGCACATGCAACACTAAAATCATAAGGTTGCACCTAGCTACGGTGTCAAGAGGTGTGACCGAGCTGCTCGCGCCAGGCCTCCTCTGAGTCAGATCGCACCTAGCTATGGTGTTTTACACTCTCTGTGTACAAGCGCACTAGCGCCAACTCTGGCACCGGATCGCACCACCCTGTGTTCGGGGCTCCATACTTGGTGAATTTTTAGCCCTATCCCCTGCACTTTTACACTAAACTTACCAAACTATTAGAAGCAACAAAATACCAAGACTAAAAACAATCAAGAAACATCTAACTACATAAAACTATAAAATCCAAAAAGGGTTAAAAGTAACAAAAGAAAAATTGGGTTGTCTCCCAATAAGCGCTAAGTTTAACATCGTTAGCTCGATGGGGTTACCAAACATTAGACGTCCTGGAGGTAGCATGTGGTAGGCTCAAGTTTGTCTTCCGGTTTGTAAAATTTCTTGACCCGATGCCCGTTCACCACAAAAAAGCATCCATCATTTCTTTTGAGCTCAACCGCACCTCCATCGAAAATTCTCTCTATTGTAAACAGCCTACTCCATTTCATCTTCAATTTCCCAGGAAATAGCTTAGGCCTTGAATTAAATAGAAGCACTTAATCTCCTAGGGCCAACTCTTTGTTCTTTATGAGCTTATCATGATAAAACTTTGCCCGGAGCTTGTAGATAGTTGAATTTTCAAATGCTTTCATCCTAAACTCATCAAGTTCATTCAATTGAAAGATCTTTTCTCCTCTTGATGCCATGGGATGGAAGTTAATTTTCTTAGTGGCCCAAAAATTTTTGTGAGATATCTCGACTGGTAGGTGGTAAGATTTCCCAAAGACTAGTTGGTATGGTGACATTCCCAACAGCGTCTTATATGTGGTCCGATAAGCCCAAAGTGCATCGTCCAACAATGAGACCCAATCCTTCCCATTAGTCCTGACCACCTTCTGCAGAATTTGCTTGACCTTCATGTTTGCTAGCTCCGTCTGACCATTTGCTTAGGGGTGATAGGGTGTGGTGATCTTGTGCTTCACCCCATGCCTAGTAAGAAGCATTGACATCCATTTGTTACAGAAATGGGAGCCACCATCACTAATGAGAGCTCTCGGGGCGCCAAAACGTGTGAGTATATTCCTCTTCAAGAACTTGAGTACCACCTTAGAGTCGATTATCTTCGTGGGCACCGCTTCTATCCAACGGGACACGTAATCAACGGTCAATAGTATATACATATTCCCTTCAGAAGCTATAAATGGACCAATAAAATATATACCCCATACATCGAAGAGCTCCACCTCAATTGTGTTTCTCATAGGCATCTCGTCCCTCTTGGAAATCGACCCTATCCGCTAATATTGTCCACAACTCTTCACAAATCCTAGTGCATCTCGAAACAGTGTAGGCCAATAAAATCCGCTTTGAAGAACTTTTCTAGCGGTCCGATTTGCACCAAAATGGCCACCACTTGGCCCAGTGTGGCATGCTTCAAGGATCTCTCCCCATTGGTCTTCGGGCACACATCTTCTCAAAACCAAGTCGGCATAGTGTCTGAAGAGGTATGGTTCATCCCAAACAAAGAACTTCACCTCATGGAAGAATTTTTTCCTTTTGTAACTCTCAAGCTCCACGGGCTTGACCCCTGCTACCAAATAATTCATGAAATCTGCAAACCATGGTTTAGTAGCTTTTATGGCTAGTATCTTCTCATCTGGGAAATCATCATTGATAGGCTTTTTGTCCTCTAGCTCATCCGGGGCATGCTCTAAATGTGAGAGGTGGTCTGCTACCACATTCTCACACCCTCTCCGGTCTCTTATCTCAACATCAAATTGTTGCAGCAACAGGATCCATCTTATCAACCTGGGCTTGGTGTCTTTCTTTGCGAATAAATGTCACAGGGCCGCATGATCCGTGTGTACTATAGTCCGGGCCCCAATGAGATAGGGCCGGAACTTATCAAAGGCATACATCACGGCTAGGAGTTCACGCTCTGTAGTTGTATAATTTACTTGGGCTGGATCGAGTGTCTTGCTCCCATAGTAAATTACACGGAACATCTTTTTCCTCTTTTGGCCCAATGCGGCCCCTACCGCCACTTCACTTACATCGCACATCAACTCGAACGACTCATTCCAATCTAGAGTGATGAGCACTGAAGCAGTCATTAAGGCCTTCTTGAGCATCTCGAACGCCTGCAAACAAGCATCATCAAAAATAAATTCATTTTCTTTTTCAAGAAGTCGACACAAGGGTTTGGAAATTTTTGAGAAATCCTTGATAAAACGGCGGTAAAACCCGGCATGGCCTAAGAAACTTCGAACCCCTTTCTCATTTGTTGGGGGTGGGAGCTTCTCGATGGCTATGATCTTAGCCCGATCTACCTCCAATCCTGCAGTAGAAACCCTATGCCCAAGGACAATTCTGTCTCTAACCATAAAATGACACTTTTCCCAATCAAGCACGAGATTAGTTTCTTCACATCTCTGCAAAACTTGGGTTAGGTTTTGCAAACAGTGATCAAACGAATTCCCAAATACAGAAAAGTCATCCATAAAAACCTCCATAATATTTTCAATCAAGTCATGGAAAATTGCCATCATGCATCTTTAGAATGTAGCATGCGCATTACAAAGACCAAAAGACATCATGCGAAAAGAAAAAATTCCATATAGACAAGTGAATGATGCCTTATGTTGGTCTTCAGGGGCTATTAAAATTTGATTATAGCCAGAATAGCCGTCTAGAAAATAATAGAACTCATACCCAGCTAATCTATCAAGCATTTGATCGATAAATGACAAGGGAAAATGGTCCTTCCTAGTGGCGGCATTTAGAGCACGATGATCGATGCATACCCTCCAACCTGTGACAACCCTAGTAGCTATCAATTCACTACCCTCATTTTGAACAACTGTCATGCCTCCCTTTTTAGCTACAACCTGGGTGGGACTCACTCATTCACTATCAGATATATCATAAATAATACCCGCATCTAGCTATTTTAGAACTTCTTTCTCACAACTTCTTGCATAATAGGATTTAGCCTACATTGTGGTTGCATACGAGGTTTATACTCATCCTCAAGTAAGATCCTATGCATACACACGGAGGGGCTAATCCCTTTCAAATCAGTAATAGACCATGATATAGCAGATTTATACTTTCTCAAGACCCTCAACAACTTGTCAAGTTCACATGCAAACAAATAAGTCGACACAATCATGGGGTAGGTTTCATTTTCACCTAAAAAGGTATATCTCAAGTGCCCCAGAAGGGGCTTCAACTCCTCTTTTTTGTCCTTTTGCTCTCCTCCTTCCTTCTTTAATGCTTCCTCATTTTCATCCCTCAAATGTAAGAATTGGTTTCCTTTCCTTGAAATTTTCTGTGAAGAGTCAAGAGCACAAACACAATCCAACGCATCGGGGTTATTATCAAATAAATCAAATGAAGAAAAAGAGTAAATAGATGCAAACAAGCTTGTTTCCAAAGCATTTTGGGAGGTGTAGCGCTCCATAATCTTCTCTTCCACACATGCTTCTACAACCTTCATCACCTTGCATTCCTCCACCCTCATAGACTCCTCATCATCATCGTGAAATTTCATCTCATTGTAGATGGAGAATGTGCTACTCTCATCATTAAGCCGAAGTGTGAGTTCTCCTTTAGACACATCTATGAGTACCTTTTCCGTTGCTAAAAATGGCCTTCCTAGTATGAAGGGCACGTTTTTGTCCTCTTCCATGTCTAGGACAACAAAGTCCACGGGAAAGATAAAGTCATTCACCTTGACAAGAACATCTTCCACAACTCCTTTTGGATAGGTCAATGACCTATCCGCCATTTGCAAGCAAATTGTTGTGGGCTTGATCTCTCCAACATTGAGCCTTAAAAAGAATGACAACGGCATGAGGTTTATACTTGCTCCCAAGTCACAAAGGGCCTTCCTCTCATGGTGATCTCCAATTGTCACAATGATATTGAAGCTTTTGGGGTCCTTCATTTTGGCGGGCAACTTCCGTTGGATCAATGCACTACAATTCTCCGTTAGGCTCACGGTCTCAAAGTTGCCCAATTTCCTCTTCCTTGTCACCACATCCTTGAGAAATTTTACGTAGCTTGGCATTTGTTGCAAAGCCTCCACAAGAGGGAGGTTAATTTGAATCCTCCGGAATATGTCAAGGAATTTCGAGAATTGCTCTTCATTCTTAGCTCTTTGAAGCCTTTGAGGGTAAGGCACCTTCACTTGAGGCTCCTCCATCTTCTTTGGTTTAGGAGCTACTTCTTCTTCTTTTGGTGCATCTTCCTTCTCACCTTCAAAATTCCCTTTCTCTTCTACATTTGGCTTATCCTCACTCCTAGTACATTTATCTTGGTCCGGTATATCGGGTTCCTTGTAGGATGTACCATTTTGAAGAGTTATTGCCTTGTAATTTTCCTTTGGGTTAATGGTAGTATTAGAGGGAAATTGCCCTTGATGGTGTTGTCCTCCCAAAGTCGAGACGATTTATCACATTTTCTTTTCAAGCATCTTCAATTGAGTATTCACAGCGGCTTGGTTTCTTTCTAGCTTCTCAAAGCGTGTTTGAGAGTCCCACATATACTTGTCAGTCTTGTTCATGAAGGCCATAAAGAGCTCATCCATTTTGGTTACCACCTTGTCCTTGTGGCCCTCTAAAATGGGGCTTGAAGCCTTAATTACATGGTCTTTGATAACCTCCATAACCTTCTTGCCCAACAAAGCTTGCTTCTTCCAAGTTAGGCATCATTGATGACTCGGGTCTTGTGGATGCTATAGCTTCTATATTTGAATTCATAGTCGACACTTGGACGGCTAAGAGGGCTATGGCATTGTTGCTTGCAGTGTCCACTTTCTTCAAAATTTATACGTTTTCCCGCTCCCCTGGCCGCTGATAGGCGTTGGAAGCCATTTCTTCAATGATTGTGATGGCTTCCTCGGGGCCTCGAGCTAGCAATGATCCTCCAGCTGATGCATCTAGAATGCTTCTCACATTAGACTTACACCCACCATAAAATATGCAAACTTGATGATCTGTGCCAAAGCCGTGGCCAGGGCACTTCCGAAGCATTTCCCGAAACCTCTCCCAAGCTTCACACATAGACTCCTCATCTCTTTGCCTAAACTGAGTGATCTCTCCCTTTAGCTTTAATGTCTTCCCAGGGAGGGAAGAACTTTTGAAGGAATTCGGAGATCATTTTATTCCACGATGAGAATCCTCCTGGTAGTTGGTCCAACCACCATGCTCATGCCTTGTCCTGCAGTGAGAAATAGAATAGCCTCAATTGAATGGTGTCCTCAGGAACTCCATTAATTTTCACAGTTCGGGCAATCTCTAAGAATTGGTTAATATGCTCGTGCGGGTCTTCAAGGGCCGTTCCACCGAATTAGTTTTGGGAAACCATAGCCATCAATGTCGGCTTTAACTCAAAGTTGTTATCTTGTATAGCCGGCCCATGAATAACTCCCTCATTAACCGTGGGATGAAATAAATTTCGTATCGGAGCCTCTTCGGCTTGAGCTCGAATCTCTTCTTGGGACGGTAGTTATCCTCTCATCTCTTCGAGTTGTCTTTGAATTTGGAGGATCAACAGGTCTTGGATGGGAGGTGGTGGTGGTGGATTGTCCGCCATTTTTCATCTTCTCCTTCGAGCGTTGTGGTGACGGCTCATAGCTTCTATCTCGGGGTCCAACTCGAGCAACGGGTCACCTTGTGCCCTTGTGCGCATACACCACCTATGAACAACTACAAGTGAGTTTGCTATTTAAAGAAATCAAAATAAAAAAAAATGCTTGATCTAGCAAATAGCACTTATGTCGATACTGCATAAAAACTTGAATTAAAACTAAACTCCCCGGCAACGGCGCTAAAAACTTTATACGAATGATATTTCTCTACTTAAAGTTTTAAAACTCGATTCAAACTATCGACTTGCAAGTGTACAAGCGAATACAATATAGGGCGAAACGAGGTCGAATTCACGGGGAGTTAAGATGACTCAAAACATGCAGGCATCACATTCATACCATTTTACAAATCAAGCAATACAAAAACATGGATTTGTTGTCGTTTTTACTCTAGACAAGAAATTAAACAATTCCTTGAAATAACTAAAATAAGGACAATACAATCACAAATGCGATAAACGAGGGTAACAAATAGAGAAAGGGCCCTAGGACAATGCTCATCAACACGGATATCGGATTTCGAGATTAAAATTCATATTAGCACCACTCATGATTAATACAAAAATAATCATAGACTCTCTCAAGCTTTTAAGATTTAATTGAACAAAACGAGAATTTTCCTATCTCTAGGATTAAATTCCAATTTTCTCAAATTAGGCACAATTAATCACCCAAAACCAACTAGGCATGGAATTCTCATTTAATACCAAATTGGACTCATAAATCAATTTCACATGCTAAATAGCTCTTCTCAAAGCATATTTACCACAAATCTAACTTAAGGCGGCCAGCCCTAGCTACATGCAAACATAACATTGATTCACGAGAATAAGAAGAGAGATCATAACATGCTTTTTCACCCAAAAATCTAATATCAAATGCTAAATCACATTACCCTAGGATGGAAAAGATTTAGCTAATCATGCTTGAAACAAAAGAAAAATAAAAATAAACGAGAGAAAGAAATAGCATAAGCATAGATAAGAGTAAACCCGAAAATGTGATCAATAATCTTCAAACTTCAAATTGCCTTCTTCCAAATTTCTTCAAAAACTTCAAGAACTCACTACAAAATTTTCTCTCAAATTACACTTCTATTTTTGGGGGCTAGATATTGAATGATACGCTAATTTTCAAATCAAGTTTGGTATTTATACTACACAATTCTCGCCTATTAAAAATAAAATGAAAATGGAACAAAAATTACAAAATCGGGACGGAACAGGGGGGCGCGACTCGGTCTCGGTCGCGCCTCTTGACTCGCGATCGGGCCGCGCTTAGAGTGGTGCGACTGAGCTGGTCGCACTGGGTCCCTCTGAGTCAGGCCGCGCCCGGAAACACACTTTCAACCCCTCTGATTGGACGCGAGGTCGCGCCTTCACTGTGCCTACACCGGGCTGTGCTCGGGTTACGCTAGATGGCGCGACCGAGCTGGTCATGCCTGGCTCGTCTGAGTCGGGCCGCGCCTGGCTGCTCGCTTTCGGGGTCTCTGCATGGACGCGCACTCGCGCCTCTTCTGTACTTAGGTCGCGCCAGCTTCGTGTCTTGGAGTCCCGACCCGCTCGAGTTGCCCTGAACATACACAACTGCGTTAAAATTCACATATTACACAACTAGACGGAAAACAACATTAAAACAGCGAAATAAAGGAAAAAAATCTAAAACACACGGGTTATGTTTGGAAAAATGGGCGAAAATCCCGTTTGTCAACAAGAAAGAGTTGTTGGCCATTGTTCATTGTTTGAGGCAATGGCGACACTACTTACCGGGCTTCCCTTTTGTGGTCAAGATGGACAACACGAGGGTGAGTTACTTCTTGACCAAATCGTAGCTGACTGCGAAGCAAGCAAGATGGCAAAAATTACTTGCGGAATTTAATTTCTCATTGGAGTACCGGGCAGGCTCTAGCAACCATGTTACCAACGCCCTAAACCGTAGGGCAGATTTGGAGGACCCCCAAGTGGTAGCAGCCCTTGTCGCGAGCAAAGTAACCACCAACTTGAAGGACTAGATTCGCGAGCTCACCAAGGATGATCATACTGCACAGGGCCTACTCAACCTAGTCGAGCAAAAGAAGACCTGGAACTTTTGGCTCGAAGAGGGACTTTTGAAGACGAAGGAAAACCACCTCTATATCCCAAAAGGCAATGAATTGCATAGATCAATCATTGCGGAGTGTCATGACACTCTCTGGATGGGACACCCAGGCAAAGAGCGCACTGTGGCCCTCGTACAGAAGACTTATTTCTGACCACAAATGCGGGATAAGATTGAGACATTTGTCTGCACTTGCTTGGTGTGCCAGCAAGATAAGGCGGACCGACAGAAAAAAGCAGGACTGCTAGAGCCACTCCCCATACCCTCACGACCATGGAAGAGTGTCTCAATAAACTTCATTACCGGTTTACCTAAGGTTGGAAACCTGGATGCAATTGTAGTGGTGATAGATCGGTTCTCGAAGTACGCAACTTTTGTACCAGTCCCCAAAAAACCATAGCGAAAGAGATGGCTTAACTCTTTTTCAAACACATTGTCAAGTTTTGGGGACTGCTGCGGAATATTGTTAGTGATCGGGACTCCCATTTCACTGGTAGTTTTTGGACCGAGCTGTTCAAACTACTCGGATCCAAGTTGAATATAAGCTCAAGCTTTCATCCACAATCTGACGGGTAGACAGAGCGCTTCAATTCAATGCTGGAGGAATATCTTCGGCACTTTGTCAGCACTAATCAGAAGGACTGTGTGAAGCTTCTGGATGCTACCCAGCTATGCTTCAATGCTCAAAAGTTCTCTACCACCAACAGTACACCTTTTGAGATATGTACCGAGCAGCAACCGCTCCTCCCACACTCGATTGACGCCCCACAAGGTGCTAGAGCTTCACCGGCGCAGAGTTCTCTCTGAAATGGAAGCAGAACCTTGACCTCGCCCGAAGCTATCTGGAGAAAGCACAGAAGCACATGAAGAAATATGCAGATCTGAAACGTCGCTTCATCAAATATTGAGTGGGAGATCAAATCATGGTTAAGGTCCCGGACCAATGATTGTCAAAAACATCCCGATGGCAGGATGATCACTTGATGCCAAAATATATCAGACCACTAACCATTTTGCAACGCATTGGGAAAGTGCCATACTGAGTAAAGTTCTCCCATGGTGGTGGATCCACAATGTCATCCAGGTCTGCCAACTGAAGTCATTCCAGACAGATAAAGTGGACGCTACACGCAACATGACCGACCGCCCCCAGCTCCGTCTGGCCAATAATATAGGGAAGCGGATCGCGAAAGCCATCCTCTACCATCGAAATGCAAGAAAAAAGAAGTAGCTCGATAAAGAGTACCTGATGAAGTGGGAGGGCTGTCCAAAGGAGGAAAACACGTGGAAGAGAGCGATGACCCTCAAGGCGTGCCAACCGCTGATCGATGCCTATCTAACGACCATGGCGCCAAAGATGTCGTCAACTCAAGAAGAGAAGAGCTGTCACGGGATGCTACCCTCATCCTATCCCCTCTCCCAAGATTCATTGGGACAAGTCCATTCCTTTATCCCGATCCTTGGGATAGGCAACAACGGGTCATTTGCTGCCGAGGCCCGTCGGGCTCCCATGACTGGCGCTCCAGCACCTCGGGCCACCGGCACCCGCCTGGCCCGCCAGCACCAGCACAACCTTATCGTCAGGGCGGACCTCCGCCAAACGCCCCGCCCGAAGCTCCATCGTTGCCTCAAGTGCTAGTCATTTCTTTGTAATCTACATATTTGTAATCACGGCCTTGCATGGCCCTTTTTGTCATTTTCTATCTTTGTAGTATCTAGTGCTATTGCTAGCCTTTTTTTTTTCTTAAGCCTATTATAAGGGTAAGAGCGAACTTTTGTCTGACTAGTGAGCGTTGCAAGGAGCGAGCTCTCTCCAACCAACGCGTGCTGTAATTGCTTTCAAGCTATAATGTACGTTCAAATTGCATTAATGAAGAGTTCTTTGCAATCAATTGTGATTGTGTGTTGCTTACTCTACCGGGATCACTAAAAGCACCGGAGGGTGTGAATTGCGTCGTCATCGTGCATCAAAATTTGCGAGTAAAGATTTTGATAGTGAGGTGGACATAGTCTAGGACGGACTACTAGCCGTACGGTGTGCTACTAACCTTAGCACTACACGCGCCCCGTGACACGACGTTTGGTTCTTCAGATTTCAGCCCGGGATTAATGTTAAGCCCGACAGCAATCCCACGTTCAATTGATTGTTAATCTACCCATCCTAGGTCAGATTGTTAATCAATCCATCCAGCCCAAAATGAGAAATGACAGTAGTACCCCTTCTTCATTCTTCTTTTTTTCACTTTTCTCTTCCTACCAGATGATAAATCTGAAAATTGAAATTCGTTGCCTTCTACACAGCACCAACTTCTACACCACCACACCACCATCTGCCACCCAACACCAACCCATGTTCGGCGGTTCTATATTATCGGTAATCAGAAACTCTACACAATTAATGCGAACACACAGATCTGCCACATACATAATTTTTTACCAACGAAGAAAGTATACACAATCTTGTCAAAACTCAGCACAAAAACACATGCTCAGAAATTCCCTCTATCATGAACGCGAAGGTGGCGACGGAAAACAACCACGGCGGTGGCGATCAATTTTTATAACTAGAATTATCAAAATTTATTTCGCAAAATCGACAACTCAACCTCTCTTAAAATTAAAATTGAAATCGTAGAAAGATTTCCTAAGAAAATTCCTTCGATACAATATGTAGCTTGAAGGAAAACAACAACCGGAACCGAGGACGGTGATGGCAGCTGTCACAGGCTGAGAAAAATGTTGTTTCTGGTCTTTTTGGATTCATACTTTTGCAATATCATTTGGGGTTGATTTTACAATGATTTGTTTAAAAATATAACCAAAATTATATTAAAATTATAAATAAACACTTTACGATTTTAATAATTACAATTTTATAATTTTAATAAAAATAAATATAACCTTTTAAATTATTGATTAAAATATTGTTATTAGGGTAAATTTATTCAAATTGATTTCATAATTAATTTTATTAAAAAATAACTAAAATTTCATTAAAATTATTAAAAATTATTTTAAAAATATGTGAGGGCAATTTAGGTATGTTGACACATTTTAATCACAATCATTCAATCCAAACATAATATTGATAATTAATCATAAATTATGAAAATCGCAATTAAGCAATCCAAACATAAGATTATTAATTCATGAACAGTGCAATCCTACTCTATCAATCAAATTTTATTTATCCTATCAGCCAAACCAAACGGGCCCTATATATATTATTACTAAAAGTTAAAAGAATATCTTAAATTTATTCAGTACTATAATATACTACCTCCGTTTCAAAATGTTTGTTGTTTAAGGTTTTTTTTTTTCTAGTTTCAAAATGTTTGTTGTTTTATATAATTTAAAATGCTCTCTCCCAATTTTAACCCTCTCAAATCCTACAAGATTTTTTGATTCTAACTTACCTATAATATATGAAGAGAGAAAAATATATGGAGAGAGAAAATATTGTTATTTTTTAGGAAAATATAGATGAATTAGATTTTATGGCATACATAAGGGATTAGTATATTTGTCCAGGAAATTAATTTTTAATTCCAGATAAAAAAACAAAACAACAAATATTTTGAAACGGAAATAATATTAAATGCTCGTGCTAGCAAAAAACAACCGTGGGTTGTCTTTATTTCTCCTTTTCGGTTTGATTTTCGAAAAGACGACGAGCAGATGCCCTTTTTTCATTATTGTTTTTAGTGTTGATCTCCGTATAGGAAAAATTAATTAAAAGCTTTAATTTTGACTGTCAATATTAAATCTCCTGTACTATTGTTATATTTGAATATTTGTTTTCATTTCAAATTAGTTCTCTATATATATACTCCCTTCGTCCCGATTATATAGTCCACATTTTTATTTTGAGGTGTCCCGATTATATAGTCTCATTACTATAAGTAGTGTTATTTTTAATAGGAATTTATAATTATACCCTTATTAGGTTTTGGAAATTAAAAAAATTAAACATTTAAGTTTGTGAAAATTATAAATCTTAAATGTTATTTTTTCAAAAAATGAGAAACACTAATTAAAATTGACCAACTTAATTAATTTGCATGTACTTGAATTTGATCAATTCTATTGACATTCATTGTATTTGCATTTCATTAATTGTATATTTTCTTTGTTTCAAAATATTAATGCATTAAAGTTGAGCTAAAATTTAAGTTTTATTAATTTTCATTAAATAAGGTTATAGTTGGAAGTTTAGCTTTTGTTTCTTATTTTCATAAATATTTTTAATCTACGCGCGAGTAGAAAAGAGATTATATAATGGGGACGGAAGGAGTATATATATACGTGCCTCATTTTTTATGTTTGATTTTGCATAGTACCTATTCATAATATACACGGTTTATATTATATCTATTCATGGTTACACCATTATCCTTCTAGAAAACATACAAAGTTCTTTATTTATTTATTTATTGACAAATGTGTGAGATAAAATTATTTATTCTGATTATAAAATTTCAAAATCAGAATTACCCCCGTAATATTTTATAATGTTTTAATTTACTTATTTATTTATTATATAAACTTATAACATGAACTGTCTTTAATTAGCGTGCATGGGGGCACAAGAGTGACAAGACTAGTAATAATAATATAGCGGTGTCTTTATTGAAGTGCGAAAAAGGTGCATTTTTGCGATTAAAATATAAATCATATTTTGTCAAAGAAAACCCCAATTCACATTCAAGAATCAAAAATCAATGATGGTGGTTAAACCAATGAACTCTGATTTAATCTGTATTTACGTGAAGGAGCTCGACGTTCAAGGTAAATTCAACATTTTCTCTCTTCATTCTTGATAATCATCACTGCTGAAATATTCTGCGCCGCATATTTGTTTCTGATTGCAGAATTTATTGTTCTTAAAAAAAGTCATTAATAAGCTTATCATGATTCATCCGAGTTTTGCTGTTCAATTTCTGTTTCTTGTGCTCACGTTTCATGTGGGTGTTTGTTGTTTTTCTCTTTAATCTTCTGATGAAATTGTTATGTTTCATGAGTTGATAGAGTTGCATACATGTGGCTCACGAGACATTTTTATGTATGTGTAGTTCATTTCAAACATAGAAGAAAAAGGGTGCTGCTATTCATCACCAATCTTGAAAATGAAAATTTTAAAAAGATGATATCTATAGAGAATTAGAGTGACAGGCATGAATCACAGATCAATCGTTAGTTCTTGGCCATTTGACCATTTAATTTGTAAGTAGAGTTTATGCAACTATGACCTTTTGAATACCGGGAAATTAGACGTGGGATCAAACCTCGGTCCACTTGACTTTAGTGTTAAGTTGATGAGGATAATTGATAGTATTAATTCTATTCTGCATTATAGTTTCTTTAGATCTTAGGCAGTTTGAGCATATAGAGGTTTTTGAACTGAGAATTATATGACACACTATGGCATGGCTTGTAATTCATACATACAGCACAGGTAATTCTGGTAAAAGTTTCTTGATAAAACTATAACATCAATAATTCTGGTAATTAGGTCTACTGATTAATTTCTTGATGCATTCTAGTTCTTCGTGCCTCCTGACGTTGCGTTGTGGTAGTTGCTAAAAATTGGTCTCTAATATTTTGGACAGAAACCACCATCTCTATCATGTTACTTCTCTCACCTGGTGAGAATGTAAGACATCCCATAGCCACCTGAAAAATAGATGAGATGCATCGCTCCTTTGCAGAGAAATGTTGATCTTCTCTTGGTAGCAAACCAGGGGCCACTACTTCAATTTCTGCATTTTCTTCTAATGCTTCACTCACCCACTCTTGTAAGCTCATTTCTTCATTAAACATATCATCTGTCGGCTTCTTTCTGGTAAATATCTCCAGCAACAAAATGCCATAACTGTAGACATCCCCATTTGTGGACACTTTTCCTTCTGATCCATATTCTGTTTCATTCTTGGAATTCATCAGGAGTCAATAAAAAAGTAATTTGTTAAAACCTATATATTAAAAAAAATACTCAGTATTGATCATCACCTGGTGCCATATACCCAATTGTTGCCAATGTGATGGTCTGACGTATAACCTCTCCTTCTTCAAAGAGTTTGGAAATTCCAAAATCAGCAACATGTGCAGTCATATCTTCATCAAGCAGAACGTTACTAGGCTTTAAATCACAGTGGACAATAGGATTCATCATGCCATGATGAAGATATTCCAGTGCAACTGCAACATCAATTGCTATGTTCAATCTTTGCAGAAAATCCAAGCAATAGTTGTGGGAATATAGCCATTTCTCGAGGCTGCCATTAGGCATATATTCCAGAACCAGTGCTTTAAAATCTATGTTGCTGCAACAGCTGATGACTCGAACCAGATTCCTGTGGCGAATATTGCTCAGTATTTCACATTCGACATCAAAACTCCTGATCGCAGTTTCCATATGTATATTGAAAACCTTCGCAGCTACATTTAAGCCATCAGAAAGCGTCCCCTTAAATACTGAACCAAAGCTTCCGTTCCCAAGCAAATTGACTTGGCCAAAGTCCTCTGTTGCCTGGAGGAGTTCTTGATGAGAAACTCTTCTCCAAGCTGAAAGTGTTGGCACCTCAAGAGGATGCCTTCTGTTGGCCCTAGCTCCTCGCTTTCGTATCAACCAAAGAGCAACAGCCACTACAAATATAGCAGACACGACAGGCACCATGACATATATGATTAGTGACACACGTTTTGAGCTTGATCTTCTAACTGTTTGGTCTTTGCATGCAGGCACTTGCAACCGATATACACCACAGAGCGCGTAATTCTGCCTGAATGATTGAGCTGAAAAGTTAGCAAAGCATCCTCCTGTTGGAATTTCCCCTTCCAGTCTGTTGTGGGACACTTCAAAATTTATGAGATATCTGAGTTCCTCTAGAGACCTTGGGATCAATCCTGACAAATTATTATTCGAAAGATTTAGAGATACCAAGCCTCGTAAATTTCCTAACGACCAAGGAATATTTCCTTCAAGTCTATTGTGAGCAATAGATAGAGTCTCTAAGGACTCTGTGTCGCCAATGGAGCTCGGGATATCTCCTGAAAACTGATTCCAGGACAAATCAAGATCTATAAGGACCTTCAAGTTTTTTATCTCTGCCGGTATTTGTCCAGTTAACATGTTGTTGGACAAGTTTAGACCTCGAAGATCAGTGATGTCCCATAAGTTTGGCACTGCAGAAGTCAGTCTGTTAGAATCTAAGAAGACTCTACGAAGCGATTTGATATTGCCCAAGCATGAAGGTATTGCTCCAGTGAGCATGTTACCACTCAAGTACAAGTCTCCCAATCTACTTATCTGGCAAAGATGAGTCGGTATTTGCCCTTCCACTCGGTTGTATTCGAGATATATCCTTTGAAGGTTCTCCAGTTTCCCTATTTCTGTTGGGAGAGAGCCTGTTAACTCGTTATTGTTTAAATATATTGCTGTCAGGCTACTCAAGTTTCCGAGCCCAGCTGGAATAGAGCCCTTAATGCCGCATCCAAATGCTCTCAGAAACTGAAGGGAGGTGGATAAATTCCCTACTGAATGCGGAAGGATACCGTTCAGTTGGTTTAATGAGAATTCCAGCATCTCCAAATATTGGCAATTTTGCAGCGAAGAGAGAAATTTCAGTTCCTGATTAGGATATTCCCCTCTTAGATTATTCATTCCAAAGAAAAGTATCCGGAGGTGTCTCAGATTACCAAAATCTGGTACCAGGCCTGTAAATGTGTTTGTTCCTATATCTATGGTGGATAGTTTAGAAGCATTGTTTATGTAACTTGGGAATGACCCGGTAAAGCTGTTATTTGTTAGATATAACAATTCAAGATTAACAAGTGAAGATCCCATGGTTGCTGGCAGTTGGCCACTCAACTGATTGTTTGCAAGATTCAGCTCGACCATAGTGGACATATTACAAATTGAAAGAGGGACGGAGCCAATGAAGCCATTATTTGACAGTGCAAGCCTCTCAAGGTTAAGATTACCAAGCTCCGATGGTATGTCACCTGAAGCAAGCATACACACATATATATATAGTTAATGGGAAGATAGCTCGTAGCAGTGTGGCTAGTTAACTAAAAGTGCAAGATTGGTTTGTTGTTGAAGATATTATAACATAGCAGAAAACAAAGAAACTATTATATATCAAGTTAATACTGCAGCTGCAAGTCCTAGAGTTACCTGTCATCTTGTTTTCATTTAGATACAGAAATCTGAGCTGACTCATGTTTCCGATCTTTTTAGGTATGGCACCAGTGAGTTGGTTTACCGACATTTGTAGGTTCCAAACCTTGTAGCAGTCGAGTAGGCTAGACAAACTTTCCCCGGTAAGTCGATTGGAAGTGAGAAGAATCTGCTCAAGATTAGGGAGATTAATTTTTGGTGGAAGGGTTCCATACAGGCTATTGAAGCTAAGGTCTATCAGTTTGAGAGAAGACATGTTGAAGATAAAGGAAGGAATCCTCCCCGTGAGGGAGCTTTCCTGCATTTGGAAGATCTCTAATCTGGAGAGATTGCCTATCTCTGGTGGAATATCTCCTGCAGCATAGCCAAAAGCAAGCAGGTGTTAGTTTTAGCATAATATTGAAAACTCTGATGAGAATTTGTACCTTCAAAGTTGTTTATCCCTAGGTATAAGTCCTTGAGCATCGTCAGCATGCCAATCTCTCTGGGTATGCTTCCATTGAGTTTATTAACCGACAATGATAAACGCTGCAGAGGTCTGCACTTGTATAAAGTTGATGGGATTAAACCAGAAAGTTGATTTACAGAGAGAAAAAGGATTTGTAGCCTGGAAAGATCATCACACATGTCCACTGGGATCGGACCTGATAGGCTGTTTGATGTAAGATCAAGAACTTCCAGCGACGAGATGTTGAAGATGGGAGGCGGTATTGATCCGGTCAGCTTGTTATACTTGAAGTCGCAGAATTCAAGGTTGGAAAGATTACCAATCTCTTTGGGAATATTCCCATGGATTGAATTATGAGACATAACCAATCTCTCCAGTTTTGAAAGGTTGAAGAGACTAGGTACAGCACCTGTAAAGGTATTGTTTCGGAGAGTGACGACTTGAAGCTCTGTTAAGGCACCAAGCCATACGCCTACATCTCCTGTGAAGTTGTTGAAGTCGAGGTACAGTATTTCTAGGTGGCGCAACTTAGCCAGTTCACGGGGCAGGAGCCCCGTCAATCTGTTATTGCCCAGGTCCAGTGATCTGAGAAACGACAAGTTTCCCAGATGTGGAGCAACGGTGCCTCCAAGACTCAGATTGTAGAGCCGTAAGGCCGTGACTCGATGTTCGGCGCCGCATGAAACGCCAAACCAGCTGCAGATGGAAGTGCTGCTGCTCCAATTCTTTGCCAGTATGTCAAAAGGGTCTGAAATGATTCTTGATTTGAAGGCAAGAAGAGCTTCTGCATCTGTTGATAACTTGAAAGCTGTATTGCCGGCCCACAAAACTGCGAAAAAATGCACTAATATTAGAGCCGAAACAGCGAGAGTTGGTTTTCCCATGATCATGATTCATCAACACAATACAATTTCACAGATTTTGTCTCTGATTTTTTTAATTTTTTTATATGTATTAATTTATGAAGCAAACTCACTTGTTTATATATTATTTATGAAATTTTGCATTATTATATTGCATTGAATTAACTAATTTGGTCTGCTTACAGTTGAGCGCAAGAGAGACGCAATGCATGCAGGAACATTTATTATCCTTGGTGGAGATGGGCATCAATTTTTATTTTTATTTTCCTTTTTTTCTACAATGTACATTATTTTATGATGTTAGTTATCATTATATTATTTTATCACTATTCTTGTAGACCACAATTTATAAAATTTTAATTAATACATGAGATCATTCAATTTTTAAATATGTAGTCAATTACAATATGGTTTGGCGTTATGATCGGTTCAATCGATATAAATTCAACATTACATTTATGCGTAATATTTTTTATTTAATTTGCTGTGTTTGGATGATCAAATTATAAGATAGTAGTATCAGTGGTGGATCCAGAAATTATTTTTTTGGCGGATCCAGGAATTATTTTTTGGAGGGCAAGTAGCAACCATTATTTTGTTCTTAATTTCGAGTTTAGTTCAACGTATAATAATGTTGTTTTTATTAACGAACTAATTATGTTAATGACACCGCTCCTTTTCTTCGCTTGTTTTCTTTCTCCTAATTTTTAATAACCTAAATTAACATTTATAAACTCAACTTTAAACATTTTTAATAATACATAAATATGCAACATTCATAAATCACAAAATAAATTCAGAACTCCTAATTTTTCATGTACTTTCGTTATAATCATAAAAATTCATAATCAAATATTTAACAAACAATCTCAAATAATAAAACAACTAATACATAATACAAATATTGGACAAATAATCACTAATAATAATAATCTAAGAATACGTGTTGAAATTGAAGAAAAATTACTTTCGTGAAGTAAAATTGTTTCAAGTATTTTTTGAAAAGTTATCAATTTTGAAATTTTCTTAGTATTTTAAAAAATAAAATTTATACTCCAAGAGTCGACCAAGACCAGAATTGCATGTTTCTCCTTACATTTTTTAAAATTTGATTTTAAATTCTAAACAAGAAATGGTGAGGAGAGATACATTTTTTTATATTTAATCATGAGAGGACCCACTATATTTATTTCATTTTCTCTCTTCCCAACACTTCTTCTTCTCCAAAATCCACCGCAGCCCACCAAAAACAGACAACCACCATTTTAGCATTCTTCATTTGATCAACATAGACTGTGAAACACCCTACTATATATTTTTTTTAAAAAATGTTGGCGGGGACAAGTGTCCCCCAGCCCCTTTGGATCCGCCCCTGAGTAGTAGTGAAACGACTATAACTACGATGGCTAAAATATAAGTGCCCAAAATAAGATTTCTTTTCAAAAAAAAGAAAAAAAAAAAAGGTAGAAGCTGATGAATGAATGTCTTCGAAATGTTTGGCAGTCGTTTAAAATAAATGTCTTCAGAATTTGTAATTTTATCGTTTTAACAAAAATATTCACGATTTCAAATATTGAGCATTAAAGTAAATTAACTATTTAAAGTTTTTCATTTTCCAAGCAATTGAAGTTACACAAATGACCCAACTCATATATATACATGTTGAGTGTTGTATGACATTGACATTCAATGTTGCACTTGATGTCAGACAGACTCCTTGCGATATTGTCTTTGATATAGTCGTAACTAATCTTATCATTTTTTAGTTTTATTTATTATTTTAATTAATAAATTAATTTTATATATCTTAGAATATATGTGCATATTCACGAAATAAACATTTCAAATAAATGAATATATACATATTAGATATATTATTTAAAATAGAGTTTGACGAAGTCAAAACTCTATCTCCTATTTTTTAGGTTTAACGGTTTCTCTATTTAATTCTTTTTCTTTTCAGAAATTATATTTGCTGGAAATTCAGAAAAATAGAATGAACGTGGGTGAAGCTTTCAACCACGCCTTGGAGGCGGTTTCTCCCAAACACGTTGAAGTCATGGCGAGGAACGGTTATCGTCAACCCATGTTCAAGAAAGAGAAGACGTGAACCTTGTAGGATTCAAGTGAAGAAGCATATAAGGGATATGATCGACACTTGAAGAACTATTCAAACACAAACCATTTTTCCGCTGTGTGTGAAGATTGAAGAGCTTGAGTCACAAACTTAGCATAGATTTCGTTCTTCGTTCCTTCTTCTTTCTTAATGTTTATTGTTGTACAATCAATTCACGAGAGTAGGTTGTACAGGTTAGGATAGATAGCAAGGTTGTGAAATCATTGCTAGTTTGTCTACAAATTAACGGTAGGTTAATTTGTATTTTTTTAATTCATTTTGGTTGTAAACTAGAATAGGATTCATGTACTTTATTTGATGTGTCTAGAGCCTCAGTGTCTGACATCATCAAATTAACAATTGTTTTGGCTCGTGGAAGCTTAATTTCACTCTGTGGCAATCACATACATGTTGTGTGTGATTTAAAATTATTTCGTGTGTTATTGCATTTTTATTTTTCCTGCTTATTTGTGTTAAAATAGTTGTGTTAACTATCTTTGACACTGAGTTTGACATTACGATTTTGTGTCTTATTTCAGTGTTGTTGGCAACAAATTCCAACAAGTGACATCAAGAGCCAGTACTGAACGTACTAAGTATTCGATCCTTGGTTTGCTGACTCACTGAAAATGGATATTCAGATTAATCAGTGCCGTCCTCCGGCATTGGATAGTAATGGCAAGAATTATACTATGTGGAAATCGCGCATGAAAATGTATATCAAGTCCATTGATGAGAGGGCTTGGTTGGCCGTGATTGAAAAGTGGTCTCCACCAAGGATGGAGGGACCCAATGGAGTGTTCATTCTTACTCCAGAGACCCAATGGACTAATGATGATGATCGAATTATCTCCAACTTCAATTCAAGGGCACTCAATGCTATTTTTGTTTCGGTAGATGTTCCGTGCTTCAAAATGGTGTGCAATTGCACCACGGCGTATCAAGCATGGAACATACTACAGGAGCATTGTGAAGGGTCGACCAGTGTACGTCAAACAAAGCTCAAGCTACTCACTTCCAAGTTCGAAACTCTGCGAATGTTAGAAGATGAAATAATTTCAATGTACACTGAATGTCTGTGTGAAGCGTCAAATGAGTCTACAGCTCTTGGATGTCCGATCTCGAACGAGAACATGGTAAGCAAACTTCTTCGCACACTTCCGGAGAGATTCAACATGAAAATCTCAGCTATTGAAGAAGCTCACAATGTATCAAATATGAGTTTGAGTGAAGCAGTGAGCATTCTACTCACGTTTGAGATGAATCTTGAAAACCAGAAATCAAACATCTCTTCCAAAGGGATTGCTCTTCAGTCAGTAACATCGAGTTCGGATGTTCAACTTGATGTTGAGAACATTCAGGAGATAAATGAAGATGAATTCTTGAGTGTTGCATTTCTCACCAAGAAGTTCAATACCCTTGTTCGATCGATGAAGAAAGGTTCTCCAACCTTCAAACCACGAAGACTGTTTGATTCTCCCTCATCAACATCATCTGGGTCGACGAAATCATCAAAGTCTCTAGATGATACAATGAAGGACATTAATTCAATTTAATGTAGAGGATGTTCTGACTTTGGACACTATGCCAATGAGTGTCCTACTGTTCAGAGGAAGCAGAGGAGAAATTATAGTGTTGACGTGTTAAGTGACGAATCTGGTGATGAAGAAGCTGAAAAACAAACTGTGTTGTTTGTAAAAGTCGATGATGACTTAGAAGGAATGATTGATGCTTTAATCGACTTGGATGATGGGTGATTTTGACTATGATGTTAGTCTTGATCATGTGAACTCAGATGTTCCAAGCAATGTTATGGAGAATGTTACACAAGAAATCTCCGACATTCCTTCAAACACCACTAACTAGTATGAAATGACATTGCTGGATGAATTTTGTAACACTGCTGAAGTGTCTCAGGTGGAAGAAGACCAGTCCGAGGTTAGCCACCAGGAAGCTCTACAACAATTGCACAAGGTTGTGGATGAAGTATGTGTCTAATAGACTGAACAATCGAAGGATTTTGGGATTCTTGTAGAAGAAAACCAAACTCTAAAGCAAAGGGTTTTGGACCTTGAACTTCGACTCACTAGAAGTGATCTTGAACTGAATAAGCTGAGAAAGGAAGTGGAAGCTGCCTCGAAAACCTTTCGACAACTTAATCAAGGAACATCTCTCTGAACAAGGTTCTGACATTGGGACAAACCACGAAAGCAGGCTTGGGATATACATCAAGTCCATCAATGTCTATCTCTAATCCTATCAAGTTTGTCAAAGGGAAAAACTCTAAGGATGTTCCAGTCAATGTTGATGGAAATGTCAAACCAAATGTCAATAACAAATCCAAGGAGAAGAAATTTGTGTGTCATTATTGCCAAGAGCCTGGACACTGTAAAGAACTTGTAGTTTTCGTATTTTTTTTGGTATTTTTCTGTGTAATTAAAGCTGTAAACGAGAAGAATTTTGGGGAGAGATGAGAGTAGAGAATTAGAGAGAATAAGAAGGAGAGAAGCTTCTGGGAATTAACTCTTGCCCTCATTTTCATTTCTCGTAAGCTCATATGTAGCTAATGAGTGGTCCCCTCCTTAATTAAAATATAAATAAGGAAATTGAAATTACACCTAGATAGCTTGGTTCTTAATTCATGAAATAAGAAAACATTTAATCAAGAATAATTCTCTTTCTTCATTTGTACGATCTAGATCCAAGCCAGGCCCTCTCCCGATCTGCGACACTTGGCGAAACACCTAACAAAAATTCAACAAACACTTTTGAGTTTTGAAACACGTTTTTCTGCTCATCTTCTTCCATTCCCAAATCACCGTGAACACTAATTCTCCCAAAGGTGTCGCCTTTACTCCCATCTTCCTCCTTCTCTGCCAAAACTTCTAGATTCATGACAGACACATCAAACCTTACTGCTTCAAATATCATGATGATATAGTAACAGAAAAGATTGTCGTGGAAAATTCTTCTAAACCTTCCAAGAAGAAGAAAAGTTCGAAGAAGGTAAAGATTTCCTGCAATGTCGTCTACACCTAGCTAAAAGCCAACATTGATGGTACATGGTACTTTGACAGTAGGTGTTCACGATATATGACAGGCAATGCAAAGTTTCTTGATGACTATTCCACAACAAGCAAAGGCAAAGTGAGCTATGGTGGAGGAGCACAAGGTAATATAGTGGGAAAGGGAACCTTGAATGTCAAAAACTTTCCCAAGTTACGCAATGTGCTTCATGTCGAAGGTTTAACAGCAAATCTGATCAGCATAAGTCAGTTGTGTGATAACGGTATGCATGTCAGATTTAACAAAAATACATGGGAAGTTTTTGATAGCGAGAATAAGTGCATTATGTTCGGAAGTCGAGCATTGGATAACTGCTACCATGCGGACAAGAATGAGAAATGTAATGTTTTAGTCAATGTTGACATTCAACTCGTATATCAAAAACTTGGTCATCTCAGCTTTCAAAGTTTGAAGAAATTAATTGAAGCTGATGCTGTTTGAGGTATTCCTCCATTGAAGATCAATCTCGATGTTGTTTGCAATGCATGTCAGAGAGGCAAACAGATGAGATCTCCACATAAAAGTGCCTCAGCTTGTCAAACCACAAAGTGCTTCGATCAAATTCACATGGACATCATGGGTCCAGTTGACACCAAAAGCATGAGTGGAAAAAGGTTTATTCTGGTCATAGTGGATGATTTTTCGAGATTCACATGGGTTGAATTTCTGCAAGAAAAATCTAAAGCATTTAGAATGTTCAAAAAGTTCTGCAGGATGGTGTCAAGACAGTATGAATCCAATATCAAGTGCATTAGAACGGATAATGGACTCGAATTTGAAAATTCGATGTTTGAAGAGTTCTGTGAAAAAAGAGGTATCATTCATGAGTTTTCTGCTCCAAAGACACCTCAACAAAACGGAGTGGTCGAAAGGAAAAATTGAACATTGCACGAGATGTCAAGAGCAATGTGCAGGCTCAACGGTTATCTAAGAAGCTTTGGTCCAAAGCAGTAAACACTGCGTGTCACATTGAGAATAGAGTGATACTTCGCCCTGGCAGGGCAGAGACACCGTATGAACTTCTGAAAGGCAAGAAGCCCAATTTGAAGTATTTTCATGTCTTTGGATGTGTATGTTACATCCTGAATGACATGGAGCATCTGGGAAAATTTGACTCCAAAAGCGACAAAGAAATTTTCTTGGGTTATGCATCTGACAGTCGGGCATACCGTGTAATTAATCTCAGGACAAAAACAGTCCAAGAATCAATTAACATTATTTTCGATGATCACACAGGTATCACTTCAAAATCTGAAGAGGATGAGGTAATTGATCTTATTGACACAAGTGAAATGTCAAGTGATCAAACTAGAGGTGATGTTGAGAACAAGACATCCACTGAGAATGTCAAATTGAATGTTCCACAGTATGATGAAGTTTCAGTCAAAACACCAACATCAACATGCACTTCAGACAGTGAAGACGATCAATTTGTGAATGCCGAAGATGAACCAAGAAGGGATCCTCCAAGTCTAATTCGGAAGAATCATCCAGATTCACAGATCATTGGTAAGCAATCCGAAGGAGTTCAAACCAGAAGCAAGAACTCAAAGGAATACAAAGAAATACTGAAACTGGTATGCACATCTTCTTTAAATGTTTGTATGTCAAACACTTTTTTTCTGTCTAACATTAAACCGAAAAACATTAAGGAAGCCCTTAATGATAAAATTATTTCGTGTGTTATTGCATTTTTATTTTTCCTGCTTATTTGTGTTAAAATAGTTGTGTTAACTATCTTTGACACTGAGTTTGACATTACGATTTTGTGTCTTATTTCAGTGTTGTTGGCAACAAATTCCAACAAGTGACATCAAGAGCCAGTACTGAACGTACTAAGTATTCGATCCTTGGTTTGCTGACTCACTGAAAATGGATATTCAGATTAATCAGTGCCGTCCTCCGGCATTGGATAGTAATGGCAAGAATTATACTATGTGGAAATCGCGCATGAAAATGTATATCAAGTCCATTGATGAGAGGGCTTGGTTGGCCGTGATTGAAAAGTGGTCTCCACCAAGGATGGAGGGACCCAATGGAGTGTTCATTCTTACTCCAGAGACCCAATGGACTAATGATGATGATCGAATTATCTCCAACTTCAATTCAAGGGCACTCAATGCTATTTTTGTTTCGGTAGATGTTCCGTGCTTCAAAATGGTGTGCAATTGCACCACGGCGTATCAAGCATGGAACATACTACAGGAGCATTGTGAAGGGTCGACCAGTGTACGTCAAACAAAGCTCAAGCTACTCACTTCCAAGTTCGAAACTCTGCGAATGTTAGAAGATGAAATAATTTCAATGTACACTGAATGTCTGTGTGAAGCGTCAAATGAGTCTACAGCTCTTGGATGTCCGATCTCGAACGAGAACATGGTAAGCAAACTTCTTCGCACACTTCCGGAGAGATTCAACATGAAAATCTCAGCTATTGAAGAAGCTCACAATGTATCAAATATGAGTTTGAGTGAAGCAGTGAGCATTCTACTCACGTTTGAGATGAATCTTGAAAACCAGAAATCAAACATCTCTTCCAAAGGGATTGCTCTTCAGTCAGTAACATCGAGTTCGGATGTTCAACTTGATGTTGAGAACATTCAGGAGATAAATGAAGATGAATTCTTGAGTGTTGCATTTCTCACCAAGAAGTTCAATACCCTTGTTCGATCGATGAAGAAAGGTTCTCCAACCTTCAAACCACGAAGACTGTTTGATTCTCCCTCATCAACATCATCTGGGTCGACGAAATCATCAAAGTCTCTAGATGATACAATGAAGGACATTAATTCAATTTAATGTAGAGGATGTTCTGACTTTGGACACTATGCCAATGAGTGTCCTACTGTTCAGAGGAAGCAGAGGAGAAATTATAGTGTTGACGTGTTAAGTGACGAATCTGGTGATGAAGAAGCTGAAAAACAAACTGTGTTGTTTGTAAAAGTCGATGATGACTTAGAAGGAATGATTGATGCTTTAATCGACTTGGATGATGGGTGATTTTGACTATGATGTTAGTCTTGATCATGTGAACTCAGATGTTCCAAGCAATGTTATGGAGAATGTTACACAAGAAATCTCCGACATTCCTTCAAACACCACTAACTAGTATGAAATGACATTGCTGGATGAATTTTGTAACACTGCTGAAGTGTCTCAGGTGGAAGAAGACCAGTCCGAGGTTAGCCACCAGGAAGCTCTACAACAATTGCACAAGGTTGTGGATGAAGTATGTGTCTAATAGACTGAACAATCGAAGGATTTTGGGATTCTTGTAGAAGAAAACCAAACTCTAAAGCAAAGGGTTTTGGACCTTGAACTTCGACTCACTAGAAGTGATCTTGAACTGAATAAGCTGAGAAAGGAAGTGGAAGCTGCCTCGAAAACCTTTCGACAACTTAATCAAGGAACATCTCTCTGAACAAGGTTCTGACATTGGGACAAACCACGAAAGCAGGCTTGGGATATACATCAAGTCCATCAATGTCTATCTCTAATCCTATCAAGTTTGTCAAAGGGAAAAACTCTAAGGATGTTCCAGTCAATGTTGATGGAAATGTCAAACCAAATGTCAATAACAAATCCAAGGAGAAGAAATTTGTGTGTCATTATTGCCAAGAGCCTGGACACTGTAAAGAACTTGTAGTTTTCGTATTTTTTTTGGTATTTTTCTGTGTAATTAAAGCTGTAAACGAGAAGAATTTTGGGGAGAGATGAGAGTAGAGAATTAGAGAGAATAAGAAGGAGAGAAGCTTCTGGGAATTAACTCTTGCCCTCATTTTCATTTCTCGTAAGCTCATATGTAGCTAATGAGTGGTCCCCTCCTTAATTAAAATATAAATAAGGAAATTGAAATTACACCTAGATAGCTTGGTTCTTAATTCATGAAATAAGAAAACATTTAATCAAGAATAATTCTCTTTCTTCATTTGTACGATCTAGATCCAAGCCAGGCCCTCTCCCGATCTGCGACACTTGGCGAAACACCTAACAAAAATTCAACAAACACTTTTGAGTTTTGAAACACGTTTTTCTGCTCATCTTCTTCCATTCCCAAATCACCGTGAACACTAATTCTCCCAAAGGTGTCGCCTTTACTCCCATCTTCCTCCTTCTCTGCCAAAACTTCTAGATTCATGACAGACACATCAAACCTTACTGCTTCAAATATCATGATGATATAGTAACAGAAAAGATTGTCGTGGAAAATTCTTCTAAACCTTCCAAGAAGAAGAAAAGTTCGAAGAAGGTAAAGATTTCCTGCAATGTCGTCTACACCTAGCTAAAAGCCAACATTGATGGTACATGGTACTTTGACAGTAGGTGTTCACGATATATGACAGGCAATGCAAAGTTTCTTGATGACTA
The DNA here is from genome assembly GCA_026008535.1 of Perilla frutescens. Taxonomy (NCBI): domain Eukaryota; kingdom Viridiplantae; phylum Streptophyta; class Magnoliopsida; order Lamiales; family Lamiaceae; genus Perilla; species Perilla frutescens. The sequence goes on along the minus strand of BRKX01000004.1, from coordinate 59,069,890 downwards.
TTCCACAACAAGCAAAGGCAAAGTGAGCTATGGTGGAGGAGCACAAGGTAATATAGTGGGAAAGGGAACCTTGAATGTCAAAAACTTTCCCAAGTTACGCAATGTGCTTCATGTCGAAGGTTTAACAGCAAATCTGATCAGCATAAGTCAGTTGTGTGATAACGGTATGCATGTCAGATTTAACAAAAATACATGGGAAGTTTTTGATAGCGAGAATAAGTGCATTATGTTCGGAAGTCGAGCATTGGATAACTGCTACCATGCGGACAAGAATGAGAAATGTAATGTTTTAGTCAATGTTGACATTCAACTCGTATATCAAAAACTTGGTCATCTCAGCTTTCAAAGTTTGAAGAAATTAATTGAAGCTGATGCTGTTTGAGGTATTCCTCCATTGAAGATCAATCTCGATGTTGTTTGCAATGCATGTCAGAGAGGCAAACAGATGAGATCTCCACATAAAAGTGCCTCAGCTTGTCAAACCACAAAGTGCTTCGATCAAATTCACATGGACATCATGGGTCCAGTTGACACCAAAAGCATGAGTGGAAAAAGGTTTATTCTGGTCATAGTGGATGATTTTTCGAGATTCACATGGGTTGAATTTCTGCAAGAAAAATCTAAAGCATTTAGAATGTTCAAAAAGTTCTGCAGGATGGTGTCAAGACAGTATGAATCCAATATCAAGTGCATTAGAACGGATAATGGACTCGAATTTGAAAATTCGATGTTTGAAGAGTTCTGTGAAAAAAGAGGTATCATTCATGAGTTTTCTGCTCCAAAGACACCTCAACAAAACGGAGTGGTCGAAAGGAAAAATTGAACATTGCACGAGATGTCAAGAGCAATGTGCAGGCTCAACGGTTATCTAAGAAGCTTTGGTCCAAAGCAGTAAACACTGCGTGTCACATTGAGAATAGAGTGATACTTCGCCCTGGCAGGGCAGAGACACCGTATGAACTTCTGAAAGGCAAGAAGCCCAATTTGAAGTATTTTCATGTCTTTGGATGTGTATGTTACATCCTGAATGACATGGAGCATCTGGGAAAATTTGACTCCAAAAGCGACAAAGAAATTTTCTTGGGTTATGCATCTGACAGTCGGGCATACCGTGTAATTAATCTCAGGACAAAAACAGTCCAAGAATCAATTAACATTATTTTCGATGATCACACAGGTATCACTTCAAAATCTGAAGAGGATGAGGTAATTGATCTTATTGACACAAGTGAAATGTCAAGTGATCAAACTAGAGGTGATGTTGAGAACAAGACATCCACTGAGAATGTCAAATTGAATGTTCCACAGTATGATGAAGTTTCAGTCAAAACACCAACATCAACATGCACTTCAGACAGTGAAGACGATCAATTTGTGAATGCCGAAGATGAACCAAGAAGGGATCCTCCAAGTCTAATTCGGAAGAATCATCCAGATTCACAGATCATTGGTAAGCAATCCGAAGGAGTTCAAACCAGAAGCAAGAACTCAAAGGAATACAAAGAAATACTGAAACTGGTATGCACATCTTCTTTAAATGTTTGTATGTCAAACACTTTTTTTCTGTCTAACATTAAACCGAAAAACATTAAGGAAGCCCTTAATGATAAAATTATTTCGTGTGTTATTGCATTTTTATTTTTCCTGCTTATTTGTGTTAAAATAGTTGTGTTAACTATCTTTGACACTGAGTTTGACATTACGATTTTGTGTCTTATTTCAGTGTTGTTGGCAACAAATTCCAACAAGTGACATCAAGAGCCAGTACTGAACGTACTAAGTATTCGATCCTTGGTTTGCTGACTCACTGAAAATGGATATTCAGATTAATCAGTGCCGTCCTCCGGCATTGGATAGTAATGGCAAGAATTATACTATGTGGAAATCGCGCATGAAAATGTATATCAAGTCCATTGATGAGAGGGCTTGGTTGGCCGTGATTGAAAAGTGGTCTCCACCAAGGATGGAGGGACCCAATGGAGTGTTCATTCTTACTCCAGAGACCCAATGGACTAATGATGATGATCGAATTATCTCCAACTTCAATTCAAGGGCACTCAATGCTATTTTTGTTTCGGTAGATGTTCCGTGCTTCAAAATGGTGTGCAATTGCACCACGGCGTATCAAGCATGGAACATACTACAGGAGCATTGTGAAGGGTCGACCAGTGTACGTCAAACAAAGCTCAAGCTACTCACTTCCAAGTTCGAAACTCTGCGAATGTTAGAAGATGAAATAATTTCAATGTACACTGAATGTCTGTGTGAAGCGTCAAATGAGTCTACAGCTCTTGGATGTCCGATCTCGAACGAGAACATGGTAAGCAAACTTCTTCGCACACTTCCGGAGAGATTCAACATGAAAATCTCAGCTATTGAAGAAGCTCACAATGTATCAAATATGAGTTTGAGTGAAGCAGTGAGCATTCTACTCACGTTTGAGATGAATCTTGAAAACCAGAAATCAAACATCTCTTCCAAAGGGATTGCTCTTCAGTCAGTAACATCGAGTTCGGATGTTCAACTTGATGTTGAGAACATTCAGGAGATAAATGAAGATGAATTCTTGAGTGTTGCATTTCTCACCAAGAAGTTCAATACCCTTGTTCGATCGATGAAGAAAGGTTCTCCAACCTTCAAACCACGAAGACTGTTTGATTCTCCCTCATCAACATCATCTGGGTCGACGAAATCATCAAAGTCTCTAGATGATACAATGAAGGACATTAATTCAATTTAATGTAGAGGATGTTCTGACTTTGGACACTATGCCAATGAGTGTCCTACTGTTCAGAGGAAGCAGAGGAGAAATTATAGTGTTGACGTGTTAAGTGACGAATCTGGTGATGAAGAAGCTGAAAAACAAACTGTGTTGTTTGTAAAAGTCGATGATGACTTAGAAGGAATGATTGATGCTTTAATCGACTTGGATGATGGGTGATTTTGACTATGATGTTAGTCTTGATCATGTGAACTCAGATGTTCCAAGCAATGTTATGGAGAATGTTACACAAGAAATCTCCGACATTCCTTCAAACACCACTAACTAGTATGAAATGACATTGCTGGATGAATTTTGTAACACTGCTGAAGTGTCTCAGGTGGAAGAAGACCAGTCCGAGGTTAGCCACCAGGAAGCTCTACAACAATTGCACAAGGTTGTGGATGAAGTATGTGTCTAATAGACTGAACAATCGAAGGATTTTGGGATTCTTGTAGAAGAAAACCAAACTCTAAAGCAAAGGGTTTTGGACCTTGAACTTCGACTCACTAGAAGTGATCTTGAACTGAATAAGCTGAGAAAGGAAGTGGAAGCTGCCTCGAAAACCTTTCGACAACTTAATCAAGGAACATCTCTCTGAACAAGGTTCTGACATTGGGACAAACCACGAAAGCAGGCTTGGGATATACATCAAGTCCATCAATGTCTATCTCTAATCCTATCAAGTTTGTCAAAGGGAAAAACTCTAAGGATGTTCCAGTCAATGTTGATGGAAATGTCAAACCAAATGTCAATAACAAATCCAAGGAGAAGAAATTTGTGTGTCATTATTGCCAAGAGCCTGGACACTGTAAAGAACTTGTAGTTTTCGTATTTTTTTTGGTATTTTTCTGTGTAATTAAAGCTGTAAACGAGAAGAATTTTGGGGAGAGATGAGAGTAGAGAATTAGAGAGAATAAGAAGGAGAGAAGCTTCTGGGAATTAACTCTTGCCCTCATTTTCATTTCTCGTAAGCTCATATGTAGCTAATGAGTGGTCCCCTCCTTAATTAAAATATAAATAAGGAAATTGAAATTACACCTAGATAGCTTGGTTCTTAATTCATGAAATAAGAAAACATTTAATCAAGAATAATTCTCTTTCTTCATTTGTACGATCTAGATCCAAGCCAGGCCCTCTCCCGATCTGCGACACTTGGCGAAACACCTAACAAAAATTCAACAAACACTTTTGAGTTTTGAAACACGTTTTTCTGCTCATCTTCTTCCATTCCCAAATCACCGTGAACACTAATTCTCCCAAAGGTGTCGCCTTTACTCCCATCTTCCTCCTTCTCTGCCAAAACTTCTAGATTCATGACAGACACATCAAACCTTACTGCTTCAAATATCATGATGATATAGTAACAGAAAAGATTGTCGTGGAAAATTCTTCTAAACCTTCCAAGAAGAAGAAAAGTTCGAAGAAGGTAAAGATTTCCTGCAATGTCGTCTACACCTAGCTAAAAGCCAACATTGATGGTACATGGTACTTTGACAGTAGGTGTTCACGATATATGACAGGCAATGCAAAGTTTCTTGATGACTATTCCACAACAAGCAAAGGCAAAGTGAGCTATGGTGGAGGAGCACAAGGTAATATAGTGGGAAAGGGAACCTTGAATGTCAAAAACTTTCCCAAGTTACGCAATGTGCTTCATGTCGAAGGTTTAACAGCAAATCTGATCAGCATAAGTCAGTTGTGTGATAACGGTATGCATGTCAGATTTAACAAAAATACATGGGAAGTTTTTGATAGCGAGAATAAGTGCATTATGTTCGGAAGTCGAGCATTGGATAACTGCTACCATGCGGACAAGAATGAGAAATGTAATGTTTTAGTCAATGTTGACATTCAACTCGTATATCAAAAACTTGGTCATCTCAGCTTTCAAAGTTTGAAGAAATTAATTGAAGCTGATGCTGTTTGAGGTATTCCTCCATTGAAGATCAATCTCGATGTTGTTTGCAATGCATGTCAGAGAGGCAAACAGATGAGATCTCCACATAAAAGTGCCTCAGCTTGTCAAACCACAAAGTGCTTCGATCAAATTCACATGGACATCATGGGTCCAGTTGACACCAAAAGCATGAGTGGAAAAAGGTTTATTCTGGTCATAGTGGATGATTTTTCGAGATTCACATGGGTTGAATTTCTGCAAGAAAAATCTAAAGCATTTAGAATGTTCAAAAAGTTCTGCAGGATGGTGTCAAGACAGTATGAATCCAATATCAAGTGCATTAGAACGGATAATGGACTCGAATTTGAAAATTCGATGTTTGAAGAGTTCTGTGAAAAAAGAGGTATCATTCATGAGTTTTCTGCTCCAAAGACACCTCAACAAAACGGAGTGGTCGAAAGGAAAAATTGAACATTGCACGAGATGTCAAGAGCAATGTGTAGGCTCAACGGTTATCTAAGAAGCTTTGGTCCAAAGCAGTAAACACTGCGTGTCACATTGAGAATAGAGTGATACTTCGCCCTGGCAGGGCAGAGACACCGTATGAACTTCTGAAAGGCAAGAAGCCCAATTTGAAGTATTTTCATGTCTTTGGATGTGTATGTTACATCCTGAATGACATGGAGCATCTGGGAAAATTTGACTCCAAAAGCGACAAAGAAATTTTCTTGGGTTATGCATCTGACAGTCGGGCATACCGTGTAATTAATCTCAGGACAAAAACAGTCCAAGAATCAATTAACATTATTTTCGATGATCACACAGGTATCACTTCAAAATCTGAAGAGGATGAGGTAATTGATCTTATTGACACAAGTGAAATGTCAAGTGATCAAACTAGAGGTGATGTTGAGAACAAGACATCCACTGAGAATGTCAAATTGAATGTTCCACAGTATGATGAAGTTTCAGTCAAAACACCAACATCAACATGCACTTCAGACAGTGAAGACGATCAATTTGTGAATGCCGAAGATGAACCAAGAAGGGATCCTCCAAGTCTAATTCGGAAGAATCATCCAGATTCACAGATCATTGGTAAGCAATCCGAAGGAGTTCAAACCAGAAGCAAGAACTCAAAGGAATACAAAGAAATACTGAAACTGGTATGCACATCTTCTTTAAATGTTTGTATGTCAAACACTTTTTTTCTGTCTAACATTAAACCGAAAAACATTAAGGAAGCCCTTAATGATAATTTTTAGATCAATGCTATGCATGAGGAACTAAACCAATTCGTAAGAAACAATGTATGGGAATTAGTTCCACGCCCCAAAGATAAAAATGTAATTGGGACAAAATGGATTTTCAAAAATAAAACGGATGAGTCTAGTAATGTTGTCAGAAACAAAGCTCGTCTAGTGGCTCAAGGTTATACCCAAGTTGAATGGGTAGACTTTGATGAAACATTTGATCATGTTGCAAGGATTGAATACATCCGTCTTTCATGTGCAATTGCATGTTATGTGGGAATTACTTTACATCAAATGGATGTTAAAAGTGTTTTCTTGAATGGTTATCTCAATGAAGAACCATATGTCGAACAACCTAAGGGGTTCAAATGTCATGAGAAACCTTTGCACGTATTTAAGCTCAAAAAGGCTTTGTATGGTCTCAAACAAGCCCCTAGAGCATGGTATGCTAGACTGACCGATTTCTTGCTACAAATTGGTTTTGCAAGAGGTCAAGTTGATAAAACGTTGTTTATCAAGAAAAATAAAAAACATATTACTGTTGCTCAAATCTATGTTGATGATATTGTTTTTTGTTCGACTTGTACTAATCTGTTCAAAGATTTTGTAGACTCAATGTGCAACATGTTTGAAATGAGCATGGTTGGAGAGCTCAACTATTTCCTTGGTCTACAAATCAAGCAAGATAAAGATGGGATCTTCATCTCTCAAAGTAAATATGCTAAAGGTTTGGTCAAGCGCTTCGGTTTAGAAGATGCTAAACCTATGAAGACACCCATGGGATCTTCCGAGAAGTTGAGCAGAGACGATGTTGGAGCTGATGTTGATTCTACAATGTATAGAGGAATGATTGGTAGCTTGTTGTATTTAACAGCTAGTTTCCCCGACATCATGTTTAGTGTTGGCGTTTGTGCGAGATATCAATCTCAGCCTAAAGAATCTCATCTTAAAGTTGTTAAGAGGATTATTAGCTATGTTTCTGGCACGATTAAGTTTGGTATTAAATATTACAAAAGCTCTAACATTCATCTTGTAGGATATAGTGATTCCGATTAGGCAGGTGATATCGATGACCGGAAGAGCACTAGCGGATGATGCTTTTATTTTGGTAACAATCTGGTTTCTTGGTCGAGTAAGAAATAAAATTGTATCTCACTCTCCACGGCCGAATCAGAGTATGTTGCTACCGCCAGTTGCTGTTCTCAATTGTTGTGGTTAAATCAAATGGTAGTTGATTATGGTCTGACCAGTCCTTCTTTGACATTGCTATGTGACAATTTCAGTGTAATTAAAATTTCGAAGAACACAGTCCAACATTCACGCACCAAACACATTGACATCAGACATCACTTTATTCGAGACATTGTGGAATGAGATATCATCAAATTGGAATATATTCCTACAGAGAATCAAATTGCAGATATATTTACTAAACCTTTAGATTTTGAGAGATTTTCTTCCCTAAGGAAATCTCTTGGAATGTGTGTCTTTTAGTCAACGTTGACATCCTGATGTTAAAGTCAATATTATGATCTTTGACATCAGGTCCTTTGATTCTGAATTTATCAAATTATATGGTACAATGTTATGATTTCATAGTATGAATTAATTAATGTGAATTGATTCCATCATGACTTGTCTCCATTTATTTCATATTTCAGAATTTGTTCTTTTTATTATTTTTTTAATAATAAATAATTAAAGTGTTTGTGATAAGTGGATCCGCTTATCTTATGATATGATAAGAGAGAGTGAGAGATATCGCTTTCATTATTTAAAAGAAGAAATTTTTGTCTTTCTCTCACTTCAAATCAGATTTCTATCTCTCTCCATATCCGATTTTTTTTCTCTCACTAAGCGGTTCATCTTCTCCGCTTCCCTAAAAGCTTCTCCATCTTTGCAACCCTCATCCATGGCAGATCCAAACCCCTACCAAACTATGATGATAATGCTCTAACAAATGATGGAGTTATCTAAAGGATCTCCTTCGTCATCCTTCACACCGCCTATTTTTGCTCAACTATCTCTCCCGGCATCTTCTACTCAAACTCCTAACACTACTCCACCGGCTGCTCAAACTGAAGTAGCAACAATGGGTGCTGCTGACCCGTCAACCCCAAAAGAGGAACCAACTGAGGTCGAGGTTCATCCTGACCTCGTTATTCCGCCGAAAACGGAGATACTAAACCCCAACCCTCTTAGTGTTAATCTCCTGGGAGATCTGGCTAATCCAATCGACCTGTCGCAGACATCCAGCAAACCGACGAGGAAATCCAAACGGCTTCACCTTGAAGCTGCTGATAAATCTGAAATAGTACCTTCTAAGAAGCCCAAAAGGCAGTCGAGCAAGGGGGAGTCTCGCTCTCTCAAGGACGAGTCTGAATCCTCTCAAGATCAACCTAATTCTCCGCCTATAGTTAAGCCACTCTCTGATGAGGTCAAATCCACTACTCCCTCGAGTAGAGCCAAATCCAGCCATAACATCACCATGTCTTCTGCACCTCAATCAGGTTTTCCTCTTGATGTTACTTCTGCATTTAGTAAAATCTTTTACTCTGGAGAAGCCAAACTTTCTTATAAATCTGTTTCTCAAAGGGCTTTTAAAATTGAGAGGATGATTCATGTGTTGAGGTTCAAAAAATATGGCTTGGATGTATTTTTAAAATAAAGAGGGTTGTGGATGTCAGTTACTGAGTTACACTCTTTTGATCCGAGTGTGGTGTTTGAGTTTTACTCAAACATCACATCTGACATGGGGGATCCTAATAAACTGAGCTATGGAACTGTGTATGTTGGGGACAAAGTCTATGATTTTAATCCCTCTGTTATAAATGCTTTTCTTGGATTGAGAAATGAAGACACTGTGATTTCACTTGATCTGTTGGATGATGTTGTGAGTGTTATCACTGGGGGTCTTATTTCTAAGTGGATGAATAAAGTATCCTCTTCCAAGTGGACATTCTTTTACACAGCTTTGTTTAAGCTCACTATTTGCAACTGGCTCCCAACATCCAATGCTTCTGTTTTAACGGTGGATCAAGCCATCTTGTTATACAAACTTGGTTCTAATTTTCCATTTAATCTTGGTACTTATATGTTTGAGTATATACTTAAGCCTGGCTCAAAGTCAAGCTCTTCCAATCACTTGCCTTTTCCATGTCTCATTCATGCCATTCTCAAACATCAAGGCATGAAAGAGAGCAAGAAGAAGCTTGTCGATGAGCAACCTACCATTTCTATTATCAAGCCCAAAACTGGTGATGGAAGAGTTATTGATCTTCCTTATGGCTCCGAAGCTACACTCAAACATTCCTTATCTGACATTGGTACAACTTCACATCAGTCCACGCGGGCTCCTAATCCTGTTGATGCTGACTCCCCTTCCATACCCATTATGATGTTGCCAATGGAGGCCCTCCTTACCCAGATTGATCATATAGCCGTAGCTATTACTCACCTTTCGCAAGCCCGTGATGCATTCTCTCACCTCCATTCTGCCCAAAAAGGGGGAGTAGATGCTGGTGTGCACGAGGTGTGAGAGGAGACGGAGAATGTAGAGGAGGCAGCTGAAGCTGAGGCCAAACCGAAGAAGAAGGGGTCCAAGGGGAAGAGGAAGATGTTGTGAAGCTTAGTGTTTAAGCTTCTGATTTTATAAACAATGTTTCATTTTGTTACAATCAATGTTTATTATATTTTTATGTAATGTACACATTAAAGATGCTCAATGTATCTTTGTTTTTGTTTTGATGTGTGTGCTGGACACACTTCTAATTTTTTTTTCACATGCTATTAAATGCATTTCTGTTTTTAGGATGTAAATTAACTTTTGTGTTCATGATTTATATATTTGTCTTGCTGATGGTATTCCTAATATATCATTATGATTAGACATATTAAGCATAGTTTTTTGTGAGATATTGAATGATCAATATGTCATTGTTATTGTGTGTTGAACTGTCGGTTTAACATTATTTTTATAATAGGATAAGTGTCTATTATATGATGATCAAATTAAGGGGGAGTAACCCTTACGGGGGAGATTTTAAGATCTCCATTTTCCGCTGCGATTCTAATTGTACAAAATACATTGAGTTATATGTTTTGTGCAGAAAGGCTAAGATTAAGGGGGAGATTGTTGAGTGTTGTATGACATTGACATTCAATGTTGCACGTTATGTCAGACAGACTCCCTGCGACATTATCTGTGACATAGTCGTAACTAATCTTATCATTTCCTAGTTTTATTTATTATTTTAATTAATAAATTAATTTTATATATCTTAGAATATATGTGTATATCCACGTTTTAAACATTTCAAATAAAGGGATATATACATATTAGATATATTATTTAAAATAGAGTTTGACGAAGTCAAAATTCTATCTCCTATTTTTTAAGTTTAACGGTTTCTCTATTTAATCCTTTTTCTTTTCAGAAATTATATTTGCTGGAAATTCAGAAAAATAGAATGAACATGGGTGAAGCTTTCAACCACGCCTTGGAGGCGGTTTCTCCCAAACACGTTGAAGTCATGGCGAGGAACGGTTATCGTCAACCCATGTTCAAGAAAGAGAAGACATGAGCCTTGTAGGATTCAAGTGAAGAAGCATATAAGGGATATGATCGACACTTCAAGAACTATTCAAGCACAAACCATCTTTCCGCTGTGTGTGAAGATTGAAGAGCTTGAGTCACAAACTTAGCATAGATTTCGTTCTTCGTTCCTTCTTCTTTCTTAATCTTTATTGTTGTACAATCAATTCACGAGAGTAGGTTGTACAAGTTAGGATAGATATCAAGGTTGTGAAATCATTGCTAGTTTGTCTACAAATTAACGGTAGGTTAATTTATATTTTTGAATTCGTTTTGGTTGTAAACTAGAATAGGATTCATGTACTTTATTTGATGTGTCAAGAGCCTTAGCGTCTGACATCATCAAATTAACAATTTTTTTGGCTCGTGGAAGCTTAATTCCCCCATGTGGCAATCACATACATGTTGTGTGTGATTTAAAATTATTTTGTGTGTTATTGCGTTTTTATTTCCTGCTTATTTGTGTTAAAATAGTTGTGTTAACTATCTTTGACACTGAATTTGACATTACGATTCTGCGTCTTATTTCAATGTTGTTGGCAACAAATTCCAACAATATATATATATATATATGGGTGGGTTCAAATAGGAACCAATCCCTTCGTGAGAACCTAGAAACCAATAAAATTTAAGGATTTTGATGACATAGTGGATAAAAAGGTGGTGGCATAATTGTAAATATGTAAAATTCAAAATATACGGGGTAATTCTAGATTTTTTTATAAAGTGATGTCATCATCTTTTAAAAAATTCTTACAAACTTTAAATAATCATAACTTACTCGTTTTTTATCCAATTTACGCAAAAAAATATATCAAATTAAAGATTTTTTTCATGTTCTTTCATTTAAGATACATAGTCCATATGTTTATTTAAGCAAAAATTGATGAAAAATATAAAAAACTTTTTTTCACATATATTCAACTCGTAACTCTCAGACATTTGCTAATATGATATCACAATATTGCTCATATCTTGTGTTTATGTTGCTAACATGAAATTTTTTATGCACGACTTTGAATTTTAAGTTGCTTTCATGAGAAAATAGTTAAAGTATGAGCTATATATAGTTAAGTTCATAAACAATTACAATTTTATCAATGATTAATATTATTTTGAAAACTTGTAATATTTGAGAATTTAAGTCATACTAGCATATCATTATTCACATATTAGCAACATGTTACTAACATATTAGCAAATTATTAGTCACATATTAGCAGTGTGTATATTCTCTAACATATTAGCAATATCGTGTATGTATGAATGATGTTACACATGTTACACAATATTATTTTAAATGTGGTCCAATGTTATATGTGTGGTGTTTAATACGTGTCAATTTAATATAATAATCTCGTCAAGTTAGCAATATGAGTCTACCTCATGTCAAAATCTGTTAATGTTAGCAATATAAATTTTTCATGTTAGCATATTTATACAAAGCCAGAAAGGACAACGGTTTTAAAGCGTTGTCTATTTAATTCCGAAAATTGGGCCCAAAATCCGAGAAAACATAACCTAATTTCTAAATTATGAAAATAACCCTGCCTTCATTAAGTTCTCAAACATTACAAGTTTGCCACCTTACTTTGACTAAAACTTTGACTAAATTATGTTCATTAGATCTAATCAAATCTAAGGTTAGGATTGGTTCCTAGGTTCTCACGGGGGGATTTGATTCCTATTTGATCATTTCCCTATATATATATATATATGTATATATATGTTGAGTGTTGTCTGACATTGTTGCTCTATGTCAAACTTAATGTCATACAGACTCCCTACGATATTGTCTGTGACATTCGTCGTAACTAATCTTATCCTTTCCTTGATTTTAAGATTTATTATTTTTAATAAATTATAATTATTTTGTATATCTTAAATTATATATATCCACGAAATTTATATTTCAAATAAATGGATATATATGATTGATATATTAATATTTAAATAGAGTTTGATTAAGTCAAACCTTATCTCCTATTCTTTAGGTCTTTTGTTATCTTTTATCTAACCGTTTCTTTTTCAGAAAATGACTTGGTGGAATTATAAGAAAATGGTAAAGAACGTGGGTTACTCTTCCAGCCACAACAAGGAGCGGTTTCTCTCCAATCCATGAAAGTGGTGGCGGTTATTTCAACACACGTTCGAAAAGATGACATGGCCTTCAACCGATTCAAGTGAAGAGTGCATATAAGCAGCATGATTCACATTTGAAGAGGTCATTCGAGCAGAAGATATCTTGCCGCTGTGTATAAAGATTGAAGCTCTCGAATCACAAACTTAGCATAGATTTCCTTCGTTCCTTCTTCTTTCTTAATATTTATTGTTGTACAATCAATTCACGAGAGTAGGTTGTAGAAGTTAGGATAGATAGCAAGGTTGTGAAATCATTGCTAGTTTGTCTACAAATTAACGGTAGGTTAATTTGTAATTTTTGAATTCATTTTGGTTGTAAACTAGAATAGGATTCATGTATTTTTGCTTGATGTGTCGAGAGCCTCAGCGTCCGACATCATCAGCTTGATTCGTGTATTTTTGCTTGATGTGTCGAGAGCCTCAGCATCCAACATCATCAGCTTAACTACTGTGTTAGCTCATAGTAGCTTAATTTCGTCCTGTGGCAATCACATACGTGTTGTGTGTGATTTAAAATTAATTTTCGTGCAAGTTGTTCTTTCAAATTCCGCTGCGTGTTGAAGGCATAATGTTTGACATTAGCTTCAACATCACTCTATTATTTGCACTTTGACCTTTTTCACAAGTTGTTTTATGCTTGTGTTAAAGATATTTTCGTGCATACTTTTTATAAATTCATATGACAATGTTGTCGTTAATGTGAGTAACATAGACTACAACATTGTATATAACATTGCACGTGATTTTGTTTTTCACAGTATTTGAGGCAACGAATTCTAACAAGTGGCATCAAGAGCCGGTACTTGACACACTAAGTACTCGATCCGGTGTTGCTTATATATTGTGATGGATGTTTCCATTTCTCAATGTCGTCCACCAATTCTTAGTTTTCTTGGAACAAATTATGCCTTATCGAAGGTTTGAATGCGTATATACATCAAATTTATTGATGAAGGTGCATGGATGACAGTTTTGAAGGAATGGTCTATTCCAAAAGAGACAAATGAAGCCGGAGAAGTCGTCAACAAGGTTAAAAGTCGATGGAGTGTTGAAGAACAAACCATTTCAAACTTCCACTCTAAAGCTCTTAATGTTATTTTTGTTTGTGTTGACGTTCCTTGTTTCAAAATGATCTCAAAGTGTACTACAGCCAAGCATGCATGGGATATTCTTCAAGAACATTTTGAAGGATATATAAGCGTACAACATAAAGAAGTTGTGGTTCAAGGAGCAACATCATCTTCAATATTTGAACCACCACCACTTCCATCAGCTGAAGGTGTAATGTTTTCTAGTCCGCTTAAAACTGCAATCTCCAATGAAGATTCTTGTCCAACCGATACTGATGTCAACATCAATGTGAAGAAAGATGTGAACAAGAAGGAAATAAATAACAAAGTCTATGTTCAACCAACTAGAAAGTCAAAGAGAATCTTCGATTAAGCTGTATTGCGAAGACAAAAGATGAGGTTGAATAATCATTTGAGTGATGATGAATCAGGAGATCCGGAATCGAAAGAAAATGATGACCACGTTATCTCACTTGTTGCTAAAGTCAATGAGTCTGATTCAGATGTTGATCTTGGTTTAGATGATGTTTCAACATCCAAAACAACATTTGACATGTATGAAAGCTCTGAAAATTATCATACAAACTCTTTTAATTCTTCTAGTTTATGTGAGTCAGATTCACTACAACATGACAACTTTGGAGCTAAAAAGGTTATAGAAGAAGTAAAAGTGTCATATGATGAGCTTATTTCCAAATGGATGAAACAAAACTAAGTTGTGGAGTCACACAATAAGAAAAATGAAGAGATGAAGAAGCAAGTGACGAATTTGGAAGTGATTCTCACAAGTAAAAATGAGGAGTTGATTTCGGTCAAGGAACAACTCAAAAATACTTCTCAATCTCTTGAGATGTTGAAGAGAGGATCTTCCACACCCACCAAGGTATTTTCCATTAGTAAAATCGATAGATCCGGGCTTGGTCAAGTTAAATATTCTACCACAATATTTTCTAATGATTTGAATGAAGAGTTTAAGTATACTTCTTTTGATAAAGGAAATGCTAGTGGTTCATGTCACACAAATTCTCATGAACTTGATAAACCTAAGATTGGAAAGAGGAATTTTGTGTGTCATTATTTTTTTCTCCTGGTCACATTAAGCCTTTTTGTTATAAATTGCATGATGCTGCTGGAAAAATGTCGGCCAGAATGTCTTCCGACATTAGATCCAACATCCTTAGAAAACTTAAAAGTTTGAATCTCAAATGGGTGAGGAAATCTGATTTGGAATGTGTATCAACTGAAAAACAATCAGTTGGAATTTTGAGCAAAGCTCTTGATATTGAGAGAGTTTCAAGCTTTCGGAAATCTCTCAATGCATTTGTGATGTAGTGTTTGGTTTATCAATGTTGGGGCAAATGTTACAAATCCTGAACCCAACATTTATTGTATTTTTTATTTTTTTGGCATTCTCATGGGTTCTATTATTTTTATATGCTGTCTCATGCCATTTGTGTAAATTGAGTCCGACATATGAGCACATATGATTGATTCTTTTTACACATGGTTGTCATGGGTATATTGGTCACTAAGAGCATGAATAAAAAAAATTATTATTTTCCTTCTTGTAGTTGATGATTTTTCCTGAGTTTCTAAGGTTGATTTCCTGCATGAAAGTTTTGAAGTGTTTAAAGTTTTTCAAGAAACTCTACTTGGCTATGAGTTCTCAATTTTGTGTTAGTGTTTCTTGTATTTTAACTAACCATGACAGAAAATTCGAGAATATTGATTGTGATGTTATCTATGCAAAGAAAGGAAAAATCTGACACTACAGGAGATGTTGCAGTCCAAAAGATTACTGAAAAAGCTATGTTATTACTGATGTTGTCACACTGCATATCACATTGGAAACATGGTTTTTCTTTGCGGAAAAAATATGAGAGTTTGAAACAGAGAAAGCAAAACTTCAAATACTTTCATGTATTTGGATATGCTTGCTATGTTGAGGATGATTATGAGATGTCAATCAGAGTGTTGACCATGTTCCGTGTTAATGCGAATGTGATTGAAATGTGAAAGAACCTGGTCCAACACTTTCGCACCAAACACATTGACATATGTCATCACTTTATCCGGGATTTGGTGAACAAAGGTATCATTTCCATTGAATATATATCATCTGAAAAATTGAATAAAGATATATTTATATAGGCCAATGTTATTTTTTTAGAGTTTCTATTCTTTATGGAAATCTCTAGGTTTGTGTGTTATGTAATGTTTGCATAGTCGATGTTGGACTCTGTGCCGTGTTTGTTCTGTCTAACATCTGTATTTGTTTGTGTTTTTTTCATATGCATGTTGCATTTTGTTTAATCTTAGATATTTATTTCGGTTGTACTTTGATCGTGTTTAATGTCTCAATGATCAGTCTTTCTTTAGAGAAATGTCCATGGTATAAACCTATGATGATGAATAGTTTGCCTTGATATAAAACTACGAGCACAAGAGTGAGGCTTGGATGTTACAGATCATGTGCACTCTCCTGAAAATGTACAATTATCACTTAGTAACTTGGGTCACGGCATTCGCGGCGACGATGCACTCAAGTAAAATGGTGGTAAGGTAATACATTTTCGATCAATTTCTATCAAGAAACATGGCGTTCAATACGACAATGTGTTTTATTCAAAAAGAGGTAAGAAATTGATATCTTCATTCATCATCGAAATTTGTGGACTGTGCTTCAACTGATGTTCATTGAGATGTTGTTCCCGAAATTAGTGTTTCTGAAATTTATATCTATATTAAACTGCATGTTTATCTTTTTAGTCTATAGTTATACATTTGTTTATTTTTCTTGTGTGTATGTTTGCCCTTACAAGATATGGTGCTTTTTAGATTACTAAAGATATATAGATGATACTTGAGTTCTACCTCTTATTGGATAAAGGGGAGTCAGTTGATGTGAAAGGTGATTTGATGAGCCAATGTTTAAGAAAATTCTTTCCATTAACATTCTTTTGTGGCTCTTAATTTTTCTCATTTCTTGATTAGCTTTTATGTTTTCTCATCATTTTCTCTAGTGTTTCTTCTCTAAAAGCTTCACAGGGTTAGAATGGCTGATCCAAAGGAGTTATTTGCAATGTTCAATGACATGTATGAGAAGTCAGTTGGAACTCCATCATCAACTTCAACATTGACTGTCACTTCAAATCATACCATGACTGAATATGTTGGTGCTAAAATGGATGAACCTACTAGGTCTCATGCACCAGATTTGTCTATAGTGAAGCAAGATGATAAAATGTCAGACTCAGTCATGTCTCCAACAACAAGTCTTTTTGAATCTGAAGCCATTACATGTTATCAATTTGAGAGATGCTAGAAACCCCACAGATCCAGAACTGAATTTTACATATCCTGCTGAAGGAGAAATGATGATGGGTATCATGCATTCTATCAATATAAAAGAGGTTTCATGAAATCAATGTTGCCGTTGAGTTGGAAGAAGTTTAAAGAAGCTGATGTCATGACTACCACTAGTGAGAAGAAATCAAAAGAGAAAAAGATCGCTTTTTTTAAGAAAACATGCAGTGAAAGGAACAAAGCTGATATGAACATCCAGAATTTGAATGTTGTAGCAGATGTTATCTCTGTCTAGGACACACCAGTTTCAACATCAGCAGCTGCTCAGCTTTTTTTTTTTCAGCTCATTCTGACCATGATAGTGCAATGGATGTTCAATCATTCAATACAGGCAATACCTATTCCTCAGGTTTTCTCTATTTTTTCTAAAGGCGTTTAGCAAATTTTTGTTTATTCTCATGCGATCCATGATGTGTCTCAAATTGCGTCTCAATGACCAATTAAATATGAGAAATTCATTGAAGTGCTAAGCCTTAAGAAATATGATATGGATGTTTATTTATGGAGAAACCTCTTTAGAAGATGGTAACTAAGTTTTGTCCTTTTAATGCTAATGTTATATTAGATATTTTGTTTAACGTAGTGTCTAATGTTGAATTCTCAAGCAAGAACATGTATAGTGCAATGTTTGTTCATGATAAGAGAGATCTAACTGTGGATCTACCATATATTTGTCACTGCACTCTCTATTTTATCCCACTAGAAGCCAATGTTCATGTTAATGTTGACAATGATGTTGTTGAGGGGATTGGTACCCCAAGTGATTCAGTTGTCTGCATCTATTCCTTCTATTAATAATGTTCTGATTTATGATAGAACAGATACTGAAGTCAATACTGTCCAGATGTTCTAATTCACCACATCACATTCTCTGAACAATGATATGGTGGATGTGTTGGCAAACTTCAAAGTCTTTCTTTCTACACAAAAAGGGGGATTAGATTGCTAATGTTGGTTGATGTTTTAAAGAGTTTAACTCTTTATGGTTTGTAAGTGTTGAACGCTTTTATTTTGCTGATGTGCTAAAACATCACTTTTATTTTGCTGATGTGCTAAACATCACTGTTATTTTGCTGATGTGCTGAACATCGTTTTTTACTTTGCTAATGTAATAAACATCATTTTTGGGATGTGTATGTCAATATACATCTTTGCTTTTGATATTCATGTGATATCTATTTTTTTTAATTCATCTGACTTTATATTTTAGGTGATGTGTGATTCATCTTAAAATGTGTTTGACATATGCTCGCATATGTCTATTAAATATTTTGCCCAAAATCCGAGAAAATATAACCTAATTTCTAAATTATGAAAATAACCCCGCCTTCATTAAGTTCTCAAATATTACAAGTTTGCCACCTTACTTTGACTAAAACTTTGACTAAATTATGATCATTAGATCTAATCAAATCTAAGGTTAGGATTGGTTCCTAGGTTCTCACGGGGGGATTTGGTTCCTATTTGATCCTTTGGGACAGATCTTGACCATCAATATAAGAGCGATCTGTGGCTGAGATTGGTTCTCAGTTTTCAGTTCTATATATATATATATATATATATATGTTAAAATTAGTTGCCGTAAACACTGAACATAGACACAGAAATGTAATGTCAAACTCAATGTTACTAATAGTTGAAACACTATCTTTAACATAAAATGCTGGAAATAAACAACACTATATAACACGAAGATAAATTTTAAATCACACACAACATGTATGTGATTGCCACAGGGCGAAATTATGCTTCCACAAGCCAACATAATAGTTTAGTTGATGATGTCAAACGCTGAGCTCTTGACACATCAAACACGATACACGAATCCTATTCTAGTTTTCAACTAAATCGAATCAAAAAAATACAAGTCAACCTACCGTTAATTTGTATACAAACTAGCAATGATTTCACAACTATCTATCTATCCTAAATTGTACAATCTATTCTCATGGATCGATTGAACAACTTCAAACATCAACGAGGAAGAAGACGGAAAGAAAAAAGAAAAAAGAAATCTAAATGCTAAGTTTATGACTCGAGCTCTTTAATTTTCACACGCAGCGGCAAGATAAACTGTGTTTGAATACATCTTCAAGTGTGGATCGTGCTTCTTGATAAGCCCTTCACTTGAATCGACTTAAGGTCCATTTCATCTCCACGAACGTGTGCTTCAAAATAACCGCCATCCCTTCACATTTTTGTAGAAAAACCGTCTTGAGTTGTGGCTGATGAAAGTACTCCACATTGCATACCATTTCTTTCAAATTTTCCTGCATGATGGACTTAAAAAAAACGGTTAAATAACAATAACTAGAGACCTAAAGATTAGGAGATAGAGTTTTTACTCGTTCAAACTCTCCTATAAATAATATATTAATCATATATATATATATATATCCATTTATTTTAAATAAATAATTCCGTGTATATACTTATGATTTGATATATATATAAGATAAAAACTAATTTATTAAAAAATAATAAATAAATAAATAAATAAAACTAGGAAAGGATAAGATTAATGACGATGAAAAAACACAGACAATGTTGTAGGGAGTCTGTATGACATTAAGTTCAACATTGAACATCAATGTCAGACAGCACTCAACAATCTCCCCCTTAATTTTAGCGTTTCTGCACAAAACATACAACTCAAATGTATTTTGTACAATTAGAGTCGCAGCGGAAAATGGAGACCATAAAGTCTCCCCCTTAAGGGTTACCCCCCCTTAATGTGATCATCATATAACAAATGATTAACCTTGTTATAAAAGCAATGTTAAACAGAAGTTCAACACAAAATATTCAGGGCACATTGATCATACAACATCCCCAAAAAAAACTTGTTGATATGCTTATCATGCTCAACAAACATGGTATTAAACAATTACCATAAAAACAGGTTAAACAAGACAAGCCTATAAAATTGAACACAAATATAATTTGCATCCCAAAATAAAAATGCATTAAAAACATCTTAAAATAAACATGTGTCCAGCACACACATCAAAAGCCAATTAAAGATGCATCAAGCATCTTAAATGTGTCCAGCATATAACAAAAAAAATAAACATTGTTTGAAACAAAATAGAACATTGTTTATAAAATAGAAGCTGACACATGTAGCTTCACATTATCTTTCGCTTTCCCTTAGACACCCTCTTCTTCGCCTTGACATCAGCTTCAGCATCCTTGACATCCTCAGACCCCCTACGCACATCTTTCATACCCACATCGTCATCTATTCCCCCTTTTTGTGCTGAAAAGATATGAGTGAATGGATCACGCACTTGAGAGAGATGATAGACAGCCGTAGAAATGTGATCAAGTTGCACAAGAAGAGTCTCCATTGGCATCATGACAATGGGAATGAGAAAAGAATCAGCAGCTATAGGATCAGGAGCCTTGGTTGACTGGTGTGAGCCTGTAGCAACATCAGAGGAGGATTGTTTGAGTGCAGTAGCATCCGAGCTATAGGGTAGATCATGTATCCGTCCATCACCCACTTTTGGCTTGACAATTGATATTGTCAAATGCTCAGCGACAAGCTTCTTCCTATTTTCTTTCATGCCTTGATTTTTCAGAATGGCATGAATGAGATATGGAAAAGGCAAGTGATTGGAGGAGCATGATTTTGTAGCTGCCTTAAGCACATACTCAAACATAGCAGCACCAAGGTTAAAAGGAATGTGAGATCTAATTTTGTACAATAAAATTGCTAGATCCACTATTAAGACAGAAGCATTGGATGTTGAAAGCCAGTTGCAAATAGTGAGCTTAAACAGAACTGTGTAAAAGAAGGTCAACTTGGATGATGAAACCTTGTTCATCCATTTAGGAATGAGACCACCAATGATGACATTCACAACATCATCAATCAGATCAAGTGAAATCATGGTGTCCTCATTCCCCAATCCAAGAAAAGAATTGAGCACGGTAGGGTTAAATTCATAGATTTTATCCCTAACATACACAGTACCATAGCTCAAATTTGTAGGATCCCCCATATCAATTGAGATGTTTGAGTAGAATTCAAACACTACATCAGGATCAAATGATAACAACTCAGTAACAGATTTCCACAATCCTCTCTGCTTCAAAAAGGCATCCATACCATGTTTTTTAAAGCTTACCACATCAATCATCCTCTCAATCTTAAAAGCCCTCTGAGTGATTGACTTATAAGATAGTTTAGCCTCCTCCGAATAAAACATTTTACTAAATGCGGAAGTAACATCAAGAGGCGAACCTGATAGAGTTGAAGAAGGTGTCGTGATGTCTCGGTTGGGTCCCACCTTGGCTGGAGTAACACTGGCTTCAACATCACCAGATTCAGGCTCAGCTTTAGTTAGAGATAGGAGCTGTACTTGAAAGAAGCTCGACTCATCTCTGAGAGAGTATGACACCACTTTGCTTGACTGACGCTTGGGCTTTTTGGAGGGTACTTATTCAGTCTTGATGGCGAAATCACCGTGAAGCTGTTTGGATTTCCTCATCGGAGACGGCTTACTGGCCGTTTGGGCAAGAGATTGAGAGTGAGAGGGTAGTTCAGGATTAATCGGATTCTCTGGATCTCCAAGCACATGAATTTTGAGAGGCTTAGGGTCTAGTATCTTGGTTCCAGGAGGAATAATGAGATCTGGATGAGTGGTTTCATCGGTAGGATTTTTAGTTAGAGAAAAGGGTGAAGTTCCTGGACAAGGAGGAATGAAGGGCTCATCAAGATTGGTTGGTGTCGGAGCAGCGGAAGAAGTAGCTATAGGAATGGGGGTTGATGTTGAGGCAGGAGAAGGGTTTACAGACGGGATTGGCGTGGAGACAGAAGATGGAGTGCCTTGAGATATCTCCATCATTTTTTGCAGAACCATCATCATAGCTTGATATGGGTTGGGATCAGCCATTGATGAAAAGCTTCAAAAAAATCCAGAGATGGAGATAGACGAAGAAGAAGATGAACGGTTGTAGAGAGAGAGAGAGAGTGTGTGAATCCAAAAAGGGAAAAATGAATATAATAAAGTGATAATCAAAGGACCCACTTATCATATCCAAAAACAGATGATACGGAGATTCACTTATCTCATCAATTTTGAAAGTATTATTTTAATAGGAATTTTATATAAAAAAACAGTTTCGGTCAAATTAGTAATGTTGACTAGTTATACATGAATAAATTCTCATGAATTAATTCACAATATAATATCATAGTAGTCAAACACAACTTGAATTATTTCCGAAACAAAAAAATTCTTGATGTCAAGATACACAACATGTGACTAAACATCAGAAATACAAACATTATCTAAACAACACACATTTCAAGAGATTTTCTTAATGAAGAAAACCTCTCAAAATCTAAAGGTTTAGTAAAAATATCCGCAATTTGATTTTCTGTAGAAATATATTCCAACTTAATAATCTCTCGTTCCACAAGATCTCGAATAAAGTGATGTCGGATATCAATATGTTTGGTGCATGAATGTTGAACTGGGTTCTTTGAAATTTCAATTGCACTGACATTGTCACACAGCGATGTCAATGAGGGATTTGTTAACCCATAATCAAGCACCATTTGATTTAACCACAAAAGTTGAGCACAACAACTAGCGGCAGCAACATACTCTGACTCAGTCCTGGAAAGTGAGATATAATTTTTTTTCTTACTTGACCATGAGACCAGATTGTTACCAAAATAAAAACATCATCCGCTTGTACTCTTTCAGTCATCAACATCACCTGCCTAGTCGGAATCAATAAAGCCTACAAGATGAATGTTAGAACCTTTGAGATATTTTATACCAAAATCAAGTATGCCAGAAACATAGCGAATGATTCGCTTAACAGCTTTAAGATGTGATTTTTTAGGCTGAGATTGATATCTCGTACAAACACTGACACTAAACATGATGTCGGGATGACTAGCTGTTAAATACAATAAACTACCGATCATTCCTCTATACATAGTAGAATCAACATCAGCACCAACATCGTCTCTGCTCAACTTTTCTAAGGATCCCATAGGAGTCTTCATTAGTTTAGTATCTTCAAGACCGAAGCGTTTAACTAACCCCTTAGCATACTTGCTTTGAGAAATAAATATGTCATCCTTGTCTTATTTAATTTGTAGACCCAGAAAATAGTTGAGCTCTCCAACCATGCTCATTTCAAATGTGCCGCACATTGAGTCTACAAATTCTTTGAGCAAATCAGTACAAGTGGAACCAAAGACAATGTCATCAACATATACTTAAGCAACGGTAATATGTTTTTGGTTTTTCTTGATGAAAAGAGTTTTATCTACTTCACCTCTTGAAAATCCAATTTCAAGTAAAAAATCTGTTAGTCTAGCATACCAAGCTCTAGGAGCTTGTTTCAGCCCATACAAAGCCTTTTTTAGCTTAAAGACGTGCAATGGTTTCTCATAACATTCGAATCCCTTAGGTTGTTCGACATAAGCTTCGTCATTAAGAAAACCATTCAAGAAAGCACTTTTAACATCCATTTGATGTAAAGTAAAACCTACATAACATGCAATTGCACATAAAAGACGAATGGATTCTATCCTTGCAACAGGAGCAAAGGTTTCGTCAAAGTCGACTCCTTCAACTTGAGCATAACCTTGAGCGACTAAACGAGCTTTGTTTCTGACAACATTGCCAGATTCGTCCGTTTTATTTTTAAAAATCCATTTTGTCCCAATTACATTTTTATTTTTGGATGTGAAACTAGTTCCCAAACATTATTTTTAACAAACTGGTTCAGTTTCTCATGCATATCATTGATCCAGAAATCATCTTTAAGGGCATTCTTAATGTTCTTGGGTTCAATGTTAGACAAAAAATAGGTATTTGACAGAGCAACATTCAAAGAAGACATACATACCAGTTTCACCATTTCTTTGTAATCGATCGAGTTCTTCTTTCAAGTTTGAACTCCTTCAGATTGATCACCAATGATTTGGGAATCTGGATGATTCTTCTTGATCCTACTTGGGGGATCTCTTCTTAGTTCATCTTCAGCAGTTAACAGTTGATCGTCTTCACTATCTGAGGTGCATGTTGATGTTGGTGATTTAACTGGAACTTCATCATTCTGAGAAACATTGACTTTGACATCACTAGTTGATGTCTTGTTTCTGACATTATGTTCAGCTTTATCACTTGACATTTTATCAATGTCAAGCAGCTCCATCACCTCATCTTCTTCAGATTTTGACGCAATACTTGTGTGATCATAAAACACAACATTAATTGATTCTTGGACAGTTTTTATCCTTAGATTAAACACACGGTATGCCCAACTGTTAGACGCATATCCCAAGAAGATTCCTTTATCGCTCTTAGTATCGAACTTTCCCAAGTGGTCCCTGTCATTCAAGATGTAACATATACACCCAAAAATATAAAAATATTTCAAGTTAGGCTTCTTGTTCTTCAGAAGTTCATATGGTGTCTCTGTTCTATCGAGGTGAAAAATCACTCAATTCCCGATGTGACAAGCAGTGTTAACTGCTTCAGCCCAAAGCTTCTTAGACAACTGTTGAGCTTGTAACATCGCTCTTGACATCTCCTGCAAAGTACAATTTTTTATTTCAACCATACCATTTTGTTGAGGAGTTTTTGGTGCAGAGTACTCATGAATGATGCCTCTTTTCTCACAAAAATCATCGAACATTGAATTTTCAAATTCGAGTCCATGATCAGTTCTTATGCATTTGATGTTAGACTCATGTTGTCTTGACACTGTTCTGCAAAACTTCTTAAACATTCTGAATGCTTCAGATTTTTCTTGCAAAAATTCAACCTATGTGAATCGAGAAAAATCATCTACCATAGCCAGAATAAATCTTTTACCACTCATGCTCTTAGTGTCAACTAGACCCATAATGTCCATTTGAATCAAATCAAAGCATTTTGTGGTTTGACAAGCATTTAAGCTTTTGTGAGAAGATCTCACCTGTTTGCCTTTCTGACATGCACTGCAAACAACACCGAGATCGATCTTTACTGGTGGAATACCTCTAACAGCATCAGCTTCAATCAATTTCTTCAAGCTTCGAAAGCTAACATGTCCAAGTTTTTGATGCACGAGCTGTGTATCAACATTGACTGAAACATTGCATTTTTCATTCTTGTCTGCATGATAACAGTTATCCAATGCACGACTCACGAACATAATGCATTTGTTCTCACTATCAAAAACTTCACATGTATTCTTGTTGAATCTGACATGCATACCGCCATCACACAATTCACTTATGCTTATCAAATTTGCTGTTAATCCTTCAACATGAAGCAAATTGTGTAATTTTGGAAACTTTTTAACATTCAAAGTACCTTTATCCACAATATTACCTTGTGTCCCTCCACCATAGCTCACCTTGCCTTTACTTGACGTGGAATAGTTGTCAAGAAACTTTGGGTTGCCTATCATATGATGTGAGCAGCCACTATCAAAGTACTATGTATCTGCAATGTTAGCTTTTAGCAAGGTGTAAACAACATTGCATGAAATTTTTGCCTTATTGGCACTCTTTTTCTTTTTGAAAGTTTTAGAAGAGTTTCCATAACAACATTTCCCGTTGCTATATCATCATGATATTTAAAGCAATAAGGCTTAATGTGTCTAGGCTCTTGACAGTAATGACAAGTATATTTCTTCTCTTTAGATTTGTCATTCACATCCCGTTTGACATTGCAATCAAAATTGACTGGAACATCCTTCGAGCTTTCTTTTTTGACAAACTTGATAGGATTTTTGTTAGAGATAGACATAGATGAACTAGATATATATCCCAAACCTGCTTTAGTGATTTGTCCTAATGTCAAGACTTCATTTAAGGTTGATGTTCCTTGATTGAGTTGTTGAAAGGTTTTTTAGGCGGCATCTACTTCCTTTCTCAGCTTGCAAAACTCAATGTCACTTTTTAGACTTTGGTTTTCTTCCACGAGAACTCCAAACTCCTTTGTTTGTTCAAACCATTGAACACACACTTCATCCACGATCTTGTGAAGTTGTCGTAGAGCTTCCTGGTGGCTAATGTAGGAGGGATCTTCTTCCACCTGATACACTTCAGTAGTGTTACAAAATTCATCCAGCAAAGTCATTTCATACCAGTTAGTGGTATTGGAAGGAATGTTTGCAATTTCTTGTTGAACATTCTCCATGACATTACTGGAAACATCAGAAGCTTCATTGTCAGGACTCATGTCAAAGTCAAAATCAACTTCGTCCATGTCAGTTAGAGCTTCAATCATTTCATCAATGTCATCATTGACTTTGATAAACAACACCATTTGTTTTCCTAATTCCTCATCTTCGGATTCGTCGCTTAACACAGCAGCACTGTAGTTTCTTCTTTATTTTCTGTGTACAGTAGGACACTCATTGGCATAGTGTCCAAACCCAGAACACCCCCTATACTGAACTGAGTCAATGTCCTTCACTGGATCATCTGGGGTTTTTGATGATTTTGATGAGCCAGATGATGTTGTTGAGGGAGAGTCAAACAGCCTTCGTGGTTTGAAGTTTGGCAAACTTTTCTTCATAGACCGTACCAAGGAATTGAACTTCTTGGTGAGAAGAGCAACACTCAAGGACTCATCTTCATTGATTTCCTGAATGTTTTCAACATCAAGTTGAACATCCAAACTTGATGTCGTAGATTGAAGTGCAATTCCTTTGGAAGGATTGTTCAACTTCTGGTTCTTAAGATTCATCTCAAAAGTGAGTAGGATGCTCACAGCCTCACTCAACTTCATGTTTGATACATTATGAGCCTCCTCAATAGCTAAAATCTTCATGTTGAATCTTTCAGAAAGAGTGCGAAGAAGTTTGCTAACCATGTTCTCATTTGAGATAGGACATCCAAGAGCAGTAGATTCATTAGAAACTTCACACAGCCTTTCAGTGTACATCGAATTGGTCTCATCTTCCAACATCCGCAGGGTTTCAGACTTGAAAGTGAGCAACCTAAGCTATGTTTGACGTACACTTGTCGAGCCTTCACAATGTTCCTGTAGTATGTTCCACGCTTGATATGCAGTGGTGCAATCGCACACCATTTTAAAACATGGAACATCCACCGAAACAAAAATAGCATTCAATGCCCTAGAATTGAAGTTTGAGATAATTCTATCATCGTTAGTCCACTGCGTTTCAGGGGTAAGGATGAACACTCCATTAGGTCCCTCCATCCTTGGAGGAGTCCATTCTTCAATTATAGCTAACCAAGCCCTTTCATCAGTGGACTTGATATACATCTTCATGCGAGATTTCCACATTGCATAGTTTTTGCCATTACTATCCAATGTCGGGGGACGACACTGATTTATCTGAATATCCATTTCAATGAATTAGCAATCAAAGGATCGAATACTTAGTGTGTCAAGTACCGGCTCTTGATGCCACTTATTAAAATTAGTTGCCGTAAACACTGAAAATAAACACAGAAACGTAATGTCAAACTCAATGTTAATGATAGTTGAAACAATATCTTTAACATAAAATACTGGAAATAAACAACACTATATAACACGAAGATAAATTTTAAATCACACACAACATGTATGTGATTGCCACAGGGTGAAATTATGCTTCCACGAGCCAACACAATAGTTTAGTTGATGATGTCAGACGCTGAGCTCTTGACATACATGAATCCTATTCTAGTTTTCAACTAAATCGAATCCAAAAAATACAAATCAACCTACCGTTAATTTGTATACAACTCGAGTTCCTATATGTTAGGGTTTTCCTATGTCTTTTCGTCTCTTCTGAAGTCCTCTACTTGTTAGGGTTTTTCTGTGTCTTTTCATCTCCTTTGGAGTTTTCTCATATTCCTCTTATCGCCTACCTTCTGGTTAGGCTAGTTTTTTCTTCTGTGTTTCTTTGCTCTCCAGTGAAGGCGATTACCTAGGTTTCTTGGTGTGGAGTTGGAGGCCTTGTCGTTGCGACACGGTCTCTCTCATATGTAAGTGGGTTTGTTTTTCTCTAACTTTTCTTATTTTCATTTCTTGTTTCTGTCTACAGAATACTTTGTCTTTTGGGGGGGCATTCACGAACTTTTCCCATGTCAAAGAAAAGGAAGGAACTTGTCGAGGATGAATATGATGACGACACTCCTATTCAGATTTTCTCTGGTGTAAGTGGAAGCGTAGAGGCTAAACCTCTATGTCTCATTGGGAAAGTTTGGACGCGCAAGTCGTTAAATGCCTTTGGTCTCCTTAAGACTATGAAGAAACTCTGGAACCCAGCGTTTGGAATGACATGTCGCGAGATTGAGTCAAACTTATTCTCTTTTCAGTTCTCAAATCGCAGAGACCTGGAAAGGGTGCTATCGATGGAACCATGGACTTTCAACAAACATATCCTCGTCCTAAGGGAAGCTCAACCCGACCTGCAACCATTAGCTATGAAATTGGACAGCGTGCCATTCTGGATACGTTTGTATGACGTTCATCTTACTTGTCGAAATGATAATACTCTCAGACAAGTTGGAAATAAATTTGGTGAATTTGTGGAACTGGACCAGATGACTATTAATGGTATGAGTCGCAGTGTTTGACTAAAAATCTTACTAAAGCTGGATAAACTACTGCGGAAAGGTACAAGGATCTGTATTGACCAAGCTACACCTATGTGGATCCCCGTAAAATATGAACAACTTCAATCATTTTGCTACTCATGTGGTATGCTGGGCCATACTCTTACAGATTGTGAGTCTCTAGATGATGAAAAGGATAAAGGTGGTGGCAAAGAAGATGACTTCCCTTTTGGGGAATGGCTACGAGCATCACCAATCAAGCAAGCAAAAGTGGTGGGGGATACTGGGTTTAGATCTACCCATAACCCACAAAGAAGGATATGGTACCCGAATCCGGATAAATTTTTGGACAACCATTACAACATAAAATTTATAAAGAAGGAGCACATGGACGCTGCTGCGGCAAGGAAAGTTGAGGAGATTGCCCTCACCATGGAAAGAGTAATGGGGACTCAGAGGCTAAAGTCTACTACTAAGAAGTACACACAAAAAGCAATAGAGGGTCAACAAGGAAGAAAAGTTTTGGAAAATCAGCTACAATCTCTCCCTCGTACTGATATCTTGTCCAAGTCAAATCCCCTTCAGCCCCCATCACAATTATCACCAAGCTACACTACAAAAACTAACCTGTCAGTATCTTCCTCTACTCTGATCCCCTCTTCTGACCTATTTAAACTTATCCAACCAAAACCTACCCATCCAACACCGTGCCATGACCAAGCCAAATTTTATAAACCACCACATCGCAAAACTCCCAAACCTCGTCTCATTACCAACAAACACCCAACTTGAGCTTCTACCGGCTTAAATCCTTGTCAAATATCTATCTTTTCAACACTCCTCCCTAACTCACCCACAACCAAACTCCCCGATAATCCCAACCACCAAAAATAAAAAACTTAGACAAGAACACACAACCGTGATCAACAACAGAAACTCCACTTTGAACTACAAGAAGGAAAACGTAAAGAGCATATAATTGTAGATGAGGAAATGACGGAAAATTTTAAGAAACAAAAATCAAGTGAAGGTGTTTGTGAAGAAACAACAACTATCCCAACGGTGGAGGCTGCGAGACAGCCCCGCCGATCATCATGAAAACACTGAGCTGGAACTGCCGTGGGCTTGGGAACCCATGGACAGTTCGAGTTTTGAAGAATATCCTTCGTATGGAGAAACCTATTTTTTGATGGAGACTTGTTTCAAGTCAAATCAAATATGTCTATTGAATGCAACTCAGCTACTTTTTGAAAGATGTTTCCAGTTGATTGTGAGGGAGATAACCGCTCTCGTAAGGACGGCATGTGTGTTCTGTGGATGGGACTGATTGAGTTGGATTTAGTCTCTTTTTCCAACAATCATATCAGTTTCAAAGTGACTAAGAATGATGATAATAAAACTTGGTATTTCTTTGGTATATATGGATGGCCAGAACTTTGCAATCGTGATCGAACTTGGCGATTAATGAATGATATTCAACCAACTCATGGTGCACCTTGGTTATGTGTTGGTGACTTTAATGAAACTTTGTGGTCGACTGAGAAAAAAGGAGGCAATCCAAAATCTTGGTCTGAGATGAATAAATTTCGTGAAGCCCTTTGCTACTGCAATCTCATGGATTTAGGCTTCTCTAGTAATCATTTTACTAGGTCAATTGGTTGGGGTGGAGCTAGCTAAAAATATCTTAGAAAGACTTAACCGAGCTTTGGCTTCAAGTGGATGGCAACAAATTTTTCCAGCCTATCAAGTCAAACATCTTCCACGATTTAAATCGGATCATAACCCAATACTAGTGGAGTGTTATGAGGATGAGGAGGAAATCACTTATAGAAAAAAAAGGAGAAACGCTTTCATTTCGAACACATGTGGTTACACCACCCACAGTTTTCCCATACTCTTAAAAATGTGGAACAACATGGGCAAAAAAGTAAATTTTCAAGACAAGGCAAAAGCATGTGGGAAAGACCTCCTGAATTAGGAGAAACTGGAGTTTGGAAATGTCCAAAGCAAGTCTCGTGAGCTGCAGCAAAAACTTTCAGACCTGCAATCTCAATCACAAACTGATAATATTGTGCAGGAGACCCATGAAATGGAATTCGAGCTAGATAAAATTCTGAAAATAGAAGAAAGCATGTGGCATCAACGGTCTAGAGCTTTGTGGATTAAAGATGGTGATAAAAATTCAAAAAAATTTCATCAAAAGGCCTCTCAAAGAAAGAAAAGAAACATAATCCGACAGATAAAAAATGAGAATGGTCGGTGGTGCTCCAACAGAAAAGTGGTAGAGAGGATCCTCAAGGACTATTTTATCAAGCTTTTTCACACTGACAGGGAAAGAAACATTGACATGGTTGTGAATGCCCTCGAGAGCAAGGTGTCTGCTAACATGAACGAGAGACTCAAGAGGCCCTTTACGTCCGCAGAGGTATTGTGTGCAATTAAACAAATACAATCCAATGAAAGCACCTGGACCTGATGGTATGACACCTTTTTTCTTTCAAAAATTCTGGCATATTGTTCATCATGATGTGTTTGAGTCAGTTTTAGGGGTCCTTAATTTTAGGCATGATCCTACTCTTCTTAACCATACTCATATTGTGCTTATTCCAAAGACAAAGCACCCTGAATCCCCTAAAGACTTTCGCCCTATTAGCTTGGGTAATGTGATCTTCCGTATTATTACTAAAACACTTACTAACCGTCTTAAAAGTATCCTGCCTCATGTTATCTCTTTGTCTAAAAGTGTTTTCATCCTGGGTCGTCTAATTACTGATAATACTATGATAGCTTTTGAGATTTTCCACTCTATGAAAAAAAAGAAAACAGGTAACCAAGGCATTATTGCCTTGAAACTTGACATGAGTAAAGTTTATGATAGAGTAGAGTGGAATTTTCTAGAGGCAGTGATGTCTAAGTTAGGTTTTTGCACGGACTGGACCAATCTGATAATGAGATGTGTCACCACTATTTTTTACTCGGTGCTTATAAATGGAGACCCCACAACCCCTTTTAACCCAAAAAGAGGACTCCGCCAAAGAGACCCCCTTTCTCCTTATCTCTTTTTGATTTGTGCAGAAGCTTTCTCCAATCTCTTGGTAAAAGCGGAGAAGGAAAGAAGAATACATGGTATCAAAGTCGCGAAAGAAGCCTCAATTATCTCACATCTCTTTTTTGTAGATGATACTATTCTTTTTGCTCACGCTAATTTGAGAGAGGCTGATGAAGTAAAGAATATTATTCACCAGTATGAGGCCGCTTCAGGCCAGCGTATTAATTTGGACAAGACAGAGCTAACGGTGAGCGGGAATGTTACTAAAGATCGAAGACATAAACTTAGTGTATATCTGGGAATGAGAGAAGTGGAAGAACATGAAAAATACTTGGGACTCCCCACGCTTATTGGTCGTTCAAAGCAAAAGATCTTTGATACTGTGTTGGAACGTATCTATAAAAAAATGAAGGACTGGAAAGAGCAAAAATTGTCAAAAGCGGGTAAAGAGGTTATGATAAAGGCAGTTATCCAAGATATCCCTTCATACATTATGAATTGCTTTCTTTTACCCCTCACTATCTGTCAAGAGATTGAAAAAGCAGTGGCCAGATTCTACTGGGGTACTACAAAGGATAAACATAAATGTCACTGGGTGAAGTGGGAATACTTGAGCAAACCAAAAATGGAAGGTGGCCTTGGTTTTCATGAGATGCATCAGTCTAATCTGGCTATGCTTGCAAAGCAATTCTGGAATCTTCTAAATAATCCTAATTCGGTAACGAATAAGTTGTTGTGCTCAAAATACTTCCCAAATGGATCTCTGATGTTAGCAAATATTAGTTATCAACCGAGCTACTTATGGAGAAGCCTTTTAGCAGCTCGGAATCTTATCATGGCTGGTATAAGCTGGAGAGTAGGTAACGGGCAGCAGATTTAACCTTGGAATGATGCATGGATTGGCTTGGTTCACCCTACAAAACCAATAAATGATAGGGGAATTGATGGGCAAGTTACTTTGGTGAGCGACTTGATGAACAATGATGCTCCGAGCTGGAAAACAGATTTGGTCATAACTTTATTTTGTAGGAAAGATGCAGATGAAATTTTATCTATTCCCTTGAGTGACAGACGGCCGCGCGGATCGTCGAATTTGGAAACTGTCTAAGAATGGGAAGTTTTCTGTCAAAACGGCTTATCACTTAGCTGTTAAAACCTCATCCTACCTACCACCCCTTCGCGCCTCACCTAGCTACCAACCAAAGGAGTGGACTCATTTCTGGTAGATAAAGACTATTCCTAGAGTGAAAACATTCATCTGGTAGGCTTGCCTTTGTTCCTTGCCTACTAAAGACAATCTTATGAGACGTGGGATTTGTGTTGACCCTATTTGTGATCTGTGTAGAGAAGCAACAGAGTCGATTGACCACCTCTTGTGTAAGTGCCGCACTACAGAAAAAATCTGGTACATGAGCCCCTTAAGAATTAATACTGAGCTTGTCCCTTTCTCCTCCTTTAAGGAGATGTTTTGGAGTTACTTAAATAGTGCGCACATAGAGGTCATCGAGCTTGTAGCCTATACCACATCAGAAATTTGGAATGGAAGAAATCGCTTGATTTTCGACAAAAAATAATTCCATTTTGATGAAATTATTGAAAAAGCTCAAAGGACTTGGATGGAAGGTATGAAAGATCAAAAGATGCTTATGGGCCAACCCCAGTCAATCTCTATTGCTAAATGGTCTGCTCTACCCGCAGATCTCTTCAAATTGAATACTGATGTCTCAGTTGCAAAGCATGGCAGCATTGGTATGGGATTTATCGTGCGGACAATCACAGCTCTGTTTTGGTAGCAGAAAAATCTACGCATAGAGCCATGGGGTGCAGTACCTTGCTGGAAGGTCTCACTCTTCACAAAGCTCTTGAAATCTTACAACACCACCAGTGGAAGGATATCATTGTGGAGTCTGACAGCAAGCTACTTATTGATGGCATCAATGGAATGGTGGATCCCGAAATTTATTGTGATGTGGTTATTGCGGATATTCAAGCGTTGGCATCGACCTTCAGTTTCATGCGCTTTGTTTATGTTCCTAGGAATTGTAATAAGGCAGCACATATCATTGCAAAAGGGCCTGATTTCTTTAGTATAGGGTATGTCCCAACTCATGCCCTTTCCACCATTTTGGATGATGTTTGAACTGGCTTTTGCTTTGGCTAATCGATGTATTATCTGGTTTTTCCCTAAAAAAAAATTTGTATATAAACTAGCAATGATTTCACAACCATCTATCTATCCTAAATTGTACAATCTATTCTCATGGATCGATTGAACAACTTCAAACATCAACAAGGAAGAAGACGGAAAGAAGAAAGAAAACTAAATGCTAAGTTTGTGACTCGAGCTCTTTAATCTTCACACGCAGCGGCAAGATAAATTGTGCTCGAATACATCTTCAAGTGTGGATTATGCTTCTTTATAAGCCCTTCACTTGAATCAACTTAAGGTCCATGTCATCTCCATGAACGTGTGCTTCAAATAACCGCCATCCCTTTACGTTTTCGTAGAAAAACCATCTTGAGTTGTGGCTGGTGAAAGTACTCCACGTTGCATACCATTTCTTTCAAATTTTCCTTCATGATGGACTTAAAAAAGAAACGGTTAAATAAAGATAATTAGAGACCTAAAGATTAGGAGATAGAGTTTTGACTCGTTCAAACTCTCCTATAAATAATATATTAATCATATATATATATATATATCCGTTTATTTTAAATAAATAATTCCATGGATATATTTATGATTTGATATATATAAGATAAAAACTAATTTATTAAAAAATAATAAATAAATAAATAAAATTAGAAAATGATAAGATTAATGACGACGAATGTCACAGACAATGTCCTAGGGAGTCTGTATGCCATTAAGTTCAACATTGAACATCAATGTCAGATAGCACTCAACAATATATATAGTATAGAGATCAAATGAGAACCATTACCTTGTGTAGGAACTAGGAACTAATATGGAGCGTTGGATCAATTATTTTCTAAGGCTCAGATTAATCTCAACAAATTAGGGTCAAAAATGCAATATCTTAAGAATTATATTAAGTTAAGGGTATATATGTCATTGTAATGCATATTAAAAATCTGCAGTAAATATATATGTTCCATATATAGTGGGATTTATATGGAACGGTTTTTTTAGACGATTTTTACAACTCTTTTTTTTTTACAGAGTTGTATCTATCGGTGTTTCATATTTTAATTCATCACACACATGTTCAACATTCTTATTGATTGGGTCTCTTACGGTTGAAGAAATCATTCCAGATTATAGACAAGTCAACTTTGTCGAATTTCATTGTTCTGTTTCATATTTTTTTATCGGTGTCCACTTTGTCGGATTTCATCGGTCTGTTTGTTCATCTGGAGGAGTCATTTTTCACAAGTTCTTATTCCATCGTATATTATCATCACTCCAGTTTTTGTCTGATTATGGAAGATACATGCATTATGTTCTCCATTAATGGTGTAGAGATATTGGTGGAATCTGGTAGGGACGCGTATGTCTTACATTTAGCAAATTGTTTATGCATAATTAGCAAATTATAGATTTGTTAATAGCAAATCGGTAATATTTTTATGTGAAAATACGATTTTTTTAAAATGGTTTCAATGTGCTTTGCATGATAGTGAAATGTTTGCAGAGAATGAGCATTTCATATTTATTATAGACGATAGATGCTTTTCGTATTTGGTTGTGGAAGTTTTCAAGTTATTAAAAAAAATAGTTAAAATAGCATGAATTGTTGTGTGCAAAATATGAATGTATTTTTTTCACAAGTTCTTACTCCATCTTATATTATAATCACGTCGGTTATCGTCTGATTATGCAAGATACAAGTATTGTGTTATCCATGAATGTATCTTTGTAGGCGTAGGGATATGGACAGAATTGGTTAGGGACGCGTATGTACGATTTTTAGCAAATTTGTCATGTGTAATTAGCACATTATTGATGTGTTAATAGCATATCTGTAATGTTTTTATACGAAAATATGATTTTTTTTTTATGATAGGATGGTCTATTATTTTTTTTTAAATGGTTTCAATGTGCTTTGCATGATAGTGAGATGTTTGCAGAGAATGAGCATTTCATATTTATTATAGACGATAGATGTTTTTTGTATTTGGTTGTCGAAGTTTTTCAAGTTATTAAAAAAATAGTTAAAATGGCATGAATTGTTATATGCAAAATAAGAACGTATTTTTTTCCACAAATTTTTACTCCATCGTATATTATCATCACGCCGGTTATCGTCTGATTATGCAAGATGCAGGTATTACGTTATTCATTAATGTATCTTTGTAGGTATAGGGATATGGGCAGAATCTGTTAGTAACGTGTATGTACGACGTTTAGCAAATTGTTTAATTGTAATTAGCACATTATAGATGTGTTAATAGCAAATTGGTAATATTTTTATGTGAAAAATATGATTTTTTTTTTTATGAAAAAAAGTCAAATAACATTGTGGACTGTGGTCTCGCATAATAGTTTTTTTTTCTATTTTGATGATAAGGGAGATCAATTAGAAGATCTACTCAAAATATAAGAGAAATTTGTGAATAGTTTAAACAACATGTCAAATTGCTATAAATAAATTATCAATTTGCTAAAAAGAAAATATAGATGTACAAATATTGATAATCCCATTTTACTAAGTTGCTATAAACCAATACCAATCTGCTACAAATATAATGAAAATTTGATATAAAGAACACAATTTACTATTAATAACCAATACGCATAAAAGCATGTCTAACAAATCTGCTAATCATGTCTTAATAATTTGCTAAAACAAAATATCAATTTGCTAAAACACGAATCCTAGTAGCAAAATTTCACAGATGCAACATTTGCTGGTCAAATCGTACTAAGTTGCTAGAACGCAAGCCTGAATGGTTTCTATTCACCAATATAAACATCCAGCCTCTCAAGTTGCGAATCATATATTCACAATTTGCTATAAACCAAATATAAATATGCTATCAACAAACTCAATTTGATATAAATAACAAATATTCATAAAACCACACCCTATCAAGTTAACCTGCTAAACATACATTACTAACTTGATAATCACAACTTACTAATTTGCTAAATATATCAAGACAAATCAAATCAGAATCAATAAAAAAAATAATAAAACAAAAAGGAATACCGATCAAGTTTGCTAAGTATAAATATTTAATTTGCTAATCATATCCATTTTATTTGCCAATACTCAAACCAAAACATATCTAAACTAGTAGATTATTCAACACCCAATAACCTTAAATGTCGCTAATAATATACAAAAAATATACTAAATACATCAAATCAAATTATCACAAAAAAATTTGAAAAAATGGTTTCTATTCACCTCTATAATCATCCAGCCTCTCAAATTGCTAATCATATATTAAAAATTTTCTATAAAGCCAATATAAATATGTTATAAATAAACCCAATTTGTATGACCTTCGCCCCCTTCATTGTTGTTTCGGAAAGTGTGCAGCGATGAAGCTTTCGGCAGCGAAGGGCGAGCTTCCAGCAGTGAAGGGCGGCCGGCGTCTGGCGGCGTAGGGCTTGGGGGCAACGGCTAGCGGCATTTGACGGCGTAGGGAGTGCGAGCGGCGTCTGCTGCGTAGGGTGGCGCCTCGGTCAGGACAACGGCAGGCGGCGTCTGTGCAGGATCCGACTGTCGATGTGCGACCGGGAGCGGCGGAAAATGGCGGCGCGAGGTTGAAGACGACCGTGCAGCGCGAGGTTGAAGACAAGGTTTGTGTTTCTAGGGTTTCTGATTTGTGTTTCTAAGGTTGAAGACGAGCAATTGTGTTTCTGTTTTGTGTTTTTAGTGTTTATGATTTGCTATTAATGAATCCACAAATTTTTTGGTAAAATTATTCCCACTTCCTAGATATGTGGGACGTGTTAAACGGTGATTTGGGTTTCTCAATAATACCCTTATTATGTTTCAAATTTAGGTACAAAATTATCATTTTGCAATTTGACCCCTAAAATCTCAAATCAATCTTGTCCATTCAAATTATAGAGATTTATGGATATAAATGGTTCATAGTTCCTACATAGGGGTATGGTTCTTATTTTAACCCACCCCTATATATATATATAAAGTTATCTTCACTGAAATCTTCAATTTGGATTTCATTCTTAATTTTCATTGCACTTGAAGACTGAAAGTTCTGACCCGCAATTGATGAGGAAATTTTACAAAGAAATTAGGGATGAGACCATCTACTCTACTTTATTCTATTATGAATTTTATTAGTGTTTTTCAATTTCAATTTCTTGTCATCTAGTTTAATTTTTAAATTAATATAACTTAATACATTCAATTA
The DNA here is from genome assembly GCA_026008535.1 of Perilla frutescens. Taxonomy (NCBI): domain Eukaryota; kingdom Viridiplantae; phylum Streptophyta; class Magnoliopsida; order Lamiales; family Lamiaceae; genus Perilla; species Perilla frutescens. Next base: position 59,031,859 of record BRKX01000004.1, on the reverse strand, counting down.
TAATTATTTTTTAGTATTTAATTTTCAAATTTTTAGTCAATAGTTTATTATTATGATTAATTATTTCATAATCAGTATATATTTTTAAAATTTAAATTCTTAACAATAAATATTCATTATAATTGATTATATTATAATAAAAAAAAATCATGGTAGAATACGATCCTAGGGTGAGACATATAGATCTATAATTTGTGATTAAAATATTTATTATAGAAAAACCCCGTCACAGTCAAGATATATCGTGAACCATCAGTGTACTCTAATATAAGTAATCCGTACTTACATGGATGAAATAGCTCGACGTTTATCGCAACTAATCCTTGTGTTTTCTGTTGAATTTCGCTTTCTTTTTTTTTCTTTTAAATTGCCATGTTTGATGATTTGATAGAGTTACATGTAGGCTTGTAGCACATGATCCGAGCAATAATATACACATGGAACATTTATTATTCTTGTTGGTGAATAATATACTATGTTATTTTGTTTTTGTGATGGGGTGATTCTATTTACACCACTAATTTTTCTTTTCACATCATAATTACTTTACACACCACAAAAATTCTGATTTTTTTTTCATTTTTCTTTACACACTACATTAAAAGACTATTTTAACCTTCACAATAAAATTAATTAAAAAATAATAAGAAAAAAAAGAGCGTGAGAGATGCAAGGTAGAATGGCATTGTCTTCTTCCCTCCATCACCGGCGCTACTCGTCGCCACCACCTTCATTCAGAAAAAATTGCAGAAAACCACCCCTCCTCCACCTAAACCACCCTCTTCTCTCCACCCCTTCGTTCCTCCTCCATCACCGCCAACGGCCAATCCTCTTCTTCCCTCCTTCACAGCTACGTCCCTTTCTCTTATTCAACTGCAAATTAGGAGTTTGAAAAATCATTTCTCGAATGGCACATTGAGGAATCGAAATATGATTTTCGATCCTATCGATGGACGTCCGGAAACAAATTTTCGAACCACTTTTCGAATATAAATCTTCGACCCATGTATTGTCCATTCAAGAAATAATTTCGAATCTACGTGAAAGAGTTCAAACTGAATTTTTCGAACTCAGTTTCCAGCGATGTGGTTTCAAAGAAGATACAAAGTCAAGGCATCGGTTCATGTCATCCTTTGTGGGGAGGGGCTAACGGGAATTTGGGGAAGAAGTGTTTCTAAATGATTATTTGGGAAAGGAGGGGTGGCAATCTGATATTTTTTGTGGGAAGGGGCGGACAGGAGGCGACGGCGGTTGTACAGCCGGAGAAGATGCATATATTTTGTTATTTTTTCTGTTTTTATATTTATATTATATTATATTATATGATGAAAATAAAAAAGGGGAATTTGAGTAATCTCAAAAATAATTACTTTTACATTTATTTATTTTCATGGGGTGAAAAGAAAAATCTAAATAGAATCATCACACCTTTGTGATGTCATCATATTATTTATAACTATTCTTGTGGACCCCAGTTAAGATTTTGAATTTAAATGAATGCGTAATATCATTCGATTAGGGCACACCCCTGTAGGACGGTCTAACGGATCGCTTCCGTTAGACGGATCCTAACCTGACCCGGAGCTAACTTTTTCCTTTTTTTTTGGCAGTCCCGCCCCACCCCACCCCCACTCTCTCTCTCTCTAACACGCAATTGGACTAGTTTTTTTTCTTTTCAACGGCCCCACCCCACCCCCACCCCCACCCCCACCCCCAATCTCTCTCTCTAACACGCAAATGGACTTTTTTCTTCTTTTTTTTTCTCCTTTTTCGTTCCATTTTTCTTTTTTTTTTCAAGATCTGACCCTTTTTCTTTTTTTTTGCTTTTTTTTTGGGAGCACATTTATACACTTTTTTTTCCTTTTTTTAGCAGTTTTTTTTTCCGGCTCCAATTTACGTTTTCCTACGAAGAGTTAGAAGTTGTGTGTTTTTTTTTTGTAATGATTTTATTAATGATACTTTATCCATAATTAATGATACTTTACATCAATGTTAATGATACTTCACAAGATAAAAGTTATATTTTCATTAAAATGAAAATTACCGATGATTAAGCATTAATTATTAAATTAACAATAAAGAAGTATCATTAATTATGAAGTAAGTATCACTAGTAATAAAAAATGAAGCATCACTAATAGTGATACTTTCTTCTGCAATTAGTGATATTTTTCTTTCTAATTAGTGATACTTTCTTCTGCAATTAGTGATACTTTTCTTCTAATTAGTGATACTTTCTTCTGCCATTAGTGATACTTTTCTTCAATTAGTGATACTTTCTTTGCAATTAGTGATACTTTTATTTCTAATTAGTGATACTTTTTTCTGCAATTAGTGATACTTTCTTTTGCATTAGTGATACTTTTCTTCAATTAGTGATATTTTTTTGCAATTAGTGATATTTTTATTTCTAATTAGTGATATTTTCTTCTGCAATTAGTGATACTTTTCTGCTAATTAGTGATACTTTCTTCTGTCATTAGTGATACTTTTCTTCAATTAGTGATACTTTCTTTGCAATTAGTGATACTTTTCTTCTGCAATTAGTGATACTTTTTTTCAATTAGTGATACTTTCTTCTGCAATTAGCGATACTTCATCTCTAATTAATGATACTATAATTATTTTAAGGATACTTCAATATATATATATTTTTTGAAATAAATCTATACCCTAAATTGAAATCAGCGAACCATAAAATTGTATTGAATTTAATTTTTTTTTTAAATAAAATTTCACCACATAAATATATTTTTTTAAAAATAAATGCATACCCTAAAATAGAATTAGTGAGCACTAAAATTGAATTGAATTAATTTTTTAAAAATAATTATTTTAAAAAAAAAGGAAGAAAGAAAGTGAAAAAAAAAAAGAGAAATAACAAAAACTGGACTTGAGAAAGAAAGGAGAAAAAGGAAAAAAAAAAGGGGGGGTGAAAACAGCCCAGCTGGGCTGCAGGCCCAAGTCCAAAAAAAAAAGAAGTAGAAAAGGAGGGGCGGCCCAACAGCAAGGAAAAAAAACACACAGCCGGGTCTTGAGGCGGGTTTTGACCTGTCTAATATAAGGAGATCCGTTAGACGGTCTCATACAAGTTTTTATCCATTCGATTACAATGGTTGGGCATTACGAGTTCAATCGATATAAATTCCACATTATTTGTATCCAATCGTTGATCCAAGCAACGGATCATCTATTTTTCATTTTTTTTAAATAATATATTTCACGTATATACGCATAAGACCATTTCCAAAGGAAAACACCAAACTCAAACCTAAAATGCAGTACCTGTCACATCGAACAGTAATTTATCTCCAACCAGCAAATCCATTCTCAAACTCAAAAGAATATTCTTAGTATATTCCTCCTTATACAACTTTTTAACTTTTTTCAATAACACATTTATAGTTATCAAAATTTGCAAAGTAGACCTCTTAACTTTTTATATCCACACAATATTAACTAAATATAATTATCAATTAATAACTTAATACTAAAATAATATTAAATTAAATATTTATTATATTAAGAAAATTAAAAAACTTGAAAAAAAAATTACATAACTTGAAAATAGAAGTACATAACTTGAAAATAAAATTACATAACTTGAAAATGAAATTACACTAAAAATCATTCATACATATGAATTTAGCAAAATAAAAAGATGGCAACTAAGTCTCGGAATTAGTATACTCCTCCCATATATGATCAATTAATGCATTCCGAAGTGTGAGATGAGCATCTTTATTCCTTATTTGTCGATATTGAGCAACAAATTTTTCAATTTTTTCATTTTCATCCATCATCATTTCGACCTCCAGCGGTGGTGTCTCTACGATAGTTTCAATTGGTGCACTCATATCACGTTCATCCTCAACTATCATATTATGTAAAATAATACACGTAGTCATTATGTTATGTAAGACATTCTTTCTCCAATAACGTGCTGGTCCTGCTACAATAGCAAAACGGGAATGAAGAACTCCAAATGCACGTTCAACGTCTTTTCTACATGCTTCTTGCTTAGTTGCAAAATATTTTTTCTTTGGAGTTCAGGGATCATGAATCATTTGCACAATGGTAGACCATTTGGTATATATACTATCAGCTAGATAATAACCCATATCATATTCTTTTCCTTGAATCACATAATGAGCAGGGGGAGAAATACCTTGAGTGAGATTAGAAAAAAGATGAGATGATTCCAAGATGTTGATATCATTGTTGGTGTCGGGCAACCCGAAATAAGCATGTCATATCCAGAGATCATAATCTGCTACAGCTTCGAGAATAATCGTAGGACCTCCACTGCGACCTGCATATTGTGCAGCCCATGCGGTAGGATAATTCTTCCATTTCCAATGTATGCAATCTAAACTTCCCAACATCCTTGGAAAACCACGTTTTTCACCAATATGGAGTAACCTAGCAATATCATTATTGTTTGGCGCCCTCAAGTACTGAGCTGCAAATATCTCTACTATTGCTCAACAAAAAATTTTCATACTCTCAATTGCAGTGGACTCACCTATTTTAACATACTTATCTATGGCATTTGCAGCTAAGCCATCTGCCAACATACGAAACACTGTTGTCACTCTTTAAATAGGTGATAATCCAAGCTTGCCAACACGATCTACCCGTTGTTGGAAGTAAGGATCATGATCTTTGACTGCATCAACAATGTGATTGAACAAAGAACGAGACATTCGATATCTTCTATGAAACATGCTCTCATTATATAATGGATTATCTGCAAAATAATCATTGTACAATCTAGCACGAGCAACCTCTCGATCACGATTAATGACTATATGGTCTGGAACTGAACCACCATGAATTGGTTGACTCGTCTGATGATTAAGAATATACCAAATCATCGCATTGTTATTAGCGATAATTTGACTAATAACTCTTTGTCTCTGTAGGATAGTATTGACAACTATATCGTCATCATTGTCTGATAAAGATGAAGAAGATGATGAAGATAATTCATTCATTTTGGAAAGTAATGAAATTTGAGTGAAAAAAGTATGTTATAATTTTGTGTGGGATAAATATGTTATGATGATTTGGTAAAACCATACAATGTTATATAGAGTATTGAGGAGTTGAAAAATGCGAAATGCTTTGCAAAGTGTAGTCACACTCATCTACAAAGATGTTGGGGGAGTTGAAAAATGTGAGAATCTTTGCAGAGTGTAGGCACTCTCATCTGCAAAGGTGTTGGGGGAGTTGAAAAACGTAAGAATCCTTGCAGAGTGTAGTCACTCTCATCTGCAAAGGTGTTGAGAGAGTTGAAAAATATGAGATTCTTTGTAGAGTGTAGTCACACTCATCTGTAAAGATGTTGAAGGAGTTGAAAAACATGAGAATCTTTGCAGAGTGTAGTCACTCTCATCTGCAAAGGTGTTGGGGGAGTTGAAAAACATGAGAATCTTTGCAGAGTGTAGTCATTCTCATCTGCAAAGGTGTTAGGGGAGTTGAAAAGCGTGAGAATCCTTGTAGAGTGTAGTCACTCTTATCTGCAAAGGTGTTGAGAGAGTTGAAAAACGTGAGATGTTTTGCAGAGTGTAGTCACACTCATCTGTAAAGATGTTGATGGAGTTGAAAAATGTGAGAATCCTTGCAGAGTGTTGTCACCTTCACCTGAAAGAGTGTTGTATAGTGTAGTCATTAACAATTCAATAAATCCTTAGAATTTGTATATAAATAGAGATCATGGTAGTTGTACTCACTACACACATCTATTGTCTTCAATTAACTATCCTCTAAACAATGTCTATTCGATCTACAAACTTTACCCATGATGAAGATATCATCTTATGCCGAGTTTATATGGAAATTTCGCAAGATATCATTACACTAACAATCTGACAGATTTTGGAATCGTGTAGAAACAACTTACACCAAAGAAATGCCTACGGATTGGGAGTTGCGTACGTTCAGATCATTGCAAGCTCGAATACAATGGATTGAGAAAGTAACGAGAAAATTACATGGATGCATAAGAGCAGTTCAAGACAGACATCAAAGCGGAGCCTCAAATGAAGATATTGTAAGTACTAAAATTGCCAATATATTTTCAATTATAGAAATTATCATTTCATTATAAAACTGATTATATATAATTATTGCAGATGCGCCAAGCTAAAGTGTTATTTAAGGAAGATGTGAAGTTCAAAGCAGGTTGGAAATTAGATCACGTGTGGGATCTAATTAAGGATTTTCAGAAATTTCAAGATGGTGGTAAGAAAATGAGACAACCACATTTAAGAGTCCCCTTTTCTGAGTCGGAAGGTCCTACTCCTGATAATCCAAACTCTCCAAGTCTGTCCCCATTCTCTAAATTTAGATGATGATGATAATGTTTTTGGTTGTTCTTCATCTGAACGACCTATTGGGGTGAAGAAAGCAAAACTAAAAAGAAAACAAGATGGAGAAATGTCTTCTTTTTTAAATTCTATACAAGAAGAAAATAAGCTACTTAGGGAGGAGATGTAGACGTCGCACGGACAACTTGCTCAACATTTGGAACTCAAAAATTAGAGTGATGAAATTAAACTGATGAAGGAAGAAAATAAAATTCTTATGCAAGACGCGAGTTCCATAAAAGATCCACGCATTCGTGCACGGTTTGAAGCAGACCAACTCCGTATTTTACAAAAAAGAGCTCAACAAGATGATCTGCAAGATTCTTTTGCAACCAATTCGATGGGCCATTTTTTTAATAATATTGGAGGATCGGGTTCTGGTTTAGGGGATTACTAAATGAATTTCACCTTTAATATTTGATTTTCTTATGTAGTTTGTTATGTGTGTGGTTTTATTTTTAATGTGCCTTAATTTAATTTTGTAGTTTGTCGATTAGTATAAATTTCGTTGTGTGTAATGTATTCCAATTTTCAATTTATGGAATATGTTATTTATTTTAATGTTATTATTATTATTTTAAATTTTTATGTTCATTTTATAAATTTTAGAATTTAAATAATGTTGTTTCTCGAATATCTACGATTATAATTTTACTGCATATCAACAAAGAGATTGAAATTATAAAAGGATTAAAAATATATATTTAAATTATTAAGTAATAAATATAAAAATAAAATAAAAATCACTAAATATATAAACCACAAAAATAAAATAAAAATCACTAAATACATAAACCACAAATTGAAAAGTAATTAAATACATAAATAAATAAAAAAAGGATTGAATAGCAATTAAATTTTTAACAAGGGCCAACATATAAATAAAAAAAGGATTGAATAGTAATTATATATTTCATAACAGTTTTGTGTCTCTTGAACAGTGAAACACAAATATTCAGTTCCAGGAGAGAGAAAGGGCTGAAAAACGCAAATTGCGTTTGAGTTTGCAGTTCCATTGGAGCAATTCTTCTACTGCAAAATGGGTTTTGCAGTTCCCTTGGAGATGGTCTAATATTGTATCGATCGCGTGTGTAATATAATTATGATATACCAAGAAAATATAATAGCAGACAACTCACTTTTCGGAAAATTATTTCTTTCACGACGGTTGGGATCATCTATTCTGATTTCGTATTTCATTTTATATTCTAATCATTCAATTCATGACATGTGTATTTAAAAAATTAAACAATTATCCACTAAAAAAATTAAATTCTGTACACATGACATGATCCAATCATAGAAATACAAATACGAAATTGGAACGGAGGATCTCATTCGCTTTTTCAGAAACTCTAGGACGGCCAGTAGCCACTAGGGGTATCAAATTCAAAACAGTAAACTTTAGGGGTCTGAGTGATAAATATGAAAAAACGAGGGCCCAAAATTACAAACTAAATTCTCTGTTATCCACACCATTTTCCTGCACCGCACGCCCTTTTGACTATCTATCTATTCATCTTTTCTTCAAACAGTTTCTGGGCAAAACAAAGCGGAAAGAAGCTCTAATTTGAAACAATGGCGACGATAACAGCTACAATACGACCAGTAATGATGGGCGTTCCAGCTGCAAAATCCCAACACGTTGGCAGAATTTCGCTCAAGAGTTCGAAAGCAAGTTCAGAGATCGGCTTCATTTCATCCCAGTTGAGCGGCATCAAAATTTCAACAACAGCGTTCGAGAGAACAGCTCCTACGAAGATTTCTGCTCCTTTTAGGCCTTCTCTTCAGCCTGTTGCCCGTAAATTTCTTCAACTCTCTTTTTTGTGTTTGTGTTTGTTGTGAATTTTGATGTTTTTGTTGTTATATTACACCTTTTTGGGCAGAATAGGGCTTACGATTATGTGTTATGCGGGGCTTGAATTATGGGAATTCAATGGAAAAGGTGGGAGAGAATTTCGTGAATTATTCTGTTGTGATGTGAAGCAGGAAGTACTAATTCGAAGCAATGTATTGTATCTTGTTTCCGAACATGAGAGGTTCTGTTATAGAGCTCGCTCAAACACTGATAAAACAAAGCAGAACAAATTAGAAATGGGGAAGTGCGTTATCTAGCTAGATATTGTTCAAGATTTAATTGGGAAATCTTCACCGTATAAAAGTAGTTCTTGAAGTTTTTAAGCAATGGTTTCTTGCTACTTCTGCATGTAGTCATGTTAGCTAAGTATTGTTCTTGTGACACGAAGTTGTCGTAGAAAATATCTCTCAGTGTGAACGCAGTCGGGTTAGAGTGATTAGAGTTGTATTCATAAGTTGAGTGGTTGAGATTCATAGATTCGTTATGAAATTGGAGCAGTACTTCAATTCTTGGAACTACAACTTCTGGGATGCTATATTGTTGCAACTTGCAAGCATTAGGCTTTCTGCTTTTTGTTGGCCCTTTACTAAGTAAATATCTACGAGGATGATCGATTAGCTTGTAGTTCATCTTGGATGCTATTTCATGATATTCAATTGTTCCATTTATCAGAAAGGCAAAAAAAAGGCTGCAATTCTTGAAGGTGGATTTTTCAAGTTCTTACACTTATCATTTTCTTGGTGCTAACAGTTGTTACTTGTTATTGTCTAGTAACTATAATCCCCTTCAAGCAATCAACTTCTAATTTAACTAAGGTCTTGATATAACTCTGCATTGGTTTATAGATTTTACTCATGGAAAATTGTAAGCCTTTATCCTAGGAACAATGAAGGCTTAAATGTGTTATTGGTTGATTACTTTTCTTTTCGTTATGTTAATTATCTGATATGATATGAGAAACATTGTAAATGTGACGTTTCTTTGAAAATTGAACATTTAATGTATATGCATCATATTCGTACTTTATCTTTATCACTTACTAATAATAATGCAACAAACAAGAAGTTCTGGCTGTAGTGGTAATATGCAGTCAAAGAAAATGGCTGGGGATATTATTAGGGATTTGAAACTTTATCTTGGAAAGATGATCGGATGCTATATTCCATGATTCCAATTGAAAGGGAAGTCATGGCTTTCGTTGAGTCCTATGATATTAGTCTTTTCACAGCTATGTTTTTAACTGCCGAGTATGTATTACAGGTCGAATCTGTCCTTTCACTGGGAAAAAATCGAACAAGGCCAACAGAGTTTCCCACTCAAACCACAAGACTATAAGACGGCAGTTTGTGAATCTGCAATATAAGAAAATCTGGTGGGAAGCTGGGAAGCGCTTTGTGAAATTGCGATTGTCGACCAAAGCTATCAAGACCATCGAGAAGAACGGACTCGATGCAGTAGCTAAGAAGGCTGGAATCGATCTCAAGAAAATGTAATTTCAACAAGTAAAAACCCCTCTCAATGATGAGGTGACGTTTTCTAATCTCTATATGAACTTCCTATTGTTTCATGTTATGTAGCTTCTTTCTTCTCCATATATTTGAAATGCCGTTTCTTTACTGTTCCCTTGTTTCGTTCCTCGAATCACAGTATCATCTTTCAATCTTGTTTGGGATTAAATTAGTTAGACTTTGGCTCGATAATAAACGAGTCAAATTCAAGCTTTCGTAGATTCGGTTGGCTCGGTGTGATTGCATCCCTACACTACACGCCTTCGCACACACAAATGGCGAAAATTTGACATTTTGAGTATTTTGGAGAAATTACCTACATTAGCTGTTAGCTTTTAAAAATAAGTTTGTAGTGTTCGATATTGCAAACTTTTGCTTTAAATTCAGTTCTGATATTGCAAAATTTCAAAGTTCGTAAGGGTGCTTTTGATTTTATTTTATTAATCAATTGTATATACAAGGAACTTTAGAGGCCTTTACTTTGAATGATAGATTATATTGACTATGTATGTGATTGACTATTTAAAGGATTCAAGCTTTAAAATTGTTCAATTCATCGAAGTATGAGTTAGATTAGGCTATATTATTTGTATCAATCTAATCTTTCTAATTTATCCCTCAATGTAAACGTTGTGTACCATTTTTTATCCTAAAATTTTTCACCTTAAACCAAATCTGCCTGCCTTACGCAATACCACAAGTGTCACAAGTGCTGAGCGTGTGAGTTAAAAAATAAAACAAATCTGCAACTCTCATAGGCAAATTTGGCAATTGCATACAAATTTTTGGTAAATTATGATTTTCACCAAATTATGTTGCTTTTGATGTTGACTACTTTCACGCCTTAATTCAAAATAATTTCACCGCAATCTATAAACTTATTTAAAAAAAAAGGAAAAGAAAAACCTAATAAAGTACGCCCCCAATCTCTTCTGCGAGAGAAGATAAAAAATTTAAGGGTTAAGGGCCACATAGCCCCCTCGACTATTCTACAAGGGTCACATTACCCCCTCTTTGACTATTTGGTCCATTTAGCCCCCTCGACTCTATAAAATGGCTCACATTGCCCCTTCTATGGATGAAAAAGTTAACACCATCAATAAACACACACTAACACACATTTTTCTCACACACTAAGATTTTTCACATACTTTTTACTTATAATTTTACAATTAACCAAAACTGCGACAAATTAATAAATTATGGTTAATAGTTAATAAAATAATAATTACTCTGAAATTTATTAATAAATTAATTAACACTTAATAATAATAATAATAATAATATAGTATGAAAAATTCATTATTTATAATATATATATATATTGAGATAATTCATAAAATTATTTTAATCTAAAAACTATCATTTGTGTATTTCAAATTTGCAATTAAGTGTTCGACTTTATTTTCAATGGTAAAACGGACCCACAAATCAATTAATTTCATTACATAATGACTTTTGAAGATGAAAAATCTAAGCAAATCTGAAATTCATAAATCATGCTCCCTTTCCAAAACATTAAATCATCATAAATGAAGACTCAATATATATATTGTAGAATTCATCATCGAATCATCGAATTTTAAAATTCAAATTAATTTTATAAATGAACTTGATATATATATATACATATATATATATATATTGAAATTTTCATACTCTATTACTATTATTAAAATTAATATATATATATATATATATTATTAAGTGTTAACTAATTTATTAATAAATTTCAGAATATTTATTATTTTATTAACTATTAACCATAATTTATCAATTTATAGCAGTTTTGGTTAATTGTAAAATTATAAGTAAAAAGTATGTGAAAAATCTTAGTGTGTGTAAAAAATGTGTGATAGTGTGTGTTTGTTAATGGTGTTAACTTTCCATCCATAGAAAGGGCAATGTGAACCATTTTATAGAGTCGAGGGGGCTAAATGGATCAAATAGTCAAAGAGGGGGCAATGTGACCCTTGTAGAATAGTCGAGGGGGCTATGTGGCCCTTAACCCAAAATTTAATTATTTACTTTACTTGAGAATCAATGTTTCTTCTCTGAAGTATAAGACATTTTTCATTAAAAGCTTTAAAACATCATTTTATATATACTTTAAAAGTATTGTTTTTAAAAAAACTTTACGATAAAAATATTTATTCATAGAATTTTTCTTAATTTTTTTTCTACCTTAAAGAATTCATGTATATATTTTTTTCTTTAGTTTTACCCAAACTTTAATATATATATATACATGATCATAATATTTTTTACTAAGGGGGCGCAATTTGTACGTACAAAGTACAAACACTAATATAATGGACCCTATTAGAACTTCAAATAAAACGTGTTTTACGAGATTAGTACTAAATCAAGCTACCAATAAAAGAAATCCTCGGCTTCTGCGCTCTTTCAATAAAAAAGAAAGCAATTATGATCGTCCTTTCATATGGTTCAGTGGTGGAGAAGTGTTATCTTGAGGTTAAAGATTTTAAGTTTGAATCTCAACATCAACATTATTCACACCTAGCTTAATCTACCTTGTATGATTTGGTTTGCAGGCTAGTGTACCAGGTTAAACGAGGTGTGACCAAGCTTACCCTCCTTGTTGTGAAGGGTAATCCACAACTGTATAATATCCTGCAAATCAAACCATACATGGGAGGTTAAGTCAGGTGTGACCAAGCTTACCCTCCTTGTTGTGAATGGTAACCCGCATCCGTACAATAGCTTGCAAACCAAACCATACAGGGGGATCTTTGTAATAGCCTGCAGATTAAACCAGGTGTGACCAAGCTTACCCTTTTTTTGGTTTGCAGGCTATTAAACAGATGCGAGTTATTCTTCACAACAAAAAAGAAAGAAAGTAATTATGACCGAGTTTACGATCACTGCGGGTTACCCTTCACCAAAAAAAAAAAGCAATTATGATCGAGTTTACGATCAAGATAACTGAGGTAATTAAACATTTTAACAAATTATGATCGATCTAATTAATGTATAGAATATGGGCCAATTTAATAATTTAAAGTGATTACCTACCAAAATAACATTTTGCTATAGGGTATTGAATTTTATGGCTAATACAATAACGTTAGCTGGCTTTTGGTACAAAATATAATGACAAGGTATCACTGTATGGGACCTCTGACTAAGATGGATAACTAGAAAGTTTCTCATTTTCTCCCAATTTAATTCAATCAGCAAATTAAACTTGTAGTTGTATAATACCTTTAGGAGCTGATTGGTATGGTGGAATGGAATGACCATTCCCATGTCTATTTTCATTTCTGTGATTGGTATGCCTTAACATCGGAAATCACCATTCCCGAAGGAATCACTATTCCCAAAAATAAGGGAATAGCCATTCCACTCACCCCCATGGGTTTAGCTATTCTCAATGAACCAAAAAATTAATATATTGTATATTTACACATAATGACGTCTTATAATATCATTTGATCATATTTAGAAAAATAATTCGAAAATTATATTAAATAATTTATTATTATCATTATTATTATTATTTCATAATTATTTTAATATATAAAATTTTGATATTTTTAAAATTGTATTGAAGAAAAATAAAAGTAGTACCAAAATAAATGTAACATATAAATATATTCTAATAAAAAATAAACTAATTATAATTTAATATATTCAGATAAAAAATTAAAATGATAAACTATTTTTCTGTGTAGTAAAGATATTTTTATTAAGGTATACAAATTATTATGTGTATTAATTAAATACTTTGGAATAAAGTTTTTAATAAATTAAATAAATTATTTTTTTCTAAAATATTAGAAAAAAATCACTTACTATAAAAGAAATGCAATTTAGAAATATAAGAAAAAAAATTACAACAAGTGTTAATAATATTAGTTATTACACTTTGTTCAATTATAAAGAAATTTAAAAGTATTAAAAATATTCATTTTATAATATAAAAAGTAAAATAGTATTCGATTCCGTTCTTCATTCCGGTGACATACCAATCATAAGTAAAATAGTATTCGATTCCGTTCTTCATTCCGTTCTAAAAAAAAACAACTAACTTCTCAATATCATCATCAAACACATAAAACTTTTTTCACATGTGAACTAATCAAATTTGACTATCATTACGCCATAAATTTTTTTAGGTGCGTAGATATAAAGTTTGAACTAAGTCTAAGGTGAACTCAAATTGAATTTTCTTATTCAATGGTTGAGGTTTAGGGTTTAAACTCCGTTAAATCTCATTTGAACGTTTAATTAAAGTAACAAAAAATGCCTCCTTCAGCTGAAGTTATTCAAGCCTGCTATGTTAACGGCTTCCCACATATGTTTAGGAAAGCTAATTTTGTTGTTCGCACTTTAGCACAATTTGATATTGGTTGTGAGGATTTTCATATTTGGAACATTGACTATTCTCATTGGTTGAGGACGATGTCAATCGAGTTAACCCGTTTAGTTTCGGGCTAGCCCTATTCGGTTTCAGGCCTACTTGGTTAAAATATTCTTTGAGCTCAAAATTCTTAACCATAACTAATAACCATTCGGTTTTCGAGCTAGGCTGTCGGGCCAATATGTTTATGATTTTTTTTTCACGTGTATAAATTATATTTTAATAATTCTTCTAAATAATCATCTCTTATTCTTGAAATAAATAAATACACGATAAATGGAAAGAACATGATAAGTACAAAATTTGATTAAGATCAAAGTGTATCAAATGAAAGAAATCAACAATAAATGACATGATAAATAAACATAATGTTCAACCATAATTTGTTCTTCTAAAAATAATAATTTCAAACTACACCATAAATATAATTATAGTTTAATCTTCTATCTAATTTGAAGTACTTTCAACTTCATGTTTGATTTCATCTTCAAAATATTTATCATTTATTAAAAGAAATAACAACGAGCATTATAATATTATACAATTAAATAATTTAAAATATGATAAATAACAATAGCTAGCTCCCAAAGAGATGGAAAAATAAAATGAAGGATAAAAAATGACATAATTAACAATCACACAAGGAAAATATGAGTAATAAAGAAAAAAAAACGGACATTTAATGACAATAATGTTCAACATTAGTTTGTTCTTTGAAAAATAATAATTTCAAACTATATCACAATATCTATATTCACTCATCGATCTAAATATTTGAATTACATTATTATTTAAATTTGAATGACATTTGATGCTTCACTTCAACTATACAAATACTCATATCTCTGTATTATTTATCATCTTTTAAACAAATGATAACATTAGAATATAATACAATTATATAATTTAGAAAGGATAAATAATATAATTTTAATATTTTGTAATTTCAGTAATATCTAAAATAGAGGATTAACGAGATGGAAAATAATTTTCTCAATAAAAAATAAATGAAATAATATTATTATCATCAAACTCCAATAATAAATTATCAAATATTATAATATATATTTTTCACATCATACTGATCACTTATAGTATTTATAATATTGATAAATTCATATACATAGGTCGCAATTGAAAATAAAATATTTAACGAATAATTGCATCCTTGAATGTGACTTATTTATTTTTGGTCGCACCTTAAAAAGTCATAACTCTTAGAATACATGAAATCTATGAATGCATAATACATGGATGAAAATATATTTGAGTTAGATTTTCAATGCCGCTGATGTTCATAAATCAGATTTTTCTATGAAAAAGTTATGAGCATAACAGTGGAGGTTGTTAGGTTCAGCCCGACGGGTCAGTTCGTGGACCGACCGAACCAACCCATTTAGCCCGCCAGTCCGACCGGTTTGACCCATTCGGTCCATTTCTTTTTTGGGCTAAATTTTTCGACCCTAACCTTATTATTTTCTTGGTCTATTTCAGCCAACCTATCGGTTTCGGACTGAACTGACATCCCTAATTGTAATAACTAGTTTAACACGCACATTGTGTAGCGATATATAAGGCAACCTTATTTTTTTTGAGCAATATGGTGTAATCTCAGAAATCTGATAAGAAAAATTATAGAACGATCATATGCAAGCTACTTAAGCTTTCTGAATTAAATTGCGTAAAAATAAAATTTTATGTTCTGTTCAAATAAAAATGTAATCAATTGAAAAGTGTAATTTTTTTTTTTGACATTTTGGAGCTGGAAAACTTTTTCTCAAAAATAGTCCACTACTTTGTTTTAATATATAGTATAAATAGATAGATATTGTATGGAGGATAATATCTCTGTGTAAAATATACACTCCTTCCCTTTTTCCACACATAAATAAAGTGTATTCATACTTGAAAAGGTAAAATTATTACTGTAACTTTATTTGGTTATATAAAAAATATTATTTTATTTCAAAAAATATTAAATAGGGATATATTAAGGTAATTGAAAATAAATGTTCAACCAAAAAAAGTGAACTTTAATTTTAGAAGCAACAAAAAAAACGAAATAAGAAACTAATTTTTCTACGGGATGGAGAACAATTATTGTATCCCAAATTGAAGTGTCATAATTTTCTCCATTTATCCCCCCCCCCCCCCCCCCCCCCCGACCAAAAAAAGAAGAAGGAAAAAAAGTGTGTTATTAGAGTAATTCAAAGGGTCAAAGTCATGATAATAATAATTAAAAATTAACGTATCTTTTCTGAAATTCTATTCATTTGGTATATTCATAATATTGGCACTGAACTGAACATCACAAATTTTAAAAAACTGCACACCGAATATTAAGAAATAAAAGCTTTATTTCGGTTTAATTATGTATCAAAATCTCGAATTCAATATATATACTTAATTAGTATTTCTCCCGTGCTATGCACAAATAATTTTTATTTTGTAAAATTTGTAATATTATTATTATTTTTAAATTTTATATGATGTTCTTAATTATTAAAAAATTAATAAAATGATATGCACATGTGTTAATTAATTAGATAAGAAGATCAATTTTGTGTAGTTGCGATAAATAAAAAGAAAATTAAATTTTAGGAACTAAATGAAAAATTCATGTTAGAAAGATAGAATTGAAATATTTCAAACAACACGATTTTATAAAAAGTAATGTATAATTGTCCAAGATTAATATATGATAGGTATAAAAATATAATTATTTAATTATTTTAAATGATAAAATTGAAATTGAAAAATATATTATTATTATTATTATTATTATTATTATAGTGCAACATAAATGAAATCTATTTTTTTATGCGACAAATGTAGAGTACTATACAAATCATCCACCTATGCTAAAAAATAAAATAAAAAATATTATAAATCTCAAATTTCCAAGTAAAAAATAATAAATAAGATTGCAAAAATTTGTTAAAATACAATGGTTATAATCTAAACCATCTTGGAAAGTGCAAAAAAAAAGGAAGAACAAGAAGAAAAATTTATAACAATAAATGTCACTGGTGTTGTCTTTTTACTCAAAATTGTTGTCTATTATATAAAAAATGTTGTCTAAAATATAATTATTAAATTGTGTGATAGACAACAGTTTATAGCAGAATCTTTGTCTATCACATGATTTTATCTTCATATATGTATAGTTTAGGGGGGTGTATTCAATCCAGATTTTATTGGATTTTGATGGATTTTAAAAAGTCCACAGATTTTTATGGATTTATGAAATCCATAGACTCCACATGGAGTTTGCCAACTCCACGTAGAGTCTCCCGGATTTTGAGCATGGATTTCAATGGATTTTTAAAGGATTTTAATGGATTTGAAATCCTTATTTCCAGCGCTCGATGCAACACCGCGATCGTTCGATCTGAGAAAAATAGAATCCAGCGACCGCTGGAAGTCAGCGGCCGCTGGGAAGGGTGGCCGAATACCCAACGACCGCTGGAAAAACTACAAACAATTTTGAACGACGAATTTTTGAACACACACATTACACATGGATATTGTCAATCTATTTAAGAATTTCCTATTAGCACGTTAAATTAGACAATATTAAATTAATAATATTCAGCTAATAAAATACTAAACTTAACAATGCTGGCCTTAACAATACCCAACGACCGCTGAGTGCCAGCGGCCGCTGGGGTGTCATCCTTAGCGAAGCCAGCGGTCGCTGGCTTCAGGTGACCGCTGGGTTTCCCAATTTCGTGTACCCACCGGCCGCTGGGTCACAACGCTCGTCGAATTTTTCAAATCCATCGAAATCTCGTGTCTGGAGGTCGGAATTCATCCTTCTTAATTTTCACGTGAAATCCATCTAAAATCCAACGAAGTCAGTGACTTTTTAAAGTCCGTGGATTGTTGAATACCTCAAAATTTCGTTGGACTTTTAAAAGTCGTGATTGAATACACCAGGATTTCATTGGACTTTTAAAAGTCTGGATTGAATACACCAGAATTTCGTTGGACTTTTAAAAGTCTGGATTGAATACACCCGGATTTTAAAAATCCAACGAAATCCAACGAAATCTCAATCCAATACACCCCCCTTAGATGTTACTGTGAGGCTACGAGCACACCCGTAATACTATATTGAAAGCTCAATAATATATTTTGCACCATTGCTACAAGTAATTTATTGGTGATTATAAGAAACAAGTGTTTATTGGTTAGCATGCATTCAAAACTTATTGGTGAAATATCAATAAAAATACAATATTAAATAATCATCATTATTATGGTGAAATTTAAACTGTAATTATATAATATAGGGTCGAGTTCAAATAGAAATCAGTATTGGTGTAAGAAATTAAAACATTAATTATTTTACTGTATTTTACTACTTAATTGTTATAATTTCATTGCATACTTGAGAACAAAATAATCAAATAGTAAAATTATAGTAATTAAACAATAAGGTACAATAAGATAAGTAATGCTCTTATTTCTAGCCCACATTAAGAAATAGTTCTTGCCTCAACCAAACTCACACACACATAGAGAATGATTCAGTTGTGAACATTAGATTTGTGTATATTATAAATCTAATGGATGGTTATATCAATTTTATTTTAATTGCTCCTTTTATAATTATTTTATTTATGTTATTTTTAAGTTTCAAAATGCTCAAGCTGGTATTTCATAATACTCTTTTTTTTTTCAAATCAACAATACTTGTAATTTAATTTGGAGTGAAGAGTGACATAATTTATTGTTATGCCATTTTTACATTTTAAAATGCTTAATTTATTATTTTTAAATTTTTTTTTTCACATTGAAGATGCTTATAAGAAATAAAAATGGTGATTTAATATATTTGCTCCAAAGTGCATCTACAATGAAAATAATATTTTTCTTAATTACCTGCAAATTAATAATCATCATTAATGTTAATAAATTAATGAATAGATCATCCACAATTTGCACATAAAATCTATATTCGCTTGCTAATATTTCCCAAATATGTATATATATTGAGAAAACTATAATTATTTATATGAATATGACCCATTAGTACTGTTCACTAATCAAAAGCATGTGAGAATATCAAACGCTGTCTAAGAGAAACGCTAAAAACAAAAGGAAAATAATATAATTACTGCAATTACCTAAACACCCTCACATGAACATCAAATACGCATAGAAAGTCCTCGTGTGCGTGCCTAAGGGAGGGTATTTCAGACATTCCCCGAAACCCCTAGATCGCCTAACTGGTGGAGAAAAACATTATCCGATGGCATTTTAGTGAATAACTTAAAAACAAGAGGGCATTACAAACAAGCCAATCGCTATAAATCGTCCGGAACCACGCTGCCACAATCCTCCCCATCCTTTCTTCCTCACTCTCTCTCTATAAAACCTCCTCTCTTCTCTTCTCCATCGCCTCTTCCCCTCCTCCTCTCTCTCTCTATATATATATATACATATATATATATATATATCTCCTTTCCTCCTCTGTCTCCCCACCGCCCACGGCGGAGATAGACATCGCTCCGGCTTCTCTCCACTCCAGATCCGCCATCAACAGCCCAGATTTATTTCCCGATATTCCCGTCCCCCTAGCCCTATACTGTTCATTAGCATTTCTATGGGAATTTAAATATTCTATATCTCATTATTAATAAAACCCAAGTTTCCTCTCAATTTTCCCCCTTTTAATATTTTCAAGTCAAAATGCACAAATTTTTAAGCTCTCTCTTTCTCTCTAAACTGAAGTTGTGATTCCTGAAATTTAACCCTTTTTCACTTTTTTTTTTCTTTTATTGAAAACCGTTTTGGCCGTTTTATTCAATCCAATTAAATTGTCTGTGTTGTTTTCACCTTGAAGTGACGGTTTTGCCCTTGAAGAATCTCGCTGACGTGGCACTCGATTTTTCCTTTTTCCCCGATTAAACAATCGACGGTCACGATGAGTTACCACTCGCGCAGAATATTGACGCCTAGTGCCTCACGGAAGCGGAAAGAGATGGAGGCCTTTCATCCTTCCACGTTATCGAAACCGTTAGTTCCACCAACGTCCGTCTCTCGCGCCGTTAGTGGGACACACCTGGCAACAACGTCATCGAAGGGAGCCGAGCCGCAACCTCAGCCGCAGACATCTAACCGGCTCTTAGCCGGCCACATGGCCTACGAGTTTCTGACTAAAGGAACACTGTTCGGGCAGAAGTTTGACCCCGGGCGAGCCGAGGCTATGCCGGTTAACTTAGCCGAGTCAAAGAGGAACAGGCCGAGCCAGCCGATGAAGGAAGCCGAGCCGAGCGGGAAGTCGAAGCCGCAGAGCTATGCTGAGGTGGCGAACTTAATGAAGAGCGACGGGGTCCACATTCCAGGAGTAGTCAACCCCACGCAATTAGCTCGGTGGATTCAAATGTAGGTTGTGGACACGTGGAAGCATCTCGAATAGCGGCGCACATGACCTTCGTGCAGCCGTGCGTATAGAATTTCTCCTCGCTTGTGTAAACGACGACGCGACGTGTACGTGGAGCTTAAATTCTCTCTCTCTCTCTCTCTCTCTCTCTCTCTCTCAATTTAAACAGCTCTTCTTCTCCTTGATTGTTTGTTTTTTGAATCTTGATCCTTCTCGCTTCAATGCTACAAAATGAATGATGTTTGTGATTGTTCCTCTCTCTCTCACACATATTGCTAATTAAGTGGAATTTGTGGTCGTACAATAGAATTTGCATGCATTTGGTGGGGAAGTGATGTGACGGGTGGGGGTGATATTTTGCATTTCGGGATGAGGAAATGTATAACTCATGAGCAAAACATTTATATTCATGAACGGTGCACGTGCATGGTTTTGCATGCAGAAGGAGCCGGAGAAGAAGTTGCACGTGATTTGTTGTACTTGCAGATTCAATGCAAACTATGTGAGGGTTTGTTTGCAATGCGATTGTGATTGATTTATTTCTTTTGTTTCAATATTTATGTATATATATATCTTGTTCGTGATATGTGAAAATATGGGCAAAGCTGACTTATTCTTAAATCGTTTATATATATCATCGTATTTGCGTTTTGCTTATTTGACCTCCGGAGATGGGAGATTACGATATGAATGTGTGTGTAACTGTGTATATTATCTTGTTGGTCTGAGAAATCTGATGATGTTTTGTTGAGCGTTGGATATTTCTTTTCTGCTGCTATCTTGGATCCAAACAATTTATAAACGATATAATAAGTAGAGCTATATTTCCACATTTTTCATCTCTAGGAAATTAATTACATGATATATATATATATATATATATATATATATATATATATACCATATTCATTGGCTAGTAACTAGCTAATATGTGTGTGTAGATGGTACTTCAAATTTAAGCTTTAAATTAAAGAGTTGATCGAGTTATATGGCATTTCGTTGTCTATTTTATTATTAGTATTATTATTATCCCAAACCCTCGGTAGTTTAGGAGATAGGCTGTCCAGGTGGATTTATTTTTCTTTCAATAATTATAAATTATTTGATTTTATAATCTTTCTTAATTCTTGACAAAGGGAAATAACTCAATAAGTATTCTAATACTGCAGAGCTTGTGCCGCATCATCATTTTTTTAAAGAAAATGTTGACGCTACAGATATTCGTGGCGTTGGGGGGGTCGTAAACCGTATCATAGAAATTTTCCATGACGACATTAAAACTCCAAAACATTGTTGCAAAATGTATATCCTATCCTTTTGAAGTATTTCCCACGTAAGTGTTATTTTGGATGAATGCACATAAATTAATAAATTAATTAAATTAGTTAAATATAGATGTTTGAATGCATTAAATAAGAAAAAATATGTGAAATATGTGAATTTTCTGTCTCAAATTTATAGAATTACATTTTTTTAAAACAAAATTAAAATGCTAGAATGACACCTGAGAAACAAAGAAAATATATCTTAATCTACCACATACTTTTATAAATAGAATCATTTTAAAGTTTAAAATTTTTAAATATTTAATTTCATAAATTATCAATCTATTCAATCTAATCTATCATCTAAAAAAACCCACAGACACTAGAGTACAGCAGAATTATCCACATCCTAGAAATACTACAAAAGAGAACTACTCCGGCGCCAGCAGTCTAGAGTAGTCACTAGCCCCCATTCCAATAATATCATTTCCAAAATTATAGTGCATTTTATTTATTCGGGGTATATATCAATTACTTTTTCCTTGTTGTATTCTTACTCGATTTTTTTTTTTAAAATTAATAATCTCAAATTTTTTTAGTAAACAAACATTAGGTATAAAAATTATACAACATTTGTATTATAATTTTAGTCTTTTATTAATTTTTTTTTTATCCCATAATTATAGTTTATCTTTTTTTATTTATGTTTCTTAATGTATCATTATTTGATATTATTTGTAATTAACAATTCTTTTAATTTAAATAATTAATTAAGGTATAGTCAATTATGAGATGGAGGTAGTATTTTTTTTGTTGGAATACACTACAGATGTTCCTCAAATCTTTTCGAAAATTGAAAATAGAAATGAATGTGTTTGGATTCTTTATTCCACATCTCGTATTTCAATCAATGTTCCACGATTAAATTTATGATTTTAATAACATATATTATAAAAATAAAAATTAATTATTAAATAAGTGATCAAGTTACATTTATTAACAAAAGATTAAAACTTTAAAAATTAAAAATAATCAACCAATACCATAATAATAAATTATTAACTAAAAATAAAAAAATTAAATATCAATTCTAATTGAGTGAAATTAATATTAATTATTAGTTTTAAAATTAAATTAAATCATATAAAAGCCAAATTGACAAAAAAATAATAATAAAAAAATTTGTAAAAGTAATCATGAAACACGAATTAAAATACCAAAATTAGAATAATAATGGAGTGAAATATGAAAACTAAATGGATGAAAAGACGTGGGTGTGGCCTATTCGCTGCAAACACGTGGCAGCTAGCCGATTTTGAAAATACTGAATGCAACGCACTACCACACGAAACAAGAAAATGTTTCACCGACCCCACGCCCAACCAACACTAGCAAAAAAATAATTAATAAATAAGAACAAAAATAGCAAAATTATACTTTTATTGTCTATGGCTATTTGTATTTAATATTTTTTTTTTTAACTCACACACTGATCTGGTGATATTGAGAAAATTTAAATTCATGACTTTTGATCTCCAGATAATCTCATTCCATCACTAAATCATTCCCATCGAGACTTATTTGTATGTAGTCTTTGAAATTTGGATACACATCAAAAGTTCTAAACATGAATACGAACAAGAACACGAGAAAAATCTGGAGAGGAGTACAAGTGAAAAATTGTTGTTCCAAGGAGGAAGCAAGCATATTTAGATCTATTTTCCTTAAAAAGGTATATTTAGATCTATAAAGTTTTTTTTAATTAAATTTTCGTATTTGTTTATAAACATTGAGTCCATGTACTTCCATTTATTTTCACTTTTTAAATTGGATCTCTGTACTTCCGAATGCAAATAGTAATAATTGAATCTATGTAATTTTATTACTGTGCAAGTATAGATACCCAAATTTTGATCAAGATATGTAATTTAACATAAATGTAAGCATAATGACTTAATTTTACCAAATGAAAGGGCCAAATTTAGAAAGAAAAAAAATTAAAGTAAGGGAATGTAACATGCAATTTGCATTTTTTTTTTCCATTCAAATAACCCTTAAAAAAAAATCAGAATTTGCATATAAATATCGAATATATATAAAAAAAGGAATATAGATAATTACAATTTAACTAAAAATATTGCGTATAAAGATGTCTTCAATTAAATCGGGCCTTACATTTCAATGGGAACCCAATACTTCCTACTAAAGAGTCCACCCCAATTTGCGGTGGGCCGAATAAATCCTTCATTCGATCACTTTCTTTTGAAAATCGACACATAATTACAAATGGATAAATATACACTTATTGGTATTCTATAGGAAAAAAGAAGATGATTTTGACATTTGACCAAAAACTTGATGAATTAAAATTGCCCGACCAAAAAGCAATTTCTTTGATAAATTTCTACCTGAAAAAAGAAAAAAGAAAAATTTACTATTGACCGATAAGAACGAAGGCTTTATATTTATTTTTTGAAGTGTAGTGGGCTTCGAATGCAAGAATACTTCCTTTTACACTGAAGTCTCCACCGATTGGTTGTCGGGAGAATGAAATTAAAGCTTTATTTTAGGGACAACTTATATGTAACAAAATTGTGTAAGATTTGAATAAGAGTGCGAAGCAATAAAAGTGTACGTGACAGTACGAGATAAAATAGTAATAGAATACTTCCTAGTCAGTAGTCACAATGACACTCACATCCAGTGGATTCAAATTCAAATAATCAATTTCAATTTTAAGTCCACATTTTTCTACCTTTTGCTCTCTTATTCATCATGTTGCGTTCCCGTTCACGAACTAGTGGACCGTGAGTTCATCTTTTTTCCATATTAGTATGATCTTGTTCTTTTTGGGTCAAGTCCGTACAGTTTTTTCTTTGGACATCTCCTAAAAGCCCTCATACTAATGGGGGGTAGATGAATTTCGTATATCCAAGACAACTCTTTAATATTTTTTCCATGCAGGACATTGGTTGCAATCCCAACAATCCTCTCTCAAATCAAGGAATACATCCCCCTCCAGGATATACAGTTACGAAGACAACCGCTTGGATATTTTTGTGATACACACTCATGAAGACAAGCACTTGGATATTTTTTCGATGTGGGATTTGGGTTGTTGCAATCATAACAATCTTCCCCTCAAACCAAGGAACACATCCCCATCTAGTTATACATAATCATGAAGATAACTGCGAGGTCACATTTGAGGGTAACTCCCACACCAACACATCCACTATCCCATTTTCCTGAATCGGGCTCCGATATCACTATTGGGTTCCCGTTCGCGAAATAGTGGGCTATGAGTTCACATTTCCCTCCAAATTAGAGTATGATATTGTTCGCTTTGGACTAAGCCCGCACGATTTTCTCTTTGGGGCCTCATACTAATGAGGAGGTGAATATCTGAGGCAACTCTTGGATATTTTTTCGATGCGGGACTTGAGTTGCAATCCCAGTAATCCTCCCCTTGTTACTCCCACATCAACACATCCCATTATCCCATTTTATAAATGGGGCTTTAATACGACTGTAGGGTTCCTGCTCACGAACTAGCAGACCGCGAGTCACATTTCCCCCGTATTAATATGATATTGTCCGCTTTGGATCAAACCCGCACGGTTTTCTCTTTAGGCATCTCCTGAAAGATCTCATACTAATGGGGTAGGTGAACTTCTTATATCCAAGATAATTCTTAAATATTTTTCCAACGTGAGACTTGGGTTGCAATCCCAACACATCAACTTGTCGAAACCACAAGATGCAAATGCAAATAATAATAACAATACTAAAATCAAAGGTAAAGACTAAAGACTATCACGGGTGATTTTGTAGGCGTAGTCATAATGCTTTTCTTTTTTGGCACCACATAATTCATTTTGGTATAAAAAGTTTCAATATTGATGAGCTTTTTTCTTACATTATCTCATAGATCTCACTAATTAGTGCTCTTGTACAGTTGTACTATTAGACACTTTGTTTATTGGCTATGTGTTGGACATTATTACAATGGCCTTGTAATGGAAATATAGTTGGATTTGTGAGAAAGTGCTATGGCAACAATATTCTTTTCATTTTTATCCCATTTACTTACCTTACAATTGGTCAAACAATACCACCATATTGTATTGGGCCCATTAAAGATTTGTTTACATAATTCTTTACTATTTCTTAAATTTGATTTTTTTGTTATAAAATTATATTCTCGTGTGATATTATATCAATACATGTTATGTGCCACGTTGATGCAGAAGATGTGCATTGATGAAGAGAAATATGAAATGAAATACTTTCTTCATCCATTACATAATTGTGCGCGTGTGTATTGATATATTTGATTATCACACATAATTCTTTTGGAAATGCCAATTATACAAATGTATTTCCTCTTTTTTCAATTAATCGATCTTATCAAAAAGTTCCAGATTAGCAAATGAAATGAAAATTTATATATGGGTTAATTGTTTAATTTGTCTCTAAAATCACCACTTTTACTTGCCTTTTGATTTTAAACATCACTTTTTAATTTTTACAATTTTAACATAAATTGTAACTATTTTATAAATTAAACATCCACAATATTTTTTATTCAAATTAAAACTGACGTGGCGACATATATATAATTACATGGCGGATCAAAACGCCACATGCATAATTTAGGCACCTATCTTTCTCAGCATCCATGAATTTCTCTCCACAAAATTCATTTCACAAAATCCCTAATCTTTAATCTAAAAAAAAACATTATGGTTCAGAAACACACAAAATAGGAAATTGATTAATTGACATTGGAAACAAGAATTTCCCCCAAAGAAACATTATGATTCAGAAATACACAAAATAGGAAATTGACATTCGAAACACAAGAATTTTCCCCAAAGAAGATTAATTCAGATCCCTCTAATCACCACATTACAAAATTTTTACATTCAATTTCAGCTACACCAAACACACAAATCTTCAAAAATGGCTACTAGTCCATAATTCAACACACTATAATTATGCATTTTTTTATCAAAAGGAAAGGTTCAACTCAAGTAAAATCCAAGATTCAAACTAAGCACCACACGTTAAAACATAATGCAACACGGAATCATAGATCTTTATCACATTATAGGCTGAGCCATGGGAAAATTCACATTCTCGACAAGCCTCTAAGAAAGCTTGTGATTGAAGGGATTTTCTAGGGCAAAATGAGTTTTGCGAAAGGAATTTTGTGTAAGGAATTTTGCAGAGATAATTCATGTGTGTTGGTGCATAATATTCTCAGGGTGGTCGTCCACCTGATTGAGGTGGCGAACGCTAGGAGTGGGCGGTCAGTGCTCAGTGACGCCAGGTCCAGTATAGTTAATTACTGGAAATCATGCATCGACACCACACCTCAGTGACCAATAACCGGAGTGAATTAGGGATTAATGATTTTGTGGAAGAGAGATCCCCAATTTCTGCATATGTGTATTTTCCATTTGCCACGTAGTTGCACATGTGTCGCCACGTCAATTTTAATTTGGGCGAAAATATTAGAGATGTTTAATTTACAAAATAGTTTCAACTTATGTCAAAATGGCAAAAATTAAAAAGTGATGTTTAAAACCAAACAACGGGTGATAAGTCCATTTATTTCGTATTTTTCTGGGTATTTTAGTCATTCTAAATGTCATTTTTAGTGTCTTCTGAGTCAGAAAAGAACCAGGAAAGCAGAATGGGCATGGCGAGAGTCGAATATAGCGAAAGAGGCATTTTACCTAAATCTATTGTGAATATCTCAACGCTATGAAAGCTTAAAAGGGTATTCAGAAACTTCTTTAGTGAGATCCGTACAAAAGAAAAGCAGAATGGGCATATCAGATAACGATCAAGCTGACTAGATGATGTCGTGTCCACAGTGCTCATACAGATTCGACCACGGAGGTGAAGAGGGCACATGCGGAAAAATCATGATTCTATTGAGAAAAGAAAAGCCCGACCACCTGATTAAGTTGGAAGGATGCTGTAGTAGATAAATACTGCTGGGGAGATCAGCATGTGGAGATGAGATGGAATTTCTGAAATATCGAGATTAATCCAACAGATTTGATGATAAGGTTTATCCAGAAAGCTGAACCAGGGCACAACAAATCTGGAGCAGTTGAAGGAAGGAATTTGAATGTGAAATGTTGTCTATTTAAACTAGTTCTAATTTGGAAACAAAGCACTTCGTAATTTACATTTTATGCACTTACATTTTGCACTTTGGTTTTTGGTTTTTAAGCTGCTTCGGTAACAAGAACAAGCTCGGGCCTTATGCCCGCATGAAGTAGGAATGCTGTTTATGTTCAACGTTAGAGTTGAACCAGTTATCTATTTAATTTAGTAAGTTTTATTTCTACATTATGTCTTTAATTTATGCATTTTTAATACCATCTAGCATGAGTAGCTAGATCTTTAATTTCGGGATTTGAATGACAGATAAAGGTTTAGACACATTTAAATTCTCGTGAGGCCGTGTGGGCATATTACTGCATGATTAAGTTTCTGCCAAATTCTGTACTTGTTCCAAGTGAGTGTATGTTTAATATGGCTAATGTGGCTGATCACTCTTTAGTTGTAATGGGCACACCAGGGTTAAATGGATTAATGAATCGTGACTATGTGTTAATCCAATTGTAACTGAGAATTCGGTGGGTTGTTGTGGGCACACAAGGAATCAGTAAACACAATAAACTTGGATTCATCTAGAGCACAAGACTGTCTGTTCATTTATATCTCTTCGGAGAACCGGGAAGTGGGTGATAAGTTTGGGGTTTAATCGAAGAAGAATCACTTTTGAATATATTTTGAAAGGATAAATAAGGAGACATAGTGAGAAATCCGATCTCCATAACTGGGTGACTTAATTATGTAGGAAGATCACTGTGCCCATAATTGAGTGAATGTAATCTAAACTGGATTCTAGTTCAAATTTTGGAAACTTTTGTTATTTGATATTTCTCTTATTTACTTTTACAGATTTAAATTCCAGTAAGTGACAACACAATCCAAACCCCCTTTATGATTGGTGACCTGAAAGTAAAATTGCATTGGCTCTCTATGGGATCAACCCCTTACTTATAGGCAGCTACGCTCGCTGTGGACATATGAGAATAAATTTATTTTGATCGCGAAATGATCACATGTCAAAATTGGCGATGTTACCGGTGAGCTAATTTTCAGTGATTTTACTTTCCAAGCTTGTGTGCCTAGAAGTTGATGCCCAGATCTTCTTCAGAAGAAAGTCTATTTTATGATCTGGAGATAGATAAAACTTCAAGAAAAGACAGAACAATAGTGAGGATGGCATAATGAGTTGCAAACAGACCTCGTGAGCCCACACCACCATCACCAGAGGATCAAGAAGACACAGAACACGAGGAGGAATGATAGTTTGATAACGACCGAGTTCACAACATAGTCTCAGCAAATGAGGATAATCGAACTCTGAGGCAGTTAGTCTTCCCGACTAACATAAATCTATGCCTGATGGGTATTATACTCCCAGTAGTGCTCATGCCTGGGACATTCATGCAAACATCATTCAAATCTTGTCGGAATCCTAGGAGAAGATCCTCAGAGACATTTGCAACATTTTGAGATGGTTTGCCAAACTCAACCATCTGATCATGGATAAGAAGAATATGTACAGTTAGTCTCATTCCCTTTCACTTTACAAGATGGAGAACGAGATTGGTTGTATATGTTATCAATTGGAATTGTGACCACTTGGAGACAACTGTAACAGAAATTCTTAGAGAAATACTTCTCAGCATCTCGAGTGCAAGAAATGAGAAGAAGGATTGGAAGCCTGATGATGGGCATGAATGAGAGCTACTACGATTATTGAGGAAGATTCCAGACGATGCTGGTGAAATGTTGTTGTGATCCTGGATTTTCTTGACATACTTTGTAGATTTATGATGAGATATGTTATATTTGGAAGGTTTTGAGCAATAAAAATTGAATTTTGGGAAAAATAAATGGGAGAAGATGTTGAAGAGTATTAGAGAGAAAAGAGGCAGAAATAGGGATAAACTTTAGAGTAATTTCATTCTACCTATTTCATCCAATTACAAGATATTTATACCTTACAACATAAAGCATAAAATAAACCCAAGTTACAATTGGGGCTCACTAATAAGCTATTAGGTCTCTTTTGGAAAATTAGAATACAACCTAATTAAATAAAAGGTCCAAGACCAGCAACTGACTTACAAATCAATTCATTCCCCAATTTGAGTTTTGACTATTTGCCGTAAAAATCCAATCTTTCATCATTCATCTCTATTGCAGCTTCCAACCTTCACCTACACCATTTCTTGATTCTTTTCCACTTCATTTTCGATTAGTTGCCCAACCTCTCCATCTTTCTCAGTCTTGCTCACAACATTACTCCCCCCTTTTCAGATTCTCGTCCTCAAGAATCAATTGTGGAAATTTTCTTCTTGACAAATCTCTCATCTTTCTAACTAGCAAAATTGGAGCTCCATAGTTTATGTAGCACTCATCCGCCATGAACATTATCCTTTTCTAGAACAAACATGGGCCAAAGTGGGGATAATCCATCCTCGGTAGCCTCTGAAAGTTCATTGAAAGGTACATCACCCACATTCCAATTTTTCTTCAATAATGAAACATGAAAAATTATAGAAAACCTTGATACCCTTCGAGAAGATCTGATTTGTAGGCCACTTGGTCTGTTTGTCGCAGTTATCACGCAGAGGTCAAGATATTTGGAGGATATCTTCACGTTGTTACAGAGAGGCACTGAATTTTGATGACAAGACTTAATCTTTAGGTAGACCCTATCCCTAATTCCATTCTGTTTCTCAACTCTAGGAAACTCTGCATACAATTTCATGAGGTTTTGATATACTTGCATAATTTCTTTTATGTGTTGTATCACCACTCTTCTTTGCTGCACCTCATCTTTGACTTCCTTATAGGTAGAGTCTATGAATTGTAGGTGTGATGAAAGGTCTATAGTCATTGCTGAAGCCACGATATTCTAAAAGTAGTTGTCTCCAGAATAGCTAACTAGCACCTCTTTTACCTAATCAAGTGATACAATGTTAACATTATGACAATCACCTTACTTTTCGAGTGCTCTTGAAGGTGCATCAACAACTCTGTTGTGCAACTCTTTTTTGTACTTTATCTCGTAGTCTTTCCCTAGGAGTTCAGTTATCCACCTTTGTTGTACTGAGTTTATAACCTTCTAATTCAAACTGATATGTTTCTTGCCCTTAACCACATTAGTGATTAGTGGAGTAGCTACCTCAATTTCACAACCTAGACTTTGGGTTGTGGATTACTTAAGAAAATTTTGGGTACTTCCTTTGTCAATTACACTCTGTAAATTGTGCCCTTCACAAGTACCATTAAACCTCAATGTGGTTCTGATATCATTCACATTTATTGCATTAGGGACGACTAGTACTTCCTCCATAGCTACTTCCGTTGACATATCTTTCTCATTGTCATTACAATATAACGACTGAGTTTTCCTATCAACCACTTGTGGAGATTTAAGGAGCTTCATAGTTTTCGTTGGTGGATGATTTCTTTTAGCTAGTTTAGAGAAAAGCACTAGTGCACTATGAGATGAGTTTCTAGCAGAATTTGTAGGAAAATGTGTACTGTTTCCCTTTAACTTTTTGGTAAGAGATTCATTAGTGGCATGGTGATTCTTGCCTAATTCCATAGCATATTCCAGTTTACTAGGATCAAACACATCAATTTGCATCCCTTAACTCCTCACATAATCCTCCAAAAAAGTTTGATGTAGTATAGGTCTCAGTGTATGCTCCTTGATCAAACAACAACATACATTCCCTAACCTTCTCAGATAAATTAATAAAGCCCAGATAGTCATTTCTATGCTCAAGTTTGTTGAATTCCACTCATATCTCAACTTTCTTGAAATCCTCAAACCTAGCCAACGCCACCTGAACCATAGATATCTCTAGACCAGTGATATCTTACAAAGTAATGAGAGGGTGTAGATATGCAAGCTCTTCCTCTTCAGACATCTTAGGAGTAGTATTAACCCAGCTGTTGTTGTAGCATTTACTTTCTCCTTTGATTTTCTTGGTAATGGATTCTATGGGTTTAAGTTGATTTTTACCCAACTCCAGATCTTGTTCAAAGGTAGTGAGATTAAACATGTTACTTTTTTCCCTAAGCTCATCACTTAGCCTGCTATAATAATTAATCATGATCATCTTCATGTTTGAAGATAGATTTCTGAATTGTTTTCCCTCAATCTTAAAATTAAAAATAGGTGATGGGTCTCCAAGGATTGAATAATCACCTGTTAATCCCTTTCATTTACTGTCATTCATTAGCTACAAACAATCTTGATAATTCACTATGTGTTGAAGCTTATTAAACTCCACCACTATGTGTGATTCCTCTTTAGTTCTCGCAGATATCATATCAACAAACTGTCTCCAAGTGACAACCTTATTCTTCGAGCTAAAATTCTGAAACCATGAGGCAGTTTTCTCTTCAAAGATCATTGTAGCTAGTACTATCTTCTGGCCATCAGGTAAATTAGGGACGAAGTTGAATTCATTAATTATTTTAGATTCTTTTTTATCATCAAACCTGATTACCACCACCTCCACAAATTGTTTTCAAGAAATATTACCGCACTTGGAACTGATTGTTTAAAATCATAAGACTGTCTTACCTTCAAAATTCATTGAAGCTAAGGGTATCCTTTGATCATCAGAGATGTTAGGTACCAACTCAAAGTAGCATGTGCATCTGTAAATCCAAGGCATGGGATGGAATCCATCAAATTTAGGGAATTCAACCTGGGGAATAGGGGTGATTGTCTGTGCTCCCTGCAGGTCAGATAACATTATTCCCTTTGATGAGCATTGAGTTCTAGTATTGGAGCCTTCACCAACATAGTTTTGCAAATGTTCCCCTAAGAAAGATTTTTCATCACCTATGCCTTTCTTAGGTTCTCCATTAAGTAACTGTAACTGAAGAGCAGTAGTTGTCTTAATTAAATGATTTAATTTTTCACTCATACCTTCATAAATATTTACAATTTGTTCTTGCATTTTTGTTCAACTGCTTCTCTCTTCCTGCTTTCACTCTTCCATATCTGATCAAATTTTTCTTAGCCTTCTTGCAGCTCCATAATCAGGATGTTGTTTGCTACATCCGAGAAAATGTGGCTCTGGATACCAACTGTTGTGATCCCGGATTTTCTTGACATACTTTGTAGATTTATGATAAGATGTGTAATATTTGGAAGATTTTGAGCAATAAAAATTGAATCTTGGGAAAAAGAAATAGGGGAAGATGTTGAAGAACGTGAGAGAGAAAAGAGGCAGAAATAGGGAGAAACTTTAGAATAATATTATTCTACCTATTTCATCAAATTACATGATATTTATACCTTACAACATAAAGCATAAAATAAACCCTAAGTCACAATTGGGCCTCACTAATAATCTATTGGGTCTTTTTTGAAAAATTAGAAAACACCCTAATTAAATAAAAGGTCCAAGACCAGCAACTGACTTGCAAATAAATTCATTCCCCAATTTGAGTTTTGACTATTTGCTATAAAAATCCAATCTTTCATCATTCATCTCTGTCGCAGCTTTCAACCTTAACCTGTACCATTTCCTAATCCTTTTCCACTCTATTTTTGATTAGTTTCCCAACCTCTCTATCTTTCTTAGTCTTGCACATAATAAATTCCCACAGCACCAGATAATTGAACATGATCTGATTTAATACTTCATTGGAAGATTAAGACCACATGAGAGAACGATAATGAATGCCTCATGTAGAGGATCTATATTAAACAAACATCATGTTGAAGTATTCAAAATACATACAAAGATGGCTGAAGCCAATCGAGATTTTGGTGGAGAGGGCATACCGACAGTGAGTGAGTCCGAGAGAGCACCGGACCAAGATAGAAAGATTGACAGACTTTGTGAGAAAATTGAAAAGGTCTTGTTTGGTGTGAGCATTGGGAAGAAGCCCAATCTTTGTGGTGGTGTCCAAAAGTGTGCTATACTTCACTGATGAATACCCGATGTTGTAAGATGAAGTAGAAGAAGTGAATGTCTTAGATGGACAGAATGTACATCAGAGAAGATATTACCCCAATTCACAAACATTCCATCCTAGCTGAAGAGATCATGATAATTTTTTATGGAAGAGGCCAGATGATGCACCACCTATGCGACCACCACTACCGTCAGAAAAGAAAAAAAAGACCAAGGCTGTAAGATCTTGTGTATGTCATGGTTGAGGAAAATGAGAAGTTTAAGCAAGAAACTAGAGTAGGTTTCTCACATATGAGCAAATGATGATCCAGGACGAGTCGTATTCAGTTTAGAGGGGGTTGAATAAATTGTTTTCCAAACTGAGCAGTAAATGCGGAATTCTTTGGGGCCCTTAACTCGTTTAACTTAGATAGCTTGTCTATTTTCAGTTTTCCCAGAATATCATTGGTTGAGTGTGTGCTTGTGTGTAAACTTTTAAAGATAATCAAGGTATGTAAACATAAAGTACAACACACAATAGGTTTATAGAGGTTCAAAATCTTAAAACTTCTACTTCCTCGCTTCCTTCATTAGAAGGGATAAATTCACTATATAACTTGAGTTCACTTTACAAATTATACAATAAAAGTAAGGTTATCTGAACCTGGTAACAATGAGTTACTTTACAGAGTTATCTCAGCTAGGTCGACGACTCATACTTATAGTCTCCGACAGGTAGCTATTGCGATGACAGTTTCTTTAGCGGCGGCTCATACTTAATCGGAGAGTTAGGTACTATTAACATCTTTACAAGGGTTTAGATCTCTTTCGATCTTCAAGATAATTGGTCTTGAACTTGACTTATCAATGGAATGTCCTCCCTGAACTGAGCTGAGATTGATGCTGATATGGAACTTTTGAGAAGAATCCTTGATCGGAACTTGATCGTGAGCTAGATTTGGCTTTGAGATGGAATGATCTTTTCTTCTCATGTGGAATTTTCATATAGCTTGTAATTTTCTCTCAATATTTAGATATTACAACTTGTAGACTTCTCTTCACTTAGAATGCATAAACTGAATAACTTTGATCAGTTTGAAGGTTACAATCGAATGATCAAACATGCAAGAAACAGATTGTTAAGTGAAGCTTTTGATAGTGTACATAAAGAGTCGTTTAAAGTCTCGTATAAAAGTCTTTTCACACACACACTCTATTGAAATTTGATTCATCCATCTTATATAGATGAAATGAATAATGATTGTTGCTTGAGAGAAGAGTTGCTATCTGATTGGTACAGGGAGTCGTATGATAGATTGGACTCCTTTTTGCATTAAAGTCTGAGTTGACTTATGCAGTCTCTTTTTAGTTGCGTTATGCTTGATTTTATTTAGTTTTGAGAAAGTTCAGCTCAGAAGACCTGCTCTTTAGTTCGTGACTTCCTTCAGTTTGAGAACCTTCAGTTTAGTTCCGCTTGATGGCAGGTTTGTTTGATGGTCTTCTCTTCAGTTCAGTTCTGCTTTATGGAAAACTTATTTGATGGCCTTCTCTTCAGTTCAGTTTTGCTTTATGGCGAGCTTGTTTGATGGCCTTCTCTTCAATTCACACACTATTATTTGATACTTCTTCTTCAGCTTTAGTCCATAAATTGAACTTTGTTTTGGCAACTGATCAAGACACTTTTTCTCCATTGGATTTCTTCAGCTAAGTTTCAAAGTGAACCTGGTTTAGTTTTTCTTTATATTTTGTTAGTTTTTCGACATCTCATCAGAACCTTTATTTACATGATTTTTGCCTAACAACAAACAAATTGCTCAGTTGGCTCAATCTATGCACAAGATGGAGGAGAAAAATGGAAATCTTCCTTCCTAAGTGGAAAACCCAAGAGAACAGGTGAATGCAATAACTTTGAAGAGTGGAAAAGAGCTTCATGAGGTGATCAGGCCAAATGAAAAGAAGGATGGTGTTCCCTTGAATAAAGAAGTGGAAGAGTCACCTAAGGAAGATAAGACACAAGAAGCAGAACAGAATGACCATGTGCTCACACTAGAGGTGAAACTGCCAGTAAAGATACTTATTCCAGAAAAACAGAAACCTCCATTTCTAGAGAGGTTGACACAGAATATAAGAGAGGAAGAGACAAGAGAAATGTTGAAGGTTTTCAGCAAGGTGGAGATTAATATTCTCGTGATTGAAGTAATGAAACAGGTGTCGCGGTATGCCCTATTTTTGAAATAATTATGCACGAGAAAAGTATGCTTCAATGATGATGCTAAATTCTTAGTTGGGGAGAATGTATCAGCTGTGATACAAAGGAAGCTTCCAAAGAAATGTGATGATCCAGGGATGTTCATGATTCCTTGCATAATAGGCTATAAAAAGGTGGAGAATGTCATGATGGATCTAGAGGCATCCATAAATGTAATGCCCTTGTTTGTTTTTAAGGAATTAAAGATCAGGCCTTTAAAGGAGACTTGTGTGGTCATTCAATTGGCTGATTGATCAAATATATATCCTGAAGGCCTGATTGAAGAAGTGTTGATGAAAATAGACGAGATAATTCTCCTTGCATATTTTGATGTAATTGATATGGGAACAATAACTTTCAGATAATCAGTTCTATTGCTGGGAAGACCCTTTATGAAAACAGCTCGTACCAAGATTGATATGGATAAGGGTACATTAACTTGTGAATTTGATGTGGAGAATTTTACGTTCAATATCTTTAAATATATGAAGCATCCCCTAAATACGGAGAATTGCAGTTTTGTAAATTCAATCCATCAACCACTCTGATCCACTCTTTCACTGGTGAGCAGAAGAGAGCCTTTGGAATGAACATTGTGGAACGGGTTGACTGATTGTGATACCCTAGAAGAAGAATATGATGACATAAGAGATGGAATTATGATGTTGTACTCTTTGGAAGAAATGCCGCACGAATAGGTGGATTATGGTATGCCCATAAGGAATAATGATGACATGATGATGTCTTCCATTGTAAAAGCACCCAAGCTGGAGCTGAAGGCATTACCAGGGCATTTGAAGTATTCATATTTGGGAGATAACGAGACTCTTACCGTGATAATTAGTTCAGGGTTGTCTTAAGATAATGATAACAATTGGAGACAACTGTCAGCCCGGTAGCCGGGTCATTACACATGCAGTGAAATAAATTACTACGACCAAATAACATAACAATTCACTAAGAAATGCATAAATGCCATAAATTCATAGTATCTCAGGCGATGGTCTAATCTTTTATAAAGTTAAAAAAGACGATAGACACATTCTATCGAAAAATACACAAGTAAATATTCATAATTCAGTCAATATACTTCATATATTTATTGTCATGTACGGTGTTAAGGCCTGAAATGATTGTCGGTGCATAGACATGGATAAATAGCAGCTTTTGTAAGGGTATTTCTAAATGAAGGGGGTACGTGAATGGGCTAAGATATTCACCAGAAAGAGAGGGATTCGAGATTATACATGAATGAAACCATACAATTGAGAAAATATTAAAGGATTTAATATGTGTTATTTATACCACAAATGCATCTTCTTTTCTGGTGCTCATTGTCTGCTTAACTTGGGGCAATGTAGAAACGTACGAGTGATGACAAAACACACTAGAAAAACTTGTGTTCATTTAGGATGTTTCTATGGTATTGTGCAAATGAGGACAAAACACAATACAAAGACATATATTGGTTAGGGAAGTTTCTCAGGAAGGGTGCAAGTGAGAACAAAATATATTAGAAAAGACTTGTGTTGATTTATGGAGACAAAACACGTT
The DNA here is from genome assembly GCA_026008535.1 of Perilla frutescens. Classification (NCBI taxonomy): domain Eukaryota; kingdom Viridiplantae; phylum Streptophyta; class Magnoliopsida; order Lamiales; family Lamiaceae; genus Perilla; species Perilla frutescens. Next base: position 58,994,248 of record BRKX01000004.1, on the reverse strand, counting down.
AAAAAGACTAGTGTTAGATTGTGGGAACAGCATTTAGTTCGGAAGTGTGTTGTTACATTTATTTACTAAATTCACGATTGAATATAATTTTATTATTGTACATAATTTTTGTTAATAATATTTCATGTGCATCGCACATGTGGTATACTAGTTATGATAATGCTACCGCAGTACAAATTTATTAGGGTTTATTCCATCTCAATTATGGTTTATTTCATCTCAATTAGAGTTTATTCTGTCTTAATCATGGTTTATTTCATCTAATTATGATTAATAATTTTAATTTTCTATTTTTAGTTCCTAATTGATTATTATTATTTATTTCATTCAATTATGGTTTATGACTTATGTTAACAGAGTTTTATCATATGCTAACATAGTGTATTCATAGTGTTAGTGAAGCAAGATCATAATGCAAACTTTGTACATATATATAATTGATATCATTTGTTCCAGCTCATTTGGGGTTTATTACATCCAATTAATATTCATTTCATCCAATTTGAGTTTATTCTATAAGAACTCAAATATATGAGAGGAGAGATGATTTATTGATACTGTGAATGAGGCTATACATACAGTAAAATGGAATAATCTAGAGAATCTACACAATCATATGAATTAGATACATAATCAATTAGAATGATTTATTTTAAGAGTGATATCGGGAGGATCAGATTGTGTAGAGATATCCTTAATATATTCCATTCAATTAGAATTTATTAAATAAAATATAATTATTTTTTAGAATATAAATTTTCATTAACAATAATAGAAAATTTTAATTAGCATCACGAGAATGCTTCGTTAGCACGATGATAATACCTTATTAGAATGGCGATCCTGTTATCAAACACTCCATATTTTTATAAGAATTGTCAAATTACGTTAATTCTCCTGCCCAAATTTTTTCAAATATTACAAAATTACATCAACTTTTTTAATCAAATATGCGCCTTTGATTTTTATGAATTGTATAGTGTGAGATGTGGTCTTTGTTCCTACATTAGGATTGATTCCCTTCTTATATAATGTGTGTGTATGTGTGTGTGCGCACGCGAGAGTGAGAAAGAGGGAGTATCACCTTTGTTTAAAGAAAAAGTCTGAATAGATTGTTCACAATTTTCTCTTGCATGAATTAATGATAATATTTTAGAATGATTAAATTGTGGGATAGATCTTCAAGCAAAATAGTGAGGAAACGTTTTATTTTGGAAGACTCTTGATGACTTTCTTTCATTTAGTTTTTTTCTTGTCTTGGGCACAGTCATATAGATAACATTAATAATAACAAATATCTATTATATAAATTTTCAATATAAAAAGACACATTTGCCCCTCATATGATTTTGACTCCAAATAAGTTAAATATGATTTAAATTCATCTTCCCAATTTCTACATCAATTCCCAATATTTAATTTTAAACGCATTATGAATTATCAACAATGCATAAAGTACATACAAATTTGAGTCAAATATTTTTTTGAGATATGTCCCGTACGCCTTTGCTTTAGGCAAAAAACTTTTTATTCTTTTTATCTATTAAATTTGATAACAATTAATTAAAAATAATTTAAAATAAAAAATTTGGACGATATTAATCTATCTTTCGGGTTCTAAATATAATAATACTCCGATATAATTGTGTGTGTGTATTAATCTAAACTATCAAAATAGAAAATTAATAGTTCGATAATATAAATTCTAAATTGATAGTTTTTATTTTTCAAGCTTTGAATTGATAGTAACTTATATTTCGGACTTTAAATTGATATAACTCCAATATACTTCATACTTTGATACTATTCACCTACAATTTTTAGTACTCTTTTTAATAAGATATAGTTTGACAATATTCGCCTAAATTTTTAATAGATGTTTGATGAAGTACCAAGTTAATTAAAACTAGATTAATAGCTTAAAAAGACCGTTCTTATATATAAGTATATAATTGTACTAAACAAAGATTAATATATGTATAATTATAGTAATTAGATAATATCTATAATATATTATCAAATAATGGCATTTTGAGAGGGATCAATTTGAGTATAATTTTCAACAATCACTGATCATTGCTTTTGTAAAAACTCACTTCATCTACTCTAAAAAATTCCACTTGTTTGACTATTATACAGATCGTGGACTTGAAGTTCTAATTATTTTTACCTTGCCAAACTTCAAGATTTGACCTTTTGAGTATACTAATATGATCCAGCTCCACGGTGGCCAACTTCAAGATTTGAGTACAAGTTAATCAACATTTATTCAATTTTGGAGATAATTAATAGAATGGTTCAATATAGATAAGTTATATCCGCATGAACTAATGAAGAGAGAGATATATCCGCATGAACTAATGAAGAGGGAATTTATTGACTTTTGATTTTTTTTTTTCTAAATAAAAGTCTAATAAAGATAAGTTAGTCATTAATCATATTATTTTTTGTTTAATTTATCATAATTTTGGCTCCATTGTACTGGAACATTTGTACCATTAAAATTTTTCCTTATGTTATTGTCACAAATTTGTTCTTCTCCCTTTTTGGTTGAATACCAACTACCAAGTACCAACTTCTTCCAAGTCAAATTCTTCATAAATCTCCCGTTGGGTTTCATATGCTCGTCAATTTTCAATTAACTAGTCTCTGTTTTTTTTAAGATGGTTCATTCAGTGCACTATACTTATTTACTGTTAGCAAGTCAACGATCTTGAGATCTTGAGCTCAAGAATAAGTCCGAAAATCCTGCAAAAACAAATCAAGAGGATTAGTTCCTTGTATAGATTTATTCCTTTCCTTATTTTTTAGATTTGTTTAGCTATATGTATCCATTGTAACCATCGTGATTATTATTCAATACAGATTCTGAATTTCCAATTCTCTCAAGCTTCCAACCAATATTCAATATCTCAATATCTCTAATTACTCAATCATGGCTCTAATGAAAGTTAACATGGTATCAGAGCAGTGGCGATCCTAAAGGATCTCCATTGTTTCTGCATCATCATCTACCCATACTTTGACCGTCCTAATGGCAGACGACAACCCACAGAGCGCCCAAGCATCTCTGCCCGGGGCAGAGATGCTGGCACAACAGTTAGCCAATCTTCTTCGCCAAATTAATCCCCCAACAACAGAAACCAGAACAACAGAAAGCAACCAAAACCAAGCAGTTACAGTTAATATTAAACTTAATGAGTTTAACTACTCATTATGGGCTAGAATGATGCATATAGAAATTGGAGGGAGGGGTTGCCTCAACCACATCACAGGCCATCCTTCTCCCCCCGACTCAACCGATCCCACATACCACAAGTGGTACCAGAACGACCTCACCGTGATTTCTTGGATTATTCAAAACATGGAGCCAGCTCTTGCCAGCAACTATGTCCAGTACAAATCCGCAGAAAGTTTATGGAAGAGCCTGGCAACCACCTACAGTGTCAGAAGAGACTTAGCACAGATTTTTGAGTTAACAATTCAAGCCAACAGTTTAAAACAAGGGCAGGGAACAATAGAGAACTTTTACAGTACACTTCAGCGAATTTGGGCTGAGATTGACGACAATCAACCCAACCCGATGGCATGCGAAAAAGACATCGACACATACCGACGGCTGCAATCAGAAATAAGGCTTTTCCAACTCTTAGCCGGAGTGAATGAAAAATATGAACCAGAAAGGAGGGATATCCTCAAAATAGAGCCCTTACCCAATGCCGAAGCAGCATACGCACTGCTCAAGAGAGGCGCCGCTCGGCGTGGAATATGGAGACCGGAATTAGAGAGCGACGACGTCAGAAGTGGGTTAAAAACCCAGTCCGACATAGAGGCAGCCGGCCTCGCCGCAAGAGGGCACCGAACTCCACCGTCCTGATCAGGCCAGTCCAAATCCACCGGCAATTCATCCTCCCGGGACAAAATCGATAAGTCGAAACTCAAATGCACCCATTGCGGAATGACAAAACACACAAAGGAGACCTGTTTTTGACTAGTGGGATATCCAGAGTGGTGGGAGGATAACCACAAACCACCAAAAGATAACAGAGGCAAAGGCTCCGCCGCGGTGGGCAACGCCGTGGCCACCGGCACCGCAACCAGAAATGATGGGGTGAACAGCCGAGAGGAAGAAACAGCAATGGCGGCTAGGGTGTCGAGTACAGAAGGAGGCGGAGTGGAGAAAGAGAGATTTCGGCCCTTTGATTGTGAAGGTACTGGGCCGAGCCATTTAATGGGCAGCCCAACTGCTACTTGTACTTCCTTTTTTAATAATCGGTCCATTAGTTATGCTTGTGCTGTTACAAACAATAAAAGCCCAGTTCTAAATAAAAATCCCGACTGGATATTTGACTGTGGAGCAACAGACACCATGACGTATGATGTCTCGGATATCTGTGTACCTTCTAGACCGAAAAAATCTCATGTTCAGACGGCTAGTGGAGAGTTGACACCGGTTACTGGAGCCGGCACTGTGGCTATTTCTCCTAATCTTCGTATTTCCAATTGTTTATATGTTCCGGCACTGTCCCACAAATTGATCTCTATCAGTCATGTTACTAAAGAACTTAACTGCACGGTTCTAATGCATCCCACATTTTGTTTATTACAGAATATCAGGACGGGGGAGATCATTGGACGTGGCACTGAGCGACGTGGTTTGTACTACGTGGATGAAATTACTAAAAAAGGAACTGTGATGCTGGCTACCGGAACTGTTTCCCAGGTTGCCTGGCTTTGGCACCGTCGTCTTGGTCATCCCTCTACCAGTTATCTTCGTCTTTTATTTCCAAACTTAGTTTCTAATTCCAAATTGTATTGTGAGACATGTGTTTTGGCTAAAAGCCACCGTCAAACCTTTAAACCCAATAATACCCGGGTTGCTTCTATGTTTTCTCTTGTGCATTCTGATGTTTGGGGACCTGCACCTGTGATAGTGGTCAGGGATTTGCCTATTTTTTGTTATTTATTGATGATCATACTCGTATGACTTGGATATATTTTTTACGGCACAAATCTGAAGTTTTTTCCAAATTTGTTCAGTTTTATACTATGATTCAAACACAGTTTAACACCAAAATCCAAACCCTTCGGTCCGATAATGGTGGGGAATTTGTGAACTCATCTATGACTAAATTCTGCCACGATCATGGCCTTATTCACCAGACTACCTGCCCTTATACCCCTGAACAGAATGGCGTAGCTGAGCGGAAAAATCGGATCATCCTTGAGATTACCCAGGCCTTACTTATTGAGGCCAGGGTTCCTTCTCAATTCTGGCCCGAAGCCGTTGCTACTGCTGTTTACTTACTCAACAGATTACCAACCAAAAGCCTTGACCTCCAAACCCCATTACAATACCTTTCCACCCTCACCGAAGTTCCTGTTCCTCTTACCCTTAAACCTCGGATATTTGGCTGCTCCATTTTCGTCCACTTACCCAAATCCACCCGAACCAAACTTGACCCTTGTGCCGTGAAATGTGTCTTTGTTGGGTATGGGATCAACCAAAAGGGGTATCGGTGTTATGACCCAAAAACCCGTCGTATGTTCACTACCATGAATTGCGATTTCCTTGAAACTGAATTCTTTTACCACACCAACCTTAGTGGTCAGGGGGAGAGTCATATAGTGGACACACTAAGTTGGTTGCTAAGTCCAGGTGGTTCTCCTGAAATGGTTCCAACAGAGACAGTTAACCGTTCCGCTGAGTTGATTTCTGAAACGGCGCCAGTACAAACCACCGAGCAAAGTGATCCGGTCAGTGATTCTTCTCCGGAATCGATATCTGAGGTAAACAATTTCACTCCTGAACCTGTGATTAGTTCTGATTTGATTACATCCGGTCCTAGTCCTGATTCTAACAATGTTCCAAGCTCTGTGGATTGTTCTGATCAGTTTGTCTCAAATACACCAGAAAGGCCTCCTCAGGAACCTCAGGGAAGAGAAGAAACAAGACGGTATATTTTACCTCCACGAACCAACAGAGGTGTACCACCTAAAAAATATTCTCCGGAGATAATTCCCAGAAAGTCTCGATATCCTGTGGATGGCATAGCAAAAGGAAATCTTACAAGTCTAGCAGCTGCTTTCCAGACACAGTTGTATAATGAGGAGAGTTTGCCACGAACAGTTAAAGAAGCTACTCAGTCAAAAAAATGGACAGATGCAATGAAGAAAGAAATGGATGCTATTGCTCGAAATAATACATGGGAGAAATGCAGATTGCCACGTGGAAAGAAACCAGTAGGATGTAGATGGATCTTCACCATCAAACGAAAGCCTGATGGATCAGTTGAAAGATACAAAGCCAGATTGGTTGCAAAAGGATACACACAGACGTATGGGGTAGATTATTCCGAGACTTTTTCACCTGTGGCAAAGATGAACACTGTCCGAGTATTGCTCTCAATTGCAGCAAACAACGACTGGGAACTTCATCAATTTGATGTTACAAACGCATTCTTGCATGGAGAATTAACTAAAGAAGTGTATATGGAAGATCCGCCAGGATTCGAATCAGACTTTCAATAGAATGAAGTGTGTCTTCTGAAGAAAACACTCTATGGATTGAAACGGTCTTCAAGGGCTTGGTTCGGTCGATTCACTGCTGCTATGAAAAGCTATGGGTTTCTACAGGGTAACTCGGACCACACATTGTTCCTAAAGAGGAGAGGAAATCTGGTCACCTGTCTGATTATCTATGTGGATGACATGATCATTACAGGAAATGATCTAGAAGAAATTGATAGCCTGAAAAAGAATCTTTTTTTGGAATTTGAGATGAAGGATCTTGGAGCTCTCAAGTATTTTCTCGGCATTGAAGTTCTTAGATCAGATGGGGGAATCTTCATTTGCCAACAGAAATATACCCTTGATCTCCTTACTGAAACATGGATGCTAGATTGTAAACCAATTAACACTCCAATTGCAGTCAATCATCGGTTGCAAATTGTTGAAGATGCTGAAGCCGCAAATCAAGAACAATATCAAAGGCTAGTTGGAAAGCTTATTTATCTCTCCCACACAAGGCCTGATATTGCTTACGCAGTTGGAGTGGTAAGCCAATTCATGCACAAACCACAAGTAGATCATATGGAAGCTACTCTCAAGATAGTACGTTACCTTAAAGATATGTATGGATATGGGCTGTTCTTTAGAAAACACGGTCACTCACAAGTTCATGGATACACAGATGCAGATTGGGCTGGGAACCCAATTGACAGAAAATCCACGGCTGGCTATTTTACCTTTGTTGGGGGTAACCTAGTCACTTGGCGAAGTAAGAAACAGAAGGTGGTTGCCTTATCAAGTGCTGAAGCTGAATTTAGAGGTGTCAAAAGTGGAATAACCGAAATCCTGTGGCTACGAAGATTGTTGACAGAAGTGGGTTTTGAACAAAATCAGAAAAGTCAACTCTATTGTGACAACAAGGTAGCAATCAGCATCTCTGAGAATCCGGTTCAACATGATCGAACAAAACATGTGGAGGTGGATAGGCATTTTATCAAAGAAAAAATAGAAGCCGGAATCATTGATCTTCCCTTCATCAGATCTGAAGATCAACTAGCTGATATTTTAACCAAAGCCGTTAACTCAAGGAGTTTTTCGAAGATCCTTGCCAAGTTGAGTATCGGAGATCCCACTACTGAACTTGAGGGGGAGTGTTAGCAAGTCAACGATCTTGAGATCTTGAGCCCAAGAATAAGTCTGAAAATCCTGCAAAAAAAATCAAGAGGATTAGTTCCTTGTATAGATTTATTCCTTTCCTTATTTTTTAGATTTGTTTAGCTATATGTATCCATTGTAACCATCGTGATTATTATTCAATACAGATTCTGAATTTCCAATTCTCTCAAGCTTCCAACCAATATTCAATATCTCAATATCTCTAATTACTCAATCATGGCTCTAATGAAAGTTAACATTTACCATAATTTTATTATTTATCTTAATGTATTTTAATGATAATTATTATTAAAATATAATTAAATAATTAATAAAAATAAATAATTAGTAGTAAAATACAATAAAATAAATAATAAAATAATAATAAATAAGTGCAGTGCACACGTTTACAGACCAAATAAGATTCGCGCAATCGTTCCCTATAAAATGATCTTAATTAGCCAGAAGAAGAAGAAAGTTATAATGCATGGGTACCTCAATTTTCTTAGAGCATCTTCAACAAGGGAGAGTTCCAAAATAGTTGCTCGGTTGGAGGAGAGAAATGAGAAAGTAGAGAGAAAGAAGATGAGAGAGGAAGGACAATTTTACTTCCTCCAAAAAGTGGCCAAAAGTAGACCCCACCAGGGCCGATCCATAGGGGTGGTCAGGTGGGCCACCGCCCATGGTCTCCTATTTTGTTGGGGTCCCTAATTTTTATTTTTATTTTAATATTATATTTAAAAAATATAGTTTTTAAAATATTTAATACAAAGTCTAATAAAAAATATATGTATCATCAATCTATTTATTTCTTAAGATGTTACTATCCAAGTCTAACAATTTTCATTTTTCGAATATCATCAATAAATATAGACCGATAACGACAAAAAAAATTGTATTATATTTAAGATAATAAAGTCTATTTATATGCTATCTTTTTATCTCATATTTTATACGATGAGTGAAAATTAGATTAAGTTTTTTTTTTTCAAAAATTAGATACTAGGAAAATTGATTTTGATGAACTTATTGAAAATTTTGCTTCTCAAAAAGCTCTAGGATCTAAATGATTTTGATAATTATTCAATACTTGTATCGTTTATTGTATTTTTGTAAGTATTGATTACATTTTTTTAAAATTAAGGATGAACACGACGCTGATTTTTTTTATTTCAAAATGCTCGTAAAAAATATATAAATAAGGGTCCCTCTTTTTTTGTTTTGCCATGGGCTCCCGAAATATCAGGACCGACCTTAGACCCCACAAATGCACACCACCATACTCTCTCTCTCTCTCTCTCTCTCTCTCTTTTTTGTATCAACTCTTTTATTTGATAGTGGAACCCATGAATAGTTAATTTGAAGGAGTATTGTTGGATATGAGAAAATAGAGAAGAAAGATGTTTATATTGTGTTTCTTAGGATGTTTTTTGGGGGGTGGTGGTGGGGGTTTATTTTATGTTTTTTAGGGTTTATTAATTCCATTTTAAGATATAAATTCATATTGATTTCAAATAAATTAAATCAATCCACTTGAATTTTAGGAATATTAACTTTATTTTAGGCTATAAATTTTTGGTGAAAAAACAAAAAGAAAAAATAGAAAATTGAAAAAAAAACTAAAAAAAAAATGAAAATTAAGCCCAGAAAAAAAGAAAAAAAAAGAATAGACGGGCGTGTGACGCCCAAGCGCCCACATGACTGTATCGCACGCTAACTTTGCTGGACAATGAAACCAGCTCTTTTACGTATAGGTTATGTAATTTTTTTTAAAATATTAATATGTTGTGTTTGTGATTAAATATAAGTAATTGGTTGAATTTTGGTGGGTTTGGGCTCACAAGTAATTTTTTTTGTTCTATTTTCCTTTTAATTTCTTATATTTGTAATATTGTTGCTTATTTAATAATATTAATATTATTTTATTTAAATTGAGATTCAATATCATTATTTTTATAAATAATTGTTGTATTATATATATATATATATATATGTATGTAATAAAGAATATGGAGAGTTGTTTTTAGAAAATTAATAGAGGTACATAGCTTCCTCATATTCTCATTTACCTATTACTAATGAATTGGTGGAAAAACAACTTTGGATACAAGTAGAACTAAATCTAATTAATATTGTTAGTGATTTAGGGTTACGAAAACGGATTAAGGAGTTTGATGGTATTTCTATTCGAGATCATGTATGAAGGTATAGTACTTAACCTTATATGTTAATTTTTAGATCTTTTTAATGTATGAAATATTTATACACTTATATCTCATTTAAATTTATGATTTTTTATACAACAATACATTCTCAATATTGATTTATTTATTTGCGTAGATTTTTTATGCACAGCAAAATGACGCACCCTCTAAAGTTTTTGTCTGGATCCATCACTGCACATATTCTTGAAAATGAGAGATCACGATTGTGGATTCCGCATGCCTAAACTTAGCAATATTTTAAAATAATTTAATAAAAATAATAAAATATTAACGGTTACCACCAAAATACGAAATTGATAAAGTAAATCATACTTTTACGTTAACCAGAATTTGAATGCATCTCCTTGTCATCAACTACTTATTGCTTTCTCTTTTTTCTTTACCACCTCATGCGATCATATCGTTGCCACTAATCCTTTTTTGGCAAAATTTATTCCATAATTAGGTATTTTTTCTGACAAAACAATTAAACAACCGCACATTATATGAAATTCTCGATTCTAAACGGCATTTCATCTAATATTTCTTATTCTTATGATGATATGTGTTAATTAAAATGAATCTGACTTGTAGAGCACTAGACATAGGGAAATAATTAAGAGTCCTAACTAGTGTACGTGTTGGTATGTATGTGTGTGTGTGTATATATGTGTGTGCCAAGTATTACATTGTAGACAATTAATATTACACCCAATCAAAATAATGATATGTGTAAACTGACATGATTCTTATTTTCAGTTTATCATTTGATAGTTTTAATTAAATTAGATTTTAAAAATCAAATAGTTAAATGAATCAGTTTTAATATCATATTATGGGCCAGTAAAAAACAGTGCCACGTGTCCCAAATCTTTATACAGTAAAACCTCTATATAAGAATACTCTATATAAGAATAACCTCCTTATAGTAATAAAAAGTTGTGGTCCCAACTCAGGACCTCTACATTGTAATATTCCAGTATTTTTTTAGAACCATTCTTAAGAAATTTACCTCCATATAATAATAAAGTTACATTAAATTTCATATATATTTAAATATCTATATAGAATGTCTAGAACTATTTTAACTGCATATGTTACATTAAACTTAAGATTGTATGAAATACTTATCTAAAGTTATTTGTGACAGTGCTTTAATTTTTTTGGTTAATGTCACATCCTTTAACTTGAACGTTTGAAGTAATTAGTCAATACATCACTTTCTTGTTGAATCTAAAACATTTTCAGCTTGTCCAACATGTTTGAAGCTTGTTGACACAATATTTTTTCTATTTCTACACTACCATTCTCTGGATTATCACTATGTATATCTTGCGTGATTCCTATATAATGTATTCTTCGGTTAGAAAAATAAATGAATCTTATATACCTTTTAAATTCATGTTTTTAAATATGAAGGGACATTTCCAAGTGTTGTATAATATATATTATTTTAAAAAAATTATATGTAAACTCTATATAAGAATAACCTCCCTATAGTAATATTTTTTTCTGGTCCCAACGATATTACTATACAGAGGTTTTACTGTACAATTATTATTTGTTTAAGATCCCAATGCAGATCTTTATTCTTGGTGATTAAGAAAATTAGTAATTTTCAACTAAAAAAAGTGGTAATTTTCATAGGAAAACATATATTCTCTCACTTTCATAATAATAATGGATGTTTTAGTTTTTAAAATAAAATAAAAAAATAAAAAAAGAGACAAATATCTCTCTCTCTCTCTCTCTCTCTCTCTCTCAAATTTCATGGAAAAATTTTTATCTATTAAAGTTAAATTAATGTCGAAGATTTTATAGTGTTTTCATAGGGGTAAAATTGAGAGAAAAAGTGTGAAAATTTCTAAAATATCAAATAATTTGAAATAATATTAACGGATTAAAACATCAATTACTGTAAAATATGGGGAGTATATCTTTTGTGATTCAATCACTAATTAACACCAGTAAACCACACGTTGTCAATCAAATTGCACGATTTTATCAAGTAATTATGTTAAGAACTTTTATTCTGCAACTACTTAAACAGATTATTTAAGTGATCTCAAATAAAAAAAAATACATAACTACCTATATCCGTACCAATCACCCACACTTTAGTATTTCACTCTCGTTATAATATTAAATAAATATAACATGTATTTACAAGTTAAAAAGGCAGCTAAATATGACTATATTTATGTATATATTTTAAATATATTGATATTTATTTTCAATATGAAAAATATAGTAAATACGAAAATATAGTTGTCCACATTTTCAAAGAAAAAAGAAGAAGATTAAATTCCATTTATGATATGATCATTTATATAACTTTTTATTTTTTATTATCAATAATATTATAGATCATTTCTAAGTAATATATATGTACATACATAATAAATAAAAATTTATGTACATATAAATGAACATTTTCTTAAACATAGTAAGTGAAAAAATAATAATATCTAACTCTTTTTGATAAATTTAATCACATTTTTCCTATAATCATTCCAAAATACTTATATTAGTATTTTTTTTGTTGTATACTTATATATATATATATATATATATATATATATATATATATATATATATATATTGGTTCGATCACAAGATTCTAGCAATAATGCAGCTTAAGAACTAGAACAAGCACAAAACTAAAAAAACTACAACAATGAAGAACAACGATCGATTTTCCGTGGTTCGATTCAGATTGAATCTACATCCACGGGAAAGAGAGCAAATTCTTTACTGATCAAGATTGAAAGCTAGTCCAAATTACAATCAATCACTCAAACTAGAATCAATCTAACTACACTCAAACTACATATCTATGAACAATGATAAACAAAGATCTCACTGAACTTTTCTTTTCTCTCTCTTTCTCTCTGAACTTCTCTCTTGCTGAGTGAGATTAACACTCGATCTACACACTTTATTCTTCCTTTGTTGATAACCGTTGCTAAGTCCCTATCCACGTGGCAAAACCAATTGGAATAGAGCGCATTTCCTCAACAGAAATCAACTAACTTTACTTAACTAACTCCAGATGTATTGAGCTGAGTTATTTGCTGAAATGCAGACTTTATGCACCACATGATCAAGACGAATCATACAACAACCTATTCATTCGAGATTAGATGATCATTGAGCTAACTCCAGCTCACAATCATATATATATAGGGTTGGGTTCAGGTGAGAAAAGATCTTGGTATGAGAGATGAGAAAAATGCTTATCGTATTGTATTTTATTGCTTAATTACCATAATTTTATTGCTTAATTGCTATAATTTCATTGCACATGTGGGACAATAATTATGCAATAAAATTATACCTATTAAGCAGTAAATTACAATAAGATAAACATTTTCTCTTTTCTCACACCAACAAATATTTCTCACCTGAACCAAAACCTATATATATATATATATATATTATGTGAGATGTAATTTTATCATAATTAGAATTTATTTATTATATGTTTGACCAAGTTTGGAATATAAGAATAAATAACAAAAGTTACAATGTAATATTTTATGAAGTCCAAATTTCGTTCATGTTGAACTATCATTTTATTCATAAACAAATATTTTTAGATAATAACTATTGTCATATTTTCTTTATAAACATATATTAAACATAAAAATTTATTTGCTACTGACTATTTTTTTAATATTTAATTTAGTAATTATTACGTGTAGTAAATAATTCAAAGATAAGATTCAATATACCATCAGTGTTGTGTGTTGCAGCTGCAAATGGTTTCCTTCTGACTTTACCAAGAATGTAGTGCTCACACAGCTTCATTTTGGTGATCTTATCTCCCAATAGAAGACCTTGCTTGGCTAACTCCTGCAGACCCTTCTCTCCTACATGAGCCAATCTTGTATGCCAAAGACATGTATTATCTTCACCTATAGCTGTATGAAGTTGTCCAGCCACAGTTCTTCCAACCAGAAAATACAAATCATATCTTCTACTCCCCTTAATCACCACCTTATCACCTTTAGACATTGTCATCCTTCCCCCCTAAGAAGTGAACTTATATACTAGAGAATCAAACATACCAAGTGAGATGAGATTCCTTCTGAGTTCAGGAACAAACCTGACATTTTCAATGATCCTTACAATCCCATCAAACATCTTGATTCTTATTTATCCAATCCCTTGGATCTTGCATGTCTAATCATTTCCAAGTAGGACAGTGCCACCATCTACAGTGTAGGTCTTAAACTGAAAAACCAGTTCCTTATGGGTGTCATGTGGAAGCTGCAACCTGAATCCAACACCCATTCAGATCATATTTCATCTGCAGTCATGCACGGAGCTTCACAAGACTCATATCCAGTTTCTTGAACCGTGGTTGTTTGGTTCACTTGATGCTTGTGAGGTTTCTTAGCATATTTCTCTTCAAACTTTGCCATCATCTCCTGCCATTTTGGACATTGCTTCTTGAAGTGTCCAGATTCTTAATAATGATAGCACTTCATCTCAAGATTGTTTGGAGACAAATCCATTTTTCTTTCTTGCTTCTGATTTTCCATAGATGGCTCTTTCTTCTGCTGTTTCTTAGGTGGCTTCCACTTCTTGATGTGCAGAACTTCACCTCCATTTGAGGATGAAGAATTCCCAGCATTTCTCTGTAGCTCTTTACACTTCAGAGCTACTTGTACATCTTCGAGTGTAATGGTGGTTCTACTGCCAAACAACAAGGTATCCTTGAAGTTTTCAAATGATTTTGGTAAGGCACATAGAAGTATCAAAACCTTGTCTCCCTCTTCTAGTTTTACCTCCAAATTCTCCAGATCATCAAGAGTTCTATTGAAATCATCCATCTGCTTGAGAATAGGCTTTTTTTCAGTCATCTTGAAGGCATATAGCTTCTGCTTCATGTAGAGCCTATTGACGAGAGACTTTACCATGTAAAGACTCTAATTTCTCCCAAACTCCAATGGTTGTGGTTTCTTTGGATACTTCTCTGAGTGCTTTGTCACCAAGGCATAGTATGATCATGGAATGAGCTTTCTCCATGATTATAGTCTGATCTTCCACCTTCTCCTTATCTTTTTCGGATCCATTCCCTGATTTCTTCACCAATGCACTCTTCAATCCTTGCTGAACTAGAAGACCTTTCATCTTAACTTTCCAAAGGCCGAAATTGATTTTGTCAGTCAATTTCTCAACCTCGAAGTGTGTTGATCCCATCCTTGATCGGCTGCGCTTCCCACAGATGGTGCAAATTGTTGTTTCGATCACAAAATTCTAGCTATAATGCAGCTCAAGAACTGGAACAAACATAAAACTCAAAAAACTATTGATCAAGATTGAAAGCTAGTACATATTACAATGAATCACTCAAACTAGAATCAATCTAACTATACTCAAACTACATATCTATGAACAATGATAAACAAAGATCTCACTGAACTTTTCTTTTCTTCTCTCTCTCTCTTTCTCTCTGAACTTCTCTCTTGCTGAGTGAGATTAACACTCGATCTACACACTTTATTCTTCCTTTGTTGATAACCGCTGCTAACTCCCTATCCACGTGGCAAAACCAATTGGAATAGAGCGCATTTCCTCAACAGAAATCAACTAACTTTACTTAACTAACTCCAGATGTATTGAGCTGAGTTATCTGCTGAAATGCAGTCTTTATGCACTACATGATCAAGCCGAATCATACACCAACTTATTCATTCGAGATTAGATGATCATTGAGCTAACTCCAGCTCACAATCATATACATATATATGTATACATGTATATATATATATATATATTATGTGGGATGTAATTTTATCATAATTAGAATTTATTTATGATATGTTTGATCAAGTTTGGAATATAAGAATAAATAACAAAAGTTACAGTGTAATATTTTATGAAGTCCAAATTTCATTCATGTTGAACTATCATTTTATTCATAAATAAATATTTTTAGATAATAACAATTGTCATATTTTCTTTATAAACACATATTAAACATAAAAATTTATTTGCTACTAACTATTTTTTTAATATTTAATTTAGTAATTATTACGTGTAGTAAATAATTCAAAAATAAGATTCAATAATTTATATATTAAAAAATCTTGATTAAAATTAAATCATTATACAATTAAAATATAATATAAATGCTCTTGATGAAAATTGCGACATTACATAAATTGATAAAAAGCTACAAACATAGCAATACTACAAAACTTTAAAAAATACAATATTATAATATAATTCAACATTACCAATATAATTATAATATGTATGTATGTATGTATGTCTAATAATTTCGAGCAATATATATATATTTTTCCTCAATAATACCATGCTAGTTGGATTAAAGAAGACGAAGAAGAAGAAGAAGAAGAAGAAGAAGAAGTCGACATTCCTATTGTGCGGGAATAATTAAATAATTAAATTTAATTTGTTTTTTAATTTGTTTTTAATAAACTAAATTGAATTTGAGATTTGACCTATCTGATTTATCAAAATCACATATGACATATAGCCTATTAAACCAAATATAAGCTCCGGTGTCTAATCAAATCCTTAAACTTACCTGTTTCTTTTTTGCCATCAATATTTATATTCTAGCAATTAGATTTAAGTTGAATAAATTAATGTGTGTTGCGTGCGAATAAATTAGTGGGGTGGGACAAAATTTCTCTGTTATAACAGACACACAATCAAGAAGCAAAAAGCATTTTTATTTGAATTTCATTTAATATTTTTCTGTCGAAACATAACCCACTATATACTCATCACATACGCCTCATTTCTTCTTTTGCTCGTTTTCTTAATTTGAGGCACTACTTCCGTCAAAGCAAATTAAATGTTCCCTACTTTACTCCAAGAATTGAAATATCGCCAAGACAAAAATTTATATGAGATCATCTAACGGGTCTCATATGTTAGACGGGTTAAAATATCGTAAAGACAAAAACATGTACCTCACGCGCCTGTGCAATTTTTTTTTTCTTTTCTGTTTTCAGCGGCTGGGCCAAAAGCCCAAAATCCATTTCTTCTTCATTCTTTCTTTCTTTCTTCTCCTTTTTTGTTTCGTTTCCTTCTTTTTTTTCTTTCTTCTTTTTTCTTCTTTCTTCTTTTTTTTTCTTTCTTTCTTCTCATTTTTTTTTCGTCTCTTTATTTTTCTTTTTTCTAATAATTATAATATAGTCATTTCAGGGTATACATTTATTTTTAAAAAAATATTTTTTTTTTCCTGACGGTTCACTAATTATTGAGCCAAAAAAAAGAAGTATCATTGATTATAAGCTAAAGTATAATTAATTATGAGTGGAATATACCATTAATCAAAATATCATTACTTATGAGGGGTGAAGTATTATTAACTCACACATGAGTATCATTATTTATGGGGTGAAGTGGAGTCTCATTACTATGGAAAAAAGTATCACTCCCTGCAGAAGAAAATATCACTAATTGCAGAAGAAAGTATCACTAATTAGAAGAAAAGTATCGTTAATTGCAGAAGAAAGTATCATTAATTAGAAGAAAAGTATAACTAATTACAGAAGAAAGTATCACTAATTAGAAAAATGAAATTAAATATTGAAAAAATAATTATATACTCTAATTTGGAAAAATGAATCCTAATTAACAAGCATAAAATTAAACTAAAGCACAACCAGTTGAAATCAAAGAAAAAAACTGAATAAAAATTAATATTTTTAAATCTGTAGCATAGAGTGTTGCACAAAATGTAGTAAATGATTAATCACGGTGTGTTTTTTTGCAACAATTATAATGTATTTTATAATTGCAAAAATGATTTAAAGATTGTTATTTTTAATGCAAATGACACAATTATAAAACATATGATCGGATATATACCAGTAACTATGCATTTTAGAATTATAGGTTTGAAAAATAAAAATTGTATTATTTTATTTTATGTTAGAATTATAGTTTTAAATTGAAAACTGAATAATTGAAGCTAAACTAGATTAAAACAAACGTTGTTCTGGTGTTGATCATAGTGGTGAATGTTTGGCCTAAATTTTTATTTGCTTGGGTTCGAAACTTGTGGGCTTCATTTTTCTCACCTTTTTTTATTTCTTTTTTTTGCCTTTTTTGGTTTTTCCTTTTTCTAATCTATTTTTTCAAAAACTAAAATTCAATTGTTCTTTCTTCTTTTTTTTTCCCTTTTTTCGTTCCTTTTTTTCAAAAACTAAAATTCAATTCATCTTTTCTTCTAATTTTTTTTTTGCTGGCATCTCAAGTATATTTAAAAAAATAGAATTATTGCAATGATTATAATAAGAAAAGTTCATGGAAAATAATTGAAAGTTATAACAACTTTACATATTCTCTAATTTAGAAGGGAAAGAAAAAAAGACAAAAAATAGAACTCTACACATTCTCTTCTTAAATATTGTCACTTAATGCTCACCTCCAATAACAAATATTCAATATGGAAGATTATGAAGAGGTAAAAAAAAAAGAATAATAATTAAATAGATTTAATTATACTTCCATGAACAAGAATTGAATTGTTACTGCTGATATCAAATTTTAACGTATACATACTTTTTAAATTTACAAAAAAAGTAACAAATTAGAACTCTGTACAAATTTTCCACTTCAATACTAACACTTAACATCCACCTCCACTACCAAATATTTAATATGAAAGATTATAAAGACTTAAAAAATACCTGAACAATAAAAAATTGAATAATAATTATATAAATTTAATTACACTTGAATGAACAAGAATTGAATTGTTGCTGCTCATATCAAATATTTTCCGTGTACGTTTACATATATTAAGGTAACATTTTATATTTTAATTTGTATGCATGAATGGAGAATTTATAGTACACTACATTTGTCGCTTAAAAATAGTCTCCATTTATGCGATATTATAATAATAGTAATTTATAAGTATAACTTGATTCCGCAACAATTTATTATTTTTCTATTTCAATTTTATCATTTAAAATAAATAATTATAATTTTTATACCTGTCATATATTCAAAGAAATCAAATTTTATTTAACTGTGGACAATTATGCATTGTTATTTATAAAATCGCATCGTTAGGAATATTCCAAATTGATCTTTCTAAATTCTAATATAGATTTTTATTTAGTTCCTAAAATTTAATTTTCTTTTGGTTTGTCATAACTGCACAAAATTTATCTTCTTATTCAGTTAATTAATGCACGTGCAAATCGTTTTAATAATTTTTAAAAATTGAATACAACATATAGAATTGAAAATAATCATAATTACAAATTGAAGCTAAACTTGATTAAAACAAACGTTATTCTGGTGTTGATCATATACTAGTATTTCTCCCGTACGTTGTACAAATTTAAATATTTATTAATTAATATTTTGAATGTGATCATATTATAAATGAATGAGAAAATATTGAGGATCTTAAATGTACTCAAAATATTTGTATGTAATTACACAAATATTATATGGTTGGTTAAAGATATCTTCTTCAGATATCCTAATATAATTACATTTAATCTTTGAAAAAATAATTACATTTAACATTTGAAAGCATATAATTATATATATATATACACACACAATATACTCCCTCCGTTTCATTATGATTGTTGTTTTAATTTTTTTATTTTGTGTCAAAATATTTATTGTTTTGAATATTTTCACATATTCTCTCTCAATTTTAACTTTATCCGAAACCCTATTTTAGGAAAATATAAGCGAATAAGATTTTATGTCATATATGAGGGATGTGTATATTAGTTCATAAAATTAATTGTTAATTCTAGATAAAAAAAAAATAAAACAACAATAAAAACGAAACGGAGAGATAATATATGTAGCTTTAATTACCAAATATCACAATATCAATTAAACCAAAAAAATAATCTCTCCATCTCTAAATAGTTGTCATTCTAAATAAATGCACACATATTAATAAAATAATCAAATCACCTTATACAACATTATGTGAATATATTTAATAAGTTAAATATAAATATTTTAATATATAAAATGATGACAAATGTGAGAAAAGTATGAAATTTCCACATTCGATGGGTAGAATGATATTTTTGTGAAGCAAAACTAAATTGCTTAAATGATACTTATTCACTTTTGGGACTGCACTGGGCCAATATTTTTTAGTCCCGAAACTACTTGACCCAAAAACCTGAAAATTACACTGCGACCGCATATTGTTGTGATCAATTACAATATTAAATAACCAACAATGACAATAATAAATAGGCATGACATATAAATATAAAAAAATAACAAAAGTAATAAAATAGTTATAATATTAAATAAATATACTGTTAATTATCATAATAAATGATGGACTTGATAATGCATACCTAATAAATATTAAGTAATAATAGAAAAAAAAAAACTTGAAACGTGTAGAAGTAAAAGAAAAGATCCAAAAGGAAAAACGGAAAAGAGTCAAAATAAAAATTGAAAAGAAAAAAGAAATAATGTTAATAATCAAAATAAATTCTGGACCATCATGTACCTAAAAAATATGAAGTAATCAAGTAATAAAAGAAAAAAATAAAAAGTAGTTGATATAAAAGAAAAGATTGAAAAAGAAAATAAAATATAAAAGGAAAAGGAAAAAAATGAAAAAAAAAGAAAGAAAAGGAATCAATGTTAATTATCAAGATAAATTGTGAGTTTAATAATGTATCTAAAACATATTAAGTGATGAAAGAAAAATAAGAATCATGTAGAAATAAAAGAAATATCCAAAATATAAATAAAAGAATAAAAACTAAAAGTGAAAAAATTGAAAAAGATAATATACAGTAGAAGAAAGAAAAAAACGAAAAGGGCAAAAACGAAATGGGAAAAAAATAAAAAAGAAGAAATTGAGAAAGCAAAAAAAAAAAAAGGAAAAAGGAAAAAAAAATTAAAGAATGAAATTGCACTAACATGGCTCGAACACAACCCATCACAGTATTGAGAAAAGTACTTTACCACTTCACCACTTCCATGATTTGAACATTTTTTGGCAGACATATTATCTCAAATTAACTTTTTTCTGACATTTTTAATCACAGTTTTACCCCTACGATTTTGCTTTAATATATGTATAGATAATAGAAAATTAAGAGTTTGGAAACGAAGAGAAATTTGAATTTTCAACCATTAGCGAATGATGGACAATTAATGTGTGTGCGCGTCTTAATTTGTTGGTCAGCACCATGCATGACTAAAGTTTTTCCAGTACTATATTCATATTTATTTAGAATGAATGTATATGAACTTATATTCTATTAATGTCGAATCCAACGTCCAATGTACATGAACGTATATCTTGTCAAATTCAAAATACATACATATATATATATATGTGCATGTTCATTGGATTGGTATGTTAGTGGAGTAGTATAAATTAAAGATCAAAGATCTCAAGTTTGAATATAATCAACATCGTGAATTTATCTAATGCGCACTTTCTGGTTACAATCGACATCCAGAAAAAAAAAATGTACGTGTATGATTGTAATTAAATACACATGCATTTAGATTTTACACCCATAATTTGTGTATATTTTTAAATTAATATTATTTTAGACATTCACAATCACTATTACATATTGCCATATAAAACATCAATTTTTAGCGAGATACGGATCCATGATCTTTTAATCACAAATTTATCATTTCACCCCTCTTGATCACTTCATTATTATTATTTTAGACATTCACAATCACTATTCGTATAAATAATATATCAACTTAAAAAGTGTTAGTAAGCTTCGAATAAATGATCTTTCATTTAAAAATTTATTAATATTTCACCACTAGATGATCTCATTGACATCACGAACATATTTGTAATTGGGATAAGTCTTTCTATCAGATCGTCTGATAATTCAAAATCCATCAAAGTATCCCCTACCCAACTCGAATTTGAATAGTGACCCATCCATTCATCCATAGAATTATGGGGCACTCTCCTGTGCACAAGGTGTATGGGTCTGGGCCCATCAAATTGGCCCAGGCCCAATAAGGCACAATGGCCCAAAAAAAATTATCCCATTTCAGGCGCGTGGACCCTAAAGTTGATTTAATGGACCCTAAAATTAAAGTGAGTGATTTATTTTTTACTCAGCGACTTGCGCAATGCACTCGCCCGACGCTAACGCGTGGGCTAGTGCATTGCGCTCGACAATTAATTTAATTTTTCAAAATAAATATAAATAGTAATTGAAAAAAAACATAATTTTGAAATAAATATATACCCTAAATGGAATTAATGAACCCTTAAATAAAAATGAATGAATTTAATATTTTTTGAAATAAATATAACTCTAATTGAGATTAATGAACCTAAAAAAAACACAACAAAAACCCCTAAAAAATACTAAAAAAATAACCCTAAAAAATAATGAACCCTATTAAAACCTAACCCCCCTCCCCCAAACTTTAAACATTAATTGGAATGGAAAAAATCATAATTTAAACTACATAAACTCATGTAAGATAAGCAGCAGACCAGTTACTTTTAATAATACAAGTGATATTTTTTTTTGAACTTTAAATGATATTTTTTAGTGTAAAAGTTGATACTGATTTTTATCAGTTTTTTTTTTTCTTTCGGTGTGTCTCATTAATGTATGGTCTTATTGGGCTTGGGGTGGTGTATAGGAGTTTTGGTGTAGAATTATATGTAGGATAAAAAAATGAATCCGGACACAATTTTTTGTATTTTTAGTTTTAATCGACCTTCAATATGCTGTTATTCGAATATTGTAGATCTGAGTAGTTGTTATTGCGTATGGCGGTGGGATTGGCGGCACTGACATGACGGCCGGAATACCAACTCCGCCGCGTAGGATTGTGCTGTGGATTTTCTAAACCACCACGTTACAACCCAATATCTTACGTGTTAATTGTCATTTTGCACCACTACTTATTTTTCATCCCCATTTTTTTTTGGACTTCACCATTTGTCAGTTTAGGTTAATTCGTTTTATTTTTTTAATTCATGCAAATACCAAACTCATTCATTATTCCCTTTTTTTACTTCTAAATTTATATTATACTAACTAATTAAAATGTTTCACATTTAATTTGTATCAAGACACCGCGGCCCTAGCTAAATTAATTTTACGATTTTATTTTTATTTTTGACCACATATACAAAAAAATATGTAAACGAATATCAAAATAATACGGCATGGGCACATGGCACTTTTTCAATATGATTGAATCTTGTTTAAGCTCGGTAAATTTAATAAGTCCAACAAGATCACATTAATAAATATATATGGTATTACAAATTTTAGACTAAAATAACCTTACAGATATATGTTAATTAAAATTTTATTATAGAAAATTCACACAATGTATGGTATAAATAAATGATATTTTAAGAATTAAAATTTTATAGATAATTTTAATACGTGTAACCAAACAATATATTATTAATACATACTGTATATCTTAACACACTAACACAAATATAATATTGATATCTTATATAATAAAAGATTTCGAGTCAAATATATCCAGCATTATACCAAACGAGCCTAGCTAGGAAAATTACAAATAGATATAATCAAATATGAACCTAATAAATCCAAATATGGGTATATACCATATATAAGTGTGGTGTTAATTTTATTTAGGATGAAGAATTATTATTGCGGAATATGTATAATTAGACAAAAACTTGTATGAGACCGTCTAACGGGTCTCTTACGTTAGACGGGTCAAATAAAACCCAAACTCATCCAAAACCCGCCCAAAACCCGCCCCAAGCCCAATTTCGCGCGCAGACTCGTGTCTTACCCGCGCTCCTACGCGCAGTTACTGGAGTATCACTAGGTATAAGTAAAGTATCACTAGGTATAAAGTAAAGTATCACTATGTGTAAAGTATCACTAACAGTGAAGTGAAGTATCATTAACTATGAAGCGAAGTATTATTAGATATAAATTTGGCAAAATACATTAATTATTAAGTTAAGAATCATTAGATATTATATATAAATTTGGCAAAATATCATTAACTATTAATTGAAATATCATTAGATATATATCTAGTGAGTATCATTAACTGTCTGTGAAGTATCATTAATTATGGATGAAGTATCATTAACTCGGAAGTGGAGTATAATATGATATTATTGATGATTATACATTAATTATCAAATCCACCATAGATAAATCTTATTAACTATGAGTAGAGTATCATTAGTTAGTATCATTATTTATGGGTGAAGTATCATTAACTTACATGTGAGTATTATTATTTATGGATGAAGTATCATTAACTGACATGTGAGTATCATTATTTATGGGTGAAGTATCATCAGAGTCTTATTACTATGGAAAAAAGTATCACTAATTACAAAAGAAAGTATCAATAATTATAAAAAAAAGTATCACTAATTAGAAAGAAAAGAGTCAGTTTAAAACATGAGAATCGGGTCTATGAATACAATAAAAACTCATTCTTGAGTAAAAAAAAATTATTTCATTATCATAGAGAAAAATATTATTAATTACAAAATAAAGTATCACTAATTACAAAAACAAGTAACACTAATTATAAATAAAGTATCACTAATTACAATAGAAAGTAACAGTAATTACAAATAAAAGTATCACAAATTTATACTTCAAAATTGACTTAGACATATTAGCAAACACTTGGAGGGCAACATGATACAACTTTTGATGAATCAAAATCCATTTCAGCGACAATATTCAGAAGAAGAACAATTTCTTATTTTTCAAACATCATCAACAACTTGCTATCTTGCTATCCATCAATTTCTTCATCAACCAATCTCCAAATCAATATTACACAACAACAAAATTAATAGCTAACACCCAAATTATTCTTAAAGAATTAGCACACAACAAATAGAACACCGATGATTCTACTCAAATAGAACAGAGGGAGGTCTTCGTTTTGGGGGACATTGTAGGAAAAATGAGTGGCGTTTATGTCAGTGTTTCGGAATTGAGAAGGGCACGTGTTGTTGTAGAGATCGGAGCGGGCGAGGTTGAGTGATTTCTGAGCTTGATTGAGCCGGAGGACGCGGTAGGGGACTGAGTTGTGAGTCAACTCGGCGATGGTGTTGTCGCGGCAGGTGAGTGCGAATTCGGGGAGGCCGCAGTAGGAGGGGCGGTCGCCGCCGGTGAAGGGAAAGGTTGCGTTGGTTATTTACCTTCGATGAAGAAGAAGAAAGGGGACAGCGGCGTGTTAGAGGGAGAGAGTGGGGTAGGGCTGGGGGTGGGGTGGGGCTGGGCTGGGTGCAAAAAAAAAAAAAAAAAAAGGAAAAAATAGATCCGGATCGGATTAGGATCCGTCTAACGGAAGTGATCCGTTAGACCGTCCTACAGGAGTGTGCCTCGTATAATTATACATAAGGCGTTCAAATTGACACCCAAGTAATTGAGTGTTTGAAAAATAAGGAAAGCCGCTATTAGTTATAATCTGGCTACTCTAATGAATACGTATATATATTATTTATCTGAAATTTTAATTTTAATCTGTCACGTTCCACGGCCTCCATCTCCTCCTCCTCCTCCTCCTCCTTATATATACTTACGTTCTCTTCTTTTAGCACGCACGAGCCTCATGCCTCTACAATATTCTTCCTAATTCTTCCCTCCGCCACCCATTGCCGCCGCCGATCGAGATATTCTTGTTAATTCTCGATGGTGAAGTTCTCTAAAGAACTGGAAGCACAACTGATCCCAGAATGGAAAGATGCATTTCTAAATTATTGGCAACTCAAGAAACACATCAAAAGGATTAAGTTGGCGACAGAACCCAAACATGCTCACCATTCAAACTGCGATTTCGGCCGATCCATTCTCGACCCCATTCGTTTTTTACTCCATAAAATCTCCGCCGCCACCACCCAAAATATTCAGGTACGTAACGTAACCAATTCATTTCTTGCCAAAAAATAATAATAATAATCCATATATTCTATAAGTCTCATATCAATCTCAGATTATGGTTTCTTGGACTGTTTTTGGAAAATTCAATATTTTCACGTTAATTTCTTCTTCTGTTTCTTTTTTTTATTATTATTATTATTATTTTTTTTTTTTTTGTCATTGTGAGTGGCAATATGTCAAAGCTGTCTTGTAACGCACTCTCAAAAGATGGCAGAAAATGTGAAAGTTTTGAAGAATTTCTCACTAAAAATATATAAAGATTTTTTCCCCACCAAAAATAGAAGAGAATGCAATCAAGATACGTACGTCATTTTCGAGCAAAATTTAATTTCACTTTATAAATTAAAGCGAGTGCACTAAAACTAATCAAATTACATCATAGCCTATGACATAATTAATTCTGCGCCTTTTTTTTTTAATTAATGATATTCCTAATTAAATTAAAGTTGGTCTCTAGCTATATGTATATTTGTGTTTATGAATGCGTTAAAGCAGGAAACAGGTTTGCGCTCACTTTTGATTCATGAAGAAATCGTGAAAAGGGAAACTAATTTTAACAACCCGAAAACGATATAAACCAATAAAAGTTTGATTTTTTCGATTTCGAGGGATATGATATGATGATATTTTCTCTATCTTTTGGTATTTATGAAAATGAATAAATTTTGCAGGTGAAAAGCAAAATTGGTACGGACGACGAAGACGAGAAAGAAGATGAAGACGTTGATGAAACTGAGCATGCTCAGCTCTTTTCTCAAGAATACGAGGTTTTTACTAATTAATTATATATTCTCTTACTATTTATTTTCATTAATCAATTTTTTCTATAACTATATAAAAGATTTCCATAAATTCTTCTTTAATGAAACTGAGCGAGATCGAGCGTACGTGTTCAGCTCTTTTCTAAAAAAAAAACACGAGGTTATTAATTAATTTCTAATTCTTCAAGTAGGTATCACTTATTCTCTTTATTTCTTTATTTCCATCAATTGCACTTGACCTAACTAACGTGCCCAAAAATATATATTTATTTTCCTTCTGTAATCAAATATTTTCTTTGAATTTCTCATTAAATCAAAATTTTGAATTTTTTTTAATTATTGTTCGTCTTCAAGAATACGTACGGCTGATCAAATAATTTGAACAGTTGGTTGTAAATTGTAATAATATTGATTTTGTGGCTTTTATTTCCATGAATGAAACAGGTTAAGGTATTTTTTGAGATTTTGGACGATGAGTTAAAAAAAGTAAATCAATTCTACACCGACAAAGAAAGTGAATTTGTCGAAAGGGGAGAGTTACTGAATAGGCAGCTTCAGATATTGCTGAACCTCAAGCGTGTTCTAAGCGATCATCGCCGCCGGAAAAACCTGCCGCCTAAGTCCGCCGCCGATGATGACTCCGGGGTTCTCTCTACGCCTGATCAGTCGCCGTGGCGACAACGGAGATCGGACTTTTCCGGTTAGTTCTGTCGTACCATTTAATTATGTATAAGAATATCTACGTTCAAATTTTGCTAGTTATAATACATGTCCAATACTATTATATATATATATGGCTCTTTTTTTTTATTATTATGTCAAATATATTAGCTTATTATTGTATATTAAAAATAAATAAAATAGCGTTATAAGTGGTGTTTATCTTAATACTTACAGAATGTGGCAGTCCGACAACGGATCAAGAAACCGACGACGTGATAGCTGCACTAGAGAAAAATGGCATAAAATTCGACTATTCATCAAAACCAAAGAAAAGGATGAAGCCTAAGATAACGATGAGAATAGATATTCCGGCGACGACGCCGGCACGGACGATAGCCGCCGTGACGTCAATGCTGCGGGAGCCTTTGGCGAAAGGTGGAGGAGGAGGAGGAGGTGAATGCATCAACAGAAACAAGGTTCAGTGTGCTGAAAAAATGATAAGAGGGGCATTTGTGGAACTTTACAGAGGCCTAGGATTGCTTAAAACATACAGGTTTTATTTTTTTAAATAATAAATTGACTCATTGATTTATTGCTGTTTTGGTTTTGGAAATATATGAATTAATTAAATGAAACTGCATGTGGTATTAATTAGTCTATATATATTGTTGTAATGACTAATGAGAGTTTTATGGTTATGGCAGTTCACTGAATATGGTTGCCTTCACAAAGATACTGAAGAAATTTGACAAGGTAACATATATAGTTTATTTGATATTAATTGAAAATATATAGTATATATTTTTCTGATGTTTTGTCCATGCATGAACAGGTTTCAAATCGGCAGGCATCGGCAGACTACCTCAAAACAGTAAAAAGATCAAATTTCATCAGTTCAGATAAGGTAAATATTTATTAATGTCTGGCTGCAATTTTGTTATTATTCAATAAATAAATATTTTATTGAATTTTAGTAACGAATGAATATGATTAATGTATTGTGGAAAATAATAATTAAGGTGGTAAGATTAATGGACGAAGTGGAGTCCTTGTTCACAGAGCACTACACCAACAACGACAGGAAGAAGGCGATGAAGTTTTTAAGGCCTTTACATCACAAAGACTCTCACCTTGTCACCTTTTTCGTTGGTGCGATCGATTTTCAATCTAATTATATTTTTAATATAATCATAGGGAAAATTTTGAATATATATATTTTTTTATTGTGACAGGTTTATTCACAGGGAGTTTTGTGACATTATTCGGCGTCTATGCAATCTTAGCACATATAAGTGGCATGCTCGCACCTGCTACACAAGCTGCGTATATGGAAACGGTTTATCCCATTTTCAGGTACATAATTTTTATTCTGATTTTGAACAAGCTCATTAATATACATACATATATATAATGCTAAAATCTCTTTTGATTTTGGAAATTTTGCAGCGTGTTTGCATTGCTAAGCCTGCACTTGTTCATGTATGGATGCAATCTGTGTATGTGGAAGAGCACAAGGATCAACTACAACTTCATCTTCGAGTTCCAACCGAGCAGCGACCTCAAATACAGAGACGCTTTCCTCATCTGCACCTCTTTGATGACTGCTGTTGTTGGAGCTATGGTATTGCACCTCATCTTGCTCTCCACTGGCTTCTTTCCTCGTGAGGTCGACTTCATTCCCGGGATCTTGCTGCTGGTTAGTCATATTTCACCATCATTAATAGCAACCAGGAAAATGCTTGCTTCTCTTTTTTTTTTTAATAATCTTGACCTTGCTGTTTCTGTGGTTTTTGCAGTGCTCTGTAGTGTTGCTGATATCCCCGTTGAACGTGTTTTATCGCTCAACGCGGTATTGCTTCCTTAGAGTCATGAGGAACATTATCTGCTCCCCCTTTTACAAGGTTCTGATGGTGGACTTCTTCATGGCTGATCAGCTCACTAGTCAGGTAAATAAGCCACTGTGATGCAGCAAGAAATTTCAAGAAAATTTGATCTCATTCTGATGTTTTTCTCGCTACAGATTCCATTGCTGAGGCACATGGAGGCAGCGTCATGCTATTTTATTGCAAGAAGTTTCAAAACACACCATTATGAGACTTGCAAGTCGGGGAAGCTATACAGGGAGCTTGCTTATGTTATCTCCTTCGCGCCCTATTACTGGCGAGCAATGCAGGTGAGGTGCACATGTTTGAGCTCTCTTTTGATGATGTTTGAGAAGTGTGTAGATTTTGTTAAAGAGGGACTGTGTTGTGATGCCTTAGTGTGCTCGGAGATGGTTCGACGAGAGCAATCCGGATCACCTTGCAAATCTGGGGAAGTATGTTTCGGCTATGGTGGCAGCTGGGGCGAGGCTAACCTACGCCAGAAATCCCTCACAGCTATGGATGTACACAGTTTTGGTGACTTCAGTCGTCGCAACAGTCTACCAACTGTATTGGGATTTTGTTAAAGACTGGGGGCTTCTAAACAGGAAGTCCAAGAATCCTTGGCTCAGGGATGATCTAGTGCTCAAGAACAGAAGCACTTATTATGGATCCATAGTGAGCCCTCCCTCTCCCTCTCTCTCTCTCTCTCTCTCTCTCTCTCTCTCTCTCTCTCTCCATTGCTTGGCTGAACTTTTGAGTTCTATGCATGAATTCCTCAGGCTTTGAACTTTGTCCTAAGAATAGCATGGGTAGAGGCCGTGATCAACTTCAATGTAGGGGCGTTGCAATCGTGCATGCTCAACTTTTTACTGGCTTCATTGGAGGTCATAAGGCGTGGACACTGGAACTACTACAGGTACACAGACAGCTTCAGTCTACTGAAAAAAAAAAGTGTTTCAAATGAGAATTAGGCTAATCTCACACTTCATGGTAAATACAGATTGGAAAATGAGCACCTGAACAATGCTGGCAAGTTTAGAGCAGTTAAGACAGTGCCATTACCATTCAGAGAAATGGATTCTGATTGAAATCACAAGAAACATCTTGTACTGATGCAACAGCAATGCCGGGAAAGGAGGAGCAGATGAGACATTAAGTATCAGAGAGATGTTCGAAGATGTTTTAGCTGCGAACAAGACAGAGCTCTGTGAAGCTGCACACTTGGGCATACACAAGTTCTATTACTATACAGCAGAGAGTTACTAACGGAGATTTTGGACCGCGTAAATATACCTTCACCTTCAGCTTGAGCAGCATATCTTAAAAGTGGTACCTCAGTGAAATGAGAGCTGGGTCTATCCTATTCCAATTGAATCAAATTTCATAGCATGATTTGTTCATTCGCAGTTCAAACGTATGAAGACGCTTGTATCTTGATTTGTTGTTTAGCTATAATTATAAATATGGAGAAACAGGGGCAACAAGGGTAAACTTAAACCAACAACAATAACTGGATATCAAGAAAATGCAAGGAAAGAGAATTTGAGTTATATATCTGCTGTCAATTTCAGATTTTAATGGTTCCTTGCCCAATCGCAGTAAACCAAATGGGCTGTGTACACACAAACACAGAAAGAGAGACGTCTAAGCTATGAATCAAGTAAACAAAACTATCAAATGCTTCAATACTGAAACACCAAATGCATCCATTGTTTAAGCTTGATGATCAAAAGCATTTCAAATATCACACGTCCCATTAACCAAAAGGGACAAAAACTAGATATTATACAGGACTTACAAACAAAGCTGCATTAAAAAAACAACCTCACAATCACTCAAAGAAGCAAGTTTTACACATGTAGCTAATACGACAAAATTACAGCAGGCAATAAGTTATTGCTCAATCCATGCGTCTTAAAATTTTATCTAGAACAAGTACCTCCACTGCGCAGGACGATCTTTGGAAATGAGTAGAACCCTGGAAGACAAATAATCAAACGAAGGACAATACATGTCATTTGGTCCGATGGTTTCTGTAACCTTTTGTGAGATGTTGTAATCCATTGCGAAGGAAGGTAGTCCATCATCCTGCAGGGAGTCGAAAACAAATAAACCAAGTCCAGAAACTCCCATGACATAGCTTGAACTTCCCCAAACTTGTGTCAATGCTGCGAAGTGGTTATGAGCATTTGATTCCGGCAATGTGTAGGTGCTAAATAGTTTTTGTTTGCGCAATGAAAACTGTTGGATTTGGGGAATGTATTGCTTTTTTGCAGCTGATCTTAAACTCGAGCATCCGATGTAGATTGAATCCCCACGTGAGAAAACTGACTGCACATCCACTCCAACTTTAGGTATCTTAAGACCAATACCTGAAGGTTGCCGGAAATCTAGCACGTTAATAGAGTCCGAAGTGCAGAATACTCCATCATGTCCTTCTGCTTCTGCTGAACTAACTCTGCATGAAATGTACAAATTAATAGTGTCTAATGTAAGCAAAAGATAGTCATGCTTAATGAAATAAGCTACCTCAACCATTCAATTTCTCTTACCTTTGCCTAACTCCTCCGCCTAATTCTGCATCTGTGTTATTAACATGTAGAGCAGAAATTTTGCGACCAGAAGAAGACACTGACAACAGTGCCTGAGAACTAAGGGTGCTGACATCCCATACAGAAATGGAGTCTGATTCTGCTATTGCCACTTTCCCTCTGTTTCTCCACTGCAAAGGACTTGCATAATCCATTGTTGCGAGAGGCTTCTGCAGCTCCCATTTCATTACTTGCTCCCCATCACGAATATCAAAAACTTGGACCATCCTCTGACTGCTACATCCTGACATGATTAGTGGTCCACATGGCTTATACCACCATTGCTGATTTTCAGTAGCCGTAGCAGTTGACAGATTAAGTCTTCCATGCATGGTGTTGTTTGATAGAGGAGCGAGGGCTGTTCTTGTATGGGTGGTTTCACCCTCAAAATGATGAGCACATATTTTCTTTGTGTAGAAATCCCACGAGCAAAAGCCCGAATGCCCCGAATTTCCTGCAGATGCCGCCACAACATATCTTCCAGAGCATCCATCTGCACTAGGGGCACGGATTATCCAACAGTCTTGCCACATATTTGGAAAGACTCCAGCAGGGGGCTTGTATTCAGCTTTCTCCTGTAAACAAACAATTTTTGCATTTTTAATAATTCACTGATATATATTAATAAACAAAACTACTCCACATAGATATAACAAAAGCATTTACAATGTCAGGATTATACCTCAGAATTAGCGATATCATAGAAAGAACAAGAACCATCATCATGTGCAAGAAGAACGGACTCTCCCTCTGACACGAACCATCCTCCAGTTGAGGTCTTGCATCCTATATCATTCAGTTTGTATGTAAAATGATCTTCCACCTCCTCATCAGATATCACGGCTGGCCCTCTCTCTTCGTCATCAAAATCATCAAGCTTTTCATCAGACATAAGCAAATCATCAAGGTCAACTTTGACATGAAGTGCAGTAAATGAAGAACTTTCTTCTGCAGAAGTGGCAGAATCATCCATCGCTTGAAGCTTACTTGCATCTGCACCAACATGTGATTCTTCCTTACTCAAAGAAGCAAACAATTCCACAGCAATAGCATTATCTTCGAATGTAGTTGCCTTCTCATCCACAATATGCATGCTTGTGGATTCTCCTACAGCCAGTAGGCGAGTCTGGGAACTTCTGGATGTCGACTTTGATAAAGTCCTATCTCTCATCAATTTATGATGAGGAAACAACCGTGCTTCCAGTTCTTCAGCATTCAACCCCTTAGCCGCAGTTTTAGCATCATTGACTTCTTTTCCTTCTTCATCATCTTGATTTTGTTCGCCACATGTCACAAACCCCATCTTGGGATTTCCATCACTACCAGCAACATACACCATGGCTTTCTCAATCCCAGTAATCTTTTCTTGAATGTCAGACAATATCATTTTTGAGGCATCAGGGTTATTCGAGTCCAACATCTCCTTAGTCCTCTTTATGTCGGATGCTATTCTCTTCACTTTCCCTTCCAAAAACGCAAGCTTCTCATGAAGCTTGCTGGGATGCTTGTTTACAGCATTTTCTCTCAAAGCACCCGCACAGTTGCTAACTTTGTTGACAGCAACTTTGTTACTTTTGAGACCGACTTCTTCATCAAGATCAGATCTTTTCACCAAAGATGAGCTCATTTTTTTTTCTTTTCCTTCACTATCCCCAGTCAAAACCGCAACAGTTATTTTCTCATTTTCTTGAAATTCCCCTTCTCGCTCCTCGACACTTCGTTCACTTTTCTTCTTGAAATCTTTCAAAACCATCATCTCAAGATTTGGTGCTTCCTTCTTAATTGACCCTAAAAATCCTTCTTTATCACTTCCCCCGTTGTTCACAACCCTAATTTTAACCGTATCCAGTTTTTTAGAACCTCTCACCGATTCACCCAAAACTCCCCCATTTTTGGCCAATTCTTTTCCATATCTTTGTTCAAGATCAGATTTTTCCCCAGCTTTCTCATTAAACCCCTTCATAATAACACCATTTTCTTTGCCCCTAGCCGAACCCAGATAAGCTCTCGAAGGATTCTTCCTCAAATCAGACATAACCCTAGTAAATTCAGAAGGGCTAGAACTCCTACCTCTCGGAACCGATGAAGTAGACCACCTGGAACGTAGCTCGTCCGGCGGCGGCGCCACCGCGGACTTGTCGACCCGTGCCATGGGTCTTAGAGTGGGCTTTTGGGTCGCGGCCCGAACCCGTGATGTGGGCCTGGGGTTCTCCTTCCCCGTGGAAACAGACCTCCCTGGAACTGGGGACACTTTTCCGGCGGGTGGCGCAGTGATTTTTCCGCCTCCGCCGCCGCGTTCTTTTATCCGGCGCCCCGATGCCGTGGACATTTTTGTTGGAATAGATTGAGCTGGGTGTCTTGGTGTTGTAGTTGGTGAAAATTGGAGAAATATGAGATTAGGGATTCGATTGGAGGTTGAAAATGAGATTTGATTTTTTTGGTGTTTGCCGTTTGGGCGGGGAGACGGAAGTATTTGAAGAATTTGAAATATTTGGAGTGGATTTTAAATTAAATGATAATCATAATTATGGTGGGCTCAATAATTCCATTGATTTATTTATTTTTGGTAGTTTGAGTAAGTATTTTTTGAAAAAAATATACTATATGAGAATATGTGATTGACAGGTATGAAAAATCTAAAAGATAAAATATAGACGACCGATTTTACGAAGAAATAAATAAGTTATTATATCTTCAGGATTTAGTTACGATAATTATTAACAG
Organism: Perilla frutescens; assembly: GCA_026008535.1. Classification (NCBI taxonomy): domain Eukaryota; kingdom Viridiplantae; phylum Streptophyta; class Magnoliopsida; order Lamiales; family Lamiaceae; genus Perilla; species Perilla frutescens. The sequence continues at coordinate 58,959,858 of BRKX01000004.1, read as the reverse complement.
TTTCCATATAATCCATTACCCTTTAGACGATTCCAAAAGGCAAAAATATTTCAAATTTCTGTCCGAAAATCTGCTAACTAAATTTAATTAAGAATAATTGAATTGTTTTCCGGGATTCAACTACTTTTTTATTGATATTCACTTGTATGTTAAGATTCCACAGTTTAGTCATAACTTTGTGTTAATGGACCCAACTATTCAAAATCCAAATAAAAAATGAGGCACGCTCCTGTAGGACAGTCTAACGGGTCGCTTCCGTTAGACGGATCCTACTCCGACCTATTATCCTACCTGATTCTCTCCGTCAGCGGCCATTTCAAAATTTCAATTTTAATTTTTTTAAAATTCGTGAGCCGTGACTCACTTCAATCTTCCACCGTTTGAATCGCCCGTGATTTCACCGGCTGATGTCCCAGCTTGCACACACAATCAAATAAAAAAGACGTGTGATGTCGATGGGTGGCGACACTACTTGGGTGGGGAAGAAACCGCTGAGAGTGGGCGAATGTCCGATGCCTTTTCCATCACCGCCGATCTCAGTTTCTCCATCACGCCGCCGCCAGATCTCCTGAATCCACCGAAATCTAGTGAATGTGGATCTATTTTAGAATTGCACCGAGTATATGTGATTGTGTGTGTTTAGGTTTAGGTAGTCGGTAACGTAATTGTGTGCAGTTCATTTGGTGCTCGATCTCGCGTGTTGTGGTAATGTTGGTACTGAGCTGAGCTTTGACTTTGATTTGTTGTTTGATCAGGAGGAAATTTAGAATTTATCTTGTGCAAAAGGGGATGATTTGATTATGCTTTGACTTTGATTTGTTGTTTGATCTGCAAGTTGAACTTCAAGGCAGAAAGGTGATTCATTCTGGATTTCGGCAATTTTTGCTTGAATTTTAAGTTGATGACATGGAGAAAGGTTTCGAGCTGATGAATGGAATGAAGAAATGTGGGATTAGGGTGAATGGGTTTGTGTACAATGTTTTGATCGGTGGGTTGTGTAAGGAGAGGAAAGTGGGGGATTCCGCCCAGAAGTTGTTCGATGAAATGTCGAACATAAATGTAGCTCCAAATAGAGTGACGTACAATAGTCTAATTGATGGGTATTGAAGATTTTTAGTGATACTTTTATTTGTAATTAGTGTTACTTGCTTTTGTAATTAGTGATACTTTATTTTGTAATCAATAATATTTTTCTCTATGATAATGAAATAATTTTTTTTACTTAAGAATGAGTTTTTATTGTATTCATAGACCTGATTCTCAATTTGAGATTACGTTTTAAACTGACACTTTTCTTTCTAATCAGTGATTTTTTTTTGTAATTAGTGATACTTTCTTCTGCAATTACTGATATTTTTCTTCTAATTAGTCATACTTTTTTCTAATTAGTGATACTTTTCTTTATAATTAGTGATATTTTCTTCTACAATTAGTGATACTTTTCATCTAATTAGTGATACTTTCTTCCGCAATTAGTGATACTTTTCTTTATAATTAGTGATATTGTCTTCTGAAATTAGTGATAATTTTCTTCAATTAGTGATACTTTCTTCTGCAATTTGTGATACTTTCTTCCACAATTAGTGATATTTTTCTTTCTAATTAGAGATACTTTTTTTTGTAATTAGTGATACTTTCTTCTGCAATTAGTGATATTTTTCTTCTAATTAGTGATACTTTTTTTCTAATTAGTGATACTTTCTTCTGCAATGAGTGATACTTTTTCATCTAATTAGTGATACTTTCTTCCGCAATTAGTGATACTTTTCTTTATAATTAGTGATACTTTCTTCTACAATTAGTGATACTTTTCTTTATAATTAGTGATACCTTCTTCTGCAATTAGTGATATTTTTCTTCAATTAGTGATACTTTCTTCTGCAATTTGTGATACTTTCTTCCGCAATTAGTGATACTTTTCTTTCTAATTAGTGATACTTTCTTATGCAATTAATGATACTTTTCTTTCTAATTAGTGATACTTTTTTCTAATTAGTGATACTTTCTTCTGCAATTAGTGATATGTTTCTTTCTAATTAGTGATATTTTCTTCTGCAATTAGTGATACTTTCTTCCGCAATTAGTGGTACTTTTCTTTATAATTAGTGATACTTTCTTCTGCAATTAGTGATATTTTTCTTCAATTAGTGATACTTTTCTTCAATTAGTAACACTTTCTTCACAATTAGTGATACTTTTTTCCATAGTAATGAAATTACACTTCACAGGTAATGATACTTCACCCCATAAATAATGATACTCATATGTGAGTTAATGATACTTCACTTCATAAATAATGATACTTGAGTTAATGACATACTCCACTCATAGTTAATGACATTTATCTATTCTTGATTTGATAGTTAATGTTTAATCATCAATAATATCATATTATACTCCACTTCACTTAATAGTTAATGATATTTTGCCAAATTTATATTTAATGATACTTAACTTCATCGTTAATGATACTTCATTTCACAGCTAATGTTACCGATACATCTTGTTATTGGTTTGAAACATAAGCTAATGTTAATGATACATCTTGTTAATGATACTTAACTGACAAAGTAGAATACAATTTGCAACATAAGAAGAAACTATTAGCTATATGACATCCATTTTAGTTTTGGGATTCTTTACTAATTTCTTCCTCTTATCCTTCTTCTTTGGTTCAGAATCCACTACATGCAACAAGTTTTTGTTATCAAATGGTGATGATTTCCTTGCGCGCCATCATTTGAATCCTCATTTATAAACCTACAAGACAATCCACATCAATAGCAAATAAAAGAAAGACGTAAGCAATAATAAAGCTTAAATAACAAAAATGATCATTACTTATAAGCTAATGAAATTTCATTAAGCAAGAACACATAAAGTATAGTTGAGTCATTGCATAATAGAATGCAAATAATGAAGATTTAGTTTATTACATCAGCAAATATATCAAAAATATTTTCATTTTTTAATAACTGCAAAATTAATCTTTAACACTACAAATATCTATTGATCCCCCTCCCACAATATGATCTCCAATATAATTAAGTAAGAGATGAGATTCTAAAAAAATACACCTTCAATTATACAATACTAAAAAAAAGACAGTGAGTCCAACCCTTTGCTTCATGAAATGAAAATTACGTGATTAAATTGTAGAAAAATAAAAGATAATCACAGATTCCATTGATGCTAAAGTTATGCTACCGTGTTAGGCAAACACAAACTCATGTATTCAATTTTAAATAAATAATTTGCAGTTTTCTACATAACTAGCTAATAACTAATAGCACAAGAAATTATTTACATAAAGCAGCTCTCAATATATCAAATTTAGAGAAAAAACATGAGAAATAAATGTAAGTGGTTATGCAGTATATGTCATTGCCGGTAGCTTAGGCATTAGTTAGTCAAAATTGTGCCTTGGTAGCACGAAGAAACTTACTGGAAGCATAGATTCAGACAGATAAATAAGATTAACTAACATCAAGTAAAAGACATTAAAGATTACAGAAATACATAGAGAATAAGGCAAGCATAACCATCAAATATCAATATGCATATTTCACAGGAACATCCAAGCAAACTAATGAAAACATCTTATTCAAAAACAACAGACAATATATTAGCATGATATATACCATCCCTAGTGAAATTCAACTAAGTTTCTTCTTTCGATTATATAAAAGCCATTTTCATATAAAAAGCAGATCTACGATGAACAGACCTTACTTATGTAGTAATAGTAAGACATAGTTTAATTAATGTGCAATTCGTGCATCAACAAGAGACAAATATCATTTAGATGAAAAACACTAAATAGAAAGTAGAAAAAATAATATGATGAGTATGGAAATATAGAGCTAGGCAGTACAATATTGACTTTAAATTATGAGAAAACATATAAGTAGGTTATATATATACACAAATACAACCTTTGTGAAGCACTTGCAAGCTCGAGATTCTATATCACCATGACATATTTGATGGAGCACCATATATTAGCAAAGAACTTGCCAAACATAGTTCTGACATGAGACATTTGCAATGATACCAATAATATTCAATTCAAGAATGCAGCAAGTGTTTCATAACTTTTCTGATTTATTTAATAAATGCAAAATTGATTTTTTTTTTGTATTATATTTACCAAGAACTAAGAAGGGAAACCCTAAATAAATACTCGCTCTTCTTTTTAAATAAAAGTTTCAACATAAATATACCTTCAATCGGAGCTACACTTTCAATTGAAGCTCAATTGAATGAGAGGAGCAAATGGCGCTAGATGATGATGAATGTAACGGTTGAATTCCACCTTCTACGAGTTGGAGTCGCCCCGATTGCAGAGGCGGAGGTGGAAAGTTGCAGAGATTTGGGAAAACTGCGGCGACAACGTTACAATGGTGGTAATGGTTTCAATGGTGGTGGTGATGGTGATGGCTGTAGCAGTTGCGTAGGCGGAGGGATGGCGATTTGTTGAGGATCGCAGAGAAGGAGCAGATTAGGGAAAATTTCAAAGATCTGCGGGGCAATGAGGTGAATTTTTTTACTATATAAATTTAGTCAAATGGGTCGGGTCGGGTCATAGGATCCGTCTAACAGAAGAGACCCGTTAGACGGTCTCATACAAGTTTTTGTCATAAGAAATTCTTTTCTAGCCAACCTTTTTAACTCATGCTTTTTTATTCAAAATTTTTTATAATGTCTAAAATACCCTTACTAAATGTGGGTCCAGTCAAAATATTCCTTCGACTGTGACTTGAGATTTGAACCTAAAGTTGATTTGTGAAACAAAAAAAACTCATGAGTAAAACTGCCCACATACACACAAAAAATCTGTGAAATTTGCCCAAAAAAACTCACGAAAAATCTGCCCACATACACACGATTTCACAGCCAAAAAATTCATGAAATCTTCAGAAAAAATTCACGAAAAGTCTGGCCAAGATACACATGAATTGACGGGGGAAAAACTCACGAAAACCCGAGCGAACACTCACGAGAGCCGATCTTGATCCATGGATAATTTGGAGCCTTGGGCTGTCGAATTTCAACAGGCTAGGGCTCTAAACTCAAACGATTTCATGCTCTATTAGGCGGAAATTATGGTTGTCGAAATTTGTGAATTTTTGTTAATTTCAATATGATAATATGGTGAATTTTAGGGTATTTGTATTGTGTTGTAGATTGTTGCGAATTTAAATCTGATAATATGTTAGGATCTTGGAAAATCGGTGGAATGGTGTGGATCAAATTCGTGAATTGTTGTTGTGAAATTTCAAATGTTGGCAGTTTTCGTGAGATTATTTTCTCACGGTCATGTTCTCAGGATAAAATATATACACGAGATCCTATTTTCGTGTCTAAATATGCTCACAAGAGCTCTATCATGTAGAAAATGAAACAATAGTTTTCGGGTCAATATATTCACACGAAATATCATATCGTGTAAAAATATTCTCACGAGAACTCTTTTCGTGACAATATATTTACACGAAAATAAATTTCGTGTAAATATATTCTCACGAAATATAGATATATTTTTTTTGGAAAATTCAGTTGTGTTTGCATTTTTATTTCATAATTAATTATTCTTCTCAATCATTGGTAAATTCTTAGCATGCAGGTATCTATATCATGTCCAATTAGTTTTAATTTAATTATATTTGTTTTATTTCTGCATTATTTATTGCTAATTTTTTGTATATTATTTAAAAAATAGCGTGATTGGGTATGGAGAAGAGAGGCTTTACAGAACATCACATGCGGGATTAATTTATACTGGAAGAAAAATATGAGTGTAATTAGGGAAGTATTACACGTGATCAGTGGTGGGCCCGAACTATTCGAACAGTTTAGGAGAGAGTCGTGTTTTGGGCATCTGATAGATTTCATGGGTGGAAACAGTTGTAACAATGCTTTACACGCATTGTTGAGTAGGGAGGTGATTATTGACGGTGCAGAGGAGCACGATATTTGGTTTCGGGTTGGAGAAACCAATATTAGATTTTCTCCGAGTGAGTTTGCTCTGGTGACTGGACTGCAGTTCGGAGGATCCGATTTTGATCCGTCTGCATCACATAAGATTTCTAGGAGATCTTTTTATTCTCGTGAGTTGAACAAAACACCTCTGAGGGTGAAGGACCTACTTGAGAGGTTTAGGACCTATTCACTAGAAGATAACCTCATGGATTACATCATGGTCGCCAATGTCCTATACCTGCACACCATGATCTTTGGATATGATCAGACACACATGATAGATGACTGGGTATGGGTCTTAGCCGAGGATCAGGATCGATGAAACTCATTTCCATGGGGAGCTTATGCATTCAGTCTCTTGACGCATTATATGAGTTTGGTACCGTCTACTGCGGTGGAACTGAGGAGAAAATTCAAGAAGACGGAGGAAAAAGCCAGATTGTCTTATCATTTCTATGGACCGGTGTGGGCTCTACTGGTATGAATCTCAATTTTGTCACGATTATGACTGTAATCTTATTTTATTGAGTATAATTTGATCAATATCTTATTCTACAGGTGTGGGCATATGAGGCCTTCCCGAGACTCGGTACACATTGTGCACAGATTCCAGCACCAGACGCTTTGCCCAGGTGTTTGAAGTCGGCCTTTAAGACGAAGACTGCGCGTCTGGGCACATTGTTTTCTGATGAGGTAAGCATTTATTTTAAAGAATGTGTGTTTTCTTGATTATTTGAAGTGTTTCTAATCAATTCTTTACCAAATGCAGCAATTATGCTTCATATATTTACAGCCGAGTGAGCATGAGATGGCCACTCCATATTACAGAAGTGTCTTGCTCGATGATTGTATGGGCGTGATGTATGAGGCGCAGCGCAATAAGAGGATGAAGCCCACTTATCGAGAGCTGGCTAGAGCCCATCAGCCCAGAGCTCCCTCTCACTCCAAGCGATCTAGGAGTTGCATTCCTCGCACGTGTGCTGATACGGGTGCCGTTGAGTCATCCAGGAGATGACAGACTCGCCCTACAGATAAGCATCCTAGACTGGCGACCCCCACATCTAGTACTAGTGAGGATCACCAGTGTTGTAAACATGTGGGGCAGATGCTAGACGTGGCGTGTCAAACAGGCAAAGAGATGCTCCGTATAATGCAGGAGCGTGATGAGGAGCGTAAGAGGGCACGCAGGCAGGAAAACAATGATATGTTCCATAGACTAAAGGATTTCGTTAAGGACATGTTCAAAAAGTTTGTCCCTAGATCCCGGTCCCGGTCCTGGTCTCGGTCCCGCAGTAGGAGTCGCTCTCAGGGTAGACATGAAGAACAAGCACGGGAAGAGAGTCCTCAACGATCAGCACCTCGTCCAATACATGATTACGATGTAAGTAGTGTTTGGTATGACTTTGTCTTATATATACTTTTAAATATACCAACTAATTTCATTTCAGGTTGAGGGCTCACATCTTGAGGATGTGCATGTTGAGAGTGTAGGGGCCACAGTTGACGATTGGGGTGTTGGATCACATTCTAGTCCGGTTAGGCCTAGCTCAGCGGGTGTGTCGAGCTTGATGAGGGAATTTTTTGATTTTCGATGCTGTGGACCAGACACGCGCTTAAGAGTGAATTTAATCGAGCTTGAACTGGATCAGGCCTTCTTCGATGAATTGCTCGACACCAACAGAGACATGTCCTCACAATGTATGGATCTGATCCTATATTGCCTTCAGATCAGGCTGGCCGAGGGTCGTGGGTTGAAGGCAGGAGTGAATTCACGTAGCACAGTCGTCTTGCAGTCATCATTTTTCGTGAGTTTTCAATATTTATTTTAATCTAACAAGTCAATTGATCTTATAATTAAGTTAATATTTTTTTATTATAGTATAAGTTGGTGCAAGAGTATCATCTCATTCATCCGGACGATGAGGAATTCACGCAGACATACCCCAATTTTGATTATGCTTGGTAAGGATGGGATGATGAGTTGGTCGACATCGTCAGAGGGGATCAGTTATTGACGGGTCCTTGGTGGCAGGCGAATAGTGTAAGTAAACTTCATTAGAACCCATTTACGATACATGTGTCTTTTATGACTGTTTTATATCTATTTGTATTTACAGATCATCACCACTTGCCATGTTGATGGTCATTGGATGACCGTTCGGATTCGTCTAGACGCATAGCGAGTGGAGTTGTATGATTTGTTGTTGTACAACATGATGGATCCGACAGATGAGCCCACGTATTCTATGCGTGAGCACCAGCTCTGGCCATTGATGCACTTGATTCTTGGACTGCTGCGTCATCTCAGATATTGGGAGAGAGCTAGGCATACTGAAATCTGCAGACCATTGGAGTATTATAGAACGCCACTCATGTATCAGTTCAGGCAGACAGATGGTGTGAGTTGTGGTGTTTTTTCTGCCATGTAAGTCGATCGATTGATTTCGTCGAAGAAATTCAACATGGATCCTACTCCGAATGACTTGGACACGTATCAGAAGCTTTTAGCTGTTAGGATATTCGGTCATTATTAGAGGATAGCATGAATAGAGCTTTGACTTATGGGTTGTACTATAACTTTGACTATTGTTAATGTTTTCGTGTTAATTGATGTTTTCGTCGCAATTATTGTATTCGATACAACAAAAATGCTAAAAAAATCTAGTTTTCAATTATTGTCACAGGATCAGTTTTCGTGACAATAATTGTCACGAGATCCAGTTTTCGTGACAATAATTGTCACGAATTAATTGTCACGAAAACTGATGTTGTGACAATTATTGTCACGAGATCATTGACTGAAAATTCAAAAATGTATTTGAATTTGGAATTAACCCTGTAACAATCATACCACATATTACACAACACAAATTCTCAAATCTTGTCACAATCATATCACAACACAAATATCCTGGTGAGTCTAAGAATTTGCATCAAATCCGTTCAATTATAACATACTCAAATTTGAGGTTGAACTCTATTCGGACACTTGCCCTTGCTGTGTCCTGGTTGATGACAAATATTGCATCTCTTAGGTCGACGTTGCCCTTCGCCAGGTGCACCCCATTCTTCATGCTCAATCTGTTGTGGGGCTGTACATTTCTTCCTGTTGTGGCCAGTGCCTCCATACCTTGAGCATACTTGCTGTCTTCTACTTCTCGTGCTTGAGCCTTCACCTGCTGAACGATATCTTCCTTCCTTAGGACGACCAACTTGGGGAACTGATTTAGGAGGGCAAACTTTGAATGAAGACGAGATTGTCCATTCATCCTGACTCGGCACTGAACGTACACGATCATGGTATGCAAGACAAAGTGTGACTTGCTTGAAATACAAGTCCACATAATCATATATGCCATGTCCTGCACTCCTGTTACAATAGTTCTAATGTGTTAATACAATAACATAATAGCTGAAATTTGTAAAAGGAATCTCCATAAATGTACGGTACCTAATAGCAGCAGCTGCATGAGAACAAGGGATTTGATCGAGCTGAAATTCACCACATTCGTATGTTCTCATATGAAGGTCAACAAGGAAGCTCTTGTCGTGCTTTTGCACTTTGTACAAGTGTGCATTATGGCATCGAACACCATACTGATGGCTCATCTCCACTTGTTTGTAAAGCTTTGTGTAAGCAAATTCTGTGAGAATGTGATCTCTCGACACTGTCTTCGCACGTCTCTCGTCGAACCACTTCTCTATCACATCCCTGACAACCTCAATGAGTGAACATATGGGCAATCTTCTAGCCCACAACAAATGAGCATTGAAACATTCAGCAGCATTTGATGTCATGAAGCTGTAACGACATGAAGGGCTTTGTGACTGTGCCCAATGATGTACCCCTATACTCAGCAGTGTATTGCAAACTTCAGCTCGGCTTGAGGAGATCATCGATAGATATTTCAAAAACTTTTCTTCTCTATATGCAAATGCAGCACTTTTAAACATAGAAATCACATGATGACCAGCTCGAATTAGATTCTTCGCTATGTGGTAGTAGCACAATCCGTGGACCGCTGTAGGATACACTGCCTTAACAGCATTCTTGATGCTCACATGTTGGTCCGAAACTATCACCAAATCATCACGATCTCCAAAATCCCTCTTAAACCGCTCCATGAACCATGTCCAGGCTGCATCATTCTCAATAGGACCCACACCAATGGCAAGAGGGAAGCACTGCTCATTACCGTCTTTCTTCACAGCGACGAAAAGGATACCCTTCGTCTTTCCCTTCAAATGAGTTCCGTCAATGGCGATAACTGAACGCATACATACGCTGAATGCCGCTCTACAAACTCCTAGAGCAACAAATGTGTACATGAAATGATCGTCACCATCAGTCTCCAAATCATAAACCATATCAGGATTGGACCTCTTCAACATCTCCAAATATGCAGACAATACCGCGAAAGACTGATCATGAAAACCGTAAACCATCTCTATTGCGAGATTCCTAGCCCGCAATGCAACACTGTACTCAACCTCAATGCCATACTCCCTCAATATCTCAGCTATCATTGCTCTCGACTTCAGGATAGAACCCTCATCTAGGATTCTCTTCTTAAATAAATCAGCAATTACTCGAGAGGATAATTTCCGTGGCGCATTACGTGTCAGGTCCAACCGACATGTATGATTATCCTCTAATTTAGTCACCTTCCACAAGCCACCCTTAGAACTCGCCACTAATTTAAACGGGCAGGTCTCATTTTCTTTACAAATAACCGTTAGTCGACTTTTGCTGGATCGGAAGACCGAATATTCTACTTGACGCTGCATATGCCACTTTCCAACAGCAATTACCAAATCTTTCTTCTCCAAGAAAGTCTTTCCCACGGCTATCGCATCAATATCTATCGGGGATGGGTCATCTTGTACCACTGCTAGTGCATCGTCAACATGGGCCACATGAATAGACCAATGTCCCAAGGGAGGAAAGTCTACATTCGGAGCTTCAACATCAGGAGCAACATCCTCAAATGAGAAGTTGTGAGGTCCACCATGCTATAGAATATTGACAAACTCATCGAGACGCCCTGGCTCGCGAATCCATTCACAAAATTCAGCAATTTGCTTACGCCGAACTTCACTCTCATAATTCTCATCGTCATCATCATCATCATCATCATCCCAAGACAGATCATCAACACTATCATCTCTAATTGGTTCATCGTTAGCATCATTTGACGGTATTCCACTAGGAGTTTGCAGAATTGATTTCTCAGTAACGTACACAACCGGCTCATCTTGCTCCTGGACCAAACGAGCTAAATCAACATCCGTCTTCAACAGTCCTTTTAGTGTCCTCCCTGTCAATGACCTCGTCAAATAACTCACTGTATAACTAACACTTTTTGGAGATGTCTCTATAAAATCTTGAATTTCTTCGACCAATTTATCACGAGATAAATTGTCAAATGGGAGGTGCACCAGTTGATCTTCACCATCCACATACTCAGATCTCTCCCATCTACCGCTATGTCGGACAACAATATGTTGCCAAGCCATCTGTAAATTAACAATAAATAGTAATTAAGGTAATTTAAAAAAAAGATCTTGTGAGAATATTATCACGGAATCATAGAATTCGTGACAATATTGTCACGATTCAGGTGATCTCGTGATAATATTGTCACGAATTCTATGATCTCGTGACAATATTGTCACGAAATGAAGACATTATAAAATTTAAAAAAAAAATTATTGTCACGAAATCTATTCATTTCGTGACAATAATTTTTTAGCCACGAGATGTGTTCTTCTTGTGAGTATTATTGTCACAGTTCATAGATTTCGTGACTATATTGTCACGAAATCTATGAACTGTGACAATAATACTCATGAGAACCCTGTATATCCGAAAAAAATTTCGATGCTACTAATCTTTACAAAACGTCCAAATCTTCAATTTCACGTTAATCTACCACAAAATATCCTAATTTACCAACAATGTATGCATATACGATCACTAAAAAATTACAAAACAAACATCTTATAACTTGAATAACTATTAAACAAATCTATTATGAAATTAACATAAACTACGGATAAATTACTTAAATTTTTAAAAGGACGTTATACCCGACTAATTCGAACAACTTGACGGTTATAAAAATTAAAAAACTAACCTCAAATTTCTTGGATATGTGTTGTTTCTCTAACAATATTTTGTAAAAATGGGCGTGTGTTTTGTTTGGCAAAATCGTGAGTATTTCGTTCAATATGTTTTCTTCAATTTGGAATTAAATGCATGCAACCACAATCCAACTACCTAAATTTAATTCTCAGATTTTCGATTTTTATTTAAAAAAATTGCCACACATTCATCTTTTAATTAATGAGAAAAGAAATGAAAATTGTTCACATGAGACAAAAAGGGCATATAGGACTTTTACATCACTTTTTGAATAGAAAAGCATGACTTATCAATCTTGGCTAAAAAAGCATTTGCTATCTTGAATTTGACTACTTTAATTTTTCACCCCATAACTTTTATATAATGATAATTTTTTATAAATTATATCCAAATATGTATGTATAAAATTTGACAATGGTGGTCATTGTAATAACTAAAAATAATACTCCAGATCAAATAAATTAAAATAATTATAGTCGTGTTCGTGCCATAATAGGTACCCATAGGCCACGTTTGATTTATTATATGAAACTGTATTAAAGAAAATACAAATGAAACTATAAATGTACTTTTATATGCTTATATCATATTTAAATTTACAATCAAAATATGCTTTTTGGACAAATTCTTTTATCAGATTGTCTAGTGGGCCGTTCGACGGACCCGACCCGTCCAAACCCACCTTTCCAACCAGCGCAGGCCCATGAAGCGCGTCAGAATTTTTTTTGTGGGAATGCATAGAATTAGCCAGTTAAACTTTTAAAAGATTTATTTTAGCCAGTAACTTTTAAACATATTTTATTTGGCCAGAATTACTGTATTACCCCTTTTTTTAATTAATCAACCTTAAAAAAAAGTAAAATTTCACAAAATTTTAATCCGTCTCTCTCTCTCTCTGTCTTTCCTCCCAAAATTCTGAAATTCAATTCAATATATCTCTTCTCTCCCAAAATTCCAAGTACTTTCTTTCGATTCTTCCCGTAGCCGCAACCCTCAACTGTGAACTCCAGCGACCCATAACATCCGGCGACTGCTACATCGTCGTCGCACATTATTGTTGACCAAAGGTGAGATTTGAGTCGGAAATTTAGTTTCGTAGGGTTTGTGTATTTGAATGGCATGGGAAATTGCATAGTGTAATGGGTTTTAAGGTTCTGGATCTGATTTTTTACTGCATTATATCGTGGATTTTCTAATAGATATATATTGTTGTCGTTGTTCTGTCTTGAAGTTCGATTATAGGGAAAATGTCAAATACTGAAGAACGTCACGAAGAGGCTCCTCCACGTAAGAGACGACGTGCAACTGTGTTAGAGGTATCTTCATATACAAAGTGAAGTTGGGCTTTGAAAAAATTGAATAATTTGCGGTATTTTGGAAGTAGATAGAAATGTGCAAATTTTGCTATTCTTAGGTGCGTGCAAAGTTTATGCGCGCAGTCATTTTGCGCGCACAAGGGTTCTGCGAGCAGCAACGGTTGTGCGGACATGGGTCTTGCGTACCGCAGTTGTTGCAGAGCTCTTGCGCGCATAAGTTGTGGTCGCAGCCGCGCATGGGCATGGCGCACAGCACTGTTGCGCGCATGGGTCTTGCGGGAAGCTGCAGTTGTGGGCGCAAGGCTCTTGGCCCATCAGTATTGTGCGCATGGATCTTGCGCGCATCAGTTGTGGGCATAGCCGCGCAGCGACTATCGCGCAGTAAACTTTGCGCGCATCGGTTTGTTGCTTTAGATTACGGGTAGCTACTTGCCCAGCATTTCATTGCATCGCCACAAAATTATCTTTAATCGCACACACACATATACAATATTAGGTAGGAGTTTATTACATATCTGTTAGTCATCTATGCATTCACATGCTTTCTTGTTCGAGCGTCGTAGTTCTGCAAGATGGGGCATGGCGCGTAGCAACTTTGCGCGCAGACTATGCGCGCAGTGATGGCCAGCATCGGCAAGTGCCTTTAGATTATCAGTAGCCACTTGCCCAGCATTCCATTGCATCGGCACAAAGTCATCTTTAATCATATACACACATACACAATATTCAAATAATTTCTATTTCGTTAATGTATTTATTTTTTTATCTTATACGTAGGATGGATGGGAATGGAAAAGGAAGGAAATGAAAAATACCCAGTACGCAATCAACAACCATGATCGGACAGCCTATATTGTTGATATTCAAAATGTACTGAGTGGTTATGGTAATGATATATTTGCCAAATTCTGAAATTCATGCTTTGGTGAGTTGTTGCAAATTCCAAGCAAGGTTGATCAATGCAATAAAGCGGTGCACCATTTCCTGACACGCGAGATAGTGAAGAAAGGAGGTGATCAGACTGAGATGTGGTTTCAAATAGAAAAGAAAAGGCTTAGATTTAGTCGGTATGAATATGCTTTGATCTGTGGATTGAATTTCGGTCCTTCAAATTTTGATCCAGCATAAACTCCACAAGCCTAGATCCTCTCACTTCTATAGTCGGGTCCTACGAAAATAGTAGATAATGCCGGCTGAATTGAGAAAGAAGTTCACTGAGAAAAGAGGTCTTAGGGATGACCCCCAGGACTATTTGAAAGCAGCGAAGGTGTTGTTTGTCACTGGTGTGTTGTTTGGAATGGACTCCGGAAATTACATTCCTGGTTGGCTGTGGGTGTTGGTTGAGCATGAAGAAAAATGGGAATCCTTTCCATGGGGCAGCTACTCATACCAAAGACTGCTGCATTACCTTGTCAATATCCCAACGGCACGGAAGGAACATGCCAAAAGAGATTTCTATCATATATACGGGTTCTCACTAGCATTCACGGTATGCTGAGATAAATTCCTCTAATAACTGTATTTTCACTATAATTATTTGAACTATTGCAATATCAGTTAAATTCATGTAAACGTAGAATTTTTGATACACTATATTGATGCAGGCATGGATTTATTGTGCGGTCCTACTGTTGGGTGAGACTTGTGGTGGTGTTGCATTAGCAGATGCTATGCCGAGAGTCTAACGGTATTTGTATAAATTTAAAAATTACGATTTGAAAGACATCAGAGGACAGGTGTGAAGAATTCTAAGTGTTTCATTTAACGGTCCATCAATTTTTCGACCTTTAAAAACTCCCACTCATGTGTTCAAGTCTTATTTGAATGTAGGTGTTCCGCAAGTTGAAACCTTCCAAGCTTGAAAGTGTCTTTGTGTATTGGAATAGCATAAAACAAGGTCCATTTTTGCTGCAACGTGCTCCTCCACGTCGTGTAGTTAAAACTCGATCAAATAAAGCAGCTCAGGCAACTCTCCCTGGGCCGGCAACCCTTCCTCATCCGTCAACCCTCCCTACACATGATGATGTTCCGTTTACGGACACCCGGGCAGACGATATGTTGACCAGCAACCCTGAAGGCAATGAGTGGATGGAGAGGGAAAGTTTGAACGAACGTGGATAGGAAACAAGACCTGTCAGCCAGCCCGTGGACCCTGTCATTACTCAGCCGCTGTCAACCTCTGAAAGAGAATCCTTTCTGAGAGAGTGTCATGTTGTGGCTGAGAGAGCTGCTCGATTAGCGGCTGAGCAAGCATGCCATCTTGTGGCCGAGCAAGCAGCACAACGTGCGGCTCAGGAAGTTATCGACAGAATGCAGAGCTAGCTATATAATATACTTCCACAGCTCTCCAAACGAGAAGTAAGTCATGAGTATTCTGATGAACGAGAAACTGGACAGGTATGTTCATGTTGTATGCATAAAGTACGGTTAAAATTTATATTAATTAATAACTAATTTGTTTTTTTAATTCAGGACGATTGGGGATGGCAAGCACCTGAATTTAAATGGGGATGGAATCCCCCGCAAGACACACAATCCCCAGATGACAGCGGGGGTTGGCCTATCCCTAAGAATACGGGAGGAGGCAACGCATAGCCTAGCCAGCAGTCGTAAGAATGGGGTGTGCGGGAGACATCACAGGCTGAAGACATGATGTCGTGGCATAGCCGACTATCGTTTGACTCAGCCGGAGGTGAGACAACACACGTGTGTGAAACAATGCAAGGTAGTAGCCTGCAGCCGTGGAAAGAATCGGGCATGGAAAGCGCTGTAATTTCTTCAGAGATAACTCCAACAACGCCAGGTCCTAGACCTCCAACCTATTGGGGTTTTTTCGAATCAAACCACCGCAGGATCATTTGATTGTTCTTTAATCCGTGTTTATGTAAATCATAATTTTATGTCACATGCATGTTTATCACAGTCTAATCAAAAATCATGCAGAGCAGATTCGAATCTAATAAAGCGGAAGACATAGAAACGAATCTACTTACAAATCGATAGACGGTCTGTAGACAAGATTAAAGATCTAATCTTGCTGTTGAATGAATACAGGAATGGCGCCACCTATGCTCAAAATTTCGACCACCACAATTCTACTCCAAGATCTTCTGTTGTATTCCCGGACTGTATCTAGATTCAGAGTGAGCTGAAATCTACTAGATAGGCTTGTGGAATATGTGGATAACTTTGAGAGACAAAGAGGGGCTGATTTCTTATGATTATTATCTTAAAATTTCGTGCCCCACTCCCTTTATATATAGGGAGGGGCGAAATTTCATGTTCCAGCCCTATTGGGCTGGGCCTCTATCTCAAGTTCAATATCCAGTCCACTATCAGTCAATTGGGCTACAACAGGGATCTAGAAGAATATTAAATTGGCCCACTAATTTATTTAATATCCAATATCCAATAAACCTAGGATATAATTAAATAAATTAAGTTTTACTTTTATTCCACTAAAGAAGTAAAACTGACCTATCAATTTAATACATATTTACGAATATCCTTTCTCCTTTAGTCCAGCCATTCCCCGTGTTTAAGATATAATTTTCATTAATTAATTATGTCATCCTTTGACAGCTATAATTAATTAACATCTAAAACCTTGAGTAGTACCACACAAGCTTTATTCATGTACGGAATAAATTCCACCTGCAGGGTTTCAACATGAACTTGTGCTTCCTCAAGAGAACATCATCAACCTGGCACACCAGAACACGGTGCTCATGCATACTGCTCGAGACATCATGTATACATTGTTATTACCCAAGATATCGAATTCGATCTACGAAAAGATCTCACCTATTGATAAGTCAAAGTAATAAACAATGCACACATTGCTCGCCAATATCACATGAGTTCAGAACCTGAACTCTGTGGATCTTTATTCTCTTAGTAATTGGGTCAGAGACAGAGAATAGTATCCTATCGTGATCCTCCTCAATACACTAATGAGTGTACTAGAATAATCAGTTAGTCAAGATAAACTAACTTATCAGATTATTCTACGGTGTACCGATGGTGTGTTCAGGACCATCTAAGCCGTGAGCTATTTAATACATTACAAGGTTCTAATGATATGATCTTACCGTGTGACTCCCCACACCATATCATCTACAATGTAAGTATATGGAACATTGCATAAAATAATTATAGAACATAATCTAAATGCAAATAGTGACTGTAATAACTTTCATTTCATATCATCATATCATCAGAAAAGTATACAAAGACAAGTCTTCCAGTATACAAAGCTAACAATCTCCCACTTATACTTGAAGCATGTCTTTCAAGCATAATAACTAATTGGCTAACTCTCCAATCTAAGCTATTAACTCAAACTGCGCCCTTAGGTCTGCATCTCACTCTCATTTTCTCCACGTGACCATCAAAGGTCTTAGCTGCTAGGCTCTTCGTGAATGGATCAGCCAGGTTGTCCTCCGATGCAATCTTGAACACCGCCACGTCTCCTCTCTTAACGATTTCTCGTATAAGATGGTACTTTCTCTTTATGTGTTTACTTGCCTTGTGGGCTCTGGGTTCCTTTAAATTTGCCACTGCACCAGAATTATCACAGTATATCGTGATAGTCTTAGGCAAATCAGAAACCACGCCCAAGCGCACTAGGAACCTGCGGAGCCAGACAACCTCTTTTGCAGCCTCAGAGGCAGCTACATACTCGGCTTCCATGGTAGAATTCGCAATGCATTTCTACTTAATGCTTCTCTATGCGATGGCTCCACCTCCTAATGTAAACACATAGCCAAGGTAGACTTACTCTGATCTTTGTCAGATTGAAAATCTAAGTCCGTGTAACCTAAATGTACTAGACTATCAGAGCGGAAAACCAACATGTAATCTCGAGTCCATTTAAGATACTTGAGAATTTTTTGACCGCAGTCCAGTGACCTTGTCTAGGGTTAGACTGATATCTGCTTACCATGCCAACGGCATAGCATATATCAGGCCTAGTGCATAGCATAGCATACATCAAACTTCCCACAGCCGAAGCATATGGTACTTTCTTCATTTCCTCTATCTCAGACTGTGTTTGGGGACACATTTCCTTAGATAGATGAATTCCATGCCTGTAAGGTATAAAACCTTTCTTAGAATCTTGCATACCAAATCTAGCTAGTACTGTATCGATATAAGTCACCTGGAACAGACATAACATCCTTTTCTGACGATCTCGAATGATCTTGATGCCAAGGACATGTCCGGCTTCACCCAGATCCTTCATATCGAACTGCTTGGACAACCACACCCTAATGTTTGATAACACCTTCTTATTGTTTCCAATAAGCAAGATGTCATCAACATAAAGTATGAGGAATGCCACCACGTTTCCATCACATTTCTTGTACACACAGCTCTCATCCGGATTTTGCACGAATCTATATGACTGGATAACCTCATCAAATCGGATGTTCCAAGATTTCGATGCCTACTTAAGTCTATAAATGGATCTCTTAAGCTTACACACCAAGTGCTCTTGGCCCTTAGCAATGAATCCCTCTGGTTGTTTCATGTGAATGTTTTCCTCAAGACTTTCATTTAGGAAAGCTGTCTTGACATCCATCTGCCAGATCTCATAATCCAAATGAGCGGCAATAGACAAGAGAATCCGGATTGACTTAAGCATGGCTACCGGCGAAAAGGTTTCCTCATAATCGATCCCTTCTTTTTGAGTATACCCTTTTGCCACCAATCTTGCCTTGAAGGTTTCAACCTTCCCGTCAGATCCTCTCTTGCGCTTGTAGACCCACTTACAGCCAATGGGTTTTACCCTTTCTTGTGGTTCTACAAGATCCCAGACTTCATTGTGATCCATAGATCCAATCTCAGACTCCATTGCAGTTTTCCAAGAATCCGCATCTTTATCTCGAATTACCTCATCATAGATCCTGGGATCCAATTCATTGAGACCCTCTGGGAAATCTGAAGCCTCTCCCAGACCAATGAAGGTTGGCGTACAACCCTCCCACTGTGACGAGGCAGTTCTCGTACTTCTGTGACACATTGTGCAGTGTTTGGTGGTTCCTCTTCTTATACAACTGGTGTAGGATTCGATCCTCCCCTTAACTCCTCAAGGATGATGTGACTCCTTGGTTTGTGGTTTATGACATAGTCTTCCTCTAAGAATCGAGCATTGGTGCTAACAATGATCTTCTGATCCTTAGGACTATAAAATAAACCACCTTTCGTTCCTCTTGGATATCCAATGAACAGCCTTACATCAGTATGGGGTGCCAGCTTATCAGCTTCCTTGTCCAACACGTGTGCTGGGCTACCCTAAATCCGAATATGGTTCAAACTGGGCTTTCGTCCAATCCATAGTTCTGTTGGTGTAGCAGGAACTGATTTCAATGGAACCAAGTTAAGAATATAGGCTGCCGTTTCCAGGGCATATCCCCAGAATGAAATAGGCAACTCAGAATAACTCATCATCGATCTAACCATCTCTAACAATGTACGATTCCTTCTTTCCGCCACGCCATTCTGCTGTGGCGTTTCAGGCGCAGTCAACTGGGATGTAATCCCACTCTTTGCCATGTAATCTCTAAATTGGTTTGAGAGGTACTCGCCACCACAATCAGAACGTAGTGACTTGATACTTCTACCTGTTCGTTTCTCCGCTTCCGCCTTAAACTCTTTGAATTTCTCAAAGCATTCAGACTTGCGACGTAACATGTAGATTTAACCGTATCTAGAGTAATCATCAATAAGAGTGATGAAATACTCGAACCCTCCTCGAGCTTGAACTGACATAGGGCCGCATAGGTCAGAGTGAATCAAATCCAATAGCCCTTCGGATCTATTTCCTTTTGACTGGAAAGGACGCTTGGTCATTTTACCTTCCAAACAGGATTCACACAAAGGAAACGATTCCAGTTCCAAAGAAGACAATGGTCCATCGTTTATAAGCCTTTGTATCCTTTTAAGGTTAATATGACCTAGCCTTAGATGCCAAAGATAGGTTTGATTCAATTCCGAAGGTTCTTTTCTCTTGTTAGGGTTTATGATCGATGTATTCAACAGTTGTCTTTGCATGGTGTTTTCAATTGGTTTAAGAAAGTATAAGTGTCCATCCAATGTGCCAAAACAGATAAAATGTTTACCACTAAAGATAACTACTTTGTTATAAAAAGAAACAGAATATCCATCCATAATCAATTTAGAAACTGAAATCAAGTTTCGCCTAAAACCAGGCACATAAAGACAATCTTTCAAAACCAAAGTTCTATCACTACTGAAAGGTAAAACAACGTCTCCCACTGCAATAGCTGCCACTCTCATAGCATTGCCCATGTAGACGGTGATCTCGTCCTCACTCAGCTGTCTTTTTACCAGGAACCCCTGTAAAGACATGCAAACATGATCAGTAGCTCCAGTATCTACTACCCATGACTGGGTAGAACAAGTTGCTAAACATGTTTCCATAACCAGAGTGTGAGATGTACCTCTCTTCTTCTTCTTGTTAGGACACGCTGCCTTCTAGTGACCTGGTTGGCCGCACTTGAAGCACTTAGTCTTCGACTTGAACTCCTCGGGAGAAATCTTTTCCTTTGGCTTCTTCGCCTTAGGCGCCTCATCTGCAGCCTTCTTAGGTGCGTTTCTCTTCTTCCTTTTTCCACCAGAAGAAGACGCGCCCTTTTCAGCTATGTGGGCCTGAGGATCGCTATTTTGGAGCAATTCAGCCACCTGAAGATCTATGAGCAGTTCAATCAGGCTGACATCCCTTTTAATCATGTTAAAATTCAGCCTGAACTGCTCAAACTTTGAGGACAAGCTATGAAGAACAATGTCGATTTGAGAATCACCATCTAGCTCTCCACCCAAGGTCTCGATCTCAGATAAATACCCCATCATCATGAGAACGTGATCCCTAACAGGTGTGGAGTCAGACATTCTCACATCCATTAGCTTCTTCATGGCCAAATGGCGTGCCGAGTGATTCTGATGACCGAATAGCTGTCTAAGGTTGTACATGATATCATAAGCGGTTTTCATAGGCTCGTGCTGATGTTGCAACACACTTGACATAGATGCCAAGATGTAACAGTGCGATATCTCATTAGATCTAACCCACTTATCATATGCAATCTTTTGGGCTTCGTCAGAACCCTCATCTAGCTTCTGAGGACAAACCTCTTCAGGTACAAACTTGTGTCCCTCAGCAACAAGAACTAAGTTAAGGTTACGAAGCCAGTCATTGTAGTTTTCACCAACAAGTTTGTTTTCTTTGAGGATTGAGGACAAATTGGAGAGTGTCATTGATGATATGAAATAACTGAAATTAAAACATGCAGTACAGTCACAAAACACGTTTAGGATAAACAGTATATAATTGAAAACCTCACAAAAATTATATACTTTTCCACCGACACTTTAAAAAGGTCTTCTATGAGCCACGATAGTGTGGACGTTTATAAAATCCATTTTTAAATAGGTTAAACCTTTAATTTGCCTCCAGTTGAGTTTCCTTACAATAAGAAAATTAATAGCCGGATAATAAACACGGTCATGTAATCATCTAACTGATAAGCCACGATCGTGTGGACATTTATCAATAAATTACATCTAAGTGTGCACACCATTATCTTTGCACTAAGAACACTATTCGAATTTAACTGCTCTAGATGGAGGAGTCAATTAGTCCTAATAGTGTTCTACAGCTATCCATTTAGGAGATTTAATTTCTAGAGAAATCTGTGATATGACACATCCGATATGGAGGAAGACCGATGTCAACGCGCATGCCCATCACTTCTCAATTAAACCAGATTTTAATGGAGACCGTATGAGATTTCTACATACTTTGGTATGAATCTCTCCCACTTAGTTATTTATGTTTGAGGTTTCATTTTATCCCATTATCGAACATGCAAACATCACATAAAATGATAAACATCCATTGCATGCTTCAACATAATAAGCAACAGTAATATTCCAACTATCATGGCTTATTGTTGATTGATGAGATAAAACTGGAAAGTCAGCTCCGGAACAGGCTAGGAACCGCCGCCCTTTCACCGCGCCTCGCCGAAAATCCTAGCTCCATTTAGGGTTTCGGGACGTGAACCGGTGAACTTTCCTTTTTGGTGCTGAACCACTTTCCTTCTTTTGAGTTGATCTCCGATCTTTATTCAATACAGACTATCTATTCTGAAAGGAAAAATCTAATATTGCTAGAATAAAAATTACAACTCAAAAACTCGGTCTAACAGCTTTATATCTATTACATTAAAACAACGTAAAATAAAACCTAGACCTAATCCATGGATTTTCTCATGGATTAAAATCACGTAGCCAAACCGGCATACGACCAACATCCATTCAACATAAACATACATCACATAAAATAAAGGAGCCATGATAGTTGGTAAACCTGTAAACAAACACAGTCTACAAAACCAACAATCATGTATTATATAATCCACATAAAATAACATATGATATCTATGCATGAATATTAAATAATAATCGAATTTAACAATTAATTAAATTAATTAATTCGATATTATCCACAAGATAAAAATTGGAAATTAAAAAATTATCCACCAATTTTTAACTTGTATATTTTCGAAAATATATCTTAAATAAAATTGAAATTTTGATATCCAAATTTTCGACCCCTATGAGAATTAAATTTGGAAATTTGAAGAACATCAAATATCATCCCAAATTTAATCCCATAGTGACCGAAAATTCAAGTACCCTCAAAACTAGAATTTTCGATTTTTACATCTCAAATTCTTCCAAGTTTTGAATACCATAAAATTGAAATACATGAAAATTAAATCTGAAATTTTAAACACCATAAATTTATCATCAAATTTAATATGTAGTTCGAATTTCATGTTCGGATTAATCCTAGAACAGTGCCAAAACCCGCTTTGATACCAGTTGTTGGGATTTTTTCGAATTAAACCACCGCAGGATCATTTGGTTGTTCTTTAATCCGTGTTCATGCAAATCATAATTTTATGTCACATGCATGTTTATCACAGTCTAATAAAAAAGCATGCAGAGCATATTCGAATCTAATAAAGTGGAAGACATAGAAAAGAATCTACTTACAAATCGATAGACAGTCTATGGACAAGATTAAAGATCTAATCTTGCTGTTGAATGAATACAGGAATGGCGCCACCTATGCTCAAAATTTCGACCACCACAATTCTACTCCAAGATCTTCTATTGTATTTTCGGACTGTATCTAGATTCAGAGTAGGCTGAAATCTACTAGATAGGCTTGTGGAATATGTAGATAACTTTGAGAGACAAAGAGGGGCTGATTTCTTATGATTATTATCTTAAAATTTCGTGCTCCCTCCCCTTATATATAGGGAGGGGTGAAATTTCATGTTCCAGCCCTATTGGGCTGGGCCTCTATCTCAAGTTCAATATCCAGTCCACTATCAGTCAATTGGGCTACAACAGGGATCTAGAAGAATATTAAATTGGCCCACTAATTTATTTAATATCCAATA
Source organism: Perilla frutescens (assembly GCA_026008535.1). NCBI lineage: Eukaryota > Viridiplantae > Streptophyta > Magnoliopsida > Lamiales > Lamiaceae > Perilla > Perilla frutescens. The sequence goes on along the minus strand of BRKX01000004.1, from coordinate 58,935,916 downwards.
TCCAATAAACCTAGGATATAATTAAATAAATTAAGTTTTACTTTTATTCGACTAAAGAAGTAAAACTGACCTACCAATTTAATACATATTTACGAATATGCTTTCTCCTTTAGTCCAGCCATTCCCCGTGTTTAAGATATAATTTTCATTAATTAATTATGTCATCCTCTGACAGCTATAATTAATTAACATCTAAAACCTTGAGTAGTACCACACAAGCTTTATTCATGTACGGAATAAATTCCACCTGCAGGGTTTCAACATGAACTTGTGCTTCCTCAAGAGAACATCATCAACCTGGCGCACCAGGACACGGTGCTCATGCATACTGCTCGAGACATCATGTATACATTGTTATTACCTAAGATATCAAATTTGATCTACGAAAAGATCTCACCCATTGATAAGTCAAAGTAATAAACAACGCACACATATGCTCGCCAATATCACATGAGTTCAGAACCTGAACTCTGTGGATCTTTGTTCTCTCAGTAACTGGGTCAGAGACAGAGAATAGTATCCTATCATGATCCTCCTCAATACACTAATGAGTGTACTAGAATAATCAGTTAGTCAAGATAAACTAACTTATCAGATTATTCTACGGTGTACCGATAGTGTGTTCAGGACCATCTAAGCCGTGAGCTATTTAATACATTACAAGGTTCTAATGATATGATCTTACCGTGTGACTCCCCACACCATATCATCTACAATGTAAGTATATGGAACATTGCATAAAATAATTATAGAACATAATCTAAATGCAAACAGTGACTGCAATAACTTTCATTTCATATCATCATATCATCAGAAAAGTATACAAAGACAAGTCTTCCAGTATACAAAACTAACACAACCGTGGAAAGCGGTGCAATTCCTTCAGAGAGAAGACCTAGGCAAGCTTGGTGCAGAAACGGAAGAAGAAATTTCAGTCGAGGACCTGGCAGGTTTATCCCAATATGTGTCAGGAGAACTACCTGGTTGGGGTCCATTAAAACCTTGGTACGACTATAATAAGGTAATAAATCCAGCAGTGTTCTCATTTGACTGGGTAATCACAGATGCTGTTGAATTACAATGGTTACTAATTATCATGTGTTTATGCAGCTTGTCTTTGTCGTCCATTTACCGAGACATTGGGTAGCATGTTTGGTGGATTTCCAGAGATATGCCATAACATTGCTCGACCCAAAACAACATGTGTGGACAGAGGACATCGAATGAAGCCGGAAAGAATACTTCATTCTACTGTTGTGTGTCTTAGCCCAATTGCTGAAATATTGTGGATTATGGGATGCAAGAGATGTACCGCAACTGTGTTGGAGTATGGAGCCTGGAAGGAAGTGAATCCTACCACGAGTTCGGCGATCCAACTGAGGTATTTTTTTGGGCTTCCGTACAAGTATTTTTTTTGGGCCCACGCTGTTTAGGGCTCGGTTGTTAGCATCTATTTATTGTTATTCTCCCATTGTAAATGGCATCCGAAAATATAGTGAAAACCCTGGCTTGGCATCGTCCCCAGACGTAGATACACATCATATCGAACTGGGTAAACAATTCTAGTGTCTGTTTTCGTGATTGTGTGCGTGTTTTTCCTAACAAACTGAGATATGCCCAATGGTATTGGAGGACTCTCCAGACGAATCCGTACAAACAAAAAGACAGTGTGAGTTGTGGTTTATTTGCTCTGCGGTACGTGAAAATTATGTTGTCCGACGAGCAAACCAAAATGGATACAGAGGCTGATATCATGAACTGCCGTAAGCATGTGGCACAAATGGTGTTCAGATATAGCACTGATGAGAGCACTTTAGCGCCATCTGAGTGATCTACTAAACTTTCAAGCCTGAATGTTCTGTAATTATATCTTTATTGTTTGGTTAACATGTTTGCCGTACGTTTGGTACGTCAGAATTCTAACCTTATCAGAAACATAACATATTTTGTATGTATGCGCCAATGAAATATGATGTATGAATTTCTGGTTTACATGTTTGGGCGATTTTGGCCGTGTGCGCTAGCTTACGTTGTTATATCCTCATCGGCCAACTAATTTATAGTCATCGGTAAATGATCGGCAGTAGAAAATGCGCATCGGTACATATGGGATCGAATCCACACTACAAGAAAAATGAACATAGACAACGGGTAAAAACTGTTGTCTTAAGAATACCATAACCGTTGTCATTGATGGTGTTGTCTTTAGGGGTGATTAGAGACAACGGATAACCACCATTGTCTTAACCTCTTATAACAACGGTTTCGTATCTTACGACAACGGTTCTCAACCCTTGTCTCAACACCTGATGACAAGGGTTTTCCTCTGTTGTAATAGAATTAAAACCGTTGTCTTCAAGGGACATAGACAACAGTTTTTTCATTAAGACAATGGTTATCCACCCTTATCTTTATTTCTTATGACAAGGGTTTTAATTTGTAGTCATAGAATTAAAACCGTTGTACTTAGGCCATACAACAACAGTTTTTCTCTTAAGACAACGGTTATACACACTTGTCTTAAGTTTTTATCACAACGGTGTTTATCTATTGTGCTTGTATTTAAAATGTTGTGTTAAGATCTTATGACAACGGTTTTGTGCTGAAGACAACGGTCGAAAACCCTTGTCTTAGGTTGTTATGACAACGTTTCTAATCTCTTGTAAAAGCTTTGAAAAACGTTGTCTTAGGGCTTTTAGACAACGGTTTTATTCTAAAGAACGGCGTAAAACACTTGTGTATGATTCTTAAGACAACATTGTGTAAATGTTGTCTTCAGTCTTTTTTACAACGGTTGTTATTTTAAAAATCGTTGTTAAAATGGTATGATTAAGCAACAATTTTATATAAATTGTTATTATTAAAATCTGTAATAATGTTCCAATAATAATAATTTATACCACTAATCAACAATCCATCCAAAATATAAATTAACACGATTCATCCAAACTACAAATTCAAACGATCCATCGAAAATACAAATTAAAACAATCCATCCAAAAACCACAACTACATCTAATCAATCCATCCAACATGTCCTCTAAGGAGATCACACGATCCAAAAACCACAACTACATCTAATCAATCCATCCAACATGTACTCTAAGGAGATCACACAAGTCATGGATGATAAATTAGCAAATTTCCAACTTCTGCAACAAATCAAGATGTACTACTCAAATTCATTCAACACAATCTCACTTCAAAGTCAAGAATACAAACACGACCATGTAATACATAATGCGAAAATGATCGTATGAAGCTAGAAAAATCATACCTTAAGCATTGTTCTATATATAATCAAGCACACAAGTTGCCCACTCAATGCGAACTTCATCAATCTCCTCTTTAGAGTAATTTCTTTTTTCAAACTAAGAAAGAAATATATTATATTAGTGTGTTGAATGATTATTTCCTTTCCAAACTAACTTAAAAAACTCAAAAGATCTTATCTTAAATATTTCTTACATGTGATCTCAGAGAGATGAAGCCAATCGATTTAAGTTCTTCAACGATTTCTTTCATATAACGCATTATGAAATACCCGCATTGTTTTGAATCGAGTTGAAGAGGAGCATATGGTAAAAAAATATAAACGTTAGTGGATAAAATACAAATATATAATATTTAATGTCAATTTTACATACCTTTATCACTTCCCAAGTTGGATTTTTTTTACCTTTTCGCCATAACGTTGCATTAAACATAGTCAACGCCCTACAAAACCATATAAAATCAACCATAATGAATGCACCATTATATTCAACAAAATATATATGGAGTACAAAATTTAAATCTTACATGTTCACAATCATTTTCCAATCGTCTTCACGGATTTGATGCCTAAGGGTTTCAAAGAAAGACACAACCTCCTTGTGGGGATCGATCACTGTAAGAACCCAATGTTGGATAATTCAACAAACATATATATATATATATATATATATATTAATACACAAAATTGATAAAAATATCAACTATGAATTATGAAGAACTAAATTTCTAACTTACCCAACATTAGATTTAACTATCACTAGCTGATTCGATGATACACCATCTAACCTATGTGCTAAAGCACGTGCTCGTTCAGTTGCTAGAGTCTTTGGTGCATGTGATACCAGAAATGGATCTACAAATTGGCATCCAATTCGGCTCTCCCCCTTCAATTTTTTGAACAAGTTCCTAATAATGTACAAGTAATTTATTATAGCTTAATGTATTAAAATTTACATACAATTATTATTGTAAAATAATATCACTTTAACAAAAGCTTACCATAAGTATAATGTTATACAATTTCCAGAAATTGGCTCCAAATCACAAAAAGGGATGATGTCTTCAAAATGTATAGTAAGTTGAAAGTCATGGCTAAAGAGATCCTCCTCCAATGAAATGAATATTCCTTCTCCACCCATAAAAAATTCTCACCATAGCAATACAATACTTTTAATGATGAAGGCAATGAGTCATAGCACTTGACCATCCTCTTCTTCACCTTCTCCATTCTTTTCTTGTTCGTAGGCATCTAATAACTATATAAATAAATATTTTGCTCTTTTGTATGTGTAATAAATTAAATATGTATATTAAATTTTACCTTTCCTGTTAGTGTCACTAAGTTCGTTGGCCAGGCTACATGAATTTTCCAGGCCAGGCCACTTGACCATCCATTAAGTTCGTTGGCCAAGCCACTTGACCATCCTTTTCTTAACAACAATTTTACAATTGTTGTCAACTTTGTGAATTTTCCATTACCAGGATATAGGAGCTTGTCGGAATCTTCAAGTAACTTCGTAAATTTAGTTGGATTCTCTTGAAATGTCTGATACGCATCACGAACCATATCAATAGGATCATCTTACTCATATTGATAACCTAGCTCTATTTTATCTAAGTCATTCACTATGTTTGCAGGCCCCGTTTTCTCCCCATGAAATTTTCATGTATTGTATGTTAGATCCATACCATGACAAAATAAGTGTGCCCTTATGGTTACTTCATTTTTCTTTTTCAAATTACCACATTTTGCACAGGAACATGGTATTTGGTTAGAATCTCTCGCATTCTGCAGTGCAAATTTTAGAAAAGATTCTACCCTATCTTCATATTCACGAGATAATCTATTCTTGGACATCCACTCTTTATCCATTTTGGATAAAGAATCAATCACCCAACAACGTACCTAAATAATGACAAATTATATCTAGTTAATTATAAAATTCTACCAGAACTTGTAATAGGTCTTGGGTTTTAGAGGGCATATTAGTCTAGTTAAGTTTTTTTTAGAGATAGTCTAGTTAACTTAAATCTAGTGCATACATTGAATTAATATAAAAAAAGAACAACGTGATTGATTTCTATACAATTAGATCAATAATTGTTAAACTTAGTAAATGGATGGATAATATCACAACTTAATAAGAGAAAATCTGAAATTGAAAGCCATAATTTATTAAATATGCTTACTATTGAATTGCATGCATCAATAGTTCTTTCAAAATGTAAAAAGTTTAGATAGTTTTACCACTGTCAAAATCCACTTTCTCTCACATTCGGGGTCAAAATCCACTTTCTCTCACAATCTCTCGTATAAAGCTTTCATAACCTGTTAACAAAATTGATACATTAGTGATCGCGGGTTTACCCTCATTATAAATAAAAAAATGAGGGATACAGATCATTTTCGTGGAGCACCTGCTTTTATTTTTAGGTAAAAGGGAAAAGAAAGAAAAATAAAAAATTGATCGGCTATGGTGTCCCAAAAAGTTGCTTTGTTTGATTGTTTTTTCATTTTTTTAACAAAATTCAGATTAAAAAAAAAGTTGAATAGTGTATATACTATTTCCAATGAAACTAGAAAAAATCAAGCATTAAATCCATCACAATGCCATTAAAGTAAGTGAAATTAAAGTTAATCTAGTTTATATGAAGTGGGAGAATCAACAAAAAAGGGTGAAGTACAGAGAAGAAGGCAGAGTCTTGGAACTATTTGCTCCACCTTAAAAATCAAATGGGCTAAAATGTGGATTTTTATCCTCATCAATCTTAGTTTTATTGCAGCATTATATTTGTGTTTTAATTTGTCTAATAATTTGCAGAAAATTAATTGACAGCTATTATAAGCTACTAATCCAGTTCTCCATTTTCAACTCCTTAATGTAGTATTAGTTGGATCGATTTTACTAGGATTTCTTGGTTTTGATTGGAGTTCTTCACTTGATTTTCAGATTTGAATTATTACAAAATGATATCTCAAATACAAAACACATATGGAGACAACTTCCTCAACTAAATAGTTCAATATTAACTGCATAGTTGAACTACATACACTTCTCAGGAAATCAGAAGTGTCCTAGCTCAATCTACTCTATCTAGGCAGCTCTTCAATTTGAAGTAAAATACAATTATAAATTATATTTAGCACATTAACCATAAAAACCAATAAGCAGAGGATTATTCTAACTGTAATTTGTTAAATTGAATAAGTTGGGCCTTATTGTTATAATCAACAACATTTATCAGGTTTCCTCTAAGGATGAACCTCTGAGGTTTCAGCAGAAGCAAATACCACAAGCAAAGAATTTCAGAAAATGTATTAACTTCTCTTTATATTTAAGTATTATATTTAATATTCTGAAGTTCTCTCTCAACCCTAATTGAGCTATGAGTTTGAAAGAAATAGTAGATGAATGGTGTGGAGAGTTTTCAGACAGAATATGTAGAATCAATCATACACTGAGACTAAGATACTTAACATGTGTGCACAAGTGTAGCAGAAAATATTGAGAACTACCAGCTACCCTCTCTATTCTCATCCTGAAATGTGAGATAGAAGTAAATCAAACTACGAAGGAGAAAAATTACTACTTTCTAATGTAGAACTTTCCTACCAATGTATGGTTCTATCACGTTCTAATGGACTTCGACGATGGAGAACCCTTATTGGTGTTTTCTGAAAATTTTGCTGCACAAGAAAATGGAACCAGTTCAAACAAACATATTTCTATATTATCGCTTAAACCCAATACCAAAGGAAAAGAATTGATCCACTTCTCTAGTAAAACACCAGAAAGCAACTTGTGAATTTAATAAAATAAAAAAACTTGAACTCACCTTTACGTTGCAAAACTTTCAAGCCTGTAGCAGTGACGCCTATTCAAGTGACGCCTCTGCGTCTTGAACACCCAAGCTGCTCTCCAACACCCAATTTCTGACAAACAAGATGATGAAGGCGATTGTTCCAGTGACGCTTCTGTTCTCGAACACCCAAGCTGCTCTCCAACACCTAATTGCCGACAAACAAGATGCCCAAGAAGATGATGAAGACGAACAAGATGATGAAGGCGATTGGGGATTAGGGCTAATTTTGGCTCGGGCTCGCTAATTTTGGAGCTATGAAATTGGAAGAAGATTAGGGCTAGCCGCTCAGATTTTAGATATATGTTGAATTCCCCCCCCCCCCCAAAAAAAACACAATTTCTATTGGATATATTAAAATATCTTTACTAAAAATTAAAAACGAAATTGAGTGGTGCAGATGGTCAGAGAGACTTCAATTATTTTCATTCAACTTGGGTTTGAATCCTCTTAAACACAATTTTTTGGTTTCTCAATATTATTTTTAAATTTTAAATAAATTAAAAGTGCGCTCATAGACAAGGGATCTTCTCTAGCCGTTGTCTTAAGAAAACCATACACGCTCATAGACAAGGGGTATTCTCTGACCGCTGTCTTAAGAAAATAAAAAACACTTGAAGACAACGGTTTTTTTGAAAACCGTTGTCTTAAAAATCCGATACACGCACATACACAACGGTTTTTTAAAAAACCGTTGTCTTTTATGAATAGACAACGGTTTTGCAAAAAACCCGTTGTGTAAGCGTTGCTGTCTATGTCCATTTTTCTTGTAGTGCCAACTTGCACTTTATTATTAAAAGCAATGTCATCAATTATGATGGTTGGCACAATAAAATCAATCGAGACACACTAAGGCCCTTTCATCAGTAAGAATTTGACTCATTATCGGCTAAGGTCTGTCTTTCGTATACGATTATCAACAACCACATATATCTCACATAATGTTACTTTGAATATTGATGAAGTAATTATTGGAATGGTAAAATGACGCGCACACAATTCGCACAATGAACATTGATCGGCATTTCTCAAAGGCACATGAATATTGAGATCGGATGACGATGGGTGTAAATATATTTGTAATCGGCAAAGTTGATATATGGTTTATATTTGTATTGTTTATTGTGTACTATTTTAGTTTTTAGTAAAGAATGGGTAAAATATGGGCTACACTTACTAAGTTGCGCCCACGTGTTAGGGTTTTTTTAATGCTCGCTGGAATTAAGCGCGCAGTCATATACGAGCGACTAGAAGTGCGCAACATTAAATTTGGGCACGCATGCGGGTTAGGCACCGTGCTCGCAAAGACCCATGGTCAAGCGTGCATTGTTTTTAATCCACTACAGGGAGTATATGTAAAAAATGAAAAGACCACAACCATGAAAAACATAAACATAAATGGAGGGAGTGAAACATGTTCAACATTAAAAAAACTGAGAAAATAAACATAAATGTAGGATGATTAATTTGTTCAACATAAAAAGATAAGAAAAAATTGAGACATAAACACAAGCAGCCGCTGATTGTTCAATACAAAAACATCACAAGAGCTGAAATGGGAGGAACATCAACAAGGGGAGGGAGGGAAATACCGGCCCACCATCAGCTTCAAGCATAGCTACTCTCACCAGTTTGAGAGCCACTTGCATCAGGAACTGCACTAGCGTAGTAGCTAGGTGGCTCACTTTGATAGTTTCCACCGCCATCGTCAGATGAGGGCTCAGGCGTCGGAACATAGAATAAAGCACTGTCAGATGCCAGATTAATAACCACATGGAAGAGGTCTCTACGCATTTCCCAATTAACCTCCCCCTCATCCATGTAGTGCTGGATGAATTCGTTATCCTACATGCGCGCGACAATAAGCCTTATGTTGAGTATCAATGTTGGGGAGAAAAAGTATATAATACTGCGATGTTAATATTAAAGATGAACAGTTATTCAACATTAATAAAATAATGGTAAATTACCAGCAACAAGTCAGTCCATCGGGCTCGCAAAGTATTGATATAGTTTAGGCGCTCATGGTACTGCACGTCCGACAGTGACAGTAGGCAATTGAATGCGTTGTACCGGTCGTTCCACTCCCTAACCTTCGCCACATACGCTTCCAGCGGAATATCTACATCATGATATTTTTTCATAATGGCGCGCACTTTCGGCAGGCACTTCTTGTTGGCGTCGTGTTCACCTGGTATCCACTTATGTTTTTTTTTCTCAACTTGCAGCAGGGACAGTACAAAGGCCTTACGGTGGTGCGTCCATGGCCTAACATAGAAGGTGTCAGTCTGATTTATCGTATGGGGCACCATTATTTGTTGAGGGTTATGGGTAAGTTGGTTGCAAGGAGGGTGGTTTGTGAACATTAATTGTCTGACTGCTGATAATTTATATGGAATCTCCTAGTTTTATCATTTTGTGTTACTAAATACTTATAATAATATAAACTTACAGACCTGCTGTTGTAGCTGCTATAGTAAATGGGATTGCTCGCACTTTTGTTGACAACTCAGAAAAAGGCCTGTGCGCTACTCCTCGGAATACGCGTGCAAAGTATCACGCGTGAATAGTAATCCCATGCGCAACAAGATTTTGCTGAGAACGATGCATTGCGTATTGTCAAATCAAGAATAAAATCTTGATATTGTAACTAAGCATATTCTGTAAACATTTACGTCGATTATTTTATTAGTTGAACCGAAAAAATGGCGATAACAGGGAGAATACGCGTTTAAGTTGTGCACCTAGTGATGCCGCGCAATAAACAGTGTGCAAGCTTGACAGTGTTGTTAATGGAATTGGTTACAATCAGTGCAACATCAGAATTCACATGTAATTTAACGCTCTAATACATGAAATCTAGTTTTTTAAGTAAATAAATACATGGCCATAACCCATTTGTGACACCGATGTGGGGTCGATGGTATCACAATCAACGCCGATGCACGATTGATTAACCATGTCTCAATCGGCGAACGTTTGCACACGATTTCTTCTTCATGGGAAAATTCTCCTGAAGCTTCATGTATTCGAAAGGGTACCTTAAGTAATCAACATATGTTGTAAACTTCGCAAAAAATTCGCCGATTAAGTTTGTATTGGGACTGATGTAGTGTCGATGTCAATTCATCCAATACACATGCACTTGGCCGATGAGAGGGTTTATACGTGAACCTCTGCACGCAAGTCCTTGACGCATTATATGAATCACGCAATGGAAAAATGATTTATGTTGATTGTATTTCTCAATGTATTTTCCTAATTAAAACGTGTAAAAAGAATTGAGAAGGACTGAATTGATGACGTAGCACTTCTGTGTAGGGTAATCTGTTGGCTTTTACTTTTCCCAGCTTTAACTTTGCCCACCATGTCGTATATGATTTGTAAGGTGTGGGTTTCGGATATTTAAGCTTAGCATTGCCTTAGAAGAAATCACTCGATAAAAACCCTAAAATGTCGCCACCGCAAGCTGCTTACTTCTATGACTCTCGTTGGAAACAGTGTCTGGAAGCCCTTGTGGTGGATGAACTTCTGAGTTCATTAAGCTTCAACACCAAGTTCACCATCCTGAAGCGTCGGCAAAGTGCCGTGCTCATGGACAAAACCATGTTTGTTAGGGTGTCCGCAACATCGTAGTTATCGTTGACGTCGACCCACCATAGGCTCATATGAAGCATGGAAATGAAAACTATTTCTTCGTATGTGGACCACTCCATTACTGAAGGCTTGGGAATAATTTGATTAAATTATCGAGAATCCGATAAACTAAATATTTGTGCTCGTGTTTGTTAATCTAGAATTTGTGTGTAATCTGCAAATTTGGAGTGGGGGAAATGGTATTAACTTATTAAAAAAAGAGGGGGATAACGCAAGAGCCGCCTTTAATTTGAAACTTCACACCGAATCTCGATCTAACTCCCACCTCCACACCTTGATGTGGACTCCAAGATTCGTGTTTGGATATATATATATATATATATATATATATTAATATAAATACATGCATATTATCTATGGGCATCCCATAAACGTATATAATATGGACCACGTGCATGAAGTTTAGTGCAATGTACGAAATGCCGATACAATATTTTTTTCAATCGATTGAGTGGCGGTTGTAAATAATTAATTTGCCGATACACTTTGCCGATTGTAGAGGCCCTACGCGCAAATTCTGCGGGCCAGTTGTGCGCGCATAAAGATCAATTTAATAACAAAATAATTAATTAAGAGGAACAAATTATACATCATAGAAGCAAGTGGCATGAAGGACTAACCCTTTCAATGACTAGTTAAGTGTAAAACATTTTCCCAAAGCCAAATCCTAAGGTTTTTGCATTGGGGGAATGTTTTCCACTTTTCCAGCGAGCATGGGCACCATCCAAAGTGCTCATTTCTCCTCCTCAATTTCTTCTCCAATCATCACGTACCTCATAGGTGATATCCAGTCATGGAACTTATTGAAAATTGGAGAAGAAAATGAGAAGGAGACGTGAAAAATTCGAGATACAGAATTTTCAATTGTGCACTTGAAGCGGATTTCGTAAACTTCTTCTCCAGTCTCCTGATGCCGAAAGCGTCACACAATCAACAAACCTTGACATGGTGCACTTTCGACATCAAGGAGACCGAAGAAAATATTTACCATGCTTTCAACAGGACGAAAATCGGATAAGATGTTTACGAAGATCGGAATAAGGTTTACAATATAAGCCAAAAGTGAGGAGAAGTGACCAATTTGAAATGATAACAGCTTCAATATGTGCATTTGAACCGGAATTCCTAAACCTCTTCCCCGCTTTCTTTACCCCGAAACCTCGACACAACAAAAGCACCTTGACTTTCAGGCCTTGAATTCAGGATAAAGAAAACGGGTGAAGAAGTTTACAAAGCTCGGAATATGGTTTACTATATGAGGACTCATATTTATGGGTGTTGGGAAGTAATGTTGTATTCCTATCGAAGAATGTGTGGTCAACATATATCACCAACAGCGCCTGGCAACCTACTCTTAGATAAGAGGTAAGAGAAGCAACAATTCGGATTGGACCGCTTTATGTCACATAAAAAACAAACTACATCAAAATGTATACAGTTGTTCTCACTAGTATACATCACTATTGAGCACGTCTTTTAATGTTATCGTACGTGAAGACAAGTAGGGGAAGTGACAGTTCAATGTATGCAGCGATTATGATCATTCATATAACTATTTTTCATATTTTATATAGCAAGAAAAAGAAGGAACTGTATTTTCACCGCATAAAGGAATTATAACCGTTGAAGTCATAAATAGGACATGCAGAGTGCAGAGACCTTGCGCGCATATAATGTGCGCATAGTATATGCACGGCGTCCTGCGTGTGCATTGCTTATCAGCTCGGACAAGCTCAAGGACGATATTTTCAACAACGTCCATTTCGTACATTTGTTTTGGGTATGGGAAATACTTACATGTACTTTAATGCATAAAGTAACTGGCGATAAACTTTTGCGCTCAAACGACTAAGGCTCGATTTTAAATGCTGAATTTGCTGACACACTTTGCATGCTTCAGAAGCCTTGCGCGCACGTGAAGCGCGACTGGTACCTGCGCGGCATTTGTCACAAGAATTACTTCTCCGCGTACCCTGAGTGCGGCTCCCTTATCGGAAACAACGCCCTTTTCATAATTTGTTTTGGATTTTGGGGTAACACTTACAAATCTGCAATATCGATACACTTTTAACTAAATCAATTAAGTTGCAATTGTAAAAACGGACTTCCCTGATACACTTTGCCGAGTGCAGTGGCCATGCGCGCAAATGATACATGAATTATCTATGCGCCTAGTCCTCTGCGCGCATTCTATCTCAGCTCGGAAAGGTGCAACGACAAATATTTTCAACAACGCCCATTTCATACTTTCTTAAAAACACTTTTGAGAAACACTTACATATATTGTAGTGCATATCATGAATGCTGATACACTTGTCTCCTCAAAAGATTTATCCACTACAAGAAAAAGGCCATACACAACACTAAATACACAACGGTAATTTTGAATTACCGTTACATATACAAAAAAGACAATGATTTTTTAAAATACTGTTACATATGTGCGTGCCCCCATTTATAAACATAACGGTAATACAAACACTGTTGTGTATACACTAATTATACGTAACGATAAAAAATTTATCGTTGTATTTAGATTTTTTTTTTCTGAATATTAAAATGAAAATTGAAAATAAAATTAATTCTTCTACACTTATTAAACTTGAAAATATTACAGATCTAGATATCACTTCTATTCCGCGCTCACATTTCAGAAAATTCTCAAAAAAATTGGTGTTGATCCCTTCTACCCGCGTTCTCTCCGGTCGTCGAGTCAATCGTCGGCAGTTTCGCCGGTCGGCATTGTTCTCACCCTCTTCTCTCGCTCAATCCAAACCATTGCTCCTGCTCCATCCTCTTTATGCGCGCGCACCCAGTTGAAATGAAATTGGCCCTAATTCTCTTCTATCCATGAACATTCTTCCCTCGCTCAATGCTAACCATTTCCCCCTCTATTTCTCATTCTGAATCCCCGCTATGTGCGCCCTAGATAAACCTTCTCGCCATTACGTAGCTAGGTCAATCAATGGAGGTCTCGGTGGTATCTGACCCAATCAGCAGTGGTCTCTCGCCGGTATCTGACCCAGTCGTGGTGGTAGTCTATATCTATCTCTTTTTAACCATATTTTGAAATTAGTGTTTTACTTCTATTTCTTGATTCGTGTCTAAAATTTCTAGGATAATAATCCATCTTTGATTCAACTTTATTTTTCTTCTTTGGGTTATCCTATAAATCGTCTTTATAAATTGTTTGGAAGACCTCTTATAATCTGTGATAAAAACAGTAAGTAATTAGGAACTTTTTTGTGAGAATTTATTTTTCTGTTTTTCAGACTAGACATGAGTGTTGATCTCTGCCATATTTATTTGAGCTGCTGCTATCTATTAAGAGCTTATGACTGGCTAGGAATGGGTTTATGACTGGCTTTACGGCTATGTTGTATGCCTTTAGTAGTAGTCAGAACATGATGTGTGGACTTTTTAAGAACCTTACAGGTGATGTTGTGTTAGTATGGTGTATATAAGAGTAATGATTAGAATATGAGGAATGTTTTTTCACATACTATGTAGCTGCTGAGAATGCATCGAATAGTGAACTTGCAAACTTGAATATAGCCTGATTTTCAGTGAATGGAAACGCAATTAAGAAATCGGTTTAAAAAGAGATAAACCAAACAATAAACTCTTGTGTAACTAACTGCATAGTTAGTTAGTTAGTTACCTTCCTTTTGCTATTTGCAGTTTTATCTTTCTTAGTTTACTTTGATTGGAGGCAACTCTCCATCTTTTTTCAGGACCGTCACAAAAGTAAGTGAGATGTTGGGGAATGTAAATACAAGTAGCGCTCTTTCAGCTTTCGAGATAATGGAAGAAAAAAGTAAGCTGATCTATTTAAATATATTTTATTACAAAGTGAGTTTCTGTCTATTATATCTATTGTAAAATAGTTCTTTACTACCAGCTTCCAAAATTTATCAACACAACAATTTCACCTTAACCACCCTGTCTAGCAGTTGAGATAGTATTTGTTAGATGATTTTGAAGTTGTGCTTAATCTGTGGATATTCGATCTTCAAGATCATTATGGCAATTGGAAAGAGCTGAGTCGTAAAATATGTTGTATTTCCAACTTTTTCTTGTGATCGGTTTTTTGACTAGTTGATTTGGAACAAATTTTCGTATTATTTTGGTTCAGAAGCAACCATAAAACTTGCAGAAAGCAATGAACCAACTACATTGTCAACATTCTTGGTATCTTAAACTTCTGGGATTTGTTTTGTAAATTCAATTATCTGCTATCAATTTCCGCATCAGTCTTTGATTCATATGAACAATAGCTCCATTCATTTTTATTGCTCAACAGTTTTGGCAATGGAATCTCAGTCAGAAGTTCTTAATCAACGATCCACTGACGAGCTTGAAGCAAAGGTAGTTAGATCGTAGATGCTATCTTTATATTGTGAAAACCAAAAGATACAACACTTGGGTTGCAAAGCAATGCAGAATGTTTACATAAGGGTTGTGATTGCAGTTTGCATTAGTAGAGACTTCGATAGTTGATAATGACCTCGCGGACCTGAAGAAAGAACTATTTGGAAGCACCAAGGTAACTAACTAACTATGTTCTTGAAAAGACTTACACTAACACGAGCACATTACATCTTGAGTAGAAAAAATTCAAAAATATGTGAGTGCAGTTCTCGCAAAATATAACTCATCTCTTTCTAAACATTTTTTAATAATATTTTTTACTCCTATTTCTTGATTCGTCTGGATTTCTCTGTAACAAACATAGGTTGTGTGTTAGTAGGTTGTGAACCAGAAATTGCATCTGGCCTTCTACCGTTGCCATAGAAAATAGCTCGGTGATTCAAATGTTGTTACGGCCTTAACTACCTTTCTCTTCTTTAGTTCTCTGCCCTAAAAATCTAAGATGTGTTCTTCCTTTTTTCTGGGTGCTTAGACTCACTAAAAATGCTATAATTGTGCCTAAGTTAATGTTGTGTTAAATTGAACCAAGATAAGGGTATGGCTTTTGTGACAGAAATAGGCAAAAGGGAGTTGTGTCAATGGCTTGATTAAAATGAACCTAGA
This sequence comes from Perilla frutescens, assembly GCA_026008535.1. Taxonomy (NCBI): domain Eukaryota; kingdom Viridiplantae; phylum Streptophyta; class Magnoliopsida; order Lamiales; family Lamiaceae; genus Perilla; species Perilla frutescens. The sequence goes on along the minus strand of BRKX01000004.1, from coordinate 58,920,088 downwards.
TAATGAATGGCTTCATAACGATGATCGAAAAAGGGAAGTCGGCTGCTATTGTTAATCGAGCTATTTTTAATATCAATCTTCTCTTGAAATCATTCTGATATGATTTAGATATCGAATGCATTTCTATTAATTCCATTTTTGCTTTCCTGAATTTGTATGAACTTTGCCTGCAAATTTAAGACTCTGGTTTCCCCCATAATTGTTTAAGGAAACTTGGTGGTAGTGATCTATGTTATTTACTTTGTTTGCTATTGCATATTCATATGTTATACTCAGTTCGTGCCTGAAAACATGAGAATTTTAGAGGCCACATATTCTGCAGCTATTAACTTGATGTAAATTATTACCTCATAGAGGCCACATATTCTGCAGCTTCTGAATATATTCAAAATGAGTTGCAATATCACTATGTATAGCTAGTTTGTGTGACTTAATCTCAAGTCAGTACCTTGAGATCACTCCCAGAGTAACCTTCAGTAGCCTCTGTAAGTAAACACCGACCTAATTTATGTGGCTTAATGCAACCTTTACAATTATATTCTGCTTTTAAATTTGATTAAGTCGGCTCATGTTTTGTCTTAATTGCATAGTTAATGATGTGGAATAACAAGGATTTTAATTCTAGAAATCTTGGCTGGAACTTTGTGAATCTCGTTGTGGTTTAGTTATAGACTTATAGCTAAAGCATTTTAGATGAGTATTTTTAGAAAATTTAATTTAAGCTTTTGTATATATCTTTGATTCATAACTGAGTTGGCAAGTTTAATGATATCATGAATCAAATATAATATGAAATTAGTGATATTATAATGATGTTATTTCTAGCTTCTCTCTTCTTCTTCCTTATTCTTTTCTTCTTTTTATTCTTCTTCTTCATATTTGAAACTCATGATATTAAATAATCTCACAAATTTCTTACATTTATTGTATTTATGTGTAGTTTCAAAAGGAGTATTCTGAAGAAATGATCAATGCAATTCGATTGGAATGGGCTAATTTTGTGATTGATCATTTGTAGGATCACCATGCAAGGTATTTTGGATGTTTTAAGTCGGTGTTGGAGCATATTAGGGATGCATTTCTAGATATTGTCATATGAATTTTGATTATTCTAGCTCTTCTACAACTAGCTTCTTCGTATTAAATATTAAAGATGACAATGGTATTTTAGGATCCCACAACATCAAGTAGGCTGATCGGGCTTCTGGTGGGATTTTCGACATCAAACATCTCAAGTTAAATTGTAGCTTGATTATTGATATAACTTTTCCTGCTACTCTTGGTTTTAAGGTTTATCTGTGAGAAATTGCTCATCTTTCTTAACTTAAATTTATTTTTTCTATTATTTACTATTTTCCTTCACACATCGCAGAAATCAGAGAATGGTTGATGATCAGTCAGTCGTATGACGTAAGCACATTTACTATGATTAGCACGGTAGTGAGGCACTGATCTGCAACAACAGTGAAGATGATATGGCGTAATTGGATGGTGATCAGAAACGTGAATTTTCTGAAGGAGATGATCGTCTTATGCGGTCAGTTTTTATAATATATATATAGTGCTTCCAAGAAATTTGATACAGTAGATTGTTAGACTCCATTATGTCTTGCTATTATATTTCTTTAGGTCTTTTAGTTTGTTGTGTTGGCTTTGTTGTCCCTAACTGACCTATTTCATTGATGTCATATCTTTGATTATAACACTTGAGCAATCTACTTTATTTTAAGTATTATATTATGTGTTGCACTGAGTTGAAAAAATCCTTTAAATCAGCTAGAGTTGTACATTATTATACTTAATGTGTACTGTGTAGAGTTTTAATGTTCAAATTTGACTGAGCTGGGTTTTGATAATCACACTGAAATGCCAAGGGTGAAATTATTTCATCCAAAAAATGTGGTCGAAAATAGCTATCTGTTATTGGCTTGAATTTTGTTTCTTTTTATGTTCACCGGCACGTTAACTCTATTGATAATTCGGAAACTATGGTATATTTATTTTGATTTCACAGTGTAGCTTTTCTAGAGAATGGGATAGAGAATGAGTTCTTGATCTGCTGACCCAGTTATACCATGCTTTTAAATTCAATTAAGTTAGCTCATGTTTTGTCTTAATTGCATTGTCTACTGCCATTGATGCACTTACTTTATTGCTTTTGTATGTAGTTTCAGGAAAGATCATATTCTAAAGATGAGATCAATGAAGTTTAGGTGGAATGGGCAAATTGTGTGAATTATCGTTTGTAGGATCAAGGTATTTTGGATTTCTATACAACTAGCTGTGTGTTGGAGCAGATTATCGGGATGCATTGCAATTACTTACAATTATCATTTTTTGGATTTTGATTATAACTCTTCTACAACTAGCTTATTTGTATGGGGATATTAGTAATGACTTTGAATTTTAATGTTTTAGGTCATCCTAACATGTTTTTGGATAGTATTACATCATATTGTATTTTTGGATGATCGATGACCATATTGTATTTTTGGATAATATTTGGTTATATTTTCGATTATTCTTGATTATAATTATAATTTTAATTATTACATTATGATTTATAGGTGACACAAAAATACAACACTAAAAACACCCATTTACAACGGTATATATCGTTGTATATGGTGAAAAAATACAACGATAATCAAATTACACTGTTGTGTAAATGATTTATATACAACGGTAATAAAAAATACTGTTACATATAGTAATAAAATATAACGGTAAATTATGTGTACACAACGGTGATAACCGTTGCGTATGATTATATTATACAACGGTAATAATAGAACAAATCGTTACATATAATCTCTATACACAATGGTAAATTTCATGAGTACAACGGTATTTACCGTTACATATAAGTATCTTATACAATGGTAAATGAAATGTTACCGTTATCTAAAGTACATATTACACAACGGTAATAATAAGAAACAGTTACATATAATGTGAATATACAACGGTATTTACGCAAAAGACAACAGTATATTACCGTTGTGTATTAGGGGAATAGACCACGGAGATTCTCCGTTGTGTAAAAAGAGACTATAGACAACACCATTATATACAACGGTAGTAAAAATGAATAGACCACCGAGATTATCCGTGGTGTATGGCATTTTTTCTTGTAGTGATCGGTGATTTTATAAACTTCATTTGCCGATACACAATCGATATGTATTTCAACTAAAACCGATTTAGTCCCCATGTTAACAACTGTTGCTCTCAATGAATATACAAGTTAATCCAAACGACAAACAATAGTTTAACATAAATGATACAAATCAATGATTACGGACCCTTGTTCGGACATGTTGTCCGAGTATGCCCGGATCCACGGCATATGCCATATCGGTGTGGTCTGCGTGTACGACTGGTACTTGCTGTGACAAATTCATTGCTACCAACCTGCGAACCTTCTGAAATGGGAACATACTCTGTGCATGTGGCACGGTTGTGACTACTTTGTCCGCATCTAGCTCTGACCCGATGATCTCCCGATGATGACCGACTTGCCGATCGGATTCTACTCATATGTAGCCAGCCGGCCTGTCACGGATTAGGTGGTACCGAGACAACCCTACTGGCCAATAGGAGTGGTATATTCCATTTATTTAGATGAGCAACCGACAACACCTCTGTGGAGTACATCTTACTGAGGTTCTCAGTTGTGTAATAGTTGTTCACATATGTATAAGGATGCTGATTTGCTTTACTGTATAACAAACATATCTCGATTAGGTCATCAACATCAAACAAATGAATAAGAATAGCATGGATAGCTCATTTGGTCTGAAATCATGTGCCGAGCAAATGAGATAAAACTTCAAAGTTTAACGACTGACCTTATGGCTGCAGCTGCGTGGGGACAGTGGATGAAATTAAGATCGAATTCGAGACACGAGCATTTTCAAACCGCAAGGTCAACGGTGTAGTGCTTCATCCCGCTTGTAACCTTAAACTTCATGGCATTAATGGGCTGAACAGTCATTGTCTTACCCTGTTCAATCGATTTCGATACCTCACCAACGGCGTACTGCGTCAACGGATGTGTCCTCCTTATAGCATTTTTACGACGCTTGTAAAACCAACAACCAATCAATGTGCATACGCACTCTAAGAGAGTGCATACCGATAACCTTTTCGTCCAACAAAGTCGCCCATTCAAACACTAAGCACAATTAGAGGTCATAAATTCGTAGTGATGGACCGGGGACTTACATCGTGCCCATCGGATTGGATCTGCATCCAATAAACTCTTATATGCTCCGTTCTCTGAGGCAATCGAAATATTCCTCATGTGTTTATCAAATTCTTGAGTACGATAACAATTGGCTGCTTTTTGGAACATGTCTACTACATTGGCGCCCCACCTCTTTATGTTGTTCTATAAATGTTATTATGTTATACACAAATTCCATGTGCTATTCCTGGATACACCTCTGCAACAGCATTCTTTATGCTCCTGTGCTGATCTAAAACGAACAACAGGTCGTCAGGGTAGCCATATGTCCTCCTAAGTTGTCGCAAAAACTAAGTCCAAGCTGCATCATTCTCTTTGTCGCCAATTCCAACTGCGAGCAGATAAATTTGTTCATTCCCATCCTTTGTCGCAGCGACAAACATAATCGCTTTGTACTTCCCTTTCAAGTGCGTACCATCCACAACAATCACAGGACGGTCATAAGATGAGAAGCCACTTATTGATGCAGTGAGGGCCATGTACACGTACTCAAACTGACCTACTGCATCTGTTTGCAACTCTACAACTGAGCCGGGATTAGACTGCTGCAGCATATACAAGTATGATGGCAGTAGCTTGAAAGACTTATCACTATCACCGTATATCATTCTTATTACATGATTTCTCCCTGCTAGAGCTCGGGTATAATCTACCCAAACACCGAACTCCCTCTGCAATTTCATCTGCATTTCCTTCGATTTTAGGACTTTCCCCTCATCCAGTATGCTCCAATAATTTTAAATACAATCATACGTTGTCCATTGTTGCAGAAATCCTCCTGGGATGAATGAGGAACATCCCATTGGAAAACCCTCCACTGTTCACCTTGAGCTGAAGCACACATTGAGAACGTGCAACGCTCTTTGTGTCTGCAATTAACAGAAAACTGAGTCTTCGAGGAACGCTCAATCCTGTACTCCACACGATTCAGGAGATGATACAATCCCAAAGAAGTGATCATTGAATCTTTACTGGAAAAGGTAGCGCCTAAACACAATGTATCACGAGTATTAACACTCGAATCGATACCCAAATCATTCAAAGGGAGCGCTGCTTGATATAATGCCCCTGGGATGATCCACTGCCATCCATGTCCGCACGATACTTCGAAAGCATAATCTTGCACATCCTCTGTTTCACATCTGGAAACACTTGGTGGTGCGGGCGTACAGTGCATTCCACAACGACCGTCAAGGTCATCAACCTCTTCATCGGCATGTACTTCTTCCCCATCCTCATCATAATATGTTTCATCATTTCCCTGATCATACGTTCTGCAACGCTCCTCAGCGCTGAAATTATCATCGTTGCTGTGGACACTGGTCTCATCGTTCACATCATCATCATCATCATCATCATCATCATCATCAAGTGTCACATTACCCTCTTCAACACCAATAGTATCATCAGCATAGCAAAAATTTTCAACTCGGTGAACTATATCGGCCTCAGCTCATCTATTAAATGGATTATCATGTGCGTATGTTTGTAGATAAACATTTTGAGAATTTAATAAACCCACAAAACTATTATGGGATGGGATAGTAAATCGGTGCTGAGCTTGTGTAGGTGCTGCCTTATCAAAGGTTTCAACGTATAATCTCAAAAACAGAAGAACACTGTTAGCATGATCCAAGCCTGAATCATTTTTTATCCTAAATCGAATCATTTTACCATCGGCAGATAACATCAGAGTAGAAATAGCATACTTATAAAGGTTTGGATCTTCACCGACAATTCCAACAGCTTCGTCAAATAAGTGAGAGTACGTCATACCACCCGATGGAACGTGGACATATTCTTCAATCCCATTTATGTAAGTGTTGTCTCTCCAAAACCCTCCATGATGTAAAATAATGTTTCTGTCAGTCATCTGCACGCCAACAAATACAAATATATATAAATATTCCTTAATCAATTTAACGTAAAAATGTGGCCTCCATGTTTGCAAATGTCAATTCAACAGTCGCAAAATATGTTTTCAGGTGTATGTTTAACAATTTTAATGGGTTCATATTGATGTCGATACACATTACATTCAAACTGAAGCAATGGTGATGTTGTACACATGTATGCCGATAATGTTGTTGATGTCAATTAAAGAATCGAAGAGGCGAGCGTGAGAGCATAAATTAGATGAAAAAAATTTGACTTTCAACCTATTTGCGGATTTTGAAGGCCAATACGTAGAAGTCGAAACACATTCTATACAAACCGAAGTAATGGCGACGTTGCACATATATCGGCAGATAATTTAGGGCCGAACACACATAAACTGCGTGGAATCGATGCGCGCATGTTACATACACGCATCATGGTGAAGGCCCTGCAAGCACGCCCGTCCTCTGAGGCGCGCAAGCCCGAGGAACAGTCGGAATGTACATGCCACGGAGTCCACTATGCGTGCGGCATATTGCGCGTTTTATGAAGCGCGCTTGAACAATCGCGCAACTATGCCGCCATGCCACTCATTGTGCGCAAACTCAACTGTGCGCGTGATTTCACGCGTAATTAAGAACAACCCGATGCACAATTAAGAACATTACTTTTTCCAGGGCTTCGATTCAGTACGAAATTGTGAATGAGGGAAGAACAATACCTTTCAAATTACACGTTAGAAAATTGAAGTTCACGTAAGTCCACTTTGCAATTTAGTGTCGACTTCTTCTTGTCGATGCTCTTGTGTCAATAAGAGAGAAATCGCTCCAAGTTGTGTACATCTTCGTCTGCGACAGCGGGAAAAATTCTCTCAAACTTCCGTTCGTGTGCGTCTTCGTCTTGCCTCGATCAAAAAACCCATTCAAAGTTTTGGGAAAAGTTATGGAGGCAGGGAATTTTTGAGATTTGGGGGAAATTTCATTTCAAAAATTATGTTATATTCGTATATATATTTTCAGGACAGAAGGGCATTTTGGTCCAAAGTGGCTAAAAAAAATATGTTTAAAACTTACTGGCTAAAACAAATCTTTTAAAAGTTTAAGTGGCTAAAATAGTATTTCCTCCATTTTTTTATATTTCATTCGAAAATTAATTATCGAGTGCAATATACGATCCATCGAATATAAATAATTAAATTAACTCACTTTATTTTTATGGTTCACTAATTCAATTTTAAGGTATGTATCTATTTCGAAACAATTCATTACACGTGAGACATCGACTATTCAATTTTAGGGTTCAAATTCCATTTAAGGGTATATATTTTTTAGGAAAAAAAAACTAAAAAAATTAGAAAAAAAATGTAGCGTGGTGCGCACACACCCCTCGCATGGTGATGGTCCTAGAAGAGACCCCCTTTCAAGTTTGTCACTACACGACAAGTGAAATCTCTAATTCATCCTTTCAAGTGTTTGAAGATCGTGAGAGAACAAGTGTTTAATCGACTGTGGATCAAATATTGGAAATCTACCTTAAACGATGTAGTTTAATTATAACTACTCAATGACAAACTGAATGATGTTGTTTAAGTAGCTAAAAATACTATACACGTGAATTAAAATATCGGTACATATGATGGATCCCGCCGGAAAAATATTAGGACTAAAAATTGCAAAATTGTTAAAGATTGCGTGTTCAATTGTAAACTTTTAAAAAGTTGTGCGAAAATGATGAAATTATGTAAATGTTGTGTGAATGCTGCAATTAACCTTATGCACGTGGATTAATAATCGACCACGTCAGACAGGTCTCGCCGGAAAAAGAATAGGGATTTTATAATTGCAAAAATGTTAAAGATCGTGTGTGTTTTTTTAACTCACACACCCGATCTGTGGTATTGAGGAAATTCGAATTCGTGATCTTTGATTTTCAAACAACCTCACTCCACCACTAGACTATCCTCATCGAGACGTTAAAGGCCGTGTGTTTAATCGCAAACTTGTAAACGTTATGCGAAAATTTACAAAATAGTGTAAATGTGTAAAATCCTGTAATTAACCCAAGAAAAAAAATGACACGGTCCACATTAATATATTGGACTAAACAACTAGTCACATTATATTTCAAATATCGAAAATTTACTCTAGTGTTATATTTTCTTAATCAACACCCCTTACATCTCACAACTTAGGTCATTTTCAACAGCTGCGGTAAACGTAAAAATGAGCTCCAAGAGCCACCATAAATGTTGGTGTTGTAACATAAAAATTTGTATTTAATTTGGTAAAACACAAAATGTGTACAATTCAGATGATTTCGGATCAAAATAAATTTATACGGATCCAATCTCCATTTTTTCTCTGATTCTTCTCTTCAAAGTTTGATCTTCAAACGGTCTTTGAAACCTTCAGAGTAAATTTGTGTCTTTGATTTTCTCGGACTTGTTGTTTGAACTTGACCTTTGAAGTTTTCGGGGAAGATTTGTATCCTCGATCTTCTTTGACTTGGTCTTTAGTCTTGATAACGTTAACTCGGAGGGCTGACGCCTTGTTTCCGGATTAAACGCCAATTTCGGGATGAATTTGATGAAGAATGCCTTTGACTGTCTTACTTATGGATCAAACGCCGTCTTCGGGATGAATTTGGTGAAGAACGCCTTGAATATTTGAGAGAATTTCAATTATGGAATTTCTTCTCAAATTCTTGAACTCTTCAAATGACTTCTGGTGTGATTTTCGACTGATATAGAGACCCCTATTTATAGTTGTGGGGAGAGAGATCTAGGGCTGACATGGCACTATCTCATTGGCTATTGAAAATTGATATATATCTTTTGAAAGATATTTACTTGTTGCCAAAGACTCTTGATGTTTATCATATAATAATATCTTTATTATTATTTAAATATTCTATTTAATTTTGGATTTCATAAGATTCCAAAACTAAATAAATATATAAAAAATTAATAAAAATATTATATATAATATTGTTAATTTTCGCCTCCTACGAGTGTATTATCCAACTTTGAACCGCAGATAAATCAATATTGTTCATATGTTGTATAATTTATTTATTTTTCTTTTTTAATAAGTTAATACATATTTTTCCTTTCTTTTAATTTTTCCTTCTCGTTACTTTTTCAAATTTATTTTAATAGTTAAAACAAATAATTATTTATTCTTTTTTTTTTCCTTTTAAATGTTGAGATGACCTTAGAAACCCTAACCAAATTCAAAGCCCACAATATATATTCCCACCACCCACAATCGATCATGCTAAAATGAAAGAAAAAATAACACGATTCACATCAACATACTTGACTAAACAGCTAGTCACATACTCACATTATATTTCAGACACTGAAAATGTACTCTGATGGTAGGTAGTTTTTATTAAAAAATTGGATAATTGTCAAATAAATAACTACATTTCTATCATTTTGTAAATTAGACACTACATTTAAAAAATTAAACTTAGTCAATTACAACATCACATTTTAATTTGAATGAGATTAAGCATCCCCAATTTTTCTATCTGATTAAATATGATGTGTTCAGTTTGTAAACCATTATTTTGGCAGTCACGTTGGCACACACGTGTAACAAATGACGTCGTTTTTATTATATTTTTCAATATATTTTCTCTTGTAGAAATAAAAAATTATATAAAAATGATTTTCTCAACTAGAAAAAAAAAAGAGCTAGAAAATAACAAAACCAACGTCATTTGTTACACGTGTGTACTGATGCGGCTGCCGACGCGACTTATAGACTGAATATGTCGAACTTAATTGACAAGAAAAAATGGGAATGTCTAATCTCATCTAAATAAAAATGTGGTATTGTAATTGATTAAATTTAAATGTATTATTTAATTGTGTAAATCTATAAATATAGACAAAAAAAAAGTAAAAAAGGGAAAAAAAGGCAACATATAAGGGTGTAGTAGTTTCATGGACAATTTGGAGTTATGACACACTTGGCCCCACACCCAATGATTGGGGAAATGTACTTTTTATGTTTTTTTCAGAACTAAACATTAAATACACCCTAAACCCTAAAGTTTAAAAACCCTAACATATACAAACCCTAACATATAAAAATAAATACATGATCGATCCCTACCAGTTTTTTGTAGACAATTTATTTTTAAAATTAATAATAATGAATAACGATAAGGATAACGAAATTAATAGTAATGATAATAACGAAATTAATAGTAATGATAATAACGAAATTAATAGTAATGATAATAATAATAAGAATAACGAAAGTAATAATAATAAGAATAACGAAAATAATAATAATAATAATAATAATAATAATAATAATAATAATAATAATAATAATAAGAATAACGATAGAAATTAATAGTAATGATAAGAATAACGAAAGTAATAATAATAAAAATAACGAAATATATATATTGATAATAACGAAAGTAATAATAATAAGAATAACGAAATAATGATAATAAGAATAATGAAAGTAATAACGATAAGAATAACGAAATAACGAAAGTAATATATCATTATATATTGATAATAACGAAAGTATAATAATAAGAATAACGAAATATATATATTGATAATAACGAAAGTAATAATAATAAGAATAACGAAATAATGATAATAAGAATAACGAAAGTAATAACGATAAGAATAACGAAAATTTATCAATGTATAACGAAAACTTATCAATATATAACGAAAACATATAACGAAAATTTATCAATATATAACGAAAACTTATGACGAAACATTTATAACGTTATGCATCAATGCATTATTCTGTCATTTCTGTGTGGTCAACATGAGGTAGGTAAAATGCATAAATATTTGTATTTGCATAGGTAGGTATTAGTTGGCCCAAATTAAATGAAATTTAATGCATTTAATTTTGTGTAAGAGAGGTTGGTGTCATTCTCCTATATTTACACTACACCGATGCATCAATTCAACCCACACCCAAATAGAAGAAATAGTTCGAGAGTTTGGTGAAGAAAATCTCTGAATTCACATAAAAAATGAATGTTTGATCGTGCAAGCGAGAAGATCATCATCATCAACAAAACATCAACATCGGTGAAATTTCGCGGAAAAATTCTCCAAAATTGAAAGGTACGTTTCAAGTCTTGTTACGTTCCTTACTTAGAAACTTGTTTTAGGTTTTATTTAGCCAAAATTATGTTCCTGCAATTAGGCTATAACAAAGGCATAACGATAAAGTATAATGATAGTTTTAATTTTCTTGTCGTTATGGTTAGTTTCAATTATTGTTAAAGTATAACCCTAGTTTTAATTTAATTTTCGTTATTGTCCAATTGAATTGTCGTTATGGTTAAATAATTTTTTTCGTTATGGTTAGTTAATGTTGAAATTTAATTTGTGTTAATGGTTATCGTTAGGGTTAGTTAATGGTTAAATTTAATTATCGTTATGGCTAAATAGAAATATCATAAGGATTAGTTAATGGTTTAGTAGAATTATCGTTATGGTTAAATTTAAATTTTCGTTATGTTTAAATTTAAGTTTCGTTATTCTTAAAATTTTTATTTTCGTTATGGTGGAATTTAAATTTTCGTTATTCTTAAAATGTCATTTTCGTTATTGTGTAATTTAAATTTTCGTTATTGTTAAAACTAAACTTTCGTTATTGTTTAATTTGAGTATTTCTTATGTTAAAAAAAATTTCATTATGGTTAATTGTTGTATTTAAATTTTGTGAAGATATTATTAATTTAAAGTTTCGTTATTTTTAAAACTAAACTTTCGTTATTGTTTAATTTAAAGTTTCGTGTGGTGTTAAACTTTAATTTTCGTTATTGTTAAATTTAAAGTTTCTTTATGTTTAGAAATTAACTTTCGTTATGGTTAAATTTAAATTTTCGTTATGTTTAAATTTAAGTTTCGTTATTCTTAAAATTTTTATTTTCGTTATGGTGGAATTTAAATTTTTGTTATTCTTCAAATGTCATTTTCGTTATTGTGTAATTTAAATTTTCGTTATTGTTAAAACTAAACTTTCGTTATTGTTTAATTTGAGTATTCCTTATGTTAAAAAAAATTTCATTATGGTTAATTGTTGTATTTAAATTTTGTGAAGATATTATTAATTTAAAGTTTCGTTATTTTTAAAACTAAACTTTCGTTATTGTTTAATTTAAAGTTTCGTGTGGTGTTGAAATTTAATTTTCGTTATCGTTAAATTTAAAGTTTCTTTATGTTTAGAAATTAACTTTCGTTATTGTTAAATAAAAATTTCGTTATGTTAATAATAAATTTTCGTTATTGTATAAATTCAATGTTAGCTATGGCTAAATTTATATTTCGTTAGGTATAAAATTAATTTTTGTTCTGTATCGTTATGCTTATTTTTAAATTTGTTTTAGGGCAGATGGTTAGACGTCGTATTATTGTACGACATAGTGGCCGATGGGATAGAGCTCAGTACGTAGATGGTGTGGAGGAGTTGATCATCATGTCATCGGATGATTTATGTTTTAGGTCACTGATCAGAGAGATACATGAGTTATTGGAGACCGATCCCACATGTGTCGAGTACCAGTTATCATGGATGTCGAGCACCAGTAGTGGTAGACAGATCAAGACAAGACTGAAAGATGATGCTGGTTTGCTAGACTTGCTCCATGAGTAGAGTCAAGAGATGGTTGTGTATGTTGTTCAGAGAGGTTGCAGCAGCTCAAGGGTCATCCCTGACACCGAGCTTGAGTACAGAGAAGCGGTCAGAGAGGAGGTTCGTGATGATACGCAACACTATGAGGCTCCAGAGCACAATTTTGACGACGATGCATTCCCGCATGAAGGAGGAGAAGAAGAAGAAGAAGAAATTCCTACTACAGATGAAGAAGCGGAGGAGAATGTGAGAACGGACTTGCTCGAATCAGTGTTCACAGAGTTCACGGGATGGATTCGTTCTACAGGGGGTACGGGACGATTGATAGGCATGACCGGAGGAGCATCATCGTCGAACACTAGGGCTGAGGATGTATCTGAGAGGGGTGGGAGCAATTGGCTTGTTCCACTTGCGAATATTGACGTTGCAGGCCCACTGAGTTGGGACGAGCCTTCAGCAGCCAATACGGATGAACTTCAGAAGGGTGCGATTTTCCGCACCAAGGATGATTTGGCCCTGGCCGTGGGACTGTATCACATGCAGACTAGAGTGGAGTATGCCGTGTATCCATCGAACAAGACACGGCTGGTCTACATGTGCAAGCATGGCAGGGAGTGCCCGTTCAAGCTGTGTGCCGTTGTGGATGGGGTTGTTTGGAGAATCTACAAGTTTGGCGGCACTCACACTTGCCACATGGATATGAGTCGAGTTGCCCCACGACAGGTGCCTGCACGGGTGATTGCAAAGTATTTTACACGTAAACTGGTCGATGATGGGGTTGTTCTGAAGCCCAAAGAGATGGTCTCCGAGCTTCTACGTGAGTACGGGATCCAGATTGATTACAGTTTCGCTCTGCGCTCGAGGAACATTGCAATTGAGATGATCTATGGGGACTTTCATAAGTCCTATGCGCAATTGCCCGCATTTCTACACATGTTTCAGCTACGCAATCCCGGGACATTGTACGAGTTTCAGACGAACACCGTACATGAGCTGAAGTATACATTTTTGGCACTCGGACCGTGTATCAGTGCCTTTCATGCGGGTGCAAGACCAGTGGTCGTGATTGATGGGACACACTTGAAGGGGAAGAACAAGGGGATTTTGTTTGTTGTTGTGACGAAGGACGGCAATGAACAGGTGTTACCTATTGCAGTTGGTATCGGTCCGATCGAGAATGATGACACTTGGATCTGGTTCCTGAATCGATTGCATATCACTTTAGGTGAGATAGAAGACCTCCTGATCGTGTCCGACCAGCACAAGAGCATTAAGAATGCTGTCGCGGCTGTTTTTCCAAGAGCGACACACGGATTGTGCTATTATCATCTACAGACCAAGATGGCAAAGCGCGGGTCCAATGTTATTGGGTTGTTTAAGGAGGCTGCATATGCATATCGGACAGATGTATTCCAGAGGCACTTGTCAGCATTGGAAATGCTGAGTAGACCAGCATATGAGAAGCTTTGTAATATTGGTCCGTAGCATTGGTCCCGATCGCAGTGTCCCGTACGGCGTTTTGGATTCATGACATCTAATGCGGCTGAGTCACTCAATGTCCGTCTACTATGGGCTAGGAGACTGCCTATTTGCTCAATGCTTGAGTCGTTCAGGAAAATTGTGGAAGAGTGGTTTGTTGAGCATCGGGCTGCAGCGCAGACGTGGGATCACGTGTTGACACAGCCCATTGTGGACAAGTTATCTAAGAATGTCGAGCAAGGACGATGTTTTTCCGTTCGATGCACGACCTTAGCACACCTGTGGAAAGTAGAGGTGGGCATGAAGTCTTTTATGGTCGATCTTCATCATCGGACCTGCGATTGTCGTGAGTTCGAGTTGGATTTGATCCCATGTAGCCACGCTGCAACAGCGATCAGGTACATACTTGTTTAAATTTTTTAACACTATCATTGTTGTGAGTAATCATGTTTTTTAACTATAATTCGTGTTCACACGTAGATTCTCCGGTGGAAACATATACGAGTTTGTGGATAGATGCTACAAGACGGAGACAATTGCCAGCATGTACGACTCAGTCATCATGGGCTTACCCAGTCAAGAAGATTGGATTGTCCCGCCTGACGGTTGTCCACTTGTGCGCGCTCCTGTGATAACAAAACAGGTCGGTCGTCCTCGAATGTCTAGAGCTCGGGGGGGTGCTGAGGCGTCATCCAGTCAGCGGAGGCATATCTGCACTAGATGTCATGTCTCGGGCCATAACAGACGCGTATGCACAGCCCCGGTGCCCATTGTCGGTGTGGACTTAAATGTACCTCCAGAGAGCGCGCCACCGGAGTCTGCACGTAGAAGAGCACCTAAGAAGTGTGGTATTTGTGGTGAGACGTCTCATACCCATCCCAGGTGTCCGAGTAGACAGACGGAGGACCTAGATTGATCATGTCTACATTATTGTCGTTGGCTTGCAGTGATAATATGGTTTATCTCGACTTTGGTTGTATTTGTTTAAAATGATAATGATGTCTACTTTGGTTTTATTTGTTTAAAAATCATGTAGTCAACAAACATATTTGAATAAAATGAACGAGCAATGTCAAATGCAATACATACATGAAAGACGTCAAGTACAATACATATATAACATCATAAGTCACTCTAGACGGCCAAAGCTAAGTGAGAAGATCCTCTTTGCTACAGAAAGCCGATATCTCTGAATATCATATGTACTGACATCAAGATCAGGAGTGCCAAACAACAAACGATCCACATACATCATAGCATAAACACCACAACTGATGCTGTCGAACTGCGCAAACTGCTCTTGGATAGTCTTGTCCAGTGTCATGGCTAAGAGATGTGTATCTGGCCTATGCCGACCTCTCCAAAAACCAGCGCTCCACATGACGCGTGGCAGTAGACGTAGGAGCGGTAGCAGCTCTCGATCACGTCTCTGATCCAGCTCTCTGTTCTCCGGGAGGTGCATCTGGAACAATAACGAGTCATACAACTCGACCCTCCACGTCTCGAAACAGATACGTACAGTGACCCAGTTAGCATTTCCAATATTGCATATCATGATCGCCTACATAAATGATAATGATTAACGGATGAATATAAAAAAATCATCATAGATAGTATGATAAGTGTACTTGAAAGATCACTTACATAAGTTGCTCTCGTCCACGGGACCTCCTGGACGCCACCCTTGCCTCTGATTACATCCAGTAAGACCTCTGGAGGATCCCAGTGTAGATATCTGTCCTCACCATACTCCTCCTCACAGTGAGGATCTCTTGGATGAAGCTTCTGCCATGCTGACTGTAGCTGAACCTGAAAAAAACACATGAACAAATCAAGCTTCGACACAAAGAGATAATGAAATACAAAAAAAGAAAAGAATGTATCTTGAACTTACAAAAAAATATGGAGAGCAAATCACAACATCGCTCCTGTGCCTTCTGAAAAGTCATCGCTTCACCTCAAACAAGAAATGTGCAACCATCTCATAATCAACGAGCTCATTAACATCCTCCATACGCTCAAAAAATGTCTGCCAGAGTATGCCAGCGGTGGGAATAACCTGGATATTCACCCCATGACCCTTCCTCCTGAATTCCGTGTATCCAAACTCTACCCTACGCGCTTCATCCGCCTCCAGTAAGTCAAATACCGTCGAACGCGTGGCAGACGAGGGGCCAACAGATGACGACTGGGTAGACGACGGGCCTGGAGATGACTGCGCGTCTGACGAAGGGCGCGAAGAAGATCGACCCGCAGATGATTTGCCTCTGGCTTTCCCCCCTCTCATACGGGGGGACATATGAGGTGTTGTGGGGCCCCTGGGTGGTGTGGGGTCTCTGGGAGGTGGTGTGGGGTCTCTAGGAGGTGTGGGACCCCTGGGAGGTGGTGTGGGGTCTCTGGGCACCGGTGTGGGCCCTCTGGGTGGTGTGGGCGACCTGCGTAGCCGACCCATAACAAGGTCTTCCAACCGCCCCATCCGATCAGATAAGCATTCAATCATCCCTCTGATACTGTTCTCCATCTGTCTGAAATTATTCTCCATCTGACCCATAATGCGGGCTTCTGAGGCAGCAACGACGTCGATAACACGATCGAACCAACCAGGACGTGGACCGGGCTCTCCACGGCTCCCCTCATGGCTCCTCCTCGGGCGCTTACTGCCTGTCGGTCGAGGAGGGCTCTCACTGCGGTCCGGTCCCTGCTCCGAGGGTCCAGATCCCTCATCCGGCTCGTCTATCAAACGGTGCGTCGTCTATGGAGCCTGCTGCTGTGCAGTACGGGCACTCCTACGATGTGGTGCTGGGTTGACGACGTCAGAGATCCCCTTGCATGTCCCCGGGACCACACGACGGGCAACCCAAGTCAGCAACTTCTTCTTGGAGACCTTTCGAGGTACCACGTACCTCACACCCAACAAACTATCTCCGTCCAAGCTCTGAACATATGGGGTCAGGAGCTCCGCTGCTGATGGCACCATCGGCTGGACATCCATCTGCACCAATAACGAACACCATGTTAACATTAACCAATATTACTTCAATTTAATAATTAAAATTATTTATATAAAAAAGGTTGTCTGTCTATCAAAAAAATATGGAGAAGTCGATGCTCGGGGCTATGAATGACCACCTCAATAAGCGAGGTGTGGTCATCTGACCTCCAGGGACGCCCAAATGACAGACAATCTCGGGGAAAACCTCACAGGCCCATGCCTGTTTTAAAACATAGAATATCATGTAAGTATAATATCAAATCACTAAAACATAGATTTTTCATGATAAATTCGACTAATTACCTGAAATGCCCAAACAGGTCCATACCAATGATACGCTCCGTCTCCCTGTGGGCCCATATCCCGTCGAGCTCTAGGGAGAATGCTGACAAAGTGCATCAGCATCTGAAATGTGTACCCCCCCATGGAAAAGAATTCCACACATCAGCATCCTCCACCAGGGCCCACACCCAGTCATCGATCGTACGTCCAGGGTCCTGGCAAAATAACATCCGGTACACGATCAGGATGTTCGCAATCTTCACGTAATCTGGAGGGTGATTGGCTAGACGCATCGTCGTGAACTTCTCATACATCTGTGCAATTGTCATCTTCTTCCCTTCAAATAGCCGGTGATAGATGCCCCTGGCCGGAATCACATGAGCCGCATTCGGATCGAAACTGGACGGCCCGAACCGCAAGCCCGACACCAGTGCGAACTTTGAGGGCCCAAAGTGTAGTGTCGTGCCACTCACATGGAACCAACACTCTCTACCCTCGCGTGCAGGATCCTGGACACGCACTTCGCGACAAATCAATGCATGCAGCGCCTTCCGGGCTATGTTACCCCCCCTAAAGTCCACGAAGTGTCCTAAGCATCCAGATCTGAACGTCTGGATCGTATCCTCACCGCCGAAATGCTGTAACACCTCCCTAATCTTGTCTACTAACTCCATCTTCACGTACATATTCACAGTCGGCTTGAACCTCTGGAGGGGGCGTCTAATCCACTCGATCTAAATTTCACAATAGAAAATTAGACGAATATTTTTATTATTATTAGATAATTGTTGTTGTTGTTATTATTAGATTATTATTATTATTATTATTATTATTATTATTATTATTATTAAAAAGTATTATTATTTATATTAATTTTTCTTTTACTTCTATTTTTTACTAATATTATTATTTGGACTACGGTTATCGTTAATGATTACTTTTAATTAATTTAAATTAAATTTCAAAGGCCATAACGATTATTTAAATTTTATTATTATAAAATTATTACTATTTATATTAATTGTTTTTTTATTTTATTTTTTTACTAATAGTATTATTTAGACTATTATTATTATTATTAATAAAAAAGAATTATTATTTATATTATATGTTTTTGTTATTTTTAGTTTTTACTAATAATATTAATTAGACGAATATTATTATTATTATTAGATTATTGTTGTTGTTGTTATTATTATTAGATTATTATTATTATTATTATTATTATTATTATTATTATTATTATTATTATTATTATTATGTATATTAATTGTTTTTTTTACATTTATTTTTTACTAATAGTATTATTTGGACTACGGTTATCGTTAATGATTACTTTTAATTAATTAAAATTAAATGTAAAAGGCCATAACGATTTATTAAAATTTGGTTAACGATTTAGTAAAATTTGGCATGACGATTTGAACTAAAAGGCCATAACGATTTATTTAAATTTGCTTAACGATGAATTAAAAAATACATAACGATTAATGTTTAACCTCCATAACGATTTCATCAAATAAGCATAATGATTTATTAAATTTGACATGACGATTAATTAACAAAAAAATTAGCATAACGATTTATCACTAAAAAAATAAGCATAACGATTTATTAAATTTGGCATAACGATTTCATATCAAATTAGCATAACGATTAATTAACAAAAAAATTAGGCCATAACGATTTGAACTAAAAAGGTCATAACGATTGATAAAAATTAGCATAACGATTGATTAAATCAAGCCATAACGATTAGTTAAAAAAACAATACTATTAATTACAAAATACATAACAATTAATAAAATATGCTGTAACGATTAATTCTTCTCTCTTTCGTTATGCATTCAAACTAATGATTTATTAAATTAGCATAACGATTAATTAATAAAAAAATTAGGCCATAACGATTTGAACTAAAAAGGTCATAACGATTGATAAAATTAGCATAACGATTGATTAAATCAAGCCATAACGATTAGTTAAAAAAACCATACTATTAATTACAAAATACATAACGATTAATAAAATATGTCGTAACGATTAATTCTTCTCTCTTTCGTTATGCATTCAAACTAACGATTTATTAAATTAGCATAACGATTAATTAACAAAAAAATTAGGCCATAACGATTTGAACTAAAAAGGCCATAACGATTGATAAAATTAGCATAACGATTGATTAAATCAAGCCATAATGATTAGTTAAAAAAACCATACTATTAATTACAAAATACATAACGATTAATAAAATATGCCATAACGATTAATTCTACTCTCCTTCGTTATGCCTTCAAACTAACGATTTATTAAATTAGCATAACGATTAATTAACAAAAAAATTAGGCCATAACGATTTGAACTAAAAAGGCCATAACGATTGATAAAATTAGCATAACGATTGATTAAATCAAGCCATAACGATTAGTTAAAAAAACCATACTATTAATTACAAAATACATAACGATTAATAAAATATGCCGTAATGATTAATTCTACTCTCTTTCGTTATGCATTCAAACTAACGATTTATTAAATTAGCATAACGATTAATTAACAAAAAAATTAGGCCATAACGATTTGAACTAAAAAGGCCATAACAATTGATAAAATTAGCATAACGATTGATTAAATCAAGCCATAACGATTAGTTAAAAAAACCATACTATTAATTACAAAATACATAACGATTAATAAAATATGCCGTAACGATTAATTCTTCTCTCTTTCGTTATGCATTCAAACTGTATCGCTTAACATCTAAGAACTATCATCACACCAGATCTCAAAATATAACATAAAAATTTCACAAAAAACATGCTTTTAAGCATCCCAGCATAATTATCTTACATTAATCAAAAAGAGCAAATCGTTAAGCATAACGAAAAATATAACCTCGGCCGAACCCGTCAAAATTTCTCCTACATCCTCCATCGTTCGACGTCAATGGGCTGCCCACCTAGTTCTCTGAGAGACGACGAAGCGTGAGGGTGAAGAAAATTGCAACTCCTATGGCGTGAAGGGAGCAGATTTGATTTTTTTTTATTTTTTTTTTGTTATCGTTAGAGAGAGAGAGAGAGGGGAACGAAATAATTTTAGGTTTATTAAAATTTAGAATCCAGACATTTCCCCAAATGGAATAAAAATCTGGAATGGACGTGGCACTATTTCAGTCCAGCTCTTCAAATTAAGTCCACGAATACAGAAATCATCTCCACCACCCAATCACAACTTCTCACACTCACCGCAGCAATGGCGTCGGTGCTTCACCCACCGCTTCCTCTCTCTCACCATCGCACTTCTTCATCGATATCTGCTTCAACTTCTGTTACCAATTTTCCCCCAACTCACAAATTTCCTCATTCCTCAACGCTTCACCGCCGGAGTAGCTGTGATTTCAAGAATGATGCCATCTGCCGATCGTCTTCCGGTGAAGTCACGTTCATTGAGCCCCCTCAATCTCCACCGTCCGCAGATGATCTCATTGGGTCCCTCAAGATCAAATTATTGGTCTCAATTCTAATTCTTGATTCTATTTCTCTTGTTATGCTTTTGCTCTTCATTTCTGCTTCTTGATTAATTCTTGAGATTTAATGGAATTTCTAGCATTATTTTTATTTCCGAATCACGATTTGCAGATATATTTATGTTGTGGGTCATTCTTGAATTATGTGAAATTATATATTAGGAAGTTATGTGGTTTTTAGGTGATCTATATGTAGATATTATGCTCATGAATGCTCGGATTTTTTGTGATAAAGTTTCAATCATATAGAGATGAAATAATTATTAGGGATATTTGGTTATTATTAGATGTCAAGATCTAATTTTTAGATTTTTTTATAGTTGTATAATTTAGTCATTCAACGAGTAGAAGAAATATGTCCTTGTTAAATCGATATAGTCAGTGTTATTGCGTGATCAGGCAAGAACAAGTTAGAAAATTCAACTTCTAGGTTTTGGTAGAAATAGGCCAAGCTTGGAAATTATCGGAAAAGCTCTTAGTTGATTCTGATTCTTGTATTCTAATGAACAAAGCGAGTCGCGTAATCATGCTGTTGAGACAAGACTGAAGGATTTCTTAAACATTTTGCTCTTAGCTATTGTAGCATGTTGGGCTGCATTTGTATTCTATAGTGCATAAGGAAATATGTAGACTATCTTAGTGACTTATGAGGAATGACAACTTGATTTGGGCCATATACAAACAAGTGTCTATATTGGTCTAAGATGAAAATTTATCTTCCCTGATTTGTAAAAATTTCCTCGTAATTTGTTATTGCTTGTCCAGACTGCGTTTCGGATAAGAGTACTGAAGTCTTGAAAAAGTATTATGCCATAAAGTTTACCCAACTGTGATTCTCTTTCTTCCATATCGCCTGTCCGAAAGTATCTTTGTTTGTGTTCTTGTTTCACCCACTGTATGTTGTTGCTGGTGCGTGTTGTTACGCCTTCAAAATTGCTCTGTGGTGCAGATTTTGTAAATGGCGTTCGCACTAGCATGTCAGGTGCAGTGTGAATGTGTGTATACCATGCAATCATAAGTTATGTGACTTGTTAGATCATAATGTACACATCTAATTGAGGACAAGGAAATCCTAACAGTTCTAAAAATTACGCTTGAAAACTGATATCGGAGAATCTTGTTTATTGGAAAATTGTGTGACTGCTATCTCACAGTATGATACAATTGTGTGCCTACTTTTTTTTTTTTTTTTTTTAATTTTCACATCAGAAACCGTGATTTCTAATTCATGCCGGCTGTCAATTGCAGAGTGCTGTTTCTGGGTTGAATAGAGGTCTTGCAGCGAGTGAAGATGACCTCCGGAAAGCTGATGATGCTGCAAAAGAGCTTGAATCAGCTGGAGGTCCAGTTGATCTGTCAGCTGACCTTGATAAGCTGCAAGGCAGGTGGAAACTGATTTACAGCAGTGCCTTCTCGTCTCGGACTCTTGGAGGTAGCCGTCCTGGGCCACCTACCGGCAGACTTCTTCCTATAACCCTTGGCCAGGTATGCTAGAGCATTATGGAATAATTGACCCTATAGTATCACTCTTTTTTAGAATAAACGATATAATTGACCCTGTAGCATCACATTATCATAAATAATATCTCCATTTGATAAATTTATTCGGGCATCTCTAACGGAAAAAAGAAATAGTAGATCCATAGAAGTAACAACCTCCCATTGACTCGCTCCTGTTCTGAAACTTATGCATTACTGCACTCTTCATTTTCCGGAATTTATATGCTTAACTAGGTATTCCAAAGGATTGATATCTTCAGCAAAGATTTTGACAACATAGTCGAGCTTGAATTGGGCGCGCCATGGCCTTTGCCGCCTCTTGAAGTGACTGCAACCTTAGCCCACAAATTTGAACTCATAGGTAAGTAGTGCTAATTGCAAACACATCTTTGCAATTTGATTTAAATTATTCCTTCAATCTTACTATTGCATTAAACCTTGCTCATTAATTAGTCTTAACACGATGTTACTGTAACATTATTCAAACAGGAACTTCTGGAATCAAGATCATCTTCGACAAAACAACAGTGAAAACCACAGGAAACTTATCACAGCTGCCACCATTGGACATTCCTCGCATACCGGATGGACTCAGACCGCCGTCTAACACAGGAAGTGGTGAGTTTGAAGTTACATATCTCGACTCTGAGACACGTATAACTCGAGGAGACAGGGGAGAGCTGAGAGTTTTTGTCATCGCGTAGTAAGTCTTGGTGGCTCGATTTTGAGCAAGTCCTGCATGATGCAGTCATTTGTACATCTGTTGTAGAGAAATGTGCGAATTCATTACAAGTTCATAAGTTGAATGTAAGAATAACATATCTTAGATGCTGATTCTTTTCCTGTTGAAAGGGATAAATCAAATTCTTGGTAGTACAAGTTACATATATTTTGTTAATTTGTTATAATTTACATTTTATACTTAGAAACCTAGGAGTGAGCATCCATATTTTTGGTTGATGGGATCATGGGAAGCATAAAAAATCGGTCAAAAGATACCCTAAAAAAAAAGTCATCGACACACCAGAAAATTTTAGTTTTAGTTAAGGGAAAAGCTTTCAAGTGTGACAAGAATACATATTCAAATTTATTCTCCACAGAATGATAAAAGCAGTAATAAATAAGTTCCTTTTATAAAAAAGAAAAGAAGCAAAAAGAGTGATACAGAAGTTGCTATTTAATCGGGCCGAACGCAACATAAATTCTCCGCGGCCCGAAGCCCATAATGGAAACATGAGATCCCTAGCGCTTGCAAAATAGACGTTACAAATTGTAACGGCTACTTTAATTTCAAACTCTAATAAACAAAAAACCTAAAATGCTCCATCATCAATCAATTTCCATCTCCCTTGTTCATTTCCTTTCTTGTTCTCTCTCTCTCTCTCTCTCTCTCTCTCTGAGAATATCTCAGTTCTCCGAAAATCTTGAATCTCTTTCTTTCTTCTGGACTTCCCACATAAATCCGAAAACCCAGAACATAATCTGTTGCTTCTCACAAAAAAATTCGGATCTTTTTCGTTGCATAACCGAAGAAAAATCGAAGCATTTTGCTGTTGTATAGTTCTGGGCTCTGTAGCTTCTTTCTCCAGTCTCATTCATGGCTCCTACACCTTCTTCAAAATCTAATCTTTCAACACCATCATCAACAAAACCGAACGCAGCACACCACCATTCCAAGACTCCCCAGTCAAAGCATCGCCTGAATTTCACCAAAGAAGCGGCGGCTAATGCGGCCGTCGCTCCGTCCGAGCACCCGGTCGAAGTTATAGGCCGAATCCGAGACCACCCGGAACTAAAGAACAAGCTTAATGCAAACCCTTCAGCCCTGCAAATCAATGGAGACGGCAAATCTGTGAGATTGAAGACCGAAATCGGGTACAGAGATTTCAGTCTCGATGGAGTTTCGATGTCGGAGCAGGATGATCTGGAGGGGTTTTACAAGAAATTTGTGGAGTCGAGGATCAATGGTGTGAAATTGGGCCAGAAATGTACGATCATGATGTACGGCCCCACCGGGTCGGGCAAGAGTCACACGATGTTCGGGTGCTTGAAGCAGCCCGGGATCGTGTATAACTCTTTGAAGGGTATTTTGGGTGGTGAAGAAGATGATGAGGAGAAAGTGGGATTGGGAACTTTTGTGCAGGTTACTGTGTTGGAGATTTACAATGAAGAAATTTATGACCTTTTGTCTTCAGCCAATAATGGTGGGGGGTTTAGTCTTGGATGGTCCAAGGGTGGTTCTGCTTCTAAGGTGACAATTTGTTTTTGCTTTTGAGTTATTCATTGTATTTGCTTGTGAGTGAGATGCAAAGATTAGCAGTTGATAGTTTGGTGGGGTTTGTTTTGAACTGATTTTAGTTAGGGGTGTAGTTTAATTTGATTATGGATTTAAATCGATATATTTGCATCAAAAGTAGTTATCCTCTTCTTGTTAAAGTATCTGGTTTTTTCTGGGGAGAATATATTTTACATTTTTTTTTTGTGAATAGCAAACAGCAGTGTACTGAGATTGATTCGCCTTTCTAATCAATGAAAAATCACCATTGTGACTAAAAACCAAATTGATAACAAAAAGTCTAGGCTAGGCAGAAGGTTTTATCTCTTCTGAATTCGGGTTTGATTTATCTCTAATAGCTATTGTTTTCCAGGTGAAGCTGGAAGTGATGGGAAAGAAGGCAAAAAATGCGACTTTTATTTCAGGAAATGAGGCTGGAAAGATACTGAAAGAGATTCAGAAAGTGGAGAAGAGGAGAATAGTTAAGAGCACCCTTTGCAACGAAAGAAGTTCTAGAAGCCATTGCATGGTACTTTTCTTGGAAAACCTCTTTTGATCATTTGAAGGGCCACATAATATGTAAGCCTCCTACTCATGATTCTTTTCTTCGCATATGACAGATAATTGTTGATGTTCCAACTGTTGGGGGACGGCTCATGCTTGTGGACATGGCTGGTTCCGAAAATATAGAACAAGCTGGTCAAAGCGGATTGGAAGCAAAAATGCAGGTACATAGTGTTAAATTCTCTCTAGAATAGCTATGGTTAAAAACTACTTAATTTACTAAGATTATGAAAATGAAACATTCTTTGCATATGCAGACAGCAAAGATCAACCAAGGCAATATAGCACTGAAGAGAGTGGTTGAATCGATTGCAAATGGTGACTCTCATGTTCCGTTTCGTGATAGCAAGCTAACTATGCTTCTTCAGGTTTGCTTATGATCAATAAGCTCACCACCATTTACAGTTTCTGTATCATTCACCGAATTGTTAAATTGACTAGAATTTTTTGAACAGGATTCTTTTGAGGATGACAAGTCCAAGATTTTGATGATACTATGTGCCAGCCCTGATCCAAGGGAGTTGCATAAAACTATTGCCACATTAGAATATGGGGCAAAAGCAAAGTGTATAGTTCGAGGTCCTCATACACCGATTAAGGATAAGGGTGCTGAAGATTCTTCTTCAGCTGTTATTTTAGGATCGAGAATAGCAGCTCTGGACCAGTTCATTGGCAAGTTGCAGATTGAGAACAAAACAAGGGAAAAAGAGCGAAATCAGGCCCAAAAAGAGCTGTCTTTGCTAAAGTCAAAACTTGCTCTAGCAGAACAAAGGGGAATTGAAGCAAGTGAAGAGGAGATCAATTCAAAAGTAAATGAACGGACACAGAGACTGAAAAGCGAACTAGAGAGGAAGATACAAGAATGTGAGAAGATGGCCAATGAACTTGTTGAAATGGAAAGACGAAAGATGGAAGAAAGGATTTTGCAACAGCAACAGGAAGTTGAAATGCTCCGCCAGCGCTTAGAGGAAATCGAATATGAACTTCGTCTCTCAAGGGCTGGGAGCAGCTCATCAGGAGATATGGAAGGGGGAAGCTTCATGAAAAAACTGATGCAAGTCTGCTCTGAAGATTCAGACATGGTTAAGTCCATGGATTTGGACAAATCACTTGACTTGGAGACAAAAGTGATTTATAATGGCGACATAAATGGTGCTGTTTCAGGCTACTCGTTCATGAACAGCCTCAGTGAAGGAATGTTCAGTTTCCCAAGCAAAAGATGCTTGACCACTGTGTATGAGGAAGAAGAATGTGAGAATGAGGATGAAGATAAGAACAGCAGTCACTGTGATGACGAAGTGCAGAAGGAGGTGATCGAGGAGAAACAGATGATAGTAACACCAGATGTTGCAATCCGAACTCAAGACAAGTCTCATTTCAATAATACAGCAGAGCATGAAGGAATTAGGTTGTACGACGATTCTGAAAACACTGAGGGTGCAGCCGCTTCTCGCCAGTTGAGGATTCAAAATATATTCACTTTGTGTGGAAATTATAGGGAACTTACACAGCACAGCAACACTCCTATGCCTGCTGATTCCATGTCTGATCCATCAAAGACCAACGCTGAAGATTCTGCTTCAAGAATGATCAATGACATCTCCCAACTCAAGAAGAGCATCTCCAAAGATTTTGTGGTGTCAGATAAACTTGACGAGGGAGAAGTGGAACTCGGGAAATTAAGGGGTTCTGGTGAGCTAGCAAATGATTTGGAAGAGGATCACAACCCACTAGATGAAAGCTCAAACAATATTGAAGTATATGTGAAGTGGGAGGCATCGAAGGAAAATCAAGGAAAGTTCATTACCACAATGAAGGTTTTGAAAGAGTCAACTCTTGCTGACTTGCGGAAGTTGATAGAGAAGCATCTTGGCGGAGACCAACAATCTTTCACATTTCTTGCTCTTGGGGTATGTCCTGCTTACTTTCACCCTTTTGTGATTTTTACATTTTCATTTAACAGCGTGATTTTGCTGTCATATTTCCTCAGTTTAAAGCTTACTACTGCTTTCTACTTCAATTTTTTCTTTGAAAAAACACATTGTTGAGATAATATGGCCACATTTATGGTGTGAATAGGATCCTTCTGGTGCTCCTGTGCCTAAAGAGAAGGAAGCTACTACACAGACGAGCAAGCTCCCGATTTGCAAGAACCAACTTCGTGGTCATCTAGCCTGTTTACGTCCAGTGAAGGCAGTTCAGTGGCCTGGCCGTCAGCCCTTCAGCCCGCTGGAAAACAAGGTGGTTGCAACAACTCCGATTCCACATCTGACGAAGAAGGTTGATGAGTGTTTTTCACCTGATCTAGCTCCACATTTGAGCTCCACGCCATTTATTACTTTAAGAAGGCACTAGGCTATATATATAATATAGTATATGTGCGTAAAACAATGGTAATGTTGTAAGCCCAGACCTCCAAATTTGCTGCACGGATGAGTACATATGCAGTTATGTACTCCTTGTGCATTAAGCATTGACTTTGGTTGTAAAACCAATATTCCTTTTGCCATCATTTTTCTTTAATTCTCTACTTCTTTTCTTCTTATTTCATAGTGGATTCTGCAAGAAAGTAAAATTTACACCGTAATTGTGTGAATAAGCAGAAACCGTCAAGAATGGATTTCCAATTTTGGATTGCTTGTGCCAATTATGTATAAGTTCCATTGGAATTTCACAATAAGATGATAAAACAACAGCCCTCCGAAGCTGTTGATAAGAGGGTGCTGTGCTGCAAATCTAAAAAGAATGAGAAGAAAAATCTAAGCTACAAATACTTTCATCTGCCTGCAGATCAAATCTTTAGGTAGAGAAGAAATCATTTTCTAGGAAAGCTAATTCAGACGTGTCCCAGGCATTGAGTTCGAGTTTATGCAATAACGCCAGCGCTGTGGCTTTCACATGTTTTCTTTCCTCTGGGTGACGCCAGAGAGCTAAGAGCACCTCAGGAGGAAAGACGGGTGCAGGCGCAGCCTGCAATCGTCTACCTTCCACTGTACATCCATTTAATCTGCAAATTAAAGAAAATATACAAATCAAAATCTATGTGGAGATGATCATTGTAATTGTTTGCATAAATATTGATGCACATGTCTGCATCTCTGTTGTTATATACCTGTTCAGGATCTTCAGCATGTTTGGCCATTCAGCAAGTTTAAAGTACACATCTAGCATGTTGGAAGCTCTCGGCAAGGATGAGTTAATATCTCCAAGCGATTTGCATATTGATAAGGCATCGTTCAATTTAAGGGACTCCGTGCTTGAAATCCTTACGGCTGTTGTTCGTGGACAGTCAATTCTTAGCATTACCAAATGCTTTCCCAAGACATTGATGGATTGTTTTGCAAGCGCCCGTTCTTTGCCAATTTCTGTCTGGAACAACATTTCAAGGTCTAAATGACTGATCAACAACTAACAGAAATTTCAATAGCCACAGTATGTGAAACTTTATGGAAACCTTAAAAAACAAAGCTTCAAGTGGAAAATCAATGGTTGATATAATGCCAAGCAAATGGTTGTTAGGTTTAGTTCATCATACAGTCAGCCATGAACAGTGGAGACCATTAACCGAAACTCAGAAACAAGATATCATTCAGATTTAGCCAGAGAAATATCTACCAAGAAATAAGGAATCCAACCAAGTTCCCTGGCAGCAAATAATTTACCTCCAACTCCACATATGCAACAGAATGTGAGGACCCCAAAAAATAGCCAGAAACGTTGCTCTTACAGAAGGCCAGAGCTTCTACAATATGACATGAACTTATCTCTTGAGTTAACCGTTCTATTCTTATTTTCCTGGTTGGGTTCTTTACTAATGCAGCCGGGATATCAGGGTCACCAAGCAAGCTAGGAACAGGGATTGTTGGGGTCCTGTTTTCTGAAGTAGCTGATTCCACAATTATAGAGCGGCCATGAAAATGCGATCCAGATATGTCAATAGCTTTCTCAAGTCCTTCTCTGGTCTGCAGTCAAACAAATGAATAACTGAGTATAACCAAATGATAAACATTGAAAAATTGAAAGGTTAAATCTCAGACTGATATCGAGTGCACATGTATGCCGTCCATAACTCCATATGAGAAAACAATTTTTATTACTGATCCGGTGATCCCTTTTGGGGAACAGTTATTCCGTAACTGATGAAGTAGAATAACCAAAAAACAATAACAGATCCTCAAGGAAGAATACAGCTGATTACTAACCTTAAAATTGATGTAAGCAGTTTTAAGCAGAGGCAATTGCACATCAGGATATTCAATTTTCTTGATTTCCCCACAACTGCTAAAATGCTTAAATATTTCTCTCTCAGAAATACTACTCCGCAGGAACCTTACAATAACATCGTTCCCCTCTGATTTTGTTCTGGCAGAGTTTTTTCGTTGTCTCTGCCTATCAACCCCCTTATTACTTTTAGGCGATGAAACCTTCAGGGATTTTTTTAGCTCTTTCATGTGAACAGATTCAAAGCCTGATTTGCTTGTCTCCATGTCCTCAACTGTGGAAGTCCCAGCTGGAAAAGGTAGTAAATGCAATCTATCATGCTCGTGAGATCTTTGCATATTAGCATTTATATGGCTGCCCTCACTTAATGAGATGCCTTTAGTGAGACCTGTGCTGCTACAATGCTCGGTTGTATTAGGTGCTACATTCTGCAGTCTAATACATTCAACCAAATCCTTCACAGTATTCTTTTCTGCATCCTCTTCACGAGATTCATTTGAATTCTCTGAAGATCGATAGACAGATGCAAGACTCATTGGCCTATCAGTTTCCATTGCTGCATGATCATTAGCTGATCGCATAGAAGAATATTTTAAATCAAGTACCTTTTGACAACCATTGGATTGAGAGGACAGATAGTCCATAAGTGGTTCCTCAAGTTCTCTCCCCTCATTCTTAGCCATGGTCTTGATAGGATCATCGTTAGGCACCATGAATAGATCACTTAGACTCTTAGGTTTACATGGGCCACTGTATCCTGCCATTACATTCCCAAGAGATGTTTCCTTAGACAGACCTAGCTTATTCTCCACAACCCTAGAGTTCAACTACAAGGAGTCAGAAGATATAACGAACTCATGGTTTCAGAAAAGACAAAATCTAACTAACAGCAATACAAATACAGAGCACATGACCGTAACATGCAAGCAATATCTCCTCTTTACACTGGCCCCTGTGCCAACTTAAAAAAAAAAATACTGACAAAAGATCTATGTAAGCAAATTTTAAGCTTCAGTGAACTTAAACATGCAAAAGACCTTACATCAATGACACCATTTTCCACACTCCCATTATGATAAGGCAGCCAATGTACTCGGATCTTAGTTGTGCAATGCACATAAAACAGATGACCAGGGTGTGGAATTACTGGTTTTCCTTTCTAATAGGTCACAACACCACGATTCTTTGTGCAATACACTTATTAACCTTTACCTCACTAGGCATCTCTCTGCAAACCCTCTGAACTTCAGCTTTATTTTCGAAACAAAGATTAAAACAAACAAATGCACACTAATTATACCAAGTTACACACTAGTAAAGACAAGGATTGAAAAATCATAACAGAAATGAAGTAAGAGGTATTAAAACTATTCCTAAAACCAGTCGAAATAAAATTTCCTGACTATATTACTATGTAAAGTAATTGCATATGTCAAGCATCGAACAACTAATTGTACGAATTTAAAAAAAAAAAAAAGTCCATACTCTTTTATTATATGCTCCTGTGATACGATCTTCGGATCCTCTGCAGCTGCTTCTTCCTTCAATTGCGGCGGGCTATCGCCGACGCCATCAGAACACACTGAAGAGCAGAATCTTACTCTTGCAGCTGAAAACCCTAGGGGAAAAAAAAAATCAATAATCATTATAATTAGAGATGCTTGAAACAAGTGAAATGAAATCCATCATTTTAGTTTGATGCATAAAATAACC
Source organism: Perilla frutescens (assembly GCA_026008535.1). Classification (NCBI taxonomy): domain Eukaryota; kingdom Viridiplantae; phylum Streptophyta; class Magnoliopsida; order Lamiales; family Lamiaceae; genus Perilla; species Perilla frutescens. The sequence continues at coordinate 58,888,774 of BRKX01000004.1, read as the reverse complement.
CCCAAATTTTGATTTTTTTTTTAAATGGGTTTTTTGGATTTGACCTAATCTGCAGACGGGAAGAGTTAAATTTGGTTGAAGGAGACGAGAGAGAGCCATTTCCGCGCTCTCACCGCTACCTGGAGTTCGTAGGGAGGGGTTTTTGAGGGGTTTTGGGGGAGGCATAAAAGAAAAAAGAAAAAAAAAAAAGAAAAGGATGACGGAGCCAAAACTACCAAATTACCCTTGTATTGCTGAGGAATTTTTATAGGAAAGTTAAAATCAATTGACCTAAAATAGCAAAAACAGGTAGTAATATTTAACAATTAAACATGAAATAAATGAATGGGGCTAAAAAAATGATAGAAAAAGGATGGAATACCCCTGGCCATGTGATTTTTTCAACAAGTTTATACTTTATAATGATTGTTATATATTAACTTGTGTCCGAGGTGAATAGAAAATATTGTGTATAGATTATGTCAACAAAAGATGAAAGATGTTGAGTGTTCCTAATTTCTTAAATAAAAAGACACAACTAGTGACTAACAAAAATCAGTTGAGATCCTCTATTGTACATTTGGTGTTACATTTCCTATTGCACACTAGATTATTTTAAAAAAAATCAATTTTTCTCTTTGATTTCAATTTCTTATGTTTTAATTTCATTTTACACTTATTATTTAGGATTCATCGTACCCAATTAATATTCATTATAATATTTTGTATTTAATTTTTAATTTTTAGTTATTAATTAATTATTTGAAAAATTAAATACTAAAAAATTATATTAAACCCTAATAAGGTAGGATAACCCTAAATAACAAGTGTAAAATTAAATCAAAGCATTTGAAATCAAATGAAAAAATTGAATGTGCAATTAGGAATTAGGAATGCATCACGAAATGTGCAATAAATAATTTCGTACGAACAAAAGCAAGAACACAGGACTGTATAATATTGTTAAGATACCGAGGGAAAAAAAACGATCGTGTTGTATAGTGTACGACGAGCTTACAACATCGGGCACTTTCACAGTTCACTACAAGACTATAGAAAATATGCACATTGTTTAATATGATTTATTTTTAAAAAAAAAAGATCGATATTCATAGTTCACTAATTTTATTTCGTCTTAACTTTACTAATTTCATCTCATCTCTAAAATATATGGCATCTGCCTTTTGAGTTGGAGAGATGAGATTCGGTCTACTCCTATTCCCTATTTATCGAAAGATATGAACAAAGCCACAAAACTGGAACGTCTCTTTTTGGTCAAATAGAATGAATTATGACTGTTTGGTTACATCTGCATCAACTCTCATCATCAGAAAATTTAACCATCATTTAGAACTTTATATAGCTCATTGAGCATAGAACAGTTGGAAAAAACGGATGACTCTATTAATAGGCAACCTTTACATGATCTGTGGAGAAATTATCCCGTGTTCGGAAATTTTGGAACTCCAAGTTGTTCTTCAAACGAAACTCCTCTCCTTTGCCATCAGAATAAGATAGGAAGAGTACCAGAAGAGAAATATAGACTTCCAACCTGATCAAGACTGTAGTACATTACCACTAATAATCAGCAGTGAATCAAAGAACGATGTCGTGCCATGATTTATATGATGGATTTTTGAAGTATACATGGTTTGTACAATGATGGGTGTCCTCATTTCTGTGCGAAATAATGATGCAACGAAACATGAACTTTCACCTCAACGTCTTGAAACTCTATGAAGCTTGTTTCTTTTCACTGGTTTTGCTTCGAAATGGTGACAACAAAGAGAAGTGGCGAGATGCTGTGGCAAATTAGGAAATGAATTATAAAACGTATCATTTTCGTAATAAGGTAATGAAAAAAAAATATGCAGAATAGGATGACTAAAAAACTTACTCTTCTGTGGAGCATTGCCATCGGTGGAGGTTTCATCTTGTGAAATTAGATTCTTTAATGTGTGAACTGAATTCAAAACCAAAAGAACAGATATTAGCAAGCCAATCATTTCAATTTTTTAGCAGAATGGCTGTCAGATAATTTCCATGCTGAACCTCAGTTTGACAAATCATAGAAATACAAGAACAGGCAACGGTGAGAGAATATCAAAGAACACAGGTGACCATTGCATTCAGCCTCTGTAAATATCAATATAAGCAATGCTTGATCCACAAATTTTACCATTCTAGTTTCCCTAGAATAGGAAATGTTTTCTAATTTTACCATCTTATAGTTATTGTTCTTATATAGGATAATTAACTAGTGATATATCCTAAAAATTAATTTGCTATTAAAATTAGCTTATCATGCAATCTTGGCAAAGGTATCAAGATCTTATTAAACAGAACTTATGCTATACTAGGTTTTTTCAGCTTAGAAAATAGACATCATATATCTTTCCTAAAAATCAATTTACTATTAAAATTAGCTTATCATGCAATGTTGGCAAAGGTATCAAGATCTTATTAAACAGAACTTATATATATATATAATAAGTTCTATACTAGGTTTTTTCAGCTTAGAAAATAGACATATAGGTTTTTTCAGCTTAGAAAATAGACATCACCTTCACCAGTTGAAATTGTCTTCCTTGCATTATCATCATGTTCAATACCATCACCACTGGTACACTCTGAGTCAACACTTCGATCTACTGATGATGAAGAGTGATTCTTCTTTCCAAACATCAACAGCCTCCTTAAACCTTTTGACGGTTCCTTTACAGAAGTCTTCTCTGAACTTACTTGATTTTTATCCACTTTGATAGCTTTTACATCAGGTACAAGTGCTTTAAGAGTTTCTTCAGCTCTTGGCGCCAGTCCTGGACTTACTAATGGTGCTTTGACATATTCTGTCCGATGAGTGGAAGGGTCTTCTAAGGAGGAGATACGAGCATAAGGGGCCATGTACGGTTGTTCAGAAGCAGTAGTGCTGGCAAAGTTTGGAGGATCCTTCTCTGCATGGGAACTCTTCACCTGAGAACATCACATGCTTTATTAGAATTCTAGCATAATTATTTGTTATGATTGATGTGCAAACAGATCATCCATTAGAAAGTTTTGGCCAACACAACCTATGAATTAGGTTTACTTTGATCTAAGACGGGGGTTACACACATCTCATTGTTCACAATGTATTTCTCACCTTTGAAATCCAGAGTGAAACTATGCAGCAGTGCATTACAAATGTCATACGAAATATTGAAGGAAAAAATTCAACATATGAACCTAATTATTTATTTCCAGTTAATGAATCACAAAAAAAATGAAAAATTAGTTCCTCATTATAGTCAGATTGCTTTTGATGCTGATAAGTTATTGGTTCTCTGTTAACTCCATCCATGGGTGAAAGCAGAGCATGTATCGCATTATTTTTTTCCTCATATATTATGATAATTGTGCTGCAGCTTCCATACCTGTTGCTTTCTTTCTGGTGATTGTAAAGTTGGAGCAGAAGGCTTCTCACACTCGAGCACCACAACAGTCTTCTCAACTATTGGGTTCTCATCAACATCAAGCTTGTGTCTTTGACTGCAGGTCTTTGCATTTAGTTCAGCTTTTTCTGGAACTACAGAAGGCCTTACTCCATTTACCTTCTGTATGTCTTTCACTGCTGATGTGTTCTCATCAGCATTTACATGCAACTTTGTTGTTTTGATCTTCAATTCAGGTAGAGTTGCAGCCTTACTTCTATCAAGGTTGATGATAGCAGATACTTTGTTTCTTTCAGGACCCTCCAACAACTTTCGCTTCAATACTGCTTCAGCACTTCGGGTTTTCATTGTGATTACGGGAGGATTGGTGATTGTTTTGGGCTCTGATAACCTTCTAATCCGAGACATGGAAGCCTTAGAATCAGGGGTTATGCCATTGATTTCTCTTTTTGTATCAGACAATGATGACGAGGACCTGACTAACCTATTCCCTGCCACGGGGCTACCCTCACTTAATATACTAGCTTTAGAGGCTTTATGTGACACGCCTGACCCAACTGAAGTTCTGACTTTGGATCTTTGCAAGGGTGACGATGATCCAGGCTCTGAATCACTGAACTTGGATCCTCTATTAGTTGCTGCAGAAGGTTTTGTGGGCACTTGCTTCGCCTGAGGTGAGGGTGTGGATGGCTTTATGGCATTGGGACCACCCCTAGCAGCAATTCTTTTTTGCCTTTCCAGCTTTAAAGCTTCAAGCCGCTTCATTTGTGCCTCTTCCTGTAATTTTGTAAGCATTAAGGACAGAGAAGTGCATTCAGAAAGAAGTATTAGATCAGAGTAGAAGTTATGTTTCACGCATGAGATCCATGGGTGTCTTCGATTAAGCAATAAGAATGAGATCAATAAAAGAGTATTGCAGCTCCGTGAATCAGCAATATGTCATGATACATGTGTGTGTATGTGTGTGTCTGTGTGTGTCCTCTTCTATTTTTCCAAATCTCTAATGTGCTCTTAAGCAAATAAGAAGCAATTGTGCCAAAATTTCTCATAAAAGTTAATGCGGCCAGAGTCAACCAATTATAAGGCTAGTTTCAAAACCTGCTCTTTCTTCATCTTTTGCAGATCAGCTTTGTAGGCTCTTAACTTTTCAGCACGAGCTCTTGCATCCTCCAAGGGGTTCACCTTCGATGGTTTGGTCTTCCTCATAGGGCCTCCAGTTCTTTGCTTCTGCAAAGAGTCTGATGTAACCTTTGACCTTCTATCCTTGTCTGATTTCTTTAATCCTCCCTTCACATTATTAGTAACATCTTTCCCCCTTTTCTTCTCGGAAACTTCCGCACAGACCTGCATTTCGTAGTCCAGAGCAGGATCATATTCAATGGGCCTCTTATCAATCCTTCTTTCAGGCATCAAGCTCAAATCATTAGGCTCATACTCTACTTTGTTTTTAGTTCCCTTGGGACCTGACTTCTGATATTTTGATGGAATCTCAGAATCCATATCAATAACAGTTCTATCTGTTCTTCCATCTTGATCTAATGACATTGACCTCAATGGTCCAATCAAAGTTTCATCAGCCATTCCAGATGACAATTCTCTGTCTGACTGATTGATAGTAGTCTCAAACCGATTCAGAGCTAGTGGATCTGATGAATTCCTGAAATTAGCCTGGCTCCGTTGATTGCCAATCATATAATCTTCATGTGCTGTCCTATATAGAATCTTCTTTCCGTTAGTTTCATCAAACTGGATGTCTGTTTGATCATCACTTCCCCTGAAGTCATTATCCTTGCTTGAAAATTGAACTTCACCACCATATCCCCTGAGCCTACGAGAAGCACTTCCACTGATTCTTTGGATGTCTTTCATCCTATTATCTTGCATCTCAGACCCATCCCGTGCACAAAGAGGCAATGAGTCATCACTGGCGGTGTTTGCATGTCTCTTTAACTTCACACCCTTTTCCATTGCAAACATTCCTTCATTGTCAGCCTGAGCATCTTCATCGTTTCCTCGAAGTAAACAATCTTGAAATGCCTGCCAGTGTCTATCATCAGTATCCTTCCCCAAAATAGAGACCTCGTCATTGTGGAAATTCAACTTATCACCAGACCTCAGCTGGCTTCCTCCACTTTTGGAAGATCTCTTTTGATGAATCACATCTTCACCATCATCATCCACATTTTCATTTTCTGTATCAACATCCGAATGTGATTCTGAATTTGTCTCACTACCAGATTTCTTCTCTTTAGAGGTGATAAAGTTAACGTTTCGTATTACAACCATGCCTGGTTTCTTTTTGTTAGAGCCTCCAGCTTTTTTTCGTGACCTCCTACTGTGTGAAGCTTCTCCATCAGATGCTGTGTCATCCAAAGAACTTGATCTACCAGTCTCCCTCATCTCTGACTCATTATTACTATCCCTAACATCAAGCCTGTTCTGTCCTGGATGAGAACCTAAATTTGATGGGGAATGTTCCAGCGAGTAGTGATGTGGCTGAACAAAAGGGCCATTACCAGCATACGAGTGATAGTAAGGCATTCCTTGAACAGGGTATGCTTGAAATACTGGTTGAGGACCAGGCGGAGCATGCATGGACCATGGAGGAAATACAAGATGAGGATAATGTCCTTGAAAGTGTTCTTGCTGACCATTCGAGACCGGGTTATCTGCTGGAGGCCAACGAATACACATTATCAAACTCCCAGATAAAACTCAGAAAGACACCACATAAACACTGGAATGCATTTTATGAAGGAAAGGACACAGAGCAAATACAATGAAAATGTGTGCATTATAGGCACTTGCAAAAGCCCTAATGTTGTGCGAATTAGTAACTTGCAACTATACCACCCATCAGCATCAAACACCTCATGGGAGATAATTGCCAAATAGGCAAATATAAAGTAATAATTAATATAGAGCAACAAGCCTCAATAATATTTATTTAATTAGGATTATCAGAGATCAAGTTAAACTGAAGCCTTTAAAATCTCTAGCAAAATAAAGAAGAAATGTGTGCGCGCACATACAACACTGAGGCATTTTGTAATAGGTCAGTCTGATCTTTCACCAATAGAATAAACATATTTCTTCATCATCAAGCTCACACGTAAAACATTATTGAGGGATCTTGGAAATGAAATGAAGCAGGGTGGAGTAGCATGAAGAGTTTGCCATATTTGAACAAAGGAATAAAATCACAATTTATATTTTTGGATGATTATAGGTGATTTTCATTGAAGAGCTTATGCAGACTTAATCTTACCAGCATTTGACCCTGATTTCCCATTATTCTCTGAGGCCCGCTCCTGGTAGGACTCATCTTGGTTGTTGGATGCACCAGAGAGAACGATACCAGATGCTTTCACTGCAGAGAAGTCTAGTTGAGTGGACAATGCTTCTGATGCTTCAATATCAAGCCATTGTCCAGTCTCATGCTTACACTTCCAAAGATCCATGAATCTTGAGCATGCCTCCCTGTAATATAGACATAAATTAAATTGAATTTTCTATAAATAATGCTGTCTTTAGGAGTACTGGTATAGAGTATATCAATCTATATACTGGCTAAGGACAGGGTGAAGAAGGAGCTCACATTAGACGCATGGCTCCAAAGCACTCAGCAAAGGAAACAAGAGCCGCAACATGATCAATATCAAAACCTGCTGCTACAGCACGTGCAAAGGCCATTCCTTGTTCTTTTTGCAGTGCTATTTTACGGGTCTCAAGGACTTTCAGAAGCTGAACTCTGGTCAACATTTGAACACAATATAATGTAATTAACTTAACAAATATCATTTTATCAAAATTATTGGCTTCAATTTAAAACAGTTTGCTCAGTACAAATATAAAGATGAGAAGAATCACAAACAATAAATGTCCAAGTTAGATTTAATTTATTTAGACAAACCATGTTGCCATTAGCCCATTCTTCAAGGAAAATCTCAAGAAGCAATTTCAAATATCAAGAGGAAGATTTTTTTTACCTTACCTTATTCTTCTATTTTTTTATTTTAGATGAGCTGGTAAGATTTGCAGGGGAATATGAATCTATATCCATGTACTTCATTCTATTGTTATTCGTAAAGTATGTTTTATATTAGTCAGGACTATCATATCAACTCTGATGTTGATTCTATAGTAAATGCTACAGATGATAATGGAAATTGAATAATTTTCTACTATCATAATTTTCATTTCAATCGGCATGAATGAAGGAGGAGTAGAGAATTAGGAAAAAGTAATTCAGACCAAACCCACATAATCTGGTTTAAAGGAAACACACTTAAACAGAAACATAAAATATAGGTAAAGCACATCAGTACTATATGAGAATTTGAAAAGGTGTAGAAGGCAGGGCATATGAGATGGCAATGCATTACATACTTTGAATTCTCCTCCTGCGAGCATGACCCATTAGCTTCAGGCTGCAGCACCCCAGGCTATCAGAAAATGGCAGAGAGTAAGAAAACATGCAGTACAATGTATAAGAAAGGGAATCTTAAGTAACTAGTCACCGTGTAGAGGACAATAGCTTTCTCATCGTCAGCATTCTGAACAGATTTTCCACCTGTCCATATATTCAGCGCTAATAAGCAGAGATAAGGATGGAAGGTAACAATATAGAGCCCTAATCTCCATCTTCAGAGTTCCTCTTATTTCAATCCTAACTGTGTACTAATAAGGCAAAGTAGGCAACATAATATAATAACCATTGTTGTTGAGATATATCACCAGAACTTGTTAGAGAGTGAGAGAGAGGGTGAAAGATACAAGCAGTATCTCTTTATGAATATTGAATATAAATTATGTTTTCAGATACCTTCATAGCCTCCCAGAGATTTCCGTTGATGGTTTCCCGCCTGCCAGCACAATTACACAAAGAAACAGTAAGAACAAAAATATGTTTATTTTAAAGCACATAAAAGAGTTGTTCCATTGGTCAGTAGTTTACAATGCTTTGCCCAATATCATTGCTGCTCTGCAAAGCAATTGCCTCCCCAATCTGTAAGATCTCAGTTTCTATTGTGTAGACACGTTCCAAGATCTCAGGGGTGCTCACAAAACGAACAAACCTGTTCAAAGTAGCAAATATAGTTTTCTCTTTTAACAATCCTTAGCATGGAGATATAAAAATATCCGCAATAGAAACTAGATTCACATCTTTTAGTAGGAATATGTAGCTGAAGGTCATCAAATAAGCAGCATAGATGATATTTGACTGTGTCGGAATATAAATTAAATAGCAACTAAGTGATTGAATTTTTTTTAACAATTAAAGCAGTGGACTTATCAGCATAAATTTCAAAAGGTTAGTGCTAGGTTGAATCAATCATAATTCAAGGTTCAATTTTATCAATCATCTTCACCATTTCAAAGGCATCATCTAAAAGCATTTGGTACAATCACTATCTATACTATATATAAAAACAAAGTAGTGCACACTTTTCGAGAAGAAAATTTCCCGCTCAAAAATGTCAAATCATAAAATAAAATATATTTGCAATTTTCAATTGATTAAAATGTTAACTTGAGCCAAACATAAACTATTATTTTTATGCAGTTTAATTCGAAAGCTTAAATAGCTCGCATATGACCATTCCACAATTCCTCAAATAAGATTTCAGATACTAAATCTTTTTGCTCAAAAAATAAGGTCCTCTTATATCATTTGAAATCGTCTATTGCACATTTTGTGTTACATTTCATATTGCACACTCAATTTTTTTAATTTTTTGTCAATTTTTTCTTTGATTTCAATTTTTTATGCTTTAGTTTATTTTTACATTTTTATTTAGGGTTCATCCTACCCAATTATGGTTTTATATATTTTTTTAGTATTTAATTTTTCAAATAATCAATTAATAACTAAAAATTTAAAATTAAATAATAAAAAATTACAATGCATTCTAATTGGGTTTTGATGAATTCTAAATAATAAGTGTAAAATTAGAATAAAGTATAAGAAATTGAAATCAATGAAAAAAATTGAAAAAAAAAACTAAAAAGATCGAGTGTGCACTAGGGAATGCAATGCCGAATGTGGAATAGAAGATTTCAACTGCTCTTATATACAGCCATGCAACGCGTGGGTGTGAAACTAGTTATCAATAAAAGAATAAACTTAACATTATAACATCAATCTCTAAATTTGGATATCGTAGAAATAAATATGCAAACTACTAAGGAGTAATTAGGATCCGGGATCCACTACGCAGATGTCAACAATAAAACCAGATATGTGCAAACAGGTAAATTTTAGACACTAGATGGAATCTATTGCACCCAAACCTTTCCAGAGTGGCCTTTGTAAACCAGGATGTATCACTTCCAGTTTCTGGTTCAAGCAAAATTGAATAACCACCTTTTGCAATTTGATCTTGGGCAGTTTTTAGGTGTGCAAGAAATGGATTTAGCAATCCAGAAGCAATTTTCTCTTTCTTGTCATTTGATATGATAATCAAATCACACCTGATAATTGGAAAAACATCACAGACTAGCAGCAGAAAAAAAAACCAAGATCGGAACTTAAATTACTCCTAACACATCTCAACTGCATTACCATCACAGAAGAAAATTGTGAGGTCAATAAATGAAAATTGATAGGCAAACAAATGGCAAAGTAAGAAATAGCTATATGTCACTTTTTTACTAGAGATAGCGACTAAATCCTTCAAGCTATTCAAACAATTTTAAGAACAAGTAAAAAAGTGACAGCTGAGAAGATGGGACTAAAATATCTTGGTACTCAAACATCTCAGCTATACTTCAATATGAATTAGAATATTAGATAAAGTATTGAGATCTTTTGAAACCATTCGAGCAGGAACATACAACTTCTAATATGCAACTCTTTAGAAAACCAACCTCGTAATCATAAAACAACCAACATTCAATAAAATTCATCAAGTTTTCTGATCCTAGTTACATATAGTTCATCCACAATCCTCATGCTATTCATGGTTGTATTCCTACAAACCTCGTCCTCAATTATCAATATGCTACCTTAAAACCAAAAAAAAATGTATATGTTTAGCTGCCTTTTCGCAAAATGTATCATCTACACTTCCTTAGTTCCTTCTCCAAAAACACAACTGAACATAAAAGTTTCATTTAAACGATATATAAAAAATCAGCTAAAAATTGAAATCATTCATGCAAAAAGATCTTTAACGAGAGTTCTAGACAGAGGAGTTCATGGATGCCATAATCCTCCAACAATAACAGAAAAAAACAATTCCCAAACAGCCCGTTTAAAATATATTTTACAAAAATGCCGAACAACCCAAAAAAAAAGATTGAGCAACTCCATTTCATCGGATCATTATATCACTCAAAACAAATACACCAATAAACACACAACGAGACTCTCTCTCTCTCTCTCTCTCTCTCTCTCTCTCTCTCTCACACACACACACACACACACAAATCGACATACGCACATCGATAAATACAAATAAAATGAAAAGGAAACCAAGGAGAAAAGGCATACCTAGTCCGAGTTGGAGTGAGCTGAAAAACAGCCGAGCTGAGGCGACTACTCTGCTTCATACCTTCGAGCCGCTTCCAACACTGCTGCTACAGATCTCGCCGCAAAATAATGCCTGCAAACAATCAATTCAAAAAGGGACGCATAATCTTAAAAAAATCGCATTTACTCTTTCTCCAAAAGCACAAAAAAAAAAGAAGGAAAAAGAGTTTCTTAGAGAAAGGAAAATTTTGTAGCGAGAACTCACAGGCTTTCTCTACCAACAGACCTGCATTTACAAGTGGACGCACACCTATGCACTCACCATTTTGTGTAAATCGAGAGGGAGAGAGAGAGAGTGGTAAAGAGCGGTGATAGAGACAATATTGTGTATGTATATATAAAAGTGTCAGAGTAACTTTGGATGCTGGGACAGGGGAGAGTGCTGAAATGTTGAAATAATAATATCCAAATTTTAGATTTCCATTTTGAAAATTAGGAAGCTCATTTAAGGGTACTATAGGGAATTCCAATATTCGGTGGAGTTTAATAAATGGTATTCATTAGAGAAATTTAACCTGAATCGGTATTCAATATTTGCTTAAATTAAATTTGAGAATCCAATATTAAATTTCAGTTCATTATAACACTGAGTAAGCTTTTGAAGATAGATTATTGCGTGATGTGGAATCATTTCATTCTGATTATGTTAGATAAAGACATTTACGCAAATCATTTAGAAATGAACTAATGGTTGAGTAAGATAGTTTTAATTTTTAATTTAAATTCTTTCAACACTGCTAGATACTAACTCGACACACTTAATTTTTCAAGTATGATTTACTTTTTTTTTTTGTGGTTAGTTCATTATTTATTATTTTTAAATCAATAGATAGTGATATAAACTTAGAATGTCCACCTATTATGTATGGAAAGATCAGGGTCGGTCCTATTAATTTAGTGGTATGAGTCAAGATGGAAAATGGGGTTCTCTTTTTTTTTTGTTTTTTTTTTTCATATTCTCACTTTTGTACTCGTATTGTATTTCTTGAATTTCAGTAATTATTATGTTTTCTTATTTCTAATATATCTTTAGATTATAAAAAATAATAAAAATATTGGCCCTAATAATAATAAAAAAAAGAGCATTTTGGGCCTAAAAACAATGATAATGAAAATAAATAAAGTAATCACAAAATAAAAGGCTAAGTTTCTACCGAAAAGAATTTAACACACATGCCATTCTATCTGTGCTCAAGCTTCTTACCGCTTCGTCAAATTTCACATTTGAATATATATATAATACTGTAAAAATAAAATTTAGGACCCCTAAAATTTTTTATATTTTTTGGGTCCAAGATGACTACCTCATCATCGGCCTCACTGTAGGAGCGGCCCTAGGAAATAGATAACGGGAAATTCCATTGCATTAGTTATGGTTGAACAACAACTCATCTAAATAAACCTACCAAACTAAATCAATCTAATTAATTCGATCCAAATTCAAAATCTTGGTTTAATATCTACGGTTATGGTTTTAAAAACATTTAAAATTGTTTGAGAAAATCGAAAGCAAACTAGAGAAATGAATTGTAGATTATACTTTATGTTTATAGTGGTAAAAACTATATGTTAATTTTTTTTATTCTTTTAGAAAGTTTTTATCGTGTTATTTTCATTCATAATAATCTAATAGAAGATATTTGCACTTATTTGTTAAGGTGGTTAACTATGCCTTCGAAGTTGCTATTTATTGTATTTATTTATCAATCGGGAAATGAAATAGTTTATTGAAATATTTTTGTAAAGCACTAATATTTCAATAATATTTTTGAAATTTCTACTCATTGCGAATGTACGAAAAGATCCTCATTTAGTGGCTCCCATTTGATGCTTTGGGGGTTGGTGGTGCTAATTTGCGCAGGAAGTGTAAGATGCTTCAAGGAATGTTCTTCTTCATTTGTATTATGCATATTATTTCATATCCTTAACCATTATGATAACTCGTGTCATAGAAAAATTTATGTAAGATTCCTAAATTTTTCTTGTAATTTTTTCACTTTATTTATAATAATTTGCATGCCACAAAAAATAAAAATTTAAATCGGACTGAACAAATATTTTAAGAGACGAACATCACAGTAACTTATAGTAAAGGACTAGTCCAATAGCTCATTTGACTATTTTCTTTAATCATGGGTTGAGTAAAAAGTAATTAAAAGTAGTTATGTTTCCTTTCCTATTACAGGGCATTAATAAGCATTCTATATAGCATAGCAAAATAAATTACTTCTTCATTGAAGTTGGTAATCAAACGGCTTTCGTGAGACTTAAAATCAATCCAAATAGCTTGATATTCGATTTATATTTATTTTTTAAAGGTTCGTCTGAGCTCGGTTCGATAAGAATATCAAATAAATTTGAACATAATTTTGATTTTTGTACAATTTAAATTTTGGATCGATCTCAAGTTTGATGAGTAAAAATAGAATAAAGTGAGTATAAAAATATGAATAGTTTGAGAGCAATAACCGATTTTGTTGGATGTAAATTAAAAGGGGTGTCGAATTGGGACCATGCTCATAATGACCAATTAAGAATCTGAGCCAACAGCATCGGATGCCCGATGCCCAATTCGGTCATTTCAAAAATAACTTTTTTTTTGGTTCATTTTTTCCAACCTTGCATTAAAATTTATTTATTCCAAGTAAAACGCATGCTACATATATCGAGTCACGAGGCTCAAATTCACTCGGTAAATGACATATAATTATCATTATAATTAAATAATTTCGAGTTTTCAAATTTGTAAGATATCCTTTTTTTTTTCTGAGTGAAAATTGTGTTGTTATCATTGAATTACATTCATTATTTAACATTAAGGAGTAACAAAAATTGAAAATTTGACATCACGCACAGCTCTGTCTTCCAAATTGTACAACTGGCAAAGTTTTAAGAAAAGCAATAAATTACTTTGTATCTTATTATAAATTTAAACTTGATTGGCAAACACTTGCATGCATCATGATACAAATAACACTATATGAGACGGGTCAGTTAAACCCATTTTTGACCCAATCAACGCGGGTCAACCTATAAAAAATATGTTCAAAGTGAGTACCAACCTTCCTATTAAAAAGTATCACAAAACATTCGAAAAGTACCATCTGTATCATTAAAAAGTAAAGGGTCTGCTAGTTATTTTATATAAGTTTATTTAGTTCAAATTCTGATTTTTTTTTCAGTTTTTATATTGTATGTGTTGAGATTAATTTAAAACAATCATCATTCTAAGAATTTGCAAAGAAAAGCAAAACACGAGTTCGGTAAAATAAAAAGTACCATGTGATAAGCAGAAAAGTATCAAGTACGATAAAGAAAGGTATCAACCTGAGATTAATACTATCATCATTCCAACTACAATAAAAAGTATCATGTGCCACGTGGCCGCCTGAAATAGGCGGAAATAACCGCTATTGCACGCAAGTCCACCTCAACTTGATTAGGGATAAAGTCTAAATTAATAATTTACATGTGAGAGCTAAATTTATAATTTAATCTTTAATAGATAAGGCCATATGCAGAATCTGTATAGAGAGAGAGAGAGAGTATAAATGTTTCAACTTCAAATTTGTAAGTTGAAATCTTGTCCTGTAATCAATGCAATGAAGTTTATAGGCTATATTCATCGTGTGAGTACCTAATTATTATTTAATGGCAACTGTTTTTTTTATTTTTTTGGATATCAAGGGTAACCCGCAGCTGCTACCGTAGTGCGCACTGGATAAATCCCATCCCTGTGTAATAACCTGCAAATCTGAATTAAAAATTTTCATTTTTCAGATTTTGAATCAATAGATTACCCATAGGTACTGAATTGATAATTCTCCCCATATTTATTTGTTCGGAGAATTGTATATTGTCGCAGGTATAATAGGTTTAGGCTATATCTGGCGAAATATTAACCAATCATTTTTTTTTTGAGTGATAATCATTTTATTTTTAAAGTGGACTTTAATAGTTTTCCATATTATTAAGATTGATAGATTTATTAAATGACTCGAGACTATTTTATGATGGGTCCATTGCTACCTAGCCGACATTGATTTTATTTTTCTTTTATTTACTATAAAAAATAATCCTAGCAGTCACTTTTTAAATAATTATTACGCCCTTTTCTTTATATCTATTACTCATCTTTCTAGATATGCCTTGTGTGACGAAACACATTTGATTTTGAGAACCTACAATTTATTTAAATACATTTATTTAAGTCATAATTTAAGTATATATACTACCCAGTCAATTTCTGAATAAAATAAGTTTTTTTTTTTTTTTTTTTTGAGGCCTGATGAAAATATAAGTTTATTTGTACACTATTCAGTCCATTTTTGAAATTGAAATTGCATATGAAATATTATTAATAATAATAACAATACCACCCATGATTGTTCATAACCTAACAAACAAATTCAATAAATTCTGGATTTCACGGCATTGTTATCTGATAAAACATTTGATTCGAGATAGAGCAACGTTATCCTAAACATAAACTCGAGCACATCCTCAAGCACTTTGTAGTCAATTCAAATTAGGTAGATATGATTTTTTTACTGTGCAGGCTTTTTTTGTTTGTTAATTCAGAAAAGACAAATCTATTCTTTGGTCTTTTGCAATCATTTCCTTTTTCTCTGATGTGGGGATGATGAATTTCGTGATGCCTATTCATATTTACCGTCATCATTTCAATGCATGGCCAGAAGCAATTTATTCTGCCCCTTTTTGTTCTTTCTATCATAAAGAATATTGGCAAACATAATCATATAATAATTTAATTGAAATGAGAATTGTGAAATACCAAACATCATAAACACAACACACCCATTACCAAAATAATGGGAAAATTAAAGCCTTTTTTTTTTCTTCTATATCTGAAATGCCTCCAAATTCAAAAATTGATAAAATAGTGTATAAAATTCCATATAATCTTTACCAACACCATAATTATGCAGTTAGCAAGGCTCCACATTTACATTATTGCATTAGGTATGCATATAAATAACACAATACATGCCTTCTACCCTGCCAGTGATGCATTATTCAACATTAATTCCACCTCAACAGAAATCAATACAACACCTGTATATCATTACAATTCTATAGTTGTGAGATGACCCCAACCAACTCCCTTTGTCATGTATATGCCAGTCACCTTAATCTGTAAATCGATCGTAATTAAATCAGAATTCAAACAATTAGGCCATCCCAAAACAGAATACAGTAACAACTTTACTGGTGTGATCCTTCAAAATTCGATCTTCTTTTCTATATGAAATTACAGCTAGATGATCTAATTACCTTGAGCACGGACTAGTCGTTTACATGCAATTCTTGGGAGCAATCTATTCATTAGTCCATCTCACTGTTCATATCTGGAGGTTAATACCTGCATTAAACTCGGAATCCTATTATGAAATCTTAATAGATCATTCATGTACCAATTTAATTGGAAATCAATATAAAAATAATAATAAAAAAAGAATCGAAATACATGATAGCTAACATATCTTTCGGATCCTAAATCGATAAAATTCCAAATATATATTATCTATCCACTTTCTTTTATTATAAAAAAAGTATAAGTTTTCTTAGAGTATCATAATAATTATCTTCCATGAATTGATTGAATAATAATTTAAGAAGTTAAAGATGAAACATTTTGCTAAATTTTTAAAAAATTTAGTTTAGTTTTTGTTTTAATAGTTAAAATTGCCAACTCACAGCCTATGTGGAATCTAGCAAGCTACATATGATGAAAAAAATGTGGTCAGGTTCCATGTTAGATTTTTCTTTTGCAAATGAAATTATATAAAAAACGAAGCAAAAGAAAAAGCGTAACCTCCTAAATCCTCCGGTAATCACAAACCTATATACTCATGGAGCCGAACCTTATTAAAACCTCTTGAGGTAAACCCAGTGGGAAAAATCCTCAAGTGGAAAAAGAGTGTAATTTTCGAAATGTCAATTTGAATTATTGAGATTTTTTCAGCCCTTTGGCAATTCCAAATTTCCCATCAAAACATGATGATGTTCTTCGAAACCCATAGAGAGAGTAATATACCATCATTCAGAAAAAGCCTCTCAGATAACTTTTGCCCTTTCCACTTTTTTGTGGGGAACCTAACAATGCCTGAAGGTAGAAAATGAGATGTAGATTATGCAACACATGTGAGAGAGCAAAATTTTCCAAATGAATTACCTTATGTGGAGGGCATTAATGATTCAGAATTGTCCATGCATAACATCCATCACACTCAATTCCTTGTATCCTTATCCAGGTGTTGGGGCTGTCATCTCATTTTCTCAGCAGCTCTTTCGACACTGGTTACAATGAAGAAATACAGGCATCACAGACAGGGAGGAAACTAGTAAATGAGTAAATTGGAGTGTAATTCATGTATATGTTGATGCAGCATAAACAGAAAGGCAAAACAAACCCACAATATAATGGAATAGATATCAAATAGATTACAACTTGACTAGTGATGTAGATGTTATATCTATCTATGCTAGATTATTGAATGAAAATAAGATTATTCCATTTAGTCCATCAAAAGTAATTTTTCATCTCAGTACTATATTTGCAACAAAGAGCCACACAATTTCAGCAAACAAGTTGAGATGAATGAATTGAATACATTTAGCTATCATAAACGATGAAAGAGGATCAACTTAATGGAAATGAAGAATGGAGGAGTTGATGGTAGGCAGGAGCAAAGCTGGGAATATCTCCCAATTCGAGGACTCTATGAGAAAATCAGATTAGACAATCAGTTGTATATTCCATAGTAAATCAATATATATTACAGAGAAATGATATACTAGAAATAACATAATATGTACCTAATTATTTTTTGAAAAAACAAGAGCATCTCATATAATGTGTATTATCTAAAGAAATTGCAAGGTAGGTGTTTTTCAGTGTGTCTATGGACTTATATCCACTACATATTCAATTAATTATGATATCATTCCTACATTAACTCTACAACAAACAAATAAGGTAAACCCCATACAATTAAAAGGGGCCATGGTCCCAGCCTTTTCCACTTTCTATCTGTAGAATTAATGATAGAAATATCTTCTGAAGAAAACATGCAACCGGATTTTGTTATATTTATGGCTACTTTGGCGTACTGATGAAAATCAATTCGGAAGGTATAGAACTGTGTGCTGTTTGTTTGTATCTACCTACACAAGGATGGACATAACACGACCACCAATTTTGACGAATAACCTAGAAATGAACCGGGGCAGTGTGTGGTTCTCATTATGATACTTCTCATTATTTCACAAGCATATGGCATAAGGGTCTATCATCTATGATTTGCTGATGTAGAAAAGAAGGGAAAGCAATACCAGCAAAAAGCTCTCATAAGTATTATGACATAAACTTTACCTTTGTATTCTTCTTTATTACCAAACAATGAAAATATTTATTGTGTTTTCCTATTTCAACTTCATTGCACATTAATTTAAAGGGAAAACATTCATTCATTAAAGACACAACACAATACAATGAAACAGCAACAAGATCTACCGATTGAAATACAATGGTAAATAACAAGACCAAACATGCAAATGTAGCTACAATAATATCAAGGCAATTAACAAGTCTTTCAAAGTTTCAATGTCAAGTCTATCTCAGCTGTGCTCTTGTTGTCATCCTCCTCATCATCACTTAGGATGATTATCTCCTGGATGGGATTTTCAAGTTGACTGATGGGGGGGATATTATCAGGAAAGTGTGTTTGCCCTCCATTCTGCTCCCTTGACTGTAAGAGAGGTGCCACTGCTGAACCATAAGCAAAGTTCCTCGCACCTGATTGGGAATACATTAATGGGCAGGATGATGATGAAGTAGCTCCATATTGGCTTGTGATTGAATGATGAATCGGTTGTGATACATTCATCACTGGTATATAAAGACGATTAGGATCTGACGGCGTGCGATTAACAGACGAAGGACAAGGCCTAAAGTAGTCACTCATCCTTGAAAACGCCGCATGGCGAGCCTCATTCATTCTGGCAAAGGAAGAACGAGAATATGGTGACCAGCTTGAAGGCATATGCTGGCCCCTTCGCAAAGATGCTAAGTCTCTGCCACTTAGCCTAAATCCATCTTTTACATGACACTCAAAGTGTAGCACAAGGCTAACATTGTCAAAGAAAACTTTATCACACACCCGGCATGCAATTGGCCCTGAGCGTGAACCAGAAGGCCTCCTCCCATTATCAAATTGTTCTGAATTTTGATAATCAGATTTGAGCTTACTCAGAGGCATGCTGTGTGTATAGAAGAAAGAAGCAACAGAAATCTACAAATCTTTAACAAAAAAGAAATGTAGAGGCATGATTCAGGGCAAACAGAAGATAGAACAGAGCCTACAAAGCAAAAGAGGTTTTTGGGTATCCCCTCAAAAAGAGAAGGAAAAAAAGAAGAGGTTTTGGGTAGAAAGAAGGCAATGCAATAGGTCTTCCAGAAAACATCAAATTTATAGAAGAAAATCAGGAGGCCGTTCAGATGCATATCTGTGTTTACAGGAAATAAATGCTCGAATTCGCTGTCCCTATTGCAAAATCCAACGTTGAATGAAGGCGCTGAATGGATTAGTTAGCATCGATTGTATTTATCTCACCTAACGGCGAATCTTTTTAAATTTTTTAAAATACTGGTGTTGGAAATGTGAACCCTGCAAATTACTTTTTAGTTCACACTGGTTATATGATATTTCAAGCTACAAATGATTCATATAATCTGCGTTATAATATTTACTATATTGTGCTTTAAATCTACACCGCCGAGCAACGTCACAAGGCCAAATAACATGAACAAAGAAGAGCAAAAAACATTTAATGTTGCTAAAGATATTCAGATAATAAATGATACTTCTTCAAAAATCTTAAACTTTTTGATGAAAATGTCATTTCACGTGGTAGCAGTTACCACAAGTGTTGTAATTTAGTGGTATTCCTCACCCATATAAGGTTGAGAGAGCACGTTCATTTCCTAATTCCTCCACCCATAACTCAAAAACATGGTAGCAGAGTTGAGACAAGCAAAAGGTCCTTTGTTCGAATCTCATCACATTTCTTTAGTAAAAATTTCTCACATACAATACTCAAATATAAATTGTAAAGTAATTTGTTTGCTTGCAAGGACAGGGAGAGTATAGTTTTGAAGATATTAAATAATAAATAATACTCCTCTAAGCTTCTAGATGAGACAATTATACAACAAATGCATTAACCGTACCATAGATCATTATTTTTAAACATGCGAGTCGACCAGTCCAACCAATTAAATTGTAAACCAGTCATAGGGCTGGTCCGATTGTACATAATATGTGTTAATTAATGACCATATGCAAACCGGTCAAAAAAATGCAACAGTAACCCAAAAGACCCAATGAACCAATTTTAAACTTTGAATATATATTTTTAGATTTTTTTCAATTTCGGAAGTTAGAAGAAGTTTCTATAATACGGATGGTTATGGTTAATGACAATAATTACAAATAAGGAAAATGGAAAAGATTAATGAGCCATTAAAGGGGACAATTATCATTGGTTAAGTTCTAATTATAGTAAACTGCGAAAACTAAATTTGTTATCCTAGAACATATCATAGAATTGTTTTCTTTAAAATAATTAAAACTTTCTATATGTTTATATATATTTATAATAATTTGGACTGAATGGTTTTTTTAAGCTAAACCAACATGTTAAACCAGTGACCCAATGAACACAACAATTTATCGAGTTCAGTCACTGGTCCGGTTTCATAACCATTGCCATAGATAAGTGGACACTTAAAGGTTCAAATTCACAGTAGCAAAAATCATAATGTTACAAGTATAAAGTATAACAAATGCTTTATTCTCATTTATGATTGCAGGGTTACATCATATATGTAATGCAACTTATAGGTTGTAACTGCAATTTGCTAGCCAATCATGAAACTCAAACCTTGGCTTCTCTTGTCAAAGCTAACAAAAAATACGACATCTACTCCAGTTCTGGGAAGAAAATATAAGGCCAATATTACATAAAAACGGTTGATGTTAGAAAGAATTAGTCAACTACAGAACTGTCGATATTTCCAAGTACCACTAAGTTAGAGAGTTAGTGCAGTAACTTATAAACAGATATGTGAGTAGTGTGTACTTCTTCACTAGGATTTATTTCAATAACTCATCAAATACATGTCTAAGATATTTGAATGTTTGGTTACACAGTTTAGGCTCCTGTATTAAGTTTCGGCAACTAAAATTCCAGTGCCATGGCTACCAGCCATCAACTAAATTCAGTTTGAAAGCTTGCAATATATATTGTGATGTATTGTAAACACTGGACTGGAGTAAGAGAGATCTCTGTACAATAAATTTGAATCTCACAGCTTCTAACAAAATCAACCCTAATAGGAATGCGGAACAAAAATCTCTTGAATTGTAAATAGTCAACAATCCCCTTATTTTAGCAGAAATTTCAGGCAAAGGTAGGTATATTATGAGAATATCTGGTTGAACAATTAGCTACTAAAAGGCTTTCTCACAGAGTATAAGGAGCTGATTCCATGCTTCAACTTCAAAAGAAAACACAGCGTAGATGGCCGAGTAAATGTTATTGAGAAGGATCAATGATTCAAGTAACACGTGGTCTTTTCACATAGAGAGAGGGGATTACATAAGTTATTATTTGTCCAAACTTTAATGGATTAGCATTGCATTCACTGCTCATACTAAATCATCATCCACTTTATAGCAAGGATTAGATCTTATGACTGCAAACCATTAACAGGTACGAACATGCATGCAGGTACGGTTCAAAGCATGCTGCTAATTTGGAAATACAATACTTCGTTATCATTCTTTTCTTACTCTCTCACTTTAAATGTTTTGATATGAAAAATGAGCCCGAATTAACTACATCAAGGCCTCCAACACAACTGGTGAAGGACATTGCTGAGTTCACGAGTCCACAGACAACCTTTTGCTATCAATAAGGCAATAAGCCAATAACCAAACTGGGTAGCATATCGCCAGCAAAAGCAGAGGATATAATAGCAAAGAAAGCTACTTTTGAATATTATCATCAATTTATCATTCAAATTTCGAAGCAAAACCACCAAGTATAATCATGATTCATGAAGAAATATAAACATGGTGCATCCAATGGTAATCATATCCAAAATGTTGTAGCCAATCATAATACAAAATGAGTAAAAACAAGAGTATGAATCCCCAATTAGCACACGCGAGAAAGCAAACAATGCAGCCTAAATCTGCTTGTATTCTTCAATTAAAAAAAAAAAAAAAGAGCAAAAATCTATCATGATGAGCTGCTGAAGGTACCTTGTGTGGATTACTTCGCGCCATTAAATCCCGCACTTCACCAAAAACACCACTGAAATGGATTGGGCAGAGCGTATTAATCACAGGGTTTTAAGATTAGGGTTCTACAAAAGGTGCAATAATTGGCAACTTGGATATTTAGAATGTGTACGTGATGAAATCCTCTTGTCATTTTTTCATTTTCTTAATCTCTCGAAAATTTTCTAATTTTCTTTTTTTTTTTTCCTTTCATTTTCTATAAGAAAATGTGAGGAAATCATAATTTAATTTCAATTATTTTTTGGACTCTCTATGTGTGAAATTGTCTAACGATCACATGTAAGATTAGGGGTGGTCTTTTTTTTTTCTTTTTCAGTGGTCATTTCCCCTTTTTTTTTTCTTTGCTCTTTTTTTTTCAAATTTAATTTCTTATTTTTTTGTTTTTTAACAAATATATATTTAATTTTTTTATTCGGCGTCTGAGCGTCTCGCGAATTTATTTGATATGTCTGTGTAAAAAGTAAAAAGCCGTTAGACGATGTTATACAATTTTTTGTGTTTGATTTTATATTTTGCGAGCTTCATCTTATTCATTTTTTCAATAGAAGTTTATGTTCACTGAGCTCGCTTGAGTTAGTTTGTGGGCTTTAGGTTAAAGAGAGAGCTCAGTAACAAAGCTAGACTTATTCTTTAAGAGCCCAAATTCATTCCACCTCGGACCAAAATATCAGTAAATCTTCGTGAATAAAATTGTTTTTTTTTTAGAAAAAAAAAAACTGAAAATTTTCTTTTTAATCGAAGAGTAATTTTATTTACAACCCCAAGGTCAATTAAAGTAGCCTCCATATTTAACTATATAATTAAAAATGGGATTATTATCAAACTTTTATCCTTTTCAAGTGTATTCATAAAAATATCTTGATCTTTCATAAAAAATAACAATTTAATATGACACCTTTTAAACTTATCACAAATTTGTGATGATGAATTTTTGGGCTTTGAATAACTAACATATATTTTTGCCCAAATATTTAAATAGCATGGAAAATCAATCATGGCACATGGTATCGGATGAGTTTTGACAATAAATTTTAAAATTCAATTTCACTCTTCTAGTGTGAAATGAAACAACGTTTGGGTCTTGGTTGCTTGGAAGATCTTTGTTTTATTTCCCACCAGAAGAGTGAAATTAATTTTTTTTAATTTTATTTCGCCAACACGATATCATCTGGATATAAAGTGGCACAAGTGATTTTCCATATCATTTAAATATTTGCCCACAAAATACACAACAATTATTCAAAAGCTCAAAAATTGACCCCGAACTGGATGTGTTATTTATAAGGTCAAGACATTTTTATAAACCATTTGAAAAGTAAGTTTAAAATATGATATAACTCTTAAAAATATTCAAAATTTGGATCATGCAATTACATTTTGTTCTGTATTGAAAACCACTAAAATAATAGGGTGCGGTAGAGAGATGAATATGTTTTTTGAGCGCAAATTTATAATTTTATTAGTGTTTGGATCCGAATCTTGACCCGCGAATGATTCAAAGATTCACAAAGCGACTTCGTTGGAGGTA
Source organism: Perilla frutescens (assembly GCA_026008535.1). Taxonomy (NCBI): domain Eukaryota; kingdom Viridiplantae; phylum Streptophyta; class Magnoliopsida; order Lamiales; family Lamiaceae; genus Perilla; species Perilla frutescens. Next base: position 58,864,912 of record BRKX01000004.1, on the reverse strand, counting down.
GTAAACTGGCCAATCGGTAAGGATCAATCCATAGATTTCCAAAGGCAAGCCAACTGAAAAACAGACACATTTAAGTTTTACACGAACAATAGCATATTCTTGATACAACAGTTTCTTGAGACACTATTTATTTGAATTACAGTAGAATCACAAACATCAAGAGTAGTAGTAGTAGTAGTAGTAGTTCCACTTAACAATCAATACATTCGTCTTCGTGGGATTTTACGTACGCGATATGCATTGAAGCAAGAATAATTCGAGACAACTCAAGAGCAAAGATTTAGGTTTGAGCCATTATAACTGACCAGTAACGCTGTCGTATCCGCACGGGATTCGGAGGCATCACCGTATTTCCATAGCCGGGCCTGAGACGAAACTGAAAAATGCTTTATGATAGCCTCTTATTTCTTTTTCCCACTGCCAATCGTTAACAGCTCGAAGCTACGAAGAGTTTCATCTCGAACACCTCTGGTAGCAGCACGAGTGAAAGAAGAGGATTTGGACTCAAATCCAGGTTGTAATCTTTGAGTGGTTGATATTCGACCACTGCTTGAGCCGAGCCGGCTGTGACGGTTGTCGCTGGGTTCACCGGAGGAGCTTGGCCTGCTGCTCGACACCACTGCCCTCTTTGAGCTACTGCCAGTCCGAGAGAGCCGGCCTCTTTCAGAATCAATTTTCTGGAAAATTTACAAGCAAGGTGGTTAATCCAAAATGATTTACATTACTTAGGTCCTCGAATAAAGCATAACTAAGAAAAGAATTTCGTTGATTTTTTCCCACCACGTCTTTAGATGTCGGTACATCATCAGAAGATCTGTTTCTTGATTGATCTCCAGGCAAGCCTGCAGTAGTGCCATTCCTTCTGGCAAACGCCTCCATTGCACCAGAGAATCTGTCCCGTAACTCGTGCTTCACTACATGATATGTGCATTTAGACACTCATCAGCCATCGAAAAGACAGAATACGAGCACACTTCCCTAGCAGCTAACGTAAAGATTCTCTTTTTGGGGTTGGGGGGAGGGGGGGTGGATGATCGGGGAATAAATAAGCACTGTCATTTCATATCCCTAGGTATCAAACTATCTACTTAAAAACAAAATTCATAAGCTTTCTTGTTTTGTTTCTTTCTTTTGCAACTGTAATGAATAACCACCACTCATTACCTGGAGTCTTCTCAACTCTATCTGTCGACTGTCCAAGGTTTAACGGGATTTTTCCTGTTGGCTGCTGATACAGAAAAGTTAAAAAAGAAAAAAGGGTAAAATTCATATCTTATATTAGTATAAAGTAGGATTCATAAAAGATTAAAACTAACCCTTGCTTTAGAACTGGAGCCAATCTGTGGATACTTCAGTATTGTCCAATCAAACACATAATCAAATTGATAACCTGCGATAATGATAGTCATCAACAATAAACTGTAAGGATAAATCTGAAATATATTTCTGATATTAGAATGACGATGGGAAGTCGATAGATCCACAAGATAAATGTGGTTGTGGAAATCCCTATACATGGGTACCTTCTCGAATAAAAAGGTCTCGGAAAAGTCTCTTCAAGTAAGAATAATCAGGCTTGTCTTCAAATCGCAATGACCGACAATAATGGAAATATGAAATAAACTCTGATGGATAAGATTTACAAAGCACCTGTCCACAAAGGCACAAATTATTTCATATCATCAGCCATGTTACGCCTGTAGCAATGCAATGAGAGGAACAAAGCACTGACACATTCAAGTTACACTTTGATGTCATGTTACCCATGATAATAACACACACAAGATAAACGTCGTATAGAGCAAGTTACAGTACTTCTACTGGAGTAAGCATCTTTTTCTCGCTGATTCTGTCATACTTCTGCTTTTTTGTGCCAGCTTTTAGTCCCTGCCAGGGAAGGCTAAAACAAAGAACAGTTAGGAAGCAAATCACACGCCTGAGGGAGTTTGAAGAAATAGAAAAGCTTTTTACTAACTACAAGTAACGACAAAGAAGATTTAAAATAAAACATTATGCTCAACCTTCCTCTTAGAAAATACATAAGGACGTAACCGAGAGATTCTAAATCATCCCTTCTGCTTTGTTCTGCAATAAGAGATCACAGATATAGAAAGTTTAACCAAACCAAGAACATGCTGAAAAAAATATTTGTATTCTTTTCATACAGAAAGATTGCAAAGCAAGGTTATCTTCAGTCTATTAGTAACAAGCACAAGGTTCACTCACCAACTCCAAGATGGGTATTAACACTAGCATAACGAGCTGTTCCAGTCAGATTCTTGTTTTCCCTGTAAGTAGAAAGAAATAAGTGAAATATTCTAGAAGAAAATCAGTACATGTTATTTGTAAATTCAAAAGCATGTGAAACAAATAAGATAGATATAAAGTAGTCTGTACTTTTTCCTCCAAAAAAAAAGGTCGCCTGTACTTGACAACATGTACTACATTAACAATGTATGTGCAAACTTATTGTTTCAGTTATATAGTATGCACCAAAGAATTCAGAGTCACCAAGTGGTAAAATAAATATGCCGGAGAGAAGATTTCAAGTTCCAAATCAATCAAATTGAAAACAATAAACTATTATCCCTAATTGGGATGCTTGGGCACCATGCAGTGCATAAATCTACTAGCCTCCGAACTACAATTGCAATTCCATAGAAAATAGACCAAATTAAGTTTAATGAAATTGTAGCAGTTCAACATGGCATGTATTGTTACACACAACAGACCAAACAAGGTTTGTCAGAAAGACGAACTTGGCACTAAATAAATTAAACATAAACATTTACAACCCCATGGAACTTTAACTCTACACGCCAGCCGCAATTATACATGCCTGATATTTATTTTACATTACTCGTGATAATTTCGAGGGCTATGAAAAAGGTCAATTGGCAGATAAAATAAATTGTTGACCAGTGATGATAAATACCTGTAAGGTATATGCTTATGAGTTTGTAGATCTCGGTATTTCTTTGCGAGTCCATAGTCAATGATGTAGACCTGTCAAAGATAAACAAAGTTGAGTTGCTTCAGGTAACAGACCTGAAATGTTTTTTCTTTCATTTTTTTTTTTGAAAGGAAGACCTATCGTGTTTTTTTAAAACAAAAAAAATTCAAGTTTAGTCCATCAACAAGTTTGGAGGAGAAACCCAGCTGTTCCATTAAGGTTTTCCAAACATTACCAACTGAATACAGACAGGAGTCAATACGTCATAAAGAACAACAATCAGCTAAAGAAAAGCTGGACAACCTTTGCTTGGCAACAGAACATCTAGTTAGAAACTAGACTATTTACCGATAATGTATTTTTTATTCAATGAGGATTCCCCAATCTTCCCAAGCTATGTTATGTGGGCTCGCATATGGGTTTCAACAAAAGAATGAATTAGAGTGCCAAATTTGTAAGAAGTAGGTCATTTTACATCCAATCTTAAGGTTCCACATACCATACCTTATAAACTTATCAGGTATGAGAAGAAATATTCAATCTAAAACTTATTAATATAGTTAGGATTGTCTTGGAAGTTGGTTAACTATGCATAACTCTCTTTCATCACCTGATTCATCTCATATTACTTCATAGTGTATTGATGTTAAATCAGACTACAAGCATTCCATAAAATGCAGTGAAAATAAGCACTGTCAATCCCCTGTTAGAAAGTACTCCAATTGCCATATTTGACGTCATTTTCACTGCACTTCAGACTTGCATGCCACTGTAAATTTGGCAATACCATTTGTAGGCAGAAATATCAACCTCTATACTGTGTTTAAGGCATCACATGATCATTGATAATTTGATACTGAATATGCTCAGGCTCTCTAACACACTAATCTGTTCAATCACTCAGCACATATGTATTACTACATGAATACATTAGTTTCTGCAAAGTTTCATGAAACATAAGAGAGACAAATTAGGTGTCTGTAACAAGACATCACAAATCAGCCATCATGGCCTTAATCTAAGTCCTTTTTTACCAGAAAACTAAAAGGTGCCTCCAAACTCTACATCCATGTTGCAACCTTTTGCTAAGTAAGTCATCACAAATGTAGAGCATACAATCACAATCTCATCCACAGGATAGAGTTTCAACTAAATAGATAAAATGAATCATTTACATATCACAATAACATTAAAATAAGCCGCTTAGAAGAAGTGGGGAATCCATGTGGATAATAGATCAGAGGCTTCCATGTTTGAAAGTAAGATAACCAGTGAATGATTTGCTCCATAATAGATATGACTTCTACCTTTAAGTGATTCACCAGATGAAGCGAATAGCTTTTACAAGGCAAGTGATACCAAATGCTGAAGATAATAACTCTAACAGCATAAAAAGAGAAGTACACATGCACTATTTTAAATAGAAACAATATGACCTGGGAATGAACACAAAGTTACCTGGTTGGCTTTGCGTCCCAATCCCATTAAGAAGTTATCAGGCTTTATATCACGATGCAGAAACCCTCTAGAGTGCATGTATTCAACTCTGTTTATCTACATATGATAAAAGGCAGTCTGTAAACAGAAAATAAAAGGAGAAATAAACAATGCAGTTAATATTAAGAACGGAGGCATGCTTACTAATTGATCAGCTAGCATAAGAACTGTTTTCAATGTGAACTTCCTGTTGCAGTAGTTAAACAAATCCTCCAAACTTGGGCCAAGAAGGTCAATCGCCATGGCATTGTACTCGCCTTCAACTCCAAACCATTTAAGGTGCGGAATCCCAGCTTCAGGTGAAAAACAAGAACTCTTTTAGTCTATGCAAAGGCACAAAAAACTCAGAGTTCGTGACTGCGGATACTCACTTCCCCCCTGAAGAAGCATGTACAGCTTTGATTCATAGTGAAGCTGGGGGTGCTTAGTCTTAACAGATTCCTGAACAGAAAAAAATTGTTGCTTCAAGAGATCAGAATACTGCAGATTGAAAAGAAATTCAACACGTGCAATTAGATGTGCCCCATGAAATATAAAAATACAATTCTGACTCAAAACTGAACATCTAAGTTATCGCACACCTGAAAACAAGCCAAAAATATGCAGATCGATCAGTCAATCCGCGGGAGTAAAAAGATAAGATAGGCTGCACAAACTAGTCGTTCTGCCTCTTTACTAGTACTAAACTGCCGCAAAAAAAATTAAAAAATCACAGATAATTCTACTCACCAGCTTCACAGCAACTTCTTCACCAGTTTGAATATTTACCCCTGAATGAAATAAAACACAGTGCATAGTTTTTTTACAGCTTTACTCCAAAAAAAAAAGGAAAAAAAAAATTAAAGGAAATATTTTGAAATAATATAGAAAAGGAATACCCAAGTAAAGCTCTCCAAAAGATCCGCTGCCAATCTTCCTTCCCAGCTTAAACTTCCCTCCGATGACATGATCCATACTTGGTTTTCAGAAATTAATACAAAGCTCACCCAGAAAAGAAGAATCTATTTCTATTTCACGATGCACAGCTTAATGTATCAAGATAATTTGGATAAATCTCTAATAAATAATCAAAATCCAAAATTTCTACAGAGATCCTTCAGATCCTATTAAAAGTAAACAGTAGAAAAGGTGCCCAGAAAAATACCCTAATAGAAAATACAATAGCCGCTTCAAATTCTATATATCACATACATAAGCCCAAAAATATGCATACACTGTATATAGAAAAATCAAATCTTTCGTAACTTGATAGTCAGAAAAATAAAGGGACTGAATTAATAACTAAGATACCGCTGTAAAAAAGGAAACTACACAAATTTGGACACGCAAAGTCAACATCTGGACTTGGAAACCAAAAACCCCTGAATTCCTTTTCTTTTTAATCTGGAATAAAAAAATCAATTGAAGAATGTTTTACAGAAGTAGGGAGTATTTCAACCTCTGTGTGTAACAAAATGGCGGATGTGGCAGACGATAAACCGAGAGAGAGAGAGAGAGAGAGAGAGAGAGAGAGAGAGAGGAAGAAGAAGAAGAATCTGAAGGAGACAAAATTTAGGGTGAAATTTTTAGTTTTTAAAGATTCTGAAAAGGATCCGTTTATGAAGAACAGAGACAGGAATTGAAGAGCAAATTCAGACTGCTCTGATTAACAACATTTGTGGATATCTCATGAATGTCAGTTCAAGATATGTGTGTATGTAGATATATATATATATATATATGTGTGTGTGTGTTTGTATATATGGATGTGTGTGTCTGTCTGTCTGTGCAGTTTATTTTCTTTTTCCCCTTTTTCGCCCTTTAGTATTTGCTTTGTGTTTTGAAAAATAAAAATAAAAAATTGAAACTTAATTTGAAGGAACCATTCACAAATCACAAGGGTTAGGTTAACAAAGGCTAGCATTTTACTAAACTTTTTTGGCTAATTAGTGTGACCATATAATTCTTTTTCATATTTCAATCAAATTGTCCTCACAGGTTGCAGTACCTGTGAAAATCTCCATGTGAAAATGAGATGCTTTGAATTTGAGGATGAAATCCTCTAATTCAATTTTTCTACATCTCTTTTGTCTCATGATAAAATTATCTATTTTAATAATGTTTGTTATAAAATAAAATTATTATAATATAACCAATTATGATTAACATTTATAGATAAAAATTAAAATATTATTATTCTAATTATAGAATAATCAAATATTAACTAGAAAAATAAAAATTGAACAGTAAAAAATAATTATAAACCCTAATTAATAATTATAAAATTAAATTAAATTATAAAAAAAAAACTAATAAATTTAAAATTGAATACCAAGCCGGATAAGAAAAGTTAATTGGAGGATCTCAAATGTCAAATTCGACATCCACACCTCCGCCCCCTTCTTCTCCCAACTAAAAAAAAGACACGTTAGGATTGTAAACAAGGAGTGCATCGTTTTTTTTTTATGATTAAAGAAAACTTGGAAAATATCTTAGAGTAGTCTTATAACTTATAAGTTAAAACAAATAAAACTTGTAAGTTTGTTTTACTAAAGGTTTATTATTAATATTGTTTATTCTTAAAACAATTAACTCAACTATTACTTCGTATCTACGAATTTGGAAGTGAAAATTTGAAGATAAAACTCAATATATGCTTGTGTATTTTTCAAGTATATGTATGTTCAATACATTTATAGTTATATCGTAGCATTAATAGAAATGTGATATGTGACAGTCCCAACAACTACTCAACAAGAAAGAAAGAACCACTGCACTTCTATATACAGTATAATATTAAATTAATATTGTTAGAATATGCAACTATATCTATTGGACTAAAATCTAACTAAACTCAACTAACAAATAAATTACACAAATAATCTGCATATATATAAAATGAGAAACAAGCTTAAGTGATAACGTAGTTCAGTTACAAGTGCATTATACTACTGCACATATATGATATATGTTAATTAATTTGTTCGAGTTTTGCAAATCAAGAATATATTTGTATCACCCTTTCTTTTGTGTATGTAAGCAATTAAATTTTACCGCCAATCAAATGGCGCCACGTGAAAATTAAAATAATTAAATACCAAATCAAATTATTTATTTATATTTTAGAAATTTTATTTAATCAAATTCCTAAATAAAATAAATAATAATTTGATATTTAATGTGTGGAAATTTTCAACCAATAAGCAATTGACAAGTGTTGAGCTCATACATGGAATCAACATGTTGATGTATGTGATCATAAATGGCAAGTAACCAATGAAATCAAGCCACACAAACCCTAATGAATGCACCAATGAGATGTCGCCATATAAGCCCTAAATGCCCTCTCATTTGTCTATAAATAGAGGCCTTGGCCAAAGGAAATAAACATAACTTCAAGAGCTCAAGTTTAGAGAAGGATTCCATAAAGAAAACTCTCTCCATTCCTCAAGGCATTCAAGTGAAGATTCAAGACGTTCTTCGTGTTCTTCGTCAAAATCATCCTAAATTCGACGTTTGATCTGGAATCAAGGTGTTCGACCCTCCAATCGGCGTTATCAAATCCAAATCTTCAAGTTGTTCTTGAAGATTCAAGAAGTTCTTCGTCAAGATCAACTCAAATTCATTGTTCAATCCGGAATCAAGGTTCTCAACCCTCCGAATTGACGTTATCAACCCAAATCTTCAAGTTGTTCTTACAAGATTCGAGAAGTTCTTCTTCAAGATCAATTCAAATACATTGTTCAATCCGGAATCAAAGTTCTCGACCCTCTGAATTGACGTTATCAACCCAAACCTTCAAGACATTCTTACAAGATTCAGCTCATTCTTCAAAGAGACGACATAATCTTCGTCAAGATCATCTCAAATCCACAATTTGATCCGAAGTCAAGGATTCGACCATCCGAAGCAATGCCATAAACTCGTAAACATCAAATTCGTGAAGATCGAAGAGGCAAATCCACCTTGAAGATCTTGAAGAACACGAAGAACAAAATCTTGAAGAGAAGAATCAGAAGATCTAGATAGAGAATCGAACCATAAATTGTAATTTCAATCCAAAAATCTTTTCTTTGTACGCTTTTCCGGTGTTTATTAATATAAATACGAGGAATTTGTGTTACAGTGTAATTTAAAGGTTATATTCGGGTGCGATGCTGATTATAAGGTCGTATAAATAGGTGCCATCATATCATTAAAATATGAAATCGTATTCCAAAATTTAAAAAACTCCACACTGATTGAAGACTATATATGGCGTTACCGGAGAGGAGTTGGAGATATAGGAACCATGATAGCCGTCGCTGCGGACCAAGTAGAAGATTTGTCGTGGCTGATTCTATACCTGGGCGAACTCAAAATTTTCCACAATTTGTGCTCATTTAATTTGTTCATTGTAATTTGCAATGGAAAAACTCGCACACATGCATATAAACCTAGAAAGCATAGATACTCTCCAAGGGGTTAACGTATTCATAAAAAACATATTTAATACAAATATGAAAAAAATACAGTTCAAATACGTATTAAAAACGTATTTTAAATTTATTTTTTTTTATTTTTTTTTAAAAATATGAAAAAAATACGGTGAAAATACATTTTCTTATAAGTCAAAATACATATTTCCTCCAAATAAGTAAAAAACGGCAGATCATGAGATTCATTCCTAAATTTCTCTCCTCTCCTCCACTCCAAGTCTCCAACCCGCTGCCTCCGCCTCAAGCTATCGTCGCCACTGCCGCCGCCAGCTATTGCCGCCGTCATTCAGCCCAGACGCCGCCTCCAATCCATCAGCATCAGGTTCGACTTCTTCTTCTTATTTTCTTGAAAATATTGCTTGGGTCGATCGAGATATGTAATTGAAGAAAAAATGAATGGGTTCATTAGAAATTGAAGAATTTATGCAATGGGTTGATTAGAAATTGAAGAATTTATGCAATGGGTTGATTAGAAATTGAAGAATTGAATCAATTGATGAATGGGTTAATTTATTAGTATTCTAGGAAAATCAGAAAATGTGAATTGTGAAGAAAGATTGAAGAAGCAGTACACGAGCCTTCATCCTCGTCATGTGCTGAGAGGAATTGGAGCACATACTCGTTCATCCACTCCTTGCGAAGAAATAAAATGACACCTAAACGTGCTGAAGATTTGGTGTTCATTCACAGCAATCTCCGTTTGTTGTCTAGAAAAACACCTGAATACTACAAAGGAGACTCAAAGATGTGGGATATTGGAGGCGACAACTTTGGTACACTTGATGATGTTGGAGATTTAGAGATTGCTCAATTGTCGCTTGATGAGCCGGAGTTGGAGAGCATTTTCTTCACTGAGGATGGAAATGAGGATACAATGGATACTAAGGTTGATGAGGGGGATTTCATGACTTGATAGTTTGCTTTGAATTCGAATGACTTTGTTTGTAATATTAGTATGTTTTGAATTAGAAGTGTGAACTTATTGTTGTAAGACAGCTACCATAGACTTTTAAGTTTTAATTAATTAGTTATTTGCTTTATTTTGAGATAAATATGTTTATATGGGTTTCATAATATTATTATTATTAATATATAAAATATTACAAATAAATATAAACATATTTTTAACGTATTCGTATCTTGATTTTTTGAAAATGAGCGTATTTTCGTATCGTATCGTATTCATATTTTGTATCCGTATTCGTACCGATGCTTCGTAGGTATAAACTGAAAGAGGCACTCTCTTATACATAAGGTGTATGCGTATGAACCCATTAGACTGGCACATGTCCAATTAAAAAATAACAGTCAACAGAGAAAAGTCAGTGTTGTTGGGCGTGCGGGGTACACACGCTAATTATGTATTTTTTATTTTTTTCAGGTTTTTCAGTTTTTTTATTTTTTTATTCTTTTTTATTTTTCTTTTTTGTAGTTTTCTATTTTTATTGTTATTTTTTCCCCCAAAATTATATACACTAAGGTACAATTAGTGAATCCTAAAATTAAAATAATTTATTTAATTTTTTTGAAATAAATATAAATATATACCATAAAATTAATTTAAAGAACCTAAAATTAATGTCACTGGATTTTTTTTTTTGAAATCCGGCGACTCGCTCAACGCTAACGCATGGCCTCATTGTAAAGCCCCGGTCCCAAAAGACCATAGAAATGGACGCCACAAGGGTTGGAATTAAGAAGCGGGAAAGAAATGGGGTAATCTAATTAACAAAACATCAACAGAAGACTCAGAATAATCAACACATACTCTACAATAATATATATTTATCCATAACACCAAGACCAGAGTTATTAGTGTTTAACAAAAGATTATCATAAGTGCGGAAGCTCAATTCTCAACATAATACTAACAAAAGATACAACGAAAAACACATAAATAACAAAGCCCATTTTTCAGCATTGTCACGTCCACGCGCTAGCCTACTGACCTGAAAATGTTTAGAAAATATTTGGGTTGAATACTAATGTACTCAGTGGGCAAATTCACAATTTAAGTTGTACAAATCATTTTCTAAAAGTAACCTATCTGTGTCCATGCAGGTAGTGAAACTTAAGAGGTTTTAAAATTGGAAGCAACCTAAGTTCACCAAAATATTTTATCGTGAAGCGCTTACGAGTATAACCAGTCACTGCCCGCAATCCCTCTACATCACCAACGTGTAAAGTTTATGAGTATAACCAATGGGTGTAACCGTTCATTTTAGTTTTTCGACAAGGAATAGGACATGTTGAATAATGCATGCATATTGTAGCTACTCACATTGACACAACACTGGTTTATGAGACTCCGACAACATACAATAGCACGTAAATATTTAACACAGATAGTCACATATGCAATTTTAACAAAGCAGAACTTAATAGCTCGAAAGATACAATTTGCAAAGATAGTATAGTAGCCCACCTGGTAATCTGATCTGAAATAGCTAGATCTAGATTATGATTCTAATCTCAATAAGAGGTCTCTTTCTTCTGAGCCTGTAAGATTATACGACAACTTAATTTTGATAAAAGACTATCATTAGGTTAAAATCTAACATTTCTTAGCTATGAAGTAAATATTATAATATCTACTATCTTAATATGCAGTACCCGGATCATCAAAATATTTTAACTCTTAAAGAAACTTTACTCAGGGCATTTTTATAAAGAAAAACTCTTTAGGGAGTTTTGGCATACGGGGTGGTCAAATCTGTATCCTAAAATTAACTCGATACAAATAAATTCATACCGCAAGATCCGCTCATTGAAAAAATATGAAACTTTAAATAAAAATATTATATTTTGATACGGAACAACTTTTGAACTTAAAAGTACAATCGGACTATCCATGAAGGATATATCTGAAAAAGACTACGATTTAATATTTGGATACCCAAAATATACCCGAAATTAAAAAGTGACAACATGGAAAATGTATATAAATATACATAGAACATAAAATCCTAAAGACACTTTTTGATCCGGCGACCCGAAAGAGTCACCGATTTGAGGGGTGGTGGCAATTTTTGCCCGTGGTCACTACGGTTTTCCATCGTGATTGTCCGTCGTGTCATTATTTCAGTCACGTATTCATTATTACCCTCATGTAACATATGTTGAATAAAATCTTCTAAAATAGCTTGGGACACTACACTTGTGCATTGCGCTTGATAATTAATTTATTTTTTTCGAAACAAATATAAACGATAATTGAAAAAAAAATATAATTTTGAAATAAATATATAACCTAAAATGGAATTAGTGAACCTAAAATAAAAGTGAATGATTTTTTAAAAAAAATAAATACAATCCATAATTGAGATTAATAAGCCTAAAAAAACATGAACCCTAAAAAATACAAAATAAACCCCTAAAAAATCTAAATTTTTTTAAAAATACTAAAAAAAACTTAAAAAATAATGAATCCTAAAAAAACTTAAACTCCTAAACTTTAAATATTAATTGGAATGAGAAAAATCACAATTTGAACTAAATTAACTCATATAAGATAAATAGCAAATCCGTTATTTTTAAAGATACACGTGATCTTTTTTATTGTAAAGATTGATACTGATTTTGAAATTTTTTTTGTGCATTGAGATTGACCTGGATTGACATTGGCCCATCTGATAGATGTATGGATCTTATTGGACCTTGGGTGATACACGGAAAATTTTGATGAAATTAAAATGCATGAGAATTGAGATTCAATTATATATGCATTCCGATTTTAGTTTTCTAAACTATCTATTTCCCCCTTATATACATTGGATGGAGAAGAGGAAGACAATACTCCGTGATGAGTGGTGTTTTTTCACAATAATTTGAGGTTTAAATGAAGTGATTTGCAGAGTGTTGTATGTGCTTTAACTCAAATTGAGCATTTAACCTCATATTTTGGAAGTTTTGTTTGTTGTTTGGGTTTTATAGGTAATGGAGGATAAATTAATGCAAATTTGAGGGATTTAAGACCATGAAAAGATAGAGAATCGAATAAGGAGCACGCTGCAAGTTGAATCAGGTCAATCGGCCAAGAAACGAGCGAGAACGAAGCAAAACCGTGGAAGCTGTCGGAGAGGCTCGCCGAACGCGACCTGCTAGCGCGACCTGCCCGAGGCCGTGTTGCAGGGGCCTTCGGGCGCGACCTTCGGGCACGGGTGCAGGGCAGGCCGCGCCCCAGGGCCTCTGCAACACGGGCTCCGGGCGCGGCCAATGTTTCCGCTTTTCAGCACTTCAGAGACATGTTTTTGTGTGTTCCAAACTCGACCTCCAGGCGCGACCCAGACGAGGTCGCGTCCGGGACTAACGAATCCACTTTTTGACTTTTGGCACTCCATTATTGGTCCTCTATATCATATAACTCTTGGGGGAGTTTAAACCATCCATCTTTCACACGAAAATTCTCTTAGAAACACTCTCCATTTGGGATTTTTGAAGATCAAGAACATCAAGAAGAGGTGGAAGATTCAACCATCCATTTGAAGATTCAAGCCAAGGGATTGAAGGAGTTTGTTCTACATTGGGTTCTATCTTCTCCTTCACTCTTTTACTTTTGTATTGAGAATGGGTTTTGGATCCTCTTCTTGTATTCTTGGTCTTGTTGTAAATATGGTAGGCTAGAGCCCTAGGGCTCTAGGATGTGGTGAAACAATGTGAATCTTGTTCTTGATAAGGATTTAATATATGATTATGCCTTGTCAAGGTTTTAATCCATGCTAGTTCTTGAATGGTGTTGTTTGAAGTGGCATTCATTTAACATCAAATGTATGAATCACTTGCATCTTGCCATCCCGTGATCATAAGCATGTATGGATTGAATCCATGTATTTGTACTCTTAGTTGAATGTTGAATATGTGGAAGGAAATGTGACCCCTTTGAGTCTTTGGTAGGTGTGACCTTGGAATGTATTAGTGATAGTCATCTTTATCACATTCGCAATTTAAGAGATATTCGAGAGATGCTCTTACTATATTCGTGGTCTTCTTATCGTTGAACGTAGCATGATTATTGAGAATACCCTTGTTGTATGTTCAAGAGGAACATTGTGTATCCATGTCCTAGAGTCTTGCCTTAACTTGTTATCTTAAACCATTTCCTTTTAGATCTTGATTTCTTGCATTTCATTTAAGTATTGGTTTTGTTGCTTGGTGTTTGTTATTTAAGTTCTCGTTTTGGTATTTATGATAATCAACCCTCACTTAAGCATCGTCTAGATAATCCTTGCATCTAATATTGTGGTACTTGCATTGTCTTATTTGGTTCATCATTCCCTGTGGATCGACCTCGTTTCATCCTGTCTACAATTATATGCTTGTATACTTGTAAGCATGACACGAGTTTATAAATATTGAAACAATCATTGTGGAGAACTAAAAAAACTCCCTATCAAGTTTTTGGCGCCGTTGCCGGGGAATAGAAAACTAATTTGATAGATGCAATATTGTGATAACGATTGTGTGGATTAGTTTAGATATTTTATTTTGTTTTGTTAAGATTTGCATTGATTTCTTGGTTCTTTGACAGGTAGTGTATGCACACTCGATCTAGAGGTGAGCCATCTATCGACTTGGATCCAGAAATTGAAGCAACGATGCGCCACAACAACGCACGTAGACGGAGGAGAATGACGGATAACCTTCCACCGGTTCAAGATCCTATGATTGCCCAAATGCAAAGGCAATTAGAGGTTATACAAGGGCAATTGAGAGCCCAAGGAGAAGCACAACATAGAAACGTGGAGGTCCCAATCCAAAATCTTTTCCAACCCGTCGTGAACCAAGGGGTGGCGAATGGACCACCCATTCAAGCCAACAATTTCGAGTTCAAGACATCCCTTATACTCATGATCCAACAACACCCGTTCCGAGGAACGCCAATGGAGGATCCAAATGAGCACATACACAAGTTTCTTGAGTATAGTGGGATGATAAAGGCGAATGGAGTCCCGGATGATGCAATCCGAATTCGGCTATTCCCATTTTTTCTTTGAGCGACAAGGCAGAGACTTGGTGGTTGAGCCAAGCCCAAGGATCGTTCAAAACATGGGATGCATTGGTGACAAAGTTCCTTCATAAGTTTTTTCCATCCGGAAAAACTCTCAAACTTAAAGGCGACATCACTGTGTTCAAGCAATGAGATGAGGAAAACATGTATGAGGCATGAGAACGCTTTAGAGAGATGCTAAGAAAGTGCCCCGGGCATGGGCTTGGAACCGACCACCAAGTGTGTATCTTCTATAGTGGAAGTAAACCCGAGGTGAGAACATTAATGGATGCGGCCGCGGGAGGATCCTTATTAGCAAGAGGCCCGAACGAAGCCATGAGAATCATTGAGGAAATGGCCTCTAATTCATTTCAATGGTCGGTTGCAAGAGAAGGTGTTCAAATAATGAAGAAAGTTGCATCTACCTCAAATTCGGATGTACTTAAGCTATTGGCGGCTCAAGTATCAACTCTAAACTCAAGAATCGAAGCCTTCACCAATCTAAAATCCGAGACTTCTCAAAGTCAATTTGAGGAAGTTAATTATGTGAATGAAGGAGGAGGCTTGATAAGTCCATTTATTTCGTGTTTTTATGGGCATTTTATCCTTTATAAATGTCCTTTTTAGTGTGTTTTGAGTCGAAAAGAACCAAGTTGCGATCAAAGGGCATTCCAAGAGTCGAGTCTGGCGGAAGGGGCATTTTATGCCCAAATATTCACGTTTATCTCGCACATATGTTCATCAAAGGCACTGGGACTTCTCCAGTATCCATCCCACATTCGGTCGGCGAAGTGGGCATATCAGATACGGATGGAACTGACAGATGATGTCGTGCCCACAGTACTCCCACAGACTCGACCACAGGTCAGAATGGGCATTCCAGTGAAACTCGGGATTCAGTTGAAAGGAAGCTGGTGGAAGATAGCTACATATCCGAAGGAGAGTTGGAGCTAAGTTGGACTCCTAGAAGGCGCTGCAACAAAAGGATAAGCTCAGCCGAAGAGATAAGCTCAATCAAAGGAGATAAGAACAATCCCTAAAAATTAGGGATTTGTTAAAGCTGAAGCTTATCCAGTCAAGGTCAGAGAGGGCACGCCGTTCCGGAATTTCAGCAGAAGACCCCCGCCTGTGGGGGAAACTCCACTCGGAAATGTAGTTATTTAAACAAGTTTAGTCTCTGGAAGAACAAGCTCTAGACAGTCTGAAACATTTTACATTTTACATTTCAGCATTTTACTTTCAGTACGCTGCTTCGACAGCCAAACAATCCGAAAGGTGTTAAACCTTCGGGACATAGGTTATGTTCATGTTAATTGACATTGGAGTTGAGTTTTTGCTTAATTAATTCAGTAAGTTCTCGTTTATTTTTGTGTCTCTAAATTCTGCAGTTTTAATTATGTCTAGCCTTTTCGGCTAGATCTTTAATTCTGGCATTTGAACGATGAAATTAGTTTGAGCATAAATCTAGACTCGTGAGGCCAAAATGGGCATAGTAAAGCATGATTAGTTTCCGTTAATTATTGTGCCTTGTTCCACGTGAGTGTGTGTCTGAAGTGCCCAATGTGGCTGATCACTCATTAGGTAAAGAAGGCACACCACTATTAATTAAATTGGCGAATCGTGACTGTGTGTCGGTTCATATAGTAATAAGAGAATTAATGGGGTGTTGTGGGCACAAGAGGAATCAGTTGAACACAACAGATCTGGGTCCGTCTAGGGCACAAGGCTGCTTGTTTGCTTACATCTCTTAGAGGAATCGGGAGGTGGGTAACTGGTTAGGGGTTTAATAGAAGAGGAATCACTTTTAAACCTAAAATGAAAGGATAGATGAGGAGACGCAGAAAGGAATCCGGTCACCATAACTAGATGACCTATTATGTATGAAAATCGGTGTGCCCATGATCGAGTTGTTTTATGTTTAAATCAAATTCTAATTCAAATGCCAGAACCTTTTGTTATTTGATATTTTCTTTAGTTTCTTTCACAGATTTAAATTCAGTTTAGTGACAACACCAAAACCCTCTTTGTGATTGGTTACTTGAAGATAGAATCGCAACAGCTCTCTGTGGGATCGACCCGTACTCATTGGCTAGCTACGCTCGCTGTGGGCACAGGAGTTTACAAATATATTTTTGAGCGCGAAACGACCGCGCGTCAGGGCTACTCGAACCAACAAGGGCCATATAATCCAGGATATAAGCCCCAATACGAAGGTCAATATGGTGGAAACCAAGGTTACCAAAATAAGGCTCAACATCCAAACTTGTCTTATGGTAACCCAAATAATGCTATCCAATCACCTTCTAATTTTTCAATTACAAATGACATGATTGATGAGGAGAAGAAGCTAAAGATGGATGATCTTTTGATGGTTTTCATGGGAAAGACGGAAAAATACATGAGTGAGACACAAACTCACTTTGAAAAATTGGAGAATCATATAGGAGCGATTGGCACCCAAGTGAATATACTAGAGAAGCAAATGAGCCAACTTGCTACAATCATAGGAAATCAGCACCAACAAGGCAAGTTCCCAAGCAATACAACCATCAACCCAAAAGAACAATGTAAGGCTATACATGTGTTGAATGTTGGGTCAATGGAAAAATCAGAGATTTCTCGTGTAAATCTTGATAAACGAGAAGTTGAAAATGGATTGAAAGCCAAGAAGGGTGAAATTGGAATTGAGAAGAAATCGATGGAGAAAACTTCAAGTAAGTCACTACCATCAACTTTGCCTCCCTTCCCTGTTGTTGTTCCATATCCTGAAAGGTTGCAAAAGAATGAGCAAGATGAACAATTCAAGAAATTCTTGAAGGTGTTTCAAAAAGTTCACATCAACCTTCCTCATGTGAATTTGTTGCAAAGAATGCCAAACTACGCAAAATTCTTTAAGGAAATGTTTTCAAAAAAGAAAAAGTTAAGGAAGTGTGAAGTATTGAGCCTCACAGGGGAGTGTAGTACTTTCATTCAACAGAAGATGCCACCAAAGTTAAAAGATCCAGGGAGTTCTGTTATCCCATATGATATTGGCGAAAAGTTGATTGTGAATGCACTTTGTGATCTTGGCGCAAGTGTGAACCTTATGCCCCTTTCTTTCTTTCATAAGCTAAAAGTTGGGAAGTTGAAGCTGACAAAAGTTTGTTTACAATTAGCAGACCATTCTATTACTCATCCTAAGGGGATCATTGAGAATGTTCTTGTGCGAGTAGGTGAATTCATTTTTCTGATTGATTTCTTGGTACTCTGACATGCTCGTATTTTAGTCCTAATTCGAGCATTATTTCGTATGTTTTTATCTTGTTTTAGTTTGTTTAGTAATCAATTAGGGTAATATTAGTTGTTATTTAGAATAAGTGTTGCTAACACCGTTAATTTAGAAAACAGGTTTAAAATGAGTAACCCGGGACTCGAGGATCGAAGTGCGCATCGGAAGGGACCCGAAAGCTGGATCGGACGGGCGAGAGAGCATGAAGACCGAGTCGAAGCCGGGAGGCAGGGCAGGGCCTGGGACGTGACCCGCGGCTCGACGTCCGCAGCATGTTTTTAATCACCTGCAACGCGGCGCGACCCAGGACTGGGCCAGCTCAGGTCGCGCCTCACTCCACGCGGCGCAAGCCACGGGACGCGACCGGCCCCATGTCGCGCCCCTGTGTCTTGTTTTCAGGAATATCCGGATTTTTGCCCCATTTTTGCCATCATAGTATAAAAGCCATCCTTAGTTCGAAAAATGGAAGTAGATTTTGATATTTTGCCAATTTTAGAGTAAGAAAGAGTTGTGAGAGCTTGGAGCTTGGTGTATGGAAGATTCAAGAAGTTTTTGACGTTTTTGAAGATATATATTCAAGTTTTTGGGTTTTTTCTCCTCCTCTACTATGTTTTTCTTTTATGTGATGTTTTTCTCTATTGTGATTATGGATAGCTAAATTTCTAGGCATCTAGGGTATAGTGATTTGGTGATGGGTTTGTAAATTAAACATGGGTTATTGCTTAATCTTCCCCTCCTTCCCCATAAATCATGGTTTATTTGTTTCTATTCTTTGATTGGCCATCATAGGATAGAACTTGGTATATAATCGAGTTCGAGAGAATCAATTATGCATGGGTAAATGATTTGTGGTTTCAATTTTACATTAGATCGAGAGATTAATGTTTAATTGACGTTTTTTTGATTGATTGTGCTTGAATAGATTAAATTTCAATTTAGCCCTAGAGATAGGGGAATTGAGTTTAATTGAAAGGTCTTAGTTGCTCGAGAGAGGGCGTCGACTTAATTTGGTATCAATTGTTGTTTGGGGAGATTATGCATAAATCCATTGTTTAATGAACAAGTTTCACTAATGAACAATGCCCTAGAGCCATTTTTTCTCATTGTGATTTTTATTAGGTTTTTATTCTCTTTTATTCCTCTTGTGTTGCTATCTTTGTTTATTATTGCGAATCTTGTTTTTCTAGTTAATTCCCCAACCAAATTCTGAATGGTTTGACTAGTGAAAATGTTCGATGTGATGGTACTTGTAGACTCATTTATGCAATTAATTCCCCGTGTTCGACCCGGTCTCCTATGCTCCGTATGTTCGCTTGCATAATTGAGATTTGGTTAATTAAAGCTTGTGTTGATTAAATCGTTGTGAAAGAAAAATCTCATCATACTCGATATGGAGGAGAATGAAGAGATACCACTCATCCTGGGAAGACCATTATTGAATACCGCAAGGGCCCTAATTGATATGGAAAAAGGTGAACTTACTCTCAGGGTTCATAATTTGTCGATTGTGTATCAATTAAATGAGAGAATAGAAGTTGCTAAAGAGGATGGGTTTAAGGACACGGAAGAGTGCAAAGGCAATTCGAAAAATTAAACAGTGCAAGATAATTTATCAAGAGAAGAGTGAAGAAGACATTCTTAAGGAGTACTTTAAAATCTTTGACCCGGACTTGATTGCAATGCCTTAGAGAATTCAAGAAGGTCCTCTTGTGTGGCATAGGAAGCCACCATATCTTCTTGATTGACTATTGGCCGTTGATATCCTGTCGAGCTCACGACGTTAAATCAAGCGCTTGTTGGGAGGCAACCCAACGGTTTTTATGTTGTTTTGATTTGTTGTTTTCTTTTGTTTATCTTGACTAGTTTAGATTTGTTTATAAGGGTGATGTTTTGATTGGGAATTGATAATTCTCCAAGACTCAAGATACATGTTCTAGACCATAATTCCATCAACACAATTATGAATCATGAAAGAGAGGTAGTGATGGGCATAAAGAGAAAAAGGAGAAATTGATGTGGTACATATATAATGTTGTCATTTTGCTTTTGATATTGTCATATTTGATTAAAGCCCCTTTTTGTCTAATTTTTCAACTTGTTTTTACCTTGTGTTGATGGTGTCTTGAGCTTCTTGAATTCATGAAAAAGAGGTAGCAAGCATTGTTGATAGCATTGAGCATATTTTTACAGTCTTATGTGTTTGATTTTATCACATATGTTTAGAACCCTTTTTACCAACTATCAAGCTACCTTGTCTAAATGTTACTAATGTTTGACTTTGAGCACACATTTGTCTTGTTTATGCTTTTGATATTGTCAAAAATGGTTTGAGGCCTCTTTTGTCGAGTTAAATGTATGCTCCATGTGTTATGTTTTGTTGTGATGGTAATGTGGGATAGTTTTGGCGCATGAATGATTGTAGAGGGCAAGCATGTTTAACAGAAGTTAGGATTATGTTCAACAAAGTAAATTGTGGAATGTGTTGGATATTGTCATACTTGGAATCCACAATCTACTTTATTAAAATGGTGATTGATTTTTACACATATCTCTAAACTTGGTTTAACTCTTGATGTAGGCACCACTCCCACACACCAAAATGGCAAGAGGAGAAAAATCCAGGAGGAAGATCCTAGTTCATGTTGTCATCATCATCTCAACCATTTCCACAACAGTCTCTGCACCTTAGCCGTCTCATTGAGCTGTTAGTGAGCCTTGCCACCACCATCTTGCCTCCAAACTTATTTTCTCTCATAGATCAAAATAAGTTTGGGGAAGGGGGAGAGAGTTATGGTGGCAAGGGTCTTCTCTGCTCATTTTATTTCTTTCTTTAAACTATTGTCTAGTTTAGTTGTTTATGTTAGTAAACTCTTTATGCATGTTTATGATTTGGATTATGTTAGGTTTGTTTATTTTTGCTATGTATTGATCGGATAGAGGCATTGATGAATAATTGATCGCATGTCGTTTTGTTTCATGGGCATGTGATGCTTTATCTATATTTTTGTTCAATTGCCTTATGATATGTGGAGTGGGGTTGTTTTGATTTAAATAAGTGTATGTTCTTGTAACATGATAAAAGTTGCGAGCATGTTTTTGATTGAGTTGAAATCTTTGATGATGATGAGCTTATGTTGAATTTTTTTGAAAAATGTTGATAAAATGCAAGATTTTATAGCATGATAATGTAAGCAAGGTTCTAGTTGTGTCTCAAAAGTACAATTATTGAAGGAAAAGCTTACCTTGGGAAGATTTTGATCCAAAGATTACACAAGTGCAATCTTTTCTTTGATGAGTGATTAATGGTCTTCTTAGTGCACTAGTCTATATATATATAATAACACACTTCTAACCCATTTTTTTCCCTCCCATTTCAAAATTTATTTATGGAAATGTATAATTTTAATTATTATGGAAATGGGAATTCAATTATCTATTGAAAGTCTTACCATAATTAATTATATTAAATATAGCAATAGCAAGATAAAATAAAATCAAAATGAAAATAATAATTGTGATAAAAATTAATATTGTACGTTTGAGAAATTTAGAAGAGTGGAAAAATGTGAGATTTTTTTTTTTAATTTCAAATTACACTTTTAGTGATTTTTTTAAAATTTATTTTTACTAAGGAAAAAGTGTTGTTTCAAGAGAAACACTTTTACTAAGAAAACAACACTTTTCACTTTAACTATTGAAAAGCTAAACTAACAAAACCAAATACAACATTTTTTAAAAAATTCAAATCAAACCAACAAAAATAATATAGATAACCGAACCAAACCAAACCATAATTTTTTGGTTAGTTTGGTTTGGTTTCCGGTTTAATCGAATTTTTTAGTAATTATTTTTGTTTTTCCGAAATAATTATATCTAAAGAGAAAAAATGTACTCAATAGATGACAAACCATATATTAAATAAGTAAATAATTTAAAATTTCTATAACTAGAAAATTGAACTAAATATTAGAATTACTAATATTATTTAGGTATAAATACTTTTTAAATTTATTAATTTAGATATAATTAATATTAAAATTATAAATCATAAATTATAAATATAGTGTGCATATATATATTTTTTGGTTGGGTTGGTTTTAACCAAAATATTTTTTACTTAAATCGAAACCGAACCAAACTATATTTTGATTTTAATATTCAAAATCAAACCAAAATTAAAGAAAAAATGACCAAAACTAACTGAACTAAATAAATTGGTTTGATTCGGTTTTTGGTTTTGATTCGATTTTGCACTCCCCTACTTATATTCAAAAATCACTTATACAATTTCAATATTTTTTATATTTCAGTTTTGTAAAAATTATTTATTTGTATTCATAAATAATTTATATTATTCAAATCTAAATGAGACTAAATGCATAAAATGATCTCCGTGCATCGCACGGGAGAAATACTAGTTATTCTCTAAAACTTGCTTTGTGACTTAATTGAGGCTACAATTGTGTGTTTGATTTCTTGAAAAGGATTTAAGGCCATTCTTTGTTTAAACTCATTTTTATCCAATTATTTGCCTTCCAATGCAAATTGAATTCCTTGCAAGCCCTTTTTGAGCCTTGAAATATTTTCTTGATTTTGTTGGGTTGGGAATGAAATAAATGACAAGTTGTGTATATTCTTTCAATTGGAACTTTTGAGAAATCTTGTAATTGGA
The DNA here is from genome assembly GCA_026008535.1 of Perilla frutescens. NCBI lineage: Eukaryota > Viridiplantae > Streptophyta > Magnoliopsida > Lamiales > Lamiaceae > Perilla > Perilla frutescens. Next base: position 58,842,079 of record BRKX01000004.1, on the reverse strand, counting down.
AAAAGGTAAAATGTTGAAATATTCTTGTGACGAAAAGATTAAAAAAAAGTGAATTATCTTGATTTGAATTGAAAATCCTTAATTGAAGAAAAGAAGAGAGATGTTCACATTGTGATCACAAACAAAAAGAGTAAGAAATGATGAAAATTTTGGAAAAATCTCAAAGAGATTGGGTTGTGAAATAAAAAGGGTAGAAGAGAACTTGTGTGGTTCTACTTGGTTGATAATGTATTGATTTGGTATTTTGGGACGCCACTTTGCCAAATATTTTTCCTACCCTTCCGAAAAGCCTTCACTACAACCCAAAAAGCCCTTAATGATTTTTGTTTGAGAACACACGTGGAGTAGTGGAGATTGTAGTCACTTTGCAAGCATATGGTAGGATCCTAGTGCACTCTTGACCTTGAGCGGATACACGTTTTGCCTATACACTCGAGAGTAAGCGTTCTTTGATCCTTGTGAGAGCTTATACTTCAATAATTGTATCATGATGATTTTATTGTACTTGTTTATGTTTGATTGCCAATATCATCCATACAATACTCGTCTTTTGATTTTGAAGCAAATTGTCATTTTGATTCTACTTAAATCAAAATCCTTTCCTTGTTACTCTTGTTTTATTTGGGGACAAACAAATATTTAAGTTTGGGGGAGTTGATGAGTGGTATTTTTGCACAATAATTTGAGGTTTAAATGAAGTGATTTGCAGAGTGTTGTATGTGTTTTAACCCAAATTGAGCATTTAACCTCCTATTTTGGAAGTTTTGTTTGTTTTTTGGGTTTTATAGGTAATGGAGGATAAATTAATGCAAATTTGAGGGATTTAAGACCATGAAAAGATAGAGAATCGAATAAGGAGCACGCTGCAAGTTGAATCAGGTCAATCGGCCAAGAAACGTTCGAGAACGAAGCAAAACTATGGAAGCTGCCGGAGAGGCTCGCCGAACTTTACCTGCTGGCGCGACCCGCCCGAGGCCGTGTTGCAGGGGCCTCCGGGCGCGGGTGCAGGGCAGGCCGCGCCCCAGGGCCTCAGCAACACGGGCTCCGGGCGCGGCCAGTGTTGCCCGCTTTTCAGCACTTCAGAGACATGTTTTTGTGTGTTCCAAACTTGACCTCTAGGCGCAACCCAGACGAGGTCGCATCCGGGACTAACGAATCCACTTTTTGACTTTTGGCACTCCATTATTGGTCCTCTATATCATATAACTCTTGGGGAGTTTAAACCATCCATATTCCACACGAAAATTCTCTTAGAAACACTCTCCATTTGGGATTTTTGAAGATCAAGAACATCAAGAAGAGGAGGAAGATTCAACCATCCATTTGAAGATTAAAGCCAAGGGATTGAAGGAGTTTGTTCTACATTGGGTTTTATCTTCTCCTTCACTCTTTTACTTTTGTATTGAGAATGGGTTGTGGATCATCTTCTTGTATTCTTGGTCTTGTTGTAAATATGGTAGGCTAGAGCCCTAGGGCTCTAGGATGTGGTGAAACAATGTGAATCTTGTTCTTGATAAGGGTTTAATATATGATTATGCTTTGTCAAGGTTTTAATCTATGCTAGTTCTTGAATGGTGTTGTTTGAAGTGGCATTCATTTAACATCAAATGTATGAATCACTTGCATCTTGCCCATCCCGTGATCATAAGCATGTATGGATTGAATCCATGTATTTGTACTCTTAGTTGAATGTTGAATATGTGGAAGGAAATGTGACCCCTTTGAGCCTTTGGTAGGTGTGACCTTGGAATGTATTAGTGATAGTCATCCTTGTCACATTCGCAATTTAAGAGATATTCGAGAGATGCTCTTACTATATTCGTGGTCTTCCTATCGTTGAACGAAGCATGATTATTGAGAATACCCTTGTTGTATGTTCAAGAGGAACATTGTGTATCCATGTCCTAGAGTTTTGCCTTAACTTGTTATCTTAAACCATTTCCTTTTAGATCTTGATTTCTAGCATTTTATTTAAGTATTGGTTTTGTTGTTTGGTGTTTGTTATTTAAGTTCTCATTTTGGTATTTATGATAATCAACCCTCACTTAAGCATCGTCTAGATAATCCTTGCATCTAATATTGTGGTACTTGCATTGTCTTATTTGGTTCCTCATTCCCTATGGATCGACCTCGTTTCATCCTGTCTACAATTATGCGCTTGTATACTTGTAAGCATGACACGAGTTTATAAATATTGAAACAATCATTGTGGATAACTAAAAAAACTCCCTATCACTCCGCCTCCTCGAGAATTTGATTTTGGAGGTCATGCACTATGAATAAATTCTGTCTCATAATTGTTTTTTACACATGCGTTTAAATAATATATTTAAGGCAAAAAAATGTCAAGACTTTGGAATTCAAAAATCTTAAAATCGGATCTAAAGACGTGCTCCGCCCTACTGCGGGGAAAAAAGTTGACCGAAAAATTGCACTCTCATTATACTAAAAAGTATCACCCGTGCGATATCCTTAAAAGTATTATCATGTTACTTTGATTATTTAAGTGCATTGCATTCAAATTGTGGTTTAATACATATAAATTAAGGTTTATTATTCTCAATTAGGAGTTATTAATCTCAAGTAGGGTTTATATTTAATTCAAAAAAATTAATTATCGAGCTCAATGTACAAGCCCACGCGTTAGCATTGGGCCAGTGCATTGTGCGGGTTGCCAGATCAAAAAAATTAAATTAAATGATTCGCTAATTCCATTTAGCATATTTATTTATCAGAAAAAAAAGAGAGAGATATGAATGAGATATTTCATATTTTTGTTTATTAAGAAAATATACATAATTTTTTTTGCCTTTTAAATTTTTAGAACCTGTGCAAATGATTCCTTTGCATATGCTCTTAGTTAGTTCTGGTCTCTAATATGACATTTATTTATGGGACAAGGTTCAATTTGCCCCCTGAACTATTTCCCGATGAGTATTCTGACTCTTAAACTAAATTCAGTCCCAATTAGCCCCTTGAACTATCGAACTCAGCTCGATTAGCCCTTGAACTATTAAATTTGACCCAGTTAGCCCCCTCGAAGGTAAATAATTTTATTTTGCTTATTTCTAAATAAATAAAATATATTAAAAAAGACCATAATTAGGCTTTTTTATACATGATTATGGTCTATATTAAATTGATCAATTATAGACGTTAATAATCTAGTGTAATATAATCAACATTGTAGGTATATTATACATAATTTATCTAATATAATATATTTATTAGAATATGTAGATTTTTCATTCCCGGAATCCATATAATATAATTTCATACATACATATATACATATATATAATAGAGTATTTTTCGAATTCTATTTATCGTGAATTAATTTAATGATAATGTGATTTCAATTAATTAATTAATTTATATTTTTCATCATTATGATAGTTTATATATATATATATGCATATATATATATTTGGACATATTGAGTGAGAAATACACGTATATTCTTAAATTTTTTTGGGAATAATAGTTCCAGATTTTTTTTTATTATTATTTTATATAGAAACAACCAAAACAAAACTTGTTATCTTTAAGTGGCTAAGATCAAGTTTAAAAGTTCAAAGGGTTAACTGATATAAGTTTGAAAGTTCAAGGGACTGATCGGAATCAAATTTAATTTAAGGGTTAGAGTGCTCATTGAAAATAATTTATGAGACAAATTGGACATTAACCCTTTATTTATTTATTCGGCTTGTGGACCTATCGCACCCAAGTATTGCTCTATATTTAATTTCATGTCTCCTTTTATTAATAATGCCATTTCAAATAGATATGAATTGTGCTTCATACTAGGTAAAAATAAAATAATGGATAATTTTTTAAAACTAACCACTTTTGATGAGGAGGAATTTAGTGATGTTTTAGTTATTTTCACGAGAGAGAGAGAGAGGAGAGACGAGAGAGAGAGAGAGAGAGAGAGAGAGAGAGAGAGAGAGAGAGAGAGAGAGAGAGAGAGAGAGAGGTGATTTTTTTCAAGTAGCTAGCTAGAGAGACAAAAATACTCTAAATTAGTGAAAAGTTCCGAGTGACCCCCAAAATCAGTCGACCCACCAAATTAGCTAACCACCATACCTCGCTGGAAATTGGTTTGCCGGTTTAAGTAATTGAACATATTAAATAAGAGAAGTCACAATTTATACATCATATAAATCTTACCAAGAATTTTTCAATTAAAATGCAAAGAAAACGAGTATAGAGAATTTTCTCATGAATTACTAATTTACGCATACGAAGTTGTCAAAGGGGATGCAATTTTTAATCAGTCGACATATACTTAATTTATTTATTTATCATTATATATTATTTTCAACCTACATGTCTTGTAGTCTAAGTCCATGTTAGTTGCGGAAGCGTAATCCCCACTCCGTTACCGATAACACAGATAAGGCATAAAATTTTAATAATAAACAAATGTGTATATATCGAAACAAATATTTCATTGTCAATCAATAGTAAAACAAAACTATAAGATTTTTCAAGTCCCATTGGAAGATACAATGGTCGAGTGAAATAGCAAACAACAAATAAGATTGTGACAACACAAGCTAACGGCATATAATTGAATAAATAAATAAATAATAAAACAGATAAAAAAATTCTGACCTCAATTAGGACCCAAAAATTGTCCATTCTACACATCATTCCAAGATCAAAATAAAAAATGAAGTAAAATACATTTATTCACTCCAAATCAAGGGGATAAAAAAATAATAATAAGTTTCTCATGCAATAGATTTTTACCAGGTCATCATGCACACATGCACAAAGGAAATATATCAACTAAATCACTAGAAAATGGTAAAAAATGATAAAATATAATAATAATAATAATAATAATAATAATAATAATAATAATAATAATAATAATAATAATAATAATAATAATAATAATAATAATAATAATAATAATAATATAATAATAATAATAATAATAATAATAATAATAATAATAATAATAATAATAATAATAATAATAATAATAATAATAATAATAATAATAATAATAATAATAATAATAATAATAATAATAATAATATAATAATAATAATAATAATAATAATAATAATAATAATAATAATAATAATAATAATAATAATAATAATAATAATAATAATAATAATAATAATAATAATAATAATAATAATAATAATAATAATAATAATAATAATAATAATAATAATAATAATAATAATAATAATAATAATAATAATAATAATAATAATAATAATAATAATAATAATAATAATAATAATAATAATAATAATAATAATAATAATAATAATAATAATAATAATAATAATAATAATAATAATAATAATAATAATAATAATAATAATAATAATAATAATAATAATAATAATAATAATAATAATAATAATAATAATAATAATAATAATAATAATAATAATAATAATAATAATAATAATAATAATAATAATAATAATAATAATAATAATAATAATAATAATAATAATAATAATAATAATAATAATAATAATAATAATAATAATAATAATAATAATAATAATAATAATAATAATAATAATAATAATAATAATAATAATAATAATAATAATAATAATAATAATAATAATAATAATAATAATAATAATAATAATAATAATAATAATAATAATAATAATAATAATAATAATAATAATAATAATAATAATAATAATAATAATAATAATAAATAATAATAATAATAATAATAATAATAATAATAATAATAATAATAATAATAATAATAATAATAATAATAATAATAATAATAATAATAATAATAATAATAATAATAATAATAATAATAATAATAATAATAATAATAATAATAATAATAATAATAATAATAATAATAATAATAATAATAATAATAATAATAATAATAATAATAATAATAATAATAATAATAATAATAATAATAATAATAATAATAATAATAATAATAATAATAATAATAATAATAATAATAATAATAATAATAATAATAATAATAATAATAATAATAATAATAATAATAATAATAATAATAATAATAATAATAATAATAATAATAATAATAATAATAATAATAATAATAATAATAATAATAATAATAATAATAATAATAATAATAATAATAATAATAATAATAATAATAATAATAATAATAATAATAATAATAATAATAATAATAATAATAATAATAATAATAATTGGCGACGTATCTAATCTACAATTATGCAAGACATCGATTCCAGAATAAGTTCATCAGAGAAAGAATTATTTAATGTCACAGGCTGCATTTGCAATCTGAAGCTTTTTGAGGCAAGCTTGATCTCCCTTAGCTATGTATAGTTTGAAAAAACATTTCCACAGTTCAAACTATAGATCATTTACTTCACGAATGAACATGAGGGAGACGAGCTACCAGAATGAAAGGGGTGATCTCTCGTAGCTCTTGGCCTGTGCAGACGCGTTGTTAGGTGCTCCATTTTCCGTTTCCCATTGAGGCTGAACCTAAACATGGCACTCCTCATTACTCAAACTTTTAAGGACTTAGGAGCAGTAAAATTCAGCATTATGCTTGAACATTTTTAAACACCCACTTCTAAAACCTCATTGATGACACTTGCCTCAATTCCTTCTGAATTTTTTTCGTGTTGAATGACTCTTCAGAGCCAAGTACGAGACTTCTAGAAATGGATCCACCCTCCTCTCACCAATAATCTCCGCAAGAACATTCCCCATCCTTGAAATGGTGAAATCTGACAAGATCTCTGACAATTATCTCTCTGTTTAAGATCTTGGACATGAACTTTGTAACAGTGTGGCAGTCCACACATACTCTGAGATTCTTGGTTACGCGAATTGTAGTTCCATCAGGAGAGTTTGTGATACCGAATACTATTGCAAGTCGTTCACTATGAGCAGACAGCATGTGTATCTTTTGCTCCTCATCCACGTCGTGCAGCACTGTATTTGTGTCTGGCATATACCCTTCGAGCTGCATTCGTTCCATAATATCCTGCAGGGCCTGGTTTATTTTCAGATAATCAGGGTGGTTTTCATCTCCTGATCCAAAAACGTGTACCTTGTTCTTAACTTCAATCCAGCTGCAAGCCGCTTTCTTTTTTACCCCTTTCTTTCTCATGGTATTTCTCAACTTTGCAGCATCTTTCCATCGTCCAGCAACAACATAAACATTGGATAAGAGAACATAAGCACTCACTGAATCAGGATCAATTCTAAATATTTCTTTGGCAGCCCTTTCAGCCAGTTCTACATTTTTGTGGACTCGACAGGCAGACAACAAACTCGACCAAATAGCCTCTGTTGGTTCAATATGCATGTTGTAGATAAACTCGTAAGCTTCATCCAGTCTTCCTGCACGACCAAGAAGATCTGAGACTGCAGTGTAGTGCTCTAGACCAGGAGGAATAGCATAATTCTGAGTCATCGTCTTAAAAAGCTTCCTAGCTTCATCCACCAATCCGCCATGACTACAAGCTGTCAAAACAGCAAGGAAAGATCCAGAATTGGGTTTTATCCCCTCTATCTCCATCTTCGTGAAGAAAGATATGGCATCACGGGCATGCCCGTGTGAAGCATATGCCATTATTATGGATGTCCATGAAACCGTATCCTGAAACTCCATCTTATCAAATATCCACCTTGCAATCCTTATGTTACCACATTTTGCATACATGTCCATCAGGGAGCTAGCTACAAAGATATTATCATCAAATCCCCGCCTAAGAATATAACCATGGAGCTGTTTTCCCAAGCATAGTGTCGTCAAATTAGCACAGGACGGCATGATACTTGAGAATGAAAAGGCCACAGGCTCAACATCAGCCTTCAACATCTCCCTAAAATATTTCAATCCATCATCAAACCTACCATTCTGGACACACACTGCTATTATCGAATTCCAAGAAACACCATCCTTTGTAGGAGATAAACTGAAAACCTTGTATGAATCATCCAAATGCATACAATTTGCATACATATCGATCAAACTACTAGAAATAAATAAATCTTTGTCATGACCATGTCTAACTGCATACCCATGAATCTCTTTTCCCTTCACCACATCTACGTACTTTGCAAAGATCGGAAGGATAGTAGATAACGTGTAGGAATCAGGCTTCAAGTCGCCCCTGCCCATATCCCTCACAGTGGACAAAGCTTCCTCATACATCCCATTTTGCGCATGACCCCCAATCACCGTGTTCCAAGAGACAATATCTCTAACTGGCATGATTTCAAAAACTTTGCAAACACTATTCTTGTTTCTCCTCTCCACTAAACTATCAGCAACTACAATCTCCCCATCACTGTAATCAACCTTATTCTTCACATTATCATTCAAAATTGCTGTGTGATCAACAATCATCAACCGTCTTTCAGAGTCGAGGTTTGTGTGACTAGAACCGTCAGAAAAATGAGCCAACTGATTACTAGCATTTTCTTTTGAACGGTCAATTTTTTCGTCAAACCCTTCAAACATCTCCTTAGAATCTTGCATATACCCAACTGAAAGTTCAGTCTTACGCAAATATTTGTCGAATCCAAACGACCCTTTTGGTTGAGAACAACCATCAAACACATTGCGCGCATCCAAAGACTCCAACTTTACATACATATTCATCAGCGCATTACCCGTAAAAAGGTCCGAATCCAACCCGAGCCTGATCACGCAGCCATGCACCGCCTCACCAAACCTCAAATCCCCGAAATGGGCAGACGTTTTCAGCAAAGAAGGGAACACATTCCTATCGGGGCATTTCCCCGCAGCCCTCATCTTCTTGAAAAAGGCGACGGATTCCTCGAAATTCCCGTTGGAAGCGCAGCATCTGATGATTGATTTCCACGCCTTGCTAGGAGGCGGCGAGCGGAAAGTGGTGAAGAGAGAGAGGCAGTCTTGTAAGAGTTTGAAGTTGGCGTAGATTGAGAGAACGATAGCGGAGGAATGAGGAAAATATTTGGTATTTCCATGAAGTTTGAGGATTTGGGCATGGAGTTGTTTGGCTTGAGAGCTCGTTTTGATGGCGGAAGGGCTGCCCAAAATGATTCCGAGGGCCTCGCCGGCGGTTTTCATGGGATTTTCAACTGACCTCAAGCTTTTTACCTTTATGCTTAACTAGTTAACTACTCGTCTCCCTCAGCCTCAATCACCCAAGCCAAAAATCTGGTTTATTTAAATTAACATTTTAATAAAATAAAATTGAATTCCCAGGGAAAAAGGTGTTTGGTTTATTGAACTTATTATTATTTTTTAAATTTTATTGTTGCATTTGGATCGTTCTAATTTATAATTGTCGAACATAGCAGATATCAGAGTATTTAAGATTTTTGAAAACGTGTTATTATGCGAATAATAATTTAAAAGGATAGTAAATATAATACAATTCATAGTAGGCTAGTAGCTACAGATAAGTAGGATAGTATTGCAAGATCGTACCCGTTAGTAAATTTTTTATAATTTTCCATTTAAATGTATTTCATTCATGGCTATTCTTAACGAATCAATCTTGTTCTCTTTCTCAGAATTCATTTCCTCTTTATGAGTAAGAGTAACAGTCAACAACAGAGTGCATGATTTAAACACAAGAACCAAATCCATAACTACATCAAGATAGATCACAGAGAAAGGCATGATTGAATCTTCGAGAACACATCTCAACAAGCCATTCACACGCCCCCGGAAGGCATTTCATTCATCTTCTCTCTCAGGAGGAAGACCACATGGCAAAAGCATTTTCTGCATATGAGTTTAGGAACAGCAGAATATTAGGAACTTCAACACAAAAACTAACCGCAAATAACCACCTGAATATCAAAGAAGACAAAGAAACACAATGTTTTACAACATTACACGAGCAAATACTAGTTTCATAAGTCAGGTATCTGATACTCAGTGGAACAAAACGGTTAATCAAGTGAACTTTTATGCATTACGCTGCGTGGTCTCTTGATTATATGATTAAAGGTGGACTATGGCGTTTCACTAAAAACTAGGGGTGTTCATTCCGGCAGGTAACTAGGTTTTTGACTTATTCAGTTTGTAGTGATGCAAATAAGACCTGAAGCCATTCACCCCAACTACAATTCTAGTTATTCAGTTCAGGTTTCACTAATCCAAAATATATAAAAGACATTCATATGTAATGTCAATTTCTCAGAGATGTCATGTCAACAATTTGAAAGTGCAACTCAAAAACAGGGACCTCAGTGGAAGCAGCCATGCCATTTTTTATGCAGAGGCTCTGCTAGACCAACCTAAAAACTAAACATGCATTTTCATTGGTTTAGTAATGCATAGTACAACCAAGCCAATGATGATCCAATACCATCACCGCTTATATTATAGCTTTTCGGTTCAAACATAACAAGATCCAAAAAGTGAATCGAACAAATTTGGGCCACTAGCAACTCACTGCTGCAAGAATTTCCCAATTTCTGACTGTAAAACATGTTTCCATGCAAAAGTTGAAAACATAGATCCCACTCCACCCCAAAAGTTTTAGACAAATCCTAACCCAGGGGGCCTGTTTAAATGAAACTTTCATCTTTTACATGAATAATCATTCAAATAAAACAAATCAAACGGACCATGTGTGACATTTTGCATTCACTTCTATTCATCCACAATTAAAATGGAAGCTGAAACAATAAAAAATGTGACACACTACGCACCCTCATCAAAAACTTCCACATTGAAATCAAACTATACGGACTATCACTACCCTGAAGAATTTACAAAAGATTGCAAATTTTGACCAAAAAGCCTAACTTAAAGCTGCAAAGGGGTTAAATAATCAAAAGATTACACCCACCAACTCACAGCTCATTGAAGCATCTCACCGCCAATCAATTATGCATTTACCATCAAGAATCCCCAAAAGACACTAAATCCACAAACTCAAATCCCAGAGAATAAAAAACTAAAAAGGAAAATAAAAGAAATTACGAAAACATTACAGACCCACAAAATCCAAGTACCTGACCTTCACGAGGGGACTACATTAAGAAGCTCCAAAACCCAGAAAAACACAAAAGGGTTCAGCATGAAAGGTATACCTGCATGAAATTGTAGCGCTCTCTCCCAATGGATTCATTTTCTGCGACAGCAAAGTAGGCCAGAATCGGATAGTGCCCGACATACGAGGCGTAACTGTCTCGGTGGATATTCACCGCCCATTCACTATAAAAGAAGCAATTTTCCAAAAAGCACAAAATTAAAAACAAAAAATGAAATCTAATTAATTGAAAACAGTCGACAATAGGGTTAAGGTACTTACAATCGAGTCAAGTCGGCGTGGCCTGTGCCCACATATTTAGCCTGCAAATGCTCGAGCTGCGAGTTTATATTAAACCTATCGCTCGCCTGCATCGCTCAAGTGCAACGAAGATCATCAGCTTCAGTTCAACCAGATTAGAATAACCTTAAAAATGATGAATTTCAAAGGAAACAAGAGCGACGAAATTAGGGTTTGAGGAAGGGTTTAAATCGATTTACCTGCATATTGAATCTTAGATTGAGCTGAAGAAGAAGTTAAAAGGAAATCTATATAATTTGGTGATTTATAGTGGAGAATGGTAAGCGTCGACTGAAATTCAAAACCGCGACTCTTGTAAGCGCTAACCCCTCTCTTTTCTCTGTCACCAGCGTAAGCGTTTACCATCAAATTTGAACTAGTCAGGGCGGGCCTCTACCCAATTTTTTTTTTTTAGGTACAAATTTTAGATACAAATTACTGGCACTACCACATCAAAAAATTATTCAATTCACTAAATTACTATTCAAACCATCTCAATGCATTTAGGTATAATTATTAATTTTTTAGGGTATATCACTCATTTTATTTATATATTTTTAATTTATAAAAAATATATTTATGATTTTCATTATATGTGTATATATATATATATTAATTTAATATAATAAATAATTTAATTATACATGATGTTAATTGCAATTATATACAAATAATTAAAAAATACCAATTCATATGGCTATTTCATTTTAGTAAAAAAAAATTACAATCATTTAATATTTTAATTAATTATCCAAATCTAACTTTTTTTGCTCAAAATTACAAATATCAACAATAAGAGATAACTATCCAAAACTTTTCAAAAAATTTTTAGAAAAAGACAGAAAATATAGAAAAAAAGAGAAAAGAAACAGACAAGAAAAGGAGAAAAGAAACAAATGAAAGAGAAAAAGAAAAGAGATGGAGAAAAAGGTGTAAAAAAAAAGGGAAATGGAGGAGGGACGCCTGCAGTCGTGGGCCCCGCAGAATCCACCCTCCTCATGCAATCGTTTCTTGTACGCGTCTTCCCCATTTGTTGCGTGCTCTTCACTTTCATTATACAAATTGGTGTTAGTCAGCAATATTTTGAATTGTTACCCGATAGCATTAAGGCTATCCGGTAACATTTTACCAGTTTTTCCCAATGCAAATGTTATCTCATTATTGGGTATAATTAAATGACACGTAGGATTGTTACCTGAGCATTGGTGATGCCCTTAATTGACATATAAGGCCATCTCCAATAGTGTATTGTTGTATTTTCTAGCATTTCTCTATATTTTTTGGTTTTGCCTTTCCCTATCTTGTAATATATTGTATTTTTGGTGTGATTTGTGTAATGAAGATTAAATCTTGGTTAAGAAATGGGGAGGATTTTAGAGAAGAATTAAGGAGGAAGGTATAGAAGAAAAGGAGGCGAGAGTTTGGATTTTCTTAGCTTACCTTCATTTCATGAAATAAACACTTAAGTAGTCTTAGAGACCACACAAAGTGCAACATAAACCCTAAACATAATCTGCTATGTATAAGGAAAGCAGGCCAAACATCATGGGCCTTAGGGAAAAAACATAAATTGGCCCATAACAAAAGCCCAACTGCTAATTCATTTTAATCGCCCGAGTCAGCAACGAGTGAGAACAATGTTTAGCACCCATTTCTCCTTCATTCAGACTCAACATCGAGTTTTCAATCACAGTTCCAAGATTCAATTTTTTTCCTTCTTCCACCTCTTCCGAAACCCTAATCCCCAATCTGCCTCCTCTGCCTTTGTTCACGACAATACCGCCCCCTTTTGAGATCCTTGTCCACAAGGATCAACCTTGCCAAACTTAGCGGTCAGAAATTTAGAGTCCTCCCATGTTGTAGCTCCTTGTTAGAGTTCTCCCAAAGAACCAAGCTTTGGTGATGTTGCACACCCTCCTTTCTATAACCATCTCTGATAGTACTGCAGATGGAGTGATGGGGAAAATCCCATCGTTATCGTGAGCTGGGAGAGTAGCAGATGTAATGGCGGAATTTCCCAGAACCTTTTTTAAGAGGGATATATGAAACACGGGATGGATCTTCGCTCCTTCAGGTAGTTCCAGGCGGTAAGCGACCTTTCCTATCATCTCTTTAATTTGGTATGGACCATAGAATCGAGCAGATAGCTTCACATTCTTCCGGAGGGCCACTGATTTATGTCGGGAGGGTTGGAGCTTTAGGTAGACATATTCTCCGACCTCAAACTCTCTTTCACTCATTTTCTTATCCGCATAGACCTTCATTCTATTTTGGGCAGAGTGAAGGTTGGATTTTAACTCGGTCATAAGTTGTTGTCTCTCTTGTAGCAGTTCCTTTGATTCATCATTCATAGTAGGGAAGTAGGCCTGTAATGAATATTGTGGGGAGGGTAGCCATACAAGGCTTGGAAAGGGGTAGTTTTTAGGCTAATATGATAGTTGGTATTGTACCAGTACTCGGCCAGTGATATCCATTTAGACCATTGCTTAGGTTGTTGGTGTACCATACACCGCAGATATGTCTCTAAGCACTGATTCAATCTCTCAGTCTGGCCATCAGACTGAGGGTGATATGATGAAGTCATATCTAATCTTGTCCCCATGAGTTTGAAAAGCTCCTTCCAAAATCCCCCGGTGAAGATTTTATCTCTATCTGAAATCACACTGAGTTGTTACCCGTGTAGCCTGTATATAGAATCTAGGAAGATTTTGACTATAGATTGTGATATGTAGGGGTATGAGATAGGAATAAAATGGCCATACTTAGTAGACCTATCAATTACCACCATGATCACATTTTTCTTGAATGATGTGGGCAGCTTCTCAATAAAATCAATTGAGATGTGGGTCCAGGCTTGGCTTGGTACCTGCAGGGGTTGCAATAGCCCTTGATAAAGCCCTCCTTGTGGTTTGCTGACACAGCAGGTGGTACATCTATTGACCCAAGTTACCACATCCATTTTCATTTTAGGCCAATAGAATAACCTTTTAAGTCTCACATATGTTCCATATATAAATGCCAGAGTGCCCCCCCATAGGGTGAGTTATACATTTCATGTAGGAGAAGTTTTCTAACATCAGCTCCACTTCCAACCACCATTCTGCCTTTATATTTTAACAACTTTCCCATAAGCTCATAATCAGGGTGGAAAATTGGATCTGACTTCTTAGAATCCAGTAGGGATGTAAACCAAGTATCCTCTTCATAACTGTCCTTAACTTGTTGAACCCAGGTGAGAACCACAGTGGTTATGGAGTGACAGTGTTGTTCTGAGTGTTCCCTTCTTGACAGGGCATCAGTTGCACGATTTTCAACTCCTTTCTTGTACTCAATTTCATAATTCAAACCCAACAATTTGGTAATCCACTTCTGTTATATAGGAGTCATGATCCTCTGATCCAGTAGGTATTTTAGGGCTTGTTGATATGTTCTGATGATAAACGTATGCCCCTATAAATAGTGCCTCCACTTTTGTATTGTCATTAACACTACTAGAAACTCTCTTTCATAAATAGAGAGTAGCTGGTTTTTTGCACACAAGGACCTGATTATGTATGAGATGGGTCTTTACTTCTGCATAAGGAGAACCCCCACTCCTAGACCACTAGCATCAGTCTCTAGAATGAAGGGTAATGTGAAATCTGGTAGGGCCAAAACTGGTGTTGTCACCATTGCTTGCTTGAGTAGTTCAAAAGCCTTGGTGGCCTCTTCAGTCCAATGGAAGCTCTCTTCTTCAAAAGTGAGGTGAGAGATTTGCTCAACAGACCACATCCCTTCACAAACTTTCTATAGTAGTCTGTCAAACCCAAAAAACCCCTCAATTGCTTGATGTTGCTAGGAACTGGCCAGTTCACCATACTAGCTATTTTGTCTGGATCAGTAGCTACTCCCTCTGATGAAATAACATGTCCCAAATACTCTATTTGTTCTTGCCCAAAGTGGCATTTGCTCTGCTTAGCATAAAGCTGATGATGTCTAAGGATGGTTAGAACCTCCATTAAATGCCTCATATGGTCATCCCAGCTGCTGATGTACACTAATATATCATTAAAAAATACTAGGCTTGACCTTCTTAGTTGCTGCCTGAATACTTGATTCATCAAGGATTGGAAGGTGGCTGGGGCATTGCATAGCCCAAATGGCATCACTAGGAACTCATAGTGGCCATTATGGGTACTGAAAGCTGTAAGAAATCTGTCCTCAGGCTTCATTGGGATTTGAAAATATCCTGATCTCAAGTCTATTTTTGAAAAGAATCTGGCCTCTTTCAACTCGTCTAGTAACTCATCGATCTATTAGTAGTATAGGATAGTCATGTTTAACTGTCAACCCATTCAAATATCTGTAGTCAACACACATCCTCCAGCTATCATATTTTTTCTTCACTAGCAGTACATGAAAGGCAAATGGGCTCTTACTGTTCTGAATCATGCCACTTTCCAATAAATCTTGCACAATTTTCTCTATCTCATTTTTTTTTGGCATGAGACACTCTATATGGAAATTGGTGTTTGGGAGAACTGCCAGGTTTGAGCACTATCTGATGCTCTACTCCCCTATTAGGGGATAACCCATTTGGTTCTTCAAAAACATTCAGAAATTCCTACAATAGTCCCTCCAGATTTGAGATTCCATCATCTTGGATAACCTTTAATCTTACCTAATATACTTCCTCAATAGGAGATGGGTATGAATGGTGCACCATTTGGTACAGTGTAGGGCATGATATGAGGTGACACTCACCTGCAGTGGTTAGGGCCTGTATCTTAACCATTTTTCCCATCCAAGTGACAGTGAAAGTCATCTTATCATAGTCTAATTCGATTGGGGTACATGAATTTAACCAATCTCTTCCCAATATTAAATCATAGCCCTCAGTAGCAAGAGTCTTGGGAGAGTATGTGAACTGTTGCCCCTACATGTCCCATTTGAAACCCTTTACTCTAGTGGAGGTTACCATTCTGGCCCCATCAGCTACCTTCACCATAAGGGGTTTGGTAGGTTCCAGTCTACACCCCAAAACTTATGTTGTACTCTCCTTCATAAAACTTAAAGTACTCTCAGAGTCAATAAGTATGTGGAGTCTGTGTTCCTCTACCTGTCCAAATAGCCTCATAGTAGTAAGTCCTCATTCTCCAGAAATTACATTAAAAGCCATTTGTACTTCCTCCAGACCCAAGGGGGATCAGGGGGTTCTTCACTTTCTTCTGACCTTTCTAAAGATTGTAAGTAGTGCATTTCTTCCTTTGCACTCATGATCATGTAGGAGGTTCTACTCTTACACCTATGGCCTGGTGTAAATAGCTCATCACAATTATAACACAACCCCTTCTCTCTCATTGCAGCCATCTCTAATGAGGTGAGAAGCTTAAAAGGGGCTTGTTGGTAGGGGTTTGTGTCTTCTGCATAGGAAAAAAATTAGAATTATCCTTTTTGTAGCCAGCAAACTGATTTTCTTTAGTGCCGCTCTTGAACTTCTTAGACATGGCCTCCATATTAGTAATCTGTTGCTGGCCAATTCAATAACATGACTAACGGTAACTGACTTGAACATTTGATCAAATATTGTATTTCATCTCCTAAGCCACTAATGAAACTAGCAACAAAGTATTCCTCAATAAACTGTCCCTTTCCCAATAGAATCATACACGCCTTAAGCTCTTCAAATTTATCAACATATTACCTTAGCATCCTTGAGCTCTTCAAACCGGGCAGACACAATCTCCACAAATTGATCCCAGGTGAGGTCGGCTTCCTTAAGAGAAGAATTTTGATACCACTGTGAAGCTTTTTCTTCAAAATGCATTGTTGCCAAAACCACCCTTGGATTGTCTGGGATGTTGGGGATCATCTTAAAATAACTTTGGCATTTTAAGATCCATGCTCTAGGTTGCTCCCCTCAAACTTAGGAAAGTAAGTTTTTGGAAGTATGGTGTCATATTCGTACCTTGGGATGTCACAAATTCCCTCTTGTACATGATATGATGTGGTCTAGAGTAGCTGTCATCACTTATTCCACCTGAATGAGGGTCTTCCAGGATGGAGCTGCCTTCACTCATCTGTTTCCTTTGTCCAGATTCGAAAGCTGAAGCTGAATAGAGCCCAATGTTTTTGCCAGGTTGTCCATCTTACCATCCACCCCTTGCATAGAACTCTTGATATATGTATTAATAACGGTGATTTATTCCTACAGCTTGAGTTCAGCCGCTTTCCGTTTCCTCGCCTCTGTGGTAATAACCTGATCAAGTTGTTTCTGGTTCTCTTGCAGTTCGTGCAGTTGAGTTCCCTCAACCATCGTAGGAATCAGTGGCTCTGAAATACTATATGTTGTATTTTCTAGTATTTCTCTATATTTTTTGGTTTTGCCTTTCTCTATCTTGTAATATATTGTATTTTTGGTGTGATTTGTGTAATAAAGATTAAATCTTGGTTAAGAAATGGGGAGGATTTTAGAGAATAATTAAGGAGAAAGGTATAGTAGAAAAGGAGGCGAGAGTTTGGATTTTCTTAGCTTACCTTCATTTCATGAAATAAACACTTAATAGTTAGGGACCACATAAAGTGCAATATAAACCCTAAACATAATCTGCTAAGCAATCATAAGGAAAGCAGGCCAAACATCATGGGTCTTAGGGAAAAAACATAAATTGGCCCATAACAAAAGCCCAACTGCTAATTCATTTTAATCGCCCGGGTCGGCAACGGGTCGGAATAGGGTTCAACACCCATTTCGCCTTTATTCAGACTCAGCATCGAGTTTTCAATCACAGTTTCAAGATTTAATTTTTTCCCTTCTTCCGCCTCTTCCGAAACCCTAATCCCCAATCTGCCTCCTCCATCTTTGTTCACGACATGTACCATGTTTTTGATACATAACTGTGTCACATCATCGCCACATCAATAGTTATGTACCTACTTTTTTAAATATCAATTCTTATTTAAATCATCATGGTACATACATAACTTTAGGAGATCCCACTTGTCATACCACTCAAAACAATTATATTTTTCATCTTATATATAATTAAATTAATTATAATTTATATATTATTTTAGATTCAATTATTTCAAATATTAAAATAAATAATTGAATTCAAAAACACAAAATATGTTGAGATAATAAAATTAAGACTATCCCAAAATGCCAAGTTTGATTTCAATGCTATATCCATTTCAAATTGCAAACAATCCATAAAATATAAGAAATAATTAAAGAAGAAAAAAAAAATGACGTGAAGTGAAGAAGATAGTGGCTGGCGGGCCCCATTTTCAGAAAAATGATGGGTGAATAGTTAAATATTTGGGTATATGCAGTAAAAATATTTTTTAGTTTTGTACCATTCAAAAATTCGCCCACTATAGTTTGTACCATGTTTTGGTACATGTGAATTGTTTTGTACCACAAAATTGAGCCTATTGTGGATGCCCTAAGATTGACGCATTACACCTCACACTTAAAAATTTGACAAATTACACCCTTGAAAATTTAAAATTCAGTAGTTGTTATATATAATACTAGTATACCACATGTGCCATGCACATATAGTATGAAAAAATATTTATATATAATAATAAAATCATATCCAATCATGAATTCAGTATATATATATATATGATTAATATATCAACTGAATTATGAATTATTTGTGTATTTTTTTATATAACGTGTCATCTCTTTTGACTTTATAAAATAAAAGATCATCGACTGAGATAAGATGGATTTTATGATGTTTCTATCTTTCTAAATGGATTGTTATGTTGTTTCGTCGAGCTAATTTAGTCCATTATATCTAGCTCCATGAACCTAGTTGTAGAGAAACAAAATTTCATGGGGATTGCATATGCATATTTAGAGCTTCACAGATGTGTAAGAAAAAATAAGAATTATAAGTGCTGATTTTTTTTTAATAAAAAAAAAATAAAGTACGTTTTCTTTAAAGTTTTGAACTCATTAAAAGATACTTATAATGTTAGCGCCTTCAATTCTTACAATCAAGTCTTCAAATTTTGTGGAGCTCTAGTGGCAGAGCATGTGTACTGTTTGACAAATAAAAAAAATGTACAGTAATTCATGTGTATATTCATTTATTCAAGTTCAAATATCATGTACATTGTCCAACTTGTCTTGCTGTCTTAGCAAAGCCTGATGATTAATATATGTTTGATGTTTAACCCCATATAAATAACATTATTTATTGATTAATATATGTTCATCTCAAATATTTAGTGGCCCATGTTTTTAATTTAAAAATTGAGCCCCTAATATTAAAAAATACTTAATTTTAATTTTAGTAATAAATTTCAAAACATTAGCATATTACAATTATATTTTGACAATGTTAAATTACGCTTTGATACCCATATTTTGGTTCTCTTTTCAAAAATAGCTCACCTTTTCAAAATTAACAAAATAGTACAAACTTTTTCAAAAAAATAATGGAAAAAATCTAATATTTGATCATTTTCCAGCATGAAAACTATATGTAATTAATTGTCTTTTAACATTTATATTTCCCAATTGTGTAAAAAAAAAAAAAATCATCCAATCAAAAATCTTAAAATATAATAAATTACGTATGATTTTTGGGCCGTAAAATTGATCGTATATTAGATTTGATCTTTTTTTTTTTTTGAAAAAGTGAATATTGTTTCGTTAATTTTGAAAAAGTCGATTTTTTTTAAAGAACAAAAAATGTAAGTAGCAAATATTAATTTACCCTTTTCACAAAAAATAAAATAAAAAATTCAATCCATTTTATTTATATTATTGACATCCCAATATAGCCTCAAATTAATATGAAAGAAAGAGAGAGAGATATTGATGAAACATTTAATATTTTTATTTATTAAAAAAATTACATGAGTTTTTTTTTTTTGCCCTTAAAATGGGTCATGTTCCATGAATCACTTAGCACAGCCTATTAGCCGGCCTTGTATATATATTTTGTTTGAAAACATAAAATGTATATAAGATTTAATATTAAGGAATAAAATCACATGCATACACTTGATTTTACCTTAAAAGACTGAAATGTGTGTTATAATTACAATGTTGAGCTTTATAATTTATAGTTTGTTCATCCACAAAAATATTTATTAATTTTTCGACGGGGTATAAAATTAATTAAAAATGCTAAAATATTAAAGATTTAATTAAAATATTTCAAATATTTAACATTGCAAACGTATATATTTAATTGTGAAACTTTATCTATTCAAACTTTTTAATATATTTCATTCAAAATTTATAATTTGTTCATTAAAAAATCAATTTACACTGTGTTCATATTAAAAAAATATATATAAAATGATCTGTTGTGCGATGTACGAATAAGATATGTAAATTTATATATTTTTTAGAAATTATAAGTATGGATTTAAGAATAACAATGTTCAAAGTACATGCATCAAATCTTGAAGATAATTTTTATTGTATTTTTATGTTATTTGTCAAAAAGTCTAAGATATGTTCTTTTCTATGTTTAATTTTGAGATGTATTAACCATCAAGTTCTTTAGGACTAAAGAAACATGAATTTCATTGTGGAAGTTACTCAACTAAATTTACTAAAAATCCACATAACAGGTTAATATTAGAACACATCCAATGATATATTTATATTGTTGGTATTTGACTCTATTTGTATTTAGATTTTGACCCGTATTTTTTAGCGATCATACAAAGTCCAAACTATAAATAGATAAAATTATTATTAATTTTTTTAATTGTATACCAAATTCTTTTACTTGTATAAATATAGATAGCATACGAGTTATTTTTTATTTTATCTTCTTTATGTAAATAAACATAAAAAAAATACTTTAATTATTATCCTATATGATTCATTATCCCAAAAATAGTATATTGATCTAATATTAACAAATAACAGAGCTTATGATTTAACAACTATGCTTAATTAATATTTGTCAATTTGCACCCATAATATTTGTAGCACGTGTAACTTATAAGTAAAATAATTTTTAAAAAAATTACAAATATAATAAACTTAGATAACTTCGACAACATAAGTAGATGTAATCTCATAATCGTGGAGAAAACAAAAATCCTCCCAAATATTTTCATGAATCATATTCTTCGCCTCATTTTTTTAATTTATTTTTTCGATAATTCCCATGATCACTACTATCCACAAATCAATTCAAACCTACATACCTTTTCAATGCACAAAAAATGAAAAGGTCTACAAAATGATATTTTTAATATTAATTTATAGTATTCAAAATGAGATTTTTATTACCATTATTTATTTTTTCATAATTTTCTTATATTTTTCTAAAACATTGTATACTTTTTCTATATTTTCTGATAAAAATAAAATATTAAAATATTTGGTAAAAAAGTGATTTACAAATAAACAACTAATTGCTTTTATCACTTCTAAACATCAATACAATAATAAAAATGAAACATACCAACATAAATGACGATAAACTTGCCAATTTGATGTATAAAGTTTGTCCCAATTGACGATTGTCATTTTAGAAGATCGAATATGATGGTTTATAATAAAAATCAGAATGTTTCTCACCTATGTAATCCGTAATACAGTAATACACCATTTACTCTATGTTTCTAGTCTATTAACAATAACAAAAAGTATACTCCCTCCATTTCTATATAAATGACATTTTGGATGAATGCACACAAATTAATAGAATAATTAAATTACCTAATATGCCATTGTGTGAATACATTAAATGAGTTAAATATAGATGTTTGAATACATTAAATGAGGGCAAATGTATGAAAAATGTGAATTTTGTGTGACAAATTTATAGAATGACATTTTTTTGAAACAAAATTAAAATGCTAGAGTGACACTTATTTAGAAACGGAGGGAGTATATAAAAAAAATCCTGATTAACCGTGTACAACAATTTCAACAAAAGTTTACTTAATTATCGAACATCTTTGTAACACCCTGGAAAAATATGGTATTTAAAATTTATTTGATAACTAAAAATTTCATGAAAGAACTCAATTTATTTTGGCTAGTTAATTATGGGCTTAGAGACGCAATAAGATTAAGAAAAGTCTCGACCTTAGTTGAGTTTTCTAATTAAATATTAGAAATCATATTATAAAAATAGATATTAATGGGATAGTTTTGATATCAAGTTCATCCAATTCGGACTTCATTTGACCTTCCAATGGAATTTATTTCATTAAACACTTTAAAATCAATTTATTCCACCAAGCCCAATTCTATAATTTCAAGTCCAATTAATTATACACTTTCAGACCATCTATTTATGTTATTTCCAACTATTTCATAATACATATATCTATTGATGGGCCTATCCATTTGAAGAATCCAATAAAGAATAAATTTATATCAATTGATTAAATTTCATTTGGATGAGTTTGGGACTTCGGCTAATCCAATTTGCACATTTGGAATGCATATGAGAGTGATTAGTAGATTATATATATATATATATATATATATATATATATATATATGTAGTTATAAGAATAGACTATATGTAATTGATAATAGTTTTATTACAAAAAAAAAAAAAGAAAAAAAAAAGAGAGATTAGTCATCATAACACTTGGAACCATTTTGCTAATTCAAGTGTACAAGTGGTACACATGTAGCTCTCTCTCTCTCTATATATATATATATATTAGGTGGTTGCTTGAGATAGAAGTTAAGTTAATAAAAAAAAGAAGAGAAAAATCGAAAGAAAAAGAAAGAGAAAAAGAGTCAGAGGCAAAAACGAAGAAAAAAGTTGAAGAAGAAAAATAGGGAAAAAAGAAAGAAAGAAAAGAGAGGTGAGTTTTTATATTTTTTGATATTTTTTTATTTTAATCCAATGTTATTTGATCTATTTAATTTCGGATTTGGTCATAAAATATTAAATGAATCTAATTTTAAATTCATATTTATTTTCGGTTCTTCAGCCTGATACAATAACCTAAATTGAGTAAAGTCTTTATATGCAAGTTTTGATTAAATGTACTTGTAGCCTTCTCGTCGTTAGTATGAGTTGTATGCTAATAAATGCTATATGTGATGTAGGTGTTCTCTTCTGCTGTAACTATTTATGAAAAATAATAAAGAACATTGTGTAATATTGTGTATATTATATCAATTTGTTGTAGTGGGTTCGTGAGTGTGTAACGAGATTAAAAAAAAGTAGGTACTTGAATATAAAATGTGTTTTAATCCTATAAGTAAAATATTGTATATTGCTCAAAATAAATTCTAAAAATTAAAATTTACTTCTATATGTTAAATCAAGTTTCATAATTATTGATTTGAGTTTGATACATATTTAACCATTCAATTTTGTCCGCGAAGTCCGATAAATTCTTAATTAGGATCACTAATTTGATTCAATCTGTCAAATGCGCATTATTCGCCCATTTGACTCTATTTCAATTCCAAACGATCCCAAGGCATAGGAAAACCCTAATTAAGTTATTTAGGACCTAGGTTATTACCTTAATGACCTGTTTGAGGTTTCTAAGCTAGAGTTTCAATTTTATAAGTCGAGACGGACGAGAAGCATAATAGCATTGCATAAAATTTTTACTGCACTTTGAGACCATCCAGGTGAGTTTTTCTATAACTCACAACTATGTTTTAAATTCGTCCATGAAAAACATTTTAAATGTTTTAATAGCATTGTTTACGCAATGATTGGATGTTATGAGACTTCATGCACAGAGGAATTCTGACTTACAAGCATAGACGGTTTACTTTGTGATTAAAAGTCTAGATAAGTAACCGTAAGGTATTCATGTGATCACATAGGGTCTCTCATCCAATGAAGAAGAGTAAAGTATGTTATAAAGTATGTTTATGATTGATTTTAAAGCATGAAAGTTTGTCTTGGACGAATAATAATGCCACTGAGTGTTTTCTGGCACTCAGCCCAAATATTTTCAAATGTTTTTCAGGCCCTGAAGATCGAGCTGGTTGATGATGAGCTGTTGGATTGGGTTTTGATGGTTGACCCTTACGTTGTTTCTGCTTAAAATCGTCTTTAAATCTATGTTTGTATGTTAAATATTAAATGTTTCCGTTGATACTCTACAAAACTTTTAAGTTTGAAAGTTGTTGACCCCAGTGGCCAATTTTTGATTATATATACAAATATTTTGAATGTATATAAGGGTTGACCGTGACGTTTTTGAATATGTGACTTGTTTGGCTATATATATTACTTATTGACGGGTCATTTGGTTATGTGTGGGTCAGAGATTTTGAAAAGCTTTGTTGAAAGTTGATTTTGAGAACGCCTGAGTGCGTGGTTTGAACATTTTTAAGTTGAGGTGATGCCCGTATACAAATCATTTATAAAGTTATATCTAATTTATTTCAAAAAGTGTATTACGTACGTAAGCATGCACGTATGTCTTTTGGTGACATTTTGGTCCTACTGGGACTGGGGCATTACAATCTTTGTGAGCTACACGTTTGAGAAATGAATTTCAATCAAACCAAAAGTCTTCAACATCGTCGGCATGCCTTTTTATTCTCTACTATTTTAGAATCTGCAAAATGACCATTACATAAGAATACATCACAGAATACAATATTTTGAATACATAACAAATTAATAAAACAAATAAAAAAATTGAATGCAAAACAAATCAAAAGAAACCAATTGAAAAGAATAATTAGTAGCTCTTGTATTTATAATATGAATATTGTAGGAAAATATATCAATTATATAAAGTTAAGAGTGATTACTTACATTATATACTTTTATAATTAAATAATTATTCGATTAATTGCGAAGAGATTTTCGTGCATCTTGCTAACTATGATTTCTACTACTATATACGACAATATATTATATTTTAGGGGGGTGTATTGGATTGGGATTTTGATGGATTTTGTTGGACTTTAAAATGTCCATGGATTTCTATGGATTTTATAAATCTATAGACTCCACATGGAGTCTCCCAAAACTCCACATAGAGTCTCTCAACTCCACGCAGAGTCTGGCGGATTTCGTATAGATTTCGGACCGATTTTGAACGATTTCAATGGATTTCAAATACATCTCGTCAACGCTTGTTGGAACACAACGATCGGTGTACACGGCAAGAAAAATTGAACCCAGCGGCCGCTGGAATCGAGCGGCCTTGATCCCATCGGCCGCTGGAGTGCCATCATCGGCAAGGCCAGCGGCCGCTGGGGTCGGGTGACGGCTGGGGTGCCCGATTTCAACTCCTCACCGGCCGCTGGGACACCGCGCCCGCCGGGTTTTCCAAATCCATCAAAATCTCGTGTCTGGAGGTCGGATTTCATCCTTCATAATTTTCACGTGAAATCCAGCCGAAATCCAACGAAGTCAATGACTTTTTAAAGTCCGTGGATTGTTGAATACCTCAGAATTTCATTGGACTTTTAAAAGTCTGGATTGAATACACCAGGATTTCATTGGACTTTTAAAAGTCTGGATTGAATACACCAGGATTTCATTGGACTTTTAAAAGTCTGGATTGAATACACCAGAATTTCATTGGACTTTTAAAAGTCTGGATTGAATACACCCAGATTTTAAAAGTCCAATGAAATCCATCAAAATCCATAACCAATACACCCCCCTTAGTATTAATGCTCCTAGTTAAGGTAAATTGCAAAGTAATTTAGTTGTGAGAATCTTTCAGTTGAATTTGATGGCCATATATATAAATATAGATATATTATACTATATATATTTGGTTTACATGAAAAATAAATAATTAAATAATATATGAGATAATGTTTTCATTTTCGGAAGGTGCAAATGAGCGGGAAAATGAAAATTTCTATTTGCGGATCTGGTGTTATTATTATATAAATATAGATATAGATTATTTTCACTATGTAATTTGAGGGTGTTGTATGACAATTACTCTTTGTACCATTTTTTTTTAATTACAGGAATTTTGAGAAATACCCACTATATCCCTCCGATAGAGTAACATTTTGTTTGAATCTTACTCGCAGAGGTAATCCACAATTGTCGCATAGTTGAGTTGGTGATTTGTAAAAAGAAAAAAATTGCAAAATATCCAAATTTAGTGACAAAATTCCGTAGAAAAATAGAAGTTAATACCTTTAACTTTTTTTTTTCACTACAATATTCCCACTAAACTATGGATCAAATTCAGTCCCAGTGAGGATGGCCTAGTGGTGGAATGAGTGTTGATTCTAGCTGAATAAAATAATGAACAACGTAATAACAATAATAGTTGAAGATCAAAGTATCAACTTCTTGAAATAATTTAAATATCAAAATGATATAACCAAATTTATAGAAATCTGAGGCTTGTGGAGATCACAATTTTCTTAAATCAAATTCGTCCCGTATGGACGTTTGATTCTCAGGATACAACGGATGAACCGAAACTTCCTCCGGCGAACTGAACACTATGCTCAAACTTGATCAAATGGAGCTAGA
Organism: Perilla frutescens; assembly: GCA_026008535.1. Lineage (NCBI taxonomy): Eukaryota > Viridiplantae > Streptophyta > Magnoliopsida > Lamiales > Lamiaceae > Perilla > Perilla frutescens. The sequence goes on along the minus strand of BRKX01000004.1, from coordinate 58,815,333 downwards.
ACTTAAAACTTAGAACACAATTTTCAAAACACGAACTAGAACTAGAACTCGTGCTTGCTCAAAAGAGAGAATAGAAAACTAGAGAAGAGAGGAAATGAGGATGCTTTGGTGTTGGTGTGTTTTCAAATGAGGAATGAAGCCACCTTTTATAGGCTCCAAAGTGAGACCTCTCACTTGTTCACCATTAATCCTCATGGTGTAACCTCCAAAATATGAAAGGTTGACATTAGGGCAAACCTTTGATATCTAGGGTTTTAGAAAAATCTAGATGAAAAATTTTCCCTCACATTTTTTGTTATTGTCCAACAATCCCCACATGAGGGAAATCGGCGAAGATTCTAATCAAGTTCAGTAGTTGAATCTGGCATAGGATAGGTAGGTGTAATCCTTTGAACCTTCCATTGTAAAATATATCGACTTTACTGGCTGTCAGTAGATGCGATGTCCTTGAACTGGTCTGCCGTTTGTGTAAATGATAATATACCTTACATATGATTCTCCCTAACATATTTCAGTTCTCATTGTTATGTTCATTCATGGCCCTGAACATACGTCTGGTTGTGTAAGAGGGTTTACGAATTGATCCTCACACAATTCCCTTCGAAGCGACCCCATTTCTCTCTTATATAGATGATTCTTTTAAATAGCTCGTACTATCTCGCTCGACTCATTGACACGTAAGAATTGTTAAAAGCCAAATACTTATTCTTCTCTATTCGGGTATCACTTAATAAGGGATAACTATCCCCACAGTGATCATACGAACCTTTTCACAATTAGGTTGTCCCATTGAACCTAGATCTTGGGATCTCCAGTCAACTAGGTTGGGTTTCCATTGTATCATCTCTTTTCTAGAGGCTTTAGACTCATTCCTTTGGTCGATTTCGCAACTAACGTCCTGTTTAACCCTTTAGTTAACGGATCCGTCAAGTTATCTTTTGACTTCACATAGTCAATAGATATAACACCAGTTGAGAGTAGTTGTTTAATGGTATTATGTCTTCAATGTATATGTCTAGACTTACCATTATACATATGGCTCTGTGCCCTGCCAATTGCAGATTGACTGTCACAATGTAGACTGCAGACACTGGCTTCGGCCAACTTGGAATATCTTCTAAGAAATGAAGTAGCCACTCAGCTTCTTTACCACTCTTGTCCAACACTATAAACTCAGATTCCATGGTAGATCTAGCTATAACAATTTGCTTAGAAGATTTCCATGAAATGATTACACCTCCCAAAGTGAATACATATCCACTTGTGGACTCAGAGTCCTTTATATCAGATATCCAATTAGCATCACAATAACCTTCAGCAACAGCTATATATGTCACGTAGTGCAGTCCATAATCACGAGTGTATCTCAAGTATCTAAGTAGTCTCATTATACCTTTTCAGTGTGCATCAGCTGGATTACTAGTATATCTAATTTGCTTACTACATAGGCAGTGTCTGGACGTGTACAACTCATTAAGTACATCAGACTTCCTATGATTCTTGAATATTCCACTTGAGAAACACTTTCACCTTTATTTTTCGATAGATGTTGACTAGTGTCTATCGGGGTTCTAGCAATACTAGAGTCATTCTTGTTAAATTTCTCAAGAATTTTGTCCACATTATGCGACTAGCTCAGCACAATCCTTTGTGATGTTCGAAGAATTTTCATTCCAAGTATCACTCAGCTAGACCCATATCTTTCATGTTAAATCTTGAATTCAACATCTCTTTTGTGGAATTAATCATCTTATCATTGCTCCCAACAATAAGCATGTCATCTACGTAAAGACATAGACACATTTATCACACTGATTAATTTTGAATCCACACCCCATCATGGCATTATCGAATTTCTCATGCCATTGTTTTGGTGCTTGTTTCAAGCCATACAAATATTTCACTAATTTACAAACCTTATTCTCTTACCCGGGAGCAGAGAATCCTTCAGTTTGCTCCATATAGATCTCTTCTTCCAAATCACTATTTAGAAAAACAGTCTTTATATCCATCTGATGTATTTTAAGATTTCTCAAAGTTGTAAAAGTAATAACCATCCTAATGGATGTTATTCTCGTTACTAGGGAATATGTGTCAAAATAGTCAAGACCTTCTTTCTATCTGTAGCCTTTAATTACAAGTCTAGTCTTGTACTTATCAACAGTTCCATCAGCTTTTATTTTCCTTTTGAAAATCCACTTATAGCCTAATGGTTTACTTCCTCGAGGAAGATCCACTAGCTCCCAAGTGTGATTCTGCAAAATGAAATCAATTTCGCTTTGAATTGCCTCTTTCCATAGAAGACCATCCAAAGAATTCATTGCTTCGGAAAATCTTTGAGGCTCACTTTCAACCATGTAGGTTTAAAAGTATGGATCATAGGATTTTTCAATCCTAGCTCTTTTGCTTCTTCGTGGTTCTACCACCTCTTCGTCATGTTGTTCTTCTTCTACTGCTTCTAAAGTCCGTTAATAGAAATAGATTCTATTTCACTCTTTCGTGGAAACATATGTTCGAAGAATGAAGCATTTCTTGATTCAGTTATCGTATTTTTGTGTATGTCTTCAATTTTAGACTCATGTACAAGAAACTGATAATCACTACTATTATGTGCATAACCAATAAATATGCAATCAATAGTTTTTGTTCCAATTTTCACCTTTTTTGATGTAGGTACTACTACCTTGGCAAGACACCCCTACACTCACAAGTATTTATAGGATGGTGGTCTTCCATGACATAATTCATATGGACTTTTGTCTAACTTCTTGCGGGGAACCTTATTTAAAAGGTAGCTAGCTGTCAAGACAGCCCCCCCCACATGTTCTAAGATAATTAAGAACTTAATAGCAACGCATTCATCATTTCTTTCAATGTTCTATTTTTCCGTTTGGCAGTGCCGTTTTGTTACGGCGAATAAGGTGCAGTGGTCTCGTGCCTTATTCCATTTTCAGCATAGAAATTGGCAAAAGGTGATTCATACTCACCTCTTTTGTCACTTCGTAACACCTTAATCTTTTACTTAGTTGATTCTCAACTTCAGTTTTACAGAGAACAAATTTCTCTATCGCTTCATCTTTACTTTTGAGAAGATACACACAGCAGAATTTAGTGCAATTATCTACAAAAGTAATGAAATACTTATTTCCACCTCGTGTGGGAACTGCCTTTAAATCACACACATCTGTGTGAATTAGGTCAAGTGGTTTACTATTTCTTTCGATAGTTTGGAAGGATAACCGAGTTAACTTGGCTTCAACACAAGTTTCACACTTATATGTTGAGTCAATATGGAGCATAGATATGCTTTTCATACTCATTAACCTACACAGGGTATTAAAGTTGACATGTCCTAGTCTATCATGCCACATTATGGAAAACTCAAGCATATAAATGGAAGGATTCACTTTATTGATCATAGCTGACTTAACAATCATTACATTGAGCTTAAAAAGCTCGTTACATTCATAACCCTTTCCGAAAAATACTCTATTCTTGGTCAAAATGACCTTATCAGATTCAAAGACAATGCGAAAGCCATGCTTGCTTAACAATGAACTAGACATAAGATTCTTATGAATCTCTGGAATATACAACATATTGTTGAGAGTCAGCTCCTTCCCTGAGGTCATCTTCAGAACCACCTTTCCAAGGCCTTTCACGTCGGATGTAGCGGAGTTCCCCATGAAGAGTTTTCGTCATCCACTTGTTCATTAAGGGCACTGAATAGTTTCTTATTTGAACACACATGTCGGGTCGTACCCGTATCAACCCACCATTTCTTTGGGTTTGAACCAACTAGGTTCACCTCGGAGATCACTGCAGCTAGGTTCATCTCCTCAACATCCATGGAGAGATTTCCCACCATGTGTGTTTCTTGGTTCTTCTTCGACTTTGTACAGTCGAAAGCCCTGTGGCCATATTTGTCACAATTGCAGTATTTCCCATTGAACTTCTTCTTGAAGTTCTCCTTCTTTAGCCCTAATGTCATTTTACCTGCAAAATTAAGTTTCTTATTAGAGTTCCTCCTTAAGCTCTCGCCATGCTCAACCATGTTTGCCTTAGTTTCTGGAGGAGTAAAAAACTTTTTATCATAGCTCTTGTTATCTTCTTCAATGCGAAGTCTAACGACGAGTTCTTCAATGGTCATCTCTTTTTTCTTGTGAGTCAAGTAATTCTTGAAATCTTTCCAATTCGGTGGTAGCTTTGCTATGATAGCAGCCACTTGGACAGTTTCACTTACTATCATTCCTTTAGAATGAATATCGTGCAATATTATTTGGAGCTCTTGCACTTGACTGATCATGATCTTTGAATCAACCATCTTGTAGTCGAGAAATTGACCTACAAGAAACTTCTTCGCTACAGCATCTTCAGTCTTGTATTTCTTCTCCAAGGACTCTCATAGTTCCTTAGCCATCTTGATTGAGCAATACACGTTGTAAAGTGTATCCATTAAGCAGTTCATTACATAGTTCTTGCACAAGAAATCGGAGTGATTCCATGCATCAAGCTCAATAACAACTTGAGCATCAGCATTTGTCCCTAATGTCGGAGGGTCTTCAATCAAGAACCGCGCAAGGTTCAATATTATCAAGTAGAACAACATCTTTTGTTGCCACTGTTTGAAATTTAAGCCATTGAATTTCTCCAGTTTGTCAACATGATTGACAGGAACATTGGTTGCACCATTCCCCACAGTGGTAGCAGTGGTGGCGGTAGCATTAGCGGCAACATTGCTCATCTGTTCACTAAATATGTTGAAAACTAGGGTTTTTCAAGTAAGTTTGGTTTAAGCTTGTTGACTATAGCTGAACAAAATAATGAACAACGTAATAACAATAATAGTTGAAAATCAAAATATCAACTTCTTGAAATAATTTAAATATCAAAATGATATAACCAAATTTATAGGAACCTAAGGCCTGTGGAGATCACAATTTCCTTAAATCAAATTCGTCCCGTATGGACGCTTGATTCCCAGGATACAACAGACGAACCCGAACTTCCTCCGGCGAACTATATACTATGCTCGAACTTGATCAAATGAAGCTAGAACTTAAAACTTGGAACACAACTTTCAAAACATGAACTAGAACTAGAACTCGAACTTGCTCAAAAGAGAGAATAGAGAACTAGAGAAGAGAGGAAATGAGGATGCTTTGGCGTTGGTGTGTTTTCAAATGAGAAATGAATCCACCTTTTATAGGCTCCAAAGTGAGACCTCTCACTTGTTCACCATTAATCCTCATGGTGTAACCTCCAAAATATGAAAGTTTGCCATTAGGGCAAACCTTTGATATCTAGGATTTTAGAAAGATCTAGATGAAGAAATTTCCCTCACATTTTTTGTTATTTTCCAACAATGAGGTTGCTTGGGAAAAAAAAAATATATAAAAATAAATCTATGGACCAAATTCGACCAATGCGCCAAAAAAATTCAGATGCAATTCGCTTATCCAACATAGTAAATTTTTAGCGAGATTCTTGACCGAAATTTTCACCAAATGTGAATTTTGACCCTTTTTTTATATTAATCATACAATTCACCTCACAAATTCTTAGCAAAATTCATATTTGAATGGATATATATATGATAGATCTCAATCTCATAATTTCAATATATATATATATATGGATATATAAATTATCGAAAACCCTACAAGGCAAGGATGTGACAACTGACAAATGAAATGATGAGTCATGCGTCAAACAATGCTTCATTTTCCTCAAAACTGTTGTTCAAATAGATTGATCCTATGAACAATGAATTAGTAGTTTCTACAGCTTGACAATTAAAAAAGAATTACAACATTCTTTTGTGAGAAGCAAGAAATATGTACAATGAGGGTATGATTTACACAAGCTGAATCAAAGGCAAATAATTGTAGCTGGAAAACTGCCCTCATCATGGATACTTACACTTTAAGCACACATGGTGATGGAGGAAGACAACCCAAATAAACCTAATCAATCCGCAAGAACTCGAACTTAACCCCGTTCCAATGCTCTACATCAGTCGTTCAATCTGGATTTCTGAGCCCTAAAAGTCTCGTTGTTTCGAGGCATCTGATTTGGGAGGTAGCAGGTTTAGGAAACTTCCTTGCGCAGGTTGAGTGGATTCCGAGTCTGATTCCTCATCTGTTACGAGCAAGAATAAAATATAAGGGTGGCTTAACCTTGTGCTTTGTAGTTATGCTGTACCAACAATATCCATAAATTAGTAGAGAGGAAAAGGAATCATACTGAAAAGGGACTTCACAGTAGGTCTCTTAGGTTTGTTGTTCTTCTTCTTCAGTTCAACTGGCAGTAAAACGAACCCATATTGAGACCAGTTGATACTTGTTAAGTTCGAGCTAAGGAAATATACACATTTTGAAAAATAGAAAGAAAACGAAGCCAAATATAGATGCTGAACTAGAAACAGTTGCAATGTTCATAACTATTATACAACACTTACCCATTCCTGGAACTTCATGATCATTAACGATTTCAAAGTTCTTGTAGGTGTATCCCATGAAGTTTACGTCCTTAGAGGAAAGCATCTGTGTAATAAAGAAAGATTTATCAGATATGTTTGCAGTATAAGAAACTCAGGCAGCAACAAGGTGGGCAATCTTTACTAAATCACTTTCCCAGACAAGATGGGAAAGGAACTCCTAGAGTTTGAAGAGGGGTAAATATCTTCACTCTCTGTTCATGATGTTGCGAAATATGAGCTATTCAAAGGTAAACCCATGTAGTTGGCTGGAAATTCTCACCGTCGAATTAAGAAACCAGCTCAATTTTTCATTAAGCTTCTCAAATTATTGTTCTGGGGCATATCTTCAGTAATGTGGATTTCTTAATACGTGCAACGTGCTTTATTGGAACAAACACTCAGATCTCAAAACCCAACATTCCAAATAGATGGGCATTTATTTATTTATATAGCTACAAGAACAAGGGGGATCAATCACTACACATAACATCATAGTAGCAGTATGTACCCACCTTCCTCCAGGGGCCTGATTTTGCTGCTGAAGGGACTTGATTGTCAGACTGCAAAAGATCAATAATGTGAGGGAAAAAACCTGGAAGTGAAAATGCAAGAAAGATACATCTAAACTGGAAAAGGGGAAAACCTCTTCAAACTTTTCAAAGTTTTGGGTATCCAGTTCACCATTAACTTCAGGAATGAATGCAGCAGTCATATGATATAATTTATTCCACTCAATGCCTTTGAACCATGGGTGGGCCTGAAAAGATGGTGAAATAGGTAAACTGATGGTTTGCTACTAAAATCTTTTCAAAATAGTCGAACAAGCCACAAAGCAGAGCACCTTAATTTCGTCAGCACCTCTAGTACCAAGCCTTTGATCCACATTACACAAGAGTTTACAAATAAGATCTTTAGCTTCTAGTGACAGTTTTGCCTCTTCTGGAAATTTCAAATGAGTTCTCCAGTTGACTATCTGCACAACGAGTAATGTCACGTGTGAGGACTAAGGCAAGGATTGAGAAGAGATCTGAGGTAAGCTAGTCATGCTAAAATTTCTTATTCAGAGTAAAATGTTTAACCATTAAGTAATAAGTAAAAATGGCAACAAGAAAACTGCATCTTGAACAGAAAAGCAGATAATAAAGAATCCATTATTACCTTCCTACAAGTAGACATTGGCTCATCGGAATAAAATGGGGGATACCCCACAAGCATCTCATACATGATTGCCCCCAGAGACCACCTAAGCAGAAACATAGTGTGGACAGTGCCAATCAGACATATCGCTAAAAAAAATCAGATGAAAATAAAAAATATTGTGAAACACGTACCAATCACATTCCATTCCATATCCTTTTTTCAGGAGCACTTCTGGAGCAATATAATCAGGTGTACCAACAGTTGAATAGGCCTACAACATAAACAAAAAGGAGATTGAACTTATCGCTTGCTGGCCTTACAACTGACAGTATTCTTCTAGGGAAGAATGTAATCTCATATAACAGTATTTTGCCAAGATCATCATCACAAGCAAAATTTCAAGTGTTGAGATACTAGGCAATATAGTGTACTAGGAGAATATGTCTCAGTATACCATACTATTTATATATATCATTGAATTCATTCTTGCCCACATGTAGATGTTCACAATACCTTGTGAGAAAACCTTATTGGTATGCAACAATTGGCTTACATACAAACTTAGAAACCACGGACAAATAAAATGGAGAGGAAATATTGAATCTTGATTCCCATTGTCCTTGCCAGGATCCAACAATAAATATGTGAAGAAAAGGACATTTGTTTCATCTTTTTAGGTTGACAGTGTAAAATTAAGGATGGGAGTCAGTATATGTATTGGTAGGAAACTTACAAGCATCCTCCTGTTCCGCTGCCAGTGCTGTTGTTGCTCCTGTTGAGTGCGCTTAGGTGCTGCTGGTCGCCCGTCACTTTGTAGAGCCCCACTATAGTTGTTTCCTACAGAGAAATCCTTTTCTTGAATATTACTACAATCCAATGGTTTGCATAATCCAAAATCAGACAACTTCATGTGTCCATGTCTATCAAGAAGCAAGTTATCAGGCTTGATATCCCTGAAAAGTATAAAGAAAAACAGAAAATCAGATATAAATCTAAAATTCTAAAGAAGACACCATTCTGATTTGACCATCAGAGAGTAGGGCAAACCTATGGATATAATTGTGTTTGTGGATAGACTCAATTGCAAGAACTGTTTCTCCTACATAGAATCTGGCTTCATCTTCTGTTAATGTATCCTTACGCATCAGTAAAGTCATCATATCTCCTCCAGGAAGGTATTCCATTATCAGATACAGATACTCTTCATCTTGGAAAGAACAATAAAGTTTGACAATGCAGTTGCTGTCAACTTCCGCTAGTAAATTCCTTTCTGCTTTTACGTGTTCAACCTGGACATCGAGAATGAGGAGGAGGAATAAGCATAATAGAGCAACTTCAGATAATTGGGCTTTTGTTTGAAATGAGAAATTAATTCTACGATTTCTACCTGACCCCTACGAAGCATTTCTGACTTCTTAAGCTTTTTCATGGCGTAAACATGGCTAGTCGACTTCTCCCTGCAGATTCTAACCTGCAGCGGGCAATGATTTTATGGAATCAAGTTATAGAACTCAAACAAGGAAAATGTACAGGTAATTTATGAATCAGCATCAAGGTGCCAAACAAACTATTATTCTATAATTTTCTATCATTAACAAGAAAATATTAACAAAACTAATAATTAATTCAACAAGTAATCGAGTTTGACGTGTCTTGAACGAGATTCTCCTTCTCCACTCATGGAATGGAAAGCATAGCCTAAACCCTAAACAGGAGAGATTTCCTCCTTTTGATTTATGATTTGTTGCCTATGCCAAAGTTATTGTATCAATACTCAGAACAAGAATCAATCCAGATACTTACAAACGCCATTTTTTTCAGCCTTACATGCATAGGAGACAAGAGGTATAACTAAAAACAGGATGCAACTTCTCCAAGATTTACTCCTAGGGATGAATTGACATCTTGTACATAAATTGATTGACTGAATAATATCCCATGGAAAAGTATTGATCTGTTATTTTGTATTAGGGAACAAAAGAAAAACACTTGTATGGTAAAATTGCAACAGAGTAGTGAAGTTTTCCAAATTATCACATGAGAGAGAGAGAGAGACCTCCCCAAATGCACCCTTTCCTATCATGGTTAATGGCTCAAAATCATCAGCACCCATTTTATGCCTCTGAAGGCGCATATATTCTGTTTCCTTTTTCTCTAAATACTTCAAAATGTTGTTCTGCTCTTCCGCAGAGACATCAGCATCAGCAAGTTTCTTCTCGAGCATATTACGTCTATAAGAAACCAGAAGCAATTTCTTACTTTAGTATTTGAGCGCACTATGTAATAGAAATCAACAGGCATAGTGCTGTTAATAAAATAAAACAAAACTTGTACTCCCAAAAAGGAGAGAAAGAGAGACATAGGAAAATGAGAAGCAGTTTTGCTGTTTTTATTTTATTTTATTATAATGCTCTTTTGGGGAAATGACAGACAAGAACCCACAGGAAAAAAGCAGAACTAGAAAGATATGGTTAAATGAAGGGAGAAGAAGTGTTACCACTCTGCTTTCATACTATATACTCATTTCAATTCTATTCTGTATTACGCCTCCATGGACTGGAGAGACCCATATCCAAGAAACATAATTACTCTAGGTCTTATTAATTTTGTTTAGCGAAAATCAAATGTTGCAAAGCTAGCTCAACCAGGTTCACCATGTAGAAGGTCCAAGTTATCCATTATATGCTTGAAGAGATTATTAGCCACCAAAACAACATTCTTCATTAATCTAGAAATCCTGTAACAAAAGACCAAAGAAGATTGGACTCCAACTTCTGTTTAATGTCAACCAAAGATTGCTTTCAGCAATTACCAACTAACAAAATGAAATAATTCATCACAAAACATTCAAGTTTTAATACATAGATGTTAACAAATGGAAGCAACAGAATTGAATTCTGACAAATGAATGACTCTAAATTGCAACATAGAACTTGATTAGTGGCATTTGTCTCAGAGATGGTACTCAGAAAAGTACTTCTTTGATAGCCATTGGCCAATATGTGACTGCCCTGGTTTTCTATTAGTTATTTATGGCATGCTTCAAGTAAAAACGCCAATACTCATGTTTTACCAGCAAGAGGGCAAATTATAATGAAAAAGCAAACTGAAAGCTAAAGGTCAAAAGATTCCTAGTGTCAAATAGATGGGGTTTGTAGAGTGCAATCCCACATATCTGCCATATACAACTTATGATAAAATACTGAATTTGATAGATGGAAGTCATTAGCAAAGCATGGATCATGATGAGTAAGCACCAAAGAATGCAGGGCAATATATCACAAAAAATCAATAATAATGGATAGAAGAGAAGGTCATACCTCTCCCTCCTTTCCTGCAAGCTCCTCATTTGTTCCTTGTAATGTTTTTCAATATACTGCTTGGCTGCAGCTACCTTCTGCTTAGTTGCATTCGAAGGTGTTTCCTCATTCGATTGTGTCTTGAAACCTTCTTTTCCATTAGGCCTAGACTCAGTCTTCTTGCTTGAAGCCTTATGCTTCTCTTTTGAATGGAATTTCCCAAACCAACGCCTAGTGGCTTCCATCTACCTCAACTCCTTTTTTTGTTGCCAAAAACTCAAGTATGAATTCCGGGTGCTATAAAGTTAATGTCTTGGATGATTTTCTTCCTTCCACATCAAGCATCCAATACGTCTCTTACACAATCAAATCCTCAGAGAACTTGAAATAGCAATGTGAACACTGCATATAGAAAAAAATAAATAAACAAAAGGTAATAAATCAAGAACGGTACCAAGAAACCCCTTTTTGGTTGGCAGTAAATCCAAAGCTTCCGTAATCGGCTCTATCTAATTTTTATATCATTCCCAATACATTATCTCTTATCTCAAGTTGAAACTTTTATCAAAATCTTTTCTTCATTGATGTAATGCTTTGGCACACAAACTTCTGCACTAACCTCCCACTTAGCCTCCTCCAAATAAAACCCCAAATGCCGGAAAAGGAAAGTCATAACAAATACAATCAAACAAAAAGAGAAACCGAAAAAGGAAAAAGCTATCAAATCAAACGGAATATCTACATAACATAAAAGAACAAGAGATATTAAACTTTCTAAATGGGACAACATTCCCATTACTCTGCTTACAGTTTAAATGGAAATGATCTTGTATTCTAGTATTCGATAAGTAATAATACTAGTCATCCAAAAGCAAGATTTTCAAGATGAAGCAACTACTTCCAGAAGGAAAAAAAAAACACTAAAAATCAAGACTTTTGACCAAAATTCAAACACAAGCAGCAGAATTTGACCGTATCAAGGCGATCTAACAATAGCATTATCCCCAAAAATCCAGAATCCAAAAGCGAGGAACTAGACAAATTACTCACCTTGAAAATGAATCAGAAAGCTCTAAGAACTACGTCAACCATCCAACCAGTAGCTCGAATCCAGAAACCAATAGATTAATGAGTTATAAATACCGCCACAAAAATCTAAAGCTCTTAGAGCCTAACGAGGTGAAACAATAAAGTAGCAGTGGATTTTGAAACCCTAAACTTTTGTGCAGAGAGAGAAGTTAGTTGAATAAGAGGTCTGCTGCAATGGAAAGCTTTATGCTTTGGTGGCATCATTCGCCATTAAAAGTTGGAGAGAGAGAGAGAGAGAGAGAGATCTTTGTTTTATTTTTATTTGTAAATTGTAATATTAATTAATTATATTTGGCAAATTTCAGTTTTTTGGGGGAAATGGAAATCTTTGTGAAATGGAGTCCTTTATTTTGCCTTTATCGTGTTAGCCTGTTTAGCACTAATTGAAGTGGTTGAGTTGTAATAAATTGTCATGTCTTTTAACTGTAACGCCGTTGAATTTGTCGCGCGTTTTTTGGCAAAAACGCGTTTTCATTTTATTACACTAATAAAACTCAGAGATGCTTATTGCCAACTCTCTCTCTCTCTCTCTCTCTCTCTCTCTCTCTCTCTCTCTCTCATCTAGATGCACATTTTTATTATACCTATATTCTTGTGAAGAAGCACATACATCAGTTTTATCTTTTGAGTTTTGTTTGAATTGTTTAAAAAAGAATATGTATATCAATGTTAGATTAGATATAAGCTGAATACCGATAAGGTAATAATTGCATTTTTATATTAGATATATGTTAATGTGTGCACGTCAAAATTTAAATTTGAAATGCCCTGTGCAAAAAAGTTTATATAATTAAATCAATGCTATTCAAATAGATTCCTTGACTTGACTGCCATAAAATATATATTATAAATTATCAATATTTTTTAAGATAAACTCACACCATGTTTAATCGCACATAATTAAAATAGGCACAATTATGAATAAACCATGAAAAATTCACAAGCCTTGTGTGACCGAGTTTCGTTAATATAACATAATTTGTCATACTTCTTCATAATATATACCTATAATTTAGAAAGGGGGCATTAAATGTGAGCGGTCTCTTATTTAATTTACATATTTTCCCAATTGAATGAAATAAAATACTATTTTTTTATATTAAATGGCCATTATATTGAATATAATATCATAATGAATCGAATTAAACATTTTACATTCGAACCTCTAGTGGTTGACGGAAATATTAGGTATAACATGAATAATAAGGAAGTAATGTAAATGAGTGAATCTTAATTAAATTGATTATTTATATAATAATTTAGTAAAGTTTTATGGAGTACGTTGATATATGGGATGAGCTAGCTATCTCTGTCAGCGATGGCTCGATTTCAAACCATGCATGCTGTCAATCAATCGGGATTTTCTTCGTAATTTTGTTATAGTCTTCTTCATTACACAATAGTCTATGCATGCTTTGCTAAATTAGTCAATGCAACAATTTTCTACACATTTGGAATATATGGGATCGATCATTAATAATTGGGTTGAATGAAATAATTTTAAAAGGTTAGTCATTTGTAATATTATTTATAATTTTATACACAAACCTTTTAAATATTTGAATTAATTTCACCATCCAATATCAAATTGCATACATAACACTACAACAGCAGTTTGTTCTTGGTTTCGAAGAAGAAAAATAAAATAAAAAATAATAAGATGAAGAAGCGAAGAAGAAGAAAATCGAGTATATATATTAGATTGGGTCTATATTGAATATTTGGGCATCTTGCAATTTAGAATAATATGGACCCCTATGTGTAGATCAAAATTTCGTGATATAGATATACAATTAATTTTCTATTAACGACGTCAAACAAAATATGAACATGATTAGTTCGTTATTATCAGACCAAGTTTATTCTCAATTTAATTTCATTATTTTTTTTGTTGTCGAAGGTAACCCGCAGCCGCTACCGAGGTGCACACTGGGTAAATTCCGTCCCACACCTAGTGGTGTTGGTGAGATTCGAACTTGAGACCTTTGGCCTCAAGATATCACCACTCCACCACTAGGCCATTCCCAAGGCGACAATTTAATTTCATTATTAATATAATGAGATTATGCTATGGAGAATTAATTTTCCATTACTTGAAGCAAATATATGGATGATTTATAATATATAACCTTATCATACAAACAAACACACACACATAAATAAAATGGATGTTGTATTTAAGGAAATATTTCAAAACTTATGATTGTTAACTTAACACGTACTTAATTTTCTGTTTTGTTTCCTACTTAAATATAATATATAGTCATATAATGCATATTTTAAAATTATTCTATTTAATTTAACATCCTAAAACAATAATATGAAAAGATGTCAAAACTACCTAATACCACAATTGTTAAAAAAGAAAAAGAAAAAGAAAAAGAAAAGGAAAAAATCAAATAGCACTAGATATTAAAATGTAAAAAAAAAAAGGTACAGGAAATTTGGTAGAAAAATTGCCCCACAACAAAGGGCACATTCCCCAAAATTAAGGGCATATGGGTGGGGGCCATCAATTTACCTTTTATAAACAAACAAATTAAAGAAGAAAAGGCACTCCATGGAGATTAGCTTTTGAAATCATGGCACTAATTGCGACTAATCCTAATTAGTAATTACCCTTGCAATAATTAATCATAAAGCTACCGTTATTAAATTTATTAGTCCTAAAGTTCTACACTCATTTCTAGTTGACTTCAACTTTACTTATTAATAACCAACTTAGCTATATGATCACTCATCAACCAGAAACCTTTAATTATCTTAATTGCAAGAACATTTCACTAGATCTAGGCATTTTACTTGAATGATTAACGATATCCAGATTAAATATCTATAAATCAAAGGATTAGTGGTTTTAAAATCATGAACTTTATATGATGTTTTGTTCTCTACTTGAGCTTTAAATTCTCACACCAAAAATACCTATTTAAAAGTTTTAAAAATTTAACCTCAATTTCAATTTCACTCAAATTAACATGCAAAATACACACAGTTTCTGCACATCGCATGCAAATGCGAACATCTTCCTTCCCATTTGCAAAATCTACACACATTTGAATTGAATTTTTTGAATATGGTTTGGAACTGTTCGGTGCTGCATTCCCTAATAATCTAAATAAATTGATTCTTAAAAGTTGCGAGGTCATTAGCTAAGAATTAGGATTTATGGTAAAATACATATGGTAGTCCACATAGATAGATAGTATACGTGTATTACCTTTTTCCATGTCAGTTTTAATTTGGATAAAATCAAAAATCGATGTTAAATATCTAAAATGTGTTAAATTGGTATTTTCAGTGTAAGAATTTAAAGTTCATATTAAATATTAAAAAAAATTTAAATTTTATAATTTTAAAATCATTTGACCCATATAGAGATTTAATTTAATAATAATATAATAATACAAATAACCATTCCACCCAAAACAAATATATGGGGAACCACATGTTCTGTATGGGGTACTTAGTTTAGTTATTCAAGTGCGGATTAATGACTGAAAAATTATGAATTTTGATTCCACCAATATTAGATAAATCGAAATATTTTGTGCATGTCGACGAGCAAGAATTGTTCGTATTTAAAAAAAAAATGTATTAAGGGACCACATGTCATAACATGTTACCAATGGTAAGGACAAGCTCCCAATTGAGTGTCAGCATATGGATCCGAGTGGCATAGCATGTGCTCCATATTTTTTTGAATCTTTATTTTATTTTTTCCTTATCAAATTTTATGATTTTAAATACTTTTATGGGATATACCGGAGAGAGAAATTATTAAAACAATTATATGAAGGCTAGTGAGCTGTGAGCAGTCACCACCATGTCACCTAGTGGTGACATCAATATGGGGCAATTTTATGAATTTTGACACTATGGGTTGGCAAAATATATATGCGTCTAAAAATAAAATAAGAAAATATTTATGAAAATCGATGTATATTATATTTAATGCACTACATCAATATATCACATATACAATATGTTTGTCATTTGGATTGAAATGTGATGGTTTTATTTGAAGTTGAACCCATACAAAATGTTTTTTTGCTAAACAAGCCCACAAAATGTGATGGTACTTACAACCAAATGTCTCAAATTCGAATTTCACTAATAACTCATAAGTACTCTATTTTGTCGCACTATATTTACATAGTGTTGTTTTTGCAAGTTATTACATGAGCATGATTTACCCAGATGACACAATCGGGTAGCGGTTGTGAATTTAATTTTTCATAACAAAAATACAATTAAGAAAAAAATATATAATTATAGCACAATTAGAATTGATTTAGAGGGAGAGAGAGAGAGAGAGAGAGAGAGAGAGAGAGAGAGAGTACAGAGGAAATAGATGAATGGAATGATTTATGGCCCCCATGAATAAATAAAACATGCATGGGGTAGCCCTATGTCCATGCTCATATAGGAAGGTTCTTTAGTTCAATGATGTTTTGGTCAATAAATTCAAAAATCAAAATAAAAAACGTACATGTGATGGAGCCCAAAGTACTATCCATTATGCTCTTTTGCTTTGGACATTATAGGGCTGTGTGTGTCTGGTTTGGAATAATTCCCAAAAAAGAATGTCGGAAAATCTAGGAATAATATATAATATATTCTCCCTTTTTTTTCTGTGAGAAGAATATATATTTAAATTATAAGATGTAGAATTTGATCATCTGGGTTAAACTTAAAATAAAATAATAAGAAAGCAAATTTAATTTTTTTTATTCTAGAAGTTATTTCAAATAATTCGTACAGTCGGATTTGGGGAAATGTACATAAAATTAAGATTATCCGAATGAAGTTATGTACATAAAATTAAGATTATAAAAAGCTGTTGGATTTTAAATTTAATTCAAATTTGATTTGGTTATTAAAGACGTGATGGATGGGCTGGATCACGTTAAAAGATCTACGGTCCAATATATAAGTGTGAAAATTGAAGTACGAAACTAAGAGATTCGGAGTGATTAATATTCGATGTAACAACTTATGATTGTTTAATAACATATTCTTCTTATATTATCTCGGTGAAATCGAAACTGGGATTTAAATAATTAATTTTCATAATTTTTTCTTCGAACTCGAAAGTTCCCGAAACAAGTTATTTATATACGAATTTGCAGAAATAACACTTACAATCTCTCATTCCACATACAAGGTAGAATAGGCAAAAATAGAAATATGATATTCGAATATGGGGAACAAAAAAAATAAAAAATAACGATAATGGGAAAGTAATGTGAAAAATATCATATGACATAAATATTTAGCTAATAAATTATTCAAGTGGTGACTATAGTTCCCAAAAAACTTAATTTTACAATAACAAACAATCAAAAGGGTAGCCTATAAATATCAATAGTCCATGCCCTGTCTACTAAAATAGAAAGTAGCACAAAAAAGAAGAGAACCAAAATGATGATTTTCCATTACCTCTTGAGAAATGCTTCTTTAATCCCAAGATAAGGTGAAATAAATATAAGCAGCAGCACATAAATGAACAAGAACAGTACCAGTAGCCTACTCTGCATCTCTGAAGCTTTCACTTGTCAGCCATAGCTTCTTCTGGATGATAAAAACGACTTCATCTCCATCGTCTGGGTTGGACTCGCCAGTTGCCACTGCTTCCCAGTGCAACGCGGCTAAATACTTCTTTACAAAGTCAATAACTGGCTGTCTGTCCCGGAATATGGCAAAACCAGTAGGCCTGAGAATACGATCCATCTCAAGCAGTAGATCCTCGCCACTGCAACCTTTCTTTTCTATGTCAGAAAGCACATTCCACGCGTGGAGCATATCATAGGTTCTCGGGTATGTAGAGAAGGCTTCGCACCTGCAATTTATCAGATTAGGATTCGGACTCCCTAATTCTGAAGCCATTAACTATTACTAGATCACTACAGAAAAAACGAGAAATTGACCAAAGAAAAGGAGAGCTGTCCTAGAAAATGATTTGAATATATCAGTTGGCACGTTAGTAACATGCTTTTCCCATTTCATCCCAATGATAATGAAGAAATATTATGGAACTACCATAATCTTGAGCTAAAAAGAAGCCCGTGGAGAAAAACTTGGGCAGTTACGAAATAGAGGATCCATCAGAGTAATATAAAAAGAAAACACAGTTAATTGACATACCAGCTATGAACTGAGCCAATCAAGCCTCTGTCATAGACAATCTTAAGAGTTTTGGGTCCATCTTCAGGTACAACATTCATCACCCATACATCCTTGTCTTTCAAGGCAGCAGCAAATGACCCCAAATTTGCTTTCATATCCATCACGTTCCTTACAGTATCAGATGAGATTTTTGGACTCAAGAGACTCCAATAATTGTCAACCCTCCGCCTCCATAATTCCTGTATTCAATCAATGAGTACAATATCAATATATACACTCACACACATCCACATATATACTCCCATCTGGCGAAGAACTGTAGGGATAAAAAATAATACAGAAATAAAGTGTCCATTTACCATATCCTTTTCAAACATTTCGCTTGAATAGCCAAAATCAGCAAGGCGTGGAGGAGGAGTAGTTAATCGGGCAGGCCATGGCGCCAGTCCACTACCTTTTGTTTTGTGATCATCTGATGATGAGTAAGAAAACGTTAAAACAAGAAACTGAAGTTCATATCAGAGGAACTTTCTGTCTGCCATAGATTCTGGAGCAGAATTGGAAGATCTATATTTTAAACTATCAGCCCATGAAATGCAATACTAAATAAAGTAAGATGCTCCTTTTTTTCTTTTTCCTTCAAAAAGAATATCTAGGTAAAATGTAGTAAGATGCTTACGATCAGAATAAGGTGAAATGCATGCTTCCATTGGCACACCCCAAACTGCATCAGGATCATCATCAGATCGGCAGAGAGGTGGCTGAGTACCAGGTTCTCTTTCCAAATAGCAATCATTAGTTAAAGGCTTCTGCCAAATGACAGTTTGGTTTTTTTTCACAGCAATTCTCCAACACATGCGTTCCACGAGTGCACTCATCTCCTTCCATATTCTTAGATCCTCTTCATCCTGAGCATAAGCTTCAGGAGATGAGTATGCAAAATATCCTCCAGGTCTAAGCACCCTATCTAATTCAAGAAGAAGGAGCCCATCCCTCTGCAGCCAATCAATTCTACAACGAGAACAGTGAGCAAGTTCAAAAGACCTGCTTGGATAAGGAAGCCTCTTTGTTCCAAGAACACCTAGATAAGCAGGTATTCCTCTTTCCAAAGCAAATTGAATCTGATTTTGGTGCACATCGTTAGGAGCAAGTGACATGGCAATGATATCAGATGAAAGAAGGTAACCACCAAAACTTGCGACACCACAGCCAACATCAAAAACTGTGCGCAATCTTCCATCATTATTCAATACATTGTTTGAAAAGTTGAGCATCTGCAAACAGAAAGCATAATCAGAAGTAAAAAAATGAGTTTTCTTATATATCAGTTATTGCAGGATAAACATTCCAACTGAAGGAAAATACTTTATTCATCATTGGCTAAAAAGTTATTCACCCCATTACTTGGGGGAACAGATTATTTACTCAATCAGGTTAATCATGCAATTCTTGGTACTGCGATAACCAGAAACTTACATTTGCTAAGTGTGCAATATATTTATCTGCTCCATAGTGAAAGTGGGTGCCTCCTCCAGGGAAATGAATTTTATCTCCTTTAACAACCATCCAGTTCTGGTCAGACTTCTCATGCGCAAGGTGAGTGTGAGGAATGTTTACTTTCCAAACTTCATCTCTACTTTTTGGCCACTTAATTGGGACCTGCTCCAGGGAAAAGGGTAAAATAATTAAACAAACAGGCATAACAATCTAATTGCCAACTTTATCTCATTACAAACTTCAAAACCAATTGCATAACCTAAAGCTTGAAGATCTCACCTTGTAACCTGGAGGAGGAGGAATCAAACAATTGTACCGCCTTTCAGGTAATGGGCAGTGCCTTTCATAGTGCTCCATCAAAGATAGGTCCAACTTCAATCTCATTTGATAAATAAGATTTCTGTCGAGACAGGGAATCAACTCTGAATGGCGATCATCACAGACCTTAGAACCAAACAGAAGAGATCATAAGAAGTCAATCAGATAAAATGGCAAGACAGAAAACAGATTTGCTTGGAAGTTCTTTACAGTGATGCAGCATTTTTATGCGAGATACAATGTTGTCAAAACACTTACCGGGAAGCTCTTTGGAACAATACCATCTTCACTGTCATCTAGCCCAAACTTGGTTTCATCTTGCTTGCCACCAAGATCAGAATCTTCATCTCCACCCAAGTAAGAAGACCCCAGCTTTCTCAAAGACCGACTGCCATACTCTAAAGCAGACTCCCCAGCATTCTTAGAGCCAAAGTAAACATATAGAAAAACAAGAAATAGAGCCACAACACATACAGAAGTCAACAACCGCTTCTTTTGTGCTCCATCTGGTCGTCCCCTCGACATTTATATAGATTCAATGGTGCTTGGAAAGGCCTCAGCCTCTTCTAAAACCCTTTTTTTTCTTTTTCTTTTTTGGGGTAAAATTACTACCTCAAAGTCTGAACCTTATGGTTCAGAAATATAATCTTGTTATTGAGGTTCTGAAGTATATTGACCAATAAATCACATTCGCCCCAATTCAGGTAAAAACTGGACCGTGAAGCAACCTGTAACATCAATGGCAGTACATAAGGAGAACTGCAAGGGCAGATAATATTAATAAGCAAGAGGATATTACTATAAATCATGAAAAATACTCAGAGAAAACCATAAGTAAATCCTCCAACATGAACTCAAAAGAACAAAAAAAATGAAAAAAAAAAAAACTATATTCCTTCTATGGGTGTTTAATAAAACAGAATATAGTTAAGTATCACAAGTTTCAAAATAAGGGAGTTCATATAAAAAGAATTCTAGCAAAATAAGCTGCAGGTGATAGAACTGGCTAAATTGTCATTTCTTTTATCAATCCCATAACCACAACAAGACATCTAGCCAGTAGTATACAGAAACCACAAACAAAAAAAGACTAACGAAAGAACAGAGAGCTGTGATGTCCAATAGATCTACAGAAGTATATAGCTCTAAAAGAGCAAATGTTTTCTTTTTATTCAATAGAATCTAAAAGTAGCACTAATTTCTAGAAAGGAAAAAAAAATACTGTTATGATTCACTATCTGATACTAAAAACTACAGCATAAGAAGGTCTCATGCACTGAGCATTCGAAGATGACCGATAGAACAACCAAGATTCTCTGGGAACCAGATTCACAGTTTGCTTGAAACTTTTTCTAGCAGAATGAACAATTGTTGGAATATATTTGCAAACTAAGTTATCTACAAGCGTCAGATGAGCATGACTGCCTATTTTAATTGAATCATAAAAAATCAAGATAAAAAATGTAGCAAGTTACTTCATGTTTTTTGAAAAACATCCATACTTAAAACCAGCCGTAGTCAGCTCTCTATTGTCAGAAAGACTGAATCATTCATTTCCTCCATTTAGAAAAATCAAATCAATGTTACCTTCACTACGTTTTCTTAAATTTACACATCTAAATCTAATCGATTTGCAAACCAAATTTCGCAAAAGTAACAAAATCTAATCTTTTTCCTTAAACAACCCAGAACACAGCTCCACCGACGCAGATCTACGAAAACGAGACCTCGAATCCTCACATTCGTTACACAGTGCATTCACAGAAGTAGAATCAAAGAAACAGATATAGCTACATTGCAATAAAAGCAAAAAATAATATCTTTGCATTCGAATGAACCAAATAAGATCAATTATCAGCAAAAAAGACAAACCAAAAATGCCTATCAAATTCAAACGGACGCTAAAAGTAGTAATCAGATCAAGGTAGCAAGGTGCTTACCGAATCGAATGTATTGATCCCAACAGATCTGAGTTTGATTGCATGAAACAATGAAATAATTACAGTTCAATAAACGGAAAATACAGCACTGAAATTGATAAGAAGCCCAGATTTGTACGGGCTGGAGAGGGAGAGTAAGTGTGTGATATAGCTAAGTTGCCGTCTTTTATATTATAATTGGAAAGAAATTGTAAATCTCAGAGAGAGAGAGAGAGAGAGAGAGAGAGAGAGTTAATGAATGGGGTTAGATCTGTTCTGAGTTTCTGTGATTTTAATTTTTACTGAAAAAAGTGAAACTTTTATTTTTCTGTGGGCCTTAATTCAATTTTTAAATAGTTACTACAATTTTTTTTGGCTTAATGGTTTATTTGTAAATAGATAATACCATCGTTCGATTATTTTAAAGATAATCACATATTATTAATTAATTCTTGAACTTTTACCTCGTAGAGAGCATTTTATCAATTTAGATAATCTAATGTAAAAAGTAATAAAGTAAAATCCAAATTGATATTTTTATCATACTAATGCGCATATAAAAATACTGGTATATGAAAATAAAAAATATGTATCTTAGATTTTTACTGCCAGCAGCTTTCTGGGTGGAGTTGGAATCTTATTAAATTTAGATAGATCCTATGGATATGAATTGTTAGTGTAATTATATATCTTTTAAGATATGTTGTATTTTCTTGTTAAAAAAAGAAGAAGAAGATATGTTATATTTCGAAAGTTATTATATTTCTTTTATATTTATAATTTTTAATAAAATAACAATAATTATGTATATGTATTTATTTATTTTATTTGTCTATGGTACGGTATGTCATTTTAGTAATCATTAATAACTTTGTCAATGGAGTTGAAATCTTATTAAATTTAGATAGATCGTATAGATGCAAGTTACTAATTCTGCGCGACAACAATAATAAGGAAAAATAATAATTAAAGAAGCAAAAAAGTTACTCATTAATGTCATTATATACGTAAATTGACATATGACATGTCTCTTCAATGCGACATGAGATTTGAAAGGAAATTTGAAAAAAATCAATCGGCACGTATCTAAATCCATCTCAAACAATTATTGTAACATTGCTAGCATTTTCAATCAATTTAGGTCTGAAGGATTATGACATAAAAAAAAAAAATCAATAGTCCCATTAAAAAAATTACCCTGGCATACAAAATATTATTCTATAAATATAATGTCTTGTAAGTAAAAGCCATTATCATGGATGATATAATTTGAGGATAGTAATTAATGAAAAAATTAAACAATCCTATTATATTGACTCGATCCAAATAAACAATCCTATTATATTGACTCGATCCAAATAAATGCAAACTGGTAAAATTATAATAGGGCAAATGGCTAGAAGTATTTATTTATTAATAAAAATATTAAAAAAAAAAGAAAAAGAAAAAGAAAAGAAATAATGGGTGTCACGCGGTGTTATTGGAAAAGGATAGCAAAGTGAATGATGCTGTCGGTGAGCGTTTTTATTAGCTGGACTGATACCGACATATATTTGGGCCTCATTTAATTTTTGGGCTGAAATATAATAAATGCCAAAATCCTTTTGGAGCCCAGTAAGGGTTCACATATGGGCCATGGATTTTGTCACATCATCGATTTCTTGTTATGGATCGAATCTCAATCAAATTAAAAAATAATTTCAGCCCAAAGAGGTATGTATATTGTTCCTACCTACATGTTACAATAAAAAGGGATAATTGTAATAATACAAAAAAAAAAAAACACCATCTTTCAACCTATTTTCAATTGCAGCACCACTTTTAAAACGTTGTAATGATAACATAATTTTTTGAAATATAACAAATTTGACACATCCAAAATTTTCCGGCGATCAGAAATTCAGTGTGGGCTATTTTTTTAAAATAATAAATAATCGAACTTTTAGATCATTAAATGAAGATCTGATGAAATCATACATAGTAGAAGGACCTATTAAAACTAAAATTGTACCTTAATCTTATGAAACACAAAGTAAAATTATAGGCA
This sequence comes from Perilla frutescens, assembly GCA_026008535.1. Classification (NCBI taxonomy): domain Eukaryota; kingdom Viridiplantae; phylum Streptophyta; class Magnoliopsida; order Lamiales; family Lamiaceae; genus Perilla; species Perilla frutescens. The sequence goes on along the minus strand of BRKX01000004.1, from coordinate 58,791,414 downwards.
CCCAAAAAAATTAAGCTTAAAAGTAAAGGGGCTTATTAAAACGAAAAAATTGTACAGAAACCTAATGAAATAAAAGGGAAAAACATAAGGACTTGAAAATATGTTATGTCTTCTTCATTTATCGCATTTACATACGCACATACATACATACATACATACATACATACATACATATAAGGGTGCATTAACACGTGAACTTAGACCTTGTGTGTAAATCGTGGATCAATCCTAGCTATTAATTTGTTAAGATCAATAACCATTATTAGTTTAAAGGTAATTTACGAAAATATTATTATTTTCATTGTAGATGCACTTAATGTCAAATATATTTAATTCTACAAGCATCTTCAATGTGAAAAAAATATTAAAAAATAACAAATTAAACATTTTGAAATTGTAACACAAATTTTTTGTATTTAATTTAGTAAAATACAAAATGTGTACTGTTCAAATGATTTTCAGATCAAAATATATTTTAACGGATCCAATCTATATTCTTCATCTGATTATTCTCTTCAAAACTTGATCTTTAAATAATCTTCGAAGTTTTCGGGGAAGATTTGTATCATCAATCTTCTTTGACTTGGTATTTGAATTTAATAACATTAACCGAGGGCCGACGACCTTGATTCCGGATTGAACGTTGAATTTGGGGTGATTCTGATGAAGAACGACTTGAATCTTGCTAGAACACCTTGGATATTAGGACTTTATAACGTCATTCAGAGAGTTTGAGAACCTTGATTCCAGACTGGATGCTGAATTTGAGATGACTCCGGCGAAGAACGATTTTAATGTTGGAGAGAACTTCATAGAGAATTTTTCTCCAACTTCTTGAGATCTTCAGTTCTGACTTGCGGTGTGATTTTAAACTAATACGGAGACGCATATTTATAGTTGTAGGTAGAATTATCTGGGGTTAACGTGGCACGATTTCATTGGCTCTTGAATATTAATATATATCTCTTCAAATATATTTATTTGCTGCCAAAGAAACTTGATGTTTATCATATAATAATATCTTTATTATTTAAATATTTATCTAATTTTAAATTTTATAAAATTCCAAAACTATATAAATATATAAAAATCAATACAAATATTATATATAATATTTGATTTTTGGCCATCTACAAATATGATGCGATCATCGCCGGCAGATTGGTGATGACGGGAATCTACCCCAGGAGTATCAGGTTACAATAGGATAAAAGATGAAATTCTTTGACCCGAATCTCACAACGCAGATGAACCGTAAATATATGATTTTACAACCTGACTGTGATTGGAAATAAGAACCTTAAAATATGAATGAAGATACCACAAACGGATTTGATGTTCTGTTTGATAAGTCAATTTTGAACTCACGATACTTCTTGTGAAATTCAGATAAAATCTCTAGATAGAAAACGCACAAAATATATTAATCAAATGTCTTATATTTTCGTTCTCCATGCCCGCTTTATATAGGGATGGTAGAGAATAAGTTTCCTAGTAGGGGGGTTCAGACCCCTACTCTTACTTTCTATGACTCGGGATCTGCTCCTCGATATTTGCTCTCCCTGGTGAGGATGGATCAGTTGGGATATCCCAACTTTCATTTTCGATATAGTTAGATGGTGATGTTCCACTTTTGTGTCTTGTATTTGTTTCTTATTAGTTCCAGTTTGGAGTTGCAGTCAGTCTTGGGCTGTGCTCCACTTTCTATTTTTCATTTGGCTTTTGGGGATAACATCCGTTTTGTGGTTGCATCCTCTTTTATTTGCTGCTTTATTTCCATTTCGAGTACTTGGCTAGGGGTGTGTTCACTTTTGGGACACATTCCACCTATGACTTTGTACGAGATGATTTGCGATTTATATACAGGCTGGGCATGGTGCCGAATGCCCCACCCCTTCTAGGGGTGTTCTAAAAAAAAAAGTTTCCTAAACATAAAACTAGAAGAAAAAGGAAATAAATCTGAAAAAGAAACAAATCCGCTAAGGAAATCAATCCAACAAGGAAACAAATAAAAACTTTAAAATGTATTTTAATTAAATTTGAAAATTAGTAAATAAATAAGTCTCCTAATTAAAATAGAACAACAGATCCAACTCTTTCAATGGGCCTCTTGGACCGAAACTTGCACCACTCCATCTTGGATCACATCATTCTCTTCATCTTGAAAGGGATTTGGCCTTAAATCCGAACTTCCCGGATCAAATACTTGCACTAACCGACCATCAAATTCTTTTGACACAAGTCATTCAAAACACATCTTCATAAACATGAACGTGAACATCCAACCTGTGTTAAACGGTCACCACTTCAACACCATAGAATGCCTGGATGTAGGATTCAGGAATAAATCTTATGGCACTTCTATGTTTGATGGTACATCTTCATCAACATGTAAAATAAAAACATCACAGAAAACTTGTTTACGACAAATGTTAGAAATCAATAGATCCATCATGTCCGCTTGTATCAACTCCATTTGTGCTACACCCACTCCCAAAAAGATGCCACCCTCCTTTTTAGAATATGGTTGTATCTCCATCATCTTTTCACCCATGTCGGCATCCCCATCTACACTCTTGATAAACTCGCATTTCCAAACTGGTTGTTTCTATCACGACCTCATCCGACTTAAATTCTTCAACTATTTCATTATCTCCAATATCTAAGCACATAGAATCAGTTGATATCTCCTCAATGGATGCATCTTCAACAACCGGTACTTCTGAAATGGAATCTTCTTTGGTGGTCACGAACATAGATGGTAACTCTACATCAGACTCTACTTTAACAGCTGCAGTCTTCCTCTGATTCATCTCTAGAAAATCTGTGAAGGCATTCCAATCCAAATCCCAAATAGAGGATTTTGATTGTGTATGGTAAAGTCGCATCTCCACCTTAATTGCTTGTTACACCAGGTCGTCTAACTCCTCATAGTGCCTCAACCTGACAATATTCTGAATCTCTTTGTTTAGACCTACTAAAAATATGATCATGGTATCCTCTGGATGTTCTTCCACATCAACCCATCGCATGGCGTCCATCATTTCTGTGTAGTATTCTTCCACACTGCTTCTTCCTTGCTTCAGATTATGTAGTTTATTTTCCAGTTTTCGATGGTAGAAATAAGGCACATGACACCTTCTCATCACCCTTTTCATTGCTTTCCATGTCTCTATTGGCCCAACAGATATAAATTGATTCTATCAGGTGACAACTTCATCACAAAAACCAATAGTTGCTACCTTGACCTTCTTCCGCTCAGGATAGTTGTGACAGTCAAACATCAACTGCATCTTCTTCTCTCATTCTAGATACAACTCAAGATCACTCGTTCCATGGAAAGAAGAAACGTTTGACTTAGGACTTCTTTTCCGATCTTCTTTGTAGTGATATCTACCACCATGTCCTCTAAAGCCAACATAATTAAACATTTTTTCTTTTGTTTTTTTTTTTACTTTTTTTTTTCCAACTCACTTCAATACAATATTGCTAGAACACACTCCAGACACCAAAATACAGCACCTCCCAATAACTCCTATCAATACCACAAAATTGAACACAGAGAAATAGTAGATTTTTTTTTCAAGTCAGTTTTTTTTTGGACATTTTTTTTACTCTATTACAAGTAATAATAACTGAAATAACACTAAAAGAATGATCAAATACGAGATTGAACATAGGAAAAAAAACAGTAGATTTTTTTTTCAAATTAATTTCTTTTGTTGATTCTTTTTTTTTCTTCAACTTTTTTTTTCACCTTCTCCTTCTTTCTTTCTTTTGTTGATTTCATTTTTTTTAAATCAGCGAATCCTCTTTTTTTGTGCTGCTTTTGATTTTTTTAACTTGACGAGAAGAAACAAAATAGAATTCGGAAAATTAATAGACAGATAAATGGAATCTGATACAAAGCCGAAGCTTTGATACCACTTGATGCGATCCTCACCAGCAGATTGGTGACGACAGGAATCTACCCTAGGAGTATCAGGTTACAACTTGATAAATGATAGAATTCTTCGATCCGAATTTCACAACGTAGATGAACCGTAGATATATGAATCTACAATCCGACTGTGATTGGAAACAAGAACCTTAGAATATGAATAAAGACGACACAAACAGATGTGATGTTTTGTTTGATAAGTCAATTTTGAACTCACGATACTTCTCGTGAAATTCGGATAAAATATGTAGAGAGAAAACTCACAAAATATATTAATTGAAGGTCTTATATTTTCATTATCCACGCCTCCTTTATATAGGAATGGTTGATAATAAGTTTCATAACCATAAAACTAGAAGAAAATGGAAATAAATCTGAAAAAGAAATAAATTTGCTAAGGAAATCAATCTAACAAGGAAACAAATAAAAATCATAAAATCTATCCTAATTAAATTTGAAAATTAGTAAATAAATAAATAGTCTCCTAATTAAAATAACAACGGATTCAACTCTTTCAATGGCCTCCTTGGACTATGATGCGCCATCATTTCGCGCTCAAAATAAATTTGTAATGCTCATGTACCCACAGTGAACATAACTAGCTCATGAGTACGGGTCGATCCCATAGAGAGCTGATATGATTCCACCTTCGAGTAACCAATCACAAAAGGGGGTTGATTGTGTTGTCACCTTACTGAAATTAAATCTGCACAATAGAACTAAATAGAATATCAAATAATAAAGGTTCCGATATTTGAACTAGATTTTGGTTTAAGCCTAAACTACTCGATCATGGGCACACCAATTTTCTTGCATTACTAAGTCACCCAGTTATGGAGACCGAATTCCTCTCTGCATCTTCTCATTCATCCTTTCTATTGTTCAAACACCGGAATTAAAGATCTAACTATGCATGCTAGATGGAACTAAACTTGCAGAAATAATAAAAGACATAATTAAAAGGAAACTTACTGAATTAATAAGCAAAAATACTCAACTCCAATGTTGAGAACATAAACAGATCATAAATCTTAAAGGCATAAGGCCTATTGGATTGTCTTGCTGCCTTAGCAGCTTCTAAAGTAAAACAAGAAATTTAAATGCATAAAGTAAAATATTGTAGCAGTGTTTCGAACTTCATTTCCAGAAAATAAAACTTGTTTAAATAGATACATTTCCGAATTCAAATTTCCCCACAGGTGGGGGCCTTCAACTGCATTCTGGGTCTAGCGTGCCCTCTGCACCTGACTGGATAAGTCTTATCCAGTGGTGGTAGATCAAATCTCTATTTTTCAGGGATTGACTATCTCTTCATCTCTACGCTTCCCAGCAGTCCAACTTAGCACCAACTCTTATTGGACTTGTATCTATCTCTCACGCCACCTTTTAACTTAATCGATTTCTGAAAATTCCGCATATGCCCATTTCAGGTCTTTGGTTGAGTCTGCATAAGCAATGTGGGCATGACATCATCTAGTCAGTTTCATCCTTGGCATTGTGCCCATTCCACTTTCCTAATATTGGATGAATGCTGAAGAAATTCCCATGTGACTCTAGCTGCTATTTATGGCGTTTAGATAATATTGAATAATTAGGCATAAAATGCCTCTTTTGCCAGACCCGACTTCTGAAATGCCCTTGACCACAACCTGGTTCTTTTCGACTCAAAAATAGACTAAAAAGGACATTTATAGCGAATAAAATGCCCATAAAATACGAAATAAATGGACTTATCACACCCACACACTTTAGACATGATTGTCCTCAAGCATGGGATGCAACACGTCCAAAAACAAACGAAAAGAAAGAGAAAAGAAACAGACTCAAAACTCAAGCATGCAACTATAAATTCGGTTTGGTTCAGGTATTTTTCCTCTGGACCGAACCGAAACTGAAAACCGAATTTTTGCTAGAAAACAAACCGAACCGAACTGAATTTTGAAAAGAATAAAATCGAAAAAATCAAACTAATTCAGTTCGGTTCGTTCTCGGGTTTCGAGACTTTTTGCTCACCCCTACCGCGAGTCCTTTCTCTCTTCCTTCAAGTCTTATTTTAATTTGGTGTTTGTTGAAAATTCTGGGACAACAAAAAATGAGAAAAACATCTTTTTATTCATATCAGTGGCCGACTGAACCATCGGTACTGTGGTCGGTTCAGTGGTCAGTCGACCAATAAATCAAAGTTCGGGGAAATCAGTTTTGAGCCATCAGACGATACTTCAAATTTTTTTGCTGGAGATTTTCCAAATTGATTATGTAACGCCCCAATTTCACTTTTAATAGAAAAGTCACGTTATACGTGCTTTTCATCAATAAAATACTTTACTTGAAAATACAGCGGAAGTTTTGAATTATAAAATTGATATTTTATACATAAAATGAAATTAAAACTAAAAAAATAATTCATCTTTAATCATGCTTGACCACTTGACCACCATCATCACATCTTGCCCGCTCCGCATCACCCGAGATGAGACCTGAAAAGATAAGTAATTTTTGGGGTGAGTACTAATGACTCATTGGGGAGTATCCAATTATCCAAGCTATATATAATACAGAACAATATGCGAATCGTAAAGGTGTTCAGTCTGTAGATCAAACCATTAGCCCGGAGGCTCTGCATGATAGCTCGAAAGCTTTACGTGTAGCCCGAAGGCTCTGCGTATAGCTCGGAGGCTCTTACTATGTTGTGACATCACATATATTCAGTAAAATATATAGAGAGGGTAACATGGACAAATTCAACGTAAAACCCTACCTTAACCTTGATTTTGATATTAATCAATTAAGTCCTACGCGCATTGCCTATCGGCAAGCTCCTCGAAAGTTTAGAAAGAAAGAGACAAAAAGATCTTGCTCTACGCCTTTTCTTTGGGGTGAGGAAAAAAATGGATATGAATTCTCAATTTATAGTGGTGGATTAGGGTTTAGGTGTACATTTCTTTGCCCGAAAATCACTTGGAAAGGATGAAAAGATAAACTTTGAGATTTTGAATTTTTTTTTTCAAGAGATCAACTTATCAGAAAAACTAAAAACGTGGGAAAAGAGAAAAGAACAAAGAAAAATTTATAAACTTTGGGCTCAAATACTTGGGCTACAAATAATTCAAATGGACTAGAAATAACTTTGGCTAAAGAGAATAAAATGTAACCAATTAGACACTCCAATTAAAAAAACTGCATGCTCATGATATGAAATAACCATAATCTAAAATAAATTCATACTTATAAAATTATTAAAATTACTTAGGCGCGACTTACTAAACTTAAGCAATTAACATCACACATAGAAAATGAATAAAATATTTTTAGGAAAAGAACATAGTAATTTAAATATAAAGAAATCGGGCGCTACAGATTGGCATGTAGCTTTATTGATATCTGAGCTTCAGTATCTTCATCCGCTTGCGTGCCACTAGTTTCAACAACCATTTCTTTTTTCAGCTTTAAGATTTCAATATCTCGCTCTTATATGCGTTTAGCAAGTCATTCAATAATCTTCGTCAAATTTGTGATTTGCTCTTCTAGGAATGCAGATATCGTGATGCTTGAGGAAATTGATGAAAAGAAGAGATGAGATGTAGAGATGGTCCCACTAGACGTGCTAAAATTTATAACACAAAATGTTTGTACTTAATTTAGTAAAACACAAAATGTGTACAATTTAGATGATTTTCGGATCAAAATATATTTTCACGGATCCAATCTCTATTCTTCCTCCCATCATTCCCTTCAAAACTTTATCTTCAAACGGTCTTCGAAGCTTTTGGGAAAGATTTGTATCATTGATCTTCTTTGACTTGATAAATGGATTTGATAACATTCATCGGGGGCCGACGACCTGAATTCCGGATTGAATGTTGGATTTGAGGTGATTCTGATGAAGAACGACTTGAATTTTGTTAGAACACCTTGGATTTTGGGACTTTATAACATCGTCTGGAGGGTATGAGAACCTTGATTCCGGATCAGACGCTAGATTTGAGATGACTCCAGTGAAGAACGACTTGAATGTTGGAGAGAACTTCATAGAGAATTTTTCTCCAACTTTTTGAGCTTTTCAATTCTGACTTTCGGTGTGATTTTCAACTGATATGGAGATCCTTATTTATAATTGTAGATAAGAGTATCTAGGGCTGGCGTGACGCGATTTCATTGGCTCTTGAATATTGATATATGTCTCTTCAAATATATTTATTTGCTACCAAAGAAACTTGATATTTATCATATAATGATATCTTTATTATTTAAATATTTGATCTAATATTGGATTTCATAAGATTTCAAAAGTAATATATATATATATGTATGTATAAATCAATAAAAATATTATATAATATTTGATTTTTCGCCATCTACATAAATATAAAAACAACATAACAATATATTATGTTATTCTTCTCTGCAAATTAAATTACAAGCATCATAGATGTGAAAAATATCACGAAATAACTATAAAAGAGCAATTAAAATAAAATTAATCATAACCATCCATTTAACAGATCCAATGAATATAATTTATCCACAAATTATACACTAATTGAGCTAATATTCATCGTTAGCAATGTTTTCTCTTATACGAACATGCAGAATTTCTAATACCTCTACGTGGTAGCAATTTATGAGGTTTGGCCCTCGCATATTTGTGTTGAAAATAATCGTTATCGAATTTATTCAAAAGTTGGTGAATGTCTGTGTTCGTGATAATTGAAAATTTTATGGGATGTTTAGTTTCATTTCCAATTTTAATTTCTAATTTTTAGTTTCAGTACGTTCAGTTCAATAACATGAGGTGCATTCATTTAAAAAAAATGTAATTATTTTATGAGGACGTGTGATTTAATATTTAGAGTTATATGTTTTAAAAATAGAAATATGTTTGTTTTAATTTTTTTCGACTTTTGTTATTGAGATAAAAAGATAAATATTTATACGATTATGATAGATTAATGAATATTTAAATTATGAATCTCACCATAATGATACATATAGGCTTGAATAAATGATATAATTAAGATAGAAAAAATTAAAAAAAAATAAAATTAAAAAAATAAAACAAACTTAATTTTACTCTTTAAAATAGTAAAAAATTAAAAATTTTAATTTGAAAATAAAAATAAACAATCACCTAACTTTCAAAGTTTCTTGACCACCGCCTAAAAATAACCTTGGTCTTCATTGTTCTTCACCTTTTTGTCTGTCCGTCCATCCTTGATTCAATTTCTGCTCGATTCGATATCAACAAAATCGCATCATGGATTCATGTAAACGTTAGACTAAATATCAAATTACAACCCTTTTTTAAAATAAGTTCCGATGGGATGTACTAGTGGTGGAGTGAGGTTGTTTGGAGACCAAAGATCACGGGTTTGAATATCCTCAATACCACAGGTCGGGTGCGTGATTAAAAAAATCTAAAAAAAAAACAAACAAACAAACAAAACCCTTCTTTAAAATAATTCACAAAAATATCATAATCTTCAGTTAATAATAATTTGTTCTATTTTTTTTTTACTCACACATCCGACCTGTGGTATTGAGGAGATTCGATCCGTGACCTTTTTTTTACACTTCTATGTGTTTCACTCTGTATTTAACCATAAAATTTATAATTTTAATAATTATTATTATAAAATAAAAATTAATTCTAACATAAATAATCATAGTTAACATTTATCTACAAAAAAATGAATTAAAAAGATTATAAAATTTAATTTTGGATTAATCAACCATAATAATGAATTATTAATTGAAACTTGAAAATTAAATACTAAAAAATAATTATAAACCCTAATTATATTGGATAGGGTGAACCCTAAAAAAATAATCTTAAAATTAAACTAAATCACGTCCCGGTAGGGATGGCCTAGTGGTGAAGTGAGATTTCTTGGAGACCAAAGGTCACGGGTTCGAATCTCCTCAATACCACAGGTCGGGTACGTGAGTAAAGAAAAAAAAAACTAAATTACAAAAATATATTCCCTCCGTCCCAATTATATAGTCCATTTTCTAGTCGCACGTAGATTAAAAATATTTATGAAAACAAGAGATTAAAGCTAAACTTCCAATGATACCCTTATTAAATATTTATGACTTTCAAAATTTAAATGGTTGGTATTTAATTTTCAAGAATTAATGAGGGTGTATTTATACATTACTATGAAAATTAATGCTACTTTTAATAATATGATTATATAATTAGGACACCCCAAAATGGTAATAGAGATTATATAATCGGGACGGAGAGAGTATAATTGAAGAAAATAAATAAATATTGTAAACACATAATTTAAAAATGTAGCGTATAGAATGTAATAGGAAATCTCTTTAAATGCTTAAATTTCCGTGGAGTCACGTAGGATATCGGATGCTGAAAATTTAAATTTGTGTAAGATCCGTAAAAATCTTGGTAAGTCATGTACCATTAAGATCATTATATTTTTATTAGTAGACCTAAAATTAATATAAAATCTAGTATTTACTCGATCTAAACAATCTACCATACAAATTACATTACCACATATAATTCCCTAAACTCGATCCAATTTATATACTTCATCTGTTTCACAATAAGTGTCATTTTAACACTTTAATTTTGTTTCACAAAAAGTGTCATTCGTTACAATCAAGGTAAAAATTTCATAATTTTCTCATATTTGTCCTCATTTAGTTCATTAAAACAATCATATTTAACTCATTTAATGTATTCACATAAATGTGTATAAGGTAATTTAATTATCTAATTAATATGTGTGTATTTATCCAGAACGACACTTATTCAGAAACGGATCAAATATTTATTTATCTATACAAAACAAATTAGGCGACAACTTATTATGTAATAATACTGTACTATGAAATTTACGCGGAAAAAATTAAGGGAGAAAAAAAAAGAAAAAAAAGAAAAGAAAAAGGTTGAGAATTGAGATGAGCCGCACTGACTGCGGCGGACAAGACAGGGCAGTGATGAATGGTCGACGTCAACCGTAGAGATGTACAGGTGGCGAGATCTGGAGAGGGAGAGGTACTAACGTTGAAAATGGGCCGACAGAGTGACGAAAGCCCACGTGCAGATAGGGCCCACTCAGTGAAGGGCTTTATGTCAAATCTTGATGGGTCAGCTCACAACTGATAGTTTTTTGGACTCGTCACTTAATTCAGAAGGATTCTCGTACCCCCTTTCTTTTTTTGATATATACTAACTCATTTCCCTCCTTTTTTTTTTTTTAATTTTGCGATTTTATTTTTATCTCTGTCTCTCTTTTTTTTTGGCACTTTTGTGTTTATTATGAAGAAGGGAAAAGTTTTTGAAAATGACAGCCTAGCATTAAAGGTGGAACATGAAATATACGGTTTTGTTAAAAAAATAATAAATAATAAATAAATTGGAGTTGGAATTTGTTGGTGTTAATTTGGTCCAACATTTTTTATTTTTTGTATGGGGTTACATGATTTTTGAATTGGATTGCACGATTCATTTTTTAAAGTGGGATTTCTAGATACTTTCAGAATATATTTTCAAGAATACAAGGTTTTTAGATTCTTTTCTCAATATATAACAATCAATTGAATATTATGACAGGAAATTCGGTATGTGATTCGAATTGCAATTTTTTTTTAAATGAAAAGTCCATGCTCTATTGTGAAATTTTGTACTTGATTTGTAATTTAGATAAACAATTGCGTTTTGAAATTCAATCAAAACCTTGCAATAAAGATAATATGTATATGCAAAGGAAACTTAATCAAGCTATATATGCTGAAGACTGGAGTGTATATCCATTCAAAAGTGGGAATGATCGAATTAGTATGTTTTTTTTTTTTTTTTTTTTTTCCAGACACCCGACCTGTGGTATTGAGGATATTCGACGAATTAGTATGTTTGTGTGTATAATGTATGCATATATATTCCAATATGCCCATTTTAAATAATATTTTTAATCACTATTATAATAGTGGGTTAATTATCTCTATTATCATTTCACGTTTTTGGGTTTAGACATAATCTTTTATTTTTTGAAATATCAACATAAACATTTTTTTTGTAGAATTAAAGTATGCAATCAGAAAACGACGTCGCATTCCAACGATGGATACGCCTGATTTAATTCAATTGAATTTTACTCCGTGATTTATAATTTAAAAAATATAAGTATATATATATATATTATGTTGCAATTGTAAAAAATGAAATATCATACCTAAAACTGAGAAACTTGTGAATGTCTTGATAATATATAGCTTATAATAAATAGAGGGTGTTTTTATATATATACTCCACTAAATTTTCAATATACACCACCAATAAATTTAATAAAAATAAATAATTATTAATTTACTCACGTACCCATCCAAATAAAAAAATAAAATCCTACTATACACATTCACGAAATCTCATCTTCTTCAGCAATTTGACGGAAAAAAAAACAAATTACATGAACACTCCAACCCGCCACAAAATCCAGAAAAATTGACCGCCGGAAACAGAAGTTGCCAAAGAGAAGCCTGTTCTTGATTTACCGGTTCAAAGATCTCATTCTGAAACTCGTCATAGAGACTCAAAAATGTTTATTCGAACATACTATATTTGAACGAAAAATATTTTTGAAGCTTTCATAAATGGTGAGTTTAAAAAAAATAGTTTTTGAATCCTACTTTGTGACTGGGAAAAATATTTTCGAATACGACTAAGTGCTTCAAAAAAATATTTTTGAGTTCCGAGTACTGCCATCGAAAATTTCAATTCGAACGCTAATTTATAGCGGTCAGAGCATACTTTGAAACAAAATTTTCCTTCTCTCTTAGTTTTTGCATGTTACAGTCTTATTCGAATCCCACATTATTGAATTGTCATCCTTCAAATTTTTGTAGTGTTCTCGTAAAATTGAGTGTTTTTTTTCTTTTTAGTGAAAGAAATCTAATTGCAATTTATAGACTAAGAAGTTAATGTGTGTTTTTGAATGTGGAGTGGAGGTGACGGTGGGCATCTGGAAGAGAAGATATGGGTGATGAAGTCGAGATCGATTCTTTCTATTTCCTTTTTTTATGAATTTAAATTAATTATTAAATTAAAGGGTAAAAATGATAAAAATTGTGGTGTATAGAGAAAAAAATAATTATTTTTTAAAAAAGTGGTGGTGTATGTAATAATTGTGGTGTATAATGAAAATTTGGTGGTGCAATTAGCAACACCCTAAATAAATCCTAATAGTATTTGTAACATAAATTTTGCTATTTAATTTGGTAAAGTATAAAATAGTGTACAAATAAATTAATTTTTCGTATCAAACTACATTTATACGGATCCAATCTCTATTTTCTCTCTAATTATTTTCTTCAAAACTTGATTTTCAAACGGTCTTTGAAATCGTCAGAGTAAATTTGTCTCTTTGTTTTTTCTCGAACTTGTTGTTTGAACTTTGATAACGTTAACTGAGGGTCGACGACCTTGATTCCGGATTGAACGTTGGATACACGCCGAGTTTGAGATGACTCCGGTAAAGAACAATTTGAATCATCCGGCAAAGAACAATTTGAAAATTTGAATCTTGGTGGAACGCCTTGAATGTTAGAGAGAACTTCGTAAATAATTTTTCTCTAACTTTTAGAGCTCTTCAATTCTGACTTCCGATATAATTTTCAACTGAATATGGAGACATCCATTTATAACTGTATGGAGAGAGAATGTGGGGAGATTTAGGGCTGACGTGGCATGATTTGCTTGGAAATTGATATGTATCATTTGAAAGATATTTATCTGTTAATAAAGAAACTTGATGTTTATCGTATAATAATATCTTTACTATTTAAATATTTTATCCTATTTTAAATTTTATATGATTCCAAAACTAAATAAATATATAAAAACCAATAAATATATATACTATATAATTTGCTAATTTTTCGCCACCTACAATATGAATAAGTAAATTTATTTGTATTCATTTCTTGATTATGGAGTTAATTAGTTAATAAATTATTTTGTAAAAGGTGAACTACATAGAGACCGAATCACTAATAACCACGCAAGCGAACAACCAAAAATATATAATAAAGTTTCTGATAATGCAATCAATCAAACAAATGCAAATCAAATCACTCTTAAGTGTAAAACAGCTGCTAATATAGAGAATACAATATTGAAAAAAGATTATGATTTGACCTTTCCAATGGCTTAATTATTAGAAAATCGTATGAAAAAGACTTGTAATAACTTAATTCATATTCTATGTACTGAGGAGAACCACCGGTGATTTGTAGTCATTCCGAGAGTAGAAATTTGATGTAAAATATTAAATATGCATTAATTTGAATTAACTAAATAATGGAAGTGAGAGTAACTTGTAACCAATTGTAATAATAATATAAGAATCTGCATATATATAGTATGGGAATTATATTTTTTAATTGGGCATGACTTCCGTGCACAAATCCATATATACATATGTATGCAAATGGCGTGGAGCCCACATGCGGCGTGTAAAATTCATGTGGCCATTCTCATTCTTTTTTTTTGTTTTTATATAAATTTTTTGCTCTTAAATTATATATTTTAAAATAAAATTAGTGAATTCTGAAATTAAAGTGAATTGATTTAATTTGATTGAAATAAATATAAATATATAGCCTAAAATGAAATTAACGAATCCTAAAAATAAAGTGAATTAACTTAATTTTTTTGAAATCCATCGAATCACGCAATGCACTTGCGCGACGCCAACTGGTGGACTTGTGCATTGCGCTCAACAATGAACTTTTTCAAAATAGATATAAATGCTAATTGAAAATTAAAAATATAATTTTGAAATAAATATACACCCTAAAATGGAATTAGTGAACCCTAAAATTAATGTGAATCAATATAATTTTTTTGAAATCTGGTGACTTGCGCAGTGTACTTGCCACGCTAACGAGTGGACTCTCACATTGTACTCAACAATTAATTTATTTTTTTCGAAACAAATTAATATAAATGACAATTGAAAATAAAAAACCTAATTTTGAAATAAATAAATACCGTAAAATGGAATTAGTGAATTATAAAATAAAAATGAATTAATTGAATTTTGTAAAAATTCGACGACTCGCACAATGTATCCACCCGATGCGAAGGCACGCTCATGTATTGCGTCCGACAATTAATTTTTTCAATTTAATTATATTCCCCAATTGAGATCAATAAACCTTATAAAAACATAAACCCTAAAAAACACAAAATAACCCCTAAAAAAATTCTAAAAATACTAAAAAAATTAAACCCTAAAAAAATCTTGAACCATAAAAGAATCCTACACTCCTAAACTCTAAAAATTAATTAGAAAGGAAAAAATCACATTTCGAACTAAATAAACTCACATAAAATAACTGGTAGACCCGTTACTTTTTAAAGAAATATAAGTTGTACTTTTGGAAATTTAAGGTGATATTTTTAGTATTATAGTTGATACTGATTTTTAAGTTTATCTTTTCTTTTGGCGAGTTGACCCCCCGAATTCGACCTACCCATCTAATATAAGATTTATTTACACCTAGAGCATAAGAATTTTTGAAATCGACTTCCATTACAAAGGATTATGTAAAATCGAAATTAATTTGACTAAAAGATCAAAACTGTCAATTTCATTTAGGGCTGGCAAAAAATACCGTCATACCGGAATACCGTCCATATCGTACCGAAAAAATACCGAAGATACCGATATTTACGGTATACCGGTTTTTCGGTAAGGTATGATACCTTACCGGAATTTTACGGTAAGGTAACAGTATAGATTTTCAAAAATTAAGGTATACCGGCGTATACCGAAAATTCGGTATACCATCATATATCGGTATATACCGTCATACCATATCATGGTATATGCCGAAGTGAAGGTATGTGCCGATGTGCCGGTATATACCATCATACCGTACTACGGTATATGCCGAAGTGAAGGTATGTACCATTTAATATACATATATATAAATATATATATATATATATATGTATTGCATATTTATGTACAATATTTAGTAAGTTTATCATAAAAGTTGTGTTTTGATATTTAAATTAATACATAAATTATAACTTAAAATGAACTATTTGAAATTAAATGTAAAAAAATAATAATCTTCTATTTTTTTCGATCAATAAAATTAAAAGTTAAAATGAATAAAAAATTAAAATTAAAATTAAAATATAATGATGTATACATAAATTATAATATATAAAATTATTTCAATAGAATAAAAGATAAATTAAATTATATAATGCATAATAATCTTTTATTCTTCTTTAATTTTTAAAACTAAAAGTTAACAAGAATTATTGAAACGATTAAAAGGAAATGAGATATATTATATAAAAATATAATACGCAGTTTGTTCATAGTAAAAATTCATAAACATATAATATTTAATATAGTTTAATAATTTTGATATGGTACATAACGTGAAATGTCGATATGGTACATACCGAAATATAGGTACAATAAGATATACTGAACTAAGGTACGGTAAGGTATACCGAAATAAAGATATGGTAAAGGTATTTATCTGTCATACCGAACTTAAGGTATACCGAACTAAGGTATACCGGAGGTAAAGGTACGGCAATGGTATGATTTTTGTCATACCGTAAATTAAGGTAAGGTATAAGGTATGACAAAAAAAGTAAGATATGCCGTACCTTGACACCCCTAATTTCATTCATTTCTTCATTTTATTCCAACAATTAGTTAATCTTGTATTTCTTTCTTTACTTCTGTATAATTCTAATCTTGAGAGGGTTTGATGTAATTTGTAACATTATAGTCTCGGAAGAATTATATCTTTCAAGTTCAAAGGCGTACGAATTAAAAGGCTTACAACCTACAATATTCGTTTAACGAGTGTACATTTTTTATGCGATCGCGTCACAAAATTTTAGCTGAAGATAATCCTTGTTTTGGAGTAAAGATCCTCTAGTTCAAATTTATATGTGTCAATATTAAAATTATATATTGTTAATAATATTTTTTTATAACAATATAATTTATTATATTATAACTAATCATAATTAATATTTATTTCTAAAAATTGAAATGTATACCCTAAGTTTGGAATAATCAACCCCAAAAATCAAATTTATTAACTAAAAAAATGAAAATTAAATATTAAAAATTAATTATAAACCCAAATTGGATGGAATAAACCCTAAATAATAATGTAAAATTATACTAAACCAAGAGAAATTAAAATTGAAGAGAAAATGAAAGAAAAAATAATAATTTTGAGATTTGGCACACGGTTGACACACACAAATTGGGACTAGAAGATATCAAGTGGTTGTTTTGGAAATAACAAGAATACCGAATGATGACCGTGAATAATAATAATAATAATAATAATACATTATTATTTTTTGCTATTATACATGAAATAAGATAAACAATAAACTTATTGTAAATAACTATAGTGCGTAATTCTCATTCCAAACCCTAATATTTGTTAGATCCGATTCATATATATAACAATAATGTGATCACGTTATAAATGACACGATTATCATGTTGGGTGTGTGATTGTTCTTTGACACGATAGTTGAAGTAAATATTATCAGTGGCGGAACTGGGGGGGAGCCAGGGTGTGCCTTGGCCCCCCCCAACCCCCAAAAAAATAAAAAAAAATACATGTAAATTTTTTTTTTAAAAAAAAATTATATAGAAATATTAGTGGAGAATAATTCGGCCTCCCCGATAAAAAATTTCTGATTCCACCCCTGAATATTATTACACGATCATATATGTATATATATATATCCTTAATTAATTATATACACGATTGATGTAGAATGTTAGTATTTTTAGCTGTGATGGTTTTTGGAATGAAGAGTGAAGGCATACACATATATGTGAAGAAATATAATATTTGCATGTTAATAATATTATGGTTTGATTCGGGTCAAAAAGTAATAATATTAGGGTTTGATTCACTAAATTTTGTATACCCCTTTAATTATAAATATGTCTTGATAGCTGGTGTGCATGCAAATACACAATATATATACATGCCAATTATCACATCGAAGTAATGCAGATAAAATTAAATCTACTCTAATATTTTTCATTAAAAATTCGACTTTACTCGAGCATTTTTTATTTTTATTTTTAATTTTTCCGAAATTGCGGAGTATCAATTAAATAATAAAGAGTGGATATGTGGCTTGTGGACGATTCACACAATTTAACTTTGCAAAAGGCGAGCAGGGCCAATCATTTAGAATAAAACTTATTAAACTAATCCAATTTAATTATAAATTGATACTACCAGTAGCTCCTATTGTAACAGCATATCTAGCTGCTAGCTAGCCTACCAAACATATATGGATAAAATTTATCAAAAAAGCACATGCATTTATACGAAAAAAAACATTGCACATGATGTCTTTTTATGAAATAAAATCGAGAATCGAAGCATAACATATAATTAAAAGGAGGATATTACTAAATTGAACTATTTAATTAATTATTATAAGAAGTAAAACACTTCATGCCACGTAGAAATCTATATTATGATTATGAATACCAATTTAAGATTGAGAGGAACCATATCAAGAAATTACGTACATATCTTTCGTAAGCAAGAAGCCATTAATTTTGGGGATGAAATCAACATTTATTAATAAAAAATCAATTTAAACAAATTATAATTCTAATTATGAAATAATCAATCATGATACTAATTATTAATTCAAAAAAATAACAATTAAATACTAAAAGATAACGAGAAAATAAACTAGAATGTCCACCAATGTAAAGATAAAACATATACACTACAATAAAAATAGTATTTAGAGACATGTACATGGCAGAATTTTTTTAGAGTCTGTCTGTCAGGAGCGTGATCGTGATTCCCCGATTATTGTGATCAAGATTTGGGTTGGGATGTCATCTTCATCAGCAGGATGAAAATGACATCCATCGTAACGAGTGTCTTAATTTGATTGATTCCAAATATAAAAATGTCAATACAAATTTCGTAATGTTAAAAAATAAAAATTGAGTACATTTTTATTTGAAAATTAAATAAACTAAATACTATTTATTTTTTTATTTTTCTTACAAATATGCTAAAATTGAGTATTTTTTGAATGCTTTTCTTAAGTTGGGTAAAAGAGATTTTTTTTTAAATAGTGGATAGTTTTATACATTTAGATACACATTAATTGAGAAGAATGAACCCTAATTAAAATTATAAAATTAAATAATTTTTATTTTTACAAAATCTATTACTCGCTCCGTCCCAAATTAATATATAGTCTCTATTACTATTTTGAGTGTTTCAATTATATAGTTTTATTACTATAAGTAGTATTATTTTTATAGTAATATACAAATACATCTTCGTTAAGTATTGGAAATTTAAAAAAACTAATCACTTAAGTTTTTTAAAGTTATAAATCTTAAATAAAAGTAATATTGAAAGTTTATCTTTTCTATCTTATTTTCATAAATATTTTTATTCTACACGTGACACTATAAAAAATTGACGGTATAGCGACGGATTATTCCGTCGTTAAAGTTCAGGATTCCGTCATTAGAATTGGCTAACGAAGGATTAGCTTCGTCATTAAACATGTGGTTGACAATAGATTTAACGACAGACATATCAGTCGTTAAATCGATCACCTATTTCTATCGCAGACACTTTTTAACGACGGATCAATCCGTCGTTAGATCGGTTGTTGAATTTTATTTAATTCCGAAAAAAACTAACGACGGATACAACCCGTCATTAGTATTTGATTATTGAATTATTTAATTCCGGAAAAAACCTAATGACGGATACGGTCCGTCGTTACTATTAATGACAGTGATTCCGTCGTTAATCGGTCGTTAAGTTTACGCGCGAAGCACTCCCGCCATTTGAATTGCCTGGAACGTTTAGCGACGGCATTTCCATCACTACTCGCTCGCAATTAACGACAGATATTGGTCTATCTCTAAGATCCGTCGCTATATCGCAAATTTTTTGTAGTGTGAGTAGAAAATGAAGTATATAATTAGATAAAGAGTATAAAATTATAAATTTAATAACCTAACACAAAATGTGTTAATTTTGATGATTAACAAACAGTTAATCTGGTTTTCTTTCCTCTTATGTTGGGGACAAAATTTATGTAGGTCTCTAATGTGAGAACCGACACAAGTCCACCTATGATGGATCATCATCACAAAATGAATAAAATAGATTAAAATTTCCTCTCATTAAAAAAGATGCATATCTTATTGATATACACAGTAAGTCCACTGCCATTAAATAGTATATAAATCCACAGCCATATTTATGAAAATTCATTATGCTCTCACACTGCTTAGCTACATAATCAAATTAACTGATATTTTTTTAGGGGCGTGTGTATGAAAATACATATATATATAGACTAATGAAACCAAATCCACCAAATGCATAAAGGTGAGACGAGAGAATCTTATCTACGCTGTCTGAAATTCACAAATGAAAGTGAATAATACTACAAAAATACTACTACTTCGATATATGTAGTGTCTTAATTATAATTAATAAGCTACGTACCAATTGAGCCGTGGCTATTCGACGTCACATGTGTTACTAGGATACCAGCAAAATCAATGGATCTTGAAAGATGATGTGTTTACCCCTATTTCCATATATGGATGAAGATACAATTTAATGAATACCTAACAATATCTTACTGTTGAATGAGTTCATGTGAGTGTACTTGAATAATTTAATGCTATCTTCTCTTTGGGGAACATGTAAGAGTGATATGACACATTTGAGAAATGGGTGAAGATAGCATATTTATGAGCTTGTAAGAGACCATTTTGAACACACACACACACATGTACAAGTTGCATAAAAGCATAGACAAAAACTTAAGTTGAATTATTCTATTAAGTTATATATATAACACTGATATATAAGATATATATCTTATATCCAAAAACTTCAACTTAATTGGAGTCAAGGAAATAAAAGACTCTTCCATGAGAAACTCTCAGTATGATACATCTAGCTAGCTAGCTAGTGGTGTATATATATATATTGTCGGTGCATCTTTTCAATAATTACTAAACGCTAGCTTATAGAAAATATGATGTATATATGCGTTTTCAAATATATATTTGATGGGCATTATATTTATATGTAGGTAGCTAGGCTTTTACAATTAGGAAAAGAGCACAAGTAGTGTATAGAAAGGGAGGTCTGATAATGAATGACTAGTCCTCGAGCAATGACAAGTTTTAGTGCTAGACAATGCTGACATGTGATTCTCACAAAGCTACTCATCCTTTTCCCTTTCATATCTGGATGATTTGCCAAGACCAATTAGAAAAACTCACACTCACACTCAAAATATTGCAAAAGAGACACAAAACATGATATGCAAATCTCAATTTTTCACTTGTCATAAATGGGTTTTCTCTTAATATATATATAGTATCTCTCCCTCTCTCTCTCTCTCACACACACACAGTTACATAGATCTTAGTACCTGCCAGTAGTATCAAGAGAATCTGCCACAATTTCATTATAACAACAAACACCAATCAAAATTTCTAACCATAAGTAGAAAGAAACCAACCACATAAACTACCACTTTTCCATAACTAAGCAAATATAAGAAAACCATCATCAAATATGAAAATCCCATAAAATCTAAAGATAGCCGTACTAAAAATAGCATAAGACAGCAATAACAATATTCTTGTAAGAAAAAGGATGGTACCTTAATAGATGATGACTTAATTAGTGCTAGTAGATAGGGATCATAACAACAGCTAGCTAGCAAGAGACGACCCCATGCAAATGCTTGCTTATCTTATTACAATCAATCACTGCACTGCATCACGGCGGCGGCAATGCTGCTGGCTGCGGCGGCGGCCTCTTCCGCTTCTTCTTCTCGTAGCTAATCCCTCTCGCTTTCGACTGCGAATCACGAACTTCGCGGAGGTAAAGCCTAACTGCCCGTGCCCCGAACGGGTTAGCTTCGGGTTTGCCTCCATTTTCCTCATAGGCTGCCCGAAGACGGCCTATGAGGGCATCGAGGCTTCCCCAAGCTTGGCGGAGGGGGCACGGGCAGGGGGCGGGGGGGTTGGGGTGGCCGAAGAAGGGGCAGAGCTGGGTGTGGACCTTCGTTTTTCCGAACTGATCGAGGTAGCGGAGGAATTCGAGCACGTGGGCGCCGCTGCAGCGGGAGAGGGAGAGAGGCGGCCGGTGGTTGCGGAGGTACTGCCCGAACGTGTTCCAGTCGCGGCGCTTCTGGTTCTCGTATCGGCTTAGCGTCGTTGGGGAGGAGACGGCGGAAGACGCGGCGGCGGCGGAGGAGGAGGAGGAGCCCGATGGTGACCCCATCATTGAGCTGCTGTTGGGAGTGTTGGTGGTGATGGTGAAACTGTTCATCTCGGTGCTTGATGACAACATTTCTTGAGTTATCGGGTCCATCACAAGTCCTGCTGATCTATGATCTTGCTGTGTATGTGTGTGTGAGAGAGAGGGAGAGAGGATATGTGAAGTGAGTGAGCTTGTAGCTAGGGTTCAAGATAGGAACAGAAGAAATATTAATGATTGATCATGAGGCTAACTAGGGTTTTGTTATTTTTCATGAAAGTTGCAGTACAAGAGAGAGATGGGGGGTAAGAAAATATGTGGAATTAAGAATAGAGAGGGCAAAAGGGCAGGATTGGGCGTTTTTCTTTCTTTTTCTTTTTGGGGTTGTTTAATAATAATAGTAGGAGAAGCTTGAAATGAAATCTCTTTTTCTGGCTATAAATCTATGTTTCATCAATCCTAGAAAACTTATGATGTTTGGTTGGATTGCTTTTATGGCTTTGTTTTCTGCAAAAAATTGAAGGGAGGGATTGGTTGATTTATTTTCCTAGAAAGGAGGGAGAAACTGTAGTAGCATTCCTCAATAGTATAGTATGTGGTGTTGTTGCGTATGAGAGAGAGAGAGAGAGAGAGAGAGAGAGAGAGTATTAATTTGTAATTTGTAAATGGTAAAATGGTACGCTTGGAGGGACCTAGTAGGGCTTTTGTGGATATAAAAAGAGGTTGCAGAGTAGGGCAGGGGAGATGATAGATATAAGATGCTGCTTGATGGGAGAAATCGGGACCTTGGAGCCTGCTGTTTGCTTCATTAATTAATTACTCTATTATATTCTAAAATTTCATTTAATTACTATAGTTCGATTATAAGCATATTGACAAATATTATTTAATTACTTGTTATTGCCAATATCATACGAGATTAAATTATATTTTTCATTCAGGATTTCATACGTGTTAATTTCAACTTGTAAAAAGTTCTCGTTGGTTAGACTAGCTAGTTTTAAAAGATCTCACCGATTATAGAATTATATTATCATCTATCACTATATATTACATTATCAATTATTAATGTGTGTATATATATATATATCTATATATACACACACACAAAAAAAAAACAATTAATGAGCCATCCATGGATAGAATATATATATATATATATATATATATATATATATATATACGTACTAACGTACACACATGAGCATGCTTTATTAATTTAAAATATGTATACACACACATACAGATAATTGAATGAGTTGGAAACTTGGAATAACGTTTAATTACTTACTAATTAAAGCCTACTTCCATCCTCCTCGCAAATGCATACTTATTACTCTCTCTGTTTCCTGAATAAACATCATTTCGGATGAATACATACATATTAATTAAGATATTAATTAGATAATCAAATTACTTTATACAGTTTTATGTGAATAAATTAAATGAATTAAATAAGGTTGTTTAAATGCATTAAATGAGGACAAATATGAGAAAAATGTGAAATTTTTTACTTCGATTGTGTAGAATGATTTGTGAAACAAAATTAAAGTGTTAAAATGACACTTATTGTCAAACAGAGAGAGAGTATTATTTTATATTACATTGATTGTACTTATATTTATACAAAATAACGCCAAAATATATTCGTATATTTATAGTGTGTGTATATGAAATGCAAAGTCCAGTGAAAGACTTTTGATTTGACAACACCTTTTTAAGTGACCACATTAATGTCCTTGCTTTCAGTTAAGAAATTAATACCGTATTTTCGAATCTTAATATATATATATATATATATATATATATGAAAGAAAAGCTTTTTTAGATTTTAGTTAGTAATAGGCATTTGTTTGAGAATTTTAAGAGAATCGGATTTGATTGGATGAATAAAGTAATTAATTGTGTTGTTTTAGTATGTTTGAGAGAGAGAGAGAGAATTAATTCGACACCACATATCTAACCGGTTTAGAAAAATTGTGGGAAAATAAAATATTTAAATGAGTAAAAGCTTGTTTAAAAATTTTGAAAGACAATTTTTACTAGTATATATAGATATCAATAAATTTTTTCCTAAATGAATAGATTTTGGAACTATGTATGAAATCAACGTTACATTTCTAATTAGTTCTCAAAGGAACACACCCTAAAGAATTATAGTTCAAATTAATCAGTTTTCTCTTATGCCTGTGGGGCATATATATATATATATATATATATATATTTGTTAAAATGAAATTAATTAATAATATGTTATCAATCATGTATGGTGGATTGTGGTATTGATAGGATTTGAATTTATCACCTTTTAGTTACAAGGTCGCTACGTATAGCTTGATCAATAAAGTCACGCCGATGAGATTTTTTAGAATTTATATATGGTTGATCAGAACTCAGAATTGGATCCACTAAATTGAATTTAAAAAATGGGGCCAATTTATACACGAGAATCTGAACATCTATCTGATCTGGGACTGCTCTGAATAGTCGTGGTTAATTGATGTAACTAGATACAGTCTTTTAAATGAAAAAGACTTTATATATATATATATATATATATATATATATAAACTTGAAAAAGAATATGTGATTCAATGAATTCAGAGAAGAATGAGAATGAGTCAAGTGGGACTATATGTATGTGGGTTGATTTCATGTTTGTTTGGTTAAATGTTGTTATCACGAGGGAAGCTAGCTATATATCCAGAATGGATGAAATGAAAATCATTCACTAGCTAGTATGTAAACCGTAAATTCATCTCTCACTATTCATTCATTAAAAATTAGTGGTCCAGATTAAATTCAATTTAAAGTGATATTTTTATAATATTTAACTTATTTTATGATGACAAGATTATTTATGTAATTTGGTAATTATAATTAGGATTTGATCTCTAATTCTTCATCTTCATTCTCGTATATAATTCTATGGACTATGGAGGTAGATTCTCTCACTTTCTACCCCCTCTCTCTCTCCACCGTTGTCGCCTCCGCTGCCACCACTATCGTCGTTCGTCTCTTCCACGATTTTCTCTCTTTCTTTACCGTCACCATCGTCGCTGCTGCTGCCACCACTATCGCCATCTCTTCCATAAAAAACAGCAGTAGTAATTGTTATGTATTATCTCTTTCTCTCTCTACTGTTGATATCGCTACGCCTTCCTCCTACACGAGGAAATTCAACAATAGTAACGGCGATGAAGATCTGAGAAATAGGAAAAACGCCGGTGATTGAAGCTCGTCTGGAGCTGTGTTTTTTATTTTTAGATCCTCTCACACAATCACGATCATTTTTTTTTCTGATCCATATCTGTGTGTACCATCGTTGTTTTAGTGTTTTGTTTTTTGTAAATTTGATGGATTCAACATTTGTTTTTTTATGAGATTTGGAAGTCATTTGAAAATTTTTAAACTTTTTTTGTCGTGTCTATGTGTTATTTATTTAGAGAGCAGATGTTTTTTTGTTGATGGTTTATGTTTCAGATTTAAAGTTAAATAATTATTGGTTGAAGAATTAGTATATATATATATATATATTTGGTATTTTTATTCACGTAGCATGTTGTTAGCATGATATATCTATTAACATTATTATATTTGTGTTTTTGTTATATATGTTAATATTCGTGCTAACGAATATAACCATGTATACTAAGTAAGATGTTTTTAAATCTTAACGTTGTAATATTTTGATGACAGGTACCAAATGTACCAACTCAAGGTCTCATGGTTTGTAGACTAAAATAGATATACCAAGATGTGAAATGTTCTATGAAGCCATGGAAAGATTTATGAAGCATCTAATTTTTTTTTTCTTCAGATGAAAGAATCTAGGCTTTAAATTGGTTTGTATTTTTAGTTTTTGTTATAGTCTTTTTCTTTTTATTTTTGGTATTTCTGGTACTTTTGTATCTTTAATGTAGCATGAACTAATATTAAGTTTTATTAGCATATTGCTAACATTAGCATTGTCATATGCTAATGAAAATATTACACTAATGCTAATCGAATCATGTGTCTTTCATATTACATGTGATGATAATATAAATGAATATTAATATATAATAGCAAATACTAAAATATTTGTTAGTATAAATGAATGTTAATGCTATTGTTAGCATTGACATATGATACTATTAGCATATGATAATGCTAACAGTAGAATTATGTAACACATATGACAATACCATTGTAACGTTAACATTGTCAAATGATATTGTTAGCATTGTTGTATGCTAACAGAAACATTATATATTGCTATAAGGGTTTATTGCATCAATTTTATGATTCAATAATTTAATTTTATTGTATTTCATCATTTATTTCTATTAGCACTGTCATATGCTAACGGAAACATTATGTACTACTGGATAAATGTATTATCCAATGCTAGTGAAACAATAATGTAGTGGAATGAAGCCAAATAATGTAACTAACAACCTTCAATAAAACAACTATAAGTTTGTCCACAATTAATATTTTTTTAAAATTATTTTTTCGCTGAAAATTATGTTTGATTAGCTTTCCAACAATAATAAACACATCATTTAGCTATTTCACAAGAAAATGAGTTTTGCATTTAAACTTATGTGTTGTGCATGAAGTGATACAACTTCGTTAGCATATGATTATATGTTTGTCAGCATATGATTGTGTCTCTATTAGCATGCGTCCAGGAAGTCCGTGTTTTTCTTTTCTTTATTTTTAAATTTTGACCTTAATGTGAAAATTACCAAAATGTTGCTGCGTTTTTTGAAGTTCCTCTTATTTACAGTAATGCCACCGCCCCTTTGACCAAATCTAGACTATTGAATTTTGAAGGATGTGTGGTGGGAGATTGGTTTACAGTTTACATACTATGGGTGGTTCACCAGAACTAACCCCGCTATGTATATATATATATATATATATATATATATATAGTCTTGTTAGCCTATACACTCTTGTGAGCATCATCTATGTGGTGGCCACATCACCACTTTTTATTATATAAATAAAATTTAATATAATATAACTAATCCTAATTAATATTTATTGTTAAAAATTAAATTTTTAAAAAATGATATACCCTAATTATGGAATAATTAACCCTAAAATTCAATTATTAACTAAAAATATGAAAAATAAATTCTAAAAACTAATTATAAACCTTAATTGGGTGGAATTGTGGAATGAACCCTAATTAATAATTATATGATTAAACTAAACTAAGAAAAAATAATAAAAACTAATAACATGCCTTTCACATAGGCGCTACCCACAAAGGTGTGTAGGATATCAAAATAGCGCGCACGCGCACGCGCGCGCACACACACACACATGCTGCAGCCATTCGAAATCTTCTATTGCACATTTGGTGTTGCATTTTTTATTGCTCACTCAATTTTTTAATTTTTTCTTTTATTTTAATTTATTATTCTTTGGTTTAATTTTACACTTGCTATTTAGGATTCATTCTACGCAATTAGGATTTAATATAATTTTTTAGTATTTAATTTTTTAAATAATTAATCAATTAGTAACTAAAAATTGAAAATTAAATACAAAAAAGTTATAATATAATGCATTCAATTCAGTATGATGAATCCTAAATAATAAATGGAAAATGAAACTAAAGTATAAGAAATTGAAATCGAAGAAAAAAAATTAAAAAAATAAATAAGTAAGAAGATTGATCTGTAGCTTCCGCCTCATCATTTGTTGCAATCTTGGATTCTTCTGGTTCTGTTTTTCATGCCGGTATCCAGTGAAAAAAAAGAGAACAGAAAAATCTTATAGATGAGTATTGTGTTAAATAATGACGACTTTAAAGGAAGACAAAAAAAAAAAATATATGCTATCACCAATATTTTTTTGTTAGGAATCATACTTGAGAATGTAAATTAAACTCCTACATTCAATATTCAGAATTAGTTAATTAACACATGAGCAACTGACTAATCTAAAACATCCTTTTCAAAAAAGAAAACAAAAAAAAAAAGATAAAACTAATAATCTCACCCTCCACAAAATTCATTCTCCATAGAAAAATTGAAAGCACCAAAAGATAGTTCCATTATCTGAATAGGTTAAAACACATACTTAGTTTCTACCACTCAAAGCACATCTCACAAACTCACACATGCATTTAAACAAACATTTTCGATAAATCTATCACAATAATTTTAACTATACCACCAAATACACACACACTCAGGTGGCCCACCAAATGAAAACATAATTTTCATCTTTGCTTATATTAACCATATACAACTGATAACCATGTTACTCACCTTAGATCTTTCCCAATTCTGTGATAATGGAAGTTTGAAATCATGGTATTGCATGAAAATGTGGTCACTGGTAAGGTAGAAGAGGTCAGGCAGGGGAGGGGACACATGATTAACGGAGAAAATGAAAAAAAATTCTTCACGACCAGGAGCGGGTGGGGTTGCTACAACAGAGACAATTGCATCGTTCTGTTGTTTGGCATTCAAGAGTTTCACAACCATTGTTGTGAAATGGAGCATATCTAATGGCTAAAGATAAAGAAAAAAAGATAAAAAAAAGTTTGAACAACGGTGCATAAAATAAAATAAAATAGACCATTGCGATCCTTGGATTGTAATAACAATTTTTTCCAAATAACTAATCAATATTTGAATTGCAGTATGAGATAGCAGTTGGGAGTCCAATTTTTTCATTTTGAGAAGATCGAGAGCTTAATCATATGAAACAATTTACAATCCAGTTCATTGATAGATCATTTTATCTTTGGCTACTGCCACACAATTTACAAATTTTGATGTTCTGCAGGGTGCTGCAAATAACAAAGAAAAAAATATTTTTAGATGATTCACTCAATGAATCATTTTATCGAACATATGTGGGCTAATTTCTTTTTCAAATTCTCAAAAAATAAAATCTACTTTTGAGAAATCATGGCTAATGGAGCCAGAAGCAAACATCGGAAAGAAGATGAAGAAGGATTTATCACAATTACCTTTGTTGGTGTACCTTTTTTAAGTTGAATTTTCTTTTCCCTACCGAAATTTTCCGAAAACTTGCGCTGCCTCCTTCTCCAACGACGCCGATGCGTGCAATGTCACTTGACACTGGTGAGATCGAGAAGCTGAAACTGGATGGCATTATATGATAAGCTCTTCTTATTCGAAATCTTTGACCAAGAAGATAAGAGAGATACAATTGAGAAAAAAAAAGTAATACGATGACGGAATAGTGGACGGTTTGAGATTTCAATTTAATAAAAGCTCAGCAGGATGAACACAGATAGGAGCCATCAACCGACCCGCTTGATGAAGATTACAATAGTCTCAGATACAATACATAAAGAATCTGGGTGAAAGAAGGACATTTTTTTATTTTAATGAGCGGTGGCTTTTTACACTAAGCCTTGAAAATGTAGACCCGTTTCTGTGGAACGTGGCTTTGGAAGTTTTTTGTGGTTTAGATATAGATAGATAACTGTCATATCTTACACCCACTATCATTAATTTCTATATTATTTTAAATTATTAAAAAATAATGCATTAAAACTGGAAACTAAATGACCACAATTCACAATTATATTTACAAAATTTCCATGAAATTGGAGGCAAAATTAGATTTATTCTGTTTTTATATATAGTATAGATTGTGATTGTATTTTCCCGTCATTTAGACAATTAGACACGGGAGTCAACATGCTGCTATTATATTCGAATGTTAAATTGTGAATCATATATTATTAATATTGGGTAATGTCCCATTGTTGGCATTTGTTAAAATTATAATGAACTTGCAATCACGGTTCAAAAATGTGCTTCAGGTAAACTTCAATTATATGTAATAATTTGTAAGGCCGCAAACCACAAAAGAGACAAATAACATTAGAAAATCGTGTGCGATAAAATAGATCTATAAGATATTATATTAGTGAATTTGAACTTGAGATGTTTGATCACAAATCATCCTGCTCCACCAACGTCTCCAATGGGGTATGATGAGCTCTATTGTGTATACATGTATGTGTGTGAAACATAACATGACACAATGAAATCAACTATAAGAAGGAATAATAAAGGAAATTCCACCAAGTATGGCCTAATTTATGGAGTGTGGAGCTAATAAGTAGGCCTTGTTTGGTGCACCCCTGTACCCTACACATATATATCCTTCAATTAATCTACACCGGGTTCCCTTAGTTAAAAAAAAAAAAAGCAATTGATTGTGACAAAATGAAAAATGGAAAAAATTCAAGTTAATTATAATATCACTAACGCCTCATCAATTTAGCATGTCACATGAGGTTGGTTTATAGCTAGGTAATTACAGATGCATGATTCAAATAGCAGCCGAGATTTGGGTTTGAATATTATTCTTGCAAAAGGGCATTTACTTATTTATTTAATTTTTCTTTGTGTACGTTGGCTTCCCAATTTGCAAAGCAGTACTTGCCTACTTGGAGAGATTCAGAGTAAAAGGTCCATATTAAGTAAATTAATATGAATCTAGCTAGTACACCAAATTAGCAGGTTTAATGTCCTCATTATATATATATGTAAATTAGGACCACTTCTTTGCAGGTTTATTTTTCCCTTCTCAATAAAACCATACCTTACTCCGGAATTAACATTCCGATTCTCCTATTGTATATATATACTAAATGAGCTGGCCGGTCTCTTATCAGACATGGTGCACTATTGCTTATGGTCAGGTGGGTAGGTGGGTGTGTGGCGTCCACGGGCTGCATGTGGGTGTTACGCGCCCCTCCCCAACCCAACCTAACCCTTAAAAAAACACTAAACCCTAAAAAAACCTCAAAAAATCTAAGAAGAAAAACCCTAAAATACCCCTAAACCCCTAAGCTCTATACATTAATTGAGATAAAATAAATCATAATTTGAATTAAAGAAACTCGTATACGACAAGTTGCAGGCCCAATACTTTTTATAGTTATGGGTGATACTTTTTGTACTTCAGACTAATACTTTTTAGTATTAAGAATGATATTGTTTCTGACGATTTTTTTTTGGGCGGGCTAAGTCGGGTCAGGGTTGGCCCCACCTGACCCGCCCGCCTGATCTTCTGATTTTATGCATTTGGGGTTTCAAAGTCTGACAAGAGACTCTGTGATACTAAATATATTCTATTTTAAAGTCTAATAATATTTTTTGTATTTTCTACAAATCATGTACTATATTTACAATGTATTAAATATACGTGACATAATATATATATATATATATATATATATATATCCATGAGGATACATTTACATTTATACAAGATGAAAATGAGTTAGAATCATGAGAGAGAGAGAGAGAGAGAGAGAGAGAGAGAGAGAGAGAGAGAGAGAGAGAGAGAGAGAGAGAGAGAGAGAGAGAGAGCAATTCAAATTTAACTGTATTGTTCAAACAGGTGACTGGATGAGGTTCGGATAGATTATTTCTTTGAATTCAAGTTCCAAGTGACATGCTTTGCCTGCTGAGTTTGAGGCCATTTGTCTTAGCTTGTTGCGAGATTCAAAATTCAGTAATCATTTTTTTTTTACCTTTTAAATTTAAAAATTATGATAGCTGACTATTTTTATAAGAAAATATAGATTATATATATGTGAAGTATTTTTTCCGTACATTAGACGGAGCACACTAGTTATATATGAATAAATAGGAAAATTTTAGTAGCAACAAAGAGATAATGAATGTGTGTATATGTGTGTGTGTGTCTATATATAAGTATTAAGTTATTTATTTAAAAGTGATGTTAAATTATTTGATGATGTAATTTGAAACGAAAATACTAATTGGGGACGGTGGAATTGTGGATGCTATTTATTATTATTATTATTATTATTATTATTATTATTATTATTATTATTATTATTATTATTTTTGTTGCTTTAAGACCCATCGTGTAAAATGAGTATAATTTAAAGGTGCAACTTGTCAATTACTCAAATTTTAAAGGAACATTTCAACTACTTTAGATAAATCTCCGTCTTGACTTGCCAAATTTGTCAGGTGACAATTATGTACCCAAATTGTTTAATTTGACAGTTAAATTTCGTCACATCATAGTTACATTTCTTTGGCATATATATAGCAAAAATTTCAATTAAGTTAAAAAACTCATGTTTATTAATTAGTTAATTACAATTAAGTTAAACCACACTTTTAACAACAAATCGACAACGATTCCTTCCACAATCTATTGTAATTCTTTTGGTTAGGCAACATATCTGCTACAAACAAATCGAATTAGATGCATATCAGAGGAAAAGTGATCAACTTTAATTGATTAATCAAAGCAAATAGATGCAACTATTGAACTATTAAAGGCCATTATCATACTCTATTGATGAAATTATAATATATATTTACTTAGATGAAAATATTTATGTAAGAAACTGATAATTAGATAGATTCGAATTACTCCTAGTTTTTTTTTGTCCTCTATTATTCTTGCTTCCACTTTAATTAACCAAAGCACATGCCTACGTTTTGTATAACTCTCAAATTCACAGTCTAGAAACCCCTAAATAAAATCCAAAATTAAATAATTAACGTGAAAAGTTAAACAATACTTTATAAATGAAATTTTCTTATAAATTCATCTGGGGATTAAAAATATAATATAACATTTCGATTTCACAATGGTATTTTGAAAATTTTCCTCGATAGTATAGAACAAACTATATTCGCAATTCCATATTTGATAACATGCACATTATAATTAACTTGCCCCTTAATGAGTATTTGATCAAACTAATTAATATCCAGTTTTTTTTTTGGTTGTGTATTCAAGTATATCTAAATACCTAAAATTTCAAGGGTAAGTTGAAATACCTAAATATATATAAGACAATGTTCGAATTAAATACATATGAATCAAAGAAATTAAAATAATCTAATATTTAATTAGTTACCACCTTAATGGAATCAAACTCAAAACGATTTAAGTTAATTAATTTCATGAACACCATAAAGAAAGAAAATTTTACTTTTCGAACCACTTGCACATGTGAATTAAATTAAATTAAATTTGTGCCAATTTAATATTTATAATAATAATAATAATAATAATAATAATAATAATAATAATAATAATAATAATAATAATAAGTCAACAACTATTATTTTACCCCCTGCACTTATCTGACAATACCCCCGCGAAATTTGGATAACAGCAAAAAAACGAAGATTTTTTTTTTTTTTTTTTTTTGGTGATTAGTATCATTTCCAATGCATGATTTTTTGCAATATGTTACTCCCTCCTGCCAGAATATTCCTCTCCCTTTCTAATTGGTACCGGTATTAAGAAATTTTATTTATTGTACTAAAAATATTAAAATTAACAAGTAATTTCGTACCATATCCTTATTTATGTTGGAAAATAGGATTTAATAAATTGAGTTTTGACTCATTTTATCTGATTTTTCGTGATCGGGATATTTAATTTTGGAGGAATTAAATACCGTACGATTGTTCTATGTTGTGAGTGGATAATCGTAGTATTTTTATTTGCTCAAATCCGATTTTCAGTGAGTGAGAAATAAATGGTTGAAGTTGGTTACACAATTGGGCATTTATGGTGTGTGGGATAATATGTTTAAGACACATTAAATAATCCCACATTGATTTCTTAATCAAGTTAAGATGTGTATTTAAGTGTATTAACACTTAAGTGAAGTAATTAAGTGCACAAGGATGTGGGCCATGAGCCCACACGCGCACACACGCGCGCCCGCCCGTGCCCGTCCTCGTCCTCGGACTTGGATCTTGGCAATTGGACTTTGGGTGGACTTTGGGCGTACGTGGGCTTCCGTTTACAACACCTGGTTTGAATGCCCTCAAACCCTAGCTGTCCCCTGCAGTGGAAAAGAAGTACAAAACTGAGGATGCCGGAACTAAGAAGTTCGTGGTGGCGAAGTTCCTCGATTATAAAATGGTGGACACCCGGTCAGTGATGGATCAAGTGCAAGAGCTTCAGCTCATTGTGCACGACCTTCATGCTGAAGGGATGGTCCTTCCCGACTCTTTCACCGTTGCTGCGGTGATTGAGAAGTTGACACCATGTTGGAAGGACTTCAAGAGCTATCTCAAACACAAACGAAAGGAGATGACTCTTGAAGACCTTGTGGTTAAGCTTCGAATTGAAGCCGATAACCGAAAGGCGGATCCGAGACCACGAGTCCCGATCGAGGCCAAGGCTAACTTGATGAAACGTGGTGGACCATCAAATAGCAACAAAAGGAAGCGCTTGGGTCAAGTTGACAAAGGGAAGAAGCCAATGACGAAGTTCAACGGTAATTGCTTCAATTGTGATAAGTCGGGGCACATGTCCAAACATTGCACGGCTCCAAAGAAGAAGCATACTAACTATGGTGCGCATTTGGCGGAACATAACAACAAAGGTAAATGCAAGGCCCGTCAAGATGATTAGGATGACGATGATTTGGCTACCGTTGTGTTTGAAGCCAATCACGTGGACAACCCGAGAGAATGGTTCGTCGACACCGGGGCTACTTATCACGTTTGCTCGGACAAGAGCTCGTTTGCTACCTACAAAGTTGTTGAAGGTAGAAAGTTGCACATGGGGAACCAAGCCTCATTTGAAGTGGTTGGTGTGGGCAACGTGGTTTTGAAGCGGACTTCAGGCCAAGAGCTGACATTGAAGGATGTGCTGCATGTTCCGGACATCTGCAAGAATCTGGTTTTGGGCTCACTGTTAGTCAATCATGATTTTAGACTAGTGTTTGAGTCTGAAAAGTTTATTTTGAGCAAGTACGGAAGGTTCCTTGGTCGAGGCTATCTCGCCAATGAGCTTTTCAAAATGAATGTAATGGCTATGCGCCGTGTTGCAAAAGAAAATGCTAATAAAGTTGATTCTTCTGTTTACTTGCTTGTTGAGTGCTCGGATTTATGGCATTGTAGATTATGACACGTTAATCTAAATGCTATAAAACGTTTAGTAAATTTAGATTTGCTAAAAGTGAACCAATTTAATACACAAAACAAATGTGAAGTTTGTGTCGAAGCTAAATTGGCTAAGTTACCATTTCAATCGGTTGAACGGAGCACTAAACTTCTAGAGCTAATTCACACAGACGTGTGTGACTTAAAGTTTGTGCAAATTAGAGGTGGTAAAAAGTATTTTATTACTTTTATTGACGATTGCACAAAGTACTGCTATCTTTATCTTTTAAGAAGTAAAGATGAGGCGATTGAAGCTTTTAAGAACTTTAAAAATGAAGTCGAAAATCAACTAAGCTGTCGAATTAAAGCAATTTGAAGTGATAGAGGTGGAGAATATGTTGCCTCGTTTGAAGAGTTATGCGCAGAGGCGAGTATAATTCATCAAACTACGGCTCCCTATTCACCACAGTCTAATGGTGTTGCTGAACGCAAAAACCGAACTCTTAAGGAAATGATGAATGCTTTGTTGATAAGTTCGGGATTACCACAGAACTTGTGGGGGGAAGCTGTGTTGACAGCCAACTATATCCTGAACAAAATTCCACTTAAGGGGTAAGGATGTGACGCCTTACGAGTTGTGGAAAGGACGCACGCCGTCTTATAAA
Source organism: Perilla frutescens (assembly GCA_026008535.1). NCBI lineage: Eukaryota > Viridiplantae > Streptophyta > Magnoliopsida > Lamiales > Lamiaceae > Perilla > Perilla frutescens. The sequence continues at coordinate 58,755,583 of BRKX01000004.1, read as the reverse complement.
TACCTCAAAGTGTGGGGGTGTTTGGCTAAGGTTGAAGTGCCACTTCCTAAACAAGTTAGAATCGGTCCTAAAACGGTTGATTGTATCTTTGTTGGGTATGCACTTAACAGTAGTGCATATCGTTTTCTTATTCATAAATCAGAGATTCCTGAGTTGACTAAAGGAACGATGGGAGTCGAGGAATGCTATATTCTTCGAGAATGTCTATCCTTGTAAAGATAAGGATAGGGCAAAAGATAGTTTTGAGAAACGAACTTCTGAAGCTGCTACTAGTTCTGATCATGTGGATGAAGAACTGAGACGTAGCAAGCGAGCTAGGACAGCTAAGACTTTTGGTCCAGATTTTATCACCTATATGCTAGATGATGAGCCAAAGTCTTTGAAAGAAGCTCTATCTAGTACAGATGCTGCGTTCTGGAAAGAAGCTATCAACAGTGAAATTGATCTCATCATGCAAAATCACACTTGGGAGTTAACAGATCTCCCAAGTGGGTGTAAGCTGTTAGGGTGCAAATGGATCCTAAAATGAAAATAAAAGGCAGATGGTTCTGTTGATAAGTATAAAGCTCGTTTGGTTTTCAAAGGCTTTAGCCAAAAAGAGGGGTATGATTTCTTCGATACCTACTCACCAGTAACAAGGATTACATCTATTCGGGTGCTTTTAGCGATTGCTGCTTTGCACAATCTTGAAATTCATCAGATGGATGTAAAGACCGCGTTTCTGAATGGTGAGCTGGAGGATGAAATATACATGGAACAACCTGAAGGGTTTGTTGCACCAGGGCAAGAACGAAAGATGTGTAAACTTGTTAAATCGTTGTACGGTCTGAAACAAGCACCTATTCAGTGGCACCTGAAGTTTGATAACGTGATGTTATCAAATGGTTTCAAAATCAATGAGTGTGATAAATGTGTGTATATAAAGAGCAGTTCTAATGACTATGTCATAGTCTGTCTTTATGTAGATGACATGTTAATCATGGGCGTGATTCTAGGAATTAAGATAGTACGGACAAGTGGTGGAATTGTCTTAACACAATCTCATTACGTAGAGAAAGTACTTAAGAAATTCAATGCTTTTGATAGTCCGCCAGCTAAGACTCCGTTGGAACTCAATGTACACTTGAGCAAAAACCAGGGAGAACCGGTAGCTCAAGAAGAGTATGCAAGGGTCATTGGGAGTTTGATGTACATCACTAGCTGCACTAGACCTGATCTTGCATGTTCTGTGAACAAGTTAAGTCCGTACACGAGCAATCCAAGCAAAGAGCATTGGAAAGCTCTAGTACAAGTTCTAAGATACTTGAAGTATACTTTGAACTTCGGGCTGCATTATACAAGGTGTCCTCCTGTACTTGAAGGGTACAGTGATGCGAATTGGATATCAGACACAAAAGATTCATTCTCGACTAGTGGATTTGTTTTCACTATCGGTGGTGAAGCAGTGTCGTGGAAATCCACGAAACAGACTCGTATAGCCCGCTCTACCATGGAATCTGAGTTTATCACTTTGGATAAAGCGTGTGAAGAAGCAGATTGGCTTCACAACTTTCTAGAAGACATTCCATGTTGGAAAAAACCAGTGTCGTCAGTGATGATTCACTGTGATAGTCAAGCGGCTATCGGGAGGGCACATAATGCTATGTACAATGGTAAGTCTTGACACATACGTTGGAGACATAATACTGTGAGGCATATGATCTCAAGTGGGATTGTCTCAGTTGACTATGTGAAGTCAATAGTTAATCTAGCGGATCCGCTAACTAAAGGGTTAAACCGAGATCAAATGGCTAAGTTGCTAGAGGGAATGGGTTTAAAATCCACACTCTAAGAATGCTTGTAGTGGTAACCTTACCATGATGACTGGAGATCCCAAGAACTTGGTTCAATGGGAAAACTAAGCTACAAACGTTCGGTTTGGTAGCACTTGGAAACTTATAAGTGAACATTTCCCTGTGAGCAAACCAAGTGCACACCTGGCAATGTGGTGAGGATAAGTCCTACGACTTTTAATGATTGCTAAACCTAATGAGGTTGAGTATGACAGTATACTCGGAAGAGGAGATCACCTATATAAGTGAGAAGTGGGAGCCGCTTCTAAGAGATACTTATGAATTCAAAGAGGTTGTCCATGGCCTGAAAAGGACACAAACGTGAGAACAGATAATGTTTGAGACATAGCTGTTTCCAATACTATTGTCTCGGTATACACTAAGGATGTATAGTTCAAGGTATCATGTCCACTAAATAACCGGTATACTCGATAGTGTTGGAATATGGAAGGTTCAAAGTCACAAGCTTCATATCCTGTTGCAGTTGTGTTTCGAGAGAACTGGGTTGCTTGTCTGTATACATGCATGCACTATTTCCACTCATGTGGGGGATTGTTAGAAAATAGGATTTAATAAATTGAGTTTTGACTCATTTTATCCGATTTTTTGTGACCAGGATATTTAATTTTGGAGGAATTAAATACTGTACGATTGTTCTATGTTGTGAGTAGATAATCATAGTATTTTTATTTGCTCAAATCTGATTTTCGGTGAGTGAGAAATAAACGGTTGAAGTTGGTCACACAATTGGGCATTTATGGTGTGTGGGATAATGTGTTTAAGACACATTAAATAATCCCACATTTATTTCTTAATCAAGTTAAGATGTGCATTTAAGTGTATTAACACTTAAGTGAAGTAATTAAGTGCACAAGGATGTGGGCCATGAGCCCACACGCGCACACACGTGCGCGCGCCCGTGCCAGTGCCCGAGCCTGTGCCCGTGCCCGTGCTCGGCTCGTCTCGTCTCGTCTCGACTCGTCCTCGTCCTCAGACTTGGATCTTGGCAATTGGACTTTGGGTGGACTTTGGGCGTACGTGGGCTTCCGGGGCTTAGCCATACCAGTTTTACGGTACAGAAACTGTCGGGTCGTGGGTGTAACTCCTATGAGTTAAGAGCCTTCAAGTGAGTAACTGCTACCTGGAGCTGGTGGAGCCTTCAGGTAACTGCCATCTAGAGCTGGTGAAGTTAGTAGGCTGGACAGTAATCGAAAGTAGCTCCTGTCGGGAGTCAAAGTCTGTAGCTGGCTTGGACACGTGTTGGGATCCGAGTCAACATGGGACACCTGTCGGGATCTGCAGAAGGTAACTCCTGGAGGGCTTAATGGCAGAGCTGTAACTCCAGGGGGTTATAACTTATAACACCTGGTTTGAATGCCCTCAAACCCTAGCTGTCCCCTGCAGTGGAGATGTGCCTATAAATAGGACATCTTGCATGGTTCAACAAGACACATTCTGCACAATCATATTGCTTGCATACAAAGTTCTCTTCGAGTCTACAACCTCTCAGTTCTCGACATTATCTAGTTCGCCGGAGCTTTGTCGGACTTGTGGTGCTACTGCTGTAAGGACGAAGCCGTTTCATCTTTGAAAGACAACCGCCAAACCGTGAGCACTAGCCGGGGCATATTTGTCTTGCGGAGAGAGGACCCCTCGACTCGGCTTGCCGAAATCTGCATATCGGTTCCAGTTCCTAATTTGCTTTGTTTAATTTCAGCTTATTGTATTTCTACTCTTTGTTCTACTCCTTCTATTTTCTTGTACTTCAGTTGTAATTCCAGTAAAGTGTAACAAAAGACAACAATAATTTATTCATCCAAAATCATTGTTAAATTTGACAGAATATTAAGTCTAGGATATAGTAAAAGAGAACAAAAATATAATTAATCTACCTTTCAAAAAAGAGACAATATTAATACTCTAAAATAACCCATCATTTGATTTACTGAGTTTTAAGAAAAATAACCTAACCTATCGACATTTACCGTAAAATATCCATCATTTCTTTTTTGACCAATCTACTTACATCCCAAAATTAATTATTGGACTAGTCACAAATTCTACATTACGTGGTCGTAGATATTTGAAAAATAAAATAGAGAATTAAAGATGGACGATTATTTCTGGGTATTTATATAAAAGAATAATCTATTTATATGATTCTCAATACAGTAAAGTACTGCTATTAATTATGTTAGGAAAAACTATCAAGAGTTACCTAATCCCTGTTGAGGTTTTGATGAAATGTCAAAACATGTCAAAATGTTTTAAAAAAATTGAAAGAAAATCAAGCAGAAAATCGAGATTGATCAAACAAAAGATTGAGCTAGTCAAAGCCAAATCCAGCCAATAGTTGAGAAAAGAAAGAAAACTAAATCTTGATTGCTAGATCAGTTAGCAAGTCAAGTAAACTGAAGATGGAGGCTGTCAGAAAAATGGAATTGACAAAATCAAAGTACCAACTGAAGATCAAGACATAAGCCAAAACTGAAAATCAAATTTTCAGTGCTGCTGATAGGACGCATTGTACTTGTTTTTATTGTTATCTTTTGGTGCCATTTCTCCTAATTAATTGCCCTATATTTGTGTATTTTGGAAGAATGATGTGTTTGTTGAGTTGTGTAGGGATGTAGTACAAAGTTGGAGAAAATGACAGGTTTTGGTGCAAGAAGAAGCTGAGTGAAGAAAGACCAAAATTCGAGTTTGAGTAGATCCGGCCGTAAGGGCTTGCAGCTGGAAAAATTGGAGCGGAAGTTCTAGAACCTGGGCCTCTACGCGCGTTTTGGGCTTGCAAAATCTGATTCTCGGCCCAAACCATGACCTGGACGCGGAATTGAGCTTTCCACCGCCTCAAGAGTCCTCCTCTTGCTATGTTTCCTAGTTTAGATTGATTTAGGATTTTATTTCCTTATCTAATGTTTTAATTAAGGATATTATATATAGATTAGGACTTATTTCTTTATGATTCATTCCATATTCACGAAAAACGCAGCAGAGGAGAAACAGGTTTGGAGAGCAGATTTTATTCATCTAATCCACAATTCATCGTGTTCGATTATTCTATAATTTTGCGATCATATTTTAATATGCAATCAAGCTAAGTTCTTCTTATTCCGGTGTCAACAACGAAGCCCCGTTTATACAAACTATGAGATCTAATTTGTTCGTTCATCATTAATTATTTGCATGCATCTGTTGTTCTTGAATTTCAAGTGGTTAATTATTTCGGGTCTATTGAGTAGTTGCAAATATTTGATAGTCTGAGATTAATTACTAGCCAATTAAATCGTCCATACGTAATTGTAGATTAGGTTTAATAAGTGGTAAAACGGTTCTTCAGAACTAGGGGAACAACAGAATTAATTTAGCAGTCCTGCGTCAGAGTCTGTGAAGTTAAGAATCGGGTTTCTCTTGAGCTCATTGCTGTCGGCTCATTAAACTCATAAAGCGTCTCTTACAGTTGTCAACCGATTAGGAGAATAATTAATGAAGCGTCTTCTTAATTATCGAGAATTTATGGAGAAATTAGGTCATGTTAGAAGCGTCTTTAGTGACTATAACTAATTTGCATGGAATTAATTGATTAATCATTGCATCAAGGATCGGTTTATATAAATAGGGTGGAGTTTGTTGGATCCGGAATATCTTTATTAATTTGTTTAAAACCCGTTTCTTCTGCTTAATTATTTTGTTAGTCATTTATTATCAATTTCATTATTTTATTCCACGAATACACGAAAACCCCCTTTTTGGAGTTTGGTGACGCAGATTGGAATTCAAGAGTAGTTCTCGCCGGTCCTTTGGGAGACGATCTCGCTCACCACTGTACTGTGCAGTAAGGGCTTACCGACGGAAGTCGGGACATTTATTTTTGGTGAAAAATGACGCACCAGCTGCCAACATGAAGATCTTGAAGTTAATGTAACCAAGATCCTGGAGTATAAGCTTGTCAGAGAACAAATGTAGTTCAACGGCTACTTCGACAAAAAACCACTCAACAACTTTAAAAATCATTAGATCATTTATGATCATTCATTGATTTGCAAATAGTCACAATTTCACTCCTATATAAAGGATGAGTGACTTAACTTGTGACGAGACTTTTTGCGTAAAGACTTTTACGGAAATTTTTGAAAGACTCTTTGCAAAAATAGACTTTCTAAAGAGAACTGTACTCAGAGATCAAGCTCAAATCCGTCTACAGCAAAATTCCTGTAATACCCCAAAACCTAGTAATTTGGGCCCAAAATTAATAAATATAAATATCATTTCTATTCATGGTGGGGATTATTCTACTCCATTCAAAGAATGAGTTCCTCCATCTTCTCCAGGCGATTTCCGGTATGGTGGCCGGAGGTGGAGCGCCGCCGCCGGACCACCATCCTCCGCCGCCAGAATTTCCATTTTCGGCCAAAAATTTCTCAAAAATATGTTTTATACTCCTCTTTCCATTTTAAGTTCAATGGTGTACGTTTAGCAAAGAAATGAAGGCTGAAATGGCTGGAAATGAGCTCATTTTGGCAGCTCGTCGATCTGCCGCCGGTGACCTTTTCCGGTGGCCGGATCCGACATGCAATTGTACCATTCTCTTTGTCTCTTTTTCCTCTATCTTTTCCCCTTGTTAGTTTTGAGATCTATGAAGATTTGTGAGTTTAATTTCAAACTTGGGCTCTAATGTTGGAAAATCCCTCAAAACCTCCTTCATTGTTGGATTTTCATTTTTATTCCTTGAGGATATTGTTGATGTTTGTACTAAAATAGTAATTAAATAAATAGGAGTTGCTGCATGATTTGAAAAATTGTGAAATGGTTAAAATAAAACTGTGCATGTGTGCACAGTGAGGCCGACGAACTACAGAAGGAGAATATATTAGAGTGCATAAGTAGTGCATATATTAAATTTTGATTTTGGAAGCATGATAAAAGTGCTTGTGTGTGCAGACGTGTGTTAAGGGTTAGGAAAGAAAAAATCGTGTTCTTTTTCCAAAAGCATTAATGTTTTGCAGAGAGTGAGAAAAAGAAAATGAGTGTCCTTTAGAGAGAGAGAGAATCACATGTTTGACTTTGATGATTAATTTGAATTGAATGGGTTTAGATGTACAGAAGGTTGTGGTGATAAAGAGAAAGAGAAAAAGAAAGAGAGAGAGAGAGAGAGAGAGAGAGAGAGAGAGAGAGAGAGAGAGAGAGAGAGAGAGAGATAAATATTCTAATAATTGAAAAATGTGCCATTTGTGCAGAGTGTACGAAAATAAGTTGTAATGGAGAGAGATTGAATTTGTATAATAGGTATAATTTGTTTATATGTGTGTTCGTGAGTGTGGTGATGTGAGTGTGTATAGTATTATTAAAATTAATATTAATAATATTGTTATTATTATAAACAGGTTAATAAAATAACTATAAATTTTTTATTGATGAATATTGCGATTATCTTTTAATCTTGGATAATTTCAATTTATTTCAAGAGTTCATCCTTAAAATGTTTAAATTGGCTAAGATTTGAATTGGGCTTTCTAGGTTGATTTAAATCTAAACAGTTCAAGAGATGTCCGTATGAGCCCAAATTTTGAGAACTCGTTCATATTAAGCCCAAACTTATCTTATGTTATAGTTTTAGGGCTTAGCATGATACTAATAAGTAGTTTCTCATTTGTAGGTGGCACACCGTCGTTTTAGTGTGCAAAAATATACTTGCGGGCAAATAGTCCACAAATGCTTAATCTGCCCTCAACGGCTAGTATAGCTAATGAAGACGGATGTCGATCCCACGAGGAGTGTTTTAACCTTCTGTCTTTTCTTAGTTTCAAGTTGGGTCTTCAGTGTCACTCTAAAAACCTTGCTAATAAACTTAAACTAACTAAATGCTGAAAAGGAAATCACAAGAGAAAATATTAGTAATAACAGTGTTCAAATCAAAGCATCAAGTCATTCGGTAGGTATGTGCAATCCCGGGCAAAACACATGTAATTACCACTACTACCCATTGTGCCCACACTAGCAGAAAGGTCAAAAACCGAATCCCTATGGCCAAATATGGGTAATTGTCACTTTGAGGGTTAACCGGTTATAGGAAATGGATATGATCGGCCACTCTCCAATCACTTCTTACATTATATCATCTAAATGATACGATCGGCACCTAGGGACCTAACTATACAGGAACCTAAGGAGAGAATCACACAAAGGTTTTGCAGGTATAGCAGCTTTGAGGGCAAAAGCGACCCGATTCTAGTAGGTTTGACACGGTCTTGTGCCTGCATATACTACTCAATCTCAACTACCAAGGCTGTCACCCCCGGACTTGTTACTATGCGGGTATCGAGGTATGGGTCACCTATACATTCCCACGTAACTAACACTAGTACCAGTTAATCAGAAATGCGCGCTTTCATCTCCAACCACCCTTTACCTATGTCTAAGTGAAAAACAAGTTAAGATTGTGAACCCTTAAGGCTTTAAAGTCCGATTACCTCATGCACATATTCTACCCTTAGACCATTACCTTGACTTGAACAGTGGATACTTAGCCACTAAACATAGAAACGAAAGTAAAAGAAATGATAAAAGACATCTTACTTGGAAAGAAAATAACTCGATTAACTTCTGGGCCCAACCCCAGTTTTTCCAACAAAACAACTGAACTACCTTCTTGCAGGCAAATCGCCAGCTTCAGGCAGACAGAATTATCCAGGAAATAAACTAAGTATGAAAACAGTAAATTGTATCTTGAGATGCGAAAGAAAAAAGAAGGTCTCTGATATGAAAACAGATAAAAGTATTTATAGCAAATGAATTAAGGCTTCACGCAGCCCAGATCTCACCCACGCAGGGGTTCTTGCACTCCTCCACTTCATTACTTCATGCTCAACGTTCTTTCTTGAATTTAGGAGGGATAGCAACAAACCCTAGCGTCTCCAACAGCTTTCTGATGTCCCCACTTCCTTCCCAACGTGTTTAGACTTCCCCAAGACTCGGAACTGACCGCCACATCACCACCACGTGCATATAGGAACTGTCCCGCGATTCTTTTGCGCAATTCTCGCAACAACTTTGACTGGGTCCTCGGCAGGCAAATCAGTCCTTTGTGCCCTCAGCATAATTAGCACCTGTCTGTGCCTATTGCGGTGGTTTTATGCCCTCAGCCTCCTGCAATCAGTTTTACCCCCAAAACTAGACTAGACTCTACACTAAACACTTAAAAAGGGTGTAAAAAGATAAAAGAAAAAAGCACGAATTTGAGTCTTCATCAGTAGGCCGAACCTGAGACCCGAAATTAATTAGGATTTGCAAGAGATTTGCAAAGCTTCAGCTATTTTAGCTATTATAAGATGGGTTTTGCTAACTGAAATCTTATATTTTTAAAATGCTTTCATCCATATATGATTTACGACTATTTTCGCTCATCGTGGATATGATTTGACCTGCATGATGAATTCTAGCATGGTCAATTATATTGACCACATAGGGTCTGTATCCACGCATGGTTAATTGAGCGCATCAGCTTTTGAATAAATATATTCTTAAGCGCATTGATATATGAAATAATATTGAATTGTTCGCTTTTGAATAACTATTCTTAAGCGCATTATTATGAGAATGATATTAAATTGTTCGCTTCTGAATAAATATTCTTAAGCGCATGGACATCTGAGTGTATATTGATTATCGACTTTTGAATAAATATTCTTAAGCGCAGGAACATGATTTTTTTTTAAATATTGGAATGTTAGATTTTTATATTAAAAATCCTTGCATGGTTTGGACGAACACGGTAAGGCCACTGAGTGTTTTCAGGCACTCAGCCCACGTTTTCTAAAATGTTTTCAGGTACAAGGTGATGCAGACAGTTGACGTGGACATATGGGTTCCTTAAACTTTTGACTAAAATTATATTTTGGATGTTGAATGTTGACTCTGGTCAATATTTTGTCGTATTATGCTTCCGCTAAATGTTTTGAATTTTTAAGAATATTAAAATCTTACGTGTTCCGCCGTTATTTTGGACTCGTTTAAATATTAGACTTTCAACATTAACTAGTCGTTTGTGAAATATGTTTAGTGATTGGTTGTTTGAAAAGTCTTCCCAAATGATGATTGGTTGATTTTATATTTAAAGAGATTACTTTAAAAATATTTCTTTTAAAGGTGAAATGGTTATGAAATTAGGAACTTTATTTTAATCTTGTGTAGCGCCTCGGATTTCAGAAATTGGGGCGTTACAATTCCTAACTGAGAAGAAGAAGCACACTGCTTATCATTAAGCTAGCTATTGAAGAAGTCTAACCAGAGCCAGCTTCTCAGTTTAGAGATACATTGATTAACTACTCAGCTTAAGCGAAAGGAGCACACCAGTTGATAATAGATCGAAGACTACACTCTTGAAGATCGAAAGAGATCTAAAACCTTGAAAAGACGGGCAATAACACCTTATCTCTCCAGCGAGCAGTTGGGGATCGCAAGTGTGAGCTGTCGACCTAACCGGCTGAGGGGACTGCATTCATTGGATTGTCATTTTCGGGACAACACCAGTTGAAAAGGAGGCCACAACTCGAAGTTGTCGTTCTCCAGGTTCAACACTTGTCTTCATTGTGTAATTATAATAAAGAAATTTTACCATTACATAGTGAATTGCCCTTTTCAGTAAGGAAGAAAGGACGTAGAAGTTTTAGCTTCGAACCTCTATAAACTGCTTGTTTGTTCTCAACTTATTGCTTTCAGTTGCATTGCTTAAACTGCACACATACACTGATACACCACACAAGCTGCACTTTGAGCCAACTGTTCACCTCAACTGAGTCAAGGGCCCTATCCATTTCGCAATTATTGTTAAAGTTTTGGGATCAGTTTATTCACCATCCCCTCTAAACTGATTTAGACTCGCCCCGGGACCAACAAATTATTTGGCACATAATCTATCTATCAATACATATATTAAGGCAAAATCTATCACATTATTTAACAATTATATTTTAGACAACAGATTTTTCATAATAGACAATAGTTTTGAGTTAATAGACAACAGTAGTGATATTCACGGTTGCAAACTTTCTACTTCTTTTTTTTGCTTTTTTTTCACGACAATTTAGATTACAATTGATGTTTTTTTAACAAATTTCAGTAAGGAAGAGAGGACGAAACTTAAACGGGATTTGAATGAAATATAACGGAATTTAAACGACATCAACATAACATAACAATGGGAATTTAAGTACGACAATAACGAAAGACAAAATGAAATACGAAATTAAAATATGAAAAAGAATTGGAAAACAAGGTCAATGAAAAAGAATGGATGGAGTCGAGTGCGTCGAAAGAAGGTGGCTAGCGTTGGCGTCTCGACGGGTTACAATTGCGGCAAGGCCGCCTACTGTCTCCCTATGGTGCCCTTGCTTTCCGGCAAAAGTTGAAGGTCGGTCCGACCACTGGCTATCTGATAGCACCTTTCTCCACCGCCTCTTTTCCCCGTCACTCCACTCATCGCCTTGGAGGAACACTCACGAAGAATGCTCCTCTCACAACTCCAAGGTTTCTCTCAACTTCTCTCTTACTCTCTCTCTCTCTCTAGAATAGATGAGGAATGATAAAATGGCGCAAGAAATGGAGGGGGGGCTCTATTTATAGGGAAATTGTTTGCTTCTCTAACAAGCTTCTGTAATAGAAAAATATTGCTAAAGTAATTACGAGCTCGGTCAAAAGTTACTTTATTCGATATCGAGGTCCAAATGACCTCAAACATGAAATCTGAAAATGCTGGGAGACTCGTTGGCTCAATTACTATTGAACCAACCTTACTCGAGATAAAAAAGTGGTCATCTGAAGAAGAACGAGAAAAGATTCTCTTTTTAAAAATTACTTGTTGGTCCCGGGGCGAGTCTGAATCAGTTTAGAGGGGAGGGGGATGAATAAACTGATCCCAAAACTTTGAAATAGATGCGGAATATATTGGGCCATTGACTCGCGGTGAGAACTTATCAGTGCACTTGATCAGTTCAGATGGTCAGTTTGCTCAAAGTGCAGTTTATGTGTTGGAGGTGTGCAGTTAATGCATGCAACTAAAAAAAGTAAATTGAGCAAACAGAAACGATTTATAGAGGTTCGAAGCTTAAACTTCTATTTCCTCTCTTCCTTACTAAAAAGGACAATCCACTATGCAAGTGTAAAGTTTCTTTATTACAGTTACACAGTGAAGACAAACTGTTGAACCTGATAACGGCACCATTCACTCGAGTACGGTCTCTTTTTCAACTGGTGTTGTCTCGAAAAGACAGACCCGTCGATATGCCGTTCCTCAACCGGTGATGGTCGACAGCTCACACTTACTGCTCCCAACTACTCGTTGGGACTTTAGGTGCTATTGCCCGTCTTTACAAGATTTTAGATCTTTCTTGATCTTCAAGAATGCAGTCTTGAAACTGTTATCAACTGGTGTGCTCCTTCGGCTTGAGTTGGGTAGTTGATCAGTGTAAATCTTCAAACTGAGAAGCTGGCTTTGGTTGGACTTCTTTAACAGCTAGCTTGACGATGAGGGATGTGCTTCTTCTTCTTAGTTGAGACTTTTACTGTAGGCGGATTTGAGCTTGATCTCTGAATGCTTTTTCAAAGTCTTGTTGGCAAAAATCTGTTCATAAGTCATATTACTCATCCTTTATAGGTGAGTGGCTTGTGACTGTTTGTAGATCAATGAATGATCCATTGATTTGATAAAGCCGTTGAGAGGCTTTTTGTTGAAGTAGCCGTTGTGCTGCCTTTGTTCTTTGACAAACTTTTACTCCAGGATCTTGGTTACATTAACTTCAAGATCTTCGTGTTGGCAGCTCTGGAAATTTGAATTTCAGTTTCAGCTTCTGTCTTCATCGTTAGTTCTGGACTTCAGCTGGCAGTTGTGATCTGCAGTTTGGAACATTTCCTCAGCTGGCAGTTCTGCACATTTTGTTGGTAGTTTATATAGTTCCAGTTTTGACTATCTTCAGCTGGCAGTTCTAGGCTCTGGCCTGATGCTTTCTGAGCTCCAGTTTGATTTTCTTCAGCTGGCAGTATTGAACCAGTGCTTTCTTCAGCTGGTACTTTGGACTGATGTCCCTTCAGCTAGAACTTCTTAAACTGGCACTTTCTTCAATTTGGATACTGAACTGGTGCCTCTTTAGCTGGTATTCTGAACTGATGTATCTTCTGCTGATACTCTCAGAACTGGTACCTGAGCTGACATATTCTTCAGCTTGTGTCTTGAATTGGTACAGTCTTCAGCTGGTACTTCATTCTGATCTTGATGATCAGTTGACACTTTTGAACTGGTGCCTTGAGCTGGTACTTTCTTCAGCTCACAAACTGTAGACTGAAGTGCTTCAATTGGTACTTTGAACTTGTCAGTTCCTGCATCTTCAGTTTGCTTGTCTTGCTAATTGATCTAGCAATCAAGATGTCTTTTTCTCAGCCCTTGCTGGATTTCTCTCTTTTTCTTTTTCTTTTTCTTTTTCTTTTTCTTTTTCTTTTTCTTTTTCTTTTCTCTCTCTTTTCTTTTCTTTTTTTTTTCATTTCTTTCGTTTTCTCTTTCTATTTTTTTATTTTCTTTTCCTTTTCTTTTAGATTGATCATTCTTTGGCTTAGTTTAGCTCAAAATTCTGCTTTGATCAACCTCGGTTTTCTGCTTGATTTTCTTTCAGTTTTTCAAAGCTTTTTGACATGTTTTTACATTTTATCAAAACCACAGTAGGGATTAGGTAACTCTTGATAGTTTTTCCTAACATTACTTTTACTATTCAATCAGACTGACAGATTTTGCTCCTGAGCATTCGATTGACCTCGGATTGGTAATATGTGAATGCGAACGGATTCCTTGGATCAATTCCCATAAGATAGGCTCGACAGAACAAGTCTCAGATCAACAAGGAGGATTTCATAAATTTTTCAAAACATGAACGCATGCGGAAGTTACTATTCATTTGCTTTCTTAATACAATTTTCATCATCGGGACCTCAAATGACCTCAAATTAAAATTCTGAAAATACCAACACACTCCTTAGGACGATACATTTCCAATAAGACCAAAATCGATCATAACAAAGTTAGGATCAAAATTTTCAAAAAGACGATTTCATGAAAAATGACCCCTAAAGTCGTGACTTACATCTGACTTCTCTTAAACCTTATTAAAATCTCTTCCTTAACCTCTTAATTGCACTTAAGAATTTTCTAATCTTTATTCAAAAATCTGGGCTATTACACTCTCAAATCTTGGGTCTTCTGATCTGAGTAGTACTTGGCCATGAACTTCCCGTACACGACATTCCAGCTGGCTAATGAATTCAATGGAAGAGACATGAACCATGTCTTAGCACGATCCTTCAGGGTGTAAGAAAAGTACCCCATCTTCAACTGATTCTCGTTCAGACCTTGCAAAGAAAAAGTCTAAACCACAGTATAGAACTCCCGGATGAAGTTCAGGGCATCTTCTGCAGACATCTCGTAAAAGGATGGTAATTGGTTGAAGTGGATGTCCTTCAACTCATAATTTCTTGCGGCTTCTCCAAGAATGATGCAAGATGTTGATGCTCCTATTATAGGATGAGAAAAATCAACCATGTTCCTTACCACATTAGCATTGTTGACATTATTGGCGTGATTGGCATCCATTTTCAAGGGCCGAGATTCCTCACTCGAAGATTAAGCTTCACTCAAACATTCTTCTTCCAAATTGGGCACTTCAATCCTCCTCGGTCTGTGAATGTTGTTGAACACGGGGGCTAGTCTCCTGTTGAGACTTCATCGACCTAGCATACACAGACACAAACACAAAGAGAAGATCACATGCAATTGTGGAAGAAGTTATAAAAACTTAAATAAAAATACAAAAAATAAACAAGAATACAAAAAATAAACACGGAAAAAAAATAACACAAAAGGAAAAATATGCATAAAGCTTTCCCTGGCAACGATGCCAAATGTTTGTTTCGTCCAGATTGCACACGCAAATCCCTAACCGATTCACAAGAAGACGGGGTCGATTGTAGGGTGATGAGTCAACCCAAATTGTACTCTCGAGGAAAGCTTAACAGGGCGATTATCTTTTTATACTACACACATGAACATATACATGAATTTAAACATGAACCTAAACATTCTAAGCCAAGGGTTTGAAGGGTTTGAACTAAAATATACTAAATCAAACAAACAAGAACAAGACAATAATAAACAACAATAAAGATGAATTAAATGATTATAAAACGAACATTAGGGTGTAGATTCTCTCTTTGGTTTCTGTTTTAACTTGATTCAAGTTGATATTATTAATCTTAAACATACAATAGACTCCACCAAGAGGATTAACTTCAATTACTTCCGCTTCAAGATTAAAAATTAGGCATGTGAACCTAGTCAACCTAATGTTGAAAGAACCCTAGTTGGGTAATAGAATCTTCTATCGATCTCATCTACTACCTAGCAATGTTGAATATTAACCAGACACTCAACATAAACAAGCTCAATTTAATCAACGGGAAATCAACCATCACAAGCAAGGATCGAAGCCAAATCGATTATCTACCCCTAATGTATGGAATTAGCCCCTCATCATGCAAGATAACCAACAAGAATCACACAAGTTCTTCATCTTAAATACCAAAAGATAGATAAAAATACAAACTTACACAATCTTGTTTGTCTCGGCAATGTTTGGGACAAATCCCCACAAATGAAACTGAAAAGGAAAACAAAGATGGAAGTTGGGCTCTTCTTACAAGCCTGGCTGGTTAGGCCCCGGCTTGAGCTACTTCTTTACTTCATTCTACCTTCTGAGCTTCTCTCATTCCTTGCCTTCTCCTCCAAGATCCGATGAAAACGGATGGTTGGCGATAATAGTGAAAGATGATGATATGAATGATGCTTTTCTCACAAATTCCCTAACTGATCGATACCTCTCTCCAACTCCCTAAAAATTAATAAGAAGCCCCCTCACTCTGCATGGAATTGAATTCTCCAATGGTGAGGTAGTTGGATGGCTTTTTAAGAACTAATATACAAAAGTGATCTGCCAAATGCCGAAAATATCCTTGGAAGCGGAACACCCCAGCGCCAGTTTGGCCACTCAGCACCGACCGAGTGTGTAAAGCATGGTCCCGTACCGGCAGGGCACTCCGTGCTCGTAAGGCCTCTTTAGCTAAAGGCTCATCCCAGCACCGGATAGGTTCTCCCGCGGTAGCGGGACCTATTTACGCTCGGTTCTGGTTTGATGCTTCAGTTCAGTTCCACCTCCAGTTCATGCATGGTGCGGGCTCAACTGATTAGTTCATCGCTCAGTTTGGAAGCCTCAGTTTGAGCTCCAACTGGACAGTTTAGTTGAGCCTTGAATTTGGGCTTTTCAGTTGGTCTTAAATTGTCATCAATTTGACCATCAATTTGGCATCAATTTGCATGTGTCTCCAGTTTGCTGTCTAGCTGGGCTTCTGGTTATCTACCTTTTATGCCATAAAATCACTGCTTTTGGAATAAAAGCATAAAGTTTTCACAAATCTGGTATAACTCACCAAAAGATAAAAAATGAAGATAATAATATAAAAGCAACACAAAGATAATGGAAACACACGCACTAAAGACATAAAATTCTGATAAGAAAACATAAAAAATAAACACTAAACAGCGGTGGCATCTTGAGAACTAGTGGTGCACTCTCCTCTCTTCTTCTTCCTTGACATCCTCATCCTCATCTTCTTCGACCACTCTCGCAGCTCGGTGCTCGGGCGTGTCCATCAATCAACTGGCCTGGTCATAAGTCATAGACACAGTTTGTTAGCATGACATTAGAAAATGGAAAAGAAGCCCTCTCCTTCTGCAGCATCAAGTATGGGGGATGTGCCGACTAAAGGAACCTCGAGTGCATCAATGTGCGAGCATCTACGTCTATCGATCCTTCCACGATCGTCATCCCATCAAGTGATATGCCAAAGTGAAGAGCTAGGGGCGTAATGAGGCTACCTAGAAAAATCTCGCCAGTACTCATGATATTAGCCTGACTCATCCAGTGGTCTATCAACAGCTACCCCAAATCCAAACTGGTGCCCAACATCATACACCAGAGAGCGAAGATCTCAAAGATATGGACCACACTGTTGTCCTGTCTCCTGCAGACTGAGTACGCCATCACCCGCTAAATGTAGCGGAGCACAGGATTGTAAATGCTCTGTGCTCGTGCCTTGTGAGTGGCGAACGTGTGAAGCATGTCCTTTGCCCATGCAATTTGTCTCCAGAAACGTCCGTGCCTGAAAAGCTGGAGGTAGCTCGTAGAAGCCCTAAATTGTGGTACGATAAATCCTATTGAGCTCCTCACAGCTCAATGAGTGTCTCTTGTTTCCCAGCTGGAAGACTATGCCATCATCTGAGCGCGCAATCGTGCTCAGGAACTCTCAAACGAGTCTCAGATAGGTCAACCACCTCTCTCTCATGATGTATGTCCACTGTATTATCTCCATCAAAACCCAAACATGGTTGGAAATGCTAAGCTCCTGACATTGCCCGTCGCAGATGTAACAACTAGGCTTGATGGTGTATCGACGCATCCTAGCCCAATGGGCTGGATGTCTAGGAGATTGAAATGAAACACCAATTCTATGTGCGTCAAAGCTATTGACATTCATTTTCTCTGCACACCAAATCAACAACCATCACTACTCCAAAACCAAATCAAAATCTCATCCCCCAACAATCAAACCAATGCAAATAATTAAGGATAACTTCAAGATAGGTATAGAACATGCAAAACCCATTTTAGCTAAATTTCTACAATAATAATTCCTTAATTGCTTAACATGCTTGCATAATTTGACAAATTCCTCATAAACTAAGTATGCCCAACATCATAAGAACATAATTGTATCATTAATTTAAGCATAAATATTTCCTACAATAAATCCTCAAATTTAAGCCCTAATTACATAATTAGCTTAAACAACAATTTGCATTGATTAAACTACTAAGAACATGAAACATAATCATACCCTTGCATAAACATGAAAATTAAATGGAAGTAATTGAACATACCTTGAAGATGTGGGAGGGGGAATGAGAGGATATGAGAGTATAGAGTGTCATGTGTGTTAAACAAGTGAAGACATTTGAAATGGACATGTTTTTTAAACCATGACTCTGGGTCGACCTAAGTCTTTGATTTTTGTTAAGGCGTGGGTCGATCCTGGTATGCCTAAAAACATAGGGTCTGGGTCGACCCATGGCATTTCACCGTGCCTTGTTCGAGCCTTACCTCATTCTTCGAACTCTCGACTTCTCAAATCATTTTTCGGCTTAATAACATCAACTTCTAAGTTTCTAAACCAAACAAAAACACAAAAACAAATGAAAAATAATAAGAAAGACTAAAATAAAAGACCGATTTAAATTAAGTCCAAGTTCCCCCAAACTTATTTGTTGGAAACGAATAAGTTCAAAAATTCAAGGACAATTTAACTCGGGAACTCATAGTGATTAGAGATGATCTGGTGGCACATTACACCACCAAGTGAGCCCAATATCTTCATCATCTGAATAATCCCCCAGGTTTAGCTCACCCAAGGCTTCAACTGCATCATCAATGGCATCAAAAATGCAGTCGAAATTATAGAACTGATATGCACTCTTCTCCTTGGTTGGTTGGTGGAGAATAAGCGTATCCTCTCCATGAGTTAGCAACAGTGTTCCCAACTCCACATTGATCACAGCTTTGGCAGTGTACAAAAATGTACAGCCCAATATGAATGGAATCGTATGGTCAACAGGGATGCCAATAACAACAAAATCCAATACAGAAGTATCCACGAATGTTCACCACCACATTCTCAAATGTGCCTAATGCGTTGACGGTTAAATTATCCGCCATGTGAATAGCTATCTTGCAGTACTTGAACTCCGGTAATTTCAATTCTTCATAGATGGAGAGGAGCATCAAATTGCAGCTCATTCCATGATCGACTAAAGCCCTTGAATCCATCTTCATCTCCAAAGAAAGCTGGATAACAAATTCTCTAGGGTCATCCTTCTTTGGAGGACAACTTTTGACCACTGAATCCTTCAACATCTCAAAATCATCGGCTTTCTTAGCTTTGCTAGATTCATCAGAAAATGTAGCCGACATCGGAGTTGGACCAAAAGTGTGAGGAGCTCTTTCTTTTAAGGGTGAAATCTTAGAAAATGGAAGTACTTGTTTTCTGCCTTCAAACTAGAGCTCTTCATTCTTCTTGACTTTTTTCTCTTGTTTTTGCTCAACTGGCTTATTTGGCCTGTAAGCAGCTAGAAGAGTGATGATCTCTGCGACTTGTGCAGGTGCCTCTGCAGTTGGAGTCGACTTCTTCAACAATCTTTTAAGAAAAGGTGGTAGAGACACATGCATGGGACAAAGATGCAACGATATCCACCATTCTTCTCTACTGTGGCCCACCTTGGCTTGCTCATTCTTCTACTTAGGATTCACCTCGGGAGTGGCAGAAAATTATCCTAGCTTATGCTAACTGGTTAAGGAAGCCCCAATGTTTGCAATAACCTTTTATAGCTAATCTATCTGGCTTTCAAAATTCCGCTTGAATTGAGTAATCTCGATCTGGAATTTCTCCATCTTCGCATCGGTGTCGATGATGTAAGAATTCACCATCTCCGAGAATGACTTCTTCTTCGGCTCATTGATTGCTCCATTGGTCACAAAGAAACCCAGTAGAGGCTGTTGGAAATTATTGGGATTTCCATAAGATAAATTAGGATGGTTTCTCATCCCGGGATAGTACTAAGGTCCACACCTTGATTTCCTTTGTTGAAATTCCTCTGGTTCATATAATCTACCTCTTCAGTCGAGCTCTGCTCTCCTACAGCTTGGATGAATTTCTTCTTCTCTTCAGCTCTCATCTTCCTCAGCAGATAGAGCTGATTCTTTAAATCTTCGACCTCGGCCTCCAGCGCTACCTTGGTCTTTGTGTACTCGTTGACTTCTGCTTTAGCTACCTTCCTTGTCATGGATCTCTTAGATGGCCACTGATAGTTATTGGAGACAACTTCCTCCAATATTCTCAATACATCTCTCGAAGTTCTAGCCAACAGAGATCCTCCAGCAGAAGCATCCACTATAATTTTTGTGGCTGTAGTGAATCCTTTGTAAAGATGGCACGCTTGTTGTGCCTTAGTGAAACCATGTTGTGGACACCTCCTCAGCATGTCCTTGTACCTCTCTCATATTTCATAAATCGACTCGTCTAGGAGCTGGACGAATTGGGTGATCTCGACCAACAGCTTGATAGTCTTTCTAGGTGGAAAGAACCTGTAGAGGAATTTTTGTCTGAGATCTTCCCAACTGGTGATCGTGCTGTGGTCGATCGACATATACCAAGTCTTTACCTTGTCTCTCAAGGAAAAAGAGAATATGCGTAGCTTGATAGCATCTTGCGGCACTGCATTGATCTTGATAGTCCCACAGAGCTCCATAAATTGTGACAGATGAGCATTGGGATCTTCAGTCTGACTGCCGCCGAACTGATTCTGTTGCACCATATTAATCAGTCATGTCTTCAGCTCGAAATTAACGGCATTGATTTTAGGTCCCCTGACCACTCGAACAGGTCCGGCAGGCTGCTGGAATATGTCTCTGATAGTGACATCGACGCCACCTGTCAGCCCGTGTCTCGTGCTACAGTAGTGTTCTTCTTATCTTCTCCAACTGGCGTTGGAGATCTTGAACTGTTGCTCCTTGATTGTTCTGCGCCCGGTTGTCCTGTGGCTGATTGTTCTGCTAATGTCCAACTATCCTGCTCTCCAATTCTTTTCTCAGTAATCTCAATATAGATTCAAGCTCCGGATTAAGAGAACCCTATGGGGGTCATTTTGATCTCGTGATCATGCACTACCTGAAAACACCAAAAGAAAATGTAAAGTACCACAACTAAAAGAACTAAAATAAAATAAAATAAATAAAAATGTCTAGCCTACTAATGCAGTACTAGAACAAGAACAAAGAAAAAGAAAACAGTCCCCGAAAACGGCGCCAAAAACTTGACACGCTATTTATTAACAAATAATCATACCGCAAGTGCATGGTGTTATTATAATATCTATGTGAGCAAGAGTCTTGTATCCCACAAAGACTGTATTTACTCGTGTCTTATTCACAAGTACACAATTAATATCTAGACACCGGATAAACAGATAAAAAGGGAATAAATATAACAAGCATAAAATAAAGACACAAAATAATAAAATACTGAAATAAACAAGTATGCGAAAACACTATGCTTTAGAGAAAATGGATTTTCAACATCATTTAACAATATTTATTGATTCTCTCAACCGACTAATTATCTTTAATCTATCAATGGTGGGGGATCACTAGTATGTTATCAGATTGATGTTTTAAGGCATATACCATAACATAGATATAATGAGCATGCACTTCACTGCGGTCGGTTCTTCACACATATCATTACTCCTAATCAAGTACTTGAAGATCTATTCAACCCTATGTGATACCTGTTCACGTGGTCGGTCCTTTCAAGCACACATAATCTGATTTCTATCTTTCTATCATTAATCATTCTCTGGTTAGTGCTTTAGATTAACAACTAGCATGCATAAATGGTGATCAAGCATTCATACAAGTTATAAAATAAATCATAGAAATCAAACCCCGAGAGATAGCGGGAAGAAAAAGTAATCAATTCATATATTAAAATCCATATGTTCCAATTCCTAAAACCTAGCTACAAATTTAGCTAGACATAATAAAATAAATAAACAACAGTAGAGTTTCAGTATTCATGACAAAAGAATAAGGAAACCGATGAACAATATGTAATCCAGCGGCTTCATCTTCTCTATGATGGTACTTCGTCTCTAACAACCTTAACGTCTCCTCTCGAGTAGATGGCAACTATTTCTTCTCTCTTCTCTTCTTAGACGTGTATTCCACTGTATTGGGGCATCTCTCTCTTGTATCCAACATGTCTAAGCATGTATCAAAATGGAGGCTTTTATATGTAGATTAGAAACCCTGAATTGGAGTGAGAAAATCATATCCCTACGGATTCGTTGCACACGGGTCGACCAAGCCATCTGGGTCGACCCAAAACCCTATTTTTGTACAGGGTCGACCCAAGCTAGCTGAGCCAGATCGACCCACCTCTTCACAAATTACAATGGGTCGGGTTGACCGAGCTCCTCTGGGTCGACCCACCCCTGCTTCGAGTTGGGCTTCGGATTTCTTCGGATTTTGATAACTTAATCAGGTCAATTAGGCTTCCATTAAGTATTTAATTAAACCCAAGAGCTTAATTAAACACCCCTTCAACTCCTCTTATCTATATTCACTAATTTTGCTCCAAATATGCAATGAAATCACAAAAATTACTGAAAAACTAGTAAACACATCAAAAACTCCAAATGATAATAAAATAAGCACAAAAGCTATATAAAATACACAACTTCGCATAATAAAATGCATCAAATCATATCTAAAAGTTGTGTAAAATACATAGTTATCACTAAGATTAATTTTTAAATAGCTATGATTAAAATTATAAGAGCTACAATTGTTTTTTAAAGAGCTATAATTAATATTTCATTTGCTACAATTAATTTATAAATGGATGTGATTAATTTTGTAAATGGATACGATTAATTTTTAAAGAGCTGCGATTAATTTTTTAATGTATATGATTAATTTTTAAAGAGCTATGATTAGTAATTTAAGTGGCTACGATTAATAATAAGTGGTTACGATGAAAAATTAGTCATAAGGTTATGATTAAGTTTTCAAATTAATCGTAAACCCGGGAAAATTTTAATCTATTTGAGAAGAAGATGGAGACGTCTCTGATGCTCCAGGTGCTCATTCCATCTCCGATCAGATTTTCCAACGATCTAAAACTCTTCTTCTTTCCGGCGGGCGACGGGGGCATCAACTGCAACTTCTTACATGAGGGAGTAAAAAGTGAGAGTGGTGAGAACGACGAGTCTAAGAATTTACGAAGAGATGGAGAGATTTGAATGATAAAGAAAGAGAGAGTGATGAGAACGAATGCTGGGTTTTTTTTTCAAGATTCAAACAACCAAGAAAGAGTGATGATGAGAATGATAAAACGAGGATAAAATCCTCTAGTCCATTTTTTATGTTCCACTATTGTGTCCCGCTGTGAAATTTAATATTTTAAAAATGTTTATTGCAAAAATAAATTTTATTATAGTATTACAAATTATAATCAACATTTATTGCTAAAAATTAAAATTTTAAAAAATTATATACCCTACTTTTGGAACAATCAATTATATTAACTAAAAAATAAGAAATAAATATTAAAAAATAAATATAAACCCTAATTGGGTGGAATGAACTCTAAATAATAATTATAAAATTAAACTAAACCATAACAAATTGAAATTGAAGAAATTTTTTTTTATGAAAATAGAATAAAAATCAAAATGGGAGACTGAATGAGATAGAGAAAAATAAGATAGATGATTTCATTTGGATAAAGGGGGGATGGTTGGGATATTCAATTCAAACCCTAAATCATAATATGTTTTTGGCAGTTACAAGAAATCTTCTTTTGCAGAACATAAGTACAAAATTATGTGAAAAATAAGATTTTATGGACCCCACCAATGGGTATTGTGTAAATTAAGTACAAATGGCCCAAATAACTACTAAGTTTTAAATCGTGCTTGTCTACCCCAATTTTATTAATATTTTTGCCTAGATAAATATTTCTCCCGAATGAAATTGTACAGTACTAGTTTACTATAAAAAAGAAATAGATTTTATTTATAAATCTAATTCAAATTTCATACAACACACATTCAACCGTACATAACATTACAGTCCCTTGAGAAACAAAATTAATAAAGTTCACATAATCACATCTGTGAGTTACTAACACGACTACGCACTCGGCGTCTAGCTTTGTTGTATTGCCTCACCTTTCTATGGCAAAGACTCAGACTCGACTCGACTCTAGGTTCGATCCCCAATTCCTTCATTTTACGAGAATGCTTATACTCGATCTACTGCTGATGCTCTTTTGCTCCCTGCACCAATATGTACAATCGATCTTGGGAAGAAAACTGAGGCTAGTTACGAACAATGAAACTCACCAATAACAACTTTTTTCTGCAAATTAAACGGCGTATATACGAATGATCTGATCGATCTTGGAACGACACACGGGGCAACCCCAATTCTTTGCCTTAATTTCTTTCAAACAAGACATGCACCCGGCCAAGTGCCCACACGGGACGCATGCACCCTCGAGTGGAGCATCCAGGCATATAGTACAAGACGACGTGGTTTCTTCACCACCTTTTTTGTCATCAGCTTTACCGGTTATGGCATCCACATCAGGTGAAGATAGATCAACCGGGCTCGTGTCAATTGATGGATAAATGATGGGACCAGCATCAGCGACAGGAGGAGCTGATGGAGTAGAAACGGAAGATGGATTCCCGGGAGTTGTTTGGAGAGTAGAAGAAACGACATTGTCGTTTGCTAAGACCTGAGATGAACTGCCGACGGGTCCATCTTGCTGAATCTCGGATCTGCTCCCACTTGCCTCACGGCTAACAGATGCTTCTCCCTTATTGTAAGGCTCGACATGACTGGAGCTATTAATGGAGTTGGATGTACTTGAGGATGTTTCGGGTCCAGATCCCAGGTATGTGTCAGAAACGGACTGAAGGGAAGCATTGATCGCCATGGCTAGCTCTTCATCATCTGCACTTGATGCAGCAGCTGGTGGAGCAGTAGGCGGTTGGTTGTCGAAAGGAAAAGACGGGTGCATCACCTGTTTTTTCAAGCCATTAATTAAGTTCAAGAACTCATAAGGACACGAGGATAACACTGGCTGGTTCCCTGTCCTCCTCTCCCATAAAATATGTTGATGCATATGTGAAAAAAGGGGGAGAGAGAGAGATCAGCTGTTCTAAGTTTTAAAGCAAAGTATATTAATATTAATACCTGAGGAATTCCTTTACAGGCATTGCAAAACCTCTGCAATTGGTGTTTTTCACTTTCATTACCAGGAGCGAGTTTAATTCGTGTACCTTCAAAGGCATGACACAAAAATCAGTCACCTTCGACAACACATGTTGACACATTGGGTAAGTTGAGCAAATTACAATAATCGTCGATCTACGTTGCCTGCTTAAACACAAATATCTGATTCCTCTCTTAAATGCATATTAGCAACAATTCCCGACTATTTTCATGAATATCAAAAGAACTCCCTGACATTGATAATTAATTAGTAGTACAATAAAACGGAGGGGGGGGGGGAGTGGCTTGACTACATCAAATGCTCTTCTCATTTATTTGAATTTTAAGCACAAGTAAAGAACTCAAACGACAATTTTTAGTCAATCACGGCACTGTTTAAGAAAAGCCAATCTACGCAGAGGATTTTCTAACGACTAACGTATTTCTCTCTTTCTCCGTTTATCTTATGTTATCTCTACCTTTCTACTATAGGAAAAGCAAATTTCAGATTATGTACTGTGGGAATCCAGATATGAATTAACAGCAACCAACATAGCAACTTCTGACATCACTTCTTCAAACTTAACACACAAGTCAAATTCAGTGCAACTTACATGGCATCTCTTTTCAAACTTAATATCCCAAAGTTGCAAACTCAATTTCCTCATTGCTAAAAGATTCAGTTTAATTAAAGTAATATGTGCAGTCTTTAAGGACAGCATTCCTAAATTATTGTGTTCATAATTTTAGCTTTCCTTATTTGACATTCTGTAATTGAGACCAGGAGAGAGAATAAGTTCGCAGAAAGTTAGCCTTATGGGATTTGAGTCTTCTCTTTCTAACCAGTCCTTAGGTCAGATATCCCTTAAATGAGCTTCATTAATCCTTTTCTAGGATTAGGGCAAAACCCTTTTACCAGATCTTTGTGCCGGACCCACAACACATCGACTAGTTAAATCCCCAACTAAAGAACAGATCACCTATCTAGCATTAACATAGACAATCATAACAAAGAACAAATTTAAAAATTTACCTTTAGAAATATCAGCAATGATTGCTGCAGGATCTGGCTGGTCAAAATTTGGTTCTTCTAAATTGGCCTTCCACAGTTGAATAGTCATGCTTGGTCGGGCATCCTGATAAATACCATGTAGACTCAACATGAGCAATACATCAGTTCCAAGGATATAAATAAAATGAATCTATTAGTGACCTATCTCTACACCATTATAAGGTTTGTCTGTGAGAGGAGATATAAATTTGTGGAAACCATCTACAACAGAAACAAGCACACAATACTAGTGCGTAAATGTAAGAAAAATTAAGAAACGGGATAAAAAGAAGCATCTACAAAACAATAAACAGGGAGGATCAAATGATAAGCCATCTAGTAACAGAGACGATTGATATATTAAAGTACCTGAGCACCGGCATATATAGCAAGCTCCAACTTGAAAGGCTTTGCAAGACTGCGGGAACCACACGGCAATACAACCACCCATCTACACAGATTTAGAGACAGACATCGAGGTAGGTGTCAGTGAAAATGTAGAACAAAGATAGGATTAAGACAAGCAGGTGAAGGAGGACCATTTCAGTAAGCTGCTTCTTGACTCAGAAGAACCAGGACCATAACGAAGTTAATGGCTCTACCTTAATCAAATTGAACAATATGTGGCACGTGAATGTTGATGTGTAACCCACGGAACATAATTTAATGAAATGAAAACTAAGCAAATCTATGAGAGGTGCCACCCAAACTGAGAAAATCCAACTCGGAAAACAATTTCGACACCACTACTGATTTTATACTCACACTTTTCTTGAAAGCAGTTGAGGTGCAAGACGTTCCAGAAAGCCAGGTCCGTAAAGTTCCCGCAGCCAACCAGAGAACAAGCACATATGGCCCTGAACAGCATATTAAAAAGAGGCGAGCTGTCAGAATCATTGCAACCATGGTAAAAAAACTGAACCAGAATGACTTACGAGTATACCTCAATAGCTCGTACCACATTGCCAAACCCTTTGGCTCTGGCAAGATCAAGTGGGGTATGGCAATCATCATTCATTACAAGGGCATTTGCTGAAGTTTCAATGAAAAATCAAAATGAGAAGAGATAATAAACACATTTATTCTTCTTGACTCAAAACCACCGTAACTCGAGGATGGGTGCATCTCACCTCCATGTGAAAGAAGTAATTGAACATTCTGATCTAGCCCTCGTTTTGCAGCATGATGTAAAGGAGTTCCTGCATGGCGACCTTCAAGAGAAAGAACAACTTTTGAAGATGAAGAAAATCATGTAAACACTGAACCAGAAAATGTCAGAATCAATCATTATCTCATAGCATGTACATCAGATGAGATGGGACTACGATAAGCATTGTGAAAACATTATCTAGTTAACCAAATATGCAGATATAAGCATATCCACAATCCCCAGAATTATTAAATCTAAAGACAAAAAATATTAGTAACTAAATAATGCTTGTCCATCATCAACAAGGTAGGTTCAGTAAAAGTAGAAGTGATCATTCAGCCCTCAACTTGAGCTGTATCCATAATAGAAAATTAAACAGAAAAGAGAATACTAAGTCAAAGAGGATCATGTCACTTGAACTTGAACGCAACCTATAAAATCATGTTATGTCTTCCAAGACAGGCTATCCGGACGTATCCCAATGTAAAAAAAATATAGAGAGCCATATATCCAAGCATAAAAGAGTTGGAAACATAGCTAATAATGATGTATGTGATTATAGCAGCTTGAACGTAATCAACTTACCATAAAATTCTTTCCTAAATGAATTAGAAACCAATAGTTTAGGCTATTCCAACAGTTTTATGCATTACAGATATATGTAGGGACATGAAAAATGAGAAGGCGGACAATTAAAATAAATTGAATCATGAAACACTGCATACAAGATAAAGGAAGGCACAATAAAATGCATTTACCCGGACGGTACACATTGACATTGGCACCCAATTCAATCAATGTTTTTGCTACGTGATAAAGTTGTGGGTTCATGCAAGCTACAACCAATGCAGTCTTGCCTTCACTGTCAATCCACTGCCACCAGAAGGAGAATTTAGCACAAATAAAGTATATTCCTGGGGCATGAATACGCTTTTACAAAGGTAGCTTTAACATCACACAATCTCATAATCGCAATGTCTTATGTAGCAACAACAGTCCGCAGGGACAACCTATCCACCCCACCCCCAGCCACGACCCCATGAGCCATGGATTCATAATACTGAAGTTGACACTTACATGCAAGCTCTACCAAGGCCAGGTGCATTTAATTTGATACGAATCATGCATTGGAACATCAAGTTATACAGTAGTTATGCATATGGTGCACCTATAAAACCACAGCCTAAATAAAACACTACAGTTTAATTCAATTGAAAAATATTTTCTACTGATCACACCCCAAAACCTGCTAAAACAAGAATAATACAAACCAATTCTCACGATTGCACATATAATTGACATAATTGACTAATAATGATAAATGATAAAATTTTTGAAGACAAATACAAACAATAGAATAAACACACAGCACACACACATTTCATATTTAGATTGCAAGAACGATTTGATGGGATACCTCAAGCCCAGCCCCTTGACTTCGGAGAGCTTTGATGCCTTCAATGTTTCCATAATTCACCTGCTGATACAACAATTCATCTTTTGATTGTTGCTGCCCCATAATTTTTCCTTGTTGTAACAACCAAAAAGAAGGAAGAATGAAGAAATATAGTCCCCCAATTCAATAAGAAAAAAATTCCTAAAAAGGGAAAAGAAAAGAGTCAATTTTTAAATCGAAGAAATAGTGCAGCTCTGGATATGAAGAGATAATACAAGTAAGCTCGGTTTCTTACTCAAGAAGGGAGGATTACGAAATCACCTTGAACCTTTCCAAGATTTTTCCAAACTCAATAAAATTAATTCATTTTTTCTTCGTTACTAAATTTATTATTCTAACTCCATTAGAATTAATTCTTGGCTCCAATAAAACAAAATTTAGCGATGGTGATGTCGCACGCGTTAAATCAAATAGCTTTATTATTTCAGTTTTTGGAAACTATATATATATTATTTTCTTTTATTAACCCTTACAGTAATGAATACAATTGAAATATTATTATTAATTTGAATCT
The DNA here is from genome assembly GCA_026008535.1 of Perilla frutescens. Classification (NCBI taxonomy): domain Eukaryota; kingdom Viridiplantae; phylum Streptophyta; class Magnoliopsida; order Lamiales; family Lamiaceae; genus Perilla; species Perilla frutescens. The sequence continues at coordinate 58,726,595 of BRKX01000004.1, read as the reverse complement.
TAAACAATTGAAATTATGAATCAAAGTCCTAGAAAATCACATTTTGAAGTTCTTCTTTTTTATTAATTAAATTGGGATAGATAATATGTGTAATAATTTGGTTAAAATGCATATATGAATATTTTAAAAAATAAAAATATGATATTTTTGAATCTAGTGTATAAAAACTTAGGGGAGACTGAAGACTCTAAACACCAATTTAGGACAAAAACTTGTATGAGACGGTCTCATACATGAGACGGATCAATACATGTGAGTTAATGATACTTCATCCATAAATAATGATACTTCACCTATAAATAATGATACATGTGAGTTAATGATACTTCACCCATAAATAATGATCCCCGCATGTGAGTATTGACCCGTCTCATGTATGAGACGGTCTCACCCAAGTCTGCCCCCAATTTAGAGTTTTTTCCTTCTCCAATGGACGGCAAAAGCAATACTAAAATGAGGCAGAGGAGAGAGAGACACCATATATAGCTTTCCTCTCTCCCATGCACCACAATTTTTTATTTCTTTTTCTTTTTTTTTCTTCTATTACTTAAAATAGTGTAATATATTTTGTAAATTCATGTGTTATAAATTAATATTAAAGTTTGTTATATATAATAAATTTAATTAAATGTAAATATTGAAACACAAAATTAAATTAGATAAAATTAGACCAATAATAAAAATTACATAAAAGTACTAAAATAGATAAAAGTACAAGAAATAACAAAAATACACATAAAATAACAAAAAAAAAGGATACAAAATTTTCGTGCTCAATTTAAAAAAAATTCTGAAATATAGAAGCACATTTCTTGCTTCAAAGAATTAGAATATATTATTATCTAATTTTTAAAAAAATCAAATAAATTTGTTTCAGTAATTATTGCGAAATGTTTAATTTGATTTTAGATGGCTAGACATCCATTAGATGAAATTGCATATATTATTATTGTAGTGGCTATTTTTTGTCAGCCCACTACGCTGGTCCATGAGGGTTAAATGTTGTCGTTTAACCGAGTAACCTCATCAAAATTGGGTAATTTGAAATACTTTGAATTAGCCGTCCGCATTACCTGGAAGGGTTGACGTGATGAAATAAATGAGATCATGCATCAACCGCTCCCGTAATTTACGTGAACCCTAACGTTACCTCTCTTTATAAAAGGAGACCTCCCTCCTCATTTGACGACTACGCGGAAATACCCACAAGCTTCATACCATACCCTAAGAAGACCGAGTTTATCATTTTCTGAATTCATTCCATTCCGGCAATTCAACATTCGGGCTTCTTTCCTACGTTCTTCCAGGATCGAACGACGTTTCCCTTGATCTCTAGTCACGTTCTGGCTAGAGATTACCGTCATTAAGCTCTTTAATTATTCAATTATTTCTTATTTTATTTCTTTCTACTCTTCTTCTTTTCCTGACTTGAGCGTCAGAGGCCCAACGATCGTCACCCCTTCGACGGTCTTTGGCTCTTACGGTATTTTCTGTTTTTGTTTCACAGATTGGCCATTGTTCCGGACTGATACGATTAATTGCAGATTTTCGGATCTATAATTTGGCATCCACCGAGGGGCAGCGATCGTATTTGTGAAACGAAATGGCAACGCCTAATGAGAGCTAAAGAGATGGAAAAGGACCCCAGTAAGATGGGAGAACCGCTACGCCTTCGCCTGATGTTGATCTGTCGCTGGCTGATGTTATGAGGAATATACAACATCAAATGGCAAACACCACGGGGAAGTTAGCGCTTCTGAGATCTGAGAACGCTTCACTCTGTAGTAAACTTGAAGATCTGACCATCAATGACAGCACACGCCATCAGAACTATATCAAACCTACCAATCTGTTCGGCAAACCAAATTCAGTATACTCTGAGCGCCGTCGTTCTGTTACTTTTACTGATCCATTTAATTCAGGTACTAGTGCGTCAGCACAGAAGGTAGACGCCAGACAACAAATGGAGGAGAGCCCGCTAAGGCCACCTCCAGGGTTTGAGTATCATGCTTCTGGGTAGGAAAGGTTCCGACACCAGACCCTTGAGCAAGAAAGGGTTGAACATCAGCGCAGGTTCAACCAGGGATTTGAGCAGAGAAGGATCGATCACCAAAGTGAATTGGAGCAACGACTGGCTAGTATCGAGATAATGATAACGCGAATTCCTGGTGTACCTCTACCAATCCGCAAAGCTGCACCAAATAGCTTTGCTGACTCACCATTTGTGGATGAAATTGGGTTAACAGAGATGCCTTCGAAGTTCACCCTACCATCTATGAAGTTATTTAGTGGAACCTTAGATCCGAATGACCAGATCGCACAGTATAAACAGAAGATGTTCATCACAGCAATACCAAAGTACCTTAGAGAAGCCTGCATGTGTAAAGGTTTTGGGTCAAGCCTATCAGGAGCCGCACTGCAGTGGTTCACAAACCTTTCCAACGCTTCGATCTGATCATTTGCACAACTCACAGATCTTTTCATAGAACAGTTAGCCAGCAGCCGAAAAATTGAGAAACATTCCGATGACCTCTACGCCATTATCCAGTACCCAAATGAAACACTTAGAAATTACGTTGCAAGGTTCAATAGAGGGAAGGTAGAGATACCAGGCTGCACTGCTGACACCACCATATCAGCCTTCAGAAAGGGGCTCAAGAGAGATTCAGACCTCTACAAAGAACTCACAAAGTACCCGTGTAAGACAATGGATGATATTTTAGCGAAGACATGGGCACAAATTAAGTAGGAGGAAGATGAGGATCAGTACTATTAACCCGAGCCGAGAGGTCGAGATGAAAGAAGAGACTCTAACAGAAATGATAGAAGGAGAGTTGACCCTTACTCTCGTAATGATCGCTACAAACCTTGAGGTCGAGAGAATAATTCAGATCCATATGACCGACGCTTTCCATGATACAATTTGTGCCTCACACCCTCAGAAGTCGCCAATGCCTTAAAGAAACTTGGTAGTATAGTGAACTGGCCACCCAATATGAGGAGCCCAGATCATGAACGTGACAGAACAAAGTACTGCGAATTCCACAAAGACCACGACCATAAAATAGATGATTGTATTGCATTGCGTCTCGAAGTCATCGACCTACTCAAGTGAGTGTTAGTTTTGTATACTGGAAAGAGATGTCTTTGTATGCTTTTCTAATGATATGATGATATGAATTGAAAGTTATTGCAGTCACTGTTTGCATTTAGATTATTTTATATAATTGTTCTATGCAATGTTCCATATACTTACATTGTAGATGATATGGTGTGGGGAATCACATGGTAAGATCATATCATTAGAACCCTGTATTGTATTAAAGAGCTCGCGGCTTAGATGGTCCTGAACACACCATTGGTACACCGTAGAATAATCTGATAAGTTAGTTTATCTTGACTAACTGATTATTCTAGTACACTTATTAGTGTATTGAGGAGGATCACGATAGGATACTATTCTCTGCTCTGACACGGATAGTGATAGAATAAAGATCTATAGAGTTTGGGTTCTGAACTCATGTTTGTTGACGAGCATATGTGTGCATTACTTATTGCTTTGACTTATCAATGGGTGATATCCTTTCATGGGTCAATAAACTCGATATCTTGGGTAATAATAATATATACATGATGTGTCATGCAATATGCATGAGCACCGTATCCTGGTGCGTCAGGTTGATGATGTTCTCTTGAGGAAACACAAGTTCATGTTGAAACCCTGCAGGTGGAATTTATTCCGTACATGAGTAAAGCTTGTGTGGTACTACTCAAGGTTTTAGATGTTAATTAATTATAGCTGTCAGAGGCTGACATAATTAATTAATGAACATTATATCTTAAACATGGGGACTGACTGAACTAAAGGAGAAAGCATATTCGCAAATATGTATTAAATTGGTAAGGCCAGTATTACTTCTTTAGTGGAATAAAAGTAATACTTAATTTATTTAATTATATCCTAAGTTTATTGGATATTGGATATTAAATAAATTAGTGGACCAAATTTAATATTCTTCTAGATCCCTGTTGTAGCCCAATATGACTTTAATGGATTGGAGATAGAAAAAAAAGATAGAGGCCCAAATTCAGTAGGGTTGGGACACTGAATTTCGACCACCTCCTTATAAATAAGAGGGTGGGGAGTTTGTAATTTACTACTGCAAAATCAGCCCCTCTTGTGTTCTCTTTATCTCCACAGATTCCATACCGATCTAGTAGATTTCAGTCCACCCTGAATCTAGATACAGTCCGGGAATACAACAGAAGATCTCGAAGTAGAATACTGTGGTGGCTGATCAAGGAGTGAAAGGGGGCGCCTGTTTCATCTTCATTTAAAAACAAGATTAGTTATGTAATCTTGTCCTCAAACCGTCTGACAATTGTATGAAAATCGAATCTATGTTTTCCACTTTATTAGATTCATTTTGCATGGTTTTGTGCTTGACGTGTATAAACATGCATGGACATAAAAATATGATTTGCATAAACATGGGTTAATGAACATCCAAATGATCCTGCGGTGGTTTAATTCAAAAAAACCCCCAACAATTGGTATCAAAGCAGGTTTTGGCACCGTTCTAGATTTAATTCTAGGATAAATTCGAGATACATGTGTTTGGTATTTTATTTCACCTAAAATACTACTCGCAAGTGTACGAGGTAATTTATAGCAAAACAAGGTGAGTAAGGTCGTATCCACAGAGACTGGCAATGCAAAGAAGCTAATTACCCAATTCTATTGTTTCACTTTATCTAGAGAACCAAATTAAAAGTTTGATTTTAATTAACTAAAATGCTGAAAATAAAACAAATAAAGCAAACAGAGATAACTAGATAAACAGATAAAAAGACGGATCCTGGGGTGTTGATGCTAAATGGATTCCTCAATTTTCAGATAATTTATTAAACCAGTTTAATTCTAAATCTTGTAGGAGAATCACTAATTTAAACTCCGACACCCACCAAATAAATACAACTTCTCAGTAGAATCCTTTTGGATCCTCTTCCAACCTTTTCACCCCTCTTCAATGTTCACTCAATTTCTAGCCCCATTAGACTCTTTGAGTCTCATTTAATTTCCTTGGTATAATTTTTAATTTCCATGCTCTTTTTTTTCTTTCTTTTTTTTCACTTCTTTGAAGTGATCCGGGTGAGCATCTAGATCCATACCAATTTTCTGGGCAATAAAAACCTCAACATCAACCCCAACTACCCATCATTCCACAATTTTTCAACTATCCTTTCTCCACAAATTTTAAATGAAAAGCTAACTCAAAAAAATAGGCTTTAAAGCTCAACATGGCTGTCTAAGGATAATTATTTTATCAGGACAAGTGTATGGATAAAAATTGGCTAACAAAAATGGCCTTAAATCATTTTCAACTATCAGCACACAACACGTAGTCTCGAGAGAGATATGAAGGCAAGTTCTAGAGATCACACACAAGATTGATAATCACACCAGAAACAAACAAGATTACAAATCTTAGGCTCAAAATCTCTCATGCTCAATCACATTCCAAAGGTATAAATTATATAAATCTATCAAAGCACAAAGCAATTCCTCATCACATACTCAATTAACAATTTTCAAATAAACGCAATCTCATCATCAGCTAGTCAAGTTTCCACATCTTCATACTCTCACATCCACAAATATTCTCCGATAACTCAATACAAACCATTTTCAAATAGACAGAGAAATATAGAGATAATCAAAAGAAACATCAAACTACTCCTACAAAATAAAAACAACAAAAACAAAACAACAAAAACAAAACAACAACCTAAGTAAAATAAATAAACAGATAAATTCAGGATACTACCATGAATAAGTTTGGAGGGAAAAGAAGTGAAGTATCCTGAAGAACAAACTTACCCAGGTGGAGGTTGAGAAAACTGAAGGCCCTATTTTTTTTTTTACCTGCATGAGAAATTAGAGAAAAGAAAAGCATAAAATAAAATAAACAAAGTAAACCAAAACGAAAATGTACCTAAAAATTGGGTTACCTCCCAATCAGCGCTTGATTTATTGTCTCGAGCTCGACATCTTCTTGAAAATGGCTAAGGAGGATTTGGTGAAGCCCGACGCCACACTAATCCTGGTCTCATCAACTCTTTTGAGAAAATCGAAATGCCTCGTCCCCAATACTCCACATGCTTTTTCTTGGCCTTTGTTTTCTTCTCTTTTCGCGCTTTGAGCGGCCTTTTCGGATGAATGGGTACAGAGGGTTTATCAAATTCATCAAGAGAGTCCACCACTTCAGCCATTTTTACTTCTTCGTATGCCGGATTTTCAATGGGTCGATAAATAGTGAAAACTTCACTTTCATCTTCAACATGCAACTCCAAAAATCCTTTCTTCACATCAATAACCGCTCCCGCAGTAGCAAGAAGTGGTTGCCTAAAAATCAGAGAAACTCTACGATCTTCCTCCATATCCAACACAACAAAGTCAGCCGGGAAAATAAATTTTCCAACTTTCACAAGAACATCTTCAACAATACCACGAGGACATCTCAGAGTCCGGTTAGCTAGCTGTAGAGTTAAAGTTGTCGGCTTCAACGAGTTAAGTTCTAGATGTTGGTAGACTGAGAATGACATGAGATTAATGCTAGCTCCTAAATCACACAACACACGATCAGATTTGGAGCTCCCAATAGCACACGGGATAGAAACACTTCCCGAATCCTTCAATTTTATCGGCACTTGTTTTTGTATCACTGCACTACATTCTTCAGACAAATGCACCCGTTCCACTTCTCCGATCTTCTTCTTCTTAGCCAAAATCTTCTTCATGAACTGAGCATACTTCGGCATCTTCTCAAGTGCTTCAACGAACGGTATGTTGATGGACAGTTTCTTAAAAATTTCAAAAAACTTAGCAAATTGATTATCCTTCTCTTGCTTCTTCAGTCTTTGGGGAAATGACAGTGGAGGGACATAGGCAGGAGGGGGTACATACTTAGGCTTAGGAGCCTCTTCAATAACAATTGTAGTCTTTTGTTCACCCTCTTCAGTTGTTCCTTTGCACACATGAATTGCATTGCATTTCTCCTTCAGGTTAATCTCTGTCTTGCTCGGATATTGGCCCTTTTGTTGCTGGCTTCCAACGATCTTGGCCAGCTGACCAATTTGAATCTCCATCGACTTCAATTGAGCTCCCGTGTTTGTAGTGAACTTGTTGAAGGCTATTGTAAGATTATCTACCTTTGCAGCTTCAACATCCATCCTTTGCTTGGTGGCAGTCATAAAGGACCCTAGAATATCTTCTAAATTCGGCTTCTTTCCTTCATTTACAACTCCATTTGTTGTAGAAAAACCTGGAGGTGACTGCTAAAAATTGTTGGGATTGGCATAACTTAGCCTATCCCGTTGTCCATACTGATTGCGACCTTGATTCCATCTAAAATTATTGTTGTAGTTGTGACCTTGCACGTAATTGACATCTTCATGACTGTCATTGACTGCAGCCACACGATCTGGAGCAGTATCGGGTAACAATGGATTGTTCTTCGTCAACAGGGTGATTGCCTTAGCCATAGTAGACATCTAAGTTGTCAACTCTTTCAAATCGTCTGAAGCTGAGACCTCGACCACTTTTCGGATTGAATTTCTCTGAGATGGCCACTGAGCACTGTTTGCAGCCATTCTCTCTAATAATTCCATAGTGTCATTAGCCGACAACTCTAACAGGGCCCCTCCTGCAGCTGCATCAATTCTATCCCGGGTATTCTCCAACAAACCATTGTAGAAGTAACAAACTTTTTGATCTGCTTCAAACCCGTGCCTCGGGCACTTCCTGATGAGATCTCAAAACCTTTCCTAAGCTTTATAAAGTGGCTCTTAATCGAACTGTCTGAACTGAGTAATCTCATTTTTCATCCTCAACGTCTTACTTGGAGGACAATACTTTGCAAGGAACTTCTTACACAAATCAACCCATGTTCTGACTGAGTCTGCCTCCAAGGATTGATACCACAACTTCGCCTTGTCTCGCAAAGAAAATGAGAAAAGATGAAGTCGGATGGTGTCTGCTCCTACTCCATTCATCTTGACAGTACCGCATATCTTGAGAAACTGCGCCAAATGCGCATTCCGATCATCAAGCGCCCCTCTACTGAATTGATTCTGCTGAACCATCAAAATCAATCCTGACTTCAACTCGAAATTGTTGGCATCTATAGCCGGCAGTGTCACTCCACCAAAATTTCCAGTAACTTGAGGTTCCAGAGCCTCTCGAATCGGTGGTAGAACCACTGGTGGTTCAGGTGCTCTCTGCTACTGCTGAAGCAAGGTTCGCAACGCCTCCATCTCGCGGCGCATAGCATCCATCTCTTCTTCCCTTGTGGTTGCCATCTTCTCAACTCTGATTCTCTCTGCGTTTCTGTGTCTCGCAGAAGCCTCGATCTCAGGGTCTAGTGGTACTAAGTCTATTGTACCTCTAGACCTCAAATCCATGCACTATCTATCAAACACCAAATAAAAATTAAACGCAACAGAGAGAAGTAAAATAAATAAATAGAAAAAAAATAAAAATACTGAAAAAAAAATAAAGTACACTCTAAATTAAAGCTAAACAATTAAATCAAATATTAGCCGTCAATTACGCCAGTCCCCGGCAATGGCGCCAAAAACTTGTTCGGTATTTTATTTCACCTAAAATACTACTCGCAAGTGTACGAGGTAATTTATAGCAAAATAAGGTGAGCAAGGTCGTATCCACAGACACTAGCACTACTAAAAAAACGCAGATACATAACACTTAATATATAACGGTTTTAGCTTAAAACCGTTACGAATTGTGTATATATGACGGTTTTTAAAAAAACCGCTACGTATGTACGTGTAAACACTCATATATGTAACGGTATTATAAATACCGTTATGTATACTACACGTATACATAACGGTATTTATAATACCATTACCTATGTGCGTGCGATTATAGATAACGGTTTATTATGAAACCGTTATATATGTGCGTGTTTTATTTAATAACGGTTAGTTACCGTTACGTAGCGTTATATATGGGTGATACATAGAATATATATAACAGTTTATGAGAAACCGTTATATATAAATATTAATTTTATTTCAAAATAAAAAAAGTAAAAAAAATAAAATGTCCTTGACAAAGGGCGAACACAAGACCTCTATTGTAGTTTTCCGAATTCAAAAGCCCTAAAATTCCCCCCAGTCCAATTCACCAAATCGATTTCAACCTAGTTGTACTCTCTCTTTCCTCTCAAACTGCCGCTACTTATCAATCGTTTGATGATCTGAGCAAGGGAGAGGGAGGCGATCGGCATCTGAAATCAAAGGAGATCGAAGGTCAGATGCCAGGAAGGTGTTAAGAGTACAAGTTGATGAAGATGGAGGGCATGACTCCGATCGATGGCAGAGGTTTTCTCTCGGGGAGGAAGGAGACTATCGCGAACTCGCGATTGGAGAAATTAAGACATTATTCGCCGACTTTTCACAGATCGGAGGGTCATTTAGGTTTGGAAGAGTTCGCTTAGCCTCGGAAGGTCTACAGCCTTGCAGATTCGGGCATTCATGATTGGCTGTGAGAGGGAATGGCGTTGGCGATGACTGTCTTTTGGCAAAGAGGGCTGCGACGGCATCAAAAGTGGAAATATGGCTATTGTTGTGCCGATCTGTTGACCGGGCTGAAGTAGAGGTGACTTGGGATTTCTGCACACACGATCGAGAGATCTGGAGGCTGTCTTGGTCAGAATCACTTCCGACGAGGCAATATCAGGTAATTTGTTAAACCCGGGCTCAGAATATGTACCTTCTTCTTCTTCACACTCTGAATCTGGGTGATTTGGGATGAGAGTGTTGGATTTTTGAAATTCTGTCACTTTTGAGATCGGGGACAGTAAAGAAGGGTGTCTGGGTTGTGGCTTCTGGTGAGAGGGAAGGAGAAAGAGAACCGGGCTTTTTGGTTGATGTGTGGGACTGTTGATGATAATTTGCTAGCATGAGCAGTTAATTACAAGATTGAGAATTCATTATGAGCTTGGTGGTTTTAGCTTTATTGAAGTTTGTCTTCTTTAATTACAATTAGTATCTTTGTTGAATGGAACTTGAATATTGACTCTAAGAACTTGGTGATTACTACTACATGTCTACCGCTTTTTAAACTTGGTGATTTAGGTAGCTCTATTAAGCAAATTAAATAACAGAAACTAACCATTATTATTGATTTGATTCATTCATTGACTTCTGTGCTTTAGTGTCCGAATAGCAAACGAGCTAGGGAGAGCAGATGCCAAAGCTACAAAATTTTCAATCAAAGTTTTGGTGAGCACTTCATCTCTAATAGGACTATTCTTTTGGATTCTGTGCTTAGTTTTGAGAAATAAAATTGGGTATTTGTTCACCAACGAAGTGGAAGTTGCAGAGATGGTCTCTGATCTCTCTCTTCTGCTTGCATTCACAGTGTTGCTCGGTAGCATTTTTCCTGTGCTATCAGGTGATTGAGAATCAACTTAATTATATATCTACATGTTTGTGCATGAATCTAGTTATATATGCAGCTAACTGCATGTGGTTAATTTCGGCTTGTTTTTTCTCCTTACTCTAATTAATATATATGTATGTATGTGCAGGTGTGGCTGTTGGAGCAGGTCTGCAAACCAAGGTTGCTGTTATAAACCTAGTTTGCTTCTACTTCATTGGACTCACAATTGGAGCTGTTCTTCGATATGTGGTACATCTTCAAGTAAAGGTACTAATTAATCAACGAACGGCTTAAAATTAACATCAAAATCCTTGACAAAATTATATATATATATATATATATATATATATATATATATATATATATATATATATATATACTCGACTCGACTTGACTTGACAGGGTATTTGGATCGGACTGACTATTTTTGGATATGTGGTTCATCTTCAAGTAAATGTACTAATTATTCCATGGACTAGTTTGTAAAAGATTAATTAGAAACACAGTTGCAGTTTGGTAGTCATATAATGCAATTTGGCGCATCCATGGAAATTGGCAATTAGCCATATATATATATATATATCCATTTTGATTGTGTGGAAAATTAGAAATCTTTCAAAAGATTATGCCATTGCTTACGCGTTATCTTCCTCTCCTCTCTACTTAAGAATAAAAAAAAATTTCAAAATTTTCCTTATAAAATTTGTTTGTTCTAGCTGCTCTTATTGACTCTAGTTATTATTAATAATTTTTTTCTTGAATATTTTTTTAAATAATGCAGCGGAGAGGGCCAGGTTCTAACTCAGACGGAGTGCTTGATGCTAAGGTAATGAAAAAAACTTACATTGTCACATGCATGCATGGATTGAAATTATTTATAGCACACTGATTTCTATAATTTCTGTATATATTTATTTTTCTCAAATTATAATTATGTGAAAATTTTGATCTTTGAATCTATTTTTTTTCCTTGTTACAGACACTAAGACGTTTATATATGTGTTTGTGTGTATTGCCTGGCCTAGGTACAATAGTTAGAATCAAGCAGGAATGCAGGATAAAGCTCACTCAGTTGGAACAAGACCTTTAGAGGGCAAGGTCATAGGTAAGAACAGTAACATTTAATGGTGAACTTGGTTTGTTGATTCATGCAATGTTATTTTTTATATATGTTGCAGGAATGTTTAAAAATATTGAATTTGTGGAGAAACTCGAGAATTCCAGCTTGTTCATTACTTCCGCACCAAAGAACATTATGGTTATTTTTTTTTTTAATTTAAACATTGGTACTTGGATAAATTCTTCTTATTATGTATTTATTTTAGGATTTTATTGAATTATTGTTGAATTTTCTTTTGCATTTCAATATTGATACTTGGATGTCTTGTTATTATAATGACTTTACATTTTAGTGTTTAATTTGAAATATTATTTAGATTATTTAAAATTTATGCTTATTTTTAATTAATATATTCTTCGCGACAGTAATATATGTAACGATCTATCAGAAAAGCGTTATCTAAATGTAAAAAAACATAACGGTTAGAAACAAAAGTGTCATCTAAATGCAAAAAATACGTAACGGATAGATACAAAAGTGTTATCTAATACGTAACGGTTTGATACAAAAGCATAATCTAAATGAGAGAATACATAACGGTTTTATATCAAAGCGTTATCTAATTGAAGAATATGTAACGGTTTAACAAAAAAAGCATTATCTATGTTAGAGAATATGTAACGGTTATTGAATGAGTGTTATCTATGGTATAGAATACATTACGGTCTATTAAAAAACCGTTAAGAAAGATCATAATACACAATGGTTTTTGGAGTTTTTGTAACGGTTAAAAACCGTTATGTGGATATAGATGCCAGAATGTAACAGCGCGCTATCTCATTGGACCTAACCCACTTATCATATGCAACCTTTTGGGCTTCGTCAGAACCCTCATCTGGCTTCTGAGGACATACTTTTTCAAGTACGTATTTGTGTCCTTCCGCAGTGAGAACAAGATTAAGGTTTCGAATCCAGTCATTGTAATTTTCACCGATTAACTTGTTTTCTTTGAGAATAGTGGACAGGTTGGAGAGTGCCATGATGATATAGAATAACTGAAAAGTAAACATGCAGTACAGTCACAAACTTTAGGATACTCACATATAATCGTATACCTCAAAAAAATTATATGTAATCCACCGATATTTTAAAAATGTTTCTTATAAGCCACGTTAGTGTGGACGTTTATAAAATGTATCCTTAAACAGGTAAAACCACCTTTAATTTACCTCCAGTCAAATTTCCTTATGACAAGTAAATTAATAGTCGGAAAAAATCACGGTCATGTAATCTTCAAATTAATAAGCCACGTTAGTGTGGACGTTTATTAATAAATTACACCTAAGTGTGAACACCATCATCTTAGCACCAAGTCCACTATTTCGAACTCCCTGCTCCAGTTGGAGGAGTCAGTTTGTTCTAGTAGTGTTCTACAGCTATCTTGATAAAGAAGTTTAATTTCTAGAGATAACAGTGATAAAACACATCCGTTATGGAGGAAGACCTATTGTCAACTCGCATGTCTATCACATCTCAATTAAACCAGATTAATGGAGACCGTTTGAGATTTCTACATACTTTGGTATGAATCTCTCCCACTTAGTTATTTAAGATTGAGGTTACATTTTATCCCATTGTAAAACATGCAAACATCACATAAAATGATAAAACACCATTGCATGCTTCAAACAACATAATAAGCAATAATAATAAAAACCAACTATCATGGCTTATATCTCATGTTGCTGAATGAGATAAAACTGGAAAGTCAGCTCCGGAAACTCGGGCATGGCCGCCGCCCTTATCATTGCGCCTCGCCGAAAACCTAGCTCCAATTAGGATTTCGGGACGTGAATCAGTGATACTTCCTTTCTTGAGCTGTACTACTCTCCTTCTTTGAGTTGATCTTCAAACTTTATTCAATATAGAATATCTATTCCTTAAAGGAAAAAACTAATATATCTAGAATAAAATTACAACTCAATGACTTGGTCTAACAATTTTATTTCTATTACATTAAAATAACATAAAATAAAACCTAGACCTAATCCATGGATTTTCTCATGGATTAAAATCACGTAGCCAAACCGGCATACGACCCATCATACATCCAACATAAAATTAAAACATACATCACATAATTAAGGAGCCATGATAGTCGGTAACCCTGCAAACAAGTCAGTCTACAAATCCAACAATCACAATTACATGATTAGCATAAAATAACATATGATATCCAAACATGACATATTAAATAATATTCGAATTTTTCAATTAATAAAATTAATTAATTCGATATTATCCACAAGATAAAAATTGAAAATTAAAATAATTATCCACCAATTTATAACTTGTATTTTTTGAAAATATTACTAAAATAAATCTGGAAATTATTTAAAATTATCCACCAAATTTATTTAATATTTTCTAGCCACCCTAATTAAATAATAATTGGATATATTGATATAAATCAAAAATCTAATCCAAATATTATCCATAAGAATCTAAATCTTCAAGGATAAGGTTTGGAGATTTGATTCCAATCCAAAATCTTCCAAAACTTATCCAAATTTAAAATCTTATCACAATTGGATTTTGATAATTATTTGTATATATCCAAAATCACCTTATTCAATATTTAATCCCATAGATTTCGAAATTATCCAAATAATAAATTGGATATTTGATCCATTTCAAATTCTTCCAAATTTAAAATTCTATTTTCAAATCTATCTAAATTAATATTAGGTAAATCAAGATATACATCAAATAACAACAAATCTAAATCCAATATACATAAATTTCGATCCACATCATTAAATAAATTTGGAAATTTAATTTTTATTAAAATTTCCTCCAAATTTAATTTAATAAAACCGAAAATTACATAAAATAACATATTTAGAAATTTTGACATTAATCAAAAAACTATTCCAAATAAATAACCTAAGTTTCGAAAATACCTAGAATAATAAATCTGGAAATTTTGATCCACTTCAAAAATTACCAAATTTAAAATTCTATTTTCAAACTTATCTAGATTAGAATTTTGTAACTTTTGATATACATCAAAAATCACCAAATCCAATTCTAATCACCAAAAATTTCGAACCCTATCCAAATTAAATCTGAAAATTTTGATGTTGATCAAAAATCCATCCAAATTTAATTCTAGGTATTCGAAAATTTTACAACACAAATTAGGGAATTTAATACATCAAAATTTCGAAAATTTTGATCCAATAATTTTCGAATACCTATTAAAATAAATCTGGAAATTTTGAACTCATCAAAAATCTATTCCAAATCCGATTTTAATATAATCAAAAATTACAGCAAACCTCAAAACTAGAATTTTCGAACCACATCAAAAATTCATCCAAGTTTTGAATACTAACATTCGAAATACATCAACATATAAATCTGAAAATTTAAGCAACATAAATATTTCATCAAATTTATACATATATTTCGAATAAATCCTAGGATTAAATCTAGAACAGTGCCAAAACCCGCTCTGATACGAGTTGTTGGGGTTTTTTCGAATTGAACCACCGCAGGATCTAATTGGATATTCATTAATCCTAATGTCATGTAGATCATAAATTCATGCATCACATATGTTTTAATTAACCGAGTTTAATTAACATACAAATCCGGTTTAATCGATTCTACTAAAGCGGAAATATAGAAATTAAAAAATGACTTACAAATTAAACGACGGGTGGAGGAAGATTAAAGGTCTAACCTTGTTGTTCTATGTATGAAAAACGGCGCCCCACAGTGATATTCCACTCCTTGATCTTCTTTTGTATTCCCGGACTGAATCTAGTTTCAGGGTGGGCTGAAATCTACTAGATCGGTATGGAATCTGTGGAGATAAAGAGAACACAAGAGGAGCTGAATTGTATCCTTAAAATTCCATCCCCCACCCTCTTATATATAAGGGGGTGTGCGAAATTTCAGTATCCCAACCCTACTGGGTTTGGGCCTCGATCTCTTTTTCAATCTCCAGTCCATTAAAGTCATATTGGGCTACAACAGGGATCTAGAAGAATATTAAATTGGCCTACTAATTTATTTAATTTCACATATCCAATAAACTTAGGATATTATTAAATAAATTAAGTATTATTTTTATTCCACTAAAGAAATAATAATGACCTACCAATTTAATACATATTTCTGAATATGCTTTCTCCTTTAGTCCAGCCATTCCACGCGTTTAAGATATAATGCCCATTAATTAATTATGTAAGCTTCTGACAGCTATAATTAATTAATTAATATCTTATCCTTGAGTAGTACCACACAAGCTTTACTCATGCACCGAATAAATTCCACCTGCAGGGTTTCAGCATGAACTTGCATTTCCTCAAGGGGACACCATCAAACTGGCGCACCAGGACACGGTGCCCCTACATATTGCACGACCCATCATAAGTGTAAATGTCACAACCCAAGATATCGAGATTATTGATTCTTATGAAAGAATCTCACCCTTTGATAAATCAAAGCTGCAAACACTACACGTATATGTCCGCCAACACATAGGGGTTAAGAACCCGAACTCTGTGGATTCTTATTCTCTCATTTAAGGTCAGAATAGAGAATAGAATTCTAAGTAGATCCTCCTCAATATACTTGACCGTGTATTAGAATAATCAGTTAGTCAAGACAAACTAACTATCAGATTATTCTATGGTGTACCGATAGCAGGTTCAGTGTCATCTAAACCGTGAGCCTTTTAATACATTACAAGGAACCGATGATATGATCTAACCGTGTGTTTGCCCACACCATATCATCTACAATGTAAGTATAGTGAACATGCATGTAAATATAAAAATTTAAATGCAAACTGTGACTGCAATTGTATTCAGTCTATATTATCATAAAACCATTATTAATAATGTATACAAAAGACAGGTCTTGTAGTATACAAAACCAACAATCTCTCATTTATACTTGAAGATGTCTTTCAAATATAAAACAAACTGGCAAACTCTCCAACTCTAACTAAAATCTCAAACGGCAACCCCGGGTCTGCATCTCACTCCCATTTTCTCCACGTGACCGTAGAAGGTCTTAGCCGGAAGGCTCTTCGTGAATGGATCAGCTAAATTGTCCACCGATGCAATCTTGACCACTGCCACATCTCCTCTCTTAACGATTTCTCGTATAAGATGGTACTTTCTCTCTATGTGTTTACTTGTCTTATGGGCTCTGGGTTCCTTCGAATTTGCCACTGCACCCGAGTTATCACAATATACCGTGATACTCTTAGGCAAATCAGGAACCATGCTCAAGTCCAACAAGAAGCTCTTGAGCCAGACGGCCTCTTTTGCAGCCTCAGAGGCAGCTACATATTCGGCCTCCATGGTGGAATCCGCAATTCATTTCTGCTTTATGCTCCTCCATGCAATGGCTCCGCCTCCCAAGGTAAACACATAGCCTGAGGTAGATTTACTCTGATCTTTATCGGATTGAAAATCTGAGTCCGTGTAACCCAAAGACACTAGACTATCAGAACGGTATACCAGCATATAATCTCGAGTCCTTTTAAGGTACTTGAGTATATTTTTAACCGCAGTCCAGTGACCTTGTCCAGGGTTAGACTGATATATGCTTACCATGCCGACTGTATAGCATATATCAGGTCTAGTGCATAGCATAGCATACATAAGGCTTCCCACAGCCGAAGCATATGGAATGCCCTTCATCTCATCTATCTCAGCCTGTGTGTGGGGACACATATCCTTGGATAGATGAATTCCATGCCTAAAAGGTATAAAACCTTTCTTGGAATCCTGCATGTTAAACCTAGCTAGCACTGTGTCGATATATATCGCCTGGGATAAGCACAACATCCTTTTCTAGCGATCTCGAATTATCTTGATGCCAAGGACGTGTCCGGCTTCTCCTAGATCTTTCATATCGAACTGCTTGGACAACCACACCCTTATGTTAGATAATACTTTCTTATTATTTCCAATAAGTAAGATATCATCAACATACAGCACGAGGAAAGCCACCACGTTTCCGTCACTCTTCTTGTACACACAGCTCTCATCCGGACATTGCACGAATCCATATGACTGGATAACCTCGTCAAACCAGATGTTCCAAGACCTTGACGCCTGCTTAAGTCCATAAATGGATCTCTTAAGCTTGCACACTAAGTGCTCTTGGCCTTTAGCAATGAAACCCTCTGGTTGCTTCATGTGGATGTTTTCCTCAAGACTTCCATTCAGGAAAGCTGTCTTGACATCCATCTGCCGAATCTCATAATCCAAATGAGCGGCAATAGACAAGAGAATCCGGATTGACTTAAGCATGGCTACCAGCGAAAAGGTTTCCTCATAATCGATCCATTCTTTCTGAGTATACCCTTTCGCCACCAATCTTACCTTGAAGGTTTCAACCTTCCCGTCAGCTCCTCTCTTGCATTTGTAAACCCACTTACACCCAATGGGTTTTACCCCATCCTGTGGTTCTACAAGCTCCCAGACTTGATTGTGATCCATAGATTCAATCTCAGACTCCATTGCAATTTTCCAAGAGTCTGCATCTTTGTCTTGGATTGCTTCGTCGTAGGTCCTGAGATCCAATTCATTTAGTCCTTCAGGGAAATCCGAAGATTCACCCAAACCAATGAATCTGTCAGGTTGGCGTACAACCCTCATACTGCGATGAGGCAGTTCCTGTACTTCTGTGACACGTTGTGCAGTAATTTGTGGTTCCTCTTCTTGTACTGTTGGTGTCAGATTCGAATTTTCCCTTCGAAGTTCCTCGAGTACTATCTCACTTCTTGGCTTGTGATTTATTACATAGTCTTCCTCTAAGAATCGAGCATTGGTACTCACAATGATCTTCTGATCCTTAGGACTATAAAATAAACCACCTTTCGTTCCTTTGGGATATCCAACAAACAGTCTAACATCCGTACGTGGTGCCAGCTTATCAGCTTCCTTATCCAGCACATGTGCTGGACTACCCCAAATCCGAAAATGTCCAAGACTGGGCTTTCGTCCAGTCCAAAGTTCTGTGGGCGTAGATGAGACTGATTTTGATGGAACCACATTTAGAATATAGGCTTCCGTTTCTAGAGCATATCCCCAGAACGAAATAGGCAGATCTGAATAGCTCATCATCGATCTAACCATCTCTAACAATGTTCTGTTCCTTCTCTCCGCCACGATGTTCTGTTGTGGTGTTCCCGGTGCAGTCAACTGGGATGTAATCCCATTCTCTGCTAAGTAGTCCCTAAATTCATTCGAGAGGTACTCACCACCACGATCAGACCGTAGTGATTTGATACTTTTACCTGGCATTTTTCCATTTCCGCTCTGAATTCTTTGAAAGTTTCAAAGGATTCTGACTTGCGGCGTAACAGGTATATGTATCCATACCTTGAGTAATCATCAATGAACGTGATGAAATACTCGTACCTTCCTCGAGCCTGAACTGACATAGGGCCACATAAGTCAGAGTGAATCAAATCTAGTACCTCTTCTGATCTATTCCCTTTATCCTTAAAGGGTCGCTTGGTCATTTTACCTTCCAAACAGGATTCACACAAAGGGAACGATTCTAGGACCAATGAAGACAAGGGCCCATCGTTTACTAGTCTTTGTATCCGTTTAAGGTTAATATGGCCGAGCCTAAGATGCCAAAGATAGATTTGATTCATTTCCGAAGGTTCTTTTCGTTTGTTAGGGTTTATGACCGATGTATTCAGTAAATGCATTTGCGTAGTGTTTTGCATAGGATTAAGTAAATAAAGATGCCCATCCAATGTGCCAGAATAGATAAAACATTTATCACTAAAGATAACAACCTTGTTATCAAAAGAAACATAATATCCATCTATAAAAAGTTTAAAAACTGAAATCAAGTTTCGCGTAAAACCAGGCACATAAAGACAATCCTTTAAAACTAAAATCCTATCACTACTAAAAGATAAGGTTACGTCTCCCACTGCAACTGCCACCACTTTCGTAGCATTGCCCATGTAGACTGTAATATCTCCATCACTCAGCTGTCTTTTTACCAGTAACCCCTGTAAAGACATGCAAACATGATCAGTAGCTCCAGTATCTACTATCCATGACTGAGTAGAACAAGTAGCTAAACATGTTTCAACGACAAGAGATTGAGACGTACCCTTTTTCTTCTTCTTTTTAGGACAATCCGCCTTCCAGTGACCAGGTTGGCCGCACTTGAAACACTTTGTCTTTGACTTAAATTCCTCGGGAGGAATCTTAGTCTTAGACTTCTTCACCTTAGGCGCCCCCTCTGCAGCTTTCTTGGGTATGTTCTTCTTCTTCCTTTTAGTACCGAAAGAAGACGCCCTATTTTCAGCTAGGTGTGCCTCCGGATTTCCTTTTTGAAGTAACTCAGCTGCCTGAAGATCCATGAGCAGTTCAGTCAGGCTGACATCCCTTTTAATCATGTTAAAGTTCAGCCTGAACTGCTCAAACCTCGAGGACAGGCTATGAAGAACAATGTCGATTTGAGAATCGCCATCCAGCTCTCCACCCAAGGTCTCGATCTCAGCCAGATACCCCATCATCGTGAGAACGTGATCCCTAACAGGTGTGGAGTCAGACATTCTCGCATCCATTAGCTTCTTCATTGCCAAATGGCGTGCCGAGCGGTTCTGATGACCGAAGAGCTGCTTAAGATTGTGCATGATATCATAAGCGGTTTTCATAGGTTCATGCTGATGTTGCAACACATTCGACATAGATGCCAGAATGTAACAGCGCGCTGTCTCATTGGACCTAACCCACTTATCATATGCAACCTTTTGGGCTTCGTCAGAACCCTCATCTGGCTTCTGAGGACATACTTCTTCAAGTACGTATTTGTGTCCTTCCGCAGTGAGAACAAGATTAAGGTTTCGAATCCAGTCATTGTAATTTTCACCGATTAACTTGTTTTCTTTGAGAATAGTGGACAGGTTGGAGAGTGCCATGATGATATAGAATAACTGAAAAGTAAACATGCAGTACAGTCACAAACTTTAGGATACTCACATATAATCGTATACCTCAAAAAAATTATATGTAATCCACCGACATTTTAAAAATGTTTCTTATAAGCCACGTTAGTGTGAACGTTTATAAAATGTATCCTTAAACAGGTAAAACCACCTTTAATTTACCTCCAGTCAAATTTCCTTATGACAAGTAAATTAATAGTCGGAAAAAATCACGGTCATGTAATCTTCAAATTAATAAGCTACGTTAGTGTGGACGTTTATTAATAAATTACACCTAAGTGTGAACACCATCATCTTAGCACCAAGTCCACTATTTCGAACTCCCTGCTCCAGTTGGAGGAGTCAGTTTGTTCTAGTAGTGTTCTACAGCTATCTTGATAAAGAAGTTTAATTTCTAGAGATAACAGTGATAAAACACATCCGTTATGGAGGAAGACCTATTGTCAACTCGCATGTCTATCACATCTCAATTAAACCAGATTAATGGAGACCGTTTGAGATTTCTACATACTTTGGTATGAATCTCTCCCACTTAGTTATTTAAGATTGAGGTTACATTTTATCCCATTGTAAAACATGCAAACATCACATAAAATGATAAAACACCATTGCATGCTTCAAACAACATAGTAAACAATAATAATAAAAACCAACTATCATGGCTTGTTTTCAAATCTATCTAAATTAATATTAGGTAAATCAAGATATACATCAAATAACAACAAATCTAAATCCAATATACATAAATTTCGATCCACATCATTAAATAAATTTGGAAATTTAATTTTCATTAAAATTTCCTCCAAATTTAATTTAATAAAACCGAAAATTACATAAAATAATATATTTGGAAATTTTGACATTAATCAAAAAACTATTCCAAATAAATAACCTAAGTTTCGAAAATACCTAGAATAATAAATCTGGAAATTTTGATCCACTTCAAAAATTACCAAATTTAAAATTCTATTTTCAAACTTATCTAGATTAGAATTTTGTAACTTTTGATATACATCAAAAATCACCAAATCCAATTCTAATCACCAAAAATTTCGAACCCTATCCAAATTAAATCTGGAAATTTTGATGTTGATCAAAAATCCATCCAAATTTAATTCTAGGTATTCGAAATCTACTAGATCGGTATGGAATCTGTGGAGATAAAGAGAACACAAGAGGAGCTGAATTGTATCCTTAAAATTCCGTCCCCCACCCTCTTATATATAAGGGGGTGGGCGAAATTTCAGTATCCCAACCCTACTAGGTTTAGGCCTCTATCTCTTTTTCAATCTCCAGTCCATTAAAGTCATATTGGGCTACAACAGGGATCTAGAAGAATATTAAATTGGCCTACTAATTTATTTAATTTCACATATCCAATAAACTTAGGATATTATAAAATAAATTAAGTATTATTTTTATTCCACTAAAGAAATAATACTGACCTACCAATTTAATACATATTTCTTAAAATGCTTTCTCCTTTAGTCCAACCATTCCCCGCGTTTAAGATATAATGCCCATTAATTAATTATGTAAGCTTCTGACAGCTATAATTAATTAATATCTTATCCTTGAGTAGTACCACACAAGCTTTACTCATGCACCGAATAAATTCCACCTGCAGGGTTTCAGCATGAACTTGCATTTCCTCAAGGGGACACCATCAAACTGGCGCACCAGGACACGGTGCCCCTATATATTGCACGACCCATCATAAGTGTAAATGTCACAACCCAAGATATCGAGATTATTGATTCTTATGAAAGAATCTCACCCTTTGATAAATCAAAGCTGCAAACACTACACGTATATGTCCGCCAACACATAGGGGTTAAGAACCCGAACTCTGTGGATTCTTATTCTCTCATTTAAGGTCAGAATAGAGAATAGAATCCTAAGTAGATCCTTCTCAATATACTTGACCGTGTATTAGAATAATCAGTTAGTCAAGACAAACTAACTATCAGATTATTCTACGGCGTACCGATAGCAGGTTCAGTGCCATCTAAACCGTGAGCCTTTTAATACATTACAAGGAACCGATGATATGATCTAACCGTGTGTTTGCCCACACCATATCATCTAAAATGTAAGTATAGTGAACATGCATGTAAATATAACAATTTAAATGCAAACAGTGACTGCAATTGTATTCATTCTATATCATCATAAAACCATTATTAATAATATATACAAAAGATAGGTCTTCTAGTATACAAAACCAACACCGCACGGTCCGCGCACTAAGGATTCTTGGCGCACGGGCCGTGCACCATCTTCGCCGCCCGACACTCTTCACCGTTTTGCTTTGTACTCACTCATTTCTCATCCGATTGACCCGATTCAAGTTGCAGCGCGCTCCTCACTAGATCCTCTATCTTTGTAGGTAATTTTCAAGTTCAAATTCATCTCATAAAATATTTGACACTAAATCACTTCAAAAAGAGCGAAAACGTGACACTGCACAAAATATGGACAACTATGCACAACTTCTCAATATATACATGCAATGCACATAAACTACCATCAAACTAGACCTTAAACTAGTATGAATTCTATGAAAATCAAGAGTTTATCAACATGTTTAAATTTGATGATAAATTTATGGTGCTTAAAATTTCAGATTTAAATGTGTATGTATTTCGACTGTTTATTTGTTTAAACTTGGATGAATTTTTTATGTAGTTCAAAAATTCTAGTTTTGGAGAACACTGTATTTTTCGATTCATACCTAATTAGATTTGGAATGGTTTTTAATGTTATCAAAATTTTCAGATTTAATTAGTGTAGGTTTCGAAAATTTTAGATTCAAATTCGGATGCAATTTTTATTTTTATCGAAAATTTGAATTTGTGTTAATCTATGTAATTTTCGAAACATTGTAATATTTGATTTGGAATAGGTTTTTAATGTATCAAAATTTCCAGATTTAATAAGATAAGGTTTTGAAAATTGGAGTACCAAAATTTTTGAAATTTTTGTATTTAAATTCCCTAATTTTTCTAGTTATAATTTTCGATCTCAATACATTAATTTGGAGAGGTTTTTGATGAAAATAAAATTTTCAGATTTCTTTATTGAGAGGTTTCAAAAATTATGGTGTTGAGGATTAGATTTTGTATTTTTGATATTTATCTTAAAGTTACATAATTCTAATCTAGATATATTTGAAAATAGAATATTAGATTTGGAAGAATTTGAAGTGGATCAAATTTTCAAATTTAATATACTAGTAATTTTTGAAATCTATGAGTATTAAAATTGGATAAGGTAATTTTTGATATATATCAATAGTTATCTAATTCTAATCCAAAAAGATTTGAAAATAGAATTTAAATTTGAAAGGAATTTGAAGTGGATCAAATTTTCAGATTTTATTCTTGATATTTTTGAAAATCTTAGTAGATAAGAATTGGAAAAGTAATTTTTGGTGTATATCATAAATTACTTATGTCTAATCTAGATAAGGTTGAAAATAAGATTTAAATTTGGATGGAATTTGAAGTGAATCAAATTTTCCAAATTTTATCTTTGGAAATTTGGAACCCTATCCTAATATCTATATCAAGATTTCCAAATATTAATTAATTAGGGTGGTCGAAAATATCAAATAAATTTGGTGGATAATTTTAATTAATTTTCAGATTTATTTTGTCATATTTTTGAAAATTACAAGATTTTAAATTGGTGGATAATTATTTTAATTTCCAATTTTTATCTTTTGGATAATTTTGAATTTATTAATTTAATTAATTGTAATATTCGAAATTTATAATTCATGCATAGATATCATATGTTATTTTATGTGTATCATATATATATGATTGTTGGATTTGTAGACTGTGTTTGTTTGCAGGTTTACCAACTATCATGGCTCCATTTATTTATGTGATGTATGTTTATGTTGAATGGATGTTTGGACATATGCCGGTTTGGCTACGTGGTTTTTAATCCATGATAAAATCTATGGATTAGGTCTAGATTTGATTTTATGTTGTCGCAATGTAATAGAAATAAAATTGTCAGACCAAGTTTTTGAGTTGTAATTTTTATTCTAGATATATTAGATTTTTCCTTTTGGAATAGATAGTCTGTATTGAATAAAGATCGGAGATCAACTCAAAGAAGAAAAGTAGTACAACACCAAGAAGGAAGGTACACCGGTTCACATCCCGAAACCCTAATTGGAGCTAGGGTTTCGGCGAGGCGCGGTGAAAGGGGCGGCGACCATAGCCATATTCCGGAGCTGACTTTCTTGTTTTATCTCATCAATCAACATAAGATATAAGCCATGATAGTTGGAATATTACTGTTTCTTATTATGTTGTTGTGAAGCATGCAATGTATGTTTCTCATTTTATGTGATGTTTGCATGTTCTTAATGGGATAAAATGAAACCTCAAGCATAAATAACTAAGTGGGAGAGATTCATACCAAAGTATGTAGAAATCTCATACGGTCTCCATTAAATCTGATTTAATTGAGAAGTGATGGGCATGTGCATTGACATCGGTCTTCCTCCATATCGGATGTGTCATATCACAGATTTCTCTAGAAATTAAATCTCCTAAAAGGATAGCTGTAGAACACTATTAGAACTAACTAACTCCTCCATCTGGAGTAGTTAAATTCAAAATAATGATCTTGGTGTGAAGGTAATGATGTGCACACTTAGATGTAATTTATTGATAAATGTCCACACGATCGTGGCTTATCAGTTAGACGATTACATGACCGTGTTTGTTATCCGGCTATTAATTTGCTCGTTGTAGGGAAACTCAACTGGAGGCAAGTTAAAGGTTTAATAACCTATTTAAAAATGAATTCTATAAATGTCCACACTATCGTGGCTTATAGAAGACATTTTTAAAATGTCGGTGGAAAAGTATATAATTTTTATGAGGTTTTCGATTATATACTGTTTATCCTAAAGTTTGTAACTGTACTACATGTTTTTAATTTCAGTTATTTTATATCATCAATGGCACTCTCCAATATGTCCGCAATCCTCAAAGAAAATAAACTCGTCGGTGAAAACTACAATGATTGGATTCGTAACCTTAACCTCGTTCTAGTTGCTGAGGGACACAAGTTTGTACTTGAAGAGGTTTGTCCTCAGAAGCCAAATGAGGGTTCTGACGAAGCCTAAAAGGCTGCATATGATAAGTGGGTTAAGTCTGATGAGATAGCGCTCTGTTACATTCTGGCATCCATGTCGAATGTGTTGCAACATCAGCATCAGCCTATGAAAACCGCTTATGATATCATGTACAACCTTAGGCAGCTCTTCGGTCATCAGAACCATTCAGCACGCCATTTGGCAATGAAGAAGTTAATAGATGTGAGAATGGCTGACTCCACACTTGTTAGGGATCACGTTCTCATGATGATGGGGTATCTGGCTGAGATCGAGACCTTGGGTGGAGAGCTGGACGCCGATTCTCAAATCAACATTGTTCTTCATAGCTTTTCCTCAAAGTTTGAGCAGTTCAGACTGAACTTCAACATGATCAAAATGGACGTCAGCCTGACTGAACTGCTCATAGATCTTCAGGCGGCTGAATTGCTCTAAAAGAGCAACCCTCAGGCCCACATAGCTGAGAAAGGGACGTCTTCTTCTGGTGGAAAAAGGAAGAAGAGATACGCACCTAAAAAGGCTGAAGAAGCCAAAGGCGAAGATTCCTCCTGAGGAGTTAAAGTCGAAGACTAAGTGCTTCAAGTGCGGCCAACCAGGTCACTGGAAGGTGGTGTGCCCTAACAAGAAGAAGAAGAGAGGTACATCTCACACTCTAGTTGTAGAAACATGTTTAGCAACTTGTTCTACCCAGTTATGGGTAGTAGATACTGGAGCTACTGATCATGTTTGCGTGTCTTTGTAGGGGCTCCTGGTAAAAAGACAGCTGAGTGAGAATGAGATTGATGAGTGGTGTTTTTACATAACATTTTGAGGTTTAAATTAAGTGAATTGAATAGTTTTACATGTGTTTTAACCCAAATTGCGCTTTTAACCTCCCAACTTGGAAGTTTTATTTCTTATTTGAGTTGTACAGAAAATGGAGGATAAATAAAAGATATTTTGAGGGATTCAAGACCATGGGAAGATAGAGGATCGAATTGGGAGCACGCTGCAAGTTGAATCACCTCAATCGGACAAGAAACGAGAGAGAACGAAGCAAAACTGTGAGAGGTGTCAGAGCAGGGGCGGAGGCGCGACCCGAGCGCGACGCGAGCAGCTCACTCGCGCCAAACGGCGCGACCCGAGTGCTCACTCACGCCGTTTGGTGCGACCCGACCAGCTCAACGCGTGGCGCGACCCGTGCACAGTAGCGGCGCGAGTGGAGTATGGTTATTTTGGACTCCTTTTTGTTTATTGTTGTTTTGCATTACATGTAGTTGCATTACAATTTTGGTGAAATTTTAAATTTTCTAGTTTGCTTGCACGTTTACTTGCTTTCAATAACCGGTGGTTTTGATTTGGTTTTTGATCTTGTGGAGACTTGTGGTTGAAAATGGTTGAAGTGTGGATTGGGTTGTTATGTTGCTTATGATGAGATGATTTTATTTGGAAAAATGACATGAAAGCATGTTATGATTTGTTGATATTGGCCTTAATAAATTTTTAAATGTATTGCCTCTTGATCTTGTTTTAGCCCACGTGAGATTTTGAGCCAAAGATTGCTTTATTTTTACAATCTTTTCCTTGCTTGTGTGGTATCATGCATACTTGAATTGTCTCTAGAACTTGCATTATGTCTAACTCGAGATTGTAATAGTGTGCTTGATGACTCGAAAAGGATTTAAGGCCATCTTTTGTCTAGCCTACTCTATCCAAATCTTACCATTTCCACACTATAATCCCTTGTTAGCCCATTTGAGCCACGAGACCGCATTTATTATTTTGCCTTGGGTTGGGAATGAGTAGTGATGAATATTGATGCTTGTGTGAAGTTTGGAGTGCTTGAAATGAAAAGTGTATTTTAGAGTATTTGGAGATGAAAATACCAAATGACCCTTCTTAGCTCTAACGAGAAATTTTTTTTTTGAAATGAACACCTTGAAAGAAAAAAAGAGAGAGAAAAGTTGAAAAAAAAGAAAAGAAAAAGAAAACAAAATGATGTGTTCATATTTTTATCATTGAAATAAAAGAGCAAGAAATAGAAGTAATATTGTTTATCATGACAGAATTTCTAGACTTTGAGATTTTGTGAAAGCTTGGAAGGTGGAAGAGTGTTTGTGTAGTTCTACTTGGTTAGTATGGAAATTTGGATTATTGAGGATTAATTCTTAATTGAGTCACTTAGCCAAACAATTCCCACCTTACCAAAAAGCCTTCATTACAACCTTGAAAAAACCCTTAATGATTCTTGTTTGAAAGCACACATAAGTGGTGGAGAGAATAGACACATTACAAGCCTATGGTAGACTTCTCGTATGACTTGATTTTGAGTGTATACACTTATAGCCTAAACACTTGAGTGTTGAGTGATCTTATATCATAGAGAGGTTACAAGTTCATTTGGCCATGCATTGTATAATTTATCAAGGCTTGTTGATCTTTGAATATCATGCTTGAATGTACAAAATGTGTTTTGAATCTGTGAAGCAATTTCCAGCATTTTATCCGTATTTAATCATTTAAACCTTATTCTCTTTTCTTCATTGTTTGGGGACAAACAATCTTTTAAGTTTGGGGGAGTTGATGAGTGGTGTTTTGACATAACATTTTGAGGTTTAAATGAAGTGAATTGAATAGTTTTACATGTGTTTTAACCCAAATTGCGCTTTTAACCTCCCAACTTGGAAGTTTTATTTCTTATTTGAGTTGTACAGAAAATGGAGGATAAATAAAAGATATTTTGAGGGATTCAAGACCATGGGAAGATAGAGGATCGAATTGGGAGCACGTTGCAAGTTGAATCACCTCAATTGGACAAGAAACGAGAGAGAACGAAGCAAAACCGTGAGAGGTGTCGGAGCAGGGGCGGAGGCGCGACCCGAGCGCGACGCGAGCAGCTCACTCACGCCAAACGGCACGACCCGAGTGCTCACTCGCACCGTTTGGCGCGACCCGACCAGCTCAACGCGCGGTGCGACCCGTGCACAGTAGCGGTGCGAGTGGACGTCCATACAGAGGCCCTAAAAGTTAGTTACGGGGCGTGACCCGCGCTAGAAGAAGGAGGTGCGACCTCCGTGGTCGCGCCCCGTGCACTAAATTCCTGATTTTTTCATCTTTTTTCCCCATTTTTGATTTTCTTTTAATTCTTTTATTCCTCCACTATATAAACCAACCCCAATTCAAAATTAGGGCATTCCATTCCACCCTTAGCCACTTTTAGAGAGAGAAACACTTGGAGAAGAAGAGAGAAGAAGGGGAATTGAAGATTGGGCAAGAAGAACAAAGTTGAAGTAAGATTTGAAGGCCAAAACATCCATCCGGGTACTTTTGTTCTTTGATTTTGTTAAAATCATGTTCCTTCTTGTAGAGATTTTGGTTACTCATATAATTATGAGAAGCTAAATCTTTGATACTCTTGGGTGTTGGTTTTATTTGAATTATGAGATATAAATGATATTTATTTTGGATGCTTAATGGTTCTTGATTATGCTTTGGATTCTTGTTATGTATGGGTGTTATGTATTGTTGATTGGTGAGAACTAATTGATAATTAATTAGCATGATTATGTATGTTGATTCAAAATTCGAGAGATGAGCTTCAACACAGGATCCTAGAATTCAAAGAGCAATTATCAACAAAATCGAGAGGTTTGAGATAGTTGTTGAGGCATAGATCCTTGGTGCTCTTGGTAAGCACACTTAGGTATTAATTGAAGACAATAATCCTATGCATGTGCCCCATATTCTATATGCTTCGAGAGGAGATATAGAATAAATTTGAGATCGCCTAGGTAATCTTGAATTGGAAATTAAGCATCCATTATAATTAGATTTTGTGTTAATTAATCCAATAAAACCAACCCCGAGAGTGTTCCTTTCCTTAATTGCCCAATTTATTTGTTAATTGTAATTATTTACTTTGCTTTATTGTTAAGTTAGTTTTAAATCAAGCATTTATCCATTTCATCGTCTAGATAACAAATAGGAGCCGATGTCATAGTACGTGCTTATTTAATTTCCTTTTTCCCTGTGGATTCGACCTCGTTTCACCCTGTGCTACATTTACTTTTTCACGTGCAAGTTGATTCGAGTTTTAAAACTAAAATTTCACACATCAGAGATCACCGTCTACATGGACAATGCTACGAGAGTAGTGGCTATTGCAGTGAGAGATGTTGTTTTACCTTTCAGTAGTGATAGAACTTTGGTTTTGAAAGATTGTCTTTATGTGTCTGGTTTTAGACGAAACTTGATTTCAGTTTCTAAATTGATTATGGATGGATATTCTGTTTCTTTTGATAACAAAGTAGTTATCTTCAGTGGTAAACATTTTATATGTTCTGGTACATTGGTTGGACACCTATACTTTCTTAAACCAATTAAAAACACTACACAAAGACAACTGTTGAATACATCGATCATAAACCCTAACAAGAGAAAAGAATCTTCAGACCTGAATCAAACCTATCTTTGGCATCTAAAGCTAGGTCATATCAACTTTAAAAGGATACAAAGGCTTATAAACGATGGACCATTATCATCTTTGGTACTGGAATTGTTTTCTTTGTGTGAATCCTGTTTGGAAGGTAAGATGACCAAGCGTCCTTTCCAGTCAAAAGGAAATAGATCCGAAGGCCTATTAGATTTGATTCACTCTGACCTGTGCAACCCTATGTCAGTTCAAGCTCGAGGAGGGTTTGAGTATTTCATCACTCTCATTGATGATTACTCTAGATATGGATATATCTATATGTTGCATCGCAAGTCTGAATGCTTTGAGAAATTCAAAGAGTTTAAGGTGGAAGCGGAGAAATAAACAGGCAGAAGTATCAAGTCACTGTGTTCTGATCGTGGTGGCGAGTGCCTCTCAAGTGAATTTAGGGATTACAAGGCAGAGAATGGGATTAACTCCCAGTTAATTGCGCCTGGAATGCCACAACAGAATGGCGTGGCGGAAAGAAAGAATAGAACTCTGTTAGAGATTGTCAGATCAATGATGAGTTATTCTGAGTTACCTATTTCATTCTGGGGATATGTCCTGGAAACGACAGCCTATATTCTTAATTTGGTTCCATCAAAATCAGTTCCTTTGACTCCCACAGAACTATGGACTGGACGAAAGCCCAGTTTGAACCATATTCGGATTTAGGGTAGCCCAACACACGTGTTGGATAAAGAAGCTGATAAGCTAGCTCCTCGTACTGATGTAAGGCTGTTCGTTGGATATCCTAGGAGAACAAAGGGTGGTTTGTTTTATAGTCCTAAGGATTAGAAGATCATTGTCAGTACCAATGCTCAATTCTTAGAAGAAGACTATGTTATAAACCACAAACTACGACTATTGTTTATCCTATAGTCCTGAGTTGTTTCACAGTCTTAGGTTTAGGCCAATTTAGCATGCTTTCAATCTTGCTAGGATCTATAGCCACTTCTTCTTGACTAATAATATACCCCAGGTATTCTATGCTAGTTTGTCCAAGCTGGCATTTTGACCTTTTGGCAAACAAGCTATGCTCCTTAAGCAAGGAGAATACCATCTTGAGATGATGTAGATGTTCCTCCCAACTTTTGCTGTAGATTAGAATGTCATCAAAGAAGACTAGAACAAACTTCCTCAAGCAATCACCAAATACCTTGTTCATGAGGGACTGAAAGATAGCTGGTGCATTGCAAAGCCTAAAGGGCATAACTAGGAATTCAAAGTGACCATGGTGGGTGTTGAATGCTGTCATATACCTATGCTCTGATTGCATAAGAATTTGGAAATACCCAGATCTCAGATCCACCTTAGAAAAGAAACAGGAGCCATGTAGTTCATCTAGGATCTCATCAATTACATGGATAGGGTACTCATGTTTAATAGTTAGAGCATTCAAGTACCTATAGTCTACACACATTCTCCAGGTCCCATCCTTCTTCTTAACTAGAAGCACTGGAGAAGCAAATGGGCTTCTGTTGTGTTGTATAACTCCAGTAGTTAGTAGATCCTTGATTATTTTCTCTATTTCATCCTTATGCTTGTAGGAAGATCTATAGGGAAACTGATGCCTTGGTTCACTGCTAGGTTTGAGATGGATTTGATGCTCGACTCCCCTGGTGGAAGGAAGGCCCTGGGGTTCTTGGAAGATCATGTCAAACTCCTGCAAGAGCTTCTACAGTTTGGGATTCTCAGATTGGGTAAGAGTTTGGTTTGTCACCAAGTATATTTCTTCTATTTCATGAGTAGCTTGGGAATGCATCATCTTATATAGGGTGTGGTGTGAGATCATCTAGCATTCTGGCTGGGATTTGTTGGCTAATAGCTTGACTTTTCTCCCCTTGCAGTGAATGGCTACAGTCATTTTTTCATAGTCTAGCTCAATGGGTGAGCAAGCCTTGAGCCAGTCTCCCCCCAAGATGATATCACAGCCCTCAAGTTGCAGCAGTCTGAGGGAGTGCTGGAGAGTTTGCCCTTGCAGTTCCCACTCAAAGCTTCATGCTTGAGCAGAGCTGGTAAGCCTCTGACCATTTACCACTTTAATATACAGGGGGGTTGCTTCCTCAATCTCACAACCCAACTTGTGAGTAGTAGAGTTTTTAATAAATCTTAGTGTGCTCTCTGTGTCCACTAGTATGTGTAGTTGGTGCCCCTGACAAGAGCCAGTAAACCTGAGGGTAGTAATACTAGTGTCTCCCTTAAGAGCATTGAGGGAGACTGATATCTCCTCAGCTGGGGTATCTGAGTCAGTAATAGCTCCTATAGGTTCCATAGAACTTAGATAACTAAGTTCTTCCTCCTCCTCCTCCTCAGTTATTATCATATAATTAATCCTACTTTTACATATGTGGCCTGGGGTGTATTTCTCATCACAATTGTAGCATAGGCCTTGTGCTCTTCTCTCAGACATTTGAGCTGAAGTGAGAAATTTGACTGGGGTTTTGGGATTTTAGGCTGGAGTGGCAGTAGGTGGTTGGGATTGAAGAGGAGTTGTGAAGAAAGTAGTAGACGCCATTCTAGAGATTTTAGGGTAGAAAGAGTTGTAATCTTATTTCATAATCAAGAGATTTGTTTACAACCTCTTTAATAGAGGAAAACATATTATCTGTAAAAGGAAATAAATCAACATATTATTGAATAAATCTAGATCCTAATTTACTAGCTTGACTAATTCTTCTTTCCTTTCCAACACTCCCCCTCAAGTTAAGTAGTGAAATCTCCGATACTTAACTTGCGAAGGACTTCAGCAAAACACTTGGAATTTACAGCCTTAGTCAGGATATCCGCCAACTGATCTTCAGATCGAACATATGGTAACTCAATAATACCACGTTCGATTTTTTCCTTGATGAAATGTCGATCTACTTTGACGTGCTTTGTTCTATCATGTTGAACTGGATTCTCTGAGATGCTAATTGCGGCCTTATTGTCACAGAACAACTGACACTTTTGTGATGGTGAGAAACTAATCTCGGTCAGTAATTTCCTTAACCATAGGATTTATGTGATTTCACTTTTAATTCCTCTGAACTCAGCTTCAGCACTTGATAGAAACACTACTTTTTGTTTCTTACTCCTCCACGTAACTAGATTTCCCACAAGAAAGGTAAAATATCCACCTGTGGATCGTCTATCCATAAGATTCCCAGCCCAATCTGCATCAGTATATCCATGTATGTCCAGACGTCCAGTCTTCTCAAGTAATACTCCATATCCAACAGTTCCTTTGAGATACCGAACGATTCTTAAGGCGGTTTCCATATGTTTCAGTTGAGGTTGGTGCATGAACTGACTAACAACACCAACTGCATAGGCAATGTCAGGCCGGGTATGAGATAAATAGATCAGTTTGCCAGCCAGACATTGGTATCTCCCCCTATCTGCTGATGCCGCTCCCTCACAAATCTGTAGCCCATGGTTGACCACAATGGGTGTGTCAGCCGACTTACAATCTAGCAAGCCTGTCTCCGCTAGCAGGTCTAGAACATATTTCTTCTGGCGCATGAATATGCCTTTTTCTGATCTCAACACCTCAATGCCAAGGAAATATTTGAGATTCCCAAGATCTTTCATTTCGAATTCGTGAAACAAGTTTTTCCTTAGACCCATGATTTCTTCAGTGTCATCACCGGTGATAATCATATCATCTACATAGATGATTAAACATGTTATCCGGTTATTTCTCTTCTTCAAGAAAAGTGTATGGTCAAAATTACTTTGTTTGTACCTATATTTCACCATGGCATCGGTGAATCTTCCGAACCACGCTCGAGGTGATTGTTTTAAACCATACAATGTTTTTCTCAACCGACACCCTTCACCCCTTTTAAACTCTCCTGAGAGACCTGGAGGTGCCTGCATGTATACTTCTTTTTGTAATTCCCCGTGAAGAAAGGCATTGGTAACATCGAATTGATGAAGAGGCCAATCCTTGTTTGCTGCAATTGACAACAGCACCCTAATAGTATTCATCTTTGCAACAGGAGAGAATGTCTCAGAGTAGTCAATCCCATACGTCTGAGTATAGCCTTTCGCGACAAGCCGGGCTTTGTATATGTCAATCGTACCATTGGGTTGCCGTTTGATAGTAAAGACCCATCTACACCCAACAGGTTTCTTGTCTTTTGGTAACGTACACTTCTCCCAAGTGTTGTTTCTGGCCAATGCATCTAGTTCCTTTTTCATAGCCTCTTTCCAACATTCATGCTTCATAGCTTCTTCAGTAGAGAACGGGATGTCTTCTTCTCTAACTATTGCAGCCTCAAAAGCTTGAGCCATTTCAGTCAGATGCCTTGTGGCATAATTTCCTACATAATATCGTGATTTCCTTCCAGTATGTTCAGGGAAATATCTCTTGGGAGGAATTCCTCTAGTGCTTCTTGGAGGTAGAACATACCTTCCTACCTCCGTACTGACTTCCATTCTTCCACTGTCAGCATTAGTGTCACCACCTGTCTCTTCACTGATTTCTTTCCTGTTATTTTCATTAGTTTCCAACGAAGAATCTGAATTACTAACATCAACAATATCGGAATCTCGTACCTCAGATATCAGAAGAGGAGAAGATTCAGAAGCATGGATACCAAAATCAGCGGATTGCAAAGTGTCTGAAGGAGATATCTCAGCGGTACTGTTAACTTCATCTGTTGGACTCGGTCCCGAATTAGACTCGGCATTAGGCATTGGTGTTGTTAACCAACTTATGGAGTCGCTAGGCTCTACACTCTCCCCCTGACTCCTAAGATGGTGGAAAAAATACTCTCCCTCTAGGAAATCACAGTTTATGGTAGTGAACATGCGACGAGACTTGGGATTGTAGCAACGGTATCCCTTTTGATAAATACCGTAGCCAACAAAGACATATTTGACAGCACACGGAGAGAATTTATCCCGAGTATGTTTGGGAAGATGTACGAAAATGGAACAGCCAAAAACTTTGGGTGGTAGAGTAATGGCAACAGGGATTTGGGCTTGCTTGGACAAGGCTTGAAGAGGCGTTTGAAATTGTAAGGCTTTCGTAGGAAGGAGATTTAACAGGTACACGGAAGTAGCAAGGACTTCTGGCCAGAAACCAGATGGGGTTTGGGATTCAAGTAACATAGCTCGGGCCATTTCTAGAAGAATTTGGTTTTTTTCTTTCGGCAACACCATTTTGTTCAGAAGTGTGTGGACATGTGGTTTGATGGACAATACCATGTGTAGTAAAGAAGTGAGACATCCTAGAATTCACATACTCTCCCCCATTGTCAGAGCGGAGTATTTGAATGGTTTTTTTGAATTGAGTGTTAACAAGGGAAAAGAAATGTGAAAATTTGTCAAAGACTTCAGACTTATATTTTAAAAAATAAATCCAAGTCATGCAGGAACAATCATCAATAAATAATAAAAAATATTGATACCCGGGACCCCCAACAACAGGGGCAGGGCCCCAAATATCAGAATGAACCAAAGAAAAAATAGAACCAACACGAGTATTATTAGGCTTAAAAGATTGTCTATGACTCTTAGCCAAAAAACATGTATCACAGTGCATGTCCCGAGAAAAAGTCAAACTAGGAAACAAAAGTTTTAAATAACTAGTAGAAGGATGCCCTAAACGACGATGCCATAGCCAAGCCTCTCGGTTTTCTGGTCCGTGAGTCAGCATCACAGCACCTTTTTTAGATATATCATCCACATAGTACAAGCCACCTCTTTCAGTGCCATCCCAATAATCGTTCCCGTTCTGATATCCTGTAACAGACAAAAATGAGGCTGCATCAGTAAAGTACAATTTAACTCCTTTGTGACATGGCTAATTGACAACAATTTATGGGACAGAGTTGGAACAAATAAGCAGTTTGATAATTGAAGTGTAGATGACAGATTAATGGTGCCGGCGCCTTGAACTAGGGCAAGTTCCCTATTTGCAGTTTGCATATGAGATTTCAATGGTTCTGTCATTTTTATGATGTCGGAGGCATCAAATGTCATTGTGTCCGTTGCCCCACAGTCAAAAATCCACTGTTGAGTTTTTCCAGAATTATGGCCGTGTATTATACAAGCATTAGACCCACCCTCTATTAATTTTGATAAAGTGTGGGGACTACCTTGCAAACTTTCCCTTTTAATCTCTTTATTACCTTCTGGACCAAGATCAACCCTAGCCGCCTCCACATTATTCACCTCTGCAACCCCATACCGTCCCGCCATCTCCGTCGTACCGGTGTTGCCCGCTCTGGTGAAGGTAGCCTTGTTGACAGTGGCTGCGATAGTAACCGCTCATCCACGATGTCGGTTTGGTTGGGTTTACTTCTGGGGTTGCTTTGTTCTCTTCGACTCATCCCACCATTCTGGAAATCCGATCAGGTGAAAGCACGATTCCTTCGTGTGTCTCTTGGCCCGCAATGTTCACAGATCAATTTACTCTTGTCATCTTCTGATTGTCGAGGTTTGCCCTTGTATCGTGGTTGTCCCTTGACTGGTCGATCTCTTGCCGCGAGCCCCAACCTGATACTTGATGATGTGCCCCTTTCCTCGGTGGTTACCGGTCGAAGAATTCGATCCCTGGTAGCCTCCCGTCGTACCATTGCGTACGCGATTTCCACTGAGGGTAAGGGTTCCTTTTTGAGGATTTCTTTCTTGACAGGTTTGTATCCCTCTTCTAAGGCTATAAGAAATTGATACACTCTCTGATTTTGTATAATTCGATTGTATGTATCAATGTCTCTGGTGCATATCATAGGATTTGGTTCCTTGCTGTCTATGGACATCCATACTTCCTGTAATTGTGCCCAAAGTTCTTCTAATGGTTTGCCATCTTGTTTCATGGAGTTTGTCTTCCTGTGCAAATCGAATACTTGGAGTGCATCTGTCTCACTCCCACAAGTAAGTGCGAGACTATCCTACACAGCTTTAGAAGTGGAGTGTTTGGATACTGAGTTGATCAGGTTGGGCATGATGTTCTGAATGAGCCAGGTGAACACACATTGGTCTTCTTGTTCCCACTTGGTGTATGATGAATCGGTTGAGGATGGAGCAGCAGGGTTCCCGGTGATATACGAAGATTTACCCCTACCTCCAATTGCCTTTTTTATCAGAACCGACCACAGGGGATAATTATCCCCATTTAACTTGAATCCAATATTCAGAGACTCGGTACTTGGTGTTTGGGGTAAACTGAGGCTATGTCGAAGTATTGATGCCAGTTGAAGGGTTAATTCATCTAGGATGTTTCTGTTGTTTTGGTTTTTTGCAGATTCACTTGATTCTGACATTTGGTTTTGTTGTTGGTTTTGTTACAGATCACACGATCTTTGGCTATTTGGTTTGAGAAAGGGCTTATAGACGATGATGAAGAGCCTTCTGAGTCTTGATCTCAGTAGCCTGCTTTGATACCATGAAGAAAGTAGTAGACGCCATTCTAGAGATTTTAGGGTAGAAAAGAGTTGTAATTTTATTTCATAATCAAGAGATTTGTTTACAGCCTCTTTAATAGAGGAAAACATATTATCTGTAAAAGGAAATAAATCAACATATTATTGAATAAATCTAGATCCTAATTTACTAGCTTGACTAATTCTTCTTTCCTTTCCAACAAGTTGTTTGGGTAGAAGCTTTAGTGTGAGGTGTAGACCATCCAAAATTGTAAGGCCTGGAGCTCCCTTTAATCTTCTTAGTCAGAGCCTCAATAGTGGTCAATTGGTGCGTGCCCATTTCAATGGCTTGCTCCAATGTAGAAGGGTTGAACATTCTGACTGCAGACTTAAGCTCTTCACTCAAACCACTTAAGAAACTTGTAATGAATTAAGTTTCAGAATAAGTCATGCTATCAAAGAGCCTCATACATTCCCCGAGCTCCTCAAATTTTTCTACATAATCAGTATAGCTTCATGTGTGTCTAAGCTTGTTGAACTTTGCTACAATGTTATCTTCCTTTAGATCCTCAAACCTAGCAGAAATGAGGTCCAGAAATTGAGGCCAAGTGAGGTCAGCATCTTAGAGCTGTTAAACTGGAACCAGACAGCTGCTTTCCCTTCCAGATTCATAGAGGCTAATGCAATTTTTTGATCATCTGGAATGTTAGGCACCATTTTAAAATACCCCTTGCATTTCAAGACCCATACCCTAGGATAAGATCCATCAAACTTGGGGAATTCAACCTTGGGGAGTGGGGTGTAAATAGATCCTTCTTGATGGTTAACCAATTGTCTATCCCTGACTGAGTAACTGGTCCTAGTATGAGAATTCCCCTCAATGAGGCTTTGGGGAGGACTACCCAAAATGGAATCACCATCAACTTTATCCTTACCCCTATCATCTTTTCGTAGTTGAATGTTCATAGATGCTAAGAGGCCAGAGAGGTGTTCTAACTTACCCAGCATCCCTTCTTGCATATTAGCCATAGAAGTCATTTGTGCTTTGAATTTCTCTTCAGCTGCGTCCCTTTTTAGGCTTTCTGTTTCTCTTCTTACCATCTCCTCCTGCCATAGATGATCTAACCGCCTTTGTCCTTCTTGCAGGTCCTTCATTCTGGTATTTTCTGCCATGTCCGAGGAGAGCTGGCTCTGAATACCAGTTGTTATGGCTTCAGAAATGTCGCGATAGTTTTTGGTCTTTTTTCTACCAATTGTGGATTCTAAGTGACAACCTGTGTATTTTTGTATAATGAACTGATGTATTTGTAAAGATTGAATCAAGAAAAGAATAGAGAGAGAGAGAGAGAACGAAGAGGAAGATTAGAAGAAAATATATGGGAGAAGATAGTTGATATTTTCCTTACTTTTTTGCATGAGATCACGTAGTACAATTTATACTCTCCCAAAGGTGACACTAACCCTAGAATAAAGCAACTGGGCCTCACTAATTAAAGTATTGGGCCACTTAATAGAAAACATAAAAATAAAATAAAGATCAAGCCCACAACTTGAGATCCAGCTTGCCCAACCCGGATTGAATTGATCCCCTCGATTTAGGGGAGTCGATTTTAGGGCAAAACCCTAAAAATACAATCTTTCTCTTCCTTTGCCGTTTCAGCCTCAACCTTGCCTCCGGTGACCCTTTCTCCGACCAATCCTTTCCATTATCCGACCTTCTCATGTTCCCCTTCAATCTGTCTAACTCTGCACACAACAAATATATACAACGCATCAATTCGCCTAATAAGAAGATGAAATCAACTAAATTGATTTAATTATAATTTACCTTAATTAGTTGCACTATTTTGTAATTATCGTATATTTATAGGTTACTACGTGTTTAATTTTATATATTTATTTATTGAGCGAATCATGAAGATTAACGCAATCTATATGTTTTAAGGATTAACACAATTAATAAGAAGAAAAAGGAATTAACACAAATTTTCTTCTCAAAAATAAATAAATCCACGCAATTTTTGACTTTATAATTTGTTATAGTCTAAAAGCCTAAAAATTATTTTTGAAGTCAAAAATTTTCACACCAAATAATCATCCCCTCTCCAAAAAAAAAAAAAATTATAGTGAAATTGGTTCCAATTTTATTTCGGTTAGTTGAAATGAGTTTTTTAAAATCTAAATAATACTCCCTCCGTTTCGAAATGTTTATTGTTTTAGGTTTTTTTTTTTTTTTTCAAAATATTTGTTGTTTTTTATAATTTGACATCCTCTCTCTCAATTTTAACCCTCTCAAATCCTACAAGATTTCTTGATTCTAACAAAATGGAGAGAGAAAATGTTGTTATTTTTTAGGAAAATATAGATGAATTAGATTTTATGGCATATATAAGGGATGTGTATATTTGTCCACAAAATTAATTGTTAATTCTAAATTAAAAAAAAAAAAAAAAACTAAAACAACAAATATTTCGAAACGGAGGGAGTATGTAATAACAACTCTGCATTCCGAAATAGAAAAAATTGATTTTTCCTTCGAAAATAGAGTAATATTTAACATTCAATCAATCAATATAATATATAGATATTAGCAATTGATTTTATCACGCAATCATATATAGTTTGGAAACACTATCCGTGAATTGTTTTAATTCACATATATATTAAAAATTAAATGTACAATTAATTTAATTATGATAATAGTAATATACCTTAGAAGATTTAATCCGTGCAATTGAAATATCTCCATCGATCTAAAATTGGAATTGAATTATGATTTGTTTTCTAATGAATGATGGATTTCACATAAACTCTATATATAGTCACGTCTATGATGCATATCGAGGGCTGTAAATGAACAGAGTCGCTCGTGAGCTATTCATAATTCGGCTCGAAAAAAGCTCGCTCAAAATTTGTTTATTTTCTAAACGAGTCGAGCTCGAGCCTCGAATTGAGATCGATAAAATTATCGAGCTGAGCTCGAACAGAGTGGTATTCGGCTCGGCTAGCTCGCAAACATGTTTGAGTTCGAGCTTAATCGAACATGTTCATGACTATTATAAATATTTCAAACGGGTAAATAAAATAAGCTATTATTTTCAAGTTTGAGCTCGAATATGTAAATTAAACGAGCTTTGTTTCGAGCATTCGAGCTCAGACTCGTTTAGTAAATTTTCGAGCATTTCACGAGTCGAGCTCGAACCGAGTTCGAACATGATAAATATTTATCGAGCCGAACTTGAACAAGAGCAAAAAACTCGATTCGAGCTCGAGCCGAGCCCGAACTTAAATATTCCTTAACGAGTCGAGCTCGAGCATCAGAGTGTTCGGCTCGATTCGGTTCGTTTACAACCCTATGCATATATATCCAACATCTAACAATTAATTAAAAC
The DNA here is from genome assembly GCA_026008535.1 of Perilla frutescens. Lineage (NCBI taxonomy): Eukaryota > Viridiplantae > Streptophyta > Magnoliopsida > Lamiales > Lamiaceae > Perilla > Perilla frutescens. The sequence goes on along the minus strand of BRKX01000004.1, from coordinate 58,685,714 downwards.
AAAACATTGTGAATTAATTTTTATTGTTTTATTTCACTATTAAAGTTCTATCGAGATTTAAATATCGTGTTTCATTTATACATGATTCATACTTCCTACACCATATTTAATTTCAATTTTTATCTTTTTTATTTATTTTTTCAAATTATTCGCATTAGTTTATCGTGCTTTTGCTGGCTTTAGAAATACAATAAAGAGAATATAACTTCAATTTCAGCTTCGTCAAATGAATCAACCCAGGTGCAATAAACTATGTTATTTTCTACTTATGAAATTACCCACATCTGGAAAAAAATGTAAAATGATATTTGGTTCGATTTCGCGTAATTGATTTTATATTATACACATACATTGTTATTTAATGCAATTGTTTTGTTATTATATTTATAATATGCGCTCTGAAGTTGGAGTGGATATCAGAGATACATTCTTTTGTTGTGATAAGTGTAATATTATCTCTTGCGTGTTTTAAATTTATAAAAATCTTCTGACACTTTGATTTTAATTTTAGTCTCACTAAACTAAAGACATCTCTCATGATTGACTTATATGGAACGGTGTATAACACTTTCTAGCCATGCCAAGAGTTTCTCAAAAGTAAAACTGTTTTGCATTGTTAGTAGTGAATTGGTTTTGGTTTCTTTAGTCTTATGGTTTGTCTTATATATTGACCCATATTCTTTAAGCTTGAATATTCAAAACAATTATTTAGAAGCAACATCTAACAATTATTTAGCAATCCATTGAAGATTAACCAAAATCAAGAGATTAGTGATGATCAACTCAATGTCAAGACCGTTACCACATCAATTCAAGACCATAATTGCACAGAAGAAGAAAAAATCAGTTATATATCTACAAAAAAGAATACAACTTTTTTTTTAATAAAGGCAACAGGAAAAGAAAAAAGAGAAAGAAAAAGGCCCCCTCTCTCTCTCTCTCTCTCTGACAAACTCTAGCCCATCAATATTTGCTGACTAAAAGACTCAAAAGCGTTGCAATATCATATGAAAGCTCTAAACAAAAAAGAGTTTGATCAAATAGCTGCAAAAGCTTTGAGTGCTAAGAAAGAATTGGAAGACACACAAAGGATCTCAAATATCGACCCATTTAATCAAGCTCTTCAGGACTCCATCAGGGATTTGAAGGAACGAGATTTATTTTTTGCTGAGGTAGAAAGGCAGTTCTATAGCTAGAGAGCAAAGTCTAAGCACCATATTGAGAGTGACAGAAACTCTAAATATTTCCACCCATTGTTTAAGAGGAATAAGAACAGGAACAACATCTCTCTACTTGTTAGAGAGGATGGCACCCACGTAGTAGATCCAGATCAGATCTGCCAAGATTTTGTTGAATATTACTCGAACTTATTTGGTGTACGAGTTGCATTTCTTCTGCCAGTCAATGCTATTCTTGATCTGGGTTTGAAGCTTGATGAGGACCAGAGAAACACCCTTGAGGCAGATATCACTGTTAGTTTTGTATACTGGAAAGACATGTCTTTGTATACTTTTCTGATAATATGATGATATGGATTGAAAGTTATTGCAGTCACTGTTTGCATTTAGATTATTTTATATAATTGTTTTATGCAATGTTCAATATACTTACATTGTAGATGATATTGTGTGGGGAGACACATGGTAAGATCATATCATTAGAACCTTGTATTGTATTAAAAAGCTCACGGCTTAGATGGTCCTGAATAATCTGATAAGTTAGTTTATCTTGACTAACTGATTATTCTAGTACACTTGTTAGTGTATTGAGGAGGATCACGATAGGATACTATTCTCTACTCTGACCCTGATAGTAAGAAAATAAAGATCCACAGAGTTCGGGTTCTGAACTCATGTTTGTTGGCGAGCATATGTGTACATTACTTATTGCTTTGACTTATCAATGGTTGAGATCCTTTCGTGGATCAATAAACTCGATATTTTGGGTAATAATAATATATACATGATATGTTGTGCAATATGGATGAGCACCGTGTCCTGGTGCGCCAGGTTGATGATGTTCTCTTGAGGAAACACAAGTTCATGTTGAAACTCTGCAGGTGGAATTTATTCCGTAAATGATAAAGCTTGCGTGGTACTACTCAAGGCTTTAGATATTAATTAATTATAGCTGTCAGAGGCTGACATAATTAATTAACGAACATTATATCTTAAACACGGGGAATGACTGAACTAAAGGAGAAAGCATATTCGCAAATATGTATTAAATTGGTAGGTCAGTATTACTTCTTTAGTGAAATAAATGTAATATTTAATTTATTTAATTATATCCTAAGTTTATTGGATATTAGAAATTAAATAAATTAGTGGGCCAATTTAATATTCTTCTAGATCCCTGTTGTAACCCAACTTGACTGAAAGTGGATTGGATATAGGACTTGAGAAAGAGGCCCAAACCCAGTAGGGTTGGGGAGTGGATTTTCGGCCACCTCCCTATTTAATCATAGGGAAGGGGACGAAAATCATAACATATTATTCAGCCCCTCTTTGTCTCTCAAGATATCCACAGATTTCACAACTCTATCAGTAGTATACAGCTCACTCTGTATCTGGTACTCAGTCCGGGAATACAACAGAAGATCTCGGAGTGGAATACAGTGGAGGAGATGCCGATCCAATGTATGAGAAGGGGGTACCGATCCTGTCTTCATTCAACAACAAGATTAGATCTTTAATCTTGTCCTCAGACCGTCTGGCAATTGTAAGTAATTCGATTCTATGTATTCTGCTTTAATTAGATTCGGATTTGCTCTACATGTTAATTGTGCTAGACGTGTGATAAACATGCTTAAGACATAAAAAAATATGATTTGCATGAACATGGGTTAATGAAAATCCAAATGATCCTGCGGTGGTTTAATTCGAAAAAACCCCAACAATCACCACTATGGAGATTAAGACTGTACTTTTTAATATTGGAGATGAGAAAGCCCCAGGACCAGATGGCTATACTTTGGTATTCTTCAAAGCAACTTGGGATATTACGGGGCCTACCTTATGCAATGCAGTGAAGGAATTTTTCAGAAGTGGGAAGCTATTGAAACAAATTAATCATACAATTATCACTCTTATTCCCAAAGTGCAGCACAATCCATCTATTGCAGATTTTCGCCCCATTGCATGTTGCAATGTGACTTATAAACTAATCTCCAAAATCATCTCTAACAAACTTACAAAGATTGTTCCGATGATAATCTCTCATGCTCAGTCTGCCTTTATTTCAGGTGGTAACATTACTGATAACATTTTTTTGGCATAGAAAATTGTTAGACAATATTCTACTACCAAAATTTCACCCTGATGCACACTAAAGATAGATCTTCGCAAAGTTTATGACTCTATATCATGGGATTTCCTTAGGCAAACCCTCTTAGGATTAGGGTTTCCAGACAGAATGGTAGGATAGATCATGGAATGTGTATCAATAACCTCATATTCTATATCCATTAATGGAGGGCTACATGGGCATATCAAGGGTGAACGTGGCCTCAGATAGGGAGACCCTATGTCCCCTTTTTATTTATTCTTTACATGGAGTATTTTTCTCAGCTTTTAACACATCACACGACAAACATTGGATTTAATTATCTTTCTCGTTGTGCTAAGCTCAAGATTACACATCTTGTCTTTGCAGATGATCTTATGTTGTTTGCTCATGGGGATTTACTCTCTGTACAGATTATCATGGATACACTTAAGGAATTTGAGCACACCTCTGGATTGCAAATTAACAAGCATAAGTCAGCCCTTTTCACTGCTGGTATTGCTGGATACGAACTTGAAGAAATTTAGAGTGTTGTTGGTTTCCCATTTGGCACATGGCCAGTGTGGTACCTTGGGGTCCCTCTTTCTCCAAAAAAACTTGGAGTTATCGATTATGACCCTCTCTTATGTAGGTCGTATGGAGCTAGTGAAGTCTGTCCTTCAAGGAGTTGCATGTTATTGGCTTCAAGTATTCCCACTACCAGAACATTGCATTAGCTGAATCACAAGATTATGTAGTGAATTTGTAACGCTCCAAACTACTCCATTTGGCCACGTCACTTAACATACAATTACTTACTCATTTTTGTGTGCTTATTTTAAATTGAGCGGAAGCTAAGGTCAAATTTCATTATGAGGAATGACATCATAATTCCCAATATAAATTTTTTACAATTATAACATGCAACCTATTGAATCTACGCTATCACACAACGTAGTATTTAATGGAAGCATTGCATAAGCCCATCCACCCAATCATACAATCGTCTAACCTAACGGGCTCATAGGTTTTACACAACCCGCCCGTCTAGCACCCTAGGTTAACATACATAGCATAGAGATTCACTGACATGTACTCAAACATCATAGGCTCCTAGGTCGAACGATCCGCCTTTAAATGTATCCATAATATATCAAATTAACATAGTGTATCTACAAAAATCGGGCTATTCCCATCCCCAATGATCATTGATCATAAATACAAAGTAGAGTGATCAATGAAATAATAATATGAGTAATTCAAAAGAAGAGCATGCAAAAATAAACACAAGCTTGCGGAGGTTCTCTTGTGTTCACAACGCTCCTACCCAGGCCTCGACTCCTCAACCTAAAATTCATTAAATGAATGGGGTGAGTATTTAACAACATACTCAGTGGGAAACACTGTAAATAGTTATAGCCAATTGCACAAGTGAAAAATATAACATATGGATACTTATTTACTTTGTGGAGACTAGTCTCAACCCCGTAGGGCCCAAACATCATGATGCCCATGTTAATGAACGTCTTTAGCCCTGTAGGGATGCCCGCAGGCTTATTATCCCCCAGGGAGGACATTAATAAGTCTATATCGATCCCATAGGACCTCTTTATTAACCCCAAAGGATCTCTGTATTGCCCCGAAGGGTCTCATTCTTATAACCGGTCCGAAGACCCTTCATACTTATACAATCAAAGCTCAACAATAACTATAACTTTACACGTGTTTATAGTTTAGAGTAACCCCACCTTATGAGACGCTTTCAAAATCCTTTCAACCTTGAAATACTCCTTTGCCGTGCCCAAGTTGTCCACCTCGAACCCCAATACATCGCCTAGCACCTTTAAATCCCCTTTTTCATTTTAGATGTCGAGTTATATAATGATTCTATAATTTTGACTAAACACATTCTATACATTGCTTTAAGGTTCTCATACATATCCACATACACAACCATGGACTCAAAATGCACATTAAAACTCTTGGAGACATTTAATCGAACACGTTACGTGCACCCATTTAAACCACAAGAACAAGACTCAATTTAAATCCTTTGAACTCATAATTTCCAATGCATAAACCTCTATCCTAGGGCTCTAACATATATGAAATCAACTTTATACAACTATCACAACACCTCCAACCAAACACCCACATATTAAGGGGAATGTTAGGGTAAAAATCCAAACCCTAGAAATAATGGACCATAGGAATCTCAATTTAACAACACATATAGATTCAAGGATGTAAATAAACCATATGTTCAAGATATCAAGGCAAGGGGATCAATGAAATCGAAAACCCTAAATTTTGGGTATAAACCCTAGATTCAAATCAACATGGAAATGGTGTTTAATCACCTAGAAGAAGAGGGTATGAAGTTACCTTGGTTGATGGATGATGATGAGAGAATCCACTCTAAAACTTGAAGAGTTTCTTGAGAGGATTGGGAGAAAAATCGCCCAAGTGAAGAAGAAATGAAGAGGAAATGAGTGAAGTGTTGTATTTAAAGGATGAAAATTCCAAAGCAGGGCGTGACCTAGGGGGGTCGCATTTCAAGGTCGAGTTTATGCCGAAGAAAAATGGCTCTCTGAAGCTCATGACACACGACCAAAATGTCCCGTTTCAAGGTCGCGTTGCAGACCCCTCGGAACGCGACTTGAAGGGGGGTCGCATTTCCCAGTCGCGTCTCGGCTTCATTGTGAGGCGCGACTTGGTGTGCTCGCGTTTAAGGGTCGTGTTTCAGGCTGTTTGCTATTTTTGAATACAGGGGGCGTTGCCCCTAGCCCCCATCGGGGCGCTTCACCCCATGAACCCCCGACTCACTGACCGGGCAGCGAGACCCCCGTCCGGCTCAGCGTTAGGGTGTTCAAGGTATGGCAACCATAAAACTAAATATAATCGCACTCATTATTATATAACTCGACATTGTTAGTAATAAAATATCAAACTATATCATACACTCAGTATAATATCACCGTGCTATGATGTGTCGGCTTGAGTGGGGCAACTTGCAATAAAATAACGGCCTAAAATACGAACATACCATCATAATTAATATTCACACAATGTTAATTCAACACCATTTTCCAAAATTATAATTTATCAAAAAGGGTCGGGGTATCACAGAATTCTTATGGAATTCCAAGGTTTTCCCTGTGGCGTGGGTGGATATATGCATACCAAAGGAAGAAGGAGGACTAGGATTTTGGGATATCAAGATATTGAACAATGTGTTACTTTCAAAAACCCTTTGGAATATGCAGAATGAGGCTAAATCTCTTTGGATCAAATGGATACGGGTGGAATACCTTAAAGGAAAAGATACTTGGACTTGGATCCCTAGTGATAGAGACCCCGTTTTGATGAGGCATTTTGCTTCTATCAGAGATGCAATAGTGGACAAGGCAAATGGCAATGTGGAAGTTGTTAAGAGATTGTTGGGACAATGGTTCACTTTGTCGAACAGCACATCGGGTGTGTATAATTGGCTGCGCTCAAAGAATGAGAAGAAACTTTGGCATAGCTTCATTTGGAAACCATATGTTCCTCAGAAATATATATTCTACCTTTGGATGGCTATTCGAGAGCGGCTTCAAACTAGAAACCAACTTAACTATCTTAACATTGATCCGGTATGTCCCCTCTGCACTTCTTGTATTGAATCTTCTCACCATTTATTTTTTAAATGTGCAGAAACAAAACTAGTTTGGAATGACATCAAGGAATGGATCAAGATCAGAAGAGGTAACTCCACTATCCGTAGCACAATTAAATGGTGCAAAAGGGAGAATGGAGGCAAGGCCATTCGACAAAAAGCTAAAAGACTTGCTCTCGCAGCAACTATATATCTCATTTGGCAGGAAAGGAATTTGTCGATATTTGAGGGTAAAGTGTTCAAACCCGGAGAACTGGTGGCAAAGATTAAGACACAATTATATATGCATCTTTGCGCATTGTCCCCCCATGAGAAAGTAATTGACCACATTGGCCGGTAGATTTGGGGTCTTGTGCTGCACCAGTCCTTTTGGTCTTGGAGATGTGTGTGTGATTTTCCTTTTCTTGCAGTCCTTCTCGGGTACTCTTAACTTTTCATGAGTCTTTTTTTCCCTTAAAGGGTTTTTGGCTCATGGCAAGGTTTTAACGAAGCCCACCCCATCGCACTTTGGGGTTATGATGGCTAGGCATATGGCCTTACATATCTCCTCGTATCAAATCGCGAGGTTGTTAATTTGGTTGGCTCATTTATGCTGCGTAAGGGCCAAGACTATCATGGTAAACTTTTTTGGTTTACTTGTTTCCGTAGCCGGGGGAATTCCCTTGTTTATCTGTATTTTGGCTTCATCTATGCTAGATAGTGGGAGATGTCTTGTTTTATTATTCACTTCTCCTATCCTAGATAGTGGGGGATCCAGCTACCTAAGATTTTACCTCTAGATCCTTGTTTTGTATAAGCTCGGTTTGTTCAACCCCTCCCCCGCTGCCCGGATTTATCCGGCGTAGTTGTTCCCCCCTTGGGCTTGTCTGAGGGTTGAGTTTCCGTAATTATTGTACAACTGTCTTTTATTCTATAACACGTTTTTACCTATCAAAAAAAAACTCTAGCAGATTAATATATATATATATATAGATTTTTTTTTGACAAAAAAAAAAGAAAGAAAAAGAAAGTCTTTCTTTCTAATTATTGGTTTGGCGGCAAATGAATGAATTATCAAGTATTGATTAATTGAATGAGAAATGGTTTTCCAATGAGTGGACGGCTAAGCATGAAATGAAATCCACGAAAACTGCTTTGCTTCTGTCAGTCAGTTGTCTTATTTTACACATCAATTTCAATCCAAATTTATCTAGTTCGACAAAATTACTCATTTTGATTTTGAACTAATTTTTATCATATATATATATATATATAATAGAAATTCCGAATGTCCAATCCTCGCGATAACACAATTTACAATACAAGTACTAACTAGAAACACAACTTAGAATATAACAACGTGAGAAGACTTGAAACTTTTACCCATTTGAATTATTCTCTCTTAAAGTTAATTACGCGAAATTTGGACACTTAAATCTTTATATATATAAAAACACAAAGGTCCTAGAAATAGCAACCTTTATTTTTCTCGCCTAAACATCTTTACTTAAATTAGTAAGTTCATTAAATATATATTAATTTAATTTTATACCATATCTTTATATACAACACAATATAATATGCATGTTTACAATACATATCTTATTAACTTATTATAATAGGAATTATATATATATACATATATATTAATTTTCTATATTTATATAAAATAAAATATAATGTGCATCATTATATATCACCTATAGTATATATATAATATTAACCTATTGTAATATGAATAATACACACACACACACACCTACACATACGATATAAAAATAAAATTAACTATAAAATTCTGAAAACAATTTATGAGCTCTAATCATTCATTCAATTCTGAAACTGTAATTATTCATTAATATAGCAAAATGTATTCAATTTACGGGATTGTAGCACAACTAATCAATTACCATTATAGCAAATTAACACAAAATTGGCTATGAAATCATTTTATTCTATTTTATCGATTTATGTGAAAATTTCGCAATCTATAAATATTAGTATCATAGAGCATACAAATCAAAATGTTCTTGAATGGAAGTATATTGACAATATTTATCTACATCATTTCATGAAATAAATTATGTACTCGGTTGTGATTATTATTATTTTTTTTGTATTTTGATTTGATTTTTACAAACAATTTTGAGTGCTCTTGTGCTGTTCATTATTGATTTTGTTCAATTGTTATGTTGTATATATTACACGTGTAAGCCTACAAATCCTACAGTAGTTATGGAGTATGAAGAAGAGACTGGAAAAGATTGATACAGAAGTAGGTGCACCCAAGGTCGAGAAAGAGATGTGGCTGACTCAAAGTTTTGTTCAATTTTTTTTAGAGATTTGATTTTGCAAAGTTAGGATCTACTCAATTTATATTCATATATATCTTTAAGTTGTTCAATTTTGATTAAGCTATTGTGATTAAGTTTTAGAATTGTATCTTGAGTTTTTAAAATTTTATTCATTTAATTAGAATAATTTGGTAATGAAGTTAAGATTAACTCGCTCATATGATGTTTCAACCTTTGACAGGAAAACATGAAGTATTTAGTTACGAGTTTGTTTGTCACTGATTGTGAGTTGAAAAAAAAAAGATGATGTTTAGATACAAAACACTATTCTATAATGGAAAAAAATTGTACAATGGTTATGAATTTAAATTTAAATAATCTATGATCATCTTTGTTATTTTTAATGAGAAATTAATGTCTGTAATTATTCTTCGATTTTCTTTTATTAATTTTATACGAGAAATATGATTTATATTGTTAACGTTTGGTCGCAAAAAAATGTACTTAATTAATTAGTTGAGGTTTGTGTGTTTTTGACCAGTGAATTTTCCAACATATTATTTTATTATAGAATATTATAATATGACTTTAACCATCATTCACCAGTCCAAGATTTTTTTTTTGTTTCATAATTATATATATTTTAAATTCTTATATTGATGGCAATTTATTTCATCTTATGCATGGTGCTTAATTGTGTTAAAATGTGTAATAATATATCGATATAAAAAATATGCGATGAGGTACTCACGTATTTACGGATAAATTCATTTTCGATGAGAAAATTGTAATAAAAATATTATAATAATATTAGAAATAAACACAATATTTTTTAAAACGGAAAATGCATCTATTATTTAAGATTCTTTAAAAAAAATCATATTTCTCTTTATTTGGGTGGGTGGGTATAAGCAGCATATATGTAAATAACTTGACTTGAACAATTATTGGTCCCCTAGCTAGAAGAAATTTTGTGCAAGTAAAACCGCAATTGGGACTTTATGACAAAGAATTATTCGTCATTTAATTTTATATTATTCATTTTCGTAACATGCATGTTGATTTCTGACTATGAAATAATAAATTTCACTTTACAAGATGCATAAATATGACCAACTATTGTACATGCATGAGCCAAGGAGAAAATGGTTAAGAGAAGCATTTTATTTCTTGAAAAAATCATTCCATGTTGAAGAAAAGAGAGATAATGGGATGGTATTCTAGAAGATGGCCAATATTTTTTTGGTCAATTAGAATTGTTCTTTGTAAATATATTGGATGTTCTTTGTAACATCTATATCTATATAGTATATAATAACTACACCGCGTCCGCAAATAGAAATTTAGTGTTTTCCTGCTCATTTGTACCTTCTAAAAATGGAAAAATAATATTTTATATTACTCAATCATTTATTTTCCGTTTACAAGATTGAAAATTAGTATATTCCAAATATATGATTATATATTTTCATAAATACTAGATTGCACGCAACTAATCATGAGGGCTACAATTAGGGGATACATGTATAAATAATTATATATATATATATAATGTATATACATCAAAAGACCATAATTACATTAACAAACTTTTTGTTGTGAACCCGGATGGGTAAAGGAACATCTTAGTGGCTCTTAAAAAAATTGTACATATTACCACAGCTAATTATATATATATATATATATATATATATTAAGAATTGAAAAAAAAAGTGTTGTGAACCCACTTTTTTTTTAATTAATTTAAAAAAATATATTTATTACATATAATTAATTTAAAAAATTCTTTAAAAAAAAGTGTTGTGAACAACACTTTTTTTTTCAATTCTTAATATATATATAATTTGTTATGGTAATATGTACAATTTTTTTATATGTGTGTGTAAAACATCAATCTATCAATCTATTTAAAAAATATAATTACATAAATTTGTGAGTATTATTTTTTATAATAATATTAATAGATTGAATTTCAAACAAGTTTCAAAATATGCATGTTTGAGTTTTTTGTTTTTTATTTTTAAAAACTCATTTTCTCTTTAAATATGAATAAAATTGTCATTGTATATATTCTTTACAAGGTTTAAGAGGTTTATGGATATGTAGTTGTTTGTTTCTGATATTATTATTTTATTTTCTAATTTGTAGGATTAAAATTTTCAGCTTGGTATCACAAATCAAAACTTTGAGAAGGTAATGTTTATAATTGTGTTGCTTCAATTATTTATTTTTTGATATAATTTGCATCTTTTGTATTATAAATATATATATATATATATATGTATATATATATATATATATCTTATGTTGTTATAATGCCCATTTTGATTTTGTCGTATTATAAAAAAAATTAATTTTGTTTTTGGGAAATGCTCCTAGAGTTGAAAAGGTAGTAGGTAGCCAAATTTTGCAAATGACAATCATCCCACATTGAATTTTAAAGATAATTGTTCCTCCTCGACATGCTATAAATTATAATGGTCAACAACAAAATTCTTACCTCACACTTTTCTTGGTCTTTTAGTTGAGACTTGAGAACAAATATAATGGTTGAATTAATCAGTTTAATATTTAAATATATATTTGCATTAAAATTTTGAATTCCATATAATTTTTTGAATTAAATATGCAAATCAATATCCGATCACACACAGATCGATTAATCAATTTATCTATACTATTAATTTATAAAAAGGTTTAAATTTTTTAAGTTAAATATATTTAAATTATCAAATTTAATATCTATTTAACGTTAAATATTTTAAAATTTTGAAAAACATATTTAAGTTATCAACGTTAAATATATTTTAAATAGTTAAGACTTTTAATTTTTAAAACAAAATTTATCCCACATCGAAAAACTAGCAAATATTGTTGTGAATGAACAAATTATAGATTGCGAGGCCCAACAATACTCTTTCTACATTTCCCCCTTTCAATTGAGATCAAGTACAAAATTTTGATATTTGGTTTTCTCAGTTTAACATTAAATATTAAATAGTAAATAAGTTTTAAATTTAAAAATTTAAATATTTTAAAATTAAAATTTTAAATAAATAAATTATAAAGTTTAAAAAAATATTTTAAATATAATAATTTAACATATTTTTAACTTTTAAATTAACTAAATATATTAAAAAATTGAGATTCACATCCAAAATTTTAAATTAAATTTAAAATGTCAAATTAAATGTATTATTTAATCTTAAGAATTATAATTGTTGAAGAAAAATTTATCAAACCATATCATTTAAATTTATCAAATCAAACACGATATAACTAACATATATTGTTGTGCATAAACAAACTATAAATTGTAAGTTCTAACAATGGTCTTTCTACCTTTATCGGACTTTTAGTTGAGATCAATTATAGCATTTTGTTATTTGATTTAAATCCAAAAGTTTAGATTAAATATATTTTATTTTTTTTCATTTTTGGAAGGTGTAAATGGGTGGAAAAACACTAAATTTCTTTTTTGCGGATGCGGTATTGTTATTATACATTATAGATTTTAAATATTTTAAAACTTATATATTTTAATTTTTAAAATAAAATATAATATTATTGTACATGAACAAATTATAAATTGTGAGAGCCAACAATTATTTTTTTCCACCTTTCTTGGTTTTTCAGTTGAGATCAAGTATAATATTTTGATATTTGATTTTATCAATTTAATATTAATTATATTTTAAAATTAAAATATTATATTAAATATATTAAAAAGTTTAGAATAAAATAATTTAAATATATTAAGTTAATCGAAGAAGAGGGTTCGAAAAACGTTTTTCAAACCAAAAAAGTGATTCGTACTGTAAATTCCAACAAGGGTCGGAGTTTTCAGAATTTTTGAGGGGATGGGAGCTTGGTTAGGTCACCGTAGTTTGCAAATCGCCAATTTCTCTCTCTCTCTCTCTCTCTCTCTCTCTCTCTCTCTCTCTCTCTCTCTCTTTTTGGCTTTCTGTGAATGGTTGATGATCATGTTTATTTTCTTCAATTTTATGTTGGATTCATAGTTGTAGATATGCAGAAATGGAAGGAGAGGGAAGAGACAATGGCTGCACCGCTGCAGGATGGAGAAGAAGGGGGTGGGCGAGCGGTGGAGAAGCAGACGTGTATTTTTCATTCATTTTTTTTTTTGTTTCTCTACAATTGGTTAATGAAGTTACATGTAATAACATATACCAATCCATTTCAAAAGTCAAAAATATCATTACAATCCATCTTATATGAGTTGATGGTTTTTTCTTTTATAAAGTTAGAAAAGGTTATTGATATATGTTCTATCGAAAAATACACAAGTACTTTATCATTCAATCGATGTAATTTATTTTTTTATTATTATACATAAATATTTTTTAATAATATTCACTGTGCACCGCACCTGTGCACAGGTGGTATGCTAGTTATTAATTTATAATTTATAAGGATTTATATGTTGAGGTGAAGATAATCATAAGCAGTGAGATTTCTTGGAGGGGCATATTTATTCACCAAAAATATTTTCCCAATCATCAACTTGAAAACGCGAAAACCATTCTTCTTGGGATAACCTGCAACGCCATTAATGTGCATAGAGCAAAAGACTCTGTTAGTAAATTTTTATGTGTAAAAATATTAATTGAATACAACAGAATAGGCGTGCATGAACGTGATTATTATGTGGGAAATTCTCATAAATATATAATTCAAGTTATTCAAAGAAACTAAAGTGAAGTTAATGTGATTCATGTTTAATTAGTTGGATTAAATCAACTTTTCATAATATTTTTTTAGTAATTTGCTATAGTTCGGATTGTTCTTGCTATAATTAATTACCTGCCAATTGAGGGTGATTTGCGAATAAAGTAGCTTCAGCAAGCGCAGCTTCCTTCGAGTTTTTCGCAAGCAATTTCAACTAATCAAATTAAAAAAAATACAGAGATGTCACAAAAAAACTTACAAATATATACATAGGAAATGGATGAAATATGCACCAAATGCCCAATGTGAGAACCTAGCTAGAAACCAATTCAAGTTGAGAAGGTATTCCATGCTACGGCCGCTATTTTAGACTGTGCGTGGGGTCCACGCGCCCGTCCTTTTTTTTTTGGGCAGTTTTTTTGACTTTTTTTTTCATTTTTTTTAATTCGATTTCATCCAAAAAACATAAAATAAACCCCTAAAAACACCCCCAAAAAACCCTAAAAAATAAAATAAACCCTTAAAAACACCCCCAAAAAACCCTAAAAAATAAAATAAACCCCTAAAAACATCCCCCAAAAATCCTAAAAAACACAAAATAAACCCCTAAAAACACCCCCAAAAAACTCTAAAAAACACAAAATATACCCTAAAAAAAGCCCCTAAAAAACCATGAACCCTGAAAAAACCCCTAAAAAACATGAACCCTTTAAAAAACCATGAATCCTAAAAAAACTCTAAACTACTAAGCTCTAAACATTAATTCGAATGGGAAAAATCACAATTTGAACTAAATAAACAAGTATAAAATAACTAGCAGACCCCTTACTTTTTAATGATACAGATGATACTTTTCGAATTTTTGGTGATACTTTTTAGTGAGACTATTGATACTGATTTAACCGTTTTTTTCTACTTTTTTGCGGGTTGACCGGGTCAAAGCGCGGGTTTGACCCGACCCGTCTGAAATAGTGTTATTTGCATCCGTTGCATGGAAGTTTTTGCGATTCAAGTTTTAGATTTGATTAAATCTAATGGCCACAGTTTAGTCAATGTTTTAGTCAAAATAAGATGATAAATTTGTAATATTTAAGAACTTAATGAAGGTAGAATTAATTTTGTAATTTAGAAATTCTTTTATGTTTTCTAGATTTTGGGCCCAAATATCGAAATTTAATATACAATCTTTTTAAAATTGTTATATTTTTAGGTGTTGTATTGATAAACTAATATGAGAGATATATGTTGCTAACATCAAGAGATTACGTTGCTAAATGAGATAGATTCATATTGCTAACTTGACGAAATTATATTGTTAAATTAACATGTGTTAAACATCACTGATATAACATTAGACCACATTTAAAATAATATTGGGCAACATATGTAACACCATTCATACATCATTGCTAATATGTAATATGTGAATAATGATTTGCTAATATGACTTATAAGTAACGTGTTTGATTTGAACCTTATTTTTTTTACAGTTTTTGCAATAAATTGAGAGTCTTCAATCAAATAACTATAACTTTCTCAACACTTAATATTTTTTTTGGTTGAAAAATAAAATCGACTAGTATTCAAACTACACATAACTCATATTTTAATGATTTTCCCATGAAATCAACTTGACGTTCAAAGTCAGGTATTGTGTAAAAATTTAAAAAATTCATATTAGCAATATAAATGCAATATATAAGCAATAGTGATATTATATTAGCAATGTCTAACAGTTACAACTTGTATATGTGTGAAAATATTTTTTTGTATTTTTGATCAATTTTTATTCGAACAAGTATATGCAATAGTGTATATTAAATGAAAGAGCATGGAAAAATCTTTAATTTGATATATTTTTTGCATAATTTGGATAAAAACAAGTAAATTGTGATTATTTAAAGTTTTTAAGAATTTTTGAAAAGGTGATGACATCAGTTTTTTTTTTAAATATTTGAAAATACCCTTTTTTTTATTTGCTCATATTTACTAGTATATCACTGCTTTTTTACCCTCCATGTTGGGTGAATCTGATTGGTTCCTAGATTCTCACATGGAAATTGGTTCCTATTTGAATCCACCCCTATAATTTAGAGATGTCAAATGGGGTCGGTCTGGCCCAAACCCACGAGCCAAATTTAATATTGCGGCCCAATCGAGGCTGGTCCGAAGTGTTTCGGGCTTGAAAATTTATGGGCTAACCTAGCCTGAAATTCGGGTCGGGCCGCACATGGGCCAAAAAGTAATTTTCTAATTTTTTTTCTCTAGCCAACCCAACTCATTTGGGACATGTTTTTTGGAGCCTCAGTCTGCCCGGCCTGAAATGTAAAATTTGGTCCAACTCGCCCAAAATCAGGCCGGCCCATCGGGCTTGGCCAGTTTTGACACCTCTATCCTATATACATACATACATATAGTAAATAGAATATTCTCAAAATTGAAAATTTTGGCACGAAATGTAATAATAATAAAACTCATAATACAATGTTCTACATATCTCAATTTACATAAATACTATTATTATATATATCGATGCACTTGAAATTCTCTAGTTCATTTTTCATATTTTACTTGGTGTCCTATTTTGAATTTATTATTTTTTTTTCTTTTATTTTATTTAATTTCAGTTTTGTATGATTTGTTTTAACTTTACAATTGTTGAATTAAGGAGTTATTCCACCAAATTAGAGGTCATAATTATTTTTTACTATTTAATTTTTATTTTTCTAGTTAATAATCGATTAATTATTAGATCAAGATGATTATTTCACAATGAGGATTATAAATTGTAATAAATTTAATTTTTATCTATAAATGTGAACTGTGATTGATTAATTATATTAGTAATACTCCCTCTATCCCGATTATATAGTCCATTTTCTACTTGCACGTAGATTAAAAATACTTATGAATGAAAATGTATAAAACTTATATTTTAGCTCAACTTTGATGTATTTTTTTAAACAAACAAAATATACAATTAATGATATAAATCAAAACTAATAATATCTAAAAGTTTAAAAGATTTTATACTATTGAAACTAAAAAAAAATCTCTAAAAATCACAAGGTCACTCACATCCTACAAAATTTCTATGAAATTCAATTTTAAATTTTTATAAACTTTGCGCCAAAATTTCATTCTTTTTCTTAAAAAAAAACTATGCGCCAAAATTTCCTTTTTCTTAAAAAAAAAACTATGCGCCAAAAACCATACATGAATGGAAGGCGAAAGAAGAAAAGGGGGGTTTTTTTTTCATGAAGTGCAAATACAATGAATATCAATAGAATTGACCAAATTCAATTTACATGCAAATTAAGTTAGTCAATGTTAATTAATGTTTCTCTTTTTTGAGAAAATAACATTTAAAATTTACAACTTTCAAAAACTTAAATGTTTACTTTTTTAAATTTCCAAAACCTAACAATGGTATAATTGTACATTTCTATTAAAAATAACACTACTTATAGTAATGAGACTATATAATCGGGACACCTCAAAATAGAAATGAGTACTATATAATCCGGACGGAGGGAGTATATTTTTTTTTACAATAATTATTTTAAAAATAGATTTTTTGGTGATGGGACACAGAATGGGATAAAAAAATTTGACTACATAATCCCATCTCATATCTATGTGCTACATATCATCATACATAGTAAATTAGTAATAGTAATTTATATATATACGGACCGATCAACAAGTGGTGATCAACTAGAAACCAAGATCCAATTAATATTAATCTATCCAAATTGGTGAAAGCGGACACAATTTCGTCAGTAAAAACTCAACATCAACAATTCAAAAAATCTCATCAACACCTTTCAACTTAAACATTAAAATGCAAGAAACCGCGCAAATAAATAAATAAAAATGGAAGTATATATATACATACACATACGTACATTGCCAGAAAGAGTGATCTTGGCACAAATAGGTGACTGAGGGTCCGTGGTGGCATTGCAGTAGCCCAGCACCGACTCACTGAGTGTGAACGAAGAGCGCGAGTTTTGCACTGCATTACCACCCGTCGGGTCGAGGGTGGTCGACAAATAAAAATATGGAATTCCGACGCCGGCATCGGTGTAAGACACCACGTTCCCGAATGGTTGATCGGATTTGTCGAGCGTGGTGAGCACGCCCCACGATCCCTGGCCCACCATCCACCGGGCGAACGTCGGGGCGTCCTCTGGGTCGGGCCTCGATGAGATCGGGCTCGACCCGGAGGAGCATGGAAAGATGATCAAGGCAAAGAGTGCAATGTGAAGGCTGCCTTTCATGTTTTTTTTTTTTTTTCACTTTCTCCACTTTGCTTGGATTAATTTTGGAGGGATTTATAGAACCGTGATTAGAGTTTTTTTTTTTTTTTTTTTGAAACAGTGCTAGAAAAAGATATTTTAGAAGTAATTATGCTGTGCATCACCAGTAAGTTTCATCTTTGAAGCGGTGGCACGAATAATTTATACATATATTAAGGCAAAATTGTATGATAGACAACGGTAAACCGTTGTCTTTAGACAACAGTTTTTATATAATAGACAACAGTAGTGACCTTTATTGTTGTCAATTTTTTTTTTTTTTATAATTTTCATGACGGTTTAGATTACAACCGTTGTATTTTAACAAATTTTCAATCTTATTTATTTTTTTACTTGGAAATTTGAGATTTGTAATATTTTTTATTTTATTTTATTATGTATAGGTGGAGAGTTTGTAATAATCTACATTTATCGCATAAAAAATTAGTTTTTATTTGTGTTGCACTATAATAATAATAATAATAATAATAATAATAATAATAATAAGATAAGTTTAACATAATTTGCAATAATTTATTATTTTTCTATTTCAATTTCATTATGTAAAATAATTATATTTTTTATACATGTCATATATTCATAGAAATCAAATGTTCTTTAATATTGGACAATTATACATTCCTATTTATAAAATTGTGCCGTTTGAAATATTCCAATTCGATCTTTCTAAAAAATATTACGTTTATTTTGAATACTAAAAAGTATATCACTTATAGTATTAACAGTATCATTTTAATACTAAAAAGTATTACGTTTATTTTATTAAAAATTACTGCTAAAAAATAGCTAATAACATTTTTGTAATTATTACTATATTTTTTGGATTAAAAAAGTATCCTCATAATAATGAAAAGTATCGTAAATTTTCGCATGATCGATCTGACCCTATTTAACAAAATCTGATACAAGACTTTGCGTTTGAAAAATGCATCAAATAATTTAAAGTGTCTTAAAAAAATGTCTAAAGTCGTAGAATAATAATCAATTGAGTTTAGAAGACTAATTTTCTTTCTTTGCGTTTTCCTTTTAATCTGACTAGTACGCTCCTCGTGCGATGCACGAAAAAACTTTGTGGTACATACACACATCATATTTATTTTAAAAAACTGTACGAAATCAATAGCCATAATTTTAATTAAATTTGAAGAATTTAATCATGATTTTTTACTCGATCCTAAAACATAAATAAACAATTGGATATTACATTCCAGCCAAATTATGTTTCATTAACACCCTTCTGTTACGAAGTAAAATTATTTGAACAATTTCATATTATGTGTATTAGAGGTAAAATAATTTTTATATCTATATTACATATAATTTTACCCCGTTTAAATATTTAATGAAAAGAGAATATAAATATGTTTTGCTTGTGTATAGATTGATTATATAAGAATATTTTTGTTAATTTTCAATTTATAAAATGTATTAAACAGATAAAAGTATCATAGAAACTTAGCACCATTGCAAATTACTAACAAAAAATATTGCGCATGGTTATGAATTTAAAATTAAAAAAAATATAGAAAACAATAGAAAATAACAAACGATCGTGCTAATAACGTGAAGCCGAACATTTAAATAAACAGGAGGCTAAAACCATTTGTACAACAATTATGTTTAAATTGTTTTATGTATTGGCCACAGAATTTAAAGATCAATCTATACATGAATATACTTGTTTCTTCAATAATTATAATCAATGTATACAATCTATATCATTACTTCACACAAAAGAACACCCAAAATGTGGTTTCGAGATTTTCTTTATGTTTCTCCACTTCTCCGTCTTTTTCATCGATCCACTATTTTCCGTAACTCAAAATAGAGAAATAGTGTTCTTTAAACTCATCAATCTTCATTCCATTCAATCCTGCTTCATCATCAATTTGTGTGAAAATAATCCTTAAAAATATATATATGCTATGGACATAGAGATTGACATCGTATAAAAAAAATCACACAAACTTCAATTTGTGCTCCCATAATCCATGACATTCGTATTTATTTGATAATGCTGGTAAAACAAATATTACAACAAAGAACGCATTCTTCTCCTACTCTATATACATAGCTCCTTTTTATTTGTTTAATGTTTTTGTGTTTATTCAACCGGTCTTTTTTATAAAATATAGATGAAAATATAGATGGAAAAATGTTGTAATTTACATTAATCAAGCTCTATATATGAATTATATAGACGTTACTTAATTAAGATTCCATGTATTCATGCACCAAAATAAAAGGAAAATCGCATTTAGACACATTGATTAGTTTAATTACTTTATTTGATAAATACTTTCAATTACTTTTCAACCAAAATTGCTCTAGAAATGAATTACTACTCTATTTTGAATTGAAAGTTGTGAAACCGAATTTTTGCGAGATTTATGGGTTGGAATTTTGGGATTATAAAAAATTACTATCTACCATATACGGGCTACGGTTAAATAGATTAACTAATATCAATAAAATATTTGTAAATTATAAAGATGGTTTATGTTTATATATATATATATATAGTCTTAAGAAAATTAAGAAAAATATGTTTTGGAATATTTATGTTGGTTTAATTACATACAATCTAAATTATATATACGTACATTTAAATTATACTTGAGTTCCAACAATATAAGTAGGAAGAATATGAAATGCATTTGGATGAAATTTAATAAAATTGAATTAATTCAATCTTAAAATCACTATTTGGACTCAATTTAAAATAATTATATTGTTGAACTTATAAATTATACTACCTCCGTTTCGAAATGTTTGTTGTTTTAGGTTTTTTTTTTTGTTTCAAAATGTTTGTTGTTTTATATAATTTGACATCCTCTCTCCCAATTTTAACCCTCTCAAATCCTACAAGATTTCTTGATTCTAACTTACCTATAATATATGAAGAGAGAAAAATATATGGAGAGAGAAAATATTGTTATTTTTTAGGAAAATATAGATGAATTAGATTTTATGGCATATATAAGGGATGCGTATATTTGTCCATAAAATTAATTCTTAATTCCAGATAAAAAAAACAAAACAACAAACATTTTAAAACGGAGGTAGTATATCTTAAACCTGACTTGCCTATATAATTGCATATATGCACACGTGTGTATCAAATAAATCTTACATAAAACATTTTTGTAATAATGTTTGGCCTGTAAAAATAATATACAATGATACATATCTTTTTTTTTAATTACATTACAATATGAATCCATATAATAATAATAATAATAATAATAATAATAATAATAATATTGTTGTTGTTGTTGTTTAAAACGTGAAATAATCAGCTTATTTATGTTTTAATCATTTACATTATTTAGGTTAACTCAAAACTAAAATATAAATTATGTTGAGCAGTTAAAATTTATTAATATAAAATATTATGAAGCTTTATCATAGTTAATAAATATGAATTATATAAGTTACTAAAATTAGAAAGTAGCTTTCGACGGGAAAATGAAAAGTTACTATTTTGAAGACCATTCTGTTTTTATATATATATATAAGTTCATCGAATACGGCTTGAAGGGAGATCTTTTATCGCAACACGTGGGAGAGGGGTTCATTATCAGATTGAGAAGGCTTGCGCCCAATGAACGAGCCCTTTTTCGACTGTCCATGGGAGTTGTTCTCCATTATATTATACCATTTTTAAACCCGATTGATTCAAGTGTATACGTTCGATTTAACAATATTAATAAATCATTTCGTGTTTCAAACAAATTTATAAGCTTTCGTCAAATAACAAAAAGAAAAGGAGAAAAAAAAACACGACATTTTTGTGCGCCACGCCATCATGTGGTGCAATTCAGCACGATATTAGTGCTTTGCTTGGTGATGGAGCACGATAGTCCTAATGCTTGACCTATAATTTAATTTAGTGGTTTGCTACAATAACACTTTTACTTTTAGCTATCTTTTTTTTTTTTTAATTTTCTTTTCAACCTAGCTTAGAATATATATTTTTGAAAACGATTCATTGTAATTGGTGGATTTATAGTAACATAGCTTTAAATAGAGACGAATCGTATGTTTCATAACACCTGTTTGGGGAATTCCACAGTGCCCCATGGGTACTTAGTCAATAATAATGACTTGAAAAAAAAAAAAGAAAAAAAAAACTATTAATCGAACTATTTTAAAGCACTAATAAATGTCACGTTTGAGTAGTCAATTTTGAACTGAAAAATCAAACCCAACTTCTGAGGGTTTATATTTTGAGCTCCATCCACCAACATGGGGAGTGGTCAAGTCATTGGCTCATAATGGCATTATCTCAATTGGCAATTGCTGGTGCTAGGCAATAATTACAGACGAATATAAAAAATCTCTGTTTACATTGTGTTATGTCTACTTAATATAGTATAAGTGAAGACATTTTTATTTTCTTTTGAACTTGCTATGTCCAATGTTATTATCTAGTTTCACAAGTTCATGTGCATTTAGACGTGGGTATTTATGCACAAAAATATTTCACTTAACGCAGCATGTATGATAACTCCAGGGCCAAGAATAGTCAATAACAATAATTGAGATAAAATATTAAGGGAGCCTAATCTGTTGCTGGATCTTTGTACCTTTTGAAAATGTATTCAATATCTTGTACCACCTCTGGGGGCAGAGGCCGCTCAGTTGTCAAAAATGCATCAATATCTTCTCTTAGTTGGTCCACAGAAGTAGCGCCTATGATCGAGCTCGTCACAAATGATCGGTCTCGTACAAATGCAAGAGCTAGCTCAACCAGGCTCAATCCATGTTTCTTTGCCACTTCAAGATACTTGGTCGTAACTTCCTGGAATTTGAAGATGTTAAATATCAGCTAGATCAATGCTACATCTCTAATGTTTTTTGTTTACAGGAAATAATAGCAAGAAATGCCAAGTATTTCGGTAATAAAAGTACTGTATCACTTCCCTTGATAAAAACAAATGTACGCGACATAATTCTTAGGATAACGTATTGCGAATTTGTGATGTGATAGTGCTCGGAAAAAGTAGCCAGGAAATAACAAATTTATAAAGCTTACCTTAGCAAAAGACTTATTGTATCTTTCCATGTAGCCAGGAAAGAGGTTAAACCTTCCTTTCTTTGCAGCTTCTGAATTGATGTCTAGATACTTCCCAGTCAATGATCCACCCGCAAGGGGAGAATAAGCAAGCAAACCAATATTGTGATTGTTTGGATGGCATGCTTCGAGTAGATCAACTGCACATCATAATAATACTTTAGTTCACCATAAATCGACTTTTGCAAATATATGACATGAAAGAACTTGCTTCGTGCAGTTCCTGATTGTGCTGACGTATAACTTACTTTCAAATTTACACCTAACTAGCATACTGTAACTATTTTGGATGCTGACAATTTTTGGTAGTCCTCCATCTTTAGCAGCATGAACAAGCTCCATAACTCCATATGAAGTTTCATTGGAAACGCCAATGTACCTCACCTGTATAAATCTTGGTAATCAAAAATCATTTTATGTTGTAGTGTACATTGACGATGCTGCCTGACATTGACTCGTTCAGTATTTTTTATATATTTTTAGAGAATTTGGGTTAAACAATATTTCAGCTTAAGCTGTATTCCTATCATATGAAAATTTTACATGAGATCAGTGAATGCATGTTTCATGCATCCTAGAAATGCTCATTCTGCATAAGAGTTTCAAAACATCAGCTCAATCCAAGCCACTGCTTTTTATCGTCTGATCAGAAACACATGCATTTCTTCTTGATGGAAATATGGAATCATAGAAAACAAGCTAAGAGTCTTATTTAATATAATCTTATAGTGACGAGATTAAGTTTTGCATCTTGCTATTTTAGCTCAGAATGATTAATAAATATCAAAACAAATGTATTAGACAACAGCCCTACAATGTGCTTTATTATTTCATGAATAAGATCATAGGCTCTCTGGTGCTTAATATATAAATATATGCTAAGATTATCTAGATAAGTGTTGCATAAAAGGCTATTTTATTTGGCCACTGCAAATGCTGAAAAGCATTTAAAAAACTATAATGGTGGATTTACCTTCCCCTGATCAATGAGTTCTTGAAATCCCCTCAGCTGCTCAGCAAATGGTACACTTGGCCTCCACTTTGAAGGATCATAAATATATTCCCCAAATAATGGAACATACCGATCTGGCCTGGAATATATCAAGTAGTTGTTTATGAGGGGAATTGCAAGGATATCTAGCTCAGTGAATGCATGTGTAGAGAGCATTAGATGCCATTTACTTGTGCTATAACTAGGAATTATACAAGTTTGTGTTATGTAGAAGTAGAACTCAAGTATTTTTATTTATACATGAGGCGCTTCCAACTGCAGGAAAGGTTTGTGTAACCCTTGGACCCAACAAGCTGGAATAGGAAATGAATCCAAGGCAGGTTAAAGGAACTACGCGCATGTAAGATAATTTTTGTTTTACTTTATTTAATGACCAGTTATCAGACTTTCGGATTCTCCAAGAAAGTGTGACTAACTCTTGTCTTTTACAACTGTTTTATCTAAAAGCTAAATCCAGCTACAGCTACTTAATAATCAACTTGAAGATTTAGTCCAAATGACTGATATTTAGGCAAGGAAGAAACTTAAGAAAGTTCCTTGTACAACAATATCTCCACACAACCACCTCTCTCTAGAGGACCCTACTAGTGGGTTATCATTTGATTTAGTTGTCTTCAATCTTCATTCATTCATTTACAAGTCCCGAGTTTCTCTGATCACCCAACTTCCATTTCATCTGAACATCTCACTGAACATTGGCCACATGGTGGATCATTGAGCTTCCAACTACGAGGTTTGGAAATAGTACCTTCATCTTATAAACAAAGTTGAAATTCCATTTACTCAGGATACCTCTAAAGTATGCCTTGGAGATGATGTTTCTAGGGTTTCTTCTTGCAAGCAGAGGCCTAAATTAAAATGTACTCCACCGAACAAGAAGTAAAAAATCTCTGTTTGGGAAGAATTATAAGCATAAGCAATGCCGAAACAAACAATGACCAACAAGTGACCAAAATTTAATTTGACATTAAAAATCCAGGTGATATGAGTAGTTTGAGAAGTCCATTTCTAGATTTTAAATGGCAAAACCAAATACATTCAGGAGCATTAACGAGTCAATGAAACCTAATTGCTGAATCAATGGAGAAATGTTAACTTCAAATAAACACATCCAACAAAATTCTACAAATAATAATAAGAAGTGGAATGGGAAGAGAATCTTAAGAATGTTACCAGTGAATCTGGAGTAAGTCAATATAATCTGTATTAAGGCGTTTAAGACTTTTTTCCACACTTTCCCGGATGTTAGCAGCATCAACTCGCAGTACCTCTCCGCTGTCACGCAAATAAGTTGTTCTCTCTGAGTAACCAGAAACTTTTGTTGCCAAAATAACCTAATTTGAAAAGAAGAATTGTTGTGATGTCTCTCAACTCTGCAATAATTTCTCAACACTAACAGAATCATTATAACTGAAGCATTACATGAGGGCTATCCAGTATATTTGAAGTTATATGAAGTACACTTGGAGGAAAAAAAAGAAAGAGATGACAGAAAACCCGATGCAATGCCAATATTAAATGAAAATTCCAAAGCAAAACAGGATTTAAAATAATTCTGAAGCACCTTGTCTCGGGGCTGAG
This sequence comes from Perilla frutescens, assembly GCA_026008535.1. Classification (NCBI taxonomy): domain Eukaryota; kingdom Viridiplantae; phylum Streptophyta; class Magnoliopsida; order Lamiales; family Lamiaceae; genus Perilla; species Perilla frutescens. Next base: position 58,659,841 of record BRKX01000004.1, on the reverse strand, counting down.
TCTTAAGCCAGCTCGCGATATACAAGTCTGTCCTTCCCTGCGTCTCTTCTTGTGGTGGTACTGGATACTTTAAAGGCAAGAAAAACAAAAAAAGAGCATCCCTTATTATCAACAGGAATTGACAATCAAAAAATGCAAATATAAGTTACTATTTCACTGAAAAGAAAAAACCATCTTGGAATAAATAAATCCACCTAAATCCATCTGCTAAACATGAAATTTTGTTCAACCAGGCCTTTAAACTGGATGACCCCAAAAAAAAGTTATGCTAAGTTTCTTGCGAAGCTCCAATGCTAGACCAGAAGAATTGAAACGGATTTATGAGAAAACAGTGGGCTTAACATGCTTAGTTTAATGTAATGCAGATAGTACCGGAAAATTTGGCATTCTACATCGAAATATAACTAGCAAACAATTTGCATTATAGGTTCTCTTTCTTGCTTGCTATCATTTTCGTTCTTTTTTGAAAACTCATCGCATTACTGGTAAGGTGAGGGGTGATTCATGATTGAGCCTTACCACTTCTGCAGTGTCTAGAGCATTAATTCCACGCTCAAACGCGTAACTGAGCAGTTCGTGAGCCTCTTTCTCAGTATTTTGCCGGCCGTAAGTCATCTGCGTTAAGCATAAACACACTAATTCAGCAACAAATCCACCTGAATTCCTTTTTTATTAGAATATCTTAACTTTAGAGAACTAGGGGCTAGGGCATTACAATGCGATTGAAAAATTAGTAAAATTACGGACAACTAGTTTCAACTTGTACTACTTTGAATCAAAATCGAGAGAGAGAGCTCACAGTGCCAAGAGTGATTTCGCTGATCAAGAGGTCGGAATCCCCCAGCTTATTGTACCGCAGCGCGTTTTCCTCCTGTTTTTTGCTGAAAACCACGAAGCTGCTGTTCTTATTCTTCCTCTTCCACCTCCATAGCAACGCGAGGTTCCTGCCGCCTACCGGCGGCGGCGCCTCGTGGCGCCAGAAACGAGTGACGGCGAGAGTGTGAGTAGAGCTTCTGCCTCCGAGGAGAGATACGAGAAATGCGGAAGAGTTGGACGATGAAGCCATGGAATATCTACAAGGACGGAGTAGTCCAGTTTGAATACATATCAGACGGTAGGAGTAGAATGTTGAATGGATTATTTTGCATCCAGTCCTTCAACTTCTCGATTACTATATATAGAACCCTTCAGTTTGGGATTGTTGTCAAATGTCTATCATTTTTTTTTTTTTTGAAAAACTGAAGAATTTTCCATTACTTAACCACATAACCAATTAGCTTCAAACCATCAACTGATTTAGAAAAAGTCTTACCATATTTTTCAGTGGATTTCACATATCTGAGAAGCCATTTCAAAGCTTCTCAGTGAGGTTTTTCAGGATTGGACAGAGCTATATCAGGCATGGTACTAATCATAAGATACATAACAGATCCAATGACATTATCATAAGACACACTTTTTATTTCATTAATATCAGCTTCAGATGAAGGACACATGCTTTTACTCAAGTGGAAATGCACAACAAGAGGCACATTGGTAGGTTTAGCATTAGTCATGGAGAATTTACTCAAAACCTGTTTAACATAAGATATTTAATTCAGGACCAGAGTGGAAGACTTTCTATTTCTGATGATATGCATGCCAAGAATCTTTTTAGCATCACCTAAATCTTTCATGTCAAAATTATCACAGAGTTTATTTTGCACATGCTTGATGGTATCAAGTTTAGGACTGATTAACAACTTATCATCCACATAGAGAAGCAGAAATATTGGAACAGTATTAGCACATTTGTAATACATGTAGTAGTCAAAGGCAGATTTTTTAAAATCAAGGGACTGCATGAATTGATCAAGTTTAATATTCCATTGCCTAAGAGATTGTTTCAACCCATAAACGGCTTTCCTAAGCAAGCAAACATGCTTTAGTTTTGCAGAATCAACAAAGCCCTCAGGTTGTCTTATATAAATGTTGTTTTCCAGATCACCATGTAAGAAAGTAGTTGTAACATCTATTTGCTTTAATTTCCAATCAAATTGAGCAACTAAAGCAAGCATAATACAAACAGTGGTGAATTTAACAACAGGGGCAAAAATCTCATTGTAATCAATCCTCTATTTTTGAGTAAAACCCTTAGCAACTAACCTAGCTTTGTATCTAACAGATTCAGTTTCATGTTTAATTTTGAAGAGCCATTTGCATTCAACTATTGAGGCATGAGCAGGTTTAGACACAAGAGTCCAAGTTTTATTTTCATGTAAAGATCTCATCTCATCTTTCATAGCAATTAACCATTTATCAGAATCAACAGACTTCAAAGCAGACATATAGGATTGAGGTTCATCATCCTCCATGCAATTAAACATATTGAAAGCAAGGAAGGACATTTCATAGTCATCAAATATAGGAGGTTGTCTCACATTTCTCCTAGCTCTGTCCCTAACCAGTTGGTAATCATGCAGCATTTCAGGTTCATTATTATCAACTTCTTCATTAGGAACATCATTCATATCAATGTTATCATGCTCAACAGGTAAGACATCATCATTACCAAGCAACTGCTCCACCTCACTTGGAGCAGTATTAGAAGTAGACTCATTTTCAGTTTCAGGAGCAGATAAGCATGGAAAATCAGATTCATTAAACACCACATCTCTACTAACAATGGCCTTAAAACCAGAGACAGATTTGTCCCACAACCTATAGCCTTTTACACCCTCAGGGTAACCTAATAAAATGCATTTCTTGGATCTAGGTTCTAACTTATCAGTTTTAACATGCACAAAAGCAGCACAACCAAACACTCTTAAGTTAGACAAATCAATAGGTTTATCACAGAAGACAGATTCAGGACATTTACCAAGTAGAGGAACAGAAGGGGGCCTATTTATCAAACATGTAGCTGTAAGGACAACCTCACCCCAAAATTTCTTACTCAGACCTGAGGAAGAAAGAATGCATCTGACCTTGTCAAGCAACGTCCTGTTCATTCTCTCAGCAACTCCATTTTGCTGAGGTATATAAGGCACAAACTTGTGTCTTTTAATACCAGAATCAGTACACAGAGTATCCATAGAAGCATTGCAAAATTCCAGGCCATTATCAGTTCTTAACACCTTGATTTACTTTCCAGTTTGGTTTTCAACATAAGTTTTAAAGTTTTTAAATTTTTCAAACACTTCAGACATTTTTTTCATCAAAAAAACCCAAACTTTTCTTAAAAAATCATCAATTACAGAGAGAAAATACTAATTTCCCCCATGAGTAGGTTCTCTAGAAGGACCCCACACATCAGCATGCAAATACTCAAGCACAGCAGTAGATTTAGGCACATTAGGAGCATGATTTACAGGAAAACTAACTTTGTGTTGCTTACCAAGCACACAAGTATCATAGAAAGGCAGTTTAGAGACCAAATCTTTTCGAAACATTCCAGATTTTGACATGCATTCAAGACCTTTGTTACTCATTTGCCCTAACCTAGCATGCCAAAGAGAAGTTACACCAGTAGCAACATCACTCACAGAAGCATCAATAACAGATTCAGCAGACACAAAGTACAAGTTATTTCTTCTGAGGGCTTTGAACAAGACAAGGTTTCCCTTCAAAATTTTCATGACACCACTACCCCACTTCCCTTCAAGGCCAGTACATGAAATCAAATTGAAGCTCAATTCAGGAACATATCTCACATTAGACATAGTTAAAACAGAACCACCAGAAAACTTTAAGCATATATCACCAACACCCATAACCTTCAATTTTGATCCATTAGCAAGTTTTACAAAAGAGTTTTGAACATGAGTGATGGAAGAAAACAAATGTTTGAAGGGGAAAATGTGAAAGGAACACCCGGAATCAAGTAACCATTCACCTTCATCACACTGATTAGCAACAGAATTTATATCCACATCAAAAGACACCATGTAGACATCAGAATCAAAATTTTCAGATGAACAAATGACAGAATTTGCATGATCAGTTTGATTGTCATTATTTACTTGTTTTTCTCTGTGACGTCCCAAAATTTTAAAAATAATAAATATCTCATTTATTTAATAAAAAAAGAGTTTAATACAACGGAAGCAATATTTATAATAAAATAATATTTATTTAATCTTGACCATTATCCCGTCTCCAAATTACCGCTCGAGCTGCCTTAGCCTGAAATATAAATAGTTTTGGGGTGAGTGCTATTAACTAAATGGGGTTACTGCATTTATCAAGATTATACACAATACGACAATCAATACATAGCATAGAGTATCATTTTCCTACATCTCTTAGGCCGAACATGTAACATGTAGGTTGAGTAACTTTTCTGCAACTCGTCGGCCGAACATGCAACCCGTAGGTTGAATAACTTTTCCTTCAACCCATAGGCCGAATATATAATTTCCACATATAAACTGCATAATAAGGATAAATGAATATTTTGTATAATAATCCACGTTGGATTCCCCACCTTTACTTGACTTTAAAACTTGATTGAATAGGAACTTAGTTAGATCCGTGCGTGCCGCATCAAATGAAAACTAGAGTAGAGAAGAGAAGAATGTTTATGGTGTGATTAGAAAAGTGATTTGAGTGCACTATTTATACTAGTAGGCTAGGGCATGAAAAATGGAAACATTAAATCAAAGATCAATTTGGTAGTGATTGGGGAAAATTAATGGAGACAAATTGGTGGATTGAAGATATTGATTGAGTAAATTGATGTTTCCCTTTTACATAAATAATCACATGTTAAAAAAATCAAGTGGGCTAAAAGAAAAAAAAACCTGGGCTTTAATAAATTTTTGGGCTTTTCTTGAAATACTTGATTTGAGTTTAAAAATAAGAATCTTTAATAATTAACATATAAAAAATATAAATGATGTAATAAACTTTAAATATATATATATATATATATATTACTAGTTATACCGGTGCCTCTTATAAGAACGTAACAAAATATCAATTTTTTTTGAACCATTCTTAGAAAGAAAAAGGTAACGGTCAATTTAAAATGATTTTGGATCATTACAGACTATACCACTTAAAGAAAATTTCTTCCTCGAAATTCCGAAATCTTATCTTCGCAAATCTAAAAAGGGCATAATAATTTATTTTGTTTTATTTTTTTTTTCGAAATCTTATCTTCGAAAACTTGAAAAATAGTAAAAACACTTTCACAACCATTATTTTGAAGAACGGAATAGAAAGCCAGTAACATAAGAAACTTCAAACATCTTTTACCTTCATACGGCGCGATGTGGCGGACGGGTGATGGATTTTTTTTATTAAATCATTTTTTTTGTTACAAGTCTTTAGAAACGTAGACTCGCTCTGATACCAACTGTGACGTCCTAAAATTTTATAAATAATAAATATATCATTTATTTAATAAAAAAAAGTTTAATACAACGGAACAATATTTATAGTAAAACAATATTTATTTAATCTTGACCATTATCCCGTCTCCACATCACCGCCCGAGCTGCCTTAGCCTGAAATATAAATAGCTTTAGGGTGAGTGCTATTAACTCAATGGGGTTACTGCATTTATCCAGATTATACACAATATGACAATCAATACATAGCATAGAGTATCATTTTCCTGCAGCCCTTAGGCCGAACATGCAACACGAAGGTTGAGTAACTTTTTCTGCAGTCCGTTAGCCGAACATGCAACCCATAGGTTGAGTAATTTTTCTGCAGCCCATAGGCCGAACATATAATTTCCACATATAAACTGCATAAAATGCATAATAAGGATAAATGAATATTTTGCATAATAATCCACGTTGGATTCCCCACCTTTACTTGACTTTAAAACTTGATTGAAAATGAACTTAGTTAGATCCGTGTGCGCCGCATCAAATGAAAACTAGAGTAGAGAAGAGAAGAATGTTTATGGTGTGATTAGAAAAGTGATTTGAGTGCACTATTTATACTAGTAGGCTAGGGTATGAAAAATGGAAATATTAAATCAAAGATCAATTTGGTAGTGATTGGAGGAAAATTAATGGAGACAAATTGGTGGATTGAAGATGTTGATTGAGTAAATTGATGTTTCCATTTTACATAAATAATCACATGTTAAAAAAATCAAGTGGGCTAAAAGAAAAAAAACCTGGTCTTCAATAAATTTTGGGCTTTTCTTGAAATACTTGATTTGAGCTTAAAAATAATTATCTTTAATAATTAACATATAAAAAATATAAATGATGTAATAAACTTTAAATATATATATATACATATATATATTACTAGTTATACCGGCGCCTCTTATAAGAACGTAACAAAATATCAATTTTTTTTAACCATTCTTAGAAAGAAAAAGGTAACGGTCAATTTAAAACGATGTGGGGTCGTTACATTCTCTTTTCTTTTTTGGATTAATACAAGTTTTATCAAAATGCCTAGTTTCCTGACAGTTATAATAGATTTTCCTTTCATGAATTGCTTGTTAGACCTACTTTTAGATCTCTCTATGTGATCAAGTACAAGAAGGGAGAAGAGAACGTGGTTGCTGATGCACTCTCCTGCAGGTATGCCTTGATTTCTGTTATGTATGCACATTGTCTAGGTCTTGAGCATGTTAAGAATTTCTATGCTTCTGATCCGTTCTTTGGACCTACATTTGCATCATGTGTTGGGAAATCTTGTGTTGTTGATTCTTTTAATGTGGTTGATGGATTTTTGCTTAAGGATGCAAAATTGTGTGTGCCTGATTGTTCTAAGCGAGAGTTATTCATTTTGGAGTCACATGTAGGGGGTCTTATCGGTCATTTTGGTGTCAATAAGACGTTAGATCTCTTGCATGAGCATTTTTATTGGCCTCGTATGGAATGAGATGTTGAGAGAGTCTGTTCTAGATATATAACTTGTAGGAAAGCCAAATCCACTTCTAGTCCGTTTGGCTTGTACATGCCTTTGCCGGCGCTATCTGCCCCTTAGGTAGATATTTCCATGGACTTGATATTGGGTTTGCCTAGGTCAAAATCTGGTAAAGACTCTGTTTTTGTGGTTGTTGATCGTTTCTCTAAAATGTCTAATTTTCTTACATGCAAAAAGACTGATGATGCTGTTAACATTGCAAATTTATTCTTTCATGAGGTAGTCCGTTTGCATGGCATCCCTAGGACCATTGTATCTGATAGGGACTCGAAACTTTTGGGGTATTTTGGGAGAGTGTTGTGTGGAAAGTTAGGTACTGAGCTCCTGTTTTCGACTGCATGTCATCCTCAGACGGATGGTCGGACTGAGGTAGTCAATCAGACGCTCGGTACTTTACTTCGTGCCTTAGTTAAGAATAATCTGAAGTCATGGGAAGAATGCTTGCCTTTAGCTAAGTTTGCATATAATAGAGTCGTGCATTCTTCTACACATATGTCACCTTTTGAGGTTGTGTATGGTTTTAGTCCGTTGACTCCAACGGATCTTATTCCTTTGTTTATTAATCATCTTTCGAGTTTGCAAGGTATTCGTAGAGCTGAACAGGTTCGAGAGATGCATGAAAAGGTGAAGACGAGGATTGAGCTTCAGGGAGTTCGAAATGCAGCTAAGGCGAATATGCACCGCAAACAAGTGTTATTCAAACCCGGTGATAAGGTTTGGGTTCACTTCAGCCCGAGACGTTTCCCTAACTTAAGGAAATCGAAGCTGATGCCTCATGGAGATGGACTGTTCACTGTAGTTGCTCGAGTCAATGACAATGCTTATAGACTTGATTTACCTGGTGAGTACAAATGTTCTTCCACATTCAATGTCTCTGATTTGTCTCCTTTTCATGCAGATGATGTCGACGCTGATGAGGAGCTGAATTCGAGGTCGAATTCTTTTAAGGAAGGGGGGAATGATGAGGCCGGGATGAGCACTGAGGATCTAAACTCGGAGTTGCAGCTGAGGGGTCCAGTGATGCGCTTACGTGCCAAGAAGCTGCAAGGATATCTACAGTGCTATGTAGGAAAGAAGCTAGAAGATGATGGAGCCAGGTCCAGACAGTGCAAGTTGGTGACCGTATTAAGCATCGAGGAGTGAAGCCGCGACCATGGATGAATTAATTTATTTAGTTATGGCTATGTATCTATTATTATTCATTAAGTTGTTTTATTTTTAATTGGACCCAGTATTTTAATTTAATTAGAAGCCCATACTATTGTTAGGTCTATTGGGCGATTAGTTTTGTTTAATTTATTTTAAGTATAGTTCGAAAATCTCAAGCCCAACACTTGTTATTTTTGTTCCCCTAGGATTATTATTTATGGATTTTCGTTCAATTTATTTTCCTGAGACTTGAATGAATGAAAACAGCTTTTACGATATTCTCTTGTCTCACATAGCAAATCGTTTCTTTGGTAGAGTTTGTTGATTGGCATCTCCAAGATTGAAATATTTTGTCTCGTTCAGATATCTAGTAGTATCCAGGTTAGGCAGCCACGAAGATTACTCCATAGGCGCATTTCGGATTTTCATCGATCCGGGGTTCGTTTCGGGTAAGATTCATCTCTATTTTCATTTTCCATTGTTCGTATTCATTCTAGCCACCACCACGCCTCCATACATATCCGATAATCATCCTAGCATCACCATATTATCCCAGAGCAAGTCCAAAAATTAACCACAAAAGTCGTTCGTGCCCTAATTAAGCCATAAAATAGCCGAAATTTTCCACCATTCCATCTCCCAATTTACTCATGCATTTTGGCTGAATTTTTGATATGTTTTGCATGAATACATATTGTACTTTGTCCTAAAATTTGAGCTTAATCTGAGTTCGTTTGCATAGGTTTCTGTCAACGTCTTTATATTGGGTGTTCGGGTTAATTTGTGTTGTTTTTGTGTTAATTCTTGTTCAATTTGTGTATGAATTTATTTAGGGGTTTAGGTCAGTTTATTTGATCATATTTAGGTGTTATTACAGTAGGTTAATTGGGTTGAATTATTTTTATAAGTTTTCGTGTGTTTCGATCTTTACTTCCGCGTATTGTTGTTCGTATCAAAGAGTTAGGGTAACAATAGAAGTGGGCCGAGAGAGAGCAGTCCACCAGGTAGAAGAGCCCAGAGCTATTGGGCCTAACAAATGGGCCAACATAACTCACATAGTGCATTCGATTCTTCTCTCCTGAGCCACCCCACCAAAACCGAGCACAAATATGATCAATATCTCAACAAATTGATTGAGGAATTCGGAAACACATCATTCCATAAGTACGCATGGCCTGAACAACTAATTTAATCAAAACTTCTTTGCCTCCTGCTAACAGCAACTTATTCTGCCAATTCATAACCTTGCGAGCTACTCTATCTCTGATATATCCAAATTGAACACATTTATTCCTGATGGAAACTGATGGCAACCCCAAATAGAAAGAGTGTCTCTCCCCTACTTTAATACCCAGAATCTCCTTGGCTCGATCAATAGTAGCACTCTCTATTGTAGCTGTAACACCCCGGTCCCTAGGGTTAGGACGGGGATATTACGGAAAAAATACAAGGAAAAAGGTAGCATAATCCAAAATCCAGAGGGTCCTCTATAATGTCCCGGTCCCAAAAAAATAATAAATGATGATCGGGGTGTTACTGAAAAAGGAAGTACTATTTAGAATAATCAAATGAAATGGCTTTAGAACAAGAATATGTTATATTTCTCAGAAATTTGGACAACATATCCTCTGTAACTGGAAGAAATCCACGTCTTTCAACGTAACAATGAAGTTAAATGATTCAATCAAGTCAAAAGAATACCTATTCATAGGCCAATCAAATTCAAACAAAATCCAACAATTAATAGATAGGATTCTGACTCTTCAAATAAACAAGATCTCTCCATAAGTCACAACAACTAAGACCTATCAATAGGTCAGAGGCAAATAAACTATTTTATGTCACATTCATAGGATAGAAGCAATTAATTAAGGTAAGACTCATTCATATGTCAACTGGAAAATAAACAGAATCCAAGACTCAACAAATATGACCAACTCATAGGTCGAAAACTGTAATGAAACATGCTTGGATTTATAAAAAGAAGTGGGACTTTATTTATCATGATTTAATAAAGAATACAATTCAGATAAGCCAAAAAATAAAACATAGCATGCAATCATACTATGGGGCAATTATATCAGAGTTTAAGCGGAAAATAATGGAGTAATATTGTATCACATAACAACATACTCATGAGTAATAATTTAGTCTGAACGAGACATCAAGGCACGATCAACCCACAACAGTACATCGAGTCATCAACCCTAGCATCTCAACTTGTGAAAAACATTTTGAAAATATTTTAGGCATGAGTACTAAAGCATTCAGTGGGTTAAACTTTTAACTCAATCTTTAATAAAAACTGTAACAGAATATCCAAAATATAAATACAGATAATGAAAAGCAAAACGCGAAAGCCCTTCCCATTTCTGCAAACCTTTATTTCTCTTTGGTACCCTGTAGCTCCTTCTATCGTCTACTGCACTCTATGACATGTCGCTGATAGGAAAAGGGAGGGGCTACCTTGCTAATCGGAAAAGAGTATACCAGGGATCACCTAGCATTGACCATGAGTATACTAGGGGTTACCTAGCATTGACTCCTGTAGTGATGCCCAGATCACGTGTATGTGCAGGGGTTACCTCACAGTGACAGCTTTAGTGATTAACATCACAACTGAAAGAATCACAGTTCTTGCCTATTCTTTGTTCTATATTCTCTATAAAAGCGCGTAATATGACATAAGCATAAGAACTATGTCATCCTTTTAATATAGAAACTATGTTAATCTTTAATTCCTCTAGCAACTTAGTTCAATTATGCTTCTTATTCCTTAAACGAAAATCATTCTATAACTTGAGTTTAATACTAAAAGTACAAGCTAAAAAGTACAACTCATTATACACAAGTATAATCAATACACAATAAACATTTAATATTCTGTAACTTTAACTATGACTATTAGACTTTAAATATAAACTCTAACCTTAAACTATGAACTTTAAACTCTAACCTTAACTCTTAACTCATAGACTTTAGTTATGACCAAGCATAATCTATTCTATTTAATTATGTTGAAGCATAATCTATATTCATTTATTGTGATAAATTATAATCTATATTTTCAATAATTATGATAAAACATAATCTATGTTCTCAGTAATTATGGCAAAACATAATCTATGTTCTCAATAATTATGTCACAGCATAATCTATGTTCTCAATAATTATGCAACAGTATAATACAATTACTCTATCAGAGACTTGAGCAGATAATTTCTCAAATATTTTATATGGATATTCTAACTATTACTATCACATTTATGAGTTAATAACTCAAATATAGATAGGTTTTGCAAATAAACCCACCTCAATTATATCAACTCAGGTGATCAAACTTCTCCATACTCATCCATCAGCTCCTCTGACTGGTTCAACAGATCCTACGAGGTCAAACCTTATTTTAGGACTGTTGCTCTAATTTTCAGAACTCGACTTTAATTTAATTGGAGCTTTTATTTACTTTAATTATATTTCAATTAAGAATGCGCGACTCTAGAGACCTCGTACAACTTCCACACAGCATGAAATAAATTCCAAAATATAATTTTTGATTTAATAGGGCCAAAAGATTTGACATAGATCACTTTCCGTAACTTGCCATTTTAATCAAATTTTACTCAGCTAACCTCGATTGCACTTTTTACTTTTCCAAAAATTATGAAAATAATCAGGCATGACCCTACATATATCTTTATTAAACTATACAATTTTTCGGAATTTTCTGAAATCACATGCTCTAGTTATAAAAATAATCGCGTGATTAAAATAATCGACTTTAATCAACACTTATCGGAAAATTACGAAACTTGGCAGTCCTATAGGAAATAATATTTCGAGCAACTTTCTAACTCAAACTTTTTCGATTTAACAACCTAAAATGGGCGAAAATGGGCCAAAACTAAAACTGATCGGCGCCCCTTTATTTTTTCACGTTTTCGGCGGTTTCCGACTACCGGACGACGACGCACTCAACATACGAAATGAAGCACTATTTAAAACACACAACATATTAAAACTTCAACTATAAAGGATGAGAAATGGACCGAAACGAGATATCCAAAGCGGCGGCCTGACGGCGGCACGACGACGGCGATTTTCGGGCATCCACGGCAGCTGACAGCTGCTCCCGCAGCAGCACCCCCAAGAAAACTTAACCTGGGCCCGCATGCGCGATTTACTCGGCTTAGGCCCAGATTTCTCTCGTTCGTTAACATGAACTAGAGAGAGAAAGAGAAGAGAAGAGAAGAGAAGAGAAGAGAGAGAGATATGAGCAAAGAAAATGAGCTCTCCCCCCTCCTTTTTATAGAAAAAGTTGAGGCGGGGTGGGTATAACTTTTTAGGATATAAAATACTGATAAAGCATTTTCTGGATTCAATTAAAGTTGCTTTATTCAATGGCGAGGTCCAAATGACCTCCAACACAAAATCTGAAAATACCGAGAGACTCGTTGGCTTGAGTACTATTGAACCAACCCAACTTGGGATGACGAGAAAGTCGTCTAAAGAGAAACGAGAAAAGATTCTCTTTTAAAAATTACTTTTACTATTCCTTTCGACTGACAGATTTTGCTCCCGAGCATTCGATTGACCTCAGATTGGCAATCCGTGAACGCAAACGGATTCCTTGAGTCATTTCCTATAAGATAGGCTTGATAGAACAAGTCTCAGATCAATGAGGAGGATTTCATAAATTTTTCGAATCACGAACGCACGCATAAATTACTATTCACAGGTTTTCCCTTTACGATTTTCGATTCCGGGACTCCTGTAGAAGTCAGAATAAAATTTTGAAAGCACCAACAGCTTCCTTTAGATCGTTACATTCCAGAAAAGACCAATATTGACTATCTTTCGGCGGCAAACCCAAAACCTCATAATCGATTTTCACATAAAAGACACAAAAAGTCGCGACTTACATCCGTTTTACTTTATTTTAGCTCCAATTATTTTTTTTAGTCTTCTAAATATATTTAGACAACTCACTAAGATATTGTGAAATTCTGGGATGTTACAATAGCACTAAAAAATATAGAGGATTTCTCAAAATTAACAAGCTGCCCAGAAGCCTTCTCATATCTGAAAAGCTAATTTTTTAACACACGACATGCCCTCTCTTCTACTTTAAAAAATAATAAACTGTCATCCGCAAAACAACAAATGCGACACTCGAAGCCCTTGAGCATCAAACTGAATAGGAGAAAGAGGATCTCCCAATCGAAGCCTGCGAGATGGCTTAACTTCCCCATAAATGTTGCCATTAACCATAAATGAGTAGGAAACTGTAAACATATATTTTGTAACCAGCGGGACAAAACTAGATGGAAAATTTAATTTCTCTAGCATAGCTGCAATAAAACCCCATTCAACCCTATCGTATGCCTTGCTTATATTTAATTTGAGGGCCGCAAATCCATCCCTCTGTCCTTGGTTTTGAAGCCAGTGCATGCATTCGAAACCGACAATAATATTATCAAAAATTTGTCTCCCTGAAATAAAAGTGCTTTGGTTCTCATCAATAATCTCATGCAACACTTGCCGCAACCGATTAACAAGAACCTTGGAAATAATTTTATGCGAAGTGTTGCATAAGCTAATAGGGTGAAATTCCTCCATCGAGGTGGGCGATTCCACTTTAGAGATCAAAACCACCAGTGTTTTATTCTATTAATCAAGCTCCCCCCCTTTATTAAGCACTCCTAAAATAGCTTTAGTAATTTTACGTCCAATAATTGTGATAAATGCTTCCCAATAAACCTCCAGCCCAGGAGACTTTGAAGGACGAATATCTGCTAAAGCTCCCTTCACCTCTTCCTGTGAAAAAGGTCTCTCAAGTAGATTTCGACTCTGATTACTGAGTGAAGTGTGAACATAGCCCAGAACAAGATCAAAATCTTCACGTCTCGGCTGTAAAGATGTAACAAGTTGATCAAAGAATCCAGAAATCACCCCGCAACTTCCTTGTCTCCTATCATCCGAACACCATCCCCCGAACACAATTCACTAATTCAATTCCTCCTTTTCCGTGACGAGGCATAAGCATGGAAAGAGGGTGAATTTCTATCTCCCTTCACCATCCAATTAATTCTTGATTGTTGCTTCCAATTGCTCTTTTCAATGTCAAGTAGCCTCTCTATTTCATTATTGAGAAATACGAGCCTCTCATTTCCATATTTTCTCGAGCAGGTATTAAGGATGTTATAGAAATCAATCTATCATGCGTTTAAACATTTGCAGAAAGTAGAAAATCTATGTTTATTTCATAAGAATTATTCAGAAAATCAATATTACAAAATATCTGCACCTTGCTTATTTATACTACAGAAAAATGGAGTGAATCTCTCATTTCCTCTCACATAAGAAACATAAAATAAATCTACGGTTGTTATTTGATCCTAGCAGTTAGAACTAATCTACGGCTGCTATTGTATGAGTTCACAACATCATGGATCGCTGATGTGGCAGAGTTGTGGTCCTACATTAGAGCATGCATACATAATTAAGTAAATGAACGCGCGGATTAACTGAAACAACGCCATGCAGAGAAGTGAATGATAAAGAGGGCATGTATACAAAATATACGCTCAACACCCCCCGCAAGAGGTGCCACATGAATGTCAAAATACGCATCTTGGATAAGAAAAAGTGAAAGCAAGGAGCTGGGAGTGACTTAGTAAACAAGTCAGCCAACTGAAGTGGAGAAGAAACATGTAAAGAGGAAAAAAACCTTTTTTGAAAATGTTCATGGGTGAAATGGCAGTCAAGGTCGAGATGCTTGGTATGCTCATGGAAGACTTAATTTTTGGTGATGTGAATGGCGGCCTGATTGTCACAATGAAGAGAGAACGGGAGAGAAGAGGATAACTGAAAATCAGATAACAAGTAAGAAAGCCACAAAAGATCATGAACGGTGGAGCTTAAACTTTGGTATTCAGCCTCGGTGGTTAACATAGCCATGGTCTCCTGCTTTTTACAACACCAAGATATAAGAGAGTCACCTAAGAAAATGCAGTAACCGATGAGAGAACGCCAAAAATCCGGGCAAGAGCCCTAATCCACATCACAATAACCATGGACAACAGGAGAAGAAGAGGAAAAAAAGAAGAGGCTAGTGGAGGGACAACCTTTGAGATAGCGAAGCACATATAAAGCAGCGTCCCAGTGAGATTGCTTGGGAGAGGACATGAACTGGCTTAATTGTTGAATGGTATAAGAAATATCGGGCTGGGTCAAATTCAGATATAAGAGATGACCAACAAGGTACAAATATTGCTCCAGTTGACTCAAAGGAGTAGAGAAGTTAGAAGACAAGTGCAGACCAGGAGGCAAAGGCGTAGAGGAAGGTTTGCATCCTAATAGACCGACAGAATCAATGAGCTCAAGAATACACTTTCGCTAATTCAGGTGGGTGCCTTGAGAACCACGAGCGATTTCAATACCAAGAAAATAACGAGCAGGGACGAGGTCCTTAATAGAAAACGCATGATGAAGAGACTGCTTGAGGACAAAAATCGCATCAAGAGAAGGACCTGTGAGGAGGATGTCATCCAAATAGATAAGAACAGCTAAGAACAATGGCTCGGAGCCTCTGGTAAAAAGACAATGATCATGGGACGACTGAGCAAAGCCAAGAGCAAGCAGATGATGAGTAAGCTCGTGATTCCATTCACGGGAAGCTTGTTTGAGCCCATACAAACTCTTAAGGAGTTTACAAACTTGATGAGGAGCAACCTTATGATACCCAGGTGGAAGACTCATGTAAATCTCATCAAAAAGATAATCGTGAAGAAAAGCGTTGTTGATGTCAATCTGCTCGAGAGGCCAGGAATGAAGTGATGCGATGATAATGAATAGGTGCATAGTGACAAGTTTATCAACGGGGGAGAAGACCTCATGGTAATCAATACCGTATTCCTACTTGTACCCATTGGCTACCAAGGGAGCCTTGAAGCATTCTACAGTGCCGTCAGATTTGAGCTTGACCTTATACATCTATTTAGAACCTCTGGTGTGTTTGCCAAAAGGTAAGGTGGTCAGTTCCCAAGTATGGTTGTCCTCTAAGGCATTAAGCTCAGATTGCATGGCATCATGCCATTCGACAAACTTACTAGCCTCTGAATAAGAACGAGGTTCTTGAAGGCTTTGAACATTAAACAAGAAAGAATGGAAGATTGGAGAGAAAGTAGGAGAAACAATATAGGGAAAAGTAGGAGGTGTGAAAGATGAAGAAAAAGAGGAGAGATGGAGAGTAGTAGAAAAACAGATATAGTCTTGCAGGTAGGAAGATGGCTTGTGTAAGCGGGTACTACATCGAGTAGGAAGAATAGATGTGGCAAAAGGAGAAAGAGAAGTGGGAATAGTAGGGGAAGGTAGATTACAAGGAGGATGAGAGGATGTAGGTAAGGGAGAAGAAGTATAAAATGGTGGTCTATCATCTGGAAAGGTATCAACAAAGAAGGAAAATGGTAGAGAGATGGAAGACTCGGTAGAATGTGGAGGAAATGTGTCTGGGAAAAATTAGACATCTCGAGAAATAAACAACTTAGAAGTATCCAGTTTATATAGGATATAACCTTTGTGATTAGCAGCAACTCCCAAGAAAATACTCTTGTGACATCATGTATCAAATTTAGACATGAAAGGAGATGTATTGGCTGCATAGCCAAGACAACCAAAAGGATGAAGCATAGAATAATCTATAGGTTTATGCAATAGAGTCTCATAAGGAGTGCACCATTGCAATATAGCAGTAGGGGTATGATTTATCAACCAGGTTGCATGGAGGATGGAGTACGGCCAGAACTTACTTGGAAGATGACTTTGAAATATCAATACACGTGCAACTTGGAGAAGATGCTTGTACATCCTTTCTACGACACCGTTCTGTTGTGGGGAATAAATACAACTCTTTTGATGATGTATACCATGCTCTTGTAACAGATATTGTGTGGAAGCACTCAAAAATTCGGTACCATTATCAGTTCTGATCAATTGAACTTTGGTACAAAATTGTGTATGTACCATGAGGAGAAAGCTGAGTAATATCCTTTGTACCTACCCTTTGTTGTTCAGTAAGTATGTCCAGGTAGAACGGCTATGATTTTCTACGATAGTCAAGAAATAAGAAGCATCAGCAACATTTGACTCATGGTAAGGCCCCCACAAATCCACATGTATAAGTTCAAAGGGAGTCTTGACTCCGTTTGTGTGATGTAGGAAAAGGTAACCGTTGTTGCTTTGATTTGAAACATATCTCGCAGTCTCACAGCTAATCAAAATCGGTATCTGGGTAGATTCTCTTCAAGTGGGACAAATGCTTCATTGTACTGACAGAAGGATGCCCCAACATATTATGTCAATGTCTCAACGACAAGGGAAATGATGTAAGGCTAGAGCAAACCATCTCTACAGAAGTATGTTGCACCATATACAGCTTTCCTTTCATCTTACCAATGCCAAGAAATTGATCTTTCTTATGACTATGAATGAGGCAATGAGTAGGCAAGAAAAGAACCTTACCATTAATATCTTTGGTTAATTCTCCAACAGAAATCAAGTTGTGAGTGAATGTAGGAGCAAACAGAACATCTCTCAGAAGAATGCTATTTATCATCTTCACCTCTTTGGCATAATCTGCAATTACACTAAAACTATCAGGTAAAAATATTCGTTGCGCCTCATTTAATTTTCTGAGAGCATACATCAACTTGACATTGCAGTACATGTGAATGCTGGCCCCTGAATCTATAATCCATTCACTTTTGTGTATATTATTCGTTATCCCAAAAGCAGTATGTCATATAAGTCTACTGTAAAACATCTTTAGTGTCAAGCTCCACTAGATTAGCTGAGTTTTCTAAAGTTTCTCTAGTCCCATTCTTCATCATAAAACTCCTAATGTATTTAGCCACTTCTGTTTGTATTATTCTATTCATTTCAGACATCGAATCAGTTTGTTGTAAGTTAGCATCATCCTTGACACTAACATGATCTTCTTCTTCTGCATAATTTGCGCAATTCCTTATCTTGTTTGTTCTGAATTTTCTGTACCAATCCGGCACCCCGACTAACTCGAAACAATCTAATTTTTCATGGCTATTAACTTCACAATGAGAGCACTTCAACTTCTGTTTTTCTTCTCTGGTAAGTCTCCTTTTGAATCCCTCATTTTTGCTCCCAAAGCCCTTGGGATTAGTGTACAAAGCATTATGCTCACTATCATTAGTATATTGTGATGAAACATTCTTCTATTCTTCAACCTGAAGAAATACGGAGTACGCTTGGCTCACTAATGGCAGGGGGTCTAATATCATAATTTGATTCTTTATAGCCTCATAACAGTTATGTAATCCCATCAGGAACTGCATCACTCGCTCTCCTTCTTCATTATGGCGATGAGTTTCAACAGCACCACAAGTGCACACTTGATTACGAACTAGCAAATACAGCTCATCCCACAAAGCTTGTAGATTGTTGTAGAAAAGTAAGACAGATTGATTTCCTTGAGCGTAGGTGGCAATCTCTCTACGTAATTTATGCAGCCTAGGTCCATTTTGTTTTGCCAAACCTCTTTTGAAGTTCCTGCCATAAATCCTTCAAAGTTTCTAAATGTTGGAATCCCCTTCCCAGTTCTTTACTAACAGAATTCACAATCCAAAAGTAGACTAAATAATCAATCCTAAGCCATTGTTTATGATCAACGGAATTCACACTCGGCTCTAGGATAGATCTATCTATGAAGTCAAGTTTATTTTTCGCAGATAATCCTCTTCTTATTGCCCTAGACCAGCTATGAAAATTCTTTCTATTTAATAAATATGTGGTAAGAATCATACCAGCATGATCGGTAGGATGCACATATAGCACATCATTGATTTGTTCTTTGTAGGTGGCGACAGCTCGTCGATCATCTCCTTGCAATTGCCTATCATTCACCAAACTTAACACATTATGGACAAATCAATTGTTGTGCTCAACGTGCTCTTCATTTTTAGTGGCTGCAGCAGCAATATGAGAGCTAGAACCAGCTTCATCGATCAGCATTTGTATCCACAATACTCATCTATTTTTCTTTGGCATCTTGGAATTTTGATTGAATTCAATCAAGCTGATCAATCTAATCAATTGATTTGAATTTCAGAGATCTCAAGTAGAATATTAATGGCTCTGTAATACCATGTAGAAATCAATCTATCATGCGTTTAAGCATTTGCAGAAAGTAGAAAATCTGTGTTTATTTCATAAGAATTATTCAGAAAATCAATATTACAAAATATCTGCACCTCAATTATTTATACTACAGAACACAAAACAAATCTACAGTTGTTATTTGATCCTAGCAGCTGGAACTAATCTACGGCTGCTGCTGTATGAGTTCACCACATCATGGATCGCTGATGTGCTGTGGTCCTGTATGAGAGCATGCATGCATAATTAAGTCAATGAACGTGCGGATCAACTGGAACAGCGTCATGCAGAGAAGTGAATGATAAAGAGGGCATGCATGCAGAATATACGCTCAACAAATGTTGACTCTCTCATTCCTTAATCTGCTGATCTTTTTGCCAATTCCATTAAATCATTTCCCTGCCCACTTTGTAAAGAAATATTAACAATGCTTCAACCGGATAGGTAGAGACGTTACTCCCCTAGTTCGATCCCATTCAACAAGGAAATCTGGGACAAAAGAAGGGTCGAAGAACTATTTTTCTTCAAAATGAAATCTTTTGTTTCCTCCATCCACACTCTGGCCACCATTACAAAAATGAAGTGAAATTGGTCGGTGATCCGACCCATAGAAATCCAAAACTTGAATTTGAGTAGTCAGAAGCAAACGCTGACCAATCCCGTTTGCTAAGAACCTGTCCAAATGCTCCCATATTTTTACCTTCCCAGGTCTTTTATTGTGCCAAGTCATAAAGTTTCCTTGTGTTGGTCTCGGGCGAGTCGATATCAGTTTAGAGAGGGGGGTGAATAAACTGATTAAAACTTTTTCTTCAATTGCGGAATAATAAGGACCCTTGACTCGCTTAGAAGCTTATCTATGCACAATTCAAATAATTACTTTGGACAGCTTGAGTGCAGATTGTGTGATCTTGTGTACAGTTCAAAGATATGCAATTAATCAAAACAGTATAGCACACAAATGATTTATAGAGGTTCGAAGTCTCAAACTCCTACGTCCTCTCTTCCTTTCACAGAAGGGCAACTTCACTATATAACTTGAGTTTCTTTATAAATTACACAATGAAGGTCAGTTTTTCATAAATAGTTTTGATATCTCATCAAAACCTTATCTAGAGGTTCCTTGATAGTTTTTCCTAACAATTTCTCCCTTTTTGATGATGTCAAAACCTTGTCAATGATGATTGAAAAACTGCAAATATTCGTTTGATAGACATGTTGTAGTTTGCTTAGGCAAATTATTGAACTCAGAGCACGTTAGAGCATGAAATTTAAGTATCAGAGCATTCAAAATCCAAGTATCAGAGCATTCAAAGCATACTTTTATTTTAGTCATGCTTTCATTTTGAGTAATTAGTGCATGATTGTCCAAGTATCAAAGCAGAGCACTATGCTTGATATTAAGGCAAGTTGAAGCATAAATTCAAGTATTAGAGAATATTCTCATTAAGGCATGTATCAGAGCATAAAGTATGGATCAAATCATATCAAATGATCTCTTGATAGAAAGTTAGAACTACTTCTCTTCTTTGATTGCTTCATCTCTTTCTGCTTGATTCTCCTCTTTCTTGAGCTCCAAATTTTCTCCAAGCTTCCCCCTGAAGCTGAGCTTCCCCCTCATGATGTATTTCTCTTTGGATCTGATCCCAAAGAGTTAAGTTTTCATCATCATACTTTCCATCTTCCCCCTTTTTGGCATTATCCAAAAGCTGGGGTGGATCGCACGATGGTATTGATAGGTTTGGCAAGAATGTGAAGGCAGTTGCCAAGTTGTCATCATGGATTGAGGGGACTGAAGGAATTGGCTTGGGCGAGGAGAACCATGTATAGGCTTCTTCAGTTGTCATGAACTGACCACTATCAGTGGTTTGAGAGAGTTCTTGCTCTCTGAAGTCCATGGAAGCCAAGCTGGTGAAGATCTCATCGGTTGAGGTGATTGGTAGATCTTTGAGGAATGGGGTGCAGGAGGAGTTGGCTGGTTCGTTGTCGGAAAGAGAAGCGTCGGCTGGTACACTAAGCTGGATTCTTTTGATCATCGAATCCATTATCTCCGAGAGTGTTGGCGGTGAGCAGAGTGGATGATTCATCCAATGTCTACTCCATTCTCCTTCGTTGATCCAGAAGAGGGATCCATGAGTATGGATGAGGTGGAACATTGTGGCCTCATCGAGTTGGAATCGCCAGATGTAGTACTGGATGTACTATTTCAGTTGCTCGAATAAGGAGGGATCGGTGCCCTCAATGAGACCGAAGCAACTTCTTAGCTGATGGTCTAGAACTGCCTCAAACTCAACCTCAATGGAGTCACGATAGACTAAGGTTAGAGGTTGTGAGCTGGCTGGTATTGTAGACTGATCACTCAGTCTAGAGAGGGGCTCATTCTCAATCATCAGCTGCCTTTCTTCTGAGGAGCTGGCATGGGTGACCACCGGTTGCTTTCCATGACTTGAGTCGGGAGTTTCTGGTTGGCAGGATCTCTTCGGTATCGGATGACAGTAGATGGTCGGGAGCATGTCCCTTCGTTTGATCAGTTCACCATTTGGAATGATCTCATCAAACTGGCTTAGGATGATGTGGCTTATGCGACTCATAAACCCAACTTTTTCTCAAAATGAGCCAGTTGATGGATCATATTCTGCTCGCTCGACATTTACTCGTAGTTGAGCAAGAATAAAGGAGGCCCAGTCGGCTTTACACCTAAAGTATAGAGCGGCCGTTAAATGGGCTTTAAGATTCGAGAATTGGACTGTCTCAAAGTTCCCATGCAGGATATGACCGGTGATATCCAGGAGTTGGATGATCTCGTTGGGCAGGCTTTCCTTCAGCCTGTGTGAGCAGTCATGATGGTGTATGTGAGGATGTTTCCAAAGACCCCACAATGCATATTTACACGGTAGTTCCAGTTCCATCACGTCTAGGCCTTCACCGGGGAGGAAAAATGTAGACATCATTGTATCTTTTGTCACAATGATTACTTTGTTTTGGACGGTAGAGATGATGTTGTTACCGAAGATGGTTGCGTTGTGGTAGAACTCCACAACATGGGAAGGTATATTCTTAACTGGTATGATTGTCAAGAATGGCAGCAATCCAGTTTTCTCCAATGGCCGATAAATTCTTTGAAAGTTGTCTGAGCCGAGACGTGTGTTAAGAAACTCTAGATTAAGAGTCTTATCTTTCTTCAGCTTCTTTATAAGCAATTCGACATTTACCATCTGAAATGAAGGCTTCATTTCTGCAAAGAGATGATGTTGTTAGATATGCAAGTGTGCTGAGAGAGAGAGTTTGCAGGTGATCAAAGCAATGATGAGAGAGAATTTGCAGATGATCCAAGCCTTCATCTCCTTGCATAAATATATTTAGCTTTGCATGCATTGATCAAGGACACTCGATTGCTTCTCTTAGCTAATCAACTATCCGATTTGATGGATGATTAGCTGCTGAGATGAAGTGATTTTGAAAATGGGGTAGTTGCCATAAATAGAAAAATATTTTTTGCAGATTTTGCTATTTATATCTCATTAGAAAAATATATTTCACTTTTCTTCTTTGAAGAATTGATTTAATATTGATGCAGAGATATTAATGGCAACTTGTTGAGAGAGAACCCTATTTTCAAATTGTAGCCGTTGAATATAATATAAGAAATTTTATAATCACAACGGTAAAAATTAAGTTATGATAATTAAGAGGATTAGGAGAAACTTATCAGGATTCAGTTAGGATACAGTCCAACTGATTGGTTTGACGATTCAGCGGTTGGATGATTAGTTTCTTCATGTTTCTAGTTGTCACTGATGAGCTGACTGAAGCCCTAACTGAACTGAATTGATCAGTTCGTTTGGTCAGCTTCTTGACTTTCTTGAGTCAGTTTCCTCTTTTTGAAAGGCCGAGCTGGACTAGTTCCACTACTTCCTTTCGAGCAGTTTGATCGCTTTGACGTTGATATAGATCCAGTTATGTTCTTTGGTAGTGCGGACCTTACTGTCTGTCTGGCTTGGTGAAACTGCTGAATGGCAACTGATGAGTTTTTCATCCTTTGGTTGAGGGATTGTGAAGTTCCCTTTGGCGACGATCTGAACTGATCTTTTTTCATAATCAACTACACTCCTTTTGAGTTGGATGTGAGTAGGGGAGTGACATAGCTCTTGGATAGGAGACTTGGTGATGTGGCAGTATCTTCATCATCACTGTTGCTCTCATTATGCCTTGGATTCTTCTGAGGAGTGACGACTTCAGTATGTGATAGGTATGGTTCTAACCTCGCTGTGGCAGTTGGAGTTCGTCGTGATAGCTCAGCTGACTGACTTGATAAATTATCAAAGTTCAGTTTACGGCAAAGCGAGCTAATTGGGCAGTTGACTGATTGATTTGCAACCACAGCTCCCTGAGGCATGATGCTGGTTTTGAATTCAGCTAACAAGGCGGTTGCTGGAATTTTGTTGACAAGCCGGTGATTTATGATGTGCTGGACTTGCACAATGGTTGGAGGAAATGGATTTGACGATCCTATCCATTTAATGCTCCAAGTTTCTTCACGTTGCCAGTAGCTCATGCCATGAAAGGCAGTTAGCAAGAAGTGAGACTGGATGGACATCGAATGTCTCCAGTTGTACCAATAGAAATACTGGTGGAGTTGTTTGAACAACTCTTGGTCACGTTGTGCAACAAAAGTAAAGTGAGTGAGAAGGAGGTTGGTCACTTCCTTTTGTGCACCTTTGACTGCATATTTACCACTATAGAAATTGCGAATATTTTCTTCAGTTAGCTGGAGAGGAGGGCATGTGCTTCTGAAGTAGTCCGCTCCATAGTTTGGATGAGGGATTCCGATGAATGGAATAAGCTCATCCATTCTTTGATCTTGGAGAATGAACGGCATTGGCAGTTGAGTTGCTTGAGGTGTTGTTGCTCGTCATAGCCTTAGTTTTTCATTTTTTTCTTAGTGACTGAAGATGAGCAGTTCCCTTCTTGGGAATCCAGTCAGAGATAAGGACTGGTAGTGATTCATCATTTGGAAGTTTAAGCAGGTCTTCAATCATCTTGCTCATTCTTAGAACAAGTCCTACCTTGGACACAAATTTGCCAGATTTCTTTGAGTCAACGGCCTTGATGGCTTGATGCTTGAATTGTCGAAAGACAAATTCTGCCTAGTTTGTTTGTCACCCTTCAGCAAGGTGAATCATAACCTTGTATCTCTCTTGGGTGAGTTGACTCAGGCTTCCAATAGCTTCGAACATCATCTTGTTTGTTATATCGAGTAGAACGCCATACTCGGGCTTCAGGTCAGTTTTAGCGGTTGTAAAACTGAATTGCTTGTTGCAGGTTGAAGCTTTCCATTCTCTCTAGTATGACTCTGCAGATTCCTTTAGTTCTTAAACTAATGAGCCTTCTTGTGGAAGCTCGAACACTTCTGCAATTGTTCTTTCAGTGATTTGGAGTAGCCGTCCTTGAATCACTGATGATACTGTCTTTCCATTTGCAGATAATTTTGCTTGAAGAAAAACTCATTCACCAAATTTTGTCTAAAGAACTTTGGTGGTGTTTCCAGGTAGTGAAGAATTCCTGTCTTGTGAAGATTTGACAGAAGGATTGGATTGTTTGATTCATTTAGAATCATTTGAAATTTCTTCCTATCAAGGAATTTGTCTCTCATAAGTTGCTCTTTGAAGGAGTTTAGAGATTTGGATAATTCGGCCATCTTTGGGATTGGCTGAGATTTTGAGAAATTTTAAGAGCTTTGAGAGAGAGAATTTTTGAGAGCGAAGGAGGAGTATTTTTAAGAGGCTTGAAAGAGTGGGCTTTTTATGAGTGTTTGGGCAGGCTTATAGATCTAATGGTTGAAATGGTACTAGCCCCTGGCCTCTTTTGGTCGTTGGCATTTAATGACTTTGAAACGTGTCATTGTTTTGCAACGGTTAAAATATTCAAAAATAAATGCGAAGTTCGACATTTATTTGAAAATAAAAAGATAATATTTTTATATATAAAAAATAAGTAATGACAAACTGAATTACAAGAAGTAAACTAAGGGCTTTCTAATCAGTTTTAACTTGATCAGCCACTAGTCCTTTTGATCAGTTTTTCTCCTTTTGGCAAGCGGTTCTGTGGCATCATCTTCCTCATTCTCGTCGCTGCTTGATGACTCTGTTTCAGCTGACTAGAGTCTTGGATGAGCTTGCAACCGCTGGATTTGCTCTGTGTGCAGTTTAACATGTTGCTGCAGGCTATGGATCAAGTCCACATAGTAAGCAGGTAGCTGAACTGTAGAACTGCTTAGTTGAGCATTGAACTGAACTACTCTTGAGTCAGCTTCTTCGCTTGCTTCAGTTCTAATCAGTTCCTCACATGGAACTGTGTGGGTGAGTTCGTCTTTCTCCATGATGATGGTCTCATCATAACTTGACTCTGGTGGAGTCTAAGGGGTAGCAGCTTGTAGAGCCCTTTGAATTAGATCAAAGTACACAGTTATTGCTAGTGTCCCTTGATAGGGAGGTTTATCATTGACTTGAGCTGTTTGTTCAGCTGACTGATCAGGCCCAGCTGGCTTTGTAATTGCAGCAGTTGACTCTTGTGGAGGAGCGGTTTTGGGTTCAGCTGGCTCCTCAAACTATTGAGCCTTTTCAGCTGACTCTTCTGACTTAGAGTTGCCCAAAAAAAACCAGACCGGCAGTTATAACCGCCAGTTTGCCGGTTTGGCACGGTTTCGGAACCGTACGGACGGTTACAGTTTGTAAACCGTAACCGTCAACCGTAATAGGGCGGTCCGGTTCCGGTTTGGCGGACGGTTTTTTTCAAACCGCCGGTTTGGGACGGTTAACCGGCGGTTTGTACTTTTTTTTTTTAACGATCGAGATCTCGATCAATGGCTAGGAACGCACGGAGGCGGATCGCTAACGTGGAACCGCCGGTTTGGGCTCCAAAATCAGCGGTTTGGCCGTTTTTTTTTTCAAAATTTTTTAAATTCAAATTTTAAATTTTTCCCCCCACTCCCCAATTTTCACCTATAAATACCCCATCTCCTCCACCATTTTCACTCATACCAAACTCTCAATCTCTCTCTCTATACTCAAATTCTCTCTATTCTACTATTCTAGCAATATCATTTTCTTATTCAAGTTTTCTTACAAGTTACAATTTTACGAAGTTACTCTCTAGTCTTTCCAGTCTCCACTCTCAATCTCTCAATATCTCCATTTCTTCATTTCTTCATTTCTACAATTCTACTCATTTTCTATCATCCATTCATCCCTAATCATCATGTTTAGCCGAGGTAGCCGAGCCGATAAGGGTAAAGGCAAAGCTATTGCTGATAGTTCCGAAGCTCCACGTCGTCGTCGTACTCATTCTGGAGTACATATTTCTGATGATGCTGATACGATGTCGCCTCAATTTCAACAACAACAACCTGAAGAATATGTGAATCCCTATGGCGGAGCCGATAGCGGTTTCTACAAAGATCCAAGTGGTGGCGGTTTCTACCATGATCCAAGTGGTGGCGGCTTTTGCAACAATCCTACTTCTCAAATGGAAGTTGACGAAGAAGTGGCAAGATGGATCCAGTTTGAAGAATTACAACGATCTTAAGAATCTCGTGCTTTCAGCGGAAATCCATCCATCGATCTCGACACGGAGGAGGCGGAGGAAGAGGTGGAGGTCGTTCCAACAAGAAGTACGACACTAAAATCTGCTCTCTTCACTATTCATTTCCGAAAGGTGGCAAGGAAGAATGAAGCGGGCGTGTTTGATTTGTATTGCAACTATTGTCCGAAGCAATACAAATTTCACACTGGAGGAGGCTATGGAACGTACTGGTCACACATCACCAACAATCATAAAGTCGAACTTGGACGTGCTTAAGCTCAATCGCAACTCAACTTCCAACCGGTAAGCAGTCAAAATATCAAAAGCCAAGGTGAAGGTACGACGTACTCATCCCAACTCTTTAGGTTTGACCTTCTAGTTGCTAGAGAACAAATGTGTTATTTTATTTGTGAAGAATCTTTAGCACTTCAATTTGCCGATAGCATGAATTTTGAACGTCGTATAAAAGATGCTTATAATCCTGGTGCTCAAAGAATACCTAGAATGACTATGACTAGGACCCTTGAAAAATTGCATATAAGATATAAGTCGAAATTGAAAAGTGTTATTAGTAAAATTCCTTATAGGATTGCTATTTGTTCTGATATTTGGTCTGATAAATTTATCCGTCGTCATTATATTGCTGTTACATTGCATTGGATTGATTATTCATGGAATTTAAATAAACATTTAATTGCTTTTCGTAGATTTAACTGTCAACATAGTGCTACTAATATTGCTAAGGCTATTATTAAAATTTGCAATCATTTTAAAATTCTTGATAAATTTTTTTCTATTGATTTTGATAATGCGAGTGCTAATACGGCTAGTTTTAGAGAATTAATCTAAGCATGTAATCCAACCTTGCATGGTAAATATTTTCATACTCGATGTATTGCTCATATTTTGAATTTATGTGTTCAAGATGGACTTAGAATATTAAATAACTCAATTCAACCTATTCGTGATGCTGTAGATTATATTCATGGTAGAGTTAGAGTTAGACATAGGTGGGAAAAATTCTGTAGGGAAGCTGGTGTGCATCCTAAAATTTTTAACTTAGATGTGCCTAATAGGTGGAACTCTACTTATGAAATGCTTTCTGCAACTTTTGAATATCGTGAATTATTATGTTCTTTTTTTGCTACGCATATTGAATCGTTTATTTTATTATCTTCGTATTGGGATGATTGTATTGAATTAATGGAGCATTTACAAGTTTTTCAATATGCAACAAAAGATTTATCCGGTGTGTATTACCCTACTGTTTGCAAATTTATGTATCATTGTTGTTTAATTGCTGCAAAATTTAATGCTTGTAGTCATAAACCCGATTTGCAAGATATGATTCTAGCCATGGTAAAAAAATGGCTTAAATATTTTGATCATGTGCCTAATATTTTTTTGGTTGCAAAAATATTGGATCCTACTTTTAAACTAAGTGCTACTAACGATATGATTGACATGTATTACAAGTTTTTGTCTACTATGAGTTTTACAGGTTTCGATCCCGATATACATGTGCCAACTGCTGAAGAAATTAAAACAGAAATTTATGAGTCTATATATTCACTTTTTAGAGAATATGAGTTAAAATATGCTGATAGTATAACTCGTCCAACCAGTCGTTCTTCAGGTTCTAGTAGTTCTTTTTTCGTTAGGATTAAATACTTCATCTTCACGCGGTAGGGCTTTACAAGAATTCCAAAAAAATTTCCACAGTAGAGGAAATACTAGGCGTAGTCAAAATGAATTAGATATGTATTTGCAAGACCCTGTTGTGCCCCCCGATGATGAAAATGCAGGTCCCAACAATTATGATGTTCTCAAGTGGTGGTCCCGAAATCAAGAGCAGTATCCTTTGCTTGCAATTATGGCAAGGGAGATTTTTGGAGTACCGACATCAACGGTAGTGGTCGAGCAAGCTTTCAGTGAATCCGGTTACATGTTGGACGAACGGAGATCAAATTTGACACCGGATCACCTCGAAGCTCAAATGATGTTGAAGGACGAGTCCAAAGCCGACCTAAGAGAGCAAAAGAACCGCTGGGATGACTTGATGGATGGCCCACTCATTGAAGTTGGCTCGGAGAGTGAAGCCGAAGGAGGGAGCCAAACCGGAGATGATTGGGACGACGACTTCGAATTCTAGACTCGCCAAGGAAAAAAGGTAAAATGAACTACGAGGGCTTTGATTCCAAGGTAAGGGATACGTAGGCAGCTTCATATGAAGTGCAAGTCCAAATTTCAATTATTTCTTTTTCCCCCCTAATTCCTAAATTCTAAATTAGCTCAAATTGTAACTTGTAAATTGTAATTTGTAAATTGTAAATTTGTAAATTGTAATTTTATATTTTCATAGTTTGATTAATTTACAATTTTTATTTTGTAACTTGTTATTTGTAAATTGTAATTTGTAAATTTGTTAATTGTAATTTCATATTTTCATAGCTTGATTAATTTACAATTTGTATTTTGTAACTTGTAATTTGATAAATTAAATTGTATTCTCAATATTCTTGTAAGTTGTAACTTGTAAGTTTTATAACTTGTAAAATGTAAGATATAAATTATAATAATAAAATTATATAATAATATCAAAATTCAAATAAACTTGTGTTTTGTCATACTTCTTAGTTTTTAACTTGTAAATTAGTAATTTTATCGATTTAGTACTTAGTAGTTTTTCGTCCAATCGTCAATTCGAGTTCGGAGAGATAGAGGAAAAAAAAATCGGAAACCGGCGGTTAACCGGATAACCTCCGGTAACCGGCCAAGGTCCAAACTGGCAGAACCGGAACCGCCAACCGTAACCGCACGGTGCGGTTCCGATTCCGCCATTCCGGAACCGCCTAACCGGCGGTTTCTAACCGGAACCGGAACCGTGGGCATCTCTATTCTAACTCCTCTGGAACAAGATTGATTTCAACTTCAGCTAGGTGAGGAGACCTTTCAGAGTGGAGTTCTCTTACTACTTCATCAATGAGATCATTCACTTGGTTGAATGTTTGATCTCTTTCTGCAGTTGATGGCTGTCCAAACTGATGGCTTTGTGATTTCTTTATTAATTCATTGAATAGCCATTTGTGTTGAACATGGGAGTGCGTCCATCTTTCCTGTTCTTTTTCTGTAGTGATGACAGGCAGTTTTAAGCTTTGAAGCTTGCACAGTTCATCAAACACATCTTTCATCGAGCCTTCTGATGGATTTAAGCATTCTTTTCTCAGTTGTAGCTGCCTCATTAGATGTTTGCCCTATGTGATTCCAGCATTCTCACTGTCCGTCCACCATAGACTCTATTCTTCTTCTCGTTTCCAGAAGCTCATTCCATGGAAAGCGAGTAATGAGAGGAAGGGTTCTGATGGATACACGTGTCTCCACAAAAACCAGTAGATATATCAGGTCAAAGTGTGGAAGAGTTCTTCATGACCAGTTAGTTCATGTGCGTAGTGTTGAGCCATATGTTTCTGTGTGGTCTCATCAGCCTATTTCTTCACATATTCTCCTTTCGAGTAGGCTCTTATGTTCCCTTCAACTTGAGCCATTGAGGGGCATGTTATTTGAAAGTAATCTGCTCCAGCTCCGTCGTGATGAATCCCTCTTGCAGGGATGATGTCTTCTGGGTTTTCACAGGGAGCTATATCTTCAACGGTTAGATTTGGCAGAATCGTTGGATCTGGAATGGGGCTCGATTCCTTTCTCTTCTTGGATTGAGGAAGTAAGATTCTTCTCCTTTTTGTTTGACCAGCTTGCTTCTTCTTAGGAGCTGATTTGGTAGCTGCTTGTCTGGTTGATTGTCCAGCAATATCAGCTCTAGTTGCAACTGAGCTTTGTTTCCTGGTGGACGATCTCAGTTGAGCTGATGTACCGGTTCTAACTACAATAGAGCTTGACTCAGTTTGCTATCTCAGTGTCAAGGAACCGACTGGAGACTTATATCTCTGAGCCAGAGATATGTCATCATCAGATTCATCCTGAGATGTGCTAGTAACCTGATTCTTTCCCTTGTCTTCAGCTGCAGGCTTCTTCCTTTTTGGCTGGTCAGCTTGCTCAAGATCGATTTCCACGATTTTAAACAGTTTTGAGATGAAATCATTGCTGATTATGCTTTTGAATTTTGTCTCTTCAGTTATCCAGGAGAACTGTTTCTCCAAAATTATACTGACCCGACTGACGTACCTAATTCTTTGTGGGAATTTTTTATTATCCCAGCTGCTTTCAATGATATCAACATATCTCTTCAATTTATCGAAAAAATATTGTGCCCAGTTGATCTCCATTCGGTTGTACATGGCGGCGCAAATCTTGTATTTTGTTTCTAACATTTCAGATTGACTGCCGGTTGTCCCTACTATAATTTTTGAGGCGATGGAAGTGAGCACCTGATATTCCTCTTAAAACCTTGAGATGAGATGATTGCTTTTATACGGTTGAGTTTCACCTTCCTTTTTCCAGGAATCATAAGCTTCTTGGAAGTTGATTTGAACTTCTTCCAGCTTGAGTCTTTTGTTGGGTAGATCGAACATGTTTCTTAGAGATTCAGCTATCACAATGATCTCATGTCCTCTTACTTCAGATCTGATCTCCTTGGGATTTGAGGAACCGTTTGAATTTAGGAAAAATTCAGCAACTGGTTTTGGATAAATGCGTTCTGGAAAATCTTCCAGAAACGTCTTCAGCTTGGCTTGAGAGAGCTTTTCGATGATTATTCCACTCAGAGGGGAGGCATTGCAAGCTTGAATGAATCCGGCTGGATTGAAGAACTTATCTTTGTCGAGTTTTTCACAGAACACTATGGAGTCTTCTCCAGATTGGTGAAAGTTGAATCTCTTGCGAATACGACTGGTGGAGTTTTTAGCCATGATAATTTAATGAAAGGTCTTTGATAGAGAGATTGATCTGAAAAGTGAGGAATTGTTCTTCGAAGGTTGAAGAGTTTTGCTTTCGATCAGAGAAGAGAGAGAGATAAGTCGGCAGTGAAATGTAAAGTTTATATCGAATATTCAGCCGACTTATTTATATAGAGAGATGAGGCTCATCCAACAGTTGGGACGTTTTGAATGCCTGAAATTCAACGGTTAGATTAATTCAATCGATCTGTCGATTGGCCTTTCAATTCTATCCGTTGGGGATAAATATGAGGAGAGAGAGAGAGAGAGTTCAACGGTAACATTTGAGTGACATGTGTTTTTACCGTTTCCACTATTGAAAATTTTGAACTTATCTTTTCTCTCTAGATGTTTCTTCTTGGCTTGAAACTGATTACGTCATCAGTTGGCTTCGGCTGCAGCTGATGATCTCCATGTTGATTAGTTCCAACTGAGATATTTTCTCATCAGTTCCTCACTTCCTCAATTACTTGAACTTTTAATTTAACTATTTCTCAGTTCAGCTGATCCTTCAGTTCTGCTGCTTTCCTTCAGCTGGTTCTTGAGTTGATGTCTCCTTATTGAGTTGAAGCCAGTTCCTTTCATTTCTCCATCAATTTGATGATTTTGCAGCTGGTATGTTTTGCTTGAACAACAGGATCATCAGTTGAGATCATTTGACCAACTCTGCCTTGCTCCTTTCCTCAGTTTGAGCAACTGAACTGATGATTCAGTTAAGCTGATGAGTTAGGCTGGTCAGCTTCTGTTTACTTTCTTTACACAGCTTCTTGCTTCATTTCAAACTGATAGCTTATGTGTCCAACTGATCAGTTTAACGACTTTTTCAGTTATGAACTACTCATTCGGATGAGTTGAAGTCTTTCGGTTCAGTTTCTCTCTTCAGCTGGAACGGTTTCTTGGCCTTTTTCTTCCAGTTGGTCATCTTTATCCTTTGATGCTAGCTCAAGTAGCCCTAGTTGTATGCATAGCTCCATAAACCTTACCTCAGGCAATGGTTTGGTGAAGATGTCAGTTATCTGCTTCTCCGTGTTGACATATTTGATGCATATGTCCTTCTTCTCGATGTGATCTCTGATGAAGTGATGTCTTATGTCAATGTGCTTAGTTTTTGAATGCAGAACTGGATTATGAGATATTGCAATTGCACTATTGTTGTCACAGAATATAGGTACTTCTTTAGTTTCGACTTTGTAGTCCTTCAACTGTTGTTTCATCTAGAGTATCTGAGCACAGTAGCTTCCCGCAACTACATATTCTGCTTCAGTTGTTGACGTGGCAAATGAGTGCTGCTTCTTGCTAAACCAGGATATCAGTTTGCTTCCAAGAAACTGACATGTTCCACTGGTACTTTTTCTGTCGATCTTGCATCCACCAAAGTCTTAATCTGAATAACCAACTAGACTCAAACTGTTATCTCTGGGATACCATATTCCAAGATTTATGATTCCTTTGAGATATTTGATAATCCTCTTTGCTGCTTCAAGATGGCTTTTCTTTGGGTTGGCTTGAAACCGTGCGCATAGACCGACTAAGTAGGAGATGTCTGGTTGGCTAGCTATTAGATAAAGTAGCGACCCAATGATTCCTTTGTAATATGTTTGGCTAACTGATTCTCCCTTTTCATCAAGAGTTAGCTGAACTGATGTATTCATAGGAATCTTGAGAGTTTTTCATTTATTAACTCCAAACTTCTTGACTAGCTCCTTAGTATACTTGGTCTGGCTGATAAAGATTCCATCTTTCAGCTGCTTTACTTGGAGTCCTAGGAAGAATGCCATTTCTCCCATCATGCTCATCTCAAATTCGCTTTGCATCAGTTGAGCGAATCGTATGCATAGATCTTTGCTTTTTGATCCAAAAATTATGTCATCCACATAAATTTGAACCATTAAGATCTCAGTTGATCGTTCTATTCAGAATAGAGTTCGATCAATGACTCCCTTTTGAAACCCATTTTTCAGTAAGAATGTTGTAAGAGTTTCATACCATGCTCTAGGAGCTTGTTTCAGTCCGTAGAGAGCTTTCTTCAGCTTGAAGACTTGATCCCCAATTTCAAAGCCTAGCAGTTGCTCGACATACACATCCTCCTTGAGCATTCCTTGAAGAAAAGCACTCTTGACATCCATTTGGTAGACTGTGAAGTTGAAGTGGGCTGCATAGGCTAGGAACAGTTTGATGGCTTCCAATCTTGCAACTGGTGCAAATGTCTCATCAAAGTCGATCCATTTACTTTGTGAGTATCCTTTGGCTACCAGTCTTGCCTTGTTCCTTGTGATCACACCTTGTTCATCCAGCTTGTTGCGAAAAAACCCATTTTGTACCAATGACCTTCTGAGATTTTGGTCTATTGACAAAAAACCATACGTCATTTCTTGTGAACTGATTCAGTTCTTCTTGCATGGCCATGATCCAGTCTGAATCTTCTAAGGCTTCTTTGACATTTGCTGGTTCTATTTGAGATATGAAGCATGTGAATAATGCATGCTCAGTTGAACTTCTGGTTTGAACTCGACTTCTTGGATCACCAACTATCTTGTCAGTTGGATGGCTTCGGAGCCATTTGGGCAAGATAACTTCAGCTGGTTCTACTGTGGTGACGTCATCAGTCACCCTTTCATTAGTTGGTTCGGCATCTTCATCAGTTCTTCCCCCTGTTTCAGTTGTGGGGTTTATGGTCTCAGCACGATTTGTGTCTTCATTGACCATATTGATCTCAACTGGTTTAGTACCAGTTTCATTTCCTTCTTCTAGTGAAACTTCAAGCCGCTCTAGAATAATGTGATCCACATAGTCCTGCAAGTTCTCAGTTTCACTAGGTAGTACTTGAACTAATGTGTCTATTGTTTCTTTCTTCCTGTACTCATTAGCAAATTCATCAAATACCACATGACATGTTATTTCCACAACAAGAGTTCGTTTATTGAACACTCTGTAAGCTTGTGCATGAGGTGAATTGTACCCAAGGAATATTCCCTCATTAGCTTTAGCACTGAAAGCTTGCAGTTGAGTCTTGTCATTGTTGTGAATATAACATTTATAGCCAAATACTTTAAAATATGAAATGGAAGGCTTACGACCCTTATACAGTTCATACGGTGTTTTGTCATGTACAATGATGATGGCACTTCGATTTTGAGTATGGCAAGTTGTGTTAACTGCTTCAGCCCAGTAACCTTCAGCTATGTTGGCATCAGCTATCATTGCTCAAGCTGCTTCTTTAAGTGTCCGGTTTTACCGTTTAGCTACACCGTTTTGTTGTGGAGTCCTAGCAGCTGAGTGTTCATGAATGATTCCAAGTTGGCTGAGAAAACTGATCATTTGCTGATTCACAAATTCAATTCCATTGTCGGAATGAATCATTTGAACTGTTCTCTCTTTTTCAGTTTGTAGCCTTCTGATCAGTGTCGTTAGCTTGTCGTAAGTTTCATCTCTGCTCCTCAAGAATTCCACCCACGTATATCTTGAAAAATCATCAACTACTACAAGAGTGAATCTTTTGCCTTTTGGGGTCTGTGGTCTGACTGGACCAAACAGATCCATATGTAGCAGTTGGAGGCAATCAGTTGTTCCTGGTGGATAACTCCTATTCTTGAAGGATGACTTCACTTGCTTCCCCTTTTGGCATGGTCCACACACACCTGTTTTCTTATATATTTCCTTGGGAAGCCCTTCAACTAGCTCTTTCTTGGCTAAGTAGTTGATTATTTTGAAGTTGAGATGGTTCAGTCATCGATGCCATAGCCAGCTTGCTTCAGTTGATCCCTTTGAAAGAAAGCAAGCTTCTGAGTAGCCGGTTGACCAGTCAACAATATACATGTTGCGTCTCCTTATGCCAGTGAGAAGAATTACTCCAATTCACTTGTCTCTTATGTTGCAGGAGTTTTTTGTGAAGTCAACTGAGTAGCCATTGTCGCACAGCTGGCTGATGCTGAGTAGTTTGTGTTTTAGTCCGTCCACATGGGAGACTCCATTTACTATAACTTTTTCCTTGACCACGAACCCTTCTCCAATGGTTCATCTTTTGGAGTTATCTCCAAATATGACAAGTGGACCTTTGACTTCTTCATAACCATCGAGATCATCTCTGTCTCCGGTCATGTGCTTGGAGCACCCGCTATCTAGATACCAGATATTTTTGGTTTTCTTTATAGATAGGATGCTCTTATCCTACAAAAATAAGGATTAGCATTTAGAGACCCGTTTCATATCGGGTCCTTGTTGATGCATCAAGCTTTTTGGAATCCAAACTTGCCAAACTGTTGGCTTTTTATCATTTAGTGATCCAACTGATTTGGATCGCTTGATCAGTTTAGATTTTCTTTCAACTCTTCTATTTTGAGTTAAATTAGTTGAATGGTACCTGCATTGAGAGTTAGTAGGGTAGAACAATTCAACTAAAATGCTGTTATTTTGAGACCTTTGAGCCTTTTGATCAGGCCAGTGCCTTGTATGTTTTCAGTTTATTGGATTGAACCCTTTTGGTTCATTTCTGGAATCCAGGTACTCGTTGTAGTGATGGTAGGGTTTAAACGAGTTTATTTGATCTCTCTTATAGATGTTCTGGTTGAACTTCTTCGTAGGACAGACTTGAGATCTAAACTGGTTTTTCTTTCTGAAGTGGGCTGATCTATCAGTTTGCCTTGAGGGCATTTTGTGTTAAGCTGGTGATCTTTGTTGAACTGAAGGCTTTGAATGAATGGATTGGTTTGACTGAACTGTTGGTCTTGGCTGGAATTTTGGCTTCAGTTGACCTTGTGTTTTTGGTTGAGAGAACTGACCGAATTGTCTAGGCTGATTTTGAGGGTTTCTCAATATTCCTTTGCCTTTGGTTGGTTCAGCTAGTTGATCATGAGTTGACCTGGTGAATCCTTTTAGGATTCCTTTATCACTAGGTTGAGCAATTTTCTTTCCTTTCTCTAAGGCAGTGAACTTGCTATATCCTAGCCCTGTGCTGCTGGTTCTAGTTCTCTGATGATTTAATATCTTATCTAGAGTTTGAGATCCCTTTTTGAACTTTCTTTACTTTTTCTCTCTCATAGATCTCTTGCTTAAGTTTTTGATTCTCAGCTTCTAGATCGACAGTTCTTAGTTTCAACTTTTCAAATTCCACTAACTGAGACTCAAGATAATTCATTTTTTCATGATCGGTGCTCAGTTTTCTAACTCTATTTCTCAGTTCATCATTTTCATCTTTTAGTTCAACATGCAAGCAGGATATTGAAGCTAATTGATCTTCAAGTATCATAAGTTTCATATCAAGTTCATTGCTAGAAACAGTTACTTCATTGATATGATAAAAGGAGGTTTGAGAATCAGCTGTACTAACCTCTTCATCATTTTCAGCCATGAGGCAAAATAATGCTTCATCATCTGAGCTGTAGCCATCAGAATCAATTCCAAATGGATAGTCTGAATCGTCTAGCATGGCATTCTCGTAGTTTGCAACCATTGTTTTCCTTTTGAAGAAGTTGCTCCTCACTTTGGCTTTCTTATCTTCAGAGAGTTCTGGACATTCATATCTGTAATATCCTTATTTATGGTAGTGAAAACATTCTCCTAGATTTCAATTGCCACCCCTGAACGGTTCAGCTGATCGTTTAGCTGGTTGATGAGTTCTCTCATCTTTTGGGATTTCATCAGCTTGAGGTGGAACTGATTGTTTATCCCGAACTCTCTTCAGCTTTTCTAACAACCTGGTAACTGACTGAATTTGATCATTGATGTCTTCAGTCAAGTTTTTCTTCTTTTCAGTTGTTTCTCTTTTTCGTTCGGATGAAGATCTGTCTTGATTTTCTCTGGCTGGTGAGCTCCTGGGCCGAAAGTTGTTTCTTCCTCGAGTGTCTCTAAACTGGTTCCTTTCACCATAAAAGGCTGCATCTTGAGCTGACGATGTTGATGCTTCCTTCTTCCGGTTTAGGCTGTACTCATGAGCTTTGAGAGAGCCAAACAATTCTCTGGGAGTGATGCTATTTAGATTTCTTGATTTTTTTGTAGCTATCACTTTCATTACCCATTCTTCAGTGAGATTATCCAAAACTTTGGAATTCATCTCAGAATTGGGATAACTTCTCCCGAGGTTGGTCATCTCACTGATGATGCCTAGAAATCTGGTTTCAAGGCTTGAGATTGACTCCTCTGGCTGCATTTTGAAGGATTCATATCTGTCGACTGCTAGCTGGAGCTTGTTTCCTTTGATGGCTTCGGATTCCTGGCATAGATCAGCTAGTAAATCCCATATCTCCTTGGCAGTTGTGCAGTTCTTTGTGTCTTTCATTTTGTCCTCATCTAGAGTTTGAAATAGTGCAGCTTGAGCAACGAACTCTAGATTCTTCAACTTTTTCTCTTCACTGGTGAGAAGATTAGTTAGCTTTACGATCCTTGCTGGTTGATTGATATCAACTATGTGAGCATCATTGTCAATCATGATGATGATTGGACCATCTTTAATAACTTCCCACATATTCTCATGGATCGAGCAGAGATGCGTCTTCATTCGCCTGCTCCAATTATCATAATTCTCAACTGAAAACAAAGGTAGCTTATGGTTTCCCATAGCTTGAAATGTTAGCACAGATAAGTAGATGTGATTCAGTTGATCTGCAGAAACGGCTGATCCTTAGAATCAACCACTCTGATACCACTTGTTGGTCCCGGGCGAGTCGATATCAGTTTAGAGGGGGGTGAATAAACTGATTAAAACTTTTGCTTCAATTGCGGAATAATAAGGGCCCTTGACTCGCTTAGAAACTTATCTATGCACAATTCAAATAAGTACTTTGGACAGCTTGAGTGCAGATTATGTGATCTTGTGTACAGTTCAAAGATATGCAATTAATCAAAACAGTACATCACAAAAATGATTTATAGAGGTTCGAAGTCTCAAACTCCTACGTCCTCTTTTCCTTCCGCAGAAGGGAAACTTCACTATATAACTTAAGTTTATTTACAAATTACACAATGAAGGACAGTTGGCTGAACCTGGTAACTGCTCGCTACCTCAGTGGGTCGACGGCTCACACTTGAAGTCCCTAACTGCTCGCTAGGAAGGTAGGTGCTATTGACGTCTTTACAAGGTTTTAGATCTCTTTCGATCTTCAAGAGGTTAGTCTTGAACAGGGGGTATCAACTGATGTGCTCCTTCAATTGAGATGGATAGTTGATCATTGTATTGCTGAAACTGAGAAAGCTGCCCTGGCTGGTTGATCAACAGCTGGCTGAATGTTTTGACTCTTTGAATTCTTCTTCTCAGTTGGACTCTCGCAGTTTTTAGCAAATGCTGAACTTGAGCTATGTGGGAGGGAGAAAGAAAGCTCTGCTTGAATGAAGGTTTCAAGAATAAGTATTGCTAAAAGTCTCGAAGGCAAGAGTATTTAAAACTTTGATTCACTCGTCTTTTATAGAGGAGTGATTTTATGACCGTTGAGTTCCATTGATCGGTGGCTTCATCAATGGCAGATGGTCTTTATTGATCGCTGGAGCTTTTGATTGAAGTAGCCGTTGCTTTGCCAATCGATCTTCATTGGATATTTAATTCCAGGATCTCCATTAAAGCATTTATTCCAAGATTCATCAGTTGAGCAATAACTCCAGGGTTCTCTGGCTGGCAGTTCTGAGCTTCAGTTTTAGCAACTTTGAGTTCCAGTTGGCAGTTCTGAACTTGTCTGTTCAGTTCGGCTATTACTCCAGCTAGCAGTTCTAAGCTTGTATGCTCAGTTTGGCTATTGCTCCAGTTGGCAGTTCTGAGCTTGTCAGCTCAGTTTGGCTATTGCTCCAGTTGGCAGTTCTGAACTTGTCAGCTTAGTTTGGCTATTGCTCCAGTTGACAGTTCTGAGCCTGTCAGCTCTGTTTGGCTTATTACTTCAGTTGGCAGTTCTGAGCTTCTTTCTCCAGTTCGGCTATTGCTCCAGTTTGCAGTTCTGAGCTTGTCTGCTCAGTTCGACTAATCATTCTCAAGCTCTCTTGTCAGCTTGACTGATCATAAGCTGGCTGACTTCAGTTCTGGCCTTTAGCTGATTTGTCTGTTTTCTTCAGTTTGGCCATCAGTTGGATACTTCCAGTCTTTCATTTTAAACTTATCTCGTATCAGTTTCTTCAATCTAGTTGATTCTTTTCTCCCTCAGCTCAGCTGACTTAACTGTCAGTTTGTTTCGACTGGTTCGACTCTTCGAATCCATAGTTGAATTGAGTTCTGACTGGTTGGCGTATCCTCACAGCTGGTAGACCATACTCCAGTTTGGTTGACTTCAGCTTTGATTGAGTTCCTCTTTGATGCTCTGGATTGGTCAACTCAGATCTACAGCTTGAATTTTAGTCAGTTTTTCATAAATAGTTTTGACATCTCATCAAAACCTTATCTAGAGGTTCCTTAATAGTTTTTCCTAACACCTTGGCATTGAACAACCGTAAGATCACACTCATCAAGCGCTTTTCTAAAGTCTTCCATTTGGGCATTAGATCGGGCATTCCCTCCCATTTTCTTAGAACCCAGCAAAATTTCATTAAAATCACCCCCACAATCCAAGGCAATTCTTTGACATGATCATCATTAGCAAGTTTCCTCAGCAAGTCCCAAGAGAATTTTCTAAGACTCACCTCAGGATTACCATAAAAGCCCGTAAATCTCCAAAGATTAGAGCTCCATTTAACAATTCCATCAATGTGACCTGATGTAATACCCCGAAATATTTTAGAAGGTTTAATTCAACTTATGTTACCCTCTGATAATTTAGAAATTAAGTTGGGTCCTTAAATGATTCAAATAAAGGAAAATCGAAGGTAGGAAAATCTGTTACATTTTGTTTTGGTCAAAACATGCTTTAAAAATATGTTCTAATATTTTTCTCGGGTTGATAGAAAAAAATTTCGAGCATCGTGCCAAACTTTGAATTTTCTAATTTCGAGTTCAAATGAACTCTTGGCACAACTTTAAGTTGGAAAATAATAAATTTAATAAAAAAAGGCACATCCGTCATTATCTAATTTCTTTTTCAAAAAATTATCTTATTCGTAAATCGAAACACCGAGTAGCTTCCAGAGAATGTACGACTCTAGTTTCCTATTTCAATTTTGAAATAGTCATTTTGAAGGTGTCAACGCATAGATCACGAATACATGATTGAAATGATGACAGGAAGGATGATCACGATGGAAAATCATCGTGACCGCTGCCAATTCCTCGGAGAAGGTACTTTCTCCGATTCTGGTCATTCGGACTGATGAATTTAGAAATTTCAAGTTCTAAATATGCTTAAATTTCGATTATCATTAATTCTACCGATTCTGATTTTTGATGTTGTGAGTTTTCGGTATTTTTCCCCGTTTTCATTTTATGTAAATCTCAGATCTACTCTTCCTGGATAGTCGTATTAGAAATCTTCTTTTTATAAATAGTCTTTGATCATTTGGATCTTATAGTTAACTGGAATAGATTTTTGATTTCTCGTCGTTTAAATTCGGATCCGAATATTATATTATAAATCTGCCCAGTTCGAATTTATGTTCTAGTCGTCTGATCTTTGATCTGATTACACCATTAAATTCCTTATTTTATGCACTATCAAAAATTATACTTTTGAGCGAAAATCCAAGGAGTATCGAGTTCGATCGAGACCGATACATTTTCAGCTAAAATCTGTGAATATTGTTACCGATCAGTTTTGATTTTTATCCCGTTTCACCCATTTTGAGTAATCAAATCGAAAAAGTTTCTTCTCGAAAGTTGCTCGAAATAATATTTCCTATTCTCCCGTCGAATTTCGTAATTTTCGGATGAGTTTTGAATAATATCGATTATTTAATTTAAGCAATTATTTTATTTTCTAGAGCATGTGTTATCGAAAAATTCTAAAATTCTCATTCTTTACTTTTGGCATGTATAGTATCATCCCTGAATATTTTCGTAATTTTCGAACGGTTAAAAAGTGTCGTGGCGTAGATCTGGTAAACTTTGGATAAATGACAAATTTTGGAAAGAGACCTTTGTCAAATCAGTTGATCCCAGTAAAGCAAGAATAACGTTTTGGAATTTATTTCCTTCTTCGTCGAAATTATTCGAGGTCTATAGAGTCGTGCAATCTATTTTAGAATAGAATTAATTATAGCTCCGCTTATAGTAGATTAATTTTCGGAAATATAGCGTTTATCCTAAGTTAAAGTTTACCTTCTGTAGTACTAGCTGAGCTAGAGAAAGAGTATCAGGGTTGATTCTTCAGGAGCTAGCTTTTCAGAATCCCGAGAAAGGTGGGTTATACTATACTATCTTTGCAAATTGTATCTTTCGAGTTATTAAGCTCTACTTTGCTAAAATTGCATATGTGACTATCTGTGTTAAATATTTACATGCTACTGTATGTTGTCGGAGTCTCATAAACCAGCGTTGTGTCAATGTGAGTAGCTACAGTATGCATGCATTATTTGTCCTGCCCTACTCCTTGTTGGTGAGACTAAAATGAAACACTTATTGGTTATACTCTTTAGGTATACTATGGCCATACTCAACGTTATGCGCTGGTGATGTAGTTTGGATTGCGGGCAGTGACGGGTTATACTCTTAAGCGCTTCACGATAAAATATTTTGGTGAACTTAGGTTACTTCCAACTTTTAAACCTCCTAAGCTTCACTACCTGCATGGACACAGATAGATTACTTTTACAAAATGATTTGCATAACTTAAATTGTGAGAACTTGCCCACTGAGTGCATTAGTACTCAGCCCAAATCTTTTCAAATATTTTCAGGTCAGTAGGCTGGAGCGTGGAGGTGACGAGGCTGAGATATGGGCTATTATGATTTACATATTTTTCCGTTGTCCCTTTTTGTTAGTATTCTATTAAGAATTGAGCTTTCACACTTATGGTATTCTTTTGCTAAATGCTAATAACTCTGATCTTGGTATTTTGTTGATATGATTCTACTTCTCTTATTCTGAACATTTGTTGACTTCCTAGTTAACATGTATCATATGCTTAGCTACATAATTATTCCAAGGGGAGGAAGCCCGTCTTTCGTTATGTCTATTTGATCATTCATTTTGGCCTATGGAAGGGCTTCATTTGTTCAACATATTGGTGTCTGATTCTTTTGTCAACCTATGAATGGGTCTATT
Organism: Perilla frutescens; assembly: GCA_026008535.1. Classification (NCBI taxonomy): domain Eukaryota; kingdom Viridiplantae; phylum Streptophyta; class Magnoliopsida; order Lamiales; family Lamiaceae; genus Perilla; species Perilla frutescens. Next base: position 58,617,049 of record BRKX01000004.1, on the reverse strand, counting down.
GATTGTTGGTATCTAGTTATTTGTTTCCGTTTGGCCTATGAAAGGGCTTATTGAATTGTTACAGCTTCCATTCTTCTCTTATAAGCCGTTATGAATGGGGATTCGCTCTAGTTACAGAGGTTATGCTGTCTAATTTTCCGGAAGGCATAACCTATCTTTGGCATACTCGGTTGTTAAATTTTATTCCAAACATTAATCCTTTTTTGATTATCACCCCGTCGTTAATTAAATCACCCCATTTCTTTCCCGCTTCTTAATTCCCACCCCCGTGGTGTCCATTTCCACGGTCTTTCGGGACCGGGACGCTACACCTGAAGAATAGAATCTAATAGTAACATCGATCGGATCTTTCCACATTAGAATTAAACCACCCTTACAACCCGCTGCATTAACAACAAAAATTCTATTAAACTGAAATATCATTTTCCACTGCTCACAACGAGAGGCATGCAGTTTAGTCTCAGAAATGAAGACTAAATTAGGAGCACGGTCAGTTAGTAACCATCTCAGTTCATGGAATGCTCGTCTGCTCCCCAAACCACGAGCATTCCAAACAATAGCATTCATTGGGCTCGGCGGGGCTGTAACGCAGCCTCCGTCGTTATTGCCATCATATCTAGAACAGTCGCATCTCCATCTTTAGCCTTCTTTCTAAACCCCCCCAACCATCACTATTTTCCTCCTCCAAAATCGGCTATTTTTTTACCAGGACCCACCTCCGCATTACTGCTTGTTTCACTACTGTCCCCCTTTTTTTCTCTCGCGCGTCTTAACCAAGACCGTCCCTCTACTTTACGATTCGGTGAATGGGGTAAAGGTGAAATGATCTGATCTTTCTCCCACCAAATCATCCAACCTCAACTCCATAGAATTACCTTCATCAATGTCAATTCCCTCATTTCGAACTCCGTTAGCCATGACTTCATTTCCTAACCCTCCCTTGGCTGGAAACGTTACTCTCTTTTCCCATTATCGAGGACACATTGCACCTCAAAGCCCTTCAAAGCTCCATGGTCTCCAGCATTAGTAGAAAGACCTCCACACCCCTCGGGCATATCAGCAGAGTAGAAGTCACCAACACCAATCCCTTCATTTGCCAAGAGACGAGAATCAGGACCAATAGGTCGACTCCTACCATGAAAACCTGGAAAAGAGTCTCCTCGTGGTCTCCGAGAATCCATCACTCGACCAGCCCTCAACCACGCCCCAAATTTGAACTGATCTCTATTGGTACCCTCATCATAGCAATGTCGGGCAACATGTCCAACTCTGCCACAAGAGTAGCAAAAATCAGGCAACTTTTCATAGAGAATCAAAATTATTCGACTATCACAAGATTTCTCCTCCTCCACTGTGACATCAAAATTATTCGACTGTCAAATGTCTATCATTGCATCTAGAATCACGATTCACTTCCATTTTTTAAATAAATTTTATAAATGAAAAAAAGACCAATCCTAGAAGTCCTGGATACCACAAGATGATAACTCTAGGATCGAAGCCTAAACCAGATTGAGAGAAGAATACCTCTTTATGAAAATTTGAAATAACCAGTACCATACAAATCAGAATGAACAATAGAACCAATACTAGGTAACTCATGAAACCAAACACCCGAAGGCGTAGAATAAGAAGCCGTCAAATCAGCAGCCTGATTGCCCTCTCGATAAATATGTGAGATCATGAAGTGAATGCCATCTAAGAATGCCAAAAGTCGATGCCAGCGAGCCTTCAATGTCCAAGGAACCAAACAACTATAGGAAGAAAGAAGAGAAACCATGTACATGGAATCCACTTCAAGCCAAATAAAGTCCAGAGACAAATCCACCGCCCATTCTAAGGCTAAAACCACAGCTAACAACTCAGCTTGAAAAGAGAACCCGATCCCTTCTTCTATGTGAAAACAATCCATAACTGAACCATCTACACATCTCAAAACACCTCCAGTAGCAATCTTACTAGGAGAACCAGCAGAAGAACCATCAGTGTTGATTTTCACCCAACCAAAGGAGAAGGCCGCCAATAAACCTGAACGATCTTAGGAGGGGGGGCAGGTCGAGAAGGCACTCCTAAGGTTCGCAAGATTAACAACTCACCAATAGAATTATGCATAAATCCCTATCACCGACAAATTAGAGGCACTTCCTTCATGATCATACAAAGAGAAGATATCAGCAAGAAAGGAGAAGGAAATAAATCTTCAAAAGTGGCTTTATTTCGAAAAGTCCATAAAATCCAAACCACATTAACCATGACGATTTTCCAAAGAAACTAAACTTGGGAACTAAACCTGGCTTCCATGAACTGAACAAAAGCCTCATGAATAGAAAAGGCCTGAATCTCCAGAAAATGAAAAGTCGTAAAAACCCATTTCCAAAGGATCTGAGCCATAGGACAAAACCAAATTAAAGAAGATAATTTAAATTTTCAGCCTCACCATGACACATCAAACAAATCTCAGGATCGATAAAACCATGCCTCCTCAAAGTATCCACAATAGGCAATCGGGAAAGCAACATTCTCCGACAAACCAATGACCTCCGGATAGGTATGTGCCCTTCCCAAATCTAGGAACCCCATCTGACCGTGGGAAAATGCATGCGAATGTGACTTCTCTCAATTTTAGCTGTGACATTCTTATGAACTAATCTTGTCCATACACGCTCATCCGGAACATCAAGAATATGAACACATAAAATATCATGAACAATAGTTGGATGAGCTGCAATAAAACTCGAAGTGAAATGCCAACACCTATCATATAAATAATTCGCCACCTTATCAGTAAAATCACCATGCAGCATCTCGGGAATATTAAGCTGCTCTTGAAGTGTAGCGACCCAGTTTTCTAATTTGCTACATTTTTTTCTTAAATTTATTTTATTCATTTTATTACGTGTGATATTAATTGATTAAGTCTAATAAGTCACGCCTAAGTAATTTATTTATAAGCATGAATTCATTTTAGAATATAATTAATTCATGTCATGAGCATGCATTTTTTTTAGTGCTTAATGGATTACAATTTATTCTCTAGCCCATTTTATTAATTGGAGCCCAAGTCATTTCAAGCCCAAATAGTTTTTATCATGGAGCCCAAAACTTAAGCCATAGTGTAAGTAATTGATTTATTTTCTCTTTATCCCTTCTTTTCTTCTTTCCCACGAAAAAACACAGTCGGGAGTTTAGGATAGCTCAAACTCTCTAAACATGATCACATTCTTGATCTTATCTCACTACAAAAAAATTAAGTTTTAGCGACGGATTTTTCTGTCGCTAAATCACGAAAATCCGTCGCTAATCCGTTTTAACGACGGATCAAGTCCGTCGTTAAACACCTAGTCGTTAAACAAAATTAATGACGGAAAAACTTAGCGACGGATTTAACGACAGATGTTTCCGTCGTTAAATAATTTCCAAATTCAATCGCCAGAAAAAAAAAATTAAACAAAAATTAAAAAAAAAATTAACGACGGATTTAACGACGGAAAAATTCGCTAAAAATAAAAAAATAAAAAAAATTAGCGCGTGCTCCCCACGCGCCACATATTATTCCAACATTTGCGGCTCGCGAGATTTGAACCCTGACCTCCCGTAAAGGCAGAGATCTATCCTCTGCATCTCAACCAAGTGGGCTATTATATATTTATGATTATATTCAGATATAATAAATATATATTCCTTCGAAACTGTTAACCTTCATTTATTGAAATATCTATTAAAATCCTTTAATGTTGTAAATTAAAATTATTATTATTAAATTATTTATTTAATATTATATTATTTTAATTAATTTTCTCAAATATTATATATTTATAATTAATAAAAAAATAAAAAATATTAAATAAATATTTTCATTTAATTATATTTTCAAAAATATCATAATATTATCTAAATATTATAAAATATTAAAAAAATAAAAAATTAAATAAATTAAAAGAATAAAATAAATTAAAAAATTTAAAATATTAATTTTAAATTCGTTTTTCTTAATTGGGAAATAAAAAAAATTAAAAAAATTAAAAATTAAAAAAATTAAAAAATTGAAAAATTGAAAAATAAAAAATGAAAATTAAATTTAACGACGGAAATGGTTCGTCGTTAATATTAAACAATAAATAAAAAAATAAAAATCTGAAAATATAACGACGGAAAATGTCCGTCGTTACAGATAACGACAAAGGTTTCGTCGTAAATCCGTCGTTAAAGTTAACGACGGACGGTCCATCGTTATTCCGTCGCTAAATGATGACCCGAATTATGTCCGTCGGTAAAATGCAAAATTCTTGTAGTGTCTCAAGTATATCTCTTGATAGCTCCTAAGCCCTAACATATCATTATAAATAGATGACTCCTATCATTCTCATTTCTCGCCTTAAATAAATGAAAGAAATTAAATGATATATCTCCTCCTAGTTCTCCAAGAAGTCGTGGATTGTAGGTATGGAATCCTTCTCGTGTTGCATGTTTTTTTATCTATCATTGCATATGCATAGCATTGGGTAAGTTGGGTTGCTCTATGAGAGAATTGGTTGTCGAGACTCCAACCTTTCCCGGGGCAGTCATGGTAGACGTGTTCCAGGAGCAACTATTGTTTCCAGTGGTGTTTCGAAAATTTCCATTCCGGTGAATGGTGATTGGGAAGGCGCATCCGCAGCTGTTGAGCTCGATGTTAACAACTTTTCAGGAGGATTTCGAGGTTGATGGGCGGACGATAAAGGACGTTGTAGTAACCTTGCTGGTTGTCGTGCTTAGATTGTAGAAGAAGAAGACGTGTTGGGGAGGCGTCTGCTGGGTCGTAGAGACAGAAGAGATGCTGTCATTATTTTTTTTCTAATTACATAGGTTTTGCAGGTGGGCCTAGAAGTTTAAGTAATAGATTGGGCTTGGCTACAATATATATGGGTTGGGCCATGCATTAGTATTTATTTTTTTTCAAAAACATATCATGGCATAAACTATATATATACATTCATAGTTACGTAGAATAGTTTGATTATGAATCATGCATACACGTTAGGTATAGGCTAGGATTCTTTTTTTAGCATTGTTTCGTGTGCATTTATATATATATATATATATATGTATGTATGTATATTAATTTAAATTAATTGTTTTAAGCATGCATCATAGTTTGAATTCATGCATAATTTAATTATATCATGTTATGCATTGTATTAATTTAAGATAATTATTTATAGGCAACGCGCGCAGGACTTAATTGGTTAATATCAAGGTCAATGTCAAGGTGGGGTTTTATGTTGATTTTTGTCCATGTTATCCTCTCTATATATTTTATTGAATATATGTGATGCCACAACATAGCAAGAGTCTTCGGGCTATCACGCAGAGCCTTCGGGCTATACACACAGAGCCTACGGGCTATCACACAGGCAGAGCCTCCGGGCTATCATATCACGCAGAGTCTCCGGGCTATATGGTTTGGTCTACGAACTAAACACAAGTTTATTATTCGCATAATATTCTGTTTTATATATAGTTTGGATAATTGGACACTCCCCACTGAGTTTAAAGTACTCACCCTAAAACTTTCCTTTTCAGATGGAGGCTCGGGTGATGCGTAGCGGACAAGATGTGATGATGATGGTCAAGTGATCAAGCATGATTAAAGATTTAATTTATTTTTTTGACTTTATTTTATGGAATAAATGTCGAGTTATGCTTTGAAACTTCCGTTGTATTTCAAGTAAAATATTTTTATTAATGAAAAGCATGGATAACATGCCTTTTTCTATTAAAGTGAAATTAGGGCGTTACAGAGTGGTATCAGAGCATGTCTACGTTCTTGCATACTTTTAAAAAAAATGCAAGTAAGTAATGACCATCATCACATCCGCCGCATCGCTCCGAGAAGAGGTAAAAGTTAAAGTTTTGATTTCATGCTAAGTTTATGATCATATGGAAATTATGTTTTATGATAAAATGTTTTAATTGTCCTCGAGATTTACCTTAAGGATTGTGTTGTTAGATGCTTAAAAGAATGTAGACTACTAGGACACGCAAGAGAGTTTCAGTTAGTACTCGGGTCATGCCCCGTGCGAAGAGTTTATGGCAGGATTTTATGCGGTGCAAGATTATCAGAGAAGTAGGAGTAAAGAGACATCTGGTAAGATTTCTAAGAATGTGGAGGGTAATTAAACGTGAAGGAGGTGAACTTAAGCCAGTTGAAGCTGCTAGAAAGAGGTTAAAGATCATTCCAATAACTCTCAAGCTTATAGCAGAAAATCTTTATGAAGAACTCTTAGACTATTCCCCAGAAATAGGAGAAAAACTCAATTTTGTGAAGTTCATATGCGGTATTTTAGCAGATTGGGGACAAGGGCATTAGCAGCCATAGATGGAGCATATCTAAGATTTATTTATTTTGTTCCCCAGTACTAAGTATTTGCTAAGCATATTTGGATTAATAAAAGTAGTTATTTTTTTTTCTAAAGATATTTTAACCGTATTACTATGGTCGATAATAGGAATCATGCCACCAAAGAAGAATACACAGCCAATTCAAGAAGATAGCGAGGAAACGAAGTCAATGAACAATTACAATAGTAATGAGAACGGATGAAACAACAACGACATGGATGCATTTGCCCAAAACCTCGCAGATGCACTAAGAAGAGTTCTACCTTAACAGAATCAAAATCAAAATCAGAATCAGAATCAGAATCAGAGTCAGAATCAACATCAACACCAAGAAGGAGACGGTATCTTAACGCATTTTCACCAGTTAGGACTGCCCAAGTTGAAAGGAACTGGAGGGCCTCTAGCAACAGAAGAGTGGATTTGAGAACTGGAGCGAATCTTCGATTACTTGGGATGCTCAGACGCCCAAAGAATTACTTGTGCAGTGTTCTAGCTGACGGAGGATACGAGTCATTGGTGGGAGGCAGTGAAGATCAGCATGAGCCCAGAGCAGCACGCCAGCTTGACCTGGACCATTTTCAAAAGAATGGTCATGGAGAATTATTTTCCAAAGGCATTCCACAAGCAAAAGGAAAAAAGAGTTAATGAATATAGAGCAAGGCACCATGACAATTCTGGAGTATGAGCAGAAATTCAACCAGCTAGCTCGCTATGCTCCTCACTTGGTGGATACAGATGAAAAGAAAACCTGGTGATTTGAAGATGGAATGCGTCCTGAGATTGGAGCACACCTATCGGTGCTCAATCTCACTTACTCAGAAATTGTGCAACGAGCTCGGGCGGTGGCAACTCGTCTAAACTTGGATAAGTTAGCCTCAAGACCTCCAAGTAATGGTGGGAAATGACGATGGGAGAATCGCGACAACCAAGACAAAGAGCGAAGTTCCCAACCTGAGAAAAAGTCGAACATTCGTGGAGGAGAGACGTCTGGAGTGATATCTCAATATCCACAATGCCAGAAATGTCATAAATACTATCCAGGAGAGTGTAAGTTAGGGATGCAAGTTTGCTTCAAATGCCACAAAGAGGGACACAGAGCCTGGGATTGTCCGTTGCATCAAAATAGGAACACTAAAGGAGGTGAAAATGCCGAAAGAAGAGGAAATTCTAGAGCTTTTGCGATGAATGGCGGGGAGTGAAGAAAGAAAGATAACAACGCATTAGAATTTTATCCATTTCTAGTTTATTTTCGTAGCTACTTTGGTTTAGTTTTATTTTAATTTTTTTAGCAAACGTGTGAGGGACGCAAATAAGTTTTTTAAGTTGGAATAAAGTTTTGCATTATTTTGGTAAAGATGGATCTACATAGTACACGTTGGTAACAATTTATTAAAGACCGTAATAAAGTGTGAGCAGATTGAAGACACAGAACACGTGGGATCCTTGATAAAGCTGGCGCAGTCGATGTACCGGGATGGTCAACTCACAATGTAATTTTCGATGCCGCTTCATTTTTTAGGAATATTTTATCTGTCCAAATAAGATAGTTTACCTAGAGCTGATCAAGACTATGATCAATTAGAGAAATCTTTATGGTAGAGAACATAGCAAGACTTATGTTTTGCGTGCCGATTAGGAAGATCTCAGAACTTAGAATTCATAGGCGATAGACATGACATTAGTGAGATGAGGGAAGATCAATGGTAGATTTTAAGTTTAGATACCATTAAGTTTGAGTGTGTAATTTCAAGGATGAATTTTTTTTTTTAGTAGGGAAGGATGTAGCGACTCATTTTTCTAATTTGCTACATTTTTTTTCTTAAAAATATTTTATTCATTTTATTATGTGTGATATTAATTGATTAAGTCTAATAAGTCGCGCCTAAGTAATTTATTTGTAAGCATGAATTCATTTTAGAATATAGTTAATTCATGTCATGAGCATGCATTTTTTTTAGTGCTTAATGGATTACAATTTATTCTCTAGCCCATTTTATTAATTGGGGCCCAAGTCATTTCAAGCCCAAATAGTTTTTATCATGGAGCCCAAACCTTAAGCCATAGTGTAAGTAATTGATTTATTTTCTCTTTATCCCTTCTTTTCTTCTTTCACACGAAAACACAGCCGGGAGTTTGGGATAGCTCAAACTCTCTAAACATGATCACATTCTTGATCTTATCTCAAGTATATCTCTTGATAGCTCCTAAGCCCTAATCTACCATTATAAATAGATGACTCCTATCATTCTCATTTCTCACCTTAAATAAACGAAAGAAATTCAACGATATATCTCCTCCTAGTTCTCCAAGAAGTCGTGGATTGTAGGTATGGAATCCTTCTCGTGTTGCATGTTTTTTTATCTATCATTGTATATGCATAGGATTGGGTAAGTTGGGGGTGCTCTATGAGAGAATTGGTTGTCGAGACTCCAACCTTTCCCGGGGGCAGTCATGGTGGACGTGTTCCAGGGGCAACTATTTTTTCCAATGGTGTTTCGAAAATTTTCGTTCCGGCGAATGGTGATTGGGAAGGCGCATCCGCAGATGTTGAGCTCGATGTTAACAACTTTGCAGGAGGATTTCGAGGTTGATGGGCAGACGACAAGGGGGCTCTGTAGTAACCTTGCTGGTTGCCGTGCTTAGATTGTAGAAGAAGAAGAAAAAGAAGAAGAAGACGTGTTAGGGGGGCGTCTGCTGGGTCGTAGAGACAGAAGAGATGCTGTAATTATTTTGTTTTCTAACTACATATGTTTTGCAGGTGGGCCTAGAAGTTTAAGTAATAGATTGGGCTTGGCTACAATATATATGGGTTGGTCCATGCATTAGTTTTTAATTTTTTTCAAAAACATATCATGGCATAAACTATATAGTGGAAATATATGAAAGTACCCATATTTCTTAACTAAAAACCCCCTTTACCCACTTCCTTACCCACATCCAACAATTACCCAACTTTAATGTAAAGTCCCTAAAATACCCTCAAAAAGGTGTTACTTACACATCTCTTACACAAGTGTACTTGATTGTGCTAAAAACTAAGGCAAATCTACTTAGAAATGTTACAGAGACATGTGACAATGAAGACTTCTCATTGGCTGAAAAATCATTGCACAGATCCCGAATGAAAAATTCCTGTCGGTATTCCAGCGGTATAATATCATACCGCCAGTACTCGGGCGGTATTTTAGGGACCGACCGGTATGCGAGCGGTATATTTGATACCGCTGGACTACAGGATCAATACCGGCCGGTATTCCAGTGGTATTACATAATACCGGCCGGTATTCACGCAGTATACATAATAACGGGCGGTAGTCAAGTGGTATTACATAATACCGGCCGGTATGCGAGTGGTGTATTTGATACCGCTGGATTACAGTATTAATACTGGCCGGTATTCAAAGGTATTACATAATACCGGTCGGTATTCACGTGGTATTATATAACAACGGTCGGTATTACGGGATCTGTGCAATGATTTGATACCGCTGGATTACAGGATCAATACCGGCATGTATTCTAGTGGTATTACATAATACCGACCGGTATTCAAGCGGTATTACATAATACCGGCCGGTATTACATAATACGCGAACGGTATCAATGTAGCCCGGCGGTATGTGAGTGGTATTCGTACGGTATTCGATTTTCCTCACTTTTGAAGATTGTCTTGTTCACATGTCTTGTTCAGAACTTTGATTGTACTTTGATTCATAACAAAGTACTCTGTTTCTTACACGAATGTACTTTGATTTATAACAAAACAATTGAAGAAGTACATGGATGTAAAAGGGGTAGGTGAGATTGAAGACATGTCATATTTACACCATAGGATATCAATAAAATCCAGCGGTATTCGACCGGTATCACATGGTAGACTGAATAGTTTGTACATTGAAAACGACATATCATATTGCCTTAATCTTTTACACACATGCTGGATGTAAGAGAACGGTGAGATTCTTTTCATATTCAAGCATTAATATACAGGATATACTACACACATCAATTTCAAACAAACACAAAGCACAACACAACACAACAATATCTAGCAAAAAGAAAAACAATCCTCGTGCAGTCTAACACAAATTCATCAGGTATATTTTGAATCTTTCATGCAGAATATATACCGCTCGAATACTGTTCAGAACCCTATCTAAAAGGTATTCGAGCGGTAATAGCGCTACCGAGCGGTATCGTCATTGTAATAGCGATAACGAGCGGTATCTTACGTGAGTAATGTTTTCATTGACATTATATTTCGTTGGGTGTACAGATGGATCATTGGCAAAGTATCATTGTACAATATGGTGGGCGATGGCAAAATTCCGACTATGAAGGCGGTGATGAGCAACTTGTACACATTCCTGCTCAACCTATATCTTTGGGCGAGTTAATCCAGCGCATCAATTACATCAGCCGATCCAACTCACTGGGTGCAGATTATCTTCTCTATTATTTATCGCGTACTCGAAATGGTAGATTATTGAGGTCTCTCTTGAGTACTGATCAAGATCTGCAGGGGTTGTGCATTCGAGAAGGTGAACCGACAGTGTATGTTGTTCACAATATACAAAATGACATCAGGACAAGCCATCAGCAAGATCCATATGTACCATCAGTGGATTACTCAAGTCCTTTGTTTGATAATTATGGCACACAATATTAACAGTTTGATAATTGTGGCACACAATATTCACAGTTCGATAATTGTGGGACACAATATTCACAGTTTGATAATTGTGGCACACAATATTCACAATTTGATTGGTTTAGTGACCCGCATTGTAGTGTTAGCCGCAGTATGCCAACTACCACATCAAATCATGAACCAGTAGGCTCACATGAGTACGCGGGTGATTTTGGAGGCAATGGTGAGGAAGATGACGCTGGAGGCAACCCCTCACAGAATATACATGGTGACGGGAGAGGCAATGGTGAGGACGATGATGATGAAGATAAAGACGAATATGAGGCTGAGGCTGAGCGACCGGAAGATGATGATGATGATGATGATGATGATGCAGATGAAGATTATGATGAATATGAGGATGAGGATAAGGATGATGAGGAAGATGATGAGGAAGATGAAGAAGCTGATTTTGCCAATAGGTTTACACAGTCTACATTTGTAGAGTTTGCTGCATGGATTCGCAGAGAGGGTGGCATAAACAAACTGTTGTCTATGTTAGGGATTAGCAACCCTTCACCAATACCTGAAGAGTCAAACCCAACTGAAGAGCTAAATGAAAATTGGTTAATACCGATGATTCCCATTGATGTTTCAGATTCACTTCTGATATCTGATTTGGAGGGGGTACCAGACGACCAACTCTGTAAAGGGTCCACCTTTTGGACCAAAGATGCTTTGTCAATCGCGGTGGGATTATGGAATATTCATCATCGTGCTGAATATAAAGTGGCTCGTTCAGATTCAAAGCGTCTGATTATCGTATGCAAACATGAAGATCGTTGTCCTTTTGAGGTGCGCGCCACATTGAGAGAAACATTTTGGATTGTATATAAGTTCACGGAAGAACATACATGCATGAATGACTTGAGTCGTGTCGCTCCGAGACAAGTCCATGCAAAAGTGATTGCAGCATATTTTGCCAAAAAAAAATGCGCGGTGAGGGCCAGATAATGAAACCAAAAGACATCAGGGCGAAGATGTTGGAAGAGTTTGGTATCCGAACCAGTTACAGCGTTGCACTTCGTGCCAGAAATGCTGCGATCGAGATGATTTATGGTGGGCATGAAGATTCTTTTAAGATGCTCCCTAGCTACCTATACATGTTGGAACAAGTCAATCCTGGTACGTTTACTGACTTAGAAGTTGGGCCTGATAACCAATTCCAACACGTGTTTGTTGCTCTTAATGTTTGTCGCACTGCATATGCCATGTTTCTAAGACCGGTGATAGTTGTGGACGGAACACATTTGAAGGGAAAGAACAAGGGCATTTTATTTCTTGCAGTAACGAAAGACGGAAATGAGCAGTGCTTTCCGTTAGCAATTGGTATTGGAGCAATCGAAAATGATCGGTCATGGACATGGTTTCTGAACAGGGTGAGACTAGCATTTGGATGCAATCCCGAGACATAGATTGTCTCTGATGCTCACATCAGTATAAGTAATGTCGTTCAAGAAGTGTTTCCCGGCACACCCCACGGACTTTGCTACTATCACCTGTTAAACAAGTTCACGCGGTATGGCAAAGGAGTTACAAGCATGTTCTACAAGGCTGCATACAGTTATCCCCGAACAGCATATGACAAGGCAATGGCGGCTATACATGCTCTAAGCCCAAATGGAGCTTATACAAAGTTGATGGACATTGGACCAGAGCGATGGGCACGATCAAAATGCCCAGTACGCCGTTATGGTTTTCTTACGTCCAATGCAGCGGAAGTTTTGAATGCACGTTTGTTATGGGCAAGGCGTCTTCCAATCTGCTCATTAATTGAGTGCATCAGGCATGTGATCGAGCAGTGGTTCGATTCTAGACGAGCACGTGCAAATGCACGTGATAATGCTTTGACTGAAGAAGCCTTAAATAAACTGAGTGTGGAAGTGGAAAAATCTCGGGCGTATACTGTTGTCCCAACCTTAAATTCAACATTCAAAGTTCATGATGGCAGGCAAACATTCATTGTTGATCTTCATCAGAAATCATGCAAATGTCGCGAGTTTCAGCTGGATTTGATGCCATGCTCTCATGCAGTTGCTGCTATTATGTACAGATTATATATTTATTATGCACCAGTACATCGAATATTTACATTGTAACGATGTTTAATTTTTTATTAATATTTATGCAGGAAAAACGGTGAATCAATTCTTGACTATGTCTCTTCATACTACACGACGGTATTCAATGTTTTTAACCAACTAATCAGAACATCAAGGTCCAAAAATTAAATTAAAACTTGAGCAAGTTAATTACAGAATCCTAATTGACGAGCGGTGTACTATTGGTAATACCGCTCGTCGCAAGATGTAATACCGTTCATATATCGCAGGAAACAAAACTAACTACGGTATTTTTCGTATACTATTCCTAATCTAGCAGGAAACAAAACTAACTACAACTAAAAACTTAAAGACACCCATAATCCATCAATTATCAACAAAATTTTGGATACCGTAGACTAGAAAAAAACTTATACCGCCGACAGTATTCATGTATTTTAGGAGAGAGATGTAATAACTAACCTGCTCATTGTCAGATTGATGAGCACCACTTCCTTCGCCGAACTCCATTGATGTTCTTCGAGAGAAAAAAAGTAGTGTATTTGGGGATTTTGGCTTTTGGTTTGATTTTAGGGCTCGTGTATTTAGGGCTCTCTATTTGGGGACGGTATTTGAAATTGATTTGATTTCTTTTGACTTAAGGAGTGGTGGGATTATTAATTTGAAATTTACCATAAATAACTGCCACCATGGGACCCACGGTTTTCGATTTAAAAGGGATACCGCCTATGAATGTGGGACGGTAAACCAACGGTATTCGATTTAAAAGAGATACCGCTGTTGAATGTTTGACAGTCTTTGTTCGGTATTCTATATAAAATGGATACCATTCGTTATATTTGTTGAAGGTATTAAAATAGGACGGTATTGAACATTTTTGCAACGGTATTCTATTTAAAAGGGATACCGCCCGTTGAAGGTGAGACGGGATTCAAACGGTATTCTATGTAAAATAGATACCGCCCGTTGAATGTGTAACTACAGTCGAACGGTATTCTATTTAAAATGGATACCGCCTGATAATTCTTGAATACCGCCCTATATATTCTACTCATGTTCGGCTCCCTTCAAATACCGTTTGAATACCGCCCATAATATAATTACGGTATTGGAGCGGTATTGAAATATTTCAACTCTATTTCAGTTCCCATGCAATACCGCTCGGATACCGCCCATCTCAAAATTATGGGTTTCGAACGGTATTGCAGTTTCCGAGATTTGAGCGCACACATAAGGAATAACTTTACGTATTTATGAGTCTGATTTGAGACAGAAAATGAGTACTTTGTCTTACAATTTCTGAAAAATGAGAGGGCCCACGTCTGATTACATTGAAAAATGAAAAAGTAGGGATATAATAGACATAGTGGGTATTTCTTGAATGTGTGTAAGAAAGTGGGTAAAGGGGGTTTTTAGTTAAGGGATGTGGGTAGTTTAATTTTTCTCTCAACTATATATATACATGCATAGTTACGTAGAATAGTTTGATTATGAATCATGCATACACGTTAGGCATAGGCTAGGATTTTTTTAGCATTGTTTCGTGTGCATATATATATATATATATATATATATATATATATTAATTTAAATTAATTGTTTTAAGCATGCATCATAGTTTGAATTCATGCATAATTTAATTACATCATGTTATGCATTGTATTAATTTAAGATAATTATTATAGACAAGGCGCGCATGACTTAATTGGTTAATATCAAGGTCAAGGTCAAGGTGGGGTTTTGTGTTGATTTTTATTCCTGTTATCCTCTCTATATGTTTTATTGAATATATGTGATGCCACAACATAGCAAGAGCCTTCGAGCTATCACGCAGGCAGAGCCTCCGGGCTATCATATCACACAGAGCCTTCGGGCTACATGGTTTGGTCTACGGACTAAACACAAGTTTATTATTCGCATAATATTCTGTTTTATATATAGTTTGGATAATTGGACACTCTCCACTGAGGTTAAAGTACTCACCCTAAAAATTTTCTTTTCAGATGGAGGCTCGGGTGATGCGTAGCGGACAAGATGTGATGATGGTGGTCAAGTGATCAAGCATGATTAAAGATTTAATTTATTTTTTTGACTTTATTTTATGTAATAAATGTCGAGTTATGCTTTAAAACTTCTACTGTATTTCAAGTAAAATATATTTATTAATGAAAAGCATGGATAACGTGCCTTTTTCTATTAAAGTGAAATTGGGGCGTTACATGAAGGCGATAACCTAACTAATTATCATGTCATGCCAAAGATCAACCGTAAGGCCCCGTTTGGTTCGGATGATAGGATAGATAAGATTGATAGGATAAAGTAAGATTGCATTGTTTGGATAAAAATAATCTTGTGTTTGGATTACTTGATTACAATTTTAATTATTTAGGATAGATTGTCAATATTTTGTTTGGATTGAATGATTAGGATTAAAATGTTAGGAAATACCTGAATTGCCCTTCATATAATATATTCATTTATAATTATTATAGTTGTATTTTTCTATTAAAAATGCTTGAAATGATGAAATTGAAAATAATTAATGCACAAAAATAATTTACTAAACATTGGGAAATAATGACAAAAATAATTAATGAAAATAGTTTCTTCTTCACAAGTCCTCTTTTAATTACCTATTAGTATTCACATTAATATTATGTTTACAAATTAATATTCTCATAATAATTAGGGTTAATAGACTCTAATATCAATTTTGTTAGAAATTATAATTATGAAAAAAATTAAAAATTATTACAACAAAATAAAATTATGTCATATCAGATTAAGAGTGCGCATGTGTAAAAAATTTAAGCAACCTCAGATTAATTTTTATCTCATGGCTTAATTGCAACAAAAATGTAAGGTTTTAGAATTATTACAAAAATTGAAACGTTGTGTGAAAAACCAAAAAATGTGTAAAGGTTGTGATATTAGTGCCTATTAACCAAAATAATTATTAAAATTGTAATTATTTTATTTATCGTCCATCAAAATAATGTAGATAAAATACATTTCCCACTTCATAATCCATCATGTTTTGAAACATTTTAGTGCAGTCAATTGGTCATTATTATTATCTACTATTTAAAACTATTTTGCATGTGATCTTAGGCATGTAAATTTTTGCAACCTTAATTTACAAAAAACTTTGCTTTTGTGAGAATCATTGCAGTCTTTCCATGTAGAATCTTAGCTTTGTTAGAAAGAGCCAAACACAAATGAAAATTAAAGAACACCGGAATTGATCTACACAATTCATTAGTTTTTGCTATAAATAGATATACATTCTGTAGGAAAAATCATATATTACAGTCCCACATTATCAAGCACAAATGGCTCAAGAATATTTCTTATACGATACACAATGGACTGCAGAGATCGACATGAAGTTCATCGCTCTATTGGCTACTGAAGCTCGAAATGGAAATTTCCGCATTTGTGTAAATCATGTTGAAGTAGTGACAAATGCGATGAACGAGGTGAATAGTTCATTCGAACAAGCATTTTCCTACACTGAATGCTTCTGTAAGATGAAAAAACTTCAAAAGAGGTACACTGTGTTTAGTTATATGCTTAACTACACTGGGATCTATTACAATGTTGTGACTCAGGATGCATTATGACGCTCAAGTTTGGGCCTCCATAATCAGAGTAATTTTCTTCAAAAAATTATATATACTTTTTTCTTTACATTGTTTATTTTGATAACACTATTCAATATAATTTTGTAGAAACATCCCATGTTTGCATTCGCATATCAAATTTATGGAGACGTGAATTGGTGACGTGATCCACATCTCATCTGATGAGGAAGAAGATGTTGCAGTGATGAATGAGGCTAGGGAAGTTATCGATCTTTCAGCTGATTCAAGTGCTAATCAATTATTTTGGAAATATGTTGCAGGCTACAAGACCGATGATAAAAAAAAAAAAAAAGCAGCCTTTTTGCTTAAAATCTTGAAATCTTATACCCTTTGTGCCATAAAAATTCTGACATGTCAAGAAAATAAGAATCTTATATTACTCAGATTAATAATAAACTCACTTAAAGACGAACGCACGCACTAACATAATATTTGGCACAACACAACACATACACACACATGTAAATAGAAGAATTGCGTGTGACAGAGCAGAGAGACATGAATGCTATTTTAAACAGCAAAGAAGCCAAATGTAGTATATTCGTGAAAGGAAAAATCAAAATTACACAAAAAATACACCACATTTGTTTTCAATCGAAGCAACAAACGGAAAAGGATTCATTCTTGTACATTACTTAACAATCACCCACCACACAAGAAGAGTAGAGGCGAAGAGAGATTTGAGAGTATGGCAGAAATCTTACCTCTAATTTTTTTGTGCTTCACGTCGTTGAGTGCAGATATATGGAGATAGGGTTCTCCAATTTTCAACAACTTTTGTTTGGAATAATTGAGAGCAGCAGAACAATGAAGAGTAGAGAAGGAAAGAGATTTGAGAATCGCAGAGTAAATGAAGAACGGGCAGAGAGAGATTTGAGATTATAGCATAAATCTTACCTCCAATTATTAGGGCTCGACATCACGCAGGAAGGAGAAGGGTTCTCCAATTTTCAAGCTGTGTTTTGTTTTGAATGATTGATAGTGAAAATATCTACAAATTCAAGGGCATATTTGTCTGAAATTTATTTTTGATAAGGTCATATTGGCAATTTTAAAGCATATATGGAAAAGGATGAATTTAATCCACCCAAAAATGGGGTGATGGACAATCATGTAAATGGGTGATTGGAGCCCGGGCACATCATCAATCCCGGGCTCCAATCCTTCAAACCAAACAGGTGATATGGGAGGATAATTTTAACAATCCCCCCAAACTAAATTAATCCTTCAAACCAAACAAAGCCTGAAGATTATGATTTGTTTATTTTAGATTTTTGAAGGTTTTTTTTTTAAAAAAAAAAATTACCTCATATAAAGTCAATGGGGCAATACTTATAAGTCTTGCAGAATTCGGGCTATGTGGTCTCTAGTCGTGCTAAAAATAGTGTAATCATCCCTCAATCATATAGGGGTTCGATTCCTTAAAAATCTGATTTTTTTTTGTTTTTCAAAAAAGAAAAAAAAAACCTGAGTTATTTTGTGTTTCCCAATATTAATCCAGAAGTTCATTGAATTATTTTGTGTTTTCCTAACATTGATTCTGGACCTTTTATATATTTAACCAAAACTAAATCGCAATATCAAGTTTCAACTTGTAATTTTATATAATCATTTTAATATAAATAACAATACATGATAACATATTATAAAAAATAAAAACGCTTTAACTAATTCTGCAACCTTACCAATAACTAATAATTATATATAGTGGTATTAATCTACATACATGCCGGTGCCTTTATAATGCTTATTTTGAGTTTGCATAATTATATCATATGTACACGCGCGCGTGCATATCCGAATTTACAGGAAAAAATGTTGATTAATTGTAATTTACTTTTTCAAGGTGTGTATTGTATAGTTACAAAAGTTTGCAGACAAGAAGGAAAAAAAACTTAAGCAAGAAGTCTGAAATCTTAAAACTGTATCTTTCATTTGCACCATTTTTTTTTCCACAACAAATTCAACAGTGTCTTATTTTGATATTAAAAAATCTTCCAAAAAAAAAATACATATCAAGAAATGGATACATGAAAAAATTAAGATCCCAAGAAAACTGAAAATGCAATATATATATATATATATATAGGGGTGGGTTAAAATGAGAACTATACCCTGTGTAGGAACTAGGAACCATTTATGACCACTCATCAAACAAAATTGGATGGCCACGATTGGGTGGAATATTTAGGGGCCTATATGCAATATTTGATTAGAATTTTATTAATTCAGATTTGATAAGGTTAAAACAGTAAAAAAAAACACACTCATAATCACACATCCCTAATATCTAGGAGTGAAAAAGGGGTCAATTAACATGAATATTGAAAATCTTCCACAATACCCCAAAACTCATGCCACCATCAAATCTCCTACTCAAAGAAAAATCTTCCAGATCTGGCAAAATCACCGAGAAACCACCGTGACCACCGGCGGCGTCAGATTTCAACCCACGCTTTCACCGTTATGCCTCAACGGATTTCACGTTGGCATGTTCAGTTCAGCGAGGAGACGACCGCGCCGATGTGTTTTGGTCAGCCGCCTACCCCATCGAAGGTCATCCTCCACCACCGCGCCCACCGCAAACACCGAGTTCACCATTCTGCATCGCCGGATTTCCGCTCTTTCTACTATGATCCCCACTCCAGCTTGGTCGACACCACCAGAGAACGACGTGGAACGATGAATTTGTGGGCGGCATCAATGACGGGCAAAGGAGTCTCACGAAAACCTTATGGTATTTTCCCCCAAAATTTTTCGCCATTTTCGTATACTATTTGGATATCTAGAAATTTGAACAAAGTATGCATTTTTTTCATATTCCTCTTTCTCTAGCAATTTTTACCCCTGAGTTTAGCAAATTGTTCAGTTGGTTATAACAAAATTGCATGTTTCCCATATTCATATTTTTTTTCTTAATCTTTTATTGATAGCAAATTATTCTTTGGTGATTAGCAAATCGTGTAGCTGGTTATAGCAAAATTTTTATTTTTCATAGTCCTATATTTTTTAGGGAATTGTTCATTGATTATAGCAAATTGGCATATTTTAATAGCAAATAATTTCTCTGTTTTGTAGCAAGTTATGAAATCTTTTTTTAGTAAAATATTCTTTTGTTGATAGTAATTTTTACCTCCACATTTAACAAATTATGCAGTTGGTTATAACAAAATTGTATGTTTCTCATATTCATATTTTTTCAGCAAAATAATCTTCTGTTGATAGCAAATTATTCATTGGTGTTTAGCAAATCGTGCAGCTGGTTATAACAAAATTTTATTTTTCATAGTACTATATTTTTAGCGAATTGTTCTTTGATTATAGCAAATTGACATTTTTTATAGCAAATAATTTCTCTATTTTGTAGCAAGTTATTCATGTGATTATATCAAATTGATATCTATTAATAGTAAATTTTTGTTGTGTTTGTAGCTAATAATTATGTGGATTAATTTCTCTATTGATAGTAAGTTATTTCACTGTTTATATCACATAATTGTATTTTACATATATCTGTTCATCGATATTTAGGTAGTAATCAGAAACCTAATCGTACTAAAAAGGGCATATCAGAGAGGGGCAAAATTGAAGCAGCCAGAAGGACAAGATAGGAAGAGAAGACAAGAAAATTTACAGAATGGTTAGTTTCTTAATCATTCAATTCATAGCAAATTATGCATCTGTTTATAGCATTTTATCCGTATGTGTTTACCAAATTGTGCAGTTGCTCATAACAAAGTACACATTTTTTCAAATTCCTCTTTTTCTAGCAATTTATCCCACTTTGTATATTAAATTGTTCAGTTGTTTATAACAAAGTTGCATGCTTTTCATATTCTTTTTTTTTTATCAAAATATTCCTCTGTTAATAGTAATTTTTCCCTCCGTTCTTAGCAAATTGCGTAGTTGGTTATAACAAAATTGCATGTTTTCCATATTCCTCTAGTCATAGCAAATTATTCTTCTATTTATAGCAAATTAGTCCTTAGTGATTATTAGCAAATCGTGAACCTGGTTATAACAAAAAATGTATTTTTCATATTCTTTTTTTAGCAAGTTATTCCTCAATATTTAACAAATTATTCAGTTATGCTTATCAAATTTTGCAGTTGGTTATAGTAAAGTATGCATTTTTCATATTCCTCTTCAGCAAATTATTTTTCTGTTTTTAGCTAATTATTCAGCTGTAATTAGCAAAATGTGCAGTTCGTTATAACAAAGTTGCCTTTTTGTACATGTTTATCTATTTCTTTAGCAAATTATTCATTTGTAGATAACAAATTATTACGCTATGTTTAGCCAATTGTGTTTGTGATTTAGATGACGAGGACTGCGCACACAAGTTTAGGTCAAAAAGATAGAATGATGTGAATGTCGCTGACTGCGGTCAAAGAGATTCACCACATGGAAAAACAGCATCGAAGGCGGATGAGAAGCGTGCAAGGAATGAATATATAAATTTGAAAAATCGAACGAATCCTATGGTGTTGCGTAATGCAATGTCCCAATTGAACAAAGTGTTCCTCATATTGCATTAAGAATTCAACGGTTTTTAGCAAATTATTTTGATGTTGGTAGTAAAATATACAGTTTTTTTAATGAATTATTATTTGTTAAAGTAAATTATTTTGTGTTCGCAGTACATTATTCAGTTTGTTATAGCCAATTATTATAATATTGATAGCAAACTATTGTACTCGTGATAACAAATTAGTCTTGATAATGCAAATAACGAATTATATTTAAAATCATATTATCAACTAAGTTATGCAAGATCATATTATCAAATAACAAATTATGTGTAAGCACACATTATCATATTAGATAAATATAGTCTAACCCCACAAATGCAATTAAGTTATATACAAATAGGATAAATAAAAAATTAAAAAAAAAACCATACAATAAAATGGATGACGAATTTGCTAAAAATAAATACAAAAGTTGCTATAAACATATGCATATTTTGCTACAAACATATTCGTATTTTGTTGACATTTATTCATGTGATTTTAACTAGATTTTTCTTAACCACTGGAAAACTACAATTTGTACAAACCAACATGTTGTTGGATGCATAAATTTGTATATTAATAATACTGTTGGATAAGAATTAATTAGTACATTCTCATTTATTATTATTACGGCTGTATGGTTTGATGAATATGGGACAATTCGAGTTCGAAATTGAAAATGCAAAGACTAGAGAGTAGAGAGCGGATGTATCAATTCATGAAGAGAGAGAGAGGCTTGTAGTTATAGTGTCAAGTAAAAACGCCACAAGAAAAAACGCCACACTCACTTCCTTGCACGAAGTTGCCATATTTCATAGTTATTAATGTTATGTAAAAATACTATTTTTTTTTTCTGCACGTGACAGCCTCTTGTCAATTATATCTTTTAATACTTCATTAATCAAGTTTTATTTTAAGATTCTTAGATTTTAGAGATAAGATATCTAACGTGCATGTCAACAAGTATCAGGGTGATTTCGAAGACAAGTAAATTTTTTATTAAATGGTGTTCGAGTTTTTTTCTTTTTTTTTTTTTAATATTGAACACTTTACGTTATTAAATTGATAACTATTTTGATTTAACATAAACATGTTCTGTCACTCCGAGACCAACTACAATTTGTACAAACCAACTATTTTGAATTCCTGCTATTTAAAAATAATGTTATTTCGTAAAAAATCAAATCATATTTTCACATAAAAATATTACCGATTTACTATTAACACGTCTATAATGTGCTGATTACACATATATAACAAATTTGCTAAATATCGTACATGCGCGTCCCTAACAGATTCTGCCCATATCCCTACACCTACAAAGAAATATTAACGGATAACATAATACATGTATCTTGCATAATCAGACAATAACCGACGTGATGATAATATACGATGGAGTAAGAACTTGTGGGAAAAAATACATTCTTATTTTGCACACAACAATTCATGTCATTTTAACTATTTCTTTTCTTAATAACTTGAAAACTTCGACAACCAAATACGAAAAGCATCTATCGTCTATAATAAATATGAAATGCTCATTCTCTACGAACATCTCAATATCATGCAAAACACATTGAAATCATTTAAAAAAAAAAAAGAGACTATCCAATCATAAACAAAAAAAATCATATTTTCACATAAAAATATTACCGATTTGCTATTAACACCTCTATAATGTGCTAATTACACATAACAAATTTGTTAAAAGTCGTACATATGCATCCCTAACAGATTCTGCCCATATCCATACACCTACAAAGATACATTAATCGATAACATAATATATGTATCTTCCATAATCAAAAGATAACCGGCGTGATAATAATATACGATGGAGTAATAACTTGTGGAAAAAAATACATTCTTATTTTGCACACAACAATTCATGTCATTTTAACTATTTTTTTAATAACTTCAAAACTTCCATAACCAAATCCAAAAAACATCTATCGTCTATAATAAATATGAAATGCCCATTGTCTGCGAACATCTCAGTATCATGTAAAGCACATTGAAACCATTTTAAAAAAACCGTATTTTCACATAAAAGTATTCCCGATTTGCTATTAACATATCTATAATTTGCTAATTACGCATAAAAAATTGGCTAAACGTCGTACATACGCGTCCCTACCAAATTCCACCCATATCTCTACACCTACAAAGATACATTAATGGAGAACATAATACATGTATCTTCCATAATCAGACGATGACTAGAGTGATGATAATATACGATAAAATAAGAACTTGTGGACGCCGATAAAAAAAATTATCCGGAACGACTTCTTCTACCGTAAGAGGCGCAAGCAATATATGAAACACCAATAGATACAAATCTGTAAAAAAATGAGTTGTGAAAACCGTCCAAAAAAAAAACCGTTCCATATAAATCCCACTATATATGGAACAGATATATTTACTGCAGATAATTGATATGCATTACAATGACATATATACCCTTAACTTAATATAATTCTTAAGATATTACATTTTTGACCCCATTTTTTTGAGATTGATCTGAGCCTTAGAAAATCATTGATCCAACGCTCCATATTAGTTCCTAGTTCCTACACAGGGCATTGGTTCTCATTTGATCTCTATACTATATATATATATATATATATATATATATATATATATATATATTTTAGAAATGAAAGGTACACGTACACGCTTAATTCAAAACGAAACATTTCTACAAGTGTCCGCTACTCCAGATCATATGATGAGTTGCAATTGTAAAAGGCAATCATTTCTAAATGAGATATATTTTGAGCGAAATCAAGAAGCAAAAATTAAACATGTCGTTTACAACAAGTCTATGCCAACAATGATCTCTTCTCTGTATTTGGTAAAACTTCCACACATCTCAATGTCCATCATGTTCTGAAGCATATATTAGTTGGCTCGGTGTCTCCTGACTACGCCTCGACTCAATGCTTTCTCTGTAAACAAGCGCATAAGCAACTTTTGTTATGATATCCTATACAAAATGAGTCATCTAATGACGCAACAGAAATGAGAAACAATTTCATCTAAGAAACAAGATTGTTCTATATTTCCTAAGTCATAGTTTCACTAAAACACCATGGTGTAAGCTGAGAAGAGACGAGAAATATTTAGTGAATGAAGAGTTGCTAATGATAGTGAGAATTTCTCGAACAAGCTAACAAAGATAAACTGCTTAAAGAGTCCAAATGGACTGACTAAGCCCAATCGATTTTAAAAAGCAACAATTAACACAAGAAGCTATATGTTGGATTTCAGTTTTCAAATCAGACAAATTGGATGTGTCAACAATAGAAAGTGCCGTATAATAATAAGACATATTTAGCAATCATATTAAACCATAGACATTACAAAAGATAATCTGTGTTAAGCAAGGTGACATTTGGATGAAGGCATATCTCCTTGAAATAAGATTATTAGACAACAAAAGAGCTGTAAGAACATTTCTTAAAGAGAGATAAGAAGTACAGGGCCATACCTTACGCTTCTTAAATTTCCTCTCTCCACGGCCAGCATCATTAAAACTGGTAATTTCGTCTGGGGCACCATCATCATGGGTTAGAGTTCTTACCTCATCATAGAAGCTTTCAGTGAGACCATGCAACCTGACACAACCAAGAGAGAGCCACATTTAATTGATTAAAATTGCATAGGGGAAACAAAACATTATCCAGCAAGATGACTCATTAAAAAATGTAGCTTTCTTCTATGCTTCTCGGGAAGTTACCCATTTCTAGACTTGGTTAGATGTTTCATCTTCTGTTTCTCAGCTTTGGTCAGTGGTGCACGAGTAAAAAGTTCCTCTTCTTGTCGAGAACGTTCTTCCATCTTAGCAATGTACTTAGTTGCTTCTCTACTCTCTGCTCCTACATTTTCTCTAATCTGTATTTTGCATGGCCAAAAATAAATCAACACATAGTTCAGTGAAAGAAAAATGTATATGGTTAAATAGTAGTGCCATCCACTCACCTCCTCAGGTTTTCCCTCCATATCATCCATTAATTCTCTAACATAAGTACTCTGGTTTGCTTGTCGCAACATTTGCGTTTCTTTTCTCAAAGCATTTTTCTCCTTTCTTGACATCTTATCTTCCTCCATAGCAGTTGGGGCAAATTTTGGGGGTCGATATACACCAGAACCATCCTGTAAAATAAATTCATTTTACTCTTTTGCACCCAAAAAGGAAATGATAGGAGGATAAGCTACAAATAATAGCAGTAATTAATTAGAATAACCAACTGCTGTTGATTTATGGTTCAATCACCTCTGAATTTGCATTTGTTTTGCTGATGAGCAAATCTGGATTTGGGCGATATTTTAACAAGTCCTCCGCCTTCTCTGTTTTATCTGTTTCCTTCTCAGGCAAACCAGAATTTTCTATCGCTGTTGTGGTATTTGTTAGCTTTTGAATTTGATATTGCATTTTCCTGTCTATTGGGCGAATCTGCATGAAATCAAGAGATCAAGGAAGATAAGTCCTAAAGAAACGGAAATGAAAATTCACAATGTAATACTAACAAACAACCTATTTCTACAAATTTTCTATATATAAAAGTGGTTTCTTCTCATTCTATCTCTACAACCAGTCCAAATATGATCAAAGATATAAAGAGATACCTTCTCTAAGAATAATCTAATCTCAACAAGATTCCTAACAACTGGATGCTCCAGAACTGATAATCCTTTGGCCTTGTGAAGTAGAAAATAGACAAGAGACTGACAATAGTTCAGAAGAAGCAAGTGTTTGGCCTCAAGATAGCCTATCCCATCCGATGTCGGGAAATTACCTGCTTTCACCTGTATATAAAATAATTTAAGTGAACAACCAAAATTAATAGCTTCCACTAAGGGGTGTAAATGAGTGAGTTGGGTATAAAAAAAACTCAAGATTGACTAGCTCGCTTCCACCCACCTCCCTCTAAGCATCCAAGAGACAATACTATTATGTTTAGTCATAACAACAAATTTATAATAACATGAATGGCATCAAGTCAATTAAAAAAAACACTTGCTCCGAGTATCTGAATACTGAGTAATACCTTATCAGTTAAAGCTTGGATTTTACTCCTCACGTTATCCAAACCTTCCTTCATTTCCTTTAACAGAGCAACTAACTGTGGAGATTCTCTGAACCATCCATGACATATGAATTAAGGAATGGAAAAAGAATAACAAAAATTTGAAATGAATTATCAAGAAAATAATCCCGATGGCCTTACCTACTAATTCGATCATTGCTGGGCATAGAATCAATTGCGTCGGTCATTTTTCTGCTTTTCAACTAATTTCACTAACTATCAATGGTCTATGGCCTGAACAACAATTTAAACATTATGAGAAAGAAGGTATTTTTTGTAAGTACAATACCTATTTAAATACATGCTTTAAACTGTGTTATATACAATTTTATAGCTCTTCATTTCACTATGATATTAACTAAAATAAGCTCTAATTTTAGAAGAAAACCCATAGTTGGGGAAAATAACCACACGTGCACACAACATTAATTTGTATATTAAAACTCCCAATTCATCCGGAATAAACCCAACACTGAGACGAATGTTCAATATTGCAAAATTTAAAAAATAAAAAAAAATAAAAATTCATTCTTTCTTCGCCGACGTCGTAGTAAGTTTCAAAATTGCTTATTGTCCTCTGCAAGTTCTATTCTATTCAAAACATCAAATAAAAATAATTTATTGAGCAACAAAGTAGCAAAATGTTGTCCCAATTGGAGTGAGGAATTACCGTAGGGTTTTGAAATTTCGAACGAAGAGACGGCGGCTTGGACGGCGGTGCTTTCCTGCAATTTATTCAAGATTTCAGCCGGCGCGGAGAGGGGGCTGGAGTGGTTGGGGTTTAACAGATTTTTTTTTTTTTTCTAGTTCAGCAGATTAGGGTTTTTTTTGGAGCGGGGCAGAATGTGGGATTGAGACTGGGTGGGAAAAACCGTACTCCATGCTGTGGTTCAAAACCACGCCGTTTTGGCATGTTATACAATTTTTAGTTTATTTTTGGTTTCATTTTTCAGTTTTTATATATTTTAATTTTAGTTGGTAATTGTTAATTTGTTTTTATTCAGGGTTTAAATTAATTTTAGTTTATAGATAATTATTTAAATTAGAGTTAATTATTCCATAGTTAAGTATATTTATAATCATCATTTTAGGTAATTAATCATATTAATTAAGGTTTATTATTCCATATAATTAGGTTTTATAATTTATAATTATTCATTTTGGTTAATTAATTATATTAATTAGGATTTATTATTCTATATTATATAGGTTTTATAATGCAAATTTCGTAATTAGATTTTTAGAAGGGAAAGAAACATTTCATGTTTCGGAATTACCCATTAACACTCTTTACAAAAAAATATCAGTCTTTCTTGACAAACATGAGTGAGAAGACCTTTACGGGTGCTACCCATTAACACTCTTTTCGGGTGCATATACACACACCACATGTTATTGTATTTTTTGTCAAGGAAAAAAAATTGCTACAATTTGTTTTCTACTACATATACAATACTCATTATTATTATTTTGCTATAAGAGGGTGGGTTTCTCTGAACAGGAAAGGAAAAAAGATATTGAATTTCTTTTTTCCTTTCACAATTTTAGTTTAGATGCTATAAAAAACAAAAGTGATTTTCATAATTTATAATAGGGGCACACTTGTGTGAGATCGTTTAATGGGTCTCTTACGTTAGACGGATCTCCACCCGACCCGATTATATATATATATATATATATATTAAAAAAATATAAGCTTATCTCTCTCTAAGTTGCCCTAATGAAATTCACATCTTCTCCACCCCGATTCTTCCTCTTCTCCCCATCTCTTCACCGCCAATTTGATAGCAAAAAAGCTAGAGAGACGATGAAACGAGAGGCTACGAATCAAGAGAATTTATCGAGCAGCGGCAACTGCAGCTCCTTCAGCAAAGCTGCGACGATTTGATCTCCGGCCTCAATCTGATGCCGGATTTCGACGCCTTCCTCGAATCGTCCGCCAATCGAACGGTGTCAAATTCAAATTTCACCGCCATCCTGAAGAAGCCGTGAGCAGAGCGCCGTCGGCGAAGAAATTGAAACGCTCGCTGGCTCGCCTGTCGTCGTCCTGATTGACTCGCAGGAGGAAGGGATTAGGTTGGTTCATTCGTTTCTCACCCATCCGTCGACTCTTATTTCATCGGAGATCTTGTAAGTGTTTCCAGATTCTGAAATAATTCCTAGTTTATATTGCTGCAGATGTTGAATTTTTCATTAATTATATTTCTAATTTTGAGGTAAATTCTGTGATTTTTCGTTTTGGAGATTAATGATTTTGTTGTGTTGAGTTTTGCTTGGATTATTGATAATGATGTATTAAAAGAGGAAATTAAGTGGTTTTTGTATGTGAATGAGGATGTATAATAACGGATGAGTTTTGCTTGGATTATTGATGATGATGTTAAACGAGATAGGTTGAAGTGTGGGAAAGGAGGTCTCTCTCTTTCTCTTCTTCAAGCATCAAGATTTTATTTTTATTTATTGATCTCTCATTATACATCACTAGTTGAAGTTTCAGATTTCTTCTCAATTTCTATTTTTTTGCGCTTTCACTCTGTTCCATGAGCTTTGAATGGCGCATGTTGATGGGCTGATAAGGGAAGGTTCTCATGAAAGAGGTGAGGAAAATGTTTCATCTTTTTTAGGTTTTTAGAATTTTAATTTTCTTTGAGTGTTGAGACATCAAAAAAGAAAGGCTTGATAAATTTCATTTTTATACTGTTACGCTTCTAAATTAGCATTGTTTCTGATAGAGTAAGAAATGATGAATGAATGTTTGTTTAATTGAGTGTTCTGTTGTAGTGTGATTTTAGTTCTGAGTAGACATGTAAGTTTTTGCCACATATTTCGTGTTTACGGTTATGTTTGGACATTGTCATCGTAAAACATTTGTGATTTGAGATGAATTATGTGATTTTTCATTTTGGAAGTTTACGCTTTTGCCGTGTTGATTTTCATTTCATTTATCAGTTGGATTGAATTTGAATTGGATGAAGCATTAATGAAGTAATGTTACTTGATGTAGCTCTGCGTTATTTTAGTGCGTGTATGGAGATTTGAATTGTTTTGAGTAATTCTTAGATCTATTTTGAGTTTTGAGTTTATAGCAGATTTGTTGTCACAAGTGCATTGAGGATGCCATTGCTGGTCTTGTAAGGTGGAAGATCAAGACCGTGTTGAAGATTTTTAGTGATACTTTTATTTGTAATTAGTGTTAGTGATACTTTTATTTGTAATTAGTGTTACTTTCTTTTGTAATTAGTGATACTTTATTTTGTAATCAATAATATTTTTCTCTATGATAATGAAATATTTTTTTTTACTCAAGAATGAGTTTTTATTGTATTCATAGACCCGATTCTCAATTTGAGATTATGTTTTAAATTGACACTTTTCTTTCTCATTAGTGATACTTTATTTTGTAATTAGTGATACTTTCTTCTGCAATTAGTGATACTTTCTTCTGCAATTAGTGATACTTTTCTTTCTATTAGTGATGCTTTCTTTAGCAATCAGTGATACTTTTCATCTAATTAGTGATACTTTCTTCCGCAATTAGTGATAATTTTCTTTCTAATTAGTGATATTTTCTTGTGCAATTAGTGATACTTTCTTCTGCAATTAGTGATATATTTTTTACTAATTAGTGATACTTTATCCGCAATTAGTGACACTTTTCTTCAATTTGTGATACTTTCTCCGCAATTAGTGATATTTTTCTTCAATTAATGATAATTTATTCTGCAATTAGTAATACTTTTTTCTATAGTAACGAGACTTCACTTCACAGGTAATGATACTTTGCCGCATAAATAATGATACTCATATGTGAGTTAATGATACTTGAGTTAATGATATACTCCACTCATAATGATACTTTACCGCATAAATAATGATACTTTTTTTTTGCTCAATAATTACGAACAAGGGATCACTAAGTAAAAAGAGCCACTAAGAAAAGATAAATTATAACATAATAATACAGTATCACTATCTAATGAATGTAGAAATAAGTAACAGTAAGTAAAATAGTATCACTAAGTAACATAAAAGTATTACTAATTAACATAAAAGTATCACTAATTAAAAAATAAGCATCCCTATTTATAAAAGTCAGGAATCACTAAGTCATAAGTAAAGATAAACCTGAAGAATGTAAAAGTATCACTAAATAAACATAAAGTATCACAAACTGATGTAAGTATCACTAACTAACATAAAAGTATCACTAAAAACCTGTCAATTATCACTATTTCAAAAATACAGTATCATCATCCAATGAATGTAAAAATAAGTAAAATAGTATCACTAAGTAATAGCAAAGTATTACTAAATAAACATAAAGTATCACTAAATAAACATAAAGTATCACAAACTAATATAAGTATCACTAACTAACATAAATCTATCACTAAAAACTTGTCAAGTATCACTATTTCAAAAATACAGTATCACCATCCAATGAATGTAAAAATAAGTAAAATAGTATCACTAAATAAACATAAAGGATCACTAGGTAAAAATAAGTATCACAAAAGCATGTAAGTATCACTAACTAACATAAAAGTATCACTAAAAAACTATCAAATATTAGTATTTTAAAAATACAGTATCACTAAAAAATGTTGACTGCATATATATACTACCTAACTACAACATCTTTATCCTTCTTGCCTCTATTCTGGAACCTTTGTATTGCAAATGCAAAAGTAGGCTGTCCGAGAGACAGAGCTAATGCAATAAGAAAAGCTTTTAGACCATTCGGCATCAACAATGATAACAGAATAGGTGGAAGCATCCAATTGTAGGATTCAAAAACCTGCATAAGCAAAGTGTTTAGCCAAGCAAACCATACTTTTGAGTTTGCAAAACCAATGAGCAAAAGATTACAGAAAACACAGTCAAAATTGAGAAGAAAAGCAAAAATGATGAAATTGAGTGCCTCCATATTCAAGCAATTATGCACATCATATGATGAATATATGTACCTAAATTTCCCTACAGCATGGACTACAAGTAATCAACTTTTAGAGCAGTGACCCTAAGTTTATAAAACATATAGAAATCAAGGCGAAGTTCATATCTTGATTGTTTATAGTTTATGATTATCTTCAAGCAACTAAAGCAGTCCGCTGCCTCACCTCATCCCTACAGCTATATCAAGCATCCAAAGACTGCACGATTGCCTTTTTTTAAGATCAAAATCAACACAGAGAAACATCAAGGTATCATGCCCATGAACATCACCCAATACTCGTGTTGTAAAATTTAGCTAAAGGGAAACTAGCCCAAAAATGAACCAACACAACTAAGTCAAGACATGATCATATCTAATAAATACAATTCAATAACAAAATCAAGAAAACAGCAATCACCACTTCACATTGTATCTACACAAAATGTAATGCAGATCAAGGCAAGAAAATTTTGTAAGACTAGCCAAACTTGTGGAGCCGATGACAACAGTCATTCTAACCAAAATTATGCATTTTATCTGGATTCCGCAGAATAGCAAGCGCCCCAAATGAGGGTATAAGCACAAGTCTCTTCAAAAACATCCCTCACATCAAAGGGCAGAAATCAAAATTCATAGCAACCACAATCAAAAATCAATATTATAACATAATAAAATGCCTTAAAATTCTAAAATCAAAAACCCTAAATTACATTACCTTAATTATTTCGATTCGGTTCTTGGGGGAAAAACGAAAAAGATATATACTCACTGAGAATCGCGGTTGGTGCAGTTTTGAAGAGAAGCTGCAGTTGTGGGGAGTGATTCACCGGCGCTTGTGGAGAAGAGACGACCAAGAGAATCGTGGAGAAGCTGCAGTTGTGGGGAGTGATTCACCGGCGCTTGTGGAGAAGAGACGACCGAGAGAATCGTGGGAGAGAGCGAGCGAGCGAGCGAGAGGGTTTCTATTTTTTTTAATATATATATATATATATGAACGGGTCGGGTCGGGGAGATCCGTCTAACGTAAGAGACCCGTTAGACGGTCTCATATAAGTTTTTGTCTTTATAATAATAAATTAGAAAAGTCTACAAACTAATTTCCTAACATAAATGTCATATTGATATTGTATTATTATTATTATTATTATTGTAAATACCCTGCTGCCTCTCTACCATTCTTAACAAACTATAAAATCCGTATCCTACCATTCTACTATTTTATTGTTTTTTTTTAGTTGGACATTCTACCATTGTTAACAAACTATAAAATCCATTTCCTAAAAAAATTTATTAAATAATTTTTAAAAAAGCAAACGATAATACCTTAAAAATCTTGTGATTATAGTAGATGAGTCCCACCAATGTTTACGTAGTCCACATTTGAACACGAATATTTAGCCGGGTTAGTTTTGTGAATCCACATAGGCATAGGCGGCCATAGCCCATTGTATTGTTTGTTACATAAATATTCAATTTTTCCTCCACAGTATGGCAGTGGCACATATAAGTACCTCACACTATTCCCCACTGCTTTCATGCACAAACATCATAAATCTCGTCGATCACACATCACAATTCCACAATATTCAGCAAGACAATGGCGAAGGAACCAGTTCGCGTTCTAGTCACCGGCGCCGCAGGTTAAATTTCGCACTCTTTTACCATACAACATGCAATTCCTGTTTTAATCTGCTTTTTTGTTTTTCCTTTTTTGGAATTGTATGATTGTTGGATCCGATTTTTATTTACGCCTATGCAACAGATGAGATCCTGCATTTGTTGATATGTTGTGGATGTGTGATTTTGTGTTTAGATGATTGATGCTTATTTGATTTGTGTTTCGTCTGAAAATGTAGAGATTTTATATGTCATTTCGAGAGGGTGATGATGTTTAACTAGTTGTTTATGAAATTGATGTAAATTTTGAGTCCTCTTTGTTTCGATTATGTCATCCGACAGTTAAATCCAGAACTATTTAGATATGTGGTGTTTGAATGCATTTTGAATTAAACTTGTGTGCTTTGGTATATAGTTTATATTATTCTATCATTTTAAGAGGAAAAGAAGTTTATCCGTGGTTTGTTAAAACCTTAAATTGATTTCTTGTGCAATTGCGTGCATTTGTACAAAGTGTAAGCAACATCCAGTTAATTTATTTTACAGGGCAAATTGGGTATGCTCTAGTTCCTATGGTTGCTAGAGGAGCTATGTTGGGACTGAACCAGCCTGTGATCCTCCACATGCTTGATATTCCGCCTGCTGCTGAGGCACTCAACGGAGTTAAAATGGAATTGGTTGATGCAGCATTCCCTCTCCTTAAAGGTAGGTTTCTGCTTGTGTGGATGATTGTATGCATATCAGGTTCATGAGCAAAGGGGATCATTAAATTGAAACCCATCGTATTCTGCTGTTCAAAATCAGGTGTTGTAGCCACAACAGATGTCAGTGAAGCTTGCACTGGTGTCAATATTGCTGTTATGGTTGGTGGCTTTCCAAGGAAAGAAGGTATGGAGAGGAAAGATGTGATGTCAAAAAATGTCTCCATCTACAAATCTCAAGCTTCTGCTCTTGAAAAGCATGCTGCACCTAACTGCAAGGTTGTCCATTCCTCAATTTGATTGTTCTCTTTTAATAATTAAGTAAATGAATAGATGAATGAATGGGTTTTATCAGTTGAATTGCGACTTCTTATTGGCTTTTCACTTGCAGGTTCTGGTTGTTGCTAATCCCGCCAATACCAATGCATTGATTCTCAAGGAATTTGCTCCATCTATTCCTGAGAGGAACATCACTTGCTTGACTCGATTGGACCACAACAGGGCCCTCGGGCAGATTTCAGAGAGATTGAACGTGCACGTTGGAGATGTGAAGAATGTCATCATCTGGGGGAATCATTCCTCCACACAGTATCCTGATGTTAACCACGCCTCTGTGAAAACTTCATCCGGGGATAAGCCTGTCCAGGAGCTTGTTGGTAACGATGAATGGTATTGGAGTTTCATTGAGTTTCCTGTTTGCAGACATAAATTTATCAATACCTAACATCCTTTGTATGCACATTTTAATGCTTTGATATTTGTTAGGCTGAAAGGAGAGTTTATAACTACTGTCCAGCAGCGTGGTGCTGCTATAATCAAAGCTAGAAAGTTTTCTAGTGCACTTTCTGCTGCTAGTTCTGCTTGTGATCATATCCGCGACTGGGTTCTTGGCACTCCGGAGGTAATTAAGCTCTCACTTGCTTGTTGATTCGATCAATGGTTTCTTAATCTAGATGCAACGCATTGAACTGAATGGGTTAATTTACTCATTCTTCACTCGTTGCAGGGTTCTTGGGTTTCTATGGGTGTATACTCTGATGGATCATACAATGTCCCAGCTGGTCTCATTTATTCATTTCCAATCACCTGTAAAAATGGAGAATGGTCCATTGTTAAAGGTTAAGAGATTAGAATACATACATATAAAAACACATAATTTTGAAGTTCTTGCATTTTGTTCACACATCATCTAATTATTTCTCAGCATGATCATGTAAATGTGATGCGTTACATATTTTGTTTGTAGATATTAAAATCAATAATTTTGTTGTATCGTATGTAGGTCTCTCCATTGATGATTTTTCGCGGAAGAAGTTGGATTTAACTGCTCAAGAACTCAGTGAGGAGAAATCATTGGCTTATTCTTGCCTTTCATAAATTTTCTCTTATTTGTAGCAGGTTTAAATTGACTCATCCAAGTTTGTGGTAATAGAACTAGTTGCAGCTTCAATAATGCGATTTTTAACTCTAGCTTGATTATTAGTTAGGGAAACTAGCCTACTTATATGAAATTTTTTTAATTATTTTGTTAGGTATAATTCATTCTCCTTTTTGATTGAACGAAAACTACAGAGCAACTGCCTCTTCTACCTAAGAAGAAAATGCACACAATTCATACTTTTTGTGCATTTTAATTTCGACTCATAATTGTATTACCAGATAATAGTGGAGTTGAACAATGAAATACCAACAAATTAACCCAAAAGAAAAAATATGCATTTATTTAGTTGACTCGGCCTGATTGGGAAAAAAACAATAAAAGCTGAATTTCAATAAAACAAAAAAATTGTAGAGTTGTCACATACGGCATATTGATAAAGTTCCTCCTGCCATTTTTATAAAACTGCAAGCATTAAAATATTTGTCTTTGCCTGTACTAAAAAAAAATTGTCTTTGCCTAGAGAAATATGAAGTTGTCACATTCAACTTTTTATCGTGATTGCTCTTGGCATTGTATCTTCGTATTGTCAATATCAGGAAAAAGAAAGGAAAAAAAAACTCGGATTTCCGTATGAAGTTTGAACCCTTGCTTTCTTCAAAAGACATTGTAAAATGGGGCCTCAAAATTTTCCAAATTGAATTCTCCAAATTTTGATGTGGGTGGTCGTGGAATATGGTTCATCTCTCTCTCTCTCTCATATTATAGGATATTCTAGTAGATTACAGAGATACACGCACGTTAAAGGACAACTCATATTATAAGTTATCAACCATAAGAGATGACAGATATTCTAATTGGTACGTAGCCTTTTTTATCATGATATTTTGATCTTCTTATATGGAGTTAATTGTTACGAATTCCTTGAAAGGGTTGTATTAAATTAAATTTGATATCAATGTGAAATTTAATTTAATTTGAAAACTCTTACAAATGGTGAATTGGATCTATTACTTTTGTATTTTAACTAAACTAGACACAAGTAGAAAGATTTTACCAACTCTAATGACTTTATTGAAGTTGTTTAAGACCCCTAATCAAAAAAAAAAAAGTTGTTTAAGACCCAAGGCTTAATTACATTCCGGTTAAAATGTAAAATAAGAAAAACATTTGTCTTCGTTAATCTATTTTACTTGCTTCTATTACTAACGACTAAATTGGTTCGAGCCTTTTGGTAATGAGATTAAAGGCAATTATACCATCATCGTAAGGGTACTACTACCCACAAAGGAAAATGTGGTACTAGGTTTTAATACAAATTAAGAAGAAGAAAAAAACATATGTCCACTTCCACATGTCCCTTAGAGCAACTCCAATGCTAAGCACCTATTTGGTGCAATTTCAGCACCAAATTTTTTTGCAGCTCTGATGGAATATTTTTCCT
Organism: Perilla frutescens; assembly: GCA_026008535.1. Lineage (NCBI taxonomy): Eukaryota > Viridiplantae > Streptophyta > Magnoliopsida > Lamiales > Lamiaceae > Perilla > Perilla frutescens. Next base: position 58,580,585 of record BRKX01000004.1, on the reverse strand, counting down.
ACTAAGAGTTTTAATACCCAAATTTAACTTGCAAGTATACAAGTAGATTGTAGTACAAGGAAAATCGGGGTCGAATCCACAGGGAATTTAGATAATCCAAGGCATGCAAGCACCATATTCATGTCATTCTACAAGTCAAGCATCACAAAATCATGGGTTGAATTTAGTTTTTCTTTTACTCTAAGTGTGGAAATTATCAAGTTGTTGAAATAAACTAGAATAAACTCAAACAATCACAAATGCACTAAAAAGGGTAACAAATGAAAGGGAAAGATCCTAGGGTAATATTCATCAACACAAACGATGGGTTTCAAGATTAGAAAGCATATTAATTCCGTTCAAGATTAATTCCAAAAATAATCCTAGAATCTCTCGAGTTTCTAAGATTTAATTGAACAAAAGGGAATTCTCCTATCTCTAGGACTAAACTCCAATTTCCTCAAATTCAAGTACAATTAATCAACCAAAAATCTAACTAGACATAAATTCTCATTTAATACCTAATAGGTCCATAAATCAACTCCTAATGCTAATTAATTTTTTTCTCAAAACATAATCAACACAAAGTCCAACTCAAGGAGGCCAACCCTAGTTAGATAAAATCAAATCATTGATTCATGGAAAATACAAAGAGAGAGGATTAACATGTTTTTTCATCCATCCACCCAATCATTTAATGTCAAATCATATTACCCTAGGACTACAAAATTTAGCTAGACATATCTAAAAATGAAGATAAACAAAAATAGATAAAGAAAAAAGAAATCGTAATCATGGATAAGAGTAAACCCGAAAAGGGATGAAACAATCTTCAAACTTCACTTTTTCTTCCAAAATCTTCACAACCTTCAAGCTTGTATTGCAAAATTTTCTCTCCAAGTCTAAGTTTCTAAATTTGGGGGCTAGAAATTGAATTGTGCCCTAGTTTGAACAAAGGTGGGTATTTATACCCCCACAAATCCGCACAATAAAAATAAAACGAAAATGAAATAAAATGCCAAAAATCAGAACGGAACAGGGGGGCGCGACACGGGCTCGGTCGCGCCCCGATCGGGCCGCGCCAGGGGGCACGACTGAGCTGGTCGCGCTGGACCATCAGGGATCGGGCCGCGCCGGGCGCCGTGCTTTCAGGGCCTCTACATGGACGCCTGGTCGCGCCCTCTCTGAACCCGCGTCGGGCCTGGCTCGGGTCGCGCCGGGTGGCGTGACCGAGCTGGTCGCGCCTCCTTGGCCTGAGTCGGGCTGCGCCTTGACATGCATTTTAGGGGCCTCTGTATGGAAGCGTACTCACACCGCGTCTGTACCCGGATCACGCCGGCTTCATGCCTTAGAGTCCCGACCCGATCATTTTTGCCCTGAAAGTGCACAACGGTGATTAAAAACACTTATTACACAATAAAATGAAAACACAACACTTAAAACAACAAAATAAGCAAGAAAGATACTAAAAACACACATGCTATGCTCGAAAATACAGGTGAAAATCTCGTTTGTCAACTCCCCCAAACTTAAACACTTGTTTGTCCTCAAACAAGAGATAGAAACACACGGAAATGAAAGATACAAACATATGGGATTTTCAAGCCTTGATGCCTCAGAAGAAAAAGCTAAAACTCATGCAAAGAAACGAGATCAAAGCTCATAAGGATCAAATCATGAAATTTCGGCTCCCTTCTTTTAGTCAATGAATCAATCACACAATTAAACCTCACGGGGGTCAAGAAAGGCATGTTTTCACTCAACATCAAGCAATACCAACATGCAACCATAGGCTTGTAAAATAATTCAATATCATCATAATATGTGCTAGAAACAAGAATCTCATAGGTCTTTTGGGTTGAAGCGTTCGGCTCTTTGGACGGGTAGGAAAAATATGGGAAAGAATGGCTATGACTCAAACCATTCCTAATGCAAATCTAAGTAAAGCAATCTACAAAGCTTTCTTCTACTCACCACAAATTTCTAGGGGAAAATGTAGCAATAAAACGGACAATCCTTAGCCTTCTTTCGGTTCACTTCTCCTATAAACTTTTCTTTACTTACAAAACACGAGCTAGAGTGATCATTTGTTCTTTTCTTCTCTCATTTTTTTTTCTTTCTTTCTTTTTTTCTTCACTCTTTTGCTTTCTTTTCTATTTCTAGGAGAAGGACTGACTTTGAATTTATCAAGGCTAAAATCATATTCCTCATTCTCGAAACACTTCTCATTTTATGATCCCCCATTGTTGTCATTTCAAGCCTACTATTTTCATCAATCCCACTACCCTTGGCTTTTCAATAAAAATAAAGACCATCAAAGCTCAAAAGGGCAGACAAAGGATGTGTTTAGTAGCAAAAGAAAATTTTAGGCTCAAAATTTAAACAATAACCGCCTTAGGTCATCTTCCTGTTTCTTGGAGCACATACATAATTACAGGAGTTTGTAAAGCAAGTTCTGGAGATGCTAGTATTGTTTGAAGAGAACTCTCAAACAAGGAAAATAATAAGGCCCAAATCTCACGCTATATGCAAGCCATGCTAAAATTTCATAATTTAATCTATATGCTAATCACCAATCACTCATTTCCGTGCATGATTTTTCAAAATTTTGCACAAATTCATCATCATAGGCAAGGTTACACAAATCCCTAGTCATGCTCAATCTCATCCTATTTTCCTCTACTCATGCAAAGAGGACAAATAAATGCTCAAAGATAATAAAATATCGAAACAAGATTCACCTCCAAATCCGAGCATAACTTATTACATAGCCCAAATAAAATCCTAACGATCAAATAAACATACCACAGTATCCAAATAACATAGCGGAGCTGGACTTCAGCTATCTTCATGGGATCCCGCCTGAGATGGATACTGGAGGTTTGTGTACTGTGCCGGATGTGGATGAGGTCCGAGCTGCCGTGTTTAGGATCAGTGGGGACAGTGTCTCGGGGCCAGACGGCTTCACTTCGCTTTTCTTTCAGCACTGTTGGGACTTTTGTGGCCGGTGATGTTGTGGGGACGGTGGTGGATTTCTTCTCAGGGTCCCACATGCCGCGCAGTTTTACTGCCATGACCATTGTTCTTCTGCCTAAGAAGAAAAAGCCCGCTGCTTGGACGGATTATCACCCGATATCTCTGTGCAACGTGACCAATAAAATCATCATGAAGATTCTGACTACCTGGTTGGCTCCATTCTTGCCTGCCGTGTTAGCTCCGAATCAGAGTGGCTTTGTTAAAGGTCAGTTGCTCAGTGATAATGTCCTACTTGCACATGAGCTGATTTGTGATCTTCACCTCGGCGGAGAGGTCCTAAATATTGCTCTGAAGTTTGATATGGCGAAGGCCTATGATCGAGTGCAGTGGCCTTTTCTTCTGGGCGTTCTTCGGCATATGGGGTTTCCTTCGTTGTAGATTGATATGATCAGCAGGTGCATCAGAGGTTGCTGGTTCTCGATTCTTGTGAATGGAGCGCCGGCGGGGTTCTTTCCTTCATCTAAGGGTTTGAGACAAGAAGATCCTCTGTCTCCTTCTTTGTTTGTGTTGGCTGCTGATTATTTATCGAGGACTTTAGACCGTTTGATTTGTGGGGATCCAGGCATGGTGTTCAAGACGTTGAAGTGGGGATTTCCTGTTTCTCATCTCTCGTACGCTGATGACATCATTATCTTCTCGAGAGCCTCGCCGGACTGTTTGGGTAGGTTGATGGAGTGTCTTGATCATTATGTAGAGGTCTCAGGTCAGCTTGTGAACCGGGAGAAGAGCAGCTTCTTTATCACTGATAAGTTTGCTCCCACCTGGCAGCAGCAGATTCAGTTGGTCTGTGGGTACCGGCGTGGCTCGTTGTCTTTCACGTATCTGGGTGTCCCGATCTACAGAGGTCATCTGAAGTGTTCCCTTTTCTTGCCCCTTCGGCAGCGGTTGAGTGCCAGGATTCATGGTTGGTCCCATCGGTGTCTTTCCTTTGGCGGCAGATTGGCTCTCATCAAGAGCACTCTTGCCACTCTCCCTCTCCACATCTTCCAAGTGATGGATTCACCCAATGGGGTGCTCCATTAGCTTGAGCAGGTGATCGCCCGATTCTTCTGGGGATCGGTAGGAGAGTATAGGAGGACACATTGGATCAGCTGGGAGACTATCTGCTTGCCGGTGGCTGAGGGTGGCTTGGGTATTCGCCGTTTTGAGGATCTAGTCACAGCGTTTGGTTGGAAGCTGTGGTGGAGGTTTAGAGCCCAGGATTCTCTTTGGGCTCATTATATTCGACAGAAGTATTGTGGCCCGCATTATCCGGAGAGGGTGTCGTTGCGCAAGTCTGATAGCAGGGTGTGGAAGAGGCTTATCCGAGTTTGTGTTCAGGCTCAGCAGCATATCAGGTGGTCCTTGGGGGCCGGTCAGGTAAGCTTTTGGGATGATGTGTGGTTTGATGATGTGCCTTTATCTGCTTACTGTCCTGCTTCTGCTTTTGATCACCTTTCTGTTGATTGGTATTTTGATGGTGAGTCTTGGTCTGTGCACCGTTTGCTTGCTTTAAGTGACCGTTATGCTTTATCTGATGAGTTGATTGATTCACTGAGCCGGACTCCTGTGCTGTGGGGGGGAGGGATAGCATGCGGTGGAATTCGACTTCTACTAGTGAGTTCTCTTTGACCTCTGCATGGTATCAGGTCAGGTACCGGCGGCCCGATCGGCCTCTTTTCGAGTACATTTGGCATGATTGCATTTCTCCTACCACCTCTGTTTTCCTCTGGCATCTGTTACATAATAGAGTCCCTGTTGATGTGCGTCTCCAGTCTCGTCAATTTCATCTTGCTTTCCGGTGTCAGTGTTATCGTGATCTGCAGGTCGAGTCCTTAGAACATGTCTTTCTTTGGTCTGAGTTTGCGAAATCGGTTTGGGCTTTTGTTGCGTCTTGGTTTCACATCACTGCACCACATGCACATACAGTCACACATGCACTTGCGTTTTGGAGAGGGTTGTTCCCACGATCCTCTCCGAAGCACATCAGTTTTTTGATTACTTGCCTTGCACTTTGGTTTATTTGGACAGAGAGGAACAACCGCAAGCATCGAGGTGTTTCTTTCCTTGTGTCTCACATTGTTTGGCAGGTTCAGCACTACCTCCACCTTTTAGTTTCAGCCAGGAAGCTCCTTCCACAACATTGGTTGGGTTACTACCCGCAGGCGCCTTTCATGCCCGTCGCAGACCCTGTTTCGAGATCTCTCCGGTCTCGAATGGTGTCGTGGTGACCTCCTGAGGCGCCGTGGGTGAAGCTCAACACGGATGGGTCCTACTCGACTGATCTCCAGATGGCGGCAGGCGATGGTGGATTGGTTCGTGACTACACATGATCTTTTTTGGCAGGTTTCTGCGCGCCCCTTCGGGCCGTTTTGAGTTTTGATGCTGAGTTCCAGACACTGCTTCATGGGTTGAGACTCGTTGTGCAGTATTCAGATCATATCTGGATTGAGATGAATGTTGCTTTAGTGGTGTCGGTGCTGCAGTCGGGCCAGTCCGGTTCGGCTGTGACTCGGCACACGTTGACATCCATTCGTATGTTGTACCGTGGATGACATGTTCGGTTCTCACACATCCATCGTGAGGGGAACCAGACAGCTGATTTTCTAGCTGGTAGGGGGATTCAGACTCCTACGCTTACTTTCTATGATCCGGGATCTGCTCCTTGATATTTGCTCTCCCTGGTGAGGATGGATCAGTTGGGATATCCCAACTTTCATTTTAGATATAGTTAGATGGTGATGTTCCACTGTTGTGTCTTGTATTTATTTCTTATTAGTTCCAGTTTGGAGTTGCAGTCAGGCTTGGGTTGTGCTTCACTTTCTGTTTTTCATTTGGCTTTTGGGGATAGCATCCGGTCTGTGGTTGCATCCTCTTTTATTTGCTGCTTTATTTTCAGTTCGAGTACTTGGTTAGGGGTGTGTTCATTTTTGGGACACATTCCACCTATGACTTTGTACGAGATGATTTGTGATTTATATACAGGCTGGGCATGGTGCCGAATACCCCACTCCTTTTAGGGGTGTTCTTCTAAAAAAAAACCAAATAACATAAAACATAAATTGTTCATGAGAAACTAGGAAAAACTAGAGGCTTGAGCTCAACAGGTCACCACTGGCATATCCTCTCCCTCAATCTGGCACCATGCCAAAGGTAGGTCAAGTTTGGGTGGAAGACTTGTGGGACCGTTGAGAGAGAAAAACTTAGTTCTCAGAGCGATCTCAGTCTTGAGGCGGCTATTGTGACTGGTGCGGAGGATAGGGCGGATATGGATACGGATATGGAGGGTACTGCTGAAACTGCTGAGGAGGCCGCTGTGAAGATGAGCTCTGTCCAGTCCACTACCTCATGTAACCTGCAAAATCATTGAAACCAGTTTGGAAAGTATTAAAATTTCCTTACAGGCCCTGGATTTCAGCACTGATCCCTGTGAAGCGGGAATCGATGTGCGACTGGAAGTTGGAGAACCTCGTGTCCAGCTCCTCATGCATGACCGTGAAGCGGGCGCCCAAATCCTCCTGCAATCCTGTGAAGCGTGCATCAAAGTTCTCTTGCAGCCCCGTGAAGCGCATATCCATCTCCGTGCCAATATCCCCAAATCTGAAAGTCATATCTACCCGCATATTCCCCAAGTTAGCCATCATCTCTGTCATCATCCCTTCCATGTTGTTGAACCTCTCCTCCTGCACATCCTCCCTAGACCGCCTCGCTGCCCTGGGCGCCTGAGATATAGATGCTTCCCCTTGAAGGGGCCTACGTAGATCGGCATCAATCATTGTCATCAGGGCACGGTGCTCTAGTGTGCTCATCATCCAGTTCCGCTGATCCTCAAAACTGGTAATTGAGGTGAGAGTGGGATTAGGGAGAGGGAACTGGACTCGATTCTTCAAGAGGAACTGGAATGGAAGTGGAGCGGTCGACCCTATTATGCGGGCGTTACAGAGGTGCTGTAGGTTGATCCTCCTAGACTCAAGCACAGCTACATAATTGGTGAGGTCCACATCCAAAGCTCGAGCAATTGGGGTGATCAGTCCCCCAATACATATTTTCCCACTACCCGATGCAGCTTACCTCTTGCACTGGTCGACAAAATGAGCTGCAAAGTCCACGTTGATCGCTTTCAACATACACCATATTATGTGAATTTTCTGAGTACATAAACCACTATTCTCATGACGGGCTAAAACTGTGGATGAGAGGACCCACTGAATGTAACGGAAGACCGGATTCTGGATATGGGAGGCCTTAGCTTTGCTCGAGTCATAACGAACCATCCTAGGATCGGGGTCCATGATACGTCTCCAAAAGTCCTTGAGGCGGAAAGTAGGGTGCGAGTTAAAGATTCCATCACACGGAGTGCCAAAAATACGGTTCATCTCAGCAATAGTAAACCGCCAGTTCTGGTTTCCCAGTCGAAACTTGCACCAAATGGGCCCCTTTGCATCTGTAGACTTGACTTTCAGTGTAGCCAAGAATTCTTTCACTAACACTGGGTAGGTCACCCATCCTCCTTCCAACACGTGTGTCCACTCTAGTCGCCCAAACAACCTCCAAACATCCTCGTTGATTCCCAACTGCCGGGTAGCCGCCGCATCCGCAAACTTGGTTGCCTTAATCTCAAAGTGTTTAGACAGTCTCAACCATTTCTTTCTATGCTCATGTTTCAGTAAATGGACTCCCACTTCACTTGGGTGATCTCCATTCCAATTTAGAGGGGAAAACGAGGCCTCATCCTCCTCTACTTCATCTTCATCAATATCTTCTTCCTCATTTCCTCTGTTATCCTCATCGTCCCCTGCCTCTTCATCATCCTGCTCCTCATTTTCTTCTTTCTCTTCGTCATTACCCTCGTCGTAGTCCCGAGCTTCCTCTTCACTACTCTCGGACTCTACTTGTCTCTCGGACCCTACCTCGTCGAGCCATACCTTGAATAAACAAAGCATAATTCTATCAAACACATATTTTAAAGAACATAACACATAACGGGCGTAGGCACCACTCTAGACCATGAGGAGCTGACACTTAAGTAAAACTACCACTTACACAATTTCAACCCTTTCAACAACTCACTACACACAAGCAACATTCACTTCAACTATATACAACTCCACATGTCAAAATTGCACCAAAAGCTAGCATAATGGGCATCATTCTCAATCAAACATCACGGGGCATATAATTGCACAAATGAAGCTCATCAAAGGGACAAAATTCCAAATGACACATAGAATCCCCTAAGATCTCCATAATCCATATTCATGCTTCATCAATCCATCATGCTTTTGATTTGGGTTCCCGACAACAATGAGACAAATATTTGGCCTAAAACATCTTGAAATTGCAAATGGGTCTATATCAATAGCATTTTCCCAAATCATCAAGCACCATAATTCATGAAAATAAAAAAATTTGCAAATCTAAGCCATAATCCAAACAAAATTCCTATATGCTCGTGATCTACGGGAAGGATAAATATTAATTATACCAAACAAGAAGTAAATTGTGCATCAAAATGGAGATTTCCCCAATTTTACCCAATTTCTAAGAACCCTAGTTGTAGGTACACCAAAATTCCACCATACACAACCAAATTTCTCACATAATTCACTCAAGCTCATAGATAGGAAGACATATCAACCAACAACAAGCACATTGCAACTCTAAAATCTAAATTCCCCAAATTAATCCAAATGATGAATTTTAACCATAACAATTGGAGAAAAGAGTAAAGAGAGCTCCATACCTTGGATTTGAGTGTTAAGGTGCTTGTGGGAATGAAGAATAGATGAAATTGTGATGCTTTTGTGTGTGGGTATGAGAGGATTGAGAGAAATCGAGAAGAAGAAGTGAAAAGAAATGAAAGGGGTAGGGGGTTTAAAAACCCGTAAGTCAGGCGCGACTGGGGGGCGCGACCGGTTTGGGCAGTCGGGCCGCGCCTGAGAGCGCGACTTCACTGCTCACGCCAGGCCATTCTTCAGTCGGGCCGCGCCTCGGGGTGAGATTGAGCTGCTCGCGCCAGTCCACTTCTGGGTCGAGTCGCGCCGATCAACCGTGTTTTGCACCCTCTGTATACAAGCGCACTCGCGCCAACTCTGGCACCGGGTTGCGCCACATTATGCTCGGGGCTCCATACTTGATGAAATTGTGGCCCTATCCCCTGCACTTTTGCACTACACTAAACAAACTATTAAAAACCACGAAACAACCAAATCAAAAATGACAAGATATATAAAAAAACTAACAACAATTAAGAAAACATAAAAAGTTAATAAAAGGAACAAAGTAAACATTGGGTTGCCTCCCAATAAGTGCTAAGTTTAACGTCGTTAGCTTGACGAGGTTACCAAAGCCAATTGTCAATCATTGAGGTGTGGTAGCTTCTTTCTCCACGCAAGAGTGCCTTTTTGATTTCTAGAATATTTCTTGGGAATGTCTTCTTCACTCTTCTTTTGTCTGCTCAACTTGCCTGGTTTGATTTCTCGAATTACCTTACACTCTTCCGGGTCTTTGTGCCTTTCTTCTTTGGGGATTTCTCTTCTCTTCTTTATATGGTACACGGCCGACAACTCACGAACTCTAAGAGTGAGTTCACCCTTCTCCATATCGATTAGGGCCCTTGCGGTATTCAAAAATGGTCTTCCCAGGATGAGTGGTGTTTCTTCATTCTCTTCCATATCCAACACCAAGAAATCAACTGGAAAAATGAATTTATCAACTCGCACAAGAACATTCTCAATGATTCCTTTAGGATGAGTAGTGCTATGATCCGCCAATTGCAAGCTAATATTTGTTGGCTTCAACTTCCCGACATTTAGCTTATGAAAGAAAGATAGGGGCATAAGATTCACACTTGCACCAAGATCACAAAGTGCTTCCCCAATCAATTTTTCGCCAATTTCCCATGGAATAACAAAACTCCCCAGATCTTGTAGCTTCTACGGTAACTTCTGTTGAAGAAAAACACTACACTCCTCTGTAAGGCTCAATACTTCAAACTCATTCAACTTTTTCTTCTTTGCGAACATTTCCTTAAAAACTTTTGCGTAGTTTGGCATTCTTTGCAACAGGTGCAAAAGAGGAAAATTGATGTGGACTTTCCGAAATACCTCCAAGAATTTCTTATATTGTGTTTTTTGCTCATTCTTTTGTAATCTTTCAGGATAAGGGACAACAACAAGGATGAGAGGTAAAGAGGATGGTAATGACTTACTTGACGCTTGCTTCTTCGATTTCTTCTCCACTCCAAAGTCACCTTCACTGGTTTCCAATCTATTTTCAACTTTTATTTAACCAAGGTTTACACAAGAAACCTCCAAATCCTTCATTACCTCAACACTCAACACATGTATAGCCTTACATTGCTCCTTTGGATTGATGGTTGTATTACTTGGGAATTTTCCTTGTTGGTATTTATTCCCTATGTATGTAGCAAGCTGACTCATTTGTTTCTCTAGCATATTCACTTGGGTACCGATGGTTCCCACGTGATTCTCCAATTTTTCAAAACGAGTTTGGCTCTCACCCATGTATTTTTCTGTCTTGCTCATGAAGGCCATGAGGAGCTCATCCATTTTGGGCTTTTTATCCTCATCGATGACTTCATTAGTGACCGAAAATCCAGGAGGCGGTTGGAGGTGATTGTTTGGGTTTGAATAAGAGAGATTCGAATGTGGTGGCCTAGGATGGTATTGGTTTCCACCTTGCCCTTGTGGTCCTCCAAAATAAGGCTTAAAACCTTGATTGAAAGGCCTTTGGTAACCCCCATAGTTCCCTTGACCAACGAAGCTTGCTTCCTCCAAGTTAGGCATAATTGATGGCTCCGGTTTTGGTGATGTCATAGCCTCTATCTTCGAATTCATAGTAGTCATCTGAGCGGCTAAAAGGGCTATGACATCATTGTTTGTAGTTTCCACCTTTTTCAAGATTTGTACATTTTTCCGCTCCCCCGGCCATTGATAGGTGTTGGAGGCCATTTCCTCGATGATTGTGATGGCTTCTTCGGATCCTCGATTTAGTAATGATCCTCCGGCCGACGCATCAAGAATACTTCTCGCATTGGACTTACAACCGCCATAAAAAATGCAAACTTGATGATTCGTGTCAAAACCGTGGCCCGGACACTTGCGAAGCATCTCTCTAAATTGCTCCCAAGCTTCACACAAGGACTCTTCATCCCTTTGCTTGAACTGAGTTATCTCTTCCTTTAACTTTAATATCTTTCCAGAAGTAAAGAACTTCTGAAGGAATTTAGAGAGCAAGTCATTCCATGATGTGAATGAACCGGGTGGTTGGTTCAACCACCATGTTCGTGCTTTATCCCGCAGTGAGAAATAGAATAACTTCAAATGGATTGCATCCTCGGGCACCCCATTAATCTTAACCGTTCGAGCGATCTCCAAAAATTGGTGGACATGTTCGTGCGGATCTTCAAGTGTCGTCCCACCAAATTAGTTTTGGGACATCATAGCCATCAAAGCCGGCTTTAATTTGAAGTTGTTGGCTTGTATAGCCGGCCCATTGACAACCCCCTCATTAAGCATTGGTTGAAATAAGTTTTGAATCGGGGCTTCTTCAACTCGAGCCCTAGCTTCCTCTTGGGCCCGAAGTTGTCCTCTCATCTCCTCAAGCTGTCTTTGCATTTGAAGAATCAACGGGTCTTGGATGGGAGACGGAGGTGGTGAATTATCCGCCATTCTATGTCTTTGTCTTCTTCGAGCATTGTTATGATGACTCGTGGCTTCGATCTCGGTATCTAACTCGAGCAACGGGTCACCACGTGCCCTAGTACGCATACACCACCTGTGAACAACTAAAAGTAAGTTTGATACTTAAATAAAATAAAATAGAACCACTTGATCTAGCAAACAACACTTATATTGATGTTGCATAAAAAGACTTGAATAAAACTAAAACTCCTCGGCAACGGCGCCAAAAACTTGATGGAATATTTTTCCTACTAAGAGTTTTAATACCCAAATTTAACTTGCAAGTATACAAGTAGATTGTAGTACAAGGAAAATCGGGGTCGAATCCATAGGAAATTTAGATAATCCAATGCATGCAAGCACCATATTCATGTCATTCTACAAGTCAAGCATCACAAAATTATGGGTTGAATTTGGTTTTTCTTTTACTCTAAGTGTGGAAATTATCAAGTTGTTGAAATAAACTAGAATAAACTCAAACAATCACAAATGCACTAAAAAGGGTAACAAATGAAAGGGAAAGATCCTAGGGTAATATTCATCAACACAAACGATGGGTTTCAAGATTAGAAAGCATATTAATTCTGTTCAAGATTAATTCCAAAAATAATCCTAGAATCTCTCGAGTTTCTAAGATTTAATTGAACAAAAGGGAATTCTCCTATCTCTAGGACTAAACTCCAATTTCCTAAAATTCAAGCACAATTAATCAACCAAAAATCCAACTAGGCATAAATTCTCATTTAATACCTAATAGGTCCCATAAATCAACTTCTAATGCTAATTAGTTTTTTTTTTCAAAACATAATCAACATAAAGTCCAACTCAAGGAGGCCAACCCTAGTTAGATAAAATCAAACCATTGATTCATGGAAAATACAAAGAGAGAGGATTAACATGCTTTTTCATCCATCCACCCAATCATTTAATGTCAAATCATATCACCCTAGGACTACAAAATTTAGCTAGACATATCTAAAAATGAAGATAAACAAAAATAGATAAAGAAGAAAGAAATCGTAATCATGGATAAGAGTAAACCCGAAAAGGGATGAAACAATCTTCAAACTTCACTTTTTCTTCCAAAATCTTCACAACCTTCAAGCTTGTATTGCAAAATTTTCTCTCCAAGTCTAAGTTTCTAAATTTGGGGGCTAGAAATTGAATTGTGCCCTAGTTTGAACAAAGGTGGGTATTTATACCCCCACAAATCCGCACAATAAAAATAAACGAAAATGAAATAAAATGCCAAAAATCAGAACGGAACAGAGGGTGCGACACGGGCTCGGTCGCGCCCTGATCGGGCCGCGCCAGGGGGCGCGACTGAGCTGGTCGCGCCGGACCATTAGGGATCGGGCCACGCCGGGTGCCATGCTTTCAGGGCCTCTGCATGGACGCCCGGTCGCGCCCTCTCTGAACCCGCGCTGGGCCTGGCTCGGGTCGCGCCGGGTGGCGTGACCGAGCTGGTCGCGCCTCTTTGGCCTGAGTCGAGCCGTGCCTTGACATGCATTTTCAGGGCCTCTGTATGAAAGCGCACTCGCGCCGCGTCTGTACCTGGGTCACGCCGGCTTCGTGCCTTAGAGTCCCGACCCGATCATTTTTGCCCTGAAAGTGCACAACGGTGTTTAAAAACACTTATTACACAATAAAATGAAAACACAACACTTAAAACAACAAAATAAGCAAGAAAGGTACTAAAAACACACATGTTATGCTCGGAAATACGGGCGAAAATCCCATTTGTCAAGCTCCAATGCTCAGTACCAAATTTTACACCAAATAAGAGTATTCTCTTAAAGATTCCATTTTATTTTATAATTGAAATATGAATATGCTTAATGATTTATTATTTTTTTTAAATGATTGATTGTCCAAAACTAATAACTTTTAATTATATACTTTCAAAAAAAAATATGCTATTAAAAAATTATGTACTATTAAAAAAATTATAACATATAATGTGCTTGAAATAATAAAAGTACTTTAAATAATCATCAAACGCTTACAATTAATGAAAATATTACAAGACTACAACACTTATGAAAATACATATATTTTGGCCTCAATACTCAGAATTAGTATATTTTTCCCACATATGTTCCACTAATGCATTTCGAAGCGCAATATGAGCATCTTTATTCTTGATTTCTTTATATCGAGCCAAAAACTCGTTGAACCGAATTTTATCATTAGCTGGCTCCTCAACAGTTGGAGTCGATATTTCATCTTGTTCCTCAAATGGAGCACTTATATCACGCTCATCTTCAATGATCATGTTGTGCATAATAATGCATGCTGACATTTTAAGTTAATTTTTAGTAATTTGTAATATGTGGGACTTCATTCTATCCTTTATGTTTAATTAATTGTGCTTTTATTGAAATTATTTATTTATTTAGATGATTTATAATTTAAATTAAATGAATATATAATTTATAAATTAAATTTATTAAATAATCTATTTAATCATGAATATTAAATAATCTATTTAAATGAATACATAATTTATAAATTAAATTAAATTTATTAAATAATCTATTTAATAATGATTTTAAATAATAAAATAATGCATTAAATATTGTGGGACCCATTAGCACCAATTTGGTGCAGCACCAAATTCTGCCCCAAATTTGGGACAGGATTTGGTGCTGCACCAATTTAGTGCAGGATTTGGTGCAGCATTGGAGTAGGTTTCAGCACCAAATTGGTGATTTGGTGTTAGCATTGGAGTTGCTCTTAGTGAGGTTCTTTGTGACTAGTATTTTACGGGTACAGTAGAAATTCTCTATATAATAAAGAATGGCATTTGTCTACTGATACGCTCTAGGTAATTCTTGTTTCTGGGCAATAACTTATATACCGATATCAATTCGTGTTTGTTCATTAAAAACTCATTTAAGCTCAATTGAACATAATTTTGCATTCAATAAGATTTAAACTTTAGTTCGAATTGAACTAAAACTCGATAAGTAAAAACAGAACAAACATATATAAAAATATTAAACTACTCGAGTTCAATATTCAACTTGATTAAAGCTCGTTTGAGCTCAACTCAATAGGCAATCAGACAAGTATATGTTAAAGTTCGATATCATTTCAAATAAGGTTGAACGTATGTATGTTCGGGCTCGACTCGGCTCATTTATAACTCCACCTACAAACAATTACACTTGAAAAATCAAGCGTGACACACAAAATTTATAACTTATAAGATATTAATGAGATTCGAATTTAAGATACTTGACCATAAATTATCACACTCCATAGTAGGACACCTCGATGAGGTTTAGTCGTATGATTGATATGTTAAAAAATTTATATGAGGATTTGTAATTAAAAAAATGTTGAGTAGTTTTTGCCTTCACCCCTTTGATCTCGCTATTTCTATTTATTTCTTGTATATAAAATTATATTTTATAATGTTGTAGTGTCATTTTTAGAAAATTAGTTTGATAATCATGTTTAGTAATTTATTATTATTATTTTTTTGTTACTTTGATCTGATATTGCAATCAACTCGATCTTTTGAAACATAAAATAATTTGATAGCATATATTAAAGATCAAAATTTTATATACGCAACAAAAATGAAAACAAATAAAAAAAATAGATACCACTCTAACAATTTGCTATTAACAAAGTAGTGTTTTTAACATATGAAATCACATGAATACAATTTATCCAATATTATATATTATATATGAATTTTAATTTTTTTTGTAATTAATGGTATTGGATATTTAGTCAGCCCCACTAATAAATTCGGTATGAGAAAAAGCAAACGATTTAATTTTAATTTTTAATCAGCCATTGAGAGCACTGAGGGGGTAGTTTTGTCTATGAGTCATGTTCACGAAAGTACAACATTTGTGGGCCATGTTGGCCGCCCATTAGGGCACACCACCCGTTTAATGTAGACCACACATAGCCAATAATAACTCACCCCCAAATCTAGAATATATAGATTTAGTTGGATCATGAATCATGAATGGATATTATTATGGATTCCCAATCCAACTGCTCTTGTACGGATTCTCGACTTCCCCGTTTCCTAATCAAACCTTCTTTTTAATCATAAAAGTTTTGTTCAAAACCGTGTCATGCGGTCAAAATATATCAAATAATATTCATGTATGTACATAATATTATCACCTATTTAACATGAGACTTTTGAGTAAATTTCATATTAGTTTCTTGTGTTTTTATGAAAGATAAAAAAAATTTCATGTGTTTAATAAATAGTCGAAAAATTCACTCTGTTATTTATAATCTATTAATAAAATCTCTTTTGGAGAAAATAAATTACACTTTTTAAGAAAGATAGTAGGATTTATTTATTTTTTATAATTTTTGCTATAGATAAATATATTTTATATTATTTGAAAATTATAGTATTTGGTTATACTACTACATTTTTACTATTTTGATAATTTTCTAATTTTGGTAATTTTTTACATATAAATATATTTTATATAATTAAAAATTATAGTATTTTAAAAAATTGATTATATTTAAAAAATAATGTAAAAATTGTAAAAATAAGAATCATACACTTTTTTTTAGCAAGTGTAATTCATTCTCTTCAAAATGGATTTTTTTATGAATTATACATGATAGAGGAGGGTTTTAAACTGAGTAAATTTCACTTTTGGTCCCATTAGAATAGAGTCAAAACACTTTTAGTCTTAAAAGTTACTTTTTTGGTCTCAAATGATATTTTTCAACAATTTTGATCCCATAAGATATTTTTCCCACAATTTTAACCCCATAAGATATTTTTCTGACAATTTTGATGAATCTGAGATGTGTCTAATGCTTATGAAAATGAAAACAAACAACATGCATTACAAAATTCAAGACATTCTGTCATTCTATCTAAAATTAATTTGTGTTGTCTAGTGCACCAAAGATCTCATTTAGTTTGGGACTAAAATTGTCAGAAAAATATCTTATAGGACCAAAATTGTCGAAAAAATATCATTTGGGACCGAAAAAATAACTTTTGGGACTAAAAGTGTTTTGACCATATTCTAACGGGACTAAAAGTAAAATTTACTCATTTTAAACTATTTATTTAACACAAGGAATTTTTTAATTTTTTAAAAAAACACAATGAAGTAATATGAAATTTGCCCTGAACTTTCATATATTTTTATATTTTGCGTAGTTTGAAGAGAGAAATTTGGAAATTGCATCTGGTTCTCTGTCAGAATGAAAATATCATTAAACTATAAGATTTATGATATAAAATCATGTTAGATAAATAGTACTATTGTTGTTAAGAGTGTTAGACTGTGACTTAACATATGCCGCTTCTTATATTGAAGTATATTCCTCGTGCAGAGTGTATCATAATATACGTATATAGTAATAGTATATGTTACTTATAAGGGAGTATTTATACATTATCATGAAAATTAATGTTACTTATAGTAATGAAATTATATGATTTAGACATCCCAAAATAATAATAGAGACAATATAATCGGGACGGAAGGAGTAATATAGATACCCACCAATAAAGTGAACTAATTGCGGTCACATTCTAATTTATGGGAGTACGTAATCTTTTTTTTTTTTTACACCAAAATAGGTTTATATTTCATTCAAAATAACGTCTCCAACCAGAGGGGAAAATACATGTTCCAAGTAACTAATCATTGCAACGTGCACCGAAATGTGCCACGGCATGAGCAATGGTGTTAGCTTTTCGATATATATATGTCTAAAATCACAAATAACTCCACCATTAGCAAGTTCCGCAAGAGGTGGCAATTCACTTTCAAGGTAAGAATCGTCTTCGTGCTTCCCTTTGATTAAGCGAATTGCCAACAACGAGTCTGAGTAAACAAGGGAACAGGCCCCTCTTGCAAATAAAGACCAACTTCATAGAGAATTGCATTAATTTTGAGAGTGCGTAATCACAAGTAGTAACTTACCTGATTATCTTATTATTTTTTTTTTTAAACAATGTTTCCAATTATCTTATTAGAGTCTTTTTTTGTTAAAATTTTATAGCATTAGATACTAAATAGAGTGATTGTATCCATTAAGAATGAGTAAATCCCGGATTACTTATCTTAAATATCATAATTGTCACAACAAAACCATCCATCTTTAATTTCAACATTATGAAACGGAGAAAAAAATGTTTAATATCTTGACCTAATCAATAATCATATTTTCAACAAAACTAGCAAAATAAACAAGATTATATATCAAACACTAAATCTTCTGCACACGTACAAGGAAAAAATAGTTACAATTAAAAAATTAGTTTCCTAATCTGATTATTGGGAAGCAAAATTTATTAAATACCACAATTCATGTACCACACACACACACATATATGCTAAAATAAATTTATTTTGTTAATTTTTTTGTGATGGTAAGTAGAAGTGGAGTCTCGTTTTGTATTTCAAAATTGAGATGTCTTCTTTTTATAGAAGGTCTCGGTGTCTCATGAAACACTCACAACATGTAAACACCTGAAGCCAACCTCCGTCAAACCTCCGTCAACTACTTGGACACATGTTCGTATCTCATCGGCTCCTCACTTTACCCGAATATTCCGCTCCAAAAATTCCAACTACCAGCCTCTCTCTCTCTCATAAATATATACCCCACCCACCGTACGTACTGTATTATCCTTTTAGAGAGAGAGAACAAAAAGTGATGAGTGGAGAGCTGGAGAGAGACTACACTGTAGGCGAGGAGATTGGGAGGGGCAGGTACGGCGTCGTATCGAGGTGCCACGCCACCGGCACCGGCCAGTGCTTCGCCGTGAAGTCGATCGAGAAACGGCTGATCCAAGACGACGCCGTCGACAGCCAGTGCCTCCGCAATGAGGCCAAGCTCATGCAGGTAGTGTCGGGTCACCCGAATGTGGTCGGGTTTTTCGATGTATACGAGGATGACGAGTTTCTGCATGTCGTTTTGGAGTATTGCGGCGGTGGCGATCTTTTCGAACGGATTTCAACCCGACCCGTTTTCGCTGAGTCGGAGGCCCGCCGAGTCATGGTTCGTGTTCTTCTTTTCCTTTATTCATTGAATTTTATTCTTCTAGTTTGAAAGCAAATGTGAGTTTGTAGAAGCTAGACTTTTAGGTACATTATGTTTTTCTACTGGGAAAAAAAGAGAGGAAATTTTACATAAAGTTTGGTTTTTCCCCCTTTTTGGTTAAATAGAGTGCGATTTTTCTTTCTATAGTAATTTGGATTTACATATAAATGGGTCGATTTTGTTTTTGTATATGAAATTGTATCCTTTTGTTGCCAATTCTTGAAAGTTCTCTTCCAGGAAAAGAAAAGGCCTCTTTTCTTTTGCTTTTGATTCTGTGCAGCTGATTATGATTTTTTCACAAAAAATAATGAATAGTATAAGCTATTTGCTTTGATGTGATGAAACAGAGTACTTTTAGTATATTTCAATTTTAGTTTCTTAATTTGTAGATTTTCCTCAATAATTTGAATGGGGGGACTTTTAAATCTTTAATTGAGCTTGAATTTAATTCTCTCTTCTTATTTTTCTTGGAGATATTAAAAAGGTTTACATTCTAGTTATCATGCGATCCTGCTCCTGTAAATGTTCTTATTTTACCCTAAGTTAAAGTTAGGAAATCTACTATTGTTTACTTGGAATGGATTTTTGGAAAGGTACACTGGAAATTATCATTAACCTTTCATTTATTGTCAATTTGGTAACAATCAAATGTAGTTTTCCTCCTCGTTTAGTTGGATGAATTGGCATTATTGCTCTTCTACATTGATTTTTTTCTTTATTTGATTTCTAAATGTGGGATCAAGCATAATGAAATATGGGGATATTATAGAGGAGTTGCCTTCTTCTGAGAAGGCATTACTGATTGCTGACATCAATATTCATTCCAAGATTTTTATGCTTACTTGCTGCACACTGACATTCTAAATTCTAATGTAGTTACCACTAATGGAGGCCATAGCACACTGCCACCACCACGGAGTAGCCCATCGGGACATCAAACCTGACAACATTCTCTTCAACAGCTACAGCGAGCTAAAACTTGCAGATTTTGGTTCGGCTGAGTGCTTTGGCAATGGAGGGTTAATGTCTGGTATTGTCGGGACCCCCTACTATGTTTCCCCGGAGGTGATAGCAGGGAGAGACTACAATGAAACGGTTGATGTGTGGAGTGCAGGTGTCATCTTGTACATAATGTTAGCCGGGATCCCGCCTTTTTATGGGGAGTCGGCGAAGGAGATTTTTGAGGCAGTGCTTCGGGCGAATCTGAGGTTCCCGAGGAGTGTTTTCAGCTCAGTTTCCGCAGAAGCTAAGGATTTGCTGAGACGAATGCTTTGCAAGGATGTGTCTAGAAGGTTCTCAGCTGACCAAGTCCTAAGTAAGCATACACTATTTGTTTGCCAACTAGTAAATTCTTGTTTTATCTGTTTTTGGTAAATACTATGCTACATGAATTCATTGATTGTCATGCTCCATGTTGGTTTATGATCCTTGTGGTATAGAGTCAAATTGGTAAGTAGTTTGCAAATAAATGGAAAATGCATTGCTTTGATAATGCCTAATTTCTTGTTCCTAAAAATGCAATTTATTGTAAAAGTAGAAGCTACAGACTAATCTGGATCATTTCCCCTCATACATCAATTATGTTATACTAAACTAACCTTCGTGATCACTTTATGAAGGGCATCCATGGATGACAAGTGGTGGCGACTCCAGAGGGGTAGTTCTTCTTGCTTGAGTCGATGTTTTGGAGTCCGCTAAGAACCCTATAACCGGATATAAAACCCGTTTTATAGGCACCAATGTCCATAACCTAGATAGATAGTAGTAGAATGTTGTGCACAATGGTTTTGTACAAAGTTTGTGCAGAAATTGGAGCTGTAGCAGCAATGGCGAGTGCCTTCCAATCTATAGAGGAGTTTGTTGTATAAGCACTTGCCCTTCTGCCTCTTGTTTTGCTTTTCTTTGTTTCTGAATCTATGATATTAAAGAGACAGACCACCTGTAAATTTGACTCGTGTTGATGGAATGAAGTTTCTTTTTTTTTTTTTTTTTAAATTCAGACTATGTTTTGTTGTTTTTTCATATATGTTCTCTACTTCCACCAGTTACAAATTTTTCGACTTTCTAATGTTAAGTTTTTGTTATATATTTGCATATTTTATGTGATTACTATACTCTATACACTTGTACATTTGGAAATAGGTATAAGATTTTCAGTTACATTTTTATATCTTACAATTATAAATGTATGCTAGCCACTTTTAGTACTCTACTGCTTCTGTGTTTATAAATTTACTCTTCAAGGGATAGACTAAGTTAAATTGTTGATGAATTATTACTTTTTATTTTTATTTTTTTGGTCTAAAAGCAAATATTATGAAACTAATGATATTATTGTTGAATTTATTATACGGAGGAATACTTGTGGTAGAAGATTACCTCTAGTGAGTAGTGACATTTGATTTATATTTATATTTATTTATGGAGAATAATACTATGTTACGATGGGTATCCACTCCCCACTTATTTGATTGATTTATTTTTCTTTTGGTGGACAACTAGAATAAGCCCCACTAAATCATTAGAAAAGTAATAGTTGTACTGTTATCTGGTTATTTTACTAAACAAACTAAATGTGGGCATCAGTATATATATTTGTCTAAATAAAGGGTTCAAATTCAATTATAAAATTTGTCTAAAATAATTGTAACTGGAAAATAAAGGAAGCAGGGTTCCTTTTCCAAAGAGGTGAGATGTTTCATCTTTCCAAGGTAATAAAACAGTGGAATATTTTTTACAGGGTTGCTATGATGACTTCAATATTATATTTTGGTTTATTTGGACGTGCGATGCATTTTAATACACTATATAATTCAGAATAAGATTGTCGATTATTTTTTTCTCATATATTTGCATAACATATAATATTGGTAACTCAACATAAGTCCAAACATATACTCAATATTCGGAATCGAGCAGAACAATACTAGCAGACTAGACGATTTCGTAGGAAAAAAAAGAAACCTTAATCCATATATATCATTTTAAGATATGCTAGCTGCTCCAACTACTACATATAACAAAACCATAAATAAGTACTAGTGATCAATGGATGAAACTGGCAGTGTCCTAGCATCACGAATACCCGATGATGCACCCCCCATCTCAACATTGTCGATCTCGTTCTCGTTCTCGTTCTCTCTCGACATTTCCTCCAACGAAATCCCGTTCGACTCCGGCACCAAGAACGTGAAAATCACCCCCAACGCATTCACACAGCCTAGCACAATCAAGGAATTCCTCACCCCAATCCCTGCCGGATACCCCGCATCCCTCTTCGCCTGATCCTTGGGCTGCGCTGCGTACAAAAACCCGAACGCCCCGACTATTGCTCCGGCCTTCCCTGCAGCCGCAGATATCCCGTGACAAGTCGACCTAAACCTCGCCGGAAATATCTCGGCCGGCACCACAAACGTCGTCGCATTGGGACCGAAATTCGCGAAGAAAAATGTCAGAGCGTACATGATCACGAACCCGATTCTGTTGTCTCTCTGAGTCCAATGATCGTAAGGAATCGCCAATGCAAACATGAACACTGTCATCATCGAGAATCCCATCAACTGAATGGCAAATCTCCCAATTCTATCTATGAACAGCACTGTGAACCAATACCCAGGAACAGTGCTGCACAGAGCAATCAAAGTCTGAGCCCTCGCAATCTTGAAAACTTCTTCGAGTGCATTCATCGTTTTTGCTGGCGGAATCCATCCAATCGCGCTGAAAATGTCTTTCTGGAATAGATTTTGGCTGTAGAAGGCGACGTCGAGCAAGAACCACGTGCTCGTCGTGCCGAGCAAATGCAATCCATGCCGACGAATGAATTCCTTCGAAAACAGGCCGAATTCCTTCCGGCTAATCACCTCCACAACTTTCTCCGTCGTCTCCGCCTCCAGCTCCACTTGCAGAACCTTCGACATGTCGGAGGCCGCCTGCTTCGCGTTCTTCGCCACCAGCGCCGTGTAGCGCGCCGTCTCCGGCATCTTCATCCGCCAGTAGTAAGTAAGGGCCGCCGGGAGAGCACCGAACATCAGTATCATCCGCCACACGAAGTCAGCTTCAGGCACGGTCGACGCCGCCGCGCTCACTTCATAAGCAGGGGCAGGGTACGCCGCCTTGAACGCGGCGGACATAATAATGGCCACCATCCCTCCCGTCAAGATTCCAAAACCCTGCATGGCAAACACGGCGGCGATGAACGCGCCACGGGTCTTCTTATTGGCGTACTCCGACATGATGGTGGCGGAGAGTGGGTAGTCGCCTCCGATGCCGAACCCGAGCCAGAACCGGAAGAAGCAAAGCGTCGCCATCACCGCCTTCGGCTCTTTCCCGAAGGAGAGGCCAGAGGCGATGGAGCAGATGACCATGATCATTAAGGTCATGCCGTAAACGTTTTTCCGGCCTAACTTGTCGCCGAGCCACCCGAAAAATAGCTGCCCCGTGAGGGTGCCGCAGAAGGCGACGCCGTTGACGGCGGCAGAGACGTTCGGGGGCAGAGTTCCTGGATTAATCGCCCCGTCGTGGTGGTAGTAAATGCGGCCGAGCAGCTTTGTTACCAGAGAGATGCAGAAGAGATCATAGGCGTCGGTGAAGAATCCCATTCCCGCAATCACGATTGCCGTGAAATGATACCATTGCGTTTTGGCAACATCTAATGCGTTTAGCACTTGCAATTCCTTAGCCATATTCACACCTTCAAAATAAGAAATAATCCGTCCATTATTTGAAGCTTATTTATGATCGTTTAATGATCACGAGTTAAATTGTTATAAATTGGAAAAATGGCAAACCTCAAGAAGAAGACAAAGAGTCAAGAGTGGGTGATTCAATATGCATGCAATACAATGAATCTTATTTTAATACGGGGAGTTGAATAAAACAGGAAAAAAAAAATGGATCACATGACACCTAATAGTCTACTTGCACAAGTCAATAAAGGTACAATTTTATAAATTAAATTATTGACCACAATTGGAGAGATTAATGTACCAGCTGTTGCTTGGTATAACTACCATTAATTTATCGAATTCTTGCGTTTGGGGATCGGTTACCACCTGACTCAAATTTCAATCTCCTCATTAATGAATGAGTTATATAAATATCACCATTATACAACTCCATTAATGTTTTCTAGATGCTTTTATGATCACAACTTTAGTCAAAAGATGAGATATATTTTAGTCCTTTAGAGTGAAAAAATACATGAGAGATCATATATATAAATATGACTTGCTTGTGTGTATATATATATAATGACGTTGAATATACAAGTTGTGAGTATCGATAAAATGAATTAAATATGAAAAATGAATTTGAGATAAAATTATTGAAATATGATTGGAGGAGAGTTTTCAAGAATATGGACCACATGGTGATCGCAACTGCACGACAGGAGATTTGCCGACAACATGGGATTGCAGATGAAACCAAATGCAGTTGTGATCACAATTTCCTGTCAACTCAGAGCAATCTAATTACTATTTTCATACTCGTCCCATATTCATAGCGTTAGAATAGAAGATACCCTGTTCCCTTGGGGATGGCCTAGTGGTGGAGTGGTGTTTCTTGAGGCCAAAGGTCTCAAGTTCGACCCACGACCAACACCACTGGGTGTGAGACTGTCACCCTTGGCCTCAAGTTCGACCCACGACCAACACCACTGGGTGTGAGACTGTCACACCTGGCTTGCCAAGTGTGGTTTACCTCCCCTGTGTAGGTTTGCAGCTTACCTCCCCTGTGTAGGTTTGCAGGCTATTACACAGGGGCGGGGTAGGTTTGCAGGCTATTATACGGGGGCGGGGTTTACCCAGTGTGCACCACGGTAGCGGCTGCGGCTTACCCTCGACATCCAAAAAAAAAAAAAAAATAGAAGATACCCTAAGAAAGCACCGTATCAAGATGCCACTTTAAGAAGAATTTCATGAAATAAAATATATAAGATTCCGATGAAATCCTTTAATTTGGCCCAAAGTCCGTGATGGGAGAAGGCTCATTTTTAATACAACTTTTTTTAGTAAAAATATATAATCACACAAGAATCATGAGACATAGTTAATAATTAAGGCAAAGATTATTCTAGACCCAGCGAGTTAAATGTCATATTTAGAGAAGAATTATGCGATAGTACTGTTTTCCTATAAAAAAAAAAAATCATAGGATGTTTTCCTTAACAAAGTAAAACTCTGAAGACAGAATTAAAAGCTAGCTGCTTGCAACAGTCCAATTCTAGATATAATTCCATTTTCCAGAAGATCTGAAGAAAATATAAAAAAAATTTACATAATTCAAGAACCTCAAATAGTTTCGAGCGCTCAAAGGATGTGGTATATGCATGCATGCAATACATCTTCAAGATTTATCATATAAATAAAAAATAACCGAAAATAAATCAGAAGAGATTTATAAACTTACCTCAGCTGAACTTTAGAAGCCAAGAAAATACGCAGTAATTATTTCAGCGAAAATAACGTATTGGGTTTTCAGAAGAAACAACCGCTCTGAAACTCCACTTGCATTTTTTTTTCTTTTTTTTTTGTATGTATTTATGGTGATCAGTAATTTTCAAAGAAAAAAAAAAGAAGAAAAAAAAAGAGAGAGAGAGAGAGAGAGAGAGAGAGAGAGAGAGAGAGAGAGTGTTTGAGAGAGTGAAGTGAATTAAGATTTAAGATATGGAAGGAGAGGGTGTGAAGAAGGAGACGGTTTGTTGCGTATTTAACTACGACTTTGAGGAATCTTGGTGAGAATATTCGAATTCAGTCCCACATTTTAAGCGGCTTTCCTCTTTCGAATTGCCATGTGTACTCCCCTGTGGGCCCACCCTAAATACCAAATTATCTCTTTTAGACCTTTTATTACTCTACTGGTCAACGGTTTTGTTTTGTGGACACCTGAGCTTTAGCTTTACACCCTCTCTCTCTCTCTCTCTCTCTCTCTCTCTCTCTCACACACACACACACGCACACACGCACGCATTTTTTATATATTTTTTTGGTATGTGGCGTTTGATACGTTTTCATGTTACATTTTTTCTATTATGCTATTATTAGGCTTATTTAAATTAAAAATCACTATTTTTATATCATTTTGTAATTACTGCATGATTTTGTAATATTGTAAATAAAGCATAATTTTTTATGACTTTTGCGTGGTGAAATTTTATTTCTAGTAAATTCAATACTCAAATGTAAATCCATATATACGGATATGTTTGATTTTTTTTCTTTATTAAGATGGTTGTGTACGTGTAATTTTGGTACGACACATTAGATGAATTAGTTAAAAAAATTATTAAATATGGTATGTTATTGCAATAATTAAAATGGCATCATGTTATAATTGTGAAATGACTTAAATTTTATAATTTTTAATGCAAATAATCCTATTATTAATTTAGGATAGATAGCCGAGTAGATGTAAGGTTAGATATATTAAAATTATTAGTAAATCATCTTCCACGTCTATGGGAGACGTACATAATTTTTATTTAATCACACAATCAAATTAATCAAATGTCATGTCTTGCACTCTTGCGTTATTCACTATCTTGATATATTAAAAAAAAGTAAACATTAGATATAATTTAATATATTTTTTATCTCATCAACGTAAATAAGATCTTAGATGATATGTATTCCACATCATAAGATTGTGCTAAAAAAATACACATAATGTGATTTTAAGAAAACATTACTTATTAAGAACAAAATAATGATATAATATGAAAATATTAAAAAAATTATATGATAATCTCCTAGTTCTTTTTCGTTTATAAAAAAGTTGAAGCGTCAAGAAAATGTAGGATTGTCTTAGACTACCATTATCAGCAACCGGGTAAACACTTCAATCAGGTAAATAGCCTCAATATTTAATTAATTTCTCTTTTTTCCACATCACCAATTTTCTATCCAATCTAACCACATATAATTTAATAGTTTATCAGCAACCACCCCAAACACTTAACCACAAACATTATATATTATTTTTATTTTTTTTAGTAATAAATATAATATAATTCATTCGAATTAAAATAAATAATTTTTATTACTGAAAATTGTAACAACACAAAATAACAAACTTATATAAAATAGATCATATGATAAAATACAAAATAAACAAACTAAGAACACAAATAACAATAACTCAACATAAATTGAAAATAAACAAGCGACAATTAAAATAGATGAAAAAATATAAATTTAGTTATGATTGCTGAATTTTTGCCATATATGCTCAATCAAGTCATCATGAAAAATGCCGCGCGTGAGTTTTTCGATTGTGAAGTTGTGACCTAGTTTTCATATAGCTTGACAAGCTTGCAATCCTCGATCCATTGGGAGATAGAGAAAAAAATGTTAAACGTTATAGATTGAGATATTGAGAAATTTGTGAGATATGTGTAAATATTGCAAAATTAATCTCTATTTATAGAGTGAAAAATACGATTTTTGGTATTTTTTAACCTTTTTATGTATTATTAAAAAAAATATGCATTATTATATTTATTAATCCAAATAAATTTTACATATCCAATAGAAAGGTAACAGATGTCCAAATAAAATTTACATATCTAATAAAATTTAAATATAATGGATGTATTTCTTTTTAATAATACATTAAAAAAATACCAAAAAAAAAAAGAATAGAAAGAGTAAGGAGGGAGACCAGCTGGTTACTTAGTCTCCTTCGATCGAACGGCCGAATTCAATAAATTCTTTTTTTTTTTTGGTTGTCATACGTGTCAGTCGATTTTTTGAGGACCGATAAACATAGTCTTAGTGTTGACGGTCAATCCCCGTAGTTTGATGTTCATTTCGCAGAAATTTCTCGAGTAATTAATGTCACACAATGAAATAGGAATTGGTAGTTGGAAAATGGTACCAGACGACCTTTGTCATTATTTGCATTGAAGGATGTTGATAAGTTTTTTGTTTTTAGGAAGAACGAAGATAATTTAATTCCATACAAATTCAACATCCTTCCACGAAACATGTTACATCAGAAGGAACTCGGTAAACTCAAATTGACGATGGAGCTTTGTCCATAAAGATATTGATAAGTTAAATACACACCTCAATAGTCATTTTAAAAAATTAAGGATTCTACGATTAAATACACAAACTTACAATTTTCTTTTACAAAATAAATACTTGATGAATTTACTCCGGCAAACGGAAAAATGATGTGACATTAAAATCTTCCATGTAGTCAATGTTTCTGAGAATAAATACACAAATTTTGACACAATTTTGTAATTTTTTTGTAAAATAGATATGCTCATCCTTTTTTTTCTTTTTCGGGTGAACATAAATTATATGTGACATAAAAACGGCGTCGTCTTGTACGTTAAAAATAAAAAATCAAATTTAAACTCATATCTTCTTCTTCAACCCCGATGCCCAGAAAGTCAAATTTTCAAAAACTCAAATTAAAATGCCCCATGATACAATTTTATATTTTTCGTTCATGTGTAAATCGAGTTCAGTGCACATAATATTTTAACACTGTTTATTTTTTCTCATGTGAAATTTGTAGGCTCCTGCATACTAAGTATTTTACACTTACATAACGCATACGAGTTTCTCCGAATCATTCAAAAGGAGAAGAAAAATCAATAGAATATTTGCATCAAATTTCTTTAGCCGTTATAATAAGTTTTAAGTCGAATTTGATAACAAAGCTTTTGGCGATTTAAAAATTTCAACTTTTTCAAGAACCGCAAATTCAAGCCTTTGTATAAGTTTAGATTGCTTATATATTATACAAACAAATGACGAAATATAAAATTTAGACTATTTTTTTTATGAAGCCAATTTTGTCATAATTTCCAAACTTTAAATGTTCGAAATAATTTTAAAAATTCTTATTTGCAACTCTCATATATATCCCCATTATTGCAGTGTTTTAAAAATCGAACTGAACCGGTCGGATCAACCACGAATTGGTACGGCCTTGAGTTGGGAATAATTTACAAGCTTTAAAAGTTCGAAATAATTTTCAGCATTCTTATTTGCAGCTCTCATATAAAGCACAGACTGAAACAAGTGAAATCAAAGGGCATTACTTGAATGCTACTGGGGGCACATGTGAATAAATGATGAAAAGAGCTATATTTGCTATAGAATTGGGAGTTCCTATACTAATGCATGACTACTTAATAAGAGGATTCACCGCAAATACCAGTTTGGCTCATATGCTAACATATTGCATTCATTGTGCTAATGAATGATTATCATAATGTTAACGTAGTACGCATATTTATATTATTATTATGATTTATTACATTTCAATTATGACTTATAATTATTTTTTCATGATTTAATTTTTATGTTTTAGTTACTAATTGAATATTATATATTATTTATTTTATCAAATTAGAATATATTACTTATAGTTTTCTTCATCCATTTATGGTTTATAACTTATGCTAACGATGAATTGTCATATGTTAACATAGTTTATTCGCAATCCTGATAAAATAATATCATTATGCTAATGTTTTATATTTATATTATTATTATGATTTATTTCATCCAATTGAGGTTTATAATTAACTTTTAGAATTTAATTCTATTTTTAGATCATTGAAGTTTATTATATCTGAATTATGGTTTATTTCATTTTATTAGAATTTATAATTACACTTTAGAATTTAATTTTTCGTTAACAATATGAGAAAAATTTTCATTAGCATAAAGATAACGCTCCGTTAGCATGATAATAATACTTCGTTAGCATGCTGATATGTTATCAAATATCCTCCGCGATTTTTATAAGAATTATCAAATTACGTTAATACCCCCGCGCGATTTTTTTTTTCAAATATTACAGAATTGTCACCACTCCTTTTAATCAAATCTGGACCATAGATCTTTATTGATTGTATGGTGTGAGATGAGTTCCTAGTTCCTACACTAGATAGGATTTGCATTGTAACACACACACACGCACACACAAATATATATATATATATATATATATATATATATATATATATATATATATATATATATATATATATATAGGGGTTGGATCAAAAATACATATTTTCCTGGTGTAGGAACTAGGAACCCATCTTATACCGTCCACCTAGATGATCTAATGACTGAGATTAAATGTCAAAGTCAAGGCAAAAAAAAGGAGGCGGGGATATAGTTGTCCAATCCCCATAAAAAAAAGCTGATGTCATCACTTTTTAAAAATTTTGAACGATCATAACTCACTTGTTTCAAATCGGATTAAAGCAAATAATATATCAAATTAAAGATCTTTTCATGCTCTTTAATTCAAGATCAGTCATGGATATATTTGTTCAAATAAATATAGATGAAAAATACAAAATATATATTTTTACTCGTGGCCAGCGCAAAAATGATTTCGTTAGCTTTTAAATAATGGTTCGTCAGCATTATGATAAGTTGATAACGTGTGCTAACGAAACATTTGTTATATGCTAACATATTGCATTCATTGTGCTAATAAATGATTATCATAATGTTAACGTAGTACGCATACTTATATTATTATTATTATTATTATTATTATTATTATTATTATGATTTATTACATTTCAATTATGATTTATAATTATTTTTTATGATTTAATTTTTATGTTTTAGTTACTAATTGAGTATTATATATTATCTATTTCATCAAATTCGAATATATTAGTTAGAGTTTTCTTCATCCATTTATGGTTTATAACTTATGCTAATGATGAATTGTTATATGCTAACATAGTTTATTCGCAATGCTGATAAAATAATATCATTATGCTAAAGTTTTATATTTATATTGTTATTATGATTTATTCCATCCAATTGGGGTTTATAATTAATTTTTAGAATTTAATTATATTTTTAGATCATTGAAGTTTATTATATCTGAATTATGATTTATTTCATCCTATTAGAATTTATAATTACACTTTAGAATTTAATTTTTCGTTAACAATATGAGAAAAATTTTCATTAGCATAAAGATAACGCTTCGTTAGCATGATGATAATACTTCGTTAGCATGACAATATGTTATCAAATATCCTTCGCAATTTTTATAAGAATTGCCAAATTACGTTAATACCCCGCACAATTTTTTTTTTCAAATATTACAGAATTGCCACCACTCCTTTTAATCAAATCTGGACCATAGATCTTTATTGATTGTATGATGTGAGATGGGTTCATAGTTCCTACACTAGGTAGGGTTTGCATTATAACCCTCCCCTATATATATATATAGTTGGAACTAATAATAATAATAATAATAATAATAATAATAATAATAATAATAATAATAATATATTTGTACTACGTTAGCATTATGGTTTTACTTCGTCAGCACTGTGAATACACGATGTTAGCATATGAGAATATTTTGTCAACATACGTTATAAACCATAATTGCATGTGATAAACTATAATAATCAATTAGGAACTATAAAAGGAAAAGTAAATTAAAAAAAATCATAATTAGATGGAATAAACCATAATTGAGATGAAATAAACCATAATTGAGATTGAATAACCTCTAATAAATTTGTACTACGCTAACATTATGATAATTCTTTGTTAGGACAGTAACTACATTATGTTAGCATATGAGAAATGCTTCGTTAGCATACGTTATCATAATACTGACGAAGAATTATTATATGCTAACGAAAACATTTACAACCTGGACATGCGTAAAAAAATATCTTTTTTTTTTTTATTATTTTTCGTTTATATTTTTTCATCTAAACATAGCCTTTCGACATCTTAAATGAAAGAGCACGAAGAGAACTTTAATTTGATATATTTTTTGTGTGCATTGGATTAAAAACGAGCAAGTTATGGTCGTTTAAAATTTTTAAGATTTTTTTAATTGCTGACATCATCATTTTTAATGGGTTTGGACGAAAATAGCCCTCCCTTCTTTCTTTTTTGCCCTATTATTTATAAAATTGCCACCATCTCTACATTAAATCTCAACCATGGGATCATTAAATTGGATGGTGTAAGATGAGATCTTAGTTCTCACACCAAGAAAATAGTCTCATTTGATCCATATCCTATATATATATATATATATATATAGAGGAGGGTTAGGGTACATATAGGTGCCTAGTGTGTAAATTATGGATTAATATGATCCATTCATCTCTAAAATTGACGGATTGTATTAATTCTGACAATTAGTAATCATGATGTTGGTTTTTAATGTGTGAGTGCACTTAAGGTTATTTCTGTAAACTTATATATGTATTATTTTTAGAAAGAACGTGAATAGGGGGAATTAAATGAAAAACTTAAATCCTTACCTAATCAAAACTACTCAATCACTAATATTTTTTTAGAAATTAGATTATTTATTTATTTATGCATGCTATATTTTTTTTTGTTGGTGTAAATTATTATTTTTCACAAAATCACTAATAATTAATTGAATCGTAATATTTTTTTAAAAATTAGATTTTTTTAGTTTTTATTTATTTATGCATGTTAATATTTTTTTTGTTGGTGTAAATTATTATTTTCACAAAATCATAAGCAAGTTATCTGAATTAATTAACATGTTTTGTTTTTATTTTAAAATGCTTATTTTATGATTTAAAGAGGCTTTAATGTATGATTAGTGTATTACTCGGTCTGAAATACTGAAATCAGATTTGATTTTTTTAGTGATGTTGGTGTATAACTATTTTAATTGGCTTGCTATTTTTAGTCGATAGAATGCTTATTTTGTATTTTTGTGATGCTTTATTGTATGATTAGTAG
Organism: Perilla frutescens; assembly: GCA_026008535.1. Taxonomy (NCBI): domain Eukaryota; kingdom Viridiplantae; phylum Streptophyta; class Magnoliopsida; order Lamiales; family Lamiaceae; genus Perilla; species Perilla frutescens. The sequence continues at coordinate 58,548,073 of BRKX01000004.1, read as the reverse complement.
ATTTTTTTTTCCTTTTCAAAGTGTTCATTGGGAGTTTAAATAATTTTATTGTTGTTTTTAATTCTTTAGTAAATGGTTATTTTATGTATTGAATAATATGATCATTATTTAATTTTTGTTTGCTATGCAAGTGATCTTTCATATGATTTCCCAAAAAAATACATATATAAAAAGTGTCAAATTCAAATCGTAATGCTTTTCTTAGAAATTAGAATGTTTTTTTTTTGTGAATTTATAGTGCTGCAATTTATTATTTATTTTTTAGTAGCTTATATGATGTTTTTTTTTTGTTATGCAAGGTGCTTGTAATGGAGTGGTTTATCTATTTAGAATGTTATATTTTTTTTTTATAATTTATAATGCTTATTTTTTATTTTTATAATGCTTTATTTTATGATTAATGTTCCGCTAGGTTATTTGATGATGTTTTCTTATGTTATACAAGATGCTTGTAATTTAGTAGTCTACCGTGTAGTTTTAAATTGGTTGTACTTACCATATGTTGAACAACTAGTACCTCGATGAATAGGTTTTTTTTTTATGTTGGTGTAAATTTTTTTCACAAAATCATAAGCAACTTGTCTGTATTAACCGACTTTTTTTTTGTATTTATAATGCTTATTTTATGATTTAACAATACTTTAATGTATGATTAGTATCTTACTCGGTGTAACTATTTAAATTGGCATGCTATTTTTAGTCGGTAGAATGCTTATTTTGTATTTTTATGATGCATTATTGTATGATTAGTAATGTTTTTTTTCAAAGGTTTTTTTTATTTGGGAGTTTAAATAATATTATTGTAGCTTTTAATACTTTACTATCTGATTAGTTCATTTTTTAGACTATTTTTTAATGCTTTTTATTTGATTAGTGTATGTATAGGTAATTTGATGCCAACATAAATCGTTATGTTATTTTTAGATTTCAGGATGCTTATTTTGTAAGTTTATAATGATTTAATGTATGAATAATATCGTACTAGGTTATATGATACGGTGCTTCTTTTGTCATCCATATGCTTGTAATTTAATAGTCTAATATTTTGTACTAACCGTGCATATGGAACATGCAAAATTATTCTTTTTAATGCTGTCAAAATATAATATTTCCTCAGCATTAAAAATGAATTATAAAATTAAAGTTGTTCTATTTATTTGTTAATATGAAATATTAATTATTATCATGATTAATAATGAGGCAAAAGGCCAAAAAAACACCCGAATTATATGTCGAATCCTACCTAGACGTACGAACTATTTTTTGACCCAAAACACACCTAAACTATTTAAAAAGAACAATCGGGTGCTATATCAGTGCATATCATAATATATTGTTATGCTATTTTTGTGCTACTATGTTTTCTTATAATATTTGTTAATATTTTTTTATTTACTTAGTTTAGGTCCTTTGATATTAATGTAAATCGTTAAGTTATTTTTAGATTTCGGGATGCTTATTTTGTAATTTTATAATGCTTTAATTTATGATTAGTGGCTTACTATGTTATATGATGTTTTTATTTTTATTTTTATTTTTGTTATCGGAGATACTTGTATTTTAAGAGTGTAATATTTAGTATTAACAATGTATAGAATAAGTGAAATTGTTGTTTTGGCATGCTAAAATATATATAACAATTCATTAATACTAAAATTGTATTAGAAAATAAAAAATATTATATTTATTTATTAATAGAAATCAATAATTACTATAACAATTAATTAATGTTAAATAAAAACTAAATGAAAAATTATTAATATAAATTGAAAAACAAAAATAAAATTAAACACTTCGGTAATCATTAAAGATAATGTAAATGAAAAATGAAATTAATAGATTCACTACTTACATTTAAATTAATGAATTAATCATTATGCTAAACTAAATTTACAAATGTTTGATAATAAAATATTTGAAATGGTTGATAAGTATTTGATTTTGTTAAGGATGTATAATAAATATCATTTTTATTGTAATCATAAAAATTAATTATATAATTAAAAATAATACTAACATATTAATAAAGAGGCCAATAATGGAAAGATCATAAATTAAGGAATTTAATGATTTTAAAGATATAAATTAATTTGTCATGACAACTATGCCCTTTCTACTTAAAATAAATATAAAAAATTAATTAAAATAAACTTGATCCTAACCATTCATCTAATTAATCTAAGGGCTCGTTTGGTTGACAGGAAAGTAAAGTTGTCAAGGAATATGATTTTTAGGAATATTATTCTGAGGAAAATGAATACCAATGAATTTATTATCATGTGTTTCGAGAATAATAGATAAATTACCAGGATTCTGAAATATATATACACACACTTGTATAAAAAATAATACACACACACTTAAGCACTATCGACCCACTCATCACATATAAATAAGAATAATACCTCTCGATACAATTAAGTACATTTATATACGCATACTCAACCACATCATACATTAATTATATTATAGAGAAACACAAAATACAACAATTATCTCCATGATTAAAAGCGTTTTATTTATGCAAACACTTACACAATCACAATCAATAGATGTATTTTCAATGGAGAAGATCGGAAACTAGTTCAATGTCACGAGAAAGGTTCACGATTAATTGAAAAGAAATTCACATGTTATTATTATATTTAAATTATCATCAAAATTTACATTGACAACTTTGCTAATGAATTTCTCAAAAATATCGGAAATATATTTTTTTTCAAAATATTGTATTCTACTGGGCAATTTACACCTGCAACGTTGATAGTAAATTTTTTTTGAAAATTTGAAAAGATTTTATTTTTTCTATCAATGATAAGAATCATTTTTTTAATAAGCACTATATTTTCCTATATGTATATGATTTAAATTCCTAAGAATGAGGAAAAAGAATACCTATAATAAGTAAGGAATAAGAATCCTGGAATGTTGTACTATTTTCCTTATAATCAGGATTCTTTTTACTTTCCCACTCACCTTAAAATTAAACCAAGCACTGTAATTTAAAAAAAAGGAATCAAATTACTTTTTCAACCCACATTCCGTGTCAACCAAACATGCCCTAATGGATAGAGTGAGCCCACAATTTATACACTAGGGGAGTGTTTATAAATGATCCATTCCCTATATATATATATATATATATATATATATATATATTGATGACCTTATGCACTTATTAGTTATTAAATATATATAACTTTTATATTCTACTACTTCCATTTCGAAATGTTTGTTGTTTTAGGTTTTTTTTTTTGTTTCAAAATGTTTATTATTTTATATAATTTGACATCCTCTCTCCCAATTTTAACCCTCTCAAATCCTATAAGATTTCTTGATTCTAACTTACCTATAGTATATGAAGAGAGAAAAATATATGGAGAGAGAAAATATTGATATTTTTTAGGAAAATATAGATGAATTAGATTTTATGGCATATATGAGGGATGAGTATATTTGTCCATAAAATTAATTCTTAATTCCAGATAAAAAAATAAAACAACAAACATTTTGAAACGGAGGTAGTATTAGTTATGAATATATGTTTAAACTTGAATGTTTAGGTATATATCAATAACTAGTTTATCGTTATTTTGCATTGAAATTTATATTATGTTTGTTTAAATTAAAACACGTAGTATATATATCGATAAAAAATCTATATTCATTTTGCATTGCATTTTTTATAAATTTCTAATTTTGTTATCGGATTGTATTTATATTATATATAAATTAAATAACAAATCATTCGGTTTTTTTAAATGCCAAATAATTGAACTAGTGACCCAATGACTAGTAACTTGATCGGTTGGATGTTCAGTTAGAGTTTAAAAATATTGCATTATTGTATATATGATAGAGGCTACATGTGTGACTTTATAGTCCTATATATATATATCATGATGATAATATGGTATGATATATTAATATGATTTGTTTGATAATCAACCGGGGCAAATCATTTAATGCTAAATTTAATTTAGAATTCTATGATTTTTCACGACGGTCTATATACATAAAGAAGTAAGAACTTGTCTTCTTGGAAATGACTTAGTGGTGGAGTGGTGTTTTTTGAGGCCAAAGGTTTCAAGTTCGACCCACCATCAACACCACTACGTGTGAGTCTGTCACACTTGGCCTGCCAAGTGTGGTTTACCTCCTCTGTAGGTTTGCACGCTATTACACAAGGGCGAAGTTTACCCAGTGCGTACCATGGTAGCGGCTGCGGGTTACCCCGACATAAAAAAAAAAGCAAGAACTTGAATTTTCTTGGGAATGATCTGGTGGTGGAGTGGTATTATCTTAAAGCCAAAGTTCTAAAAAAAAAAGAAGGAAGAACTTGAATTTTCTTGGGAATGATCTAGTGGTGGAGTGGTATTATCTTAAAGCCAAAGTTCTTAAGTTAAAGTTCTCAAGTTCGAATCCCACCATCAACACCACTACGTGTGAGCCTGTCACACCTGACAAATCTGTGTGGTTTGCAGGCTATTCCACAAGAACGGGTTAACCCAATGCGCATTTCCACTAGGTGTGACACTTGGCGAATCTCCACCAGAGCTATCTCGGTTGGTTAACCCAGTGCGCACTTCGGTAACGACTGTGTATTACCCTTGATATGAAAGTGTTGAATTGCACCATCAACACTACTAGGTTTGAGATATATCTCCTGTGTGGTTTGCAGACTATTCCACAGGGGTAGGTTTACCCAGTATGCACTTCGGTAACGACTGCGAGTTACCCTCGATATTAAAAAAAACCCTCGATATTAAAAAAAAAGATTACTCTCGACATAAAATAAAAGCAAGAACTGAAATATATATTCAAGGTAAAATAATGTCAATGGTGCATGTTATTATTTAATTTTACCACCTCTCTCGGAGCATTTCCTTTACAAATCATAACTGTTTTAATCTATAATAAAGATAATAAATATAGTTTAAAATTGAAAAACCAACACAAATTAACGAGTTTATTTGGATTTAATCCCATTCTAGCTATGTTCACCTCCTGAATTGTTGGAAAATTGGATTTAATAAAGTGAGCCGTGACTCATTTTATTCGATTTTTGATGACCGGATTATTTAATTTTGTAGGAATTAAATAGCGTACGATTGATCTATGTTTGTAGTAGATAATCGTAGTATTTTTATTTGCTCAAATACGATTTCGGTGAGTAAGAAATAAGTGGTTGAATCGATCACACGATTGGGCATTTATGGTGTGTGGGATAATGTGTTTAAAGCACATATAATTATCCCACATTGATTTCTTAACTTAGTTAAGATGTGTATTTAAGTGTATTAACACTTAAGTGTAATAACTAAGTGCACAAGGATATGAGCCATGAGCCCACACGCGCGCTCGCACCGTGCCAGTGCTCGGCTCGTATCGTCTCGTCCTCGGACTTGGATCTTGGCAATTGGAATTTGGGCTTACGTGATCTTTCGGGACCTAGCCGTTACGATTTTACGGTTCAGAAACTGATGGGTGTGGAGCGGGTCGGCAATGGTTCTACGGGTCGATCGATCGGTTCTTGGGTCGCGGGTGCACTTGGTGGTGCACGTCCAGCTGAGTTATGTACCTCTCACTTGGAGCTGATGGAGTTAAGTGGCTTCATGGGTGTAACTCTCACCTAGAGCTGGTGGAGTTAGTGAGGCTGGAGTGTAACCGCAAGTAACTCCTGAGGGAGTCAAAGTCTGCAGCTGCCTTGGACACGTGTCAGAATCTGTGGGGATAAGGGACACCTATCGGGATCTACAAGAGTTGGAGGCTGTAACTCCTGGAGGGGTTTGATGACAGAGCTGTAACTCCTGGAGGTTATAGCATCTGGTTTGAACGCCCTCAAACCCTAGCTGTCCCCTACAGTGGAGATGTGCCTATAAATAAGACATTCCAGCATGCAAACCAAGCTACATTCTGCATAAGCATCTATCATATTACCTACATAAAAAACCTTTCGAGTCTAAAAGCTCTCAGTTCTCGACATTAACTAGTTCGCCAGAGCTTTACCGGATTTGTGGTTCTAATGTCAGAAGGAAGAAGCCGTTTCATCTTTGAGAGATAATCCGCCTAACCGTGAGCACTATCCGGGGCATATTTATCTTGCAGAGAGAGGTCCCCTCTGTGGATTCTGCTTCAAATTCCAGTTTGTTCTAAATTATTTTATTTGAGTTTATTGTACTTGTTTCTACTCATCTACTCCTTTCATTGTTCTACTGTACTTCAGATTGTAATGAATTCAAGAAGGTGTAATTCATATAACAATCGCAAGACAAATAGTAACTAAAAGAAACAATTACCTTTGCTGGAATGGCGTCACCATCAACTCCAGTTGTTGCATCCACGAGGACCATTCCCCATGGCCAAGATGAGAAGCCAAAAAAGTTCTCCGATTTGGACTTCAAGAGGTGGCAGCAAAAGATATTTTTCTACCTAACCACTTTGGGAGTTGCGAGCTACATTAAAGAAGATACTCCAGTGATCGCTGAAAATGAGTCGGTCGTTAACAAACGAACAACGTATGATCAATGGATCAATGGAGATTTGCTTTGTAAAAACTATGTATTGAATGGTTTGGTAGATAGTTTATATTCTGTATACGGAAATGTAACTAGTGCTAAGGAACTATGGGAAACATTAGAGAAGAAGTACAAAACGGAGGATGCCGGAATTAAAAAGTTTGTGGTGGCAAAGTTCCTCGATTACAAGATGGTGGACACCCGGTCAGTGATGGATCAAGTGTAAGAGCTTCAACTCATTGTGTACGATGTTCATACTGAAGGCATGGTCCTTCCCGACTCTTTCACTGTTGCTGTAGTGATTGAGAAGTTGTCATCATGTTGGAAGGACTTCAAGAGCTATCTCAAGCATAAGCGAAAGGAGATGACTCTTGAAGACCTTGTGGTTAAGCTTCAAATTGAAGCCAATAACCGAAAGACGGATCCGAGACCACAAGTCCCGATCGAGGCCAAGGCTAATATGATGGAATATGGTGGACCATCAAATAGCAAAAAGAGGAAGCGCCCGGGTCAAGTTGACAAAGAGAAGAAGCCGATGACGAAGTTCAACGACAACTACTTCAATTGTGACAAGCCGGGGCACATGTCCAAACATTGCACGACTCCGAAGAAAAAGCATACCAATTATGGTGAGCACATGACAGAGCACAACAACAAAGTCAAAGGCAAAGCACGTCAAGACGATTGGGATGATGATGACTTGGCTGCGGTTGTGTTTGAAGCCAGCCACGTGGACAACCCGAGAGAGTCGTTCATCGACACCGGGGCCACTTGTCATGTTTGCTCCGATAAGGGCTTGTTTACTACCTACAAAGCTGTTGAAGGTAGAAAGTTGCACATAGGAAACCAAGCCTCGCCTGAAGTGGCTGGTGTGGGTAATGTGATTCTGAAGTTGACTTCAAGCCAGGAGCTAACTCTGAAGGATGTGCTGCATGTCCCGGACATCCATAAAAATTTGGTATCGGGCTCGTTGTTAGTCAATCATGGTTTTAGACTAGTGTTTGAGTCTGAAAAGTTTATTCTAAGTAAGTATGGAAGGTTCCTTGGTCGGGGTTATCTTGCCAATGAGATTTTCAAAATGAATGTAATGGCTATATGCCGTGTTGCAAAAGAAAGTGATAATAAAGTGAATTCTTCTGCTTACTTGTTGAGTGCTCGGATTTATGGCATTGTAAATTAGGACATGTTAATCTAAATGCTATAAAACATTTAGTAAATTTAGATTTGCTAAAAGTAAACCAATTTATTACACAAAACAAATGTGAAGTTTGTGTCGAAGCAAAATTGGCCAAGTTACCATTTCATTCGGTTGAACAGAGCACTAAAATCTAGACCTATTCACACAGACGTGTGTGATTTAAAGTTTGTGCAAACTAGATGCGGTAAAATGTACTTTATTACTTTGATTGACGATTGCACAAAATATTGTTATCTTTATCTTTTAAGAAGTAAAGATGAGGCGATTGAAGCTTTTAAGAACTTCAAAAATAAAGCCGAAAATCAACTAAGCGGTCGAATTAAAGCAATTCAAAGTAATAGAGATGGAGAATATGTTGCCCCGTTTGAAGAATTATGTGAAGAGGTGGGTATAATTCATCAAACTACAACTCCCTATTCACCACATCCTAATGTTGTTGCTGAACGCAAAAACCGAACTCTAAAAGAAATAATGAACGCCTTGTTGTTAAGTTTGGGACTACCACAGAACTTGTGGGGGTAAGCTGTGTTGATAGCTAATTATATCCAGAACAAGATTCCACTTAAGGGTAAGGATGTAATACCTTACGAGTTGTGGAAATGACTCACACCGTCTTACTAATACCTCAAAGTGTGGGGGTGTTTGGCTAAGATTGAAGTGCCACTTCCTAAATAAGTTAAAATCGGCCCTAAAATGGTGGATTGTATCCTTGTTGGGTATGCACTTAACAGCAGCGCATATCATTTTCTTATTTATAAATCGGAAATTCTCGAGTTGACTGAAGGAACGATGATGGAGTTGAGGAATGTTATATTCTTTGAGAATGTCTATCCTTGTAGAGATAATGATAGAATAGAAGGAAGTTCTGAGAAACGAACTTCTAAAGCTGCTACTAGTTCTAATCTTGTGGATGAAGAACCGAGACGTAGTAAGCGAGCCAGGACGCAAAGACTTTTGGTCCGGATTTCATCACCTATATGCTAGATGATGAGACAAAGTTTTTAAAAAAGCTCTATCTAGTCCAGATGCTGCATTCTGGAAAGAGACTATCAATAGTGAAATTGATTCTATCATGCAAAATCACACTTGGGAGTTGACGAATCTCCTGAGTGGGTGTAAGCTATTAGGATACAAGTGGATCCTAAAATGAAAATATAAGGCAGATGGTACTGTTGATGAGTATAAAGCTCCTTTGGTTGCCAAAGGCTTTAGACAAAAAGAGGGGTATGATTTCTTCAATACCTACTCACTAGTAACAAAGATTACTTCTATTCGGGTGCTTTTAGCGATTGTTGCATTGCATAATCTCAAAATTCATCAGATGGATATAAAGACCGCGTTTCTGAATATTGAGCTAGAAGATGAAATATACATAGAACAACCTGGAGGGTTTGTTGCACCAGGGCAAGAACGAAAGGTGTGTAAACTTGTTAGGTCATTGTATGGTCTTAAACAAGCACCAATTCAGTGGCACCTAAAGTTCGATAACACGGTGTTATCAAACGGTTTCAAAATCAATGAGTGTGATAAATGTGTGTACATAAAGAGCAGTTCTAATGGCTATGTCATAGTCTATCTTTATGTAGATGACATGTTGATCATGGTCAGTAGCCACCAAGTGATCGTTGAAACAAAACAAATGTTGAAACGAAATTTCAACATGAAAGATATGGGCTTAGCTGATGTGATTCTAGGAATCAAGATAGTTCGGGCAAGTGGTGGAATTGTCTTAACACAATCTCATTACGTTGAGAAAGTGCTTAAGAAATTCAATGCTTTTGATAGTCTATCGGCTAAGATCCCGTTGGAATTCAACGTGTACTTAAGTAAAAACTGGGGAGAACCGATAGCTTAAGATGAGTATGCAAGGGTCATCGGGAGTTTAATATACCTCACTAACTACACTTGACCTGATCTTGCGTGTTCTATGAATAAGTTGAGTCGGTACACGAGCAATCTAAATAAAGAGCATGGGAAAGCTCTAGTATGAGTTCTAAGATGCTTAAAGTATACTCTGAACTTCGGGCTGTATTATACAAGGTCTCCTCCTGTACTTGAAGGGTACAGTGATGCGAATTGGATATCAGAGACAAAAGACTCATTCTCAACTAGTGGATTTGTTTTCATTATCGGCGGTGGAGCAGTGTTCTGGAAATCTATGAAACAGACTTTTATAGCCCGTTCCATAATGGAATCTGAGTTTATCACTTTGGATAAAGCTTGTGAAGAAGCGGAATGGCTTCGCAACTTTCTAGAGGATATTCCATATTGGAAAAAATCGGTATCGTCAGTGATGATTCACTATGATAGTCAAGCGACTATCGGGAGGACACATAACACTATGTATAATGGTAAGTCTCGACACATACGTTGGATACATAATACTGTGAGGCATATGATCTTAAGTGGAGTTGTCTCAGTTGACTATGTGAAGTCAGTAGACAATCTAGCGGATTCTCTAACCAAAGGGTTAAATCGAGATTAAATCACTAAGTTGCTAGAGGGAATGAGTTTAAAATTCACAATCTAAAAATTCTTGTAGTGGTAACCCAACCATGATGACTGGAGATCCCAAGAACTTGGTTCAATGGGAAAACTAAGCTACAAACGTTCGGTTTGGTAGCACTTGGAAAGTTATAGTGAACCGTTCTCTGTGAGCAAACAGAGTGTGCACCTGTCAATGTGGTGAGGCTAAGTCTGATGACTTTTAATGATTCCTAAAAAGGTAGAGTATGGCAGGATACTCGAGAAAAGGAGATCACCTATGTAAGTGAGAAGTGTAGGCTACTTTTAAAGATACTTATGAATTCAAAGAAGTGGTCCATGGCCCGAAAATGATACAAATGTGAGAACAAATAATGTTTGAGACATTGCTGTGTCAATCCTATTGTCTCGGTATACACTAAGGATGAATAGTACAAGGCATCACGTCCACTAATCAGTCGGTATGCCTGATTGTATTGAAAGATGGAAGGTTCAAAGTCACAAGCTACCTATCCTATTGCAGCTGTGTCTCTTGAGGACTGGGTTACTTGTCTACATTCATACATGTGCTATTTCCACTCATGTGGGAGATTGTTGGAAAATTAGATTTAATAAAGTGAGTCGTGACTCAATTTATCCAATTTTTGGTGATCGAGTTATTTAATTTTGGAGAAATTAAATAGCGTACGATTGATCTATGTTTGTAGTAGATAATCGTAGTATTTTTATTTTCCCAAATCTGATTTTCGGTGAGTGAGAAATAAGTGGTTGAAATCGGTCACACGATTGGGCATTTATGGTATGTGGGATAATGTGTTTAAAGCACATTTAGTTATCCCACATTGATTTCTTAACTTAGTTAAGAGGTGTATTTAAGTGTATTAACACTTAAGTGTAATAACTAAGTGCACAAGGATATAGACCATGAGCCCACACGCGCGCACCCATGATAAACATGGCTTTTGCATGCATTTGAGTGTTTATGAGGATCATATTTGAAGATTAATGCATGTTTAAAGTTGAGGTTTTGTGGTCGTTTTAGTTTTTCTCATGCATGTTCATGTTTTGCTGTTTTTATTGAAGTTTGAACTAGAAAAGAGGATACTTACAAGATCCAATTCAGTTGGAAGATAAGCTAGAAAGATAAAGGATCGAGATGGGGTCATTTTGCAACTTGAATCGGGTCATGGCACGGCCCGTGTCCCATAACGTAACCACGGAGTCGTGTTTTGACGCACGGCACGGCCCGTGTTGCCTGTTTTCAGAAAATTGGGCCTCTTTCCTTACTTGGACTCTATATTCCTCACCTATAAAAGGCTCTGCTTTGCATGATTTTTGGGATAACTTTTTCACCCTATATTGAAGCAGAGAGGTGCTATGAAGACGGAGAAAGACGAAGATTTAAGATTTAAACATCCGGCATAAGTGTTTCATGTTTATAGTTTAATTTCGTCATGACTTTTATAATTCATAGTTTATTAGATTTCTATTTTGCCATGAGTGACTAAACACATATTAATTCTAAGGTTTGCAAAAATGTTGAATCTATGTGTTTAATTTAATTCTGTTATTTTTCCCTTCTGATTATTGTGTTCAATTGTTCGAGTGCTGTTATTCTCATGCATAGATTGGTGGCCATAATTGATGTTGGGGTTTTTTCGAATTAAACCACCGCAGGATCATTTGGTTGTTCATTAATCCATGTTCATGCAAATCATAATTTTATGTAACATGCATGTTTATCACAGTCTATACAAAAAGCATGCAAAGCAGATTCGAATCTAATAAAGCGGAAGACATAGAAACGAATCTACTTACAAATCGATAGACGGTCTGTGGACAAGATTAAAGATCTAATCTTGCTGTTGAATGAATACAGGGATGGCGCCACCTAGCTCAAAATTCGACCACCACAAATTCTACTCCAAGATCTTCTGTTGTATTCCCGAACTGTATCTAGATTCAGAGTGGGCTGAAATATACTAGATAGAGTTGTGAAAACTGTGGATAACTTTGAGAGACAAAGAGGGGCTGATTTATTATGAATAATATCATAAAATTTCGTGCCCCCCCTCCCCTTATATATAGGGAGGGGCGAAATTTCATGTTCCAGCCCTAATAGGCTTGGGACTCTATCTAAAGTTCAATATCCAGTCCACTATCAGTCAATTGGGCTACAACAGGGATCTAGAAGAATATTAAATTGGCCCACTAATTTATTTAATATCCAATATCCAATAAACCTAGGATATAATTAAATAAATTAAGTTTTACTTTTATTCCACTAAAGAAGTAAAACTGACCTACCAATTTAATACATATTTACGAATATGCTTTCTCCTTTAGTCCAGCCATTCCCCGTGTTTAAGATATAATGTTCATTAATTAATTATGTAAGCCTCTGACAGCTATAATTAATTAACATCTAAAACCTTGAGTAGTACCACACAAGCTTTATTCATGTACGGAATAAATTCCACCTGCAGGGTTTCAACATGAACTTGTGCTTCCTCAAGAGAACATCATCAACCTGGCGCACCAGGACACAGTGCTCATGCATACTGCTCGAGACATCATGTATACATTGTTATTACCCAAGATATCGAATTCGATCTACGAAAAGATCTCACCCATTGATAAATCAAAGTAATAAACAACACACACATATGCTCGCCAATATCACATGAGTTCAGAACCCGAACTCTGTGGATCTTTATTCTCTCAGTAACTGGGTCAGAGATAGAGAATAGTATCCTATCGTGATCCTCCTTAATACACTAACCAGTGTACTAGAATAATCAGTTAGCCAAGATAAACTAACTTATCAGATCATTCTACGGTGTACCGATGGTATGTTCAGGACCATCTAAGCCGTAAGCTCTTTAATACATTACAAGGTTCTAATGATATGATCTTTACCGTGTGACTCCCCACACCATATCATCTACAATGTAAGTATATGGAACATTGCATAGAACAATTATAGAACATAATCTAAATGCAAACAGTGACTGCAATAACTTTCATTTCATATCATCATATCATCAGAAAAGTATACAAAGACAAGTCTTCCAGTATACAAAACCAACAATCTCCCACTTATACTTGAAGCATGTCTTTCAAACATAATAACTAACTGGCAAACTCTCCATTCTAAAACTATCAACTCAAACTGCGCTACCGGGTCTGCATCTCACTCCCATTTTCTCTACGTGACCATCAAAGGTCTTAGCCGCCAGGCTCTTCGTGAATGGATCAGCCAGGTTGTCCTCAGATACAATCTTGACCACCGCCACGTCTCCTCTCTTAATGATTTCTCGTATAAGATGGTACTTTCTCTCTATGTGTTTACTTGCCTTGTGGGCTCTGGGTTCCTTCGAATTTGCCACTGCACCAGAGTTATCATAGTATATCGTGATAGTCTTAGGCAAATCAGGAACCACGCCCAAGCCCACTAGGAACCCGCGGAGCCAGACAGCCTCTTTTGCAGCCTCAGAGGTAGCTACATACTCAGCTTCCATGGTGGAATCCGCAATGCATTTCTGCTTAATGCTCCTCCATGCGATGGCTCCACCTCCTAATGTAAACACATAGCCCGAGGTAGACTTACTCTGATCTTTGTCGGATTGAAAATCTGAGTCCGTGTAACCCAAAAGTACTAGACTATCAGAGCGGAAAACCAACATGTAGTCTCGAGTCCGTTTAAGGTACTTGAGAATGTTTTTGACCGCAGTCCAGTGACCTTGTCCAGGGTTAGACTGATATCTGCTTACCATGCCAACAGCATAGCATATATCAGGCCTAGTGCATAGCATAGCATACATCAAACTTCCCACAACCGAAGCATATGGTACTTTCTTCATTTCCTCTATCTCAGACTGTGTTTAGGGACACATTTCCTTGGATAGATGAATTCCATGCCTGTAAGGTATAAAACCTTTCTTGGAATCTTGCATGCTAAATCTAGCTAGCACTGTATCGATATAAGTCGTCTGGGACAGACATAACATCCTTTTCTGGCGATCACGAATGATCTTGATGCCAAGGACATGTCCGGCTTTACCCAGATCCTTCATATCGAACTGCTCGGACAACCACACCCTAATGTTTGACAACGCCTTCTTACTGTTTCCAATAAGCAAGATGTCATCAACATAAAGTACGAGGAATGCCACCACGTTTCCGTCACATTTCTTGTACACACAGCTCTCATCCGGACTTTGCACGAATCCATATGACTGGATAACCTCGTCAAATCGGATGTTCCAAGACCTTGATGCCTGCTTAAGTCCATAAATGGATCTCTTAAGCTTACACAACAAGTGCTCTTGTCCTTTAGAAATGAATCCCTCTGGTTGTTTCATGTGAATATTTTCCTCAAGACTTCCGTTTAGGAAAGCCGTCTTGACATCCATCTGCCAGATCTCATAATCCAAATGAGCGACAATAGACAATAGAATCCGGATTGACTTAAGCATGGCTACCGGTGAAAAGGTTTCCTCATAATTGATCCCTTCTTTCTGAGTATACCCTTTTGCCACCAATCTAGCTTTGAAGGTTTTAACCTTCCCATCAGATCCTCTCTTGCGCTTGTAGATCCACTTACAGCCAATGGGTTTTACCCCATCTAGTGGTTCTACAAGTTCCCAGACTTGATTATGATCCATAGATCCAATCTCAGACTCCATTGCAGTTTTCCAAGAATCTGTATCTTTATCTCGAATTGCCTCGTCATAGGTCCTGGGATCCAATTCATTGAGACCCTCTGGGAAATCTGAAGCCTCTCCCAGACCAATGAATCTATCAGGTTGGCGTACAACCCTCCCACTGCGATGAGGCAGTTCCTGTACTTCTGTGACACGTTGTGCAGTGTTTGGTGGTTCCTCTTCTTGTACAACTGGTGTAGGATTCGATCCACCCCTTAACTCCTCAAGGATGATGTGACTCCTTGGTTTGTGGTTTATGACATAGTCTTCCTCTAAGAATCGAGCATTGGTGCTAACAATGATCTTCTGATCCTTAGGATTATAAAACAAACCACCTTTCGTTCCTCTAGGATATCCAACGAACAACCTTACATCAGTACGAGGAGCCAGCTTATCAGCTTCCTTGTCCAACACGTGTGCTGGGCTACCCCAAATCCGAATATGGTTCAAACTGGGCTTTCGTCTAGTCCATAGTTCTGTGGGTGTAGCAGGAACTGATTTCGATGGAACCAAGTTAAGAATATAAGCTGCTGTTTCCAGGGCATATCCCCAGAACGAAATAGGCAACTCAGAATAACTCATCATCGATCTAACCATCTCTAACAATGTACGATTCCTTCTTTCCACCACGCCATTCTGGTGTGGCGTTCCAGGTGCAGTCAACTGGGATGTAATCCCACTCTCTGCCATGTAATCCCTAAATTCACTTGAGAGGTACTCGCCACCATGATCAGAACGTAGTGACTTGATACTTCTACCTGTTCGTTTCTCCGCTTCCGCCTTAAATTCTTTGAATTTCTCAAAGCATTCAGACTTGCGACGTAACAGGTAGATATAACCGTATCTAGAGTAATCATCAATGAGAGTGATGAAATACTCGAACCCTCCTCGAGCTTGAACTGACATAGGGCCACATAGGTCAGAGTGAATCAAATCTAATAGCCCTTCGGATCTATTTTCTTTTGACTGGAAAGGACGCTTGGTCATTTTACCTTCCAAACAGGATTCACACAAAGGAAACGATTCCAGTACCAAAGAAGACAATGGTCCATCGTTTACAAGCCTTTGTATCTCTTAAGGTTAATATGACCTAGCCTTAGATGCCAAAGATATGTTTGATTCAATTCCGAAGGTTCTTTTCTCTTGTTAGGGTTTATGATTGATGTATTCAACAGTTGTCTTTGCGTAGTGTTTTCAGTTGGTTTAAGAAAGTATAAGTGTCCATCCAATGTGCCAGAACAGATAAAATGTTTACTACTAAAGATAACTACTTTGTTATCAAAAGAAACAGAATATCTATCCATAATCAGTTTAGAAACTGAAACCAAGTTTCGCCTAAAACCAGGCACATAAAGACAATCTTTCAAAACCAAAGTTCTATCACTACTGAAAGGTAAAACAACGTCTCCCACTGCAACAGCCGCCACTCTCGTAGCATTGCCCATGTAGATGGTGATCTCATTCTCACTCAACTGTCTTTTTAGCAGGAACCCTTGTAAAGACATGTAAACATGATCAGTAGCTCCAGTATCTACTACCCACGACTGGGTAGAACAAGTTGCTAAACATGTTTCCATAACCAGAGTGTGAGATGTACCTCTCTTCTTCATTGCTAATTGGCGAGCCGAGCGGTTCTGATAACCGAAGAGCTTCTTAAGATTGAGCATGACATCATAAGCAGTCTTCATAGTCTGATGCTGATGTTGCAACACATTCGACATGGAAGCCAGAATGTAGCAGCGCGCTATCTCATCAGACTTGACCCACTTGTCATACACAGCCCTTTGGGCTTCGTCAGAACCCTCATCTGGCTTGTCAGGACATATCTCTTCAAGTACAAACTTGTGTCCCTCAGCAACTAGAACTAGGTTAAGGTTACGAATCCAGTCATTGTAGTTTTCACCGACAAGTTTGTTTTCTTTGAGGATTGAGGACAGATTGGAGAGTGCCATTGATGATATGAAATAGCTGAAATTAAACATGCAGTACAGTCACATAACACGTTTAGGATAAACAGTATATAATCAAAAACCTCATAAAAATTATATACTTTTCCACCGACACTTTAAAAACATCTTTTATAAGCCATGATAGTGTGGACGTTTATAAAAAACATCTTTAAATAGGTTAAACCTTTAATTTGCCTCCAGTTGAGTTTCTTTACAACAAGCAAATTAATAGCCGGATAATTAACACGGTCATGTAATCGTCTAACTGATAAGCCACAATCGTGTGGACGTTTATCAATAAATTACATCTAAGTGTGCACACCATTATCTTCGCACCAAGATCACTACTCGAATTTAACCGCTCCAGATGGAGGAGTCAGTTAGTCTTAATAGTGTTCTACAGCTATCCATTTAGGAGATTTAATTTCTAGAGAAATCTGTGATATGACACATCCGATATGGAGGAAGACCGATGTCAACGCGCATGCCCATCACTTCTCAATTAAACCAGATTTTAATGGAGACCGTATGAGATTTCTACATACTTTGGTATGAATCTCTCCCACTTAGTTCTTTATGTTTGAGGTTTCATTTTATCCCATTATCGAACATGCAAACATCACATAAAATGATAAACATCCATTGCATGCTTCAACATAATAAACAACAGTAATATTCCAACTATCATGGCTTATATCTCATGTTGATTGATGAGATAAAACTGGAAAGTCAGCTCCGGAAACAGCTAGGAACCGCCGCCCCTTCATCGCGCCTCGCCGAAAATCCTAGCTCCATTTAGGGTTTCGGGACGTGAACCGGTGAACCTTCCTTTTTGGTGCTGAACCACTTTCCTTCTTTTGAGTTGATCTCCGATCGTTATTCAATACAGACTATCTATTCCAAAAGGAAAAATCTAATATTGCTAGAATAAAAATTACAACTCAAAAACTCGTCTAATAGCTTTATATCTATTACATTAAAACAACGTAAAATAAAACCTAGACCTAATCCATGGATTTTCTCATGGATTAAAATCACGTTGCCAAACCGGTATACGACCAACATTCATTCATCATAAACATACATCACATAAAATAAAGGAGCCATGATAGTTGGTAAACCTGCAAACAAACACAGTCTACAAAAACCAACAATCATGTATTATATGATCCACATAAAATAACATATGATATCTATGCATGAATATTAAATAATAATCGAATTTTGCAATTAATTAAATTAATTAATTCGATATTATCCACAAGATAAAAATTGGAAATTAAAATAATTATCCACCAATTTAAATCTTGCATATTTCGAAATATCATCAAAATAAATCTGGAAATTATTAATAATTATCCACCAAATTTATTTAATATTTTCTAACCATCCTAATTACATAATAATTGGATATATTGATATAAATCAAAAATCTAATCCAAATATTATCCATAAGAATCTAAATCTTTAGGGATAAAGTTTGGAGATTTGATTCCAATCCAAAATCTTCCAAAACTTATCCAAATTTAAAATCTTATCACAATTGGATTTTGATAATTATTTGTATATATCCAAAATCACCTTATCCAATTTTTAATCCATAAAATTTGAAAATTACAAGAATAATAAATCTGGAAATTTGATCCACTTCAAATTCTTCCAAATTTAAAATTCTATTTTCAAATCTATCTAGATTAAAATTAGGTAAATTAAGATATACATCGAATAACATCAAACCTTAATCCAAGCACCAAATTTTCGATCAACATTAATAAATAAATCTGGAAATTTGATTTTCATCAAAATCTTCTCCAAAATAATTTATTAAAAATCAAAAATTACACTATATTTCACATTTGGAAATTTTGACATTAATCAAAAAACTATTCCAAATTATATAGCTATAGGTTTTGAAATTTTCAAGAATAAAAATCTGGAAATTTTGATCCACTTCAAAAATTACCAAATTTAAAATTCTAATTTCAAACCTATCTAGATTAGAATTAGGCAATCTTTGATATACATCAAAAATCACCAAATCCAATTCTAACCAACTTAATTTTCGAACCACACTACATTTAAATCTGGAAATTTTAATGTTGATTAAAAATCCATCCAAATTTAATACCATAGTGTCGAAAATTAATACATAAAATTAGGGAATTTTTAACACATCAAATTCGAAAATTTGACATCTAAATTTTCGAACCCATGACAATTAAATCTGGAAATTTGAAGAACATCAAAATATCATCCCAAATTTAATCTCATAGTGACCGAAAATTCAAGTACCCTCAAAACTAGAATTCTCGATTTTTACATCTCAAATTCTTCCAAGTTTTGAATACCATAAAATCGAAACACATGCCAATTAAATCTGAAAATTTAAACACCATAAATTTATCATCAAATTTAATATGTAGTTCGAATTTTATGTAAGAATTAATTCTAGAACAGTGCCAAAACCCGCTCTGATACCAGTTGTTGGGGTTTTTTCGAATTAAACCACCGCATGATCATTTGGTTGTTCATTAATCCATGTTCATGCAAATCATAATTTTATGTAACATGCATGTTTATCACAGTCTATACAAAAAGCATGCAAAGCAGATTCGAATCTAATAAAGCGGAAGACATAGAAACGAATCTACTTACAAATCGATAGACGGTCTGTGGACAAGATTAAAGATCTAATCTTGCTGTTGAATGAATACAGGGATGGCGCCACCTAGCTCAAAATTCGACCACCACAAATTCTACTCCAAGATCTTCTGTTGTATTCCCGGACTGTATCTAGATTCAGAGTGGGCTGAAATATACTAGATAGAGTTGTGAAAACTGTGGATAACTTTGAGAGACAAAGAGGGGCTAATTTATTATGAATAATATCAAAAAATTTCGTGCCCCCTCCCCTTATATATAGGGAGGGGCGAAATTTCATGTTCCAGCCCTAATGGGCTTGGGCCTCTATCTAAAGTTCAATATCCAGTCCACTATCAGTCAATTGGGCTACAACAGGGATCTAGAAAAATATTAAATTGGCCCACTAATTTATTTAATATCCAATATCCAATAAACCTAGGATATAATTAAATAAATTAAGTTTTACTTTTATTCCACTAAAGAAGTAAAACTGACCTACCAATTTAATACATATTTACGAATATGCTTTCTCCTTTAGTCCAGCCATTCCCCGTGTTTAAGATATAATGTTCATTAATTAATTATGTAAGCCTCTGACAGCTATAATTAATTAACATCTAAAACCTTGAGTAATACCACACAAGCTTTATTCATGTACGGAATAAATTCCACCTGCAGGGTTTCAACATGAACTTGTGCTTCCTCAAGAGAACATCATCAACCTGGCGCACCAGGACACAGTGCTCATGCATACTGTTCGAGACATCATGTATACATTGTTATTACCCAAGATATCGAATTCGATCTACGAAAAGATCTCACCAATTGATAAATCAAAGTAATAAACAACACACACATATGCTCGCCAATATCACATGAGTTCAGAACCCGAACTCTGTGGATCTTTATTCTCTCAGTAACTGGGTCAGAGACAGAGAATAGTATCCTATCGTGATCCTCCTTAATACACTAACCAGTGTACTAGAATAATCAGTTAGCCAAGATAAACTAACTTATCAGATCATTCTACGGTGTACCAATGGTATGTTCAGGACCATCTAAGCCGTGAGCTCTTTAATACATTACAAGGTTCTAATGATATGATCTTTACCGTGTGACTCCCCACACCATATCATCTACAATGTAAGTATATGGAACATTGCATAGAACAATTATAGAACATAATCTAAATGCAAACAGTGACTGCAATAACTTTCATTTCATATCATCATATCATCAGAAAAGTATACAAAGACAAGTCTTCCAGTATACAAAACCAACAATTGATGCATGCTAGCTAGTTAATTTGAGACCTGGCGGAGATAATTAAATGGTGGGATTAATTGAGCATTTTGATACACGTTCTACGGAATCTGTAGGGGGTTTAATCTGTTTTTTTATCGGGAGTTAGTAAATTAACCTAGAGACGAAAGTGATAGGTAATTTATTAATCTACATCTATCTTGAGATCTGGCGAAGATAGGTAGGTACATTTCTGATCCCCCACCAATAATCAGATTAAAGTGGGAATTATTAGGCTTGAATTAAGACATAGTGGATACATGTGCACTGCATCCCCTAGGATTAATATTTTGTTAATTGATCGAGTTTGTTGAGTTTGGTTAAGTGAATTAATTGTGTCTTTTTAGGTATCGTTTATTTTCTCTAATTTCATTTAAATTCGTGTCTATCTTTAGAAAACTCATATAAAATTTAGATAGCATGGATAATAGAAATGTTTTAGCTTAGTACTTAGTGTGGTCATATTTTTAGTCCTTGTGGATATGATACTCGATTCACTACTATATTGCATTGTCCTATGTTAGTTGCAGATTAGTGCATAAAATTTAGTGCATCAACTTTTTGGCGCCGTTACCGGAGACTAATTTTGATTTTTACACTGATATTATTACTAACAACAATTTATTACTTCAGGTAAAAAAAAGAAAAAAAAACATGGAAGATCTTGGTGGGAATGTGGAAGAGATGTTCAAATTTATGATGCACCAAATGGATGAGCAAACTAGAGCATGGAGTGTTCCATATACTTTGCCTATGAATCAAATGCATCAACCACCCACCGAGTGTCAATGGTCTGAGCAATATTATCTTCCAGTGAGCACGTTGGAAGTGCAGATGGAGCAAATGATCGACAGTGCACCAACTCTTTGGGACACTAATCAAAGATATGAGTCAGAGTTGACCAATTTGGAGGATCTAATGCGTCAGATGGATGCAAATATGACGGTTTTCAATGCTAGATTGGACAAGATAATAGATTCTACAAAGGAGATGGAAAGTTCTTTGATTAGAACTTCTCAGCATGCTAGTTCAATTCTTCATAATTTGAGCCTCCAACACAAACCAGAACAGTGCAATGTTATCCAAGTGGAAAATTTCGTATCATTAGAAGATGAATAAGAGGTGCTTATGGTGGTCGAAGAAGAAGAAGAAGAAAAAGCTGAGATATCTAATGAAATTGAAGAGCCTCCCAAAGAGATGGTGAAATCCCACAGATTAGCTCAAACGTTGCCAAAGAAATCAAAGAAGCTACAAGATGAAGTTGTGGAATTCAAACATCCACACAGTAAAGAGAAAACATCTCAGCATCCTGTCAAGAATGGACAAACAACGGAATGGTGCACAAAGGTGCAAAAATGCATTGATTTATTTCTTATAAATAAAAGCAAATTTTCTGTGGAAGATACTCATAGAGATGGAACCAAGCTGAAAGCTTCACAGATTTGGAGTATGCAAAAGGAAGAAGAACCATCTACAAGGTTCTACAATGCCTTTGATGATAGAGTGTCGCAATTGCTTTAAACCGCATTAATTATTGAGGTATTGTCTAGCTATAGACGTTAAATGAAGCACTGGATAGGGGGTAACCCATCATTTTACTTGCTTTGTTTTTCTTTATTTTCTTTTGTTTGGTGTCTTGTTTTAGTGTGATAACATGTAACATGTAGAAAGGCGTTTTGGAGCCCAAAGCTAATTTGAGATCATCCATGCCGGTTTCAAGGTTCTTTTCTCCATGTTTGTATGCGGTGAGTTCGTTCCAAACACATCCTTTATTTGGTTCCCTCCAAGCTTATCCTCTTTGCAGTTGAATAAGTTTGGGGGAGGGAGATAGATATGATATGTTTGGCATGTATTTTTTTATTATTTCTTGGTGTCTGTGTTTTATTTTTTATGTTTATTTGTTTATAGAGTCGTGTCTTGTGAATTCGTGAGATGCCGATCATGAAAAATGAGCTTATTTGTGAAAATTTGAATGAATTCGACTTCTTATGAGTTGTATAAATCAATATGCACGTCTGATTTAAGTAGATTGAAGCATGAACAATCCTATGAGATTTTGAGCTTTAAACTGTCGTATCATTACACAATTCGTTCTTTGATGAGTGTTTGTCATGCATGCATTTGTGTCTCTAGAACTTACCATGGTTTCTGATCGAGTTACTTGAGTATGTAAAAGATTTAGATATGATTTAAGGCCATCAGTTCTTAGCCACATGGTTTTCCTAAACATTAACCTAGAAAAATTGACCTTTGCTAGCCAATTTTGAGCCATAATTACCTTTTGTTCATAAACATGGATGATAGGAGAGAGAGAGAGAGAGAGAGAGAGAGAGATGAGATCATGTGAGAACCACACACTCATATGAGAACTGAGAACCAATCTCAGCCACATATAGTTCTTATATTGGCGGCCAAGATCTATCCCAAGATTGATAAAAATGCGGTGGCATATTTGTAATATTAACGACTTTTTAATGAACTAAGTGTATTTTTATAATTTAGGAATTCTGCTAAAAAAGGACATGACAATGCTAAAAAAGGCTATGACAGTGCTAAAACTCTAAATTGAAAAATATACATGTAAATTCTGAGTATTCATATATTGATAATTCAACTGTTACATGTTTGTTCATGGTTTTTTTACAATGTCGATGATATTTTTTTATGCTAATGCTAAAAAAAAGTCATGCTAAAATAAGTCATGACAATTCTAAAAAAAACCATGACAGTGCTAAAACTCTAAATTGAAAAATATACACGTAAAGTCTGAGTATTCATATATTAATAATTCAACATGTAACAGTGTTGTTCGTGGTTTTTTTTACAATGTCGATGACATTTTTTTATGATAATGCTAAAAAAGAGTCATGCTAAAAGAAGTCATGACAATGCTAAAAAAGGCTATGACAGTGCTAAAAAAGGCCATGACAGTGCTAAAAAAGGCCATGACAGTGCTAAAACCCTAAATTGAAAAATATACACGTAAATTCTGAGTATTCATATATTGATAATTCAACATGTAACAGTGTTTTTTCGTGGTTTTTTTTACAATGTCGATGACATTTTTTTATGCTAATGCTAAAAAAAAGTCATGCTAATATAAGTCATGACAATGCTAAAAAAAGCCATGACAGTGCTAAAATAGGAAATGACAGTGTTAAAACTCTAAATTGAAAAATATACACGTAAATTCTGAGTATTCATATATTGATAATTCAATATGTAACAGTGTTTGTTCGTGGTTTTTTTACAATGTCGATGATATTTTTTTATGATAATGTTAAAAAAAAGTCATGCTAAAATAAGTCATGAGAATGCTAAAAAAGGCCATGACAGTGCTAAAAAAGGTTATGACAGTGCTAAAATCCTAAATTGAAAAATATACACGTAAATTCTGAGTATTCATATATTTTCTGATTTTACCCTTACTAAGATTCAAGAGCAGCAAAATTGGACGTTATTACGAGATTGCCACCGCGTTTTTTAAAATTTGGAGTAGATCTAGGCCGTCCAAATATACCGAATCTATAGCCGTGAGATCCACCACCTCTAGTCATCTGACAAGAAAAACTCATATATATATATATATATATACACACATGATCAATAGCAAAACATAAAATTCAAAATGATAAATTCATGAAGACATATTCAAGGCGATCAATTCTTCAATACTAAACAATTAATTGTGTTGGACATCAAACATAATTAACAATATCAAATATCATCATCTGTCTCTTCATCACTAAGCTCTTCATCAGATAAACTGATCTCTTCATCATTAGTAGCAGATTCATCAAGATTAGTTTCCTCAATATCTACCAAACCACCCGCTGGGTGAATAGGTAATGGATCATCATCAACATATATAACGGGAGCTTGTAACTTAAAATGTTCATCATATTGAAATGGTGGAGATATATTTGAATTTGGTGCGTTGGAGGGAACATCTACATTCTATATGACATTTATCTTACAAACTGCCAACCAATCACTCTTAGATCGATTCAAACTCGGGTATGAACAATAGAAGACTTGAGTTGCCTGTGTAGCCAACACAAATGCATCCTCTCCTGCATATCCACATCCTTGGTGAATGTATATCATTTTGTAATCGGCACAGACCATTGTCCCCCCATGTTGACGTATCAAACCATTCACACTTAAACAAAGTCATCTTCTTAATTAGAAGACCATGATTATCGTCAGGATCATTGCTATTATCACATCCACCATCATAATTTTGAGACACACTCATGTGCCTTGTCATAACATGATCCTCAAAATAGTAAGAGCAGAAAGATGATGCTTCTTCAACTAAATAAGAATTGGAAATTGAACCTTCAACTCTTGCTTTATTCCCCACATTGTTCTTTAACTTTCTCAAATACCTTTCAAATGGATACATCCATCGATATTGCACTAGTCCAGCAAGTTGAGCTTCGTCAGCCAAATCGACTGGTAAATGCTTCATCGAGTCGAAAAAACTTGGAGGGAATATTTGTTCAAGCTTATACAATATGATGGGAATGTTCTCGTGAAAGTGACACATCATTTATGTCCTTCTTGTCCAGAGTGTAACTCGCTTTCGGGTATGTTCATGTGCACTGACCAAGCTTTAGAACAAATATGTTACAGTACAAGTTCAATTCTTCTCTGGACTTTGAAGTATCTTTTATTTTGCCTTTCACATTCAGTACGGTATTGAAGAAATTGTCAAATACATTATATTCTATGTACATGACGTCTAAATTGTGACGAATCAACAATAGACTCCAATATGGCAAATCCCAGAATATGTTTTTTTTCCATCCACACCCTGTAGATTTACATATTGCAGCATTATCATTCAACTCGGTCACCTTCTTCAAACCCAAACCCTCTATTTTTCCCAAAATTTCTACCCCTGATTTTCCTTGTAGGGGATCTTTCCGACATGTTTTGTTCTTCATGAATGCTATTTTATTTTTACGGACTTGGTGATCGCTAGATAAGAACTTTCGATGGTTGTCAAACCATGATTACTTACCAAAACAAGCTAGTGTGAAAACATCTGTCTGATCCATAGAGTGTAGACAAACCAACCTTCCTGATGTACTCCACCCAGATAACATCGAATACATAAGAAAATCACTAATAGTCCAAAGCAAAGTTGCGCGCATCTGAAAGTTCTGCTTCAATGATATATCATACGTTGGCCCACCTTCATCCCACAATTGTATAAGTTCATCGATTAGTCATTGTAAGAACACATCAATCTTCTCCTTCAGATTCTGTGGCTCGGGCACAAGAACCATAAGAAACAAGTGTTGTTCTTTCATACACAACCAATGGGGTAAATTATATGGTGTAACTATCATAGGCCAAGATAAATATTGTTTGTCTGTTTGTCCAAATGGCTAGAAATCATCAGTAGAAAGACCGAATCTAACATTTTAGCTTTCAGCAGCAAAGCTAGGAAAGGTCATGTCTAGGTGCTTCCACGCAAGTGAGTCTGCTGGATGACGCATAACCCCATCATCAATTGATTTTTCATGCCAACGTATCTCATCAGCGGTAGCTTTCGATGTGTATAACCTCTTCAATCTTGGAGTAAGAGGGAAGTAGTACATCCTTTTCTAAGCTAGTTTCTTCATCTGCTTGTTCTGGTTAGATCGTCTTACAGTGTGATAGTGATCTTTGTTGCAGTGTTTACATCTAATCAAGTTAATGTCATCATTCTAATAAAGCATGCAATTGTCTGTACAACAATCGATCTTCTCCACCGGTAACCCTATACCATGTAGAAGTTTCTTTTTACTATAGAAGTTACTAGTGATCATATTATTTGTTGGCACAACCTCTTTCAGAAGACTTGTAAATTGGTCGAAACACCTCTTTGAGAAGTGGTGCTCAGACTTCAAAGCCATCAAACGGGCCATAAGAGATAATTATGTGTGATTCTCACAACCTGGCCACAATTCGTTGTCTGCAGCAGCCAACATATCATAAAAGCGTTGAGATTCCGGATTTGGAGCTTCTTTAATGCCATTCATCTCATCATAAACAAACTCCGGGCCAGCAGCATTTATCACCATTGTGTGATACGTATTCAGTTCATACTTGTCTACTAAATTTTTAGCAGGACTCATCTCTCCATAAAAGGTCTATACGTAATAATTCGGCACAAAACTGTGCTGAAAAATATGCATTCGAACCTCAAATGGATTTTATAAGGCCTATTTTTACACTTTGCACATGGACACTTCATTTTTTTCCCATCTAAAAATGTTGGATGGCTAGTGGCAAATGCAATAAAAGTTTTTGATCTTATTTGCAAATTCTAATAAAGCAGGTCCATCACGACTCTGTTGATACATTCAATCTCGACTAGGAACTCGATTCATACTTGCCTAAATTATACAATTAATTCGGGAAAAAATTGATAGCATAACGATGTTAAACCTATTTTTTGACCAAGTCATCAACATAACTTAATTAGGTTCATTAACTAGTAAACACCAGAGGGACTACGTACAATTAATATAGCGGGGTCCATGGACACTCGTCCCATTTAACGATGTACAATATATTAATCAGGATAAGGGCCAAATAGGCCACTAAACTACTTTGGGGGGGGCTCAATTAACCTACTAGAACTTTTTTTGGTTCAATTGGACCACCGCGTTTTTAAAATCATGTCAATTGAACCATCGTATGACAGAGCCCTAACGGAGGACGTTAACTCGGCTCAAAATGACGTCGTTTTCTTTAAGTTTTAACCCTAACCCATAACCCGACCTAGTTGTCCAAACTACACAAACTAAGAAGATCATCCATATTCATGTCATTCTCCGCCCTTAGATCCATTTTATTGTCCTTTTTCCTTTAATTTTTTATTTTTCCAAATTTTCTTCCTTTAATTTTCCTAGATTCTAGTAGCTCCGTCTCCTTCAAAGAAATCCTAGAAAAAACTATCAAAGATTATATAATCATATGTTTTGATTCATAATTGACTTTAATGTTCAAAAATGCTAGACTCAATGAAAAACCCGACGTCCACCCCGATCCCTACATAAGAGGTGACGATTGTGGAAATCAACTTGATAATCACCTAGAGGTTGACTCAAAACGAGTTTCTTCCGTTTTGACTTTTTGTAGGGTAGATATTTGAGTTAGGAATCCAACGCAATAAGAATCATAGGTAAAGCTTACCTGTGGAGAGAGTTATAGCCAGTTTTACTGACGGCTGCCAGTCTTCGAAATTGAGATTGTGTTAAGGTTGACCAAGAATTTACGTCGTTGTTAGAAAGATGTACACATTAAGCAATGAAATATTTATTTTAAAAAAATGTAACTCAGTAATCGATGTGGAGACTGTGAATTTTTGTGGGTAGATATGCTAAATGATGATGGCTGCTACCAATACGATTTAACATCAAAACTGTCACCTGAGCGAAATATCGAGGTAGACCGATCACCATCTTTTAAACCTACCTGTGGAGATAAAGTCATAAAGTTTACTCAATAAATGATAATGAGTTCATGGACTTCGGCGTCATCATTTGAAGTTGATGTTGTATGCATTATGTTTGAACTTTATCATTGGAAGTCGATCAATAATGAGCAAATAGGTGATGATGAATGTACGATGGCCATAGATGATTATGCGATGTTATTAGGCCAAGTTTGATCATTTGATGTTAGGTCAACTTTGCATTTTTGTAGATCTGGAACATTATCTTCTTTTGATAAGTCTATGCTGATGTCACATGCAAGAATAGATCAGAACCTACTACCCTGGGGACCTAGCAAGATAGCTAATGTTATAAGTAAAAAAAAGGTAAGAAATACTCGAATATTTTTATAGTGGAACAAGAGATTTTTGTGGACTGATATGTCATATCAATCAAGATAGAGATAGAGTCAAACAAGCTAGCTTAGCTATACATACGAGTTATGGTGCATCTATGTAGAATTCTTATCTTGGTAACATTGGCGAGAAACCTGATTTACATCAACATTCAGTCAAGAATCTATCGATACGAAATTAAACTTCACACGTAAATGAATGGCTAAATCGAATGATCGATACAAAATAAGAGATATATGTTTCAAGGAGGTTTAATTTCTTTGATGAAAGTACAAGCTGGAAAGATGTTATACAATAATCTATCAGCAATGAAAGAAGTGCAGTGGAAACAAGGTGTGCATGATGTGTTAAATGTATCGAACCTAAGAAAGTATGTGTTTGACCCTGACCACGTGCTCAAGGATGACAAGTTTGTCTTGCATGCATATATAATATACGATAAGAGCCTCACTAGATAGAACTGTCAAGATCAAGCAACATAGGAACTTGAAATGTGACACCCCGTCCCAAAATAAAACTGTGAATTACTCCGACCATATAGAAAACCTGTGTTATTTATAGAATGCTTTGAAATGATTATTGAATATTCCAAACATCGAGAAAATGACTCCCAAACTGACTCAGTTCTATTCTTAAAATCATGTTGTTCTCTAAATCTTTCTCGATCACATATGTTGTTCCTCGTGACGTGACATATCTATGAATCTTTTCCATTTGTCATTTAGACGTTTATTGAATCTTATGTGTTCTAATTATTGAAAGACCATCTTCCCATTCTTAAAATTCTACCATTTTATTTTAAACTCTAAAGTTGATTACATTTTTGACTAGGAGTCTCAAATCTTTTCATTTTTATGTGGCCACTGATTTCATTAAAAACGGAGTTCACTTGACCTTCCAATGGAATTTTATTCGTTCTCTATTTCAACCCAATATCATATATCAAATTACATCACAAATTGATTACCATCATTCAACATTATCTTGTTTCATGTGTCACCACACATGTCAAGGGTGGGGGCAGCTGAACATTCTTAACCATGAAAACAATGAGCAAGCATAATGAAACGTGACCCATTTATCTTTTTTCTCTCTATAATCTCAGCCCTCTCCTCCCCAAGCAGCCATCTTTCTTTCAATCTTTTAGGAATGAAATCCATTGAGAAAATTCTGAAACTTTATACACATATTTCTTTATCATAATAGAACAAAATTTATTTTGATTTTGTTTCCAACCGGTACCCAAAAAGTTAAGAAAATGGGCCTAGAACCTCAGTGGTGTTGCCAGTCA
Organism: Perilla frutescens; assembly: GCA_026008535.1. Taxonomy (NCBI): domain Eukaryota; kingdom Viridiplantae; phylum Streptophyta; class Magnoliopsida; order Lamiales; family Lamiaceae; genus Perilla; species Perilla frutescens. The sequence goes on along the minus strand of BRKX01000004.1, from coordinate 58,518,130 downwards.
CCAAGTTGTGTTGAAGTCCCATTGCGACGTCTTTTCCTGTTGATCTAATCATTTTCTTTCCTCTAGGTTTATGTCATTGTAAACCTAGCACTTCAAAGTTTTCATAACAAGTCTCAGATCATCAATTTGATATGATTTGGTCTATTAAAGACACGTCGCAAATTGACTCGTCAAAATCTGCCACATAAATCATTGTGTTGCGAATGCAACTTTAGAGGTTATTTTCCGTCGTTTCCTCCAATGTATGGACTTGATTTTTGGTCTATAGCAATTCCTCCTTGCGGTCTTATAGCTTATGTTAGATCTAAGATCAGATATCATTTTATCCTCTTAATCTGAGCTGTAAGTTTCTCGAAAAACACACTCTTTTATGGCAGATTTCATCTATATTGAAAATGATATATTTCTTGATCATTTCCAGTTGTTGTAGCTATTGTATCATTTGTAGGCTTCTTGACGACGAATGCGTGGCTGTTGACTGTGTCTTGATCAGATTTGAATTGGATTTTCTATGATTGTTCAAAGTTACTTCTCTATTTTAAGCTGTTTTTTTTTCATTGGATTCGTTTCTAGTTAATTGAAAAGTATTTTAAGAACCTATTATTGAGTTGTGTTGGACGTTAAATACCAGTTAGAAAGACATTTTACCCTTGGTAGAGTTTGCAGATAATAACAGTTACCAATCAACTATAAAAATGGCACCATATGAAGCCTTGTATGGTCGCAAATGCAGATTGCCTCTGTACTGGGATGAAGTTGGATAAAGGAAAATATTAGGTCCGGAGATTGTACAGAGCGCTGTCGAGATAATCGACCGAATTCGGACAAGAATGAAAGAAGCACAAAGCAGACAGAAGGCTTATGCAGATAAACGCAGTACAGATCTACAATTTCATGTTGGTGAAAAAGTTTTCTTGAAGGTATCTCCAACAAGATGTGTTGTGAGATTCGGAAAACAAGGCAACTTAAGACCAAGATTTATTGGGCCATTCGAGATGTTATAAAGAATTGGTTAGGTTGCTTACCGATTAGCTCTACCACTGGACCTATCACAAGTTCATGATGTATATCACATTTCAATGCTTAGGAAATACTTGTTTGACCCAGAACACGTTGTCAAAGAAAGTGAGTTAGTTCTACGTTCGGATTTGACGTACAAGGAAAAACTCATGAAATTTTTGATAGAAAAGTTTAAGTCCTAAGAAACAAGCAAATTCCATTAGTTCTTGTGCAATGGAATCATCATGATCGAACAGAAGCAACATGAGAACTAGAAAGCAAGATGAGACAACAACATCCTGAGATGTTCTTAGGTGCGTGAATTTCGGGATGAAATTCTTTTAAGGGGGCAGGAGTGTAATACCCCAAAATTTTATTATCTAAATTTAATTAGGAATATAAATCTAATAGTTAGAATAAGTATTATATCCAAAACTTTTTAGTATTAAAATAAAAACCTGTGATTATCTTAAAGGTAAGCTAAGGAAGAAAATAGACCCTTATAAATTTTATTTTTATTTTTAGTTAAAGTGTGTCATTGGATGGGTTAGCGATGCCCGGGACATTCTTATATTTTTATTATGAGACTTTAGTGTAGTTTTAAAAAAATGTTTGTTATTATCATCTCGAGTGTTTAATAAAATATATATTTTTTTCTCAAATTCATTCATATTAGAATCTTAAAGATTATATGTATATATGTATATATATGCACAATATTTATATAATACATGCAAAAAAAGATAATATATATATATATATATACACGCATATAGTGGGAAAAGAATGTTAGTAACTATTAATAATGATAATAGTAAATAAATAAAATATAGATAAGAGTAAAAAATAGAAATTTAAAGTTTAGTGTATGTGGCAATTATCTTCAAACTTTTATTAGTATAGATACACGTGGGAAGAGAATAGGTTAGCTTAGTGTAACCACTAATTGCAAGATAAATTGTTTATAAATATATGCATATCATTTTTCTTTCTATCGAAATTCTGTGAAACAAATAGGCGAAATTAATTGATGAAGGTATGCTAGATTATCCTAATCTTTTAATCAATTAAATAAATAATGTTATTTAAGCTTCCATGGTTAGTTATCGCCAAATTTCTTGGCAGTAATTGTTCAATTTGTAAATAGTATTTTTTTAAAATTAATTCAAGTATGAAGATTTGTTCTTAGTGGTTGAAATTATTGATATTTAATAATTATAATTAGATTGTATTGTATATTATTAAGAAGTGTATTAACAGATTGAAATTCAGACCTATGACTTATATTGATATAGAGAAAAGATTGTTTATTTAAGTGATTATATGATTTAATCTAAAAAGTTGTAAAATTATAGATTTGTAATTTAGTACTTACAATATTTACGGTTAATTATAAGTGTATTTAACTTGATAAAATCTTAGAATCAACTTCTACTATCAGTAAGTTAATTTTTATTGAAAGTAGTACAATATTTCCAAATATGAGGTTAAGTGTTACAATTTCTAAAAAAAATAAAAAAAATAGGAAACTTTATATTTACCATTAATACAATATACATTGCTGTCATGATTTCTAAAACTATTAGAATTGGTAATGTTCTTGTGTTATATTACTTTTAGGTAAAGTAATGGATTTAATTACGTACTAGTAGTATTTAGTGAATTAAAGTTTATGCGTATGAAACAATTATTAATATTTAAAATGTGTAAACAAGTAACAGAGTTGGAAAGATAAATATAAAAAGAGAGCTTAGGGATTGTGTAGCGCCCCGATCCCGAAAGATCGTGGAAATGGACGCCACGGGGGTGGGAATTAAGAAGCGGGAAAGAAATGGGGTAATTTAATTAACGACGGGGTGTTAATCCAAAAAGGATTAATGTTTGGAATAAAATTTGATCACTAAGTATACCAAAGATAGGTTATGCCTTACGAGAAATCGGACAGCATAACCTCTGTAACTAGAGCGAATCCCCGTTTATAACGGCTTATAAGAGAAGAATATAAAATTTAGCAATTCAATAAGCCCTTTCATAGGCCAAACGAAAACAAATAAACAGATACCAACAATCAATAGACCCATTCATAGGCCGACGAGAGAAACAGACACCAATATGCTGAACGAATGAAGCCCTTCCATAGACTAAAATGAACGATCATATAGGCATAACAAAAGACGGACTTCCTCCCCTTGGAATAATTATGTAGCTAAGCATATGGTACATGTTAACTAGGAAGTCAACAAATGTTCAGAATCAGAGAAGCAGAATCATATCAACAAAATACCAAGATCAGAGTCCTTAGCATTTAGCAAAAGAATACCATAAGTGCGAAAGCTCAATTCTTAATAGAATACTAACAAAAAGGGACAACAGAAAAATATGTAAATCATAATAGCCCATATCTCAGCCTCGTCACCTCCACGCTCCAGCCTACTTACCTGAAAATGTTTGAAAAGATTTGGGCTGAGTACTAATGCACTCAGTGGGCAGGTTCTCACAATTTAAGTTATGCAAATCATTTTGTTAAAGTAATCTATCTGTGTTCATGCAGGTAGTGAAGCTTAGGAGGTTTAAAAGTTGGAAGCAACCTAAGTTCACCAAAACATTTTATCGTGAAGCGCTTAAGAGTATAACCCGTCACTGCCCGCAACCCAAACTACATCACCAGCGCATAACGTTGAGTATGGCCATAGTATACCTAAAGAGTATAACCAATAAGTGTTTCATTTTAGTCTCACCGACAAGGAGTAGGGCAGGACAAATAATGCATGCATACTGTAGCTACTCACATTGACACAGCGCTGGTATATGAGACTCCGACAACATACAGTAGCACGTAAATATTTAACACAGATAGTCACATATGCAATTTTAGCAAAGCAGAGCTTAATAACTCGAAAGATACAATTTAGAAAGATATAGTAGCCCACCTTATACATACAGAAGTCCTTCCCTGGTTCCCCTAGGCTAAGATGCTCTAACCATCTCGAGATTCAATCCTTCACCTTCCTCGTAAGTCACGCAAATCCTACAAGGATCGATCTTCAGCTCAGAACGACTACTATATTTTCGGAAATTAATCTACTGTAATCCGAGCTATTATTTAATTTTATTCTTTTTAGAAATAGATTGCGCGACTCTAGAGACCTCGAATAATTTCGACAAAGAAGGAAATAAATTCCAAAATATTATTCTTGATTTATTGGGACCAACCGATTTGACAGGGGTCTCTTTTCAAAACTTGTCATGTTAATCGATTTTTATCAGATTTGTGCCACGGCACTTTCTAACCGTTCAAAAATTATGAAAATATTCAAGGACCATCCTATATATGCCAAGACTATAGTTTGAGAGTTTTAGAATTTTTCGATAACACATGACTCCAGCATAAAAATAACTGCTTATATTAAATAATCGATATTATTCAAAACTCATCCGAAAATTACGAAATTCGACGGGAGCATAGGAAATATTATTTCGAGCAACTTTCGAGAAGAAACTTTTTTGATTTGACGACCCAAAATGGGTGAAACGGGAGTTTCGGTAAGAATATTCACAGATTTTAGCTGAAAATGTATCGGTCTCGATCGAGCTCGATACTCGTTGGATTTTCGCTCAAAAGTACAATTTTTGATAGTGCAGAAAATAAGGAATTTAATGGTGTAATCAGATCAAAGATCGAACGGCTAGATCATAAATTCGAAACTGGCAGATTTATAATGTAATATTCGGATCCGGATTTCAAACGACAAGAAATCAAAAATCTATTCCGGTTAACTACAAGATCCAAATGATCAAAGACTATTTATAAAAAGAAGATTTCTAATACGACTATCCAGGAAGAGTAGATCTGAGATTTACATAAAATGAAAACGGGGAAAAATACCGAAAACTCACAACATCAAAAATCGGAATCGGTAGAATTAAAGATAATTGAAATATAAGCATATTTAGAACTTGAAATTTCTAAATTCATCGGTCCGAATGACCAGAATCGGAGAAAGTACCTTCTCCGAGGAATTGGCGGCGGTCACGATGATTTTCCATCGTGATCATCCTTCGTGTCATCATTTCAATCATGTATTCGTGATCTACGCGTTGACACCTTCAAAATGACTATTTCAGAATTGAAATAGGAAACTAGAGTCGTACATTCTCTGGAAGCTGCTCGGCGTTTTGATTTTGAAAATGAATGAAAAATGAAACCTTAAGCTCCTATTTATAGAGGAAAAATAAATAGGATAATAACGAATAAAAGAAAGAGGATAATGATGGAAAAAGAATAGGATAATTAAGAATAAGATAATCTTTTGAAAAAGAAATTGGATAATGACGGATGTGCCTTTTTCTATTAAATTTATTATTTTTTTAACTTAAAGTTGTGCCAAGAGTTCATTTGAACTCAAAATTTGAAATTTCAAAGGTTGGCACGATTCTTGAAATATTTCCTATCAACCCGAGAAAAATATCATAACATATTTTTAAGGTAATTTTTGACCAAATTAGATTTAACAGATTTCCCTGGCTGCGATTTTCCTTTATTTGAGTCCTTTAAGGACCCAGCTTATTTTCTAACTTACCAGAGGTTAACATAAGTTGAATTAAACCTTCTAAAATATTTCGGGGTATTACAGATTGAGTTTTAATAGTTGTCATTTAGTTAAACTAAGCAGAGACTTGTTGATGTTGGCTCAGAAGAAGTAGCAGAACCTGTGCTAGACCAACCCAAAATTTGAAAGCTTATTTGTTCTACTAATTTGTTATCCAGGTGGGCTATACTATCTTTGCAAATTGTATCTTTCGAGTTATTAAGCTCTGCTTTGCTAAAATTGCATATGTCACTATTTGTGTTAAATATTTACGTGCTATTGTATGTTGTCAGAGTCTCATATACCAGCGCTGTGTCAATGTGAGTAGCTACAGTATGCATGCATTATTCGTCATTCCCTACTCCTTGTCGGTGAGACTAAAATGAAATACTTATTGGTTACACTCATTGGGTATACTTTGGCCATACTCAACTTTACGCGTTGGTGATGTAGTACGGGTTGCGGGCAGTGATTGGTGATACTCTTAAGCACTTCACGATAGAATGTTTCGGTGAACTTAGGTCGCTTTCAACTTTAAAACCTCCTAAGCTTCACTACCTGCATTGACACAGATATATTAATTTTAGAAAATGATTTGCATAACTTAAATTGTGAAAATTTGCCCACTGAGTGCATTAGTACTCAGCCCAAATCTTTTCAAACATTTTCAGGTCAATAGGCTGGAGCGTGGAGGTGACGAGGCTGATAAATGGGCGATTATAGTTACATATTTTCCTATTGTCTCTTTTATCAGTATTCTGTTAAAAATTCAGCTTCCGTACTTATGATACTCTTTTGCTAAATGCTAAGAGATCTGATCTTCGTATTATGGATAATTATAATTTATTATAAAGCAGGTTTGATTGTTCTGAGTCTTTTGTTGAGTTTTCACCCCTTTCTTTCCCGCTTCTTAATTCCAACCCTCGTGGCGTCCGTTTCTATGATCTTTCGGGATCAGGGCGCTACACAAAGACTCATATTAAACACAATATGCTAAAACACAAATAACAAAGAATTGCTATCAGATTTATATATATTTGCTACTATCATACATAAATTTGCCAAAAACCATTAACAGAGAATTGCTAATAATGTCCACATGATTCGCTATTCGTATTCATATGAAAATAATTGCAACTACGAGACTAATATTTTCTAAATACGTGTGCATAAAAAATAGAAAACGCAAGAAAATACAAATTCAAAATCAACCAATAGCTACAATTTTATTAACATTACTTTTGATGCACTTTCTCCCCCTTATTGTTGGGTTTCAAAGACCCATATTAAACAAAAATATGGCATCACCTTTCCCAAACACACGTGCATCAAAAAACATAAAAACTAATAAAATACAAATTCAAAACCCACAAATATCCAAATTTTTATTAACACTTTGACACACTTATCAAACTTATTTTTTAGTTTCAAATACACATATTAAACACAATGCGCTGAAAATAAATTTTCACCCAAATTTTTTGTGTTTCAAATTCAATCAGTAAACAAAAATTTGCTAAAATCATAGAACAAACAATTGATATCACACTCATTCATATTTCATAAAACATAGGTGAATATAAATCTTAAAACCTAAAAACAAAAAAACCCAAAACGTAAACATTAGTACACACACAAATATTAAACTATAAAGTACACCATTTTACAGATTTTAAAAAATGGCATCTCTCAACAAAAACAAAACAGAACGCAACAAAAAAACCCGTACATAATATCCAAAGTCCTTCTTGATAAACACTTTCCTATCATTTGCTGCTCTAATCGACCTTCGAGTTGTAGTAGAATCGAACACCGCCACCGGAAAAGCAAGAAAATGGCCTACTGGGTTGTCGATTTTTATGGGAGAAAATGGGATACAAATCGTCGCTTCAAAGGTTCAAAAGAATTGATAAATGTTACTATTAACTAACCCTAGCTTTTCATTTGGAAATGAATCGATGCCAAATCTAATTCAATGTGGAGTGTTTTGGTAGGATTCATGCCATAATTATCTCCCTACATATCAGGGACGTGATATTATGGGATTTTTTTCACCCTGTTTTACCCCTGTAAAATTAAATATATGACTAAAAAAGAAAAAAATTGCAATTTGATCCCTCGATGTAATATTGAATCTCTGCCATTCAATTTCAACAAATCTATGGATAAATATTTATTCATATTTCCTACATGGGGGAGTGGTCCTCATTTTAACCTACCCATATATATATGTATATTGGCGTGAATGTGTGTGTACCAGTAACCTAAACATATATATGTGTGATATAAATAATAATATCTAATATATATGTGCATGCATATATGGTGTGTGATATATGTATGTGTGTATATATATATATATAAGCAAGTTTCATGTAGGTAAAAGTTCTTCCAAAATATGGGGTAGGACCAGATGTCAGAACAAAAACATATCTCCCCCATTAATAGACATGGAACCCCAAACCTTTCCTAATGTTGATCTACTTAACAATAAAGAAAAATTTGTGATTGACTATCTTTCTTTTTATTGAATAACAGAACATCTCATCTCGCTCATTTCACCAGAAAGACAAAATAGAGAAATAGATTCCCGACGAGAAGCACAAAAAAAAATAGTGGAAAACAGAACTAAAATTTAGAAGTGTACCTAAAAACCCCAGAGAAAGAGAACTCGAATGCTTTAAGAGAAGCAACTTGAGTTAGTGTGATTTCTGGTGAATAAAAATGTCCTATTTATACTAAGATTCAAAGGTTGTAATATGGTAAAGAAAAAATATTGTGGTGATTTCTTTACATATCCATGCATTTCTTGAGGAGAATCATGGTATAAACATGGAAAAATAGGTTTAGGATTTTTGTGTGAAAGGGAGAAGGTTGGCGAAAGAGAGAGACGTCAATTCCCCATTTTTTCCCCTAAGATGAGCTTAACCAAATAGGTTAAGGTGAGCGTCGATGCTGGTTTTGGGCTTAACCAAATAGGTTAAGGTAGTGGGCTAAGATGGGCTTCTTCAACTCTAATTTTTCTCGGTAAAAAGCATGACCTTGCAACAACAAGCATTCCAAGATCATCACGTAGTATCATACCAAAACCAGCATCGTCACTCACATTAACCCAACTCAACAATGGCTTATGTCAACCCTCACAAGAATCCTCACTAACCCAAGGTAAAGTCGATGAAACCAACACCTTTCGAACTTCGGTCCAGTTATGCAATGATTGAAGGCCACTTAAACTGCTCTGTCAGCACCACTGCACTGTCTATTCCAAAAGAATGAATTCCTCTCCTTCCAAACTGGCCACAACGTCCAAGCAACAATTAGCATTAACTTATTTTCTTTTTGCCGCAACATAAAGAAGAGAAACACACACAAAGAATCACACTGATTATGAGCAATATTAATCAATGGCTCAATACCAATATCATGCCAACAAAAGAGGGCATAAAAACAAAAAACAAAAATATGCCATCCATTTTCAAATCCTTCTTCACACAACACGCACTCACCTTTCAAATTCTCATAACCATCTCATTCATTTATATTTCTTTGACATAAATGGTGGTTGTTGATATTGTCTATGGTAATTAAATTTATTCATCTTTTTAGTTTTTCGTATATTATATATATATATATACATATATATATGGGGTGGTTCTGGTGTAAACCATCCATAGTGTGTAAACTGTAAACCGATCTCTCACAACACATCCTTCAAAATCCAATAGTCTAGATTTGGTTAAAGGGCGGTGGCATAATTCTAAATAAAGGAACTTCAAAAAATGCGGTAGCATTTTGGTAATTTTCGCGTCTAGGTCAAAATTTAAAAAATAAAAAAATAGCGGACTTCCAGGACATGGGCTAACGAAGACACATTCATATGCTGACGAACACATAATCATATGCTAACGAATCAATATCAGTTCATTCACAACACCTAACTTTAAACACAAAACTGAATTTGTTAGGAAATTATTAAATGGCGAGTTTTATATGGTTGGAAAGCTAGTCAAGCCTAATTTTCAATAAAAAATAATTTCAAAAAAATATAAATCATGGATAAAGTTATAGTTGTTTGATTGAAGGCTGTTAGTTGCATTATTTGGCTTCAATCCACAACATTATTGCTTTTGTTAGCATTATGCATTACTTTTCTTTAGCATTACATAATACTACTGTTAGCGTACGACAGTGCTAATGGCATCAAATGATATAATTCAATAAAATTTATGTGATAGCAATATAACTAATCATGATGCTAGCGAATCATATGTCATGTGCTAACAAATCATGCTTAATTGAGATGGATGTTATACATTGATAATACACATGTAATATTAACACATATGATTGTATTACCAGATATAATTATACTACATTAACATTATTATAATATTTTTGTTAGCATATGTTAATGCTAACGTTAGCAGTGCATTAGCATTCTCATTTAAAAAATATCTTCACACATTAATGTACCGTTCATTGTGAATATAATTGATACTAATGAAATATTTGTTATATGCTAATGAAACACATCCTAATTGGGATTAAATGAACATTTATAACAATATAATTGATGTCAGTGAAGCATATATTAATTGAGACGTAATAAACATTTACAGTAATATATAATCGATGCTAATGAAATATTTGCCATATGCTAACGAAATATTTGTCATATGCTAATGAAAATTTTTTTATATGCTAACGAAGTATACCTAATTACGATTGAATAAATCTTTATCGTAATATAACTGATGCTGATGAAACATTTATCATATACTAACGAAACATATGTCGTATGCTAACGAAGTATTTTGAGGATAAAAGAACCTTTAATTTGATATATTATTTGCGTTAATCCGATGAAAATCGAGCAAAGCATGATCATTTGAAGTTTCTAAGAATTTTTTTAGATGCTGAGTCAGCATGACATCAATTTTTTTTAACAAACAGACAAAAAAACCCCCATAGACTGACAAAAGTTGTGAAAATTACAAAACTGACACCGAATTTTTCTCCAAATCTTGATCGTATATTTTATTAGATGGATGGTGGGAGATTGATTTATAGTTTACACATAAGGGATTAGTTTACATTTGATTCATTCCCTATACATATATATTAATGATAGTTACTGATATCAGTGGCGGATCTAGGGGGGTTGAGGGGGGCTTTAACCCCCCTAACTGAAAAATAACTTCATTTACAGCAGTGATCGCCAGAAGTAGAGCTGTGCGCCGATGTGTTTTTGAAAAAAAAGGAGAGAAGAGGGAAAGAGCATGCGAGTATGTATGGGAGAGATGAGATATCGAGTCTTCATTTGTTGAAGTGCAGACGGCGGCGATGGCTAGTTGGAAAAGAAGATATCGTATCAGAATTTGTATTAATATTTAGTGGAGAAAAAGTATTATTTTGGGCATTTTGGCCCAAACATTTCTTAAAAATAAAGAAGTACTCTACTTTTAAAATAAAAAATAAAATGAAAAACTAAAAAAAAGGCTATGTTGGTCCTGGTGCGAGCCTTTGTCAGTTTAGAGCGGGGTGAATAAACTGACTTAAAAAAACTTTAAACAGATGCGGAATAGACAGGGCCCTGACTCGCTTTTGAAATTTATCTGTGCTAACTGATTAGTTGAGTGAAGCTGACAGAGGCTTAGCTGGTAAGCTGATCAGTTTTCAACTGATAGCTGGAAGACGTGGCTGAAGCTTGTCAGTTCAGTCTGTATGTGTGAATGTGTGTAGTTAAAGAACTTGCAAAACTGAAAAACAGAAAGAACAGCACACACAAAGCTTTATAGAGGTTCGAAGCTTCCTGCTTCTACGTCCTCTCTTCCTTCCGTAGAAGGGCAATCCACTATGCAAGAGTAAAGTTTCTTTATTAAAATTACAGATTGAAGAATTCCTGTTGGACCTAAAAACGGCACCCTTCAATCCGAGCGCAGCCTCCTTTCCAACTGTTACTGTCCCGGAAGAACAGACCTGTCGGTCCATGCTCCTCCTCAGCTAATTTCTGGGTCGGCAGCTTACACTTACTGGACCCAACTGCTTGCTGAGACTTTAGGTGCTATTGCCCGTCTTTACATGATTTTAGATCTCGCTCGATCTTCAAGAGAACAATCTTAAATCTGTTATCAATCTGGAGTTCTCCTTTTTCTTAAGCTGGGTGGTTGATCTTTGAAGGACTGTACTAAGAAGCTTTGCTCTTGCTGGAATTCTACATCAGCTTAGCAGCTTGTTTGACTTGAAAAACACCTTCTTAGTATAAGAGTTTTCACACTTTGAGAGTTATGAGCTTTGAGTTGTAGAGAGAGAGAGAAAAGAAACAACTCGTTCTGCAAAATAGCAAAGTTAGATTGGCAAAAGTCTTGGCCAAAATTGATTTCACCCTCTTTAAAAAGATAAATGAATTTTGACCGTTATGAATGGTGATGTTTAGAAATCACCGATAACAATTTAATGCTTGTAGCCGTTTCAAGCTCTTTTTAATGAACTAGCCGTTTTGACTTTAATATTCCTTGCTCTCAGATCATCAGGATCTTATAAAGATTTTCTGGTAAGATCTTCATTAACTGCTTGTCAGTAGGAGTGGGTGATTCAGCTGACGGGCTCTCAGCTATCTCAGCTTTCGGCTCTGAGATTGTTCAATTGGCAGATCTTCAGCTGCCTTGAGCTTCTATCATGATGTAGTCTAGTTCAGCTGACTTATCAGCTTTCAATTCTAGACTCATCAGTTGGCTACTGATTGAACTTTTACCTTTTTTCTCTGAACTGATCTATGGTCAGTTGAGTAAAGGCTCAAAGCATTCAGAGCAATTTTACCAGTAAACTGATCTTTGATCAGTTTATGATCGGCTCTGACTGATCTCTGATCAGATCAGTTTCAGCTTTCAAGCTGACTCTGTTCATCAGTCTCTCTTGGCTTTTTGCTAAGACTGATGATCAACTCATCTGTGGGTGCCTACCAGTCTCCAAAGTTCTCTCCCCCCTTTACAGCTTATCCCAAACTTTTAAGAGGTTACTCTGACTGGTCTGATCAAGGCGACCTGCAAGCTGGTTGACCATGCTTCTGAATAGCTGTCTCTCATCTCAGCTTGAAGTCTTATATGGTCATCATCCTTGATTTCGAGCTTGTCATAACCTGCAGTTTTTCATTAAATCATCACTCATGTTTTGACATTTTATCAAAACCGTCATTTGGGATTTTCCCAACAATTTTCCTAACAATTTCCCCCTTTTTGATGATGTCAAAACCAACTGATTTGATGATGGAAAAACTGTACAAGGTTATCATTCATGAATGACCATCTGAGCCTGTACCAGTTCTGGTGACAATGCTCAAAGTAGACTACATTCATAAGAACAGTCTTAGATACTTTTGGCTTTTGAAAGCTGACATTTTATATATTGATGAGTATCAATGCTTTGATAAAAACATCGGAGCTTTGATAAAAGATGAGTTATCAGAGTGATGAAGCATTCATTAATATGTGAGCTCAACGAGTTTCATCTGTTAGGTACTAGAGTTTTGCTGATTGAGAAATACAGCTAAAAATGAACTTCAGATATCCGATTACTCGTCTGCATAGCTTCAGAAGCTTCAAATGTTTCAGTTCTAAACACAGCTCAATTCTGATTATCATGCGAATTTTTAATTAATTTTTGAGTGCATGGAAAGCCTTAAGCTATTCAAAGGGACAAATCAGCATGATCAAAATATTTTGTATTATAAATAAAAGAGCATGTTTTAGAAACTGAATGAGCATAGAAGATGAAGAATTATAGGAAGTAAAAAGAGAGAGAGAATATCAGAATTGATATTTTAAACTTCTTTCTTTAGTTGGAACTGTTCACCACTTAGTTTCATCTTCTCTTGCTCGATAGTTTCCAGGGAGAGATGCTGGGTATGCTACCCTATTCTTGCTGTTGATTCAGCTGAGCATTCTCCCAAGTCCAACGGTAATTTTGAGCTGGGCAATGCTCAAGTTGGATTTCTCCCTCACGAATAGCTTTCCCCACATGAGTAGCTTCTCCCTGAAAGGCAGCTTGCCTTTGAAGTTGTATCTCTTTTTGTACTTCTCTTTGGATCTCATCCCAAAGAGTTATATCACCTTGCCAGAAATCATACGTTAGAAGATATGATTTTCCATCATCAATATATCCTTCCCTTTTTTGCCATCATCTAAAAGGGCTAGTTGATGGAAGTCATAATAAGGCAATGACAACTGTGGTAGAGGAGAGAAAGAAGTAGCCAGCATGTTGTTGGTGATGAGGGGAGCATGAGGTGCAAGTACAGGAGTGGACAGCTATAGATGAGACTCCTCTATCGCCATCAGCTGGTCAAGATCGGAGAAGGATAGATGATCTTGCCAAGGAGAAGAGAATGATGCGATTTTGAGAAGTGGCTTTTTCAGAATGGTGATGATGGCATCCTCTTGAAGAGGAGTTGTAGACGAGTGTGAGGGTTCATGTTTAGGAAGGGGTGCATCATAAGGCACAAAGGTTTGAATCCTCTGAATCATGGAATCCATGATTTCTGGGACTGATGGAGGCATATTAAGTGGATAGTTCATCTAGCTTCGGCTCCATTCACCTTCTTCAATCCAGTATGAGTAGCCTCTTTTGTCTGCCATCATCAACATGGTGGCATCATCCACCCGGTACCTCCAGTGGTGATACTGGAGATATCCTCGAAGTTTTTCGAAGAGAAAGGGACTGTGTTCCCTTATATTACCAAAACAATTATTCAGTTGTTGGTCAAGGCTTGCATTGGAGCCTTCTTCCAAAGATTCTGGGACAGTGACATAAGGAGTTTCCCTGGTTGTAGGGGCAGTAGACTCGTCACTTGTACAAGTATAGGAGTCACTGTCAGTCAGGGACTGTCCTGCGTCAGCTGGAGGATCAGCATAAAGAAGCGTTTGCTTTCCTTTAGCTGGGCTAGGGTCCTCCATGAGCTAAAGTCTTGACTTCCTAGGGCAGCCAGTTACATTCCCATGTCTCCGGCGAATATAGACTATAGGAAGGAGATCTCTTCTATTGATAGTATATCCACCAGGGACTGTTCCGAGTTGCTCCGTGATGATATGACTGAGTTGATTTGCAAATCCTAACTTTGCATTGAATGTGCCAGAGGTTAGATCAAGCTCAGCATGTCTCACATGACAGCGAAGCTGTGTCAATATATAGGATGCCTAATCAGCCTTGCATCCATAAAATATTGCAGCCATAAGATGAGAGGTGTTGTCATTGAACTGTGCGTTGACGATGCTACTCTGAAAGATGTGCACCACAATGTCCAGAATCTAGGCCATGGTTGGAGAGAGACTATCTTTCAAGTTGTTTGAGAAATCTCTATGATCAACGTGTTGACGTTTCCAGTCATTCCACAGCTCCAACTTTGAAGGAAACACCAGTTCAAACACCTTTGGGCCATGATCAGGGAGCTGGAACAGGTCGATTAGCACATCTCTGTTGATGATGATAACCTAATCTCTAACAATAGAGATTATACTGTGTCCTGAGATTTCGGCGTGAAAGTAGAACCCAGCTACGAGCGGAAGATGCTTCCTTGAGGGTTGTGTTGTCATAAATGACAAGAGCCCACATGACTCCAACAAGTGAAAGATCATGCTGGTCTTCTCATCACCGATTCGAGCTACAAAAAAGGCTCGATCAACGAACTTATACATTGTGAGCTTCTTTATCAGAAGTTCCATATTCATCGATTGGAAAGATGAAGCCATTTTTCGATGATATAAGAGAAGAAAGAAGGGACTATGGATAAGTGAGAAGACAAGGAGATGAAATGAAAAAGTTAGAGAGAGAATTTTATCTCTGTTGAATATATTTTCTTCTTCAACATCTTCACTGCTTTTAAAGTAGTAATTTTGCATGTATTAAAACCAGAGCAATCGAGTGCTTACTGGCTGATCAGCTATTTGATTTGAAGGAAAATTAGCTGAATAAATGTTGCATGCATCTCAGCCGTCCACTTGGATTAATGCTTTATGATCAAGCGGCTGAGATCTGAGGATTTGAAAATAAATAGCAGAATATTTTGCCAGAAGATTTGCTATTTATTTACCTAAGAAAAATTCATCTTGTTTTACTTTAATGCTAAGTATAGAGACTTAAATGGCAACTCAGATGAACATTAAGCTTATTTTGAAATGATAACAATATCTTTTTCAAAAAATAAGCTGAGAGGAATAGAGAGTAGAGAAGATTATCGAAGTGAATTGATCAGGCAGCTGATGAGAAGATGAACTTGGAGCTCGAGGCGTCAGTTTCCTACTAAGCTGATGATGTTTCCTTTAACTGATGGAATTAGTTTTGTTAAGCAGCTACTGATCGACTCGTTGTCAATTTCCTCTTCTTGAGTGGCCGAATGGGGCTAGCTTCACTTCTTTCTTTAGAGCTATTAGACCGTTTCCTTTTGGAACCAGAACTAGAAATGTTCTGGGGGAATCATTTCCTGTTTGAATCTCAGCAGGCTGAAGTTGCTGAAGAGCAACTGCTGAGGTAGTTAGCTTTAAGGAGGTCAGCTCTTTAATTCCTCTGCAGGATGAGCTAGGCTAATTTACTATCAACTTTGCAGCTCATGAGCAGGACTTGATAAGTGGAGTAACATAACTTCTGGACAAGAGATTTAGAGACGTAGCAGTATCTTCATTATCTTTGACTACACTCTGTCCAGGTTGTTGATTCCTTGGGATTTCTGCTACTTGAGTATGAGAGAGATCTTTTTCTATCTCTTCAGTGGTACCCACAGCTTGTAGATGTTCCTTTTCTAACTGAATTGGATCAAGATTCAGTTTTAGGCAACATAGATCGATCGGATTGTTGGCACACTATTTTTCAGTTGCAACTCCTTGCAATCTCAAGCTGGCTTGAACATCAGCTAGCAGGGCCTTAGCTGGAATGTTGTTATCAAGTCGATGCTTCATAATCCGCTGGACTTGCGCAATATTTGGAGGAAATGAATTTGAGGCTCCAATCCATTTGATGCTCCAAGTCTCTTCATGTTGCCAAAAGCTCATGCCATGAAAGGCTGTAAGCAAGAAATGTGACTGGATTGACATTGAGTGTCTCCAGTTGTACTAGTAAAAGTACCGGTGCAGCTATTTGAATAGCTGATTGTCTTGCTTGGAAACATACATGAAGTAAGTGAGAAGGAGACTCGTTACATCCTTCTGAGCACTCTTGACTTCATATTCACCACTATAGAAAGTGCGAATATTGTCTTCAGTTAGTTGGAGAGGAGGGCAGGCTCTCCTGAAGTACTCAGCTCCATAATTTGGATGAGGAATTCCAATGAAGGGAATAAGCTCATCTCGATCAGTGCAGAGTTTAAAATCAACTGATGATTCATTTTTGGAGTGAGGAGAGGGAACTTCATTGGCATCTGAATTGCTTGAAGTTATATTGCTAGATTTGGCTTTGGATTCCCTCTTCTTTTTGAGTGACTGAAGATGTGCTTTCCCTTTCTTGGGAATCCAGTCGGATATGAGGATTGTCAGTGCGTCACCATTTGGAAGATTCAGCATATCTTCCAGGAGCTTGCTCATTCTCAGAACAAGTCCTACTTTGGACTTAAATTTCCTAGTTCGTTTTGAGTCTGTGGCTTTGATGACTTGATGCTTGAATTGGAAGAATACAAATTCTGCCCAATTAGTTTTCAATCCTTAAACAAGGTGTATCATTACCTTGTATCTTTCTTGAGTCAAGTGACTCGAGCTTCCAATGGCACCGAACATCATCTTGTTCGTAATATCAAGCATCCCCATACTTGGGCTTCAAGCCAGTTTTAGCTATGGTAAAACTGAATTGCTTGGAGTAATTTGAAGCACGCCATTTTCGCTAGTATGGTTCAGCTGAATCTTTCAAATCTTAAACCCTGGAGCCTTTTCTGGGAAGTTAAAAGATTTCTGCAATCTTTCATTTAGTGATTTGGAGTTTCTTTCCTTGAATCACTGATTGTATGACCTTTCCATCTGTAGTGATATTTGCGTGAAGCAAGAACTCACTTGCCAAGTTTTGTCGGAAGAATCTTGGAGGAGTTTCTAGGTAATGCAGAATTTCGATCTTGTGAAGATTGACCAGAAGAAAAGGATTGTGTGATTCTTGAAGAATCAATTGAAATTTCTGTCTTTCCAGAAATTTATCTCTCATCATTTGCTCTTTGAAGGAGGTAAGAGCTTTTAAAGCTTCAGCCATTTTTGAAAAATTTGGCTGAGTTTGAATTGAAGCTTTTCTTCTTTTTGAGAGAAAGAGAGAACACTCTTTTGTTCTTTAAAGAGAAGAGAAGTCTCTTTATAGACTGCTTCTTCTTTCTTTAAAAAAATGCAGTGGATGTTGAATTTGTTGGTGCATTGTGTTCTCTTCAGAGTTTTGGCAAATGGGTTTTTATGAGTGAGGAATGTAACTCATAAATATGTTGGTCGAAAGAACTAAATTCCCTTTGTTGTTTTTAGTTGTTGGTTTGAAATGACCATAAATCGTGTCAAAGTTTTACCAACGGTCTGAAATTTCAAAATGAATGCTGACATGTGATGTACATTATAAAAATTTTGAAATGATTTTCATTTTTCCTCTTTTTTTTTGAAATTTTTGAAGTACACTGAATCACAAAATAATAACTAGAGAGTCTTGAATCAGCTATGCTTGATCAGGCTCCTAGTCTCGCTTGTGTTCAGTTCTTCTTCTTTTGGTGGCAGGCAAAATGGGGCTGCTTTCCTCATCATCAGAGCTAGAGGACTCACCTTCAGATAATTGGAGTCCTGTGTGGGCTTGAAGCCTTCTGATCAGCTTCTCATGTCGCTTCAACTGATGTTGAAGACTTTGAAGAAGTTCTTCTTGCTGAGCTGATAATTGACCTGATGACCGCTTGAACTGATCTTTGACCTGGATGGTTCCTAAAGGACTTGATTGATCAGTTGCAATGGTTAGCTGCAAATCACCTCCTCTGGATGATATTTCATCTTAGTCCTCTACAGCTTCCAGTTCTTCACAATGAACTGTTTTGGATTGATCAGCTGTTTGTTCAGCTGTTTTTGCTGCTAGCTGATCTGCATCCCCTAATTCAATTGTGTTGTGACTTGATTCAGGGGGAGTTTCTGGATTCACCTGGGCTTGGGCTTGAAGTGCTATCTGGACTGGATCAATAAAGATCACTATGTCCTGCACTTTCAAAACTGATGTCAGCGGGACTGCTTGATCAGCTGAATCATTTGCAGTTGTTTCATCTTCTGCTGGTGGAAAATAAGCTTCTATTGGAGCTGCTTGCGATTCTTTTACAATAACTGAGGATTTAATGTATTCCTCATTCGGTTGGGGCACATCTGATTGAACTGGTGATTTGAGTAATTCATCAAACTCTTCATCACTAACAGTTCTTTCTGCAGTATCTTTGGCATCTTCTGGTTTGACAGGTGAGTCTAGAATGTGGATTTCATGCTCCATGGCATGTGGAGGAACTCCAGACTGCATTTCGTCAGCAGTTTCATCAATGATGTCATCGATTGGAGTCTCTTCTTTTCTCTGAGGGGAATTTCCAGTATGACTCCTTGGCTCATGCTTCATTATTTCATCAATTAGCAATTTTTGCTTTATTCTGATGTACTTCCATTTTGTTTCGTAATTCTCATTAGAATAAAAAGGCAGTTGTATCCCTTTAAGTTTGCTCACTTCCTTGACAATTTCGAACATGGGTCCTTCCGCTGGATTTTCACATTGTTTGCGGAGGTGAAGCTGTTGTCTAAGCTCATTCCTTCTTATTGCCAATGCATTCTTGGTGCTTGTCCATGTTGAGCTCCATTCTTCTTCTCATTTCTAGAAGCTTATTCCATGGAATCCCATGAGCATTAGGAATGAATCAGCTTCATACACGTGCCTCCAGAGAAGCTAGTAAACATACCTTAGTAAGGTGTTGTAGAGTTCTTCATACCCAGATAGCTCTGCAGTAAAGTGTCGAGCCGTATACTGATTGGCTTGTTCTAGGGCCTAATTTCTGATGTTCTCTCCTTTTGAGAAAGCTTTGATATTTCCTTTGGTTTTGGGCATGGGTGGGCATATGAACTGGAAATAGTCTGCTCCAGCTCCATGGTGTGGAATTCCCTGAGTAGAAATGATGTCACTTGGATCTGTGCATAACTCAAAATTAGCAACAGATTGATGTATGTGTCCTCCAGCAGTGGTTCTATGAGATTCTGGTGGAGGACTTTGACTCCTTCTTGTTCTTGATCTTTCAGCACTTCTCTTGCTGAGTTGCTCAGTCGTCATCTGAGCTGAGTGAGGATCTGATCTTCTTGCTGATGAGTCGGCTGAAGAGCTTTCTTTAGTGATGATTGTTCTCCTTCCTCTTCTGAATATTCGTTGTGCTGATGAACCAGTCCCAGTTGATAGTGATCTGGCATCAATGGTTCTGAGAGGTTGAACTTTCAACGGTATGCCGAATTTCTGAGACAGAGGAATATCATCCTTAGAATATGTAGATGTTTTACTTGATCCTGAAGTGACTGCTTTCTTTCCTTTTCTTTTATAAGCAGTTTTCTTCTTGTGTTGGATATTTTGCTGAGTGGCAGACTCATTCATGAAGACTGACTTCATCTGTGGTTTTGGAATATAGTCTTGCCACGTGACAGTTGTGAAGAGTCTATCTTCCTTCATTAGGTTAGAGAGTTATTTTTCCAGGATCAAGCTGATTCGGTTGAGAAAATACATTCCATAAGGAAATTTTTGTCATTGTCGTTCTTCTCCCAGGAATCGACGAATCTTTTGAGTTGCCTAAAGAAGAATTTTGACCAGTTGATCTTGATTTGATACATGATTTTCGCACAGACCTGATACTTGGGTTTTGACATTTCTGACCAGCTTCCAACAGTTCCGATGATGATCTTGGAGGTGATTGAGCCTAATACTTGAAATTCTTTCTTGAAGAGAGTGATAAAGTGGTTCTTCTTGAACTTCGATATTGCGTCTGCTCATTTCCACAGTCTGTAATCACTCTCTAAGTCTGAGTGAATATCTTCAAGATTGGCTCCGCTGGTTGAAAGGCTGAACATTGTTCCTAATGTTTCAGTTGTGACTTTGAATCCCTGACCTCTTACTTTTGTACTAAAGAAGTCCTCCTTTTTGTACCCATCAGAATTGAGGTAGAACTCAGTTACGGGTTCTGAGTAGACTCTTGAAGGAGCTGCTTCAAGAAATATTTGCAGTTGAGCATCATATAATCTGGCAATGATTTCTCCACTTAGCTTTGAGTTCTTGCAGTTATTGGAGAACACAGTTGACTCAAAGAACTTATCCTTGAGCAGCTTGTCACAGAACTTTGTTGAATCTTCTCCGTTTGATTGAAAATTGAACTCTCTTCGTATACGACGAACATGATTTTGGGCCATGATTTTGGTTTGAGAATTCTTTAGAATGAGAGTGGGATTTTTTAGATGACTTAGGGTTTGCTTCTTTTTGGAGAGAGAACTACTGGAAGGCATATAGTCTGAGGTTGGTGAGATAACTTTGAAACTTCAGCTAAGTTATTTATGAAGTGGGGTAATTTCAATCTAACGGTCAGAAAATTTTAGCTTTGATTGATCTGAAAGGTTCTGATCACACGATGCTGAAGAGTCGGCTGAGTAAGGCATTCAAAATCTATCCATTTTGAATTGATTGAGGAGAGAGAGAGTAGGTGGGGTCAACGGTAATATTTGAGAGACAAGTCATTTTACCGTTCAGTAATAAATTCAATTTGAACTTATCTGATTGTTGCTCTCCTCCAGTCTCCACGTAGCATTTGAGCTGCTGACGCCATCAGTTGCCTTCTCGACTGATGATCCTCTTGGCTTGGAGTGATCGGTTCCAGCTGGAGTCTTTTCAGCTGTGACTCCTTGTCAACTTAAGTTGTCCTCTTCAGCTTTGCTCAGCCTAAGCTTGTCAGCTGTTTCCCTTAGCTGAAGCTTTATTTTCATCAGTCAATTTTGAATTCAACTGCTCTCATTAGTTGAATATGACTGGTTGACATCTGATGCCTTCTGCAATCAGTTTTACTTATTTTCAACAGCTTTCTTGCAGCCTTTTGTCATTCTTTTTAGAACTGTTGTGGGTTGTATCAGTTTAAGCTCCAAAGCTCGGAATACTGATGCCCTCTTGAGTCGGTTCTCATCATCAGTGAGAGTGCTCCTTTTCACTCCTTCCGTTGGATGATCATCATCCTCCTTTGAAGCTAGTTCAAGCAATCCCAATTGGATGCATAGCTCAACAAATCTAGCTTCTGACAATGGCTTGGTGAAGATGTCGGCTATTTGTTTATCTGTGTTGACATATTTAATGCATATGTCTTTCTTCTCGATATGATCTCTGATGAAGTGGTGTCTGAGATATTGCAATAACACTATTGTTGTCACAGTATATTGGCACTTCTTTAGTCTTCACCTTGTAATCCTTGAGTTGTTGCTTCATCCATAAGATTTGAGCACAACAGCTTCCAGCAGCTACATATTCCGCTTCAGTTGTTGACGTGGCAACTGAGTGCTACTTGCTAAACCAGGATATTAGTTTGTTTCCAAGAAACTGACATGTTCCGTTGGTGCTCTTTCGATCAATTTTGCATCCTCCGAAGTCTGAGTCTGAATAGTCGGTTAGACTCAAGCTATCATCTTTGGGATACCATAATCCAAGATTTATAGTTCCCTTGAGATACTTCATAATCCTCTTTACTGCTTCAAGATGACTTTTCTTCGGATTGACTTGGAACCTTGCACACAGTCCGATAGAGTAGGAGATATCTGGTCGGCTGGTGGTCAGGTAGAGTAGGGATCCAATGATTCCTCTGTAGTGCGTTTGACTGACTAATTCTCCTTCTTCATCAAGAGTCAACTGCACTAACGTATTCATTGGAATTTTGAGAGCTTTTCCCTTGTCGGTTCCAAACTTCTTGACAAGCTCCTTGGTATATTTGGCTTGGCTGATGAAGATTCCATCCTTGAGCTGCTTTACTTGGAGTCCTAGGAAGAATGTCATTTCTCTCATCATGCTCATCTCAAATTCACTTTTCATTAGCTGTGCGAATCGATTGCAGAGATCTTTGCTCTTGGATCCAAATATTATGTCATCCACATAAATTTGAACCATCAAGATCCCAGCTGATCATTATATTCTGAATAGAGTACGATCGATGACTTCTTTCTAAAACCCATTCTTTAGCAAGAACGTTGTGAGGGTTTCATACCAAGCTCTTGGGGCCTGCTTCAGACCATATAGAGCTTTCTTCAGCTTGTAGACTTGGTCTCCGATTTCGAAGCCTGGAGGTTGTTCTACATATACATCCTCCTTGAGCATTCCTTGCAAGAATGCACTTTTCACGTCCATTTGATAGACCGTGAAATTGTTGTGAGCTGCGTAGGCGAGGAACAGTCTAATGGCCTCCAATCTTGCAACTGGTGCGAATGTCTCATCAAAATCAATCCCTTCACTTTGTGAGTAACCTTTGGCTACTAGTCTGGCATTGTTCTTTGTGATCACACCTTGTTCATCCAGTTTGTTGTGAAAGACCCATTTAGTCCCAATGACTTTTTAAGTTTTCGACCTATCAACAATAAACCATACGTCATTTCTTGTGAACTGGTTCACCTCTTCTTGCATTACTATAATCCAGTCTGAATCTTCAAGTGCTTCTTTGATGTTGGATGGTTCTATTTGTGAGATGAAGCATGTGAAGAGTGCATGCTCTGTTGACCCTCTGGTCTGAACTTTGCTTCTTAGATCCCCAACAATTTTGTCGACTGGATGGCTTTGGAGCCATTTTGGAATGATTGCTTCCTCTACGCCTTCAGCTACTTCATCAGTTGTTCCAGTAACTGATCATTCGGCTTCTTTATCAGCTGATTCTTTGGCTGCTCCTTCGGCTTCTGGCTCGGCTTCGGCTTGTTCTTTATTTTCACTGATTCTTCCCCATGTCCCAGTTAAGGGGTTTAGGATTTCATAAAGATTTATATCATCAGTGACCAAGTTATCTTCAACTGGTCTATAATCAGTTTCTATGCCATCTTCTAGTGAAACTTCAAACTGCTCTGGGATAATGTGATCAACATAGTCCAGCAGACTTTCACTAAGCAATGCTTGCTCTGATATATAGTTCTCATTTTTATTTCTGTACTCATTAGCAAGCTCATCAAATACCACATGACATGTTACTTCCAAAACTAGTGTTCTTTTGTTGTACACTCTGTAAGCTTGAGAATGAGGGGCATTATAGCCGAGAAATATTCCCTCATCAGCTTTGGCGCTGAAAGCTTTCAACTGGGATTTGCCATTGTTGTGGATATAACTTTTGCAGCCAAATATGTTAAAGTAAAAGATAGAAGGCTTATGACCATTGAATAGCTCGTAGGGTGTTTTGTCATGGTTGATGATGATGGCACTTCTGTTCTGGGTGTGGCAGGCTGTGTTAACTGCTTCTGACCAATAGCATTCGGCTATTTTGGCATCTGCTACCATTGCTCTGGCTGCCTTCTTTAGCTTGCGATTCCTCCTTTCTGCTACGCTATTTTGTTAAGGAGTTCTTGCAGCAGAGTGTTCATGAGTGATTCCCAGTTCACTCAGAAACTTGATCATTTGCTGATTGACAAATTCAGTTCCATTATCGGATCTTATCCTTTGAACTGATTTCCCCTTGTCAGTCTGTAATCTCCTGATTAATGTTGATAGCTTTTCAAAAGTCTCATCCTTACTTCTCAGGAACTCCACCCAAGTATACCTTGAGTAGTCATCTACTACTACAAGTGTAAACCTTTTGCATCTAGGGGTTGGTGGTCTCACAGGCCCAAATATTTCCATGTGACTTAACTGAAGAATGTCAGTTGTTCCTTGAGGATGACTTTTGTTCTTGAATGACAACTTCACCTACTTCCATTTCTGGCATGGTCAGCAGACACCAGTTTTCATGTAGATCTCCTTGGAAAGCCCATCAACTAGCTCCTTCTTCACCAGGTAGTTAATAGTTTTGAAGTTGAGATAATTCAGTCATCGATGCCACAGCCAGCTTGCTTCAGTTGAACCTTTGGAGAGAAAGCAAGCTTCTGAATAGCCGGTTGACCAGTCAACTACATACATGCTGCCTTTTCTTACTCCAGTCAGGAGTATGGTTCCAGTTGACTTGTCCCTGATGTCACATGAGCTATTGCTGAAGTCGACTGAGTACCCATTGTCACAAAGTTGACTGATGCTCAGCAATTTGTCCATCAGTCCTTCAACATGTAACACGCCATTCACCATAACTTTTCCTTTGACCACGAACCCTTCTCCAATGGTTCGGCTCTTTAAGTTATCTCCAAAAGTGACTAGTGGTCCCTTAATCTCTTTATAATCGTCAAGATCATTCTTGTCTCCGGTCATGTGTTTTGAGCACCCGCTATCCAGACACCAAGTATCTTTGACCTTTTTCTTGGATAGGATACTCTGTTCCTGCAAGACAGAGATCAGGTTTTAGGTACCCGCGTAATATCGGGTCCTGAGAGGTTAAACGTATATTCAGGAATCCACATTCGCCACATTTTTGGATTTTGTTGATTGAGAGAACCTTCAGAATTTGATCTCCTGATCAACTCTAGACTTCTTATAACTCTTCGATTGAGAGCTGAGTCCATTGATCTGTATCTCTGATGAGTGTTAGGATAAAAGACCTCAATTAATATCCTCTCATCTTGTGACTTTGTTACTCTTTGTCTTGGCCAGTTTTTAGTAGACCTTTGACTCTGAGCTGTTTGGCCTTTGTGGGATGGCCTTTTTCTAAGCCAGTTATGAGTGGGATTAGCTGTTAGTTGATCCCTTGAGTTCAAGTACTCATCATACTGGGTTATAAAGTCACCTGGAGTGAATTCTTCCATGGAGATTGATTTATCTGTTTTGCATGGTACAATCTCGTGTGTATATTTCTCTTGGGATTTGAGGTATTCCCAGGTTGATACACAAGTGGCCTTTGAGAATATGCTTGCCTGGAAGAGGTTGTAGCTCTTGGATGAGCTATTGATGGCATGTTTTGAACTGATGATCTTCTCTGAAAGAATCACCTTAGGTGATCTTCAAATTTTGATTGATTTGAATATCTTGAGTGAGATGAAGACTCTTGTTGAGAGTTTGGCCTTGGATGAGCTTTTGATCGAGCAGTAGATCTTGACTGCTGAGCTGATTTATGTTGAACTGGTGGCTTTGACTAAGAACTAAGCCTTTGAAAGACCGACCGTCTTCGAGTTGCCCATCTCGATAGATCAGTCTGATCTCTGGGCTGAGTTTGAGGAGTTTCTAAGATTCCCTTGTCTTTTGACTCCTTAACTAGAAGGAACTGAGCTAGTCTTGTGAATCCTCTCAGGATTCCAGATTCACAGCTCTGTACAATTGCCTTGCCCTTCTCTGCGGCAGTCTACTTATTATATCCCAGCCCTGGACTCTTAGATTCAGTTCTCTGATGACACAAGATTTCATCAAGAGTCTAGGATCCCTTCTTGAATTTGAGAGATAATTCCTCTCGTTCAAGAATTTCTTGCTTGAGCTTCTCATTCTCAGCTTTCAGTTCTGCATTTCTCAACTTCAGCTGATCCATTTCTATTGTCTGAGCATCAAGACTTTTTAGTCTTTGATTTTCAGTGCTTAGCTCATCAAATTTTCTTCTTAGCTCATCATTGTCACTCTTCAGTTCAACATGCATACTTGATACATAAGCTAATTGATCTCCTAGGATTCTTACATGTTCATTCAGTTTATTCCTAGAGATCGATGCTTCATGTATATAATAGAATGAGGTTATTGAGTCAGCTTGACTAACCTCGTCATCATTGTTGGCCATGAAGCATAGTAGAGCTTCATCATTGGAGCTGTAGCCATCTGAGTCGATTCCAGATGGGTAGTCTGAATCGTCAAGTACAACATTCTCAAAATTTGCGATCATTTCTTTCTTTTTGAAGAAGCTTCTCCTCACTTTGGCCTTTTTATCTTCAGAAAGCTCTGGACACTCGTATCTGTAGTGTCCTTACTTGTGGCAGTGGAAACATTCCTCTATGTTCCTGTTTACCATCCTAAATTATTCAGCTAGGCGATCAGCTGGCTGCTGGTTTTTCTTACCTTTTACAGCTTCATCAGCTTGGGATTGAGCTGATTGTTGATCTCTGACTTTTCCTAGTTTCTCCAGCAATCTTATCATTGACTGGATTTGCTCATTCAAATACTCAGTCAGGATCTCCTTTTTATCGGATGACTCTCTTCTTCGATCAATCACTGATCTCCTAGGATTCTCTCTGATAGGCGAGCCTCTTGGTCGGAAGTTGTTTCTTCCGCGGGCTTCTCTAAATCGATTTCTTTCAGCATAGAAAGAAGCATCATATGAAGCGGAAGTGGATGCTTCTCTTTTTTTATTCAGGCTGTACTCATGAGCTTTGATAGATCCAAATAACTCTCTGGGAGTAATGTTATTCAAGTCTCTCGAGTTTTTAGTAGTAATTACTTTCATATCCCATTCATCGGTGAGATTATCAAGAATTTTCGAGTTCATCTCACCGTTCATCTCACTTATAATGCCAAGAAATCTTGTTTCTAGGCTGGAGATGCTTTCTTCCGGCTGCATTTTGAAGGACTCATATTTATGAACTGCCAGCTGGAGCTTGTTTCCTTTGATGGCTTCGGACTCCTTGCACAAATCTGCAAGAAGATCCCAAATCTCCTTTGTTCTTCTACAGTTTTTTGTGTCCTTCATGCGATCCTCATATAGAGTTTACTTTGACTGGTCTGATCAAGGAAACATGTAAGCTGGTTGACCGTGCTTCTGAATAGTTGTCTTTCATGTCAGCTTGAAGTCTTATTTGGTCATTATCCTTGATTTCCAGCTTATCATAACCTGCAGTTTTTCATTAAATCATCATTCATGTTTTGACATTTCATTAAAACCATCATTTGGGATTTTTCCAACAATTTTCCTAACAATTTCCCCCTTTTTGATGATGTCAAAACCAGCTGATTTGATGATGGAAAAACTGTACAAGGTTATCATTCATGAATGCGCATCTGAGCCTGTACCAGTTCTGGTGACAAAGCTAAAAATAGACTACGTTCATAAGAACAGTCTTAGATACCTGTAGCTTTTTGAAAGCTGACATTTTATACATTCATGAGTATCAATGCTTTTATATAAACATCAGAGCTTTGATAAGAGATGAGTTATCAGAGTGATGAAGCATTTATTAATATGTGAGCTCAACGAGTTTTATCTGTAAGGTACTAGAGTTTTGTTGATTGAGAAATACAGCTAAAATAACCTTTAGATATTTGAGTACTCGTTTGCACAGCTTGAAAAGCTTCAAATGTTTCCGTTCTAAACACAGCTCAATTCTGATTATCATGCGAATTTTTAATTGATTTTTGAGTGCATGGAAAGCCTTAAGCTATTCAAAGGGACAAATCAGCATGATCAGAATATTTTGTATTATAAACAAAAGAGCATGTTTTAGAAACTGAATGAGCATAGAAGATGAAGAATTATAGAAGTAAGAGAGAGAGAGAGAATATCAGAATTGCTATTTTAAACTTCCTTCTTTAGTTGGAACTGTTCACCACTTAGTTCCATCTTCTCTTGCTCGATTCTCCTTTTTTCAAACTTGCAGGGAAAGATGCTGGGTATGCCGTGAATACCCCATTCTTGCTGTTGTTTCAGCTGAGCATTCTCCCAAGTCCAACGGTAATTTTGAGTTGGGCAATGCTCAAGTTGGACTTCCTCCTCAAGAATAGCTTCCCCCTAATGAGTAGCTTCCCCATCGTGAGTAGCTTCCCCCTGAAAGGCAGCTTGCGTTTGAAGCTGTACCTCTTTTTGAACTTCTCTTTGGATCTCATCCTAAAGAGTTATATCACATTGCCAGAAATCATATGTTAAAACATATGATTTTCCATCATCAATATATCCTTCCCCCTTTTTGGCATCATCCAAAAGGGCGAGTTGATGGAAGTCATAATAAGGCAATGACAACTGTGGCAGAGGGGAGAAAGAAGTAGCCAGCAAGTTGTTGGTGATGAGGGGAGCTTGAGATGCAGGTACAAGAGCGGACAGCCATAGATGAGACTCCTCTGTTGCCATCAACTGGTCAAGATCTGAGAAGGATAGTTGATCTTGCCAAGGAGAAGAGGCTGATGCGATTTCGAGAAGTGGTTGTTCCGGAATGGTGATGATGGCATCCTCTTGAAGAGGAGTTGTAGACAAGTGTGAGGGCTCATGTTTAAGAAGGGGTACATCATGAGGCACCAAGATTTGTATCCTCTGAATCATGGAATCCATGATTTCTGGGACTGATGGAGGCATATTAAGTGGATAGTTCATCCAGCTTCAGCTCCATTCACCTTCTTCAATCCAGTATGAGTAGCCTCTTTTGCCTGCCATCATTAACATGGTGGCATCATCCACTTGGTACCTCCAGAGGTGATACTGGAGATATATTCGAAGGTGTTCGAAGAGAAAGGGACTGTGCTCCCTTATATTACCAAAACAACTATTCAATTGATGATCAAGGCTTGCATTAAAGCCTTCTTCCAGAGATTCTGGGACAGCGACATAAGAAGGTTCACTGGTTACAGGTGCAGTAGACTCGTCACTTGTACAAGTGTAAGAGTCACTGTCAGTCAGAGACTGTTCTGCATCAGTTGTAGGATTAGCATAAAGAAGTGGCTGCTTTCCTTTAGCTAGGTTGTGGTCCTCCATGAGCTGAAGTCTCGATATCCTAGAGTGGCCAGTTACATTTCCATGTCTTCGGCGAATATAGATCGTAGGAAGTAGATCTCATCTGGTGAGAGTGTATCCACCAGGGACTGTTCCGAGTTGCTTCGTGATGATATGACTGAGTCAATTTGCAAATCCTAACTTGGCGTTGAATGTACCAGAGGTTCGATCGAGCTCAGCATGCCTCACATAACAGTGAAGCTGTGCTAATATATAGGATGCCCAATCAGCCTTGCATTCATAAAATATTGCGACCATAAGATGAGAGGTGGTGTCATTGAACTGTGCATTGGTGATGCTACTCTGAAAGATGTGCATCACAATCTCCAGAATCTAGGCCATGGTTGGGGAGAGACTATCTTTCAAATTGTTTGAGAAGTCTCTGTGATCAATATGTGGACGTTTCCAGTCATTCCACAGTTCCAACTTTGAAGGAAACACCAGTTTAAACACCTTTGGGCCATGATCAGGGAGCTAGAACTGGTTGGTTAGCATATCTTTGTTGATAATGATAACCTGATCTCGAACAATAGAGATTATGTTGTGTCTTGAGATTTTCGCATGAAAGTAGAACTCAACTACGAGCGGAAGATGCTTCCTTGTGGGCTGTGTTGTCATAAATGACAAGAGCCCGCATGACTCCAATAAGTGAAAGATCATGCTGGTGTTCTCATGACCGATTTGAGCTTGAAGAAAGGCTCTATCAATGAACTTATCCATTGTGAGCTTCTTTATCATAAGTTCTATATTCATCGATTGGAAAGATGAAGCCATTTTTCAATGATATAAGAGAAGAACAAAAAACTATGGATAAGTGAGAAGACATGGAGAGGAAATGAAGAAGTTAGAGAGAGAATTTTATCTCTGTTGAATATATTTTTCTTCTTGAACATCTCCGCTGCTTTTAAAGTAGTAATTTTGCATGTATTAAAACCAGAGCAATCGAGTGCTTACTGGCTGATCAGCTATTTCATTTGAGGGAAAGTTAGCTGAATAAATGATGCATTTATCTCAGCCGTCCACTTGGATTAATGCTTAATGATCGAGCGGCTGAGATCTGAGGATTTGAAAATCTGAGTAGTTGCCATAAATAGCACAATATTTTTCCAGAAGATTTGCTATTTATTTACCTTAGAAAAATTCATCTTGTTATACTTTAATGCTAAGTATAGAGACTTAAATGGCAACTCAGATAAATAGTAAGCTTATTTTGAAATGTTAGAAATAGCTTTTTCAAAATATAAGCTGAGAGGAATAGAGAGTAGAAAAGCTTATCAAAGTGGATTGATCAGGCAGTTGATGAGAAGATAGACTTGGAGCTCGAGGCGTCAGTTTCCTGCTGAACTGACGATGTCACCTTTAACTGATGGAATCAGTTTTGTTGAGCAGCTGCTGATTGACTTGTTGTCAATTTTCTCTTCTTGAGTGGCCTAATGGGGCTAGATTCACTACTTTCTTTAGAGCTATTAGACCGTTTCCTTTTAGAAGCTGAACAGGAGATGTTCTAGGGGAAAGCATTTCCTACTTGAGTCTCAGCATGCTGAAGTTGCTGAAGGGTAACTGCTGAGGTAGTCAGCTCTTTAATTCCTCTGCAGGATAAGCTGGGCTAATTTACTATCACCTTTGCAGCTCTTGAGCAAGACTTTATAAGTGGAGTAACATAACTTCTGGACAAGAGATCTGGAGATGTAGCAGTATCTTCATCGTCTTTGACTCCACTTTATCCAGGATGTTGACTCCTTGGGATTTCCACTACTTGAGTATGAGAGAGATCTTTTGCTATCTCTTCAGTGGTACCTATAGCTTGTAGATGTGCCTTTTCTAACTGAATTGGATCAAGATTCAGTTGTAGGCAACATAGATCAATTGGACTGTTGGCACACTGTTTTTCAGTTGTAACTCCTTGCGATCTCAAGCTGGCTTGAACATCAACTAGCATGGCCTTAGTTGGAATGTTGTTATCAATTTGATGCCTCATAATCCGCTGGACTTGTACAATATTTGGAGGAAATGGATTTGAGGCTCCAATCCATTTGATGTTCCAAGTTTCTTCATGTTGCCAAAAGCTCATGCCATGAAAGGCTGTAAGCAAGAAATGTGACTGGATTGACATTGAGTGTCTCCAGTTGTACTAGTAAAAGTACCGATACAGCTGTTTTAATAGTTGATTGTCTTGCTTGGCAACATACATGAAGTGAGTGAGAAGGAGATTCGTTACATCCTTCTGAGCACTCTTGACTTCATATTCACCACTGTAGAAAATACGAATATTATCTTCAGTCAGTTCGAGAGGAGGGCAGGCTCTCCTAAAGTACTCAACTCCATAATTTGGATGAGGAATTCTAATGAAGGAAATAAGATCACCTAGATCAATGCAGAGTTTAAAATCAACTGATGATCCATTTTTGGAGTGAGGAGAGGGGATTTCATTGGCATCTGAACTGCTTGAAGTTACATTGCCAGATTTGGCTTTAGATTCTCTCTTCTTCTTGAGTGACTGAAGATGTGCTTTCCCTTTCTTGGGAATCCAGTCGGATATGAGGATTGGTAGTGCGTCATCATTTGGAAGATTCAACCTTATCTTCTAGGAGCTTGCTCATTCTTAGAACAAGTCCTACTTTGGACTCAAATTTCCTAATTCTTTTTTAGTCGGCGGCTTTGATGACTTGATGCTTGAATTGGAAGAATACGAATTCCGCCCAATTAGCTTCCAATCCTTCAACAAGGTGTATCATTACCTTGTATCTTTCTTGAGTCAACTGACTCACGCTTCCAATGGCGCCGAACATCATCTTGTTCATAATATCGAGCATGACCCCATACTCGGGCTTCAAGTTAGTTTTGGTTATGGTAAAACTGAATTACTTGGAGCAATTTGAAGCACGCCATTTTCTCCAGTATGGTTCAGTGGAATCTTTCAGATCTTCAACCCTGGAGCCTTTTCTGGGAAGTTGGAAGATTTCTGCAATCTTTCTTTCAGTGACTTGGAGTTTCTTTCCTTGAATTACTGATTGTATGGCCTTCCAATCTGCAGTGACCTTTGCGTGAAGCAAGAACTCACTTACAAAGTTTTGTCGGAAGAATCTTGGAGGAGTTTCTAGGTAATGCAGAATTCCGGTCTTGTGAAGATTGACCAGAAGAAAAGGGTTGTGTGATTCTTGAAGAATCAATTGAAATTTCTGTTTTTCCAGAAATTTATCTCTCATCATTTGCTCTTTAAAGGAGGTAAGAGATTTTAAAGCTTCAGCCATTTTTGAAAAATTTGGCTGAATTTGAATTGAAGCTTTTCTTCTTTTTGAGAGAAAGAGATAACACTCTTTTTGAAAGAGAAGTGAAGTCACTTGATAGACTGCTTCTTCTTTCTTTAAAAAATGCAGTGGATGTTGAATGTGTTGGTGTATTTTGTTCTCTTCAGAGTTTTGGCAAAGGTGTTTTTTATGAGTGAGGAAAGAGACTCATAAATGTGTTAGTTGAAAGAATTAAATTCCCTTTGTCATTTTCTTTTAGCTTTTGATTTTGAGCTTTGGACCAGCAGTCTAAATAATAAATTCTAACACAGGCATTTAATTGAGCCAAAAGAGTTTTATTCAAGGAAGATATTTAGAAAATAGACTGATTTATAAAAAGTTTCCTAAGGCGTCTAGTCAGCTGACTTCTGAAGCCTTCAGATCTTCTTGCGATCAGTTTTTCTTTATCTTTGCAGTCTAGAAGTTACCTGGAATATTCTCGCTCGAAGAGTCTTTAGAATCATCACTTTTAGAGTAAGCTTCCAATTTTGTGATGGAGTTAGAGAGTTGTTTTACCTGCTCTTTCATGCTCTTTATCAGTGTTTTGATTGAGGCCTTCCCGGACCGCTACCTTTTCGGTTGTTGAGCTCTAGGAAGATTCTTTTCCACAGTCAGTAGATACTCTCCAGTTGAGCGATCAATCCTCAGCTGATGCTTGACATTTTGGTATCCTTCAATTGGCTTGTCAACTATTTCAGACTGTGTTCGAGAGATAGTCTTCCATTTAAATGGACTTCTCCTGGAGTTCCTTTCTTCTTTATCCTCCACTCCTGAGGATTGATATCTATCAGCAACATTTAGGACGTTATCAGAGTCATGAGATGACTGAACTATTGATCTGATGACCTTGGCCTTTCTTTTTCCTTTATCTGCTTGAATAGAGGGTATGAATTTTTTCCTCAATCGTGACTGTGGCTCTTTAAATGTCAGTTGAGGTAGTGCTTCTTCTGCTAGTTTTGGAAAAAAATCATCAGGATCCACCGACTGATAATTTGTTTCCTCCGCCATTGAGTCAGGAAGTAGCTTTTCAAGAATGAAGCTGATTCGGTTGAGGTAGTACATCTTTTGTGGAAAGCACAAACTGCTTCTTATTTCTTTTTCCACTATGTCTACAAACCTCTTTAGCTGCTTGAAGAGAAATGATGCCCAATCTATTCATTTTACTTCCCAGATGGCGTTTTAGATTTTGTACTTTAATTTCTGACATTTCATCGTGTCCTTCGCACTATCCTACCATCATATGTGTGGCTACTACTACTAGGACTTGAAATTCCTTTTAAAATCTAGATGTTGAATAGGTACTCTGAAAATCTTCCATGGCTGGAGTAGTAGCCCATCTATTGTAGCAGTATCTTGTATTCACAGTTGTTTCTTCCACCCTTTTCCTTCCTTCTGATAGCCCAAGGATGTTTCTTAGAACAGAAGGAGTGATCAGAACATGTATCCCCCTTACTTCACTTGTGATTAACCACGACTCTTCCTCGCTGAATGAATTGAGAAAGAATTCTGCCACCGCCTCTGGATATACTCTTGTGGGAGCACTTTCAGTGTACTTCTTCAGATGTGCATTTCCAATTAGAGTAAGAATCACTTCCCCCCAACTGGGAGAAGTTAGTGAATCGTCTGGTGTTGGTTGGGCTTAGTATTTTGTCATGACCCATGTCTTCACAAAATACTCTTGACTCATCTCCAGAGATTCTGAAGTTGTGAGGTCTTTTAATAGGGTTATTAGAATATTGGGCTATTTTAAAGTGGTAACTCGAAGTTGTTTGTAGAGGTTGAGATGAAGGAGGGATTCTGGATAAATTTTGAGAGACTGAGTGCTTAATTTTTGTGGTCAGATATGTGAAGAGTTGAAGAAGCTACTGACCTATTTATAGATTTAAGCAATTGGTAAATCCAATGGTATAAAGAGATTAAAATCAAATAGTTCCGATTAATCCACCGATTTTTATTTCAGATTTATCCGTTTGAGATTAATGAGGGGAGAGAGAGTGGGTCCAACGGTAATATTTGAGAAACACATCATTTTACAGTTCAGTAATAAATTCAATTTGAACTTATCTGATTTTACTCTCTTCTAGTCTCACGTGGCATTTGAGCTGCTGATGTCATCAGTTGTCTTCTCGACTGATGATCCTCTTGGCTTGGAGTGATCAGTTCCAGCTGGAGTCTTTTCAGCTTTGACTCCTTGTCAGCTTAAGCTGTCCTGATCAACGTTGATAGCTTCTCAAAAGTCTCATCCTTACTTCTCAGGAACTCCACCTAGGTATAACTTGAGTAGTCATCTACTACTACAAGTGTAAACTTTTTGTCTCTAGGGGTTGGTGGTTTTACCTGCCCTAACAGGTCCATGTAAAGTAACTGAAGAATGTCAGTTGTTCCTTAAGGATGACTTTTGTTCTTGAATGTCAACTTCACCTGCTTCCCTTTCTGGTATGGTCCGCAGACACCAGTTTTCTTATAGATCTCCTTGGGAAGCCCATCAACTAGCTCCGTCTTGGCCAGGTAGTTGATAGTTTTGAAGTTGAGATGATTCAGTCGTCGATGCCACAACCATCTTGCTTCAGTTGAACCTTTGGAGAGAAAGCAAGCTTCTGAATAGCCGGTTGACCAGACAACTACATACATGTTGCATTTTCTTACTCCAGTTAGGAGTATGGCTCCAGTTGACTTGTCCCTGATGTCACATGAGCTATTGCTGAAGTCGACTGAGTACCCATTGTAACAAAGCTGACTGATGCTCAGTAGTTTGTGCCTTAGTCCTTCAACATGTGACACGCCATTCACGATTATGCAAAATTTAATTATGTAAATATTCATCTATTCTATTTTCAAGCTTAATTATGTAGATCATTAGCAGAATGTTTGTCAAGATTATGCAAAATTTAACGCACTTGTTTATTATTATTGTTAGTATGATTGTAATATATCATTGCATAATTTGCACAACATGACTGCTTTGTTGACATCACTAAGCATTATTTCTAAATTACATGAATCTTCTATTTTCTATAAATTAATTAGTTTCTTTAAAAAAAATTCTATAAATTAATGTGTAACTATTTTCAATGTTTGGAATTAATTAATTTTCTTATGACATGTGGTAGGTTGTTATGAGCACTACCTAGCTCCTTGGTCTCTCCAACGTCATCGTGCTACCTATTGAAATTAGTAAGATTTATGTAATAGAACTTTGGACTTATTACGTTGTAGTTTTAAACAAGTAATCGAATATTTTGGATGTGTGTGATTATACAGCTAGATTATTAACTAACGGTATAAAAATAAAAAAAATAGCAAAAAAATAAAAAACTACCACAGTTTGTTTAAAACCGTGATTGATTTACCACGGTTTTGTTAAATCCGTGGTAAATCAACCATGGTTGGATAGCAAAACCGTCGTTACTTCACCACGTTTTAACAAAACCGTGGTTAATTTACCACGGTTATGTTAAAACCGTGGTCCCTTTACCACGCTTTTCTAAGAAACTGTGGTGTCGTAACCACGGTTTTACATAAAAACTGTGGTTATTGGACCACGATTTTATGAAAACTGTGGTAAAGGGACCACGATTTTGGTAAAACCGTGGTAAATTGACCACAGTTGAAAACCGTGGTCTTTGAGCGCGCGAAAAGATGACCCCTCTCTATACCACGGTTTGTTTGGGCATACACCACGACCAAAAACCGTGGTGTATGAGCGCATTTCTTGTAGTGACTTTTCCTTTGACCACGAACCCTTCTCCAATGGTTCGGCTCTTTGAGTTGTCTCCAAAAGTGACTAGTGGTCCCTTAACCTCTTTATAGCTATCAAGATCATTCTTGTCTCCGGTCATGTGTTTTGAGCACCTGCTATCCAGATACTAAGTATCTTTGACCTTTTTCTTGGATAAGATGCTCTTTTCTTGCAAGACAGAGATCAAGTTTTAGGTACCCGCGTAATATCGGGTCCTGAGAGGTTAAACAGATATTTGGGAATCCACATTCGCCACACTTTTGGATTTTGTTGATTGAGAGATCCTTCAGAATTTGATCTCCTGATCAACTCTGGACTTCTTATAACTCTTCGATTGAGAGTTGAGTCCATTGATCTGTATCTCTGATGAGTGTTGGGATAAAAGACCTCAACTAATATCCTCTCATCTTGTGACTTTGTTGCTCTTTGTCTTGGCCAGTTTTTAGTAGACCTTTGACTCTGAGCTGTTTGGCCTTTGTGGGATGGCCTTTTTCCAAGCCAGTTATGAGTGGGATTAGCTGTTAGTTGATCCCTTGAGTTCAAGTACTCATCATACTGGGTTGTAAAGTCACTTGGAGTGAATTTTTCCATGGAGATTGATTTATGCTATTTTGCAAAGTACAATCTCGTGTGTATATTTCTCTTGGGATTTGAGGCATTACCAGATTGATACACAGGTGGCCTTTGAGGATAGGCCTGTCTGGAAGAGGTTGTAGCTCTTGGTTGAGCTACTGATGGTATGTTTTGAACTGATAGTCTTCTCTGAAAGAATGACCTTAGGTGATCTTCAAATTTCGATTGATTTGAATATCTTGAGTGAGATGAAGGCTTTTGTTTAGAGTTTGGCCTTGGACGAGCTTTTAATTGAGTAGTAGATCTGGACTGCTAAGCTGATATGTGCTGGTGGCTTTGACTGAGAACCAAGCCTTTGAAAGACCGACTATCTTCGAGTTGCCCTTCTCGATAGATCAGTGTGATTTTTGGGCTGAGTTTGAGGAGTTTCTAAGATGCCCTTGTCTTTTGGCTCAACTGGAGGGAACTGAGCTGGTCTTGTGAATCCTCTTAGGATTCCAGATTCACAGCTCTATACAACTGCCTTGCCCTTCTCTGCGGTAGTGTACTTACTATATCCCAGCCCTGGACTCCCAGATTCAGTTCTCTGATAACTCAAGATTTCATCATGAGTCTGGGATCCCTTCTTGAATTTGAGAGATAATTCCTCTTTTTCAAGAATTTCTTGCTTGAGCTTCTCATTCTCAGCTTTCAGTTCTGCATTTCTCAACTTCAGCTGATCCATTTCTATTGTCTGAGTATCAAGTCTTTTTAGTCTTTGATTTTCAGCGCTTAGCTCATCAACTTTGCTTCTTAGCTCATCATTCTCACCCTTCAGTTCAATATGCATACTTGATACATAAGCTAATTGATCTTCTAGGATTCTTAATTGTTCATCCAGTTCGTTCCTAGAGATCGATGCTGCATGTATATGATAGAATGAGGTTATTGAGTCAGCTTGACTAACCTCTTCTTCATTGTCGGCCATGAGGCATAGTAGAGCTTCATCATCGGAGTTGTAGCCATCTGAGTCGATTTCAGATGGGTAGTCTGAATTGTCAAGTACAATATTCTCAGAATTTGAGATCATTACTTTCCTTTTAAAGAAGCTTCTCCTCACTTTAGCCTTTTTATCTTCAGAAAGCTCTGAACACTCGTATCTTTAGTGTCCTTGCTTTTGGCAGTGGAAACATTCATCAATGTTCCTATTTACCATCCTGAACTGTTCAGCTGGGCGATCAGCTGGCTGCTGTTTCCTCTCACCTTTTGCAGCTTCATCAGCTTAGAGTTGAGCTGATTGTTCATCTCTAACTTTTCTTAGTTTTTCCAGCAATCTTATCATTGACTGGATTTTCTCATTCAAATCCTCAGTCAGGATCTCCTTTTTATCGGCTGACTCTCTTCTTCGATCTGTCACCGATCCCCCAGGATTCTCTCTGATAGGCGAGCCTCTTGGTTGGAAGATGTTTCTTCTGCGGGCTTCTCTGAATCGATTTCTTTCAGCATTGAAAGAAGCATCATGAGAAGAGGAAGTAGATGTTTCTCTCTTTCGATTCAGGCTGTACTCATGAGCTTTGAGAGATCCAAATAACTCTCTGGGAATAATCTTATTCAACTCTCTTAACTCTTTAGTAGCAATTACTTTCATATCCCATTCATCAGTGAGATTGTCAAGAATTTTCGAGTTCATCTCACTGTTGGGATAGTTTCTTCCCAGATTGTTCATCTCGCTTATAATGCCAATAAATCTTGTTTCTAGGCTCGAGATGTTTTCTTCTGGCTGCATTTTGAAGGACTCATATTTATCAACTGCCAGCTGGAGCTTGTTTCGATTGATGGCTTTGGACTCTTTGCACAAATCTACAAGAAGGTCCTAAATCTCCTTTGTTGTTCTGCAGTTTTTTGTGTCCTTCATACGATCCTCATCTAGAGTCTGGAAGAGTGCTTCTTGAGCAACAAACTCTAGATTTTTCAACTTCTTCTCTTCACCCGTGAGAAGATGAGTTGGTTTTAGGATCCTGGCCGGTTGGTTGGCATCCATGGCGTGGGCTTCATTGTCCATCATTATGATGATTGGACCGTCTTCGATCACCTCCCACATATTCTCATGGATAGAGCATAGATGAGCTTTCATCTTCCTGCTCCAATTGTCATAGTTCTCAACTGAAAAGAGATGTAGCTTCTGGTTTCCCATAGCTTAAAAGATCAGCACAGATAAACAGATCTGATTCAAATGATCTGCAGAAACGGCTGATCCTTAGAATTAACTGCTCTGATACCACTTATTGGTCCCGGTGCGAGCCTTTGTCAGTTTAGAGGGGAGGGTGAATAAACTGACTTCAAAACCTTTAAATAGTTGCGGAATGAGAAAATTTCAATTTTGGTCCCATAGGACATGGCCTAGTCTGATTTTGGTCCCAACTCTATCATATTTGGTCCTATTTCAGAAATTGCTACTAAATTTGGTCCCATAGGACTTGCATTATCAATTTTGGTCCCACAATTTAGACGGAAAAAATAAATGAGGGTAACAGCAGCTAGTTTTGGGACCAAAATCGATAATTTGGGACCAAAAGTGAAATTTTCAGCGAAATATAAAGGGTTAATTGCCTTGAAAATCATGAACTTTGAACTTGGTTGCAAATTTAACATGAACTTTAAAAGTATGCAATTAAAACACCAACTTTAAATTTGTATGTTATTCAACATCCTCAAATTTTTATAAAATAAATTGATCTCCAATCCAACATACAATTTGATCGTCTCTTCGAGCCCGTCATAACTCGACCATCAAATTTTGAGAATAACGTCAAAGTGGCCCCAATTGTATGTTGAATTGGAGGTCAATTTATTTTATAAAAATATGGAGATGTTGAATAACACACAAATTGAAAGTTCG
Source organism: Perilla frutescens (assembly GCA_026008535.1). Taxonomy (NCBI): domain Eukaryota; kingdom Viridiplantae; phylum Streptophyta; class Magnoliopsida; order Lamiales; family Lamiaceae; genus Perilla; species Perilla frutescens. The sequence continues at coordinate 58,478,322 of BRKX01000004.1, read as the reverse complement.
TGTTTTAATTGCCTATTTTTAAAGTTCATGTTAAATTTACAACTAAGCTCAAAGTTCATGATTTTTAAGGCAATTAACCCAAATATAAATACTAAAATGTAATCAGCTATGAACGATTTTTTAGCAGAAAAATTGATCAAATGTTAGATTTGTAAATAGGGGGTACTTTTTATTATTATTTTTTAATTGGGTTATTTAAAAAAATACTACAATAAAAACGCGATTTAACAACGGATTATAAACTACAATAAAAACGCGATTTAACAATGGATTATAATTCGTTTTAAAATATAGACACATTAACAACGGATTAAGATTAAGATATTTAATGACCGATTTTTTTGTCTCAAACTTAACAAAGAACACACGTCGTATTTTAATTTTATTTTTTTATGTTTTTATCTTAACGACACAATAACGACATATTTTTTATAATATTTATTATTATTATTATTATTATTATTATTATTATTATTATTTTTCAATTACTAATTATTTACAAATGTAAATTTTTTTAAATTATTTATTTATTTTACATGATAATTTTTAATTTTTTTTAATGTTATTAATTTTTTAATTACTATATAATTACGAATTTGAAATCAATATTTTTAATATTATTGATTTTTTATTTATTTTACATTTTACAATTTATTTTATTTTTAATGTTTTAATAATATATATTATTTTTTAATATTATAAATTTTTCAATTACTAATTGATTACGAATCTAAATTTTTTAATATTTTTATTTTTTTTACTTAATGATTTTTAAATTTTTTAATCACTAATTAATTATGAATTTGAAATTAACTTGTTTAATATTATTAATGTTTTATTTATTTTACATTTTTAATATTATATATATTTTTTATTTTTCAATTACTAATTAATTATGAGTATAAATTTTTATTATATTTTTATTAGTTTTACTTTACAATTTTTAAAATTTTATATTACTTTATATATATTTTTATTATTTTATATTATTTTTAATATTTTGGGCTTGACTTGACTTGCTTCCATCGCTAAAATGTGAAATTTTTTGTAGTGAAAGTTCAAAATATAGGTATGAAAGTATAATTTTTTCCTAGATTTTTTACTTTACATTTTACAAGAATCTAATTATGAAATAATCAACCATAATAAGGAATTATTAATTGAAAATTAAAATTAAATATTAAAAATAATTATAAACGCTAATTAGATGTGGTGAACGCTCATAAACAATATTGTAAAATTAAACTAAATAAAAAAATTGCGTGCCTTTAGGGGTGTAAACAAGCCGATTATCTTCTTGATCGAACTCGAGCTCGACATATAATTAAACTAAATAAAAAAATGGCTTTCTTTTGATTTAGTAGTTGTAATTTGATGATTTGGTGAGTAACTATATATATATGCATGTTCGTGGAAAATTTGGAACCAAATTAGGTTAAATTTCTACCGAATCAGTTTAATTTTGCCTCCAATTGAATTGCAAAGAAAAAAAATTTCTAGCATTTTTCTGTTTGGGACCAAAATCGATATCAAAATGGGACCAAAATCGATAATTTTTTAAACGGAAAATGTTACGGCGGGACTAAAATTGATAATTCAATCGATTTGGGACCAAAAGTGATAGGAATGAGACCAAAATCGGACTAACCCATGTCCTATGGGACTAAAATCGAAATTTTCTCGTTGCGGAATAGATAGGGCCCTAACTCGCTTTTGAGATTTATATGTGCTGACTGATCAGTTGAGTGAAGCAGACAGAGGCTTAGCTGGTGAGCTGATCAGTTTTCAACAATAGCTGGAAAACGTGGCTGAAGCTTGTCAGTTCAGTCTGTGTGTGTGAATGTGTGCAGTTAAAGAACTTGCAAGACTGAAAAATAGTAAGAACGGCACACACAGAGCTTTATAGAGGTTCGAAGCTTCCTACTTCTACGTCCTCTCTTCCTTCCGCAGAAGGCAATCCACTATGCAAGAGTAAAGTTTCTTTATTACAATTACATAGTGAAGAATTCTTGTTGAACTTGAAAATGGCACCCTTCAACCCGAGTGCGGTCTCCTTTCCAACTATTACTATCCCGGAAGAACGGACCCATCGGTACACGCTCCTCCTCAGCTGGTTTCTAGGTCGACAGCTCACACTTACCGGTCCCAACTGCTCGCTAAGACTTTAGGTGCTATTGTCCATCTTTACACGATTTTAGATCTCGTTCGATCTTCAAGAGAACAGTCTTTAATCTGTTATCATCTTGGAGTGCTCATTTCTCTTGAGCTGGGTGGTTGATCTTTGAAGGACTGTACTGAGAAGCTTTGCTCTTGCTGGAATTCTGCATCAGCTTAGCAGCTTGCTTGACTTTGAAGCACGCCTTCTCAAGATAAGACTTTTCGCACTTTGAGAGTTATGAGCTTTGAGCTGTAGAGAGAGAAGAGAAATGGCTCATTTTGCAAAATAGCAAAGTTAGATTGGCGAAAGTTTTGGCCAAAATTGATTTCACCCTCTTTAAAAAGATGAGTGAATTTTGACCATTATGAATGGTGATGTTTAGAAATCATCGACAACAATTTAATGCTTGTAGCCGTTTGAAGCTCTTTTAATAAACTAGCCATTCTGACTTTAATATTCCCTGCTCTCATATCAACATGATCTTATAAAGAATTCATGGTAAGATCTTCATTAACTGCTTGTCAGTAGGAGCGGGTGATTCAGCTGACGGGCTCTCAGCTATCTGAGCTTTCAGCTCTGACATTATTCAGTTGGCAAATCTTCAACTGCCTTGAGCTTCTGTCATGATATAGTCTAGTTCAGCTAACTTATCAGCTAAGCTTAAAAGCTTTCAATTCTAGACTCATTAGTTGGCTACTGAATGAGCTTTTACCTTTTCTATTTGAACTGATCTATGGTCAGTTGAGTGAAGGCTCAAAGCATTCAGAGCTATTTTACCAGTAAACTGATCTTTGATCAGTTTAGGATCAGCTCTGACTGATCTCTGATCAGATCAATTTCAGCTTTCAAGTTGACTCTATTCATCAATCTATCCTGGCTTTTTGCTAAGACTGATGATCAACTCATCTGTGGATGCCTACCAGTCTCCAAAGTTCTCTTCCTCATTTACAGCTTATCTCAAGCTTTGAAGAGTTTACTTTGACTGGTCTAATCAAGGAAATCTGTAAGCTGGTTGACCGTGCTTCTGAATAGTTGTCTCTTATCTCAGCTTGAAGTCTCATTTGGTCATTATCCTTGATTTTCAGCTTATCATAACCTGCAGTTTTTCATTAAATCATCATTCATGTTTTGACATTTCATCAAAACTACCATTTGGGATTTTCCCAACAATTTTCCTAACAGTTTCAAAAAAGGCATGCAACGAGTTTGTGCGTGTGTTGGGAAGGGTTTTTTCTTTTAATTTTTAAAGGGTATTTAAAGTATTTTAGTAATTAATTATAAATTAATTTTATTAGTGGCGTATAACGTAAAATTTGTGATGTATTCAAAAGCTCCATTAAATTATATAATGTAAATAAGACATTTTATCAAACAAAAAAAATATCATTTAAAATACTAAAAATTATCACGTTTATTTTACCGAAAATTATTGTTAAAAACACATGAATAAAAACTATAGTCAAGGTTGGATATAAAGACAATGAAATATATTTTTTTTTACAACCAAATACTGGAAAAACACGAACTATTGAGAAGGTCTGTCACAAAAAGGCGGAGGTTCGACCCAACAATAATGGTTTAAAAAAATATCAGTAGCCCTAACTAAACTATTTGCCACACAATTGACACTTCGACGAACCAAATTAAGTGAAAAGTAATTTGAATCCTTAAAAAAATTATAACTAGAAATAATTGAACCAAATATAATATTTAAAGCGAGTCTAGTATAAATTCAATATTAGTTTTCACAAGAAAAATATTTTTTTTATTTTGGGATATGAAAATCGAGATGATGTATCTTCGTTTAAAAAAAATAGTTAAAAATTGTAAAATTACTAAACTACCCAAAAAAGTTTCAAAATTTGAGGCCTTCCTCGCTCGGGATAAAATCCTCTAATCCACTTTTCATATTCCACTATTGTGTCCCACTATGAAATTTAATATTTTAAAAATATTTATTACAAAAATAAATTTTATTATAGTATTACAAATCATAATCAACATTTATTGCTAAAAATTAAAAATTTTAAAAATTATATACCCTACTTTTGGAATAATCAACCATATTAATCAATTTTATTAACTAAAAAATAAGAAATAAATATTAAAAAATAAATATAATCTCTAATTGGGTGGAATGAACCCTGAATAATAATTAAAAAATTAAACTAAGTCATAACAAATTGAAAATGAATTTTTTTTTATGAAAATCGAATTAAAAATCAAAATGAGACACTAAATGAGATAGAGAAAAGTGGGATAGAGAATTTCATTTTCCCTCGCCCTACCTCCCTCCGCCCTGGTTAGAATATTTCTAGTTTTCTATACATGCCATGTATGTACGCTACATCAACCATATCAATCTACCATGAAGCCCATATTAGATAATTAGCTACCAATTATAACCCTCTAATGGATAGATTATAAACATAGCCCATTTTTTTTCTCAGTCTCCAATCAAAGTTTAATAAATTATTATTTAAAATGTTCAACTTTACCCTTAGAGTCACCACTCATTTAATATTTTCCAATTCTTTTTTTGAAAAGATTATTCAAACATATAGTCCCCTGCATGTAAAAGAAATTATTCATATAGCTATAGCCCTCAATCTTCGCGAAGTTTCTATTATTCATGCACTGTTCTTGGATATGGTGGGTTCTTCACTTCTTCTTTACTATTTCTAACGTCCTTCAATAAATATTTTAAATTTTTCTTAAATTTATTTATTTAATCTTTTACATCAAATTAGTTCACTTAATTATAATAGACTAGTCTACACTTCTACAAATTTTGTACTCAAGTACTCAACTCTATGGTTTCATTGTATCATAGACAAAAAAATAAAAGTATAATCGCTTCTGTTGGTCCCGGTGCGAGCCTTTATCAGTTTAGAGGGAGGTGAATAAACTGACTTTAAAAATTTTAAACAGATGCGGAATAGATAGGGCCCTGACTCGCTTTTGAGACTTATCTGTGCTGACTGATCAGTTGAGAGAAGCTGACAGAGGCCTAGCTGGTGAGCTGATCAGTTTTCAACTAATAGCTGGAAGATGTGGCTGAAGCTTGTCAGTTCAGTCTGTGTGTGTGAATGTGTGCAGTTAAAGAACTTGCAAGACTGAAAAATAGTAAGAATGGCACACACAGAGCTTTATAGAGGTTTGAAGCTTCCTACTTCTACGTCCTCTCTTCCTTCCGCAGAAGGCAATCCACTATGCAAGAGTAAAGTTTCTTTATTACAATTACACAGTGAAGAATTCCTGTTGGACCTGAAAATGGCACCCTTCAACCCGAGCGCGACCTCCTTTTCAACTGTTGTTGTCCCAGAAAAACGGACCTATCGGTACACGCTCCTTCTCAGCTGGTTTCTGGGTCAACAGCTCACACTTACCGGTCCCAACTGCTCGCTGAGACTTTAGTTGCTATTGTCCGTCTTTACATGATTTTGGATCTCGCTCGATCTTCAAGAAAACAGTCTTGAATCTGTTATCAACCTGGAGTTCTCCTTTCTCTTAAGCTGGGTGGTTGATCTTTGAAGGACTGTATTGAGAAGCTTTGCTCGTGCTGGAATTCTACGTCAGCTTAGCAGCTTGCTTAACTTGAAGCACGCCTTCTCAGTATGAGACTTTTTGCACTTTGAGAGTTATGAGCTTTGAGCTATAGGGAGAGAGGAAAAATAGCTCGTTCTGCAAAATAGTAAACTTAGATTGGCGAAAGTCTTAGCCAAAATTGATTTCACCCTCTTTAAAAGGATGAGTATATTTTGACCGTTATGAATGGTGATGTTTAGAAATCACCGACAACAATTTAATGCTTGTGGCCATTTAAAGCTCTTTTAATGACCTAGTCGTTTTGACTTAATATTTCCTACTCTCAGATCATCAGGATCTTATAAAGATTTCCTAGTAAGATCTTCATTAACTGCTTATCAGTAGGAGCGGGTGATTCAGCTGACGGGCTCTCAGCAATCTCAGCTTTCAGCTCTGAGATTGTCCAGTTGGCAGATCTTCAGCTGCCTTGAGCTTCTATCATGATATAGTCTAGTTCAGCTGACTTATCAGCTAAGCTTAAAAGCTTTCAATTCTAGACTCATCAGTTGGCTATTGATTGAGCTTTTACCTTTTCTCTCTGAACTGATCTATGGTCAGTTGAGTGAAGGCTCAAAGCATTCAGAGCTATTTTACCAGAAAACTGATCTTTGATCAGTTTAGGATCGGCTCTGACTGATCTCTGATCAGATCAGTTTCAGCTTTCAAGCTGACTCTACTAATCAATCTATCCTGGCTTTTTGCTAAGACTGATGATCAACTCACCTGTGGATGCCTATCAGTCTCCAAAGTTCTCTTCCCCCTTTACAGCTTATCTCAAGCTTTGAAGAGTTTACTTTGACTGGTCTGATCAAGGCAACCTGGAAGCTGGTTGACCATGCTTCTGAATAGCTGTCTCTCATCTCAGCTTGAAGTCTTATTTGGTCATTATCCTTGATTTCCAACTTATGCTAACCTTCATTTTTTTCATTAAATCATCAGTCATGCTTTGACATTTCATCAAAACCATAATTTGAGATTTTTCCAATAATTTTCCTAACAGCTTCATTTATTACAGTCGATACTCTTCTGATCTCTATCTCTAAAATTTTAAAACTAGAAACCTTAACCCAAAAATTACAGTCCTAGAAAAAAATGATCGACTCACAACATGAAGAAACTTGTCTTTCCAATATTAATGGTAATATCAATTAAAGTAATTCGTCTGGGATTGATGCGACCATCTGAAGAAATACGGGATCAGAATCACGCATCCAAGAAATATGATGAGGTTGTTCAATGTCTTTTACCTTTGTAATTTTGAATAACCCTAAATTTGGAAAACATTGGGTGCTACAAGGCTAAGGGAGTGTATTGGATTGAGATTCTCTAGGATTTTATAGGACTTTCAAAATTCAGGTGTATTCAATCCATACTTTTAAAAGTCTTTAAAAATTCAGAGGCATTCAACACATATTTTAAAATGTCTATAAAAATCCAACTGTATTCAAAACTCTATGGACTTTAAAAAGTCAGTGATTCTATTGGATTTCACCTCAAAATCACGTAAAAAATACAAACGATGAAATCCGACATTTGCACATGAGATTTTCATGGATTTGTAAAACCCAGCGCGCGTTGTACTCCAATGTTCGCTGAGAAATTGAATTCGGACACCCCAGCGGCCGCTGAGGCGTTCAAATGCCTAATTCCCAGCGGTCGCTGGGTTTATTTTACTCGACAGTTGGCTTCAAGCGGCCGCTGGGTTACATATTCAGTGCTCACTATGTCCTAGCGAGCGCTGGAAAGAAGGATTTCAAATCTATTAAAATCGTCTGAAATCCGTCCGAAATCCATACCCAAGTCAGCAAGACTCCATGTGGAGTTTATGGATTTTATAAATCCATGGACTTTTTAAAGTCCTTTAAAATCTAAAAAAATCCCAATCCAATACACCCCGCTAAAATAAAACTTTTCAAAAATGTTTTTCTTTTACTTAAATTTCTGGGGCTTTAGTTAGAAAATTTGTGGCTGCATTTAGAATTACTCATATAGTTTTGCCTAGAAAGTAAAAATTTGGTTTCCTTAATATATATATATATATATATCTATATATATATATATATATAGTTTGGAGCGTTGGATCATTTATTTTGTAAGGCTCAGATTAATCTAAAAAATGGGATAAAAAATGCAATATCTTAATAATTATATTAAGTTAAGGGTATATATGTCATTATAGTGCATATTAAAAATCTGCAGTAAATATATTTGTTCAATATATAGTGGAATTTATATGTGAACGGTTTTTTTTTATTTTGGATGATTAATACTTAGATTTTTTTACAGAGTTGTATCTATCGGTGTTTTATATTTTAATTTATCACACATCTGTTCAACATCTTTGAAGTTACGTCTTTTACAGTCGAAGAAGGCATTCCAGAATTATTATTTTTTCAGCATCGATGTTGTCGGAAGGCGTTCCAGAATAAAAAAAATTTCGACATCGACTTTGTGAGATTTCATCATCTGTCTATTCATTTGCAGGAGTCATTTTTCACAAGTTCATATTCGATCGTGTATTATCATCATGCCAGTTATTGTCTGATTATGAAAGATACAAATATTATGTTCTCTATTAATGTATCTTTGTAGGTGTAGAGATCTGGGCTGAATATGTTAGGACCTCGTATGTACGAATTTTAGCAAATGTTTTATATGTAATTAGCAAATTACAGATGTGTTAATAGCACATCAGTAATATTTTTATGTGAAAATATAATTTGTGTTTTGACGATAAGATAGTCATTTTTTTAAATGGTTTCAATGTGATTTACATGATACTGAGATGTTCACAGATAATGGTCATATCATATTTATTATAGAAGATAGATGCTTTTCGTATTTGGTTGTGGAAGTTTTCATGTTATTAAGAAAAAATAGTTAAAATCGCATGAATGCATGTGTGCAAAATAAGAATGTATTTGTAGCACTGTATGCTTCTGTGTTATAGCAAATTTTGTAGTTTTAATTAGCAAATTAATCTTCCATTTTGTTGATTTGCTAAATAGTAAATGTTAATTTGCTATAAATAAAAAACGCCCACATAACAAAAATATATCTTTATTAATCTGTTGTTAACCTCTAACTAATTTTCTAATTATATCTTATAAATCGATCGAATAATCAAAAATGAAAATCCATAAAAAATCATAATCATATCTTACTAATTTGCTATAAACCAATGTAAATTTGCTATATACTTAATGACCATTTGCTATAAACAAAAACCATCCATAAAAATGATAATAATATGTTACTACAAATATTTAGCCTCATAAAAATAAATTATGAGACGAGGCGATAGGCTTAAGTTTAGCCTCTTACCTTTAAAAATAATAAAGCAAAAAAAAGGCAACTGGATGTGAACTGCTCATTAAACTGCTTTGCAATCAAAAGTTCGAATCCACAAATGACCAACAACCAAAAAATAATATACACTAATTTATTGAATGGAAAAATGGTTTCAATTAAAAAATAAATTGGTTGGATTTTAAATTATCTTGTGAGATTTTTGTTTGAATAGATTACTCAGAAAATGTGAACTTGACTATGCATGGGATTTTAATTTTCCAATTAATATAATAAAACCAAATTAGTTGAGCTAAAAAAAAAGAGCTTCATATTTTTATACTTTTAAATATATCTTAATTAATGATAAGAATGAGACCGTGTCAACCAAGGATGAAGAAGAAATGCACCATAGCAGCCCCAAGTGGATTGCTATGTTGTCTATTGAAGATGAAGAAGATCAAGGCATGAAGAATTCAAGAGCTTAGAAATAAGAATGAGAAGATTTGGACGTATGCATGGAAACTTTGCATGGAAAACAGTGGATCTCGAATTTTCATGCATGGATTTATTTTGGTTCGAATTTGGGCGCCGATTTTGAGAATTAAATCAGCTCAAGATCGAAATATTAAAGGTCCAAATTGAAGATTGAAGGCCCAAGTTTAATTGGGATTTATTTTATCTAGATTAGATTTTATTTATTTAATTTTTGGTCTTTTCTAGAGTTACCTTGTTTAGAATTTTATACAAGGTAGAACTCTTTTATTTGCTTAATTATTTTCATCCATATTGGACTTAGAATAGGTTTAGATTTTCGATCCATATACCTATATATATGTGAACATTATTTCGTTGTTACTTTAGACGTTGATTAATATTTGAAGATTATTTTCAATTGTCTCACGATCCATCGGTTGATTACCTTTATACTTTTATTGTTTTTGGTTCAAAAGCGATACTCTTTAGATCCAGTAAGCCTAAGGTTTTAATCAAGGTTCTTTCGAGTTCTACAAGTTAACGGGGGAATCGCTACCAATCGAGGAGTATCCATCATCGCGTTCGTGGATTCCAATCTATGGGTTCGAATTGATACAAATCACGTCACAAGGCTGCCGCACCTTCATCAACATTCATTCATCATCATCTCGACGTATCCATCTTCACAATCACGTAAGTAAATATCCCTTCATCATCTCATAAACCCTAGCCATCATAACCCTAATTCATCCAGTCTATAATCTGCCCTAGCCGTGTCCTTCCTCCCTATTTGTTTGGTTTTGTGTTTTGTCTCAGTTGTGTCATAATTCTAGATATTCTAGGAGTCTATTTATCGGGTCTAAAGTCCAGCCATATAATCGAGTCTTTGTTGTTGATTTAGTCGAGTTTTTAGTCTAGAGAGTTGGATTGAATCCTTCTTAATTCTGACGTGTTTCGATCTTAAAGTCTTCCGCTACGTTTCCTCTAGATTTAACTTAGATATATTGTCTGGGTTACATCAATTAATTAAGCTAAAATTAACATAAATAAAAAACATATTCAATCATTTGTTCATTTTTGTCAAATTAAACTCAAATGAGTTTTCAATTATCAAATTCGACTTGTGTATCTAATAGTATTATTTATTTTTTAGGGGTTATCATTTCGCAGCTAATATTAGCCAATATATCCATGTATATTTACTATATACTTAATGATAATTTGCTATAAACCTATGTAAATTTTCTATATACTTAATGATAATTTGCTACAAACAAAACCATCCATAAAAATGATAATGATATCTTAATACACTGCTATGTACTAAACATTAATTCAGTCATACATATTTCATATACTTTTAAAAAAACACAAGTAGATTTACTGCAATTTAATAAACATAAGAGGATTTGATGCAAGATTTCAATAGCACAACACAGTTTGATGCATTTTACTGTGATTTCTTAATATCATTCGCAAATTGGGCTTCAAGCAAAAGCAAAATAAAAAAAATATCTTGCTAATCTGTTAATAATATCTAACTAATTTGCTAATTATACATTTATAATTTTCAAAATACATCAACCCACATCAAACTAAAACATATGAATAGAATGATTAAGCAAAAACCAATACGCATAGTTTTTTCTAACCACACCTAAATAATTTCCTCTAAGCCAATCTGCTAAATACTAAAAGTACTTTCTCCTATAAATAAAAAAAACCCAAAAAAATAAAAACATATCTCACTAATCTGCTATTAACACCTAACTAATTTGCTAATTATCTCTTTATACATTGCTATATACATCAAACCAGTTAAAAGCAAAACCAATAAATATATTGAATAATCAAAAATCAAAACCTATTAAAAATGATAATCATATCTTAATAATTTGCTAGACGCACTTATCCCACTAAATACAGCAGCATCAATTAGTCTTCTGTTGGTTTTGTATACTAGAAGACCTGTCTTTTGTATACATTATTAATAATGGTTTTATGATGATATAGAATGAATACAATTGCAGTCACTGTTTGCATTTAAATTGTTATATTTACATGCATGTTCACTATACTTACATTGTAGATGATATGGTGTGGGTAAACACACGGTTAGATCATATCATCAGTTCCTTGTAATGTATTAAAAGGCTCACGGTCTAGATGGCACTAAACCTGCTATCGGTACACCGTAGAATAATCTGATAGTTAGTTTATCTTGACTAACTGATTATTCTAATACACGGGCAAGTGTATTGAGGTGGATCTACTTAGGATTCTATTCTCTATTCTGACCTTAAATGAGAGAATAAGAATCCACAGAGTTCGGGTTCTTAACCTCTATATATTGGCGGACATATACGTGTAGTGATTGCAGCTTTGATTTATCAAAGGGTGAGATCCTTTCATAGGATCAATAATCTCGATATCTTGGGTTGTGACATTTACACTTATGATGGGTTGTGCAATATGTAGAGGCACCGTGTCCTGGTGCGCCAGGTTGATGGTGTCCCCTTGAGGAAATGCAAGTTCATGCTGAAACCCTGCAGGTGGAATTTATTCCATGCATGAGTAAAGCTTGTGTGGTACTACTCAAGGATAAGATATTAATTAATTATAGCTGTGAGAAGCTTACATAATTAATTAATGGGCATTATATCTTAAACGCGGAGAATGGCTGGACTAAAGGAGAAAGCATATTCAGAAATATGTATTAAATTGGTAGGTCAGTATTATTTCTTTAGTGGAATAAAAATAATACTTAATTTATTTAATAATATCCTAAGTTTATTGGATATTGGAAATTAAATAAATTAACAGGCCAATTTAATATTCTTCTAGATCCCTGTTGTAGCCCAATATGACTTTAATGGACTGGAGTTGGAAAAAGAGATAGAGGCCCAAGCCCAGTATGTTTAGGGCTTGATAATTTTGACCACCTCCCCTTTAAATGGGGAGGTGGGGGATGAAATTTTGTGATATAGATCAGCTCCTCTTGTGTTCTCTTTATCTCCACAGATTCCATACCGATCTAGTAGATTTCAGCCCACCCTGAAACTAGATTCAGTCCGAGAATACAACAGAAGATCAAGGAGTGGAATATCACAGTGGGCGCCGATCATCATCATACACAACAACAAGATTAGACCGTTAATCTTGTCCTCCACCCGTCGTTTGATTTGTAAGTCGTTTTTCGATTCTATGTTTCCGCTTTAGTAGAATCGTTTAAACCGGATTTGTATGTTAATTAAACTCGGTTAATTAAAACATATGAGATGCATGAATTTATGATCTACATGACATTAGGATTAATGAACATCCAATTAGATCATGCGGTGGTTCAATTCGAAAAAACCCCAACAACTGGTATCAGAGCGGGTTTTGACACTGTTCTAGGATTAATCCGGTCATAATATCGAATTGCATAATTAAATTTGATGATAAATATATGGTGTTTAAATTTTCAGATTTAATTGGCTATGTATTTCGTTTTTATGGTATTCAAAACTTAGAATAATTTTTTACGTTAAATTTGAAAATTATAGTTTTGAGTAGGCTTGAATTTTCGGTCACTATGAAATAGGATTTGGAATGATATTTGATGATCTTCAAATTTCCAGATTTATTTTCATAAGTGTTCGAAAATTTTAGGATCAAATTTTTGAATTTGATGTTGTAAAATTCCCTAATTTTGTACATTGAATTTTCAGTACTATTAAATTAATTTGGAGAAGATTTTAATGATAATTAAAATTCCAGATTTATTTGATAGTATGGTTCGAAAATTCTAAGATGATTAGAATGGGATTTGGTGATTTTTGATGTATATCAAAGATTGCCTAATTCTAATCTAGATAGGTTTGAAATTAGAATTTTAAATTTGGTAATTTTTTAAGTGGATCAAAATTTCCAGATTTATTTTTCTTGAAAATTTCGAAACCTTTACTTTATTATTTGGAATAGTTTTTTGATTAATGTCAAAATTTCCAAATGTAAAATGTAGTCGTAATTTTCAAAATTATTAAATAAAGTTGGAGAAGATTTTGATGAAAATCAAATTTCCATATTTATTTAATAAGGTGTTTCGAAAATTTGGGAGATTGGATTAAGATTTGATGTTATTTGATGTATATCTTAATTTACCTAATTTGATAGATTTGAAAATAGAATTTTAAATTTGGAAGAATTTGAAATGGATCAAATTTCCAAATTTATTATTTGGTAATTTTCGAAATTTATTGATTAAATATTGGATAAGGTGATTTTGAATATATACAAATAATTATCAAAATCCAATTGTGATAAGATTTTAAATTTGGATAAGTTTTGGAAGATTTTGGATTGGAATCAAATCTCCAAACTTTATCCTTGAAGATTTAGATTCTTATGGATAATATTTGGATTAGATTTTTGATTTATATCAATATATCCAATTATTATTTAATTAGGGTGGCTAGAAAATATTAAATAAATTTGGTGGATACTTTTAAATAATTCTAGATTTATTTTAGTAATATTTTCGAAAAATACAAGTTATAAATTGGTGGATAATTATTTTAATTTCTAATTTTTATCTTGTGGATAATATCGAATTAATTATTTTTATTAATTGAAAAATTCGAATATTATTTAATATGTCATGTTTGGATATCATATGTTATTTTATGCTAATCATGTAATTATGATTGTTGGATTTGTAGATTGACTTGTTTGCAGGGTTACCGACTATCATGGCTCCTTAATTATTTGATGTATGTTTTATTTTATGTTGGATGTATGATGGGACGTATGCCGGTTTGGCTACGTGATTTTAATCCATGAGAAAATCCATGGATTAGGTCTAGGTTTTATTTTATGTAGTTTTAATGTAATAGAAATAAAACTGTTAGACCAAGTCATTGAGTTGTAATTTTATTCTAGATATATTAGTTTTTTCTTTTAAGGAATAGATATTCTATATTGAATAAAGTTTGAAGATCAACTCAAAGAAGGAGAGTAGTACAGCTCAAGAAAGGAAGTATCACTGATTCACGTCCTGAAATCCTAATTGGAGCTAGGATTTTCGGCGAGGCGCAGCGATGAGGGCGGCGGCCATGCCCGAGGTTCCGGAGCTGACTTTCCAGTTTTATCTCATTCAGCAACATGAGATATAAGCCATGATAGTTGGTTTTTATTATTATTGCTTATTATGTTGTTTGAAGCATGCAATGGTGTTTTATCATTTTATGTGATGTTTGCATGTTTTACAATGGGATAAAATGAAATCTCAATCTTAAATAACTAAGTGGGAGAGATTCATACCAAAGTATGTAGAAATCTCAAACGGTCTCTATTAATCTGGTTTAATTGAGATGTGATTGACATGTGAGTTGACAATAGGTCTTCCTCCATAACGGATGTGTCATATCGCTGTTATCTCTAGAAATTAAACTTCTTTATCAAGATAGCTGTAGAACACTACTAGAACAAACTGACTCCTCCAACTGGAGCAGGGAGTTCGAAATAGTGGACTTGGTGCTAAGATGATGGTGTTCACACTTAGGTGTAATTTATTAATAAACGTCCACACTAATGTGGCTTATTAATTTGAAGGTTATACGACCGTGGTTATATCCGACTATTAATTTACTTGTCATAAGGAAATTTGACTGGAGGTAAATTAAAGGTGGTTTTACCTGTTTAAGGATGAATTTTATAAACATCCACACTAACGTGGCTTACAAGAAACATTTTTAAATGTCGGTAGATTACATATAATTTTTTGAGGTATACGATTATATGTGAGTATCCTAAAGTTTGTGACTGTACTGCATGTTTACTTTTCAGTTATTCTATATCATCATGGTACTCTCCAACCTGTCCACTATTCTCAAAGAAAACAAGTTAATCGGTGAAAATTACAATGATTGGATTCAAAACCTTAATCTTGTTCTCACTGCGGAAGGACACAAATTTGTACTTGAAGAGGTATGCCCTCAGAAGCCAGATGAGGGTTCTGACGAAGCCTAAAAGGTTGCATATGATAAGTGGGTTAGGTCTAATGAGATAGCGCACTGTTACATTCTGGCATCTATGTCGAATGTGTTGCAACATCAGCATGAACCTATGAAAACCGCTTATGATATCATGTACAACCTTAGGCAGCTCTTCGGTCATCAGAACCGCTCGGCACACCATTTGGCAATGAAAAAGCTAATAGATGCGAGAATGTCTAACTCCACACTTGTTAGGGATCATGTTCTCACGATGATGGGGTATCTGGCCGAGATCGAGACCTTGGGAGGAAAGCTGGATGGCGATTCTCAAATCGACATTGTTCTTCATAGCTTGTCCTCAAGGTTTGAGCAGTTCAGGCTGAACTTTAACATGATTAAAAGGGATGTCAGCCTGACTGAACTGCTCATGGATCTTCAGGCGGCTGAGTTACTTCAAAAAGGAAATCCAGAGGCACACCTAGCTGAAAATAGGGCGTCTTCTTCCGGTACTAAAAGGAAGAAGAAGAACGCACCCAAGAAATCTACTGAGGGGGCGCCAAAGGTGAAGAAGTCCAAGAATAAGATTCCTCCCGAGGAATTTAAGTCAAAGACAAAATGTTTCAAGTGCGGCCAACCAGGTCACTGGAAGGCGGATTGTCCTAACAAGAAAAAGAAGAAGGGTACGTCTCAATCTCTCGTCGTTGAAACATGTTTAGCTACTTGTTCTACTCAGTCATGGGTAGTAGATACTGGAGCTACTGATCATGTTTGCATGTCTTTACAGGAGTTCCTGGTAAAAAGACAGCTGAGTAATGGAGAGATTTCAGTCTACATAGGCAATGCTACGAAAGTGGCGGCAGTTGCAGTGGGAGACGTAACCTTATCTTTTAGTAGTGATAGGATTTTTGTTTTAAAGGATTGTCTTTATGTGGCTGGTTTTAGGCGAAACTTGATTTCAGTTTCTAAACTTTTTATGGATGGATATTATATTTCTTTTGATAACAAGGTTGTTATCTTTAATGATAAACGTTTTATCTATTCTGGCACATTGGATGGGCATCTTTATTTACTTAATCCTATGCAAAACACTACGCAAATGCATTTACTGAATACATCGGTCATAAACCCTAACAAACGAAAAGAACCTTCGGAAATTGATTAAACCTATCTTTGGCATCTTAGGCTCGGCCATATTAACCTTAAACAGATACAAAGACTAGTAAACGATGGGCCCTTTTCTTCATTGGTCCTAGAATCGTTCCCTTTGTGTGAATCCTGTTTGGAAGGTAAAATGACCAAGCGACCCTTTAAGGATAAAGGGAATAGATCTGAAGAGGTACTAGATTTGATTCACTCTGACTTATGTGGCCCTATGTCAGTTCAGGATCGAGGAGGGTACGAGTATATTTCATCACGTTCATTGATGATTACTCAAGGTATGGATACATATACCTGTTACGCCGCAAGTCAGAATCCTTTGAGACTTTCAAAGAATTCAGAGCGGAAGTAGAAAAACGTACAGGTAAAAGTATCAAATCACTACAGTCTGATCGTGGTGGTGAGTACCTCTCGAATGAATTTAGGGACTACTTAGCAGAGAATGAGATTATATCCTAGTTGATTGCGCCGGGAACACCACAGCAGAACGGCATAGCAGAGAGAAGGAACAGAACATTGTTAGAGATGGTTAGATCGATGATGAGCTATTCAGATCTACCTATTTCGTTCTGGGGATATGCCCTGGAAACGGCAGCTTATATTCTAAATGTGGTTCCATCAAAATCAGTCCCATCTACGTCCACAGAACTTTAGACTGGACGAAAGCCCAGTCTTGGACATTTTTGGATTTGGGGTAGTCCAGCACATGTGCTGGATAAGGAAGCTAATAAGCTGGCACCACGTACGGATGTTAGACTGTTTGTTGGATATCCCAAATGAACGAAAGGTGGTTTATTTTATAGTCCTAAGGATCAGAAGATCATTGTGAGTACCAATGCTCGATTCTTAGAGGAAGACTATATAATAAATCAAAAGCCAAGAAGTGAGATAGTACTCGAGGAACTTCGAGGGAAAAATTCAAATCTGACACCAACAGTACAAGAAGAGGAACCACAATTTACTGCACAACGTGTCACAGAAGTACAAGAACTGCCTCGTCGCAGTGGGAGGGTTGTACACCAACCTGACAGATTCATTGGTTTAGGTGAATCTTCAGATTTCCCTGAAGGAATAAATGAATTGGATCCCAGGACCTACGACGAAGCGATCCAAGACAAATATGCAGATTCTTGGAAAATTGCAATGGAGTCTGAGATTGGATCTATGGATCACAATCAAGTCTGGGAGCTTGTAGAACCACAAGATGGGGTAAAACCCATTGGGTGTAAGTGGGTTTACAAATGCAAGAGAGGAGCTGACGAGAAGGTTGAAACCTTCAAGGTAAGATTGGTGGCGAAAGGGTACACTCAGAAAGAAGGGATCGATTATAAAGAAACCTTTTCACCGGTAGCCATGCTTAAGTCAATCCGGATTCTCTTGTTTATTGCTGCTCATTTGGATTATGAGATTTGGCAGATGGATGTCAAGACAGCTTTCGTGAATGGAAGTCTTGAGGAAAACATCCACATGAAGCAACCAGAGGGTTTCATTGCTAAAGGCCAAGAGCACTTAGTGTGAAATCTTAAGAGATCCATTTATGGACTTAAGCAGGCGTCAAGGTCTTGGAACATCCGGTTTGATGAGGTTATCCAGTCATATGGATTCGTGCAATGTCCGGATGAGAGCTGTGTGTACAAGAAGAGTGATGGAAACGTGGTGGCTTTCCTCGTGCTATATGTTGATGATATCTTACTTATTGGAAACAGTAAGAAAATATTATCTAACATAAGGGTGTGGTTGTCCAAGCAGTTTGATATGAAAGATCTAGGAGAAGCCGGACACGTCCTTGGCATCAAGATAATTCGAGATCACCAGAAAAGGATGTTGTGCTTATCCCAGGCGACATATATCGACACAGTGCTAGCTAGGTTTAACATGCAGGATTCCAAGAAAGGTTTTATACCTTTCAGGCATGGAATTCATCTATCCAAGGATATGTGTCCCCACACACAGGCTGAGATAGATGAGATGAAGGGCGTTCCATATGCTTCGGCTGTGGGAAGTCTTATGTATGTTATGCTATGCACTAGACCTGATATATGCTATGCAGTCGGCATGGTAAGCAGATATCAGTCTAACCCTGGACAAGGTCACTGGACTGCGGTTAAGAATATACTCAAGTACCTGAAAAGGACTCGAGATTATATGCTGGTATACCACTCTGATAGTCTAGTGCCTTTGGGTTACACGGACTCAGATTTTCAATCCGATAAAGATCAGAGTAAATCTACCTCAGGCTATATGTTTACCTTGGGAGGCGGAGCCATTGCATGGAGGAGCATAAAGCAGAAATGCATTGCGGATTCCACCATGGAGACCGATTATGTAGCTGCCTCTGAGGCTGCAAAAGAGGTCATCTGGCTCAAGAGCTTCTTGTTGGACTTGAGCGTGGTTCCTGATTTACCTAAGAGTATCACGGTATATTATGATAACTCGGGTGCAGTGGCAAATTCGAAGGAACCAAGAGCCCATAAGGCAAGTAAACACATAGAGAGAAAGTACCATCTTATACGAAAAATCATTAAGAGAGGAGATGTGGCAGTGGTCAAGATTGCATCGGAGGACAATTTAGCAGATCCATTCACGAAGAGCCTTCCAGCTAAGACCTTCTACAGTCACGTGGAGAAAATGGGAGTGAGATGCAGATCCGGGGTTGCCGTTTGAGATTTAAGTTAGAGTTGGAGAGTTAGCCAATTTGTTTTATATTTGAAAGACATGCTTCAAGTATAAGTGGGAGATTGTTGGTTTTTTATACTAGAAAACCTGTCTTTTGTATACATTATTAATAATGGTTTTATGATGATATAGAATGAATACAATTGCAGTCACTGTTTGCATTTAAATTGTTATATTTACATGCATGTTCACTATACTTACATTATAGATAATATGGTGTAGGTAAACACACGATTAGATCATATCATCAGTTCCTTGTAATGTATTAAAAGGCTCACGGTCTAGATGGCACTGAACCTGCTATCGATACGCCGTAGAATAATCTGATAGTTAGTTTATCTTGACTAACTGATTATTCTAATACACAGGCAAGTGTATTGAGGTGGATCTACTTAGGATTATATTCTCTATTCTGACCTTAAATGAGAGAATAAGAATCCACAGAGTTCGGGTTCTTAACCCCTATATGTTGGCGGACATATACGTGTAGTGATTGCATCTTTGATTTATCAAAGGGTGAGATCCTTTCATAGGATCAATAATCTCAACATCTTGGGTTGTGGCATTTACACTTATGATGGGATGTGCAATATGTAGAGGCACCGTGTCCTGGTGCGCCAGGTTGATGGTGTCCCCTTGAGGAAATGCAAGTTCATGCTGAAACCCTACAGGTGGAATTTATTCCGTGCATGAGTAAAGCTTGAGTGGTACTACTCAAGGATAAGATATTAATTAATTATAGCTGTGAGAAGCTTACATAATTAATTAATGGGCATTATATCTTAAACGCGGGGAATGGCTGGACTAAAGGAGAAAGCATATTCAGAAATATGTATTAAATTGGTAGGTCAGTATTATTTCTTTAGTGGAATAAAAATAATACTTAATTTATTTAATAATATCCTAAGTTTATTGGATATTGGAAATTAAATAAATTAGCAGGCCAATTTAATATTCTTCTAGATCCATGTTGTAGCCCAATATGACTTTAATGGACTGGAGTTGGAAAAATAGATAGAGGCCCAAGCCCAGTATGTTTAGGGCTTGATAATTTTGACCACCTCCCCTTTAAATAGGGAGGTGGGGGACGAAATTTTGTGATATAGATCAGCTCCTCTTGTGTTCTCTTTATCTCCACAGATTCCATACCGATCTAGTAGATTTCAGCCCACCCTGAAACTAGATTCAGTCCGGAAATACAACACAAGATCAAGGAGTGGAATATCACAGTGGGCGCCGATCATCATCATACACAACAACAAGATTAGACCTTTAATCTTGTCCTCCACCCGTCGTTTGATTTGTAAGTCATTTTTCGATTCTATGTTTCCGCTTTAGTAGAATCGTTTAAATAGGATTTACATGTTAATTAAACTCGGTTAATTAAAACATATGAGATGCATGAATTTATGATATACATGACATTAGGATTAATGAACATCCAATTAGATCTTGCGGTGGTTCAATTCGAAAAAACCCCAACATCTTCAACGCCAACAAAGAGAAGATCAGCAAATTCCCCTACCCAATCAACAGATAAGACAAAGCACGGAGTAATTAGAACCAAACCTAATTTTAGAAAAATGAAAACATATCTTACTAATCTGTTAAAAATGTCTAACTAATTTGCTAATTATATCTTTATAATTTGCTAAATACATCAAACAAGTTAAAATCAAAATTAATAAATTTATCGATTAATCAGAAATCAAAACCCATAAAAAATGATAATCATATCTTAATAATTTGCTATAAACGACAGTAAATTTGCTATATACTTAATCTTAATTTGCTATAAACAAATATACTGTTGGGGTTTTCTCAAATTGTACCCCACGGGATCTATTTGGATGCCATTAATTCTAACTCACATAAATCATAATTTTATGTGTGACATTAATTATCCTATGTTGAATTAACATGCAAGTTTCAATTTCGAATCTATTGCAGCGGAATAAAATAGAATCTATCGAAACCGGTACTTACAAACTTTGTCGGGTTGCTCACGGGATTAAAGATCTAATCCCGTTATTGATAGAGAACACATGATCATGGTGAATCTTCATGGTGTTCGAAACACACAACTCCAATATTCTACTTCTTGATCTTCTGCTGTATTCCCGAACCTTGTTTAGATGCAGGGTGGGCTGCAGACTACTAAACGGTTGTGGAAACTCTAGGAATCAAGAAAGCACTTAGAGAGGCTGTATTAGAGTGTATTTTTTGTCATAATTTTCGTACCCCCTCCCTTATTATAGGGGAAGAGACGAAAATTAACTCTCCAAACCGTATTGGGCTTGGGGCTCGAACTCTTGTTCCATTCCCAGTCCACTTAGGTCATATTGGGCTACAACAGGGATCTAGAAGAATATTAAATTGGCCTACTAATTTATTTAATTTCTAATATCCAATAAACTTAGGATATAATTAAATAAATTAAGTATTATTTTTATTCCACTAAAGAAATAATACTGATCTTCCAATTTAATACATATTTGCGAATATGCTTTCTTCTTTAGTTCAGCCATTCCCCATGTTTAAGATATAATGTCCATCAATTAATTATGAAGCTTCTGACATCTATAATTAATTAATATCTTGTTCCTTTAGTAGTACCGCACGATTTCCGTATCATGTAAAGAATAAATTAATATTCTGCCTGCAGGGCTTCCCATGATCTACGTGCTTCCTCAAGAGGACATCATCAACCTGGCGCACTAGGACACGGTGCTCATGTATATTACACGACACATCATGTATATACTGTTATTACTCAAGATATCGAGTTTATTGACCCACGAAAGGATCTCACCCATTGATAAGTCAAAGTAACAAACAATGCACACATATGCTCATCAATAAAACATGAGTTCAGAACCCGAACTCTGTGGATCTTTATTCTCTCACTTAAGGTCAGAATAGAGAACATTATCCTGTCGTGATCCTCCTCAACACACAAGCCAGTGTACTAGAATAATCAGTTAGTCAAGATAAACTAACTATCAGATTATTCTACGGTGTACTGATGGTGGGTTCAGGACCATCTATGCCGTGAGCCTTTTAATACATTGCAAGGAATCCGATGATATGATCTCTACCATGTGTTGACCCATACCATATCATCTACAATGCAAGTATATGGAACCATTCATATAAATATATAATAATAAATATATACACAAACAGTGAATGCAATTATTATTCAATCTATATTATCTTAGTATTGTTTATTGTATACAAAGACAAGCTTTCCAGTATACAAAACCAACAATCTCCCACTTATACTCGAAGCATGTCTTTCAAGTATAAACAACACACTGGCTAACTCTCCAACATAACATAAACTCAAAAACGGCCCCGGGTCTGCATCAACTCCCATTATCTCCACTTGACCATTGAAGGTCTGAGCTTGGAAGGCTCGTGAATGGGACAACCATTTTTGTCTTCCAATGCAATCTTAACCACTGCCACATCTTCCTCCTCCATGCCATGACTCCTCTTCCCAATTTAAACACATATGCCGAGGAAGATTTACTCTGATCCTTTTTATCAGTTCCGGAAAAACTAAACCCGTATAACCCAAGACAATTAGATTGTACGAGTGGTAAACAAGCATACTATCTCAAGTTCTCTTGAGAATGATTTTTGCCACAGTCCATTGTCCTTAACTAGGGTTAAACGACATCTTCCCACTATGCTACTGCATAGCAGATATAAGCCTGGTGCATAGTATAACATACATGAGTCTTCCTTTTGCAGAAGGATAAGGAATCTCATTTTTCACATATATCTCATTATGTATTTGGGTAGCACATTTCCTTGAGTAGATGTATTTCATGCTCGAAAGGTATAAAACCTTTCTTGGAATTTGTATGTTGAATCTATCTAGCACATTTTCGATATAGACAACCTGAAATGAATACATCAACCCAAATCCTTCATATCGAAATGCCTGGACAGCCTCACCTCTATGTTTGATAACTCCTTCTTATTGTTACCCAATAAGCAAGTTGTTATTTAACATATGGTACTAGGATAACCACCACGTTTCCGTCACATCTCTTCTACACACAACCTTTATCCGATTTCTCCACGAATCCATGTGACTGGATAACTTCGTCAGATCGGATATTCTGAGATTTTGATGCTTAGTTAAATCCACAAATGGACCTCTAAGCTAGCACACTAAGTGCTATTGGTCTTTAGCAATGAATCCCTTTGTTTGTCGCATATAGATATTATCCTCAAGACTTTCGTTCAGAAAAAACTATCTTGACATCTATTTGCCAAACAAATAAGTTAAAATGAGTAGCAACAAATAAGAGATTCCAGATCTAACAATCCGTTGGATCCTCTCTTTCTTTTTGTAGATCCACTTTCATCAAATAAGTTTTACCCCTATTTAGTGGTTCTACAAGCTCCCACTATCATGGTGATCTATAGATCCCATTTCAGATTCCATTGCAATTTTCCAAGGAACCACATCCTTATCTTGAACCACTCCATCATAGTTTCTGGGATCCAATTCATTTAGTCTTTCGAGAAAATCAGAAGATTCTTCTAGACTAAAGAATCTATTAGGTTGGTGTACAACCCTCCCACTGCGATGAAGAATTTTCTGTACCTTCGTGACACGCTATGCAGTATTAGGTGGTACCTCTTCTTGTACACTTTGGTGTAGGATTCGAATGTCCCTTCCTCAAACCATTAAGAACGATCTTGTCCTTAACCTTGTGACTTATTATATAGTCTTCTTCTAAGAATCGGGCATTAGTGCTTACAATGTCCTTCTGATTCTTAGGGCTATAAAATAAACCACTTTTCATTCATCTGGAATATCCAACAGACAATCGTCGTTTCTAGGACATATCTGAAAAATGAAATAAACAACTTTGAATAACTCATCATCGATCTAACCATTTCCAATAACATTCAATTTCTTCGCACTACTACGTCATTCTACTGTTTGAATAGCAGACGTAGTTAACCGGGATGCAATCCCATTCTCCGCTATGTGATCCCTAAAGTCGCCTAAGAGGTACTTATCACTAGGGCCACATAAGCAGAGTGAATTAAACCTAATAACTTCTTTTAATCTATTCCTTTAACCTTAAAGGACACTTGGTCATCTTACCTTCTTAGCAGGATTCGCACAAAGAAACGATTCTAGGGCCAGTGAGACCAATGGACCATCGTTTATCAAACTTTAAATCCTCTTAAGAATAATATATCCAAGTCTTAGATGCCAAAGATAGGTTTGATTCCTTTGCGAAGATTCTTTCCTTTTATTGAGGTTGATCAATGTATTCAATAGTTGTTTTGTAGTGTTAAGCGTAGATTTTAGTGTATTTAAAGATGTCCATCCAATGTGCCAGAATAGATAAAATGTTTCCCAACCATGATAACAATCTAGTTATCAAAAGTAAAAAGATATCAATTCATAAAACCAACTTAGAAACAGAAATCAAGTTTCTAAAGTCTAGCACATATAGACAATCCTTTTAAAGACTAAAATCTATCACTACTGAAAGGTATGTCTATGTCTCCCACTGCAATAGCTGCCATTTTACCATAGCATTGCACATGTACATAGTGATCTCATCTTCACTTAAACGAGTGAGAGATACATTTCCTTTTGAGAGGATACTCAGACTTACAATGTCTCGGTTGATTGTACTTGAAGCACATATCCTTTGGACTTAAAGTCCTTTTGAGGTACCTATGTCATTTTCTTCATCGCCCTACATGCTTCATTTAGTTGAGATGCATTCCTCTTCTTACCCGAAGATGTATTTCTCTTAGCCATTTGCACTTATGTGATACTTTTCACTCGCATCTCAGTTGTCTGAAAATCAACAAGCATTTCTGATAAAGTGACATAAATCTTTATCATGCTAAAAAAACTATTTAAGCTTCAGGGACAGACTATTAAACACCAAGTCGATTAAGACTCGGTATCTTGTTCACCATCCAGGGTTTCGATCTCTGATAAGTAGCTTATCATCCGGAGAACGTGATCCCTTACAGGAATGGAATCGACTATCTTGGTGCTTATTAGATTTTTCATGGCAACGCATTTTAATGTGTAATTCTGATGTCCGAAGAGTTTCTTGAGATTACACCATAAGAGGTTCATACTACTTCATCAGAATTCGCAACTGGTTTCTTATGACATTCCTTATCAAGTACAATTAAACTTTCAGCCATTTAAGATAATGTTTTAAGTTCCGAATCCAGTCTTTAGTAATTCACCGATATTAAACTTTTGAGAATAGAAGACAAGTTGGAGAGTGCCATGATAATATAGAATAGCAGAAAATTAACATGCAGTACAATCACACCATTTAGGATACTAAACATATAATTGAAATCCTCAAAAAGAATTATATGCATATCCACCGACATTTTAAAAATATTTCTTATAAGCCACGTTAGTGTGGAAGTTTATAAAATTCATTTTTAAACAGGTTATTAACCTTTAATTTACCTCCAGTCAAATTTCCTTATGACAAGTAAATTAATAGTCGGAAAACATTTCCGGTCATGTAATCTTCTAATTAATAAGTCACGTTAGTGTGGAGGTTTATTAATAAATCACACCTAAGTGTGAACACCATCATCTTCACCCCAAGGGCACTGGTTCGAACTCATTGCTCAGTTGGAGGAGTCAATTTATTCTAACAGTGTCCTACAGTTATCTATTAAGAGGTTTAATTTCTAGAGAGTCCAGTTATATGACACATCCGTTAGGGAGGATGGCCTATTGTCAACGCGCATGCCCATCACTTCTCAATTAAACCAGATTAATGGAGACCGATTGAGATTTTTATATACTTTGGTATGAATCTCTCTCACTTAGTTATTTATACTTAAGGTTTTCATTTTTATCCCATTAGCATGCAAGATCATCACATAAAATGATAAACATCCACAACATGCATCCACACAACATTATAAGCATAATAATTTAAATCAACTATCATGGCATATTTCTCATATTGTATTCATGAGATAATCTTGGAAAATCAGCTCCGGAAAACTACACGTCATCCGCGCCACCACCAAGCGTCTCGCCAAAACCCTAACGCCGATTTAAGATTTCGGAACATGTCCGGGATGTCGTCCTTCCTTGATTGGGGCTGCTCCATTTTCCTTTCTTGAGAAGAATCTCTTTCCTTATCTAATTCTATAAGGATTTCTATTCCTAATTTAAATCTTATCCTATCATATTTGAATAAATTCAAAGATATCAATTACCTTATCCAAATCCACTAGGATAAAGTAATCATTATCTTAAATATTCAATTTCCATATGATAAAGATTTTAATTACGGAAAATCCTAATATATCTAAAATAATAAAGGAATAAAAAAATACAACTCAAGACACATGGAATTTCGAAAATTCCATCTAAATACTCTAACATTTATTTTTCCTATTACATTAAACCAACGTAATAAAATAAATGCTAGTCTAATCCATGGATTTTCTCATGGATAAAAACCTCGTAGCCAAACCGGCATACGGCCATCAACAACCATACATTCAACATAAATTAAATCATCACATAACATAAATTAAAAAGCCATGATAGTCGGTATCATCTGCAAACAAAAACCGTCTACATACAACAACTATCAAATTTTAAGTGATAAACATAAAATTGCATATGATATCTATACATGATCATTTTCGAAAATTATCTTCAATTTAAAAATTATACATTTAAAATTATCACAAAGATAAAATCTTATACATTTGAAATCTTATACATTTGAAATTATCACAAAGATAAAATATGGAAATTTTCAAAATAAATCAAAAATTCCTCCAAATTAAATCTTATAATTTCGAATAATACACTAAGATAAAATTTGGAAATTAATTATAATTTTCCACCAAATTCAATCTTAATTCTTCGAAAATAACATAAGGAATAAATCTGGAAATTTTTATATTTATCAAAAATATCTCCAATTTTTTAATCTATTAATTCAAAACATATGAACAATTAAATCTGTAAATTTAAACACCTTAAATTCATCTGCAGATTTAAACATATGATTCGAATTATATCTAGAATTAATTCTAGTCCAGAGTCAAAACCTGCTCTGATACCAATTGTCGGGGTTTTCTCGAATTGTACCCCATAGGATCTATTTAGATGCCATTAATTCTAACTCATGTAAATCATAATTTTATGTGTTACATTAATTATCTTATGTTGAATTAACATGCAAGTTTCAATTTCGAATCTATTGCAGCAGAATAAAATAGAATCTATCGAAATCGGTACTTACAAATTTTGTCGGGTTGCTCACGGGATTAAAGATCTAATCCCGTTATTGATGGAGAACACATGATCATGGTGAATCTTCATGGTGTTCGAAACACAAAGCTCCAATATTCTACTTCTTGATCTTCTGCGGTATTCCCGGACCTTGTTTAGATGCATGGTGGGCTGCAGACTACTAAACGGTTGTGGAAACTCTAGGAATCAAGAGAGCACTTAGAGAGGCTGTATTAGAGTGTATTTTTTCTCATAATTTTCGTGCCCCCCTCCCATATTATAGGGGAAGAGATGAAAATTAACTCTCCAAACCCTATTGGGCTTCGGGCTCGAACTCTTATTCCATTCACATTCCACTTAGGTCATATTGGGCTACAATAGGGATCTAGAAGATTATTAAATTGGCCTCCTAATTTCTAATATCCAATAAACTTAGGATATAATTAAATAAATTAAGTATTATTTTTATTCCACTAAAGAAATAATACTGACCTACCAATTTAATACATATTTGCGAATATGCTTTCTTCTTTTGTTCAGTCATTCCCCATGTTTAAGATATAATGTCCATTAATTAATTATGTAAGCTTCTGACATCTATAATTAATTAATATCTTGTTCCTTGAGTAGTACCGCACGATTTCCGTATCATGTAAAGAATAAATTAATATTCTGCCTGCAAGGCTTCCCATGATCTACGTGCTTCCTCAAGAGGACATCATCAACCTGGCGCACCAGGACACGATGCTCATGCATATTACACGATGCTCATGCATATTGCACGACACATCATGTATACACTGTTATTACTCAAGATATCGAGTTTATTAACCCACGAAAGGATCTCACCCATTGATAAGTCAAAGTAACAAACAATGCACACATATGCTCATCAATAAAACATGAGTTCAGAACCCGAACTCTGTGGATCTTTATTCTCTCACTTAAGGTCAGAATAGAGAACAGTATCCTATCGTGATCCTCCTCAACACACAAGTCAGTGTACTAGAATAATCAGTTAGTCAAGATAAACTAACTATCAGATTATTCTACGGTGTACCGATGGTGGGTTCAGGACCATCTAAGCCGTGAGCCTTTTAATACATTGCAAGGAATCCGATGATATGATCTCTACCATGTGTTGACCCACACCATATCATCTACAATGCAAGTATATGGAACCATGCATATAAATATATAACAATAAATATATACACAAACAGTGAATGCAATTATTATTCAATCTATATTATCTTAATATTGTTTATTGTATACAAAGACAAGCTTTCCAGTATACAAAACCAACAAATACAACCATAAAACAAAAAATATATGTTACTAATCTGTTAATAAATCCTAACTAATTTGTTAATTATACATTTATAATTTGCTAAATACATCAACCCACACCAAATAAAAAACATATAAATAGAACGATTAAGCAAAAATCAATACGCATAGCTTTTTCTAACCACATCTAAATCATTTGCTGTAAGCCAATGTAAAATTGCTATATACTAAATGTTAATTTGCTATAAACAAAAAACACCCATAAAACAAAAACGGTATCTTACTAATCTGTTATTAACATCTAAATAGTTAGCTAATTATGTCTTTATAATTTGCTAAATACATCAAACCACTAAAAATCAAAACCAAAAAATATATCAAATAATCAGAAACCAAAATCCATAAAAAATGATAAATATATCTTAATAATTTGCTATAAACGAATGTACATTTGTTATATACTTAATGTTAATTTGCTATAAACAAATCGACCCATAAAACAGAAACATATCTTACTAATCTGTTAATAATGTCTAACTAATTAACTAATCATATAATATTAATTTGCTAAATACATCAAACCAAATTAAATCAAAACCAATAGCCATAAAATTTGCTAACGATGTCATGCTAATTTTCTATATAAAATCGAGATGTCCACGCAAAAACAAGAATAAATCAGTTTCAAAACACCAAAATATTATATTAAATGGTGAAAAAATACAGGTTCGTGAGGCCCTTGTGTCCTTCACTGTTGTCAGCCGCGGTGGTAGCGGTTTTTGCGACTAGACGTTGAGGAGGCATCCGGTGACTAGGAGTTCGGCGACGACTACGCGTTCGGCTGACGTGGATGCTGGCGGTGGCGGGACGTTCGGCGACGTTGAGGAGGGCAGCTGGCAGAGACGGCGACATGGAGGAGGGAGGAGGCGACGCGAAGAGCGGACGTTTGATGTGGAGGAGTTTGAAGGTGGGGCATTCGGCGACGTGGAGGAGGGCGGAGGCGGCGACGTGGAGGAGGGTTGAGGTTGGAGGCGGCGGCTGGTTCTGTTTTTTATTAGGTTGGAGGCGGAGGCTAGTTCTGTTTCTATATTCTCTGTAAAATTCATCCCATAATTACGGCTAGATATGTGGGACGTGATATTATGGGGATTTTGGGTTTGTCAATAATACCCTTATGATGCACGAATTTTTGGTAAGAAATTACCATTTTGCAATTTGATCCCTAAAATTTTGAAATCAATCTGGTCTATTAAATTAGTAGAGATCTATGGATGTAAATGAATCTTAATTCCTACATGGGGTATGGTTCTCATTTCAACCCCCCCCCCACACACACACACACATATATATATATATATAGGATATGGATCATATGAGAACACTTTGTTGGTGTGAGAAATGAGAACCCATCTTACACCATCTACTTTAATGATCCAATGGTTGAGATTTAAGGTGACAATTTCGTAAATAATAGGGAAAAAAATAAAGGAAGGAGGGCTATCATCCAAACCCATTAAAAATGATGATGTCAGCAATTAAAAAAAATCTTAAAAACTTTAACCGACCATAACTTGCTCGTTTTTAATCCTATGCACATAAAAAATATATCAAATTAAAGCTCTCTTCATACTCTTTCATTTAAGATGTCGAAAGCTATGTTTAGATGAAAAAATATGAATGAAAAATAAAAAAAAGAAATTTTTTTACGCGTGCCCAGGTTGTAAATGCTTTCGTTATCATATAATAATTCTTCGTCAGTATTATGATAACATATGATAATGTATGCTAACGAAGCATTTATCATATGCTGACATAATGTATTCGCTATGCTAACAAAGAATTATCATAATGCTAGCGTAATATAAATTTATTAGGGTTTATTAAATCTCAATTATGATTTATTTAATCTCGATTATGGTTTATTCCATCTAATTGTCATTATTTTTTTAAAATTTAATTTTTTGTTTATAGTTCTTAATTGATTATTATGATTTATTCCATCCAATTATGATTTATAACGTATGTTGACAGAGTATTGTCAAATGCTAATATAGTGTATTCGCAATGGTGACGAAGCAAAACCATAATCCTAACGTAGTACAAATATATTATTATTATGATTTGTTCCAACTCATTTAGGATTTACCACATCCAATCAATGTTTATTTCATCCAATTATGATTTTTTCCATTTAATTAGGGTTTATTAAATCAAATTAGGTTTATAATTAATTTTTAGAATATTTGTTTCGCTAACAATATTTGAAAACTTAAATTAGCATAACTATAATGCTTCGTTGGCATTATGATAATACTTCGTTAGCATAACAATCTGTTATCAAATCCTCCGCGATTTTTATAAGAATTACCAAATTACGTTAATACCCCCGCGCGAAAAACTTTTCAGATATTACAGAATTGCCACCGCTTTTTTGATGGATGTGTGGTGTGAGATGTGTTCTCATTTCTCACACAAGAGGTTGTTTTTATATAATCCCACCCCTATATATATATATAGTTGGTAGAAATTTTTTAAAAGATAACTTGCTAATAACTGGCCGGTTGGAAGAAATTGAGTATATTGGTTATTTAGGGGTCTATGTTAAGCTCTCCAGCGAATATAAATCCAATAATTTAGTAAATAAAATGTAAGCTATGATTTCTATGTTTGTGTCTTTCCTTTTTTTTCTGGCATTTAATTTTTTTCCCTTTCCTAATGAATAGGAAATCGGCAACCGCAAACGTTTTTCCTTGAAACGCTTCATATTGCTTTCGATTTTTATTATTTCTTTTACTAGTAAGCTGAAATTTACTTTATGTTCGATTTTTTTTTGCTTAATTTGTTGGTGAGATCACGATTCACGAGATGTATACAGGTGGTTCGTGGTTTGAGGCTTTAATCATATCGACGCTCTACATAATTGTATAAATTGCCGAGTATATTGATCGAAAACCAATTATATGGGTAATTCTGTACACAATCACAATTTTACTCAATATAGCTTCCATATTAAAAAATAATAGAAATATTATTTAAATTTCCAAATTTATTCTTATAACTCAATTCAAAACCCCTTAAATACATAACTCACCTATATTCTTTATAATAATTAACTAAAAGCAACTCTTCCATACATATGAAGTAATCTTTACATAAACTCAGAATACAATTAAAAAATTATCATATTTTCCTTGATAATCAGTTGTCGGGCATTGGAAGAAAGCAAGAAACAAATTAATATGTTATTGTGTTTAAACATCTTTTGATTGTAATATGTAAAAAAAATGTAAGCAAAAATAAAGTTGAACATCTAAAAATAAAGTAATAAAATCATTTTTTCCTGAAATTCTTCAACGACAAAAGGAGGAGCTCTCAATCATGGCTCATAACCTGGTCAAGTTTTATTTATTAATGCTCAAATATTTTGGCATCCAAACCCGATCTTTCATCACCATTAACATATCAATCTATGCTATGAATTATTTTCTTATAATCCTCGATGGGTTCTTCTTCGAGAATCTAATTCCAAAGTCGATATTAATATTTCGTTTACATTGATGTTGCACACTTAGAAAACATAATTTACAAAAAGGGACAAATATATGTTGAACTGGTGTGGGTTTCCTTAGTGAACTAGGCGTAGGGGATTTTGATTTTGGGGGGAAAGTTGAAGGGTTTTTTATGAAGAAAGGAAGGGACAGGCGATACGCAAAATGATTATTGGCTTACAGGGGTAAAATAGACATTCGATAAATTATTTTATTATGTCTATATATTGGGGTTTTATTGAGTAAAATGGTGGTTGTATATAGAATCACCCTTATGCATGACAGAGAAGGTCTCTCATACATTTAGCTAGGCCTATCGAACCAGTTCAGACCCAATAAAATAAAATAAGGTCAAGCAATGGTCTCAAAACTCGGCGTTTGTACCCCACGCACAACCCCGTGGGGTACATGTGCCATATTTTTTTTTTTTTGTAGTATTTCTCAAAAATTATATACCATAAAATAGAATTAGTGAGCTCAAAAATTAAAATTAATTAATTCAGTTATATGTGTGTGTGTGTGTGTGTGTGTGTGTGTGTGTGTACTCTAAAATGGAATTAGTGAACCCTAAAATTAAAGCGAATTAATTTAATTTTTTGAAATAAATATATACTCTAAAATGGAATTAGTGAAACCTAAAATTTAAGTGAATTAATTTAATTCTTTGAAATCCGACTACTCTCGCAATGTAGTTGTCCGAGGCTAACGCGTGGGCTCATGCATTGCGCTCGACAATTATTTTTTCTGAAATAAATATAAACCCTAATTTTGAAATAAATATATACCATAAAATGGAATTAATGAACCCTAAAATTAAAATGAAGTAATTTAAATCCTAACTCAGATGTAATTAACTCGTATAATTAAACTAGCATAGTGTTACTTTTAAGACTATGACTGATACTTTTTAATGGATTGAGTGCTAATATTTTCTAGCGCAATTTTTTTCTAGATTCAAGGCAGGTCAACCTGCCCCAATCTCCATGGCCCACCCATTTGATTGATATGTGGGTCTAGTTTTGGGCCTCAAAGACTGATGGGAAAATTGCTCTATATAATATGCATGTAATATATAAATTCATTAAATATAGTATCTACAAGATCGTGGTTTAATGAATAACAACCTACATCATGTGAATTCAATAATGCGTCAACAATGTCCTGCCTAGTCATAGAATGGTGTAAGTTTGAGATCAAATATTTCAATTTCAATCATACCGATATCACTAGGTGTGAATTTGTCACACTTGGTTTTTCAAGAGGTAAATGTTTATCTCTTCTGTGTGGTTTCCAGACTATTACATAGGAGCGAGGAATACCTAGTGCATACTTCGGTAGCGGCTGTAGGTTACCCTCGACATAGAAAAATGCGTCAACAATTATTAACACAATATGATTTACCTATTTTGTGTGGTTTTCAAACTATTACAAAGAAGTGTATTTTACCCAATGCACACTTCGTTAGCGACTGCGGGTTATCTCGACTAGAGTTGTCAAAATGGGTCGGCGGGGTGGTGTTGGGATTTTTTCGAATTAAACTACCGCAGGATCCTTTTGGTTGTTCTTTAATCCTAATGTCATGTATGTCATATATTTATGTAGCTCATATGTTTTAATAAACCGAGTTCAATAAACATGCATAGCCGATTTTTTATTCTACTAAAAGCGGAAGCATAGAATACCGAAATATGACTTACAAATTAAACGATGGGTTGAGGACAAGATTAAAGGTCTAATCTTGCTGTTGTATGTATGAAAACGGCGCCCACTTGTGCTATTCCACTTTTCAATCTTCTGCTGTATTCCCGGACTGAATCTAGCTTCAGGTGGGCTGAAATCTACTAGATCGGTAGGGAATCTGTGGAGATAAAGAGAACACAAGAGGGCTGATTTCTTATTTCCAAAATTTCATCCCCCCACATCTTTATAAATAAGGTGGTGGTCGAAATTTCAGTGTCCCAACCCTACTGGGTTTGGGCCTCTATCTCTTTTTTCATAACCGGTCCATTAAAGTCATATTGGGTGTTCGATATTTATTTTCACCTAAACTGCAAGTGTACAGTGAGGCTTCTAGTATAACAATGAACAAGGTCGTATCCACAGAGATTTAATAATTAATCTGCTAGTTATTTAATTTAATCCCTCGCAGTTATCTAGACTATAAAACATGATTGAATTTAACTAAATAAAAACTGACAATAATAAATAAACTAAATTACCACAGAAGAAATTAACACAGATAAATCAAATAGTGAATAAAAGACGTATTCTAGGATTGCCTAATCATCAACTAATTCATTCATTTAATCTTTTCATTCTTATGCCTATATTGGGATTTAAATTGTGCTAGAGCAACCACTAATGCATACTAAACCTTCTCTCGAAGTGCCTAGGTTGTAGATTACAAAACTCGTATTAAGGTCTCTGTTCAATACCTAGCATATAACTCCTAATGGCTCCTAGGGTATATTGCTCTCTCAATTAACCTTAACCCTCTCGAGTGTTATTGATTAACAAGTTACTTATTCCAGATCATGTGTTAAAACTCCTCTCTCGATTTATGAATTAACACATCAAATTGTACCATTTAGTGATCAAGTAAATAATATAGATAAATGCGAGAATAAGCAAAATACAACAAAATCATAGGCATAAGAAATCAACAGATTAAATGGATTTCATAGTTTGAATCATAAACAACCCTAGAATACTAGGGTTTTAGTTATACATAACAATATAAATAACCAAAATCATCCACAAAGAAAACATGATAAATTCTAGGAACAAAGAAAATAAAACCCGGAAGGTTTAATTTGTCTCTAATCTTGAAAGCTCTTGAATCTCTTGGTCTTGTTCTTTGCGTCTGTTTTTCTTTGCAGCAAACCTCTGGTGGTAATTTTTGGGTAGGTGGAATTGTGTGGAATTTTCGTGCATCAAACCCTTAAATACCAAGTTAAGAAAAGCCCAAAAATAGGTCAAAAATCGGACAGGCCTGCTCGACTCGCGACCAGATTCATGACCAGGATGCCCGCGACTCGGGTCGCGAATCCACGTGGCGCTGACGTGGCAGAAAATTCATGACCAGGCTCAAAATTCGTGACCAGATCGCAAATAAAATAAAGGAGAACCCGGCCCCTGTCGCGACATTACAGAAAAAAGCCAAACAGGTGATTCACGACCATGATTTGCGACCTCCTTGGTCGCGAGTCCGGTCGCGGGTAATTTTCAGCTTCGGTAGCCTCTCACTGTTTTGCTTCGTTCTCACTCGTTCTCGTCCGATTGACCCGATTCCTTTTGTAACGCGTTCCTAACTTGATTTTCTATCTTTATAGGACATTTTCAAGCTCATTTGAAGTCCACACAAAAAATGGCATTAAGTCCCTTCACAATGAAGAAACATGTGACATTGCACAAAACATAGAAAACAATGCAAAACTTATCAATTCATGCATGCAATACCCATCAAATACCACTCAAATGAACCTCAAAACACATGTAAAATATGAGGTTATCAACTCTCCCAAACTTAAAACATTGTTTGTCCCCAAACAAAAAAAAAAACTAAACTTAGAATTAAAACAATATATAACTCTACAATTTATAATCTAGCATCCACAACCTCGAAAATCTAATCGGGAATGACAAAAACAAGCACAGCATTCAAAACATGAACCCATGCGATAGATTTCAATGAACAAAATTCAAGCTAATGATCCTCACCGGTGTGTGTTTTGCTCAAACACTCAAAATGTGATTAAATAAGGATAAACACTCATCGAAACATTGAAGTATACACTTGATCTACCATAAGCTTGCATGCAATCTAAGCTCTCCACTAACAAACGAATGTGCTCAAATTTAGGATCAAATAGGACTTTCGTTAAGGTTGTAATGTAGGCTCAGGTTAAGGTTAGGAATATTTGGCTAAAGTGACTCAACAATTGCAACACAATCCACCACTTTTACTTTATATTCCCAACTACTTTTCACATTCAAACACTAGTTGGAATTTTTCCAACTTCCTTCTACACATCCTTAAATCATCCATATATTCTTTCAACTCATGGACCTTTGGTCTCTTTTCTTATTTATTTTTATTGGCACTTTTCACATTTTTTTTTAGTGCTCTTTTCATCATTTTTTTCTTTTCAACACTCACATAGCACTTTTTTTTTGCACCAACAAAAATCACCAATTATCATCATTTTTTTCTTCTTCATCCCAACTCCATAATTCCTACCCTTCCTCCTATTTCTCCACAAGAATCAACAAATTAATTCCAAATAGGCTTTCAAAGAAAAGGCATTTTAAGCACAAGAGGGTTCACAAAGAAATCAAATGAATTTAGGACAGTGTATGAGATATCATGGGTAAAGAAAAGATGGCCTATTATCATTTCTTACTTCAAAGCAAACAACTCAATCTCAAGCAAGACGACATGCAAGTTCTAGAGAAACAAGTGCATAGACAACCAACACAGAAGAACAAAAATTAAGACAACAGTCTTATAGGCTCAAAATCTCATAGCTCAACATTGGACAAAATAAAGCTCGATGAATTCTAAACACATTCTCTTTCAAATCATGCTATACATGCTCAAGTCATTCCCAATCAAATATCTCAATCATAAACACTAAACCATAAACTATAAAGCATATATCATTTAAATCCTACATAAAGTCCAAGACCAAAATTCAAAATTTTTTTTTCAACTTTTTCGGGAAAACAAAACTAAACAAGTAAAGCAGGTAAAACAAAATAAAAGTCTAGCCACCATAAGCATACATCCCCCTCAAACTTATTTAAATCCACGGGATGGAATAAGTTTGTAAGAATGCATGAGAATGTTGTCGACCACTTACAGAAATTAAGTGGATGACCGTTTGGGTACAACTTCCTCCCCCAAACTTGTCGACGGACAAGTTGATTGATTTGCTATGCCCCATATTCCAGCATCAATGCCTTATACCTGCAGAACTCAGAAAAAAAGTGAAAAACATAAATAAGAAAAACTAAAAGAAATAAAATAAAACATATTGGGTTGTCTCTCAATAAGCGCTGCATTTAACGTCGATAGCCAGATGAATTGAGAACTCAAGTTCCCACAAGCGGGGAAACTGGTGTCTCCCAACTTTATGAGTATTGATGGTGTTACACTCAACAGCTGCCTTGTGCTCCTCAACATCAAATATGAACTGGATGTGTTCATCTTCAAACCGGAGAGTCAAAATCCCAGTGCCCAAATCAATGTTGGCCCGTCCAGTGTGCAAAAATAGGTGTCCCAATATGAGAGGAATGCTCTTGTCTTCCTCCATGTCCAGTACCACAAAGTCTACTGGAAATATGAAATCCTTCACTTTAATCAACACATCTTCTAGAATTCCCTCGGGGTACACCACAGATCGATCGGCCATCTGCAAGCACAAGGTTGTGGGCTTGAGTTGCGCACAGTTCAGCTTCTTGAAAAATGACAGCGGCATCAAATTGATGCTTGCCCCCAAATCGCACAGTGCTCGACCACCTATCTTTTCTCCAATGGTGATGGGAAGTGTGAAACTTCCTGGATCCTCCATCTTAGCTGGGAGCTTCTTTTAGATGATGGAGATGCAGTTCTCTGTGATATGCACCATCTCGAACTCCTCTATCTTCTTCTTCTTGGACACAACATCCTTGAGGAACTTTGCATACTTAGGCATATGTTGTAATGCCTCCACCAAAGGAATATTGATCTGCACCTTCTTGAATATCTCTAGCAATCGAGAGAACTGTGCATCAACTTTTATTTTGGGGTCCTCTGCGGGAACGGAATAGTCACTATGGAAAGATTGATATTTTGTTACTTTTGATAACTAGATTGTTATCATGGTTGGGAAATATTTTATCTATTCTGGCTCATTAGATGGACATCTTTAATTACACTAAAATCTATGCTTAACACTACAAAAGAACTATTGAATACATTGATCAACCTCAATAAAAGGAAAGAATCTACGCAAAGGAATCAAACCTATCTTTGGCATCTAAGACTTGGATATATTATTCTTACGAGGATTCAAAGTTTGATAAACGATGGTCCATTGGTCTCACTGGTCCTAGAATCATTTCTTTGTGCAAATCCTGCTAAGAAAGTAAAATAACCAAGTGTCCTTTAAGGCTAAAGGAATAGATTCAAAGAACTTATTAGGTTTAATTCACTCTGCTTATGTGGCCCTAGTGACAAGTACTTCTTAAGCGACTTTAGGGATCACTTGGCGGAGAATGGGATTGCATCCCGGTTAACTACGTCTGTTATTCAAACAGCAGAATGGTGTAGTGGTGCAAACAAATGGAATGTTATTGGAAATGGTTAAGATTGATGATGAGCTATTCAAAGTTGTTTATTTCATTTTGTGGATATGTCCTAGAAACGAAGATTGTCTGTTGGATATCCCAGATGAACGAATAATGATTTATTTTATAGTCCTAAAAATCAGAAGGACATTGTAAGAACTAATGCCCGATTCTTAGAAGAAGACTATATAATAAGTCACAAGGTTAAGAACAAGATCGTTCTTAATGGTTTGAGGAAAGGACATTCGAATCTTATACAAAGTATACAAGAAGAGGTACCATCTAATACTGCACAACATGTCACGAAGGTATACAAAATTCTTTATCACAGTGGGAAGGTTGTGCGCCAACCTAATAGATTCATTAGTCTAGAAGTATCTTCTGATTTTCTGGAAAGACTAAATGAATTGGAGCCCAGAAACTACGACGGAGTGGTTCAAGATAAGGATGCTGTTTTTTAAAAAATTGCAATGGAATCCGAAATGGGATCTATGGATCACCATGAATAGTGGGAGCTTGTAGAACCACTTAATGGGGGTAAATCTCATTTAATGAAAGTGGGTCTATGAAGGAAAGAGAAGATCTAACGGATTGTTAGATCTGGAATCTCTTGTCTGTTGCTACTCATTTTAACTTATTTGTTTGGCAAATAGATGTCAAGACAGTTTTTTCTGAACGGAAGTCTTGAGGATAATATCTATATGCGACAAACAAAGAGATTCATTGCTAAAGGCCAATAACACTAAGTGTGCTAACTTAGAGGTCCATTCGTGGATTTAAGTAAGCATCAAAATCTTGGAATATCCGATCTAATGAAGTTATCCAGTTATATGGATTTGTGGAGAAATTGGATAAAGGCTGTGTGTACAAGAGGCGTGATGGAAACATGGTGGTTATCCTAGTACCATATGTTAAATAACAACTTGCTTATTGGGTAACAATGAGAAGGTGTTATCGAACATAGGGGTGTGATTGTCCAGGCATTTCGATATAAAGGATTTGGGCTGATGTACTCATCCCAGGTTACCTATATCGAAAATGTGCTAGCTAGATTCAACATACAGATTCCAAGAAAGGTTTTACACCTTTTGAGAATGGAATACATCTACTCAAGGAAATGTGCTCCCCAAACACATAATGAGATGGATGAGTGGAAATGAGATTCCTTATGCTTCAGCAAAAGGAATTCTCACGTATGGTATGCTATGCGCAAAGACTTATATCTACTATGCAGTGGCATAATGGAAAGATATCAATTTTAACCTTAGTTAAGGACAATGGACTGTGGAAAATAGTATTCTCAAGAAGACTTGAGATAGTATGCTCGTTTTACCACTCGAACAGTTTAATTACCTTGGGTTATATGGACTTAGTTTTTTCAAAACCAATAAAAAGGATCAGAGTAAATCTTCCTCAGCATATGTGTTTAAATTGGGAAGGGGAGTCATGGCATGGAGGAGTAAGGCAGAAATGCATGCTCACTCCACCATGAAAGTCAAGTATATGGCTAGCTCTGAGGCTACGAAAGACTGTACGGCTCCATAGCTTCTTGTTGGACTCGGGCGTGGTTCCTGATTTACCTTACGAGTATCATGGCACACTGTGATAACTCCAGTGCAGTAGCAAATTTGAAAAGGAATCCAGAGTCCTTGGGGTAATTAAACACATAGGATTAAAGTACCACCTTGTACGAAATATAAGAGAGGAAGATGTGGCAGTGGTCAAGATTGCATTGGAAGACAAAAATGGCTGTCTCATTCACGAGTCTTCCAAGCTCAGACCTTCAATGGTCAAGTGAAGATAAT
The DNA here is from genome assembly GCA_026008535.1 of Perilla frutescens. NCBI lineage: Eukaryota > Viridiplantae > Streptophyta > Magnoliopsida > Lamiales > Lamiaceae > Perilla > Perilla frutescens. The sequence goes on along the minus strand of BRKX01000004.1, from coordinate 58,437,736 downwards.
GGGAGTTGATGTAGACCCGGGGCCTTTTTTGAGTTTATGTTATGTTGGAGAGTTTGCTAGTGTGTTGTTTATACTTGAAAGACATGCTTCGAGTATAAGTGGGAGATTGTTGGTTTTGTATACTGGAAAGCTTGTCTTTGTATACAATAAATAATAATAAGATAATATAGATTGAATAATAATTGCAGTCACTGTTTGTGTATATATTTATTGTTATATATTTATATGTATGGTTCCATATACTTACATTGTAGATGATATGGTGTCGGTCAACACACGGTAGAGATCATATCATCGGATTTCTTGCAATGTATTAAAAGGCTCACGACTTAGATGGTCCTGAACCCACCATTGGTAAACCGTAGAATAATTTGATAGTTAGTTTATCTTGACTAACTGATTATTCTAGTACACTGGCTTGTGTATTGAGGAGGATTACGATAGGATACTGTTCTCTATTCTGACCTTAGGTGAGAGAATAAAGATCCACAGAGTTCGGGTTCTGAACTCATATTTTATTGATGATCATATGTGTGCATTGTTTGTTACTTTGATTTATCAATGGGTGAGATCCTTTCATGGGTCAATAAACTCGATATCTTGGGTAATAACAGTGTATACATGATGTTTCGTGCAATATGCATGAGCACCGTGTCCTGGTGCGCCAGGTTGATGATGTTCACTTGAGGAAGCACGTAGATCATGGGAAGCCCTGCAGGCAGAATATTAATTTCACTACTAGAAAAACGCTCATAGACTACGGTTAAAAACCGTAGTGTAAAGGATTTGAAAACCGTAGAGACAGGTGGTGTAGTCTATGGGTGGTCAACTAGACTACGGTTTAAAACCGTAGTCTTAACGCATTAAGACTACGGTTTTTAACTGTAGTCGTTGGTTGCAAAACCGTTGTCTTAAAATACCTTTTGACTACAGCTAATCTCACATACTACGGTTTATAACCGTAGTCTTTACACTTAAAGACTACGGATAAAAATTGTAGTCTTTTACTGCTAACCGTTGTTTTAAGATACCATTTGACTACAGTTTAGTGGCATATACTATGGTTTTAAGCCGTAGTCTTAGGTCTTTAAGACTACGGTTAAACACCGTAGTCACTTATATTTAAGCATCGTTTTAATGGTGTATTCACTACGGTTGTAGGCTCTTAGACTACAGTTAATAATTAATAATTTAATAATAATAATTTTCATCGATTAATCCAGAAAAATAGAAATTACAATGATCCATACAAAATACCAACCACTTACAATAATCTATTCCAAATACAATAATATTCCACCAAAGTACAAATTATTCCAAATACAAGTAGGTGGAGAGTCAATAACTATCCAAAAATACAATATCCTCCAAAATGATATCCAACACCAGTGATTGATCACACATAATTGAATCGTCAACATCTGCAACAAATCAAACTTTACTACACAATATGTAAATCAAGAACACAAAATCATATTCATAATGCTAAAGTCATCCACTATAACTTAAAAAATATTGAAATATACCTTGCATTGATGCATACATCGAAAACTATATAGTTAAATAATTAGCAGGAAAAAGAATATCAGAAGGGACATGATAATCAGTTGGCTTTACAATGAAAAGAACGATTACTTTCTTCTTTTTGAATTTGATAATCCTGTATAGTTTATTTTCTATGGTTTCTGTTATAAGTTTATGGCTTTCTTCTTTTTAGTGAAGCACTGACATTTAATGGCTGAGAAAGAGCATCAACTCTCTCACTAAAGACATGGATATCCTATCAACTTATAAAAGATACAAGACCTCATGCAGATGACTTAGATTTTTTATGTTGTTTTGACTGATAATGGTGACTGATACATGCAATTCATTTTTCTAGCACGGAAGCTGAGAGTTACATCAATAGACACTCAATTCACAGACCACAAAATCACAATTCACAAAATATACCTTCAGATTCTTCATGTCTAAAAATCCGGGTTTCTTTTTTGCAACATTTTACATAACCAAGTTTTGATATTTTGAGGAAAAATAAACTTTCATTCCATATGGTTAAGCAATTACTATTTCTTTATAGTTCCTTAACAATCTAATAAACATGATAACAATTTAAGAAAAAGAGAAAAACAAGATACAGACAGCATAATTACCTTTCAAGTTATGGAAGGAGGAGAAGGATGAAGGATCGTTTCTTTAACGCCAACTAATGTGCAGTTTGTTCTTTTAGTTTCCATAAATAAGTCCTGCGATCACAGCAGTTTAACCTACTAGTAATTAGAATTCAATAGACAAATGATGTTGAAGAAACGAAAAGAATAATCAATAATTGTGCACATCTTATGCAAAATGCACTCTTCCAATATTAACAGTGACATCTGCAGATTAAATCTTTATCAGCTAGGAGAAAATAAAATACAACAAAATAATAAAGAGGTGCTGCAGGACAGGAACTGACATGCATACAATGTAAGAACCATTTGCAGATAGATCCATAATCTAATCAAATCAAAACTCAAAACTAATTAATTTATATAAAGTGAAAAGTGGGCAGCACTATATGTTGTCTCTTAGATGAAAATTAGAGGACAAAGCTCAAATTTTAAAATGGTAGATATTTTTATTACTTGACTTTAGAAATCCTGTCCATAATTATTTCATTTTTTGATTTCTTCATCAATTATATTTTATTTTTTTTATATAATATGTCTCACAGTTCATTCATCCAATTAAAAAAAAAACCACCTGTCGTAGTCTAAGATTGTGAATTGTTGAGAACAGGAAAAGAGTCTCCACTACTTAATTATCCTCTCACCCCTCAAAAATAAAAATAAAAATAAAAATAAAAATGACATACTGGAATTATTTTAAAATCTAACTATATCTTAGTTGTTAACTCTAAAAATAAATTATATATATATATATATATAATATAGGTGGCACCTAATAATATCTACAAAACAAAATCAACTTAGTTGTTTGATTGTACCAACTATGCATACATTAAATTCTGGACAAAGCAAGTGCTATCCATAATATCAGTTGGAAATAGATTGCATTTCTATCATGCATCGTATAAATCTCTTCGTGTTTGATTGGGTACTAACAGCAGTCACTAGCAGAAAAGGAGAAATGAAACGGGGGGTGGGGGTGTGCAGAGTGCTCAGATACTATATGAATGCACCTTACAGCAAGAACATAAGGCAAGTAATAAGTAACAGGGAGCTGTGTGTACAACTCGAATAAATTGAAGTGATACTCCAAGTGCAGTTTTTCTCGTAAATGGAACTTCATGTACTTTAGCACCAAAGAGAAACTAAGAAATTGAGAGAGAGAGAGAGAGAGAGAGAGAGAGAGAGAGAGAGAATGATTAGGTTCTCTAGACATCAATAAAAAATGAATTTAAGGTTACACGCTATGAGCTCAGTTTTTTCCTTTTCATTTTTTTATTATTCATGCATTAGAAACTGAAAGTAAGCAGAAAATTTACTTTAACAGATACCCAATCAAGCTTGCAAAACTCAGAACATACAGACCCTGGGCACATCGATTTACCATATGACACAATAATGACCTGACTAAAATGATATAACATAGGGTATCCATAGGTCTTTTCATGATATAACACAATATATAAAATGCTCACCAAAATATTACCTTATAAAATGAGAACTTTCAGTCTCCATAACAGAATAGTAAAAGATATCTTTGATATTGGAGCATGACATATCATATTCATTGAGACGACGCAAGTAAGCTCACTAGTATGATCTCAACTCTAAGGTCAACCAATTGATAGTATGATCTCCACTGAAACCAATCTCTATTATTCTCACATCAATAACATTAAACTAGTTTACCTTTGCTTTACCTACTAATCTCTTGGTTCAAATAGATTTGAATCTCATTAATTAGATTGAATAGGTACTCAATAATATCCAAATGTCGCCTAATTGACTGACAGTAAATGTCAAGATAATATCTATAATGAAAATCGAGGAACCTTAAAGTCAACCTAGAAAATTACAAGCCAACAGAGAATATATCGAAGCCATAAACATCTTCCTACAAATATATTTCTTCCAGCGATTACCAAACACTGAGAAGCTTACATGTACTGACACAATAACATCCACTCCAAATTCAGTTTTTTACCTTCATCAAAACAATACTCCTACTAGCTGCTAAGTCTTAAATCGCAGAAACAAACTAAACAATCAATAATTATTCTTCCAGGACATATACAATCCCACTCAAATATAAAATCAGAGCTGAACGATTCAAATTGAGGTTCAACCAAGTAAATATGCGCGCATAGAAAAATGTCTAACAAATAAATTTAAATGCCTAAATATTACCTCTACAAGAAAATTGAGAATAATCAATCCGCTTTCTTGCTGCTTCCAGAGATCGAGTGCCCTCTATGTGAGGTTGAATTCGACCAATCATGCACTAATCACCACTTCCCGAACATGGTTCTTCCCTAGTTCCAGCAATTAACACAATTGCTTCAAGATATCCCAATTAACAAATCATTTCCACCACAAAATCAAAATTAAGGAAACTAAAATACCCGATCTTCTTTTACCTTGGCATAATCCGCCTCAACAATGCGAAACAAATCAACACGGTCTATTCCACCTCCGTATTTCCACAGAAACCCCTTCACTCTCTTCCAGTGCTCCTCGCTGGCCAAATGCTCGACTGCATTACTACTGATAACCTCAAACGCATAAAAAAATAAAAAATAACAGCAGCTGCAACATCAGTAACCACCACGGAAAACCAAAGCAATGAACACCGCAAAATTATTGAGAGTTACCGACCAAGTGAATTGGCTATCGAGCTCGAGAATATCGCAATTGCAGAAGATACACCAGAGACGCTTCTGAGCGTGCTCCGGGAGGATAGGCATCGGAGTTTTGAGGAAGAATTTGACATCGAAATCTTCAATTGGAAGCGCGAGAGGAGGTCCGACAGTGAATTTTTGTGGCTGGGCAAATAATTGTGGCAGCGGCCACGGTTGTGGTTTAATCTACAAACCTCGCAGAATTCGAATTGTTGCTGCTCGCTGTTGCTTTTCTCCTTCTTCTTGTGATTCATGTCGGTTAGGGCTCGCGCATCTGAAAATTTTGAAGTGAATTGATTTTTGTACCTCAGATTTATGTTCCTTGTATTGTTAGAGAGCCATAAAAAGCCACGCGCCTCCACAGATGCTCATCAGTGGCGGAGCTCCGCCGTTAAGGAAACTAAAATATCCCAAGTACTTCACCAATTAACACAAATGCGGATTGTTCCCTTGCTTGGCGGCGGAGAGATGGCGCGCTGGAGAGGTGACTGCGCTGAAACCTTAGGTCGAGGGATGGCGCTGAAACTAACGAAGAAATGGGGAAAACTAAACTTAGGGTTTGCGCGAGTTGGGTTATGTTCTATGTATCCTAGAAGATATCATGCTAATAACAATATATCTATAAATGAAGCATTTTAAATATCAATTAAATCTTTGGTGAAGTTAGGTTAAGTTATTTCTTTACTCTCAATAGGTCCATGGTTTGAATCTCAAAGTTAGCATCCTATAAATTTTTATTTTATATAAAATTTTATCATCCTAAATATTTTTATAATTTATCTTCTTAATTACTATTTTTTCATTTTTTTAATGAATAAAATAAATAATAGATATTTTGATAATTTCAGTTTTCTATTTTCCTAATATAATTTTAATTTTTTTACACATATAGACTACGGATCAAAAACCACTGTAGTCTTAAGAAACTAGAGTCATGCTCATAAACTACAGTTTTCAAATTAACGTAGTCTTAAGAAATCAAATACACGTACATAGACTTCGGTTATAAACTACCGTAGTCTTAAGACGCACATAGAGTACGGTATTTTGGAAAACCGCTGTCTTAAGGAACGTAGACACACACATAGACTACGGTTTTTGAAAAAACTGTAGTCTAAAACCAATAGACTACGGTTTTTTCAAAAAACCGTAGTCTTAATAGTGTAGTCTATGAGCGTTTTTCTAGTAGTGTTTATTCTTTACATGATACAGAAATCGTGCGGTACTACTCAAGGAACAAGATATTAATTGATTATAGCTGTCAGAAGCTTACATAATTAATTAATGGACATTATATCTTAAACATGGGGAATTGCTGAACTAAAGGAGATGTATTAAATTGGTAGGTCAGTATTATTTCTTTAGTGGAATAAAAATAATACTTTATTTATTTATTTATATCCATGTCATGGATATTAGAAATTAAATAAATTAGTAGGTCAATTTAATATTCTTCTAGATCCTTGTTGTAGCCCAATATGATCTAAGTGGACTCGGAATGGAACAAGAGTTGGAGGCCCAAGCCCAATAGGGTTTGGAGAGTTAATTTTCGTCCCCTCCCCTATAATAAGGGAGGGGGGCCATGACAATTATTAGGAAAATACACATCTATACAGCCCCTCTAAGTGCTTTCTTGATTCCTAGAGTTTCCACAACCGTTTAGTAGTCTGCAGCCCACCCTGCATCTAAACAAGGTCCGGGAATACAGCAGAAGATCAAGAAGTAGAATATTGGTGCTGTGAGATTTCGAACACCATGAAGGTTTGCCATGATCATGTGTTCTCCATCAACAATGGGATTAGACCTTTAATCCCGTGAGCAACCCGACAAAGTTTGTAAGTACTGATTTCGATAGATTCTATTTTATTCCGCTGCAATAGATTCGAAATTGAAACTTTCATGTTAATTCAACATAGGATAATTAATGTCACACATAAAATTATGATTTACATGAGTTAGAATTAATGGCATCTAAATAGATCCTGTGGGGTACAATTCGAGAAAAACTCAACACAGTTTTCCCGCTTATGCGAACTTGAGTTCCCAAATTCGTCTGACTGTCAACATTAAATACAACGCTTGTTGGGAGGCAACCCGTGCAGGTAAAGAACGGATGAATGCTGGAATATGGGGGATAGCAAATTAACCAACTTGTCTTTTGACAAGTTTGGGGGAGGACATTAAACCCAAACGGACATCCATTTGATCATTGTAAGTGGTCGACGACACCCTCATGCTTTTTTACAAACTTATTCCATCCCGTGGATTTCAATAAGTTTGGGGGATGTATGCTTGTGGTGTCTAGAATTTTTGTTTTCATTTTCCCGGAATTTTTGAAAAATTTCAATTTTGTTTGGTCTTGAATTTTACTTGGGATTTTGATGATATATGCTTTATAGTTTATGGTTTAGTGTGTATGATTGAGATATTTAATTGGGAATAATTTGAGCATGTATAACATGATTTGAATGAGCATGTGTTTTAGAGATTTTCGAGCTTTATTTTGTCCAATGTTGAGCTGTGAGAATTTTGAGCCTATAAGACTATTGTCTTAATTTTTGTTCTTGTGTGTTGGTTGTCTGTACACTTATTTCTATAGAGCTTGCATACCGTCTTGCTTGATATTGAGTTGTGTGATCTAAGTAAGAGATGATAATTGGCCATCTTTTCTTTAACCATTTACCCCATACACTGTCCTAAATTTATTTAATTCCTTTGTGAGCCCTATTGTGCCTAAATGCTTTTTCTTTGAAAGCTTATTTGGGATTAATTTGTTGATTCTCATGGAGAAATAGGAAGAAGGGTAAGGAGTTTTGGAGTTGGGATGAAGAAAAAATGGTGATAATTGTTGGTTTTTGTTGGTGCGAAGAAAAAAAAACAAAAGTGCTATGTGAGTGTCGAAAAGAAGAAAAAAAGTGAAAAGAGCACAAAAGAAAAAAAAGTAGTGCCAATAAAAAGAAATAAAGAAAAGAAACCAAAGGTCAATGAGTTGAAAGAATATATGGATGATTTAAGGATGTATAGGAGGAAGTTGGAAAAATTCCAACTAGTGTTTGAATGTGAAAAGTAGTTGGGAGTAGAAAGTAAAAGTGGTGGATTATTTTGCAATTGTTGAGTCACTTGAGCCAAATATTCCTAACCTTGGTCACGAGTCGAGCGGGCCTGTCCAATTTTTGACCTATTTTTGGGCTTTTCTTCACTTGGTATTTAAGGATTTCAATGGACGAAAATACACACAATTCCACCTACCCAAAAAATTGCCACCAGAGGTTAGCTGTAGAGAAAAACAGACGCGAAGAACAAGACCAAAGGATTCAAGAGCTTTCAAGGTTAGAGGCAAATTAAACCTTCCGGATTTTATTTTTTTTGTTCCTAGAATTTTTCCTGTTTTCTTTGTGGATGATTTTGGTTATTTATATTATTATGGATAGCTAAAACCCTAGTATTCTAGGGTTGTTTATGATTCAAATTATGAAGTTCATTTAATCTGTTGATTTCTTATGCCTATGACTTTGTTGTGTTTTGCTTATTCTCGTGTTTATCTGTATTATTTACCTGATCACTAAATAGTAGAATTTGATGTGTTAATTCATAAATCAAGAGAGGAGTTTTAACATGTGATCTGGAATAAGTAACTTGTTAATTTATAACACTTGAGAGAGTTGAGGTTAATTGAGAGAACAATAGACCTTAGGAGCCATTTGGAGTTGCATGCTAGGTATTGAACAAATACGTTAATACTAGTTTTGTAATCTACTCCCTAGGCACTTCGAGAGAAGATTTAGGATGAATTAGTGGTTACTCTAGCACAATTTAAGTCCCAATATAGGCATAAGAATGAAATGATTAAATGAATGGATTAGTTGATGACTAATCAATCCTAGAATACGTCTTTTATTCACAGTTTGATTTATCTGTGTTAATTTCTGCTTTGGCAATTTAGTTCATTTCTTATTCTTAGTTTTTTAGATAAGTGAAATTCAATCATTTTCAGTCGTCTAGATAATTGTGAGAGGTTGAATTAGATAACTAGCAGATTAATTATTAAATCTCTGTGGATACGACCTTATTTACCGCTGTCTTATAAGCCTCGCTGTTCACTTGTAGTTTAGGTGAAAATAAATACCGAACAGGCGGGCTTCCCTACCCGGCCTCACCCCACCTGTTAGTTTTGTATACTGGAAGACTTATCCTTGTATACTTTTCTGATGATATGATGATATATATTGAATCTTATTGCAGTCACTGTTTGCATTTACATTATTATTTATGCATATTCAATATACTTACATTGTAGATGATATGGTGTGGGTGAACACACGGCAAGATCATATCATCAGATCCTTCTATTGTATTAAAAGGCTTACGACTTAGATGGTCATGAATACACCATTGGTAGAACGTAGAATAATCTGATAATTAGTTTGTCTTGACTAATTGATTATTCTAATACACGTGTTAGTGTATTGAGGATGATCACGAAAGAATACTATTCTCTACTCTGACCCTATTAGTGAGAGAATAAAGATCCACAGAGTTTGGGTTCTTAACTTATATTTATTGGCGAACATGTATATGCTTTGTTGATTGCTTAGATTTATCAATGGGTGAGATTCTTTAGTAGGATGAATATATTCGATATCTTGGGTAATAGCATTTGTATATATGATGTGTCATGCAATATATATAAGCACCGTGTCCTGGTGCGCCAGGTGAATGATGTTCCCTTGAGAAAACACAAGTTCATGTTGAAACCCTACAGGTGGAATTTATTCCGCACATGAATAATCTTGTGTGGTACTACTCAAGGTTTTAGATATTAATTAATTATAGCTGTCAGAGACTTACATAATTAATTGATGAACATTAGATCTTAAACACGGGGAATGGCTGAACTAAAGGAGAAAGCATATTCAGAAATATGTATTAAATTGGTAGGTCAGTATTATTTCTTTAGTGGAATAAAAATAATACTTAATTTATTTAATTATATCCTAAGTTTGTTGGATTTTGGAAATTAGGAGGCCAATTTAATATTCTTCTAGATTCCTGTTGTATCCCAATATGACGTTATCTTATCAGAACTGCTCATGGATCTTTAGGCGGCTGAGTTACTTCAGAAGGGAAATCCAGATGCACACCTAGCTGAAAATAGGGCGTCTTCTTCCGGTGCTAAAAAGAAGAAGAGAAAAATGTCTAAGACAGCTGAAGAGGGGACGCTTAAGGTGAACAAGCCCAAGACAAAGATTCCTCCTGAGGAATTTAAGCCAAAGACAAAGTGCTTCAAGTGCGGCCAGCCAGGTCACTGGAAGGCGGTGTGTCCGAACAAGAAGAAGAAGAGTATGTCCCACACTTTTGCTGTTGAAACATGTTTAGCAACTTGTTCTACTTAGTCATGGGTAGTAGATACTAGAGCTACTGATCATGTTTGCATGTCTTTATAGGGGTTTCTGGTAAAAATAAAGCTAAGTGATGGGGAGATCATCGTCTACATGGGCAATGCTATGAAAGTGGCGGCTATTGCAGTGGAAGACATTACCTTATCTTTTAGTAGTGATAGGAATTTAGTTTTAAAGCATTGTCTTTATGTGCCTGGTTTTAGGCGAAACTTGATTTCAGTTTCTAAACTTTTTATGAATGGATATTCTATTTATTTTGATAACAAGGTTGTTATCTTTTGTGGTAAACGTTTTATCTATTTTGGCACATTCGATGGACATCTTTATTTACTTAATCCTATGCAAAACACTACGCAAAAGCAATTACTGAATACATCGATCACAAACCCTAATAAAAGGAAAGAACTTTCAGAATTGAATCTAACCTATCTTTGGCATCTAAGGCTAGGCCATATCAACCTTAAGAGGATTCAAAGGCTAGTAAACGATGGACTTCTGTCTTCATTGGTCCTAGAATCATTCCCTTTGTGTGAATCCTGTTTGGAAGGGAAAATGACCAAGCATCCTTTTAAATCAAAAGGAAATCGATCCGAATGGCTATTAGATTTGATTCACTCTGACTTGTGTGGCCCTATGTCAGTTCAAGCTCGAGGAGAGTATAAGTATTTCATCACACTCATTGATGATCACTCAAGATATGGATATATCTACCTATTATTTCGCAAGACCGAATGCTTTGATAAATTCAAGGAATTTAGGGCGGAAGTGGAGAAACATACAGATAGAAGTATCAAGTCACTGTATTCTGATCATAGGGGCGAGTACCTCTAAAGTGAATTTAGGGAATACTTAGCAGAGAATGGGATTACATCCTAGTTGACTGCATCGGGAACGCCACAACAGAATAGCGTGACGGAGAGAACGAACAGAACCTTATTGGATATGGTTAGATTGATGATGAGTTATTTGGAGTTGCCTATTTCATTCTGGGGATATGCCCTAGAAACAGCAGCCTACATTCTTAACTTGGTCCCATCGAAATCAGTTCCTTCTACGCCCATAGAACTTTTGACTGGACAAAAGCCCAATTTTGGACATGTTTGGATTTGGGGTAGCCCAGCACACGTGTTGGACAAGAAAATTGATAAGTTGGCACCTCGTACTGATGTGAGGCTATTTGTTGGATATCCTAAGGGAATGAAAGGTGGTCTATTTTATAGTCCTAAGGATTAGAAGATCATTGTTAGCACCAATGCTCGATTCTTAGAAGAAGACTATGTCATAAACCATAAACCAAGAAGTGAAATCATCCTTGAGGAGCTAAGAGAAGAAGGATCGAATCCTACACCAATAGTACAAGAAGAGGTACCACAAGACACTGCACAACGTGTCACAGATACATGAGAAATGCCTCGTCATAGTGGGAGAGTTGTACGCCAACCTGACAGATTTATTGGTTTGGGTGAATCTTCAGATTTCCCTGAAGGACTGAATGAATTAGATCCCAGGACCTACGACGAAGTAATCCAAGACAAAGATGCAGATTCTTGGAAATCTGCAATGAAATCTGAGATTGGATCTATGGATCACAATCAAGTATGGGAGCTTGTAGAACTACAAGATGGGGTAAAACCCATTAGGTGTAAGTGGGTCTACAAATGCAAGAGAGGACCTGACGGGAATGTTAAAACCTTCAAGGCAAGACTTATGGCGAAAGGGTACACTCAGAAAGAAGGGATCGATTATGAGAAAACTTTTTCATCAGTAGCCATGCTTAAGTCAATCCGGATTCTCTTATCGATTGCCGCTCATTTGGATTATGAGATTTGGCAGATGGATATCAATCACTATTGAAAGATATATCTATGTCTCCCACTGCAGTAGCCACTACTTTACCATAGCATTGCACATGTACATAGTGATCTCATCTTCACTCAAAAGAGTGAGAGATACCTTTCCTTTTGAGAGGACACTCAGACTTACAATGTCTCAGCTGATTGTACTTGAAGCACATATCCTTTGGACTTAAAGTCCTTTTGAGGTAACTATGTCATTCTCTTCATTGCCCTACACGCTTCCTTTGGTTGAGATGCATTCCTCTTCTTACCCGAAGATGCATTTCTCTCAGCCATTTGCATCTCTGTGATACTTTTCACTAGCATCTCAGCTGTCTGAAGATCAGCAAGCATTCTTGATAAAGTGACATAATTCTTTATCATGCCAAAGTTCAAAAAGAACTATTTAAGCTTCAGGGACAGACTATTAAACACGAAGTCGATTAAAACTTGGTATCTTGTTCACCATCCAGGGTTTCGATCTCTGATAAGCAATTTATCATCTAGAGAACGTGATCCCTTACAGGAAGAGAATCGACTATCTTGGTGCTTATTAGATTTTTCATGGCAATGTATTTTATTTTGTAATTCTAATGTCCGAAGAGTTTCTTGAGATTACACCATAAGAGGTTCTCACTACTTCATCAGAATTCGCAACTGGTTTCTTATGACATTCCTCATCAAGTACAATTAAACCTTCAGCCGTTTAAAACAATGTTTTAAGTTTCGAATCCAGTCTTTAGTATTTCACCGATATAAAACTTTTGAGAATAGAAGACAAGTTGGAGAGTACCATGATAATATAGAAATAACTGAAAAAGTAAACATGCAGTATAGTCACACCTTTTCGAATAATCATATAATTGAAATCCTCAAAAAGAATTATATGTATATCCACCGACATTTTAAAAATGATTCCCATAAGCCACAATAGTGTGGACGTTTATGAAATTCATTTCTAAACATGTTATTAGCCTTTAATTAACCTCCAGTCAAGTTTCCTTTTGACAAATGAATTAATAGTCGGTATTATTCCCGGTCATGTAATCATCCAATTAATAAGCCACGATAGTGTGGACGTTTATTAATAAATTACATCTAAGTGTGAATATCATTATCTTTGCACCAATAGCACTATTTCGAAATCAACTGCTCCAGATGGAGGAGTTAGTTAGTTCTAATAGTGTTCTACAACTATCCATATAAGGAGATTTAACTTCTAGAGAAATTTGTGATATGACACATCCGATATGGAGGAAGACCGATGTCAACGCGCATGCCCATCACTTCTCAATTAAACCAGATTTAATGGAGACCGATTAGATTTCTACATACTTTGGTATGAATCTCTCCCACTTAGTTATTTATACTTGAGGTTTTCATTTTATCTCATTAGCATGCAGGAACATTACATAAGATGATAAATACCCATGACATGCAAACAGCAACATAATAAGCATAATAATTTAAACCAGCTATCATGGCATATTTCTCATGTTGCATTCATGAGATTATCTTGGAAAATCAGCTCCGGAAATCTGGACATCATCCGCGCCACCACTAAGCGTCTCGCCAAAACCCTGACGCTGATTTAGGGTTTCAGGACATGTCCGGGATGTCGTCCTTCCTTGATTGGGGCTGCTCCACTTTCCTTTCTTGAGTAGATTTCGATCCTTATCTAATTCTATAAGGATTTCTATTCCAAATTTAAATATTTTCTTATCATATTTGAATAAATCCAAAGATATCAATTACCTTATCCAAATCTACTAGGATAAAATAATCATTATCTTAAATATTCAATTTCCATATGATAAAGATTTTAATTATGGAAAATCTTAATATATCTAGAATAATAAAGGAATAAAAAAAACAACTTAAGGCTATGATGATTTTCGAAATCATCACTATATAAAATTTATTTTTTCTATTACATTAAAACAACATAATAAAATAAATGCTAATCTAATCTATGGATTTTCTCATGGATAAAAACCTCGTAGCCAAACCGGCATATGACCATCAACAACCACACATTCAACATAAATTAAATCATCACATCACAAAATTAAAAAGCCATGATAGTCGGTATCACCTGCAAACAAAAACCGTCTACATACAACAACTATCAAAATTAAGTGATAAACATAAAATTGCATATGATATCCATACATGATCATTTTTGAAAATTATCTTCAATTTAAATTGAAATTTTCGAAAATCACTTTAAGATAAAATTTGAAAATTAATTATAATTTTCCATCAAATTCAATCTTAAACTTTCAAAAATCAAATAAGGAATAAATCTGGAAATTTTGATATTTATCAAAAATCTTTCTCAAATAAAATTCCTTAATTTTTGAAAATCGCTAAATAATTAAATCTGAAAATTTTGATATTAATCAAAAATCTATGCCAAAATAAACACCTAAGTTTCAAAAATTCCAAGAATAATAAATCTTCAAATTTTGACCCACTTCAAATACTTTCCAAATTTAAAATTCTGTTTTGAAACCTATTTGGATTATAATTAGGTAACTTTTGATATTTGTTTGATGTCTAATTGTGTCATTTTAATTTATTGATTTTATGGTGTTTAGTATTTATTTTGTTTATTTTTGATATTGTTATGTGCTGCTTTTATGTGTTTATTTGTATTTATTGCTCTAATGGTGGATTATGACAAGTGCTGCAAAGGCTGGAGCTTTTAATCGTGAAAGCAGGTGTTTTACGGTAATTAGGTGGCAAGTGCAAATCGACTAAATGAGCTGGATTGTTGAAATAAGAAAATCAAGACTGCTAAAGGAATTGAGGAAAAAACACCCGCACGGGTGGGCTATGGGAGCGCAGGCGGGCACCAAGAACGCCGAGAGCCTAGCGCCCCCGCCGCGCCCGCCTCACGCCCCCGCCGCGCAGCCCGCCCCCGCGGGGCTATCCCCCACCGCGCCTGCCCCCGCCGCGCCATGCAGCCCGCCGGCGCGCGGGCTGCCCCCTTCCTCTCGGTCCAGTTTTTGCCACGTTCGTTGCAAGCCATTTTTAATTGCTAAGTAGACTTTTGGAAAAGAAAATCTTTTATAAAAAAATCCTTTCATTAATTGATCACGATCAACTCCCATCGGACTCTCTCTCTCTATTTTTGATTTTTCTCTCTCACTCTCTATCTTCTCCAACACACTACTAAACCATCTTCTGGAAGACGCCACTCTGGATCATCTTCTTCACCCCTCCATCCTCCATTTTCTCTACCTTCCTTCACCATTTTCTTCACCCTTCCATACTCTCTTCACCATTTTTCACCACCATTTTCTTCACCCTTCCATACTTCCTTCACCATTTTTCACCATCATTTTCACCACCCTTTTTCACTAAAGAGAAGAGGAGAAAGAGGAGAACAAGGAAACCAAGCCAAGGGGGAAAGAAAAGGAACGAGAAGACCAACGACGAGCTCACGTGGAAGCTAAGCTCGGAGGAGGTTTATTGTGCACTTTCTTGTATTTCTTGGATGTTTTTGTGGGATTTGTTCCAAACTCTTGAAGGATATATAATATTGTAGAAGTTGTTTTCATTTACATTTGATTTATGAAATGGAGTTCTTCTATGATATTTATGTTGTTTTGAGCAGGTTTAGTGGCTAATCTCCCTATTAGGGGGTAGAGGATCGATTTGGTTGTGATCTATGCTTGTTTATGTTGGTTGTTGTTGTTGGAATTGTTCTTATTTATGTTTAAGTGCTTGATCATCACTTGAGCATTGGTAGGATTTAGGGGATTTCTTGATTGTGAATCTAAATCCGGATTTAATTCCTTCGATGCTAGGTGCATGGGTTCCTAAACCTAGTTTGTTCGTCTCATTTTGCATGGTATAGCTAAGAGAGGTTTAACGGATATCCGTGACTTTAATAGACGTTAAACTAATTGGATGGGTCTACCATACTGTGAGATTTGCATTATCAACTTAAATAAAGCATAGTAATCAACCATTGAGAGAATCTACACCCTAATACCTTAATCAACTTAATTCCTCTAATCTTCATTTCCATTTTCTTGCATTTAAATTGTTATTGTTTGTTTTGTTGATTGTTCATTTAATTTCTAGTTTAAATCTCCAAAATCTCTTGATTAGAATGTTTAGATTGCATTTTAGTTGTTTTGTCGAAAACATGTGTAGCCTATAGATAGTTCTTTCTCATAAAGTCTTCCTTGAGAGATCGACTCGGGTTAAGCTCGTCACTCCTACAATTGACCCCGTCCAATTGCGGGTGTGGTCCTAAATAGTGTCTAGTGAGCATAAACCGGAAATTATAAGTGTAAATTTGGACCTAAACAATATTCATCAAAATTACCTTATCCAATTATAATCTCCCATATTTTGAAAATATCTATAGGATTAGATATGGAAATTTTGATAACATCAAAAATCTATTCCAAGTCCAATTTCATATTTCTCGAAAAATATGGATCATTTTAGGGAATTAATTTAACATCAAATTTTCGAATATTTGATCTCCAAATTTCGAATATCCCTAAATAAACTTAATAATTTGAAAATTTGATATTAATCAAAATCCTTTCCAAATTATATACTAGGTATCAAAATTACTAGAATAAAAAATATGGAAGTTTGATCCCTTCAAACACTTACCAAATTTAAAATTCTATTTTGAAACCTATTTGGATTAGAATTTGATAACTTTTGATATACATCAAAGATTACCTTCTCCAATTCTAATCCCTATAATTTTCGATCCCTATCAAGATTAAATTTGAAAATTTTGATATAAATCAAACTTCTATTCTAAATTAAAAACATAAGATCGAAAATTACAAAAATTAATTAGAGAATTGATCGACTTACACAAATTTTCGATCATGGTAGCAATTAGAATTTGGAAATCTCATCATTGACAAAATATCTTTCCAAATTAATATCCCATGAGCGAGAATCCACAATATCGATTAAAATTAGGATTTTTAAAATCCTTAACAATTTTAATTAGTGAATTAATGTGTTCCAACATTTTCGAACATGATGATGCATAGAATCTGGAAATTAAGTCACCTTTACATAATCCAAATTCCATATCATGTTGATCGAAAAAACTAACAAGAATAAATTAAATTTTTTTCCCGATCCAAAAAAAAAATTCCATTCAATTTAAATCTCAACAAATTCGAAACTTTAGCACAATTAAATATGAAAATTTATAACACATAAATCCATCCTCATATTTAATCATAAATTTCGAATAAAATATAGAATTAATTATAGAGCAGAGCCAAAACCTACTTTGATACCAATTGTTGGGGTTTTCTCGAATTGTACCCCCACGGAATCTATTTGGATGCCATTAATTCTAACTCATGTAAATCATAATTTTATGTGTGACATTAATTATCCTATGTTGAATTAACATGCAAGTTTCAATTTCGAATCTATTGCAGCGGAATAAAATAGAATCTATCGAAACCTGTACTTATAAACTTTGTCGGGTTGCTCACGGGATTAAAGGTCTAATCCCGTTGTTGATGGGGAACGCATGATCATGGAAAACCTTCATGGTGTTCGAAATATCACAGCTCCAATATTCTACTTCTTGATCTTCTGATGTATTCCCGGACCTTGTTTAGATGCAGGGTGGGCTGCAGACTACTAAACGGTTGTGAAAACTCTAGGAATCAAGAAAGCACTTAGAGGGGCTATATAGATGTGTATTTTCCTTATAATTTTCGTGGCCCTCCCCCCTTATTATAGGGGAGGGGACGAAAATTAACTCTCCAAAATCTATTGGGCCAGGGCCTCCAACTCTTGTTCCATTCCTAGTCCACTTAGGTCATATTGAGCTACAACAGGGATCTAGAAGAATATTAAATTGGCCTACTAATTTATTTAATTTCTAATATCCATGACATATATATAAATAAATAAATTAAGTATTATTTTTATTCCACTAAAGAAATAATACTGACCTACCAATTTAATACATATTTGCGAATATGCTTTCTCCTTTAGTTCAGCCATTCCCCAAGTTTAAGATATAATGTCCATTAATTAATTATGTAAGCTTCTGACAGTTATAATCAATTAATATCGTGTTCCTTGAGTAGTACCGCACGATTTCCGTATCATGTAAAGAATAAATTAATATTCTGCATGCAGGGCTTCCCATGATCTATGTGCTTCCTCAAGAGGACATCATCAACCTGGCACACCAGGACACGGTGCTCATGTATATTGCACGACACATCATGTATACACTGTTATTACCCAAGATATCGAGTTTATTAGCCCACGAAAGGATCTCACCCATTGATAAATCAAAGTAACAAACAATGCACACATATGCTCATTAATAAAATATGAGTTCAGAACCCGAACTCTGTGGATCTTTATTCTCTCACTTAAGGTCAAAATAGAGAACAGTATCCTATCGTGATCCTCCTCAATACACAAGCTAGTATACTAGAATAATCAGTTAGTCAAGATAAACTAACTATCAGATTATTGTACGGTGTACCAATGGTGGGTTCAGGACCATCTAAGCCGTGAGCCTTTTAATACATTGTAAGGAATCCGATGATATGATCTCTACCGTGTGTTGACCCATACCATATAATCTACAATGTAAGTATATGGAAGCATGCATATAAATATATACACAAACAGTGACTGCAATTATTATTCAATCTATATTATCTTATTATTGTTTATTGTATACAAAGACAAGCTTTCCAGTATACAAAACCAACAAACTGGTATCCCCCATTCTTTTCCCCGATCATCTATCTCATGCCTCCACCATCAGTAATTCAGCTAGATTCTTGAGTGTTGATGATGTTACACTCCACAGCTGCCTTGTGCTCCTCTACATCGAACAAGAACCGTATTTGTTCATCTTCAAAATGAAGAGTGAGAATCCCCGTGTCTAGGTCGATGTTGGCTCGTCTGGTGCACAAAAATGGGCATCCCAAAATGAGAGGAACGCTCTTGTCTTCCTCCATGTTTAGCACCACAAAATCCACTGGGTAAATAAAATCATGCACCTTGATCAGAACATCCTCCAAGATTCCCTCAGGGTACACCATCGATCGGTCGGCCATCTGCAAACATATGGTTGTGGGCTTGAGTTACCCACTGTTCAGCTTTCTGAAAAATGAGAGTGGCATCAAATTGATGCTCGCCCCCAAATCACACAATGCTCGGCCACCTATCTTGTCTCTAATAGTGATGGAAAGTGTAAAACTCCCAGGATCCTTCATCTTGGCCGGGAGCTTCCTTTGGATAATGGAGCTGCAGTTTTCTGGAAGGTGCACTGTCTTGAACTCCTCTATCTTCTTCTTTTTGGACACAGCATCCTTGAGGAACCTCGCATACTTGGTCGTATGCTGCAGCGCCTCCACCAAAGGAATGTTGATTTGCACTTTCTTAAAGATCTCGAGGAATCTAGAAAACCATTCATCCATTTTCTGTTTTGGGGTTTGCTGCAGGTACGGGATAGTCACTGTAGAAAGCACTATGGGACCCATCTGAGAACTCTTGATGGTGGGATTCGGCTTTTCAGAAGTCGGCATGATAGGAACAACTGCAGCGGCGACAATCAGTGTAGGGACTTCAGTGTGCAGATGGATTGCATTGTACTGATCTTTGGGATTCACTGTGGTGTTGCTGGGGAACTGTCCTGGTTGGTGTTGATTCCTTGCAACTGTAGCCAGCTGACCCAGTTGCTTCTCGAACATCTTCATTTGCACACTCATGGCACCCACAGTATTTTCCAATTTCTCAACTCTAGCTTGTGACTCCCCCATGAATTTATCAGTCTTCTTCATGAACGCCATCAACAGATCATCCATGTTTAGCTTTTTTTCCTCATTGATCATGCTATTTGTTACTGAGAAACCAGGAGGGGCCTGCAGTGCATTATTGGGATTCCCACATGAGAGGTTGGAACGGTTATCTTGGTAGAATTGATTTCCTCCTCGGTAATTGTTGCCATCATATCCATCTCTCTGATTGATGTAGTTGACATCTTCCACAACTTGATTCATGGGAGAATTCACAGTCTGCTGAGACATGGCGTCAAATTTACTATCTATAGTAGCATTCAACGTGGATAACTGAACCACCAATTTGGAAATCGGATCACTATCATCAACTGCTGCAACTCTCTTCAACATCCTTACTGGTCGATCCCCAGTCCACTGATAGCTGTTGGTGGCCATGTCTTCAATTATCGTCACAGCTTGATCATGGCCTTTGTTCAGCAGTGAGCCACCCACAGAGGCATCCAGAAGCCTTTTCACTTCCATATCGCATCCATTATAGAAGATGCAGACTTAATGATCCACCACGAATCCATGATTGGAGCACTTTCTCAACATGTTCTGGAACCGCTTCCATGCCTCATATAAGGTTTCATCGTCATACTGATGAAACTGTGTGATTTCACCTTTGAGCTTAAGAGTCAAACTAGGAGGGAAGAATTTATGCAAGAACTTGTGCACCAAGCACTCCCAACAATCCACAGTACTGAGATCCAAGAAATGATACCAATCCTTGGCAGCATCCTTCAATGAGAACGAGAACAGATGTAGCCGAATAGTATCATTAGATACCCCGTTCATCTTGATCGTACTGTATATCTCCAAGAACTGTTGTAGATGAGCATTTAGATTTTCAGTTTTGTGCCCACCATATTGATGTTGCTGAACCATGCCCATCAATCCCGACTTTCACTCAAAATTATTGGCATTAATCCCTGGACCGGGAACTCGCCCATGGTTGAGCACCGGTGTGAACATCTGGTTAATCGGTGCCAGGTCTGCTTCTCTGGAGGCTTCTTGCTCTTGAAATCACCGATGTATTTCCTTTAGCTGCTGCTGCATACGGCGCATCTGATCAGCTGTAACAGGAGCTGCTAGTTGTTGCTCTTCCATTTCTCTCCTTCTTCTAGCGTTGTTGTGTCGAGCAGTAGCTTCAATCTCAAGATCAAAAGTTTGCAGAGGTTCTCCTTTTGATCTTGTGCTCATACACAACCTGCAAAACTTAAAAGAGAAATAAAAAAATTAGCAACAGAAAATAAAAAATGTCTAAAGTAACACAAGAAATTAAATCTAAATAATAGCAAATCAAAAATTAAATCCCTGGTAACGCCGCCAAAAACTTGTTCGGTATTTATTTTCACCTAAACTGCAAGTGTACAGCGAGGCTTATAGGACAGCGGTAAACAAGGTCATATCCATAGGAATTTAATAATTAATCTACTAGTTATCTAATTCAACCTCTCACAGTTATCTAAACGACTAAAAATGATTAAATTTTACTTATCTAAAAAACTAAGAATAAGAAATAAACTAAATTGCTAAAGCAGAAATTAACACAAATAAATCAAACGGTGAATAAAAGACGTATTCTAGGATTGATTAATCATCAACTAATCCATTTATTTAATAATTTCATTCTTATGCCTATATTGGGACTTAAATTGTGCTAGAGTAACCACTAATTCATCCTAAACCTTCTCTCGATGTGCCTAGGTTGTAGATTACAAAACTAGTATTAACGTTTCCGTTCAATACCTAGCATGCAACTCCTAATGGCTGTTAAGGTCTATTGCTCTCTCAATTAACCTCAACTCTCTTGAGTGTTATTGATTAACAAGTTATTTATTCCAGATCACGTGTTAAAACTCTTCTCTCGATTTATGAATTAACACATGGTGTAACCCGGACAATTTATACAGGATACGAGAACGCGCGGAAGACTTATAGAATTGAACACGCCAACTAAGGAAGGATTCAACCCTACTTTAAGACTCAAATAACTCGAAATAATCTGAATTAAATGAAATAATAACTCAAAACAATATTAAAGATGAACTAGACCTAATTACGACACTTAAACTATGACACAAAAAGGACACACAAATCCAAAGATAAGGGGGCTGTTTTGGACGATTATTATGGCTGGAAAAAGGCTATTATGGGCTGGAAATATGGTGAAGAAAGGCTAGAGTAGATAGGGTATGTTAAGGCTATGAAGTACTTACGGTATTGAGGATGAACACGACGAATTGGGCGCGAATGGAACCGAACCCTTGTTGATCGACACACGATCAGGTCTTGATGGCTTAGGAGTGTCACGGACATTGATGGAAGGTGTAGGAAGTCGAAGATGGTGGCTGGACGATGGAGGTGTTGAGATTCGCAACCCGATTAATCCCCGGCGTATCTTGTACGATGAAAACGAATCTCAAAGTTACTCCTCGGTAGTGAGTTTACCCTAATCCCTCGTGTGAATTAGAACATTCCCTTGACGTAAGACTCAAAGTTTGCTAGGCTTCAAGAATGAGTATTTTCGACAGAAAACAATCAAAAGCTTTGAACGGTTGAGACACAAATTGAATGCAAAAGCAATTTTAATCAATAATGTCTAAAATATCAAAGAAACATGGTTCCCCTATTTATAGGGCTCATTAAGCACGAAAATAATGAATTAAAAGGCCTAAAAAACTGATCCAAAAAGGATCTCTAACTATACTATAAATATGCCTAAACTAGAATTCTATTCAAGGTTGGAAATTGCCTTAAATACAATCCTAGTCAAACCTATACTAAAAGGAACGAAAATTACACTTAAAAATTAATTAAAAATTGATCTAAACTATAGTCTAAATTAATTAAATAAATACTATAGTCTAGATAAAAAAAACAAACCCTTAATTAAATTAAAGCAAGGGCGAAAACAGCTCCATGCACACGTGCACTTCTTCTTGATCTCTTCTTCAACTCTTCAAGTTATATTCTCCATGGTATGATCTTGATCTTCATTAGTTAATAAATTAACTAAAGTATGGCTGCACTTTGCATCTTCTAATTCCTCGAACTTCTTGCGAATCAACACTTGGAAATAACCTTGTAATTTCTTCGCTCGAAGTCGCGTCATTGGACCTTTGAATTGTAGCTCGGGTTTAAGGCCTTGCATGGATTCATCAACACATCAAATTATACTATTTAGTGATCAGGTAAATAACACAGATAAACACGAGAATAAGCAAAACACAACAAATTTATAGGCATAAGAAATCAATAGATTAAATGAACTTCATAATTTGAATCATAAACAACCCTAGAATACTGGGGTTTTAGCTATCAATAATAATATAAATAACCAAAATCATCTACAAAGAAAACATGAAAAATTCAAAGAACAAAGAAAATAAAACCCGGAAGGTTTAATTTGTCTATAATCTTGAAAGCTCTTGAATCCTATGATCTTATTCTTCGCGTCTGTTTTTCTCTGCAGCAAACCTCTGGTGGCAATTTTTTAGGTAGGTGGAATTGTGTGTATTTTCGTCCATTGAAACCCTAAAATACCAAGCTAAGAAAAGCCTAAAAATAGATCAAAAATTGGACAGGCCCGCTCGACTCGTGACCACATTCGCGACCAGGGTACCCGCGACTTAGGTTGCGAATCCACGTGGCATGACGTGTCGCTGACGTGGCAGAAAATTCACGACCAATCTCAAAATTCACGACTGGGTCGTGAATAAAACAAAGGAGAACCCGGCCTCTGTCGTGACCATGCAGAAAAAGGGAAAAAGTGTGATTCCCGACCAGATTCGCGACCCCCTTGGTCGCGAGTCTAGTCGCGGGTAATTTTCGGTTCCAGCAGCCTCTCACTGTTTTGCTTCGTTCTCACTCGTTTCTCATCCGATTGACCCGATTCTTTTTGCAACGCGTTCCTCACTTGATTTTCTATCTTTCTAGAGTCTTCCCAAGGTCATTTGAAGTTCACACCAAAATGACATTAATTCCATTCACAATGAATAAACACGTGACATTGCACAAAACATAAAAAACTATACAAAACTTAACACTTCATGCATGCAATGCCCATCAAATACCACTAAAATGTATCTCAAAATACATGAAAAATGTGAGGTTATCACCACCAGAGGGGCGGGCTCGAAAAAACAGGGTCTATACAACTTTCAATCAAGTCGGAGAAGATACTCATCATACACCGTTGGAAAGTGCCAGGAGCGTTACACAAATCAAATGGTATTTTTCGACAAGCGAATGTTCCAAACGGACATGTGAAAGTCGTATTTTCTTGATCTTCTTAGGCTATGAAAATTTGAAAGTAGCCCGAGTAACCATCTAGGAAGAAAAAGAAAGATTTTCCCACCAATCGTTCGAGCATCTCATCAATGAATGACAAGAGAAAATAGTCTTTGCGTGTAGCATCATTCAGTTTTTAAAAATCGATACACATGTGCCAACCTATCTGAAGCCTCATGGGAATCAACTCATTGTTCTCATTCTTGACTAACTGGAAACCAGACTTCTTTCGTACCACGTGCAGTGGACTAACCCAAACACTGTCGGAGATTGGGTAAATAATCCCTAACTGGAGTAGCTTGAGGATTTCTTTGAGGACCACTTCTTTCATGACAGGGTTTAATTTTCTTTATAGATCTCTAGATGGCTTACAATCCAGCTCAAGAAAAATCTGGTGCATGCATATGTCAGGGTTGATCCCTTTTATATCGGCTAAGGTCCAGCCAATTGCCCCCTTGTGCCTTTTCAACAGCTCGACCAACAGTATTTCTTGCTCTGTGCTCAAATCCTTGCTTATGATGACAGGTAACGTGTTTTTTTCTCCCAAAAAGACATATTTCAGATGTTCTGGAAGCACCTTCAATTCCAGCACTGGAGCCTTCACAATATATGGCAAAATTGGCTCTGAGTTGATCGGTATGGACATACTGCTTTACAGATGCCAGGTGGGAAACTCACTGGTGGCATACAGTTGTATGATGTCATCTCGAATCTCCTCATCTTCCTCTGTTATTGCAGCAATTTTAGTTAGCCCACCAACAAGTACCTGTTCCAACCTATCGTCCCGGAAATGATTCTCAACAAAATCGTCAACCAAATGATCAACAATATCAACCATATACAAAGCTTCAGGGTCCTCAACATGCTTCATAGTTTCAAAAATATTAAATATAACAATATCACCATCAAATTCAAAGCTAAGAATTCCCTTATCAACATCAATTTTTGTTCTTGCCGTTTTCATGAATGGCCTTCCTAAAAGAATCAAAGATCTATGTGCAGAAAAGGAATCATCCATGTCAACAATGTAAAAATCCACAGGAAAAATCAGATCATTAACTTTAACAAGAACATCTTCAACCACACCTTGAGGATATGCATTAAACCTATTGGCTAATTGAATAACAACACGAGTTTCTTTCATAGGACCTAACTGCAATTCCTTATACATAGAAAGGGGCATGACATTAATGGATACACCTAAGTCTAACATGACTCTCTCAACTTTCTTACTACCAATAATGCAAGGAATAGTAAACATACCAGGATCCCTATATTTTTGTGGTAATTTTCTTTGAATGACAGCAGAAACATTTTCACCCACTTTTATCCTTGCATCTTTCCCATATCTCATCTTCTTAGCACACAATTCCTTCAAGAATTTTGCGTACCTCGGAACTTGCTTAATAGCAACAATCAAAGGCAAATTGATTTCTACCTTCTTGAACAACTCGAGGATCTCCTTCTCATCATCCTCCTTCTTATTTCGAATCAACCTGGATGGGAATGGTGCTGCAACTAGAGATTGAGAGTTAGAAATTTTCGATTCAATACTTACCTTAGATGGAAGAGGCACGACAGATTGTTCTTCCTTTTCTCCGAATTCATTTTTCGGCACCTCAATGTGCTCTTCCGGCTGCTTTTCTTTCTTCTTAGCCTTCAACTTGGCTAATTCCTTCCCACTTCTCAAAGTGATAGTGCTAACATTCCCTTTTGGGTTCATTTTAGCTTGGCATGGAAGTTTACCTTAATTTGACTGAAGTTTGTTCACTTGAGTGGCGAGTTGGGTAATTTCAGTGCCCATACTCCCTAAGGTAGCTTGTGTCTCCTATTGGAATGCTTTCTGATTTTGTGCTAGACTGTTCACGAGTGCACTGCTCTGCTCCAAACACTTCATGATGTTATTCATGCTCGGTACAGCACGGTTAGTATGGGCATACTGACCACCCTGCGGCTGCCTCTAAGGAAAAACTCCTAGCATCTTCTGATCTAGCTGCTTCCAGCCGAAATTTGGATGGTCACTCAAACCTGGGTTGTATGTACTTTAGTACGGATCATACTTTCTCCGTCTAAGGGCGTCTTGTTGTACATCTTCAGATCTGTAGCATGCTTGTTCAGTTGACGGATCTTGCAAAGTAGGGCAAGCATCCGTAAAGTGGCCATTTTCCGAGCACACTCCACAGCGGACGTTTTGCGTCTGTGCCACAGCTAAACCTCGAACTAGAGAAGTCAAAGCATCGATCTTTTCATTAACACCGGAGCTGTCTACTCGCTCAATTCCCTTCATAGGTCGATATCGATCATCGTCCTCATCCTCATACTGCAGACCTCCAGAAACCTTGTCGATGATGAGCTGCTTCACCTCTGCTAGAGTTTTGTTAGTCAGTGATCCTCCGCTAGCCGCATCGACTATTTTCCTGTCAAAATTTGATATACCACGATAAAAATAGTTAGTGAGCAACTGATATTCAAAGAAACCGTGGTCTGGACATTGCGGCACAACTGTTGGAATCTCTCCCAGTAGTCGGCTAGACTTTCATTATTCTTCTGCTTGATACTGCTGATCGTCATTCTCAAATTTGCAGCTCTGGATTCCGGGAAGAACTTGCGCAGAAATTGTTCCTCCAACTCGTTTCAGGTGGTAATCGAACCAGATGGAAGATCGAATAGCCAATCTCTAGCCCTGCCTTGCAAAGTATGAGAAGAAGTTAGTAATCTCAAGTTATCGGAAGAAAAACCTTAAGGACGAAGAGTAGAGCAGACTAGATCAAACTCGGCTAAGTGCTTATGTGCACTCTCTCCAAGAAAATCGCTGAACTTAGGCAAAACCTGAATGAAACTAGGTCATATCTCAGAATTATTTGTGATCGTGGGAAGCAAGATACAAATCGGTCGATTGTTTCTGTGGCGACCTAACTCCCTGATTTGAAGTTTTTGCTTGGGTACTTGATTGAGAGCCATGTCTTCTCTAAAAACCTGATCGATATCAAAACATGTTGGTTCAGATGTAGATGCTTCTTTAGACTCTCTTGCAAGCTTCCTTAACCTTCGTAAATTCCTCTCCATTTCTGGATCAAACACTAAACTTCTTTGTTGTGAGGATCGAGTCATGCACTGGAAAAAACAAAACAAAATAAAAAGAAACAGCAAACTGAAAATATTAGAATAATCACTGCTTAAAAACCAATCCCCGGCAACGGTGCCAAAATTTGGTGTGTCGTTTTACACTAAAAATAATCCGACCAGCAGTCGGTATGCCCATACTATCCAGAATAGTGGCGAGCAAAATTGTCTCCCAAAGGACCGACGAGAATTATTCAAATCCTTCAGTCTGCAAGTAACCAAACTTTCCAAACGAATTTCTTTGTTATAGAGTAAAAACGAAAAAATAAACAATAAAATAGAGAGTGATTCTTAACAGATTATAAAAGGTATTCTGGTTTCCAATTAACTCCACCCTAACTTAACTATACCGATTATTGATGCACGGATGTTTCCAATTAACGCATACAAACCAGTTATAGCCACCGAAGACACTTCTGACGCGGCCTACTTTCTCCTGAGTTTCTCGATAATCAGGAAGACACTTCACCAATTATTTCCCTAATCAACTGACAACCGTAAGAGACACTCTATAGATTTAATGAGCCGACAGCTTTGAGCACTAGAGAAACCCGATTCAAAACTAACAGACTCTGACACAGGACCGTTGAATTAAGACTGTTCTTCTCTCAATTCTGAAGAATCGTTGTACCACTAATTAAACTTAAACCACAATTACGGATGGCCAGTTTAATTAGCTACTAATTAATTCCGATCTACTAAATAATTGCAACTACCTAGCAGGGTCAAAACAATTAATGACTTTAAACACCGAGAATCAAAGATGCATACAATTAATTAAAATAGAAAGAGCAATTAGATCTCACAGTATAATTAGGCCAGAGCTTTGTTAATCTTCACCGAAATGAGATCGAGTTTAGCTTGATTGTATAATTAAATCAGAACTCCAAAATATCGTAAAGCAGAACACGATGGAATCAACGAAAAAGATGAATAAAATCTGCTAGAACACGTCTCTGTACTGTTTGCGTGAGTATGGAATATCGATCCTAATCTCTCTCTATATCCTTAAATACAATTATTTAATTAAGAAAATAGAATCCTAAATCTAATCAAACTAGGAAAGAGATAAAATAAAGAGTCCAAAAGCTGTAAAACTCTAGAAACTCGCGTCCAAGCCCGAGATCTCAATTGATCCGCACTCCAGCCCAAATTCCGCGCGCGCACAGGCCCAAAATCTGTAATCTCGGTACTTCTTTCACTCGGTATGCCCATACTGACTGCCTTGTGAACTATTCCAGCTTTTGCTTCAATCAAACTTGACTGCACGCTCCCAAAAACAAGCCAATTCCTTCACATTCGTGTTAATTACCTGCAATCACTTACAAAATACACTTTCTTCCACAAAATACGATTACAAGGCACTTAACACGACCAAACCATACCAAAAATGGCCCAAAAGATATATGCAAAAATAGTCCAATCAAATAGTATATCTCATTTTCTTTAAAATGTTTAGACCATTCATCATAACTTTTAGTTTAAAAATTGAAAAATAATATAATTATTATATATTACATTTGATTTCACATTGTTTCATTTTTAATTATAATTTAATTATTAAATTATAATAAATATCATATGTTTCTGAAATTTTACGATGAACAAACTACATATTATTTTTTATAAATATATCTCATTTTCTTTAAATCCTTTCAATCATTCTTGTTAACTTTTAGTTTTAAAAATTGAAGAAGAATAAAAGATTATTATGTATTACATAATTTAATTTATCTTTTATTCTATTGAAATAATGTTATATCTAATAATTTACGTATACGTTATTTTATTTTTATTTTTATTGATTATTCATTTTAAATTTTAATTTTATTGATAGAAAAAAATAGAAGATTATTATTTATTACATTTTAATTTCAAATAGTTCATTTTTAGTTATAATTTAATTATTAAATTAAATATCAAAATATAACTTTTATAAAAAGCTTACTAGATATTATATTATAGATATGCAATATATATATATAGGGGGTGGATCTGATGGGAACCCTCCCCCATGTGGGAACAAGGAACCCATCTCATCCACACATTCATAGATTTGGATGGCTAAAATTAAAACAGATTATCGGTGGTAAACTCGTAACTATGTTGAACTTTTTAAAAAAGACGGTGGCATATTGATAAATAAATTGAACTTCAAAAGTGGGGGTTAATTTCTTTTTGTCAAAATATAGATGATGATGTCATCATATTTGTACAAATATTGTAGAAACTTTAAGCAATCATAACTTGCTCACTTTTAATCAAATTTACGCAAATCATATATCAAATTAAAGCTCTTTTAATACTCTTTCATTTAAGATCCATATTGCATATATTTATTTGAAAAAGATAGATGAAAAATACAAAAATCAATTTTCGGGCGTATTTTTCATACAAAACAGCCCCAGATTTATATTAGCATGGCGTATATAATATTTTACCACAACCTATATAGCATTTTAGCATGACCAATTATAATTTACATAATTGTGTTTATGATATTTTAGCATGAAACTACTCGCATAATAGCATGATATATATATATGACATTTGAGCATAATCCGTAAATCATATCAGCATTGTGTTCATGACTTGCTCGTTTTAATCAAATTTATGCAAATTATATATCAAATTAAAGATATTCTTATTAGATTAGGGTGAACTCATTCGGAGGCATGTTATTAAAATTCTCATTTTAGCATTTTGTATAATACATTTTAGCATATTGTGTAATACATTTTACGGGGTGATACTATGAATATTTTTCTAACAGTTTTATATAAATATCTACACCTATACAGATACTACAAAAAGAAAAACACGAGTTGATGATAAAGAAGAAAAAAGAATGAGAAAGTGAAGCAACGAAGGAGATAGCTGATAACTAAGAAAGAAAATGAGAGAATATTTCCCGAAATGAGATAAAGTTTATGAGAGCAAAATATGTGCTGCAATTCTAAGTGCAGGCAGTAACATACAAATTGAAAGGAACGAAGCTGAGGAAAACCTACACTATAGGCTCTCATGTGAAGATGATCCAATTAATATTGAAGCATTTGTTATGTCGAAGTGATTTTGTAATGTTAATGAAATTTCTACAAGTACTATTAGTTCCAAGACATATTTCTTATGAATGTTAGTTTGTGTTGATAAATATTAGTTCAAGTTGAAGAATATTAGTTTAAGGTGATGAATATTAGTTTCAAACATTCGTTATGAATATTTGGAAATGTCATTGTTAGCGTGATTTTTTCTTTATATGAGCATGATATTTTATTTTATTAGCATCATATAGTATTTCATTTTAGCATCATAAACTATTTCATTTTAGCATTATACTTCCGTCATTTTAGCATGATCTTCTATACCCTAATAAGAACACAACAAACCCTAATCGAATTGGGACACCAAATTTAACCTCATTCTCTCTTCATTTTAACCTAATGTTATAAACAATAAACCATAATGCGATGTAATAAACTCTAATGGAAATGTCATAAACCCTAATGGGAATGTGACAAAAAAAATTAGCATGCTACTTCCCTCATTTTAGCCTGATATTTACCTCATTTTAGCATGATCTATTAAACAGCAATGAAAAATCTAGAAAATCGTAATACGATTGTAATAAACCCTACTTGGGAATAATGAACCCTAATGGGAATGTCATAAATCATAATTAGAATGTCATAAACCCTAATTGAGAACAATGAACCCTAATGGGAATGTCATAAACCCTAATTGAGAATAATGAACCCTAATGATAACGAAACATCAAATTTAGCCTTATTCCTCCCTCATTTTAACCTGATACATCCCTCATTTCAGCAAGATACTATAAATAGTAACAGGTCATGCAATAAACCCTAATTAAGAATAATGAACCCTAATGCGAATGTAATAAACCCTAATTGGGAAGAATAAACCCTAATGGGAAGGTAATAAATCATAATTGAGAATAATGAACCATAATGAGAACTTGACATCAAGTTTAGCATGCTACATCCCTTTTTTTAGCCTAATAGTTTTCTAATTTTAGCATGATTTGATAAACAATCATGGGGGATACAATAAATCATAATGGGAACATATTTAGCCTCATACTTCTCAGATTTTAGCATCATTTTCTAAACAGTAATTGAGATTGATAAACCTTAATATTAATGTAATAGCCATAAAGGGAATGTCATAAACTCTTTGAGAAAAAATCATATATTCTTAAAATAAAATAAAATAAGCCCTAAAAATGAATATTTTATATTTTTCTTAATATTTCTTCGGATAAACAAAGCCATGTGAGATCTTAAATCAAATAGTATGAAAAAAATTATAATTTGATATATTATATGAAAAAAAAAACATTACGTTTATGAATTTTTAGCATTAAATTACTCTCATATTAGCATAGTGTATAAGATATTTTAGCATGGCGCTACATATCAGTATTACGTTTATATGTGGATGAAGTTTTTATTGTTTAATTGAAGACTTTCAGTTTATTGTGAAATTTATCCAACATGTAACTCACATCAGCAGCATTTATCACACATGACAGAAATAAATTTGAATGATATTATCAATATCAGCATAAGTCATGTCATTTTAGCATGTTCTATGAACCATTCCAGCATGATGTATATGTCATTTTAGTATGAACTATAATAATAACAGAATTATTGACGAAAAAATGAAAATAAATACCTAAATCAGAATTGGACGAGATAATTAAAAAAAAAGATGAAAACGTGAATCAACAACATTATATGAAAAAGATGAAATAAGGTAAAAAATTAATTGGGACAATTTAGATAAAAAATAGCATTTAATCCAAAAAGAATAATAGCGTTTACAAACAAATCAAGAAATCTTAAAATTTTAAAATGTGCATATCAACGTCAAAAAAATAAAATCATCAAGAATTCAAAATCGTCTCTGAACCTGAAACATCAATTTTGATTTTTTGCATAAAAAATTCACTTAACCATATATATACATTTATAGGTATAATATTTTATTATTATAATAAATTATTAAATTATTATAATTTTTCAATTTGTATTTAGTAAATGATTTACAAAAACAAACAGAGAGGGGGGATGAGAGAGAGAGAGAGAGAGAGAGAGAGAGAGAGAGAGAAGTGCGGAGAGAAAAAAATTGTGAGTGTTAGAGAGAAATAAATGCAGAGGGGAGATAATCATGTTTCAAAACATAAGAATTATTGCATTATCATAATACTCTCTTTTACTTAAAGTTATAAATAATTACAAGTATGCCACCTTGCATTTGACCAAAATTTGACTGAATTGTGACCATTAAGATCTAAGTAATGGAGGAATGGAGGAATTAGATGGGTTCCTAGTTCCTACATGGAGGAAGGGTTCTCATTTGAACATATATATATATATATATATATATATATATATATATAGGGAAAGGATCAAATGAGAACTCTTCCCCCAGGTGGGAACTAGGAACCAATCCTAGCCCTTGTTTGACTCAATCTGGACGGTCCAGATTAAATCAGATTTAAGTGGATGGGCGGTGGCATTCCTGTAATTTTCGGCAACTTTCTGGACGGAGGGGTAATATAGTAATTTAATAATTCTTCCCTTTTGTTCTGAAGCTAAAATGAGAATCGCATGAGGCTAAAATGAGAATCGCATAATGCTAAAATTATCGAAGTAGGAGGCTAAAATTGATGTGATATTTTCCACTAGGGTTCACCGTTCCCAATTAGGGTTTATTAAGTTCCTGATCCCAACTAGTAATTATGAGATTCCCATTAGGGTTCACTGTCCCCAAATAGGGTGTATTGCATTTCATTCCAATGAAATCATCGTTCCATTTTTATTTATCAACACATGCTAAAATGAGAAATGCATTAGGCTAAAATGTGCGAAGTCGGATGCTAAAATTGAATCTGGGCAATTTATGAGTTCAGTTCCAATTTCACCCTTAATGAGACGCGCGAATTGAAGATTTTCGCGATAATTACAAAAATGCCACCGAAAATCTGGATGGATCTGGGGCGTCGATTTTGCAGGATGGACGGATGGATCGGTTCCCGGTTCTCACCTAGTGACCGGTTCTCACCAGATCCCATCCTTATATATATATATACTGATGTGCCGGTATATACCGTCATACCGTACCGCGGTATATGACGAAGTGAAGGTATATACCATTGTACCGATACATTGGTATATACCGTACCACGGTATATGCCAGCATACCTTAATTTTTGTAAATTTATACCTTTACCTTACCGTAAAATTCCAGTAAGGTATCATATCTTATCGAAAAATCGGTATACAGTAAATATCGGCATCTTCAGTATTTTTCAGTACGGTATGAACAGTAAATATACAGTAAATACGCGCCAAAGGCCGCCCACCACAGGCTTACCCGCCCGTGCCTGTCAAGAAAACGGACTTCAAATTTAAAGTCCTGCCCACCTAAGAAGATGATGGGCACAGACTGATCCGGTGGGCTTAGCCCTGTTTTGACAACTCTAATCTCGACATAAAAGAAAATGAAATAAGAATGCGTCAACAATTAGTAACACGATAGTTATGATAACCATAATTAAGTGATAATCAGCAAACATATATACAACACCTAAATCTGACAAAATCACCCCATTAATTAACTTTAGTCAGCAACTACTACGTAGAGGGTGACGTCGGCGTATGATATGCATGGTCATTCTTTATGCATTTCTCCCTTTTGCCCTTTATGCTAAACTAATATATACCTACCATTATTTGGAAAAAGAATAATTAATCTCCCAATCATCCCATAATTCATAATAGGTAATGGTATGTTTCTCTAAATCAGATTAATTAAGCTGTAGGTTGCAATTCCCTCTACATTTGGAAATGATGTCACTGGATTTGAACTGATGACGTCGTACGAATCAGATCCAATAAATCTGATTGTCGGACCTACAAAAATTCCTTTGGATTGTCAATCTCATATTTTAAATTATTTATAATGGAAATTAATTAGTATTGTTTGTTGAGGAATATATACCTAAAAACCTAGATATAATTGTAAAGTTAACCATTATTAAGGCAAAGATAAAGATTTCTAGTAGCCATTTCTACTACGTCATACGGGACGTCAGCAGTCTGACTTCACGGGTGACGGCCCATTTACCCATTTACACAATCTTTTTAAGTTTAAATTACAGCGAATTCCTCACATCATGTAAGAAAATTCTAACTAATTAAATTCTCACTCTTTCCCCTTTCTTCTTTTTTTTTTGACAAGACAAATTTCCATTCTCTTAAATGAACAGAATCAAGTGCCTTTTTTGTTTTTAAAACTTGTTGATTTTGATTACTGATTAACTTTCGAGATT
The DNA here is from genome assembly GCA_026008535.1 of Perilla frutescens. NCBI lineage: Eukaryota > Viridiplantae > Streptophyta > Magnoliopsida > Lamiales > Lamiaceae > Perilla > Perilla frutescens. The sequence continues at coordinate 58,403,051 of BRKX01000004.1, read as the reverse complement.
CTCCAAAGTATAATCTTTCTTTGTCAAATTAATACCCCTTCACTTGAAATTGATAATTAGATAGTACTGTTTTTTTTTAAAGCAACAATGGAATATTATTAACAATCAACCCCCTCAACCATTGAAAAAAATCATTGTTCCACACCACCATTTTATGACGATTTGCACCTACATGTGCCACCACATGAGCCACAATATTAACATTTCTATACATATATTTAAAATTAGAAATAATCCAATCTTTTGTTAATTCAGCAAGTGGAGATAATTCCGCAATTGGGTTAATTTTTCTACTAAACAAGTAGATAGTACTGTTAAACACTACTTTTATCTTTTGTTATGTTTAATTTCATAAGATAGAGAGTTTGTAACAGATAATTTTGGAAATCATTATACCAACTTTCATCAAAACGTATATCTAATTCCAAACACTATTTCACACATGATGTTATTTTTATTTATTCTTTCAAATAAATTGTAAATTGTTGACTCTTCATTCCTTTCCGCCGTTTTCGTACATGTACGGTCAATATATTAAGCTTAAATATTTTTAAATATTACATCAAATTGAATAAATATATCTCGATTTAGGAAATACTGAAAATATGAAATAAGATTTGAAAATAAATCGGAAAATTAAGATCTCTATGTTTTGCGATTTGCGAATTCTCAACTAGTTATTTTACTAAAATTAACTTACGTGAAAATTTCTGTGCATAAGGTGCATGGGTCGGCCCATCAGACGGACCTGACCCGTACCGACCCGACCCGCCCCATGACCCGGAATATAAATAGCTTCAGAGACCCAGTTTTCTCATTTTCCCCCTTTTTGCGATTTCTGAACTCTGGCCGCAAACTCATTCTCTCCCCTTCTATCTCTCGATAGCTCTACTTTTCCGATCAAATCCACACCGCTTCGTCGATTAGCACTTCATCACCGGCATTTTGAAGCTTTCCTTCCTCACCGTCGATTAGCACTTCATCTCTCGATATTTCTATAAATGATTCACCAGTCGCCTTGTTGATATGTCCTGAATTTACCGCTTCACTGAGCTGGACGGGGGTCTTACTGCTATATATATGGTCTTTGAGATCTGTAATCTGCAACCTAACCGCATAATAAAATCTGTTCTCATCTCTGCCCGTGGACGTAGCCAAATTGGTGAACCACGTAAATCTGTGTCTACTTTACATTTTCTGTTTGTTTTATGCTCGATAATCCTTTTTTTTTTAAAAAAAACACCCCTAGAAGGGGTGGGGCATTCGGCACCATGCCCAGCCAGTATATAAATCACAAATCATCTCGTACAAAGTCATAGGTGGAATGTGTCCCAAAAGTGAATACACCCCTAACCAAGTACTCGAACTAGAAACCAAACAACAACTAAAAGAGGATGCATCCACAAACCGGATGTTAACCCCAAAATCCAAATGAAATACATAACCTGAAGCACAACTCGAGATAGACTGTAACTCCAAACAAGAACAAATAAGAAATGAATACAAAATACAAATAAAAAACATCATCATCTAACTATATCTAAATCGAAAGTTGGGATAACCCAACTGATCCATCCGGACCAAGAAGAGCAAATATCGAGGAGCAGAAACTGAATCATAGAAGGTGAGCGTAGGGGTCTGAGCTCCCTTACCTGCAAGAAAGTCCGCAGCCCGGTTCTCCTCACGATGGATGTGAGAGAACCAAACATGTCATCCGCGGCACAGCATACGAATGGATGTCAACGTATGCCGAGTCACAGCCGAACCGGACCGGCCCGACTGCAACACCGACACCACTGAGTCAGCATCTATCTCAATCCAGATATGATCTGAATACTGCACAGCGAGTCTCAACCCATGAAGCAGTGCCTGAAACTCCGTGTTAAAACTCGATGCGGCCCGAAGAGGAACGCAGAAATCTGCTAAAAGTGAACCTATGTAATCCCAAACCAAACCTCGACCACCTGCCGCCATTTGAAGATCGGTTGAATATGAACCATCCGTGTTGAGCTTCACCCACGGTGCCTCAGGAGGCCATCACGACACCATCCGAGACCGGAGAGACCTCGGAATAGGGTCAGAGACTGGTATAAAAGGCACTTGCGGATAGCAGCCCAACCAATGCTGAGGAAGGAGCTTCCCGGCCGAAACCAACAAGCGGAGATAGCGCTTAACCTGCCAAACAATGTGAGAAACAAGGAAAGGCTCCCCGCGATGCTTGCGGCAGTTCCTCTTCATCCAAATAAACCAGAAAGAAAGGCAAGGAAGCAAAAAAATGATGTGCTTCGGAGAGGATTGTGGATACAACCCCCTCCAAAACCTAAGTACCTGTGTGACTGTATGTGCATGTGGTGCAGAAGTATGAAACCAAGACACAACATATGCCCAAACCGATCTCGCAGACTCAGATAAAAAAAAACATGCTCTAAGGACTCGACATGCGGATCATCACAACAATGACAACGGGAGGCAAGATGAGTACGACGGGACTGAAGACACACATCAACATGGACTCTACCATGTAACCAACGCCAGAGAAAAATAGAAATGGTAGGAGAAATACAATCATGCCAAATGGACCTGAAAAGAGGCCGCTCAGGCCACCGGTACCTGACCTGATCCCATGCAGAGCTCAAAGAGAACTCACCAGTAGAAGTCAAATTCCACCGCATGCTATCCCTCTCCCCCCACAGCACAGAAATCCGGCTCAACGAATCAATCAACCCATTAGGCAAAGCAAAGTGAGCACATAAAGCATACAGACGAGGCATAGACCATGACTCACCATCAAAATACCAATCAATAGACATATGATCAAACACAGTAGCAGGACAAAAAATAGATAAAGGTAAATCATCATATCAAACATCATCCCAGAAGCTTACCTCACCGACCCCCAAGGTCTACCTGATATGCTTCTAAGCCTGCATGCCAACTCTCACAAGCCTCCTCCACACCTTGGTATTGGACTTTCTCAAAGGCACCCTCTTCGGGTAAGACAGACCACAGTACTTCTGCCTCATATACCGCACCTACAGAGATTCCCGAGTTCTGAACCTCCACCAGAGCTTCCAAATGAAATTCGTGACTAGATCCTCAAACCTCCGAATACCCAAGCCACCCTCAGACACTGGCAAGCAAATAGTCTCCCAGCTGATCCAATGTATCTTTCTCTGTTCCCCTACAGACCCCCAGAAGAACCGGGCGATCATCTGCTCGAGCTGATGGAGCACCCTCTAAGGGGGATCCATCACCTGAAAGATGTGGAGATGGAGAGTGGCGAGAGTGCTCTTAATGAGAGCCAATCTTCCTCCAAAGGAAAGATGCCTATGAGACCAACCGTGGATCCTGGCACTCAACCGCAGCTCAATAATCATATTCTGTCACAACACGCCTATATCTTACAGCGGATTCATCGCTTTTCAGTTAGAGATTTAATCATCTCTTGCCGCTTCTCTTCGTCTCTTCAAGCTGCTGGTAGTTCTGACTAGCTATTACATCCAAAAATTACGTTCCTTTATTTTCTTTACTTTTTAGTTCCAGTTAAATCAATATCAGGTTGTTCTTATGAGGGGAAAAATCACTGCTCTGTGTCATTATTCTCCAATATGAGTGCCGCAAATGATATTTTCCTCTCTTTAAAAATTTGTTATTGGCTCAAGTCTTAGTCTAACAAATTTGTTTAACTTGTAGAATTCCAGCTAGAACTTTTGATGCAATCACTATTCTTCTCTCGAGTTCGTCTGTTATTTATTGAATATTTCATTTCGTGTTTATAACTTTTCATGATCCTAGGATGATATGTACTTAAGTGATGCATTATCAAACATTGGATATTTTGACTTGGGCAATGTACGAGATCTAATTTCTTCATTCAGACAAGTGTATCTGATGCATAAAATACCAATTACTTGACATGGGTTATGATAGGTGGATTTTTTCTGAGGTAAGTTAATTTGTGTAGCACAGCAAGTGGCATGCTATAATGACATCTGACGGATGCCTATTTGATTGAAAATAATTGTTGTTATCCAAGCCCGTATAGTATGCTTAGTAAAAGAGACAAGATAGGATTTAACTAAATGAGGATTATTGAACTCTTAATGACTTGGTCCTCTGTTTCTAGTTTCTAATAGGACTTTAGGATAGTCTGCTCTCTTCTTGTTAAAAAGATGTGGACAGTTTTTAAAGAGCTTAGTTGTGTTTTTTGGTACAACATAGTTGAGGGGTCATCAGTAAACTCAATTTAGCACGCATGCTATATTTTTCTTGTGAACCATGAAGGAAATAATATTTTTTAGTTATAGAAATAAGGTATTATTCATTTATGAGAAAATTAACTGGTATGCAAGTGTATAGTAATAATTAACTACTTATTAGTACCAATTGAATCAGAAACAAGTATCAAATTTTTCATAATTTTTGTCTGTTATATGTTATGTTAGATGTTATGTTTATGTCTTTAAAATTCAGTATAGCATGTTTTGCCACTTTCATTGTTTGAATGTGTGTGCACTTATGTATAGAGTATCAATTTTCATGCTGATTAGTACCAAATGAAATGCTTATAAGTATCAGAGTTAGGTCAGATTTTATTTTATGTTTGTATGTGTGTGCAATTTCATTTTTTGTATGGAGAATCAATTTCCATGTTGATTAGTACCAAATGAGATGCTTATAAGTATCAAAGTGATTTTGTTTTATGTTTGTATGTGTGTGCAATTTCATTTTTGTACGGAGTATCAATTTTCACGATGATTAGTGCCAAATGAGATGCTTATAAGTATCAGAGTGATTTTGTTTTATGTGTTTATGTGTGTGCATCTTTTTTTTGTATGGAGTATCAATGTTGATGTTGCTTCATGTTTTTTTTTTTTGCTTATTTAAATGTTTGAACTTTCTTTTTGCAGTTGTGCGGTAGAAGAAAGTTACAGGCATTGTATTGTGCTCGAATTTTACTTTCTGGCATGAACAACTTGCGGTTTAAAGTTCACGAATCTGTGTTGGACTTCATGAACAAGAAGAAGAAATGATGATAGTTGTGATTGAATCATGTTTTTTTTTTGTTGGGATGTTGTCATATGACATATACATTGATGTTATGATTAAGCTTGATTTTTAATTGGTGGTTTTGTTGGAGTTTGGTAGAAAGATGAAATATTCTGTTTTTTGTAATTGCTTGATGATACAGTTGGTTGGATATGTTTGGAGGCTTTTTGAAATCATGAATAGATGGGATGTTTGGGAATGTAGTAAGAGTGATTTCTGGTATGTGTTATAGTGAATAGTTATTTTGGATTATATATTTTGAGTCAATGGAATGGTGTTTAGTATTATTTTATTTTAAATTTTGAATCATTTAAGATGTTATTTGGTGGAATAAATTTTCTATAAAATATACAAGTTTATGTTGAATTTTGTCATTTTAATAACTAGCACAACCTGTATTGAGCAAGAGCCATATTTATTTTCAGAGACAATCACAGTATCAAATGTTCAATAAAAAAGTAAGCATTTATTCTGATTTCAACGAAAGAGAAAATTGTTTTGAGAAATGATATTAGTATCATTTGTGTAGTTACAAAGTATCACATTTTTTTTAAAAAAAAGTAACATTACATCGTGAAGAGTATCATTTATCCAGCGTAAATGTATCAATTGCAGAAAAAAAACGTATCATTCTTAGAATGATATGTAATATCAGTTTAAGAAGTAACTTAAAATGCCAAGATTTGTATTTTTCTGCATGATTTTCAATTCAAGAGTTAATTCACTCTTTTAGCTGCTATGAAGCATGGACAACATTTTTCATCACAACTGAAAAAACAAAATAAACAACTAGTCTTTGAAAATTTCTAATAGAGTTCCCTTGTTTAGCCATTTTTTACATAAAAAAAGCAACTTGAACAACAGCTAGTAAGAGTAGACAAAACTAAGAAATCATGCATAAATGAATGTCTAAGAAATGAAATTACATCATAATAGTATTCCAAAATGATAAATTTCTTACATAATAAAATGCCATCAACATTTTGATTCAAATTGAACGCTTAAAATATCCCAAGATAAATTTAAAAAATGAGGAATCTTAAATCCAAGAATCTACAAAGTAAATTTAAGAATGGAGTCAGTTAGATAAAAAAGGCATCATTTAATAAGCATGAAAGTATCAATTGTGCTGAAGACAGGTATCAACCTGATATTCATCTAAAACAAACGAGGGTTAGGAGTCTTGGAGCCAAACTTACTCAACTTAGTTGAGCTTCCTTCAGCATTGCTCTTCTTCTTTCGGCCTTTTTCAAGTTGCCCATTTATTCTTTTTTTCCTCCCCTTTAGTCTTAGATCCATCCTCCACAATCCTTCTTGCTTTCTTCATTAGCTTGGGCTCTCAGAAGTACTATAGTGTAGTAGTTCCTAGCCATCGTGTGCCTCCAAGCAACAGAATGTAGCAAGTCGGTATTAGTATGAGGTGCACTATCAGCTTTGTCCCACAAATCCTTTTTTGCAAGTTTTGTCCATCTTTTCAAAATGTAGCAACGGGGTATTTCTTTGACTGAGTTTCTATCGAATATTCTCATACAGTGGGAGCAGAGCAATCCATACTCCTCAAATCTCCCGCACGTGCAACTTATGTAATTATCTCCGGAATAAAAATTCACCCTGTGAGCGGTCCGTTCATCGTGGTTCTGGACATCGTACACCTTGACTTCCAATTCTTCACCCACTATCTTGATGATTGATGATATAGATTTAAGGAATTCATCTTTGAAATCATGAAAAATCGAGAGTGTATACACCTCAGATACTTTCTTCAGCATCCCAACTAATGGTGGACGTGAACCCGGTATCGCTCGTGAGCATTCAAACTCATCAACTTGTTCTTTGTTTCTCCATCTATGCACCATTTGTTTGAAGATTGTGTAAAATTCATTCAAGTTTGTAGCCTTGCTAGCCTTGAATCCGATCGCACTGTTGGTGCTCTCACTTCTCTGTGAGGACAGGATTCCAGCAGAGAAGTACGACTTATTGTATGTAGTGAACCACTTCTCTCTAAGCTCATAGAGACGCGAAAACCAGGAGTTTTATTCCAGGCTGTACTCATTTATCATCGAGTTCTAGTAGCTCTCAAACTCCTCTTCATTCACAATCCAGATAAACACCTTTAGAAAGCGTCATTGAATGACCGGTTACCCTTCAATTTTTCAAAATGACTGATTGTGTTCTGGTAGAGATGCCATATGTACAATCTGTGTCTTACATGTGGGAAAACCTATTGACATGTAGATTAAAAGCTATGTTACATTTTATCAATTGTTTTCCATTAAATGTAATGATGGAATGGTATGGTCATAAAGATTACCTTTGATAATGCGCTTGTAATTGCAAGATCTTGATCTGTGAAGATTGTGACGGGGCATTTCATCTTCATTCATTTCTTGAAAACTTTAAACAACCACTGGAAGGTCTCCGTCTTCTCATCTGATATAAATGCACACCTAGACATGACATTTTTCTTATTATGGTTCAACCCAACCAACGGTGCACAAATAAGGCCATACTTATTCGTTCTGTAGGTTGTGTCAAAGACTACGACATCTCCATAAAGGTGGTAATCTTCACACATCATAGAATCTCTCCAAAATACATCAGACAATCTGCTATCACTATTTAACTTGAACCTGTAGAAGAAGTCTCCATCTTCCACTCCCTCTTGACACAACCTGTCTATAAGTGTCTAAGCATCCCCAGCTTCAATTGCACTCATTCTCATTCGGTTAACAAAATTCTTGTGATCTTTCAATGTGTGACCAATCAGGTGATTGCCCTTTGCTTCTTTTGACATGTATCTGTATGAATCAGTGGGTCCCAGTCCCAAAGAGATCATGTCTCCAATTACAACAGCTTTGTCTCCAGTAATTCTTCTGTGAGATCTATGCATGTGGCTCCATTTTTTTCTTGAAAGCTCAGGATTGTGCTACTCATTATGATCAATTGCTTCAAGCATTCCTTCATCATTTTTCTTCACCCTCAAGAATGTCTTGCAATCAGTACGCGTGATGTTATTTTGCCGAAAGGTAATCTTATCTTCATTGCTAGATTCACCAACTTTGCCCTTTTTCTTAACTCCTTCATTCGAGCACACATAATATTTCTCAATGACCTGACCAAGACTATTTGTTCTTTGTGTATTTTTCCTAACCTCAAATCCAACCTCCCTAGCATGCTTGCAGTTCGTACATCTTATCAAAGGTTTCTCTTTGAATACCAACTAGGGATCCAAACAAGCTCATAGTATAACCTAATGTGCATGAAAGTATCAATTAAAATATTATACAGTATCAGAGTTGTGTGGGTAAAACCTGATCAGTTTATGGAAAAATTTTACCTCCATATTGTGCTCGTATAGTGATTGGCTCACTGTCAGAATCATCAATTATCACAAAAGGTTCTATATTATCTTCCACATTTATGTTAATTTCATCCATCTTAAGCAATATACACATCCAAGTCTAATTTTCAAATTCCCAACAAAAATTTGGAAAATTTCAATTATTCAATTGTTAGAATATGAAAAATAAATTTCACGAATACAATGCACAAAATTGAATAGATTTGATTGAATTCTAGCGATTCACCTTCAAATTTTCGAGCTGCACAAAAAATGGAATGAAAATTCAATTTCTTCAGCGTAGAGGATAATGTCACCGTCCTAAGCTTCCGGCGCGGTGGTCCTGGCCTTCCGGCGGCGGTGATGATGGTGGCGGCGTTCGCGAGAGGTCGCCTATTCTCTCTTGGCTTCATCTCGATCGCGGTTCTCAACTCTCTCTCTCTCTCGCGCGCGCGTGCTCGCGTTCTGCGTTCTGTGTTTTTTTTTTAAGTTTGGGCTAAATTTTGGCATAGTGGGCTGGATCCGGGTTAATGGGCCAACCCATCTGATGGACCGGCCCATCAGTCTCCTGCACAGGAGACCAGCCCATTAACTTAATATTTACCAAAAAATTGGCCATAAATTTATTCATTGACAAGAACATGGCTAAATTGATCATTTTAAAACAATTTACTAAAGTTCAAAAAACTTACGAGGCTCAATCAACATTTTTTGGTTATGACCAAATAAATTTGTAATAGCTTAGATCATTTTCTAAAGAAAACAAATATATCTTTACTTTGTGTTAATTATCATTTCAATCACCAACTTTCAATAAATTTGTGATTTCGACACAAATTTTGTAATGTTCAGAAAGTGACCTGAGAAAAAAATTAGATATACTATTTTTTTTTCAGCACCCTGATTGAACATAAAATCACCAATTTTTCATGATATTATGAAAGATTGATGTTGGAATTAGGGGTGTCAAGGTACGACATATCTTATTTTTTATGTCATACCTTATACTTTACCATAGTTTAGGGTATGACAAAAATCATATCTTTGTCGTACCTTTACCTGCGGTATACCTTAGTTCAGTATATCTTAAGTTTGGTATGATGCATGATGCATACTTTTTACCATACCTTTATTTCGGTATACCTAACCGTACCTTAGTTCGACATACCTTACTTCGGAATACATTATTGTACTCATATTTCGCTCTGCATCATACCAACATTTCACGATATATCGAAATTATCGTTATGCTAAAAAATATTTAGTAAAAAATACATGCATAAAGAAACATTAATCAATAATATACTTCATTTATATAAACATAAATACTTTAAATAATGCACTTAATTTTAATTTTCTCAATAATTCATCATAACTTTTAGTCTAAAGATTAAACAAGAATATATATGATTATTGTTTATTACATTAGATTTCATATTGTTCAATTTTTAGTTAGGAGTTTTGTATTAATTATATGGAATACAATATTTTCCTAAATGTTTATGATGGACATATACTAAGTATTATACCATTCTATATCATAACTTTTAGTCTAAAGAATAAAGAAGAATATATAACATTATTATTTATTACATCTGATTTCACATTGTTCAATTTTTAGTTAGCCGTTTTGTATTAAATTATATGAAATATAATATTTTCCAAATTTTTTATGATGAACATATTAAGTATTATAATATTGTATATAATATTTCATTTTAGTATATTTTTCTTTACTATTCATCATAACTTCTAGTCTAAAGTTTAAAAAAGAATAAAAGATTATCAATAACATTTGATTTCAAATTGATGAATTTGTAGTTGTAACTTAAGTATTAAATTATATGAAATTTAATAATTTTGAAAACTTTCATAATAAACATACTAAGGCATAAATATGATATTATTGAATAGTATAACTCATTTTCTTTAAAATGTTTAGACCATTCATCATAACTTATAGTTTAAAGATTGAAAAATAATATAATTATTATTTATTACATTTGATTTCACATTGTTTGATTTTTAGTTATAATTTAATTATTAATTTATATTAAATATTATATGTTTATGAACTTTTACGATGAACAAACTACGTATTATATTTTTATATAATATATCTCATTTTCATTTAATCATTTCAATCATTCTTATTAACTTTTAGTTTTAAAAATTGAAGAATAATAAAAGATTATTATGCATTATATAATTTAATTTATCTTTTATTCTATTGAAATAATTTTATATCTTATAATTTACGTATACATTATTATATTTTGATTTTTATTAATTATTCATTTTAACTTTTAATTTTATTTATTGAAAAAATAGAAGATTATTATTTAGTACATTTAATTTAAAATAATTCACGTCTAGTTATAATTTAGGTATTGAATTAAATATCAAAATATAACTTTTATGATAAATTTATTAAATATTATATTATAGATATGCAAATATATATATTAAATTCGAAGTACAGTATTTCACTTCAGCATATACCGTGGTACGGTATGACAGTATATACCGGTATATCGGTATATACCTTTACTTCGGCATATACTGTGGTACAGTATGACGGTATATACCGATATATGATGTATACCTTAATTTTTGAAAATTCATACCATTACCTTATCATAAAATTCCGGTAAGGTATCATACCTTACCGTAAAACTGGTATACCGTAAATATCGGTATATTCGGTATTTTTCTGGTACGGTATGGACGGTATTCTTCTTTCAAGGCCTAAGTTACTCGGTCCACTCCTCTGGAACGCCCACAATTTATGCCCTAATCACCGACCTATTAATTTGTTGGCCTCTCGTCTAAAACACTCAATACTCATTCTTGTGTGTGCGCAGCTAGGGTTTTCAAGTAGATATGTGAGAGAGGAGTGAGAAGATTCACAGTGCTTTCAGCACTGCCTTTATGTCCATGTTTTATTGTGGAACTGTCAACATCAATAATATTTATGGGTTTTTGTTTTTGAAATATAGGTTCCACCTGAAATTGTTTGATTATTCTTAACGTCGAGAATTCATCGTTAAGCTGGAAATATTTTATGAGCGATAAACAAACTCCTTTATGTCTTTTCAGAGATGGGATGCACCCTAATTTTGTTTTTTATTTTTTGTTGTATTATCCTTAGCGCTGGAAATATTTGACGAGCAATAAGGAGAATATTTTGTTAGTGCCATCATTATGCACTAAGTTTGTTTTGGCGAGATATGTTCGACAATGTGTTCGTGGATATGTTCCTGAAGATAAATGTTGATTCCGCTGTGCAAGTAATAAAGAACGTGCCATAAGAAGTCAAAAGTACTTGTCAATTTATGCAGATGTAACCACATTTTGTACTTATGTCTCTCATATATGAATGATAAAAATGAGAGAAAAAAGAAGGTGAAATGCATTCACGACTTTAGTGTTGAAATATGAAAAACCTTAATCCGTGCAATGTGTATTTTAAGTGTACTGCATACAAGTGTTTTTAATATGTTGAGAACAGATGTAAGAATAATAAATAAAAAGCAGTAAAATAACGCACGAGATTGGTAACCCAGTTCGGTTAATCAACCTACTCTAGGGGGGACTTCGCCCAAACTTGAATATTCGTTCACTACTCCTTCATGAAATGTATTTAGGAACTTACACATACAGGACTCCCTCTTTATGTCGTCCGTTCTTCTTCACGAACTCTTTCACTGAACGAAGACTGTGAGATCCCCTCACAACCATGACACTAGACTCTCTCTAGCTACCCAGGACTTCAACTTACAATCTCTCCCGAGATTGTGTACAAAAAGGATTAAACAAACCCATCACGTGTTTCACTTAAAAACACTAAAAGCTAGACTATCATGTTGAAGAGATTAAGGAACAATTTCTAGCTATTACATAAATCACAAACCAAATGACTCTCAAATAATATGCGAAGAGAATCTAATGAATCGTTCCACCGATTGCTTCAAAGAATCGGTCTTCTTATAACTTCACTCCTTAGTTGACGTCAATCTTCAATCGTCGGCAATATGGCAAGTGAATTAGGATTTTTGATTTCTCCATTTGGGTGTAGATGCTTTCCTTGTGTATGAGGGTTATTTTCAGTACGACATCTACTCCACAAGGCAGTCAAACGAATGGATCTTGACCTCCAAACACAATCGGCGCTAGATCTTCTAAACATAGAAACTGCCATAATTAAACTGTTCCTGGTTATGTCTGGAACATCAGAGGGAATAAAAAACCTCAATCTGTGCAAAGTGTGATTTAAAGATACTGCATGCAAGTGTTCTTGGATATGGTTGGAATAAAAGCTAGAACAATAAATAAAATGTAGTAAAAGAACACATGAAATTGGTAACCCAGTTCGATTAATCAACCTACTCTGGGGGGACTTCGCGAAAACTTGAATATCTGTTCACTACTCCTTCATGAAGTGTATTGAGGAACTTACACATATAGGGACTCCCTCCTTATGTCGCTCGTTCTTCTTCACGAACTCTTTCACCGATCAAAAGCTGTGAAATTCCCTCACAACCGTAGCACTAGACTCCCTCTAGCTACCCACGATTTCAACTTACAATCTCTCCCAAAATTGCGTATAAAAGGATTAAACAAACCCCTCACGTGTTTCACTCAAAAACACTAAATGCTAGACCATCATGTTAAATAGTTTAGGGAACAACTTCTAGCTATTACATAAATCACAAACCAAATGACTCTCAAATAATATGCTAAGAGAATCTAATAAAATGCCCACCAATTGTTATAACTTACAAGGAATCGGTCTTTTTATGGCTTCACTTCTTTGTTGACGTCGATCATCAATCTTCGGCAATATGGTAAGTGAATTAGAGTTTGTGATCTTTCCATATGGTTGTAGATGCTTTCCTTGTGTATGATGGTTAATTTCAACACGATATCTACTCCATAAGGTAGTTAAATGAATGGATCTTGTCCTCCCAAACACGATCGGCACAAGATCTTGTAAACATAGAAACTGTCATAATAAAACTGTTCCGGGGTATGTCTGGAACATCAGAGGGAACAGTTCGCCAACTGTTTTTTATGTTTGCACTGCGGAATCAGCACATAACTTCAACAACATACCCATGAACACATTGTCGAACATATCACGCCAAAACAAACTTAGTGCAAAACGATGGCACTAACACACGTGACCAGTTTAATTTATCCCCCAATTTTCAATACACATTTTATATATAAAGCATAAATATGAATAGAAAATAAAACAATATTTATAGAAGATTCTCTCATCCGCTCATCTGATGCAAGGAGTGCGTTAGACAGCCTAAAACCATCGTGAAAAATAGCAAAAATAAAATAAAATTTAGTATTGACTTAAAAAAAATATTTTAGTATTGACTTCATCAAAACTTTCTCAAAATTTGCTAAAAAAAAAAAACTTTCTCAAAATTCAAACAATCACAACTTTCTAATTTTAATCATATTTATGCAAAAATGTACTAAATTAAAGGACTTTTCATGCTCTTTAATTAATTTCATATGTCACATAGGCATGTTTAGTCATTTAGATGAAGAAATATGGATAGAAAATTCAAAACATTTGTTTTTCATGTAAATATAAGCTTTGAATAAAATTAAGTCCTAAAAAAATTATAAACCCTAATTGAGATATAATAAATCCTAATTGAAATGTAATAAACTTTAATTGACATCTAATAAGTCCAAAATTGAGATTAATAAATTCTAATTGAGATTTAATGAATCATAATTGAGATGTAATAAATCCTAATTGAAATTAATAGTATTAATAAACATTAATTGTGAAGTAATAAATTCTAATTGGGATGGTGATATTTTTTTATATGAGAAGTGATACTTCACGAGTTTTGGCCAAGTTTCGGGGTGACTTAATTATAGTGTTACATGCGATATTTTTTAGTATGAGAAATGATATTTTTTTCCATTTTATTTTTTAATTCATAAATTTGAACCAAATCAAAATGACGTGGCTTACGTCAAACTCATCTGACAAGAGTAGTATGACGCAAACCTTGTGTTAGACCCGTATGATGAGAGACTTTGCCTATTTATAATATAGGATGTCGGGATTTTTGGAATCGGGAAGCAAATAGGAATCATACGATTAATTATGGCCTTGGATCAATGTCAAATGTCAACATTTGACATTTCTCCACGTGGGTCTCGCCAAATGATTTATCTACATGGCAAATCTTCAACCATTCTTTCCTCCATATTCATCTTTTCACATGCTTTTTTTTTTATATTTATTTTTTAACATTAAATCTATTGCGTGTGCACATTCGATCACATACACAATAAATTTTATTATTTCGTTAATTACCGGTTATTTCTTCAACTATATGGAGCTATTATATATAATATTTTCTCTATTTCTGAATAAGTGTCATTCTAACATTATAATTTTATTTCAAAGAAAGTGTCGTTCTACAAATTCAAGATAGAAAATTCACATTTTTCACATATTTATCCCATTTAATGCATTCAAATCACTATATTTAACTCATTTAATGTATTCACACAAGGGTGTATTAGATAATTTAATTAGTTTATTAATTTATGTGCATTCATCTAAGATGATATTTATATAGAAACGGGGAGAGTAATTATTATGATTCACTCATCATTTTTCTATGTTGTATTTCGTTCCACATTTATCTCCATCGAGTTAGGATATTTCAGTCTAACCGTAATTGGTGTCTAAATTTATATATCGGTCCATACTTATTACAACAATACATTTATGAAATTAATAGGATTGCTTTATTAATTATTATAATTATAGATTATGTAGATTAAATGAACATGAATGTGAACATTGAACGAGATCTCAATTCGTAATATTAATATATAAGCGGATAAGATCATTTAGTCCAAATTGATTTTCCCAATCGTGTGCCAATATCTAAATTGCATGCTTTTAATAACGTTTTTCATAAAAATAAAATTTATTATATAATAATTAATCATAATTAATATTCATTGCTAAAATTGAATTTTTAAAAAAATTATATACCCTAGCTAAGATTGAAATAATCAACAAAAAAAATTAATTATATTAAAAAATAATTATAAACCCTAATTAAATGGAATAAATTCTAAATAATAATGTAAACTTATGTTAAACGAGTAGAAATTAAAATTGAATAAAAAAAGAAAGAAAAACTAATAAAGCTTCTTTTTGGGTTTTACTTAAAATTCCATGTTGGACTAAAAAAACAAATAAATCCCATTATTGTGGTTCCCTTTAGAACATTCCACGCAAACTATATATATCAATGCCACCATTATTTATTTTTGCCACAACACAACACAACACAAAACATTTCAAAGCAATGGACGAAGGCTCCAGCAACAGAGGCAAGAGAGAAGAGAAGGACGCCGGAGAGGTCAAGTACAGGGGCGTCAGGAAGCGGCAGTGGGGAAAGTATGCAGCGGAGATACGCGACACGTCGCGGCAAGGGGCCAGGGTGTGGCTGGGGACGTTCAACACCGCGGAGGAGGCGGCGCGAGCTTATGACAGGGCGGCGTACGACATGAGGGGACATTTGGCGATCCTCAACTTCCCGGAAGAGTACAACTTGCCAAGCAGCTCGTCCCACTTCTCTACGCCGCCGAGTGGGTCCCAGCAGGGGAGGCAGGTGTTTGAGTTCGAGTACTACGATGATAAGCTACTCGAAGATCTTCTTGATGATAAGAGAGGGAAGTAAGACTACTTATCGATCACTTTTATTTTGTGGTATGGTAGTCTGCTTCACGTTGATAAATAAAATGGAATAAATTTCAAGCATGATGAGAGAGAGAGAGAGAGAGAGAGAGAGAGAGAGAGATCTGGCCTTTCAAATGTATTACGTGCATTCTGCATTCAACTTCTGGTTTTCATTGATAAATGGGATTAATGATTATTTATGGAAACGTCTTCGTCTTCTTGGCTTTGGTTGCTTGTCTGTCTGTCTGTTTGTTTGTTTAAGTTACGTATGTGAATATGTGTACAGTGTACTTCTACGACGGTTTCTTAATACGAATTGGGTAGCCTTCATAACTCGATCGATCTTTATGTACATGCTTTTCGTTTTCTATTTAGTTTGGTGTGGTTCGTTTTCAAAACTATACATATATGTATGTATATACGAAGTTAAAATTTCATGTAACAGCTAGTGTGTTGTGGGTACGTAGGGGGGCAGGCAAAACATAATTAAAATAGCGAGCATTCATAATAAAATCATATATAGCTATCACATACTCCCAACTCCCATCAGAGTACAATTGTTAAAATTCCCGATTATGTTCTTGGCATTGATGAATGAGTACGCAATAAATATATTTCACAATGATCGATAATATATATACAATATGCAGTATAAAGTTCGGGAAAAGCTTGAAGAAAATCTCCATTAATGATAGTCAAATAAGCATATGATGATATAAATGCAGACGGTTAAAAGCAAAAAGAAAAAAAAAATCCTCAAAACGTTATATATACATATTCTTATTTAAAAGTTTAATTAGTTCATTCGATACAATTGATAAAAATGGCTCAAACAATTTGAAAGCTTTAATTTTACAAAAATATAAAAAAGCTTTCAATTCAACAATAGCTATGCATCGATCAATTAATTTACAGAAACCTTCGTCTATTTTGAGTCTGAGTTTCTATATGATATAGCTAAGATATCTGCATTTTACACAATCAAGTTCAGCCTACGATAATCAAATAATAGTCGAAAAATAAAAAAAAAATAAAAAAAGATTTGAACTCATATTCAAATGATATGTTTAATTTTCAGAAAATTCTATTGATGAATTGTAGCGACAAAAATTATAGAAAACATGAAAATGGTTATTGAAAGTGACTTTTCAGGCAGTTTAATCTTTATTACAATGTACTTGAAAGTCAAAACAGAAAAAGAAAGTCAGAATAGTTCAAGCTAAGGTCAAAACTAGGTTGTTGTGTTTGCAAAGTTGGGGAATCCGTTTTTTGTATCAATGGGCGTGGGGAACGCATAGTGGAATAAGTGTTACTGTTAACAACACGACTTTAAGCGGCAAAAAGCATTATTCACCACTTAAATAAATTAAACTTCTTTAATTAATTACCATATGAAAATGATGAGCATCATAAATTTTGTAAATGAGCTACGTCGAAAAGGTCAGTACCTAGCTACTTCAAAAAAGTAGATATTGCTCCTCATGACTTCATCATTCAAAACTATAATTAGAACAAGAGGGGGAAAAGGCAAATTTATATATCGTATATATGTCTTTTCGTTAAATTACCAAAAAAAAAAAATCCATAGTTGAAAATTCGACTCAAAACCTTCTTATTTAAATTTTGGAAAGAGTATAGAAAAAAGACCTTATAATTAATAGTCCCAATATGAATGGTTTTTATTAGATTTTAACCATATACTTTAAAATGTCCATAAAACCCGTATGTAGACTAGGTAATTAAGAAAAGTCCTCTTATATCATCACTACAAAAAAATTGGTCTTTAGAGACAAGATTATTAGTGACGACAAATATCGTCACTAATACTAAATTTTTAGTAACGACATGTTGTTTCTAATTATTACATGTCTGTAACACAAATTTTTGTATTTAATTTGGTAAAACACAAAATGTGTACAATTCAGATAATTTTCGGATCAAAATATATTTATACGGATCCAATCTCTATTTTTTCTTTGATTCTTCTCTTCAAAACTTGATCTTCAAACGGTCTTTGAAATCTTCAGAGTAAACTTGTCTCTTTGATTTTCTCGGACTTGTTGTTTGAACTTAACCTTTGAAGATTTCGGGGATGATTTGTATGCTCGATCTTCTTTGACTTGATCTTTAGTCTTGACAACGTTAACTCGGAGGGCCGACGCCTTGTTTTCGGATCAAACGTCAATTTCAGAATGAATTTGATGAAGAACGCCTTTGACTGCCTTGCTTATGGATCAAACGCCGTCTTTGGGATGAATTTGGTGAAGAACGCCCTGAATATTTGAGAGAATTTCACTTATGGAATTTCTTCTCAAATTCTTGAACTTTTCAAATGACTTCTGGTGTGATTTTCAACTGATATGGAGGCCCCTATTTATAGTTGTAGGGAGAGAGATCTAGAGCTGATGTGGCACTATCTCATTGGCTATTGGAAATTGATACATATCTTTTGAAAGATATTTACTTGTTGCCAAAGACTCTTAGTGTTTATCATATAATAATATCTTTATTATTTAAATATTTTATTTAATTTTGGATTTGATATGATTCCAAAACTAAATAAATATATAAAAATTAATAAAAATATTATATATAATATTTGATTTTTCACCCTCTACAAATGCCCCCTCGAGGCTTGTTCATGGACGATTTATCGTTTGAAATGAATGAGTCTCGAAAACTAATTAGATAGTTTAAACTCGTATCATGGAGTTTTGAATTTGAATTTAGTAGATAGTTTATACTCGTATCAAGGAGTTCTTAAATCTGAACTTGCGAATAGTTTATACTCATATTCAAGAGTTCTTCAATTTGAATTTATTAGATAGTTTATACTCGTATCAAGGAGCCTTCAATTTGGATTTGAATTTAGATAGTTTATACTTGTATCAGGGAGCTTTCTTGAACTTGGATAGTTTATGCTCATATCAGGGGGCTTTTTCTTGAACTTGGATAGTTTATGCTCATATCGAGGAGCCTTCAACTTGAATTTGGATTTGTAGATATTTTATACTCGTGTCAAGGAGTCTTAGATTTGAATTTGTAGACATTTTATACTCATGTCAAGGAGTCTTAAATTTAAATTTGTAGACCTTTTATACTCATATCAATGAGTATTGGATTTGAATTTGACTTTGTAGGTATTTTATACTCGTGTCAATGAGTCTTAGTATTTCTTGAAGAGTTTAGATAGTTTTGGCTTTTATCAAGGAGCTTTGGAAGATAGTTTAGGCTCTTATTGAGGAGCGTTGCATTTTAAAAATCTTAGATAGTTTTGACTCTTACCAAGGAGTTTTGGAAGATAGTTTAGGCTCTTATCAAGGAGCATTGTTCTTTTTCTTTTCATGGAATGTAACATGTATTGGAATACTTAAATAAGCCCTTGATGAGATTTGTAGCCGTTTCTTCATCTTCATCATCATCTTCTTCTTCACTTGGAGTTTCCTCAAAAGGTTTGCACCCATCATTTGTTTATTGCTCTTCTTCAAAGTTCTTGGGCTCTTGCATTGATAGTCCTTCAACTTCATTTGTGACCATGCTTAACTCCATGTCGTAAGCTCTTGTGGCCAATTCCTCAAAGGTCTTTGGTTGAATCCCTTTCAAAATATATCGAAGACCCCAGCACATGCCTTGTATGCATATCTCAATTGCTGAAGTTTCTGATAATTGATCTTTGCAATTCAGGCTCAAGTTTCTCCAATGGTTGATGTAGTCGATGACAAACTCTTCTTTTTGTTGGTTTGTATTTGTGAGTTCAACCAAGCTAACTGTCCTTCGAGTACTGTAGAAGCGGTTAAGGAATTCTTTCTCCAGTTTCCCCCAACTATCAATCGAATTTGGCTCCAAATTGGTATACCAATCAAACGCATTGTCTTTTAAAGAACGAACGAATTGCTTCACCAAGTGATCTTCATATGTCCCAGCATCATTACAGGTCTCTACAAAGTGAGCCACATGTTGTCTTAGATTTCCTTTGCCATCAAATTGTTGAAACTTTGGCGGCTGGTAGCCATCTGGCATTTTTAAGTTGTCAATTCGGAGTATATGACTTGTTGTAAGTCCAGAGTGATTTATGGCTCCCTCCAGACTTGTCTTTAATTGTCTTCAGTATGAAATTTTTCAGTTGATCAACTTGTATTGAGCCATCATACAAGATTTCAATTTCTTTGGTTGTAGATTTTCCACTTTTGTTGGCATGTAGCTTTGTAGATATCTCAGCTTCAGCATCTTCATTCACTTGCTGGCCACCAAAATCAACAATCATTTCTTTATTCAGCTTCAAGATTTGAGCCTCCCGTTCTTGTATTCGCTCGGCAAGTCCTTCGGCCAGCTTCGTTAAATTTACAATTTGTTCTTCCAGAATTGTAGACATCTTGATGCTTGAGAAAATTGGTGAAGAGAAGAGAAGAGAGGTAGAGATTGTCCACTGGGCGTGCCAAATTTTGTAACATAAATTTTTGTATTTAATTTGGTAAAACACAAAATGTGTACAATTCAGATGATTTTCGGATCAAAATATATTTATACGGGTCCAATCTCTATTTTTTCTCTGATTCTTCTTTTCAAAACTTGATCTTCAAACGGTCTTTGAAATCTTCAGAGTAAACTTGTCTCTTTGATTTTCTCGGACTTGTTGTTTGAACTTGGCCTTTGAAGATTTCGGGGAAAATTTGTATGCTCGATCTTCTTTGAGTTCATCTTTAGTCTTGACAACGTTAACTCGGAGGGCCGACGCCTTGTTTCCGAATCAAACATCAATTTCAGAATGAATTTAATGAAGAACGCCCTTGACTGCCTTGCTTATGGATCAAACGCCGTCTTCGGGATGAATTTGGTGAAGAAAGCCTTGAATATTTGAGAGAATTTCACTTATGAAATTTCTTCTCAAATTCTTGAACTCTTCAAATGACTTCTGGTGTGATTTTCAACTGATATGGATGCCCCTATTTATAGTTGTAGGGAGAGAGATTTATAGTTGAATATTTGTAATGACATTGTTGTCACTTAAAAATATTGTTTGCGATGACATCATGTCATCGCAAATAGAGCGTCCCTAAAAGTTAGTCACAAATAGATTAAATATTATTTTAAGTAATAACATTGTCGTCACGAAAAATGTCATTAGTAATGACATGTAATTATTAGATACAACGTAGATATCGTCACCAATAATATTACCACTAAATTTTTTTGGTAGTGATATCATGTAAGCGAGCGTTTTCTTGTCGATAGTATGTTGTAATATTAAATGACATACATCCATCAGACAAGTCGGGATCAACGCGAGTCAACCCGTGTTGACCAGCATTGATCTGAAAAAAAAGCCAAATAACAGTATCAATCTTAACACTTAACAGTATCACTTAAAATTCAAAAAAGTATCACTTATATCATTAAAAAGTAACGGGTCCGCTACTTATCTTATACGAGTTTATTTAGTTCGAATTGTGATTTTTTCATTCTAATTAGTGTTTAAAGTTTAGGAATTTATATTTTTTTTAGGGTTCATGGTTTTTTAGGATTTTTTTTAGTTTTTTTGGATTTTTAGGGGTTCATTTTATGTTTTTTAGAGTTCATGTTTTTTTAGGTTTATTAATCTCAAATAGGGGTTTATTTATTTCAATAAAATTAAATTCATTCACTTTTATTTTACAGTTCACTAATTACATAGGGTATGTATTTATTTCAAAAGTAGGGTTTTTTTTTCAATTACCGTTTATATTTGTTTTGGAAAAATTAAATTAATTATCGAGCGCACGTGTCGGACGAGTGCATTACACGAGTCGACGACTTATAAAAAATAATTCACTTTAATTTAAGTGTTCATTAACTCAATTTTAAGGTGTATATTTATATTTATTTAAAAAAAATAAATTAATTCATTTTAATTTTATAATTCACTAATTGTATTTTAGGGTATATAATTTGGGGGGGGAGAGGGCATTATACGTGTACCCACGCGCCACACGTGAGCGCCCGTGACCCGCGCGTGTGGTACAAGCGCCCGACATGGGCCATATTTTTTTTACCGTTATATGTTTAATAAATTGGGAGAAATTTTTATCTAGACAATTTAATTTTAAAATTTATATAGTTGGACAAGTTTTAAGGGTGTAGTAGTTATATGGGCAATCTGTACTATATTTTGCACCCTTATTTATAGTGGGTCCCAGAAAATTAATTTTAAAAAAAAAATTCTGAAAATCTTCTAAAAAGTCGTACTTTCAACCTAAAATCATTAAATAATAAGAATATGAATATTTTGGAATTTGGAAAAAATTGACTACTTTCGTTCCCCTATTTATTATTAACGTTACAACCACAACAATACACAACAATAGAAATCCAAAAAAAACAAAGAAAACTTCTCTTACGCCATAGCCGACCTTCACGCCATAGCCATTCCCTCAACACACTTTTAGTAATGGTTATGACTATAGTTAATGTTATTGTTATGCTTCTTTGTTAATAATCGTTATACCCATATTCAACATAATCGTTATGCCTATAATTAATAATCGTTATGCCTATTTGTGATCATTCGTTATGTCTTTAATTAATTATCATTATGCCTATTTGTGATCATTCGTTTATGCCTTTAGTTAATAATCGTTATGCCTATTTGTGATCATTCATTATGCCTTTAATTAATAATCGTTATGCCTTTTTGTGATCAACCGTTATGCCTTTTTCGTTATGGCCTAATATTAATAATAATATTAGTCTAAATAATACTATTAATAAAAAAATAAAAATTAAAGGTACAATTAATAATAATAATAATAACAACATTAAAAGACCATAACGATTACTTAAAAATCGTTATTATATATAAACGATAAAACTTATCGTTAATGGCCTAATACTATTATTAATAAAACTGATTTTTCGTTATGGCCTAATACTATCGTTAATATTTTTTTTTCATAATCATTATTATATATAAACTTTTGACCGATTATCATATATAAAATTTTCAAGACCATTTATCATATATAAACTTTCGTTATGGCCCAATAATCGTTATCATATATAAAACTTTCGTTATGATATATTTACATTATCATTATTCGATTTTAACTTAATTATGGTTAATATATTTACATTAACGTTAAATAGTGCATACCGATTATGTTTAAATAGGGCATAACGATTATGTTATATAGAGCATATCGATTATTAAAAATTAGCATAACAATAACATTAAAAATGACATAACGATTACTTAAAAATAGCATAACGATTACTCAAAAAATTAGCATAACGTTTACATAATAAGGGCATAACGATTATGTTAAATTGGGCATAATGATTATTAAAAAATTAGCATAACAATAACATTAAAAGACCATAACGATTACTTTAAAATAGCATAACAATAACATTATTACTATCGTTATCCTATCATTATTATATTGTAATGATAATCCTATCGTTATGCTTTTGGTCTACGTGAAATTCAGGCATGGATCGATCCTTTTTTATTTTTATATGTTAGGTGTATGCATTTATTATCAGCTTTCGTTAAGGTATACTTAGACAATGATTGAAATGTGGGGACAAGTGTGTCATAAGGGTATTTAAGACATTTACACTCCCAATTGCCCATAAAACTACTATACTCTTATATCTTGTTTCTTTTTCTCAATTACTATTCTGTTTTGTCTCTTTTTATACATTTACACTAATAAATTTAGGTCAGTCTGATGGGCTCAGACCTATACACTAGCTGCACAGGAGAGTGGTCCATTATTAAATGAAACTATTAATCTAACAATCTTATTTTCAAGGATATGACGTTAAGACTCAACAATTAAGACTATTATTCAAAAATAAGACTCAATCTTATTTTCATCTAAAACTTTAAGACTATTATTCAAAAAAGTGGTTAAGGGAGAGTGTGAAAATTAAGTCGTACATAAATCAAGGAGTTTCATGTGTAAAAAAAAAGACGTTTATGTTCGAGACTCAACAATTCCCTTTCCCTAACAGGAAAATCAAAGTTGCTTTGAGGCTATGTTTTTAATTGAGGGTTTCTAACAATTTCATGAAAACTCAAGTGGGAAATTCACATTTTATCCTAAGAATGATGTGTAGTATTCTTAAATTAAAAGTTTTAACAATATATATATATATATGCAAAGTTTTCAGTGTATGTGGTGCACATATGCCTTATATCCAAGGGCGGATCTAAGGGGGGTCGGGGGGGGGGGGGGGGGGGGGCAATTGCCCTCCCCCCAATCACCGGAATTTTTTTATGTATATAGTAGGTAGTCGGAAAAGATGACTGCTGCGCACAAGCTCCACCAGTGGAAATGTGAAGAGGAAAGACCTGTTAGGCTTTAAAGAAGAAGAAAAAAAAAGTTATTGGACCCACTATTAAATTTTTAAATATTACACTCTCTCTTCTTTCATATCATCTCTCTCATCTCTCGTGTTTTTCAAGATTTTTATCACTCCCAATGACCTCACTACAAAATGAGTTGACAGTAAAAAAAAATGGGCTCTCTCCCATCTCACTTTTTATTTTAAATGCATATTTCCTTAAATATTTAGGATTAAAAATGTTAATGTGGCTTTAAGAAAACACTTGAAGTACAATTTAAAATTTCTTATTTGTCAAAATTAATTTTTTCATATCTTTTGATAATATATATATTTTTAATTATTTTTAAATAAAATATTTTGATTAATATTTTTAGAGTATTATCATTTTTGTTATTTGTTACATATTAAATCATGAATTTTGTGGATTATAATTAAAGTGGAAAATTTTAAGTTTTGAATTCTAAATTACATGAATGTTACAATATTATTAAAATATTTAAAATTAATTTATAAGTTTATGAATGTTTAAATTATTAAAAATTTGGAGAAAGAAAACGACAGAAGAAGAATGATGCCATTAACTCATTAAAATAATAAGAAATAATATAGTTCATTAATAATACAATATTTTTCTCAATACAAACATAAAAAGAGCTAAATACAAATATGTTGGCAATCATTCACGTACCTCTTTTTCTCCCCTATGCAGCACAAGTATACCCGAAAGCTCAACAGTTCGCCCTCCCAGAAAAAACTTTCGAGATCCGCCACTACTTATATCAGACGGGGCGGGCCAAATTCACGGGTTAACCCGCTTTGACCCGGGTCAACCCGTAAAAAAATATCCGGCAAAATTAGTATCAACAGTAACATTAAAACGTATCACTCAAAATTCGAAAAGTATCAGTTGTATCATTAAAAAGTAAGGCCTCTGCTACTTATTTTGGGGGTGTTTTTAGGGATTTATTTTGTATTTTTAGAGGGGTGTTTTTAGGGTTTATTATTGTGCTTTTTAGGGTTTTGGGGGGGGGGGGTTTAGGGTTTTATTTTGTGTTTTTTAGGATTTTTTGGGTGTTTTTAGGGTTTTATTTTATTTTTTTTAGTATAAATTAATTTCATTTTAGGGTATAAATTTATATTTATTTCAAACAAATTATATCAATTCGCTTTAGTTTTAGAATTCACTAATTTTATTTTATGGTATAAATGTTTTTGGGAAAAAAAAAAGAAAATCGAAAAAAAATTTAAAAAATCACCAGAAAAAAAAAATAAACTGACAGGCGCGTGGGGTGCGCATGGACGCACCCGCGCCACGCGCGCCGTCTGATGGCTGCCGCATGGTGGGCCTCATGTACCGAAAACCAGCCGATATATATATATATATATATATATATATATATATATATATATATATATATATATATATATATATATAAAAGTATGATTAATAAAAGTTGTTGACAAATTGAAAAATAAAAATCAAGTTATACCGTTTGCTTCATCACTGAGAAGTGAAGTACAATGCTGATGACTTTGTAATATGTTATATGAGGAGTTAGAAATGTTAACAAACTAAACATGCGGTGTAGGACAAATAAAACAAATTTGAAGCGAATAATTTTTTATTAATTTGCAGCCGAACCATAAAAATTAACTATCATTAGCACAACCATGCAGACACAAAAATTACAAAATTAAAGATGATAAAATATATATAAACAAATATAATAAATTATAGATATTGGTGGGCCATTTAATCAGATTTTCAGATTGGGCCAAACATTCATGCAACCAGTATAATATGAGAAATTCTAAACACAACCCTCATTTTATTTTTTATAATTCTCATTATTTTATTAAATATTAATTTTAATATGATTAGACATTTTCACCCTTTAATTCAAACATAAACCCTATTATAACCGCCTACACACTATAGCCACCACCCCTTTTAATTAGAATTAGAATAGCCTCGGCTGAAGAAGGTGCATGAGGTTTAATTCATCAAAATCAAATTATGTTTTGGACGCTAGGAAGAAATTAAAAATATTATGAGTCGTGATCTTAATCAGTACAATAACAAATTATAAATAAAAATATCATAATTGTTAATCAAACAAAAAAAAATAAAAAATGAGATAAAAAAAATGGTCCATAATTTCATCAAAGGAACACAAGCAGAAATTGTTTCTCATACGGAATCATTAGTTCGACTATTTCAAATTGATGAAATTGTTCACGATTTTTCTCCCCAAAAAAAGAGAAGTAGAATATGTAACCATCGTTTGTGAGTTCATTACATGCCTGAGTAGTAAAGAAATAGGATTAAGATTATAATATGATTGATTTAAAGTGTTGCGGTTAAGGAATAAAAAGTCTTATCGTAATTATATTATATATTTTATAAAAGAGTGTGGGTTATAAAGAGTATGATTGGGCTGCAGTGGAAATTTCCCAAACAATATTAACCTCTATAATAAGTCTTTGATATATAGGCCCAAACAATAAATTAATTATTGTTTTACTATTCTCCTCAACGACGGCGGCTGCATCTCTCTACGAATCCTTCGATCAGAAACCCGATGATGAAATTTCAAATTTTTTTTTTCAATCCAACACTTACTATTCTCCAATTTTTCAAGTGTTTAGTCTATAGTTTAGAAAATGGCAGCGATAAACTGTAGGATTTGCAAAAAATCTGAGGGTTTGGTGATGACGAATTTCAATTATTTTGGTCCAATTTTTGAAGGGTTCGGAAGATCGTAACGTCAACGATAATCGATACGATTTGCAAAATTCTGAGGGTTAAGATTAGGAATCAAGATTAGATTTGGTTTATTAATTAATTTTTTGGAGGAGTTCACTTGGAAATTCTGATGGCTGATGGCAGGGTAAATGGTTCATGGAATTGAAGCAGATCATTCAAATAAATTAATCCAGGTATGTAAATGCTGAACTCCAGTCATAATTTCTTTTATATACGCTGCTAAAAGTGTAATTAATTACTGTTGTCAGGGCAAACTAATTGGATGTATTTAGCAGCTAAGCTAAAATTGTTGGATATATAGTTACGGATAAAGTAGAATTGTTTATGTTGGAAAAATAATGAAGCGTGCAATCATTGGGGTATCAACAAGTGCACCGTGGATGGATTTGATAACTACTACCTCCGTTTCATAATGTTTGTTGTTTAAAGTTTTTTTTTAGTTTCAAAATATTTGTTGTTTTATATAATTTGACATCCCCTCTCCCAATTTTAACCCTCTCAAATCCTACAAGATTTTTTGATTCTAACTTACCTATAATATATGAAGAGAGAAAAATATATGGAGAGAGAAAATATTGTCATTTTTTAGGAAAATATAGATGAATTAGATTTTATGGCATATATAAGGGATGAGTATATTTGTCCATAAAATTAATTCTTAATTCCAGATAAAAAAACAAAACAACAAACATTATGAAACGGAGGTAGTATTATGTTAATCATGTTCTAATAATAGTATTGATCAAGTTGAAGAGTGCATTTGTTAGAGTAAATATTGATATTTATTCATCGTCTTTCTGTTGGAGAAATTAGGAGCATTTTGGTTGATTGCTACAGTGCTTCTGCTATGTTACGGTATTCAAAATGCTACAAAATATTCCCCGCCAAATTGTTCAAAACCCCAATTGAACCCGCCTAAGTTATCGTCTCAGAACCCACTATAGGCAAATAAATTTTAATGGCTAAACTAAATTATGACATGTAAATAATTAAATATCAAATTGTATCATTTATTTGTATTTTAAGAATTTAATAAAATGAATTCTTAAATCAAATAAAAAGATATTGATATTTAATATTTGGAGATAAGATTTGAATATCAAAGTATATCATTTATTTATATTTTATGAATTTACATGAATTAATTCTTAAATTAAATAAATAAATGTTGATATTTAAATATGAGGATATTCTCGACTAATTAGAAGTCGACACGTGTCAAAAATTGTGCAAAAAATCAAGAATTTGATAAAGATAAGTCCAAATATTGAGGAGTCAATCATATCGCGCCACATCAACCATAATTCTCCAAATTTCTCTTTTCTTACACCTATAAATAGAGGCCATATGGAGAATGAAATTCACACCAGAATTCATTTGAAGAGTTCAAGAATTTGAGAATAAATTTTACAAGTGAAATTCTCTCTGATATTCAAGGCATTCTTGCGGCATTCAAAGGCGTTTTTCACCAAAATAATCCCGAAGACGACGTTTGATCCACAAGCAAGACAGTTTAAAGCATCTTTATCAAATTCAACCCAAAATCGGTGTTTGATCCGGAAACAAGGCGTCGGCCTTCCGAATTAACGTTTTCAAAGACCAAAGACCAAGTCAAAGAAGATCGACGAAATAAATCTTCCCTAAAAATTTCAAAGATCACTTGAAGATCGTTCCTAGAGTGATTAATCAGAGAAGAAATAAAGATTGGATCCAAAAATACAATTTGATCGGAAAATATTTTATTTGTACACTATTTTGTGTTTTATTAAATTAAATATAAAAATTTATGTTACAAATTTTGGCACGCCCGGTGGGACAATCTCTACCTCTCATCTTTTCACTCCACGAAATTCGTGAACGATGTCTGCTCAAAATAGTGCAACGAAAACCAAATTTTCAACTGTACCTACTGAAAAGAGTGTGATGAAAACAAAAATTTCATCCACAACTGCTCCAGATAGCTATTTAAAGAGTGTCACTGTTATTATACGTAAAAAGGCCAAGGAAGCAAAAAAGGCTTTCAAATTAATTAATTTCGCAGAAAAAGAACTAAAGCTAGTTAGCACAAACAAGATGAACCACGAAACAGAGATTGGTTTTGCACCATTGAACGCTCACTCATCAGCAGGAGACTGGCTCGAGGAATCCGTCATGATGACAGATAGTTCAACTACCTATGAACAAATTGTAAATTTGACAAAGTTGATGGAAGAAATGTACGCCCGTATAAAAAGGCAAGATGACCAGATTGCAAAGCTCTTCACAGGGAAAGGATTTGCAAGTTAAGAGAATCTTGAAAAAAATAATGAAAATGATGGTGAGGAAACACCTGAGAAGCCGGAAATGAATGATGATGCAAAATCATCTGCTAAAGAGTTGAATGTTTTAGTTGATAGCTCTATTTCGATCAACCAACTTAAGGATTTCATTGAAGGAACCATAAAAGATAGGTTCGGTGAAAGTTCTAAGTCAATGATGGTTTACTCTAAGCCATATACTCGAATAATCGATAATTTGAAGATGCCTGTAGGTTATCAACCACTAAAGTTTCAACAGTTCGATGGTAAGGGTAATCCAAGACAACGCGTAGCCCATTTTGTTGAAACATGCAATAATGCTGGAACCTATGAAGACTATTTGGTCAAGCAATTCGTCCGATCTCTGAAAGAAATGCATTCGATTGGTACATGGACTTAGAGTCCAACTCAATTGACAAGTGGGAGTAGCTCAAGCATGAGTTTCTCAATCGTTTCTACAATACCAGAAGAACAGTCAGTATGGTGGAACTCACAAGTTCTCTCCAATGGAAAGAAGAGCCCGTGATTGAATATATTAATCGATGGAGAAATCTTTGTCTTAACTGCAAAGATCGTTTGTTTGAAGAATCTGCCATAGAAATGTGCATTCAAGGAATGCATTGAGGTCTTCAATATATCTTGCGAGGAATTCAACCAAGAACTTTTGAAGAACTAGCTACTAGAGCTCATGATATGTAGCTAAGTATGCAGCAAGCGGAATTGATGGACCACCAATGCAAGAACCTCGCAAGTTCAAAGAAAGGTAAGATTTTAAGAAGAGTACCAAGTCCTTTGATAGAGCACCAAAGAAGGAGTCCATGGCAACAAAGGAGACATCCGTCAAGTTCATTAGAAAGGATGCTGACAAAGATAAAAAGTAGAATGTTCAGCCAGAAAAGAGGATGACTCTGAAAGAGATGCAACAAAAACAATATCCTTTCCTGGATTCAGATGTCTCAGGAATTTTTGATGACCTACTCAAAGAAGGACTCATTGAATTTCCAGAAATGAAACGTCCCAATAAAGCAGGGAGAACTGATGACCCGAAATACTACAAATACCATCGATTGATTGGACACCCAATATGACTACTTCATTTGAAAGAAAAGATCATGCAATTAGCTTGTCAAGGGAAAATATCACTTGAATAAGATGATGCCACTACAAATATTGTCATCACTTGGTCTAGTAATGTGGTGAATGATGAAGAAGACGATAAACGAGTCGAAATGGAGACTCATGTAGCTGATAATGATTGCATATCTGTAATAACATTCAATAATGAAGATTTGTAGCTTGGGTCTGATCCTCACAAAAGGCCTTTATTCATGAGTGGATATGCATATGAAAAATAAGTCAATAGAATACATACTGATGGAGGATCTGCAGTGAATGTCTTACCTTTAAGAACATTGAAAGAATTAGAAATTCCTATGGAGGATCTTTCAGGTAGTCGGTTGATGATTCAAGGATTCAACCATGAAGGACAAAGAGCTCTTGGTTTCATAAGGTTGGATTTTCTAATGGATGATATGAAATCAACCACAATGTTTCACGTGATTGACGCCAAAACTTCATATAACATGCTTTTTGGATAACCATGGCTACATGAGAATGGAGTGGTCCCCTCAACATGGCATCAATACTTCAAGTATTGTCGGGATGGAGTTGTAAAAATGGTAGTTGGCGACCACAAACCCTTCACAGAAGCTTAATCATACTTTGCCGATTTAAAATACAACCTACTTCATACAAAGGTAGGAAAATGGGCAGTAGTCCATCAGAAAGAACTTGGAAGTAGCCAATAGATCAAGAAAGAAGCATTTGGAACAAAATCGCTGGAAGGACTCATCATGCCCTTAACTAAAATTGATGTAAAGAAGCCAATCCCATTACTACTCAAAAGGTTCGTTTGACCGACACAAGGCGGTACTACTGAACATGGGGTAAGCATGAATAGTTGTGTCACTCAGTATTTTGGCCTAAAAACATTTAAGCTCCTCATTAAAGTTGGATATATTCTACAAGAAAGCCCAGAGACAAAGTCCTATTCAAAATTTGTAGATCAATAGAACCACAGACTTAACGCCACATAAAAAATGTTGAATAAGAACGACCATGCTGTCCCAATCATTAAGGTAGGTTTGAGATTTGTCCCACACAATTCCGTTTGTATCACCATCAAAAGGGCTACAACAAATCATGTCTTTGAAGGAGAGGTTTCGTCAATAGAAGATGCAGTTGGCAATACAAAAAGAAAACTCCAAGAACATTTGTTTTCATGAGACTTGGTAAGACACTGAGGGTGTCTATCTTCAAGAGGCTTAGCAGAAAATGTGGTGGCAAGATCACAGATGTTGGAAATTCAAATGGATTCGATAAACCTCAAGTAACTTAAAAGTTGAGGAGTTTGATCTCTTCCCACATGAAGAGATGCACCACACTGACTATGTCGTGTGGAAGAGAACTGAAAGCCAAGATGAAGACTGTCATCTTTACGCAACACATTGAAGATGAAGATGACAAAGAAAGTGTAGCCTCATCTTACTATGCTGCCAGTGGTGTTCAAAACACGATTTCTCATAATACTCTAAACCAGTTGCAACAAGACATCTTCCGTCTGGTTAGAAGGGGTTTGATCAAGATAAATAATATGGCACACACGGTTTGGGTAAGATGAAGGGACAGAACAATGAGAAAATGCATAAATTTCAAAATTCCTGAAGAAAGGAATGAAGAAATTGCCTCATCACATCACATTACCCTAAGCGAAGAAGTGACTGTCGAAGAGGAAGATGCGGAGATAGCTCTTTCCCAGTTTGAAGAAGGTGTCAAGTCCACTATTGATGAGTTGAAAGAAATTAATTTGGGCAATGAAAATGACCCAATGCCCACCTACATAAGTGCACTTTTGACTGCCGATGAAGAATACTCATATATTGAACTGCTAAAAGAGTTCAGAGATGTATTCGCATGGTCGTATAAAGAAATGACTGGGTTGAACCCAAAGATAGCCGTTCATCATCTAGTAGTAAAAAAGGAGATACGACCTGTTAAGCATGCTCAACAACTATTTCGTCCAGATCTAATCTCACTCATTGAAGCTGAAGTAAACAAACTCATTGAAGTTAGATTCATCAGAGAAGTTAAATATCCAACTTAGATATCCAGCATCGTCCATGTGAGAAAGAAAAATGGGTAAATTTGAGTTTGTGTTGACTTCAAAGATTTAAATGAAACTTGCCCCAAAAGATGACTTCCCATTGTCGATCACTGAACTAATGATCGATGCTACCACTAGACATAAAACACTGTCTTTCATGGATAGATCTTCTGGTTATAACCAAATTCATGTCTCCAGAAGATAAAGAGCTGACAGCATTTCGTACCCCTAAAGGGATATTGTAACACCCCGAAAAATATAATATTATTTTATAGCTAAAAATTTCATGAAGTTAGAACCCAAACTATTTTGACTAGTTAATTATTGGCTTAGAGACACAATAAGACTAAGAAAAGTCTCGACCTTAGTTGAGTTTTCTAATTAATATTAGAATTCATATTATAAAAAAAATAGTTATTAATGGGATCGTTTTGGTACTAATAACATCCAATTCGAACTTCATTTGACCTTCCAATAGGATTGATTTCATTGAATATTTTGAAATCAATTTATTCTACCAAGCCCAATTAATTACCCACTTCTTGGCCCCTCTATTTATGCCAATTCCAATTATTTCATAATTAAAATACATATATGATATATCTATTGTTGGGCCTATCTATTGGAAAAGAGAATTAAGTTAATATCAATTTATTAAAATTCATTTGAAAAAAAAAATTAGTATTTAATAAGATAAGTATAAACCACCACCAATCCATTTAAACCATTTGACATGCAATTGTAGGAGATTAGTGTATTAAAAAAGATAAGTGATGAAGCCATGCAAGGCATTGAAGGCCTTGAACCCGAGCTACAATTCACAGGTTCAATGATGCGACTCCGAGCGAAGAAATTACAAGGATATTTCCAAGTGTTGATTCACAAGAAGTTCGAGGAATTAGAAGAGGCAAAGTGCAGTCATGTTTTAGTTAATTTATTAACTAATGAAGATCAAGATCATATCATGGAGAATATAACTTGAAGAGTAGAAGATGAAGTAGCAAAGTGGACGTGTACAAGTGTGAAGAAATCGGCCCTTGATTTATTTAATTAGGGGTTGAATTTTATCTAGACTATAGTATTTAATTAGACTATAGTATTTATTTATTTTAAATTAGAATTTTATTATTTTATTAAGTAATTTTCGTGCATAATACAATTAGGCTTGACTAGAATTGTATTTAAGGCAATTTCCTACCTTGAATAGAATTCTAGTTTAGGGAATTTTATAGTATAGTTAAAGATCCTTTTTGGATAAGATTTTTAGGCCTTTTTACATTTAATTTTCGTCCCCCATTTGTCCTATAAATAGGGGAGCCATATTACATTGATATTTTAGACATTATTGATTAAATTTGCCTTTGTATTCAATTTGTGTCTCAACCGTTTAAAGCTTTTGATTATTTTTCTCGAAAATACTCATTCTTGAAGCCTAGCAAACTTTAAGTCTTACATCAAGGGAACGTTCTAATTCACACGAGGAATTAGGGTGAACTCGTTATGAAGAACAACTTAGAGATTCATTTTCATCGTACAAGATACGCCGGGGATTAATCGGGTTGTAATTCAACACACAACCATCAACGCCATCATCTTCGATGCCTTCCAACCCTTCAGCAACGTCTGCAACTATCCCAAGTTGCCAAGTTCAAATCGTGTGTCGATCATCCATCGTTCGAGTCCAATTCAAGATCCGTTCGTCATAAACCGTAAGCCCTTCTTATCGTTATCATATCCTATCTACTCCTAGCCGTTCTTCACCATAATTCACAACCTAAAACACCTCTCCTTCCCAGCCATATTATCGTCCCAAATTAGCCCTCCCATCGTTGGATTTTGTGTATTATTTTTATGTCATCGTCTAGATATCGTATTTAGGTCTAGATTCGTTTGATCATCGTTTTCGAGTGTCTATTCAGTTAAATCAGTTTATTTTCGATATATTTGATTCTTAGAGTAGGATTGAATCCTTCCATAGTTGACGTGTTCTTTCCTAAAAGTCTTCCGCGCGTTCTCGTATCCTGTACAAATTGTCCGGGTTATATCAATAAGTGTATTGCATATATATGTTGTATGTATATATATAATATAGGGGTTTCGTCTTTAGTTAATCAAAAGAAAAAAACGATTAAATTAAAGAAAATTTAACCATAAATTAAACAATCATTTTTGAAAATGATTAGTCACAACTAAAACCCCTTTCCACTTGGTGTTTATTTGATAGTGCATGTGTACAAGATTAACACGTGTAGATGAATGAGTGTATATGTATATCTATAGAATGAGAGAATCATTTGAGGGATTAGTCATAAACAAAAGAGGAAAGCTTGGAAGGTAAGCTAGCTTAACTCACACCTCTTCCGCCATTTTCTATATTCTGTAAATATTGTTCATTATTTGAAAGAAGGAAAAACCCCTTTGAACTCTTCTCTAAACCTGTAGAATATATATATATATATATATATATATATATATATGGGAATATTTCCGAGTAAACATCGGAAAGCTGTGAACGAAGCAAAACTAGGTAGTTCACGGCTATGCACTACCATTTGTCGATATCGTCTTGCAGGGCTATTTTTAGCTTACTCAACTGTTAGAATTTAATGAATTCTATACTTATGTTCATCATCTTAGATCAGGTTTCGTGTTTCCATTTTAGATTTTTGGTCCAACATTGTTTAATTCCACATTATTATGTCGAAACATCTTTAAAAAAAGTTCAAAACTGTTTTTTTTACTTAATCTCTTTCGAATTTTAGATGCTGTGCGGACATGGAGCTGCTGTAAGCAGCAAGTTTGTATGTGTGTGTGGGTAAATATCGCCAAAAGTAGATGGTAGGGGTGACAGAAAGGTAGTGCAAAAAGAGATATATAAATGATTTGCAAAGTGAAATATTAAAATTGTTTTGAGTCTAATTATTTAATTCACTAATTTTCATATTTGGCCATAACCTTTCAAGTGTGTCGACTCCTAAATTTACTTGCCCTTAATATTAGTTTAATTCCTAGAATTATATTAGATTTTTTAAAATTATAATTAAGTCATATGATTCACTCCTAATTAATAAATTAAACTTTTAAGTTGTTGAATTCAATTCAAGTCACCTTTCATATCTCTCCAATTTGGTCCAGTAAGTTCGATAAATTCTCAATTTTAATTGACTCGATCTGTCAAATGCGCATTATTCACCCGTTTGAATATATTTCAATTCCAAACGATCCAAGGCATAGGAAATCTTTAATTAAGTTATTTAGGACCTAGGTTATTACCTTAATGACCTATTTAAGGTTTCTAAACTAGAATTTCAATTTTATAGGTCAAGACGAACGAGAATCATAATAGCATCGCATAAAAATTTCACTGCACTTTGAGATCATCAAGGTGAGTTTTTCTATAACTCACAACTATATTTTTAAATTCGTCCATGAAAAGCCTGTTAAATATTTTAATAGCATTGTTTAACGCAATGATTGGATGATATGAGACTTCATGCACAGAGTAATTCTGACTTAGAAGCATAGACGGTTTACTTTGTGACTAAATGTCTAGATAAGTAACCGTAAAGCAATCATGTGATCACATAGAGTCTCTCATCTAATGAAGATGAGTAAACTATGTTATAAAGTATGTTTATGATTGATTTTTAAGTATGAAAGTATGACTTGGACGAATAATAATGCCCACTGAGTATTTTCTGGCAGTCAACCTAAATATTTTCAAATGTTTTCAGGTCCTTGGAGATCGAGCTGGTTGATGATGAGCTGTTGGAGTAGGTTTGATGGTTGACCCTTATGCGGTTTTTGTTTAAAACCATCTTTAAACTTATGTTTATTATATCAAATATTAAATGCGTCCGTTGATACTCTGCAAAACCTTTAAGTTTCAAAGTTGTTGACCCCAATGGTCTATGTTGACTGTATATACAAATATTTTGAATATATATAAATGTTGACCATGGAGTTTTTGAATGAGTGGCCTGATTGGCTATGTATATTTTCTTGTTGACAGGTCATAATTTAGTTATGTGTGAGTCAGTGATTTTGAAAGCACTTGTTGAAAGTTGACTTTGAGAACGTCTGAGTGCGTGGTTTAAATAATTTTAAGTTGAGGTGCTGCCCATTTACAAATTATTTATAAAGTTAAATCTAATTTTTTTTAAAAAGTGTTTATCACGTAAGCATGTACGTATGTCTTTTGTTGATGTTTTGAGTACTGTGTTATTGAAATGGTTAACCATAACCCATAAGCTATCGTCTTAGCCGAGCTTACTCCGAGAAGGTACTAAAGTTCATGTTTTGAATCTCTTTAGTGCTCTTATGAAAAGTATATGTATATGATTTTATGCATGATATACAAATGAAAGTGATCTCAATGTGTGATTTAAAGCATGATGAAAAGTATGATTTAAAGCATTGTGAAAGTTATGTTTTACAAAGCATGGTTACAAGTGCTTTCATGTCAAATCCATTTGATGCATAAACATCATTTGAGCTAGTTTTAGATCAAAACATAGCTGGATTTGAACATAGATGCACTGAACATAAGTACTTAGTTTGACTTTAGAGCTTCTTTTACTCACTGGAATTTTATGATCTACACGAATCTAAGTGCGCTGTATCGTTGCCTTAGAATCTTATAAGAGTATTTGACGATCAAAGTATCTAACATATGAAATACGTGTATAGGATACCGCAAAGACATCAAAATAATCAAGCTCAAAATCCTCCACAAGAAGACACAGCACATGTTATCGCTCAGTTTCGAACATACCAACCTCCGACCTTTAATGGTTAGGGTGAACCGGCTGAGGCTGAAGAATGGCTTCGAATGATGGAACACACATTCGCATATATGGTGTGTACCAACTCTCAGCGCATCGCATATATAAGCTTCCAGCTCACTGGTGATGCTGATCATTGGTGGGAAACGCATAGGAGGTCGATGACGCCTGAACAATTTGCAAATATGACTTGGGAGGAGTTCAAGCAATCTATTATGCGGAAGTTTGTTTCCATGTGCTATCGGGATAAATAGAGCGTGACCGTGAATGATTATAAACGGAAGTTCAATCAACTATCTAGGTATGCTCCACACCTGACGGACACTGATGAGAAAAAGGCCCATAGGTTTAAGAGAGGTTTACGAACTGAGATTGACAGTATCATAGCTGGGCGCGGTATGGCCACGTATGCTAAAACTGTCGCACGAGCTCAAGATGTGGAATCCTCACTTCGCAAGAATGAGAACAAGGTTGATGAGCCGAATGAGAAAAGAAAGTGGGATGATAACAAGAATAAGGGTCGTGGTTTCGATAAAAAGGCTAGGATAAGAGGAGGATCAAATCTTAAAGCACAACAAGAAAAACCATTATGTCAAACTTATGGAAATAAGCATAATGGTGAATGTATGAAGGGAAGAAATGTGTGTTATAGGTGCTGGCAACCAGGACATATGGCGTATAATTGTCCAAAAAATAAGGCAAAAGAAGTGGCTAGGCCAAGACAACCTCCGGCAAGAAATGCTCGAGCTTTTGCTCTTAATCGACAGGATGATGCACGTGAGCCTGGAAATATGGCAGATATGATTAGCATATCAAATATGCCTGTACTTGCATTATTTGACACTGGAGCTTCACATTCATTTATATCTTCTGCACTATGCTCTAAGCTAAAACTGACTAAGAAAAAACTTAGTGAGACCTTAGAAATAAGTATACCTTCGGAGAGAATCTTAATTGCTGATCAAATATGCAAAAACATAGATTTGAACCTTGGGTATAGATCACTAAGTGCAGATCTACATGTTTTAGACTTGAGAGACTTTGATATTATTCTCGGGATGGATTGGTTAGAGGATAACCATGCCACAATTAAGTATCTTGAAAAAAAATTAATCTTTTAAAGACCGGAAGAATTGGAATTCATTTTCCATGGATCAAAGTTGGGAACTAGAGTAAGAGTTATTTCTGTTGGGGTTTTTATGAATTAAACCACCGCAAGATCATTTGGTTGTTCATTAATCCATGTTCATGCAAATCATATTTTTATGTCACATGCATGTTTATCACGTCACGCACAAAACCATGTAAAACGAATCTAATAAAGCGGAAGACATAGATCATAATTACTTACAATTGTCAGACGGTCTGATGACAAGATTAAAGATCTAATCTTGCTATTGAATAAACACAGTAGGTGCCCCTTTTTCTACAGAAAAATCAGCCACTTCACAATTCTACTCCAAGATCTTCTGTTGTATTCCTGGACTGTATCTAGATTCAGAGTGGGCTGAAATCTACTAGATAAGTTTGTAAAATCTATGGATAACTTTGAGAGACAAAGAGGGGCTGATTTCCAAGTGCCAAATTTTCATCCCCCTCTCTATTAAATAGAGAGGTGG
Source organism: Perilla frutescens (assembly GCA_026008535.1). NCBI lineage: Eukaryota > Viridiplantae > Streptophyta > Magnoliopsida > Lamiales > Lamiaceae > Perilla > Perilla frutescens. The sequence continues at coordinate 58,363,963 of BRKX01000004.1, read as the reverse complement.
GCGAAAATTTACTTCTCAAACCCTACTGGGTTTGAGCCTCTATCTCAAGTTCAATATACAGTCCACTATCAGTCAATTGGGCTACAACAGGGATCTAGAAGAATATTAATTTGACCCACTAATTTATTTAATATCCAACATCCAATAAACTTAGAATATAATTAAATAAATTAAGTTTTACTTTTATTCCACTAAAGAAGTAAAACAGACCTACCAATTTAATACATATTTACGAATATGCTTTCTCCTTCAGTCCATCCATTCCCCATGTTTAAGATATAATGTTCATTAATTAATTATGTCAGCCTCTGACAGCTATAATTAATTAACATCTAAAACCTTGAGTAATACAACACAAACTCTACCATGTAATGAATAAATTCCACCTATAGGGTTTCAACATAAACTTGTGTTTTCTCAAGAGAAAACCTGGCGCACCAGGACACGATGCTCATGCATACTGTTCAAGACATCATGTATACATTGTTATTACCCAAGATATCGAATTCGGTCCACGAAAAGATCTTACCTATTGATAAATTAAAGTAACAAACAACGCACACATATGTTCACCAATATCACATGAGTTCAGAACCCGAACTCTGTGGATCTTTATTCTCTCAGTAACTGGGTTAGAGACAGAGAATAGTATCCTATCGCGATCCTCCTCAATATACTAACAAGTGTACTAGAATAATCATTTAGTCAAGATAAACTAACTTATCAAATTATTCCACGGTGTATCGATGGTGTGTTCAGGACCATCTAAGCCGTGAGATCTTTAATACATTACAAGGTTCTAATGATATGATCTTACCGTGTGTCTCCCCACACCATATCATTTACAATGTAAGTATATGGAACATTGCATAGAACAATTATAGAACATAATCTAAATGCAAACAGTGACTGCAATAACTTTCATTTCATATCATCATATCATCAGAAAAATATACAAAGACAAGTCTTCTAGTATATAAAACTAACAATCTCCCACTTATACTTGAAGCATGTCTTTCAAGCATAATAACTAACTGGCTAACTCTCCAATCAAAACTATCAACTCAAACTGCGCCCCTTAGGTATGCATCTCACTCCTATTTTCTCCACGTGACCATCAAAGGTCTTAGCCACTAGGCTCTTCGTGAATCGATCAGCCAGGTTGTCCTCCGATGCAATGTTGACCACCGCCACGTCTCCTCTCTTAACGATTTCTCGTATAAGATGGTACTTTCTCTCTATGTGTTTACTTATCATGTGGGCTCTGGGTTCCATCGAATTTGCCACTGCACCAGAGTTATCACAGTATATCGTGATAGTCTTAGAAAATTTAGAAACAACGCCCAAGCCCACTAGGAACCCGTGGAGCCAGACAACCTCTTTTGCTGCTTCAGAGGAAGCTGCATATTCGGCTTCCATGGTGGAATCTGCAATGCGTTTCTGCTTTATGCTCCTCCATGTGATGGCTCCACCTCCTAATGTAAACACATATCACGAGGTAGACTTACTCTGATCTTTGTCGGATTGAAAATCTGAGTCCGTGTAACCCAAAGGCACTAGATTATTAGAGCAAAAAACTAACATATAATCTCGAGTCTTTTTAAGGTACTTGAGAATGTTTTTTACTGCAGTCCAGTGACCTTGTCCAGGGTTAGACTGATATCTGCTTACCATGCCAATGACATAGCATATATCAGGCCTAGTGCATAGCATATCATACATCAAACTTCCCATAGCTGAAGCATATGGTACTTTCTTCATTTTCTCTATCTCAGACTGTGTTTGGGGGACACATTTCCTTGGATAGATGAATTCCATGGCTGTAAGGTATAAAACCTTTCTTGGAATCTTGCATGCCAAATCTAGCTAGCATTGTATCGATATAAGTCATCTGGGACAGACATAACATCCTTTTCTGGCAATCTCGAATGATCTTGATGCCAAGGACATGTCCGGCTTCACCCAGATCCTTCATATCGAACTGCTCGTGTGATACCCCGACCCTTTTGCTAAATTACAAATCATAATTTTAGTAAAATGATTTCGAATTGATATTGTTGAATATTAATCATGTGAGTATGTTTGTATGTTATGCCGTTGTTTTATTGCAGGTTGTCTCACTCGAGCCGATACGTCATAACACAGTTTGAATTTTAATACTAAAGTGTCGAGTTATATGATAATGAATGAATGCTATTGCATTGAATTTTGTTTGCCAAAACCTTGAACACCCTAACGCTGAGTTGATCGGGGGTCTCGCTGGAAACGTCCGGGATTCAAAATAGAGTCAGGGGTTGAATGGGGCACGCCACGCGCCCGCGGGGCCATGCACGGCCGCGGGAGGCTGCGCGCCCGCGGGGCGTGGGCGAGGCGCGCGCCCGCGGGGTGTGCGTGCTCGCGGGGAGCCTGGGCCGAGAGCCCCCTCGCGCGGTCGCGGAAGGCGCGCGGTCGCGCGGGTCCGGGGACTTTCCTACCTATAAATACCACACTTGTTCATTTCTTCCTCATTTCTTTCTTTTCTTTGGGCGATTTTCCTCCCCCTTCTCTCTACAAATTCTTGAACTTTTGGAGTGGATCCTTCCATCATCCTCCATCAACTAAGGTAACTTCATACCTCTTCATCTTGGTGATTTAAACACTCATTTCTTGTTGAATCAAACTTAGGGTTTGTTATCCAAAATTACGGTTTTCACTTTTATTAATCCTCTTGCTTTGACATCTCAAACATATGGTTTATTTACCTCCTTGAGGCTATATGTGAAGTTATATCGAATTCCTATGGTTCATTGTTGCTAGAGTTTGGATTTTTGCCCTAATTTCCCTTTGTTTTGTTGATAATTGTATGGAGATGTTATGAGGGTTGTATGGGGTTGAGTTTCATGTATGTTAGAGCCCTAGGGTGAAGGTGTTTGTATTTGAAATGTTGGGTCCAAAGGATTTAAAATGAGTTATGAGCATGTGGTTTAAATGTGTGCCCGTAACATGTTCGATCAAATGCTTCAAAGAGCTTTAATGTGTATTTTGAGTCCAAAATCATAGTATGAGCTTGTATATCCATGGTTGTGTATGTGGAAATGTTTGAAGACTTTAAAGCAAATTAAAGTATGAGTTTGGTCTAAATTATGATTTAATTGAATAACTCGACATCTAAAATGAAAAGATGATTAAAAGGGTGCTAGGTGACGTGTTGTGGCTCGAGGTGGACAAATTTTTAGCGGCAAAGGAGTATTTCAAAGGTTAAGAAATTGTGAAAGCGTCTCTTAAGGTGGGGTAAATCTAAACTGTGAACACGTGTAAGGTTATAGTTACTGTTGTGCTTTGATTGTATATGTATGAAGGGTCTTCAGACCGGTGAATGAAAGAGATTCTTCGGGGTCGACAAAGAGACCCTTCGGGGCAGAGATCCTTTGGGATCGAATATAGACTTGTTAATGTCCTCCCTGAGGGGTAGTATGTCTGCGGGCATCCCTACAGGGCCAAAGATGTTCATTAACGGGGGCATCATGATGTTTAGACCCTACAAGGTTGAGACTAGTCTCCACAAAGTAAAGAAAAGTCCATATGTTATATTTTCACTTGTGCAATTAGCTATAACTGTTTACAGTGTTCCCCACTGAGTATGTTGTTAAATACTCACCCCATTCATTCAATGAATTTCAGGTTGAGGAGTCAAGGCCGGGGTAGGAGTGTTGTGAACACAAGAGAACCCCACAAGCTTGTGTTTATCTTTTGCATGCTCTTCTTTTGAAAATACTTATGATATTATTATTAGTCCATTGATCACTCTTTTTGCTTTATGATCAATTATTATTGGGGATGGGAATAGCCCGATCTTTTGTAGGTTATGATGTATATAACTTGATATTATGCCAAACAATTTAAAGGCGGGTCGTTCGACCTTGGAGCCTATTATGTATGAAGTATGTTGTTGAACCTTTATACATATGTTAAAATTTAGGATGGTAGACGGGCGAGTTGAGTAAGACCTATGAGCCCGATAGGTTATATGATTGCATGGTTGATATGGATGGGCTTATGCAATGTTTCCGTTTGATAACATATTGTGTGGTAAAATAGACATGATAGGTTGCATGCTTTAATTGTGAAAAATTCATATTGTAAATTATGATGCCTTACCTTATTATGTCATTATCATGCTTTTGACCTTAGCTTCCGCTCATATTGAATATAAGCACACAAAATATGTAAGTAAATTGTATGTTAAGTGATGTGGCCAAACGGAGTAGTTTGGGGCGTTACAGCTCGGATAGGCACACCTTAATGTTTGACAACGTCTTCTTACTATTTCCAATAATTAAGATGTCATCAACATAAAGTACGAGGAATGCCACCACGTTTTCGTCACATTTCTTGTACACACAGCTCTCATTCGGACTTTGCACAAATCCATATGACTGGATAACCTCATCAAATCAGATGTTCTAAGATCTCGATGCATGCTTAAGTCCATAAATGGATCTCTTAAGGTTACACACCAAGTGCTCTTGGCCATTAGCAATGAATCCCTCTGGTTCCTTCATGTGGATATTTACTTCAAGACTTCCATTTAGGAAAGCTATCTTGACATCCATCTGCCAGATCTCATAATCCAAATGAGCGGCAATAGATAAGAGAATTCGGATTGACTTAAGCATGGCTACCGGCGAAAAGGTTTCCTCATAATCGATCCCTTCTTTCTGAGTATACCCTTTTGCCACCAATCTTGCCTTGAAGGTTTCAACCTTCCCGTCAGATCCTCTCTTGCACTTGTAGACCCACTTACAGCCAATGGGTTTTACCTCATCTTGTGGTTCTACGAGTTCCCAGACTTGATTGCGATCCATAGATCCAATCTCAGACTCCATTGCAGTTTTCCAGGAATCCGCATCTTTATCTCGAATTGCCTCATCATAGGTCCTGTGATCCAATTCATTGAGACCCTCTAGGAAATCTGAAGTCCCTCCCAGACCAATAAATCTATCAAGTTGGCGTACAACCCTCCCACTGCGACGACGCAGTTTCTGTACTTCTGTGACACGTTGTGTAGTGTTTGGTAGTTTCTCTTATTGTACAACCGGTATAGGATTCGATCCTCCCCTTAACTCCTCAAGGATGATTTGACTCCTTGGTTTGTGGTTTATAACATAGTCTTCTTCTAAGAATCGAGCATTGGTGCTAACAATGATCTTCTGATTCTTAGGACTATAAAACAAACCACCTTTCGTTCCTCTAGGATATCCAACAAATAGTCTTACATCAGTACAAAGAGCCAGCTTATCAGCTTCCTTGTCCAACACATGTACTGGGCTACCCAGAATCCGAATATGGTTCAACTTGGGCTTTCGTCCAGTCCATAGTTCTGTGGGTGTAGCAGAAACTGATTTCGATGGAACCAAGTTGAGAATATAGGCTGCCGTTTCCAGGGCATATCCCCAGAATGAAATGGGCAACTTAGAATAACTCATCATTGATCTAACCATCTTTAACAGTGTACAATTCCTTCTTTCCACCACGCCATTCTGCTGTGGCGTTCCAGGCGCAGTCAACTGGGATGTAATCCCATTCTCTGCCATGTAATCCCTAAATTCACTTGAGAGGTGCTCGTCACCACGATCAGAATGTAGTGATTTGATACTTCTACCTATTCATTTCTCCGCTTCCGCCTTAAATTCTTTGAATTTCTCAAAGCATTCAGACTTACGACGTAATAGGTAGATATAACCGTATCTAGAGTAATAATCAATGAGAGTGATGAAATACTCGAACCCTCCTCGAGCTTGAACTGACATAGGGCCGCACAGGTCAGAGTGAATCAAATCTAATAGCCATTCGGATCAATTTCCTTTTGATTGGAAATGACGCTTGGTCATTTTACCTTCTAAACAGTGTCACACAAAGAAAATGATTCCAGTACCAAAGAAGACAATGGTCCATTGTTTACAAGCCTTTGTATCCTCTTAAGGTTAATATAACCTAGCCTTAGATGCCAAAGATAGGTTTGATTCAATTCCGAAGGTTCTTTTCTCTTGTTAGGGTTTATGATCGATGTATTCAACAGTTGTCTTTGCGTAATGTTTTTAATTGGTTTAAGAAAGTATAAGTGTCCATCCAATGTGCCAGAATAGATAAAATGTTTACCACTAAAGATAACTACTTTGTTATCAAAAGAAATAGAATATCCATCCATAATCAATTTAGAAACTGAAACCAAGTTTCGCCTAAAACTAGGCATATAAAGACAATCTTTCAAAACTAAAGTTCTATCACTACTGAAAGGTAAAACACAGTCTCCCACTGCAATAGCTGCCACTCTCATAGCATTTCCCACATAGACGGTGATCTCATCCTCACTCAGCTATCTTTTTACGAGGAACCCCTGTAAAGACATGAAAACATGATCAGTAGCTCCAGTATCTACTACCCATGACTAGGTAGAACAAGTTGCTAAACATGTTTCCACAACCAGAGTGTGAGATGTACCTCTCTTCTTCTTCTTGTTAAGACACGCCGCCTTCCAGTGACCTGGTTGGCCGCACTTGAAGCACTTAGTCTTCGACTTGAACTCCTCAAGATGAATCTTTGCGTTTGGCTTCTTTGCCTTAGACGCCTCATCTGCAGCCTTTTTAGGTTCGTTTCTCCTCTTCTTTTTTCCACCAGAAGAAGATGCCCCTTTTTCAGCTATGTAGGCCTAAGGATCGCTCTTTTGGAGCAATTCAGCAGCCTGAAGATCTATGAGCAGTTCAGTCAGGCTGACATCCCTTTTAATCATGTTAAAATTCAGCCTGAACTGCTCAAACTTCGAGGACAAGCTATGAAGAACAATGTCGATTTGAGAATTGCCATCTAGCTCTCCACCCAAGGTCTCAATCTTAGATAAATACCCCATCATCGTGAGAACGTGATCCCTAACAGGGGTAGAGTCAGACATTCTCGCATCCATTAGCTTCTTCATTGCCAAATAGCATGCTGAGTGGTTCTGATGACTGAATAGCTGCCTAAGGTTGTACATGATATCATAAGTGGTTTTCATAGGCTCATGCTGTTGTTGCAACACACTTGACATATATGAGAAAATGTAACAGCGCGCTATCTCATTAGACCTAACCCACTTATCATATGCAACCTTTTGAGCTTCGTCAGAACCCTCATCTAGCTGTGGAGGACAGACCTCATCAAGTACAAACTTGTGTCCCTCAGCAACAAGAACTAAGTTAAGGTTACGAAGCTAGTCATTGTAGTTTTCACCGACAAGTTTGTTTTCTTTGAGGATTGAGGACAGACTGGAGAGTGCCATTGATGATATGAAATAACTGAAATTAAAACATTTAGTACAGTCACAAAACACATTCAGGATAAATAGTATATAATCGAAAACCTCACAAAAATTATATACTTTTCCACCGACACTTTAAAAATGTCTTTTATAAGCCACGATAGTGTGGACGTTTATAAAATTAATTTTTAAATAGGTTAAACCTTTAATTTGCCTCCAGTTGAATTTCCTTACAACAAGAAAATTAATAGCCGGATAATAAACACGGTCATGTAATCGTCTAACTGATAAGCCACGATCGTGTGGACATTTATTAATAAATTGCATCTAAGTGTGCACACCATTATCTTCGCACCAAGAGCACTATTCGAATTTAACTGCTCCAGATAGAGGAGTCAGTTAGTTCTAATAGTGTTCTACAGGTATCCATTTAGGAGATTTAGTTTCTAGAGAAATCTGTGATATGACACATTCGATATGGAGGAAGACCGATGTCAACGAGCATGCCCATCACTTCTCAATTAAACCAGATTTAATGGAGACCGTATGAGATTTCTACATACTTTAGTATGAATCTCTCCCACTTAGTTATTTATGTTTGAGGTTTCATTTTATCTCATTATTGAACATGTAAACATCACATAAAATAATAAACAACCATTGCATGCTTCAACGTAATAAGCAACAATAATATTCCAACTATCATGGCTTATATCTCATGTTGATCGATGAGATAAAATTGAAAATTCAGCTCCGGAAACAGGGCTGGATCACCACCCTCTTCAACGCGCCTCGTCGAAAAATCTTAGCTCCATTTAGGGTTTCGGGACGTGAACTAGTGAACCTTCCTTTCTTGGTGCTGAACCACTTTCCTTCTTTGAGTTGATCTCCGATCTTTATTCAATACAGACTATCTATTACGAAAGGAAAAATCTAATATTGCTAGAATAAAAATTACAACTCAAAAACTCGGTCTAACAACTTTATATCTATTACATTGAAACAACGTAAAATAAAGCCTATACCTAATCCATGGATTTTCTCATGGATTAAAATCACGTAGCTAAACCGGCATACGACCAACATTCATTCAACATAAACATACATCACATAAAATAAAGGAGCCATGATAGTTGGTAAACCTGCTAAGAAACACAGTCTACAAATCCAACAATCACATATTATATGATCCACATAAAATAACATATGATATCTATGCATGAATATTAAATAATATTCGAATTTAACAATTAATTAAATTAATTAATTTGATATTATCCAAAAGATAAAAATTGGGAATTAAAATAATTATCCACCAATTTAAATCTTATGATTTTCGAAAATATCACTTAAAATAAATCTGGAAATTAATTATAATTATCCACCAAATTTATTTAATATTTTCAAACCACCATAATTAAATAATAATTGTATATCTTGATATAAATCAAGAATCTAATCCAAATATTATCCATAAGAATCTAAATCTTTAAGGATAAGGTTTGAAGATTTGATCCATTTCAAAATCTTCCAAAACCTATCCAAAATTAAATTCTTATCACAATTGGATTTTGATGATTATTTGTATATATCCAAAAAAATACCTTATCCAAATTTTAATCATGATTTTCAAAAATAACCAAATAATAAATCGGAAAATTTGATCCACTTCAAATTCTTCCAAATTTAAAATTCTATTTTCAAATCTATCTAGATTAAATTTAGGTAAATTAGGATATACATCAAATAATATCAAATCTTAATCCAACAACCATGATTTTCGATCCTCATCAATAAACAAATCTGGGAATTTGATTTTCATCAAAATCTTCTCCAATTTTATTCATTAAAATCGAAAATCAACATATAATAACACATTTAGAAATTTTGACATCAATCAAAAAACTATTCCAAATAATAAATATAGATTTAATAAGAAAAATAAATCTGGAAATTTGATCCACTTCAAATTATTCCAAGATTTAAAATTCTATTTTCAAATCTATCTAGATTAGAAATAGGTAACTTAAGATATACATCAAATATTGCCTAATCCTTTTCCAATCACCAAATTTTCGAAACCTATCTAAAATTAAATCTGGAAATTTTGATCTTGATCAAAAAATCCATCCAAATTTAATTCAAGGTGACCGAAAATTCAAGACAAAAATTAGGGGATTTTTCAGCATCAAATTTCGAAAAATTTGACTCCAAATTTTCGAAAATTATGAGATACAAATTTAGAAATTTGAAGACCTCAAATATCATCCCAAATCTATATCTCATAAAGATCAAAAATTCCAACAACTCAAAACTAGAATTTTTGAATTCAATCAAAAATTCTTCCAAGTCTTGAATACCATAAAAATCGAAATACATGACAATTAAATCTGAAAATTTAAACGCCATAAATCCATCATAAAATTTAATATGTAATTCGAATTTCATGCCCCGATTAATCCTAAAATAGTGCCAAAACCCGCTCAGATACCAGTTGTTGGGGTTTTTTCGAATTAAACCACCGCAGGATCATTTGGTTGTTCATTAATCCATGTTCATGCCAAACATATTTTTATGTCACATGCATGTTTATCACGTCACGCACAAAACCATGTAAAACGAATCTAATAAAGCGGAAGACATAGATCCGAATTACTTAAAATTGTCAGACGGTCTGAGGACAAGATTAAATATCTAATCTTGCTGTTAAATGAACACAGTAGACGCCCCTTTTTCTACAGAAAAATCAGCCACTTCACAATTCTACTCTAAGATCTTCTATTGTATTCGCAGACTGTATCTAGATTAAGAGTGGGCTGAAATCTACTAGATAAGTTTGTGAAATCTGTGGATAACTTTGAGAGACAAAGAGGGGATGATTTCCAAGTGCCAAATTTTCGTCCCTCCCTCTCTATTAAATAAAGAGGTGGGTGAAAATTTGCTTCTCAAACCCTACTGTGTTTGGGCCTCTATCTCAAGTTCAATATCCAGTTCACTATCAGTCAATTGGACTACAACATGTATCTGGAAGAATATTAAATTGGCGCACTAATTCATTTAATATCCAATATCCAATATCCAATAAACTTAGGATATAATTAAATAAATTAAGTTTTACTTTTATTCCACTAAAGAAGTAAAACTAACCTACCAATTTAATACATATTTATGAATATGCTTTCTCCTTTAGTCCAACCATTCCCCGTGTTTAAGATATAATGTTCATTAATTAATTATGTCTGCCTCTGACAGCTATAATTAATTAACATCTAAAACCTTGAGTAGTACCACACAAGCTTTACCATGTAAGGAATAAATTCCACCTGCAGGGTTTCAACATGAACTTGTGTTTCCTCAAGAGAACATCATCAGCCTGGCGCACCAGGACACGGTGCTCATGCATACTGCTCGAGACATCATGTATACATTGTTATTACCCAAGATATCAAATTCGATCTATGAAAAGATCTCACGCATTGATAAATCAAAGTAACAAACAATGCACACATATGTTCGCGAATATCACATGAGTTCAGAACCCGAACTCTGTGGATCTTTATTCTCTCAGTAACTGGGTCAGAGACAGAGAATAGTATCCTATCGTGATCCTCCTCAATACACTAACAAGTGTACTAGACTAATCAGTTAGTCAAGATAAACTAACTTATCAGATTATTCTTTGGTGTACCGATGGTGTGTTCAGGACCATCTAAGCCGTGAGCTCTTTAATACATTACAATGTTCTAATGATATGATCTTACCGTGTGTCTCCCCACACCATATCATCTACAATGTAAGTATATGGAACATTGCATAGAACAATTATAAAACATAATCTAAATGCAAACAGTGACTACAATAACTTTCCTTTCTTATCATCATATCATCAGAAAAGTATACAAAGACAAGTCTTCCATTATACAAAACCAACAATTTCCGCTATGAAAGCAATGCAGATGCTTAGAAGAAAAGGATGTGAATCGTTCTTATTCAGTTTTATAATGAACAAGTCCGAGAAGGTAACAATTAATGATGTACATGTGGTGCGGGACTATAAAGACATGTTTCCAGAGGACTTACCATGTCTGGCTCTAGACAGACAGGTTGAGTTTATGATAGACTTGCTTCCAAGAGCTGTTCTAGTATCAACAACGTCGTATCGCATGGCACCAAAGGAGTTAGATGAGCTAAAGGTTCAACAACAGGAACTCTTAGATAAGAGTTATATTCAACCCAACATCTCACCGTGAGGAGCACCTGTGTTGTTTGTTAAGAAAAAAGATGGAACGCTCCGAATGTGCATAGACTGTAGAGAGTTGATTAAATTAACTATCAAGAACAAGTATCCACTTCCCAGAATTGATGAATTATTCGACCAATTGAAGGGAGCAGGTGTATTCTCCAAGATTGATTTAAGGTCTGAATATCATCAACTTAAGATTCGAAAGGAAGAGATACCCAAGACTGCATTTCGTACACGCTATGGTCACTATGAGTTTATAATAATGTCTTTTGGTCTCAGCAATGCACTTACAGTTTTTATGGGTTTAATGAATCGAGTTTTTCACCCATATCTGGATAAATTTGTAATAGTCTTCATCGATGACATACTGATATATTCCAAGAATGAGAATCAACATATTGAGCATTTGAGAGTTGTGCTAGACACGCTATGAAGAGAAAGACTTTATGCTAAATTCAGCAAATGCGAATTTTGGTTAAAGGAGGTGGTGTTTTTGGGACACATTGTCTCAGATCAGGGCATTAAAGTGGACCCTGCCAAGGTGAATGTAGTTAGTGAATGGAAAACCCCGACAAGCGTACATGAGATACGTAGTTTCTTGGGTCTAGCTAGGTACTATAGAAGATTCATTGAATGATTTTCCAAGATAGCAAGGCCTATGACCCAGCTATTGAAAAAGGAGAACAAATTCCAATGGACTGATGATTATGAGAGAAGCTTCCAAGAATTGAAAAAGAGGTTAGTCACTGCACCAGTACTAGCTATACCAGAAGAATCTGAAGGGTTTATGGTTTTCACGGACGCATCAAAGCAGGGTTTAGGTTGTGTTCTGATGCAAAATGGAAAGGTGATTGCGTATGCGTCATGTTAGTTCAAACCACATGAGAATAATTACCCGACACATAACTTAGAATTGGCCACCGTGGTGCATGCATTGAAAATTTGGAGACACTATTTATATGGTGGAAAGAGTGTGATTTACTCAGATCACAAAAGCTTAAAATATCTGTTCGAGCAGAAAGAGCTCAACATAAGAAAAAGAAGATGGTTAGAACTGGTCAAAGATTATGACTATTCCATCTAATACCATCTAGGAAAGGCAAACGTTGTTGCTGATGCCCTAAGCAGGAAAAATCGAGTAGAATTGAGTTACCTGATAACTCAACAAGAACATATCACCAGGGACTTTGTCAAACTTAGCATTGAAATTGTAACTCTAGGGGTGACATGGTAAGGTATACCTTACTTTTTTCACCATACCTTTACCTTACCTTACTTGTATGGTATGGAGAAAATTCATACCGTTACCTTACCTTAACATTCAATATACCTTCTAACGGTACACCTTAAGTTCCATATAAAAAAATGGCATACCTTTACCGTACCTTTATTTCGGTATACCTTATCGACATCAGTATACCTTACCAATATCGGTATACCTTATATATCGGTATACCTTACCGACATCGGTATACCTTATCCCACTATCTTACGATGTATCTCATATATTTACTAAATATATAAAACACCCCTAATAACGATCAAAATTCAACAAAATAAAATAAATATTTTCATGCCACGATAAGTAAACTCCAATAAAAAAAAATATTAATTATATCATCATATAAAATTGTATAAACTCCAATAACATATTTACTAAGTATTATATATCAATCATGTTTTTATAATTAAATCGTTTACTTAGAAATCGTTTACTAAGTATTAATTAAGAACATATTTAGAATTACTATACATTAAGTATAACATGAGATTAATTATGTGTTAGATATTTTAAATTTACTAGATATTTATAAATGTATAACATATTTACTAAGTATTATATATCAATCATGTTTTTATAATTAATATAAATTGTATAAAATATTATAAACTTACTATATATTATAAATTTTAAATCATTCACTTAGAAATCGTAATAATTATTTATTAAGTATTAATTAAGAACATATTTAGAATTACTATACATTAAGTATAACATAAGATTAATTATAAGTGTTAGATATTGTAAATTTACATGATATTTATAAATGTATAACATATTTACTAAGTATTATATATCAATCATGTTTTTATAATTAATATAAATTGTATAAAATATTATAAACTTACTATATATTACTAATTTTAAACTGTGTACTTAGAAATCGTAAGAATTATTTACTAAGTATTAATTAAGAACATATTTAGAATTACTATACATTAAGTATAACATAAGATTAATTATAAGTGTTAGATATTGTAAATTTACAAGATATTTATAAATGTATAACATATTTACTAAGTATTATATATAAATCATGTTTTTATAATTAATATAAATCGTATAGAATATTATAAACTTACTATATATTACAAATTTTAAATCGTTTACTTAGAAATCGTAATAATTATTTACTAAGTATTAATTAAGAACATATTTAGAATTACTATGTATAACATATTTACTAAGTATTATATATCAAGTTCAAGTATCTACAATTCACACACACATACATATATTTATATAAATATCACAAATATATCGGTATATACCTTTGGTGCGGTATATATCGGTATGCCGTTATAACGGTATATACCGCACCAAAGATATATACCGGTACAACGGTATATGCCAAATTAACGGCATATACCTAAAAAATTCGGTATACCTCCGGTATCGGTATACGCCGGTATACCTCGATTTTTAAAAGTCTATACCGTTACCTTACCGAAAAATCTCGATACGGTATCATCCTTACCAAAAATACCGGTATACCTTAAAGTTTGGTATTCCGATATTTTTTCCGGTACGATAAGTACGATATGACGGTATGACGGTATGTTTCCCCGGCCCTATGTAACTCCACCAGATAGCATAAGTGCGCATATAACCACGATGATAATGAAGCCTAACTTGCGAGGCCGAATCATTGAAGCTCAACAAAAGAATGTCTATCTCGAGAAGATTAAAAGAAAAATAGGTCAAGGAGCCCCTGGTGAATTCGTAGTTGCACATGATAATGCATTGATGTGCGCGAATAGAATTTGTGTGCCACGAAATGAAGAATTAATGAGAGAAATTTTAGATGAAGCTCATTGCATGCCTTACACCGCTCATCCAGGGAGTACCAAAATGTATAGAGATTTGAGAATAATGTTATGGTGGCAAAATTTGAAAATACACATTGCAGCTTATGCTGAAAGATGCATGACTTGTCATCAAGTCAAGGCAGAACATCAAAGGCCATCTGGATTGCTCAAACCCCTAGAAATTCCTGAATGGAAGTGAGAGCATATCACAATGGACTTTGTGGTTGGTATATCAAAGTCATTACGTGGAAATCATGCCATATGGGTTATCATTGACCGTATGACTAAGTCGGCACACTTATTACCGGTCAAGATTACTTTAGGATTGGATAAATTGGCACAAATTTATGTAAGAGAAATTGTAAGACTTCATGGTGCACCTGTGTCAGTGACATCAGATCGCGATACACGGTTTACGCCTAAATTTTAGCAAAGCTTACAGAATGCAATAGGCACAAAATTGAATTTCAGCACAGCTTTTCACCCACAGACTGATGGACAGTCTGAAAGAACAATTCAAACCGTAGAAGATATGCTCAAGGCTGTAGTCATGGATCAAGGAGGAAGTTGGGAGGAATATTTGCCTTTAGTTGAATTTGCTTACAATAACAGTTTCCAAGAGACCATTGGAATGACGCCTTATGAGGCTCTATATGGTCAAAAATGCAAATCACCACTTTACTGGGATGAAGTTGGTGAAAGAAAAATTTTGGGCCCGGAAATTATACATAAAACTGTTGAGGTTATTGATAAAATAAGACAAGGAATGAAAGAGGCCCAAGATCGACAGAAAATGTATGCAGATAAAAGGAGAAGATTTACAATTTCAAGTAGGAGATAAGGTGTTCCTGAAAATATCTCCTACAAGAGGCATTTGCGATTCGGAAAGAAAGGAAAGTTACGGCCTAGATATATTGGACCGTACAAAATTCTCGAACAAATCGGAGAAATTACCGACAAGTTGGCATTACCGCCAAAGTTAGGAGGAATTTATGATGTATTTTGATGTTTCAATGATTCGAAAATATATTTTTGACCCAAGTCATGTAGTAAATCAGGAAAAAATAGAAGTAAATCTAGATCTAACATACGACGAGTTTCCTATAGCTATTCTCGACAGAAAAATCCAAAAGCTGCGGAATAAAGAGCTAATGCTTGTGAAAGTTCAATGGAGAAGCCATGGAAAAGAAGAAGCTACGTGAGAACTAGAAGATCAGATCTTGGCAAAGTATCCAACCTTCGTCATAGCAGGTATATTCAATTTCGAGGATGAAATTTTTTTTAAGGAGAGGAAAATGTAACACCCTGGAAAATATAGTATTATTTTATAGCCAAAAATTTCATGAAATTAGAACCCAAACTATTTTGGCTAGTTAATTATGGGCTTAGAGACACAATAAGACTAAGAAAAGTCTCGACCTTAGTTGAGTTTTCTAATTAATATTAGAATTCATATTATAAAAAAAATTAGATATTAATGGGATCTTTTTGGTACAAATAACATCAAATTCGAACTTCATTCGACCTTCCAATAGGATTGGTTTCATTGAACATTTTGAAATCAATTTATTCTACTAAGCCCAATTAATTACCCACTTCTCGGCCCCTCTATTTATGCCAATTGCAATTATTTCATAATTAAAATACATATAGGATATATCTATTGTTGGGCCTATCTATTGGATAAGAGAATTAAGTTTATATCAATTTATTAAAATCCATTTGGAAAAAAAATATATTAGTATTTAATAAGATAAGTATAAACCACCACCAATCCATTTTAACCATTTGGCATGAAATTGTAGGGGATTAGTGTATTAAAAAAGATAAGTGTATTGCATATATATATTTTGTATGAATATATATATATATATATATATATATAAATATAATATAAGGGTTTCGTCTGTAGTTAATCAAAAGAAAAAAAAATGATCAAATTAAAGAAACAATTGACCATAAATTAAACAATCATTTTTGAAAATGATTAGTCACAACTAAAATCCCTTTCCACTTGGTGTTTATTTGATAGTGCATGTGTACAAGGTTAACATGTGTAGAGGAATGAGAGTATATGTATATCTACAGAATGAGAGAATCATTTGAGGGATTAGTCATAAATAAAAGAGGAAAGCTTGGAAGGTAAGCTAGCTTAGCTCACGCCTCTTCCGTCGTCTTCTATATTCTGTAAATATTGTTCATTATTTGAAAGATGGAAAAACCCCTTTGAACTCTTCTCTAAACCTGTAGACTATATATATATATATATATATATGGGAATATTTCCGAGTTCACATCGGAATGCTGTGAACGAAGCAAAACTAGCCAGTTCACGGCTTTGCACTACCATTTGCCGATATCGTCTTGCAGGGCTGTTTTTATCTTACTCAACTGTTAGAATTTAATGAATTATATACTTATGTTCATCATCTTAGATCAGGTTTCGTGTTTCCATTTTAGATTTTTGGTCTGACATTGTTTAATTCCACATTATTATGTCGAAACATCTTCAAAAAAATTACGTTCAAAACTGTTTTTTTACTTGATCTCTTTCGACTTTTAGCTGTTGTGCGGACATGGAGCTACTATAAGCAGCAAGTTTGTATGTGTGTGTGGGTAAATGTTGCCGAAAGTAGATGGTAGGGGTGACGGAAAGGTAGTGCAAAAAGAGATATATAAATGATTTGCATAGTGAAATATTAAAATTGTTTTGAGTCTAATTATTTAATTCACTAGTTTTCATATTTGGCCATAACCTTTCAAGTGTGTCGACTCCTAAATTTACTTGTCCTTAATATTAGTTTAATTCCTAGAATTATAATAGAATTTTTTTAAAATTGTAATTAAGTCCTACGATTCACTCCTAATTAATAAATTAAAATTTTTGGTTGTTGAATTCAATTCAAGTCACCTTCCTTATGTCTAGATAAGTAACTGTAAAGTAATCATGTGATCACATAGGGTCTCTCATCCAATGAAGAAGAGTAGACTATGTTATAAAGTATGTTTATGATTGATTTTTAAGCATGAAAGTATGACTTGGACGAATAATAATGCCCACTGAGTGTTTTCTGGCACTCACCCCAAATATTTTCAGATCCTGGAGATCGAGCTGGTTGATGATGGGCTGTTGGAGTGGGTTTGATGGTTGACCCTTATATGGTTTTTGTTTAAAATCATCTTTAAACTTATGTTTATATATCAAATATTAAATTCTTCCGTTGATACTCTGCAAAACCTTTAAGTTTGAAAGTTGTTGACCCCAGTGGTCTATTTTGACAGTATATACAAATATTTTGAATATATATAAGGGTTGACTGTTGAGTTTTTGAATGAGTGGCCTGATTGGCTATGTGTATTTTCTTGTTGACAGGTCATAATTTGGTTATGTGTGAGACAGTGATTTTGAAAGCACTTATCAAAAGTTGACTTTGAGAATGCCTTAGTGCGTGGTTTAAATAATTTTAAGTTGAGGTGCTGCCCGTTTACAAATTATTTATAAAGTTAAATCTAATTTTCTTTTCAAAAGTGTTTATCATGTAAGTATGTACGTATGTCTTTTGGTGACGTTTTGGTCCTACTGGGACTGGGGCGTTACAGATATACTATTACATAGTCATGCCATTTGGATTAAAGAATGTTAGTGTTATTTATCAAAGGGCTATGCAGAAGATATTCGATGATATACTTCACAAAAATATTGAATGTTATGTGGATAATGTGGTGGTGAAGTCAAAACAGCGAATTGACCATTTAGAAGATTTAAGGATGATCTTTGAGTGACTCTGAAAATATCAGTTAAAGATGAATCATCTGAAATGCGCATTCGGAGTGAAGTCTGGATAGTTCCTTGGATTCATTGTTCGCCACCAAGGAATAGAAATTGAAAAAGCCAAGATTGATGCAATAATGAAGATGGCTGCGCCTCGTAATCTTCACGAGTTAAATAGTCTACAAGGAAAGTTGGCATATCTCTGAAGGTTTATCTCAAATCTAGCTGGTCGGTGTCAACCATTTAGCCGAATCATGAAAAAAGGTGTACCGTTTGAATGGGATGACTCATGCAATAATCCTTTCAAAAGCATTAAAGATTATCTTATAAAATCTCCCGTATTAGTGGCACCAATGGCAGGTCACCCATTGATTTTATACATCGCCGCTCAAGAAAGATTCGTGGGGGAATTAATTGCTCAAAAAAAAAGAACGGCAAAAAGAGTGCACTATACTATCTCAGTAGAATGATAAAGCCAAATGAGTTGAAGTACTCCCCAATTGAGAAGTTATGTTTAGCTTTGATATTCTCCATCCAGAAATTGAAACACTACTTCCAAGCTCATACAATCAGTCTTATTTCTAAAGCAAATCCCTTGAAGTATGTAATGTCAAGACCCCGTTTTGTCAGATAGGCTTGCACGGTGGTATCTCCAACTGCAACAGTTTGAGATTATTTATGTTCCCCAAAAAGTTGTGAAATGGTAGGTTCTGGCGGATTTCCTAGCCGATTATCCAATCCCTGCTGAATGGGAACTTACTGATGATCTCCCAGATGAAGACGCAATTGCAGTTGAAATCTCTCCTCCTTGGTTGATGTCTTTTGATGGTGCGGCCCACAGAAAAGGATATGGTGTCAGAGTTCTATTTATAATACCTGGAGGAGAAGCACTGCCCTATTCTTTTACCCTAACAAAGAATTGCTCCAATAATGTAGCTGAGTATGAAGCACTTATCCTCAGATTGGAGATGGCAGTAGATACGAAAAGATTACACATGAAAGTATATGGAAACTCTAAGTTGGTAGTCAATCAAATAAACGAGCAATATGAAGTCAAAAAGCCTGAGTTATTACCATATGTCAAGTATGCCCAATGAATGATCAGATGGCTTGGAATGTAGAAATTGAACATGTGCCAGGAAAAGAAAATAAACAAATAGATGCATTGGCTAAGCTTGAATCTACGATAGCCATGCCTGATAGTGAAATTCACATACCCGTTTGTAAGAGTTGGGTCATACCACCTATCTTCGAAGATGAACATTGTGAAGAAGAAGAGAATAATGTCATGGAAGTATTAGAAATTGAGCAAGTTGGAAGCACTTATTTGTTGATTACTTAAAGTATGAAAGGTTGACAGATGATCCACGTCGAAGAATTGATATTCACCGCCATGCTTCTCGCTTCATATATTTCAAAGGCACACTATATAAACGGTCTTTTGATGGCGTCTTTTTGAGATGTTTAAATGATGAAGAAGTTGCAAAAGCTATGGAGGAAGCACACTCTAGTGTTTGTGGTGCTCACCAATCCAGTCCAAAACTGCACTTCCGAATTAAGAGAATGGGTTACTATAGGCTGACCATGGTTAAAGATTGCTTTGATTATGCGCAGAGATGTCAACCTTGACAATTCTATCCAAACCTCATCCATCAACCACCTGAGCCATTACATCTTACAGTCGCTTCTTGGCCTTTTGATGCTTGGGGCATGAATGTTGTGGGGCCCATTACAAAATCTTCTGGAGGGCACTTATACATCTTGGCTGCAACAAGTTATTTATCAAAGTGGGCTGAAACAGTGCCTTTGAAAGAAGTAAAGAAGTAGAATGTTGCCGACTTCATCAAGTCCAATATTATCTATCGCTATAGGTGTTGGGGTTTTTTCGAATTAAACCACCGCATGATCATTTGGATGTTCATTAATCCCATGTTCATGCAAATCATAATTTTATGTTCAAGCATGTTTATACACGTCTATCACAAAACCATGCAAAACGAATCTAATAAAGCGGAAAACATATATTCGAATTTCTTACAATTGTCAGACGGTCTGAGGACAAGATTACAGATCTAATCTTGCTGTTGAATGAAGATGAAACATACGCTTCTTTTCTCTTCTGGATTAGCCACCACAGTATTCTACTCCGAGATCTTCTGTTGTATTCCCGGACTGAGTATCAGATACAGAGTGGGTTGTATTCTACTGATAGGGTTGTGAAATTTGTGGATATCTTAAGAGACAAAAGAGGGGCTGAATTACTTCTCCAATTTCTCATCCCCCTCCCCTAAATATATAGGGAGGTGGGCGAAAATTAACATCTCAACCCTACTGGGTTGGGCCTCTATCTCATATTCAATATCCAGTCCACTTTCAGTCAAGTTGGGCTACAACAACGATCTAGAAGAATATTAAATTGGCCCACTAATTTATTTATTATCCAATATTCAATAAACTTAAGATATATTTAAATAAATTAAGTTTTACTTTTATTCCACTAAAGAAGTAAAACTGACCTACCAATTTAATACATATTTACGAATATGCTTTCTCCTTTAGTTCAGCCATTCTCCGTGTTAAAGATATAATGTTCATTAATTAATTATGTCAGCCTCTGACAGCTATAATTAATTAACATCTAAAACCTTGAGTAGTACCACACAAACTTTACTCATGTATGGAATAAATTCTACCTGCAGGGTTTCAACATGAACTTGTGTTTCCTCAAGAGAACATCATCAACCTGGCGCACCAGGACACGGTGCTCATGCATATTGCACGACACATCATGTATATACTATTAACCCAAGATATCGAGTTTATTGATTCGTGAAAGGATCTACCCATTGATAAGTCAAAGCAATAAGTAATGTACACATATGCTCGCTAACAAACATGAGTTCAGAACCCGAACTCTGTGGATCTTTATTCTCTTACTATCCGTGTCAGAGTAGAGAATAGTATCCCATCGTGATCCTCCTCAATACACTAACAAGTGTACTAGAATATTCAGTTAGTCAAGATAAACTAACTTATAAGATTATTCTACTATGTACCGATGGTGTGTTCAGGACCATCTAAGACGTGAGCTCTTTAATACAATACAAGGTTCTAATGATATGATCTTATCGTGTGTCTTCCCACACCATATCATCTACAATGTGATTATATAGAACATTGAATAACAAAATTATATAAAATAATCTAAATGCAAATAGTGACTGGAATAACTTTCAATTCATATAATCATATTATCAGAAAAGTATACAAAGACATGTCTTTTCAGTATACAAAACTAACAATCTCCCACTTATACTTGAAGCATGTCTTTCAAGCATAAAAACTAACTGGCCAACTCTATAATCTAAACTATTAACTCAAACTGCGCCACTAGGTCTGCATCTCACTCCCATTTTCTCCACGTGACCATCAAAGGTCTTAGCCGGTAGGCTCTTTATTAATGGATCGGCCAAGTTATTCCCCTGATGTAATCTTGACCACCACCACATCTCCCCTCTTAATGATTTTTCGTATAAGATGGTACTTTCTCTCTATGTGTTTACTTACCTTGTGGGCTCTAGGTTCCTTCGAGTTTGCCACTACACCAAAATTATCATAGTACATCGTGATAGTCTTAGACAACTTAGGAACCACTCCCAAGCCCACTAGGAATCCGCGGAGCCAGACAACCTCTTTTGTAGCCTCAGAGGTAGCTACATACTCGGCTTCCATGGTGGAATCAGCAATGCATTTCTACTTTATGCTCCTCCATGCGATGGCTCCGCCTCCTAATGTAAACACATAGCCCGAGGTCGATTTACTCTGATCTTTATCGGATTGAAAATCTAAGTCCGTATAACCCAAATGCACTAGACTATCAGAGCAGAATACCAACATGTAATCTCGAGTCCTTTTAAGGTACTTAAAAATGTTTTTGACCGCAGTCTAGTGACCTTGTCCAGGGTTAGACTAATATTTGCTTACCATGCCGACGACATAGCATATATCAGGCCTAGTGCATAACATAGCATACATCAAACTTTCCACAACCGAAGCATATGGTACTTTTTTTCATTTCCTCTATCTCAGACTGTGTTTGGGGACACATTTTATTGGATAGATGAATTCCATGCCTGTAAGGTATAAAACCTTTCTTGGAATCTTGCTTGCCAAACCTAGCTAGCACTGTATCGATATAAGTCATCTGGGACAGACATAACATCCTTTTCTGGCGATCACGAAGAATATTGATGCCAAGGACATGTCCGGCTTCACCCAGATCCTACATATTGAACTGCTCGGACAACCACACCCTAATGTTTGATAACGCCTTCTTACTGTTTGTAATAAGCAAGATGTTGTCAACATAAAGTACGAGGAATACCACCACATTTCCATCACATTTCTTGTACACACAGCTCTCATCCGGACTTTGCACGAATCCATATGATTGGATTAACCTCATCAAATCGGATGTTCCAAGATCTCGATGCCTGCTTAACTCCATAAATGGATCTCTTAAGCTTACACACCAAGTGCTCTTGGCCCTTAGCAATGAATCCCTCTGGTTGCTTCATATGAATGTTTTCTTCAAGACTTCCGTTTAGGAAAGCTATCTTGACATCCATCTGCTAGATCTCATAATCCAAATGAGCGGCAATTGACAAGAGAATCTGGATTGACTTAAGCATGGCTACCGGTGAAAAGGTTTTCTCATAATCGATCCCTTCTTTCTGAGTGTACCCTTTTACCACCAATCTAGCCTTGAAGGTTTCAACCTTTCCATCAGCTCCTCTCTTGGGCTTATAGACCCATTTACAGCCAATGGGTTTTACCCCATCAAGTGGTTCTACGAGCTGCCAGACTTGATTGCGATCCATAGATCCAATCTCAGACTCCATTGTAATTTTCCAAGAACCTGCATCTTTATCTTAAATTATCTCGTCATAGGCCCTGAGATCCAATTCATTTAGTCCCTCTAGGAAATTTGAAGTCTCTCCCACATCAATGAATCTATCAGGTTGGCGTACAATCCTCCCACTGCGACGAGGCAGTTCCTGTACTTCCATGACACCTTGTGCGGTGTCTGGTGATACCTCTTCTTGTACA
Source organism: Perilla frutescens (assembly GCA_026008535.1). Classification (NCBI taxonomy): domain Eukaryota; kingdom Viridiplantae; phylum Streptophyta; class Magnoliopsida; order Lamiales; family Lamiaceae; genus Perilla; species Perilla frutescens. Next base: position 58,340,476 of record BRKX01000004.1, on the reverse strand, counting down.
ACTGGTGTAGGATTTGATCCGTCCCCTCTTAACTCTTCAAGGATGACTTGACTCCTTGGTTTGTGGTTTATAACATAGTCTTCTTCTAAGAATCGAGCATTGGTGCTGACAATGATCTTCTGATCCCTAGGACTATAAAACAAACCATCTTTCGTTCCCCTAGGATATCCAATAAATAGCCTTACATCAATACGAGGAGCCAGCTTATCAGCTTCCTTATCCAACACATGTGCTGGGCTACCCTAAATCTAAATATGGTTCAAACTGAGCTTTCGTCCAATCCATAGTTCTGTGGGTGTAAAAGGAACTGATTTTGATGGAACCAAGTTAAGAATATAGGCTTCCATTTCCTGGTCATATCCCCAGAATGAAATAGGCAACTTGGAATAACTCATCATCGATCTGACCATCTCTAATAGAGTTCTATTCTTTCTTTCCGCCACACCATTCTGTTGTGGCATTCCAGGCGTAGTCAACTAGGAGGTAATCCCATTCTCTATCATGTAATCCCTAAATTCACTTGAGAGGTACTCACCACCACGATCAGAATGCAGTGACTTGATACTTTTACCTGTTCATTTCTCCACTTCCGTCTTAAACTCTTTGAATTTCTTAAAGCATTCAAACTTGCGACGCAACAGGTAGATATATCCATATCTAGAGTAATCAACAATGAGAGTGATAAAATACTCGAACCCTCCTTGAGCTTGAACTGACATAGGGCTGCACAGGTCAGAGTGAATCAAATCTAATAGCCCTACGGATCTATTTTCTTTTGACTGGAAAGGACGCTTGGTCATCTTACCTTCCAAACAGGATTCACACAAAGGAAACAATTCCAGTACCAAAGAAGATAATGGTCCATCATTTACAAGCCTTTGTATCCTCTTAAGGTTGATATGACCTAGCCTTAGATGCCAAAGATAGGTTTAATTCAGGTCTGAAGGTTCTTTTCTCTTATTAGGGTTTATGATCGATGTATTCAACAATTGTCTTTGTGTAGTATTTTTAATTAGTTTAAGAAAGTATAAGTGTCCATCCAATGTGCCAGAACAGATAAAATGTTTACCACTGAAGATAACTACTTTGTTATCAAAAGAAACAGAATATCCATCTAGAATCAATTTAGAAACTAAAATCAAGTTTCGCCTAAAACCAGACACATAAAGACAATATTTCAAAACCAAAGTTCTATCACTACTGAAAGGTAAAAATAATGTCTTCCACTACAACAGCCGCCACTCTCGTAGCATTGCCCATATAGATGGTGATCTCATTCTCACTCAACTATCTTTTTACTAGGAACCCCTGCAAAGACATGCAAACATGATCAGTAGCTCCAGTATCTACTACCCATGACTAGGTAGAACAAGTTGGTAAACATGTTTCTACAACCAGAGTGTGAGATGTACCTCTTTTCTTCTTCTTGTTAGGGCACACCCCATTCCAGTCACCTGATTGGCCGCACTTGAAGCACTTAGTCTTCGACTTGAACTCCTCAAGAGGAATCTTCACCTTTGGCTTCTTCACCTTAGGCGCCGCATCTTCAGCCTATTTAGGTGCGAATCTCTTCTTCCTTTTTCACCAGAAGAAGACGCCCATTTCTCAGCTATGTGGGCCTGAGGGTTCCTCCTGAAGGACTATGAGCAGTTCAGTCAGGCTGACGTCCCTTTTGATCATGTTGAAGTTCAATCTAAACTGCTCAAACTTCGAGGACAAGCTATGAAGAACAATGTCAATTTGAGAATCGGCGTCCAGCTCTCCACCCAAGGTCTCGATCTCAGCCAGATACCCCATCATCGTGAGAACGTGATCCCTAACAGGTGTTGAGTCAGCCACTCTCGCATCCATTAACTTCTTCATTGCCAAATGGCGTGGCAAGCGATTCTTATGACTGAAGAGCTGCCTAAGGTTGTATATGATATCATAAGCGGTTTTCATAGGCTGATGCTGATGTTGCAACACATTCGACATAGATGTTAGAATGTAACAGCGCGCTATCTCATCAGACTTTACCCACCTATCATATGCAGCCTTTTGGGCTTCGTCAGAACCCTCATCTGGCTTCTGAGGACATATCTCTTCAAGTACAAACTAGTGTCTCTCAGCAACTAGAACGAGGTTAAGGTTATGAAACCAATCATTGTAGTTTTCACCGACAACTTTGTTTTCTTTGAGGATTGATGAAAGATTGGAGAGTGCCATTTATGATATGAAATAACTGAAATTAAAAACATGCAGTACAGTCACAAACTTTAGGATAAACAGTATATAATTGAAAGCCTCACAAAAATTATATAATTTTCCACCGACACTTTAAAAACGTCTTTTATAAGCCACGATAGCGTGAACGTTTATAAAATCCATTTTTAAATAGGTTATTAAACCTATAACTTGCCTCCAGTTGAGTTTTCTTACAACAAGCAAAATTAATAGCCGGATAATAAACACAGTCATGTAATCGTCTAACTGATAAGCCACGATTGTGTGGACATTTATCAATAAATTACATCTAAGTGTGCACACTATTATCTTCATACCAAGATCACTATTTCGAATTTAACTACTCGAGATGGAGGAGTCAGTTAGTTCTAATAGTGTTCTACAACTATCCTTTTAGGAGATTTAATTTATAGAGAAATCTGTGATATGACACATCCGATATGGAGGAAGACCGATGTCAATACACATGCCCATAACTTCTCAATTAAATCAGATTTAATGGAGACCATATGAGATTTCTAGATACTTTGGTATGAATCTCTCCCACTTAATTATTTATGCTTGAGGTTTCATTTTATCCCATTATTAAGAACATGCAAACATCATCACATAAAATGATAAACATACATTACATGCTTCACCACAACATAATAAGCAACAGTAATATTCCAACTATAATGACTTATATCTCATGTTGATTGATGAGATAAAACAGGAAAGTTAGCTCCGGAACAGGGCTATGGCCGCCGCCCACTTCACCGCGCCTCGTCGAAACCTTAGCTCCAATTAGGGTTTCAGGACATGAACCGGTGAACCTTCCTTCTTGGTGCTGTACTACTTTCCTTCTTTAAGTTGTTCTCCAATCTTTATTCAATACAAACTGTTACAATTTGTTGCCTGAAATAATGTGAATTACGGATGTAAATTGCAAAGTTTAAAATAATGTTGAAGCTAGTGTTACCACATTGCCTTCAACATGCAACGGAAACGTAAATAGAACTTTGTACAAAACAAGTTTTAAATCACACTCCTTACGGTGTGTGATTGCCTCAAGGCGAAATTCACTATCACAAGTGAAACACAAAAACAATGCTGATGTTGTCTCGGTTCACTCCCTTGACAACACTGTATAAAACATACAGAGGACTATCCTAGCTTCACTCACTCAAATAATCACTCAAAAACAAACCTATCTAAACACATAGATAGATTACAATCAGTCACTCTAAATCCTAGACTTCTCAAAGTTGACTATCTAACCTACACACACAACTGGATGAAAGTCTCCAGCTGATTGGGACGCTAGGCAGATGTCGAGGAAGATGTCTTGGATTTCAGAGATGACACTAGATGCAAGATTCAGAGCTAGCTCCTCACAAACCACGGTGATAACCTGCTTGCATAAATAATTTTAAGGTCTAAGGAGACCTTAAATACTTCCTCCATCTCGACTGGGTAGTTTCTACACGATCCTTGATGAGTTGGATGCAAAACTACCGCCTTCCACTACCCTTGCTGAACTGGACTCGAGATAACCGTCATCTGCACTGCGTAGCACACGTTCTTCAACATCGTGTAACAATGGCTGTTACTCCAGCTACCCACGTTCTCTACAACGGTTAGTATCAAAGATGAAGTGGGGAACATCACGTCCCTTGAAAATCAGAACAGATTCTGACCTAGTCAAAATCAAGCATAATCCATGTTTTAATTCGAAATAAAATATCTAATAAATCTCTTAAATCGTGGAAAATGATATGTGACAAAAATCACAATTTATTAAGATTAATTTAAAATAAATTAATCCAAAATATTAGGAAAGGATAAGGTTAGAGATCCAAGTGTTATACTCGGTGTGACGAGAATGACGGGCAACATTAGATACAACATTGATCGCGATGTTATCAGCGAAGTGATAACATCATCTAGAACACGTCATACTTAACACAAACTATCTATTCCAAAAAGGAAAAATCTACTATTTCTAGAATAAAAATTACAACTCAAAAATTTGGTCTAACAATTTTATTTCTATTACGTTGCGACAACATAAAATAAAATCTAGACCTAATCCATGGATTTTCTCATGGATTAAAATCACATAGCCAAACCGGCATACGGCCAAACATACATTCAACATAAACATACATCATATAAAAAAGGAGCCATGATAGTTGGTAAATCTGCAAACAAACACAGTCTACAAATCCAACAATCATATTTATATGATACAAATAAAATAACAAATGATATCTATGCATGAATAATAATATTCGAATATTACAATTAATTAAATTAATAAATTCGATATTATCCACAAGATAAAATTGGAAATTAAAATAATTATCCACAAATTTAAAATCTTGTTATTTTCGAAAATGACCCAAAATAAATCTGAAAATTAATTAAAATTATCCACCAAATTTATTTATTATTTTCGAACCACCCTAATTAAATAATATTTGGATATCTTGATATAAATAAAAAATCTAATCCAAATATATCACATAAGGAACGAAAATTTAAGAGATAAAGTTTGGAGATTTGATCCACTTTAAAAGCCTCCAAATTATATCCTAATTTAAATCCTTATCACAATTGGATTTTGATAATTATTTTTCTATATCCAAAATTACCTTATCCAATTTTAAATCTATAGATTTTCAAAAATTACATAAATAATAAATCTGGAAATTTGATTTTCATAAAAATCCTCTCCAAATTAATTTATTAAGATCGAAAATTAACCCTATATTTCATATTTTGAAATTTTGACATTAATAAAAAAAACTATTCCAAATAATATAGCTAAGTTTCGAAAATTTCAAGAAATATAAATCTGGAAATTTTGAACCACTTCAAAAATTACCAAATTTAAAATTCTAATTTCAAACCTATTTGGATTAGAATTAGGTAACTTTTGACATACATCAAAGACTACCTATCCTTATTCTAATCCACCAAAATTTCGAATCCTATCCAAATTAAATCTGAAAATTTTGATGTTGATAAAAAATCCACCCAAATTTAATTCATAGTGACCGAAAATTTTGAACACAAATTAGGGAATTTTTAAACATCAATTTTTGAAAAAATTGATCTCCAATTTTCGAACACCATCATAAAATAAATCTGGAAATTTGAAGAACATCAAATATCAACCCAAATTTAATCTTATGATAATCGAAAATTCCTAGAACCTTTAAAACTAAAATTTTCGAATTGCATAAAAAATTTATTCAAGTTTTGAATACCATATAATCAAAATACATGCACAATTAAATCTAAAAATTTAACCACAATAAATTTATCATCAAATTTAATAATGTATATCGAAAATATGCTTGGATTAATCCTAGAACAGTGCCAAAACCCGCTCTGTTACCAATTATTGGGGTTTTTTCGAATTAAACCACCGCAGGATCATTTGGATGTTCATTAATCCCATATTCATGCAAATCATAATTTTATGTACAAGAATGTTTATACACGTTTATCACAAAATCATGCAAAACGAATCTAATAAAGCGGAAAACATATATTCGAATTTCTTACAATTGTCAGACGGTTTGAGGACAATATTACATATCTAATCTTGCTGTTGAATGAAGATGAAACATACGCCTCTTTTCTCTTCTGGATTAGCGACCATAGTATTCTACTCCGAGATCTTCTGTTGTATTTCCGGACTGAGTATCAGAGACAGAGTGGGTTGTATTCTACTGATAGGGTTGCGAAATTTGTGGATATATTGAGAGACAAAAGAGGGGATGAATTACTTCTCCAATTTTCATCCCCCTCCCCTAAATATATAGGGAGGTGGGCGAAAATTAACATCTCAACCCTATTAGGTTGGGGCTCTATCTCAAGTTCAATATCCAGTCCACTTTCAGTCAAGGTGGGCTACAAAAGAGATCTAGAAGAATATTAAATTGACCCACTGATTTATTTAATACCCAATATCCAATAAACTTAGGATATAATTAAATAAATTAAGTTTTACTTTTATTCCACTAAAGAAGTAAAACTGACCTACCAATTTAGTACATATTTGCGAATATGCTTTCTCCTTTAGTTCAACCATTCCCCGTGTTTAAGATATAACATTCATTAATTAATTATGTCAGCCTCTGACAGCTATAATTAATTAACATCTAAAACCTTGAGTAGTACCACACAAGATTTACTCATGTACGAAATAAATTCCACCTGTAGGGTTTCAACATGAACTTGTGTTTCCTCAAGAGAACATCATCAACCTGGCACACCAGTACACGGTGCTCATGCATATTGCACGACACATCATGTATACAATATTATTACCCAAGATATCGAGTTTATTGATCCGTGAAAGGATCTCACCCGTTGATAAGTCAAATCAATAAGTAATGTACACATATGCTCGCCAACAAATATGAGTTCAGAATCCGAACTCTGTAGATCTTTATTCTCTCACTATCCGGGTCAGAGTAGAAAATAGTATTCTATCGTGATCCTCCTCAATACACTAACAAGTGTACCAGAATAATCAATTAGTCAAGATAAACTAACTCATCAGATTATTCTACGTTGTACCGATGGTGTGTTCAGGACCATCTAAGCCGTGAGCTCTTTAATACAATACAAGGTTCTAGTGATATGATCTTACCGTGTGTCTCCCCACACCATATCATCTACAATGTAAGTATATGGAACATTGCATAACACAATTATATAAAATAATCTAAATGTAAACAGTGACTGCAATAACTTTCAATTCATATCATCATATCATCAGAAAAGTATACAAAGACATGTCTTTTCAGTATACAAAACTAACAATGGGGTCCCTTGATACATCATGACTGATAATAAAAAGCCTTTTAGTAATGCATTGATAGATAAACTCTGCGAGAAATTCGAGTTCAAGAAAAGAAAATCTTCCATGTATAATGCAACTGCCAATGGATTAGCTGAAGCTTTTAACAAGATGTTGTGCAACTTGTTGAAGAAATTAGTTGTAAAATCAAAGCGTGATTGGCATGAGCAAATCGGTGATGCATTATGGGCGTATAGAACAACTCACAGGATGCCTACACAAGCAATTCCTTATTCATTAGTGTATGGAGTCGAAGTTGTTATCCCGCTTGAGCAACAAATTTCATCCCTCAGAATTGATATCTGAGAGGATTAACTGAAGAAGAAAATGCACATTTATATCTCGAAGAGTTAGAAGCTTTAGATGAAAAGCGATTGGAGGCACGATAAAGGTTGGAATGCTATCAAGCTCGGCTCTCAAAAGCTTTCAACAAAAAGTTGCGATCACGTTCTTTCTAAGTTGGAGATCTGGCTCTTGCTGTGAGAAGACCAATCATCACCACTCATTGTGTCATAAATAAATTTATATCAAGATGGGATAGTCCATGTGTTGTTAAAGAAGTCTACACAAATGGTGCCTACAAATTGGTCTCTGAAGATAACATGAGAATGGCCTAATAAATGGGAAGTTCTTGAAACGTTACTATCCTTGAAAGAAGAAGATATGAAGAAAGCTCTTGGCCTGCATGAGTATAAACTGCGTATGGTAACTACCAAAGAATGTACACGTGGCTAAATTGCTAACTCTCCCACCAAAAGTTAAATTTATGTGGTTAAACTGTTATTTATCCCACCAAATGTGTTCTATGTGGTTAAAATATAAAACACCCACTTTATTTATAGTGGTTAAAGAATATTCACTTATGGATCGCATGAGTATAAACTGTGCAGGGCACCCTCCCAAAACAAAATACAAATTGATCGTTTGAACTACGTATTGACTTAATCCCTCTCAAAATGGTACGTAGGCAGCTTAGATAATTTCTAAGTTCAGTCACAATTATGTTTCTCCATTTCAGTTGGATGATCATAGTTGAAAAACATGAATGCTCAAAAGAGAAAAAGAATTAATGCATTGATTTAAATAAATTGTAGAACAGTGTCATTGAAAAAAAAATGGATGAAAATGCAACAAAAATGCATAAAACTAGACAAGGACTAAGCAAAAGGGTTTTGGTCTTCTAAAGCCACTCTAGCAGACTCCAAGAGGGATCTCAAATTATCCACATTTTTAGCTGCTTCATCTCCAAAAGTGTTTTTCTACTCAGCAAGCTCACATTCAAGTTCTTTAATCTTTTTCCGGAGAGCCTTTTGTGAAGCCTGACGCTTTTTCAAAGACTTGGATAGGCACTCTTTCTGTTTCTAAAACTCAGCCAACTCATTTGTCAAGGATTTAATTTGATTGGCATCTTCTTTCTTTTTGGCCTTGGCATCACGAATACTTTGCTTGACTTCTTTTAAACATTGCAAAAAGACCTCTGTGGATTCAAAGGATACTGATCTTGCATCATCATAAGCAGCAGCTTGGGAGAAAAGAATAGTCAAACTATTCTTCAAATATGATAAGTTAAAATCAGAAGAAAGATTTTGTATACTTGAAATCCCACCAAGAACATCTTTTTTAATAAATGATATGAACTCAGTTGGAGTCTTCAATATCTTTCTTTTAAGATCACCCTAGAAACTTATGAGAAATATCTTATGTTGGGAATCATAAAGAGCCTGACTATTAAACTTAGAAACATCTCCAAGATGGGGTGTCGGTCTGATCTTAGTCGGTTTATCTGGAGATGGTTTACGCTTGGTTAAATCATGATTATCTTCCAAATCAGTAACTCCAAAATGCTCTTTAATCACCTGACAAAAAAAGAATGAATAAAAACCGAGGCAATATAGAATACCAAAAATATAACCAAATGATAAGGGTTCAAGAAAACCTCATCCACAGACACAACATCATGACCATTCTCAGTATGTTCAACAGGTTGTTCATGCCTTTTCTGTCTCTTCCAATGATGCTCTGCGTTGCTGCTGACAGAATCATCACCAGTGTTCAAATGTGTTTTTCTCTTTTCAGAAAGAGAATTAACCTTGTTAGCTCGTGTTTGACCCTCAACAATGTTTGTTTGGGGCTGAATCACAATGACATCCATTTGGGGATGAATCCGAGTAGTGACATCCTCTTGGGAAATGTTTTTATATACTAAATGCCACCAATCTTTATAAGTCCTGGATAAAAGATTCTTTACATTTAAAGTTCGACTTGGAAAATAAGCACGTGGTGTAGAATCACCCAACAAGAAAAGTCACCAATATTTAAGACCTCTATCTAAGAAAGCATCTCGAATATCTTGATTAAGAACTCTAGGCAAAGAATGGTAATACCCAAATTGACGACTAAATCGGTGCGGGGTGTAAGGTTTAATGATAAAACGATCACCAAGCCTCTTCATTAGATAAAGAAATACTGATAGGATTCTGGTGTTTTACCATCATCAGTATACCAAATATTCTCAATCTTAGTCTCAGAAAGCATCATACAATCCCAAGACATCTGGTCCCATTTTCGAAGACGAGCACGAGCTTGATCAGGATCATAATATATTGCCTCTCCCTCACCTGAATAGTTGATCATCCGAGGAGTTTGCACTGGTAGGCTAAGAGGAAAATGAGTTTAAAGTAATGTCCCAACGAACTATAAACAAAGTGGATCGGGAATGCTTCTTGGACGCAAATAGGTTCCAGAGAAGATGAAAGGTCATTTAGACCTCTATAAATGCTCGCCAAAACTAGCACAGTTAGAGCTATTTATTTTTGAACTGCCATCATACTCATCATTTTAAATGTCTCTGGATGAATCAAATTGGCATCACCTTCTAGAAGAACAAAACTGCATAACCAACAAGCAACATAAGCAGCTAGATACATCTAGTACATATGCTTGTCCTTCACTCCAAGTTTCTCAAATGAGATCTTTTCCACAGCAATCCACGTCTGATGAACTTTGATGTTGCTAGTAGGATTGTGAGTTGACTTAAGACGAATCGTCTTCTTTTCTTTACGTGGAGGAGGACTTTGATACTCCTTGTTCTTCGATTAAATTTTTATCTATTCCTCAATAGAAACTGAAGAAGACTGACCTCGAAGAAGGTGGTAAGCATAGAAAAGATACCTGTAGCTGACATGAACATAGAGTTTGTTATCTTAGTCAACACCGATAAGCTCTTTCGTAGAAGGTATCACTTCATCATAAATTTCTCCATTTATCAGAAGTTTGGATAAAGCATGTACATCCCATAAGGAAATTAACATCTCGCCTGATGAGGTTAACAAAGTATTTGTTTTTGGATACCAAGCTTCAGAGAATGCTTTGACAATTTCGGTTTTTGATCGTATGTAAAAAGAGAGGTAAAAACAGCGTCATAAATCCCGGTCTTGCTAAGATTATTGGCACATTGACTATGGATATCTTTACTCCATTCTGAGTATCCACTAAAATAATGGCATTCTCCAATAAATTCCACGTCATTCCCCCATTTGGTATTCTCAGTGACAAGACAATACCTCAGAATCGGTAACATATTGGCGTCATTTATCAAACGATGGTGGATAGATTGTAAAGTCCATACTGTAGGTGTCCGGGATACTTCAATCTGGCGTGACCATCAGAAGCCAGAATTGGTGAGCTTAGGCCAAGCATTTGTGAATTTTCTAGTAAGAGGTTCATGAACCCTTCTAAGTGTTCCATCCTGGGTTGACTGATCTTCGTGATCCAAAATCACCAAATGTCTACTTCCAGAGAGAGTAATATCTTTGAAGATAACCATGCTGTAACTACAATAAAAAAAGAGAAAAAGAGGAATGAATCAGATATATGCGTGTATATAGAGATAAAAGGAGTTGACATGCAAACAAGCTTCTTTTAAAACACATGCATCCATAACACCAAGAAAATTATATCTCTTGGTTTGTAACCTCTTGATGGAAGTCGGAGTCGAGTCGAAATCACAGATGGATTGTTCTCTAGAGAAATAACATCTTAATTGAAATCAAAAGATGGATCATTCTCTTAGAGAACTCGCCTCTTGATCAGAGTCGAAGTCTAGTCAAAATGACAAATGGATCATTCCCTAAAGAAATCACCTCTTGATCAAAATCAAAGATGGATCATTCACTCAGAGAATTCACCTCTTGATTTGTAGCCTCTTGATCGAAGCTGAAGTCTTGTTAAAATCAAAGATGGATTGTTCTCTAGAGAAATCACCTTTTGATCAATATCAAAGATGGATCATTCCCTAAAGAAGTCGCCTCTTGATTTGAATCCCCTTGAGCAATGTTGAAGTCATAGAAAAAATATTGAAGTTCAATATAGAACAATGAATTACCCACTGTAGAAGAAAAAAAGTGAATGCATATACACATGCATACGTATATATAAAAAATGAGAAGATCATATATTGGGGTAATCAGATCAAAGTTCACAAATTCAAATTTAATAAATTTGTGAATAAAGACAACATCCCGTGAACATTAACTTTGAGAATGCAGATGATCAAATAGGAATCATGCATAGAACAGACGCATATATATGGGGGCAAGATGTGTTGTAGTAAAAAAATAAGGTTAACGAAAAATGAAAGGATGCACCAACATACCTTAGAAGTTGATTTCTAAAACTTTCTGCTGCAAAAAAAAAAACTCGTTGATTAAGATACAATTCGATAAGATGATGCTATCAATCTCTGCAAAACAAGGAGTGGAAGATGCATTGCACAAGTATAAATTTGTTAAGAATAACCAAGGATTAAAAGTTGGAGATAGAAGATCATAGTTACCAAAGCAAAATAAATATCCAAGCCGACTAAAAAATTCAGGACGTAAATAATGATGATCTGATTGCTTTGCAGATTTGTATTGTGAAGAAAGAACCAAGTGAAGGAGTACTTATAGGCTTTGGTCAAGGTGTTTTAGTTGAAAAAGAATCTGAATGCGAGAGAAACTTCTTTTGCATGAGGAATCAAAAGTTTTTCGATAGCAATTATTTTGTTGGCGTAATTAACTACCGGATAAGATTGAGTTTATCCAACTAGGATGAAAATTTAATGCGTGATAATTGGAGTGTACATCTCTCAATTTTTTTCACAAAAGATCATGATTATCTTAATATGTTCTATGGTAATCCTGTAAAGAGGCACGCTAAGGAGGATTAGGAGTGTGAAAAGTTTGTAGACAAAATCTCGAAGACTCCAGCAACATGAGAATTCCAAGCGAGAAGGATTGATGTTGGCCATTCCAATTAAACTTATGGATTGAGCTTATTACAAAAAGAAATAAATATGACCCATAACAAGAAGAAAAGTTCTATGGTCCTAGATTCTATGTGGATTATTGTGAATACTAAAATGAATGAAATTATGGGGGCAAATTACTTAGTTAGCCCAAATGTTTTCTACAAATTTTTTAGAGATTTGATTGAAAATATAAAATGAGTTTTGTCTATAAAATGTCTATAAATTGAGTCCCAAAATGAACGCTCCTTGATACGAATTAAAACTATCTAATAAATTTTAAAATCTTGAGACTAATTCATTTCCAAAGTAAATTGTCTATGAACAAGTTTCAATGGGGTATTTGTAGATGAATAAATTCTAATGTCTAAATTAAATTATGTTAGGAAAAAACTATCAAGAGTTTTTCTGACAAGGGGTTTTGATGAGATGTCAAAATATGCAAAGAGCTTTGAAAAATTGAAAGGAAATCAAGCAGAAAAATAAGGATGATCATATAAAAAAATTGAGCTATCAAAGCCAAAAGAAATGATCAATCCAAGTGAGAAAAAGAAAAGAAAAGAGAGAAAAGAAAAAAGAAGAGAGAAAAGAAAAGAAAAGAGAGAAGAGAGAAACCAGCCAATAGCTGAGAAAAGAAAATAGAGAGAAAAGAACAAAGAGAAAAAGAAAATATCTAGCCACAAAGGGCTATAAAAAAGAAACTGTAGCTTGCTAGATCAGTTAGCAAGGTAAAACTGAAAGTTGCATGTACCATCAAGAGGAGTATCATCTGCCATCAGTTTATAGTTATGAACTGAAGAAAAATACCAGTTCAGAAGTGCCTAACACAAGCTGAAGAAAAGTTCCATCTGAAGACTGTCCCAACTGAAAGAAGTTCCAGCTGAAGACTGTCCCAGCTGAAAGAAGTTCCAGCTGTAGAAGAGATCAAGTCAGAACTGAAGGATATGCCAGTTCAAGACTATTCCCGTCTGAAGAAATACCAGTTGAAGAATACATCAGTTTGACCTGATGAACATACCAGTTCAAGATAGTACCAACTGAAGAAGACTACCATCTGAAGAGAGGACAATACTAGCTGAAGGAGAATACCAGCTGAAGACCACATCAGTTTGAGCTGAAGGAAATACCAGCTCAAGAAGTCCCAGCTGAAGATTAAAGTCTCAACTGAAGAAATACCAGTTCGAATGATACCAGCTGAAGACGCATCAGTTTTGAAGTCCAACTGATGAAGCACCAGCAACCAAACTGAAGACCAGTCCAAAGAAGATCTAGCTGAAGGGACACAAGTCCAGAATGCCAGCTGAAGAACACACTGATTCAAACTACCAGTTGAAGCAAATCAAACTAGAGCTCAGAAAGTATCAAGCCCGAGTCCAGAACTGCTAACTGAAGATGATCTTAATTGAAGCTTTCCAAACTGCCAAGAGACGCGCATAACTGACAGACGAGGAACTGAAGATTCCAACTGCCAGACAAAGCTCAGAACAGAAGATCAAGATAGAAGCCATAATTGAAATTCAAATTTCAGATAAGCCAAAGAAGATCGTGAAGTTAATGCAACCGAGATCTTGGAACAAAAGCTCATCAGAAGAGCAAAGGCTACCTCAATGGCTATCTTTAAATGAAAGCCCCTCAACGGCTTTATCATTTATGATCACACAGTGATCATCAACGGTCACCAGCCACTCATCTATAAAAGGTGAGCAACACAGAAGGTGACCCTTGACTTTTGATACTAGATTCTTGAGAGAACTTTAGCTAAGACTTTCAGCGAAGACATTCGCCAAAGCACTAAAGCCTCACGCTCAAAACTCAGAAGAAGCAAAAGTCCAACTAAAGAGAAGGAGCCAGATCGCTCATCAAGCTAGTTGTTGAAGATTTCTAGCCAGAGCAACTCTCTCAGTTCAAGCTCTACAAAGATCAACTACCCAGCTCAAGCCGCAGACGCGCAAATGAACACAACAGCTGATACCAGGTTCAAGACTATCTTCTTGAAGATCGAAAGAGATCTAAAACCTTGTAAAGACGGGCAATAGCACCTAAAGTCTCAGCAATTAGTTGAGATCGGTAAGTGTGAGCTGTCGACCCACAAACCGGTTGAGGAGGCTACATGCATTGGTTCGTCACTTCTAGGACAACAACAGTGGGAAAAGAATTCGTGACTCGTAAAGTTGCCGATAGTCAGGTCTAACACTTGTCTTCACTGTGTACTGTAATAAAGGAACTTCAAACTTGCATAGTGAATTGCCCTTCTGCGGAAGGAAAAGAGGATATAGAAGTTGAGCTTCGAACCTCTATAAACTGCTTGTGTTTTCTTCTTTACTTTTCAGTTTTAGTTGCATATTTTTAACTGCACACCTCAAGCACACACAACACTCTGAGCTAGAAGATCATCTCAACTGATCTCCTAAAGAGCACGAATAACTCAGCGACTTAAAACGGGCTCTGAATATTCCATATCTATTGTTCAGTTGATATTTAAATATGTGTATATTCTCAACTAATTAGAAGTCGACGCGTGTCAAAATCTGTACAGAAAATCAAGGATTTGATAAAGATAAGTCCAAATATTGAGGAGCCAATCATATCGCGCCACCTCCGCCCTAATTCATCAAATTTCTCTCTCATTACACCTATAAATAGAGGTCATATAGAGAATGAAAATCACATTATAATTCATTTGAAGAGTTTAAGAATTTGAGAAAAAATTCCACAAGTGAAATTCTCTCAAATATTCAAAGGCGTTCTTCACCAAAATCATCCTGAAGATGACGTTCGATGCACAAATAAGATAATTTAAAGCGTTCTTCATCAAATTCAACCTAAAATCGACGTTTGATCCGGAAACAAGACATCGGCCCTCCGAATTAATGTTTTCAAAGATCAAAGACCAAGTCAAAGATGATCGAGGAAATAAATCTTCCCTGAAAACTTCAAAGATCAATTGAAGATCGTTCCTAAAGTGATTAATCAGAGAAGAAATAGAGATTGGATCCAAAAATACAATTTGATCGGAAAATATTTTATTTGTACACTGCTTTATGTTTTATTAAATTAAATACAAAAATTTTTGTTACACCCACAAACTCAATAGTCCCACCAACAATTGAATAATCAGTTAACGACTCCTGGTGTTTCCTCAATTCTCCTTCCTCTCCTACCGCCTCTCCCCAGGGCTCAGTCTCTTATCCTTCAAATGGCATTTCTTGCCTCAAAATTGTTTGAATTCTCTCCCAATCGTTCACATTGAATCAGTGCATTCGAGGTTCTTTGCCTTCCTTCTTATCTTCGCAAACATAGTCCTTAACAGCTGCTTAGCCGGATTCTGCCAAAGAAATCATTGCTCTGTTCACAACTCTTCAGACTCCAAGAGATACTCAATCTTCTAGATGTTAAATAGGAGTTTACTTGTGAAATCAGGTCTAAAGATTCTGCCCTGCTTGCCTTTGCTAACAAACTTAAGGAAACTGAGCATGTTCTTGACATTCTTGTTGATGATTATTCTGACTACCGTTGCCCTAAGAGAACCAACTCAGTAGATGATACAGTTGATTATTTGTCCAAAACAACAATTGAGACACAGCTAAATTTATCAGATATATTGTCTCATGCACATAAAATTAGCTACACGACCTTTGCTCCTCCAAAATTTGGTGCCGGAACGGCTTCTCTCCATGGTGCACTCCCACTGCACCGCAAGAGGAGAAAATGCATGTATCATAGTTATATAACTTTGCTAATTTGGATATTGGATTACCCAAAATAGACCAAGGCAAAGAGAAAATAATTGAACCACTCATTAAAATACCTCTCCCAGAAAGCAATCTACTGACCAGCTTATCGGTAATTTAAGGCTTGAATCCTTCAAGTGTTGTTGTACCACCTGCAAGATGGAAACTTGGAATACCTGTGGAATTTACAAGTGGTTTGATTCTTCATCTTCCACCTCACGAGTGGAAGATTTGTGACATGTTGCCCCCATTGGAGACTCTTTCTCTTCTACCAAGAGTCGAGAAATAGAAGTCAAGACCCGTCCCTCCTATTCTGATTTATCACAACAAATAAATAAATATAAATACTTTCAATAAAAATACAATTAAATAAATATAATGTATTAAATAAAGTCACGTCACAAATGTGTTGGTTTTGTATACTGGAAAGCTTGTCTTTGTATACAATAAACAATATTAAGATAATATAGATTGAATAAATAATTGCATTCACTGTTTGTGTATATATTTATTGTTATATATTTATATGCATGGTTCCATATACTTGCATTGTAGATGATATGGTGTGCGTCAACACATGGTAGAGATCATATCATCGGACTCCTTGCAATGTATTAAAAGGCTCACGGTTTAGATGGTCCTGAACCCACCATCGGTACACTGTAGAATAATTTGATAGTTAGTTTATCTTGACTAACTGATTATTCTAGTACACTGGCTTATGTATTGAGAAGGATCACGATAGGACACTGTTCTCTATTCTGACCTTAAGTGAGAGAATAAAGATCCACAGAGTTCGGGTTCTGAACTCATGTTTTATTGATGAGCATATGTGTGCATTGTTTGTTACTTTGACTTATCAATGGGTGAGATCCTTTCGTGGGTCAATAAACTCGATATCTTGGGTAATAACAGTGTATACATGATGTGTCGTGCAATATTCATGAGCACCGTGTCCTGGTGCGCCAGGTTGATGATGTCCTCTTGAGGAAGCACGTAGATCATGGGAAGCCCTGCAGGCAGAATATTAATTTATTCTTTACATGATATGGAAATCGTGCGGTACTACTCAAGGAACAAGATATTAATTAATTATAGATGTCAGAAGCTTACATAATTAATTAATGGATATTATATCTTAAACATGGGGAATGACTGAACTAAAGAAGAAAGCATATTCGCAAATATGTATTAAATTGGTAGGTCAGTATTATTTCTTTAGTGGAATAAAAATAATACTTAATTTATTTAATTATATCCTAAGTTTATTGGATATTAGAAATTAAATAAATTAGTATGCCAATTTAATATTCTTCTAGATCCCTGTTGTAGCCCAATATGACCTAAGTGGACTGGGAATGGAACAAGAGTTGGAGGCCCAAGCCCAATAGGGTTTGGAGAGTTAATTTTCGTCCCCTTCCCTATAATAAGGGAGGGGGGCACGAAAATTATGAGAAAAAATACACTCTAATACAGCCCCTCTAAGTGCTCTTTTGATTCCTAGAGTTTCCACAACCGTTTAATAGTCTGCAGCCCACCCTGCATCTAAACAAGGTCCGGGAATACAGCAGAAGATCAAGAAGTAGAATATTGGAGCTGTGTGTTTCGAACACCACGAAGATTCACCGTGATCATGTGTTCTCCATCATCAACGGGAATAAATCTTTAATCCCGTGAGCAACCCGACAAAGTTTGTAAGTACCGGTTTCGATAGATTCTATTTTATTCCGCTGCAATAGATTCGAAATTTAAACTTGCATGTTAATTCAACATAGGATTATTAATGTCACACATAAAATTATGATTTACATGAGTTAAAAATTAATGGCATCCAAATAGATCCTGTGGGGTACAATTCGAGAAAACCCCAACAATTGGTATCAGAGCAGGTTCTGGCTCTACTCTAGAATTAATTATATGAAAATTTCGAATTATATGTATAAATCTGTAGATGAATTTAAGGTGCTTAAATTTTCAGATTTATTTGTTCATAAAATTTGAAATTTGAAGTATTAAAATTCAGATGGATTTTTTGATGTTCTTTGAAAAATTCGAATTCTAATCTGTGTGAATTTTCATCCACTATGAATTTTAGTTTGGAAAGGATTTGATGAACATCAAATATTCAGATTTAATTCATAAAATGGATCGAAAATTTGGGTTAAGAATTGTTAAGGATTTTTCCAAATCCTATTTTTTAATCACATGCACTTTCGGTCATGATGTAGTTAGTTTGGAATGATATTTTGTCTAACATAAAATTTCCAAATTTTTGGTTCTACAGTGATCGAAACTTTGAGTATCCAATTCCCTAAATTTTTGGTATTGTTATTTTCGATTACGGATATTAATTTGGAATGGTATTTTATCAAAGATAAAATTTCCAAATCCTAATTGTCACCATGATCAAAAATTTATGTAATTCAATTCCCAAAATTTTAATTTCATAATTATCGAATTTATGTTTTAATTTGGAATAGAATTTTGATTAATATCAAAATTTTCAAATTTAATCATGATGGGGATCGATAATTATGGGGATTAGAATTGGATTAGGTAATCTTTGATGTATATCAAAAGTTTACCAAATTCTAATCCAAGTAGGTTTCAAAATAGAATTTTAAATTTGGTAAGTGTTTGAGGAGGATCAAAACTTTCATATTTTTTATTCTAGTAATTTTGATACCTAGTTTATAATTTGGAAAGGATTTTGATTAATATCAAATTTTCAAATAATTATTTTAATTAGGGAAGGCCGAAAATTATTAGAATTAATTTGGAGGAATTTTTGATTAATTTCAAAATTTTCAAATTTAATTCTAAGGTAATTTCGAAAATTATAAAGATATAATTTGGAATAGATTTTTGATTAATATCAAAATTTCCAGATTTTATTTTTTAGGGATTTTCGAAAATTAAGGAATTTTATTTGGGAAAGATTTTTGATAAATATCAAAATTTCCAGATTTATTCCTTATGTTATTTTCGAAGAATTAAGATTGAATTTGGTGGAAAATTATAATTAATTGCCAAATTTTATCTTAGTGTATTATTCGAAATTGTAAGATTTAATTTGGAGGAATTTTTTATTTATTTTGAAAATTTCCATATTTTATCTTTGTGATAATTTCGAATGTATAAGATTTAATTTGGTGGAATATTTTAATTAATTTTAAAATTTCCAACTTTAATCTTATGGTATTTTCAAAAATAAATGTTAGAGTATTTAGATGGAATTTTTGAAATTCCATGTGTCCTTAGTTGTATCTTTTTATTCCTTTATTATTCTAGATATATTAGGATTTTCCATAATTAAAATCTTTATCATATGGAAATTGAATATTTAAGATAATGATTACT
Organism: Perilla frutescens; assembly: GCA_026008535.1. NCBI lineage: Eukaryota > Viridiplantae > Streptophyta > Magnoliopsida > Lamiales > Lamiaceae > Perilla > Perilla frutescens. Next base: position 58,321,017 of record BRKX01000004.1, on the reverse strand, counting down.
TTATCCTAGTGGATTTGGATAAGGTAATTGATATCTTTGAATTTATTCAAATATGATAGGATGAGATTTAAATTAGGAATAGAAATCCTTATAGAATTAGATAAGGAAAGGGATTCTTCTCAAGAAAGAAAAGTGGAGCAGCCCCAATCAAGGAAGGACGACATCCCAGACATGTCCCGAAACCTTAAATCGGCGTTAGGGTTTTGGCTAGACGCTTGGTGGTGGTGCAGATGACGTCCAGATTTCTGGAGCTGACTTTCCAAGATTATCTCATGAATACAACATGAGAAATATGCCATGATAGTTGGTTTAAATTATTATGCTTATAATGTTGTGTGGATGCATGTCGTGGATGTTTATCATTTTATGTGATGATCTTGCATGCTAATGTGATAAAAATGAAAACCTCAAGTATAAATAACTAAGTGGGAGAGATTCATACCAAAGTATGTAGAAATCTCAATCGGTCTCCATTAATCTGGTTTAATTGAGAAGTGATAGGCATACGCGTTGACAATATGTCATCCTCCCTAACGGATGTGTCATATCACTGGACTCTCTAGAAATTAAACCTCTTAATAGATAACTGTAGGACACTGTTAGAATAAATTGACTCTTCTAACTGGAGCAATGAGTTCGAACCAGTGCCCTTGGGGTGAAGATGATGGTGTTCACACTTAGGTGTAATTTATTAATAAATGTCCACACTAACGTGGCTCATTAATTAGAAGATTACATGACCGGGAATGTGTTCCGACTATTAATTTACTTGTCATAAGAAAACTTGACTAGAGGTAAATTAAATGTTAATAACCTATTTAAAAATGAATTTTATAAACGTCCACACTAACGTGGCTTATAAGAAACATTTTTAAAATGTCGGTGGATATGCATATAATTCTTTTTGAGGATTTCAATTATATGTTTAGTATCCTAAATGGTGTGACTGTACTGCATGTTACTTTTCTGCTATTCTATATTATCATGGCACTCTCCAACTTGTCTTCTATTCTCAAAAGTTTAATATCGATGAATTACTAAAGACTGGATTTGGAACTTAAAACATTATCTTGAACGGCTGAAGGTTTAATTGTACTTGATGAGGAATGTCATAAGAAACCAGTTGCGAATTCTGATGAAGTAGTGAGAACCTCTTATGGTGTAATCTCAAGAAACTCTTTGGACATCAGAATTACACAATAAGATGCATTGCCATGAAAAATCTAATAAACACCAAGATAGTCGATTCCATTCCTGTAAGGGATCACGTTCTCCGGATGATAAGCTACTTATCAGAGATCGAAACCCTGGATGGTGAACAAGATACCGAGTCTTAATCGACTTAGTGTTTAATAGTCTGTCCCTGAAGCTTAAATAGTTCTTTTGAACTTTAGCATGATAAAGTATTATGTCACTTTATCAGAAATGCTTGTTGATCTTCAGACAGCTGAGATGCTAGTGAAAAGTATCTAGAAGCACAAATAGCTGAGAGAAATCCATCTTTGAGTAAGAAGAGAAATGCATCTCAACCAAAGGAAGCGTGTCGGGCAATGAAGAAAATGATATAGTTACCTTAAAAAGGACTTTAAGTCCAAAGGAAATGTGCTTCAAGTACAATCAGCTGAGACATTGTAAGTCTGAGTATCCTCTCAAAAAGGAAAGGTATCTCTCACTCGTTTGATTGAAGATGAGATCACTATGTACATGTGCAATGCTATGGTAAAGTGATAGCTATTGCAGTGGGAGACATAGACATACCTTTAGTAGTGATAGATTTTAGTCTTTAAAAGGATTGTCTGTATGTGCTAAGAATTTAGAAACTTGGTTTCTGTTTCTAAGTTGGTTTTGGATTGATATTTTGTTACTTTTGATAACTAGATTGTTATCATGGTTGGGAAACATTTTATCTATTCTAGTACATTGGATGGACATCTTTAAATACACTAAAATTTATGCTTAACACTACAAAACAACTATTGAATACATTGATCAACCTCAATAAAAGAAAAGAATCTTCGCAAAGGAATCAAACCTATCTTTGACATCTAAGACTTGGATATATTATTCTTAAGAGGATTCAAAGTTTGATAAACGATGGTCCATTGGTCTCACTGGTCCTAGAATCATTTCTTTATGCAAATCCTGCTAAGATGGTAAGATGACCAAGTGTCCTTTAAGGCTAAAGAAATAGATTCAAAGAAGTTATTAGGTTTAATTCACTCTGCTTATGTGGCCCTAGTGACAAGTACCTCTTAGGTGACTTTAGGGATCACTTGGTGGAGAATGAGATTGCATCCCGGTTAACTACATCTGTTATTCAAACAGTAGAATGACGTAGTAGTGCGAAGAAATTGAATGTTATTGGAAATGGTTAGATCGATGATGAGCTATTCAAAGTTGTTTATTTCATTTTGCGGATATGTCCTAGAAATGATGATTGTCTGTTGGATATCCCAGATGAATGAAAAGTGATTTATTTTATAGTCTTAAGAATCAGAAGGACATTGTAAGCACTAATACCCGATTCTTAAAAGAAGACTATATAATAAGTCACAAGGTTAAGAACAAGATCGTTCTTAATGGTTTGAGGAAGGCACATTCGAATCCTACACCATAGTGTACAAGAATAGGTACCACATAATACTGCACAACGTGTCATGAAGCTACAGAAAATTCTTCATCGCAGTGGGAGGGTTGTACGCCAACCTAATAGATTTCTTAGTCTAGAAGAATCTTCTGATTTTCTGGAAAGACTAAATGAATTGGATCCCATAAACTATGATGTAGTGGTTCAAGATAAGGATGCAGTTCCTTGGAAAACTGCAATGGAATATGAAATGGGATCTATAGATCACCATGATAATGGGAGCTTGTAGAACCACTAAATGGGGGTAAAACTCATTTGGTGAAAGTGAATCTACAAAAATAAAGAGAGGATCCAACGGATTGTTAGATCTGGAATCTCTTGTTTGTTGCTACTCATTTTAACTTATTTGTTTGGCAAATAGATGTAAAGACAGTTTTTTCTGAACGGAATTCTTGAGGATAATATCTATATGCGACAAACAAAGGCATTCATTGCTAAAGGCCAATAACACTTAGTGTGCTAGCTCAAAGGTCCATTCGTGGATTTAAGTAAGCATCAAGATCTTGGAATATCCGATCTAACGAAGTTATCCAGTCGCATGGATTTGTGGAGAAATCGGATAAAGGCTGTGTGTACAAGAGGCGTGACAGAAACGTGGTGGTTATCCATGTACCATATGTTAAATAACAACTTGCTTATTGGGTAACAACGAGAAAGAGTTATTAAACATAGGGGTGTGGCTGTCCAGGCATTTCGATATGAAGGATTTGGGTTGATGTATTCATTCCAGGTTGTCTATATCGAAAATCTGCTAGCTAGATTCAACATACAAATTCCAAGAAAGGTTTTATACCTTTCGAGCATGGAATACATCTACTCAAGGAAATGTGCTACCCAAACACATAATGAGATATATATGAAAAATGAGATTCCTTATGCTTCTACAAAAGAAAGACTCATGTATGTTATGCTATGCACCAGGCCTATATCTGCTATGCAGTAGCATAGTGGGAAGATGTTGTCTTAACCCTAGTTAAGGACAATGGACTGTGGCAAAAATCATTCTCAAGAGAACTTGAGATAGTATGCTTGTTTACCACTTAGACAATCTAATTATCTTAGGTTATACGGGTTTAGTTTTTCCGGAACTGATAAAAAGGATCAGAGTAAATCTTCCTCGGCATATGTGTTTAAATTGGGAAGAGGAGTCGTGGCATGGAGGAGTAAGGCAGAAATGCATGCTAACTCCACCATCAAAGTCGAGTATGTGGCTGGCTCTGAGGCTACGAAAGATTGTGCGACTCCATAGCTTCTTGTTGGACTCAGGCGTGGTTCCTGATTTACCTTAGGAGTATCATGACACACTATGATAACTCCAGTGCAGTAGCAAATTTGAAAAGGAATCCAGAGTCCATGGGGCAATTAACACATAGGATTATAGTACCACCTTATACAAAATATAAGGGAGGAAGAGGTGGCAGTGGTCAAGATTGCGTTGGAAGATAAAAATTGCAGTCCCATTCACGAGCCTTCTAAGCTCAGACCTTCAATGGTCAAGTGGAGATAATGGGAGTTGATGCAGACCCGGGGCCTTTTTGAGTTTATGTTATGTTGGAGAGTTAGCTAGTGTGTTGTTTATACTTGAAAGACATGCTTCGAGTATAAGTGGGAGATTGTTGGTTTTGTCTACTGAAAAGCTTGTCTTTGTATACAATAAACAATATTAAGATAATATAGATTGGATAATAATTGCATTCACTGTTTGTGTATATATTTATTATTATATATTTATATGCATGGTTCCATATACTTGCATTGTAGATGATATGGTGTGGGTCAACACATGGTAGAGATCATATCATCGGACTCCTTGCAATGTATTAAAAGGCTCAGGGCTCAGATGGTCCTGAACCCACCATCGGTACACCGTAGAATAATCTGATAGTTAGTTTATCTTGACTAACTGAGTATTCTAGTAATCTGGCTTGTGTATTGAGGAGGATCACGATAGGATACTGTTCTCTATTCTGACCTTAAGTGAGAGAATAAAGATCCACAGAGTTCAGGTTCTGAACTCATATTTTATTGATGAGCATATGTGTGCATTGTTTATACTTTGACTTATCAATGGGTGAGATCCTTTCGTGGGTCAATAAACTCGATATCTTGGGTAATAATAGTGTATACATGATGTGTCGTGCAATATGCATGAGCACCGTGTCCTGGTGCGCCAGGTTGATAATGTCCTCTTGAGGAAGCACGTAGATCACGGGAAGCCCTGCATGCAGAATATTAATCTATTCTTTACATGATACGAAAATCGTGCAGTACTACTCAAGGAACAAGATATTAATTAATTATAGATGTCAGAAGCTGACATAATTAATTAATGGACATTATATCTTAAACATGGGGAATGGTTGAACTAAAGAAGAAAGCATATTCGCAAATATGTATTAAATTGGTAGGTCAGTATTATTTCTTTAGTGGAATAAAAATAATACTTAATTTATTTAATTATATCCTAAGTTTATTGGATATTAGAAATTAAATAAATTAGTAGGACAATTTAATATTCTTCTAGATCCCTGTTGTAGCCCAATATGACCTAAGTGGACTGGAAATGGAACAAGAGTTAGAGGCCCAAGCCCAATAGGGTTTGGAGAGTTAATTTTCATCCCCTTCCCTATAATAAGGGAGGGGGGCACGAAAATTATGAGAAAAAATACACTCTAATTGTAACGCCCCGGTCCCGAAAGATTAGGACGGAGATATTACAGAAATAATAGAAGGAAAAAGGTAGCATAATCCCAAATTCAGGGGGGTCCTCAGTAATATCCCGGTCCCGAAAGAAAAATAAATGAGGGACGGGGTGTCACTTAAAAAGGAATGTGATATAGAATAATCAAATGAAATGGCTTAAGAACAAGAATAGGTTATATGCCGCAGAAATTTGGGCAGCATAACCTCTGTAATTGAAAGAAATCCACGTCTTTTAACGTATCAACGAAGTCAAATGATTCAATCAAGTCAAAAGAATGCCTATTCATAGGCCAATCAAATTCAAACAGAATCCAACAATTTATAAATAGGATTCTGACTTTTCAAATAAACAGGACCTCTTCATAGGTCACAACAACTAAGACCCATCAATAGGCCAGAGGCAAATAAACTACTTTATGTCTCATTCATAGGACATAAGCATTTAATCAAGATAAGACCCATTCATAGGTCAACTGAAAAGTAAACAGAATCCAAGACTCAACCAAGTATTACCAACTCATAGGTCGTAAACTGTAATGAAATATGCTTGGATTTATGAAAAGAAATGGGGCTTTATTTATCATGATTCAATTAAGGTATATAATTCAGATAAGCCTAAAAATAAAACATAGCATGCAATCATACTATGGGGCAACTGTATCAGAGTTTAAGCGGAAAACAATGGAGTAATATTGTATCACATAACAACATACTCATGAGCAATACATTAGTCTGAATGAGACAGCAAGGCACGATCAAGCCACAACAGTACATCGAGCCATCACCTCCAGCATCTCAATCTGTGAAAAACATTTTGAAAATATTTTGGGCGTGAGTACTAAAGCACTCAGTGGGTTAAACTTTTAACTCAATCTTTAATAAAAACTGTAACAGAATATCCAAAATATAAATACAGATAATGGAAAGCAAAATGCAAAAGCCCTTCCCATTTCTGCAAACCTTTTACTTCTCTTTGGGACCCTGTAGCTCTTTTTGTCGTCTACTGCACTCTATGACATGTCGCTGATAGGAAAAGGGAGGGGTTACCTCGCTAATCCGAGAAGAGTGTACCAGGTATCACCTAGCATTGACCCTGAGTATACCAGGGGTTACCTAGCATTGACTCCTATAGTGATGCCCAGATCACGTGTATGTGCAAAGGTTACCTCACAGTGACACCTTTAGTGATTAACATCACAACTGCAAGAATCACAGTTCCTGCCTATCCTTTGTTCTATGTTCTCTATAAAGCGCATAAAAAGACATAAGCATAAAACTATGTCATCCTCTTAATATAGCAACTATGCTAACCTTTAAGTCCTCTATCTAACTTAGTTCAATTATACTTCTTATTCCTTAAACAGAAATCATTATTTAACTTGAGTTTAATACTAAAAGCACAAGCTAAAAAGTACAACTCATTATACACAAGTATAATCAATACACAATAAATATTTAATATACTGTAACTTTAAACTATGACTTTTAGACTTTAAACATAAAGTTTAACCTTAATCTATAAACTATGAACTTTAAACTCTACACCTTAACTTTTAATCCATAGACTTTAGTTATGACAAGGCATAATCTATTCTATTTAATTATGTCAAAGCATAATCTATATTCGCTTATTGTGATAAATCATTATCTATATTCTCAATAATTATGATGAAGCATAATCTATGTTCTCAATAATTATGGCAAAACATAATCTATGTTCTCAATAATTATACAGCAGTATAATACTATGTTCTCATTAATTATACAATAGTATAATACTATTACTCTAGCAGAGACTTGAGCAGATAATTTCTCAAATATTTTATTTGGATATTCAAATTATGACTATCACATTTATGAGTTAATAACTCAAATATAGATAGGTTTTGCAAATAAACCCACCTCGATTAGATCAACTCAGGTGATCAAACTTCTCGATACTCATCCGCCAGCTCTTCTAATCGGCTCAACAAGTCCTACAAGGTCAAACTGTTGGTTTTGTATACTGGAAGACTTGTCTTTGTATACTTTTCTGATGATATGATGATATGAAATGAAAGTTATTGCAGTCACTGTTTGCATTTAGATTATGTTCTATAATTATTTTATGCAATGTTCTATATACTTACATTGTAGATGATATGGTGTGGGGAGTCACACGGTAAGATCGTATCATTAGAACCTTGTAATGTATTAAAGAGCTCACGGCTTAGATGGTCCTGAACACACCATTGGTACACTGTAGAATAATCTGATAAGTTAGTTTATGTTGGCTAACTGATTATTCTAGTACACTAGTTAGTGTATTGAGGAGGATCACGATAGGATACTATTCTCTGTCTCTGACCTAGTTACTGAGAGAATAAAGATCCACAGAGTTCGGGTTCTGAACTCATGTGATATTGGCGAGCATATGTGTGTGTTGTTTATTACTTTGATTTATCAATGGGTGAGATCTTTTCGTAGATCGAATTCGATATCTTGGGTAATAACAATGTATACATGATGTCTCGAGCAGTATGTATGAGCACTGTGTCCTGGTGCGCCAGGTTGATGATGTTCTCTTGAGGAAGCACAAGTTCATGTTGAAACCCCGCAGGTGGAATTTATTCCGTACATGAATAAAGCTTGTGTGGTACTACTCAAGGTTTTAGATGTTAATTAATTATAGCTGTCAGAGGCTTACATAATTAATTAATGAACATTATATCTTAAACACGGGGAATGGCTGGACTAAAGGAGAAAGCATATTCGTAAATATGTATTAAATTGGTAGGTCAGTTTTACTTCTTTAGTGGAATAAAAGTAAAACTTAATTTATTTAATTATATCCTAGGTTTATTGGATATTGGATATTAAATAAATTAGTGAGCCAATTTAATATTCTTCTAGATCCCTGTTGTAGCCAATTGACTGAAAGTGGACTGAATATTGAACTTGAGATAGAGGCCCAGCCCAATAGGTCTGGAACATGAAATTTCGCTCCTCCCTATATATAAGGGGAGGGGGGGCACGAAATTTGATGATGTTATTCATAGGAAATCAGCCCCTCTTTGTCTCTCAAAGTTATCCACAGATTTCACAACTCTATCTAGTAGATTTCAGCCCACTCTGAATCTAGATACAGTCCGGGAATACAATAGAAGATCTTGGAGTAGAATTTGTGGTGCACAATTTTGAGGTCATAGGTGGTGCCATTACTGTGCTCATTCAACAGCAAGATTAGATCTTTAATCTTGTCCACAGACCGTCTATCGATTTGTAAGTAGATTCGTTTTCTATGTCTTCCGCTTTATTAGAATCGAATCTGCTTTGCATGCTTTTTGATTAGACTGTGATAAACATGCATGTTACATAAAATTATGATTTGCATGAACTCGGATTAATGAACAACCAAATTGATCATGCGGTGGTTTAATTCGAAAAAACCCAAACAACTGGTATCAGAGCGGGTTTTGGCACTGTTCTAGGATTAATCCGGGCATGAATTCGAATTGCATAATTAAATTTGTTGATAAATTTATGGTGTTTAAATTTTCAGATTTAATTAGTTATGTATTTCGATTTTATGGTATTCAAAACTTGAAAGAATTTGAGATGTAAAAAATCAAGAATTCTAGTTTTGATGGCACTTGAATTTTCGGTCACTATGGATTAAATTTGGGATGATATTTGATGTTCTTCAAATTTCCAGATTTAATTCTCATAGGGGTCGAAAATTTGGAGATCAAATTTTCGAATTTGATGTGTTAAAAATTCCCTAATTTGTGTGTTAAAATTTTCGATACCTAGGAAATAAATTTGGATAGATTTTTGATCAAGATCAAAATTTCCAGATTTGTTTGTGGTGTGGTTCGAATTTTTTGTTGGTTAGAATTGGATTTGGTGTTTTTTGATGTATATCAAAGATTGCCTAATTCTAATCTAGATAGGTTTGAAATTAGAATTTTAAATTTGGTAATTTTTGAAGTGGATCAAAATTTCCAGATTTTTATTCTTGAAAATTTCGAAACCTATAGCTATATAATTTGGAATAGTTTTTTGATTAATGTCAAAATTTTCAAATGTGAAATATAGTGTAATTTTCGATTTTTAATAAATTAATTTGGAAAAGAATTTGAAGTAGATCAAATTTCCAGATTTATTTATTAATGTTGATCGAAAATTTGGTGCTTGGATTAAGATTTGATGTTATTTGATGTATATCTTAATTTACCTAATTTTAATCTAGATAGATTTGAAAATATAATTTTAAATTTGGAAGAATTTGAAGTGGATCAAATTTCCAGATTTATTATTCTTGTGATTTTCGAAATTTATGGATTAAAATTGGATAAGGTATTTTTTGGATATATACAAATAATTATCAAAATCCAATTGTGATAAGATTTTAAATTTGGATAAGTTTTAGAAGATTTTGGATTGGAATCAAATCTCCAAACTTTATCCTTAAAGATTTAGATTCTTATGGATAATATTTGGATTAGATTTTTGATTTATATCAATATATCCAATTATTATTTAATTAGGGTGGTTAGAAAATATTAAATAAATTTGGTGGATAATTATTAATAATTTCCAGATTTATTTTGATGATATTTTCGAAATATGCAAGATTTAAATTGGTGAATAATTATTTTAATTTCCAATTTTTATCTTGTGGATAATATCGAATTAATTAATTTAATTAATTGCAAAATTCGATTATTATTTAATATTCATGCATAGATATCATATGTTATTTTATGTGGATCATATAATACATGATTGTTGGTTTTGTAGACTGTGTTTGTTTGCAGGTTTACCAACTATCATGGCTCCTTTATTTTATGTGATGTATGTTTATGTTGAATGAATGTTGGCCGTATGCCGGTTTGGCTACGTGATTTTAATCCATGAGAAAATCCATGGATTAGGTCTAGGTTTTATTTTACGTTGGTTTAATGTAATAGATATAAAGTTGTTAGACCGAGTTTTTGAGTTGTAATTTTTATTCTAGCAATATTAGATTTTTCCTTTCGGAATAGATAGTCTGTATTGAATAAAGATCGGAGATCAACTCAAAAGTGGGAAAGTGGTTCAGCACCAAAAGGAAGGTTCACCGGTTCACGTCCCGAAACCCTAAATGGAGCTAGGATTTTCGGCGAGGCGCGGTGAGGGGGTGGCGATCCAAGCCCTGATTCCGGAGCTGACTTTCCAGTTTTATCTCATCAATCAACATGAGATATAAGCCATGATAGTTGGAATATTACTGTTGCTTATTATGTTGAAGCATGCAATGGATGTTTATCATTTTATGTGATGTTTGCATGTTCGATAATGGGATAAAATGAAACCTCAAACATAAATAACTAAGTGGGAGAGATTCATACCAAAGTATGTAGAAATCTCATACGGTCTCCATTAATATCTGGTTTAATTGAGAAGTGATGGGCATGCGCGTTGACATCGGTCTTCCTCCATATCGGATGTGTCATATCACAGATTTCTCTAGAAATTAAATCTCCTAAAAGGATAGTTGTAGAACACTATTAGAACTAACTGACTCTTCCATCTGGAGCGGTTAAATTCGAATAGTGCTCTTGGTGCGAAGATAATGGTGTGCACACTTAGATGTAATTTATTGATAAACGTCCACACGATCGTGGCTTATCAGTTAGAAGATTACATGACCGTGTTTTATCCGGCTATTAATTTGCTTGTTGTAAGGAAACTCAACTGGAGGCAAATTAAAGGTTTAACCTATTTAAAGATGTTTTTATAAACGTCCACACTATCGTGCCTTATAAAAGATGTTTTTAAAGTGTCGGTGGAAAAGTATATAATTTTTATGAGGTTTTCGATTATATACTGTTTATCCTAAACGTGTTTTGTGACTGTACTGCATGTTTAATTTCAGTTATTTCATATCATCAATGGCACTCTCCAATCTGTCCTCAATCCTCAAAGAAAACAAACTTGTCGGTGAAAACTACAATGACTAGATTCGTAACCTTAACTTAGTTCTTGTTGCTGAGGGACACAAGTTTGTGCTTGAAGAGGTTTGTCCTCAGACGCCAGATGAGGGTTCTGACGAAGCCCAAAAGGTTGCATATGATAAGTGGCTTAGGTCTAATGAGATAGCGCGCAGTTACATCTTGGCATCTATGTCAAGTGTGTTGCAACATCAGCATGAGCCTATGAAAACCGCTTATGATATCATGTACAACCTTAGGCAGCTATTCGGTCATCAAAACTGCTCGGCACGCATTTGGCAATGAAGAAACTAATGGATGCGAGAATGTCTGACTCCACACCTGTTAGGGATCACGTTCTCATGATGATGGGGTATTTATCTGAGATCGAGACCTTGGGTGGAGAGCTAGATGGCGATTCTCAAATCGACATTGTTCTTCATAGCTTGTCTTCGAAGTTTGAGCAGTTCAGGCTGAATTTTAACATGATTAAAAGGGATGTCAGCCTGACTGAACTGCTCATAGATCTTCAGGCGACTGAATTGCTCCAAAAGAGCAATCTTGAGGCCCACATAGCTAAAAAAGGAGCGTCTGCTTCTGGTGGAAAAAGGAAGAAGAGAAATGCACCTAAGAAGGCTGCAGATGAGGCGCCTAAGGTGAAGAAGCCAAAGGCAAAGATTCATCCCGAGGAATTCAAGTCGAAGACTAAGTGCTTCAAGTGCGGCCAACCAGGTCACTGGAAGGCGGCGTGTCCTAACAAGAAGAAGAAGAGAGGTACATCTCACACTCTAGTTGTGGAAACATGTTTAGCAACTTGTTCTACCCAGTCATGGGTAGTAGATACTGGAGCTACTGATCATGTTTGCATGTCTTTACAGGGGTTCCTGGTAAAAAGACAGCTGAGTGAGGATGAGATCACCGTCTACATGGGCAATGTTACGAGAGTGTTGGCTGTTGCAGTGGGAGACGTTGTTTTACCTTTCAGTAGTGATAGAACTTTGGTTTTGAAAGATTGTCTTTATGTGCCTGGTTTTAGGCGAAACTTGATTTCAGTTTCTAAATTGATTATGGATGGATATTCTGTTTCTTTTGATAACAAAGTAGTTATCTTTAGTGGTAAATATTTTATCTATTCTGGCACATTGGATGGACACTTATACTTTCTTAAACCAACTGAAAACACTACGCAAAGACAATTGTTGAATACATCGATCATAAACCCTAACAAGAGAAAAGAACTTTCGGAATTGAATCAAACCTATCTTTGGCATCTAAGGTTAGGTCATATTAACCTTAAGAGGATACAAAGGCTTGTAAATGATGGACCATTGTCTTCTTTGGTACTGGAATCGTTTCCTTTGTGTGAATCCTGTTTGGAAGGTAAAATGACCAAGCGTCCTTTCCAGTCAAAAGGAAATAGATCCGAAGGGCTATTAGATTTGATTCACTCTGACCTATGCGGCCCTATGTCAGTTCAAGCTCGAGGAGGGTTCGAGTATTTCATCACTCTCATTGATGATTACTCTAGATACGGTTATATCTACCTGTTACGTCGCAAGTCTGAATGCTTTGAGAAATTCAAAGAGTTTAAGGCGGAAGCGGAGAAACGAACAGGCAGAAGTATCAAGTCACTACGTTATGATCGTGGTGGCGAGTACCTCTCAAGTGAATTTAGGGATTACATGGCAGAGAGTGGGATTACATCCCAGTTGACTGCGCCTGGAACGCCACAGCAAAATGGTGTGGCGGAAAGAAAGAATCGTACATTGTTAGAGATGGTTAGATCGATGATGAGTTATTCTGAGTTGCCCATTTCGTTCTGGGGATATGCCCTGGAAACGGCAGCCTATATTCTTAACTTGGTTCCATCGAAATCAGTTCCTGCTACACCTACAGAACTATGGACTGGACGAAAACCCAGTTTGAACCATATTCGAATTTGGGGTAGCCTAGCACACGTGTTAAACAAGGAAGCTGATAAGCTGGCTCCTCGTACTGATGTAAGGCTGTTCGTTGGATATCCTAGAGGAACGAAATGTGGTTTATTTTATAGTCCTAAGGATCAGAAGATCATTGTTAGCGCCAATGCTCGATTCTTAGAGGAAGACTATGTCATAAACCACAAACCAAGGAGTCATATCATCCTTGAGGAGTTAAGGGGAGGATCGAATCCTACACCGGTTGTACAAGAAGAGGAACCACCAAACACTACACAACGTGTCACAGAAGTACAGGAACTGCCTCGTCGCAGTGGGAGGGTTGTACGCCAACCTGATAGATTCATTGGTCTGGGAGAGGCTTCAGATTTCCCAGAGGGTCTCAATGAATTGGATCCCAGGACCTATGACGAAGCAATTCGAGATAAAGATGCAGATTCTTGGAAAACTGCAATGGAGTCTGAGATTGGATCTATGGATCACAATCAAGTCTGGGAACTTGTAGAACCACTAGATGGGGTAAAACCCATTGGCTGTAAGTGGGTCTACAAGCGCAAGAGAGGATCTGATGGGAAGGTTGAAACCTTCAAAGCTAGATTGGTGGCAAAAGGGTATACTCAGAAAGAAGGGATTGATTATGAGGAAACCTTTTCTCCGGTAGCCATGCTTAAGTCAATCCGGATTCTCTTGTCTATTGCTGCTCATTTGGATTATGAGATCTGGCAGATGGATGTCAAGACGGCTTTCCTAAACGGAAGTCTTGAAGAAAACATTCACATGAAACAACCAGAGGGATTCATTGCTAAAGGCCAAGAGCACTTGGTGTGTAAGCTTAAGAGATCCATTTATGGACTTAAGCAGGCATCGAGGTCTTGGAACATCCAATTTGATGAGGTTATCCAGTCATATGGATTCGTGCAAAGTCTGGATGAGAGCTGTGTGTACAAGAAATGTGACGAAAACGTGGTGGCATTCCTCGTACTTTATGTTGATGACATCTTGCTTATTGGAAACAGTAAGAAGGCGTTATCAAACATTAGGGTGTGGTTGTCCGAGCAGTTCGATATGAAGGATCTGGGTGAAGCCGGGCATGTCCTTGGCATCAAGATCATTCGTGATCGCCAGAAAAGGATGTTATGTCTGTCCCAGGCGACTTATATCGATACAGTGCTAGCTAGATTTGGCATGCAAGATTCCAAGAAAGGTTTTATACCTTACAGGCATGGAATTCATCTATCCAAGGAAATGTGTCCCCAAACACAGTCTGAGATAGAGGAAATGAAGAAAATACCATATGCTTCGGCTGTGGGAAGTTTAATGTATGCTTTGCTATGCACTAGGCCTGATATATGCTATGCCGTTGGCATGGTAAGCAGATATCAGTCTAACCCTGGACAAGGTCACTGGACTGTGGTCAAAAACATTCTCAAGTACCTTAAACGGACTCGAGACTACATGTTGGTTTTCCGCTCTGATAGTCTAGTACCTTTGGGTTACACGGACTCAGATTTTTAATCCGACAAAGATCAGAGTAAGTCTACCTCGGGCTATGTGTTTACATTAGGAGATGGAGCCATCGCATGGAGGAGCATTAAGCAGAAATGCATTGCGGATTCCACCATGGAAGCTGAGTATGTAGCAGCCTCTGAGGCTGCAAAAGAGGCTGTCTGGCTCTTCGGGTTCCTAGTGGGCTTGGGCGTGGTTCCTGATTTGCCTAAGACTATCACGATATACTGTGATAATTCTGGTGCAGTGGCAAATTCGAAGGAACCCAGAGCTCACAAAGCAAGTAAACACATAGAGAGAAAGTACCATCTTATACGAGAAATCGTTAAGAGAGGAGACGTGGCGGTGGTCAAGATTGCATCTGAGGACAACCTGGCTGATCCATTCACGAAGAGCCTGGCGGCTAAGACCTTTGATGGTCATGTGGAGAAAATGGGAGTGAGATGCAGACCCGGTAGCGCAATTTGAGTTGATAGTTTTAGATTGGAAAGTTTACCAGTTAGTTATTATGCTTGAAAGACATGCTTCAAGTATAAGTGGGAGATTGTTGGTTTTGTATACTGGAAGACTTGTCTTTGTATACTTTTCTGATGATATGATGATATGAAATGAAAGTTATTGCAGTCACTGTTTGCATTTAGATTATGTTTTATAATTGTTTTATGCAATGTTCCATATACTTACATTATAGATGATATGGTGTGGGGAGTCACACGGTAAGATCGTATCATTAGAACCTTGTAATGTATTAAAGAGCTCACGGCTTAGATGGTCCTGAACACACCATCGGTACACCGTAGAATAATCTGATAAGTTAGTTTATCTTGGCTAACTGATTATTCTAGTACACTAGTTAGTGTATTGAGGAGGATCACGATAGGATACTATTCTCTGTCTCTGACCCAGTTACTGAGAGAATAAAGATCCACAGAGTTCGGGTTCTGAACTCATGTGATATTGGCGAGCATATGTGTGTGTTGTTTATTACTTTGATTTATCAATGGGTGAGATCTTTTCGTAGATCGAATTTTATATCTTGGGTAATAACAATGTATACATGATGTCTCGAGCAGTATGTATGAGCACTGTGTCCTGGTGCGCCAGGTTGATGATGTTCTCTTGAGGAAGCACAAGTTCATGTTGAAACCCCGCAGGTGGAATTTATTCCGTACATGAATAAAGCTTGTGTGGTACTACTCAAGGTTTTAGATGTTAATTAATTATAGATGTCAGAGGCTTACATAATTAATTAATGAACATTATATCTTAAACACGGAGAATGGCTGGACTAAAGGAGAAAGCATATTCGTAAATATGTATTAAATTGGTAGGTCAGTTTTACTTCTTTAGTGGAATAAAAGTAAAACTTAATTTATTTAATTATATCCTAGGTTTATTGGATATTGGATATTAAATAAATTAGTGGGCCAATTTAATATTCTTCTAGATCCCTGTTGTAGCCCAATTGACTGAAAGTGGACTGGATATTGAACTTGAGATAGAGGTCCAGCCCAATAGGGCTGGAACATGAAATTTCGCCCCTCCCTATATATAAGGGGAGGGGGGCACGAAATTTGATGATGTTATTCATAGAAAATCAGCCCCTCTTTGTCTCTCAAAGTTATCCACAGATTTCACAACTCTATCTAGTAGATTTCAGTCCACTCTGAATCTAGATACAGTCCGGGAATACAACAGAAGATCTTGGAGTAGAATTTGTGGTGCATGATTTTGAGGTCATAGGTGGCGCCATTACTGTGCTCATTCAACAGCAAGATTAGATCTTTAATCTTGTCCACAGACCGTCTATCGATTTGTAAGTAGATTCGTTTTCTATGTCTTCCGCTTTATTAGAATCGAATCTGCTTTGCATGCTTTTTGATTAGACTGTGATAAACATGCATGTTACATAAAATTATGATTTGCATGAACTCGGATTAATGAACAACCAAATTGATCATGCGGTGGTTTAATTCGAAAAAACCCCAACACAAACCTTATTTTAGGACTACTACTCTAATTTTCAGAACTCGACTTTAATTTAATTGGAGCTTTTATTCACTTTAATTATATTTCAACTAAGAATGCGCGACTCTAGAGACCTCGTACAACTTCCACATAGAAGGAAATAAATTCCAAAATATAATTTCCGATTTAATGGGATCAAAAGATTTGACAGAGGTCACTTTCCGTAACTTGCCATTTTAATCAAATTTTACACAGCTAACCTCGATTGCACTTTTTACTTGTCCAAAAATTATGAAAATAATCAGGCATGACCCCACATATATCTTTATTAAACTATACAATTTTTGGAATTTTCTGAAATCACATGCTTTAATTATAAAAATAACTGCCTGATTAAAATAATCGATTTTAATCAAAACTTATCGGAAAATTATGAAACTTGGTAGTCCTATAGGAAATAATTTTTCGAGCAACTTCACAGAAGAAAGGTTTTCGATTTGACGACCCGAAATGAGCGAAAATGGTGAAAAACCGAAACTGATCGGCGCCCCTTTATTTTTCACGTTTTCCGGCGATTTCACCGGTTTCCGGCCACCGGACTACGACGCACTCAACATACGAAATGAAGCACTATTTAAAACACACAACATATTAAAATTTCAACTATAAAGAATGAGAAATGGACCGAAACGAGACATCCGAAGCGGCGGCGCGACAGCGGCAATTCCGGCCATCCACGGCAGCAACGGCGGCGGCTCTCCGGCAGCCTTCCAGCGCTCGATAGCTGCTCCCGCAATAGCAGCACCCCTCCCCCCAAATAAAACTTAACCTGGACCCGCATGCGCGATTTACTCGGCATAGGCCCGGGTTTCTCTCGTTCGTCAACACGAACTAGAGAGAGAAAGAGAATAGAAGAGAGAGAGATGAGCAAAGAAAATGAGGTCTCCCCCCTCTTATTTATAAGAAAAGTTGAGGCGGGGTGGGTATAACTTTTTCGGATATAAAATACTGATAAAGTATTTTCCGGATTCAATTAAAGTTGCTTTATTCAATGTCGATGTCCAAACGACCTCAGACACAAAATCTGAAAATATCGGGAGACTCATTTGCTTGAGTACTATTGAACTAACCAGACTTGGGATGATGAGGAAGTCGTCTGAAGAAAAACGAGAAAAGATTCCCTTTCAAAAAGTACTTTTACTATTCATTTCGATTGACAGATTTTGCTCCCGAGCGTTCGATTGACCTCGGATTGGCAATCCGTGAACGCAAACGGATTCCTTGGGTCATTTCCTATAAGTTAGGCTTGATAGAACAAGTCTTAGATCAATAAGGAGGATTTCGTGAATTTTTCGAATCACGAACGCAAGCAGAAATTACTATTCACAGGTTTTCCCTTTATGATTTTCAATTACGAGACTCCTGTAGAGATCAGAATAAAATTCTGAAAGCACCAACAGCTTCCTTTAGGTTGTTACATTCCAGAAAAGACCAATATTGACTATCTTCCGGTGGGAAACGCAAAATCTCATAATCGATTTTCACATAAAATAGTCAAAAAGTCGCGACTTACATCTGTTTTACTTTATTTTAGCTCAAATTATTTTCTTTAGTCTTCTAAATAAATTTAGAGAACTCTCTGAAATTCTGGGATGTTACAGACTACACCCCTTAAAAAAAATTTCGTCCCGAAATTTACTTCCCCTCAAACGGAGGTCTGGATACTTTTTCAAGAATCCACAGTCTTACTGGAACCATATTGGTTCAAAACCTTTACCAGGTTTACAACTCTAGACCTTACGGCCAAGAATAGCCTGAGGCCTTTCTTTATGGATTAGTTCTCACTCAGAACTATCTCTTTTCATTTGGTAACATGTGTTTATCTCAAACACATATTGTCATAGCATTAGGACATGAGACACGTCATGCACAACAATAAGGTTAGGCGTCAAAGTCGACCTATGGTCTATATCTTTATCCTCTTCGAGGATTTCCAATAGGTTCATCGAACCTTTTGCTTTAATCTCTTAGCGAAACGAACTCTTCCATTGGTTGGAGATACCTTTGAGAAGACCATGTCTTTTGCATGGAACCGTTAATCATTCCTTCGATCTTTCAAGCTTTTTCTTGGTAGCCGAGCTAACTTGATGAACTTTGGTCGATCCTCTATCTTGGCTCGACTTTCTTTACTTGCAATCGTACATATAACCATCTTTTATCCGCATACTATACGTTCCGAGTCTTTATCCGCCTTGATTGAACTTTGCCTAGGCCTTGATTGATCGGTAGCTCTCAGCTTTTCTCGTACTAGCTTTATCTCGTATTTCTTCACTTTAACTGTTGCATGAGACTCCTTGTCATGTCTTTTGAAACTCGTGCTTCATCGCTGCTTGAACGACTCGCAACTATAAGAAAGGGGATTACTTATTTAGTCTATGTTTAAAGTGATTCTCAACAAAGGATAACTTAAAGTTCACCCTATGTTAAAGCTTCTATGTCTATGTTCTTTCTAAGTTCAAAGCCTAGAAATGCATTTAACTTCTATAACGCTTCCTTGGGTCTTTCAAAATTTTGTCATACATTCATCGGCTGGTTGTGACGTCTTCTCTTCTATAATGCTTCATCGATGATTCACAATTTTTCTGAGCATTCTCCCGCCGCTTGGAACTTCTTTAGCTCTAGGTACTTGTCTGTAGTGAAACTCTTTCTTTTCTTTCAGGTTGCACAGGACTCATCTTGTGTCAACAGGCCTAGTGGACCTGAAATTGCAATGATGCAGCTTTGATAGCTGCTTCCTTCATTGTACCAGCTTGCCTGAGATGACTATACTCTTCTGGTCTGATAGGTTGAACTCTTGCGATCAATCTTTACAATTTGTAGGATTTTCTTCAAACAACGAAGCTTCTTCCCTCTACCATGATTCCCACACAGTGTGAAGGGCTCACCTAACCACACGCTTCTTAAATTCTCTAGCTATGGAACTTAATTCATAAAGACACTTTAATCATACAGGAAAACTTAGGATTCTTCTAAGTTCAAGCATCTATAGTCTATGTTCTCGACTAAGCTCTATCTTTAAATTATCTATCCTCGATCCTCTATCTTAGTCATTCTCTATCCTCAGAATCATAATACTTTCTAGTAGTAGATAGTCCTTTTTCCCAAAGAGAAGGCTTTTAAATCAAAATAATTATATCTTTAAAATCCTTTTTGAAAAGAATAACTATAAATTAACTTTTTTCTTTTAAAACAACTTTAGACTATCTTTTGGATTCATCCAAAATTAATTTCACTCTTTAAACTTTTAGATCTATGACTTACCTCAAATCAACATTCTTTAATTTTTCTTGACTTGCTCAAAGCTCACTTATGAATGACTTACCATTCACCTGTACTTTAAAAAGTTATAACACAATATAACCAAAGCTTTTAAAACTTTCATACCTTTGAACGTTGTTGAAGATGCGGGGTGATGATGTACTATGGGTTGCTCTATAGAAATCATTTAAGAATGTAACTCGAATTCACATAATCACTTTAAGCAAACAACTTAAGAGACAAGTCGCAGAGTTGCAACCTGCTCTGATACCATTCTGTAACGCCCCGGTCCCGAAAGATTAGGATGGGGATATTACAGAAATAATAGAAGGAAAAAAGTAGCATAATCCCAAATCCAGGGGGGTCCTCAGTAATATCCCGGTCCCGAAAGAAAAATAAATGAGGGACAGGGTGTCACTTAAAAAGGAATGTGATATAGAATAATCAAATGAAATGGCTTAAGAACAAAAATAGGTTATATGCCGCAGAAATTTGGGCAGCATAACCTCTGTAACTGAAAGAAATCCACGTCTTTCAACGTATCAACGAAGTCAAATGATTCAATCAAGTCAAAAGAATGCCAATTTATAGGCCAATCAAATTCAAACAGAATCCAACAATTTATAAATAGGATTCTGACTCTTCAAATAAATAGGACCTCTTCATAGGTCACAACAACTAAGACCCATCAATAGGCCAGAGGCAAATAAACTACTTTATGTCCCATTCATAGGACAAAAGCATTTAATCAAGATAAGACCCATTCATAGGTCAACTGAAAAGTAAACAGAATCCAAGACTCAACCAAGTATTACCAACTTATAGGTCGAAAACTGTAATGAAATATGTTTGGATTTATGAAAAGAAATGGCGCTTTATTTATCATGATTCAATTAAGGTATATAATTCAGATAAGCCCAAAAATAAAACATAGCATGCAATCATATTATGGGGCAACTGTATCAGAGTTTAAGCGGAAAACAATGGAGTAATATTGTATCACATAACAACATACTCATGAGCAATACATTAGTCTGAATGAGACAGCAAGGCACAATCAACCCACAACAGTACATCGAGCCATCACCTCCAGCATCTCAATCTGTGAAAAACATTTTGAAAATATTTTGGGCGTGAGTACTAAAGCACTTAGTGGGTTAAACTTTTAACTCAATCTTTAATAAAAACTGTAACAGAATATCCAAAATATAAATACAGATAATGGAAAGTAAAACGCAAAAGCCCTTCCCATTTCTGCAAACCTTTTACTTCTCCTTGGTACCCTGTAGCTCTTTTTGTCGTCTACTGCACTCTATGACATGTCGCTGATAGGAAAAGGGAGGGTTACCTTGCTAATCCGAGAAGAATGTACCAGAGGTCACTTTCCGTAACTTGCCATTTTAATCAAATTTTACACAGCTAACCTCGATTGCACTTTTTACTTGTCCAAAAATTATGAAAATAATCAAGCATGACCCCACAAATATCTTTATTAAACTATACAATTTTTGGAATTTTTTGAAATCACATGCTTTAATTATAAAAATAACCGCCTGATTAAAATAATCGATTTTAATCAAAACTTATCGGAAAATTATGAAACTTGGCAGTCCTATAGGAAATAATTTTTCGAGCAACTTTACAAAAGAAACTTTTTCGATTTGACGACCCGAAATGGGCAAAAACCGAAACTGATCAGCACCCCTTTATTTTTCACGTTTTCCGGCAATTTCACTGGTTTCCGGCCACCGGACGACGACGCACTCAACATACGAAATGAAACACTATTTAAAACACACAACATATTAAATTTTCAACTATAAAGGATGAGAAATGGACTGAAACGAGACATCCGAAGCGGTGGCGCGACAGCGGCACGACGACGGCAATTCCGGCCATCCACGGCAGCAACGGCGGTGGCTCTCCGGCAGCCTTCCGGCGCTCGATAGCTGCTCCTGCAGCAGCAGCACCCCTTCCCCTAAATAAAACTTAACCTGGGCCCGCATGCGCGATTTACTCGGCGCAGGCCCGGGTTTCTCTCGTTCGTCAACACGTACTAGAGAGAGAAAGAGAAGAGAAGAGAGAGAGATGAGCAAATAAATTGAGCTCTCCCCCCTCCTATTTATAGGAAAAGTTGAGGCGGGGTGGGTATAACTTTTTCGGATATAAAATACTGATAAAGTGTTTTCCGGATTCAATTAAAGTTGCTCTATTCAATGTCGAGGTCCAAACGACCTCAGACACAAAATCTGAAAATGCCAAGAGACTCGTTTGCTCGAGTACTATTGAACCAACCAGACTCGGGATGATGAGGAAGTCGTCTGAAGAAAAAGAGAAAAGATTCTCTTTCAAAAAGTACTTTTACTATTCATTTCGACTGACAGATTTTGCTCCTGAGCGTTCGATTGACCTCGGATTGGCAATCCGTGAACGCAAACGGATTCCTTGGGTCATTTCCTATAAGTTAGGCTTGGTTTTCCCTTTACGATTTTCAATTACGGGACTCCTGTAGAGATCAGAATAAAATTCTGAAACCACCAACAGCTTCCTTTAGGTCGTTACATTCCAGAAAAGACCAATATTGACTATCTTCCGGTGGGAAACGCAAAATCTCATAATCACATAAAATAGTCAAAAAGTCGCGACTTACATCTGTTTTACTTTATTTTAGCTCCAATTATTTTCTTTAGTCTTCTAAATAAATTTAGAGAACTCTCTGAAATTCTGGGATGTTACACTAATATAGCCCCTCTAAGTGCTCTCTTGATTCCTAGAGTTTCCACAACCGTTTAGTAGTCTGCAGCCCACCCTGCATCTAAACAAGGCCCGGGAATACAGGAGAAGATCAAGAAGTAGAATATTGGAGCTGTGTGTTTCGAATACCATGAAGATTCACCATGATCATGTGTTCTCCTTCAACAACGGGATTAGATCTTTAATCCCGTGAGCAACCCGGCAAAGTTTGTAAGTACCGGTTTCGATAGATTCTATTTTATTCCACTGCAATAGATTCGAAATTGAAACTTGCATGTTAATTCAACATAGGATTATTAATGTCACACATAAAATTATGATTTACATGAGTTAGAATTAATGGCATCCAAATAGATCCTGTGGGGTACAATTCGAGAAAACCCCAACAAAATGTCTATAAATTAGCTTAGCAATTCACTTCAGGTAAATTAATATAATGAACTATTTGAATTACCACATTGGTTACAAATCATTTTCACTAATTGTAAGAATTTAATGATCATTTAAAATATTTTTATTATTACAAGCACATTATTATATAATATATATATATAGATATTAATATTATGATTTGTTAAATCTTATATAATTAATAGTTTGGTGTTAATGGATATTTAAATTAAAACACAAACTGGAATATTTTAAAAAATATATTTATTTGGTGTAATATTTGGTACGAAGGGTTGGACTTGACAAAAAGTTTGGTGTTGAAATTACATGTAAATGATGTTGATTTTTGTAATTTCATCACCAAATAGGTGTTATGGATTGGAATTGCTCTTAATATTTAACTAGTTTTGCAACTATACGTTGTGTGGCAAGATATGAGATGGTGTTTGGTCCTAATTGATATCTCACCATATCTCATGAGTGTTTAATGATTTTGTAATTATGTTTAAAATGTTTTGCTATTGTTGAATCAAGATTTTTCTTAATTATTAGTAGCTTTATAATTTAAATACGCATTTATACATTTAAATTAATAAAATTGAGGAATTTAAACAAACTAACATGTGGCAATAATATGACCGTAATTACAATTTTGTCAAATTTGATACATGAAATAAACAAAGTACACTAAAAATTGAATTAGAAACATATATAAAATGTATATTTAAAAATTATTCAAGCCCAAGTTAAACATAGCCCCCCCCCAACAAAAAAACATTAACGCCTAGATATTTGATACAACCTATTGATCATGCACTAATACTATATTAAGGTTTTGAAATATATAAGTTATTTTACACATTGCATCTTCGCCACCTCTCTCCAATCATCCTCGTCTCTGCTTTTGCTTCTCATCTGACTTCACTGATAGAATATCTAAATTTTCACCGCCTGTTGAACTCTGGCGAAACCATCTATACTTCAAGAATCATCTTGATTCTCAAAAACAATATCTACTCAAACTTAAAATGGAAGTCTTATGTAGCTTTGCTTGGTGTTAGAGGTGGTTCATACCTTTAAACATTAGGATTTAGCTGACAACAAAGATGCCTATTTTCAAACCATCTATGGCATCTAAAACTTATTGTTTAGAATGATATATCCAGATGATTTTTTTTTTCAGTCTGAAGCTCCCACATCTAAATTAAATAAAACTTGCTTCCACATTTGAGTACAAAATTTAAAGTGTTCCAGTCTAATCCTCCAAAAGAAAGGCTTAAACACAAGACTTAATCTCCGACCATTTAGATTATTCCAATTTTGTTAGCAACATCCAAAGCATCATAATCAGGTGTCAATCTAACATATGCCTTCTTAGTCCCATCCGGCCTGATAAGGATGTTCACTTTCTTCGTCTGAATATCATACATTTTCTTGACCGCATCCTTGATCTTCTTCTTATCGGCACGAATGTCAATGATGAAAACTAGTGTGTTTTTTATCTTCAATTTTCTTCATTACGGACTCTGTGGTGAGAGGATACTTAAGAATCTGGTAGTGGTCAAGTTTATTGTGGGGAGCAGCAGTGATAGTAGGACATTTGGAATTCCTATCCTTTGTCAATGTCTTCAGCCGGTAGAAGGTCACTTTTGTGCATATTTTCTTGGCCTTCTTCTTAAAGGTTGAGCCTTCTTTCACAACCTTGGCGATCTTCAAGGCTTGAGACTTGGAGTCTGACTTCTTACCAGTATCAACTTTAGCTGGAGCCATTTGAAACTAATGAAGCTCTTACCTTGAGAGGAACGAACTAATATACTCCAGATGATGTTATCACATCATTTGATAACATCGAAGTAAATGTTCTATCTAATGTGGTTCGAAGTCCCTTATTAGTTTCACCTCCAGATGCACTCATTCTATTAAATATACAAGCATTCATATTAAATTTAATATAGATAAATGAAGTCAGTTAGTCACAATTTAATAACATGATGTAGATTTCCTCAAAAAAACATGATGCATTAAAGAAGTAAATAACATGATGCATATTTCCTCAAATAAATAACATGATGCATATTGCAGATTTCCTTAAATAAATAATATGATGCAAATTGCATATTAAATAACATGATGCAGATTACAAATTGCAAATCACTAAGTATCATTTACTTCAACTTCAAAAAGTTCAACTTCAACAAAGGAGAGGATACATGAGCCACTTCAACTCACGAGTTCAACTTAAATAATATTAGTATCAGCCACTTGAACTAAGTATCAGCCACAAACTTCAACAAGTCCACTTCATCAAAGTATTGACACAATGACACTTCAAGTGAGTATCAACCACTTAAAAACTAGAAAAAAGTATCCAACCACTTGAAAAAAAAAAACTTACTTGTTGGGTATCGTAGAGCGCAGTGGTGATGTACAGGTCTACTGCAGCTTGGTCATCTATCTCTAGCAATCGAATGGAAGTCATCGAGCGCTACCCACAATCCAGCCGCACGCTGTCGAGGAGTTGATGACAAATTTGAGTGTTGAGGAGAATGGAAGAGTTTTCAAATTTTTGGCTAATTGGTAATCACGATTCGTGATAGAGTGTTTAGGGTATCAAATTGTGTTATGGACTTGTGGGCTCTTTAATTTAATGTTCAATTAGTGATGGGCTAGTTGGTTGAAGCCCAAAAGAGCAAAACAAGAGTAAAAACAAAAATTAAAAAACATAGCAAAATTAAAATGAATCAGAGGCACACCGCCTCGGCGATTCTCCATCTCAAGGAAGCCACCTCACTACCTCACCTCCATCCGAGGCCTGGGTCTTAAGAAAATCGACTAAGGTGGTACCTCAGAGTTGTTTTTTAGCCGCGCTTGGAGGCGTGGCTTCAACCATTTTTTAAAATGTTGTATGTTGTATGCAATGTTGTCAAGGGAGTGAACCGAGACAATACTTGTATTGTTTTTGTATTTCACTTGTGATAGTGAATTTCGCCCTGAGGCAATCACACACCATGAGGAGTGATTTAAAATTTATTTTGTGGAAAATTATATTTACTCTTCCGCTACAAGTTGAAGGCATAGTGGAAATACTAATTTCAACATCAAGTACAAATTTGTTGTTTAATCTGAAATTCACAAATTTTTCAGGCAACAAATCCTAAGACTTATTATTTACATTTTCATTAGATCATCAAAATTTAAAAATTTTACATATATAAAAGCTTAAAAACTAACCAAAGACAAAATACTTCAAATGCATTTGTGACTATTTTGACATCGGCCTTTTTGTTTCTACTGTAGAAAAAACACTGTAGGCATGACCAAATCTCAACATGGAGTTTGGAATTCTTTGTTATAAATTATGTCTTGCTGAAAAATATGCACAAATAATAAATACATATATACTAACTAAAATTTTTAGTTTTGTCATTTGTGGTAGCCATGAGTGTGTGTGTAGATATATATATTTATTCAGTTGTAAAATAGAAAAAATGAAGCTTAAGAAGAAAAACATACCTAAAATTATTCATTTCAATGTGAGAACTAAAAACTTTTGTTTATAGAGTTAAAATATTTTGGCTCTAATCACTAATTTTTTATTTTAAATTTGAAAATAAAATGGAGCAAATAATCCTCTTTGGCCGCCTCTGATTTTGGTCAGAAGAACCTTTTCAGAAATTGATTAAAAATTTAATTTTTGCATGAGAATTATTGATGTGATGTTTTGAGGCGGACTATTTAGGTGGGATTACTGTTCACACTACTTCATTTTTATATATAGTATAGACTACTTTCTAAATCCGGTGAAGTGTGGTTGTGACAATTGATAGTTGCTTCATCCTTTATTTACGTGGATATCCTGAATTTGAATACTCTAGTGCATCAAGATTGGATTGCTGAAAATTTGGATCAAATAATATATCCTCATCGTACATATGAAAACACCATAGCTGAAAATTGATTCTTATACTTTTTCATACTCAATTGAATAACATGTAAAATGATTTATCTTAAAAAAAAGAAATTTGAAACTAAAGCGTGATGAATGAGAAAATATAAAATTTGATCATTTAACTATATCTAAAAGTGTAGTTCAATCACGAAACAAAATTTGGGCCCAAACTAATCCTATAATTTTTTAAAAGGTATCAAAATTATCCATTTGTTACTCTCTTAATGGACGGACATTAACTTCAACTGTTAAATTATACATTTTTGGATTATTTCACACACTAACACACATTTTATACATAAATTAAACATTTTTTTTAAAAATCCCAACCCAACTCTTATTACACTCAAATCCAGTTCTTAACCCAATTGCTCAATAAACTGTGGCACTTCTAATTTCAATTTTTCAAGAATAGAATAACCATTGGCCAACCCAAGATTGGGTTATGAAAGATAAGCTCAAGCTCTATTGAAATTATAGATTTCAGATAAAGAGATCTAGGCAAGAAAAGGCTTAAGATCATATGAAATATACTTTCATTATGAATGTAAAGTAAAAGTGATTTACAAGCTAACGGACTACATGTATTTATTGATTAAGATCCTACTTAATCTATCATCTAAAAATGTCAAGATACATTAACAGCTTGTAAACTAAATTGGTTGAATAATGGAATCTTCTCCATATTTTGCAACGTATCTGACGCTCTCATCTATGAAAACGTAAGATAGTTTAACAATCCCCTTTGGTTTACTAACTAAGATGGAGTTCCGTCAATCTCAACAAGTTACATAGCTTCTGAAAATTATAGTTTGGAAGGGGTTTAGTAAATATGTCAGCAAGTTGATCCTCAGCGGGAATGTATCCAACATCCAATCTTCGATTGAGAACCTTCTCACAAACATAATCAATATCAACTTCAATGTGCTTAGTTTTGGCATGAAAATACTGAGATCGAAGCCAACGCCACTGCACTTGTGTTATTACACCATAACTTGCAATGAAGAGTAATAGATAAACCATGTTCAACATAAAGAGATTTTAGCCAAGCAAGATCCACCGTAATATTAGCAAATGAGCGATATTCTGATTCTGCACTAATGCAGGAAATAATATCTTATTTTTTCGATCTCCAAGTTAAAAGATTATGATAGGAGTATGAAATGGCCACCCATTGGGCATCTATCATCGGGATAACTGGCCTAATCAACATCAGCGTAGCTAACTAATTGAGTAGATATGGATGGAGAGAAGATGAGATTGAATGTTTCAATACCATTAACATAACAAAGCAGATGTTTGCAAGTAGCCTAATGCTTCTTAGTGGGGTTGTGAAGAAATTGGCTCAATTTGTTGACATAGAATGCAATATGAGGCCGGGAGAATTTGAGATATTGTAGGGCACCGATGGTACTTTGATAAAGAATGGGATCTGCAAAAGTAGGACTATCTTTCTTGAACAATTTAGGTATAGGAACCATTAGAGTACAACATGTCTGAGAATTAAGCATATTTGTTTTTACCAGCAGATCATGAATCTACTTAGTTTGACTAAGATAAATGTGAGAGTTGCACTGTGTCACTTACAAACCAAGAAAATAACTGACTTCCCCCATTGTTTTTAGAGCAAACTGCTAATTTGGTAGCTCAATGACATGAAGCACATAGATAGCATTATCACCTGTGATAGGAATATGATCCGCGTATACTAGAATAAGAGTTTGAGCACCATTTGCAATTTGAAAAAATAGGGTGAAATCTGAGGTAGATCTTCTGAAACTAAGAGTAAGAAGAAAGCCTTTAAGCTTGTCATACCATGCTCGAGAAGCTTGTTTGAGCCCGTACATGGCTTTGGTAAGTATACAGATATGATTTGACTTTTGAGAATTGATGCAACCGATAGGCTTAGTCATATATATATATTGTCTTCAAGATCACCATTTAAAAACACATTATTCATGTCAATTTGCTGAACGGAGCACTTTCACGAGGCAATTAAAGTGAACTCCAAATAAATAGTAGTTGCTTTAACAACATGACTAAAGGTGTTACTGCCATTTGCATGCACTAGTTTGTTTTAAAAATTTATGTACAACAAAGTGTTCGAGGATTGGTTCTTGATATGCTGCGTTGATTCTGCTATGCGAAGAAAGAAACAAATTTTGACTATTCCCTCTAATGTTCTAGGAGTTTTCTCGAACATATTATATATGGCAGTGTCCTTTTGAAAGAGATCTTGCATGAATTTATTTACAAAGCAATGATCCATTCGTTTGACTGCCTTTTGGAGATGAAAGTGCTGATTTATACCGTCACCTATATGAAAAAAATCTACACCAATATGAAAAGAATAACAAATCTAAAATTACCTTCCAAGTAGATGAAGATTGAAGATCATGTCAATTTGAAGTATTGATGTATAAGGAGGCCGATTTTCCTCATAATTGATGTGTGAATTATATTGATTCTCTGAGTTTATTATTTGAGAGTCATTAGGTTTGTGAGTTTATGTAATAGCTAGAAGTTGTTCCTTAATTTGTTTAATGTGATAGTCTAGCATTGTGTGTTTTCATGAGAGAAAGACGTGGAGGATTTTTTTATCCGTTTTGTTCGTGATCTCGGGAGAGATTGCAAGATAAAGTTGTGGATAGCTAGGGGAGTCTAGTATTCACAATTTTGAGGAGATCTCATAGCTTTCATTCATCAATGAGTAATGGATGAATCTTCAAGTTTGGACGAAGTCCACCAAAGTAGGTTGATTAACCGAACTGGATTACCAATATGCATAATCTACTATTTTCTTTTATTATATTCTTGGATCCATTCATATGGTTTTTCAAGAACATGTGTATGTAGTAATCTAAAAAACATAAGTACATGTATTATATAATTTCAAAATATTTCACAATAATCAACTCATGTAGTTTGTTTAAAGCCTCTAGCAACAATTTATGTCTTTAATTTTTCAAGAGTACCATCTTGTTTAGTTTTGACCCGAAATACCTATTTATTGCTGATGAGCTGCATTGAATAATCATAGGGAATCAGATACCAAGTGTTGTTGTGCTGCAGCTCATCGAATTTATCTACCATGGCAACATGGCAATTAAGGTGCTGAAGAGTAAGATTAGTAGTTTTTGGTTCAGTGGATGAACTTGAGTGTATGAGGAGTTTTAGTTTAAATATGTCATTTTTCCCCTGTGTAACCATAAAGCCAGTTGGAACAAGGGGTAGGGATGACAGAAATTAAAGATAAATTATGAGAGTGGGAACGATGAATTGATAAAAATGAAGAAGTTGTATGATGTGAAAAAGAATTAAAAGGAGATGGAGAGGCATAGAACTGATTATGATTATTTCTTGTGGGAGTAGAGGAAGTAGAGAATGAGACAATATGTGTCAAGGTGGAGCTTTGTGAGGAGGAAGGTTCACTAAATTCATTGTTGTAGAACTGGAATGAAGGATAAGATGGGCCATTATAAGGCATATCTAGTGCTCAGTCACCAGAAGATACATTTGGAGCAATAGGTCGAGATGAGAGAGAAGAAACCTTAACATGAGTATTATAATGAGAGAAAGAGGGAAATAACTCAGCATACAGAAATTCAACTTCATTAAACACCATTGTACTAGCGATGAGACTCTACCGGAGGGGTGAAGACACTTGTACCTTTTGTGAGTGGAGCAATAGCCAAGAAACAAGTATTTTTGTGATCTATACTGAACTTTATGGCTGTTATATGGTTTAAGATAAGGAAAGCAACTGCAGCCTAAAACTTTTATGAAATGAAAATCTAAATTTTTATGATATAGCATATGATATGGGGAGGAATGTTGAAGAATTGGAGTAGGCAAACAATTAATGATATAAACACTAGTTTCAAATGCATCCCACCAATAAGAAAAAGAGAGATAAGTAGTTGAGAGTAGAAAAAGACATGTCTCAAAGATATATCGATGGTTCCGTTCTACTCTACCATTTTCTTTATGTGTATGGAGACATGGACGCTAAAAATTGATACCAAGCTCTTTGAGAAATGGTAGTAAGGGTCGATATTTATCTCCCAATCAGTTTGCAATATCTGCAATGTAGCATTAAACTGATATTTTATGAGAGCAATGAATTCTTTCACGATTTTGAAGGCTTTTGACTTAATAATTAACTGATAAATCCAAGTGTATCGCATAAAATCATCAATAAAATGAATATAGTATTCATATCCTGCTGTCGATGGATTAAATGTTAACCCCCAGATATCTAAATGAACCAACTAAAATGGTTTGATTGTAGCAATGGCATGGATTTATATGACTACTGATGTAATTTACTCATTTTGCATGTTTTGTACAAAGAGAGCCGAGTCATTTTAACTTTAATACTATCTTGAGAAAATATTTTTCGTAGCACGTCTGAATTTGGATGCCCCAACCAAACATCAGTAGTCAATAAAAAATAGCAACAAACAACTTTTTATTTATGTTAGGCGACATATTTACAATTGTAGGTATAATATTATCATTCAGTGTAGAATCTGGAGGTGTATTAGAGCTGAATTAACACTGGGAATACTGGACAAATTAGTTGCTACTTGGTAATTTCCTTTTGTTCCAAGACTTAACTTCATCCTTAGATGAGCCTTAGCTGTAAAGTCTTTGAATCCACTTGTGCAAAATCAAGCTAGTAGAGTCCTTGATTTAGATGTCTCCTCATTAAGATTTTGTGACTGACTTTGTCCTTAACAAAACATGAATTAGAATGAAATTCAATTATCACACCATCTTTTGTAAACTAAGAAATGATGATAAGGTTCTTTGTAATATGAGGAACATATAAGATGTTATTAAGAATCAAAGATCTTCTGGCAGGTAAGGAAATAAAAATAGTGGATCCGATAGATTTAATAGCGAGATGACTACCATTGCTCACAATAACCCATTATGTGCCAGTATAAGGTGCACTCACACTCAGATTCTCTATGTCATGAGTGACATGATTGAGGAAATTGAACTTTTGGTCCCACGGGACATCCCCTCATTTGGTCCCAATAGTTTCACTTTTGGTCTCAAATCGAAAAAATCAAGAAAAAGTGACCCCATATGACTATATTTGGCAATTTTAGTTCCAATATTTTAACAGACCTGTCACATACTAACGGGAGTCATGCACGTGAGATGCACATGACTATCTAAATTAGTTTCTAATTAAATTAAATATTAATTTTGTAGAAAACTCCCAAATAAAAAAAACCCTTCACACGACATCAAGAAGGAAAATGAAGAACAACATCGAAAAATCTTGAAATCTCTAGCGAAATTGTGTGATGATACAAAGAAAATAGTTTTTTCCTTTACCACACCCAGATTACCGTAAGTTTTCATGATTTTAGCCTTTAATTTTTTAGTAAATAAGTTGAAAATTACCGTACATTTACTGCGTAAGAGGTTTAATGGCTGCGATCGAAAATACCATTTCCAATTCTGGATTTTGGCGCGTTTTCAACTTTCTTTCTTGATGAACTTTCAAAAATTAATGGGTAGGATAAATTCATTGGTCAAAAGTAGTAAATTTGTGGTGATTTTCACAACGTTATAATCTTTTTCTTATTCATGCATATCTATACTAAGTAGATTGTTTTTTTTGGATAAAATTAACCAGCTTTTTTGAATCTTTGTTGAATTCCGTGTAATGTTATATGGAATTTTATTGATTGATCAGTATCTGTAATTTTCACTACCTATCTAAGTATAAGAGGCTAAGAGCGTACATATTTAATTGATTAATATTTTCTCTTTAATTTTCTTTTTCTTTTTATCATATTCTTATGAATATTCACACCTTCTGGATTTTGAAGTTATGTTGTGTAAATTTAAGTTTCTTATGCATTGAGTTATCGTATGAGGCTGGATGCAAACACGTTTAAACTAGTTTAGTTAATGATGATTTTATTTGAGTAATCAAAGAAGTCTGATTCTAGTTTTGCTCCTTTTGATCTAATTTGATTTTATTTGAGTAAAATGGGTTTGCAAAACTTGTAGTTTGTTGGAATTTGATTTTTTGTTGTTGTTGTTTTGTTTGTTATGTGGGTTTGGTTATTGATACACAATATAACTTAAGCATGGAGGTATGGATATTGATGATTTGGGTAAAATTGAGTATTTAGAGGGGACAATGAGTGCATTTGATTTTGTCGATACTCGTAAGTGGACGTGGAAGTACCTATTCTAACTATGTTAGAGTGGATAGGAGAGTATATGATGTCAAGACTACAAAAAAACAGAGTTAGAGCTGAATTAAAATGGGAAGGAAGACTAATTTGTGGATGAATAAGGTTGATAGTTGAGAAGAATGTGAAAGCAGCTACAGATTGTATTCCTATCAAGTCAAGTAAATACAATTATGAGATATCTAGCTTTGATGGATCAAGATATGCGGTGAACTTGAATGCTCATACATGTGATTGTAGAAAGTGAGAATTGTCTAGAATACCCTGTAAGTATGCTATTAGTGCAATATGTCCACAAATGCTACTCAGTTGACACATATCAACATGTTTATTCTCATGTTATATCTCCAATGAATGGAGAAGAATTATGGTAAAAGACAAGCTATATCTCACCACTTCCAGCTAACTTTGCTAAAAAGAAGAAGGGTAGGCCTCAAAAGGAGAGAAGATTTGATGGAAATGAAGAACCAAAGAAGAAGAAGAGGCACAATGGTAATCTTCAAAAAACTGACAAAACGAAAGTTTAAAGTCACTTGTCAATTTTGTGGAGAAGGGGGACACAATCGACTTGGATGTCAATTGAGAAAAAATGTGAGTATTTACATAGTTATTCTTAATATTTAAGTTATGCATGTATCTTTAATTTTTTTTTTCTATATCTTCATTAGGGAGAAAGAAGGCAACCTCATGTGGAGGAAACACAACCTGAAACTCTAGAAATTACACAACCTGAAGTGGAGGAAACTACACAACCTGAAGTTGAGGAAGAAACACGACATGAAGTTGATGTAATAACACAAACAAACTATCCTAATTGTACCCAAGAAGATCCAGATGTTGAGATGATGGAATCTAGCAAGCAATTTTTAAGTTATATGTTTATATCATAATCGATTTTCATATATCAGTTTATGCTCTACAACTTATACATATTTTTAAGCTCTGCTACTACTATAGTTGCTCTTAATTTTTAGCCTCAGATATTCCTATATTTAAGCTCTGATACTTGTATTATTGCTACTATTGTTGATGCTTTGCTCTGATACTATTGTTGGTACTCTACTACTGTCTATTATTATTATTGTTTCTCTACTACTATTGTTGCTGCTTTTGCTAGAGTCATACATACTTTTTATTCATGTTTTTTTTCTCTATAGATGAGTACTAGACATTTTCCTTCCACCAACAAACCAACAACTGTTCACGGAAGAAAAATGCTTGTAAGTTAATGGGGTATTTTATTTTTTTATATTAAGTGTACATTAGTTTACTATACTAATTATCTATTTTTAGGCAAGGAAAAGAGGTCGGGCTGCAAACAAAGATCTAAGAGATTATCTGAACCAAAAGATGTCAGTACCATATTCCATTTCCAACTCAATCCAAACTACACAACCAAAACAGATGGGAGTTCAAATTAGGGCCCCTCCTCCTATGACTTTCCATCCACAATATTTTATTGAAGGTCCTTTGGGTAATGTTGGTGCAAAGAAGGGTAAAGATGAAGAATCTATAAAAGTCTTCACCAAAGGAGGTCAAAAATTTGTAGCGTTGTCTAGCTTGAGAGCTGCATCAATGGTTGGAAGAGGTGAAAAAGATGAAGGTACTCTTACTAGTCCTACTGGTAATGTTTAATTTCAACGTTTGGGAATTTTTTGATCTTGCTTCATCAGAGCTACTTCTTGTTTTTTGGATAATTAAATCATGAATTGTCTCATTTTGAAAGCTGTGAAACTGTAGTGAAATTGTAAACTGAAATGGTACATTTGGAAACAAACTGAAACGATGATGCAATTTCATTCCTACACAGCAGAAGCGAAGCATATTGTTTTCTTGTTTCTTTGGTTTATTTATTTTGTTAAATAAGTAGGTATATATAAGTAAATTTTATGGTAGTTTTTCTGTCCAAAGTTGTTGAATTTTGCCTCTAAATTGATCAAATTTTGCCTTCAAATTGGCAAATTTCCCTTCAAATGGAAATTTTTTCCTCAATTGCAATAATTCATTTGGGAACAAAAGTGCAATGTCCTATGGGACCAAAAATGCAACTCAATTTAATAGAAAAGGTGATGGTAGGACCATTTTTACAATTAAAAATTCATTTGGAACTAAAAGTGAGAGTATTGGGACCATTTCTAAGTGAGAGGATATCCTGTGGGACCAAAGTGCAATTTTTTCGTCATGATTCATAGCCCTGATGGAAACGTACCAATCCCCATTATCACTGAAGAAACTCGTGAAGAAACTCATCATAACCATGATCACGCACCATAGTGAGAACTTTTGTTTTCCAGAAAATGTAGTTTGTGTGATCTAAATGAAGGAAGATCGTTAAAAATTGAGGAAGAATCGGTGAAGAAGAAGATGTACTTGCCATTAAAGGATTGACTCGTGATACCATGAAAGATAAGCTAAAGCTCTATTGAAATTAGAGACTTTGGAGAGAGAGAAAGAGATCTATGTAAGAAGAAGCTCAAGATCATATAAAATATATTTTCATTCTTAATCTAAAGTAAAAGTGATGTACAAACTAACTGACTACATGTATTCATATTTTAAGATCCTACCTAATCTATTATCTAAAAATGTCTAGATACATTAACAACTTGTGAACTAAATTGGTTGTGCAATGTGTTGGGTATCAAGTCTAGTCGGGGGTTCACCACTTGGTTCCCAACCTCTCCGGTTCACACTCATGGCTCCTCAGGCAGCCTAGGATCAAAACCTTAAAGGATCAGCCATTGTAAGAGTCTCAGACTTAGATATCTTCACAGACTAGGGCTTCATTCACAAATGTTTAGATCTGCAACACAAGAGGAGTTAGAATCTTGCAGAGGAACACAATAAATCACAGTAGAAGCCAATAATGTCAAGAATAGTAAAATTAAAGTAAAGAAATGAAAGACAGAGTGTGGAAGAGATGAAAAATTATGTCTCAAGGACACTAGGCTCAGATCTTCCCGTCGGAGGGCACTAATACTTTCAGCAACACAGACACAAGCCACAAAGGGAGTTGGACAGTGGGATTGGTGGGCTCTCTAAATCAAGCTCAGCAGACAAGGGCTCATACTCTCTCTCAATTCACAGCCTTTCAGGAAACCAAGGGTCAGGGATCCGGCTAAAGAAATAGAGAAGAAAGCTTTTCAGAGCACCAAGCTATGGAGATCAAAGATCAGAGAGATAGGGCTTAAGGGAGATGAAGAGGTGCGAGGGATTAATAGAGAAAGGGAGGGATCAGAATAAGGTTAATTAGGTTTAGATAATCATATATAGTAATTTAGGTTAAAAGGTAAATGGGCCATCAGCTGGGCCAAGATAAATAAAAGGAAATGGGCCGAGAGAGAGATAAAAGGGCAATAGGCCAATCACCACATATCCACCTTTGGCACATTGGTCTTTTGTATCACCAAGAAAGTATTTTGCCATCATTGGAGTTGATCATCATAGCCTTTTTACTCATACTTATAACAAAGACAAAGTATGAGAGGGAGAGATAAATACTCTGCCTATTTATCT
Organism: Perilla frutescens; assembly: GCA_026008535.1. Taxonomy (NCBI): domain Eukaryota; kingdom Viridiplantae; phylum Streptophyta; class Magnoliopsida; order Lamiales; family Lamiaceae; genus Perilla; species Perilla frutescens. The sequence continues at coordinate 58,284,151 of BRKX01000004.1, read as the reverse complement.
CAGTCTCAACACTAGAGACCAACGCAATCAATCCTTCTCCTGCCATTTAATGGCTTTCCTTGATTGGATTGTACCTAGCACAGTACCAACAGGATAAATAACAACCAAGGGTCACAGGTGCCCTTGAGGGCAAATCAGGTATCTAGGTACAAAGCCTGGAATAGCGTCATTTTCCCAGACTTTAAACCAGATCCATCTTCAGGGAACTCTTGCAGGCCTCCAATTTTGCAACTGGAAGGCACTTAGTGCCCATATCTGCAGGATTGAACTCTGAAGGGATTTTATCAAACAGCACTTCACCCTTTTCCACAATATCTCTGATGAAGTGGAATCTCACATCTATGCGGTTTGTCCTGTCATGAAACATAGGGTTCTTGCACAATTGTATAGCAGATTGACTGTCAGAATATAGCAATGGTTTATCATCAATGAATTTTATTTCAGACAACACACCATTGAGCCAAATGGCTTCTTTCACAGCCTCAGTTGCAAAAATATATTCAGACTCAGTGGAGGATAATGCAACAATGCTCTGTAATTAAGATTTCCAACTAATGCAAGAATCATATAATGTAAACACATAAAAGCTTGTTAACTTTCTCTGGTCCCTGTCATTTGCAAAGTTAGAGTCAACATATCCCACACATTTCACACCATCAGCAGATTTAGAAAATGTTAAACCACTAGTCATAGTGGATTTTAAATATCTCAGAAGCCATTTCAGAGCTTCCTAATGAGGCTGCCTAGGATTAGCCATATATCTACTTAAACAAGACACAACATAAGTAATATCAGGTCTTGTGCTAATCATTAAATATATTACAGAACGAATGACATTAGCATAAGGAACATCTTGCATATCATTTATCTCAGACTCATTCTTAGGGGAGTGGTCTTTACTTAGCACAAAATGAGATGCAAGAGGTACAAAGACAGGTTTATAATTTTCCATATTGAATTTCTTTAGCACTTGATCAACATATGTAGTTTGATGCAACACAAGGGTGTGATTTTTCCTATCTCTGTCAATATTCATACCAAGGATCTTTCTAGCATCACCAAGATCTTTCATATCAAAGTTGGCACATAAACAAATCTGAACATGCTTAACAGTTTTCAAACATGGACTAATCAAGAGCATATCATCCACATAGAGCAGGAGAAACATTGGCACTTTAGATTGCATGTAATACAAACAATGATCAAATTTGCTTCTAGTGAAGTTCATGCTTTGCATACACATGTCAAATTTAATGTTCCACTACCTAGGGGATTGCTTCAGACCATATAAAGATTTCTTAAGCAAACTGATATGATTGGGAAAAGATTTATCAATAAAGCCCTCAGGCTAATGCATGTATATATTGTTTTCAAGTTCACCATGCAAAAAGGTTGTAGTCATATCCATCTACTTAAGCTCCGAGTCAAAATGAGCAACCAAAGCAAGCATAATTCTAACAGTTGTAAATTTAACCACATGAGCAAATATTTCATTGTAATCAATTTCTTCTTTCTGTGTAAAACCCTTGGCAAAAAGTCTGGCTTTGTATCTTACATTATCAATATGTTGCTTAATTTTAAACAACCATTTGCACTCAACAACAGCACAATTTTTAGGTTTTTCAACAAGGATCCAGGTGTTGTTATCATGCAGAGATTTGATTTCAAAATTCATAGTAGCAAGCCATTTATCAGACTCAGGGGAGTTCACAGCTTCAGAGAAGGTTTTAGGTTCAAATTTATCAACATTACTGAACACATTGAAAACATATAGAGACAAGTTGTAATCATCATATCTTGCAGGCAATCTCACATTTCTTCTAGGTCTATCCCTAGCAAGTTGATAATTACTTAAGTTCTCATGTTCAGGAATAGGTTCAGAAGCATTTTTAGGCTCATTTTCTGAATTAGAACTTGTCTCAGTATCTGACACAATCATATGATTAGCAGGTTCATTTTCAGATTCATTATTTGAAATAGAGTTATTTACATCAATGTCATCAATCACAGGTTCATGCATGCTTTTAATATCATTATTTTGCATGTCAAGCTCAGGAGGGGCAGGGGTGGGCTCATCCACCTTATTAGGAACATCAGGAGAAAACAAGAAATCATAAAGATTTTGATTCATATTGTCCACTTTCTCCACCTCACTTGGAGTAGCAGAAGGTGAGGTTTTAGATAAGCATGGAAAATCAAGTTCATTGAACAACACATCTCTGCTTATGCATGACTTAAACCTAGGTACACTTTTATCCCAAAGTCTAAAACCTTTAACACCCTCTGGATATCCAAGGAATACACATTTTCTTGCCCTAGGTTCAAGTTTACTCAATTTCTGATGCACATAAGTAGCACATCCAAAAATTCTCAGATTATTCAAGCACACATGTTTGTTTAAGAGCATAGATTCAGGCAATTTTCCATGCAGAGGAATAGAAGGGGATCTATTTATGAGATAGCATGCTGTCATGAGAGCTTCACCCCAGAATTGTTTTCCTAATCCAGATGAAATTAACAAACTCCTAACTCTCTCAAGAAGAGTTCTATTCATTCTTTCAGCCACTCCATTCTGCTGAGGAGTGTAAGGCACAGACTTATATCTCTTTATGCCTCTTACAGAGCACCGGCTATCCATTGCTTGGTTACATAATTCTAATCCATCATCAGTTCTGAGACATTTAATTTTTTTTCCAGTTTGATTCTAAATTTCTATTGCCCATTTAGAAAATTTTGTGAACACGTCAGACTTATTTTTCATCAGGAATACCCATGCTTTTCTAGAGAAATCATCAATGATAGTAAGGAAATACACATTACGACCATAGGTGGGCTCCTTAGAAGGGCCCCATACATCAGCATGCAGATATTCCAATATCACAGAACTAACATGCTTCCTGGGGTATGGGATAGTAACAGGCAAATGCACTTTATGATGTTTACCCAAAACACAAGGCTCACAGAATGACATGCTTGTTATTTTATCATTACCAAAGGCACCAGATTTATGCAAAATTTCCAGCCCTTTATTACTTATATGCCCTAGTCTAGCATGCCATAGTTTAGTTTTATCGTCTTGCACATCATTAACAACAGACAGGTGCATAGACTCAACTTGAACAACATATAATTCTCATTTTCTAGGAGCATTGAAATAGAGCATGGAATCTTTTTCAAATTTAAATCTCAGGTAATTCATAGATCCATCAAGCATGTTATCAGCAATCTTAGACATAGAGAGCAGACTAAATTTCAGGTTAGGCACATATTTGACATGATTGAGAGTTAACATGCTTCTATTTTCAAATTTTAGACGTATATCACCTCTTCCAAGGATTTCACATTTTTGACCATCAGCCAGTGCAACATGTCCAGAATTGATGTAACGCAAATTGTGAAACATGTGTTTGAAAGGTGTAACATGAAAAGTGCATCCAGAATCAATCAGTCACTCATTATTATGCACATTTTTGGAGACAGCATTAGTATAATTGATGAATTGAAAATCATAAACATCATGAACCATGTAAATACCAGCATCATCATGCACATTGTTAGCATGCTGTTTGGGCTCATAACCTTTATTTCTTTTAGGCATCTTGCATCTATTAGAGAAATGACCAGGCTTACCACATTTCCAGCATCTTTTTCTAGGTTTTTTTTATCAAAATTATGGTTTTGAGCATGATTCTGAGCATGATTATGATTATTTTGAGCATAATTCTGAATTTGATGTTGGTTTTGCTCTCTCCTATGTCTTTCTGCAGCAATCACACTTAGATTTTCAGGATTCAGGGGTTTATTGAAAACAAGATGATGATTTCTATTATTATTTCTATTCACATACATAATTTCATTATGCAAAGGCTGGGATTTCAATTTTTTCATTTCACTTTCTTTTTCTTTCAAATGAGTAACAATCATATCACAATTCACCTTAGCACCACCATATTTAAGAGCATATTTTACTTTAGCAAAAGATTCAGGAATAGAACCAAGCAACACTTGAGGAGCATATTTTTTCCAGGGAATCATCACCGGCTAATTTCAGGTCTTGCAATAATTTATAAAACTCATCCATATTAGAATTAATATCTTTAGAAACATGCACTTGAAAGGACATAAATTGATTTTGCAGAGACCACACAGATTCTTCAAAGGCAGCAGTATATAAAGAAATCAAATTATCCCACAACTCTTTAGCACATTTATGATGAGACACCTTTCTGACCACAATACTACTCAGATTTAACAAGATAGTGGCCCTAGCACTATCATTCATTTCATATAATTTTTCATCTTCCACAAAAGCATCAATTTTTGTAGAAATTGCTTTATTAATTTTTTCTTTTGTCAAAATCATTCAATCTTGGTTTTCCAGTCCTGAAAATCATCTCTTCCATTAAAAGGAACCATATTCAAATTATTCATGATGAATGCAGGCACAGAAGCAACAGAAAACCAGGAATCCACCACAGAATTACATGGAACTCAGCAAAGCACCCACAAAGGTGCCCAGAAGGCCAAGAAACACAACAGAACACTCACATACTCAGGAGCTAAAGATCCAAAACACTGAAACAAGTTCTCCGGGGAATATAGTGCTGAGGCTAGCCCAGTTCTCAGCACAAATTTATTTGTGGAGCAAGGGATCACTCAGGACAATTCCAACACTTGTTTCAGGTATTTACTAACTCAATTTTCAGAGTTAGTTCCTCAGAAACTCACCAAAAGTGGAGTTTCAACAGCTTTTATACCACCAAACACTTGCAAAGTAGAGAAAACAAAGAATGCCTCCAGATCCTCAAAGCAAACATTCACAAAACACCCAAAAGCAAAGTAAGCACCCAGAACACTTTCTCAAGAACCCCTTACCTAACCCAGCTATCCAGGCAACTTGCATGAGGAGACCCAAAGGGGAATCTAAATGATCTGGACCGTAAGTTAGTGTTAGAGAATGGCTTGGAATAGCAAGAGGTTACTAGAAAGAACACAAAATACTAAGGATCACAAGATACCACACTAAGGAGTTTAGGGTTTCAGAGAGATACTAGAACCAGCTCTCCTAGGTAGGATAGAGACCGGACTTACCCTTAATAACCTTGCCCATCGGGGGCGAGTTGGTGCGACCCTTACTGGTGGCGGGGTGAGGCGAATAGAGGTTGGAGGGTGCCCCTGGCTAGGTCCCCATGGCTCTGATACCACTATTGGGTATCAAGCCTAGCCGGGGGTTCACCACTTGGTTTCCAACCTCTTCGGTTCACACTTACGGCTGCTCAGGCAACCTAGGATCAAAACTTTAAAGGATCAGCCATTGTAAGAGTCTCAGACATAGATATCTTCACAGACTAGGGCTTCGTTCACAAATGTTTAGATCTACAATACAAGAGGAGTTATAATCTTGCAGAGAAACACAATAAATCATAGTAGAAACTAATAATGTCAAGAAGGGTAAAAGTAAAGTAAAGAAATGAAAGACTGAAAGACAGAGTGTGGAAGAGATGAAAAATTGTGTCTCAAGGACACTAGGCTCAGATCTTCCCATCGGGGGGCACTGATACTTCCGGCAACACAGATATAAGCCACAAAGGGAGGTGGATAGTGGGATTGGTGGCTTTGAAGCCCTCTGGTGTGTCGTTTCCACCAAAAAATAAAAGATCCGACAACAGTCAGTTTGCCCACACTGCACAGTACAGAGGCAAGAAAGATCGTTTCCCAAGAGACTGGCGAGAATTACTCTCACTTTTCAACCTGTAAAACCGAACCCTTCAACAAAGAATTTATAGTAATAAAATAAAAGATACGAAAATAAAGTCGTGATTAATTAAAATATCCAAACATTCACACAAAAGAGTTATTTATATAAGTGATTAAAAATTATCCGGAAGTCAATCACACCACCTTGGCTATTCAACTGATCCTAGATTCAAGAATTAAATTAATTACACCCTGCAAATCGGTTATGGTTATTGAAGACACTTTCTGGCATAACCTAATTCCTATATCTATTGACAATCAAGAAGACACTTCATTAATTGCTTCCCTAATCAACCGACAATCTTGAGAGACACTCTACTAATTTAATGGACTGATTGCATTAAATTCCTAAGGAACCCGATACAAAATCAATTGACTCTGACACAGGACAATTTAATTAAGCCTACTATTCCCTTGATTATGAAAAAAATCGTTTTGCTCCAAACTAACTCCTATCACAATTTCGGATGATGGAATTAATTAGCTAGTAATGGATTCAAACCACTAAGTATTTGCAACTACTTCGTAAATTCGAATAAATCACAACTTGCAAAGCGGAGAATAGCAAATACACGAGAATAATTAATTGGAAGAAAGCGATTAGATCTCACAGTTGAATCGAGCCAAGGATTCATGGATTGATTTCCGGATGAAACGATGCTTAGCCTGTTCGCATGTTAAAAACTCAAGAACATATATATTGTTTCATAAAAATTAACTGGAAGAATAATATTAATGATTTGAACGGCGTTCTTCTCTTGTCTAGCGTCTGTCCATTAATTTCACATAAAAAAACTAGTAATATAGATACATCCCTATCTCCCAAGATAATTTATTAATTAAAGAGAGTTCAATATGGAATTAAAATCCTATCCTATCTCTACTAGGTAATAGCCAAAATAAAGGTGATCAAAAGTTGTAATTAAGCTGGAATCTGTGTCCAAAGCTTGGGCTGGATCAACACTTGTGCAAAACGGGCCGATTTTACTCGCGCAGGCCCAGATCCAAAATTCTCGGTCTATCCTTCAGGTGGCTTGCCCAAACGGCCTGCTTTAGATTAACTATTTCGACTGTACCTTGCTGCATTTCCCAAAAATATAGCCATATGCCCATCTATGGTTATCTACCTGCACAACTTCATAACACATCAAATTGTTCTCAAAACAGATAAATGCAAGGTAGCTAACTATATAAAATTGCATCAAAATTATCCTCAAAAGATAGGTAAAAAGTACCCAATCAAACCCCCCCACATCTGAGCAATGCTCGCCCTCGAGCATACAAAACAAACTGAAAACGAAGATAGAGAAACAACAAAGTTCACAAAATGCCTCAAGCTGGAAAGTATTCAGAGGAACGACTACGACTCAACCATCCACAAACCACCAACCCATCTTATTTATAAAATCGATCACTGCCCTCAACCAAGTCAGAATTATGCTCTTGGATCCAATATCACCAGGATTCTCTCATATTCGCTCAACAAAAACGAGGGACTGACTTGAAATATCATGCACACAAGCCGTGATTTGTTATTCTCAGCATAAGTTTTCTCTTTTGTCATTCCAATTATCATCAAACCAAGTTGAGCCAAGGATCAAAAGGTCTTGTCAAAAAGGGTGTAATGGGGCTTGGATGAAAGGGTTGGACGGATTTGGTTTTTTTTTTTTTTAAATAAAAAGTAGGGAACATGTAAGCTCATTCATCTTCCATCTTAATATGCACCAACACCTAACATCATGGCTGTCACTCTTCATGGAATTCAATCCCAGCAGCCATACCCTCCTTCTAGTACCATTTTTTTTAATATTAATTTATTGAATAAATAGCAGTCAGGTACTCTGTCTCTTCTTCTCTTTTTTTATATATATATATATCTGGCTAGCAATCCTCCCAAATTCCAACGTTTCAGAGAATCTGAATGACTTTCATGTTCCTAGGGACAAGATACAAGCTAAAATCAAGGCTATGGCTAATTTCTTGTGAGTTCAGTTGAACAAGGAATTAGGGGAATCAAAGGCTCAAAATTGGCTTACTAGTTGGAAACTGTAATGGTAGGGCATTATTTTCGGTTGGAGGCCAAAAATGGGGTGTGTTCCTAATTGCCTTAATCATTCCCAAGTTTCAACTGTGGTGACAAAAATAATTAGGCAAAAGAGCAAACCAAACATCAAATATCCAAATCCGACACACTCTCAATAAACAATGAGCTTTCAATGATTTGACATGCTCCTGGGCTCAAAACTCACTTTCTGAGGTTACAAAAAAAAATGATCTAGAGCATAATTTGTCATCCAAGGTATCATATGAGCAGTGAAAGACATAAAAAATGAGACAACAAACCAAAACTACCAGTCAAATCAGGTCTTAACCATTCCTCCTCATACTTATCCACCCTTAACAGCCTATGCTTTGTTACAACATATTTTTTGTGCATTTTTTTTTTTTTTTTTTTTGGTAATAAGCAAATACTTATGGACCCCCCCCCCCACATGTAAGAACACACAGTGTCCTCACTGTGAAGGGGTGAAAACACGAAGACAAGAAATAAAAATAAAACAAGAAACTAAAAGAACAAGTAAAACAGAAAGAAAGAGAGGGAAGAGAGGGAAAACACTAGTCAGCCATGTTGCGAAGAACATGCTCTATGGCTGTGAGTCAGGTGTCGATATCATCAAGGCGGCGGTTGAGGTGATCTTCAAGTCCTTGGGTCACTGTGGTGAGCAAAGCCTCAAAAGCGGGCAGAAGAGATGCCGGAACGGCAGAGGAACCTGCACTGGAAAGAGAACTCGGGTCTTCGACTCCCGGTTGAGAAAGTTGATATTGCCCATCGGCGTTAACACACAAAAGCTTCATAGCAGCAAAGTCAGCGAGAGAAAATAATGTAGCAGGCAGAAACACAAGTTCATCATTCGGAACATGGAGACGCTGAGCCAAGAGAGTAATCATATGCCCAAGAGTAATCTTATACAATGGATGCTTAGCAGTAAACTGCCACTGTCTAGCTATCCAGGAACCAAAATTCAATTTTTCGACTAAGATCATGCAGTTTAACAGAAAGAGCTCTTGTTGGGTGACCACATTCATCAAGTCTACTCTACCAAAGAAAGTGCAAGATAAAAAATGATGGCAAAGACGGAGGGCACCATCACGAAGATGGTTACTCCTAGCAGATTTAGCCACATACTCAGTATCTATAGACAATTCACACCAACGCTCAGAAGCAAGCATACCAAACGAAGCAGGCAAATCACGAGGAACATCGATATAAGCATCAGAGAGAATTGACTCATCAGACTCAAAACCAAGTAACACATTCAAATCATTAATAGATAAATGAAAACGACGACCCCCTAACGTGAAAACCACAGCATGAGAATCATTCAGAGGACGAGAGGCATCATACCCGAAAGTAGACAAGAATTCCAAACTCAATAACTTATGCACAGATAAAGACATATCCAAGAAAGCACCCCAACCAATTCTATCAAAATGAGCACGAATATTGTCATTCTGTCCTAAAATCGCTATGTTATCCCAATTAAAAAGTCTGGCGCCCACAAAGGAACGATTGGAGTTCCTTCGTGTGCGCAGAGTTACCACATCATCTGAAAGGTATGGGAGTGGCGGTGCAGGCTGGCGGCGGTGACTGGAAGAGGCCGTCGTGGTCTCTGGATCCTCTAGGGAAACGCGCTGTGGCGATGGCGAGGGGGTGGCAGACTTGTCGCCGGAAATCGGTGGTGAGGACTGCTGAGTCGGCGGGGATGAGAGCTTGCACCTACTGGGCCCGGCTCTAGCGGGAGAAGATGGGGGTCGTCGTTTGAGTCGCCGCAGCGGTTGCTCAGCCGGGAGAGTGGTGCTGGACACCGGTGAGCTCTGGGGTGGCGTATCTGCGTGCGGCGGAGATGGTGTGTGTTCTGGCGAAGGAGGTGAGTGGTCCGGCGGAGCAGGAGAGGGGATGGCCGCGGTAGCCTTGTTCAAACGCTTCTTTGAGGCCCTGCGTTTGCCCATCGGAGGAGGGGGAGATCGGAACTCATCGACAGGGGGGGGGGAAGGCGGGAAGTCGCGGTGGTGAAAACTGCAAGGAGGCAGTGAAAATATCGCTTAAAAAAAATTACTAAGGCAAAAGAAGGGGGTTAAATTAAAAGGGGAATTAGGGCTGGTAAAAGGAAAATCCCCAAATTAGAGTTGGGGATATTGCAAATAGGCCCTGTAATTAGAAAGAACAAACATTACCCCCCCCCCCCCCACATTTGAAAATTAACCCTTCCTTTGTAAAAGAACCAACCAAGTTGGTGGGATACCACTATTGCAGCCTAATAATCACTTCCCGATGTCTCCCTTACAGTTTTTTTTTAATGTAAACGAAATTAAAAAAAAGGACTTTTTAATAAATAAATGAAAATAAAAATAAATAAAAAAGAAAATAAAAACCAAAAGAAAATAGCAAGAAAGGAAGAAAGAAAGTCGGGTTGCCTCCCGATTAGCGCCTCTTTTTAAACATCGGTGGCTCGACGAGAAGGTCCGGAACAAGTGGAAGTGGGACGGGCTAAGGTAACCCCATCAAAATGTGACAACTCCATCTCGGCACAGTATGGTTTAAGTAGCTGCCCATTGACCTTCAATAATTTCTGAGTGGCAAAACTACGGATTTTCACGGCTCCATGTGGACTGACACTAACAACTTCATAGGGTCCCGTCCAACTGGACTTCAATTTTCCGGGCATAAGTCGGAGGCGGGCATTGAAAAGTAGAACTTTTTGACCGACCTCGAAATTTTTCCTCCGGATGTATTTATCATGGAGAAACTTAGTGCGCTCTTTGTAGCGGCTAGCACTGTCATAGGCTTCCAACCGGATTTCCTCAAGCTCTTTCAACTGAAATCTCCTCTCATGTGCGGCTAAGTGCGGGTCCAAATTGCACTGCTTGACAGCCCAGAAAACACGATGTTCCAATTCAACGGGTAAGTGGCACTACTTCCCAAAAATCAACCGGTAAGGGCACATACCGATTGGCATTTTAAATGCTGTGCGGTATGCCCAAACGGCATCATCCAGGCGCAGACTCCAGTCCTTACGGCTTGGGCATACAATCTTCTCCAGAATATTTTTTATCTCGCGATTCGAGACTTTGGCTTGGCCATTGGATTGCGGATTGTAAGCTGTAGCAACCCTATGTGTAACTCCATACTTCTTGAACAGTGCTTCCAAAGTTCGGTTACAGAAATGTGTGCCTTGGTCACTTATGATGGCTCGAGGAATCCCAAAGCGTTGGAAAATTTATGCCTTGAAGAATTTTGCAACTACCTTAGAATCATTGGATTGGGTAGCCTTCACTTCGACCCACTTGGAAACATAATCAACTGCCAACAAAATGTAAGAATTCCCATAGGAGCTGGGGAAAGGCCCCATGAAATCCATGCCCCATACGTCGAGTATCTCACAGACCAAGATAGGAACCTGTGGCATCTCGTTCCTTGCTGAAATGTTGCCAAGTCTTTGGTAACGATCACAACGCTTGCAGAAGTGGTAGGCATCCCTGAATAAAGTCTCCCAATAAAAACCACAGTCTAGGACCTTGCGAGTTGTCCTCTTTGGCCCAAAATGGCCCCCACAGGCGTGAGCATGACAAAAGGTGAGAATAGAGTGAATCTCATCATCCGGAATGCACCTTCGAATAACTTGATCAGCACAAGTTTTCCACAGATAAGGGTCGTCCCAAATGAAGTACTTAGCTTGACTTCTCAACTTGTTCTTCTCGGCAGATTCAGTACCTTTTGGAAACATCCCAGTGGTAAGAAAGTTTACTAGATCTGCGTACCAAGGGGCGGTTTCTGCAGTGCAAGTAACTGCTCATCTGGAAAGTCATCCCGTATGGGCAAACCGTCTGACTGGGTCAGCAACCTGCTCAAATGATCCGCAACACCATTGTCAGCTCCCTTCTTGTCCTTGATTTCCAGATGAAATTCTTGCAGAAGAAGGACCCAGCGAATTAATCGAGGCTTGGACTCCTTTTTGGATAACAAATACTTTAGAGCTCCATGATCAGTGTACACAACAACTTTTGATCCGACAAGGTAGGATCAAAATTTCTCACATGTAAAGACCACTCCGAGCAGTTCCTTTTCGGTTGTGGTGTAGTTGCATTGAGCGGGATTGAGCATTTTAGAAGCATAATATATGACATGGCTGACCTTCCCGGTTCTTTGCCCAAGCACCGCACCAACAGCATAGTCGCTTGCATCGCACATAAGTTCAAACGGGAGTCCCCACAGTGGTGGCTGAATTATTAGTGCAGAAGTCAGTTTCTCCTTCAACAAATCAAAGGCTTCCTTACACTTATCATCAAAGACGAAAGGAACATCTTTCTGCAGCAGCTTAGTCATTGGTTGGGCTATCTTCGAGAAATCCTGAATAAAGCGACGGTAGAAGCCGGCATGGCCTAAAAAGGCTCGAATTGCTTTCTCATTGGATGGGTATGGCAGCTTGGTGATCAAGTTGATTTTTGCTCTATCCACTTCAATGCCTTTCGCAGATATGACATGCCCGAGCACAATTCCTTGTTGCACCATAAAGTGGCACTTCTCGAAGTTCAAAACCAAATCGGTCTCTACACATCGTTGAAGAACCTTGTCTAAATGCTCCATACACTGCTCAAAGGAGTCGTCATGCACTGTGAAGTCATCCATAAAAATCTCGATGCAGCTCTCTATCAAATCGGAAAAAATGCTCATCATGCATCGCTGGAAAGTGCCCGGGGCGTTGCACAAGCCAAATGGCATCTTTCTGCAAGCAAATGTCCCAAAAGGACAAGTGAAGGTCGTCTTTTCCTGATCTTCTTAAGCCACAAAAATCTGGAAATAACCGGAGTAGCCATCAAGGAAGCAGAAATAGGATTTCCCTGCTAATCTTTCGAGCATCTCATCAATAAAAGGCAACAGAAAGTGATCTTTGCGTGTCGCGTCATTCAACTTCCTGAAATCGATGCACATCCACCAACCTGTTTGCAATCTCATTGGTATTAATTCATTGCTCTCATTCTTCACGAGCTGGAATCCAGATTTCTTTGGAACAACATGCACCGGCCTGACCCAAACACTATCTGAGATGGGGTAAATGATTCCCAATTGGAGCAACTTCAGAATCTCTTTCAATACCACTTTCTTCATCACCGGGTTTAACTTCCTCTGGGGGTCTCGGGATGGTTTGTGATCAGATTCCAGAAAAATCCGATGCATACATATGTCAGGACTGATGCCTTTAATATCAGCAAGAGTCCAGCCAATAGCTCCCTTATGTTTGCGCAAAACAGCAACCAGGCGCTCCTCTTGGGCAAACGACAGGTCCTTGCTGATGATGACTGGCAGTGTCTCTCCTTCCCCCAAATATGCATACTTCAGATACTCGGGAAGGACCTTCAATTCCAGAACAGGAGCCTTCACATGTGATGGTAAGAGTGGCTCTGTGTTGGTCATTATGGGCAAACTGTCTGTCAGATTCCTTGCTGGAAATTCTTCAGTGGCATAAAGCTGCTGGACTATCTCTTGGATTTCTTTTTCTTCCTCTGAATCTCCAGTAGGTGCAGCCATTCCTCCAAAGAGTACCTGTTCTAGCTTATCATCCCTGAAATTATTCTCAACAAACTCATCAATAATAGAATCAACAGTGTCAATCATATAAATAGCCTCAGGATCTTCCACATGTTTCATAACTTCGAATATATTAAATGTGACAACATCCCCATCAAATTCGAAGCTCATCATACCCTTATCTACATCAATTTTTGTTCTTGCCATTTTCATGAATGGACGACCTAACAAAATCAATGATCTATGTGCAGAAAAAGAATCATCCATGTCCACAATATAAAAATCAACGGGAAAAATCAAGTCATTAACTTTAACTAGTACATCCTCTACAACACCTTGTGGGTATGCATTAGATCGATCCGCCAACTGGATAATGACTCTAGTATCTTTCATAGGACCCAACTTCAAATCTTTGTACATGGATAAAGGCATGACATTAATAGAAGCACCCAAGTCAAGCATAACCTCTTCTACCTTTTTGCTCCAAATGATGCAAGGGATAGTAAACATACCTGGATCTCGGCACTTTTGTGGTAATTTGTGTTGAATAACGGCAGAAACGTTTTCACCAACCTTGATCTTTGCATCCTTTCTGTATCTCATCTTTTTGGAACACAACTCCTTCAGAAATTTGGCATAACGGGGAACTTGCTTGATGGCATCGATCAATGGCAAATTGATTTCCACCTTTTTGAACAACTCGATGATCTCTTTTTCATCATCATCTTTCTTGTGCTTCGCTAACCTGGAAGGAAAAGGTGCTGAGTCAATATTATTAAGAATATTCGACTGAATAGATACCTCAACAGGGGTAGAGTGCGTAAGAATTGCTTCGGTGTCAGCTTCAGGTTGGTCATCCGTTCCTGCAGTTTGCCCAAACTTCTGGGTTTTCCCTTCCTTTGCTTCAACGTCAGCTAATTCCTTCCCACTTCGAAGTGTGACAGCACTGACATTCCTCCTCGGATTTTGCTCAGTCTGGGATGAAAGCTTTCCTTGATTTCCTTGCATTTTGTTCATTTGTGTTGCAAGCTGCGTGATCTGCGTGCCCATACTGCCGAGTGCAGCCTGAGTCTCTTGCTGGAACGCCCTCTGATTCTGTGCCAAATTATTCACCAGAGTACTGCTCTGTTCCAGGCACTTCATAATCTCACTTATACTGGGAGCAGACTTGTCAGTTTGGGTAAACTGCCCGTCTTTTGCAGGTTTCGGGGGAAAATCTCCTTGAGCAGGTAGGTCTCCAGGTTGCTTCCATCGAAAATTGGGGTGATCTCTCCATCCCGGATTGTAAGTATTGGAAAAAGGGTCATTGTTTCGCCTCCTCCAGAAATTATCTCCTCGTCCCGAGCCATCATAGTAAATCCCCCTGAGTGCATCTTGTTGAGCATCACCCGAACCATAGCAAGCTTGTTCGGAGGGAGATTCTTGCAAGATTGGGCATGCATCAGTAAAGTGCCCAATCTCAGTACAAATACCACATCGAGGCCCTTTTGTTTGTGTTACGGCCAATCCACGGACTAGAGATGTTAAAGCCTCAATTTTCTCATTCACATCAGATGTCTCAGCTATTTCGATGCTCTTCACAGGTCGGTGGTGACCCTTGTCTTCATCATCATATTGTTGCCCACCAGACACCATGTCCATGATCAACTGCTTTGCCTCTGCCAAAGTCTTGTTGGTAAGTGATCCTCCACTGGCAGTATCAACAATCTTTCTATCGAAGCTCGACATGCCTCGATAGAAATAATTGGTGAACAACTGGTAGTCGGTGAACCCGTGGTCTGGACACTTTCGGCATAGTTGCTGAAATCTCGCCCAATAATCTGCTAGACTTTCATTCGGTTTCTGCTTGATGCTGGAGATGGCCATTCGAAGATTTGCTGCTCTAGTCTCTGGAAAAAATTTGCGCAGAAACTGTTCTTCCAGCTAATCCCAGGTGGTGATTAAAGCTGGTGGAAGATCAAAAAGCCATTCTCGTGCTCGTCCTTGCAATGTGTGAGAAAAAGTTAACAAGCGCAGGTTGTCATTTGTAAAGCCTTGAGGACGCAGGGTAGAGCAAACCCAATCGAACTCTGCTAAGTGTGTGTGCACACTTTCTCCAGGTGCATCACTGAATTTGGGTAGCACTTGTATGAACCCGGGCCGAATCTCTGCATTGTGGGCAATGGGAGACAGCACAATGGAGATAGGCCTGTTATGTCGATGACGACCCAGCTCTCGAATCAAGGGAGCAGGTTCCTCTGCATCAACATTGATTAAGGTTGTATTATTCTGGTTGTTCTGATTATCACGTAGATTTGGGTTATCCGCCATATTGACCAGTTGTTGCAAACCAGGTGTTCCTTCATTAGGTGTCCCGAACAGCCCTCCTCAAATGATGAAATGCTCTCTCCGGTTCCGGATTGACCAATAATTCTCCCTTGTGTGAGGAACGGGTCATGCACTGTAAAACAAACGAAAAAGCCACAGTAAGAAAAATAACAACTTGAAAAATTTCGAGTAATTACTGCTTCGAAACCAGTCCCCGGCAACGGCGCCAAAATTTGGTGTGTCGTTTCCACCAAAAAATAAAAGATCCGACAATAGTCGGTTTGCCCACACTGCACAGTACAGAGGCAAGAAAGATCGTTTCCCTAGAGACTGGCGAGAATTACTCTCACTTTTCAACCTGTAAAACCGAACCCTTCAACAAAGAATTTATAGTAATAAAATAAAAGATACGAAAATAAAGTCGTGATTAATTAAAATATCCAAACATTCACACAAAAGAGTTATTTATATAAGTGATTAAAAATTATCCGGAAGTCAATCACACCACCTTGGCTATTCAACTGATCCAAGATTCAAGAATTAAATTAATTACACCCTGTAAATCGGTTATGGTTATCAAAGACATTTTCTGGCATAACCTAATTCCTATATCTATTGACAATCAAGAAGACACTTCATTAATTGCTTCCCTAATCAACCGACAATCTTGAGAGACACTCTACCGATTTAATGGGCTGATTGCATTAAATTTCTAAGGAACCCGATACAAAATCAATTGACTCTGACACAGGACAATTTAATTAAGCCTACTATTCCCTTGATTATGAAAAAAATCGTTTTGCTCCAAACTAACTCCTATCACAATTTCGGATGATGGAATTAATTAGCTAGTAATGGATTCAAACCACTAAGTATTTGCAACTACTTCGTAAATTCGAATAAATCACAACTTGCAAAGCGGAGAATAGCAAATACACGAGAATAATTAATTGGAAGAAAGCGATTAGATCTCACAGTTGAATCGAGCCAAGGATTCGTGGATTGATTTTCGGATGAAACGATGCTTAGCCTGATCGCATGTTAAAAACTCAAGAACATATATATTGTTTCGTAAAAATTAACTGGAAGAATAATATTAATGATCTGAACGGCGTTCTTCTCTTGTCTAGCGTCTCTCCATTAATTTCACATAAAAAAACTAGTAATATAGATACATCCCTATCTCCCAAGATAATTTCTTAATTAAAGAGAGTTCAATATGGAATTAAAATCCTATCCTATCTCTACTAGGTAATAGCCAAAATAAAGGTGATCAAAAGTTGTAATTAAGCTGGAATCTGTGTCCAAAGCTTGGGCTGGATCAACACTTGTGCAAAACGGGCCGATTTTACTCGCGCAGGCCCAGATCCAAAATTCTCGGTCTATCCTTCAGGTGGCTTGCCCAAACGGCCTGCTTTAGATTAACTATTTCGACTGTACCTTGCTGCATTTCCCAAAAATATAGCCATATGCCCATCTATGGTTATCTACCTGCACAACTTCATAACATATCAAATTGTTCTCAAAACAGATAAATGCAAGGTAGCTAACTATATAAAATTGCATCAAAATTATCCTCAAAAGATAGGTAAAAAGTACCCAATCAAACCCCCCCACATCTGAGCAATGCTCGCCCTCGAGCATACAAAACAAACTGAAAACGAAGATAGAGAAACAACAAAGTTCACAAAATGCCTCAAGCTGGAAAGTATTCAGAGGAACGACTACGACTCAACCATCCACAAACCACCAACCCATCTTATTTATAAAATCGATCACTGCCCTCAACCAAGTCAGAATTATGCTCTTGGATCCAATCTCACCAGGATTCTCTCATATTCGCTCAACAAAAACGAGGGATTGACTTGAAATATCATGCACACAAGCCGTGATTTGTTATTCTCAGCATAAGTTTGCTCTTTTGTCATTCCAATTATCATTCCAATTATCTACCTGCACAACTTCATAACATATCAAATTGTTCTCAAAATAGATAAATGCAAGGTAGCTAACTATATAAAATGGCATCAAAATTATCCTCAAAAGATAGGTAAAAAGTACCCAATCACCCTCTAAATCAAGCTCAGTAGACAAGGGCTCATACTCTCTCTCAATTCACAGCCTTTTCGGAAACCAAGGGTCAGGGATCCAGCTAAAGAAACAGAGAAGAAAGCTTTTCAGAGCACCAAGCTATGGAGATCAAAGATCAGAGAGATAGGGCTTAAGGGAGATGAAGAGGCGCGAGAGATTAATAGAGAGAGCGAGGGATCAGAATAAGGTAAATTAGGTTTAGATAATCATATATAGTAATTTAGGTTAAAAGGTAAACGGGCCATCAACTGGGCCAAGATAAATAAAAGGAAATGGGATGAAAGAGAGATAAAAGGGCAATGGGCCAATCACCACACAATGGAATCTTCTCCGTATTTTGCAGCGTATCTGGCGCTCTCATGCATGCAGGCATAAGATAGTTTAGCAGGTTGAAAATGACAAAACAATCATGAATTCAATCTTCATTTCCAAACGCTGCAAAATTAACTATCCTCCTATTTCATCCACCTCTCAAAATTTCCCTTAATATTCCCAAAACCATTCCTTTAATCACAAAAATGTCTTCTTGTACATACTCCAAGTGCATATCCATCAACCTGCCTGCCCAAAACTCATGTTGTGAAATTTACCTCTCTTAAAAAATAACCCTTTCGTGTTGTTGAAGACTTTTAGCAATACCAAGAAATAAAATAGTCGAGTTGGTGGTGTTGACGCTGGTTGTAATGGGGAGGGGAGCAGTTCTGCATCTTCTTTCACGTGTGGAGTTGTGGTAATTTTGGAAATAGAAAAAGCAATTATGTTGATAATGGTGGTGTAATGTATGATGATGGAAGAAAAATGAGGTTTTCTATTGGACTGCAGTCTTTTGTGCCGTTGAAGACTTTTAGCAATGCCAAGAAAGAAAATAGTTGAGTTGGTGGTGGTGACACTGGTTGTAATGAGGAGTGGAGTGGTTCTGGATCTCCTTTCACACGTCGACATTGTGGTAATTTTGGAAATGGAAAAAACAATTATGTTGATAACGGTAGTGGAGTGTGTGATGATGGAAGTGTTGGAAAATTAGATTTAATAAATTGAGCTGTGAATTATTTTATCCGATTTTTGGTGACCGGGTTATTTAATTTTGGAGGAATTAAATAGCATATGATTGATCTATGTTTGTAGTAGATAATTGTAGTATTTTTATTTTCTCAAATCTGATTTTCAATGAGTGAAAAATAAAAGTTGAAGTCGGTCACACGATTGGGCATTTATGCTATGTGGGATAATGTGTTTAAAGCACATTTAATTATCCCACATTGATTTCTTAACTTAGTTAAGAGGTGTATTTAAATGTATTAACACTTAAGTCTAATAACTAAGTGCACAAGGTTATGTGCCATGAGCCCACACGCACGCGTCTGCTCGTGCCCGTGCCAGTGCCAGTGCTCGGCTCGTCCTCAAACATGGATCTTGGCAATTGAACTTCAGGTGGACTTTGGGCGTATGTGGGCTTTCAGGGCCTAGCCATTATGATTTTACAGTTAAAAAATTGACGGGTTGTGGAACACGTCGGCAGCAGTTCCCGGGTTGTGGGTGCATTTGATGGTGCACGTCCAGCTTAAACAGTGTAACTCCCACCTCCACCTGGTTTAAATGCCCTCAAACCCTAGTTGTTCCTACAGTGAAAATGTGTCTATAAATAGGACATTTCAGCATGCAAACCATGCTACATTTTGCGCAAGCTACAATCATATTGCCTGCATAAAGTTTCTTTTGAGTCTAAAGCTCCAAGTTCTCGACAATAGCTAGTTCGCCGAAACGTTGCTGGATTTTTGGTGCTACTACCGGAAGGATGAAGCTGTTTCATCTTTGAAAGATAATCCACTTAACCGTGAGCACTAGCTGAGTCGTATTTGTCTTGCAGAGAGAGGTTCTCTCGATTCGGCTTGCCGGAATCTGATTCCAGTTCCAGTTTTTATACTTTATTCTTTAAAGTTTATTATATCAACTTCTGTTCTACTCTTCCTTCTTCTCATGTACTTCAGATTTAACAATTCTAGAAGCTGTAATTGTGTACTACATGTAACAATCGCAAGATAAATAGCAATTCAACAATTACCTTAGTTGGAATGGCGACTTCATCGACTGCCGTTGCACCCATGAGGACCATTTCCCATGGCCAAGCTGAGAACCCTGAAAAGTTCTCCGGTTTGGACTTCAAGAGGTGGCAGCACAAGATGTTAGCTTTGTATACTGGAAAGACATGTCTTTGTATACTTTTCTGATGATATGATGATATGAATTGAAAGTTATTGCAGTCACTGTTTGCATTTAGATTATTTTATATAATTTTTCTATGCAATGTTCCATATACTTACATTGTAGATGATATGGTGTGGGGAGTCACAAGGTAAGATCATATCATTAGAACCTTATATTGTATTAAAGAGCTCACGGCTTAGATGGTCCTGAATACACCATCGGTACACTGTAGAATAATCTGATAAGTTAATTTATCTTGACTAACTGATTATTCTAGTACACTTGTTAGTGTATTGAGGAGGATCATAATAGGATACTATTCTCTGTCTCTGAACCGGATAGTGAGAGAATAAAGATCCACAGAGTTCGAGTTCTGAACTCATGTTTGTTGGTGAGCATATGATGTAACCCGGACAATTTGTACATGAAACGAAAACGCGCAGAAGACTTATAGAATCGAACACGCCAACTAAGAAAGGATTCAACCCTACTCTAAGACTCAAATAACTCGAAATAATCGGGATTAAATGAAATAACAACTCAAAATAATATTAAAGACGAACTAGACCTAATTACGACACTTAAACTATGACACAAAAATGATACACAAATCCAACGGGAAAAGGGCTGATTTGGGACGAGAATTATGGCTGGAAGATGATGGTATTTGGGACGAGATTTATGGGTTAAGAATGGCTAGGGAAGATAGGATATGATAATGGTTCGAAGGACTTACGGTCTAGGTGGAAAACACGATGAATTGATGCCGAATGGAACCGAACCCTTGATGATTGACACACGATCAGGTCTTGATGGCTTGGGAGGAACACGAACATTGGTGAAGGATGTAGGACGTCGTTTGATAAAGGTCGAAGGTGGTAGTTTTGAGAATCGCAACCCGATTAATCCCCGGCTTATCTTGTACGACGAAAATGAATCTCTAAGTTGTTCTTCGTAGTGAGTTCACCCTAATTCTTCATATGAATTAGAACGTTCCCTTGATATAAGACTCAAAGTTTTCTAGGCTTCAAGAATGATAATTTTCAAGGAAAACAATCAAAAGCTTTAAACGGTTGAGACACAAATTGAATGCAAAAGCAATTTTAATCAATAATGTCTAAAATATCAAAGTAACACAGTTCCCCTATTTATAGGGCTCATAATGCATGAAAATAATGAATAAAAAGCCCTAAAAATCTGATCCAAAAAGGATCTCTAACTATACTATAAAAATGTCTAAACTAGAATTCTATTCAAGGTTGGAAATTGCCTTAAATACAATTCTAGTCAAACCTATACTAAAGGGAACGAAAATTATACTTAAAAATTAATTAAAAACTGATCTAAACTATAGTCTAAAGTAATTAAATAAATACTATAGTCTAGATAAGAATCAACCCCTTAATTAAATTAAATCAAGGGCGAAAACAGCTCCATGCACAAATGCACTTCTTCTTGCTCTCTTCTTCAACTCTTCAAGTTATATTCTCCATGGTATGATCTTGATCTTTATTAGTTAATAAATTAAATAAAGTATGGCTGCACTTTGCATCTTCTAATTCCTCAAACTTCTTGCGAATCATCACTTGGAAATAACCTTGTAATTTCTTCGCTCGAAGTCGCGTCATTGGACCTTGGAATTGCAGCTCGGGTTCAAGGCCTTCAATACCTGGCATGGCTTCATCAACATATGTGTGCATTAATTATTGCTTTGACTTATAAATGGGTGAGATCCTTTCGTGGGTCAATAAACTCAGTATCATGGGTAATAATAATGTATACATGATGTGTCGTGCAATATGCATGAGAACGGTGTCCTGGTGCGCCAAGTTAATGATGTTCTTTTGAGGAAACACAAGTTCATGTTGAAACCCTGCAAGTGGAATTTATTCCGTACATGAGTAAACCTTGTGTGGTACTACTCAAGATTTTAGATGTTAATTAATTATAGCTGTCAGAGGCTGAAAAAATTAATTAATGAACATTATATCTTAAACATGGGGAATGGCTGATCTAAAGGAGAAAGAATATTCGCAAATATGTATTAAATTGGTAGGTCAGTTTTACTTCTTTAGTGGAATAAAAGTAAAACTTCATTTATTTAATTATATCCTAAGTTTATTGGATATTGGATATTAAATAAATTAGTCGGCCAATTTAATATTCTTCTAGATCCCTGTTGTAGCCCATTATGACTGTTAGTGGACTGGATATTGAACTTGAGATAGTGGCCCAACGCAGTAGGGTTAGAGCTTGATATTTTCGCCCACCTCCCTATATAATAAGGGGAGGGGGACGAAAAGTCTACAGTTTATAACGGTAATTTTGGAAATGGAAAAAACAATTATGTTGATAACGGTAGTGGAGTGTGTGATGATGGAAGTGTTGGAAAATTAGATTTAATAAATTGAGCTGTGAATTATTTTATCCGATTTTTGGTGACCGGGTTATTTAATTTTGGAGGAATTAAATAGCATATGATTGATCTATGTTTGTAGTAGATAATTGTAGTATTTTTATTTTCTCAAATCTGATTTTCAATGAGTGAAAAATAAAAGTTGAAGTCGGTCACACGATTGGGCATTTATGCTATGTGGGATAATGTGTTTAAAGCACATTTAATTATCCCACATTGATTTCTTAACTTAGTTAAGAGGTGTATTTAAATGTATTAACACTTAAGTCTAATAACTAAGTGCACAAGGTTATGTGCCATGAGCCCACACGTACGCGTCTGCTCGTGCCCGTGCCAGTGCCAGTGCTCGGCTCGTCCTCAAACATGGATCTTGGCAATTGAACTTCAGGTGGACTTTGGGCGTATGTGGGCTTTCAGGGCCTAGCCATTATGATTTTACAGTTAAAAAATTGACGGGTTGTGGAACACGTCGGCAGCAGTTCCCGGGTTGTGGGTGCATTTGATGGTGCACGTCCAGCTTAAACAGTGTAACTCCAACCTCCACCTGGTTTAAATGCCCTCAAACCCTAGTTGTTCCTACAGTGAAAATGTGTCTATAAATAGGACATTTCAGCATGCAAACCATGCTACATTTTGCGCAAGCTACAATCATATTGCCTGCATAAAGTTTCTTTTGAGTCTAAAGCTCCAAGTTCTCGACAATAGCTAGTTCGCCGAAACGTTGCTGGATTTTTGGTGCTACTACCGGAAGGATGAAGCTGTTTCATCTTTGAAAGATAATCCACTTAACCGTGAGCACTAGCTGAGTCGTATTTGTCTTGCAGAGAGAGGTTCTCTCGATTCGGCTTGCCGGAATCTGATTCCAGTTCCAGTTTTTATACTTTATTCTTTAAAGTTTATTATATCAACTTCTGTTCTACTCTTCCTTCTTCTCATGTACTTCAGATTTAACAATTCTAGAAGCTGTAATTGTGTACTACATGTAACAATCGCAAGATAAATAGCAATTCAACAATTACCTTAGTTGGAATGGCGACTTCATCGACTGCCGTTGCACCCATGAGGACCATTTCCCATGGCCAAGCTGAGAACCCTGAAAAGTTCTCCGGTTTGGACTTCAAGAGGTGGCAGCACAAGATGTTAGCTTTGTATACTGGAAAGACATGTCTTTGTATACTTTTCTGATGATATGATGATATGAATTGAAAGTTATTGCAGTCACTGTTTGCATTTAGATTATTTTATATAATTTTTCTATGCAATGTTCCATATACTTACATTGTAGATGATATGGTGTGGGGAGTCACAAGGTAAGATCATATCATTAGAACCTTATATTGTATTAAAGAGCTCACGGCTTAGATGGTCCTGAATACACCATCGGTACACTGTAGAATAATCTGATAAGTTAATTTATCTTGACTAACTGATTATTCTAGTACACTTGTTAGTGTATTGAGGAGGATCATAATAGGATACTATTCTCTGTCTCTGAACCGGATAGTGAGAGAATAAAGATCCACAGAGTTCGAGTTCTGAACTCATGTTTGTTGGTGAGCATATGATGTAACCCGGACAATTTGTACATGAAACGAAAACGCGCAGAAGACTTATAGAATAGAACACGCCAACTAAGAAAGGATTCAACCCTACTCTAAGACTCAAATAACTCGAAATAATCGGGATTAAATGAAATAACAACTCAAAATAATATTAAAGACGAACTAGACCTAATTACGACACTTAAACTATGACACAAAAATGATACACAAATCCAACGGGAAAAGGGCTGATTTGGGACGAGAATTATGGCTGGAAGATGATGGTATTTGGGACGAGATTTATGGGTTAAGAATGGCTAGGGAAGATAGGATATGATAATGGTTCGAAGGACTTACGGTCTAGGTGGAAAACACGATGAATTGATGCCGAATGGAACCGAACCCTTGATGATTGACACACGATCAGGTCTTGATGGCTTGGGAGGAACACGAACATTGGTGAAGGATGTAGGACGTCGTTTGATAAAGGTCGAAGGTGGTAGTTTTGAGAATCGCAACCCGATTAATCCCCGGCTTATCTTGTACGACGAAAATGAATCTCTAAGTTGTTCTTCGTAGTGAGTTCACCCTAATTCTTCATATGAATTAGAACGTTCCCTTGATATAAGACTCAAAGTTTTCTAGGCTTCAAGAATGATAATTTTCAAGGAAAACAATCAAAAGCTTTAAACGGTTGAGACACAAATTGAATGCAAAAGCAATTTTAATCAATAATGTCTAAAATATCAAAGTAACACAGTTCCCCTATTTATAGGGCTCATAATGCATGAAAATAATGAATAAAAAGCCCTAAAAATCTGATCCAAAAAGGATCTCTAACTATACTATAAAAATGTCTAAACTAGAATTCTATTCAAGGTTGGAAATTGCCTTAAATACAATTCTAGTCAAACCTATACTAAAGGGAACGAAAATTATACTTAAAAATTAATTAAAAACTGATCTAAACTATAGTCTAAAGTAATTAAATAAATACTATAGTCTAGATAAGAATCAACCCCTTAATTAAATTAAATCAAGGGCGAAAACAGCTCCATGCACAAATGCACTTCTTCTTGCTCTCTTCTTCAACTCTTCAAGTTATATTCTCCATGGTATGATCTTGATCTTTATTAGTTAATAAATTAAATAAAGTATGGCTGCACTTTGCATCTTCTAATTCCTCAAACTTCTTGCGAATCATCACTTGGAAATAACCTTGTAATTTCTTCGCTCGAAGTCGCGTCATTGGACCTTGGAATTGCAGCTCGGGTTCAAGGCCTTCAATACCTGGCATGGCTTCATCAACATATGTGTGCATTAATTATTGCTTTGACTTATAAATGGGTGAGATCCTTTCGTGGGTCAATAAACTCAGTATCATGGGTAATAATAATGTATACATGATGTGTCGTGCAATATGCATGAGAACGGTGTCCTGGTGCGCCAAGTTAATGATGTTCTTTTGAGGAAACACAAGTTCATGTTGAAACCCTGCAAGTGGAATTTATTCCGTACATGAGTAAACCTTGTGTGGTACTACTCAAGATTTTAGATGTTAATTAATTATAGCTGTCAGAGGCTGAAAAAATTAATTAATGAACATTATATCTTAAACATGGGGAATGGCTGATCTAAAGGAGAAAGAATATTCGCAAATATGTATTAAATTGGTAGGTCAGTTTTACTTCTTTAGTGGAATAAAAGTAAAACTTCATTTATTTAATTATATCCTAAGTTTATTGGATATTGGATATTAAATAAATTAGTCGGCCAATTTAATATTCTTCTAGATCCCTGTTGTAGCCCATTATGACTGTTAGTGGACTGGATATTGAACTTGAGATAGTGGCCCAACGCAGTAGGGTTAGAGCTTGATATTTTCGCCCACCTCCCTATATAATAAGGGGAGGGGGACGAAAAGTCTACAGTTTATAACGGTAATTTTGGAAATGGAAAAAACAATTATGTTGATAACGGTAGTGGAGTGTGTGATGATGGAAGTGTTGGAAAATTAGATTTAATAAATTGAGCTGTGAATTATTTTATCCGATTTTTGGTGACCGGGTTATTTAATTTTGGAGGAATTAAATAGCATATGATTGATCTATGTTTGTAGTAGATAATTGTAGTATTTTTATTTTCTCAAATCTGATTTTCAATGAGTGAAAAATAAAAGTTGAAGTCGGTCACACGATTGGGCATTTATGCTATGTGGGATAATGTGTTTAAAGCACATTTAATTATCCCACATTGATTTCTTAACTTAGTTAAGAGGTGTATTTAAATGTATTAACACTTAAGTCTAATAACTAAGTGCACAAGGTTATGTGCCATGAGCCCACACGTACGCGTCTGCTCGTGCCCGTGCCAGTGCCAGTGCTCGGCTCGTCCTCAAACATGGATCTTGGCAATTGAACTTCAGGTGGACTTTGGGCGTATGTGGGCTTTCAGGGCCTAGCCATTATGATTTTACAGTTAAAAAATTGACGGGTTGTGGAACACGTCGGCAGCAGTTCCCGGGTTGTGGGTGCATTTGATGGTGCACGTCCAGCTTAAACAGTGTAACTCCAACCTCCACCTGGTTTAAATGCCCTCAAACCCTAGTTGTTCCTACAGTGAAAATGTGTCTATAAATAGGACATTTCAGCATGCAAACCATGCTACATTTTGCGCAAGCTACAATCATATTGCCTGCATAAAGTTTCTTTTGAGTCTAAAGCTCCAAGTTCTCGACAATAGCTAGTTCGCCGAAACGTTGCTGGATTTTTGGTGCTACTACCGGAAGGATGAAGCTGTTTCATCTTTGAAAGATAATCCACTTAACCGTGAGCACTAGCTGAGTCGTATTTGTCTTGCAGAGAGAGGTTCTCTCGATTCGGCTTGCCGGAATCTGATTCCAGTTCCAGTTTTTATACTTTATTCTTTAAAGTTTATTATATCAACTTCTGTTCTACTCTTCCTTCTTCTCATGTACTTCAGATTTAACAATTCTAGAAGCTGTAATTGTGTACTACATGTAACAATCGCAAGATAAATAGCAATTCAACAATTACCTTAGTTGGAATGGCGACTTCATCGACTGCCGTTGCACCCATGAGGACCATTTCCCATGGCCAAGCTGAGAACCCTGAAAAGTTCTCCGGTTTGGACTTCAAGAGGTGGCAGCACAAGATGTTAGCTTTGTATACTGGAAAGACATGTCTTTGTATACTTTTCTGATGATATGATGATATGAATTGAAAGTTATTGCAGTCACTGTTTGCATTTAGATTATTTTATATAATTTTTCTATGCAATGTTCCATATACTTACATTGTAGATGATATGGTGTGGGGAGTCACAAGGTAAGATCATATCATTAGAACCTTATATTGTATTAAAGAGCTCACGGCTTAGATGGTCCTGAATACACCATCGGTACACTGTAGAATAATCTGATAAGTTAATTTATCTTGACTAACTGATTATTCTAGTACACTTGTTAGTGTATTGAGGAGGATCATAATAGGATACTATTCTCTGTCTCTGAACCGGATAGTGAGAGAATAAAGATCCACAGAGTTCGAGTTCTGAACTCATGTTTGTTGGTGAGCATATGATGTAACCCGGACAATTTGTACATGAAACGAAAACGCGCAGAAGACTTATAGAATCGAACACGCCAACTAAGAAAGGATTCAATCCTACTCTAAGACTCAAATAACTCGAAATAATCGGGATTAAATGAAATAACAACTCAAAATAATATTAAAGACGAACTAGACCTAATTACGACACTTAAACTATGACACAAAAATGATACACAAATCCAACGGGAAAAGGGCTGATTTGGGACGAGAATTATGGCTGGAAGATGATGGTATTTGGGACGAGATTTATGGGTTAAGAATGACTAGGGAAGATAGGATATGATAATGGTTCGAAGGACTTACGGTCTAGGTGGAAAACACGATGAATTGATGCCGAATGGAACCGAACCCTTGATGATTGACACACGATCAGGTCTTGATGGCTTGGGAGGAACACGAACATTGGTGAAGGATGTAGGACGTCGTTTGATAAAGGTCGAAGGTGGTAGTTTTGAGAATCGCAACCCGATTAATCCCGGGCTTATCTTGTACGACGAAAATGAATCTCTAAGTTGTTCTTCGTAGTGAGTTCACCCTAATTCTTCATATGAATTAGAACGTTCCCTTGATATAAGACTCAAAGTTTTCTAGGCTTCAAGAATGATAATTTTCAAGGAAAACAATCAAAAGCTTTAAACGGTTGAGACACAAATTGAATGCAAAAGCAATTTTAATCAATAATGTCTAAAATATCAAAGTAACACAGTTCCCCTATTTATAGGGCTCATAATGCATGAAAATAATGAATAAAAAGCCCTAAAAATCTGATCCAAAAAGGATCTCTAACTATACTATAAAAATGTCTAAACTAGAATTCTATTCAAGGTTGGAAATTGCCTTAAATACAATTCTAGTCAAACCTATACTAAAGGGAACGAAAATTATACTTAAAAATTAATTAAAAACTGATCTAAACTATAGTCTAAAGTAATTAAATAAATACTATAGTCTAGATAAGAATCAACCCCTTAATTAAATTAAATCAAGGGCGAAAACAGCTCCATGCACAAATGCACTTCTTCTTGCTCTCTTCTTCAACTCTTCAAGTTATATTCTCCATGGTATGATCTTGATCTTTATTAGTTAATAAATTAAATAAAGTATGGCTGCACTTTGCATCTTCTAATTCCTCAAACTTCTTGCGAATCATCACTTGGAAATAACCTTGTAATTTCTTCGCTCGAAGTCGCGTCATTGGACCTTGGAATTGCAGCTCGGGTTCAAGGCCTTCAATACCTGGCATGGCTTCATCAACATATGTGTGCATTAATTATTGCTTTGACTTATAAATGGGTGAGATCCTTTCGTGGGTCAATAAACTCAGTATCATGGGTAATAATAATGTATACATGATGTGTCGTGCAATATGCATGAGAACGGTGTCCTGGTGCGCCAAGTTAATGATGTTCTTTTGAGGAAACACAAGTTCATGTTGAAACCCTGCAAGTGGAATTTATTCCGTACATGAGTAAACCTTGTGTGGTACTACTCAAGATTTTAGATGTTAATTAATTATAGCTGTCAGAGGCTGAAAAAATTAATTAATGAACATTATATCTTAAACATGGGGAATGGCTGATCTAAAGGAGAAAGAATATTCGTAAATATGTATTAAATTGGTAGGTCAGTTTTACTTCTTTAGTGGAATAAAAGTAAAACTTCATTTATTTAATTATATCCTAAGTTTATTGGATATTGGATATTAAATAAATTAGTCGGCCAATTTAATATTCTTCTAGATCCCTGTTGTAGCCCATTATGACTGTTAGTGGACTGGATATTGAACTTGAGATAGTGGCCCAACGCAGTAGGGTTAGAGCTTGATATTTTCGCCCACCTCCCTATATAATAAGGGGAGGGGGACGAAAAGTCTACAGTTTATAATCAGCCGCTCTTTTGTCTCTCAAGATATCCACAGATTTCACAACCCTATCAGTAGTATATAGCCCACTCTGTATCTGATACTCAGTCCGGGAATACCACAGAAGATCTCGGAGTAGAATATTGTGGTGGCCGATCTAGTGGAGATAGGGGACGTCTGTTTCACATTCATTCAACAGCAAGATTAGTCCTGTAATTTTGTCCTCAGACCGTCTGACAATTGTAAGAAATTCGGATCTATGTTTTCCGCTTTATTAGATTCGTTTTGCATGGTTTTGTGCTTGACGTGTATAAATATGCATGAACATAAAAATATGATTTGCATGAACATGGGATTAATGAACATCCAATAGATCTTGCGGTGGTTTAATTCGAAAAAATCCCAATAATTGGTATCAGAGCCGGTTTTGGCACTGTTCTAGGATTAATCCAAGCATAATTTCGACATATATATTAAATATGCATGTATGTCGATTTTATTGTATTCAAAACTTGGAAGAATTTTTTATGTGAAATTCGAAAATTCTAGTTTTGAGTTGTCTAGAATTTTCGGTCACTATGTAATAAGATTTGGGATGATATTTGATGATCTTCAAATTTTCAAATTTTATTTCATAACTGTTTGAAAATTTGGTGTTGAATTTTTTCGAAAATTGATCTTAAAAATTCCCTAATTTGTTGTTTAGATTTTCGGTCACTAGGAATTAGCTGGATGGATTTTTGATCAAGATCAAAATTTCCAGATTTAATTTAGATGTGATTCGAAAATTTGGTGGATTAGAATAAGGATAGGTAATTTTTGATGTATATCAAAAGTTACCTAATTCTAATCTAGATAGGTTTGAAATTAGGATTATAAATTTGAAAGAAATTTGAAGTGGATCAAAATTTCCAAATTTGTACTCCTTGAAATTTTCGAAACCTATGGTATAATTTATTTGGAATAGTTTTTTGATTAATGTCAAATTTCGAAATATGTTATTTTATGTAATTTTTGATATTATTAAATAAAATTGGAGAATATTTTGATGAAAATCAAATTTTCAGATTTATTTAATGATGTGGTTCGAAAATTATGGGCATTGGATTAAGATTTGATATTATTTGATGTATATCTTAATTTACCTAATTTTAATCTAGATAAATTTGGAAGAATTTGAAGTGGATAGAATTTCCAGATTTATTATTTGGTAATTTTCAAAATTCTATGGATTAAAATTGGATAAGGTAATTTTTGGATATAGATAAATAATTATCAAAATCCAATTGTGATAAGGATTTAAATTAGGATAGGGTTTAGAAGTGTTGGGGTTTTTTCGAATTAAACCACTGCAGGATCTAATTGAATGTTCATTAATCCTAATGTTATGTAGATCATAATTTTATGCAGCTCATATGTTTTAATTAACCGAGTTCAATTAAACATGCATAGCCGATTTTCAATTCTACTAAAGCGGAAATATAGAATTCCGAAAAACGACTTACAAATTAAACGGCGGGTTGACGGCAAGATTAAAGGTCTAATCTTGTTGTTGTGTATGATGTAAATGGCACCTCAACTGTGATATTCCACTCCTTGATCTTCTGCTATATTCCAGGACTGAATCTAGTTTCAGGGTGGACTTAAATCTACTAGATCGGTATGGAATCCTTGGAGATAAAGAGAACACGAGAGGAGCTGATTTCTTAGCATTAAATTTTGTTCCCCACCCTCTTATATATAAGGGGGTGGGTGAAATTTCAGTGTCCCAACCCTACTGGGTTTGGGCCTCTATCTCTTTTTCTATCTCCAATCCATTAAAATCGTATGGGGCTACAACAGGGATCTAGAAGAATATTAAAATTGGCCTGCCAATTTATTTAATTTACAATATCCAATAAACTTAGGATATTATTAAATCAATTAAATATTATTTTTACTCCACTGAAGAAATAATACTGACCTACCAATTTAATACATATTTCTGAATATGCTTTCTCCTTTAGTCCAGTCATTCCCCGAGTTTAAGATATAATGCCCATTAATTAATTATGTAAGATTCTGACAGCTATAATTAATTAATATATTATCCTTGAGTAGTACCACATAAGCTTTACTCATGTACGGAATAAATTCCACCTGCAGGGTTTCAACATGAACTTGTGTTTCCTCAAGAGGACACCATCAACCTGGCGCACCAGGACACGGTGCCCTTATAGATTGCATGACCTATCATAATTGTAAATGTTACAATCTAAGATATCGAGATTATTGATTCTATGAAAGAATCTCACCCTTTCATAAATCAAAGCTGCAAACACTACACGTATATGTCCGCCAACATATAGGGGTTAAGAACCTGAACTCTTTGGATTCTTATTCTCTCATTTAAGGTCAGATAGAGAATAGAATCTTAAGTAGATCCTCCTCAATACACTTGTTCGTGTATTAGAATAATCAGTTAGTCAAGATAAACTAACTATCCAATTATTCTACGGCGTTCCGATAGCAGGTTCAGTGCCATCTAGACCATGAGCCTTTTAATACATTACAAGGAACTGATGATATGATCTAACTGTGTGTTTACCCACAACATATCATTTACAATGTAAGTATAGTGACCATACATGTAAATATAGCAATTTAAATTCAAACAGTGACTGCAATTGTATTCATTCTATATCATCATAAAACATCATTAATAATGTATACAAAAGACAGGTCTTCTAATATACAAAACCAACAATCTCCCGCTTATACTTGAAGCATGTCTTTCAAATATAAAACAAACTGGCAAACTCTCCAACTCTAACTAAAATCTCAAATGGCGATTCCGGGTCTGCATCTCACTCCCATTTTCTCCACGTGACCATAGAAGGTCTTAGATGGAAGGCTTTTCATGAATGGATCAGCCAAATTGTCCTTCGATGCAATCTTGACCACTGCCACATCTCCTCTCTTAATGATTTCTCATATAAGATGGTACTTTCTCTCTATGTGTTTACTTGCCTTATGGGCTCTGGGTTCCTTCAAATTTGCCACTGCACCCGAGTTATCACAATATACCGTGATACTCTTAGGCAAATCAGGAACCACGCTCAAGTCCAACAAGAAGCTCTTGAGCCAGACGGCCTTTTTTGCAGCCTCAGAGGCAGCTACATATTCATCCTCCATGGTGGAATCCGTAATGCATTTCTGCTTTATGCTTCTCCATGCAATGGCTCCGCCTCCTAAGGTAAACACATAGCCTGAGATAGATTTACTCTGATCTTTATCGAATTGAAAATCTGAGTCCGTGTAACCCAAAGGCACTAGACTATCAGAGTCGTATACCAGCATATAATTTTGAGTCCTTTTCAGGTACTTGAGAATATTCTTAACCGCAGTCCAGTGGCCTTGTCCAGGGTTAGACTGATATCTGCTTACCATGCCAACCGCATAGCATATATCAAGCCTAGTACACAGCATAACATACATTAGGCTTCCCACAGATGAAGCATATGGAACGCCCTTCATCTCATCTATCTCAGACTGTGTGTGGGGACACATCTCCTTGGATATATGAATTCCATGCCTGAAAGATATAAAACCTTTCTTGGAATCATGCATGTTAAACCTAGCTAGCATTGTGTCGATATATGTCGTCCGGGATAAGCACGACATCCTTTTCAGGCGATCTTGAATTATCTTGATGCCAAAGAAGTGTCCGGCTTCTCCCAGATAATTCATATCGAACTGCTTGGACAACCATACTCTTATGTTAGATAATACTTTCTTACTGTTTCCAATAAGTAAGATATCATCAACATATAGCACGAGGAAAGCCACCACATTTCCGGCACTCTTCTTGTACACACAGCTCTCATCCGGACATTGCACGAATCCATATAACTGGATAACCTGATCAAAACGGATGTTCCAAGACCTTGATGTCTTCTTAAGTCCATAAATGGATCTATTAAGCTTGCACACTAAGTGATCTTGGCCTTTAGCAATGAAACCCTCTGGTTGCTTCATGGGGATGTTTTTCTCAAGACTTCCATTTAGGAAAGCTGTCTTGACATCCATCTGCTAGATCTCATAATCCAAATAAGCGTCAATTGACAAGAGAATCCGAATTGACTTAAGCATGGCTACCAACAAAAAGGTTTCCACATAATCGATCCCTTCTTTCTGAGTGTACCCTTTCACCACCAATCTTACCTTGAAGGTTTCAACCGTCCCGTCAGGTCCTCTCTTGTGTTTGTAGACCCACTTACAACCAATGGGTTTTACCCCATCTTGTGGTTCTACAAGCTTCCAGACTTGATTGTGATCCATAGATCCAATCTCAAACTCCATTGCAATTTTCCAAGAATCTGCATCTTTGTCTTGGATCGCTTCGTCGTAGGTCCTGGGATCTAATTCATTTAGGGCATGGCTGGTATGAAGTAATGGGGTAGGAATGGAATAACCATTCCTAAATCCTATGGCTGGTATATTTTTTGGATGAGGAATCATCATTCCTCTAGAATTATTATTCCTTAAATATGGGATTAACCATTACACCCAGCACCCACGTATTAGATATTCCACATTCTCAGCAATCATTTTTTCCTCTTCTTTTCACTAAAATACCCTCATCAATTTATTTTTCACAAACCTTGCAAACAGATCTCTCTCGTTCATCTCGACCTATTTCTTCTCTTCTCATCGTGAGTGAAATTCTTGGTCTAACAATAATCTCGCACGTCCCTATCTATTTTTTCTCTGCTCATCGCAAGTGAAATTCTTGGCCTAACAATCGTCGCCTTCCAGGTGTGGTAGCTATTTTAATTTTCTATTCTTTCTCTGTTCGATTTTTTTTTGTTTGCAGAATATATTTGTATTTTTTAGAATTTTTGTTTTGAAGGATTCTTTGTTACCAAAATATTTTATGATTCCAATCACTTCTACAAAATCAATGTGTGAAATTGTGAATCAATGTTTCTGAAATGATTGGCGATGTCAAACTGTGCATTAATTGAATTAATTATGGTGATGATGTTTTGATATTTGAGAAATTTTGGTCGTTGGGATAATTGTTGAGTTTGTGGATTTCTACTTAGCTTCTTTTGTTTTTGGAAATACTTCAGCAGGGTTTTTTTTTCTTTCTTGAACACCATTATGCATAAAAAGATTGATGAATTAAAAAAAAAAACCCCTCCTTTTCCCACTTGGATAAACATGAGTTGTTGTCTGGTAAATCTGTATAAATCTGCAGCTACTCTTAAAAATATCAGAGGTTAGAAGATGTTGAATCTGCACAAAGGCAAAACTTTGCAACACTTAAAAAGAAGTGTTTGTTAGAATTGAATATCGAATGCTTTTCATCTTTTATGAAGCAACTTCAGAAATAGAAAGAACAGAGCTCCATGCAAACAATCTGTCGAAGAATAGGGTTCAAATGTAAGGACAAGAAATAGTATCATCACAGCCACTCAGAATAGCAGTGAACTATAAGTAAATTTTACTTTAATTGTAGTTACTTCTTGGCTATGTACCAACATTAAACAATATATTAGATCTCTAAAACAATATAAATAAACATTATGCCACAGACCACCACTCCTGATTAGGTTAAAACATGGGGCAAGGTAAGGGTGCATTATGATTGACCGAGACAGTGCAATATCGGTTATTATAGTATCATTGAATCTAACAGGAAGAGTATTCAGCTGCAATGATTTTAGCTCATGATTGGATGCTTACATAATCAATTTAGTAGGAAGTGAAGCTTACCTGGGGAGGAGAAGGACCTTCAGGACTAGACATGAACCATTATATTCTTAATCGATTTTATATGCTTGTGTTCACTTTTCGGGTATTGTAATGAATAGGTAAGGCCAATGCCAGATCCTCACTTTGGTGGGAAAGGTTTTGTTATGGAAAACAAAGAGGTGATTATGTTAAGTGAAAGGAAACCTTGGTATCACAGAGACTCAAGTTTTAAAATAATGAAAAACTGCGGTGGATATGTCATAAATTACATAAGAAAATATGGAAGTTACCTTAAGAATTTGTTCGCTGCTTCTTAAAATGTTATTCCCTATGACACAAACCGTTCCACTAGAACCTCCACCGGTAATCTTTGCCCCAAATAGAGTCCCACTGTAGGGCTTCAACGATTTACTATGCTGCATCTCTTGAACCAGTTGGACTAACTTATCCGTCCCATCTGAACCAAGTCCACATGCACCGTAGCTGTAGTGACACTAAGATTTTTTGTTTAAATTTCACGGTGTATATGCTCTTCTGGTTCTGCTTTTATGATTTTCTTTGATCAATAACTAATCTTGAGGTCCAAACCTTTCTTGTATTATTTACATGTTTGATAATTTTTAATTTTTTTGCAACTTTGGTATTTTTATCTGGTGTATGGTGTCTCCTAAAATATTTAAAAATATGTAATACATGTTTTATATAATTTATTTGCAGTTATGCCAAGATTAAGGTTAGCCAAAAGAAAATTGGCAAGAAGAAAGAAACGCATTGCAATGTTTTCATTTTGGCAAAACATAATGAAATTAGTGAATTATTTTTGGCTCATCGCTGGTAGACAAGTAGAACAACATGTTCGATCAATAAATTTAAGACCATTGTATGAATATGATTTTTTTGAGAGGAGAAAATATATCAATAAAATAATTTATGAAAATGACAGTGTATGCATAAACACCATTAGGATGAATAGGCAAACTTTTGTTCATTTATGCACTAAACTTGAGGCTACCGGTATAGTAACATCAAATAAAAATATGCTAGTGGATGAACAAGTGGCTATAACATTACATATTTTGGCCCATCACCAAAAGCAAAGAACTATAAAAATTAATTTTGGACGATCTAGGGAAACAATCAGTAGACATTTTAGACTAGTAATAAATGGTATCATTACACTTCAAGACAAATTACTTAAGAAGCCTGACCCAGTACCTGCTGACTGTACAGATGAGAGATGGAAATGGTTTAAGGTATGTTATTTAATTTGCTTTCTAGTTTCTAATTATGTAATATAAAAATATATATTTATTATAGTTTTATTATAGGGATGCTTAGGAGCTCTAGATGGTACCCATGTTAAAGTCCGTGTGTCTAAGGAAGACAGAGCGAGATATCGTACACGTAAAAATGAAATTGCTACTAATGTCTTAGGAGTGTGTTCACGAGATATGCAATTTATTTACGTGTTAGTAGGATGGGAAGGGTCAACTGCTGATGGTAGAATTTTAAGAGATGCAATTACTAGAGAAAATGGTTTGGTGGTTCATCGAGGTAAGATTTGTCAATTTGTTATTCAATTAGTCATAGCACATAACATAATCAAAGCTAACTGATAGAGTTTTTTTCTCTCTATATACTTTTCCAGGTACATATTATCTTGTGGATGCTGGATATACTAACGGAGAAGGTTTTTTAGCACCATTTCGTGGTCAAAGATATCATTTAAATGATTGGAATGAACGACAACGACCTACCACTGCCGAAGAATTCTTTAATATGAAGCACTCTTCTGCAAGGAATGTAATAGAGAGATTGTTTGGTTTGATAAAAAATCGATGGGCCATCCTAAGAAGTCCGTCATATTATCCGATAAAAATTCAAAATCGTATTATTATGGCATGTTGTTTACTTCATAATTTCATACACCAAGAAATGGGTGGTTACCAAGTAGAAGATTATGAGAGAGAAGGTGTAGATGGAAACAATGATGGTGAAGATGGAGAGCTTGTCACAACAGTTGAGCCTTCTGACGAATGAACTAACTTCAGAAAAAATCTTGCAGTCAGTTCATTCAATAGCTGGAGAGCACAAAGGAATAATAGATAGATTATTACTATATATTAGGTTTGTGTTTGATTTTAAATTGGATAAATGTATTTGATCATATGATTTGGGGTATCTGATCTTTACTTGTCTTGTAAGAACTCATGTTTCCTACCTATATATGTGTATTTATATCTTTCAGAAGTAGAAATACATAGATTATATCCTACAATTGATCTGCTGCCCAACTATCCTTGCATTTTTGTGACATATAAACTGCCACATTCATTTTTTAGTTTGATACTTTTTAATTCGATATTCTGTACCAGATGCTCATATTCTGCCACACCTATTCAGGTTTTACATAGAATGATTACAGATGTAACATAAGTTTTAGCATGTATAAATTTATTGTTTCATTTTCTCTTTCTTCAGGTTTTACATACATTAATCAGATACAGCATATGTTTGCTACATTATGTCATTTTCCTTTCCCCATTTTTTTGTCAATATATTATACATTTTTACAGTACATAGTTAGAATCAGGTTCTATAATGTAATCATTTCACTTGAAATATTTCTTGATGGCTAATGTATTCTAGCATGTATGGCGTATTGTACTTGAAAATTTTATTGTTCTCATGCATTTTGAAGCAAGTAGGGTTATAATCAATATGAGCATCATGCTACGAAGTTTTTGGTTTGCCATTTC
Source organism: Perilla frutescens (assembly GCA_026008535.1). Lineage (NCBI taxonomy): Eukaryota > Viridiplantae > Streptophyta > Magnoliopsida > Lamiales > Lamiaceae > Perilla > Perilla frutescens. The sequence goes on along the minus strand of BRKX01000004.1, from coordinate 58,246,255 downwards.
TATCAGTATGGTAACTGGTAAGTATACTGACCTACAATTGGCTTGTGAACATCCAAACAGAAGCTAGACTAGAATTTCCCAACATATATATAGCAGTTGATGCATGAGCTAAAATATGAACCAAGTTTGTTATACAACTGCACCAAAAGTGTCATCATTATGTTTTAACAATAAATTTTTATCTCACGGGAATTAGATATTTGATCAATCCAACGCAAGCCATACAAGAAATCCAATCATTATTTGATAATACATTTTGGTCAAATATTTGAAATGTAAGGATGATTGGCAAAACTGATATCTCAATAAGAAAAGGAAAATCAATTAAAATTAATGTCAAAAACTAAGAAAAGATCGAAAATATAACAAACAAATTTATTCAATTTAAAATCAAATATCCCAACATAATTACCAAACACGCATTTAAAAAGCTAAAGTCGAGAACATAGATCTCGATATTTAATTCAGTAAAAACAATAAATAAATAAAATTTCGATCAAACTTCTTCATTTAGAATAGCTTTAACCAATTGTTCTTTGCCTTCTTCGGTCATACTGAAAAACACGTCAATCAACTCATCACGACGGGCGATTTCACAGACAGCTTTGATAACTTCTCCTGCTGTAAGATCAGGTATCTTTCTTATCTCAGAATCAATTTGTTGTCTCTTCTCTGAAATTTCAGCATCAACTCCAATAGCTTTACCAAAAAGTTCACTAGCTTTTGCGATTTCCATGCTAATAACTGAAGCAGCTTCTTTCATATCAGCCGCCATAGAATTACCAACTATTCTTTTTTTCTTCTTTTTCATGTTAATCCTTTCATTTGTAGGAGATTGTAGAGGAGAAAATGTTGAATCAAAATCATCGAGGCCCGAGTCTATTGGGGCTTCAACATTATCATCAGTATTTTTTTCTTTGTGGATATCTTCCATCATATCGCCGGGACCTTCAGCATTAGTTCCTGTTGCCCTATCTCTCCCAAAAATAACAAGCAAGTCATCATAAAAAGGAAACGGCTTGTTTTTCCAAGTCGCATAAGCAGGCCGACTCTGCAAATAAAATATAAAAATATACATTTTAAAAAGTATATATATACACGTATAAAGAAACTCATTCACAAATTAGAAGAATTAATAAACCGAACCTTCAAATATGCATCCCATACAGGCTTTTCCGCCGTAACACATTTTTTTATCGGATCCATTCCAAAACCACTTGTATTAGGCCCATTCAGCATATCATAAACAATATGAAAATCTCTTTTCAATGTTCTAATTCTAGATTCAATGTGTGGTTTAGCCTTCAAACCCGAGTCAGGTAAAACAACCTGCAGTTTCTCCTCTACATAATTCAAATAGCCAGGTTTGAACCCATTTTCAGCTTTAAATTTTCCAAGATGCACCATATCAAGAAGCGCCTCAACAAGCTTAGCATCTTCCTCGTCATTCCATTTTCTCTTGTTCTTACCAGGACCTCTCGTCTCTTGAGTAATGTCATGAGTATCCATTCTTTATGAGATAATGATAATCATAAAAAAACAAAATAATATAAGAACTAATCGTATTCTAATTCCAAATGACTATTTTTATATACTTACAACAACATATTATCACATATATTGACACTCATATAGGGCTCATATATTGCACAAACTTTTTTCAATTATACAGTCGAAGGAAATCACAACATAGACTACACTACATCACTTGAACATTATAATCAAAACATAAAATACAATGCGACAGTTGAACAAGTAGCATAAGATAAACTGATTTTAGCATTATGATCACTCAAAATTAATCATTCCAAGTATCTGAAATCATACAACAAATAATATTAAAGCAGCAGTTTTCCATAATTCACAACTACGAAGTACATGAACATTGCAGCATACCAACAAATTAGCTAGCATATATAAGAGAAAGCCACAAAGCTCACATATATCTCATATAAAAACTTCAGTAACTTGCAACAAAACTTTCCAATCACCATTTCACTTAGCTTGAGAAAATATGAAACATTCTCACCTGAAAGGGAAAACGACTCTGTTTGCTGCGAGAAGGTGAGCTTTGCTCCTTTAAACAGAAGTGACGCTTTATATAGATACTTTAGAATAACAGAATATACAGATAATATGGCCATCGACTTTAGAAGAATAGATTTTCCCGCGAGGTTTAATCTGACTGAGAGATTTCATATAAACAGAATAACAGAACTTCTCGCAATGTTTAATTGACTTCAGAAGAACAATAAAAGAGATTTTCTCGCAAGATTTCAATGACTTCAGAAGAACGGAAGAACAATTTTTTGCCGCAATCTTCAATTGAGAAGAACAGAAGAATATATTTTTCCGCAAGATTTAATTCATCGAAAAATAGAAAAAGAGATTTTCCCGCAAGATTTCAGTGACTTCAACGGAAGAAGATTTTTTCCCACAATCTTTAATTGAGAAGAACAGAAGAACAGATTTTGTCGCAAAAGTTCTATATTTTCATTGACTTCAGAGGATCGATCGGGAAGAACAAATTTTCCCAATTAGGGTTTTTTTTTTCTATGAGATTCAATTGGTTAAAATATTAAATAAATGTAAGTAATCAATTTTAAAGACGTTTTGTCAAAATTTTGGTTACTATTTTTTAATTCATGTTTTATTATCAATTTGTGACAATATAAAATAAATGTAAGTAATCAATTTTAAAGACGTTTTGTCAAAATTTTGGTTACTATTTTTTAATTCATGTTTTATTAATTTCATAAATTTTTAATCAGTGAAGATTTTCAGAAATAATTTATTTTAATTTATATTTTACTTGGACTCCACATCTACCAAGGGTATTTTGGGTATTTGCAAAAATTATCATTCCATTCTTTATGTATACCAGCCAGATGAATGAAATGAATAAGGATTGATGTACAACCCTCCCACTGCGATGAGGCAGTTCCTGTACTTCTGTGACACATTGTGCAGTAATTTGTGGTTCCTCTTCTTGTACTATTGGTGTCAGATTCAAATTTTCCCCTCAAAGCTCCTCGAGTACTATCTCACTTAATGGCTTGTGATTTATTACATAGTCTTTCTCTAAGAATCGAGCATTCGTACTCACAATGATCTTCTGATCCTTAGGACTATAACATAAACCACATTTCGTTCCTTTGGGATATCCAACAAATAGTCTAACATATGTACGTGGTGCCAGCTTATCAGCTTCCTTATCTAGCACATGTGCTGGACTACCCCAAATCCGAAAATGTCCAAGACTGGGCTTTCGTCCAGTCCAAAGTTCTGTGGGTATAGATGGGACTGATTTTGATGGAACCACGTTAAGAATATAGGCTGCCGTTCCCAAAGCATATCCCCAGAATGACATAGGAAGATCTGAATAGCTCATGATCGATCTAACCATCTCTAACAATGTTTTGATCCTTCTCTCCGTCACGCCGTTCTGCTGGGGTATTCCCGGCGCAGTCAACTGGGATGTAATCCCATTCTATGCTAAGTAGTCCCTAAATTCATTTGAGAGGTACTCACCACCATGATCAAACCATAGTGATTTGATACTTTTACCTGTACATTTTCCCACTTTCGCTCTGAATTCTTTGAAAGTCTCAAAGGATTCTGACTTGTGGCGTAACAGGTATATGTATCCATACCTTGAGTAATCATCAAGGAACATGATGAAATACTCATACTCTCCTCGAGCTTGAACTGACACAGGGCCACATAAGTGAGAGTGAATCAAATCTAATACCTCTTCAGATCTACTCCCTTCATCCTTAAATGGTCGTTTGGTCATTTTACCTTCCAAACAGGATTCACACAAAAGGAATGATTCTAGGACCAATGAAGATAAGGGTCCATCATTTACAAGTCTTTGTATCTATTTAAGGTTAATGTGGTCGAGCCTAAGATGCCAAAGATAAGGTTACGTCTCCCACTGTAACTGTCACCACTTTCGTAGCATTGCCCATGTAGACTGAAATCTCTCCATCACTCAATTGTCTTTTTACCAGGAACCCCTGTAAAGACATGCAATTATGATCAGTAGCTACAGTATTTACTACCCATGACTGAGTAGAACAAGTAGCTAAACTGTTGGAGTTTTTTCGAATTAAACCACCTAGGATCATTTGGTTGTTCATTAATCCATGTTCATGCAAATCATAATTTTATGTCACATGCATGTTTATCACGCCACACACAAAACCATGTAAAATGAATCTAATAAAGCGTGAGACATAGATCCGAATTACCTACAATTGTCAGACGGTCTAAGGACAAGAGTAAAGATCTAATCTTGCTGTTGAATGAACACTAAAACAGGCGCCACCTACACCTCAAATTTCGACCACCACAGATTCTACTCTAAGATAATCCTTTCAAACTAAAATCTTATCACTACTAAAAGATAAGGTTACGTCTCCCACTGTAACTGTCACCACTTTCGTAGCATTGCCCATGTAGACTGAAATCTCTCCATCACTCAATTGTCTTTTTACCAGGAACCCCTGTAAAGACATACAATCATGATGAGTAGCTACAGTATTTACTACCCATGACTGAGTAGAACAAGTAGCTAAACTGTTGGAGTTTTTTCGAATTAAACCACCTAGGATCATTTGGTTGTTCATTAATCCATGTTCATGCAAATCATAATTTTATGTCACATGCATGTTTATCACGCCACACACAAAACCATGTAAAACGAATCTAATAAAGCGTGAGACATAAATCCGAATTACTTACAATTGTCAGACGGTCTAAGGACAAGAGTAAAGATCTAATCTTACTGTTGAATGAACACTAAAACAGGCGCCACCTACACCTCAAATTTCGACCACCACAGATTCTACTCTAAGATCTTCTATTGTATTCTCGGACTGTATCTAGATTCAGAGTGGGCTGAAATCTACTAGATAGGGTTGTGAAATCTGTGGATAAATTTGAGAGAAAAAGAGGGGTTGATTTCTTATCTTAAAATTTCTCCCATCCTTCCCTTATTTATAAGGAGGTGGGCGAAATTTACTTCTCCAAACCCTACTGGGTTTGGGCCTCTGTCTCAAGTTCAATATCCAGTCCACTATTAGTAAATTGGGCTACAACAGGGATCTAGAAGAATATTAAACTGGCCCACTAATTTATTTAATATCCAATATCCAATAAACTTAGGATATAATTAAATAAACTAAGTTTTACTTTTATTCCACTAAAGAAGTAAAACTGACCTACCAATTTAATACATATTTACGAATATGATTTCTCCTTTAGTCCAGCCATTCCCCGTGTTTAAGATATAATGTTCATTAATTAATTATGTCAGCCTCTGACAGCTATAATTAATTAACATCTAAAACCTTGAGTAGTACCACACAAGCTTTACCATGTAAGGAATAAATTCCACCTGCAGGGTTTCAACATGAACTTGTGTTTTCTCAAGAAAACATCATCAACCTAGCGCACCAGGACACGGTGCTCATGCATACTACTCGAGACATCATGTATACATTGTTATTACCCAAGATATCGAATTCGATCTACGAGAAGATCTCACCCATTGATAAATCAAAGTAACAAACAAGGTACACATATGTTCACCAATATCACATGAGTTCAAAACCCAAACTCTGTGGATCTTTATTCTATCAGTAACTGGGTCAGAGATAGAGAATAATATCCTATCGCGATCCTCCTCAATACACTAATGAGTGTAGTAGAATAATCAGTTAGTGAAGATAAACTAAATTATCAGATTATTCTACGGTGTACCGATGGTGTGTTCAGGACCATCTAAGCTGTGAGCTCTTTAATATATTACAAGGTTCTAATGATATGATCTTACTGTGTGACTCCCCACACCATATCATCTACAATGTAAGTATATGGAACATTGCATAGAGCAATTATAGAACATAATCTAAATGCAAACAGTGACTGTAATAACTTTCATTTCATATTATCATATCATTAGAAAAGTATACAAAGATAAGTCTTCCAGTATACAAAACTAACATAAACATGTTTCAACGATGAGAGATTGAGACGTACCCTTCTTCTTATTCTTGTTAGGACACTCTGCCTTCTAGTGACCTGGCTGGCCAAACTTGAAATACTTTGTCTTTGACTTAAATTCCTCAGGAGAAATCTTAATCTTTGACTTCTTCACCTTAGGTGCCCCCTCTGCAGCTTTTTTTGGCTTGTTCCTCTTCTTCCTTTTAGTACCGGAAGAAGAAGCCCTATTTTCAGCTAGGTGTGTCTCCAGATTTCCTTTCTGAAAAAACTCAGCCGCCTGAAGATCTATGAGTAGTTCAGTTAGGCTAACATCCCTTTTGATCATGCTAAAGTTCAGCCTGAACTGCTCAGACTTCGAGGACAAGCTATGAAGAACAATGCCAATTTGAGAATCGGCATCCAGCTATCCACCCAAGGTCTCGATCTCAGCCAAATAACCCATCATCATGAGAACGTTATCCCTGACAGGTGTGGAGTCAGCCATTCTTGCATCCATTAACTTCTTCATTGCCAAATGGCATGCCGAGCGGTTATGATGACCGAAGAGCTACCTAAGGTTGTACATGATATCATAAGCAGTTTTCATAGGCTCATCCTAATGTTGCAATACATTTGACATGGATACCAGAATGTAACAGCGCGCTATCTCATTAGACTTAACGCACTTATCATATGCAACCATTTGGGCTTCGTCAGAAGCCTCATCTGGCTTCTGAATACATACCTCTTCAAGTACGAATTTGTGTCCTTCCGCAGTGAGAACAAGATTAAGGTTTCGAATCCAATCATTGATAATAGAAGATAGGTTGGAGAGTGCCATGATGATATAGAATAACTGAAAAGTAAACATGCAGTATAGTCACAAACTTTTTTAGGATAAAAACTATATAATCGAAAACCTCACAAAAATAATAATAAAAATCAACTATCATGGCTTATATCTCATATTGCTGAATGAGATAAAATTGGAAAGTCAGCTCCGGAAACTCGGGCATGGCCGCTGCCCCCATCACTGTGCCTCGTCGAAAATCCTAGCTCTAATTAGGATTTCAGGGCGTGAATCAGTGATACTTCCTTTCTTGAGCTGTAGTACTCTCCTCCTTTGAGTTGATCTTCAAACTTTATTCAATATAGAATATCTATTTCTTAAAGGAAAAATCTAATATATCTAGCAACTCAATAACTTGGTCTAACAGTTTTATTTCTATTACATTAAAACAACATAAAATAAAACCTAGACCTAATCCATGGATTAAAATCACGTAGTCAAACCGGCATACGGCCCATCATACATCCAACATAATTAAAACATACATCACATAATTAAAGAGCCATGATAGTCGATAACCCTGCAAACATGTCAGTCTACAAATCCAACAATCACAATTACATGATTAGCATAAAATAACATATGATATCCACACATGACATGATATTTGAAATTAACATTTAATTAAATTAAATATTTTGAAAATTACTACAAGATATAATTTGGAAATTAAATAATTATTCACCAAATTAAATCTTGATAAATCTCGAAAATATATTAAGAATAAATCTGAAAATTTGTTAAAATTATCCACCAAATTTATTTCTTAATTTTTGGATAACAGCCTAATTAATTTATATTTGAAAATCTTAATATAGATCAAAAATCTATCCCAGATATTTGCATAGGCTAGGATCGAAAATATCTAAGATAAAATCTGGAAATTTGATCCACTTCAAATTCCATCCAAATTTAAATCTTATCTTCAACCCTATCTAGATTAGAATTAAGTAATTTATGATATACACCAAAAATTACTTTTTCAATTCTTATCTACTAAGATTTTCGAAAATTTCAAGATAATAAATCTGGAAATTTGATCTACTACAAACTCTTCCAAATTTAAAATCTATTTTCAAATCTTTTTGGATAAGACATAGATAACTATTGATATATATCAAAAATTACCTTATCCAATTCAAATCTTTGTAGATTTCAAAAATCACAAGAAGATTAAATCTGGAAATTTGATCCACTTCAAATTTCATCCAAATCTTATCTTCTATTTTCAAATCTATCTAGATTAGAATTAGGTAACTTTAAGATAAACATCAAAAATACCAAATCTAATTTTAACACTTATTATTTTCAAAAACCACCTATTAAATAAATCTGGAAATTTGATTTTCATCAAAAACTTCTCCAAATTTATCCATAGGATCGAAAATAACATAGGCAAAATTATAGAAATTAATACATCAAAATTTCGAAAATTTTGATACAATAATTTTCGAATGCCTATCTAATTAAATCTAGAAATTTTGATATCATCAAAAATCTATTCCAAATCTAATAGGATATAATAAAAAATTATAGAGATCTTCAAAACTCGAATTTTCGATCTTGATCAAAAATTCATCCAAGTTTTGAACACAGCAAATCGAAATACATGAACATTTAAATCTGAAAAAGTTAAGCACCATAAATTTAACATCAAAATTAAACATGTATCTCAAATTTATCCTAGGATTAAATCTAGAACAGTACCAAAACCCGCTCTGATACCAGTTATTGGGGTTTTTTCGAATTAAACCACCGCATGATCTAATTGGATGTTCATTAATCCTAATGTCATGTAGATCATAATTTTATGAAGATCATATGTTTTAATTAACCGAGTTCAATTAAACATGCATAGCCGGTTTTCGATTCTACTAAAGTAGAAACATAGAATACCGAAAAATGACATACAAATTAAACGACGGGTTGAGGGAAATATTAAAGGTTTAATCTTGTTGTTGTGTATGATTTAAATGGCGCCCCCACTGTGATATTCCACTCCTTGATCTTCTGTTGTATTCCCGGACTGAATCTAGTTTCAGGGTAGGCTGAAATCTATAAGATCGGTATGGAATCCTTGGAGATAAAGAGAACACGAGAGGAGCTGATTTCTTAACATTAAATTTCGTTCCCCACCCTCTTATATATAAGGGGGTGGGTAAAATTTCAGTGTTCCAACCCTACTGGGTTTGGGGCTCTATCTCTTTTTCCATCTTCAGTCCATTAAAGTCATATTGGGCTACAATAGGGATCTAAAAGAATATTAAATTTGCCTACTACTTTATTTTATTTCCAATATCCAATAAACTTAGGATATTATTAAATCAATTAAGTATTATTTTTATTTCACTAAAGAAATAATACTGACCTACAAATTTAATACATATTTCTGAATATGCTTTCTCCTTTAGTCCAGCCATTCCCAGTGTTTAAGATATAATGCCCATTAATTAATTATGTAAGCTTCTGACAGCTATAATTAATTAATATCTTATCCTTGAGTAGTACCACACAATCTTTACTCATGTACGGAATAAATTCCACCTGCAGGGTTTCAACATGAACTTGTGTTTCCTCAAGAGGACACCATCAACCTGGCGCACCAGGACACGGTGCCCCTACATATTGCACGACCTATCATAAGTGTAAATGTTACAACCCAAGATATCGAGATTATTGATTCTATGAAAGAATCTCACCCTTTGATAAATCAAAGCTGCAAACACTACACGTATATGTCCGCCAACAATAGGTGCTAAGAACCTGAACTCTATGGATTCTTATTCTCTCATTTAAGGTCAGAATAGAGAATAGAATCCTAAGTAGATCCTCCTCAATGCACTTGTCTATGTATTAGAATAATCAGTTAGTCAAGACAAACTAACTATCCAATTATTCTACGGCGTACCGATAGCAGGTTCAGTGCCATCTAGACCGTGAGCCTTTTAATACATTACAAGGAACTGATGATATGATCTAACAAAACCAAACCTTATCCCTTAAACCAACAAGAAGATTTTTGAAGTGGATCAAATCTCCAAACTTTATCCCTTAAGATTTCGATCCTTATGTATAATATTTGGATTAGATTTTTTATTTATATCAAGATATCCAAATATTATTTAATTAGGGTGGTTTGAAAATATTAAATAAATTTGGTGGATAATTTTAATTAATTCCCAGATTTATTTTTGATGTATTTTTTATTTCTAATTTATTTAATTAATTCCCAGATTAAATAAAAATACAAGTTTAAAATTGGTGGATAATTATTTTAATTTTTAATTTTTATCTTGTGGATAATATCGAATTAATTAATTTAATTAATTGTAAAATTCAAATATTATTATTCATGCATAGATATCATATGTTATTTTATGTGTATCATAGATATATGATTGTTGGATTTGTAGACTGTGTTTGTTTGCAGGTTTACCAACTGTCATGACTCCTTTTATTTTATGTGATGTATGTTTATGTTGAATGGATGTTTGGTCGTATGCTGATTTGGCTTCGTGAGTTTAATCCATGAGAAAATTTATGGATCAGGTCTAGATTTTATTTTATGTTGCTACTATGTAATAGAAATAAAATTGTTAGATCGAGTTTTGAGTTGTAATTTTTATTCTAGCTATATTAGATTTTTCCTTTTGGAATAGATAGTCTGTATTGAATAAAGATCGGAGATCAACTTAAAGAAGGAAAGTAGTTCAGAATCAAGAAGGAAGGTTCACCGGTTCACATCTCGAAACCCTAATTGGAGCTAGGATTTCGGCGAGGCGCGATAAAGGGGGCGACGGCTATAGTCTTGTTTCCGGAGCTGACTTTCTAGTTTTATCTCATCAATCAACATGAGATATAAATCGTGATAGTTGGAATATTATTATTGCTTATTATGTTGTTGTGAAGCATGCAATGGTTGTTTATCATTTTATGTGATAATGTTTGCATGTTCTTAATAATGGGATAAAATGAAACCTCAAGCATAAATAACTAAGTGGGAGAGATTTATACCGAAGTATGTGGTCATACGGTCTCCATTAAATCTGATTTAATTAAGAAGTGATGGGCATGCGCGTTGACTTCGGTCTTTCTCCATATCGGATGTGTCATCTCACAGATTTCTCTAGAAATTAAATCTCCTAAAAAGGATAGCTGTAGAACACTATTAGAACTAACTGACTCCTCCATCTGGAGCGGTTAAATTAGAAGTAGTGATCTTGATTTGAAGATAATGGTGTGTACACTTAGATGTAGTTTATTGATAAACGTACACACGATCGTGGGTTATCAGTTAGATGATTACATGACCGTGTTTATTATCCGGCTATTAATTTGCTTGTTGTAAGAAAACTCAACTGGAAGCAAGTTAAAGGTTTAATAACCTATTTAAAAATGAATTTTATAAACGTCCACACTATCGTGGCTTATAAAAGACGTTTTTAAAGTATCAGTGGAAAAGTATAGAATTTTGTGAGGTTTTCGATTATATACTATTTATCCTAAAGTTTGTGACTATACTGCATGTTTTTATTTTCAGTTATTTCATATCATCTATGGCACTCTCCAATCTGTCCTCAATCCTCAAAGAAAACAAACTCGTCAGTGAAAACTATAATTATTGGATTCGTAACCTTAACCTCGTTCTAGTTGCTGAGGGACACAAGTTCGTACTTGAAGAGGTTTGTCCTCAGAAGCCAGATGAGGGTTCTGACGAAGCCCAAAATGTTGCATATGATAAGTGGGTTAAGTCTAATGAGATAGCATGCTGTTACATTCTGGCATCCATGTCGAATATGTTGCAATATCAGCATCAGCCTATGAAAACCGCTTATGATATCATGTACAACCTTAGGCAGCTCTTCGGTCATCAGAACCGGTCGGCACGCCACTTGGCAATAAAGAAGTTAATGGATGTGAGAATGGCTGACTCTACACCTGTCAGAGATCACGTTCTCATGATGATGGGGTATCTGGCTGAGATCGAGACCTTAGGTGAAGAGCTGGACGCCAATTCTCAAATCGAAGCTTGACCAGTTCAGGCTAAACTTTAACATGATCAAAAAGGATGTTAGCCTGACTGAACTGCTCATAGATCTTTAGGCGGTTGAATTGCTCCAAAGTAGCGACCCTCAGGCCCACATAGCTGAGAAAGGGGCGTCTTCTTCCGGTGGAAAAATGAAGAAGAGATACGTACCTAAAAAGGCTAAAGATACGGTGCCTAAGGTGAAGAAGCTAAAGGTGAGGATTCCTCCTAAGGAGTTCATGTCGAAGACTAAGTGCTTCAACTGCGGCCAACCAGGTCACTGGAAGGTGGTGTGCCCTAACAAGAAGAAGAAGAGATGTACATCCCATACTCTGGTTATAGAAACATGTTTAGCAACTTGTTCTACCCAGTCGTGGGTAGTAGATACTGGAGCTACTGATCATATTTGCATGTCTTTGCAGGGGTTTCTGATAAAAAGACATCTGAGTGAGAATGAGATCACCGTTGTTGCAGCTGTTGCTACAAGATAGAACTTTGTTTTACCTTTTAGTAGTGGCGGCTGTTACAGTAGGAGATGTTGTTTTACCTTTTAGTAGTGATAGAACTTTGGTTTTGAAAGACTGTGTTTATGTGCCTGGTTTTAGGCGAAACTTAATTTCAGTTTCTAAATTGATTATGGATGGATATTCTGTTTCTTTTGATAACAAAGTAGTTATCTTTAGTGGTAAACATTTTATCTGTTCTGGCATATTGGATGGACACCTATACTTTCTTAAACTAATTGAAAACACTACACAAAGATAACTATTGAATACATCGATCATAAACCCTAACAAGAGAAAAGAACCTTCAGACCTGAATTAAACTTATCTTTGGTATCTAAGGCTAGGTTATATTAACCTTAAGAGGATATAAAGGCTTGTAAATGATGGACCATTGTTTTCTTTGGTACTGGAATCATTTCCTTTGTGTGAATCTTGTTTGGAAGGTAAAATGACCAAGCGTCCTTTCCAGTCAAAAGGAAATAGATCCGAAGGGCTATTAGATTTGATTCACTCTGACCTGTACGGCCCTATGCCAGTTTAAGCTCAAGGCAGGTTCGAGTATTTCATCACTCTCATTGATGATTACTCAAGATACGAATATATCTACCTGTTGCATCGCAAAACTGAATGCTTTAAGAAATTCAAAGAGTTTAATGTGGAAGCGGAGCAATGAACAGGCAGAAGTATCAAGTCACTATATTCTGATCATGGTGGCAAGTACCTCTCAAGTGAAATTAGGGATTACATGGCAGAGAATGAGATAACCTCCCAGTTGATTGCGCTTGGAACGCCACAGCAGAATGGCGTGGCAGAAAAAATGAATAGAACTCTGTTAAAGATGGTCAGATTGATGATGAGTTATTCTGAGTTGCTTATTTCATTCTGGGGATATGCCCTGGAAATGACAGCCTACATTCTTAACTTGGTTCCATCAAATTCAGTTCCTTCTACTCATGCAGAACTATGGACTGGATGGAACCCTAGTTTGAACAATATTCAGATTTAGGGTAGCCCAGTGCACGTGTTGGATAATGAAGCTAATAAGCAGGCTTCTCGTACTGATGTAAGGTTGTTTGTTAGATATCCTAGGGGAACAAAATGTGGTTTGTTTTATAGTCCTAAGGATCAGAAGATTATTGCCAGAACCAATGCTCGATTCTTAGAAGAAGACTTTGTTATAAACCACAAACTAAGGAGTCAAGTCATCCTTGAAGAGTTAAGAGGGAAAGGATCGAAACCTACACCAGTTGTACAAGAAGAGGTACCACCAGATACTACACAACGTGTCACAGAAGTACAGGTTCTATCTCGTCGCAGTGGGAGGGTTGTACGCCAACATGAAAGATTCATTAGTCTGGGAGAAGCTTCAGATTTCCCAGAGGGACTAAATGAATTAGATCCCAGGACCTATGATGAGGCAATTCAAGATAAAGATGCAGATTCTTGGAAAACTGCAATGGAGTCTGGGATTGGATCTATGGATCGCAATCAAGTCTGGGAGCTCGTAGAACCACTTGATGAGGTAAACCCCGTTGGCTGTAAGTGGGTCTATAAGAGCAAGAGAGGAGCTGATGAGAAGGTTGAAACCTTCAAGGCTAGATTGGTAGCGAAATGGTACACTCAGAAAGAAGGGATCGATTATGAGGAAACCTTTTCACCGGTAGCCATGCTTAAGTCAATCCGAATTCTCTTGTTAATTGTTGCTCATTTGGATTATGAGATCTGGCAGATAGATGTCAAGATAGCTTTCGTAAATGGAAGTCTTGAAGAAAACATTCACATGAAGCAAACAGAGGGATTCATTGCTAAGGGTCAAGAGCACTTGATGTGTAAGCCTAATGTTGGTTTTGTATACTAGAAGACCTGTCTTTTGTATACATTATTAATAATGGTTTTATGATGATATAGAATGAATACAATTGCAGTCACTGTTTGCATTTAAATTGTTATATTTATATGCATGTTCACTATACTTACATTGTAGATGATAAGGTGTGGGTAAACACATGGTTAGATCATATCATCGGTTCCTTGTAATGTATTAAAAGGCTCACGGTTTAGATGGCACTGAAACTGCTATCGGTACGCCTTAGAATTATCTGATAGTTAGTTTGTCTTGACTAACTGATTATTCTAATACACGGTCAAGTGTATTGAGGAGGATCTACTTAGGATTCTATTCTCTATTCTGACCTTAAATGAGAGAATAAGAATCCACAGATTTCGGGTTCTTAACCCCTATGTGTTGGCGGACATATACGTGTAGTGTTTGCAGCTTTGATTTATCAAAGGGTGAGATTCTTTCATAAGGATCAATAATCTCGATATCTTGGGTTGTGACATTTACACTTATGATGGGTCGTGCAATATGTAGGGGCTCCGTGTCCTGGTGCGCCAGTTTGATGGTGTCCCCTTGAGGAAATGCAAGTTCATGCTGAAACCCTGCAGGTGGAATTTATTCCGTGCATGAGTAAAGCTTGTGTGGTACTACTCAAGGATAAGATATTAATTAATTATAGCTGTCAGAAGCTTACATAATTAATTAATGGGCATTATATCTTAAACGCGGGGAATGGCTGGACTAAAGGAGAAAGCATATTCAGAAATATGTATTAAATTGGTAGGTCAGTATTATTTCTTTAGTGGAATAAAAATAATACTTAATTTATTTAATAATATCCTAAGTTTATTGGATATTGGAAATTAAATAAATTAGCAAGCCAATTTAATATTCTTCTAGATCCCTGTTGTAGCCCAATATGACTTTAATGGACTGGAGTTGGAAAAGAGATAGAGGCCCAAGCCCAGTATATTTAGGGCTTGATAATTTCGACCACCTCCCCTATAAATAGGGAGGTGGGGGACGAAATTTTAGTGTTACAGATCAGCTCCTCTTGTGTTCTCTTTATCTCCACATATTCCATACCGATCTAGTAGATTTCAGCCCACCCTGAAACTAGATTTCAGCCCACCCTGAAACTAGATTCAGTTCGGGAATACAACAGAAGATCAAGGAGTGAATATCACTGTGAGGCGCCGTTTTTCATACATACAACAACAAGATTAGACCTTTAATCTTGTCCTCAACCCGTCGTTTAATTTGTAAGTCGTTTTTCGATTTCTATGTTTCCGCTTTAGTAGAATCGTTTAAACCGAATTTGCATGTTAATTAAACTCGGTTAATTAAAACATATGAGATGCATGAATTTATGATCTATATGACATTAGGATTAATGAACGTCCAATTAGATCCTGCGGTGGTTCAATTCGGAAAAACCCTAACAACTGGTATCAGAGCGGTGTTTTGGCACTATTCTAGATTTAATCCTAGGATATTTTCGAAATTCATGTATAAATTGGTAGATGAATTATATGACTTTAAAATTTTCAGATTTATTTGATCATGAATTTCATGTTTAATAGATTCAAATTCGGATGTAATTTTGATGTATATTGAAAATTCAAATCTGTGGAAATCTATGTAATTTTCGGCCATGGTATTATTAGATTTGGAATAGAATTTTGATGTATCAAAATTTCCAGATTTAATAAGGTGAGTGTTCGAAAATTTGAGCATCAAAATTTTTGAAAATTTGATGTCTCAAGTTCCCTAATTTTTGGTTTGAAATTTTCGACACTATGTATTAAATTTTGGATGGATTTTTAATCAACATTAAAATTTCCAGATTTAATTCTAGTGTGGTTCGAAAATCATGGTGATTAGAATTGGATTTGGTGATTTTTGATTTATATCAAAGATTGCCTAATTCTAATCTAGATAGGTTTGAAATTAGAATTTTAAATTTGGTAATTTTTGAAGTGGATCAAAATTTCCAGATTTTAATTCTTTTTATTTTCAAAACCTATAACTATATAATTTGGAATAGTTTTTTGATTAATGTCAAAATTTTCAAATGTGAAATATAGTGTAATTTTCGATTTTTGATAAATTAATTTGGAGAAGATTTTGATGAAAATCAAATTTCCAGATTTATTAATTAATGTGGATCGAAAATTTGGTTGTTGGATTAAAGATTTGATGTTATTTGATGTATATCTTAATTTGCCTAATTTTAATCTAGATATATTTGAAAATATAATATTAAATTTGGAAGAATTTGAAGTGGATCAAATTTCCAGATTTATTATTTTAGATATTTTTGAAAATCTCTTGATTAAAAGTGGATAAGGTGATTTTGGATATATACAAATAATTATCAAAATCCAATTATGATAAGAATTTAATTTTGGATAGGTTTTGGAAGATTTTGAAGTGGAATCAAATCTCCAAACCTTATCCTTGAAGATTTAGATTCTTATGGATAATATTGAGATTAGATTTTTTATTTATATCAATATATCCAATTATTATTTAATTAGGGTGGCTAGAAAATATTAAATAAATTTGGTGGATAATTTTAAATAATTTCCAGATTTATTTTAGTAATATTTTCGAAATTTAACAAGTTTAAAATTGGTGGATAATTATTTTAATTTCTAATTTTTATCTTGTGGATAATATCAAATTAATTAATTCTATTAATTGAAAAATTCGAATATTATTTAATATGTCATGTTTGGATATCATATGTTATTTTATGTTAATCATGTAATTGTGATTGTTGGTTTTGTAGACGGACTTGTTTGCAGGATTACCGACTATCATGGCTCCTTAATTATGTGATGTATGTTTTAATTTATGTTGAATGTATGATGGGTCGTATGCCGATTTGGCTACATGATTTTAATCCATGAGAAAATCCATGGATTAGGTCTAGGTTTTATTTTATGTTGTTTTAATGTAATAGAAATAAAACTGTTAGACCAAGTAATTGAGTTGTAATTTTATTCTAGATATATTAGTTTTTTCCTTTAAGGAATAGATATTCTATATTGAATAAAGTTTGAAGATCAACTCAAAGAAGGAGAGTAGTACAACTCAAGAAAGGAAGTATCACTGATTCACGTCCCGAAATTCTAATTGGAGCTAGGATTTTTGGCGAGGCGCAGTGATGAGGCCGGCGGCCATGCCCGAGGTTCCGGAGCTGACTTTCCAGTTTTATCTCATTCAGCAACATGAGATATAAGCCATGATAGTTGGTTTTTATTATTATTGCTTATTATGTTGTTTGAAGCATGCAATGGTGTTTTATCATTTTATGTGATGTTTGCATGTTTTACAATTGGATAAAATGAAACCTCAATCTTAAATAACTAAGTGGGAGAGATTCATACCAAAGTATGTAGAAATCTCAAACGGTCTCCATTAATCTGGTTTAATTGAGATGTGATTGACATGCGAGTTGATAATAGGTCTTCCTCCATAACGGATGTGTTATATCACTGTTATCTCTAGAAATTAAACTTCTTTATCAAGATAGTTGTAGAACACTACTAGAACAAACTGACTCCTTCAACTGGAGCAGGGAGTTTGAAACAGTGGACTTGGTGCTAAGATGATGGTGTTCACACTTAGGTGTAATTTATTAATAAACGTCCACACTAACGTGGCTTATTAATTTGAAGGTTACACGACCGTGGTTATTTCTGACTATTAATTTACTTGTCATAAGGAAATTTAACTGGAGGTAAATTAAAGGTGGTTTTACCTGTTTAAGGATGAATTTTATAAACATCCACACTAACGTGGCTTATAAGAAATATTTTTAAAATGTCGGTGGATTACATATAATTTTTTTTGAGGTATACGATTATATGTGAGTATCCTAAAGTTTGTGACTGTACTGCATGTTTACTTTTCAGTTATTCTATATCATCATGGAACTCTCCAACCTGTCCACTATTCTCAAAGAAAACAAGTTAATCGGTGAAAATTACAATGACTGGATTCGAAACCTTAATCTTGTTCTCACTGCGGAAGGACACAAATACGTACTTGAAGAAGTATGTCCTCAGAAGCCAGATGAGGGTTCTGACAAAGCCCAAAAGATTGCATATGATAAGTGGGTTAGGTCCAATGAGATAGCGCGCTGTTACATTCTGGCATCTATGTCGAATGTGTTGCAACATCAGCATGAACCTATGAAAACCGCTTATGATATCATGTACAACCTTAGGCAGCTCTTCGGTCATCAGAACCGCTCGGCACACCATTTGGCAATGAAGAAGCTAATGGATGCGAGAATGTCTGACTCCACACCTGTTAGGGATCACGTTCTCACGATGATGGGGTATCTGGCTGAGATCGAGACCTTGGGTGGAGAGATGGATGGCGATTCTCAAATCGACATTGTTCTTCATAGCCTGTCCTCGAGGTTTGAGCAGTTCAGGCTGAACTTTAACATGATTAAAAGAGATGTTAGCCTGACTGAACTGCTCATGGATATTCAGGCGGCTGAGTTACTTCAAAAAGGAAATTCGGAGGCACACCTAGCTGAAAATAGGGCGTCTTCTTTCGGTACTAAAAGGAAGAAGAAGAACGCACCCAAGAAAGCTGCAGAGGGGGCGCCTAAGGTGAAAAAGTCTAAGACTAAGATTCCTTCTGAGGAATTTAAGTCAAAGACAAAGTGTTTCAAGTGCGGCCAGCCAGGTCACTGGAAGGCGGATTGTCCTAACAAGAAAAAGAAGAAGCGTACGTCTCAATCTCTCGTCATTGAAACATGTTTAGCTACTTGTTCCACTCAGTCATGGGTAATAGATACTGGAGCTACTGATCATGTTTGCATGTCTTTACAGGGGTTCCTGGCAAAAAGACAGCTGAGTGATGGAGAGATTTCAGTCTACATGGGCAATGCTACGAAAGTGGCGGCAGTTACAGTGGGAGACGTAACCTTATCTTTTAGTAGTGATAGGATTTTAGTTTTAAAGGATTGTCTTTATGTGCCTGGTTTTAGGCGAAACTTGATTTCAGTTTCTAAACTTTTTATGGATGAATATTCTGTTTCTTTTGATAACAAGGTTGTTATCTTTAGTGATAAACGTTTTATCTGTTCTGGCACATTGGATGGGCATCTTTATTTACTTAATCCTATGCAAAACACTACGCAAATGCATTTACTGAATACATCGGTCATAAACCCTAACAAACGAAAAGAACCTTCGGAAATGAATCAAACCTATCTTTGGCATATTAGGCTCGGCCATATTAACCTTAAACGGATACAAAGACTAGTAAACGATGGGCCATTGTCTTCATTGGTCCTAGAATCATTCCCTTTGTGTGAATCCTGTTTGGAAGGTAAAATGACCAAGCGACCCTTTAAGGATAAAGGAAATAGATCTGAAGAGGTACTAGATTTGATTCACTCTGACTTATGTGGGCCTATGTCAGTTCAGGCTCGAGGAGGGTATGAGTATTTCATCACGTTCATTAATGATTACTCAAGGTATGGATACATATACCTGTTACGCCGCAAGTCAGAATCCTTTGAGACTTTCAAAGAATTCAGAGCAGAAGTGGAAAAATGTACAGGTAAAAGTATCAAATCACTACGGTCTGATTGTGGTGGTGAGTACCTCTCGAATGAATTTAGGGACTACTTAGCAGAGAATGGGATTACATTCCAGTTGACTGCGCTAGGAACGCCACAGCAGAATGGCGTGGCGGAGAGAAGGAATAGAACATTGTTAGAGATGGTTAGATTGATGATGAGCTATTCAGATCTGCCTATTTCATTCTGGGGATATGCCCTGGAAACGGCAGCCTATATTCTAAATGTGGTTCCATCAAAATATGTCCCATCTACGCCCACAGAACTTTGGACTGGACGAAAGCCCAGTCTTGGACATTTTTGGATTTGGGGTAGTCCAACACATGTCCTGGATAAGGAAGCTGATAAGCTGGCACCACGTACGGATGTTAGACTATTTGTTGGATATCCCAAAGGAACGAAAGGTGGTTTATTTTATAGTCCTAAGAATCAGAAGATCATTGTGAGTACCAATGTTCGATTCTTAGAAGAAGACTATGTAATAAATCAGAAACCAAGAAGTGAGATAGTACTCGAGGAACTTCGAGGGGAAAATTCGAATCTGACACCAATAGTACAAGAAGAGGAACCACAAATTACTGCACAACGTATCACAGAAGTACAGGAACTGCCTCGTCGCAGTGGGAGGGTTGTACGCCAACCTGACAGATTTATTGGTTTGGGTGAATCTTCGGATTTCCCTGAAGGACTAAATGAATTGGATCCCAGGACCTACGATGAAGCAATCGAAGACAAAGATGCAGACTCTTGGAAAATTGTAATGGAGTCTGAGATTGGATCTATGGATCACAATCAAGTCTGGGAGCTTGTAGAACCACAGGATGGGGTAAAACCCATTGGGTGTAAGTGGGTTTACAAACGCAAGAGAGGAGCTGACGGGAAGGTTGAAACCTTCAAGGCAAAATTGGTGGCGAAAGGGTATACTCAGAAAGAAAGGATCGATTATGAGGAAACCTTTTCGCCGGTAGCCATGCTTAAGTCAATCCAGATTCTCTTGTCTATTGCCGCTCATTTGGATTATGAGATTTGGCAGATGGATGTCAAGACAACTTTCCTGAATGGAAGTCTTGAGGAAAACATCCACATGAAGCAACTAGAGGGTTTCATTGCTAAAGGCCAAGAGCACTTAGTGTGCAAGCTTAAGAGATCCATTTATGGACTTAAGCAGGCGTCAAGGTCTTGGAACATCCGGTTTGACAAGATTATACAGTCATATGGATTCGTGCAATGTCCGGATGAGAGCTGTGTGTACAAGAAGAGTGACGGAAACGTGGTGGCTTTCCTCGTGCTGTATGTTGATGATATCTTACTTATTGGAAACAGTAAGAAAGTATTATCTAACATAAGGGTGTGGTTGTCCAAGCAATTTGATATGAAAGATCTAGGAGAAGCCAGACATGTCCTTGGCATCAAGATTATTCGAGATCGCCAGAAAAGGATGTTGTGCTTATCCCAAGCGACATATATCGACCCAGTGCTAGCTAGGTTTAACATGCAGGATTCCAAGAAAGGTTTTATACCTTTCAGGCATGGAATTCATCTATCCAAGGATATGTGTCCCCACACAGAGGCTGAGATAGATGAGATGAAGGGCGTTCCATATGCTTCGGCTGTGGGAAGCCTTTTGTATGCTATGCTATGCACTAGACCTCATATATGCTATGCAGTCGGCATGGTAAGCAGATATCAGTCTAACCCTGGACAAGGTCACTGGACTGCGGTTAAGAATATACTCAAGTACCTAAAAAGGACTCGAGATTATATGCTGGTATACCACTCTGATAGTCTAGTGCATTTGGGTTACACAGACTCAGATTTTCAATCCGATAAAGATCAGAGTAAATCTACCTCAGGCTATGTGTTAACCTTGGGAGGCGGAGCCATTGCATGGAGGAGCATAAAGCAGAAATGCATTGCGGATTCCACCATGGAGGCCGAATATGTAGCTGCCTCTGAGGCTGGAAAAGAGGCCGTCTGGCTCAAGAGCTTCTTGTTGGACTTGAGCGTGGGTCCTGATTTGCCTAAGAGTATCACGGTATATTGTGATAACTCGGGTGCAGTGGCAAATTCGAAGGAACCCAGAGCCCATAAGGCAAGTAAACACATAGAGAGAAAGTACCATCTTATACGAGAAATCGTTAAGAGAGGAGATGTGGCAGTGGTCAAGATTGCATCGGTGGATAATTTAGCTGATCCATTCACAAAGAGCCTTCCGGCTAAGACCTTCTACGGTCACGTGGAGAAAATGGGAGTGAGATGCAGACCCGGGGTTGCCGTTTGAGATTTTAGTTAGAGTTGGAGAGTTAGCCAGTTTGTTTTATATTTGAAAGACATGTTTCAAGTATAAGTGGGAGATTGTTGGTTTTGTATACTAGAAGACCTGTCTTTTGTATACATTATTAATAATGGTTTTATGATGATATAGAATGAATACAATTGCAGTCACTGTTTGCATTTAAATTGTTATATTTATATGCATGTTCACTATACTTACATTGTAGATGATATGGTGTGGGTAAACACATGGTTAGATCATATCATCGGTTCCTTGTAATGTATTAAAAGGCTCACGGTTTAGATGGCACTGAAACTGCTATCGGTACGCCTTAGAATTATCTGATAGTTAGTTTGTCTTGACTAACTGATTATTCTAATACACGGTCAAGTGTATTGAGGAGGATCTACTTAGGATTCTATTCTCTATTCTGACCTTAAATGAGAGAATAAGAATCCACAGATTTCGGGTTCTTAACCCCTATGTGTTGGCGGACATATACGTGTAGTGTTTGCAGCTTTGATTTATCAAAGGGTGAGATTCTTTCATAAGGATCAATAATCTCGATATCTTGGGTTGTGACATTTACACTTATGATGGGTCGTGCAATATGTAGGGGCTCCGTGTCCTGGTGCGCCAGTTTGATGGTGTCCCCTTGAGGAAATGCAAGTTCATGCTGAAACCCTGCAGGTGGAATTTATTCCGTGCATGAGTAAAGCTTGTGTGGTACTACTCAAGGATAAGATATTAATTAATTATAGCTGTCAGAAGCTTACATAATTAATTAATGGGCATTATATCTTAAACGCAGGGAATGGCTGGACTAAAGGAGAAAGCATATTCAGAAATATGTATTAAATTGGTAGGTCAGTATTATTTCTTTAGTGGAATAAAAATAATACTTAATTTATTTAATAATATCCTAAGTTTATTGGATATTGGAAATTAAATAAATTAGCAGGCCAATTTAATATTCTTCTAGATCCCTGTTGTAGCCCAATATGACTTTAATGGACTGGAGTTGGAAAAGAGATAGAGGCCCAAGCCCAGTATATTTAGGGCTTGATAATTTCGACCACCTCCCCTATAAATTGGGAGGTGGGGGACAAAATTTTAGTGTTACAGATCAGCTCCTCTTGTGTTCTCTTTATCTCCACAGATTCTATACCGATCTAGTAGATTTCAGCCCACCCTGAAACTAGATTCAGTCCGGGAATACAACAGAAGATCAAGGAGTGAATATCACTGTGAGGCACTATTTTTCATACAAAGAACAACAAGATTGGACCTTTAATCTTGTCCTCCACCCGTCGTTTAATTTGTAAGTCATTTTTCGATTTCTATGTTTCCGCTTTAGTAGAATCGTTTAAACCGGATTTGCATGTTAATTAAACTCGGTTAATTAAAACATATGAGATACATGAATATATGATCTACATGACATTAGGATTAATGAACATCCAATTAGATCCTGCGGTGGTTCAATTCGGAAAAATCCCAACACTTAAGAGATCCATTTATGGACTTAAGCAGACATCAAGATCTTAGAACATCCGATTTGATGAGGTTATCCAATCATATAGATTCGTGCAAAGTCCGGATGAGAGCTATGTGTACAAGAAATGTGACGGACACATGGTGGTTTTCCTCATACTTTATGTTAACGACATCTTGCTTGTTGGAAATGGTAAGAAGGCATTATCGAACATTAGGGTGTGCTTGTCCGAGCAGTTCGATATGAAGGATCTGGGTGAAGCCGGAGATGTCCTTAGCATCAAGATCATTTGAGATCGCCAGAAAAGCATGTTATGTCTGTCCAAGGTGACTTATATCGATACAGTGCTAGCTAGACTTGGCATGTAAGATTCCAAGAAAGGTTTTATACCTTACAGGTATGGAATTCATCTATCCGAGAAAATGTGTCCCCAAACACAGTCTGAGATAGAGGAAATGAAGAAAGTACTATATGCTTTGGCTGTGGGAAGTTTAATGTATGCCATGCTATGCACTAGGCCTGATATATGCTATGTCATCGCCATGGTAAGCAGATATCAGTCTAACCCTAGACAAGGTCACTAGACTGCGGTCAAAAACATTCTCAAGTACCTTAAAAGGACTCGAGATTACATGTTGGTTTTCCGCTCTGATAGTCTAGTACCTTTGGGTTACACGGACTCAGATTTTCAATCCGCCAAAGATCAGAGTAAATCTACCTCGGGCTATGTGTTTACACTAGGAGGTGGAGCCATCGCATGGAGAAGCATTAAATAGAAATGCATTGTGGATTCTACCATGGAAGCTGAGTATGTAGCTATCTCTGAGGCTGCAAAAGAGGCTGTCTGGCTCCGTAGGTTCCTAGTGGGGTTGGGCGTGGTTCCTGAGTTGCCTAAGACTATCACGATATACTGTGATAATTCTGGTGCAGTGGTGAACTCGAAGGAACCCAGAGCCCACAAGGCAAGTAAACATATGAGAGAAAGTACCATCTTATACGAGAAATCATTAAGAGAGGAGATGTAGCGGTGGTCAAGATTGCATCGGAGAACAACCTAGCCGATCCATTCATGAATAGCCTGCCAACTAAGACCTTTTATGGTCACGTGGAGAAAATGGGAGTGAGATGCAGACCTGGGGGCGCAGTTTGAGTTGATAGTTTAGATTGGAGAGTTAGCCAGTTAGTTTTTATGCTTGAAAGACATGCTTCAAGTATAAGTGGGAGATTGTTAGTTTTGTATAATGGAAAGACATGTCTTTGTATACTTTTCTGATGGCATGATGATATGAATTGAAAGTTATTGTAGTCGCTGTTTGCATTTAGATTATTTTATATAATTGTTCTATGCAATGTTCCATATACTTACATTGTAGATGATATGGTGTGGGGAGTCACATGGTAAGATCATATAATTAGAACCTTGTATTGTATTAAAGAGCTTATGGTTTAGATGGTCCTGAACACACCATCGGTACACCGTAGAATAATCTGATAAGTTAGTTTATCTTGACTAACTTATTATTTTAGTACACTTGTTAGTGTATTGAGAAGGATCACGATAGGATACTATTCTCTGTCTCTGACCCGGATAGTGAGAGAATAAAAATCCATAGAGTTCGGGTGGGTTCTGAACTCGTATTTGTCGGTGAGCATATGTGTGCATTACCTATTATTTTGACTTATCAACGGGTGAGATCCTTTCGTGGGTCAATAAACTTGGTATCCTGGGTAATAATAATGTATACATGATGTGTCGTGCAATATGCATGAGCACCATGTCCTAGTGCGTCAGGTTGATGATGTTCTCTTGAGAAAACACAAGTTCATGTTGAAATCCTGCAGGTGGAATTTATTTCGTACATGAGTAAAGCTTATGTGGTTCTACTCAAGGATTTAGATGTTAATTAATTATAGCTGTCAGAGATTGACATAATTAATTAATGAACATTATATCTTAAACATGGGGAATGGCTAAACTAAAAGAGAAAGCATATTCGCAAATATGTATTAAATTGGTAGGACAATTTTACTTCTTTAGTGGAATAAAAGTAAAACTTAATTTATTTAATTATATCCTAAATTTATCGGATATTGGATATTAAATAAATTAGTAGGCCAATTTAATATTCTTCTAGATCCCTGTTGTAGCCCATTATGACTGTTAGTGGACTGGATATTGAACTTGAGATAGAGGCCCAACCCAGTAGGGTTGGAGCTTGATATTTTCGCCCACCTCCCTATAAAATAAGGGGAGGGGGATGAAAATTCTACAGTTAATAATCAGCCCCTCTTTTGTCTCTCAAGATATCCCCAGATTTCACAACTCTATTAGTAGTATACAACCCACTCTGTATCTCATACTCAGTCTGGGAATATAACAAAAGATCTCAAAGTAGAATACTATGGTGGCCGATCCAGTGGAGATAGGGGACGCCTGTTTTACATTCATTCAACAGCAAGATTAGTCTTGTAATTTTCTCCTCAGACCATCTGACAATTATAAGAAATTTAGATCTATGTTTTCCGCTTTATTAGATTCGTTTTGCATGGTTTTGTGCTTGACGTGTATAAACATGCATGAACATAAAAATATGATTTGCATGAACATGGGATTAATGAACATCCAATAGATCCTGCGGTGGTTTAATTCAAAAAAACCCCAACAATATATGCTATTCTACCTGACCATCTTCAGAGTTGCAAGCTATATCAAAGAACATACTCCAGTGATCGCTGAAAATGAGCCAAGCATCAATAAATGAACGACGTATGATCAATGGATCAATGGAGATTTCTTTTGTAAAAATTATGTTTTGAATGGTTTCGTAGATAGTTTATATTTTGTGTACAAAAATGTAACTAGAGCTAAAGAACTGTTAGTCCCGGGCGAGTCGATGTCAGTGTAGAGGGGGGGTGAATAAACTGATACAAAAACTTTACTTCAAATATGGAATGATAAGGGCCCTTGACTCGCATAGCAACTTATCTATGCACATATCAGTTGAGCACTTTTTAGACAACTTGAGTGCAGATTGTGTGAGCTTGTGTACAATTCAAAGATATGCGAGTATAAGCAAAACAGTACAGCACACAGACAATTTATAGAGGTTCAAAGTATCAAACTTCTAAATCCTCTCTTCCTTCCGTAGAAGGGCAACTCCACTATATAACTTGATTTTCTTTACAAATTATACAATGAAGGACAGTTGGATGAACCTGGTAACTGCTCATTACCTCAGCGGGTCGACGGCTCACACTTGCAGTCCCTAACTGCTCGCTAGGGAGGTTGGTGCTATTGACATCTTTACAATGTTTTAGATATCTTTCGATCTTCAAGAGGTTAGTCTTGAACATGGGATATCAACTGATGTGCTCCTTTAATTGAGCTGGGTAGTTGATCGGTGTATTGCTGGAACTGAGAAGGTTGCTCTGGCTGGATTATCAACAGCTAGCTGAATGCTTTGATTCTATGGATTCTTCTTCTTAGTTGGACTCTCGTAGGTTTAGCAAATGCTGAACTTGAGCTATGTGGGAGAGAGAAAGAAAGCTCAGTCGTAAGTAACTTGAATGAAGGTTTCAAGAATGAAAGTTGTGAAAAGTCATTTAAAAACTTTGGTTCACTTGTCTTTTATAGAGAAGTGATTTTGTGACCGTTGAGTTCCATTGATCGGTGGCTCTGTTGGTTCATCAATGGCAGATGGTCTTTATGATCGTTGGAGCTTTTGGTTGAAGTAGCCGTTGCTTTGCTAATCGATCTCTGTTGGATATTTAATTCTAGTAGCCGTTGCTTTGCCAATCGATCTCTGTTGAATATTTAATTTCAATATCTCTGCTAGAGCATTTATTCCAAGATCTTCATTTGAGCATTAACTCCAGGACTCTCTGGCTGGCAGATCTGAGCTCTAGTTTAGCAAGTTTGAGTTCCAATTGGCAGTTCCGAGCTTGTCTGCTTAGTTCGGCTATCACTCCAGTTGGCAGTTCTGAGCTTGTATGCTTAGTTCGGCTATCACTCCAGTTGGCAGTTCTGAGCTTGTTCTTCCAGTTCAACTGATCATAGGCTATTGAATAGCTTGTCAGTTCGACTAGTCTTTCTTGAGCTTTCTTGTCAGCTTAACTGATCACAAGCTGTTGGCTAGCTTGTCAGTTTGACTGATATTTCTCCGAGCTTCCTAGTCAGATGTTTGCTTGTTTTCTCATACAAGCTGGCTGACTTTAGTTCTGGCCTTTGATTGATTCGTCTGTCTACTTCTGTTCGGCTAAAGTTAAGTTTGGCCATCGGGTGGATACTTCCAGTCTTCAGTTAAACTGATCTCTTATCAGTTTTTTCAGTCTTGTTGATTTTTCTCTCAGCTCAGCTGACTTAGCTGTCAGTTTGTTTTGACTGGTTCGACTCCATTAACCCTTAGTTGGATTGAGTTCTGACTGGTTAGCGTATCCTTCCAGCTGGTTGACCATGCTCCAGTTGGGTTAACTCTGGCTTCAGTTGAGTTCCTTCTTGAGGCTATGGATTGGTCAGCTCAGATCTACAGCTTGGATCTTGATCAGTTTTTCAGGAATAGTTTTGACATCTCATCAAAACCTTATCTAGGGGTTCCTTGATAGTTTTTTCTAACAATTTCTCCCTTTTTGATGATGTCAAAACCTTGTCAATAATGATGGAAAAACTGCAAATGTTCGTCTGAGAGACATGCTGTACTTTGCTTATAGACAAAGCTTGATATCAGAGCAGGTTAGAGCAGGAATTCAAGTATTAGAGCATACTTTTAGTTTAATCATACTTTCATTTTGAACTATCAAAGCATGATTATTAGGGTATCAGGGAATGTGCATAAGCATGAGCAAGACTTGATACGATATTGAAGCATGATATTGAAGCATGTATCATATATAGTTTTCAGAGCATGATATTGAGGGATTAAATCAGAGCATATAGATCAGAGCATATAGCTTTTAATATCATAGCTATCATATCAGCTCTTGATAGTAGATAGAACTACTACTTCAGTTCCTCAGCTGCTTCTTCTTTTCCTGCTTGATTTTCCTTTTTCTTTAACTCCATATCCCCTCCAAGCTTCTCCCTGAAGCTGAGCTTCCCCGTCAAGCTGTACTTCTCTTTGGATTTGCTCCCAAAGAGTTAAATTTTCATCATCATACCTTCCATCTTCCCCATTTTTAGCATCATCTGAAAGGGTAAACTGGTGTAGATCGTATGATGGCATTGATAGATTTGACAAGAAAGTGACTGCAGTTGCCAAGTTGTCATCACAGACTGAGGGAACTGAAGGAATAGGCATGGGCGAAGAGAACCATGCATAAGCTTCTTCAGTCGTCATGAACTGACCACGATCAGTGGTGGGAGACACATCTTGCTTTCTGAAGTCCATGGATGCCAGGTTGGCGAAGATTTCATCATTTGAGATGATTGGTAGGTCTTCAATAAATGGGGTACAGGAGGAGTTGGCTAGCTCATTGGCTGGAAGAGGAGCGTCGGCTGGTACGCTGTACTGGATTCGTTTGATCATTGAATCCATTATTTTCGAGAGCATTGGCGGCGAGCTGAGTGGATGGTTCATCCAATTTCTACTCCAGTGGCCTTCGTTGATCCAGAAGAAGGATCCACAGATGTGGATGAGGTGGAATATAGTGGCCTCATCGATTTGAAATCTCTAGAGATGATACTGGAGGTATCTTCTCAAGTGCTCGAATAATGAGGGGTTGCTGTCCTCAATTAGACCGAAACAGCTTCGTAACTGATGGTCTAGAACTTGCTCGAACTCATCCTCAATTAAGTCGCGATGGACTGAGGTGAGAGGTTGTGAGCTGGCGGGTATTGTAGACAGATCGCTCAGTTTAGAGAGATGCTCACTCTCAGCCAACAACTACCTTTCGTCTGAGGAGCTAGCAGTTGCGACCAACGGTCTCTTTGTGATGACCCAAAATGTGATTTTCTATAATTTATTTGAAATATAATATGCAAATTTATTTTAGAGGTGTGATCGATCAAGATGCCTTACCTTATCAGGATATATGTGTTTAGTGGAATGGGAGGTTTAAATGGTCATATACCTAAAAGCATGTGTAGGATTATTAAGCTCGGGAATTCTTAGATTTTCCTAGTGAATCATATATATAAATATATTTATATATATGAGTGAATGTGTACATTTATAGATATATAAATAAATATAAATATATGAACATAATCGAAACCTTATAATATCACCGCTAGCCGATTCCTCAATTTTCATTAAAATGGTAATTATATATAATTTCCCTATAGTTATTAATTGCTCTTCGCAAAACTTTAGGCTACATAATTATTTATATAGGTACGTAAATGGCTAAAACCGTATTACTTGGTAGAGATAATTTTGACTCGTTTTAGACCCATATCTCCAAGGTCAAGAGAATAATCCCGAGACCCAGGATATTTTCCTTAAAATTGTTAAACCCTAATTTTCTTCCAAAAATAGCTCATCCCATCTCTTAAAAGGAGTAAACTTGCATTAGTCGGCTGTTGTTTTCATTTCAATTCCGCTTTCTGGAACGAAGAATTGAGAGAAGTATACGCCAGGTTTCTATTATCTAACTCTATCTCACCCTCGCTCCCTCCATCTGTCTCTTCATCTTTTACCCTCTACGTTGAGCACGTTTTCAAGTATTGGGTAGGTGACTAGGTTAGGGAGAGTCTATACTCTAGATCTTATCACGTGAATGAGTTATATATTTACAGTAAATCATGGCTGGTAAGTAATAGGTATTTATGTGCCATCTGTAGAGAGAGTAGAGTATGAATGGTTACGTGTTTTTCATGAAAATAGGAATGGCTATTAGTATTGATTTGTAAATGGTAGGAATAATTAGTGTGTCTTATTTAATATATTGATGTGTTTGCAAAAGAAGAAAATTTTATATTGGAGGCTTTGATGATGAACACGTATAATTATATATATATAAGCATATCACACTAAGTACTATAGATATGTAATGAAATACAATATGGATATATATAAATATATATAATAATGGGGTAATGATGAGTACACATTTGCGTGTCCCATTTGGGACTTGTTTATGTTTTGGTTAACATATATATATGCATTTGTATGTATAATTTAGGATAATATGAAAATATAATTATCTGCTCTATATAGAAATAAGTGATCAGAATGTTGTTTAATTAGATATAATTAACCGTGGTAGTGATATGAATGTAATCGGTTTAGAAGTATTCCTAAACTGTAATAATTATACTCCAATAATTATGATTATGTTGAAAAAGACTTTTCATTTTATGCTTCGACTCATAATACTGTGACATTTAAGTAGTGTTATATTTATTTATAGGCACGAGAAACTAAGTACGTAAATCATCAGACCAAGTTATCAATTTCAGTGCTTCTGAGGTGGGGAATTATTTCTAATTGTTTGTATTCTTTCGCATTTTGAAATACGTGTTTATCTGTATTGAATGAATATGGTTAGTGAAATTATGGAAATGGTGAAATCTTGTGCAAGTATATTGGCCAGGGACTCGGTAAGGGGTCCGGGATCGGTAAGGATCCTTGGGTTTTGCCCACAGTGCAGAACAGTTATAGTTACGTGACTATTGTCCGCATACGAGTACGTGTTGATAATACGAACTGTTACTTGTCCCCACTGAGCAAGTGTAAGCTCACCCCGAATTATTTATGAAATACAGATGGAGGAGTTGGACAGTAGGGTGGTAGCAGTAGTGGCTTAAACCCTTGAATCATATTTAATCCTTTCCTTATTTCGAGTTTCAGACGTTTAGTTGTTTTTATTTCAAGAGATAAAGACAATTAATAGACTGTTATTAAATTTGGTTTTATTTTATGAATTGGTAAGGGACAAAATTTACTATTGAAATACTTCCGTTTTAAACATTAAGATTTTTTTTTCTATCGGTATTACCTTTAAATTCGTTTCATTTTATTTGAATGTAAGTAAATTTGAAATATAGATTAAAAAATAAAATAAATAACATTGATAATACGAGTGTGGCGTCTAGGATTAGCTAAAGTATATTGGGACGTCACACTCTTTCCATGACTTGAGTCAGCAGTTCCCGGTTGTTGTGATTTCTTCGGGACTAGATGGCAGTAGATGGTCGGGAGCATATCCCTTCGTCCGATTGGCTCTCCGGTTGGAATCGTCTCGTCAAATTGACTCAGAATGATGTGGCTTATGCGACCCATAAACCCAATATTCTCTCAGAATGTGCCAGTTATCGGATCATATTCTGCACGATCTACATTTCTTCATAGTTGAGCAAGGATGAAGGAAGCCCAGTCAGCTTTGCATCCGAGGAATAGAGCGGCCATTAGATGAGCTTTGAGTTCGGAGAACTGGACCGTCTCAAAGTTTCCGTGCAGGATGTGACCTGCGATATCAAGGAGTTGGATGATCTCACTAGGTAGACTTTCCTTTAACTTGTGTGATCATTCGTGGTGGTGCACGTGTGGATGTTTCCATAGACTCCACAGTGCAGATTTGCTCGGAAGCTCTAGATCCAGCACGTCTTGGCCTTCACCGGGGAGGAGGAGTGTAGACATCATAGTGTCTTTCGTCATCGTTATGACTTGGTTCTGAACGGTGGAGATGATTTTGTTGTCGGAGACGGTTGCATTATGGTAGAACTCCACAATATGGGTGGGTAGATTCTTGACTGGCATGATCGTCAAGAAGGGCAACAACCCAGTTTCCTCCAATGGCCGAAAGATCCTTTGGAATTTCTCTGGACCCAGGCGTGCGTGAAGAAGCTCTAGGTTAAGAGTCTTGTCTTTCTTCAGCTTGCTTACCAGCGACTTGACATTCACCATCTGAAATGAGGGTTTCATTTCTGCAAAGAAATGGTTGCGTTAGATTTGCAAGTGCTCTGGTTATGCGATATCAATGCAAGAGGAGAGAGAGATTTTGCAGATGATCTGAGCCTTCATCTCCTTGCATATATTTATTCAGCTCTGCATGCATTGATCGAGGACACTCGATTACTATCTTAGCTGATAAGCTATCTGATTTGATGGACAATTAGTTGAATAAATGATGCATGCATCCCAGCCGTCTGATTGTGAAGCAACTTTATGATCATGTGGCTAAGAGAGAGCAAATTTAAAAATGGGGTGGTTGCCATAAATAGCAAAAAATTTTCTACAGATTTTGCTATTTATATCTCATAGATAATTATCCCCTCATGTTCACTTTTGTGGAGTCGATTTAATATTATCGCAGAGATATTAATGGCAACTTGTGAGAGAGGACCCCATTTTCAAATTGTAACCGTTGGATGTATTATAAGAAATTTTATAATCACAACGGAAACAATTAAGTTAAGATAAGTTTAAGGATTAAGAAAAACTTATCCTGAGTTAGTTGGGATACAATCCAACTGATTAGCTTGATGATTCAGCGGTTGAATGATCAGTTTCATCACTTTTCCAGTTGCCGCTGATGAGCTGACTTTGAGGCTCTAACTGAACTGAATTGATCAGTTCGTTTGGTTAGTTGTTTGGCCTTCTTTGAGTCAGATTCTTCTTCTTGAAGGGCCGAACTGGACTAGCTGCACAGCTTCCATTCGAGCAGTTTGATAGCTTTCTCGTCGATGCAGATCCAATTTTGTTCTTTGACAGTTTGGGCCTTACTGTCCTCCCGGCTTGGTGAAGTTGCTGAATGGCAACTGATGAGTTTTTCAGCCTTTGATTAAGGGATTGTGAAATTCCCTTTGGCGACTGTCTGAACTGATCAATGTTCTGAATCAGTGGCACGCCTTTTGAGCTAGATTTGAGTAGGGGAGTGACATAGCTCTTGGATAGGAGACTTGGTGATGTGGAAATATCCTCATCATCACTATCTCTTTCACCATCATGCCTTTGATCCTTCTGATGAGCCACCACTTCAGTATATGATAGATGTGGTTCTATCCTCTCTGTGGCAGTTGGAGATCGTCATGATGGCTCAGCTGACTGACTTGATAAATCATCAAAGTTCAGTTTTCGGTAGAGGGAGCTAGTTGGGCAGTCGACTGGTTGATTTGTGACCACAGCTCCTTGAGGCATGATGTTGGTTTTGAATTCAGCTAACAAGGCAACTGCTGGAATTTTGTTGGTGAGCCTGAGATTCATGATGTGCTGAACTTGCACAATGATTGGAGGGAATGGATTTGTTGGTCCCGGGCGAGTCGATATCAGTTTAGAGGGGGGGTGAATAAGCTGATTAAAACTTTTTACTTCAAATGCGGAATAACAGGACCCTTTGACTCTCTTAGTAAAACTTATCTATACACAAAATTATTGATCAGTTAAGACAGTTTGAGTGCGGCTTGTGTGATATTCTGTGCAGTTCAAAGATATGCAATAACCAAAATATTACAGCACACAAGCGATTTATAGAGGTTCGAAGTCTCAAACTTCTACGTCCTCTCTTCCTTTCGCAGAAGGGCAACTTCACTATATAACTTGAATTTCTTTACAAATCATACAATGAAGGACAGTTGCCCGAACCTGGTAACTGCTCACTACCTCAGCGGGTCGACGGCTCACACTTGAAGTCCCTAACTGCTCGCTAGGAAGGTAGGTGCTATTGTCGTCTTTTCAAGGTTTTAGATCTCTTTCGATCTTCAAAAGATTAGTCTTAAACAGGGGTTATCAACTGATGTGCTCCTTCAATTGAGCTAAGTAGTGGATCGTTGTATTACTGAAACTGAGAAGGCTGCCCTGGCTGGATTGTCAACAGCTGACTGATTATCTCGACTCTGTGAATTTCTTCTTCTCAGTTGGACTCTCGCAGTTTCTATCAAATGCTGAACTTGAGCTTGAGTGGGAGAGAGAAAGAAAAGCGCTTGCTTATATATGCGAAAGTTGTGTAGGCAAAGGATTCTTTTGGGCAGAGTCTCTTTTTAAACTCTGATTCACTCATCTTTTATAGAGGAGTGATTTTATGACCGTTGAGTTCCATTGTCCATTGATCGGTGGCTCTGTTGTCTCATCAATGGAAGATGGTCTTTAATGATTGCTTGGAGCTTTTGGTTGAAGTAGTCGTTACTCTGCCAATCGATCTTCATTGGATATTTAATTCCAGGATCTTTGTTGAAGCATTTATTTCAAGATTCGGCGGTTTGAGCAATAAACTCCAAGGCTCTCTGGCTTCTGCTTTCTTGGTAGTTTTGAGTTCCAGTTGGCAGTTCTGGACATGTCAGCTTAGTTTAGTTATTGTTCCAATTGGCAGTTCTGAGCTTGTCAGCTGAGTTCGACTATTGCTCCAGTTGGCAGTTTTGAGTTTGTCAGCTCAGTTTGGCCATTGCTCCAGTTGACAGTTTTGAGCTTGTCTCTCCAATTCGACTCAAGTTCTTGGCTAGCTTGTCAGCTTGACTGATTTCTTTTGAGCTTTCCTGTCAGCTTGACTAATCATAAGCTGACTGACTTCGGTTCTGGCCTCTAGCTGATTTGTCTTGTTTACTTCAGTTTGGCCATCAGTTGGATACTTCCAGTCTCTTGCTTAAACTGATGTTTTATCAGTTTCTTCAGTCTTTAGTCAATTCTTTACTCTCTCAGCTCAACTGACTTAGATGTCAGTTTGTTTCGACTGGTTCCACTTTTCAGTTGAGTTGAATTTTGACTGGATGACGTATCCTTTTGCTTGTAGACCATACTTCAGATTAGTTGACTTTGACTTTTCTTGAGTTCCTTTTTGATGCCCTGGATTGGTCAGCTCTGATCTACAACTTGAATTTTAGTCAGTTTTTCATAAATAATTTTGACATCTCATCAAAACCTAGGGGTTCCTTAATAGTTTTTCCTAACAATTTCCTCCTTTTTGATGATGTCAAAACTTTATCGATGATGATGGAAAAACTGCAAGTGTAGCAAGTTTGCTTAAGCAGATTCTTAAAATCAGAGGAAATTCAGAGCAAGTTTAAGAGAAAATTTGATTCATGATTTTCATTCAAGTATCAGAGCATTTGTCATTCATGCTATCATTCAAGTATTAAAGCATTCAAGATATGCATGAAATTCAAGTATTAGAGCAATTAGACTTCAAGTTTCAGAGCATTCTTTCATTCTTTAACGTTGGGCATGCTTTCATTCCAGTATTAGAGCATTTTTCATTCAAGTATCAGAGCATTTAACTTGATCAAACTTGAAGTATCATAGCATGAGCATTATAAGCATGATGGAAATGTGTATTATATATTTACTTTAAAGCATATTATAGACTCAAGAGTAGTTAAAACTACTAATCTACTTCCTGAAAATTGCTTCTTTTCTTTCTGCTCGATTCTCCTCTTTCTTGGACTCATTGTATTCTCCATGCTTCCCCCTGAAGCTGATATTCTCCCTCATAGCATGAGCATTATAAGCGTGAGCATTATAAGCATGATGGAAATGTGTATTATATATTCACTTTAAAGCATATTATAGACTCAAGAGTAGTTAAAACTACTAATCTACTTCCTGAAAATTGCTTCTTTTCTTTCTGCTCGATTCTCCTCTTTCTTGGACTCCTTGTATTCTCCATGCTTCCCCGTGAAGCTGATCTTCCCCCTCATGATGAATTTTTCTTTGAATCTGATCCCAAAGAGTTAAGCATCCATCATCTTTCTATCCATCTTCCCCCTTTTTGGCATCATCCAAAAGGTGGAATGGATCGCATGATGGTAGTGACAAGGTTGGCAAGAAGGTGAAGGCAGTTGCCAAATTGTCATCATGAATTGAGGGAACTGAAGGAATTTGCATGGGTGAGGAGAACCATGCATATGCTTCTTCAGTTGTCATGAACTGACCTTGATCTGAGGTGAGAGAGACTTCTTGCTCTCTAAAGTTCATCGAGGCCAAGTTATTGAAGATCTCATCGGTTGAAGGGATGGGTGGATCATCAATGAAAGGTGTACATGAGGAGTTGGTCGGTTCATTGTTAGGGAGAGGAGCATCGGCTGATATACTGAGCTGGATTCGTTTGATCATCGAATCCATTATCTCTAAAAGCATTAGTGGTGAGGAGACAACAATGTTCCACCTCATCCACACCTGTGGATCCATCTTCTGGATCAACGAAGGACATTGTTGTCTCATCTAGTTGGAATCGCCATATATGGTACTAGAGGTACCGTCTGAGTTGCTCGAATAGAGAGGGGTCGGTGCCCTCAATGAGACCGAAGTAACTGCTAAGCTGATGGTCTAAAACTTCTTTAAACTCAACCTCAATGAAGTCACAATGGACTAAGGATAGAGGTTGGGAGCTGACTGATATTGTAGGCCGATCACTCAGCCTTGAGATAGATTCGCTCTCAATCAGCAGCTGTCTTTCTTCAGATGAGCTGGCGGGTGCTTCCAAAGGTGTCTTTCCACGACCTGAGTTGGAAGGTCCTTGTTGACGTGATCTCTTTGGTAGCTGATGGCAGTAGATGGTAGAGAGCATGTCCCTTCATTTGATCTGTTCACCAGTTGGGATGTCCTCATCAAACTGGCTTTGAATGATATGGCTTATGTGACTCATAAACCCAATTTTTTCTCGGAACGAGCCAATGGAGAGATCATATTCAGCTCACTCTACATTTGCTCGCAGTTGAGCAAGAATAAAAGAGGCTCAATCGGCTTTACAACCGAAATATAGAGCGGCCGTGAGATGTGCTTTGAGCTCGGAGAACTGGACCGTCTCAAAGTTGCCATGTAATATATGACCGATGATGTCCAAGAGTTGGATGATCTCACTGGACATGCTCTCCTTTAGCCTGTGTGAATAGTCATGATGGTGCACGTGAGGATGCTACCAAATACCCCACAGTGCGTATTTGCACGGCAGTGGAAGGGCCATGACGTCTGGGCCGTCGCCTGGAAGCTAAAGGGTAGACATCATCGTCTCTTTTGTGACTGTGATCACCTTGCTCTGGACGGTAGAGATGATGTTGTCACCGAAAATGGTTGTGTTGTAGTAGAACTCCCCAACATAGGAAGGTAAATTTTTGAGTGGCACGATTGTCAAAAATGGCAGCAGACCAGTTGCCTCCAATGGCCTATAAATTCTTTGGAATTTGTCTGAGCCGAGACGTGCGTTAAGATACTCTAGATTTAGAGTCTTATCTTTCTTCAGCTTCTTAATAAGCAGATTGGTATCTACCATCTGGAATGAGGGCTTCATTTCTACAAAAAGATGGTGATGTTAGATATGCAAGTGTGAAGAGAGAGTTTGCAAATAATCAAAGCAAAGAGAAGATTGAGTTTTCAGATGATCGAAGTCTCCATCTCCTTGCATAAATATATTCAGCAAAGCATGCATTTGATTGAGGACACTTGAGTGCTTCTCTTAGCTGATTAGCTGTCCGATTTGATGGATAAATAGCTGAATTAATGATACATGCATCCCAACCGTTAGATCGTGTGGTAAAGTTATGATCTTATGGCTGAGAAGAAGCAATTTTGAAA
Organism: Perilla frutescens; assembly: GCA_026008535.1. Taxonomy (NCBI): domain Eukaryota; kingdom Viridiplantae; phylum Streptophyta; class Magnoliopsida; order Lamiales; family Lamiaceae; genus Perilla; species Perilla frutescens. The sequence goes on along the minus strand of BRKX01000004.1, from coordinate 58,208,226 downwards.
ATGGGGTAGTTGCCATAAATAGCGAAATATTTTCTACAGATCTTGCTATTTATATCATATTTGAAAGTTATATTTTGCTTTTCATTTTTGAAGAGTTGATTTAATAGCAAAGCAGAGATATTAATGGCAACTTGTGAGATAGAGCCCTATTTTTAAATTGTAGCCGTTAGATATAATATAAGAAATTTCATAATCTCAACGGTAACAATTTAATTATAATAAGTTTGGAAAAGAAAAATTAAAAAAAACTTATCCGGATTCAATTGGGATACAGTCCAACTGATTGACTACTCAGCGGTTGGATGATCAGTTGAGTCTTGGTTTCAGTTGTCGTTGAACAACTGGCTGAAGCTGAAGCTACAACTGAACTGAATTGATTAGTTGGCTTAATCAGTTGCTTGGCTTTCAGTAGACAGTTTCCGCTTCTTGAAGGGCCTAGCTGGACTGGCTACACTGCTTCATTTGGAGGGAGTTTTATTCTTTGGTAGTTCAGACCTTGCAGTCCTCCTAGCTTGGTGAAGGTGAAGCTGGATGGCAACTGATGAGTTTTTCATCCTTTGACTAAGGGATTGTGAAGTTCCCTTTGGCGATGATCGAAACTGATCACTGTTCATAAGCAATTGCATGCCTTTTGAGCTAGATGTGAGCAGTGGAGTGACATAGCTCTTGGATAGGAGGCTTGGTGATTTGGCAGTGTTTTCATCATCACTATCGCTCTCGTCAACACGCCCTGGATTCTTCTGAGTAGCCACAACTTCAGTTTGTGATAGATGTGGTTCTATCCTTTCGGTGGCAGTTGGAGTTTGTCGAGATGGCTCAGCTGACTGACTTGATAGATTATCAAAGATCAGTTTTCGACAGAGCAAGCCAGTTTGGCAGTTGACTGATTGACTTGCAATCCCAACTGCTTGAGGCATGATGCTGGTCTTAAATTCTGCTAATAAGGCGGTGGCTGGAATCTTGTTGACAAGCCGGTGATTCATGATGTGCTGGACTTACACAATGGTTGGAGGAAATGGATTTAGCGATCCTATCCATTTAATGCTCCATGTTTCTTCTCGTTGCCAGTAGCTCATGCCATGAAAGGCAGTTAGTAAAAAGTGACACTAGATAGACATAGAATCTCTCCAGTTATACTAGTAGAAATACCGGTGGAGTTGTTTGAACAGCTCTTGATCACGTTGTGCAACAAAAGCAAAGTGAGTGAGAAGGAGATTGGTCACTTCTTTTTGTGCACCTTTGACTGCATATTCACTACTATAGTAGGTACGAATATTTTCTTCAGTCAGCTGAAGAGGAGGGCAAGTGCTTCTGAAGTAGTCCGCTCCATAGTTAGGATGAGGGATTCCTATGAATGGAAGAAGCTCATCTGGATCAGAGCAAATCTGGAAATCAACTGGTGATCCTTTCTTTGATTTTAGAGAATGAACTGCGTTGGCACTTGAGCTGCTCGAAGAGTGGTTGTCTGTCTTGGCTTTAGCTTTTCTCTTTTTCCTTAGTGACTAAAGATGAGCAGTTCCTTTCTTGGGAATCCAGTCAGAGATAAGAACTGGTAGTGTTTCATCACTTGGAAGTTTTAGCAGGTCTTTAAGCATTTTACTCATTCTCAGAACAAGTCCTACCTTGGACTCAAATTTGCCAGATTTCTTTGAGTCAGAGGCCTTGATGACTTGATGCTTGAGTTGTTGAAAGATGAATTCTGCTCAGTTTGTTTGTCGTCCTTCAGCAAGGTGAATCATAACCTTGTATCTCTCTTGGGTGAGTTGACTCAGGCTTCCAATGGCCCCAAACATCATCTTGTTTGTTATGTCAAGTAGAACACCATACTCGGGCTTCAGGTCAGTTTTAGCGGTTATAAAACTGAATTGCTTGTCGCAGGTTGAAGCTTTCCATTCTCTCCAGTATGACTCTGCAGATTCCTTTAGATCTTGAACGGATGAACCTTCCTGTGAGAGTTGGAACACTTCTGCAATTGTCCTTTCAGTGATTTGAAGTGGCCGTCCTTGAATCACTGATGACACTGTCTTTCCATCTGCAGATAATTTTGCTTGAAGCAAAAATTCACTCACCAAATTTTGTCTAAAGAACTTTGGTAGTGTTTCCAGGTAGTAAAGAATTTCTGTCTTGTGAAGATTTGACCGAAGGATTGGGTTGTTTGATTCATCTAGAATCAATTTAAATTTCTTCCTATCAAGGAATTTATCTCTCATAAGTTGTTCCTTGAAGGAATTTGAAGATCTAGATAATTCGGCCATCTTAGAGGTTGGCTGAGATTTTGGGAATTTTAAGATCTTTTGAGAGAGAGAGTTTTTGAGATTGTAGGAGGAGGAGGCTTTTTGAGAGGTTGGAAAGAGAGGGGCTTTTTATGAGTGTTTGGATAGGTTCATAGATCTGATGGTTGGAATGGTACTAGCCTCTGGTCTCTTTTGGTCGTTGGTAATTAATGACTTTAACACGTGTCATTGTTTTGCAACGGTCAAAATTTCAAAATAAATGTGAAGCTTGACATTTATTTCAAATAAAAAAGATAAACTTTTATAAATATATCAAAAGATAATTGCAAACTGATTAACAAGAAGTACACTTAGGGCTTTTCTTATCAGGTTTAACTTGATCAGTCACTTAGTCCTTCTTGTGATCAGTTTTCCTTCTCTTGGCCAGCGGTTCAGTGAGGTCCTCTTCTTCATCCTCATTGCTGCTTGTTGACTCAGTTTCAGCTGACTGGAGCCTTGGATGAGCTTGCGGCTGCTTGATCTGCTCGGTGTGCAGTTTAACCTGTTGCTGCAGGGATTGGATCAGCTCTTCATAATAAGGAGGGAGTTGGACTATTGAACTGCTTGGCTGAGCATCAAGCTGAACTATTCTTGAATCAGCTTCCTCTCCTATTTTAATTTCAATTAGTTCCTCGCAAGGAACTGTGTGGGAGTGTACTGCTTTCTCCATACTAATTGATTCATCATAGCTCGGCTCTGGTGGAGTTTCTGGTGCAACAGCTTGGGCTTCAGCTTGAAGAGCCCTTTGAACTGGATCAAAGTACACAGTTAGTGCTAGTGTACCGTGATAGGCAGGTTGATCATTGACGTGAGTTGTCTGTACAACTGGCTGGTCAGACTCAGCTGTCCCTGGAGTTGACTCTTGGGAAGGAGCAGTTTTGGATTCAGTTGGCTCCTCAACCAATCGAGCCTTCTCTGTTCACTTCTCTTTCTTTTCATCACTTAGAAGAACTGGAGGAATGGGAGATTTGAGCATTTCTTCAAACTCCAGATCGTTGGCTATTCGCTCATCAACAGCTTGCACCTTAGGGAAATCATCAAGAAGATCAATGATGATGTGATCTGGTTGAGGGGATTCTTCGAATGTTAACTGCCTTGCCATAGATGCTATGACAGTTTGCCTTGGACTGTAAGCTGCAGCAGTTCCAGCCCCTTGTTGACTGCTTTGAGCTTCTTTGTTGAACTGGTTCTGCACCTCCCGAAGCTTTTGCTACCTGAGTTTTAGCAGTTCATTGAGCAACCAATGTTGTTGAACTTGAGGATTTTTCCATTGTTGCTGCTCAGCTTGAGTTTGTAGAGGTGGCAGTTTGATGTTGGCCCAGTTGAGTAGATCATTCATCACATCCAACAGGGTCTGCTGATCAGGGTGTGGGTGGTTCCTACGAATGGCAAGCATTCTCTTCAAGGTAATGATTGGATTTTGCTCAGGAGTCTCCTGTCCAGCCCATTGCATGCTCCACCTTTCTTCCCTTCTTCATAAGCTCATCTAGTGGAAGGCGGTTAGAAGGAAATGGGCTTCGGAGTTGAAGCAATGTCTCCAAAGGTACCAGTAAACATACCTTGATAAAGCTGCATACAGAGCAGCAGTGCCAATCACATCTTCAATAAAATTTTCAGTGATGAACTTCTGCACTTGTTCATCAGCCCAGCATTTGATGATTTCAGCTCTTGATAGAGCTCTTATGTTTTCTTCAGTCTCTCTCATTAGGGGGCACGCAGTTCTGAAGAAATTGGCTCCTGTGTCCTTTGGCGGAATTCCCCTGTCAGGCACAATATCATCTCCTGCGATTGGTGCTACATCAAACACCTTGATATTGTGAGGAGGCTTTTTGGAGGGGGTGGAGGCCCTGATTTCTTCTTCTTCCCTGTTGGTTGAACTGCTGCGGGCTTCTTCTTCGACTTCCCAGTTCTTTCCTTGAACTGAACTGGCCTGGTAGGAATCTCTTCTTCAGGTGAATCAATAGATGATCCACAGTGAACTTGGCGCAGTGGCTTAGCTTTAATTTTGTATCCCAACATTTGGCTTATTGGGAGATTATCGTCTGAATCGGAGTCTTCTTGCGGCATCTCAACAGCAATTTCTTTGCCTTTTCTTTTTGTAGGCTCCTCAACTCTCTTTGATAAGACAGCAGTTGGCTGACTGCTGTTGATGTTTATGGATTTTGTAGCTGGCTGCCTTCTGCTGGTTGCTGGTATAAAATCCGTCTTATCAACCGCTAGCGTGTCAGTTTCTTCTGACATGGAGTTTAGAGAGTTTTCCAAAATGCTACTTATCCTGCAGGGGTATAACATCTTCTGACGAAAATCAGTTACTGTCCAGTGCTTTTCAACAATGTTAACGTACTTCTTTATTTGCTCAAAGAAGTATTGAGCCCAGTTTACGTTGATGCCTCTAATGATTGCTGCACATATTTTATACTTGTGCTTCGATATCTCCGAATGGCTTCCAGTTATCCCAGTAATCATTCTAGCAGCAACTGATGCTAGAACTCTGTATTCTTCTTGGAAGAGGGACATGAGTGTACTGCTTTTGTAAGGATCTTCACATTCCACTCGCTTTCATTGACGATAGGCTTCTTTTTTATCCACTTCTACATCTTGCAACCGTGTTCCAGTTGTTGGCAGTTTGAATAATCTTCTTAGCAGTTCTGGAGTTATTACCAGTTCAACTCTACGATCTTCAGTTACTACTCTGTCATTATGACCTTTTGAGTTTAAGTAAAACTTAACCACGGCCTCTGGGTAGATCTTGGATGGATATTCTTCCGTAAAGCTTTTCAAACCATTTTGCTCTATCTTTGTGATCAGTGAGTTGCATAGAGTGGAATCTGAGCACCTTTCTCTATAAGCATCTAGATCCAGGAACTTGTCTCTGTAGAGATTCATTTGGAATCTTTCTGAAGATTCGCCAGTTCTCTTAAAGTCGAACTTTCATCGAACAGCTGGTGTGCGTCTTTCAGCCATGGAGTTTTTTAGATGAACGGTTTAGAAAGGACAAATTAGCTTTGACTGAATTTCAGAACTGAATATTTTTACTTTTGCAAGTTTTGCAGAACAATTTCAAGAAATGAAGGAGGAGAAATGCTTTAATTCTTTACTGAGCTTGAGATCGGTAAAAGTAAAAATGAGAGTTCAGCCATCCCTTTTATAGAATATAATGGGGTTCATCCAATGGTTGTGTCACTTCATATGCCCAATTTCAATGGTCGGATTAATTCAATCGACCCGTCGATTGGCTTTTCATTTCTATCCGTTGGGGATAATTTAAAGGAGGAGAGAGAAAGTTCAACGGTAATATTTGTGTGACACGTGTTTTTACCATTTCCACTATTGAAATTTTTGAACTTATCTTTTCTCTCTAGCAGTTTCTCCTTGGCTTGAAACTGATTACGTCATCAGTTGGCTTCGACTATGACTGATGATCTTTCTATTGATCAGTTCCAACTGAGATGTCTTCTCATCAGTTGTGAACTGGTCTTGACTGCATGGACCTTCATTCAGCTGTTTCTCAGTTCAGCTGTTCTCCTTCAGCTTGTCTTTTGAACTGATATCTCCTTTTGAGTTGATTCCAGTTCCTATGATTCCTTCATCAGTTTGATCAATTTGTAGCTAGTATGTTTTGCACAACTGACTGGATCATCAGTTTGAGCAATTGAACTGATGATTTAGTTGAGCTCATGGGGTAAACTGATCATCTCCAGTTTACTTTTCTCTCTACAGTTTCTTGCTTTTACTTCAAACTGATGGCTCATGTGTCCAACTGATCAGTTTCTCACCTTTTTGGTTCAGTTCCTCTCTTCAGCTGGAATGGATTCATGACCTTTTTCTTCTAGTTGATCATCTTTATTTTGTGATGCTAGCTCAAGTAGTCCCAACTGTATGCATAGCTCCATAAACCTTGCTTCAGGTAATGGTTTGGTGAAGATGTCAGCTATCTGCTTCTCAGTGTTGACATATCTGATGCATATGTCTTTCTTCTCGATGTGATCTCTGATGAAGTGATGTCTTATATCAATGTGCTTGGTTCTTGAATGTAGAACTGGATTTTGAGATATTTCAATTGCACTGTTGTTGTCATAGAAGATCGGGACTTCTTCAGTTTCAACTTTGTAGTCCTTCAACTGTTGCTTCATCCAGAGTATCTGAGCACAGTAGCTTCCCGCAACTACATATGCTACTTCAGTTATTGGCGTGGCAACTGAGTTCTGCTTCTTGCTAAACCAGGATATCAGTTTGCTTCCCAGAAACTGACATGTTCCACTGGTACTTTTTCTGTCGATCTTGCATCCACCAAATTCTGAATCTGAATAACCAATTAGACTCAAACTGTCATCTCTGGGATACCAAATTCTAAGATTTATGGTTCCTTTGAGATATTTGATAATCCTTTTTGCTGTTTCAAGGTGGATTTTCTTTGGGTTGGCTTGAAACCGTGCGCATAGACCGACTGAATAAGAGATGTCTGACCGACTAGCTGTTAAGTAAAGTAGCGACACAATGATTCCTCTGTAATATGTTTGGCTAACTGATTCTCCTTCTTCGTCCAGAGTTAGCTGAACTGATGTATTCATAGGAATCTTGAGAGTTTTTCCTTTACTAACACCAAACTTCTTGACTAGCTCCTTGGTGTACTTGGTCTGGCTTATAAAGATCCCATCTTTCAGCTGCTTTACTTGGAGTCCTAGGAAGAATGTCATTTCTCCCATCATGCTCATCTCAAATTCGCTTTGCATCAGTTGAGCGAATCTGGTGCATAGATCTTTGCTTTTTGATTCAAAAATTATGTCATCTACATAAATTTGAACCATTAAGATTTCAGTTGATCGTTCTATTCGGAATAGAGGTCGATCAATGACTCCCTTTTGAAACCCATTTTTCAGCAAAAATGTTGTGAGAGTTTCATACCATGCTCTAGGAGCTTGTTTCAATCCATAGAGGGCTTTCTTCAGTTTGAAGACTTGATCACTAATTTCAAACCCTGGCGGTTACTCGATATACACGTCCTCCTTGAGCATTCCTTGAAGAAAAGCACTCTTGACATCCATTTGGTAGACTGTAAAATTGAAGTGAGCTGCATGGGCTAGGAACAGTCTGATGGCTTCCAATCTTGCAATTGGTGCAAATGTCTCATCAAAGTCGATCCCTTGACTTTGTGAGTATCCTTTGGCTACCAATCTAGCCTTGTTCCTTGCATCTAGTTTGTTGCAAAAAACCCATTTTGAACCAATGACCTTCTGTGTTTTTGGTCTATCAACAAGAAACCATACGTCATTCCTTGTGAATTGGTTCAGTTCTTCTTGCATGGCCATGATCCAGTCTGAATCTTCTAAGGCTTCTTTGACGTTTGCTGGTTCAGTTTGAGATATGAAGCATGTGAATAATTCATGCTCAGTTGAACTTCTGGTTTGGACTCGACTTCTTGGATCACCAACTATCTTGTCAGTTGGATGGCTTCGGAGCCATTTGGGCAAGATAGCTTCAGCTGGATCTTCAGTTGGCTCTTCTGTGGTAACGTCATCAGTCGCTCTTTCATCAGTTGGTTCGGCATTTTCGTCAGTTCTTCCCCCTGTTTCAGTTGTGGGGTTTATGGTCTCAGCACGATTTGTGTCTTCATTGACCAAATTATTCTCAACTGGTTTAGTACCAGTTTCATTGCCTTCTTCTAGTGAAACTTCAAGCCGCTCTGGAACAATGTGATCCATATAGTTCTACGAGTTCTCAGTTTCACTAGGTAGTTCTTGAACTGATGTGTCTATTCTTTCTTTGTTCCTGTACTTATTAGTAAATTCATCAAATACCACATGACATGTTATTTCTACAACAAGAGTTCATTTATTGAACATTCTATAAGCTTGTGCATGAGGAGAGTTATACCCAAGAAATATTCCCTCATCAGCTTTAGCACTAAAAGCTTTCAATTGAGTCTTGCCATTGTTGTGAATATAACATTTACAACCAGATATTTTAAAATATGAGATAGAAGGCTAACGACGCTTATACAGCTCATAGGGTGTTTTGTCATGGGCTGCTACAATAGCACTTGATTTTGAGTATGGCAAGCTGTGTTGACTGCTTCAGCCCAGTATCCTTCAGCTATGTTGGCATCTGCTATCATTGCTCGAGCTGCTTCTTTGAGTGTCCGATTACGCCATTCTGCTACACCGTTTTGTTGTGGAGTTCTTGCAGCTGAGTGTTCATGAGTGATTCCAAGCTAGTTGAGAAAGCTGATCATTTGTTGATTCACAAATTTAGTTCCATTATCGGAGCGAATCCTTTGAACTGATCTTTCTTTTTCAGTTTGTAGCCTTTTGAGCAACACCATTATCTTGTTATAAGTTTCATCTTTGGTTTTCAAGAATTCCACCCATGTATATCTTGAGTAATCATCAACTACTACAAGAGTGAATCTTTTACCTCTTGGGATTTGTGGTCTAACTGGACCAAACAAATCCATATGTAGCAGTTGGAGGCAATTAGTTGTTCCTGGTGGATGACTCTTATTCTTGAATGATGATTTCATCTACTTCCCTTTTTGGCATGGTCCACATACACCTGTTTTATTGTATATTTCCTTGGGAAGCCCCTCAACTAACTCTTTATTAGCTAGGTAGTTGATTGTTTTGAAGTTGAGGTGGTTCAGTCGTCGATGCCACAGCCAGTTTGCTTCAGTTGATCCTTTTGAAAGAAAGCAAGCTTCTGAGTAGCCGGTTGACCAGTCAACAATGTATATGTTGCCTTTTCTTATGCCAGTGAGAAGAATTATTCCAGTTGACTTGTCTCTTATGTTGCAGGAGTTTTTGGTGAAGTCAACTGAGTAGCCATTGTCGCACAGCTAGCTGATGCTGAGTATTTTGTGCTTCAGTCCATCCACGTGGGAGACTCCATTTACTACTACTTTTCCCTTGACTACGAACCCTTCTCCAATGGTTCGGCTTTTGGAGTTGTCTCCAAATGTGACAAGTGGACCTTTGACTTCTTCATAACCGTCGAGATCTTCTCTGTCTACGGTTATGTGTTTGGAGCACCCGCTATCTAGATACCAAATGTCTTTGGCTTTCTTCATAGATAGGATGCTCTTGTCCTGCAAAAACATGGATTAGCATTTAGGGACCCGTTTCATATCAGGTCCTTGTTGATACATCAAGATTTTTGGAATCTAAACTTGCCAAACTTTTAGCTTTTATCATTCAGAGATCCAACTGACTTGGATCGCCTGATCAGTTTAGATTTTCTCTCAACTCTTCTATTCTGATTTGAATCAGTTGAGTGATACCTGCGTTGAGAGTTAGTTGGATAAAATAATTCAACTAAAATGCTTTGGTCTTGAGACCTTTGAGTTCTGTGATCAGACCAGTGCTTTGTATGTTTCCAGTTTATTGGATTGAACCTTTTTGGTTCATTTCTGGAATCCAGGTACTCATTATAGTGATGGTAGGGTTCAAACAAGTTTCGTTGATCTCTCCTATAGGTGTTCTGATTGAACTTCTTGGTAGGATAGGTTTAAGATCTAAACTGATTTTTCTTTCTAAAGAGGGCTGATCTATCAGTTTGCCTTGGGGGCATTCTTTGATAAGCTGGTAACCTTTGTTGAACTAGACGCTTTGAATAAGTGGATTGACTTGAGTGAACTGATGGTCTTGGCTGAAAATTGGGCTTCAGTTGACCTGGTCTTTTTGTTTGGCAGAGCTGACCAAATTGTCTGGGCTGTGTTTGAGGATTTTTCAATATTCCTTTGCCTTTGGTTGGCTCAGCTAGATGATCATGAGATCTAGTGAATCCTTTTAGAATTCCTTTATAACTGGGTTGAACAACTATTTTTCCTTTCTCTATGGCAGTGAACTTGCTATATCCTAGCCCTGAGCTACCAGTTCTAGTTCTTTGATGATTTAATATCTCATCTAAATTTTGAGATCCCTTTTTGAACTTCAGAGTTACTTTTTCCCTCTCATGGATCTCTTGCTTGAGTTTTTGATTTTTAGCCTCTAGATCAGCAGTTCTCAATTTCAATTTCTCAAATTCTATAAACTGAGACTCAAGATAATTCATTCTTTCATGATCAATGCTCAGTTTTCTAACTTTATTTTCTCAGTTCATCATTTTCATCTTTCAGTTCAACATGCAAGCAAGATATTGAAGCTAATTGATCTTCTAGCATCATAAGTTTCATGTCAAGTTCATTGCTAGAAACAGTTTCATTAATATGATAGAAAGAGGTTTGAGAATCAGCTGTACTAACCTCTTCATCATTGTCAGCCATGAGGTAGAATAGCGCTTCATCATCTGAGTTGTAGCCGTCAGAATCAATTCCAAAAGGATAGTCTGAATCATCTAGCACGACATTCTCAAAGTTTGCAACCATTGCTTTTCTTTTGAAGAAGCTTCTCATCACCTTGGCTTTCTTGTCTTCAGGGAGTTCTGGACATTCAAATCTATAATGTTCTTGTTTGTGGCAGTGAAAGCATTCTCCAAGATTTCGATTGCCACCCCTGAATGGTTCAGCTGACCGTTCAGCTGGTTGATGAGTTCTCTCATCTTTTGGGATTTCATCAGTTTAAGGTGGAACTGATTGTTTATCCCGAACTCTCTTCAACTTTTCTAGCAACCTGGTAACTGATTGGATTTTATCATTGATGTCATCCATTAGATTCTCCTTCTTTTCAGTTGCTTCTCTTTTTTGTTCAGTTAAAGATCCGCCTTGATTTTCTCTGGCTAGTGAACTCCTAGGTCGGAAGTTGTTCCTTCCTCGAGTGTCTCTAAAGCAGTTCATTTTACCGTAGAAAGCTGCATCTTGAGCTGACGATGTTGATGCTTCCTTCTTTCGGTTTAGACTGTACAATTCTTTGTGTCCTTTATTCTGTCTCCATCTAGAGTTTGAAATAGTGCAGCTTGAGCCACAAACTCTAAATTCTTCAACATTTTCTCTTCGCTGGTGAGAAGATTAGTTGTCTTTGGGATCCTTGCTGGTTGATTGATATCAACTATGTGAGCATCATTATCCATCATGATGATGATTGGACCATCTTCAATGACTTCCCACATATTCTCATGAATTGAGCAGAGATGCGCCTTCATTCTCCTGCCCCAGTTATCATAATTCTCAACTGAAAACAAAGGTAGCTTATGGTTTCCCATAGCTGGAATGTTAGCACAGATAAGTAGATCTAATTCAGTTGATCTGTAGAAACGGCTGATCCTTAGAATCAACCACTCTGATACCACTTGTTGGTCCCGGGCGAGTCGATATCAGTTTAGAGGGAGGGTGAATAAACTGATTAAAACTTTTTACTTCAAATGCGGAATAACAGGGCCCTTTGACTCGCTTAGTAAAACTTATCTATACACAAACTTATTGATCAGTTAAGACAGTTTGAGTGCGGCTTGTGTGATATTGTGTGCAGTTCAAAGATATGTAATAACCAAAATAGTATAGCACACAAGCGATTTATAGAGGTTCGAAGTCTCAAACTTCTACGTCCTCTCTTCCTTCCGCAGAAGGGCAACTTCACTATATAACTTGAGTTTCTTTACAAATTATACAATAAAGGACAGTTGGCTGAACCTGGTAACTGCTTGCTATCTCAGCGGGTCGACATCTCACACTTGAAGTCCCTAACTACTCGCTAGGAAGGTAGGTGTTATTGTCGTCTTTACAAGGTTTTAGATCTCTTTCGATCTTCAAGAGATTAGTCTTGAACAGGGGTTATCAACAGATGTGCTCCTTCAATTGAGCTGAGTAGTTGATCGTTGTATTGCTGAAACTGAGAAGGTTGCCCTGGCTGGATTGTCAACAATTGGCTGATTATCTGGACTCTGTGAATTTCTTCTTCTCAATTAGACTCTCGCAGTTTCTATCAAATGCTGAACTTGAGCTTGAGTGGGAGGGAGAAAGAAAAGCTCTTGCTTGTATATGCAAAAGTTGTGTAGGCGAAGGATTCTTTTCGGCAGAGTCTCTTTTTAAACTCTGATTCACTCGTCTTTTATAGAGGAGTAATTTTATGACCGTTGAGTTCCATTGTCCATTGATCGGTGGCTCTGTTGGCTCATCAATGGAAGATGGTCCTTAATGATCGCTTGGAGATTTTGGTTAAAGTAGCCGTTACTCTGCCAATCGATCTTCATTGGATATTTAATTCTAGGATCTTTGTTGAAGCATTTATTTCAAGATTTGGCGGTTTGAGCAATAAACTCCAGGGCTCTCTGGCTTCAGCTTTCTTGGCAGTTTTGAGTTCCAGTTGGCAGTTCTGGACTTGTCAGCTTAGTTTAGTTATTGCTTCAGTTGGCAGTTCTTAGATTGTCAGCTGAGTTTGACTATTGCTCCAGTTGGCAGTTTTGAGCTTGTCAGCTCAGTTTGGCCATTGCTCCAGTTGGCAGTTTTGAGCTTGTCTCTCCAGTTCGACTCAAGTTCTTGGCTAGCTTGTCAGTTTGACTGATTTCTTTTGAGCTTTCTGTCAGCTTGACTAATCATAAGCTGACTGACTTCAGTTCTGGCCTCTAGCTGATTTGTCTTATTTACTTCAGTTTGGCCATCAGTTGGATACTTCCAGTCTATTGCTTAAACTGATGTTTTATCAGTTTCTTCAGTCTTTAGTCAATTCTTTTCTCCCTCAGCTCAACTGACTTAGATGTCAGTTTGTTTTGACAGGTTCGACTTTTCAGTTGAGTTGAATTTTGACTGGATGACGTATCCTTTAGCTTGTAGACCATACTTCAGATTCGTTGACTTTGACTTTTCTTGAGTTCCTTTTTGATGCCCTAGATTGGTCAGCTCCGATCTATAACTTTAACTTTAGTCAGTTTTTCATAAATAATTTTGACATCTCATCAAAACCTAATTTAGGGGTTCCTTGATAGTTTTTTCTAATAGGATTTGACAATCCTATCCATTTAATGCTCCAAGTTTCTTCACGTTGCCAGTAGCTCATGCCATGAAAGGCAGTTAGTAGAAAATGAGACTGGATGGATGTAGAATGTCTCCAGTTGTACCAATAGAAATACCGGTGGAGTTATTTGAACAACTCTTGGTCACGTTGTGCAACACGAGTGAAGTGCGTGAAAAGAAGATTAGTCACTTCCTTTTGTGCACTTTTGACTGCATATTCACCACTATAGAAGGTGCGAATATTTTCTTCAGTCAGCTGGAGGGGAGGGCATGTGCTTCTGAAGTAGTCAACTCCATAATTTGAATAAGGAATTCCGATGAATGGAATAAGCTCATTTGGATCAGAGCAAACCTGGAAATCAACTCGAAGTGATGTTGCTCTTTTTGCCTTAGCTCTTCGTTTCTTTCTGAGTGACTGAAGATGGGCATTTCGCTTCTTGGGAATCCAGTCAGAGATGAGGACTGGTAGTGCTTCGTTACTTGGAAGATTCAGCAGGTGTTCAACCAATTTTCTCATCCTTAGAACAAGTCCTACCTCGGACTCAAATTTGCCAGATTTCTTCGAGTCAGAGGCCTTGACGACTTGATGTTTGAATTGTTGGAAGACAAATTCTGCCCAGTTTGTTTATCGTCCTTCAGCAAGGTGAATCATAACCTTGTATCTCTCTTGGGTGAATTGACTCAGGCTTTCAATTGCCCCAAACATCATCTTGTTCATTATATCGAGTAGAACGCCATACTCGGGCTTCAGATCAGTTTTAGCTGTTGTAAAACTAAATTGCTTGTTGCAGGTGGGAGCTTTCCATTCTCTCCAGTATGATTCTGCCGGTTCCTTCAATTCTTGAATGGATGATCCTTTCCATGGAAGTTGGAAGACTTCTGCAATTGTTCTTTTAGTGATTTGGAGTAGCCATCCGTGAATCACTGATGGCACTGTCTTTTCATCTGTAGACAGTTTTGCTTGAAGCAAAAACTCACTCACCAAATTTTTTCTAAAGAACTTTGGTGGTTTTTCCTGGTAGTGAAGAATTCATGTCTTGTGAAGATTTGACAAAAGGGTTGGGTTGTTTGATTCGTTTAGAATCAACTGAAATTTCTTCCTTTCTAGGAATTTATCTCTCAGTAGTTGCTCTTTGAAGAAATTTAAAGATCTGGATAATTCGGCCATCTTTGGGGTTGGCTGAAATTTTGGGGGATTTCAAGAGCTTTGAGAGAGAGAGAGATAGCTTTTGAGAGCGTAGGAGGGGTATTTCTGAGAGGCTTATAAGAGAGGGCTTTTTATGAGTGATTGGGCAGGCTCATAAATCTGATGGTTGGAATGGTACTGGCCCTGGCCTCTTTTATTTTAGTCGTTGGCATTTAATGACTTTGAAACGTGTCATTGTTTTGCAACGGTCAAAACATTCAAAATAAATGCTGAGCCAACATATATTTGAAAGTAAAAACATAATCTTTTTATAGATCAAAAAAAATGTTGACAAACTGAGTTACAAGAAGTAAACTTAGGGCTTTCTAATCAGTTGAACTTGATCAGCCACTAGTCCTTCTTATGCTCAGTTTTTCTCTTCTTAGCAAGGGGTTCGATGGAGTCACCTTCACCATCCTCGTCACTGCTTGAAGACTCAATTTCTACTGACTAGAGTCTGGGGTGAGCTTGCAGCTTCTAAATTTGCTCTGTGTTCAGTTTTACCTGTTGTTGCAGGCTGTGGATCAAGTTTACATAGTAGGCAGAGAGCTGGACTGATAAGCTGCTTCATTAATCATCGAACTGAGCTACTCTCGAGTCAACCTCTTCTCCATCTTCAGTTCCTATCAGTTCCTCACATGGAACTATGTGGGATTGCTCAGCCTTCTCCATACTGATTGATTCATCATAGTTAGGCTCTGGCAGAGTCTCCGGTGCAACAGCTTGGGCTTCAGCTTGAAGAGCCCTTTGAACTGGATCAAAGTATGCAGTTATAGCTAGCGTACCTTGGTAGGCAGGTTGATCATTCTCTTGAGCTGTCTGATCAGCTGGCTCATCAGACTCAGCTGGCTCTGCTACTGGAGCAGTGAGAGGAAAAGTTGTGGGAGCTTCTTCATCAGCAGTTGGCTCTTGGGAAGGAGAAATTTGGGATTCAGTTGACTCCTCAAGCTGTTGAGCCTTCTCAGCTGGCTCTTCTGACTCCTCAGGAATGAGGTTGATCTCAACTTCAGCTAAGTGAGGAGATCTCTCAGAGTGGAGTTCTCTTGCTACTTCATCAATGAGATCAGCCACTAGGGTGGATACTTGATTTCTTCCTGTAGTTGATTCTAATGGCTGTCCAGACTGATGACTTTGTGATTTCTTCTTCAATTCATTGAATAGCCATTTGTGTTGAACATGAGAGCGCTTCTATCTTTCACGTTCTCTCTCTGTGGTGATGGCGGGCGATTTTAATCTTTGAAGTTTGCACAGTTCACCAAAAGCATCTTTTGTTCAGCCTTCTGATAAATTTGGACATTCTTTTCTAAGTTGTAGCTGCCTCATTAGATGTTTGCCCTGAGTGATTCCAGCATTCTCACTGTCTTTCCACCACAGACTCCATTCTTCTTCTCACTTCCAGAAGCTCATCCCGTGGAAAGCGAGCAATAAGAAGAAGGGTTCTGAGAGATACACGTGTCTCCACAAAAACCAATAGATGTATCTAGTCAAGGTGTGGAAGAGTTCTTCGTGGCTAGTTAGTTCCTGGGCGTAGTGTTGAGCCACATATTTCTGTGTTGTCTCATCAGCCCATTTCTTCACGGCTTGTCCTTTTGAATAAGCTTTTATGTTCCCTTCAACTTGAGCCATTGGGGGGCATGTCATTTGAAAATAATCATCCTTAGCTCCGACGTGAGGAATTCTTCTTATAGGGATGATGTCTTCTGGGTTTTCACAAGGAGCCATATCTTCAACAGTTAGATTTGGCAGAACCGTTGGATCTGGCATGGGGCTCGGTTCCTTTCTCTTCTTGGGTTGAGGAGGTAAGACTCCTCTCTTCTTTGTTTGACCAGCTTGCTTCTTCTTTGAAGCTGATCTGGTAGCTGGTCGTCTGGCTGATTGTCCAGCAGTGTCAGCTCTAGTTGCAACTGAGCTTTGTTGCCTGGTAGATGATCTCAGTTGAGCTAATGTGCCGGTTCCTGCTGCGATGGAGCTTGACTCAGCTTGCTGTCTCAGTGTTAAGGAACCGACTAGAGACCTGTATATCTGAGCTAGAGGAATGTTATCATCAGAAACATTCTGGGATGTGCCAGTGACCTACTTATTTCCCTTGCCTTCAGCTGCAGGCTTCTTCTTTTTTGGCTG
This sequence comes from Perilla frutescens, assembly GCA_026008535.1. NCBI lineage: Eukaryota > Viridiplantae > Streptophyta > Magnoliopsida > Lamiales > Lamiaceae > Perilla > Perilla frutescens. The sequence goes on along the minus strand of BRKX01000004.1, from coordinate 58,191,767 downwards.
ATCAGCTTGCTCAGGATTAGTTTTCACGATTTTAAGCGATTTTTAGATGAAGTCATTGCTGACTATGCTTTTGAATTCTGTTTCTTCAGTCATCCAAGGGAACTGTTTCTCCAGAATTATGCTAACTCGACTAATGTACCCAATCCTTTGTGGGAACTTTTTATCATCCCAGCAATTTTCAATGATATCAACATATCTCTTTAGTTGATCGAAGAAGTATTGTGCCCAATTGATCTCCAGCCGATTGTAGATGGCGGCACAGATCTTGTATTTGGTTTCTGACATTTCGGATTGGCTGCCAGTTGTCCCTACCATTATTTTTGAGGCTATGGCAGCTAGTACTTGATACTCATCTTGAAATCTTGAGATGAGATGGTTGCTTTTATATGTTCGAGTCTCGCCCTCTTTCTTCCAGAACTCATAGGCTTCTTGAAAGCTTAGTTGAACTTCTTCCAACTTGAGTCCTTTGATAGGTAGATTAAACATGTTGCTTAGAGATTCAGCTGTGACAATGATCTGTTGTCCTCTTACTTCAGATCTGATTTCTTTGGGATCTGATGAACCATTTGAATTCAAGAAGAATTCTACAACTGGTTCTGGATATATGCGTTCTAGAAATTCTTCTAGGAATGTCTTCAACTTTGCCTGAGAGAGCTTTCTGATAATTATTCCACTTAGAGGAGAAGCACTGCAGTCTTGAATGAATTCGGCTGGGTTGAAGAAGTTATCTCTGTCAAGTTTCTCACAAAATACTGTGGAGTCTTCTCCGGATTGGCGGAAATTGAACCTCTTGCGAGTGCGATCGGTTGGGTTTTGAGCCATGGTACTTTGATTAGAGGTTTTTGATAAAAATGATTGAGCTGGAAGACTGAGAAATTGATCTCGAAGGCTGAAGGATTTTGCTTTCGACTGGAGAAGAGAGAGAGAGGTAAGTCGGCAGTAAAAAGTGTGAAGCTTATCTCGAAGATTCAGCCGACTTATTTATATAGAGAGGTGAAGCTCATCCAACAGTTAGGACGTTTCAGGTGCCCTGATTTCAACGGTCAGATTTATTCAATTGACCCGTCGATTGTCTTTCGATTCCATCCGTTGGGGATTAATGAGGAGAGAGAGTGAGTCCAACGGTAATATTGGAGTGACATGTATTTTTACCGTTCCCACTATTGAAAATTTTGAACTTATCTGTTTCTCTCTTGTGGCTTCCTCTTGGCTTGAAACTGATTACGTCATTAGTTGGCTTTAACTGTAGTTGATGATTTTCATGTTGATCAACTCCAACTGAGATGTTTTCTCATCAGTTCCTTCCTGGACTTGCTTGTTGGACTTTTAATTCAGCTACTTCTCAATTCTGCTGATTTCCTTCAGCTGATTTTTGAACTGATGTCTCCTGTTGAGTTGATTCCAGTTCATTTGACTTCTCCATCAGTTTGAGCATTTTGAGACCATTTCACTGACTCTGCCTTGCTCCTTGCTTCAGCTTGAGCAAATGAACTGATGATTTAGTTGAGCTGATGGGGTAGAGTGACCAGCTTCAGTTTACTTTCTTTGCACAGCTTCTCGCTTCAGTTCGAACTGATAGCTTATGTGTCCAACTGATCAGTTCAAAAATTTTCTCAATTGTGAACTACTCATTATGATGAGTTGAAGCCTTTCGGTTCAGTTCCTCTCTTCAGCTGGAACAGTTTTCTGACCTTTTTCTTCCAGTCGACTATCTTCATCCTTTGATGATAGTTAAAGTAGTCCCAGTTGTATGCATAGCTCCATAAACCTTGCTTCAGGTAATGGTTTGGTGAAGATATCAGCCATCTGCTTCTCCGTGTTGACGTATTTGATGCATATGTCCTTCTTCTCGATGTGATCTCTGATGAAGTGGTGCCTTATGTCAATGTGTTTAGTTCTTGAATGCAGAATTGGATTCTAAGTTAATGCAATTGCACTATTGTTGTCACAGAATATATGTACTTCTTCAGTTTTAACTTCGTAGTCCTTCAAATGTTGCTTCATCCAGAGTATCTGAGCACAGTAGCTTCCTGCAGCTACATATTCCGCTTGAGTTGTTGACGTGGCAACTGAGTGCTACTTCTTGCTGAACCAGGATATCAGTTTGCTTCCAAGAAACTGACATGTTCCACTGGTGCTTTTTCTGTCAATCTTGCATCCTCCAAAGTCTGGGATACCATGATCCAAGATTTATGGTTCCTTTGAGGTATTTGATAATCTTCTTTGCCGCTTCAAGATGATTTTTCTTCGGGTTGGCTTGGAACCGCGCGCATAGACCGATTGAATAGGAGATGTCTGGTAGGCTAGCCGTTAGGTAGAGTAGTGACCCAATGATTCCTCTATAGTATGTCTGGCTAACTAATTCTCCTTCTTCATCAAGAGTTAGCTGAACTGATGTGTTCATAGAAATCTTGAGAGTTTTTCCTTTATTAGCTCCAAACTTCTTAACTAGCTCCTTAGTGTACTTGGCATGGCTGATAAAGATCCCATCTTTCAGCTGCTTCACTTGGAGTCCTAGGAAGAATGTCATTTCTCCCATCATGCTCATCTCGAATTCGCTTTGTATCAGTTGAGCGAATCGTGTGCATAGATCTTTACTTTTTGATCCAAAAATTATGTTATCCACATAAATTTGAATCATTAAGATCTCAGTTGATCGTTCTATCTGGAATAGAGTTCGATCAATGACTCCCTTTTGAAACCCATTCCTCAGCAAGAAGGTTGTGAGAGTTTCATACCACGCTCGAGGAGCTTGCTTCAGTCCGTGGAGATCTTTCTTCAGCTTGAAGACTTGATCACCAATTTCAAAGCCTGGCGATCGCTCGACATATACGTCCTCCTTGAGCATTCCTTGAAGAAACACACTCTTGACATCCATTTGATAGACTATGAAGTTGAAGTGAGCTGCATAGGCTAGGAACAGTCTGATGGCTTCTAATCTTGCAACTGATGTGAATGTCTCATCAAAGTCAATCCCTTCACTTTGTGAGTATCCTTTGACTACCAGTCTTGCCTTGTTCCTTGTGATCACACCTTGTTCGTCCAGTTTGCTGCGAAAAACCCATTTTGTGCCAATGACCTTCTGGGTTTTTGGTCTATCAACAAGAAACATACGTCATTTCTTGTGAATTGATTCAGTTCTTCTTGGATGTCCATGATCCAGTCTGAATCTTCTAAGGCTTCTTTGACGTTTACTGGTTCCGTCTGAGATATAAAGCATGTGAATAGTGCATGCTCAGTTGAACTTCTGGTTTGGACTCGGCTTCTTGGATCACCAACTATCTTGTCAGTTGGATGGCTTTGGAGCCATTTGGGCAAGATAGCTCCAGCTGGTTCTACTGAGGTGACGTCATCAGTCGTCCTTTCATCAGTTGGTTCCACATTTTCATCAGTTATTCCCCCTGTTTTAGTTGTGGGGTTTATGGTCTCAGCACGATTTGTGTCCTCATTGACTAAATTGTTCACAACTGGTCTAGTGTCAGTTTCATTGCCTTCTTCTAGTGAAGCTTCTGTTGGGGTTTTTTCGAATTAAACCACCGCAGGATCAATTTGGTTGTTCATTAATCCGAGTTCATAAAAATCACAATTTTATGTAACATGCATGTTTATCACAGTCTAACCAAAAAGCATGCAAAGCAGATTCGAATCTAATAAAGCAGAAGACATAGAAACGAATCTACTTACAAATCGATAGACGGTCTGTGGACAAGATTAAAGATCTAATCTTGCTGTTGAATGAACACTGTATGGCGCCACCTAACACCTTAAAAAATCGAGCACCACAGATTCTACTCCAAGATCTTCTGTTGTATTCCCGGACTGTATCTAGATTCAGAGTGCGCTGAAATCTACTAGATAGAATTGTGAAATCTGTGGATAACTTTGAGAGACTAAGAGGGGCTGATTTCCTATGAATAAATTCATAAAATTTCGTGCCCCCCCTCCCCTTATATATAGGGAGGGGCGAAATTTCATGTTCCAGCCCTAATGGGCTTGGGCCTCTATCTCAAGTTCAATATCCAGTCTACTATCAGTCAATTGGTCTACAATAGGGATCTAGAAGAATATAAAATTGGCCCACTAATTTATTTAATATCCAATATCCAATAAACCTAGGATATAATTAAATAAATTAAGTTTTACTTTTATTCCACTAAAGAAGTAAAACTGACCTACCAATTTAATACATATTTATGAATATGCTTTCTCCTTTAGTCCAGCCATTCCCCGTGTTTAAGATATAATGTTCATTAATTAATTATGTAAGCCTCTGGCAGCTATAATTAATTAACATCTAAAACCTTGAGTAGTACCACACAAGCTTTATTCATGTACGGAATAAATTCCACCTGCAGGGTTTCAACATGAACTTGTGCCTCCTCAAGAGAACATCATCAACCTGGCACACCAGGACACAGTGCTCATGCATACTGCTTGAGACATCATGTATACATTGTCATTACCCAAGATATCGAATTCGATCTATGAAAAGATCTCACCCATTGATCAATCAAAGTAATAAACAACACACACATATGCTCGCCAATATCATATGAGTTCAGAACCTGAACTCTGTGGATCTTTATTCTCTCAGTAACTGGGTCAGAGACAGAGAATAGTATCCTATCGTGATCCTCCTCAATACACTAACCAGTGTACTAGAATAATCAGTTAGCCAAGATAAACTAACTTATCAGATTATTCCACGGTGTACCGATGGTGTGTTCAGAACCATCTAAGCCGTGAGCTCTTTAATACATTACAAGGTTCTAATGATATGATCTTTACTGTGTGACTCCCCACACCATATCATCTACAATGTAAGTATATGGAACATTGCATAGAACAATTATAGAACATAATCTAAATACAAACAGTGACTGCAATAACTTTCATTTCATATCATCATATCATCAGAAAAGTATACAAAGAGAAGTCTTCCAGTATACAAAACCAACAATCTCCTACTTATACTTGAAGCATGTCTTTCAAGCATAATAACTAACTGGCAAACTCTCCAATCTAAAACTATCAACTAAAACTGCGCTACCGGTTCTGCATCTCACTCCCATTTTCTCCACGTGACCATCAAAGGTCTTAGCCGCCAGGCTCTTCATGAATGGATCAGCCAGGTTGTCCTCAGATGCAATCTTGACCACCGCCACATCTCCTCTCTTAACAATTTCTCGTATAAGATGGTACTTTCTCTCTATGTGTTTACTTACCTTGTGGGCTCTGGGTATGTTCGAATTTGCCACTGCACCAGAGTTATCACAGTATATCGTGATAGTCTTAGGCAAATCAGAAACCACGCCCAAGCCCACTAGGAACCCGCGGAGCCAGACAACCTCTTTTGCGGCCTCAAAGGCAGCTACATACTTAGCTTCCATGGTGGAATCCGCAATGCATTTCTGCTTAATGCTCCTCCATGCGATGGCTCCACCTCCTAATGTAAACACATAGCCCGAGGTAGACTTACTCTGATCTTTATCGGATTGAAAATCTGAGTCCGTGTAACCCAAAGGTACTAGACTATCAGAGCGGAAAACCAACATATAATCTCGAGTCCTTTTAAGGTACTTGAGAATATTTTTGACCGCAGTCCAGTGACCTTGTCCAGGGTTAGACTGATATCTGCTTACCATGCCAACGTCATAGCATATATCAGGCCTAATGCATAGCATAGCATACATCAAACTTCCCACAGCCGAAGCATATGGTACTTTCTTCATTTCCTCTATCTCAGACTGTGTTTGGGGACACATTTCCTTGGATAGATGAATTCCATGCCTGTAAGGTATAAAACCTTTCTTGGAATCTTGCATGCCAAATCTAGCTAGCACTGTATCGATATAAGTCGCTTGGGACAGACATAACATCTTTTTCTGGCGATCTCGAATGATCTTGATGCCAAGGACATGTCCGGCTTCACCCAGATCCTTCATATCGAACTGCTCGGACAGCCACACCCTAATGTTTGACAACGCCTTCTTACTATTTCCAATAAGCAAGATGTCATCAACATAAAGTACGAGGAATGCCACCATGTTTCCGTCACATTTCTTGTACACACAGCTCTCATCCGGACTTTGCACGAATCCATATGACTGGATAACCTCGTCAAATCGGATGTTCCAAGACCTCGATGCCTGCTTAAGTCCATAAATAGATCTCTTAAGCTTACACACCAAGTGCTTTTGGCCCTTAGCAATGAGTCCCTCTGGTTGTTTCATGTGAATGTTTTCCTCAAGACTTCCATTTAGAAAAGCTGTCTTGACATCCATCTGCCAGATCTCATAATCCAAATGAGCGGCAATAGACAAGAGAATCCGGATTGACTTAAGCATGGCTACCGGTGAAAAGGTTTCCTCATAATCGATCTCTTCTTTCTGAGTATACCCTTTTGCCACCAATCTAGCTTTGAAGGTTTCAACCTTCCCATCAGATCCTCTCTTGCGCTTGTAGACCCACTTACAGCCAATGGGTTTTACCCCATCTAGTGGTTCTACAAGTTCCCAGACTTGATTGTGATCCATAGATCCAATATCAGACTCCATTGCAGTTTTCCAAGAATCTGCATCTTTATCTCGAATTGCCTCGTCATAGGTCCTAGGATCCAATTCATTGAGACCCTCTGAGAAATCTAAAGCCTCTCCCAGACCAATGAATCTATCAGGTTGGCGTACAACCCTCCCACTGCGACGAGGCAGTTCCTGTACTTCTGTGACACGTTATGCAGTGTTTGGTGGTTCCTCTTCTTGTACAACCGGTGTAGGATTCGTTCCTCCCCTTAACTCCTCAAGGATGATATGACTCCTTAGTTTGTGGTTTATGACATAGTCTTTCTCTAAGAATCGAGCATTGGTGCTAACAATGATCTTCTGATCCTTAGGACTATAAAATAAACCACCTTTCGTTCCTCTAGGATATCCAACGAACAGCCTTACATCAGTATGAAGAGCCAGCTTATCAGCTTCCTTGTCCAATACATGTGTTGGGCTACCCCAAATCCGAATATGGTTCAAACTGGGCTTTCGTCCAGTCCATAGTTCTGTAGGTGTAGCAGGAACTGATTTCGATGGAACCAAGTTAAGAATATAGGCTGTCGTTTCCATGGCATATCCCCAGAATGAAATGGGCAACTCAGAATAACTCATTATTGATCTAACCATCTCTAACAATGTACGATTCCTTCTTTCCGCCACGCCATTCTGCTGTGGCGTTCCAGGCGCAGTCAACTCTGGATGTAATCCCACTCTCTACCATGTAATCCCTAAATTCTCTTGAGAGGTACTCGCCACCATGATCAGAACGTAGTGACTTGATACTTCTGTCTGTTCGTTTCTCCGCTTCTGCCTTAAACTCTTTGAATTTCTCAAAGCATTCAGACTTGCGACGTAACAGGTAGATATAACCGTATCTAGAGTAATCATCAATGAGAGTGATGAAATACTCGAACCTTCCTCGAGCTTGAACTGACATAGGGCCGCATAGGTCAGAGTGAATCAAATCTAATAGCCCTTCAGATCTATTTCCTTTTGACTGGAAAGGACGCTTGGTCATTTTACCTTCCAAACAGGATTCACACAAAGGAAACGATTCCAGTACCAAAGAAGACAATGGTCCATCGTTTACAAGCCTTTGTGTCCTCTTAAGGTTAATATGACCTAGCCTTAGATGCCAAAGATAGGTTTGATTCAATCCCGAAGGTTCTTTTCTCTTGTTAGGGTTTATGATCGATGTATTCAACAATTGTCTTTGCGTAGTGTTTTCAGTTGGTTTAAGAAAGTATAAATGTCCATCCAATGTGCCAGAAAAGATAAAATGTTTACCACTAAAGATAACTACTTTGTTATCAAAAGAAACAGAATATCCATCCATAATCAATTTAGAAACTGAAATCAAGTTTCGCTTAAAACCAGGCACATAAAGACAATCTTTCAAAACCAAAGTTCTATCACTACTGAAAGGTAAAACAACGTCTCTCACTGCAACAGCCGCCACTCTCGTAGCATTGCCCATGTAGATGGTGATCTCGTCCTCACTCAGCTGTCTTTTTACCAGGAACCCCTGTAAAGACATGCAAACATGATCAGTAGCTCCAGTATCTACTACCCATGACTGGGTAGAACAAGTTGCTAAACATGTTTCCACAACAAGAGTGTGAGATGTACCTCTCTTCTTCTTCTTGTTAGGACATGCCGCCTTCCAGTGACCTGGTTGGCTGCACTTGAAGCACTTAGTCTTCGACTTGAACTCCTCGGGAGGAATCTTTGCCTTTGGTTTCTTCGCCTTAGGCGCCTCATCTGCAGCCTTCTTAGGTGCGTTTCTCTTCTTCCTTTTTCCACCAGAAGAAGAAGCGCCATTTTCAGCTATGTGGGCCTGAGGATCGCTCTTTTGGAGCAATTCAGCCGCCTGAAGATCTATGAGCAGTTCAGTCAGGCTGACATCCCTTTTAATCATGTTAAAATTCAGCCTGAACTGCTCAAACTTCGAGGACAAGGTATGAAGAACAATGTCGATTTGAGAATCGCCATCTAGCTCTCCACCCAAGGTCTCGATCTCAGATAAATACCCCATCATCATGAGAACGTGATCCCTAACAGGTGTGGAGTCAGACATTCTCGCATTCATTAGCTTCTTCATTGCCAAATGGCGTGCCGAGCGGTTATGATGACCGAATAGCTGCCTAAGGTTGTACATGATATCATAAGCGGTTTTCATAGGCTCATGCTGATGTTGCAACACACTTGACATAGATGCCAAGATGTAACAGCGCGCTATCTCATTAGACCTAAGCCACTTATCATATGCAATCTTTTGGGCTTCGTCAGAACCCTCATCTGGCGTCTGAGGACAAACCTCTTCAAGCACAAACTTGTGTCCCTCAGCAACAAGAACTAAGTTAAGGTTACGAAGCCAGTCATTGTAGTTTTCACCGACAAGTTTGTTTTCTTTGAGGATTGAGGACAGATTGGAGAGTGCCATTGATGATATGAAATAACTGAAATTAAACATGCAGTACAGTCACAAAACACGTTTAGGATAAACAGTATATAATCGAAAGCCTCATAAAAATTATATACTTTTCCACCGACACTTTAAAAATGTCTTTCATAAGCCACGATAGTGTGGACGTTTATAAAAAACATCTTTAAATAGGTTAAACCTTTAATTTGCCTCCAGTTGAGTTTCCTTACAACAAGCAAATTAATAGCCGGATAATTAACACGGTCATGTAATCGTCTAACTGATAAGCCACGATCGTGTAGATGTTTATCAATAAATTACATCTAAGTGTGCACACCATTATCTTCGCACCAAGATCACTACTCGAATTTAACCGCTCCAGATGGAGGAGTCAGTTAGTCCTAATAGTGTTCCACAGCTATCCTTTTAGGAGATTTAATTTCTAGAGAAATCTGTGTAAGGAAATTAATAGCCTCCAGTTGAGTTTCCTTACAACAAGCAAATTAATAGCCGGATAATTAACACGGTCATGTAATCGTCTAACTGATAAGCCACGATCGTGTAGATGTTTATCAATAAATTACATCTAAGTGTGCACACCATTATCTTCGCACCAAGATCACTACTCGAATTTAACCGCTCCAGATGGAGGAGTCAGTTAGTCCTAATAGTGTTCTACAGCTATCCTTTTAGGAGATTTAATTTCTAGAGAAATCTGTGATATGACACATCCGATATGGAGGAAGACCGATGTCAACGCGCATGCCCATCACTTCTCAATTAAACCAGATTTTAATGGAGACCGTATGAGATTTTCTACATACTTTGGTATGAATCTCTCCCACTTAGTTATTTATGTTTGAGGTTTCATTTTATCCCATTATCGAACATGCAAACATCACATAAAATGATAAACATCCATTGCATGCTTCAACATAATAAGCAACAGTAATATTCCAACTATCATGGCTTATATCTCATGTTGATTGATGAGATAAAACTGGAAAGTCAGCTCCGGAAATAGGGTTTGGAACCACCGCCCCTTCACCGCGCCTCACCGAAAATCCTAGCTCCATTTAGGGTTTCGGGACGTGAACCGGTGAACCTTCATTTTGGTGCTGAACCACTTTCCTTCTTTTGAGTTGATCTCCGATCTTTATTCAATACAGACTATCTATTCCGAAAGGAAAAATCTAATATTGCTAGAATAAAAATTACAACTCAAAAACTCGGTCTAACAGCTTTATATCTATTACATTAAACCAACGTAAAATAAAATCTAGACCTAATCCATGGATTTTCTCATGGATTACAATCACGTAGCCAAACCGACATACGGCCAACATCCATTCAACATAAACATACATCACATAAAATAAAGGAGCCATGATAGTTGGTAAACCTGCAAACAAACACAGTCTACAAAACCAACAATCATGTATTATATGATCCACATAAAATAACATATGATATCTATGCATGAATATTAAATAATAATTGAATTTTACAATTAATTAAATTAATTAATTCGATATTATCCACAAGATAAAAATTGGAAATTAAAATAATTATCCACCAATTTTAATCTTGTATTTTCGAAAATATCCTTAAAATAAATCTGGAAATTATTAATAATTATCCACCAAATTTATTTAATATTTTCTAACCACCCTAATTAAATAATAATTGGATATATTGATATAAATCAAAAATCTAATCCAAATATTATCCATAAGAATCTAAATCTTCTAGATAAAGTTTGGAGATTTGATTCCAATCCAAAATCTTCCAAAACTTATCCAAAATTAAATTCTTATCACAATTGGATTTTGATAATTATTTGTATATATCTAAAAACCACCTTATCCAATTTTAATTACATAGATTTTGAAAATATCCAAATAATAAATCTGGAAATTTGATCCACTTCAAATTCTTCCAAATTTAATATTCTATTTTCAAATCTATCTAGATTAAAATTAGGTAAATTAAGATATACATCAAATAACATCAAATATTTAATCTAATAACCAAATTTTTGATCCACATTAATTAATAAATCTGGAAATTTGATTTTCATCAAAATCTTCTCCAAATTAATTTATTAAAAATCGAAAATTACACTATATTTCACATTTGGAAATTTTGACATTAATCAAAAAACTATTCCAAATTATATAGCTATAGGTTTCGAAATTTTCAAGAATAAAAATCTGGAAATTTTGATCCACTTCAAAAATTACCAAATTTAAAATTCTAATTTCAAACCTATCTAGATTAGAATTAGGCAATCTTTGATATACATCAAAAATCACCAAATCCAAATCTAATCATCATAATTTTCGAACCACACTAGAAAATAAATCTGGAAATTTGATCTTGATCAAAACATCATCCAAACTTAATTCCAAAAGTGCCGAAAATTACTACACCAAATTAGGGAATTTTATACACATCAAAAATTGAAATTTTTGTCATCCAAATTTTCGAACCATGTGAAATAAAATCTGGAAATTTGAAGATCATCAAATATCATCCCAAATCTTTATTCCACAGTGGCCGAAAATTCATATACCTCAAAACTAGAATTTTCGATTTTTACATCTCAAATTCTTCCAAGTTTTGAATACCATAAAATCGAAACACATGCCAATTAAATCTGAAAATTTAAACACCATAAATTTATCATCAAATTTAATATGTAGTTCGAAATTTATGTAAGAATTAATTCTAGAACAGTGCCAAAACACGCTCTAATACCAGTTGTTGGGGTTTTTTCGAATTAAACCACCGCAGGATCAATTTGGTTGTTCATTAATCCGAGTTCATGCAAATCATAATTTTATGTAACATGCATGTTTATCACAGTCTAACCAAAAAGCATGCAAAGCAGATTCGAATCTAATAAAGCGGAAGACATATAAACGAATCTACTTACAAATCGATAGACGGTCTGTGGACAAGATTAAAGATCTAATCTTGCTGTTGAATGAACACTGTATGGCGCTACCTAACACCTCAAAAAATCGAGCACCACATATTCTACTACAAGATCTTCTATTGTATTCCCGGACTGTATCTAGATTCAGAGTGCGCTGAAATCTACTAGATAGAATTGTGAAATTTGTGGATAACTTTGAGAGACTAAGAGGGGCTGATTTCCTATGAATAAATTCATAAAATTTCGTGCCCCCCCTCCCCTTATATATAGGGAGGGGCGAAATTTCATGTTCCAGCCCTAATGGGCTTGGGCCTCTATCTCAAGTTCAATATCCAGTCCACTATCAGTCAATTGGGCTACAACAGGGATCTAGAAGAATATTAAATTGGCCCACTAATTTATTTAATATTCAATATCCAATAAACCTAGGATATAATTAAATAAATTAAGTTTTACTTTTATTCCACTAAAGAAGTAAAACTGACCTACCAATTTAATACATATTTATGAATATGCTTTCTCCTTTAGTCCAGCCATTCCCCGTGTTTAAGATATAATGTTCATTAATTAATTATGTAAGCCTCTGGCAGCTATAATTAATTAACATCTAAAACCTTGAGTAGTACCACACAAGCTTTATTCATGTACGGAATAAATTCCACCTGCAGGGTTTCAACATGAACTTGTGCCTCCTCAAGAGAACATCATCAACCTGGCACACCAGGACACAGTGCTCATGCATACTGCTCGAGACATCATGTATACATTGTCATTACCCAAGATATCAAATTCGATCTACGAAAAGATCTCACCCATTGATAAATCAAAGTAATAAACAACACACACATATGCTCGCCAATATCACATGAGTTCAGAACCTGAACTCTGTGGATCTTTATTCTCTCAGTAACTGGGTCAGAGACAGAATAGTATCCTATCGTGATCCTCCTCAATACACTAACCAGTGTACTAGAATAATCAGTTAGCCAAGATAAACTAATTTATCAAATTATTCCACGGTGTACCGATGGTGTGTTCAGGACCATCTAAGCCGTGAGCTCTTTAATACATTACAAGGTTCTAATGATATGATCTTTACCGTGTGACTCCCCACACCATATCATCTACAATGTAAGTATATGGAACATTGCATAGAACAATTATAGAACATAATCTAAATGCAAACAGTGACTGCAATAACTTTCATTTCATATCATCATATCATTAGAAAAGTATACAAAGACAAGTCTTCAAGTATACAAAACCAACAGCTTCAAGCTGCTCTGGAATAATGTGATCCACATAGTCCTGCGAGTTTTTAGTTTCACTAGGTAGTACTTAAACTGATGTTTCTATTGTTTCTTTGTTCCTATACTCATTAGCAAATTCATCAAATACCACATGATATGTTATTTCCACAACAAGAGTTCATTTATTTAACACTCTGTAAGCTTGTGCGTGAGGCGAATTATACCCAAGAGATATTCCCTCATTAGCTTTATCACTGAAAGCTTTCAGTTGAGTCTTGCCATTGTTGTGAATATAACATTTACAACCAAATATTTTAAAGTATGAGATAGAAGGACTACGACCCTCATACAGTTCATAAGGTGTTTTGTCATGTGCGGTGACGATGACACTTTGATTTTGAGTGTGGCAGGCTATGTTGACTGCTTCAGCCTAGTAACCTTCAGCTATGTTGGCATCAGCTATCATTGCTCGAGCTGCTTCTTTGAGTGTCCGATTTCACCGTTCAGCTACACCATTTTGTTGTGGAGTTCTTGCAGCTGAGTGTCCGTGAGTGATTCCAAGTTTGCTGAGAAAACTGATTATTTGCTGATTCACAAATTCAGTTCCATTGTCGGAGTGAATCCTTTGAATTGATCTCTCTTTTTCAGTTTGCAGCCTTCTGATCAGCGCTGTTAGCTTGGAGTAAGTTTCATCTTTACTCCTTAAGAATTCCACTCACGTATATCTTGAGAAATCATCAATTACTACGAGTGTGAATCGTTTACCTTTTGGGGTCTGTGGTCTGACTGGACCAAACATATCCATATGTAGCAGTTAAAGGCATTCATTTGTTCCTGATGGATGACTCCTATTCTTGAAGGATGACTTCACTTGCTTCCCTTTTTGGCATGGTCCACACATGTTTATTTTCTTATATATCTCCTTGGGAAGCCCCTCAACTAGCTCTTTCTTGGCCAAATAGTTGATGGTTATGAAGTTAAGGTGGTTCAGTCGTCGATGCCATAGCCAGCTTGCTTTAGTCGATCCTTTTGAAAGGAAGCAAGCTTCTGAGTAGCCGGTTGACCAGTCAATAGTATACATGTTGCCTCTCCTTATGCCAGTAAGAAGAATTGCTCCAATTGACTTGTCTCTTATGTTGTAGGAGTTTTTGCTGAAGTCAACTGAGTGGCCATTGTCGCACAGCTAGCTGATGCTGAGTAGTTTGTGTTTTAGTCCATCCACATGGGACTATAACTTTTCCCTTGACCACGAACCCTTCTCCAATGGTTCGACTTTTGGAGTTGTTTCCAAATGTGATAAATGGACCTTTGACTTCTTCATAACCGTCGATATCTTCTCTGTCTCCGGTCATGTGCTTGGAGCACCCGCTATCTAGATACCAGATATCTTTGGTTTTCTTCATAGATAGGATCCTCTTATCCTGCAAAAATAAAGATTAGCATTTAGGGATCTGTTTCATATCGGGTTCTTGTTGATACATCAAGCTCTTTCGAATCCAAACTTGACAAACTTTCAGCTTTTTATCATTCAGAGATCCAACTGATTTGGATCGCTTGATCAGTTTAGATTTTTTTTTCAACTCTTCTATTTTGAGTTGAATCAGTTGAATGGTACCTGCGTTGAGAGTTAGTAGGATAAAACAATTCAACTAAAATGCTTTAGTCTTGAGACCTTTGAGCTCTTTGATCAGGCCAGTGCCTTGTATGTTTTCAATTTACTGGATTGAACCCTTTTGTATCAACTTCTAGATCAACAGTCCTTAGTTTCAACTTCTAGATCAACAGTCCTTAGTTTCAACTTTTCAAATTCCACAAACTAAGATTCAAGATAATTCATTCTTTCATGATCAATGCTCAGTTTTCTAACTCTATTTCTCAGTTCATTGTTTTCATCTCTCAATTCAACATGCAAGCAGGATATTAAAGCTAATTGATCTTCTAGCATCATAAGTTTCATGTCAAGTTCATTGCTAGAGATAGTTACTTGATTAATATAATAGAAAGAGGTTTGAGAGTCAGCTGTACTAACCTCTTCATCATTGTCAGCCATGAGGCAGAATAACGCTTCATCATCTGAGCTGTAGCCGTCAGAATCAATTCCAGATGGATAGTCTAAATCGTCTAGCATGGTATTCTCGAAGTTTGCAATCATTGCTTTCCTTTTGAAGAAGCTTCTCCTCACTTTGACCTTCTTGTCTTCAGGGAGTTCTGGACATTCATATCTGTAATGTCCTTGTTTGTGGCAGTGAAAACATTCTCCTAGATTTCGATTGCCACCACTGAATGGTTCAGCTAGTCGTTCAGCTAGTTGATGAGTTCTTTCATCTTTTGGGACTTCATCAGTTTGAAGTGGAACCGATTGTTTATCCCTAACTTTCTTCAGCTTTTCTAACAACCTGGTAACTGACTGAATTTGATCATTTATGTCTTCAGTCAGGTTTTCCTTCTTTTCAGTTGTGTCTCTTCTTCGTTCTGACGAAGATCCGCCTTGATTCTCTCTGGCTAGTGAGCTTCTGAGCCGGAAGTTGTTCCTTCCTAGAGTATCTCTAAACCGGTTCCTTTCACCATAGAAGGCTGCATCTTGAGCTGATGATGTTGATGCTTTCTTCTTCCGGTTTAGGCTATACTCATGAGCTTTGAGAGAGCCAAACAGTTCTCTGGGAGTGATGCTGTTCAGAATTCTTGATTCTTTTGTAGCTACCACATTCATGTCCCATTCTTCGGTGAGATTATCAAAAATTTTGGAGTTTATCTCAGAATTGGGATAGCTTCTTCCCAGGTTGGTCATCTCACTGATCATGCCTAGAAATCTGGTTTCAAGGCTTAAGATGCGCCTTCATTCTCCTGCTTCAATTATCATAATTCTCAACTGAAAACAAAGGTAGCTTATGGTTTCCCATAGCTTGAAATGTTAGCACAGATAAGTAGATCTGATTCAGTTGATCTGCAGAAACGGCTGATCCTTAGAATCAACCGCTCTGATACCACTTGTTGGTCCGGGGCGAGTCGATGTCAGTTTAGAGGGGGGGTAAATAAACTGATACAAAAACTTTACTTCAAATGCGGAATGATAAGGGCCCTTGACTCACTTAGCAACTTATCTATGCACAGATCAGTTGAGCACTTTTTAGACAACTTGAGTGCAGATTGTATGAGCTTGTGTACAATTCAAAGATATGCAAGTATAAGCAAAACAGTACAGCACACAGACGATTTATAGAGGTTCAAAGTCTCAAACTTCTACGTCCTCTCTTCCTTCCGTAGAAGTGCAACTCCACTATATAACTTGAGTTTTTTTACAAATTATATAATGAAGGACAGTTGGCTGAACATGGTAACTGCTCGCTAACTCAGTGGGTCGACGACTCACACTTACAGTCCCTAACTACTCGCTAGGGAGGTAGGTACTATTAACGTCTTTACAAGGTTTTAGATCTCTTTCGATCTTCAAGAGGTTAGTCTTGAACAGGGGATAGCAACTGATGTGCTCCTTCAATTGATCTGGGTAGTTGATCGGTGTATTGCTGGAACTGAGAAGGTTGCTCTGGCTGGATTATCAACAGCTAGCTAATTGCTTTGATTCTGTGGATTCTTCTTCTCAGTTGGACTCTCACAGGTTTAGCAAATGCTGAACTTGAGCTATGTGGGAGGGAGAAAGAAAGCTCAGTCATAAGTAACTTGAATGAAGGTTTCAAGAATGAAAGTCGTGAAAAGTCATTTGAAAACTTTGATTCACTCGTCTTTTATAGAGAAGTGATTTTGTGACCGTTGAGTTCCATTGATCGGTGGCTCTGTTGGTTCATCAATGGCAGATGGTCTTTATGATCGTTAGAGCTTTTAGTTGAAGTAGTCATTGCTTTGCCAATAAATTTCTGTTGGATATTTATTTCCAATAGCCGTTGCTTTGCCAATCGATCTCTGTTGAATATTTAATTCCAGGATCTCTGCTGGAGCATTTATTCCAAGATCTTCATTTGAGCATTAACTCCAGGACTCTCTGGATGGCAGTTCTGAGCTCCAGTTTAGCAAGTTTGAGTTCCAGTTGGCAGTTCTGAGCTTGTCTGCTTAGTTCGGCTATCACTCCAGTTGGCAGTTCTGAGCTTGTCTACTTAGTTCGGCTATCACTCCATTTGCAAGTTCTAAGCTTGTTCCTCTAGTTCGACTGATCACAAGCTGTTGAATAGCTTGTCAGTTCGACTGGTCTTTCTTGAGCTTTCTTGTCAGCTTAACTGATCCCAAGCTGTTGCGTAGCTTGTCAATTTGACTGATCTTTCTTTGAGCTTCCTAGTCAGATGTTTGCTTGTTTTCTCCTACAAGCTGGCTGACTTCAGCTCTGGCCTTTAATTGATTCGTCTGTCTACTTCAGTTCGGCTGAAGTTAAGTTCGGCCATCAGCTGAATACTTCCAGTCTTCAGTTAAACTGATCTCTTATCAGTTTCTTCAGTGTTGTTGATTTTTCTCTCAGCTCAGTTGACTTAGCTATCAGTTTGTTTTAACTGGTTCGACTCCCTTAACCCTCAGTTGGATTGAGTTCTGACTGGTTGGTGTATCCTTCCAGTTGGTTGATCATGCTCCAGTTCGGTTGACTCTGGCTTCAGTTGAGTTCCTTCTTGAGGCTCTGGATTGGTCAGCTCAGATCTACAGCTTGGATCTTGATCAGTTTTTCAAGACTAGTTTTGACATCTCATCAAAACCTTATCTAGGGTTCCTTGATAGTTTTTCCTAACAAGAACTGTGGGAAGCATTAGAAAAGAAGAACAAAACGGAGGATGTCGGAACTAAAAAGTTTGTGGTGGCAAAGTTCCTCGATTACAAAATGGTGGACACCTTGTCAGTGATGGATCAAGTGCAAGAGCTTCAGCTCATTGTGCATGACATCATACTGAAGGAATGGTCCTTCCCGATTCTTTCACTGTTGTTGTAGTGATTGAGAAGTTGCCACCATGTTAGAAGGACTTCAAGAGCTATCTCAAGCACAAGAGAAAGGAGATGACTCTTGAAGACCTTGTGGTTAAGCTTCGAATTGAAGCTGATAACTGAAACGCGGATCCGAGACCACGAGTCCGGATCGAGGCCAAGGCTAAATTTATGGAACATGGTGGACCATCAAATAGCAACAAGAGAAAGCGTCCGGGTTAAGTTGATAAAGGGAAGAAGGCAATGACGAAGTTCAACGGCAACTTCTTCAATTGTGACAAGCCGGGGCACATGTCCAAACATTGCACGGCTCCAAAGAAGAAGTGTACCCATTATGTTGTGCACATAGCGGAACACAACAACAAAGGTAAAGGCAAAGCACGTCAAGATGATTGGGATAATGATGATTTGGCTGTGGTTGTGTTTGAAGCCAACAACGTGGACAACCAGAGAGAGTGGTTCATCGACACCGGGGCCACTTGTCATGTTTGCTTCGACAAGGGCTTGTTTGCTACCTACAAGGCTATTGAAGGTAGAAAGTTGCACATAGGTAACCAAGCCAAGCCTCGTCTGAAGTGGCTGGTGTGGGCAACGTGATTTTGAAGTCGACTTCAAGTTAGGAGCTAACTCTTAAGGATGTACTGCATGTCCCGAATATCCGTAAAAATCTAGTTTCGGGCTCGCTGTTAGTCAATCATAGTTTGACTAGTGTTTGAGTCTGAAAAGTTTATTTTGAGCAAATATGGAAGGTTTCTTGGTCGGGGTTATCTCGTCAATGGGCTTTTCAAAATGAATTTAATGGCTATGCACCGTGTGGCAAAAGAAAGTGCTAATAAAGTTGATTCTTCTGCTTACTTGCTTGTTGAGTACTCGGATTTGTGGCATTGTAGATTAGGACATGTTAATCTAAATGCTATAAAACGTTTAGTAAATTTAGATTTGCTAAAAGTAAACCAATTTAATACATAAAATAAATGTGAAGTTTGCGTTGAAGCAAAATTGGCCAAGTTACCATTTCATTCGGTTAAACGGAGCACTAAACTTCTAGACCTAATTCACACAGACGTATGTGATTTAAAGTTTGTACAAACTAAAGGCGGTAAAATGTACTTTATTACTTTTATTGATGATTGCATGAAATATTGTTATCTTTATCTTTTAAGAAGTAAAGAGGAGGTGATTGAATCTTTTAAGAACTTCGAAAATGAAGCCAAAAATCAACTAAGCAGTCGCATTAAAGCAATTCAAAGTGATAGTGTAACAGCTCGGTCCCGAGATAGAGATTTACAAGTGGGGACGGGGTGTTATTAAGGGATTAACGAATAAAATTGGAGGATTCACCAAGAAGTTTAAGAATCAAGACATGACTTAGAAGTTAAATGGTGATGCTCGGGTTTGCTTGGATTAAAAGAAAACATGCTTAAGCGGAATGAAACGGCTAACTAATTAGATACCAACTTGTTAGACCTCTTTGCAGGTGAACGGAGGTCATACTCAAAACAGAGATAAACATAATATGCATCTTATAGGTATTAAATTGTTTCTGGGGAGATTATTCATAGAGTCTTGCTAAACATAATAGGACTTAAACAGAATTGAAAAGAGTGTATCAGAGTAGCAGATCACAAAGTGGGACTTCATGGAAACATTAGATAATAGCAAAATAGTCTTGGCAGCCAACCCACATTCACAGCCACCAGCATCCTCAGCATCTCAACCTGAAAACATTTGAAAAGAGGAGGCATGAGCACTAATGTACTCAGTGGGTTTTAGCGAAAATGCTTTTATAACTTCAAGATATCCAATGATTAATAGACGGTATACGGAGAGCAAAACGCAAAAGCCCTCTCCATATCCGTAAAACCTTTTCTTTTCTTTTGGGCCCAACTTGGCTCAAACCTGTCGTCAACTGTACCCTTAGGCATACCAAAGGATAGAAGAGGGGTTACCTCAAATACCCGAACAAGTTTGCGAGAGAAAAACCCAGCAGTGACTACCTTAATAATTCTGAGCTCAAATCCTGCTTAAGTGGAAGCTAAGTTCCTTCTCTTCCTATTCTTTCTAGCAATATCGAGCTTAGAACAATGTCTAATGCTAATACCTTATTGCTACATGATTTTGGCCTTCAAAGGGTTAAAACTACCCTAACAAGGCAATCCTTAATCTTTAACTATACAAGCTTTAACAAAGCATAAGCATTCAAATACGAGGAAATGAACGCGGATAAACATTGATTGCAAATAAAGCAATTCTAAACACTTCATGCTAGCATAAATTGTAAATAAACAATTCTAGCATATCGAAACATACTTGAGAGCTCACTTAACTTATACTAACTTTCTTTACTTATCTAATCCAAATAATAATTCAACATAATCATGCTTATAACTCCATTTATTCCTTTTCTTGTACAGAGATCAAACAGGTTGAGCAAAATACTTTATTGGATATCTTGTTTGCCCTAACATGCTTCTAGAGCTTATTAGCTCAAACTTTAGATGAGTATAGATTTACCCACCTTGATTACGGAACGGAGGACGAGGCAACGAGCTGGTGGTCTTCCTTAGTATTTTTTCGAGGCTCGATTCCTCCTACAAAAGTCGAATCGTCAACTTAGCGGTCTCCTTCGAGGATTTCTAAATACATGATATTAATGAAATACTTAACTAATATTTTCTTAGCTAGGACTTAACATGGATAGCACGACTTTGACTTAATAAGGGGATCGAGAATGATTTAATTTATTTAAGAAACCTCTTAACTTGATCTCTAAATTTTTGACGGAAAATAACTCAATATCTTATTCGAAATAATTTGAAATTAACTTGAATACCTTACTATAATTTAAACTTTAAACATGGCTTAAAAGTATCATAATTTTAAAGAATCGAAAAGATCGGAAAGAAGGGGTACGGGAATAGCCGAAAAGAACGGAAACAAAACAACACGGAAAATGAGGGGGGGCGCCGCGGGGCTACCCGCCACCGCGGGGCCACTAGCCCCGGCGGGCTCCCCGCCCTTGGCGGGCTGTCCCCCGGCGGGCTCGGCGCGGCCATGGGGGGTGTGGCACGGCGACGCTCACCCCCCCACCCCGCAGAGCTCTCTCTCTCCCTCTTTTCTCTCTCTCATCATCTGGGTTCCTTTCAACGTGTTCTTCGTGTTCGTTGATTTCTTTGACGAACACGAAGAACAATTAACCCGAAATTTCTTTATAACAACAACGTACTTGAATTTAATATGCAATAACATGCTTTTAACTTAAAAGGAATTTTGGCATTACAACGGTATAAACACGATAATCCTCCGAAATAAATAAATATGACTTGAACGGATTTTTAACGGAATGAACGAGGCTAATCTTCTAGAATAATAACGGAAATAAAACAAGAAATATAACGTAAGTGTTATTATTTTGGAACTTCAATAAGAATCGAAATACTACTTTAGACGAGCAATCATGAAGAACGCGAAGAACGTAAAGAACGGAAAGTAAATGCGGAATTTAAAAGACGGAAAAGAAATAGAATCGAGACCGACGAACAAGAATGGACGGGGTCAGGTGCGTCGAAGGAATGTGGTTAGCTCGGCGTCTCGTCGAGTCACAACTGTGGCAGAGCCGCCTGCTACGATTTCAACGGCGCCCCTAGCACATTCCCTCACCGCATTCCTTCCACGCCACTCCGCTCTTCTTCTTGAAGAACACTCACGAAGAACGCTTTTTACTTCGACAGAACCTTCTCGGCTTTCAAAGTTTTTCACTTCTCGATTTTAGAAGTAAAGTGTATGTGAAATGAGCAAGAAATGCTAAAGGGGTGGTCCCCTATATATAGGAAAAGGTTTGGCTTCCCTTGGAAGCCATTGCTGTGCGGAAATACTGTAAAAGTTACCGCGGGTTCGGTTAAAAGCTGTTTTATTCGATGTCGAGGTCCAAACGACTTCAGAAACAAAATTTAAAAATACCGGGAGACTCGTTGGCTTGAATACTAGTGAACCAACTTGATTCGTGAAGAAGTCAGGTTCGTCAGAAGGAAGATGAGCAAAGATTCCCTTCTTGAAATTACTTTTTACTATTCACTCAGACTGACAGATTCAGCTCCTGAGCGTTTGATTGACCTCAGAATGACAATCCGTGAACGCCAACGGAATCCTTGAGTCATTTCCCATAAAAGGGGCCTGACAAAACTGAACTTGAAAGAACGAGGAGGATTTCGTAAATTTCTCAAAACGCAAACGCACGCTAAAGTTACTATTCATTCTTGGATTAAATGCGTTTTTTATCACCGAGAACTCAAATGACTTCAGAATTAAAATCCGAAAACGCAGACATACTCCTTGAGTTAAAACCTTTCTAACGAGACCACAGATGGTCATAAAATAGTTAAAATCACATTTCTCGAAAAGACGATCTTTACAAAAACTGACTCCAAAAGTCGTGACTGACATCCAATCTTAACTAACCTTAATTAAATTTCCTTTTTAATTAATTAACTAATATTAACAATCCTCTAATCTTATTCAAAAATCTGGGGTATTACATCATACCCTCCTTAAAGAAAATTTCGTCCCAAAGTTTACTAACCATGATAAGCGATATCAGGGTACTTCTTGAGCAGCTCGGATTCAAGCTCCCAGGTTGCTTCCTCTGAGCCATGGTGGTTCCAGATTACTTTCACCAGATCAATCTCCTTATTCCTCAGCTTCTGAATTTTTCGGTCCACGATGGCTTGGGGTTTTTCTTCATAGGCCAAGTCCTCATTCAGGACTATCTCTTCCTTGCTAATCACGTGTTTTGGATCAAACACGTACTTTCATAATATTGAGACATGAAAGACATCATGCACGTTACTCAGGTTGGGTGGTAAGGCCAACCTGTAGGCTACTTCATTCACCTTTTCTAAGATCTCAAAAGGTCCAATAAATCTGGGCCTTAATTTGCTCCGTTTGCTAAAACGAATTATTCATTTTGATGGAGACACCTTCAAAAACACCTTATCTCCAACGTCGAAGCTGAGATTCGTTCTCCTCTCATCTGCATACACCTTCTATCTATCATGAGCTTCCTTGATGCATTGACGAATGAGCTCGATTTTCTGGACGACTTCCTGGACCATCTCGGGTCCAAGTATTCTTTTCTCTCCGACCTCGTCCCAATATAGGGGCGATCTACACTTCTTTCCATAAAGGGCCTCATAAGGGGCCATGCCGATCGAGTTTGGTAGCTGTTGTTATAGGCAAATTCTACCAAAGGCAGTAACTCCTCCCAATTGCTTCCTTGGTCGATGACGACTCCTCTAAGCATGTCTTCTAGAATCTGGATAGTCCTTTCAGATTGGCCATCCGTTTGAGGATGGCATGCTGTGCTAAAGTTGAGTTTTGATCCCATTACATCTTGTAGGCTCCTCCAGAATCTTGATGTAAATCTTGAATCACGGTCTGATGTAATCGAGACCGGCACTCCGTGCAAACGCACAACCTCCTTAACATATAACTGGGCTAGTTGATCTAGCCCGTCCGTCATCCTAACAGCAACAAAATGTGCTGATTTAGATAATCGATCAACGATTACCCAAATAGCAGTATTTCCCCGCTTGGACATTGGCAAACCTACAAGAAAGTCCATGTTGATATGATCCCACTTTCATTCAGGAATTTCTAGGGGTTGAAGCAGACCAGAAGGTCTTTGATGCAAAGCTTTCACTTGTTGACAACTCAGACACCTTTCCACGAAGGCGGCTATTTCCCTTTTCATGTTGTTCCACCAGAAATTCCTCTTGAGGTCTTGGTACATCTTGGTGCTTCTGGGATGTGCTGTATATGGCGTGTCATGTGCTTCGCACATGATTTCCTCCTTTAGTTCTCCCTTGCTAGGCACACAAAGCCTTCCTTTGAATAAGAGCGCGTTGTCGGCGGCTTCCGCGAATTCTTGAGAGTTATCAGTTCGCGCTTCAGCCCTTTTCTTTTCAAGAAACTCGTCTCCTCTCTGGGCTTCAATTATTCTTTGCCTTAGGTCGGGCTGAGCGGCTGTCGCGGCAATTTGAGCTTGAATGGTCTCGGGTGGTGTTAGCACCTCGATTCTTAACTTCTCGAACTCTTTGCGAAGATCTTCCTGGACTAAAATGAGTCCTAACTCTGCTTTCTCTTTCCTACTTAGGGCATCTGCTACCACATTTGCTTTCCCTGGGTGGTAGTGGATTGTACAGTCATAGTCTTTTACGAGTTCTAGCCATCTTCTTTGTCTCATGTTAAGATCTTTTTGCTCGAAGAAATACTTCAAGCTCTTGTGGTCTGAGAAGATCTCACACTTAGCTCCGTAGAGATAGTGCCTCCAGATCTTCAGCGCATGAACGACCGCTGCTAGTTCCAAGTCATGTGTCGGGTAGTTTTGTTCGTGATTCTTAAGCTGTCTAGAAGCATAAGCAATCACCTTTCCTCTCTGCATTAGTACGCATCCTAGTCCTTTACTTGATGCGTCTGCGTAAACTACGAAATCTTCATTCCCTTCTGAGATGGCTAAAACGGGGGCTGTGGTTAGCATCCTCTTCAAAGTTTGAAAACTTTCCTCACATTTAGGCGTCCATTTGAACTTGGAATCCTTCTGTAACAATCGCGTCATAGGCTTGGATATAGTCGAGAATCCTTCAATGAATCTGTGATAGTATCCAGCGAGTCCTAGAAAACTCCTTATCTCGTTCACACTTCATAGAGACTTCCAGTTGCTTACAGCTTCAATCTTGGCTGGATCCACCTTGATTCCTTCTACCGAGACTATATGACCTAGAAACATTACTTCTTTAAGCCAAAACTCACATTTGCTGAACTTAGCATAAAGCTTTTCTCTTCTTAAGGTTTCCAGCACCACTCTTAGGTGTTCCTGATGTTCTTCCTCATCCTTGGAATAGATGAGTATATCATCTATGAAAACTAGGACAAACTTATCAAGGTACGGGTGAAAAACCCGGTTCATTAAATCCATGAACACTGCTGGGGCGTTGGTTAATCCGAATGGCATTACCACAAACTCGTAATGCCCATAGCGAGTTCTAAAAGCGGTCTTAGGGATATCCTCCTTTCGGATCTTCAACTGATGGTACCCAGATCTTAAGTCTATCTTGGAGAAGACACTTGCTCCCTTGAGTTGATCGAAGAGATCGTCTATTCTTGGCAGAGGGTATCGATTCTTGACAGTTAGCTTATTAAGCTCTCTATAGTCGATGCACATTCTTAATGTGCCATCCTTTTTCTTTATGAACAAGATTGGAGCTCCCCAAGGCGACACACTAGGTTGGATAAAACCTAGGTCTAGTAACTCTTGCAGTTGAACTTTGAGTTCTTGCAACTCCTTAGGCGCCATTCTGTAGGGGGCCTTTGAAACTGGGGCGGCTCCTGGTTCCAACTTGATAGCGAACTCCATCTGCCTGTCTGGAGGTAGTCCTGGCAGCTCCTTTGGAAATACGTCGGGGTATTCCCTTACGACTGGAACGTCTTCGATGGAAAGCTCTCCTTCCTCCTTCCTTATTAATTTAACTAAAAATGCTTGGCAGTTGTTCTTCCTTATCATCTTGGTGGCCTTCAGGGCGGATATCACTGGGATTTTGGTTCCTAGCCTTGATCCGTAGATTTTCACCTCGGGTTTCCCGGGTGATCAAAATGTCACCTCCCTCTCGGGACAGCTTATGGAAGCATTAGCTGCGGCTAACCAATCCATTCCTAGGATTATGTCGAAGTCCTGAATCTTTATCACATAAAGATTTGACTTAAAGTTTTCCCCTTCTATGTTCAATTCTAGGTTAGAGCAGACCTTCCTAGACATCATTTTCTTTCCAGAGGGGATACTTATTTCAAGGGCATTCTCGGCATTCTCGGGTTCAATCTTTAGTTTCTTACAAACAGACTCAGCTATAAACGAATGCGATGCTCCTGTGTCAAAGAGAGCTAAAACTGGCGTCTCGAGGAGGGTAATCATACCTGCTAGATTACTTGGGGCCTTAGCAGCTTGCTGCTGATTGAGAGCATAAGTACGAGCTGGCTGAGGCGGCCTTTGTCCTTGGTTGGACCTTTGATCTCGTCCTTGGTTCGGTCTCGAGTTCAGTCTCGGCCTTTAACCCTGAGGTCCTCCTTGCTGCAGTCTTGGCTGGTTTCCAGGAAGTTGCTGAAGTGGTTGCGGGTACATGGGTTGCTGTGGTGTTTGAGGTCGTTGGCTGTTTCCTTTAGGACACTCTCTCTTGAAGTGCCCCTCCTCACCACAGTTGTAGCACCCAGTTAGATTTGCTCGACAGACATCAGGATGCATTCTTCCGCACTTTTGACACGGCCTAAAACTAGGGGCGTTGCCAAGCTGATTTCGAGGCACCCCTGACTCTCGGCTTTGCCAGTGGGGTTTCTTCCTTCTGTCATCCCTTCTTCCTCCTTCCCACTTCCTTTTCCCCTTCGGATCATTAGACAACTGAGTGGGTTGAATCTTCTGAGGAAGGATGGCCTCTATGCTCAATGCTTTGGCTAAGGTTCGGGCATAAGACATGTCTTCTTACCCAGTGAGGGCTATGCCAATCTCGGATCTGAGTCCTTTTTTGAACTTGCGTGCTTTCTTCTCGTCTGTGTCCACTAGATGTGGAGCATGCCTTGACAACTGGTTGAATTCTCTATCGTATTCCGACACCGTCTTATTCCCTTGCTTTAGATTCCAGAACTCCATCTCTTTTGCCTCTCGGTAACAATCCGGGATATACTTCTGATATAGATCGTGCTTGAAATCTTCCCAACTATAGTCTTCCCATTGAACCGGGGTTATGGTCCTTCGTACGGACTCCCACCAGTAGTCCGCATCCTCCGTTAACATTAAAAGAGTGCAACTTAGTTTCTCTCCTTCAGAGCAAGCTATGAAATTGAAGATTCGTTCTAAGGAGCGAACCCATTTTTCGGCATCCATTGGATCTCCTAAACCATTAAACGATGGAGGGTTGTGTTTGAGAAACACACTTTCGGCTTTTGGACTGAGGTTTAGGGCTTGCTCAAGTTCGTTCTCATCCTCATTCTCGGCTTGACGTCTTCGAGGCGGCATTCTAAAGAACTAAATATTAGCGAGGCTTGATTAAATTTACAAAAGCAGGAATGCCTTTTGATAAGGTCTTTTAATTGCACAAGATAGATCAAACAAAATGAAAATTTAGACGTCATTCAAGCATGATGGGAAAATTGCCTCGTTTAGAGGACTTTGGCATCGATATAATAAATTATGGGTTACAACCGGGATAGGGCAGTCTCTTGGAAAATTCACTGCCACTATTGGGTTTAGAAATCTTAAAGCATCTATTACATATTAAAGTCTTGGTCAGAGCGGATATTAGATTACAGGCAAACAGATGGATTAGATATCTAGGTGTTCTAATAGCAACACCTCCTACACCTCCTTTCTACGCATAATCATGAGTCGGGCCCTTACCCTTCTCCTTGCATGGCGATCCTACTTCCTCTTCGCCTTCTTCCGGGTCCTCGTCTTCTTCTTCTTCGTCTCCAATATCAACCGTTTCCGGGACGGTAAACTTGAATGTCCTCATGCGAACACTCCCTTCAGGATACTGATGGGGCATACACTGTCCCAGACCCTGAGAAGCGGACACAGGGGTCCACTAGTTCACTTGAGGAGTGCAGGAGAATAGGAACTCGGTGTGGTTCACGATTCGGACATTTGAGGGTCCTGCTCCTGCGGTTTCTTTGTCGTGAAGACGTGGCACTTGAAATCCAGGGGGACTGTTGAGAGTCGTCCTTTGCAGTTCTAGCTCTACCACGAGAGAGGGATTTTTCTCATCTTCTTGCTGCTCGGCTAAGGCGTGCACATGGCCATACTCCGATACCCAACGAGCCATTAAGGCTGACGAGAATTCCGTCAGATTTCCGATTTCAGCTTACGTCTCGGGATCGCGGGTGATCGTGCTTTGTAGGATACGGTACATTGTAGGCCTCCAAGCAGGTGGCACATGCTCACACATGCGGATACACGTTTCCAAGTCGGATACGCTTCCGGGCTCCCCTCCGTATCCATTTGCCCAAGCCCACATTTCGAGGTATCTCGCCATATAGGACAACAACTGTTCGTTATCATTCTAAGTTTCTTTTCTGAATCTCTCAACTCTTTCTTGTATAGGGCGAAAAAGTGGCACGCTCTTCCTAGCTGTCGAACGACACTTAACCATCTAGAAGAGAATAACTTAATCAGTCTAGATTCAAAAAGGGAGACCTAAGGTCCTCCTAATGTCTGGATTAATCTTGCATGCTTAATTCCCTTTTATGAAGCAGTTGACAACTTTTATAAAAATTTTGGTGCCCAAAGTTCTTTAAACATACATTGTTTACCTTTTTTTTTTAGTCAAAATTTCGAGAAATGATTTTAAGTCATTTTGGGATCGAGAAATCTTTTCACAAACTTTCCATCTGGGAAATCATCTTACCCGAACACCTTTTACTTGGAATTTCATTCTCACGGTTTTTCTCTTGTCCATAAAACAGGTATGCTTGCTCAAATCTTTTCCCTTCCTGTATTCCAAAATCATGAATCCAAAATCCAAAATTTCTATACTATCATACCTTGATTTTTGGTTGAGAATACGAGGGTGATGGCGAGCTGTGGGTTGCTGCTTCAACTTATCAGAGAACAACTTATACTCACATAGACTTATTAACTTATTTCAAACAAGGAGACAGGTCTGCAGAGGTGCAAACCTGCTCTGATACCAACTGTAACAGCCCGGTCCTGAGATAGGGATTTACAAGTGGGGACATGGTGTTATTAAGGGATTAACGAATAAAATTGGAGGATTTACCAAGAAGTTTAAGAATCAAGACATGACTTAGAAGTTAAATGGTGATGCTCGGGTTTGCTTGGATTAAAAGAAAACATGCTTAAGCGGAATGAAACGGCTAACTAATCAGATACCAACTTGTTAGACCTCTTTGTAGGTGAACGGAGGTCATACTCAAAACAGAGATAAACATAATATGCATCTTATAGGTATTAAATTGTTTCTGGGAGATTATTCATAGAGTCTTGCTAAACATAATAGGACTTAAACAGAATTGAAAAGAGTGTATCAGAGTAGCGGATCACAAAGTGGGACTTCATGGAAACATTAGATAATAGCAAAATAGTCTTGGCAACCAACCCACATTCACAGCCACCAGCATCCTCAGCATCTCAACCTGAAAACATTTGAAAAGAGGAGGCATGAGCACTAATGTACTCAGTGTGTTTTAGCGAAAATGCTTTTATAACTTCAAGATATCCAATGATTAATAGACGGTATACGGAGAGCAAAACGCAAAAGCCCTCTCCGTATCCGTAAAACCTTTTCTTTTCTTTTAGGCCCAACTTGGCTCAAACCTGTCGTCAACTGTACCCTTAGGCATGCCAAAGGATAGAAGAGGGGTTACCTCAAATACCCGAACGAGTTTGCGAGGGAAAAACCCAGCAGTGACTACCTTAATAATTCTGAGCTCAAATCCTGCTTAAGTGGAAGCTAAGTTCCTTCTCTTCCTATTCTTTCTAGCAATACCGAGCTTAGAACAATGTCTAATGCTAATACCTTATTGCTACATGATTTTGGCCTTCAAAGGGTTAAAACTACCCTAATAAGGCAATCCTTAATATTTAACTATACGAGCTTTAACAAAGCATAAGAATTCAAATACGAGGAAATGAACGCGGATAAACATTGATTGCAAATAAAGCAATTCTAAACACTTCATGCTAGCATAAATTGTAAATAAACAATTCTAGCATATCTAAACATACTTGAGAGCTCACTTAACTTATACTAACTTTCTTTACTTATCTAATCCAAATAATAATTCAACATAATCATGCTGATAACTCCATTTATTCCTTTTCTTGTACAGAGATCAAACAGGCTGAGCAAAATACTTTATTGGATATCTCGTTTGTCCTAACATGCTTCTAGAGCTTATTAGCTCAAACTTTAGATGAGTATAGATTTACCCACCTTGATTACGGAACAAAGGACGAGGCAACGAGCTGGTGGTCTTCCTTAGTATTTCTCCGAGGCTCGATTCCTCCTACAAAACTCGAATCGTCGACTTAGCGGTCTCCTTCGAGGATTTCTAAATACATGATATTAAATAATACTTAACTAATATTTTCTTAGCTAGGACTTAACATGGATAGCACGACTTTGGCTTAATAAGGGGATCGAGAATGATTTAATTTATTTAAAAAACCTCTTGACTTGATCTCTAAATTTTTGATGGAAAATAACTCAATATCTTATTCGAAATAATTTGAAATTAACTTGAATACCTTACTATAATTTAAACTTTGAACATGGCTTAAAAGTATCATAATTTTAAAGACTCGAAAAGATCGGAAAGAAGGGGTACGGGAATAGCCGAAAAGAACGGAAACAAAACAACACGGAAAAGGAGAGGGGGGGCGCCGCGGGGCTGCCTTGCCCCGGCGGGCTACCCGCCGCCGCGGGGCCACTTGCCCCGGCAAGCTCCCTGCCCCCGGCAGGCTGTCCCCCGGTGGGCTCGGCGCGGCCGTGGGGGGTGTGGCGCGGCGGCGCTCACCCCCCCCCCCCCCCCCGCGGGGCTCTCTCTCCCTCTTTTCTCTCTCTCATCATCTGGGTTCCTTCCAACGTGTTCTTCAACTATTCTTCGTGTTCGTTGATTTCTTCGACGAACACGAAGAACACGAAGAACAATTAACCTGAAATTTCTTTATAACAACAACGTACTTGAATTTAACATGCAATAACATGCTTTTAACTTAAAAGGAATTTTGGCATTACAACGGGATAAACACGATAATCCTCCGAAATAAATAAATATGACTTGAACGGATTTTTAACGGAATGAACAAGGTTAATCTTCTAGAATAATAACGGAAATAAAACGAGAAATATAATGTAAGCGTTATTATTTTGGAACTTCAATAAGAATCGAAATACTACTTTAGACGAGCAATAATGAAGAACGCGAAGAACGTAAAGAACGGAAAGTAAATGCGGAATTTAAAAGACGGAAAAGAAATAAAATCGAGACCGACGAACAAGAATGGATGGGGTCAGGTGCGTCGAAGGAATGTGGTTAGCTCGGCGTCTCGTCGAGTCGCAATGGCGGCAGAGCCACCTGCTATGATTTCAACGGCGCCTCTAGCACATTCCCTCACCGCATCCCTTCTACGCCACTCCACTCGTCGTCTTGAAGAACACTCACGAAGAATGTTTTTTACTTCGACAGAACCTTCTCGGCTTTCAAAGCTTTTCACCTCTCGATTTTAGAAGTAAAGTGGATATGAAATGAACAAGAAATGCTAAAGGGGTGGTCCCCTATATATAGGAAAAGCTTTGGCTTCCCTTGGAAGCCATTGCTGTGCAGAAATACTGCAAAAGTTACCCAGGGTTCGGTTAAAAGCTGCTTTATTCGATGTCGAGGTCCAAACGACTTCAGACACGAAATCTAAAAATACCGGGAGACTCATTGGCTCGAATACTAGTGAACCAACTTGATTCGTGAAGAAGACGGGTTCGTCAAAAGGAAGACGAGCAAAGATTCTCTTCTTGGAATTACTTTTTACTATTCACTCAGACTGACAGATTCGGCTCCCGAGCGTTCGATTGACCTCAGAATGACAATCCGTGAACGCCAACGGAATTCTTGAGTCATTTCCCATAAGTGGGGCCTGACAGAACTGAACTTGAAAGAACGAGGAGGATTTCGTAAATTTCTCAAAACGCGAACGCACGCAAAACTTACTATTCATTCTTCGATTAAATGCGTTTTTCATCACCGGGAACTCAAATGACTTCAGAATTAAAATCCAAAAATGTCGGCATACTCCTTGAGTTAAAACCTTTCTAACGAGACCACAGATGGTCATAAAATAGTTAAAATCACATTTCTCGAAAAGACGATCTTCACAAAAACTGACTCCAAAAGTCGTGACTGACATCCAACCTTAACTAACCTTAATTAAATTTCCTTTTTCATTAATTAACTAATATTAACAATCCTCTAATCTTATTCAAAAATCTTGGGTATTACAGATAGATGTGGAGAATATGTTGCCCCGTTTGAAGAATTATGTGTAGAGGCGGGTATAATTCATCAAACTATGGTTGCCTATTCACCACAGTCTAATGGTTTTGTTGAACGCAAAAACTGTACTATAAAAGAGATTATGAATGCTTTGTTGATAAGTTCGAGACTACCATAGAACTTGTTGGGGGAAGCTGTGTTAACTGCTAACTATATCCTGAACAAGATTCCACTTAAGGGTAAGGATGTAACACCTTACGAGTTGTGGAAATGACGCACGTCGTCTTATAAATACCTCAAAGTGTGAGGGTGTTTGGCAAAGGTTGAAGTACCACTTCCTAAACAAGTTAAAATTGGCCCTAAAATGGTGGATTGTATCTTTATTGGGTATGCATTTAACAGTAGCACATATCATTTTCTTATTCATAAATAAAAAATTCCCGAGTTGACTGAAGGAATGATGATGGAGTCGAGGAATGCTATATTCTTCGAGAATGTCTATCCTTGTAGAGATAAGGATAGGATAGAATAGAGTTCTGAGAAATGAACTTCTGAAACTGCTACTAGTTCTGATCCTGGGGATGAAGAACCAAGACGTAGCAAGTGAGCTAGGACGGCAAAGACCTTTGGTCTGGATTTCATCATCTATATGCTAGATGATGAGCTAAAGTCATTGAAAGAAGCTCTATCTAGTCCAGATGCTGCGTTCTGGAAAGAGACTATCAATAGTGAAATTGATTCCATCATGCAAAATCACAATTGGGAGTTGACGGATCTCCCGAGTGGGTATAAACCGTTAGGATGCAAGTGGATCCTAAAAGAAAAATATAAGGTAGATGGTACTATTGATAAGTATAAAGCTCGTTTGGTTGCCAAAAGCTTTAGATAAAAAGAGGGGTATGATTTCTTCGATACCTACTCACCAGCAACAAGAATTACTTCTATTCGGGTGCTTTTAGCGATTGCTGCCTTGCACAATCTCAAAATTCATCAAATGGATGTAAAGACTGTGTTTCTGAATGGTGAATTGGAAGATGAAATATATATGGAACAACCTGAAGGGTTTGTTGCACCATGGCAAGAACAAAAGGTGTGTAAACTTGTTAGGTCATTATATGGTCTTAAACAAGCACCGATTCAGTGGCACTTGAAGTTTGATAACACGATGTTATCAAATGGTTTCCAAATCAACGAGTGTGATAAATGTGTGTACATAAAGAGCAGTTCTAATGGCTATGTCATAGTATGTCTTTATGTAGACGATATGTTAATCATGGGCAGTAGCCACCAAGTGATCATTGAAACGAAACAAATGTTGAAACGAAATTTCGACATGAAAGATATGGGCTTAGCTGATGTAATTCTAGGAATCAAGATAGTTTGGACAAGTGGTGGAATTGTCTTAATGCAATCTCATTACGTTGAGAAAGTGCTTAAGAAATTCAACGCGTATGATAGTCCGTCGGCTAAGATCCCGTTGGAAATTAATGTGCACTTGAGTAAAAACCGGGAAGAACCGGTAGCTCAAGAAGAGTATACAAGGGTCATCGGGAGTTTTATATATATCACTAACTGCACTCGACCTGATCTTGCATGTTCTGTGAACAAGTTGAGTCAGTAGATGAGCAATCCAAGTAAAGAGCATTGGAAAGCTCTAGTACAAGTTCTAAGATACTTGAAGTATACTCTGAACTTCGGGCTACATTATACAAGGTTTCCTCCTGTACTTGAAGGGTACAGTGATGCGAATTGGATATCAAACATAAAAGACCCATTCTCGACTAGTGGGTTTGTTTTCACTATCAGCGGTGGAGCAATGTCGTGTAAATCCACGAAACAGACTTGTAGAGCCCGTTCCACCATGGAATCTAAGTTTATCACTTTCGAAAAAGCTTGTGAAGAAGAGAAATGGATTCACAACTTTCTAGAGGATATTCCATGCTGGAGAAAACCGGTGTCATCAGTGATGATTCACTGTGATAGTCAAGTGGCTATCGGGAGGACACATAACGCTATGTATAATGGTAAGTCTCGACACATACGTTGGAGACATAATACTATGAGACATATGATCTCAAGTGGAGTTGTCTCAGTTGACTATGTGAAGTTAGTAGACAATCTAGCGGATCTACTAACCAAAGGGTTAAATCGAGATCAAATGACTAAGTTGCTAGAGGGAATGAGTTTAAAATTCACAATCTAAGAATGCTTGTAGTGGTAACCCAACCATAATGACTGGAGATCCCAAGAACTTGGCTCAATGGGAAAACTAAGCTACAAACATTTAGGTTTGTAGCACATTGGAAATTTATATCTAACCAACTGTTCCCTGTGATCAAACCAAGTGTGCACCTGCCAATGTGGTGAGGCTAAGTCTGATGACTTTTAATGATTCCTAAAGCCTAAAGAGGTAGAGTATGGCAGGATACTCGAGAAGAGGAGATCACCTATGTAAGTAAGAAGTGTGGGCCGCTTCTAAAGATACTTATGAATTCAAAGAAGTGGTCCATAGCCCGAAAAGGAGACAAACGTGAGAACAGATAATGTTTGAGACATTGCTGTGTCAATCCTATTGTTTCGGTATACACTAAGGATAAATAGTTCAAGGCATCGAGCCACTAATCAGCCGGTATGCCCGATAGTGTTGAAAGATGGAAGGTTCAAAGTCACAAGCTACCTATCCTGTTGCAGTTGTGTCTCTTGAGGACTGGGTTGCTTGTTTGCATTCATTCATGTGGGGGATTGTTGGAAAATTGGATTTAATAAATTGAGCTGTGACTCATTTTATCCGATTTTTGGTGACTGAGTTATTTAATTTTGGAGGAATTAAATAGCATACGATTGATCTATGTTTGTAGTAGATAATTGTAGTTTTGTTATTTTCTCAAATCCAATTTTTGGTGAGTAAGAAATAAATAGTTGAAGTTGGTCACACGATTGGGCATTTATGGTGTGTGGGATAATGTGTTTAAAACACATTTAATTATCCCACACTGATTTCTTAACTTAGCTAAGAGGTCTATTTAAGTGTATTAACACTTAAATGTAATAACTAAGTGCATGAGGATATGGGCCGTGAGCCCACACGCGCGCCCGCCCTGCCTGTGCCCGTGCCAATGCTTGGCTCGGCTCGGCTCAGCTCGGCTCATCTCATCCTTGAACTCAGACTCGAACTTGGATCCGCCTAACCGTGAGCACTAGCTGAGCGTATTTATCTTGCGGAGAGAGGTCCCCTCGACTCAGCTTGTCAGAATCCGATTCCAATTCTAGTTTGTTTACTTTTTTTTTACTATTTATTGTATCAACTTCTGTTCTACTCTTCCTTCTTCTCGTGTACTTCAGATTTAATAATTCCAGAAGCTGTAATTGTGTACTACATGTAACAGGAAGAAAAAGGTGGATTTCTACTAGACTGCAGCCTTGTAGTAATTGTACTATATCTTCTCGTGTACTTCAGATTTAACAATTATAGAAGCTGTAATTGTGTACTACATGTAACAGGAAGAAAAATGTGGATTTCTACTGGACTGCAGCCTTGTAGAGATAAGAGAAAAGATATGGGGAAGATGATGGCGGTGATGCAAGTGACTCTTCTAGGTAAAATAAAAAATAAAAAAATTGGGTATATTAAAATTGGGTTATGATTTTTTAAAAAAAATATTTTTAATTTATGTGTGTAAAATGTGTGTTAATGTATTAAATAATAAAAAAAATGTATAATTTAATGGTTCTTATTAATGAAAGTTAACGCCCTTCTATTAATGGAGTAACAGATGGATCATTTTGATATCTCTTAAAAAATTGCGTGATTGATTTGGACTCAAATTTTATTTCGGCATTAAATTGCGCTTTCGGGTATAAAAATATCAAATTTGATATTTTCCCATTTTAGATTCTCACTTGAACAAACTTAATTATAACCTTGAAATATGAAATAAATGTGAGCAACGACTTGTACGAAATTGGGGAGCAAATAGGAATTTTACTACTACTTCCATCCCGATTATATAGCCCATTTTCTACTCGTACGTAAATTAAAAATATTTCTGAAAATAAGAAATAAAAGCTAAACTTTCAACTTTACCCTTAATTAATGAAAAATAATGAAACTTATATTTTAACTCAATTTTAATGTATTTTCTTTTGAAACAAATAAAATATACAATCAATGATATAATCAAAACTAATAATATCTAAAAGTCTAAAAGATTTTATACTATTAAAACTCAAAAATAATTTCTCCAAAAATCACACGGGCACTCACATCCTACAAAATTTATGTAATATTCAATTTTAAATTTTTATAAACTTTGCGCCAAAATTTCATTATT
Source organism: Perilla frutescens (assembly GCA_026008535.1). NCBI lineage: Eukaryota > Viridiplantae > Streptophyta > Magnoliopsida > Lamiales > Lamiaceae > Perilla > Perilla frutescens. Next base: position 58,155,312 of record BRKX01000004.1, on the reverse strand, counting down.
TTTCTTAAGAAAAACTATGCGCCAAAAAAACCATACATGCATGGAAGATGAACGAAAAAGTTTTTTTTATTTTATTTTTATTTTCATGAAGTGCAAATTATACAATGAATATCAATAGAATTGATCAAATTCAATTTACATGCAAATTAAGTTAGTCAATTTTAATTAATGTTTCTCTTTTTTTTGAAAAAAATCATATTTAAGATTTACAACTTTTAAAAACTTAAATATTTAAATTTTTAAATTTTCAAAACCTAACAAGAGTATAATTGTACTTTTCTATTAAAAATAATACTACTTAAAGTAATGAGACTATATAATTAGGACATCTCAAAATAGAAATGAGGACTACATGATGGGGGACGAGGGAGTATTATATTTGTTTTAGCGTTGGATCGATTTATACGAACCAGCATTAAAGAGTGAAGGAATTTAAAAGCCATCACATTGACCAGGTCAGATGATAAGAGCTTGGCCCCCAATTTTAGTCAACATTATGACATTTCTCCATGCACGTTGTTTGAATTACCTTTGCGCTAAATTATGGAGATGAAATTCTGTGGTCCAGAATCATTTCATATTTTACTTTTGTAATTCACTAGTAAATTTAATATTTTATAAATTTTTATTACAAAATAATATTTATTATAATATAATCAATCATAATTAATATTTATAGTTAAAAAATAAAATAATTTTTTTTTAAATTATATATCTTAATTATGGAATAATAAATTAATCAATCTTGCAAATTAAATAATAAAATACACGTCAACTCCGATGTTATTAAAACATGCTCAAATTTCAAATGATCCTAACTTTCTTTTTCTTTAGTTAGATTTACATAAAAAATATATCAAATTAAATGTCTATTAATGATCTTCATTTAAGACGTCGTGTGATATGTTTGGACGAATAAATATAGACAAAAAATATTAAATATTCATTTTTCATGCATATAAAACTCTAGATGAAATTAAATTCTAAAAAAATAGTTGTAAACCTAATTAAGAGTAATTAATAAACTCTAAAATTGAATGGTCGGCGGTTCGCACATACAGACATGATTAATTAATTTGTTCGAAATAAATATATACCCTAAAATGGATTAGGTAAACCCTTAAATGTTTGAGTTTTGCATGGTGCAATCACCCAGCGCTAACACGCTGGCTATTTAAAAAATTTCAAAATAAATAGATACCTTAAAATGGAATAAATGAATTCTAAAATTAAATTGAATTGAATTAATTTAATTTTTTTGATCTGTAGGCTTGTATTGCTCGACAACTAATTTTTCGAATTAAATACAAATCTTAATTAGGGTGTAATAAACCCTAAAAAAACCTTTAAAAGAATCCCAAAAATTCTAAATCCTTATTAGAATGTAATAAACTCTTAAATACTTTTTTTTAAAAAAAAAACCCAAATAGCCTAAAAACTATAAAAAAAAACACTTAACCCTAAAAAACCTCTAAACATTAAACCGTAAACCCTAAACTCTAATTGGGAAAAAATAAATTATAATTGAAATAAAATAAACTTGAGAAACACTTGTGTGCACTAGGTGCACCATCAGACGCATTGACCGGATCAACACCGAAAAACGCGCATTGACCTGGTCAACTCAAAATCAGTATCAACTATAACATTAAAAAGTGTGGCGCCCGGGGTCGAAGTATGCAGTGATCGCCAGTGCAAGGTACCGACAAAGAACGACTCCTATAAGACTTCTAAGCGAAGGGCGCATGAATGAACCGAATCCACCCAAAATAGAGGGATTCTGAGGCTATACAGGAATGAGACTGTATAGTTGAGGAGAGTTTAAAGGATTTGATTAGTACTACTTATACTAACAAGGTGCATCTTTTTTGGCGCTAGTTCCACCAGAACTCCAAAGTTAAGCGTGTTTGACCTAGACTAATGGTGGGATGGGTGATCCCCTGGGAAGTTTCTAAGGGAGCGTGTGAGTGAGGAAAAAGCACGCTGGAAAGACTTGTGTTGGTTTGTGGGGACATCCGTCAGTCCGGTAGCCGGGTCGTTACAAAAAGTATCACTCAAAAGCCCAAAAGTATCACCTGTATCTTAAAAAAGTATAGGCCAAAATAAATAAATAAAAACCCTCAAAATCAGTATCAACCGTAATACTAAAAAGTATCACTCAAAATTCAAAAAGTATCATCTGTATCTTAAAAAGTATCACCTACTTTACCATTTTTCTTTTTTGCGGGTTGACCGGGTCAACGCGCGTTGACCGGCGTTTGACCTGGTCAAATGTGTTGACCGTCTGATATAAATTTATATACACCTAGTGCAGGCAAGTTTTTGTCAATAAACTTATATATATATATATTTAGTTGAATGAGTCTCGAGGAGGGTCTGGGATATGTTGAACTGTGAATGGACCCGCCTAACCTGATCTTTATGTGGGCCGAAAACTTTGCTAAAGTCCATAATTACATGGAATCAATTTTATTTTTTTTTATAGTGGAGAGTACATAACTTGTTGGAGAAACATGGAATAGCTAGCTAGAAACTATACATTTGTGATATTTCTCTCCAAAAAATAAAATAAAATAATAAAAATACATTTGTAAGATCGCATGGTTACTTTTTTTTTTCTTTATAACAAAGTTTCCTAACCAGAAAGAGACATAGATTGAGACATTAATTTTGACAAGATTCACAAATTCTCATGTGCGATGGGTTGGCTCTGGCCGCGACCCGTCCACCTAACTAGTCCCCTTATAACTAATAATACTAAAAAATATTATTTATAGTTTGAAAAATATTAGTCTGCTATTTGATTTATATGGGTGTATATATATATTGCATCCCAATATTAATATTTATTACATCTCAATTAAGATTTTACGCAAATATTTCTGTACATAAGATGTACATCAGACGGTCAACACGTTACCGGGTCAACGCGCGTTCACCAAAAAAATTATGAAAATGGATGATTCTTTTTAGAGATACACTGATACTTTTTTTAATTTTGAATGATACTTTTTAGTGTTTCGATTGATACTGATCTTAACAGTTTTTTCTTTATATTTTTTTCTGGCCAATACTTTTTTTATTGATACAAATGATATTTTTGGGCCTTTGAAATGATACTTTTCATTATTATGAATGATACTAATTTTGACGAATTTTTTGGTCAAAGCATTGACCGAGTCAACATCTGATGTACATCTTATGTACAGGAGACTTGCCCAAGATTTTATTGTATTTCAATTAGATTTTATTAATCTCAATTATGGTTTATAATTATTTTTTTAGAATTTAATTTCTTTTAAAATTTATATATATTTGGAAAATGAATATTTTGTATTTTTCATCAATATTTCTTAGTTCAAATATGCTCATGCAAGATCTTAAATGAAAGATCATTGAAATAACTTTAATTTAGCATATTTTTTGGATAAATACGATTGAAAAATGAGAAAAATACGAAGTTATGATTGTTTAAAGTTCTTGTGAAATTTGATGACATTAGGGTAGAGGTAAGCGCTGATGTCATTTTTTAAATATTTTTACTGTTGTTTACGACGGTCGCACATTAGTGATCGCCGCACAGGAGAGGTTTCTCATCAAGATTTTAACTCGTAATAGCCATACATTTATCAATTTACGTAATAAAGCTTCGTTTTTCCGCGTTACATGTCTTCATAGTGAGACCGTACGTGGATTCATGACTGAATAAAATATCGGTGGTAATATATAAAAATAGCCATTTTTATTTAGTAAATTATGTTTTCAGTTTTTTTTTTAAAGAATTATAATTATTTTTCGGTGAAAATACTTAATTACCATTCACTAAAATTGTGAGATACACAATTAAAGTACACTATTACAAATTAATATTATTACACGAGTGAGATGCACGAGTAAATTCATTCGTGCAATATTATAAATTTATATATTGTTTCACGAATTGAGAGTACACGACTAAGCATAGTCGTGCAACAATTCAAATTTACACTATCACATGAATGGAGTTACACGATATTTTTTTTAATATTGGCTAAAAACATTTTTTTACCATGTCAAAATGGTTATATAAAGTCTCCTTAGGGATGGTCTAGTGGTGGAGTGGTGTTTGTTGAGACCAAAAGTTTCAAGTTCCACCCACCACCAACACCACTAGGTGTGAGCCTATCACACCTGGCTTGCCAAATGTGGTTTACCTTTCCTGTGTAGGTTTGCAGACTATTACACAGGGGCAGGATTTAACAAGCACGCACCACGGTAGCGGCTGCGGGTTACCCTCGACATCCAAAAAAAAATGACTATTTAAAAGTTTACCTCTTAAATAAATGAATCACATACTATGGGCATGCATCAAATTTTATGTTACGTGCGTTTTAATTTTATATCTCATGTTTCAATATCATTAATACATGTTGCATGTATCAATATATATATATACATATACATATATACACATATATATATAGAGAGAGAGAGATTTTATGTTACGCGCGTTTTAATTTTATATTTCATGTTTCAATATCATTAATTAATAAATGTTGCATACATTAATACACACACAGATATATATATATATATATATATATATATATATATTTGATGTCATGACGAATGCATACATGACATGTAATAAGGATATAAAACATAAGATCTAACATAAAAGTGTAACTAGGAAATAGAACTTTTCCACCTGAACTATTCTAAAAAAATTATATAAATACAGCATCACTCACTGTTATGTATTTATGTCACACCACAAAAGAAATTCAAACCATGGAGTCAGGCCCAAGTAACAGAGGCAAGAGTAGTGGGGAGAAGGAAGGCGATGAAGTGAAGTACAGAGGCGTGAGGAAGCGGCAGTGGGGTAAGTACGCGGCGGAGATACGCGACTCGTCACGGCATGGGGAGCGGTTGTGGCTGGGGACGTTCAACACGGCGGAGGCGGCGGCGAGAGCTTATGACAGGGCGGCGTACGATATGAGGGGACATTTGGCGATCCTCAACTTCCCCGAAGAGTACAACTTGCCAAGCAGCTCGTCTCACTTCGCTTCGCCGTCGAGCGGGCCCCAGCAGGCGAGGCAGGTGTTCGAGTTCGAGTACTACGATGATAAGCTCCTCGATGATCTTCTTGATGATAAGAGAGAGAAGAAGTAGGACTGATCACTTATCACTATTATATTATTGTATGATCAATTGATCATCATTATGCTGCTTAATTGGTGTCAAGTACATTAAATTAAGTGAAACAATTAAGCTTTCATCTATGAGAGAGAGAGAAGAGAGAGAGAGAGAGAGAGAGAGAGAGAGAGAGAGAGAGAGAGAGAGGGAGGGAGATGTTATTATGTAGCCTTTCAAGTTTCAAATGCTCCGTCTGCGTTCTTATTCTGGTTGTGATCGAAAATGGTAATGATTTTTCTGGAAACTACTACTTCTTCAATTCTCTTTTGATAAATACAAATATGTTTATGCCACGTACAAAAAGTTTTGTTGAAAACTAGATTAGACCCAGTCACACTTCAAAATAATAAATAAATAAAGAATATATAATAATAGGCGTAATCATAAAAAAGTTGCTGAGTAATGCAAAATAAAATGGAAATTACTAATTAATTAATCAATGCAAAATGAAAAAAAAAAAAAAAAAACTTGTTAAACCAAATAATTAATGAAAAAACAAATAACAATTAGCTTGTCGAGAAAAAAAGTATATTTGTCAAAGTTATTACATTTTAATTATGTAGAAAATTATAAAACAATAATTAATTTCTTTCGTGTGGAGCATTGCCCTACCTTATGTGGAGCATTTTAGATTATTACAAATTTACCTTCGGCATTTTCAGATCTCTTGGAATGTATTCATTGGGATAAAATTCTCTAATCCACATTTCATGTCTCACTATTGTGTTCCACTATGAAATTTAATATTTTAAAAATATTTATTACAAAAATAAATTTTATTATAGTATTATAAATCATAATCAACATTTATTGCTAAAAATTGAAATTTTTAAAAATTATATGCCCTACTTTTGGAATAATCAACAATGTTAATCAATTATATTATCTAAAAAATAAGAAATAAATATTAAAAAATAAATATTAACCCTAATTGGGTGGAATGAACCCTAAATAATAGTTATAAAATTAAACTAAGCCATAACAAATTGAAATTGAAGAAAATTTTGATGGAAATGGAATAAAAATCAAATGGAACACCAAATGGAATAGAGAAAAGTGAGATAGAAATTTCATTTCGTATTCATGGGATAAAATCCTGTTATCCACATTTTATGTCCCACTATTGTGTCCCACTATGAAAACCCTATGCATTTGATATATAATGCATCATTCACAGTAACTGAATGATGTTACATGGAGTCCTTTAATATAATTGTAATACTATTCTCCCCCTTTTTCTCAATACAACCTCGTTATTTAATAATTTGAAATTATTAATTAATTAAATATTTGTATGATTTTTTAGTTGGGAGAAAAAATAATGGCCGAAAAGAAATCGAGAAGCACTATAGCTAGAAATCATTTTCTTTGCGCGCGGATGCATTTTTTTAGTTAGTTATGAAAGAGGATACGGGATTTATTAATTAATTTTATTTTTGCTAAGATTTTAATTAATTGGTAGGGCTATAACCTATAAGGGAAAAAATGACTGATAAAATTATAATTATATTTGTCTCAGTAGGGATGGTTTAGTGTTGGAGTAAGATTGCTTGGAGATTAAAGGTCATGAGTTCGAATCTTCTCAATACCACAAGTCAGATGTGTGAGTAAAAAAAATATAATTATATTTTAATTAATAGTGAGAGTTATTAAGAGAGAAAAGGGAATGTGAATAAGATTACCCTTAGAGATTGGAACATAACAAGGAAATTGTCAAAATTATCATTTTAGTATTTTTTATTCAAATTAATCAAGTAGGTTTATTAAGATAAATTATTAATATTGTAGACTTGTAGTCAATGGGTATTCTTCACCCATTTTATGATCAGAGACCGGAGTTCGATCATTATTCTCTTACCTCAATTTAAAAAAAAAAGAAGAAAATAAGCTAATAACTAATAAAATAAATAAAGATAAATTATGTATGTGTGTGCGTATTTGGTTGACATCATTCGAAGATAAATTGTTATTTATATCGAATTTTGTTCTTTATTCTAAAATTGAGTTGCTCGTTGTTTTGAGTTTGTCATTTCTCTACCACCAATTGCAAAAAAAAAAAATTGTGATAACCAAATTTTAGTAGGATTTTTATTTTTTTTCAAATTTTATAATAAAAAACTAAAAATAATCCACAAAAAAGATTAAAATATAAAATTTTCTATTTTTTTATTGAGAAATTATAAATACAATTTTAATAATAATTTTCGAAATAGTGGATGAAAAAATCAATTAATAAAAATGGTTCAACACAAGGCAAGTAATAAGAATATCTATTCCAGATAGGTATTCATAATTCAGGAAAGTGATATTAATTTACGTGTTTGGAGGATTGTTGTCGGGACCTTTCATAATTATGAGGTTTAATTTTACAAACAAACATAATATTAGAGTGTCATAGGTATATATCACCTACTTGTACAGTTGTACTACATACCAAATAAGCCTTTATTATTATTATTATTATTATTATTATTAGTACTACTACTACTACTACTACTACTACTACTACTACTACTACTACTACTACTAAAAGAGGTCAAACTATGATTCTAAAGAAATAAAAATTTAGAGAAAAATAAACTATATTAGTCAGCACCTAAACCAGCTTGCTTAGGACTGGGTTCGTAAGATATACTGAAAATTTCATGTCATAGCATTATCACACTAAAAAATTTTATATGGGAAAAGTTCATATCCTTTTCGTACCAAAACTTCGAAAAGATATACCAAAATTTATGTTTGTCACATAATAAATACTGATATCGTACTGATATTTTGGTATACTGCATTGTATCTACATAATGATATACTGTATTGTACCAAAGTATAAGTATATATACTATACCGTACCAAAAATTCACGATATGTCAAAAATATCAAAAATTCACGACACACATTAATTTATTCAACACTATAAAATATAAAATGGTGTATGTGTCTCTGTAAATGGCAAAAAATCAAATATTATATATAATATTTTTATTAATTTTTATATATTTATTTAGTTTGGAATCATATCAAATTCAAAATTAAATAAAATATTTAAATAATAAAGATATTATTATGTGATAAACATCAAGAATCTTTGACAACAAGTAAATATCTTTCAAAAGATATATATCAATTTTCAATAGCCAATGAGATAGTGTCACATCAGCCCTGGATCTCTCTCCCTACAACTATAAATAGGGACCTCTATATCAGTTAAAAATCACACCGGAAGTCAAAATTGAAGAGTTCAAGAAGTTGGAGAAAAATTCTCTACGAAGTTCTCTCTAACATTCAAGCAGTTCTTCGTCGGTGTCATCTCAAATCTAGCGTCCGATCTGGAATCAAGGTTCTGAAACCCTCCAGACGACGTTATAAAGTCCCAATATCCAAGGTGTTCTAGCAAGATTCAAGTTGTTCTTCGTCAGAATCACCTCAAATCCAACGTTCAATCCGGAATCAAGGTCGTCGGCCCCCGGTTAACGTTATTAAGTCCAAATACCAAGTCAAAGAAGATCAAGGATACAAATCTTCCCCGAAAGCTTTGAAGATCGTTTGAAGATCAAGTTTTAGAGAGAAGAATCAGAGGAAAAATAGAGATTGGATCCATAAAATTACATTTTGATCCGAAAATCATCTGAATTGTACACTATTTTGTGTTTTACCAAATTGAATATAAAAAATTGTGTTACAAATTTTGGCACGCCTAGTGGGACAATCTCTACCTCTCATCTCTTCTGTTCACCAATTTTTCTCAAGCATCAAGATGTCCACAATTCGGGAAGAGCAAATTGCAAATTTAACAAAGCTTGCCGAAGGACTTGCCAAGCGGATATAAGAACGGGATGCTCAAATCTTGAAGCTGAATAAAGAAAGGATTTTTGATTTTGGTTGCGAGCAAGAGAATAAAGATACTGAAGCTGTGATATCTACAAAGCTACATGCCAACAAAAGTGGAAAATCTATAGCCAAAAAAATTAAAATCTCATCTAATGGCTCAATACAAGTTGATCAACTCAAAGATTTCATATTGGAAACAATCAAAGACAAGTCTGAAGAGATTCATAAATCACTCTGTACTTACAACAAGCCATATACCCCAATAATTAACAACTTAAAGATACCAGATGTCTACCAACCGCCAAAGTTTCAGCAATTCGATGGCAAAGGAAATCCAAGTCAACACATGGCTTACTTTGTAGAAACTTGCAATGATGTTGAGACATACAAAGATCACTTGTTGAAGCAATTCATTCATTCTTTAAAAGACAAGGTATTTGATTGGTATACCGATTTAGAGCTAAATTCAATTGATAGTTGGGGGCAACTAGAGAAAGAATTCCTTAACTGCTTCTACAGCACTCGAAGGATAGTTAGCTTGGTTGAGCTCATAAACACAAACCAACAAAAAGAAGAGTCTGTCATCGACTACGTCAACCGCTAGAGGAACTTGAGTCTGAATTGCAAAGATCAATTATCAGAAACTTCAGCAATTGAAATGTGAATCCAAGGTATGTGTTGGGGTCTTCGATATATTTTGAAAGAAATTCAACCAAAGATGTTCGAGAAATTGGCCACTAGAGCTTATGACATAGAGTTAAAAATAATCGCAAATAAAGTTCAAGAACTATCGATGCAAAGCATCACAACTTTGAAGAAGAGCCATAAATAAATGATGGGGCAAACCTTTCGAGGAATCTCCAAGTGAAGAAGAAGAAGAAGAAGAAGAAGAAGAAGAAGAAGAAGAAGAAGAAGAAGAAGAAGAAGAAGAAGAAGAAGAAGATGATGATGATGGTGATGATGATGATGATGATGATGATGATGATGATGATGAAATGGCTACAAGTCTCACAATCTATGAAAAGAAAAGGGGCAACTGTAATAGCCCAGTCATGATAGGGTGATTAATTAATGGGACGGGGTGTTAATTAAGGGATTAATACGTTAAGGGAAAGATTATCAAAGAAGGCTTTACGAAAGGGGATGTGCTTTTGAAAGATAGACGATAATTTACAAATCACTTGATCGAAAAGAAGTTATACTTTGCAAAATGCAACGAACTAGATGAGGCTAAACAATCAGATACCAACAAGTATAGACCTATTCATAGGTCAAAGCGATTAAACAGGGCCAATCATGCTTAAGCATCTTCATAGGCGGAAGGTAAATCATGAATCTATGAGCAAAATGTAACTTAAATAGGCATCAATATATATATATAATCATGTTTGATCATATCTTTAAGATGTTCATAGGAATTCAAATACAGATAATAGTACTAAGAGTTATAGATAAGGTTCATCAAAGTAGCAGAATTCATAGTGGGGATTCGAATAACAAAACAAGAACTCGGCAGCCAACCCACATCGACAGCCACCAACATCCTCAGCATCTCAACCTGAAAATATTTGAAAAAGAGGGCGTGAGCACCAATGTACTCAATGGGTTTTAATAAAAACTCTTAAATAAAATTTTGAAATATCCAATTAACAAATGACAGTATATGGAAAACAAAACACAAAATCCCTCTTCATATCTGCAAAACCTTTTCTTTTACTTTGGGCCCACTCTGGCTCAAATCTGATGTCAACTGCACCCTTAGGCATGCCTTAGGACAAGAGAGAGGTTACCTCAAATATCCTTATGAGTTTGCGATGGATTAACCTAATAGTGACTCTCTTAATGATCAAAGATCACGATTTCTGAGCTCAAGTCCTGCTTAATCAAAATGATATGTCCTTCTTTTCTTAATCATGCTAGCAATATCAAGCGTAGAGCAACATCTAGGGCTAATCCTTTAATTCAGCATGAACTTAGGCCTATAAGAGATTTATCACTACCCTAGAAGGCAATACTTAGCTATATCAACCTTGGCACAATATCAACATTTAATCACAAGATCATGAACGTATATAAACACTTATTGCAACAGATAGGCAATTCTCAATATCTCATGCTAAGAATAAATTGTACTTAAACAATTCTAACATGTCTAAACATGCTCGAGAGCTCAATTAACATATATCCTTCATAATAACTTCCTTTCTTTCCTTCCTTTGTACAGAGATCAATCAGGCATAGCAAAACAATTTATTAGATATCTCATTTGCTCTAACATGCTTCTAGAGCTTATTTGCTCAAAATTTAGATGAGTATAATATTACCCACCTAGATCACTAAGTGGAGGATGAAGTAACCGGCTGATGATCCTTTTTCGGGTTTCTTCGGGGTTCACTTCCTCCAACAAAAGCCGATTATTGACTTAGCGATCTACTTCGAGATTTCAGAATCTAATTAGAAATCGAAAGACATCTAAACCTCTATCTTTAACTTGACTTAAATATAGATTGCATGACTTTATGATTTTATAAAATATGAGACGTAAAGATTTGGGATAACTCCTTTTTAAAATTCAACACTTAGACGAAAAACAACTCGAAAACAAACTCGAAAAAGGGGTCACCAGCACCAGCGGGGAGGCCAGCGCCGGTGGTCTGAAGTCCGACGCACCCAGCACCGGCTGGCTACCCAGCGCCAGCTGGGCATCTAGCGGCCGCGGGGTGCCTTTGCCGAGGAGAATACCTAGCGCCGACTGGGTATCCAGCCGCGGCTGGGCCTCACTTCTACATTTCTTCTGGGTTTCTTTGACGAACTCGGATGAATATTCGAAGATGGCGAAGGACACGAAGAACACTTCAAAAATAAAATGAGCATGCTTTATCAATTTAAATTGACATAATAACAACATGCATACTATTAACTTGGAATATAACAACAAGAATTGAAATACTAAACTTAGATGGAATTTAATGAAATAACGATAATAATCACAAAGAACGTGAAGAACACGAAATAAAATGCGGAAATTAAAGAATGAAAAGAAAATAGGATCTAAGGTTGACAATATAGAATGGACAAAGTCGAGTGCGTTGAAGAAAGATGAATAGCTCAGTGTCTCGTCGAGTCGCAGCTATGACAGAGCCGCCTACTGTATCCCGACGGCAACCCTAGCACATTCTCCTGCCGCATTTCTCTCCCACCACTCCGCTCGTCGCCCCCCAGGGTGCACTCACGAAGAGAGCTTCCCAACTCGAGCTTTACCTCTTTCTCAGAATGGGAAATAAAGAATGAATAATGTGTGTTAAAATTCATTGCCTCAAATACTGTGAAAACAAAATCACGTGCAATGTTATACACAATGTTGTAGTCAATGTTACTCACATTACCGACAACATTGTCACAGAAATTTATAAAACAGTTTGCACGAAAATATCTTTAAAACACAAGCAGAAGCAGCTTGTGAAAAGTGTCAAAGTGCAATAATGAGATTTGATGTTGAAGCTAGTGTCAAACACTATGCCTTCAACACGCAGCGGAAATTTAAAGAACAATTTGCATGAGAATTAATTTTAAATCACACACAACATGTATGTGATTGCCACAGGGCAAAATTATGCTACTATGAGCCAACACAGTAGTTAAGCTGATGATGTCGGACGCTGAGGCTCTCGACACATCAAGCAAAAATACATGAAGCCTATTCTAGTTTACAACCAAAACGAATTCAAAAGTACAAATTAACCTACCGTTAATTTGTAGACAAACTAGCAATGATTTCAAAACCTTACTATCTATCCTAACTTATACAACATATTCTTGTGAATTGATTGAACAACAATAAACATTAGAGAAAGAAGAAGGAACGAAGAACGAAATCTATACTAAGTTTGTGATTCGAGAGCTTCAATCTTTACACACAGTGGTAAGATATTTTCTGCTCGAATTGCCTCTTCAAGTGCAGATCATACTCTTTATATGCACTCTTCACTTGAATCGGTTGAAGGCCATGTCATCTTCGAACGTGTGTTGAAATAACCGCCACCACTTTCATGGATTGGAGAGAAACCGCTCCTTGTTGTGGCTGAGAGAAGATCCCATGTTCTACACCATTTCTCTAGAGTTCCAGCACGTTAATCTCTGAAAAGAAAGGGTTAAATAGAAGATATCAATAAACCTAAAATATAGGAGATAGAGTTTTGACTTATTCAAACTCTATTTAAATAATATATTAATCATATATATATCCATTATTTTGAAATATTAATTTCGTGGATATACACATCATTAAAGATATATATAAAAAATTAATTTATTAAGAAATAATAAATCCTAAAAACTAGGAAAGGATAAGATTAGTCACGATGAATGTCACAGACAATGTCGTATGGAGTCTATATGACATTAAGTTCAACATAGAACAGCAATGTCAGATAGCACTCAACAGTGTGAAAATGAAAGAAGAGAAGCCTCCTATTTATAGGAAAAGTAATGGCTTTCAGGGGAAGCCATTGTAGTAGAAGAATACTGTAAAAGTAATTTCGGGCTTGGTTAAAAGTTGCTTTATTCGATGTCGAGGTCCAAACGACCTTAGACATAAAATTCGAAAATACCGGGAGACTCATTGGCTCAAGTACTATTGAACCAACCTAACTCGGGATGAAGAAGAGGTCATCTGAAGGGAAACGAGAAAAGATTCTCTTTTCAAAAATTACTTTTACTATTCATTCAGACTGACAGATGTTGCTCCTGAGCATTCGATTTACCTCAGATTGGCAATCTGTGAATGCGAACGGATTCCTTGGGTCATTTCTCATAAGATAGGCTTGACAGAACAAGTCTCGAATCAAAGCTACCCAACCTAAAAACTGTTAAAGTTGGCTTGTGTGAGGACTGCATGTTCGGGAAACAAAAAAAGATGAGTTTCTCGAGAGGTAGCAAAAGCCTGAGGACACAAAAGTTGGAGTTGGTCTATAGGATCTATGGAGACCGGTGCCTGTGACGTCTCTAGGTGGCTCGGAGTACTATATGACCTTCATCGACGACTCCACTCGAAAGGTATGGGTTTAGTTTCTTAAGAATAAATCTGATGTGTTTGATGCTTTCAGAAAGTAGAAAGCCCTCGTAGAAACTGAAATAGGGCTGAAGGTGAAGTGTCTAAAGTCTGATAATGTAGGAGAGTATGAATTTACAAAGTTCAAGGATTACTATGCTAAGAATGGAATTCGCATGGAGAAGATCGTGAAAGGAACTCCACAGCAGAATGGAGTTGCAGAACGCATGAATAGGACATTGAATGAGCGAGCAAGATGCATGAGGCTGAAAAGTGGGTTGCCAAAGATGTTTTGGATGAATGAAGTCTGCACAGTTGCATTCCTAATCAATAGAGGTCCATCAGTTCTGTTAGAGTTTCGAATACCTGAAGAAGAATGGACGGAAAATGAGGTAAACCTATCCTTCCTACACATCTTTGGTTATGTTACTTATGCTCATATTGCTGCTGTTGATAGAAGTAAGTTGGATGCTAAATCTGTTAAGTGTACGTTCATTGGTTATGGAGGTGATGAGTTCGGTTATAGGCTCTGGGATGAGCAGAACCGAAAGGTTATTCATAATAGAGATGTGGTTTTCAATGAACAGGAGTTATACCAGGACGGATTGAAGGTATCGAGTTCTGATAATTTTGAGCCCCAAGTGGTCGAGTTAGACATCTCAAACTCGAGTAGGAGCAAGAAAAGTTAGAATGTTGAAGAGGTGCTTGAAGAAAAGCCGAGCACCCCACCACTGAACAATCCGCTGCCAAGGCTGGCTAGAGAGTGGCGTGCACCCGATAGGTACTCGCCCTCTAACTATTATTTGTTACTTACTGATGGTGGTGAACCTGAATGCTATGCAGAGGCAGGAAAAAGTAGTGATAAACGAAGGTGGAGAGCTGCTATGGATGATGAGCTAGCAACTCTTCTCCTAAATGGCACTTGGGAGCTCATGGAGCTTCCAAAAGGTAAGAAGGCATTGCACTGCAAGTGGGTCTATCGAATCAAGAATGAAGCTGATGGTAGCAAGCGCTACAAGGTGAGGCTGGTTGTCAAAGGGTTTAAGCAATGATACAGTATTGACTATACCGATGTGTTTACTCCTGTTGTGAAACTGACCACTATTCATTTAGTGTTGAGTATGGTAGTTGCAGAAAACCTGTTGTTACATCAGATGGATGTAAAGACGGCGTTCCTTCATGGTGATTTGGAGGAGGACTTGTACATGGCACAGCCCGAGGGATTCGTAGTGAATGTAAAGGAAAATCTTGTGTGCAAGTTGAAGAAGAGCTTGTATGGCTTGAAGTAAGCTCCAAAGCAGTGGTACAAGAAGCTCGATGGTTTTATGTTGCAAATTGGCTTTGAGAGATGCCACGCTGACCATTGTTGCTACTACAAGAGGTTTGACAAAAGTTATCTTATCCTATTGTTATATGTTGATGTGCTGATTACAGGAGCTAATGTAAAAGAAATAGATAAGTTGAAGAAGCAATTGTCGGAACGATTCTCCATGAAGGATCTTGGAGAGGCTAATCAGATTTTGGGCATGAGAATTGAGCGAGACAAGGCAGCAAGGAAATTGTATCTTTCACAGGCTACTTACATTCAGAAGGTCCTGGAAAGATTCAACATGGATGATTCAAAGCCAGTAAGTGTGCCTTTGGGTAGTCACTTTAAGCTGTCAAAGGAGTCGCTGAGTACAAGGGAGGACCGTCCCGAAATGAAGAATTTTCCCTATGCTTCAGTAATTGGCAGCTTAATGTATGTCATGGTGTGTACGAGGCCGGATATTGCGCAAGCAGTGGGAGTAGTAAGCCGGTTCATGGGTGATCCGGGAAAGCAACATTGAGAAGCAGTAAAGTGGATCCCTCGATACTTGAGAGGTACCACCGAAAAGGATTTATGTTTTGATGGCAAGAATGTTGAGCTGGTAGGTTATGTTGATGCAGATATGGCGTCCAATGACCTTGATGGGAGGAGAAGTACAACCTGGTATGTATTTAATTATGGTGGTACTGCTATTTCTTAGACTTCTAAGTTGCAGAAGGTCATTGCTTTGTCTACCATAGAGGCTGAATATGTAGCCGTGATGGAGATAAGTAAGGAAATGGTGTGGTTGCGGAAATTCTTGGGTGAACTTGGGAAGGAACACAAGAATAGCACTCTTTACAGTGATAGTCAAAGTGTTATATTCTTGGCAAAGAATCCAGCATTTCACTCAAGGACAAAGCACGTGGAGTTGTGTTGGTCCCGGTACGAGCCTTTGTGAGTTTAGAGTGGGGTTAATAAACTGACTTCAAAAACTTTGAACAGATGCAGAATAGATAGGGCCCTGACTCGCTTTTAAGATTTATCTGTGCTGACTGATCAGTTGAGTGAAGCAGACAGAAGCTTAGCTGGTGAGCTGATCAGTTTTCAAATGATAGCTGGAAGACTTGGCTAAAGCTTGTCAGTTCAATCTGTGTGTGTGAATGTGTGCAGTTAAAGAACTTGCAAAAACTGGAGAACAATAAGAACATCACACACAGAGATTTATAGAGGTTAGAAGCTTCCTGTTTCTACGTCCTATCTTCCTTCCACAGAAGGGCAATCCACTATGCAAGAGTAAAGTTTCTTTATTACAATTACACAATGAAGAATTCCTGTTGGACCTGAAAACTGCACCCTTCAACCCGAGCGCGGCCTCCTTTCCAACTGTTATTGTCCCGGAAGAACGGACCCGTCAGTACATGCTTCTCCTCAGTCAGTTTCTGGGTCGACAGCTCACACTTACCGGTCCCAACTGCTCGCTGAGACTGTAGGTGCTATTGCCCGTCTTTACATGATTTTAGATCTCGCTCAATCTTCAAGAGAATAGTCTTGAATCTGTTATCAACCTGGAGTGCTCCTTTCTCTTGAGCTGGGTGGTTGATCTTTGAGGGCTGTACTAAGAAGTTTTACTCTTGCTGGAATTCTGCATCAGCTTAGCAGCTTGCTTGACTTGAAGTACGCCTTCTCAGTATAAGACTTTTCGCTCTTTGAGAGATATGAGCATTAAGCTGTAGAGAGATAGAGAAGAAATAGCTCGTTCTGCAAAATAGCAAAGTTAGATTGGCAAAAGTCTTGGCCAAAATTGATTTCACCCTCTTAAAAAAGATGAGTGAATTTTGAGCATTATGAACGGTGATGTTTAGAAATCGCCGACAGCAATTTAATGCTTGTAGCCGTTTTGAAGCTCTTTTTAATTAACTAGCCGTTTTGACTTTAATAGTCCCTGCTCTCCGATTATCAGGATCTTATAAAGATTTCCTGATAAGATCTTCATTAACTGCTTGTCAGTAGGAGTGGGTGATTCAGCTGACAGGCTCTCAGCTATTTCAGCTTTTGGCTTTGAGATTGTTCAATTGGCAAATCTTCAGCTGCCTTGAGCTTTCATCATGATGTAGTCTAGTTAAGCTGACTTATCAGCTTCCAATTCTAGACTAATCAGTTGGCTACTGATTGAGCTTTTACCTTTTCTTTCTCTGAACTGATCTATGGTCAATTGAGTGAAGGCTCAAAGCATTCAGAGCAATTTTATTAGTAAACTGATCTTTGATCAGTTTAGGATTGGCTCTGACTAATCTCTGATCAGATCAGTTTCAGCTTTCAAGTTGACTTTGTTCATCAGTCTATCCTGGCTTTTTGCTAAGATTGAAGATCAACTCATCTGTGGATGCCTACCAGTCTTCGAGGTTCTCTTTCCCCTTTACAGCTTATCCCAAGCTTGAGAAGTTTACTTTGACTGGTCTGATCAAGGCAACTTGCAAGCTGGTTAACCATGCTTCTGAATAGTTGTCTCTTATCTCAGCTCGAAGTCTTATTTGGGCATTATCCTAGATTTCCAGCTTATCATAACCTGCATTTTTTCATTAAATCATCACTCATGTTTTGATATTTCATCAAAACCGTCATTTAGGATTTTCCCAACAATTTTCCTAACAAGTTGAAGTATCACTACATTCGACATCTTTTAGAGAAGAAGATCTTGCAACTTGAGAAGATACTTGGGAACAATAATCCAGCCGACATGCTTACTAAGGTGGTGACCTTAGAGAAATTGAAGCTATGCATAGCTTCAATTAGCCTTGAAACTTGAAGAGAAGGCTAGGCGATGCTAAGTGGATACAGGGATGAGAGTAAGAAAATATGATTACTTGGGAGTTGTCAATCTCCAAGTGGGAGATTGTTGGAGTATGGAGCCTGGAAGAAAGTGAATCCTACTACGAGTTCGGCAATCTAACTCGCCGCTGAGTTGGCTGGGGGGTTGCAGGGGGGGTGAAGCCCCCGACCTGAATTTTTTTTGGGCTTCCGTACAAGTATTTTTTGGGGGGCCCACGCGGTTTAGGGCTCGGTTGTTAGCATCTATATATTGTTATTCTCCCATTGTAAATTGTATCCGAAAAATATAGTGAAAACCCTGGCTTGGCATCGCCCCCTGACGTAGATACACATCGTATCGAACTGGGTAAACAATTCTTGTGTCTATTTTTCGTGATTGTGTGCATGTTATTTCCCAACAGATATGGCTAACAGATGCCACAACGTTCTAGCGAATAGTGAGGAAACCCAATCAGACAATGACAATACAAGACGGGCTCCTCGCAACCGACCAACCTTTGTGCAAAAGCTAGCAGAAGCGTTGAGGCAAGCCATACCCCAAAATGGCCCTCCACCGAGGAATGAGGAAAATGCCATGGTCAAGCAATTCAGATAGATAGCCTCATCCAAGCTAAAAGGGAATGAAGGGTCGCTGGATACTGAGGAATGGATCTTCGAGCTTGAACGGATCTTCGAGCACCTGGACTGCACTGATGCAAACAAGGTGTCTTGTGCCATTTTTCAACTAATTGGAGATGCGGGGCATTAGTGGTAGAGTATGGCACGAGTGATGAAACCCAAGCACCAACATAATCTCACGTGGGCTGCATTTAAGGATATGATTTTGGGAAAGTTTTTCTCGAGATCTTACCAAAAATAGAAAGAGCTGGAGTTGGTAAATTTACAACAAGGAAGCATGATCATCTTGGAATATGAGAAGAAGTTTAACCAACTTTCTTGATATGCTCCACACATAGTGGACACTGAAGCAAAGAAGGCAAGCAACTTTCAGTACGGTTTATGCTTAGAGATTTGTGGAATTCTGGCAGCCCAAGCTGCACCTGTGACATATTCAGAGGTGTTTGAACGAGCTTAAACTGTGGCTACCCGCTTGAACCTGGAAAATGGCAATCCCAATCCTTCAAAAAAGAAGAGACAGTGGGACAACAATACAAGAGGGAGAAATGTTCAACCAGAAAAGAAGCACCGACTAGTAGAAAGCTCCAACAACAGGCCGAGGCCAAATGACAATCCAAATCCTTCAAAAGGCAAACCTTGTTATCCACAGTGTCATAAACACTATAATGGAGAGTGTTTCTTGAGGAAGAATGTTTGTTATTGGTGCCACTAGGAGGGACATATGGCACCAAACTATCCTCGACATCAACAAGGAAGAGTTCAGAGAGGAGGTAATGCCCGTGCCTTCGCTATGTATTAAGGAGAGAACCCAAGTGATCCCAACACTATGTCAGGTATTCTAGCAGTTCTTAAAGTGCCTACTCTAGTACTTTTTGATTCCGGCGCTTCACATTCTTTTATATCCAAAAGCTTTTATGAGAGGATTGGTATTGTATGTCATGAAAAGGCTAACCCATTAAGGATAAGCATTCCCTCGGGAGAAACCATGGAAGCGAATTATGTTGCTCGAGGAGTGAAGATGGAGGTCAAAGGTAGGACCCTAGATGCAGACTTATTCATTTTGGAGATGCAAGAATTTGATGTGATTCTTGGCATGGATTGGTTAAGCCGTAACCATGCAGTCATCAAGTGTCGAGAGAGAGAGGTGATATTTTATAATCTCGAAGGAGATCCATTTTCATTCCTTGGAAGCAAAGTGAAACCTCCTCTATGTATCATGTCAGCAATGAAGGCAGTCAAGTTGTTGAAAAAGAAGGATTGTCAAGCATTTTTAGTGAATATCGTTAGCACGGAGCCAGCAGAATTAAAGATAGAGGACATACCAGTGGTTGGGTAATATCTGGATGTGTTTCCGGAGGATGTAGGTGGTATTCCATTGGCAAGACAAGTAGAATTCACCATTGAGTTGGCACTTGGAGCAACGCAACTGTCCAAAGCACCTTACCGTATGGCGCCAATGGAATTACAAGAGCTGAAGGTCCAAATACAAGAGTTGTTGGATAAAGGCCTCATCCAACTAAGCATCTCACCGTTGGGAGCACCAGTGTTGTTTGTTAAGAAGAAAGATGGAACAATAAGGATGTGCATTGACTATCGAGAGCTTAACAAGGTCACCATAAAGAACAAATACCCGTTGCCAAGAATTGAAGACCTGTTTGATCAATTAAAGGGAGCCGAAGTTTTTCCAAGATAGATCTGAGATCGGGATACCATCAACTGAGAGTCAAGGAAGGAGACATCAAGAAGACAGCTTTTCAAACAAGATACGGGACATTACGAGTTCACTCTGATGTCTTTTGGTTTATCAAATGCATTTGTTGTTTTCATAGAACTAATGAACCGAGTGTTCCACCAATATTTAGATAAGTTCGTTATTGTCTTCATCGATGATATCTTGGTGTATTCAAAGGATCATAGTCAGCACGAAGAGCATCTGCATTTTGTGCTAGAAACATTACGGAAGGAGAAGCTCTATGCAAAATTAAAAAGTGTGAGTTTTGGATAGACCGAGTCGGATTTCTCAAGCATGTGGTGATGGTACAAGGAATTGAGGTAGACCCAGCCAAGGTGGAAACTGTGAAGAATTGGAGCACACCAAAGTCTGCAAGTTTTGGGTTTGGCAGGCTACTATCAACGTTTCATTGAGGGATTCTCGAAGATAGCTGGCCCTTTGACCCAGCTGACAAGGAAGGGAGCTAAGTTTGAGTGGAATGAAGATTGTGAGGAGAGTTTCCAAGAGCTAAAACAACGACTCACCACCGCACCAGTTTTGATCATTTCGGATAGCACCGAAGGATTCGTAATTTACAGTGATGCCTCTAAACAGGGATTGGGATACGTGTTGATGCAACATAGGAAGGTTGTTGCCTAGGCTTCAAGGTAACTTAAAGTGCATGAGAAGAATTACCCGACTCACGACTTGGAGTTAGTAGCTGTTGTGCATGCATTGAAGATTTGGCGTCATTACTTGTATGGAGTCAAGTGTGAGATTTATTCAGATCACAAGAGTCTCAAATATCTTTTCACAGAAAAGGAGTTGAACATGAGGTAAAGGAGATGGTTGGAGCTCGTGAAAGACTGTGACTGCACTATTCACTACCACCCCGGCAAAGCAAATGTTGTAGCTGACGCTCTTAGCAGAAAAAGCAATTTGGCATTAATCACAATTGATTAAAGAGTTTGCAAAGATGAGTATTGAGGTGGTGCCTCCAACCTAAAACACTACATCAACACTAGCAGCTTTGACTGTTCGACCACTATTGAGGGATAGAATAAAGAATGCGCAAAGTCGAGACCACTTTTTGAGCAAGCCAAAGGAACGAGTACAAAAGGACAACATCAAGGGTTTCGTAGTAGCTGACGATGGTGCACTAACATTTGAGGGATGTCTATTTGTACCCAAGGAAGAAAGCTTAAGAAGAGAGATTTTGGAAGAAGCTCACAACACCCGTTACTCTATCCATCCAGGAGGAACAAAGATGTATCAAGATTTGAATGTGTATTTCTGGTGGATGAATATGATAAGGTCTATTGGAGATTATATCGAGAAGTGCATGACGTGCCAACAAGTGAAGGCGGAGCATCAATGGCCCACGAGTTTGTTGAAACCCCTTGAGATCCCAGAATAGAAGTGGGAGAATATTGCAATGGATTTCGTAGTAGGATTGCCAAGAACGGTAAAAGGGAATCACACTATTTGGGTTGTTGCGGACAGACTCACAAAGTCAGCTCATTTTCTACCTGTGAAGATGGCATATAATTTGGATCGACTAGCTCAAATCTATGTGGATGAGATCGTGAGATTGCATGGAGTTCCAGTCACTATTGTATCGGATCGAGACACAAGGTTCATGTCAAAGTTTTGGAGAAGTCTGCAAGAAGCTATGGGAACGAAGTTGAGTTTCAGTACAGCATATCACCCACAAATTGATGGACAGTCGGAGAGAACGATCCAAACACTTGAGGATATGTTACGAGCTTGCGTAATGGATTTTGGAGAGAATTGGGAAAGACACCTACCTTTGGTGGAGTTTTCATACAATAACAGTTACCAAGCAAGTATTGGAATGGCTCCATATGAGGCTTTGTATAGAAGAAGGTGTCGCTCACCGTTGCATTAAGACGAGGTTGGTGAGAAGAGAATTTTGGGCCCAGAGATTGTGGAAAGGCCCGTTGTTGTGATTAGTAAAATATAAGAGCGTATCAAAATCTCTCAAGATAGGTAAAAGTCATACGCGGATTTGAAGAGGAGAGATCTGCATTTTAGCGTTGGTGACAAAGTGTTCCTCAAGGTATCTCCTATGAGAGGAGTGGTTCATTTCGGAAAGAAAAGAAAATTAAAACCTCGCTATATTGGGCCGTTTGAGATACTCGAGAAGATCGGAGAGTTAGCTTATCGACTTGCATTACCCCCAAGTCTATCTGCTGTGCACAATGTTTTCCGTTTCATCCTTGAGAAAGTACATGCACGACCCACTTAATGTCGTGAATCATAGAGATTTGGAGTTAAGTAAGGATTTATCATATGATGAATACCCAGTTGAAATTCTAGATCGCAAGGTTCATGTGTTGAGAAATAGAGAAATATCTTTAATTAAAGTAGTATGGAGTAGGCATGGGAAAGACAAGGCCACTTGGGAAAAAGAAGAGGACATAAGATCTAAATATCGACAGTTTATGCCTTGAGGTAAGTAAATTTCGAGGACGAAATTTTCCTTTAAGTGGGTAAGGATGTAGCACCCCGATAATTTATTCGTTGCTCAAGCATGCATATATATTTATATATAATAATGTGATGTTCCTATAAGTCGTGCTTAGTAATATTTTCAAAATTTTAATTTATTTATTATGATATATTTTTTTTTATGATTTATAGTTCAATTTAATTTAAGTTGGATCCTATATTTCTTTCTTGGTTATATGTGGCCCAAATATTTTAAATTTTATTTTTTTGTCAAATCCCAAAACTCAAGCCTGTTGAAGCCCATTATCTTGTACTGTGAGAATGAAAGGCCTCCGCCTCTTGCCGCCTCAATGTCACCAGTGGAGAGCCCTAAACCTAACTTGCCACCATTAAATCCGAGATCCCCTCCAAGAATTTGCAAGACTTTGAAAAGATAATCAACCAAATACAACATTCCCAAAATAAATTTCTGAATCCTAGTATAAATAGGGGTCTCCTCCTCATAAAAAATCACACCAAACATTTGGAGCTTCTCCTCTTGAATCTTTGAATTCTGCTCTCCTCTGAGATTCCTAGGTACACTATCTTCTTCTTCTTTTATTCACCATGTCTCTGTAAATTTTTGAATGTCTGGTTTTCTTTATTGAGTTGGCTTTCGGTTCTGAAATAGAGTGGGAGACAGTAAACCTTTTATTTGAGTGGGTCAACTCTGGAGAAAAGTTTTGGGGATACGTGTCTAATATTGAGAAAAAACTTTACTGTGCCTCATACTTTTTTTTGAAAGTTGCAATTCATATTATATATGTCACACTATCACACACAGTATATATACATTCATATTTTAGTTGTTTTACTTAACACACGCACCCCTATGCACATGACTAAATTATATTCATTATATCACAAACACACACATACGTAAACATACATATGTATCTTATATATATATACACATAATCGCCCCACACTGCCACATGATCATATATGTGTATATATCTATATTTTCAACTTATGACCTATATGTATAGGTATATATATTATCTTATATTTATATCCTATCCTATATTAAATGTATATATATATATATATATATTCACACCCATATATATATATATATAATATATAACGCACACACATACAAATAAATGCACACACACACGCACATGCATACATATATATTATCCAGGCAATATGTATATATATACATAATTCCTTTTATGTGATGTTATGGTTGATAGTATTATAGTAATTTAATATTTAATAATATATTAATTATTTCACTATATTATTGTAGCGCCCCGATCCCGAAAGACCGTGGAAATGGACTCCACGGGGGTTGGAATTAAGAAACGGGAAAAAAGGGGTAATTCGATTAATGTGAACTCAACAGAAGACTCAGAACAATCAAACATGCCTTATAATATAACATATATATATGTATCCATAACACCAAGACTAGAGTTCTTAGCGTTTATTAAAAGAATATTACAAGTGCGGAAGCTCCATTATTAACAGGATACTTAACAAAAAGAGACAATGAGAAATAGGTAAATAACAAAAGCCCATGTCTCAGCATCGTCACGTCCATGCGCCAGCCTACTGACCTGAAAATGTTTGGAAATATTTGGACTGAGTGCAAGTTTTCACAATTTAAGTTATGCAAATCATTTTGTTAAAGTAATCTATCTGTGTTCATGCAGGTAGTGAAGCTTAGGAGGTTTTAAAATTGAAAGCAACCTAAGTTCACCAAAATATTTTATCGTGAAGCGCTTTAGAGTATAACCAGTCACTGGCCGCAACCCGTACTACATCACCAACGCGTAAAATTGAGTATGGCCATAGTATACCCAATGAGTGTAACTAATAAGTGTTTCATTTTAGTCTCACCGACAAGGAGTAGGGCATGACGAATAATGTATGCATATTGTAGCTACTCACATTGACACAGCGCTGGTTTATGAGACTCCGACAACATACAGTAGCACGTAAATATTTAACACATATAGTCACATATGCAATTTTAGCAAAGCAGAGCTTAATAACTCGAAAGATACAATTTGAAAAGATATAGTATAGTTGCCCACCTGGATACCAATAATTTTTCAAATTTTGGATTGATTCCACTCACTTTATGTTACTTCTTCAAAGCCTACAATAACCAACCTTGGCTTAGTTCAACTAAAGGATCTCTATCAAAACTCAATCCCTAAGTTTAGTTTTTAAATTTGATGTTAAACTTCATTATTAGTTAATCCTATATTTCCTATTAATTTGACACCATTTCTAACTTAGAGAATAAAAAACAGAATACATTAGAGAGTAGAAAACAGAATACATGTATTATGTTTATACAATTATTATTTCATAAAAATGAAGTAACATAATTACTCGTGATACTATCTGCTAATTAGCTAATAAATATTGCATTTCAAGATTGAACACTGCTTATTTACTTGTTTTGTTATATCATTTATCGGGAAGTGTTAAATCATCAAATAGAAATTAGCTTAGCACTATGATGTATTGTTAAATCAATTACTCTTGCTTACATAATAACTAACTATTCTCTGCAATAAATAAAATTTATAGAACATAAATCAATTTGTTATTAAAGCTAATTAATCACGTAAGAGTATAATCTAATGAAATACTGATTTTAAATCTGCTATTTATAAAAACTATAACCTTGTATTACTTTTATTTTTATGTTCAATTTTTGTATCAAATGAACGATTTATATTCTAGTTCTTCCGCATTAAAAAAATTATATAGGCGATGAAGTATTAGGGTATAAATTTCTTTACGGAATTTGCAATAATTATTACAACATGTATATATTGGTGTTGTGATGTTTGATTAGGTTGAATAAAATACAAATAAATATGAGGTGGAATGAATTTCATTTATCAAATCTAAATATCAAGCCTAAACTATAATTAATTGATATGCAATTCATCAAATAAAATACCTTCCAATGAGAATTTACCTTAAGTGAGAATATTTGATCGGATCTTATTTGTTGGTAAGTAGAACTTGTATTTTTTTTTTTATTATTTTCTTTATATTTGATGAGAGAAAAACATAGATAAATAAAGGTTTGATGACTAAAAATTTGTTTTTATAATAAGTCTTTTATTTTTAACAATAAGAGGCATCAAATCTATATTTTGACACTTGTCACATACCATCCCACTAATCTTTTCTCTCTTTGGGACACGTATAAGAGAGGTTAATTGATGAATCATCAACTTATTATTATTATTATTATTATTATTATTATTATTATTATTATATATGTCCACATATAACCATAATCTAAATTGTATATAATGAGAGCTAATGGTATGAGACACACACACTCATACACACACATACATAAATCTATATGCACTTAATAATTTTAATTCAACTATTACATACAACTAACTATATATCTAAGATTCTAACTAAAATATAAGAAGGTATAAAAGCATCTCTAACCCATTCAATAGGCACTCTTACCTAAAGATCGGGATATACAAAGATCTATTTTCTTCCCTAACTTACACTTAAGGGTAGCATAAACTATATTATAATACTGAGAAGTTTTGGATATACACTTATTCCAACTATTAGATTTATATTCCTAATTAAATTTAGATAATAAAATTTTGGGGTATTACACTCTTCCCCCCTTAAAAGAATTTCATCCCGAAATTCACATACCTAAGAATATCTCAAGATATTGCTGTCTCATCTTGCTTTCAAGTTCCCATGATGTATCGTTTCGATCATGATGATTCCATTGCACAAGCAGCAATGGAATTTGCTTGTTTCTTAGGACTTGAATTTTTCTATCAAGAATCTCATGGGGTTTTTCCTCGTATGTCATATCAGAACATAGAACTAATTCACTTTTTTTTTGACAACGTGTTCTTGGTCAAACACGTATTTCCTTAGTATTGAAACATGATATACATCATAAATTGTGACAAGTCCGGTGGTAGAGCTAATCGGTAAGAAACCTCACCAATTCTTTCTAGTACTCAAATGGCCCCAAAAATCTTGGTCTTAACTTGCCTTGTTTTCCGAATCTCACAACACCTCGTGTTGGAGATACTTTTCAGAAGATTTTTTTCACTGACTTAAAATTATAGGTCTGTTCCGTGCTTATCTACATAAGCCTTCTGTCTACTTTGTGCTTTTTTCATTCTCGTTTGAATTCGATCGATTATCTCGATAGTGGTCTGTACAATCTCTGGACCCAATATTTTCCTTTCTCCAACTTCATTCCAGTACAAAGGTGATTTGCATTTGCGACCATACAAGGCTTCGTATGGTGCCATCTTTGTTGATTGATAACTATTGTTATATGCAAACTCTACCAAGGGTAAAATGTCTTCCCAGCTGGTATTTTCGTCCAACACAACTCCACGGAGCATATCTTCCAAAATTTGTATTGTTCTCTCTGATTGGCCATCTGTTTGGAGATGAAAAGCGGTATTGAAGCTTAGCTTTGTTCCCATTCCTTCTTGGAGACTTTTCCAGAGCCTTGATATAAAACGTGTATCACGAACCAAAGTGATAGTAACTGGAATTCCATGCAAGCGAACAATTTCTTTTACATAATTATGTGCTAATTTGCTTAACTCCATTGTTGTTTTGATCGGTACAAAGTTTACTGATTTGGTTAATCAATCTACGATGACCCATACCATTGAGTTTCCTTTCACTGATCGCGATAAGCCTACCACAAAATCCATCGTTATATGCTCCCATTTCCACTCCAGAATTTCCAACATTGCAATAATCCTGAAGGTCATTAATGTACGACTTTCACTTGCTATCATGTTAAACATCTCTCTACAAAAGCTGTTATCCATCTTTTCATATTATTCTACTAGAAATATTGGTTTGAGTCCTACAAGAATCAATAAAATAACTTCTGGAATTAATCTAATATTTACTTTAATTTAATTAGAGCTTTATTAATTTTACTTCAACTAGGAAAGTGCAATACTCGGATTTTAAACCCAACCCGACTTGATAATAGGTTCTTACTATACTTTTCAATTAACTTGAAACAATTCCGACAAAAAAATGGAACAACTTTAAAACAGGGCAGCAATTTTGAAAAATCATAGGAAATTCAATTCAAATCCGATTGAGACACGGTCAGTGGCCACACGTCCGCTATAAAGGGACCTACAATCGGTTAGAAAGAGTCGGAGAGAAATTCTGATCACCTTGGCCTGAAATCGGCTGAAAAGGCAACTGTAACTGTTCACCGGAACAAATTAATCAATAAAAATTTTGGGTCTCGATCAAGCTTGATACTCAATGAATTTTTGATCAAAAGTACAATTTTTCATAGTATGGAAGATAAGGATTTTGATGAAACAAATGGATCAACAATAAAATGGCTACAATTTCTGGAAATGAGCAAGGAATATAGCATCTTCAACATAGATGGAATCTGCCAGAAAAAAGTGTGGTTTTCAAGAAACTTACAGCTCAGATTAGGAGGATGAAATGATGTCTAATCTTAGATCAGACACAAGGGATTGAAAGAATGCAAAGAGGAGTTGCTCTAGACCAAAAATCAAGTCCATACATTGGAGGAAATGATGGAAAATAATCTCTGAAGTTGCATTCGCAACAAAATGATTTATGTGGTAGATTTTGACAATACGATCTGTGATGTGTCTTTGATAGAACAAATGATATCAAATTGATGATCCAAGACTTGTTATGAAAACCTTGAAGTGCTAGGTTTATAATGACGTAAACTTCGAGGAAAGAAAATGAGTGGATCAATAAGAAAAGACGTTAAAATGGGACTGCGACACAACTCGATGACTGACAACACCACTGAGCTTCTAGGCCTATTTTCCCAAATTTTCAGCACTAGGTGGAAACTACATCAAAATGACTTTTGTTCTACTATGACGAAAAAATGTGTGTATAAAATTTTAGAATTTTTCTCAACAGATTTCACTCCCAAAAGATTGAAAGAAAGATGGCTGCTTGGGGAGGAGAGGACTGAGATGATAGAGAGAGGATAAATGAGTGATGCTTCATTATGCTTGTTCATTATTTTTATGGCTGAAGATGTTCAGCTGCCCATCCTTGACATGTGTGGTGACACAAGAAGCACGATAAAGTTGAGTGGTGGCAATCAATTTATGATGTATTTTAATATATGGTATTGGGTTGAAATAGAGAACGAATAAAATTTCGTTGGAAGGTCAAACAAACTCCATTTTTAATGAAATTAGCGACCACATGATAATGAAAAGATCCGAGACTCCTAGTCAAAGATGAAATCAACTTCAGAGTTTAAAATAAAATGGTAGAATTTTTAAGGATGAAAAGACGATCTTTCAATATTAGAACATAGAAGATTCAATAAATGCCCAAATAATGAATGGAAAAGATTCATAGAAATGTCTCATCATGAGAAATAAGATAGGTGATCGAGAAAAAATTAGAGAACAACATGATTTTAAGAATAGCATTCAGTCAACTTTGGGAGTCGTTTTCTCTATGTTTGAAATTTTTAAAAATCATTTCAAAGCATCCTATAATCAACATATACTTCCTATACGGTTGGAGTAATTCACAGATTTATTTTGGGATAGGGTGTTACATTCCACCCCCTTAAAGAAAATTTCCTCCTCGAAATTTCACTTATCTGAAACCAAACTTGAGTGGTCTCCCTTGTTTTCAAGTTCCTATGTTGCTTGATCTTGATAGTTCTATCTAGCAAGACTCTTATCATATATTATATATGCACGCAAGACAAACTCGTCATCCTTGAGCACGTGATCCAGGTCAAACACATACTTCCTCAAAATCGATACATTTAACACATCATGCATACCTTGTTTCCACTGCGCTTCTTTCATTGCTGATAGATTATTGTAGGACATCTTTCTAGCTTGTACTCTCATCTAAGAAATTAAAACTCCTTGAAGTATGTATCTTTAATTTTATCTTGTTCGATTGATTTATCTATTCATTTACGTGTGAAGCTTAATTTCGTATCCATAGCTTAATGACTGAATGTTGATATGAATCATGTTTCTCGATCTGATGTGATTGAGATAAGAACTCCATATAGATTTACCATAACTCGCACGTATAGCTAAGTTAGCTTGTTCGACTCCATCTCTATCTTGATTGGTGTCATATATTGTTGCCCATGAAAATCTCATGTTCTACTATAAAATATCAAGTATTTCTTGCCCTTTTTTCGCTCATAGCACCTGCTATCTCGTTTGCTCCCTAGGATGGTAGATTCCGATCTCTTCTTACACGTGACATCAAAATAGACTTATCAAAGAAAGACAACACTAGATCTACAAAAATTTTCAAGTTGATCTAACAATAAATTATCAAACTTGACCCAACAACATCGCAAAATCGTCTATGGCCATCGTACGTTCAACATTGTCCATCTGCTCATTGTTCAACGATTCCCAATAATAAATTTCAAACACGATGCATGCAAAATGCATCAGCATCAACTTCAAATAATGATTCCAAAGTCCATGAACTCGTTATCGATTGTTGAGTAAACTTTATAACTTAATCTCCACAAGTAGGTATAAAAGGTGGTGATTGGTCTACCTTGATATTTTGCTCAGGTGATAATTCGGATGTTCAACCTTGTTTGTAGCAGCTATCATCATCTAGCATATCTATCCATCAAAATTACCAGTCTCTACATAGGTCCTTGAGTAGAGTTATTTTACATATTTAGATGCTTAATGTGTCTATATTTCTAGCACCAGGGCAAACTCTTGATCAACCTTAACACAGTCTCAATCTCAAAAACTTCTTCTAACTAGATGTTCACCAACATGGAGTAAGTTATTTCCCCAATAAACTCAAACACCAAATCGATCTCTTTATTGGTATATGTACAAAATCTTGTAATCCGCTCATTAATCGCAATATATATGTAGCAGTTCTTCCGAGCCATAAGTTTATGTTCATGATAAAATGTTTCCTCAGTCAAACTACATTCTTAGCAATAACATAAGTATTTACAAATTCAGCCTAAGCTCAGCAAGTATAGGTTAAGTTAATCTTACATTATCAAGCTTTCAAGTTCTCGTACTCATTCTAGAGTATAAACAACAAACACTTTCCGGCTATCACAGTTTACAGTATGCATTCTGTATATTCCCAACATCACAAGTATGCACAAGGCATAGATAAACAAGTTCATACATATATGTAATCAACATAGTTCTTAGACAAAAACCAGTATGCTCACAGGCATATTTCAAAACCAGTATGCTATCAACATAGCAACAGAGTACGCAACCCGCGCAGTTAATCAGAGTATGCAATCAGCATAAAAATCAATCTTTCGAGGAATTCTCGTCAACACGGCGAATCCTAATCTTTTGTATTCAGACAAACTTAACATATCAATAATTAATGTAAACTTTTAAAAACTAAAAACTGCATAAAAACATGCGTGCGTTTTAGGCTGTTACGTGAGTGACTAGCTGAGGACTTATATAATATCGCACGGGAATTTAATAAAAAATAAATTAAGTTGACCCAGCAGGTCTGCAGAGTTGCAAAACCTGCTCTGATACCACTCTGTAGCGCCCCGGTCCTGAAAGACCATGGAAATGGACGCTATAGGGGTTGGAATTAAGAAACGAGAAAGAAAGGGGTAACCTGATTAATGTAAACTCAACAGAAGACTCAGAACAATCAAACACGCCTTATAATATAACATATATATATATATATATATCCATAACACCAAGACTAGAGTTCATAGCGTTTATCAAAAGAATATTACAAGTGCGGAAGCTCCATTATTAACAGGATACTTAATAAAAAGAGACAATGAGAAATAGGTAAATAACAAAAGCCCATGTCTCAGCATCGTCACGTCCACGCGCCAGCCTACTGACCTGAAAATGTTTGGAAATATTTGGGCTGAGTACTAATGCACTCAGTGGGCAAGTTTTCACAATTCAAGTTATGCAAATCATTTTGTTAAAGTAATCTATCTGTGTTCATGCAGGTAGTGAAGCTTAGGAGGTTTTAAAATTGAAAGCAACCTAAGTTTACCAAAATATTTTATTATGAAGCGCTTTAGAGTATAATCAGTCACTGCCCGCAACCTGTACTACATCACCAACGCTTAAAGTTGAGTATGGCCATAGTATACCCAATGAGTGTAACCAATAAGTGTTTCATTTTAGTCTCACCGACAAGGAGTGGGGGATGACAAATAATGTATGCATAATGTAGCTACTCACATTGACACAGCGCTGGTTTATGAGACTCCGACAACATACAGTAGCACGTAAATATTTAACACAGATAGTCACATATGCAATTTTAGTAAAGCAGAGCTTAATAACTCGAAAGATACAATTTGAAAAGATATAGTATAGTAGCCCACCTGGATACCGATAATTTTTCAAATTCTGGATTGATTCCACTTGTTTTATGTTACTTCTTCAGAGCCTACAATAACCAACCTTGGCTTAGTTCAACTAAAGGATCTCTATCAAAACTCAATCCCTAAGTTTAGTTTTAAAATTTAATGTTAAACTTCATTATTAGTTAATCCTATATTTCCTATTAATTTGACACAATTTCTAACTTAAAGAATAAAAAACAGAATACATTAGAGAATTGAAAACAGAATAAATGTATTATGTTTATACAATTATTATTTCATAAAAATGAAGTAACATAATTACTCGGGATACTATCTTCTAATTAGCTGATAAATATTGCATTTCAAAATTGAACACTACCTATTTACTTGTTTTGTTATATCATTTATCGGGAAGTGTTAAATCATCAAATAGAAATTAACTTAGCACTATGATGTATTGTTAAATCAATTATTCTTGCTTACATAATAACTAACTATTCTCTGCAATAAATAAAATTTATAGAACATAAATCAATTTGTTATTAAAGCTAATTAATCACGTAAGAGTATAATCTAATGAATTTCTGATTTTAAATCTACTATTTATAAAAACTATAACCTTGTATTACTTTTATTTTTATGTTCAATTTTTGTATCAAATGAACGATTTATATTCTAGTTCTTCTGCATTAAAAAAATTATATAGGCGATGAAGTATTAGGGTATAAATTCCTTTACGGAATTTGCAATAATTATTACAACATGTATATATTGGTGTTGTGATGTTTGGTTAGGTTGAATAAAATACAAATAAATATGAGGTGGAATGAATTTCATTTATCAAATCTAAATATCAAGCCTAAACTATAATTAATTGATATGTAATTCATCAAATAAAATACCTTCCAAGGAGAATTTACCTTAAGTGAGAATATTTGATCGGATCTTATTTGTTGGTAAGTAGAACTTGTATTTTTTTATTATTTTCTTTATATTTGATGAGAGAAAAACATAGATAAATAAAGGTTTTATGACTAAAAATTTGTTTTTATAATAAGTATTTTATTTTTAACAATAAGAGGCATCAAATCTATATTTTGACACTTGTCACATACCATCCCACTAATCTTTTCTCTCTTTGGGACACGTATAAGAGAGGTTAATTGATGAATCATCAAACTATTATTATTATTATTATTATTATTATTATTATTATTATTATATGTCCACATATAACCATAATCTAAATTGTATATAATGAGAGCTAATGGTACGAGACACGCACACTCATACACATACATATATATAAATTTATATGCACTTATTAATTTTAATTCAACTATTACATACAACTAACTATATATCTAAGATTCTAACTAAAATATAAGAAGGTATAAAAGCATCCCTAACCCATTCAATAGGCACCCTTACCTAAAATCGGGATATACAAAGATCTATTTTCTTCCCTAACTTACCCTTAAGGGTAGCATAGACTATTATTATAATACTGAGAAGTTTTGGATATACACTTATTCCAACTATTAGATTTATATTCCTAATTAAATTTAGATAATAAAATTTTAGGGTATTACAATTATATTGTTAGGTGGCGTGTGTGGATAAAATTATAGCTATAATAATTCTTTTATCAAAGTTCAAGTTAAGGTGTGGATTCTCTAGGAGAATAAATACGAACTATTATCATTATCATGCTTGTATATGCGGTGTGCAGGTAGACGTACGGGTCATATGGGCCTTCGGGCTATTGCTATGGGCCTGCGAGCTATTACTATGTTTAACCTACGGGTTATATGCTATGTTGGCCTACGGGCTCTATGATATGATATGCTATGGCCTGTTTCTTACTGTTATATTTGTATAATTTGGATGATCGAGTTACCCCATTGAGTTAATAGCACTCACCCCAAAGCTATTTATATTTTCAGGCTAAGGACGTTCGGGCGGTGTGGTGTAGACGAAGTAATGGAATGGGATAAAGACTATTTAATATTTAAACATTTTTTTCCGCTGCAATAAACTCTACATTTATATTTTGGAACAATTTTTTTTTGGAGTTTTATTTAATTTACGACACTTTTATTACTTAAATAAATAATGAAATTTTTGAGACGTCACAAGATATATATAAATCATATATATATATATGAAATAACGCTATATCGTTTCTACCATGAGGCAGACGAGTCGATTACCTCAGACGTCATTAATTTCATTAAAATAGTTAGCTAAATAATATATGTATTATCCACATTCGATTAATAATTTTTTGAAGTCAAGTATTTTAAATATATAAAGGACCAATCTATGTCTTTCGAATAAATTAAAGTTTATCATGTCTTAATATCCAACAAATTATTTCTTAACCCTAATTTATCTGACATTTGAAAAACACTTAGATATTAATAGATTTGACTTATTTTCAAAATTCAAGTATATGTTAATAGAACCTAGGACATAAAATTAAATACAAAATTATATATTGAGATATTATATTATATAAATAAACATTTCCTTCCCTAATGCATATATTACCTATCGGATATTATTGGATATGCTAATTATAACAATTGTTTTTTGTTAAAGTAAGTTTTTAAGTTGAGTAATATGTTACAGTTTGGGATTTAAAACATTTAAAAGTGGTTTTATTTTTGATAAAATGAGAAATAATAAAAGAATTTCTGTAAAATATATTATTGTATTATCTTTTAAAAAAATATTTTACTTCTTATTTCGCCACGGGCCCCATATTGTGTCAAAGTGACCCTGGCAAGTTACCATGTTTACAACAATTCATTTTAGAACACTACTAATTTTTCTAATACTATTTTAACTTGGGAAAAGTTTAGCTTAATTACACTTTTATATTAGAGCATAATACTACTTTTATAATAGCACGTACAAATGTTATAATTAAAAATGTAGACTTTAGTGGCCAAAATTGGGCAAATATAACAATTTATTTCTTAAATATCATTTCTTGCACTACTAAACCAAATATTTATTTATTACATTATAATTATTCAACTTCTCATTATCTATCTACAAGTATACGATGTAACTGTATTACAATGTTGAGCAAGGTCATATTCCACATAGACTAAAAACTTAATCATAATATGAGTATTGTAACGGGAATCTTCTAAGTACTAGCTAGGTAGTGCATTCAAGATTTTGTTGTATATCTACTAACGATAAATAAATAAATAAAGATAAATGGAGAAAATTGCAAACCGATATAGTAGAGAAAGATATAATCTAAATTATCGATGTCATAGATTCATCCAAATAATTTCAATTCAATTAAATGATTTATTCATGATTCAATTTTATTAGGATAATCACCAAATAAATTAAAATGGAAAAAAATAACAATAAATATAATACAATTTATAACGTGAATATGAGTCTCAAATATTAAAAATAAACTCAATTAATATTAGAAATAACACATAAAGTGTTTATAAACTAAAGATATATTTTTTTATTTTATATAACTGTAAACGCTTTGAGGTTAATATCTCAACTACATGAACTAATGAAAATTTATGCTTACAAGTAACTTTAAGATAGTATGGTATATTTCCATAGTATGTAAATCAAGAATATATATTCTTTTAGTATCTCTTACACTATAATAACAATAATGACAACCAATATATACTAATCAATGAATTAATGATGATGATGAACCCATGGTTTTCATGTCTTTTGAGGGTCATTTAGATGGTAGTTGATGAGCATTCCCTGCATTAGTCGAGAAATTGTGCATAGTTTTCTATATTTTGTGCAGTGTCACGTGTTTGCTCATCTTGAAGGGATTTGATACCATTTATTTCATGAGACTCAATTGAGCTTGAAAAATATCTAAAAAGATATACAATTGAGTGAGGAGCGCACTGCAACTTGAATCAAGTCAATCGGACAAGAAATGAGCGAGAACGGAGCAAAACAGTGAAACATGTCGGGAGGCTTCCAGGAGGATGCACGGCCGTGCCTTGGTGAACCAAGGTGGCACGGCCGTGCAAAACCGTGCATAAAGTGTTAAAAATCATCCAGAGAAGTTAGCACGGGCCGTTCCTTAGTGATCCAAGTTGGCACGGTCGCGCCTCAGTGCGGGCAGCCCAAAACTTACCTTGTTTCGTCCAATTTGTTTCCTATTCAAGTCAGGATTCTTCTCGGCAATTTAAAGCTCGATTGTGGATGAATTTTGCAACAAGTTTTCACCCTAAGAAAGAGAGAGAGCAATTGGAACAAGAGCAAAGAAGACAAAGAACGAAGAGACACGATTCATTGAAGATTAAAGAAGAGATTCCTCCACGGGTTTTATTTCAGATTTATTTTCATTGAACGATGTTTTTCTCCGGAACTTGTTTAGTTATTTGTTTAATTATGAGTAGCTAAAACATTCGGATTCTAGGGTTAGAGAGTAGTTAACTCTCATGCACAATTTATTTGCTTCTTTTATGTTCAGACCCTATTTTATTTTAATTAGTCTTGTGTTTAATGCTTCTGATTAACTGGCCATTAATTAGATGATATATGTGCTTAGATTCATAATTCGAGAGATGAGTTTCTATGCTAGCTTAAGGAGTAATTAACATTCTGAATTAATAAGTTTGAGAGAATTGAGATTAAGAGTGAGGACATTAAATCTGTGGAGCTTTTAGGAGTTGCAATTTATTAATTGAACGGAGACGTTAATTATAGATTGTAATCCATGAATTATTCACTTCGAGAGAAGGCTTAATTTAGTTTGGTGATTGTCCTAATCGAACTTGAGTCGTGACAAACATTTGAGTTGTGATTTCATTGTGTGGGAAAGTTAATGAAATCGAAGCATTAGAATTCTTCTTTAATTCTGAAACATTTTCGATTTGTTATTTCAATTGTTTAGATTTTAATTTAAGTTTGCATTTTAATTATTAGTCTTAAAAACCACAATCTCTTTAATTGGTTCGTTTGGATAGTAGATATTAATTTATGTCATAGTACTTAGAGTTTTATTATCTAATCCCTGTGGATACGATATTCTTGATCACTTTACTAGCTATAATTGCACCATTCACTTGTGGTAATTTTGTAGTCGAAATAAATATTCGATCAAGTTTTTGGTGCTGATTTCGGGGATTAGTAATTTTAATTCTAATATTGTGATACAATTGATTTTACTACTTTAGACATTTTAATTTATTTTATTTTATTTTCAGTTCTTTTTTTTTATTTATTTTTTTTTGTTTTGAGGTTTCAGTAGGTAGTGTATGAACACACGCTCTAGCAATACACCGTTAGAGCCGCTTTAACCTGAGTTAGAGTCTGTCATTCGCCAAAAGAATGCACAAAGAATTAGGATGGTTGAGAGGGATCAGCAGGCTAATCCACAGGTTATTCCACAAGAGCAACTGGTAGCTTAACTCCAACGGCAGTTGGAATTGGTGCAGAGACAATTGGTAGATCAGGAGGCAGCACGGACTAGAGCTGAAGGAACTCCCATTCGAGAGATGTTCGCCAATGTGCCAATCCAGGGACCACCTGTTGGACCAAGAATCGAAGCCAATAACTTTGAGCTTCGCCCAGCACTTGTTTCTATGGTCCAGCAAAACCAGTATGGAGGACGAGCTGTGGAAGACCCGAATGCACACTTGGCACACTTCTTGGAGATCAGTAACACAGTGAAGTTCAATGGGGTTTCAAATGATACTATCAGGATGCGGCTATTTCCCTTCTCTCTGAAGGATAAAGCTAAGCAATGGTATCAAACTCTAGCAGCTGGATCAGTGGCGAGTTGGGAGGATTTGGCACGCAAATTTTTGCATAAGTTCTTTCCACCTAGAGTTATTCTGAAGTTGAAGGTAGAGATTACACAATTCCAGCAGAGGGACCAAGAATCTCTCTATGATGCATGGGAAAGGTTGAGAGAGCTACTCAGAAAATGTCCGAACCATAGATTTGGAGAAGATCACCGAGTCTGCATCTTTTACAATGGATGTAGTCTTGAGGTAAAAAGATTGTTAGATGCTGCAGCTGGAGGATCTCTACTCAACAAAGGACATGAAGCAGCCATTCGGGTTATTGAGGATATGGCCACGACAAGCTATGAGTGGCCCGGAGAGAGACAAGTGCAGCTTTTGAAGAGGGTAGCTACTACTTCAGAAGCTGACCCAATGAGTTTGATTGTAGCACAGTTGTCTGCTATGAATACCAAGATTGAGAATCTGTCTCAACCTAAGCATGAGCCTGAGTTAAAGCCACAGCCGCAGATGGAGGATGTCAATTTTGTGTATCAAGGAGGGCAACAAAATAATTACAACAACGGGTACCGGTCTAACCAAGGTGGTAATCAGTACTACCAAGGTAACCGCTCACACCCAAATTTCTCCTATTCCAATCCTAGCAATGCCTTGCAGCCCCCTCCAGGATTCTCAGTTACAAATGGTGTGATTGATGAGCCCAAAAAGCCGAACATGGACGATTTGCTGATAGCTTTCATGGGAAAGACAGAGAAGTATATGGGGGAGTCTCAGAGCCGTATTGAGAAGCTGGAAAATACAGTGGGAGCTATGGGGATACAAATGAAGATGATGGAAACTCAGATTGGTCAGATAGCTACAGCTGTAGGAAGTAAGCATCAGCAAGGGCAGTTTCCGGGCCAACCAATGGTAAACCCCAAAGAGCAGTGCAAAGCTATCCAGTTGAGGAGTGAGATATCTTATGAGGGTACAGAGGTGCTGAATTCAGCACCAAATCCAGCACAGATGGAGAATGATGTCGGGGATGAAGTGGAGAATAATACCACTGAGATCCCGCTGTCGACTACGCCAGTTTTGCCGCCAATGAAGCAGACTCCAACTCCAAAGTCGCCACTCCCAGCATCTCCTTCTCCTACTTCAGTTACTATACCTTTCCCACAGAAATTACAGAAGAAGAAGTTAGATGATCAGTTCTCCAAGCTCCTTGAGATGTTTTGAAAAGTGCATATCAACATACCTTTGGTAGAGGTGTTGCAGCAAATGCCAAAATATGCCAAGTTCCTCAAGGATGTTGTAACCAAAAAGAAAAAGATAGAGGAGTTTGAGACAATATACCTCCCAGAAAATTGCAGCTCCATCATCTAAAGGAAGCTTCCAGCTAAGATGAAGGATCCGGAGAGTTTTACACTTCCCATCACTATTGGAGACAAGCTAGGTGGTCGAGCACTATGTGATTTGGGGGGCGAGCATTAATTTCATACCACTCTCATTTTTTAAAAATCTGAACATTGGGCAACTTAAGCCCACAACCATGTGCTTGCAGATGGCCGACCAATCTTTGGTGTATCCCAAGAGAATTTTGGAGGATATGCTCATCAAAGTGAAAGATTTTATATTCCCGGTGGATTTTGTGGTGCTTGATATGGAGGAGGACAAAAGTGTTTCTCTCATTTTAAGACGACCATTTTTGCACACCGGACGAGCCAACATCGATCTAGACACGGGGATTCTCACTCTCCGATTTGAAGATGAACAAATTCAGCTCTTATTCGATGTAGAGGAGCACAAGGCAGATGTGGAGTGTAAAATCATCAACACTCATGAAGTTGGCTGCAGTACTGATGGTGGAGGCACGGAGATGGTACATCAAGGAAGAGAATGGGGGATACTTGTTCTTTCAATTGTGGGAACTTGAGTTCCCAAATTCATCTGGCTGTCGACGTTAAATGCAGCGCTTGTTGGGAGGCAACCCAATGTATTTTTATTTCTTTCGTTTCCGTTTGTTTAGTTTTTCTTATTTATATTTTTCACTTCTTTTTGAGTTATGCAGGTAAAGAACGTATGGATGCTGTAATTTGGGAGATATCAATTTAATTAACTTGTCCTTCGACAAGTTTGGGGGAGGAAGGTGAACCCAAATAGACGTCCATGTGATCGTTGTAAGTGGTCGATGACACCATCATGCATTCTTACAAACTTATTCCATCCTGTGGATTTGAATAAGTTTGGGGGGATGTATGCATGTTTGTGTCTAGACCTTTATTTTGTTTTACCTGCTTTACTTGTTTAGTTTATTGATCAAACTTATTTTGTTTTATCATGTTTTTGCAGCGTTTTTTTTAGTTTGTTTCGTGTCAGTATTGTTAGACTATGGAGTTGTCGATTTGAGTTTTTGATGTAGTTGTGTCTTGAAGCATGATTTGATTGACATAGTTGCTAATGATGTGCATGTGATAGGAAAAAACATGATTTGAGCATGAATAAGCATGATTGGTGCATTATGATAAAATTCGTGATAGCTTTGAACTGTTAAGCAGCCTGTGAGATTTGAGCCTCGAAAAAAATTGAATATTTTCTTTCTTGTGGGATTTGCTAGATGAATGTGTGAACTTCTAGGACTTGCCCCGTGTCTTATCGAATATACATTAGGATATGAGCTTAGGAAATGAAGTTAGGCCATTTTTGTGAACCTATTTCTCCCTTTTCTTTGGCCCTATATCATTATAATCCCTAGTCAACCATCTTTGAGCCTTTTAGCCTTTTATTTGGTAGCCCCATAAATATCTAAGTTGTGGTGAATATTAAGTTCTCTTTGTTTGGAGGATGAGTGAAAAAGAGAACAATCGAAGTGGATTGGATGTTTTGGTGGTTATAAGTGAAAAAGAAGGACGTGGGATTGGAGTTAAAAGAAAAAAAGAGAGAAAAAAAAAGAGTAAAAAAAAGAAAAAAAAGAGAGAAAAAAGAGAAAAAGAAAAAAGGTGAAAAATAAAAAATGGTTAATATGAGTTTACTTGAAAGAAGAAAGAATGAAAAAGATTGTGATTTTTGGGAGAGAAGGAAGAAAACAAGACAAATTCTTGTTTTACTCAGAATTGTATGGAGGAAGTAGATGGAGAATTGATTAGTTGTGTTAAACTAGATTGATTCAAAGAAGTCACTTAGCCTAAATTTCCATACCTCAACCAAAAAGCCCACATTACAACCAAGTAAAAGTCCTTTCCGATTCTTAGTTTGTATCCTACTAAAGTAGAGGAGATGTTAGACTACGGGCAAGCATATGGTAAGTTCATCATTTATTTATAGCTTGAGAGCATACACGTCCATATTTATACACTTGAGAGAGAGTGATTGATCTAAATGGAGAGGTTAAGAAATTCAAAGTTTTCATTGAATGAATTGCGATGCATTTGATCCATGTCTGTTCTTATGTTTGAGTTGTATGATTTGTTATCCTGAAGCAACGATGATTGTCAAGAAAACATGTGTTCATTGTCTTTCTTGTTCTTTGTTCGAGGACGAACAATAGGTTAAGCTTGGGGGGCTGATGAACCCATGGTTTTCATATCTTTTGAGGGTCATTTAGATGGTAGTTGATGAGCATTCCCTGCATTAGTCGAGAAATTGTGCATAGTTTTCTATATTTTGTGCAGTGTCACGTGTTTGCTCATCTTGAAGGGATTTGATGCCATTTATTCTATGAGACTCAATTGAGCTTCAAAAGTATCTAAAAATATAGAGAATCTAGTGAGGAGCGTACTGCAACTTGAATCAGGTCAATCGGACAAGAAACGAGCGAGAACGGAGCAAAATGGTGAAACGTTTCGGGTGGCTTCCAGGAGGATGCACGGCCGTGCCTTGGTGAACCAAGGTGGCACGGCCGTGCCAAACCATGCATAAAGTGTTAAAAATCATCCAGAGAAGTTAGCACGGGACGTGCCTTAGTGATCCAAGTTGGCACGACCGCGCCTCAGTGCAGGCAGCCCAAAACTTACCTTGTTTCGTCCAATTTGTTTCCTATTCAAGTCGGGATTCTTCTCGACTATTTAAAGCTCGATTGTGGACGAATTTTGCAACAAGTTTTCACCCTAAGAAAGAGAAAGAGCAATTGGAACAAGAGCAAAGAAGACAAAGAACGAAGAGACACGATTCATTGAAGATTAAAGACGAGATTCCTCCACGGGTTTTATTTCAGATTTATTTTCATTGAACGATGTTTTTCTCTGGAACTTGTTTAGTTATTTGTTTAATTATGAGTAGCTAAAACATTCGAATTCTAGGGTTAGAGAGTAGTTAACTCTCATGCACAATTGATTTGCTTCTTTTATGTTCAGACCCTGTTTTATTTTAATTAGTCTTGTGTTTAATGCTTCTGATTAACTGGCCATTAATTAGATGATATATGTGCTTAGATTCATAATTCGAGAGATGAGTTTCTATTCAAGCTTAAGGAGTAATTAACATTCTTAATTAATAAGTTCGAGAGAATTGAGATTAAGAGTGAGGACATTAAATCTGTGGAGCTTTTAGGAGTTGCAATTTATTAATTGAACGGAGACGTTAATTATAGATTGTAATCCATGAATTATTCACTTCAAGAGAAGGCTTAATTTAATTTGGTGATTGTCCTAATCGAACTTGAGTTGTGACGAACATTCGAGTTGTGATTTGATTGTGTGGGAAAGTTAATGAAATCAAAGCATTAGAATTCTTCTTTAATTCTGAAACCTTTTCCATTTGTTATTTCAATTGTTTAGATTTTAATTTAAGTTTGCATTTTAATTATTAGTCTTAAAAACCATAATCTCTTTAATTGGTTCGTCTGGATAGTAGATATTAATTTATGTCATAGTACTTAGAGTTTTATTATCTAATCCTTGTGGATACGATATCCTTGCTCACTTTACTAGCTATAATTGCACCGTTCACTTGCGGTAATTTTGTAGTCGAAATAAATAGTCGATCAGATGACAACATTAATATATCTAAGTATTAATATATTTATTGATATCAATTTTATTTAGAACATAAGCATACAAGTTTGTATTGTCTATGATACATGAATCATTTAAAATTGATTAATAATATGAATGAGATATATATGAATCTATACGAGCCTTATAAAAAAAAAAAAGAATGTATCTCTAATATCTCTCAACTTTATTATTTCCATAAATGATAAAAAAAAAAAACTTCTATAAAACCATCTTACAAGTCAAAATTCGTAAGACAGGTCAATGTTTGGAACTCCAAATCCAATTTTATCCTCAATTTAAAAAATTAATTTTAACCAATAAAAAATATTAATACACATGTGCTACAAATTAAAATTAAAAAGAGAAATGTTTACGTGTGAGCGAAAAGTGTTCACATTTGAGAGATAAAAAGAGATGTCATAATTTTTTTTTAAAATTTGAGAAGAATGAGGCAGAAATGCTAAAATAGATTAATAATTATCATGTATACTTTGAATTGTAATAAAAATGAGATTTACACGTGTAAATATTGATTATTTGCCGCTTAATTTTGGATCTGCAAACTACTTAATTACAAATATAATCAATAGGTTCGAAAATACATTCAGCTAATTTTTTTCTAAGCTGTTGATCATGTATGTTCAAAAATTTATTTTCAAACATGCCTTGTATTTTTGAAAATGAATTTCGAACATATCCTTGTATGAAAAATATATTAAAAAATTAATGGATATTTGATTAATTTAGTAATTAATCAATTTTTAATTAGTGGTGCATGAAGTAAATTATGTGTATTATTTAGAAACACACCTAACTATTAAGCATAAATATTATAGTTTTACTCTATTTTCTTCAATTTTTACAAGGAATCTGCTCTATAATGAATTTTGTTTGATTCCC
This sequence comes from Perilla frutescens, assembly GCA_026008535.1. Lineage (NCBI taxonomy): Eukaryota > Viridiplantae > Streptophyta > Magnoliopsida > Lamiales > Lamiaceae > Perilla > Perilla frutescens. The sequence continues at coordinate 58,111,297 of BRKX01000004.1, read as the reverse complement.
AATAGAATGCATAGAAAGTTCTTTGATCAGTATAGGTTGACCCAAAATCATTAGTGAAAAAGCATCGAAAAATGCTCTTTTTTATATAAAAATATATTAAGTCAAGAAGTTCAAAGGGATGTTGATCGTAAATAAAAAGTTTGGTTATTGTATTAACATATATGAGAATCTACACTCGCTCAATATATATTATATATTTTTAAAATTTAGATCAATTTAAATATTATTCTTTTGTTATTCACACTTTTATTATATTTCACATATATGCTTAATTTGTATTTTAGAAGATATACATATGCATATATATATATATATATTCAACATAGAAATGATAAATTATTTTTTTAGATAAAATAATTTATTTTAATGTTATTAATATATTATTGCTCTAATTATTTATTGGATGTTTGTTAATATTTTCTAATTATAATATAGATTATAACATTAAATTTTACACTTTCAAAAGAACTTTTAATTTTACATATTTTAGTAAAAAAATTATACAAATTACGTGCAACACACGTGATCGATCTGCACTTTGTTAAAAAAGCTTTTGACTCATTCAATTGTAGACGAAAAACTTTGTTTTCGAAACTACAATTCATCATTTTTCCCCCCAACAATTAATCGCAATACATATTTTAAACTGCTGTTTTAAATTCGAGAGTGTGAACCAGTAAGTGTTTGCAACGTAGCAATCAACAATACAATGACGGCAACGGTATGAATTTGACTGTTAAAAATAAGCTGCTGGAAACAAATTAAGAGAGAGAGAGAGAGAGAGAGAGAGAGAGAGAGAGAGAGAGAGAGAGAGAGAGAGATAAAGAGATACCTATGGACCAGGAAAAGAAAGAAACGTGGAAAATTGGAAAAAATCGACTAAGTACTCTGTATCAGTAGAAATATTTCGTTGCTGGCCTAACACTCTCATTCATCACTATTATTTGATTTACGCATATTTGACAGTGACGATTAAATTCCTAGGATTTAATTAATCTTCTTTGTTGTAGTTATTTGGCGGCACTTAACTAAATTGAAAAATTATTTAAGGTTTTATCTCATTGTTCGAGAAGTATCGAGGCTTCCATGAAACATCATAATTTTATTTTACCTTTTTTTATTTGAGATAAGGAGTTGTACCTAACAAGCTAGATCTAGCTAGTAACTTAGATTCATGAACTTGATTATTTGAGAGTTCTTAATTAATTCTTAATTATTCTATTAATTAAGGACTGATGATCGATCTCTTATCAGATTCTAGTCATTGAATACTAGAAAATAATAACATGTTGATACTATAAAGATATTGACAAAATGAGACGCACATTGTTCATTTGAATGTTCACAATAGTGACCATATAGACCACAACAACCTAAACTATATATAATATACATGTGTGTATCTTAATATATATACAAATCAATTGGTATATATACCCCCCCCCCTCCCCTATTATATTACGTAATCCCTAATAGATTACGTAACTAATCAATAATTACCATTTCATATTGAACAAAATGATTATAATGGCATATGGTATTTTTGGAGTTTTTTTATGCCAAATTATTCCAAGAACACCAATGAAAAGCTTTCGCGGTTACCTCAATTTTTTTTTTAATTACTATTTGAGAGTTTCTACTTTCTTTAGAGGTTGTCTTTATAAAGTACTATACTTATAAACCTTGTTTTTTTTTTTGTGACGTACAGTTATAATGTAACTTCGAAAACTGTAATTGATGATATATATATCTCGTACATATTTATTTTATTGATATATACATGTGGTGAATGATCAAAATGTAAACCATTTTATAATGTGCAACTATAAAATAATATATGGCTATTTATTTAGAAAATTGGGCGTGGTATTTTCGCAATTTTCACCAATTTTTAAATGGATGCGTGGATATTTCCTTTTTTTAAAAAAAAAAAGTTGATGATGTCATACTGATTAAACATATCAAATTTCTTAAGAACTCAAAATGATCATAACTTGCTCTTTTTTTTATTGGATTTAAGTAAATAATATATCAAATTAAAGATCTTTCGGTCATCTTTCATTTAAGATCACTAAAGCATATCTTCATCTGAAAAAATATGGACGATAAATACAAAAAAAATATATTTTTCATCAACAATTAAGCTCAAAATACTGTGCCAACATATGAAAAATGTTTCATTAGCATATAGAAAATATTTCATTAACATAAATTATATTGATATAAAAGTTTATTCAATCAAAATTAGGTGTGTTTTGTTGGCATATGAGAAAATATTTCGTTAGCATCGATTATATTGCTATAAAATTTATTCTGTAACAATTATAGTATATGCTTTATTAGCTTCAATTATATTGTTATAAGAATTTATTTCATCACAATTAGGATGTTGTTCCTTGATATATAACAAATACTTCATAAGTAGCAATTATGACATCGAACAATACATTAATGAATTATACTATTTTTGTATGAGAATGATTATGCATAGCTAACGTTATTATTGACATATGTTAATGCAGTATAATTAATTAGTTATATCTGCTAACAGAATCATATGTGTTTAATATTATGTGTATGATCACTATATAACTTACATCTCAACTAGACATGATTCATTAGCATATGACAGATGCTCACTAGCATCAGTTATATTGTTATAAGGGTAAACATATCAATTTATGGTTCAACAATTTAATTTTATTGAATTTCATTATTATCTTATATTAGCATTGTCGTATGCTAACAAAAACATTATATAATGCTAAAGAAATGTAATACATAATGCTAATGAAACAATAATGTGGCGGATTGAAGTCAAACAATGCAATTAATAACCTTCAATCAAACAACTTTGTCCACAATTAATATTTTTCTGAAATTATTTTTTTGTTGAAAAGTAGGTCTGACTAGTTTTCCAATTATATAAAACTCACCATTTAATTATTTCATAGCAAAATCAATTTTACATTTGAAGTTAGGATTTGTGCATGAAGTGATACTGTTTCGTTAGCATATGATTATGTGTTCATCAACACATGAATCTGTCACCGTTAGCACGCGTCCTGGAAATTTGCATTTTTCTTTTCTAAATTTTGACCTTGAGGCAAAAATTATCAAAATGCACAATATTTTTTGAAATTTCTTTTATTTACAGTAATGTCACCGCCTCTTTGATCAAATATAGACCATTAAATTTTGAAGAATCTGTAATGGGAGATTGGTTTACAGTTTACACAGTATGGATGGTTTACACTAGAACCATTCATCTTTGTGTGTGTGTGTGTAGGGAATCGATCAAATAGGCATCCAAACCTCATGTGAGAACCTATAAATCAATTCAAGCCCTACATTTGATTAGATCTAAGGGTCACAATTTAGTAAATATTTTAGTCAAAGTAAGGTGACAAACTTGTAATATTTGAGAACTTAATGAAGGTGGGGTTATTTTCATAATTTAGAAATTATCTTATGTTTTCCAGAATTTTGGCCCAATTCCCGGAATTAAATAAACAATACTTTAAATTTTTTGTCTTTTTAGGCGTTGTAATTATAAGCTAACATCAAGAGATATATATTGATAACATCAAGATATCATGTTACTAACATGAGATAGACTCATATTGCTAACTTGAACTGAAGAGACCATATTGCTAAATTGACAAGTGTTGACACCTCTCATATAACACTGGAACACATTTAAAATAATATTGTGTAACATCATTCGTACATTATATTGCTAATATGTTAGAAATATATATATTGCTAATATGTGAAGAATAATTTACTAATATGTTAGTAGCATATTGCTAATATGTGAATACTGATTTGCTAATATGGATTATAAGTAATGTTGGTTTGATTTAAACCCCATTTTTTACGATTTTTGCAAAATCGATAATTTTCAATCAAACAACCATAACTTTTTCAATGCTTAATATTGATTTGAAATTCTTTTTTTGTTGAAAAATAGATTTGACTAGTTTTACAACTACACATAGTTTATACTTTAACTATTTTTCCATGAAAGCAACTTTGATGTTCAAAGTTATGTATCATATAAAAAATAAAAAAAATTATATTAGCAATATAAATACATGACATAAGCAATATTGTGATATCATATTAGTAATGTGTGACAGTTATAGTTTGTATATGTGTGAAAATATTTTTTTGTATTTTTCTTTTTTTTTTCGAACAAACATATGCAATATGTATCTTAAATGAAAGAGTATGAAAGAATCTTTAATTTGATATATTTTTTGCATAAATTAGATAAGAAAGAGCAAGTTGTGATTATTTAAAGTTTTAAAGAATTTTTGAAAAGGTGGTGACAACATTTTTCTAAAAAAATGGAAATACCATTATTTTTCGAATGTCATATATTTACAAGTATGTCATCATTTTTTTTATCCTCCATGTCATCAAGATGTGTGAATTTGATTGGTTACTAGATTTCTACTTGAACATTAGCTCCCGTTTGAACTCACTTCTATATACATGTGTGTGTACAAATCAATTGGTATTCCCTATTATATTAGGTAACCAATCAATAATTACCATTTCATATTTAACAAAATGGTATTATAACGGCATATGGTATTTTTGTATAATGCATATATGCATGTTAAAAAAACCAAAAAGAGTTTTTTATGCCATAGTATTCAAAGTATACCAATGAAAAGCTGTCGGGGGCTCAAAAGATGTTTATAAAAATTACTACATTGGAGTTTCTTTAGAGGTGGACTTTGAGAAGTACCATATTTATATATAATTGAACATTTTTTTGTGACGTATATTTATTTATAGCATAACTTCGAAATCTGCATTAAGCATTAGTTAGCAGATTAATTGACGATTTATCTTGTACATATTTATTTGATAAATTATATTATATAGATGATGTATACGTAAGATAATCTTATCTTCAAAAAAGAAAGAATAAAGTATTCTTTGGTAGCTCTTGATCAACTTGGTGGTGTATGTATTATTCAAAATTTTCAGCTCGATCAACCAAGTTTTGAAATCTAAAATTAATTTTCTGCACGATAAATCGATAATGAATAGTCAAAATGCTTTTTAGAATGTTCTAGATTTATTAGCATCCTAAATATTCAATAAAGAATTACGAAAAACATTAATATGAATAAAACACTTGTTTAATATCCTTCTGAAAAACGGGACTGCCGGACTGGCTTGATTCAAGAATTTAATATTCGTTTTCGAATTCGATAAAATTAAATAATAATAATTTCTTAATATACTTTCTATATATCCACATTGTGATAATAGAATGTTAATAAAATGTCGACTAAACAAAGATAATTAGAGTAAATTATACTTAATACCCTAACTTTTGCAACTTAATTATAATAATAATGCCCAACTTATATTTAACAACACAATTTTATCCCAACATTTTTTTTCACAATTCAACCATCTGTATATTTTTACGACAACTGAAAGCTGAGTCACTATGTCAGAAAACATGTGGACAATAAATTTTGCTCGTCTCTCCACACTAGATAGTTAAATCTTGTTCAAAATTATCGTTATCGTTGCTTTGTTTACTGGACTTTCGGGATCCACGGGGAGGTTTGACAGTCAAATTTTGCTAGACTTTTGGGACTCACGTTGTTTTGGCTTATGTATAATTTTTCCTTGTGTGTGTATTCTTCGACGATATGACCCAATTTTCAATTGCCGAAAAAATTTATTAAGGGTAGAAATGTGACAAAAGTGAATTGTTATGAGTTAAATTGCTATTAAATATAGGTTAAGATATTATTATTACGAGTTGCAAATACTAGATATTAAGTGCAATTTACCCTTCTTATAATATAATGAAAGGGATGGAAAAGTAAAACCAGGGAAATTTTCCAAAGAAAGTAGGACTTGTGCACATGGAGAATTTATTCAAGGACTTGTTGCAGGTTATTACAAAGTAGCATGATCTTACTAGCGTGCATAGCATACCCTCAATATATAAATACTCGTGTAAATTTTTCTTGTCAGTAGAAAATAAAATTAAAATACTCGAATCACAAATATTTGGAAAAAAAAAATACAGGTTACATTTTGTAGTGAAATGAACATTTAACACATCTTTAAAAGATAATAATTTAGTATTATATAAATATTAATGAGTTATGAGTTTGTAAGATTATGTAAAGAAACTTAACAAGAATAACCTTCATGTAATATTATGTCTCCCATTAGGACAATTTAGTTGAAGATTTGCTAAGAATAAATGAATAATTAATTAATCATATGAATTAGTTTAGGGGCAGACTTGGGTGAGACCGTCTTATACATGAGACGGGTCAATACTCACATGCGGGGATCATTATTTATGGGTGAAGTATCATTAACTCACATGTGAGTATCATTATTTATACCCGCATGTGAGTATCATTATTTATGAGTGAAGTATCATTAACTCACATGTATCATTATTTATGGGTGAAGTATCATTAACTCACATGTATTGATCGGTCTCATACAGAGACCGTCTCATACAAGTTTTTGTCTTAGTTTAGTCTAGACTACATGAGAATTGAAATGTCAATTAATAAAAATCGTCGTTACAGAAATTTTTTCTATCTAAGCATTTTTCAACCTAATTAATTACTAAAATTGCGGCTAATTAAACTAATTCAAACATCACATTTCTAAAATTCTAAGGCGCACTTTGTCTAATACATGAATAAGATTAAGAAGTGTAATGATGATCAAGATTTACTTACAACGTATATTCCAAGATCCTATGATTATATTAGTAAGTTTGAAACTTCCAAAATTATTGTGAGAGGAACACTCAAAATATGTGCAGAAAAATTAAAACTGGAATCTTATATCTGCTCTCATAATTGAATATCTTATGCGCTGATATAATGCATTAACAAATTATGGATCCATATTTAAACACGATCAATTATATACTTGATAAAATTTTAAGAATGAAATAATATATATGACCCTCGTAAATGGTGTTCATATGCAAATATCCGAAAATTAATGGGTCCGGAACACATATCACTTTATAGGATGGATATTGCAGTGCGTGTTCTACATTAGAATTTACCTACTCATAGTTACATCAAGAATGCTTGTTTGCTAATGGCTAAGGTAGGGTCATGAGCCTATCATATGCTTTTGACTTGACATGGGAAAATTGACTGTATTGTCCCCTTCCAAGGGTTCTATTTCTTAAACTATAAAAAGAGTTTTCTAGGTTGTTAATCCAAATAGTTCTCTTTGGGGAAGGAGCTAGGAATTTTCTTGTGATAAGAAAAATATTTCTGTACAACATGTTTAAATGTGATTTGCTCTCTGCCTAAGCTTTTCCATTTTTTTTTTTTTTTTGTCTGGTTTCAAAAGTGTCATGATATATTTTGTCCCAATCTCATGAAAAGTAGCTCTCTCCAAAATGCAATTGGGGCATTCCAAGAAATTTCTCTAAAAAAATGGCAATAGTCATTTACGAAGATTTTCCTCAAGGTCCATTCGAAAATATTATATGGCACTGACTTATATAATATTTTTTTAAATAATAAATATTTTTATTTGAAAAAGGCTTATCATATATAAATACTATTCGGATCATACTCCTCAAAATAGTGAAAAATGTAACCTAATCAAATTAAAATTGATATAATCACCACAAAAAAGTGGGGAAAGCTCATGTAGGTTGTAAGTTGTAACTAATAAACTTTGGCTAAATTTTAAAACGCAAAGGAAAAAAAAGGACATGCCTCAACTGCACCATTAACTAAAGTGTTAATTGCCGGCCCTATTTACACTCTTATAAAGTAATAATCACAACCAAAGATGAAAATATCGCTATCGCACCGTATACCGCAACTTCAATTTTACGGATATATCACCGGATTTATCGATATCGCGGAAAATTGAAAAAATATAACGAAAACTATATTAAAATCTTGAAAATTTAGCAAGAAATTTTAGGAACTATTATAACATATTACTATGCAGATATTCTACTCAAAATTTTGATAATATTGTATTTTGAAAGCAAACATATGAATAATACATCATATAAATATGTCTGAGACAATACATTTTATAAAATAATACACAATACAATATAAAATAACTAAATAAATATTATAAAATATAATTAATACCAAAATGGGGATATTTCAATCCTTGATCACAACATTTTTTTTTGAAATTAAAGAGAACTTTATATTAAGCAATAAGTTCTCCCAACCAGTGGGGGAAGAACTTTTTCCAGGTTATCAACCCGGTACAATTAGCTCCAAAATGAGCAACAACATGAGCGACCGTATTGGCCTCTCGACACATATGACGAAAATCACAAATGAAGCCTTTAGAATAAGCCTCCGCGTGATATGGCAGTTCATCTTCCAAAAAATTATCTCCACCTCGACCACCTTTGAGCAACCTGATAGCTAGCAGTGAATCTGAGAAAATAACAAAAGGCTTAGAGGCCAGACATGTCATACGTACTTAGCTTAGCTGAAAAAAAATAGGAATGTTTAATTCACATTCAAATTGAAATGTGATGTTGTAATTGATTAAGTTTAAATGTTGTGATCAAGGAAGACACAACTCAGATCTTCCTTGATCACAACATTTAAACTTAATCAATTACAACATCACATTTCAATTTGAAAGTAAATTAAACATTCCTATTTTTTTCCAGCTAAGTACGTATGACATGTCCGGCCTCTAAGCCATGCAGACAGTCACGTCATCACACACGTGTAACAAACAATGTCGTTTTATAATTTTAGATTATTATAAAACAACGAGTCACTATGATTTCTCTTCCAGAGCCTACTTTTTACATGTGTGTGATGATGTTTGTTACTCATGTGTGATGATTTTCCTACCAACATGGTTTATAAAACAGACACATCATACTTAACCGGCCAAAAAAAAATTGGAATATTTAATTCCATTTAAATTGAAAATGTGATGTTATAATTGACTATATTTAAATATGATGATTAATTTACGTACAAAAAAGATGGAAAATGGTGATTTACTTGGCAATTAATCGTAAATGAAATTAGACTTAATGAAGTATTTTCAAAGATACCAAATTAAATGAGACCCTCACATTAAATGAGTGAATGATGAGTCCCTTTCGAACTATAGTATCCATTCTTTTGGGGGGGGTATTCAAACTACAATTGATTATCCCAACTTCTTAAAAATATAACAATTTTCAAGAAATTCAAGGGGGGGTCTGTATTTGGTCATTTGCACCCGATATCGAACTCTACTTCTAAAGTGTATACTGATCAAAGTGCGCTTTGAAGCAGTTCCACTCATTAATTTATTTTATCTCTATATTGTATATATATACACACACACATACTGCATAAAGTCATAAACCAATATTGAAAAGTAAAATCATATGACATTTAATTTCTAGTTTGCAAGTCAAGTTTAAAACTGTGACATTGGTTGAAAATCAGATTATTCTCACATGAGTCACAAGGCACGTGGAATAAAAATCTTGAATGGCAATGTTTCGATTTTCGTGAGATCTTAATTAATTTATTTTTGTAATTTTTGATATAAATTTTCGGAACTGCAATTTAGCATGGGACACTACAATCATGCAGTTCCTGTTGAAATACACCCGAAAAAGTATCAAAGGATATAACGTGATCGATCAAAACTCTCTGTTTTTTTTTTCAACTTTAGTTTCGGATTTCGTGTGAATCGTTTTACTATTTTTATTTCGTATATTTGAGTATCGTATGTAAAGTTTATTATTTTATATCCAAGTAAATAGAATTATCACAGTATATATGGACATTGGACAATCTACGTGCAACATACTTATTCATATTCTGTTTATTATGTATCTCTGTCTCATGAAATAAAGTTCCCCTGTTTTTGAATAGTAAATTATGTAGTTCAACAGCAATTTACTCATTTGAGACTTTGAAAATAATCCTCAATGCCAACCATGTTAGAGTCAAATGTGATCTGTGTGTATGTAATATTTACAAGTAGACATATGAAACCAAAATGGATAAGCAAACTAGAGTAATGTAATAATTACTCATGTGGTTGTCATACAATCTGGTGAAAACATTAATATATCTATTTAGTGAAAAATGATCGTTTTAAATCACAAGTGGATTTACTACTATAAAACCTATTTAATTTTATTACTAGAACACGAAATAGAATACATGTATGACTACAAGTTGTATAATCCAACTAACAAATTAGGATTTTGGACTCTCTCTTATTTCATTTAGGATTTAAGACTCTTTAAGCATATATACTTGAATGTGATGAGTTTAGTTCAGGGCAGTGAGTCAGTGACCAAGAAGTTGAGTTCCCATCACATGGACCAATATCCCACTTGTTACCAAAAAATAAATATTGATAAGACATGTTTAGATAAAAAATAAATCAAATATGAAAATGACAAAAGATTAGAGGGGAAGCATGCGACGTAATCGGACAACGGCCAGGAAACATCCAAGAATCATCAGACAGATTGGTGACTTGAGCGCTCAAAAATGAATTATGAAAAAAAAAACTTGATCACTAGGGAATTCATTCATGATTATTTTGTTAAATACATCATCCCTTTCTGAATAAGTGTCATTCTAACGTTTAATTTTGTTTCAAAAAAGTGTCATTCTATAAATTCAAGACATAAAATTCACAATTTTCACACATTTGCTCTCATATAATACGTTCAAACATTTATATTTAACTCAATTAATGTATTCACAAAAGATGTATTAGGTGGCTCAATTAATTTATTAATATGTGTGCGTCCAAAAGTGATACTTAATCGGAAACGGAGAAAATAGTATTTTATCTCTTGTTTTAGTTTAATTAATTAAACTTCACTATTACACGTCATAGTATCATGTAATTAAATGTGAAATAAAGTATATATACTCTTATTTATGATAGGGAACACAACAATATACATTTAACCGATGGATTAATTGTTTTTAGAAATGAATTAATTAGGAAATAATACAACATGTTTTCTCAAAAAAATAAAAATAAATACAAAAATACAACATGTTAAAAACTTAATGGCCATCTCAGCGGACTATTTGTCTGGCATGGCTGCGTGGCAACCTTTGACCCACGTGTAATATTTTCCCTCTTGCTATTTGATTATTTAATTAATCCCTATAGCAATTTAATTAAATCAAGAAACATCCTCCCTTGCCCTTGGCCATTGTCACACTCCCATGTTTAATTAACAATATAATATATTCCCTTTCACCTATATAAAATTTTAATATTTTGAACCTTCCTTTGCCTTATCAACCCATTGGCGTATCTATGCATACAAACATACACACACATATATATAGAACTTAGACTCCCACAAATTAAATACCACACCAAAGTAGAGAAACACATTTATATTTCTAATCAAACACGCGCACAAACTAAATAGAATTCCTAGCACAAAATAGTATGAAAGAGAAAACATTTCAATTAATGGAGTTAGATACCACTAATTTTCAATCATTGAGCACTGATTTCTCCTCAGATAATTCCTCCTTCATATCGTCGGAATCATCATTCCCGTCATCGTGGGAATGGGAATGGAATTCCCTCCCCTTCAACGTAAACGATTCCGAGGAAATGCTTTTATACGGCGTCGTAGAGGAAGGGCAGCACCTACAGTTAGCCAAAGAAAGCGACGAGGTGAATTCCTCATCGGAGAGAAAATCTACCAAGCCGGCGAAGGAGAAGGCGTACCGCGGCGTGAGGCGGCGGCCGTGGGGGAAGTTTGCCGCGGAGATAAGGGACTCGACGAGGAACGGCGTGAGGGTGTGGCTGGGGACGTTCGAGACGGCGGAGGCGGCGGCGATGGCCTATGACCAGGCGGCCTTCTCCATGCGGGGGCAGGCGGCGGTGCTCAACTTTCCGGTGGACAGGGTGCGGGAGTCGTTGAAGGAGATGAGGAGTTGCGTTGAGGAGGGGTGTTCGCCAGTGATGGCTTTGAAGAGAAAGCACTCGATGCGGCGGCGGTGCGGCGGCGGAGGGAGGAAGGAGAAGAAGAGGGATGTGAAGGTAGAGAATGTGGTGGTGTTTGAGGATTTGGGCGCTGATTATTTGGAAGAGCTTTTGATGACGAGTAGTTCTACTGTAGAAGCTCAAGCTAATTCTTGTTCTTGGTGAATTAATTATTTTTACTATAATTTCACTCCCCCCTCTCTTTGTCCATATCCATAATATCAGACAAAAGAAAAAATATATATATAGGGCCACTTTTTTTTTTTTTTTTCTTTTTTTCTTCTTCTTCTTCTTAGAGTCACTAATTTTCATCTTTTTTTAGTGTGTGGAAGATTTGTTTCTTTTCTTCTCTTGTATAAACTTCAATTCGGAAGAAGTCTTTCGTTAGTACTGTTTTCGCAAGTGACTTTTTATTATATATTTGCAAATATTAAAATGTGGTTCTCTCTCGATTTTAATTGACTTAATTTGGATATGAAGATGGATTTTCTAATCTGAAATTTACAGAAAATATTGAAAACCTGAATAAAGAAAAGACAATAGGAGATGAAATTCTCTAGTCCACATTTCCTAACCCATTTGTCCCGCTATCAAATTTGATATTTCAAAAATGTTTATTACAAACATTAAATTTATTATAGCATGATCAATTATAATTAATATTTATTGGTAAAATTTAAAATTTCTAAAATTATTTACCATAATTTTGGAATAATCAGCCCAATTATTAATTCATATATTAACTAAAAATGAAGAATATTTATTAATAAAGAAATATAAACCCTAATTGCTAGAATAAACCTTAAATAATTATTATAAAATTTGAAAAAACCGAACTCTCGGTTCTGACAGAGTTCTGTTCAAAGTTGTGTCTGAAGTTGAGACAACTTTGAATATGCAGAGGAATTTAGAAACAAACAATGGATTGAAAAAATTTCACGAGATTATATTTCTATAATCTCGCGAAGTGCCTCAGGGCAAAATATTCACTATATGAATTTGTGAACTACAAAAACACTACAAGACTCTCACTAAACTTAAGACACTTTATCTCTTCCTTCACAGAAGGTCGTAACTAAAGTTGTCTTAACTAACACTCGTAGAAAAGCTAAAATCTCTAACACAGATCTTGTATACTCTGGAATATATCTCTATGAATTCGTGTATCTAACTCTATACAATTGATCCCTATTTATACAAAAATAATAACTTGGTCTCTACTCCAAATAACAGCTTTATCTCTCCATGATCTCCATTCCTAGATTCTCGGCCTTACACCCTCAACTTCAGCAACAGCCTTATCTTGACTCTATCAACCTTTGAAACGGTTGATGAGAAATCACAAAGGGCTTTCTTCTCATAGAAATCTCCAATGGTGACAGTAATGTTGAAACTCCCGGGATCCTTCATCTTGGCGGGAAGTTTCTTTTGAATCAAGGCACTACAATTTTTCGTTAAACTCACGGTCTCAAAGTTGCCCAATTTCCTCTTTCTCGTCACTACATCTTTGAGAAATTTGGCATAGCTTGGCATTTGTTGAAGGGCCTCCGCGAGAGGGAGGTTGATTTGAATCCTTCGGAATATGTCAAGAAATTTGGAGAATTGCTCCTCATTTTTGGAGTTTTGAAGTCTTTGAGGGTAAGGTATGTTTGCATGTGATCCATCTACCTACTTCGGTTGAGGTCTTGCCTTTTCTTCAATGGATTCATCTTTCTTGGCATTCATTTCCTCTCCTACCACTTCCTCTTCTTTCCCTTCGTCAGTGGTTGCCTCATCATCTTGTGTTGGCATTTCGGGGCCCTTATATGTGGTTCCACTCCGTAAGGTAATGGCTTTGCAATCCTTTGGATTTACCGTTGTATTGGCGAAAAAGTGTCCTGGTTGATGTTGACCTCCTACGGCGGTAGCTAGTTGCCCCATTTGTTTCTCAAGCATTTTCAATTGGGTATTTACCGCCGCTTGGTTGCTCTCAAGCTTCTCAAATCTTGTTTGGGATTCACCCATATACTTGTCGGTCTTGTTCAATAGAGTCATAAGAAGTTCTTCCATTTTTGGTTTCTTTTCATCATCCATGACCCCATTTGTAACCGAGAATCCAGGAGGTGGTTGGAGGTGATTGTTCGGGTTTGAGTAAGAGAGATTTGGATGTGGTGGCCTATGGTATTGGTTTCCACCTTGCCCTTGTGGTCCTCCAAAGTGAGGCTTAAAACTTTGATTGAAGGGCCTTTGGTAACCCCCATAGTTCCTTTGACCAACGAAGCTCGCTTCCTCCAAGTTAGGCATAATCGAAGGCTCCAATCTTGGTGATGCCATAGCCTCTATTTTCGAGTTCATAGTAGTCATCTGAGCGGCTAAAAGGGCTATGGCATCATTGTTTGTAGTTTCCACCTTTTTCAAGATTTGTACATTTTCCCGCCCCCCGGCCATTGATAGGCGTTGGAGGCCATTTCCTCGATGATTGTGACGGCTTCTTCGGGTCCTCGATTTAGTAACGATCCTCTGGCCGACGCATCAAAAATACTTCGAACGTTGGACTTGCAACCCCCATAAAAAATGCAAACTTGATGATCAATGCCAAAACCGTGGCCCGGACATTTGCGAAGCATCTCTCTAAACCGCTCCCAAGCTTCACACAATGACTCTTCATCCCTTTGCTTGAATTGAGTTATCTCCCCCTTCAACTTTAATGTCTTTTCCGGAGGAAAGAACTTCTGAAGGAATATAGAGAGCAAGTCATTCCATGATGTGAATGAACCGGGTGGTTGGTTCAACCACCATGTTCGTGCTTTATCCCGCAGTGAGAAATAGAATAACTTCAAATGGATTACATCCTCGGGCACCCCATTAATCTTGACCGTTCGAGCAATCTCCAAAAATTGGTGGACATGTTCATGCGGATCTTCAAGTGCCGTTCCACCAAACTGGTTTTGGGACACCATAGCCATCAATGCCGGCTTCAATTTGAAGTTGTTGGCTTGTATAGCCGGCCCATTGACAACCCCCTCATTAAGCATTGGTTGGAACAAGTTTCTAATCGGGGCTTCCTCAACTCGAGGCCTAGCTTCCTCTTGGGCCCGAAGTTGTCCTCTCATCTCCTCAAGCTGTCTTTGCATTTGAAGAATCAATGGATCATGGATGGGAGGCGGGGGTGGTGGATTATCCGTCATTCTATGTCTATGTCTTCTTCGAGCGTTGTTATGATGACTCGTGGCTTCAATCTCGGTATCTAACTCCAACAATGGGTCAGCACGTGTCCTTGTATGCATACACCACCTGTGAACAACTTAGAGTAAGTTTGAAGTTTAAAAGTAAACAACACGTTTAATCTAGCAAAATGATTCTTGAAACGATATTGCATATACTCAAATAAACAAATAATTCTCCGGCAACGGCGCCAGAAACTTGATGAGATTTTTCTTTCACAACGATTATCAACACAAGATTTAATTTACCAAATCTCAATTATGCAAGTGAACATACGGAGCATAGGAGACCGGATCGAATACGGGGAATTAATTGCATAAACGAGCCTACAAGTACCATCACATCGACCATTTTTACTAGTCAAACCATTCAAAATTTGGATTGGATTTTTAACTAGAATAGTGAAATTTTGCAAAGATTAAACAAAATTAGCAACACAAGAAATAGACGGGAATTAAATTGAAGTAAAATTCACTTAAAAGAAAATGGCTCTAGGGAATTGATCTTTGGCAAGGATACAATCATCAAATAGGGGAATCATGCATCAATTTCCCAATTAAACAACACTTGATCACAAATATAGCCCAAGTCCTTTCTCAAGCAACCAAGACATTTTAAATTAAACACAACTCCCCTATCTCTAGGGCTCAATTGCAATTTAATCTAAATTAAGCTCATTCAAGTTGATTAACACCAATTTAACACTAATTTCTCAATCTCATGCCAAATTGGGATCATAAACCAAACACCCATGCACAAATAATTTTCTCAAACCTAATCATACACAAATTTCTATCCTAGGATGGCCAATCTAAGCATAGATTCAAGCATAACATTGATTTATGATAGAAAATTGGAAAATCAAGCACAAACCCCTATTAGATTCCCATATCCAACACCAAATCTCAAAACCCTAGATGCCTAGAAATTTAGCTATCCATAACCAAAATAGAGAAATACATTACATAAAAGAAAAACATAAGAGAGGAGGAGAAAAAATCCAAAAACTTGTACTAAAATTCTTCAAGAAACTCCTTATTCTTCAATATCCAAAGCTCCAAAGCATAAACATCATTTCTCTCTCTAAAATTGGAAAAATATCAAGTGGAATATCCCAATTTCGAACTAAGGTTGGTATTTATACAAAGTGGAGAAAATTGGGGTGAAAAATAAAGCAAAATCCGGAAATCTCGAAAATGTGACACAGGGGCGCGACACGGGGCCGGTCGCACCCTGTGGCTCACGCCGGGTGGGATGAGGCGCGACCCGGGCGGCCCTGGGTCTGGGTCGGGCCGCGCCGCAGGCGGTTGTTTTTCCGCCGTGGGTCGCGGCCTGTGACACCGATCGCACCGCGTTGCAGGCTGTGCCCGGCGCCCCGGCTTCGACTCTGTCTTCGTGCTCTCTCGTATGTCCGGCTTGGCTCTTCAGTCCTTTCCGAAACGCACTTCAACTCTTGGGCCTTGGATTGCTCATTTTTGGACTCTGTTTTCTAAATTAACTGTGTTAGCAACACTTATTATAAAAAGAAGCTAATATTACCCTAAACAACGAATTAACAAACTAAAATATGAAAGAAACACAAGTAATAATGCTCGGATTAGGACTAAAATACGAGTATGTCAACTCCCCCAAACTTGAACTCTTGTTTGTCCTCAAACAAGCATTTGGAAAGAACAAGAGAAGATCAAGACAAAAAGAAAAAAAACATGGCCACTAATGCCTCAGCTTCTTTAATCAACAATCCTCATGCAAAGAACGAGATCAAAGCTTCATATCATAAGAGCAAAATCATGAGGAAAATGACCACTCTCTTTAATGGCAATTCTTATCACACCGATCCTCACACATGGAGATAAGGGACATATTTTCACTCCTCATCAAGTAATAAAGACATACCACCATAGGCTTGCAAAATAACTCAACATGATTCACCAATGTGCTCTAAACAAGAATCTCATAGGTCTTTAGGGTTGTAGCGTTTGGCTCTTTGGATGGGTAGGGAGATTTTTAGGTAAGAGTGACTCCAAGTCCTTTCCCACATCCTACTAGCATTCCAAACCTAGTAAAACTAAAAGTTTTCTTCCACCCATGTCACACAAAATGAGCAAGCTTAAGCAAAAGACGAATGATCTTTAACCTCTTATTTTTCTTCTAATTCATTCCCCCTAAGATATTGGTTCACACATTCTTCCACAAGGAACTAAAGTCAGCATTAAACTCATTTTTTTTCAATTTAATTCAACATCACGACTCTAATGATTCCTATTTTTTTTCTTATATCCAAATTTTGCTACCCATGATTTTTGAAATAACAATTCCTTCATTCCTTAAATTCCCTCTACCCCGGGCTATTCAACAGAAATCAATCACCAAAGGCTCAACGGGGCTAACAATGATAAATTTCAAAGGAAGGAATAAATAAGGATCAAAATTTTGTACAAAAACCGCCTTAGGTCATCTTCAAATTCTAAGCACATATAGAATACATGAAAGTTATGAAGCAAGTTTTAGAGATGCAAATATCATTGACGAATCACACATGAAAGAACAAAATAGGCCCAAATCTCACAAGTGGCTAGAAATCAAGCCAAATTTCCACGATTTTTGACTCGAATGATACTTCGTCTTATCACTCTTCTCATGCATGAATTTTTCAAAATTATCACATAGACACAAAATAAATCATCATAGGCTCGACATGATTTCCTATGTCTATCATTCCGTGTTTCTTATACCAAATCATTCACAACACATAAGCTCAAGCAGGGAAACAAATTACCACACACGATTTAAGCCTAATCCAAGCATTTACTATTACAGACCTAAATATATAGAATAGAAATGATCCTAGAGATCAAATAAATCCATACAAACCAACATAACGCTAAATTTAACTATCAAATCCTAGTAACAGTCATCCCAAATATCCAAATAAATTAAAATAAAGATAGATAGAGGGCGATTACCGGTCACCACTTCATACCCCCTCCCCCAAACTTGTTCCATTCTAAAGGGAGGACAAGTTTGAGTGGAAAGATAGTGGGACCGAAATCGAAGGGCAGACTCTTTCACTCATCAGCAGGAGGGCGGCGTGGAGTAGAGTCCGATGGCGGTTGATATGGTGGGTACGGGTATGGAGGGTAGGGGTATGGAGGGTAGTGCTGATATGGCGGCATCTGTGGTGGTCACTGATGCGGTGCTCCCTGTCTGATCCACTAGCCCATCATGTTCTCCATGCTTGACTGGAAGGTATTGAAGCTTCCCTGCAGGCCCTGAATCTCAGCACTAATACCCGTAAAATGGGTCCCGATCTCCTCTTCCAAACCTGTGAAGCGAGCATCAAAGCTCTCCTGCATCCCTGTCAAACGAGTATCAACCTCGGACCGCCATTCTCCAAATCGAGAATTTATGTCCACTCGCATATTTCCCATATTAGTCGCCATGTCATTCATCAAGTTCTCCAAAGTGCCAAAGCGGTCCTCCTGAACATCCTTCCTATTTCGTCGGCTTCCTCTTGGTTGCGCTTGTGATGTGGAGCCCCCAGCATCGTCTACCTTAGGTGTCCTCCTTGGTGTGCCTTCAGACGTGGTTATCAAGGTAACATGAGCTGGGGTGTCTATCAACCAATTCTTACTCTCATCGAAAGTAGTCACATTAGTCAAAGCCGGATTAGGAAGAGGGAATTGACGCTTGTTTGTCATTATGAAGTCAAATGGTGCAGAGGCGGAGTTGACAAACTTTGCATTCCGGAGATGCTCCATATTAAGAGATCGAGGGTCGGGCACGCATTGGTAGTTGGACAAGTCAATGTCCAACATTGCGGCAATTGGGGTGATCAGGCCCCCAATGCAAATAGTGCCCGGCCGAGATACTGTTTGCCTTTGGCACTGAAGAAGGAAGTGAGCAGCAAAGTTCACCGGGATAGTATTTAACATGCACCACATCATGTAAAGCTCCTATGTCCTGAGGCCACTGTTTTCATTTCGTGCTAGAACGGTGGAGGAGAGGAGCTTTTGCATATACCGGAAGACAGGGTTAGGCAAATAAGAAGCCTTGCTCTTGCTGGAATCATACAATAGCATATTTGGATTTGCCTCCACGACACGATCATGAAAGGCATTGAAGCGGAAAGACGGATGAGAATGATAGGTCCTATTAGCCGGAGTTTGAAACATTGCATTGAGACAGTCTACATTGAACCTCCAATCACGGTTTCCAAGCCGGAATGTGCAAGAAATAGGCCCCTT
Source organism: Perilla frutescens (assembly GCA_026008535.1). Taxonomy (NCBI): domain Eukaryota; kingdom Viridiplantae; phylum Streptophyta; class Magnoliopsida; order Lamiales; family Lamiaceae; genus Perilla; species Perilla frutescens. The sequence goes on along the minus strand of BRKX01000004.1, from coordinate 58,091,837 downwards.
TGATGGAGTGGACTTCACCTTCAAAGTGGCTAGAAACTCACGAACTAGCAAAGGGTATGTCTTCCAGTCATTTCCACCTAGGATATGTGTCCACCCAATGCATCGCAGGAGTCCCATCACACTCTCATGAATGCCTAACTTTCTGGTTGTATTAACGTCCATGAACCTAGTAGCCGCAATTTGGAAACTTTTGGCTAGCTTCAACCACTTCTTCTTGTGATCATAGTCCTCCAAGTAAATGTTCACCATCGTGGGGTCATTGGCCCCCATGTTGAGAGGAGGCAAGAGTGCACGATTGTTGTTTGGCCCCTCATCTTCTTGGTCTTCTTCTTCTTCTTCCTCTTCTTGCTCTTCACCTTCCGATTGTTCCTCCTCTTGTTCTTCATCTTCCGATAATTCTAGAACCTCTTCTTCTTGGAATTCCTCTTCATCAATGAGCCGTCTTCGGGCTCCTCCCGCTTGTCGACCTTGCCTAGTTTGCACCATTGTTATGGGAGGAGCTTTTGGATTAAGTACCTTACAAGATAAAAGGGCATCAAAACTTCATAACAAAGGTAAGAAGTACAAGGTAGTGTTTTGCTAGGATATTTCAACCAGATTAAAGCACAATGTTTAAACTTTCATGTCCTAGGCAAACACACCATTGGGCAAAAAGAACAACGTAAACACGACTTCTTGTAAGATTTTGTGTAATGCTCATGAGAACCCTATTGCAAAACAAAGGTGGGCTCTTGCTAGACAAAAATCCATGAATGGGGCAATAAAACAAGAATATTCATGAGCGAAGCCACAACATAAAAAAAACATAGCAACATCTTCATGACCAAGCTCAACCTAAAACATCATTGTCACACATCTCTTATTCAAGCATAAATTGCTATATCAAAGAAAATAGAATAAGAAATTTTTGCTTAAGTAAAGAGCATTTCTTCAAAATGATTACACAATTTCCATAACAAACCCATTTTACCCAATAAACCACATAAAATAAGTTAAGGGGCATGGAATTGCATAGATCGAAGATTATAAAGCAAGAATTTCTCATCTACAAGTTTTTCCCCAAATTTCTACCTTAGAACCCTAGATCTAAGCAAGAATGAGAAATCTCAACAACACATCCATAGATATACAACTTGAAAGCACACCCAAAGTTCTTAGGCTAAGAATTTTACAATGGAAGCAATAAAATTGAAAACAAACCATACACAACCAAGATACCATGAATACCCCCATTAGAGAGTTTGAGAAACCATGAACTTGCTACCATGAAGAGAGGGAAGAAGATGAGAAGAAGATTCATACCTTGAGGAGATTGGGCCTTGAAATAGAGTAGAGACACACTAGAGAACGTGTATGAGTGTGTGAGTGTGGAGATTTGAGTGAGAGGTGTGAGAAGTGAAGTGAAAAGGGGAGAGAAAAGAGTTTAAATCCGCAGCAGATTGGCGCGACCTGGGCCGCACGAACGCCGGGTCGGGTCGCGCCTCTTCACCACGATCCGGGCTGGATCCTGTAGGTCGGGTTGCGCCGCAGGCTACTATTTTTCTGCCATGGACACAGGGCCAGCTGGTCGCGCCTCCGGCTCCGGGTCGCGCCGCGTTGCAGGCCCTCTCGGCATTTTGGCTCAATCCGACCTTTGTCGACACGTCACTCTCACCTAAACTGCTCCTATGCTCATACTCAACCATTTTACGGATGAAATTCCCCTACTTAAGAACACCAAAACCAAGAGAACAAGGCTACAAAAAAAAAAGCACACAAAACCACAACTACAATTTACAACGAACGAAAGGTAATCAACGAGAAAGAAATAATCAAAGAAAAGCAAACAAGAAGATAAGAAAATTAAAGAAAAAGTATTAGGGTGCCTCCCAATAAGCGCTAAGTTTAACGTCGCTAGCTCGATGGAGTACCAAAATATCTAGGCATCGTTGAGGTAGCAAACAAACACCTCTTCTTTCTTCTCGGGCTTGTAGAACTTCTTAACCCGGTGCCCATTCACCACAAACAAGCTCCCATCCTTGCCTTTGAGCTCAATTGCCCCGCCATCAAAAATTCGGGCTATGGTAAACGGACCACTCCATTTGGTCTTAAGTTTTCCGGGGAATAGCTTGAATCTTGAATTGAACAAAAGAACTTCATCTCCCGGTGTGAGATCTTTTTGTCTCAAGAGCTTGTCATGGTAAACTTTAGCTCTCATCTTGTAAATAGCCGAATTTTCAAAAGCCTCCATCTGGAATTCCTCTAATTCATTCAATTTGAAGATTCACTCTCCAACGGATGACACGGGATCAAGGTTCAACTTCTTGGTGGCCCAAAACGCTTTATGCGAAAGATCAACGGGCAAATAACAAGATTTTCTGAACACGAGTTGATAGGGAGACATTCCTAGCGGGGTCTTGTAAGCTGTGCGATAAGCCCATAGTGCTTCATCCAAAAGTGAAGACCAATCTTTTCCATTTGTGCAGACTACCTTTTGAAGGATTTGCTTTACTTCCCGGTTTGCTAACTCGGCTTGTCCGTTGGCTTGAGGATGATAGGGTGTCGTCACCTTATGCTTAACTCCATGTCTAGCAAGCAATGCTTCCATCCATTTGTTGCAAAAGTATGAGCCACCATCGCTCACAATAGCTCTAGGCCCATACCTTGTCAATACATTCTTTTTGAGAAATTTGAGAACAACTTTTGCATCATTTGTCTTTGTTGGAGTGGCTTTAATCCATCGTGACACATAGTCTACAGCTAGCAAGATGTACATATTTCCTTCTGATGCAACAAACGGTCCCATGAAGTCTATTCCCCACACATCGAAAAGCTCAACTTCAATGGTATTCTTCATGGGCATTTCATCCTTCTTAGATATAGATCCCATACGTTGGCATTTATCACAACTCTTAACAAACTCTCTTGCATCCTTGAAAATGCTTGGCCAATAAAATCCACTTTGGTAAATCTTTCTAGCCGTCCGATTAGCTCCAAAATGTCCCCCACTCAATCCCGCATGGCATGCTTCTAGAATGTGACCCCATTCCTCTTCGGGCACACACCTTCTCAAAACTAGATCCGCACATCTTCTAAACAAAAACGGTTCATCCCACACAAAGAATCTTAGATCATGGAAGAATTTCTTCTTTTGATATCCTTCTAACTCTTTAGGTGCAATTCACGCCACCAAGTAATTCACTATATCCGCGAACCATGGCACCTTCATCGTCCCCACAACTAGGATCCTTTCATCTGGCAAGCAATCATCGATCTCCATTTTATCATTTTGATTTTCTTTGGTATGCTCCAAACGAGATAGGTGGTCGGCTACCACATTCTCGCACCCCTTTCGATCTCTAATTTCCACATTGAATTCTTGTAGGAAAAGAATCCACCGTATAAGTCGGGGCTTGGCATTCTTCTTGGCAAAGAGATGCCTCAACGCGGCGTGATCCGTGTGGACAATTGTTCGGGCCCCAATAAGATAGGGCCAGAACTTGTCAAAAGCGTATACGACCATCAACAACTCCCTTTCGGTGGTTGTGTAATTGATTTGTGCCGGGTCCAAAGTTTTGCTTCCATAGTAGATCACCCGGAACAACGTCTCTCTCCTTTTCCCTAAAGCGGCTCCCATGGCTACCTTGCTCGCATCACACATGAGCTCAAAAGGTTCACTCCAATCCGGGGTAATAAGTACCGAGGCCGTCATTAGGGCATTCTTCAGCGTCTCAAACGTCTGCACACATTCGCCATCAAAAACAAAATCATTAGATTTTTCAAGCAATTTACACAAAGGTTTAGAGATCTTTGAAAAATCCTTAATAAAACGCCGATAGAACCCGGTATGACCAATGAAACTCCGGACACCCTTTTCATTGGTGGGGGGTGGAAGCTTCTCAATGGCTACTATTTTGGCTCGATCCACCTCCAACCCTGCAGTGGACACCTTGTGGCCAAGGACTACTCCGTCTCTTACCATGAAATAGCATTTCTCCCAGTTCAAAACAAGGTTAGTATCTTCACAACGCTGCAAAACTCGGGCTAGGTTGTTCAAGTAATCATCAAAAGAGTTTCCAAAAACTGAAAAATCATCCATGAAGACCTCCATTATCTTTTCAATCAAATCGTGAAAAATTGACATCATGCACCTTTGGAAGGTAGCCGGTGCATTACACAATCCAAAGGACATTCTTCTAAAAGCAAAAATTCCATAAGGGCATGTGAAAGCGGATTTATGTTGGTCCTCGGGTGCAATTAAAATTTAGTTATATCCGGAATAACCATCTAAAAAATAATAAAACTCATACCCGACTAACCTATCAAACATTTGGTCAATGAAAGGTAATGGAAAGTGATCCTTTCTAGTGGCCACATTTAATGCACGGTAATCAATACACACTCGCCAACCATTCACAAGCCTAGTAGCTATCAATTCATTGCTTTTATCCTTTATCACGGTCATTCCTCCTTTTTTGGCTACCACTTGGGTGGGACTCACCCACTCACTATCAAAAATAGCATAGACTATACCCACATCAAGCTATTTAAGAACTTCCTTCCTAACCACTTCTTGCATTATGGGATTCAATCGACGTTGGGGTTGGACACGAGATTTGTAATCATCTTCTAACAAAATTCTATGCATGCAAATTGTGAGACTTATCCCCTTCAAATCCCCAATGGACCACCCTAACGCGGATTTATGCTTCCTCAAAACTCTTAGTAACTTATCAAGCTCATATGAAGATAAATAGGATGACACAATTACGGGATATGTTTCATTTGGACCCAAGTAAACATACCTCAAGTGGCTCGGGAGTCGTTTCAATTCTTCCTTCTCGTCTTTCTCTTCACCTCCTTCCTTTTTCAATGCCTCATCTTTTCCATCCCTTAATGGTAAAAAAATGATTTCCTCATCTTGGGATTTCCTGTAGGGAATCAAGAGCAAATGCACAATCCAAAATATCGGTATTATCATAAAAATCATCAAAAGAGGAAGAAGAGTATAGAGATGCAAACAAGATGGTTTCCAGGGGGTCTTGAGAGATGTAACGCTCCATCATTGTCTCTTCAACACATTCTTCAACAATCTTCATCACTTTACAATCTTCCATTCTCATGGATTCTTCGTTATCATCATGAAACTTCATAGCATTATAAATTGCAAATGTACTACTTTCATCATTCAAGCGGAGCGTGAGCTCCCCTTTTAACACATCAATTAGTGCCTTACCCGTTGCCAAGAACGGCATTCCCAAAATAAGTGGCACATTCTTATCCTCCTCCATATCTAAGACAACAAAATCCACGGGGAAAATGAAGTCATTCACCTTGACAAGGACATCCTCCACAACTCCTCTTGGATAACTCAAGGACCTATCTGCCATTTGCAAACATATCGTTGTCGGCTTGATTTCTCCAACATTAAGCTTCAAGAAGAACGACAACGGCATAAGATTTATACTTGCACCCAAATCACAAAGGGCTTTCTTCTCATGGAAATCTCCAATGGTGACAGTAATGTTGAAACTCCCGGGATTCTTCATCTTGGCGGGAAGTTTCTTTGGAATCAAGGCACTACAATTTTTCGTTAAACTCACGGTCTCAAAGTTGCCCAATTTCCTCTTTCTCGTCACTACATCTTTGAGAAATTTGGCATAGCTTGGCATTTGTTGAAGGGCCTCCGCGAGAGGGAGGTTAATTTGAATCCTTCGGAATATGTCAAGAAATTTGGAGAATTGCTCCTCATTTTTGGAGTTTTGAAGTCTTTGAGGGTAAGGTATGTTTGCATGTGATCCATCTACCTACTTTGGTTGAGGTCTTGCCTTTTCTTCAATGGATTCATCTTTCTTGGCATTCATTTCCTCTCCTATCACTTCCTCTTCTTTCCCTTCGTCAGTGGTTGCCTCATCATCTTGTGTTGGCATTTCGGGGCCCTTATATGTGGTTCCACTCCGTAAGGTAATGGCTTTGCAATCCTTTGGATTTACCGTTGTATTGGCGGAAAAGTGTCCTGGTTGATGTTGACCTCCTACGGCGATAACTAGTTGCCCCATTTGTTTCTCAAGCATTTTCAATTGGGTATTTACCACCGCTTGGTTGCTCTCAAGCTTCTCAAATCTTGTTTGGGATTCATCCATATACTTGTCGGTCTTGTTCAATAGAGTCATAAGAAGTTCTTCCATTTTTGGTTTCTTTTCATCATCCATGACCCCATTTGTAACCGAGAATCCAGGAGGTGGTTGGAGGTGATTGTTCGGGTTTGAGTAAGAGAGATTCGGATGTGGTGGCCTAGGATGGTATTGGTTTCCACCTTGCCATTGTGGTCCTCCAAAGTGAGGCTTAAAACCTTGATTGAAGGGCCTTTGGTAACCCCCATAGTTCCCTTGACCAACGAAGCTCGCTTCCTCCAAGTTAGGCATAATCGAAGGCTCCAATCTTGGTGATGCCATAGCCTCTATTTGCGAGTTCATAGTAGTCATCTGAGCGGTTAAAGGGGCTATGGCATCATTGTTTGTAGTTTACACCTTTTTCAAGATTTGTACATTTTCCCGCCCCCCGGCCATTGATAGGCATTGGAGGCCATTTCCTCGATGATTGTGACGGCTTCTTCGGGTCCTCGATTTAGTAACGATCCTCCGGCCGACGCAACAAAAATACTTCGAACGTTGGACTTGCAACCCCCATAAAATATGCAAACTTGATGATCAATGCCATAACCGTGGCCCGGACATTTGCGAAGCATCTCTCTAAACCGCTCCCAAGCTTCACACAATGACTCTTCATCCCTTTGCTTGAATTGAGTTATCTCCCCCTTCAACTTTAATGTCTTTTCCGGAGGAAAGAACTTCTGAAGGAATTTAGAGAGCAAGTCATTCCATGATGTGAATGAACCGGGTGGTTGGTTCAACCACCATGTTCGTGCTTTATCCCGCATTGAGAAATAGAATAACTTCAAACGGATTGCATCCTCGGGCACCCCATTAATCTTGACCGTTCGAGCAATCTCCAAAAATTGGTGGACATGTTCGTGCGGATCTTCAAGTGCCGTTCCACCAAACTGGTTTTGGGACACCATAGCCATCAATGCCGGCTTCAATTTGAAGTTGTTGGCTTGTATAGCCAGCCCATTGACAACCCCCTCATTAAGCATTGGTTGGAACAAGTTTCTAATCGGGGCTTCCTCAACTCGAGGCCTAGCTTCCTCTTGGGCTCGAAGTTGTCCTCTCATCTCCTCAAGCTGTCTTTCCATTTGAAGAATCAATAGATCATGGATGGGAGGCGGGGGTGGTGGATTATCCGCCATTCTATGTCTACGTCTTCTTCGAGCGTTGTTATGAGGACTCGTGGCTTCAATCTCGGTATCTAACTCGAGCAATGGGTCAGCACATGTCCTTGTATGCATACACCACCTGTGAACAACTTAGAGTAAGTTTGAAGTTTAAAAGTAAACAACACGTTTAATCTAGCAAAATGATTCTTGAAACGATATTGCATATACTCAAATAAACAAATAATTCTCCGGCAACGGCGCCAAAAACTTGATGAGATTTTTCTTTCACAACGATTATCAACACAAGATTTAATTTACCAAATCTCAATTATGCAAGTGAACATACGGAGCATAGAAGACCGGATCGAATATGGGGAATTAATTGCATAAACGAGCCTACAAGTACCATCACATCGACCATTTTTACTAGTCAAACCATTCAAAATTTGGATTGGATTTTTAACTAGAATAGTGAAATTTTGCAAAGATTAAACAAAATTAGCAACACAAGAAATAGACAGGAATTAAATTGAAGTAAAATTCACTTAAAAGAAAACGGCTCTAGGGAATTGATCTTTGGCAAGGATACAATCATCAAATAGGGGAATCATGCATCAATTTCCCAATTAAACAACACTTGATCACAAATATAGTCCAAGTCCTTTCTCAAGCAACCAAGACATTTTAAATTAAACACAACTCCCCTATCTCTAGGGCTCAATTGCAATTTAATCTAAATTAAGCTCATTCAAGTTTATTAACACCAATTTAACACTAATTTCTCAATCTCATGCCAAATTGGGATCATAAACCAAACACCCATGCACAAATAGTTTTCTCAAACCTAATCATACACAAATTTCTATCCTAGGATGGCCAATCCAAGCATAGATTCAAGCATAACATTGATTTATAATAGAAAATTGTAAAATCAAGCACAAACCCCTATTAGATTCCCATATCCAACACCAAATCTCAAAACCCTAGATGCTTAGAAATTTAGCTATCCATAACCAAAATAGAGAAATACATTACATAAAAGAAAAACATAAGAGAGGAGGAGAAAAAACCTAAAAACTTGTACTAAAATTCTTCAAGAAACTCCTTGTTCTTCAATATCCATAGCTCCAAAGCATAAACATCATTTCTCTCTCTAAAATTGAAAAAATATCAAGTGGAATACCCCAATTTCGAACTAAGGTTTATATTTATACAAAGTGGGAAAAATTGGGGTGAAAAATAAAGCAAAATCCGGAAATCCCGAAAATGTGACACAGGGGCGCGAAATGGGGCCGGTCGCGCCCCATAGCTCGTGCCGGGTGGGATGAGACGTGACCCGGACGGCCTCGGGTCTGGGTCGGGCCGCGCCGCAGGCGGTTATTTTTCCGTCGCAGACGCAGGGCCGCGGGTCACGGCCTGTGACACCGGTCGCGCCGCGTTGCAGGCTGTGCCCGGCGTCCCGACTCCGACTCTGTCTCCATGCTCTCTCACATGTCTGGCTCGGCTCTTCAGTCCTTTCCGAAATGCACTTCAACTCTCGGGCCTTGGATTGCTCATTTTTTGACTCTGTTTTCTAAATTAACTGTGTTAGCAACACTTATTATAAAAAGAAGCTAATATTACCCTAAACAATGAATTAACAAACTAAAATATGAAAGAAACACAAGTAATAATGCTCGGATTAGGACTAAAATACGAGTATGTCAATGGTCAAACACAACAGATTTCCCTAGAACATCTCAACCAATTTACTTCATGCACAATCAATCAAGAAAGACAAAATAAAAACTATATCCAAAATAACAACAAACCAAACGGTTTCAACAATCTCCCCCTTTTTATCTTTCTTCCCAAAACAACTTTGAGCATGCAGCAAAAACCAACCATAATTGAACTCCCCCTAAACATATACTCAGAACAAAACAAGCATAATCAAAACAGAACACAACCGAACACAATTGCTCCCCCTGTCATGCAAAATTCCCTAACTTAAAGTGACTTCAACACTACTCATTCCAACACACTTAGAGAAACATAAGATAACATCAAGGCAACTAAATATCAACAACAAATAGAAGGATCTTATCAGATCTGCAGAAACAAAAACATCAAAAACATAGTTGTTTAAAAACAAAAGAAATTGAAATTGTTAGAGAAACTGTTTGATAAACATCAACACAAAACTGCAACAGTCTGCAGCCCTTCTTCCTTCTTCTTTTCTTCTACTCATCCTCCTCTTGCTCATCAGTTTCCACATCTTCACTTGCTGCTCTCTTTCTGCCTCTGCTACTACCTTCTCCACCATTACCTCCCCCTTTTTGGGAAGAAAGAAGGTGCTGAAACACTTTCCTTTGTTTGACGAAAATCTCGATCTGAGCAGTATAGAGCTCAATTTGTTCCTGCAAAACAAACACAGGAATAGAGCAGCAAAGACCATGAGATTATGGAGCAACCTCTTCCTCATCCAACCAAGGCAGATCCATAACTCGTGAATCTGTGAGGAAGATTTTCTGTACTGCCTGAAGAGTAAGCCTGGGAGTGAACACATCTCTCTTCTGGGGCTTGAACCCTTGGTCAACCAACATGCTAAAAATAAGAGATGGCAACACAAGTTTCTTGTTGCTCTTAGTCATGGCAACTTCAGCAATAGCAGTGAATATAAAGTTGCCCAGGTTGATCTTTTCCTTCATGTATAACTTATATATGAGAGAAACATACTCAAAAGGAACAACAGTAGAGTTTGAAGTAGGGATCCAGTTGCTTAAAGAGATTTTATACAACGTGGAGAAGAGAGAGGTGAGAGCAGAGGCAATCCGATTCACCCTCTTACCATGCCAGACCTCAGCTCTTCCCCCAGTTAACAGATTAGCCTTCTTAACTTCAAGTTCATCATCAATCTCATTATCATTTACAGACACATTCGGGAGACCTAAGAATTTGTTAATCTTTGCAGGAGTGAAAATGTAAATACTCCCCCTAATAAACACTTTCACGAACCTCTTAGATGAGGGATTCCCAAACTCAGAAGATAGATTAGCATAAAATAACCGTATAATCTCAGCAACATACGAACGAGCATAAGAAACACTACCCCAAACCCTCATCTTTTTCAAAAAATCAACCAGATTGTGTTTACCAAAATTCTTTGAATCAACAGCCCGATCATTCAGAATCTCTCCATTTCTAAAAAATTCCCAATTCTTCTTAGTAGCACCAGAATAAAATAGTTAAGATTCAGTTTTTGATACCTCTATATCGGATTCAGAAAGATCGGCTTCCTCATTGGGGTCCAGACACATCTTGGCTCGCTTTGAGGAACGGTTCTTGCTCCCTTTGGCTCTCGAAGGGGGAGGAGACAACACCTTCCTCTTTCCCTTCTTGGATGCAGCAGAGGTGATTTCAAGCTCAGCTATAGTCTTCATTTCCTCCCAATTGTCCTCAGACACATCATCGACTTGTGTTTCAGGCTGCCTCTTTTCCGAAGACCCTTCACTAGCCTCATCATCTGGTTCGGAAGTGATCTCTATAGGGCCTTCCTGAGTCCGTGAAGAGCTGCCGGTAAAATGCAGACGTCATGACCAGCAAGGCGGAGGAACCCGTTTGGCCTTAGCAGGCTTCTTCTTCGGAGGGGATTTTGACTTTTTCGAGCCCTCTACTTGCTGATCCTGCTCCACTTCCGAGAACGGCACTTCAATGGGGCTGCCGTTATGAGGGTTCCTTTCGTCGGAAAGAAAGAGAGAATCAAGGGGTTCCTCAGCCAGCACCGGAGTGTCGAGAGGTTCCCTGGCGAGCACCAGAGTGTCAAGAGGCGGCATAATTACACCGTCAGGAGCCAAGATTAAGGCCTGAGATGAGGAGAGCGTCAGAGATGAGGCCGGTAAATTAGGAGGTTGCGACTGAACCTCTGAGCAACTGGCAATTTCTGGAGAAATCTCCATCGGCGCATTCCCTCTAGAAGGGGATAGAAGCACTTTAGGTCGGAGAATTTGAGTGGAATCCGGCGACAAAAAGCGAAAAGGGTTTGACAGTTGTGGCGGAGAGAAAATTTGCGGCGGCTGTGGGGGAAAGGTAGAGAGATGACGAAGGTAGGCTGAGGCTTCAGGATCGCTAAGCAATTCCTGAATCTTTCTCATTTTGTCAGAATCCATGGCGAAGGAGACGAAGACGATGGGTTTGAGAAGATGAAAGGGCTTTTGTGAAAAGTTGATTGAATGGAGAGAATCTTAGTGAGAGTGACAAGTGAGGAGTGAGAGAGACTTTATAAAAGTGGATATAAATATATCTGATAGATACCCGCCTCCATATAAATAGGAATCAATGTATTAAAGATATAGTCAAAATAGGTATTAAAGATAGAGTAAGATACATTTCCAGATACGTTCAACTGACTTTCAAAGTTTTCCGTTTTTTTTATTATTATTATTCAACTATTGTCAAAAATTTTATATGATCAGCTTACTTTTTATACATCATAGGAAACTTTTAGAAAGTGAACAGATGATGAATAGACGAATAACCAAAAGAATCTTATAAATGCAATTTATCTAAGATCTTTGATCTAGTTATATGGTTGTATAAGAATGATCATGGTTTCACCTTAACACAGACTTTTTCATCCTCGAATCTGTCCAACTTCATAGTTAACTATGATATACCAAATGTGTGACAACAGTTGAGCCAACTTAACTTTTCATATTGGGTTTCCAAACCAAATTACTGGTTTTGTCACTTTTGACTGAAAGGCCTGATTTTGAGGTTTGTGTCCTCAAATGAATCTCATTTTTATGTTCTTGCAAAAACCTATGGCAGAAAGGTTTTATGTGCCCAGGAAAGAAACAATAGTGACAGACAAATCTCGTACGTTTCTTACTCACTAATGAAGTGGGATGTACTTCTTAAGCTTTCATAAAAGGTTTTCCATGGGTGGACATGATTTGAGTAAAGGCAGTTTTTACAGTTTTGTCATATCCTATGCCATGAGAAGTTACATGGGTTTGTGCAAGAACTTCATCAAGTTTGGAAGTATCCGTGTTGAGCTTTTTAAATGTGTCCTTTGCAAGATTGAGTTGAATCCTCATATTATCAATCGCTGCATCTTTCTTTGTCAACATTACTTCCAACTTTGCGAGAGACGTCTTCTGGCTGGTGGATTCCTCATTAAGTGACTCAATTTCCTTACACTGTTTGATCCACTTAGCATACAGCTCCTTGTAGAGTCCCTACAACTTTATTAGTAACTCCAGAGTTTCTTCCTCAGTAACTTCTTCTTCCTCATCTGCAGTAGTTATCACAATATTAAAACAGAAAAGAGTTTTATAGTAGGAATCATCATACCTGTCAGAAGTTATCTCAACTTCTGTGAGCTTTGAATTGTTCAGTTCGGCACATACTACAGTTAAGGCTGCGTGTTCATTGGTTGCATCATCTGAGATTTCTTCCACAAATATCCCTAAGGTGTCCAGCTCATTGTCACTAAGAGAAAGAAATGTAACGGGCTTTCCAAGTTTTCTAAAGGTGTTGGCACATTCATTTGCAAAGTGTCCATAGCCTTTGCACTCATAGCATTGAACAGTGGAGAAATCTTTCACTTCCTTTGGTCTAAAGTGATCTGATACAGCACGCTTCATAATCTTAGGTTCCTTTCCAGGTGTGTTCATCTTCTCATAGATCACCAAAGGTCCGGACGAGTCATGACGAGGCTTGCGTTGTTCAGCACCTCCTTTCTATTGTTTTTCTCTGTTAGCTCGGATGAGAGTGTTTAGTCTTCTGGTGAGAAGAGCATAATCCGGATTCTTTTCACAGATCTCTTCAAGATCCTCATCCTCTTCTTCATCATAAGCTGAAGTTGACCTTGAAATTCACCCGGTTGTCAAGGCAATTCCCTTTTTCTTTGATCCACCTTTCTCATTTATTTCCATTTCATAGGTCTTCAAATCATTCATCAGCTTTGTGAAGTCCATACTTCCAGTAGTCGATGTCGTGTCAATAGCAAAAACCTTCATATCAAAGCGTGGGGTTAGAGTTCTCAAAACTTTAGAAACTAACCTCTTGTTAGTGATCGGATCACCAAGATCAGTGCACTCGTTTGCAATTTCAAGCAATTTGTTACAATATTCTCCAACGTTTTCATCATCCCCCATCTTCATGTTCTCAAATTTTGTGGTGAGAATACGATGTCTTGATTCTTTAATTCCAACATCTCCTTCGCAGTGTTCCTGAAGGATATCCCACGCTTCTTTGGCCGACGCACAATTTCTTATGAGTTTGAACATCTGAATATCCAAGGAAGACTGAATTGCGTTGAGTGCTTTTTCATTGAAGGTAGCATCTTTATTTTGTGACCTGGTCCATTCTTCTGGAGGAGTACATATTGTATCTCCTTCGGCATCTACGGTCTTAGGATGCGTCCATGCCTTTTGAACAGCATTCCATGCTCTTGCATCAATGGATTTGATGCACGCTCTCATTCGAACTTTCCAAAAGGAATAGTTCATGCCATCGAGAACAGGAGGTTTGTTGAACAACGGGTTTGTGCAATCCATTGTACTCACGAAAACAGGATCACCACTTAGTGTGTCAAGTGTTCGCTCTTGATGCCAATTGAAAAAACCGAACTCTCGGTTCTGACAGAGTTCTGTTCAAAGTTGTGTCTGAAGTTGAGACAACTTTGAATATGCAGCGGAATTTAGAAACAAACAATGGATTGAAAAAATTTCACGAGATTATGTATTTCAAGACTTCTACATATTGTGGTATTTTGTTTTGCACTCATTGTTACTTTTATGCAATACAGTAAATACGTTTGACCTCAGAGGCTCTCTTATTGGTTTCAAGAGAGAGAGTTTTCAAGAGATGTATGAATTATACTGTCTACATGCTCGGGGAGGTTGGCTTTAGTGTCAAAAAATTTACTCAAAAGAACAACAGTATTGGTGTTGTGATAGATAAATATTATGTTTGTTCAAGTGAGGGAGTTAGAAATAATACAACAATTGTTCCTTTGAGCAATCAACAAAAAAAGGGACACGGAGAAGAAACATTACACGCACAAATTGTAAAGCATCATTGAGGGTAAAGAGAGGCCAAGATGGATTGCTTGAAGAAGAGGGGTACTTATCAAGGCCTAGGAAAGTGAAGAAGCAAAAATGATTATAGAAGAGGGATCTAAGAGCATCTTTGAGGCTGTTGAAGTATTGGCAACAACACAAAATTTGATAGAGGACACTGATGTCTCCACATCATCCATAAGTGTACTTGATCCTCAAAGAACAACAACAAAGGGAAGGAAAAAAGAGAATTAAAGGACAACTTGAGAAGGGCAGAAAAAAAGAAGACAAATAATGTAGCAAACTCAACTCAGTTGAATGAGTTTGGATAAAAAATTCCCAATCCTCGATTATTTTAAATTTATATCAGGTTGATACCTGTCTTCATTAGAATTGATACTTTTTTGCTTAATGCATGGTACTTTTTATCTTACAGTTATATTGGAAAAATACCGATTATATTTTATTACTTTGAGATTTTATCATGTAATTTGATTTATTAAACGTTCATTTATGACAAATCATTTTTTTATTCATTAAAACAATGATTGCTAATATCTTTAGTATACTTATTTCAATCTGCATGATGGTATTTTCTCATTTTTTAAAATTCAAGTTACGAATAATGATGAAGGAACTAATTTACAGCTATATTTGAAGCACATTTAGCCATGACTATTCATACACATTCACTATTTAATAAACTTGCAATGTATCCAAATTACATGTTAAGTGATACTTCATTTAATATTAACTGATATTTTTTATATAGTTGGCATACTTTTAGTAAAAGTTACAACAAACTTTTGCACATCCAAAATACCTTTTTATAATCATAAAAACGATAAACAAAATACTTAATAAAATCATTGTTAATACATTCAGAAACATCCATCTGCTCATCATTACCAACAAAAAAAGCATAATCATAAAGAGTATTCTCCCAAAAATCACACACATAAGTACAAATATCTTCTAATCTAAAAACAAGACAACACAACCCATAATCAACAATCTTTTTCCCATACACCAAAAAAAAAAAAAACAAAGCCAACAATTAGATCACTGTAGCCATGATGTAAACACATCTCAAAAAACTTCATCAAAATCAGATAATACATCATTTCTTCCTTCTCTTCAAAAATGCAAGAACTGATTTGTGAACGTCAAATCTCAAGTCATTGGTACCGGCAAGAACAATACGAGTACAATATAGTGCTTGTAGTTTCCTTCAACCATAAGACTGTAAAAAAAATAGTACAAAAGGTCAAAAAATTACGAAACAAAAATAATGTATAAAAAAGCTCACATTCATCAAATTAGGCATGAGTAAACTTTGCCATCAAAATTCTCCATGTGATTCATGACAAACACTCCATAGTCGAAGCCGCCAGAATTCTTCTGCCATTCGAATTAAATATTCACTAAAGGGTTCCCCTTCAACTCGGATGATTTTGGATATTTGATCTCTTGAAGATAATCATCAAATTCTTCCTGCTACAACAGGGGGAAAAATATGTGTCATGTAAATAGTAAATAAACAACATAACAATGATAACAAAATTAATATATCAAGAAATATAAAAATTTACCAACACAATCAACAGTTGCTAGAAAATGCAATTTCAATACTCGGGCGATTGATATTGTCCAGATACTGCACTAAGCATTCACGAAAATTGATGACAACAAGGAAAAAATCTGAAATACAATCAAATGATAACATTAAAAACCTGAACATAAACAACACACCTCAAATATCAAGTTACAAAACTAAGTCCATTGATTGTATGTGTATAAGGCAGATACATACTCATCTGATACTTATATGTGAATAGCATGATACTTAAATGGGTAAAAATTGATACTAAACTCTAACAAAACAAAACATTCAGAAAAAACTACAACAACAGCTAACAGAGATGAAAATAAATTATATGCAATTAATCCAGAAATCATTTTTCAAGTTACAAAACTGAGTCCATTGATTGTATGTGTATACGACCGATACATACTCAACTGATACTTATATGTGAATTGCATGATACTTAAATGGGTAAAAGCTGATACTAAACTCTAACAAAATATTCAAAGAAAACTACAACAACAACTAACAGAGATGAAAATAAGCTATATTTCAATTAATCCAGAGATCATTTTTCAAGTTACAAAACTGAGTCCACTGATTGTATGTGTATAAGACAGATACATACTCAACTGCTACATATATGTGAATAGAATGATACTTAATTGTGTAAAAACTGATATAAAATATGTGGTATGGTTTGATTATAATAAACTCACTCAGAATTGTGCAACAACACATACAAAGAAAACCACAACAGCAAATAACAAATATGTATATCAATTATCTACCAATCACTCCACAAATCGATTTTGAAGCAAGAATATATTGTATTCATATATCAGATCTGACACCATTCACAAGCATATGATATCTCCATATAAATTTGAGACCATTCACAAATATAATGTATCTATATATCAAATAAACAGCAGGAACAAAATATACGGGAGGGGAAAAAATGCAACGAAAATGGAGCAAACAAAAACAATACATCTTTATTTTTATTTCAGATACACAATTAGGTGGACTACCTTAACCATTATAGACAACCAAGTGTAAAAGTAAATAACTAGCAACAAATGAATATCAGTTGCTTAAAAGAAATCATAGAAAATTATAAATTAAAAACGAGATTAAATAACCTAAAAAGGTGAAGAAACTAACCTGGAATGAAATCGTATTGAAGAAAATCACCAGAAAACTCGATCGAAGTCATAACGTTGCTTCTTCGTTTCAACACAGGGTTCACGGTTGTAGGAAAATTCGATTGAACGAATGACGGTGCCTCTTCGCTTGAAACTAGGGTTTTTGATCGTGAAGGGAAAGGGGGGAAATATCGAAAGAACGGCGATTCTCTCTGCCTCAGCGTGAAACTAGGGTTAGGAGTGAATGAGAATGGTGGAAGGAACGAGTTTTTTTTTAAATACATCGGATCGGAAAAAATCCGGATCCGACCCGTCTTAAATAGTGCTATTTACAACAGCTGCAAGGAAGTTTTTGCGAAATACTAATTAAGAGTTTGGGATTTTTTTTCAAAATAATTTATGGTTTTCCAATCAAATTATTAATAATTTAACTTCATAAGATTATTGACCTTATAATCGAATGCACTTTACACAATCGTTTGTTTGCATTATTTTATCGTGTAAGACCCTTAATCGCGAGTCGCCAAGACACTATATTTGGAATACCAAAATAATTGCAGATTCATATTTTTTTATTAATATACATATATATATATATATATATATATATATATATATAAACGGGCTCAACTATGGGCCTACCTTAAATATTCGGCCCAGTATGTAAGTTTGCTATTACATCCGACTCAAGCCCATATAAACTCTAAAGATTTCAGATCTGTTACATTATATTATGTCTCATCATCTGTGCCAATTTTATTATTATCATCATCATCATCATCATCATCGTGACTTAGTTTAACTATAAATTTTTATTTAAGTTCATCCTTCCCAATTATAATATGTTAAAAATAATTGAAAAAAAGCTAAAAAAGAAAACTAATTATAGCACAGGGTATATAACACGGAATGACACAAATGATCTGATCTGCTCTTTAAACGGGTTTAAACCCTTTTTTTTTAATTCAAACAAAATTTACTCTTTAGTTCCCTCAAAACAAATAGTATGAAACTGCGGTTTAAACTTTAAAGTTATTTCACCTGTTTTTATTTATATTAATTAATTAGATGGAAAAAATTAAAAGGCTAGCTGCCCTATTACTTAAAGTAATTTGTAGCTTTGGGCACATGAGATGCATGAAATTATTAAATGCATCACCAATCTAATTAATTAATTTATTTTAATTACAAGACCGGTTAGGCTTGAGCGAGGTTTATAGGCAGCAACTCGCTACTTCTTACGTTTTCTATTAAATCGGGAATTTAATTTCCTACGACTCCATCTATTCCACATTTGGTATTTCAAGCTGTGTTCCATGATTGAATTTATAAATTTTTCTTCCATTTTTCATCAATTTTAATTTATTATATTTTTGTTTAATTTTACACTTATTAATTGAGATTGATTTTGCCCAATTAGAATTTATATTTATTTTTGACTATTTAATTTTTAAAGAAATGTTTATTATGATTGATTATTTTATAAATATGATTTTTAATTTTTAAAATTTCAATTTCTGTTGATAAATGTGACTTGGTCAATTATGTTATAATCAATTTTTATTTTTATAATATTTATTATTAAATTTATAAATTCGATCGTGGAATACTAATTGAAACATCAAATGTGGAATAGAAAATCTCATCCGCAGCAACACACGTCCTAATCATTTTTTTTGTACAAATCCTAGCTACCTAAGTGGACCCTACTGCCCCATTCCTATAAATCTATACTATATATTATAATGAAGTAGTACAAAACAGTTTTCCGCCTAAGAAGTCCGCCAAAAAAATCAAATCAGCTGTGTTTCATGCAAAAATGCTTAATTCAGAGATTTATATATAAAAAAAGTCTAATTTTTTAGGCATCAGCAGAGCTTTCCAGAATAACCATGGCGTCAAATCTTCAAAGAGCCCGCCCAAAATCAGCATTTTCATGCACATACATAATTACAATTGTACGAATTATATTTATATCATCCCATCAAAAAATTTATGTGGTGCAAAAGTATCCACATTTCTCGAGAGCGTCACAGACTCACCCTCCAAGAATTCAAAATTATGATATTTCTCTCTCCTTAAGAACTCAAAGTTTTCAGATATGGTGAAAACTCTGAATTTTGTAAATTTCTAAGATTCCGAGGAGATTTTTTTTAGTAGCGAATGGTAGTTTAAGCCGGAGTACGGACACGTGTTTCCGGAACTTGAAGAGAAGGTTTTGTCCATCGGTAAGGTAAGCTTAATGCTCAAAATTGGATTTTGTTCTTTTAGGAGGCGTTTACTTTGGATGATAGATAAGATAGATTATATTGATAATGTATGAGATTGAGTATTCGAAGGATTCAAGTTTTAAAATGGTTTAATCCATCAAAGTATGTGGTAGATTAGGCTATATTATTTTTATCAATCCAATCTATCTAATCTATCCTTTAAAGTAAACTCTCCCTTAGAATCTCAAAAATTTAATTAGCCCCCACCATCTGTTCGATAAAAATGATTCATTGAGTAACTCATCTAAAAATATATTTTTCTTTGTTATTTGCTCAAACAACTCGCTGTGTGTAGCGCCCCAAACTACTCCGTTTGGCCACGTCACTTAACATACAATTTACTTACTCATTTTGGTGTGCTTATTTTAAATTGAGCGGAAGCTAAGGTCAAGTTTCATTATGAGGAATGAAATCATAATTCCCAATACAAATTTTTTCACAATTATAACATACAACCTATCGGATCTAATTTGTCACACAACATGGTATTCAATGGAAGCATTGCATACGCCCATCCATATCAATCATAAGATCATCTAACCTATCGGGCTCATAGGTTTGACACAACTCGCCCGTTTAGCACCCTAAATCAACATACATAATATAGGGTTCAACAACATACTTCACACATAAAAGGCTCCAAGGTCGAACGACCCGCCTTTAAAATATTTTGCATAATATCAAGTTATATACATCATGAATACAAAATAGGGCTAGTCCCATCCCCAATAATCATCGATCATAAATAAAAGAGAGTGATCAATGAATTAATAATAATGTGAGTAAATCAAAAGAAGAGCATGCAAAAATAAACACAAGCTTGTGGGGGTTCTCTTGTGTTCACAATGCTCCTACTCAGGCCTCAACTCCTCAACCTGAAATTAATAATATGAATGGGGTGAGTATTTAACAACATACTCAGTGGGGAACACTGTAAACAGTTATAGCCAATTGCACAAGTGAAAATATAACATATGGATACTTCTTTACTTTGTGGAGACTAGCCTCAACCCCGTAGGGCCCAAACATCATGATGCCCCCGTTAATGAACGTCTTTATCCCTGTAGGGATGCCCACAGGCTTATTATCCCCCAGGAAGGACATTAACGATTCTATTGTCGATCCCAAAGGACCTCTTTGTCGACCCCGAAGGATCTCTTTCATTTCACCGGTCCGAAGACCCTTCATACTTATACAATCAAAGCACAACAATAACTATAAATTTACACGTAGAGTTACCCCACCTTATGAGACGCTTTCAGATCATTTCAACCTTTGAGATAATCCTTTGCCGTGCACAAGTTGTCCACCTCGAGCCCCAATACGTCGCCTAGCACCTTTAAGCCCCCTTTTTCATTTTAGATGTCGAATTATAAAATTATTTCATAATTTTGACCAAACGAAAGCTATACATGCTTTAAGGTTTTCATACATATCCACATATACAACCATGGATATACAAGCTCATACTGTAATTTTGGACTCAAAATACACATTAAAACTCTTTGAAACATTTAATCGAACACGTTACGTGCACTCATTTAAACCACAAGAACATGACTCGATTCAAATCCTTTAAACCCAATATTTCAAATACAAACACCTTCATCCTAGGGCTCTAGCATACATAAAAATCAACTTTATACAACCATCACAACACCTCCAACCAATATCAACAAAACAAGGGGAAATTAGGGCAAAATTCCAACTCTAGCAACAATGAACCATAGGAATTCGATATAACTTCACATATAGCTTCAAGGAGCTAAATAAACCATATGTTCAAGATATCTAGGCAAGAGGATCAATAAAATCGAAAACCCTGATTTTTTTGGGTATGAATCCTAGATTCAAATCAACATGAAATTGGTGTTTAATCACAAAGAAGAAGAGGTATGAGGTTACCTTAGTTGAGGGATGATGATGGTAGAATACACTCCAAAAGTTGAAGAATTGTTTGAGAGGAATGAGAGAAAAATCACCCAAGAGGAAAGAAATGAGGGTGAAATGGTTAAGTGTGATATTTAAAGGATGGAAATTCGGAAAGAAAATGCGTCCAGCCCGCGCGACCGCGCTTGAGGGCTCTCGGCCAACTGCACCCCGCGCCCGCGTAGGGCTGCGCCGGCACGCGCCTTGCCCGTCCCCTGGGCGCACATCACCCCGCGGGCGCGCGGCGTGCGGCGTGCGGCCTCCCCCGCCCCGCTGGCGCACGACGTGTTCAGTTCAACCCCATTTAACTCTAAATTTTTCAAAGCACTTTTAATATACACCGAAAAAGCAGGGGGCGTTGCCCCCTAGCCCCCATCAGGGCGCTTCGCCCCCTGAACCTCCGACTCGCTGACCGGTCAGCGAGACCCCCGATCAACTCAGCGTTAGGGTGTTCAATGTATGGCAAATATAAAATTAAACGCAATTATATTTATTCATTATCATATAACTCGACACTTTAGTATTAAAATTCAAACTGTATTATACACTCAGGATAACATCTCTGTGTCCTATGACGTATCGGCTCGAGTGGAACAACCTGCATTGAAGCAACGGCATAAAATACGAACATACCATCATAATTAATATTCAAACAATATTAATTCAACATCCTTTTCCAAAATTATAATTTATAATTTATCAAAAAAGGGTCGGGGTATCACACTGTGGAACATCACCAAAATTTAAGAGGATTTTGTTGGAAAGGAAAGAAGATCAAGGAGCTAAAATTAGGGATCTAATATCTGTTAAATTTGTGTTTGATTTATTTCCTTTTTAGAATTGATCTTTTGTAGCTTTAAAGGAACGGATCTGTACAAGGTTGACACACAACATAAAATATTGAAAAACATCAAATCGTTTACAGCCTTCAAATTGTTCTATCTTCTCATCTAAAACTCTCTAACCATGCCTGAACCATGTTTCATCATGGTATCAGAGCAGGCAACGATCCAAGGAACTTAGAATTGAGTCATCACCGTTCCTATACCAATCTCAACCCTGAGCAATTTTGATCAAGACTCTGTTCAAGCCCTGCAACAGAGAACAAGATGTCAGAACTACAACCAACCGATCCAAACCCCATGAATTCAGATTCAACCACCAATCCAAACCCAACAAACAATTCAAATACAAACACACAAAATGAAATAACCCTTCAACTTGCAAATCTGATGCGCAATTCTGAGAGTGTTACACTCGGATTCAAACTAGATGGCAACAACTACCCATTGTGGGCTCATCTCATGAGAGTAGCTATTGGAAGCAGGGGTAAATCCAGACATATCACCAGCAACCCATCACCACCAGCAGAAACAGACCCACAGTACTACCAATGGGAGGAAGCCGATCTCTCGGTGTTTTCATGGCTTATACAGAATATGGAAGGAAGGCTTGTCACTAATTTTGCCCAACATTAGACAACCAAGGCCGTATGGGATAGCCTCGCTATCACCTACGGAAGTGGAGCGGATCTGTTTCAACTTTACGACCTGGAAATTAAAGCCAACAAAGTTAGTCAAGGCCAACACACTCTAGAAGACTATTGGAATGAATTGCAAACCCTTTGGCTCAACATCGACAGAAGAGACCCAAATCCTCTTGGTTGTTGCGAGGAGGGGATCAACAAATATCGGAAGCTTATCGCCAATAGCGACTCTAACAGTTCCTCTCCGGTTTAGATCCCAAATACGATGGAATCCAGCGGGATATTCTCAAAGAATCTCCTATTCCCTCAGTCGAGTCTGCTTTTTCCAAAGTGAGGCGGGAGACTGCCAGACTGCAAATCCTACAGCCGGTAACTCAACCTAACGACTCTATCGTTGCATCATCGGGAGGAGGAATCGGCGCCGGATTCAGAGCTTGAAATACTGTACCGC
The DNA here is from genome assembly GCA_026008535.1 of Perilla frutescens. Taxonomy (NCBI): domain Eukaryota; kingdom Viridiplantae; phylum Streptophyta; class Magnoliopsida; order Lamiales; family Lamiaceae; genus Perilla; species Perilla frutescens. The sequence goes on along the minus strand of BRKX01000004.1, from coordinate 58,068,667 downwards.
AAGGAAGTCGACCGACGGCACAGAAACATCAAACTCGCTCAGGCAATTCGTCATTGTGAGGGAAAGTGGATAAATCAAAACTCCACTGTACACATTGTGGGATGCAGAAGCACACCAAGGAGACATGCTTTCAACTCGTCGGATATCCCGACTGGTGGGAGGATAATCACAAGACACCGCAGGCAAAAGGAAAGTCGGCCATCGGAGTTGATGGGCACAACGTCGCAGAAGCGGCGGTGATGGTGAGCAGTTCGGAAGAGGAAATACAGAGACAGACGGCTACTGGTGAAGAAGAATGTGGGACAGCAGGTATAGGGTTTGGTGATTTACCACTGAACCCTCCCCATTCTTCCAACTTGCTTATAAGTCCTCCCTTACATACGAATTTCTATAACCCACCCCCTATTTTGCACACTAAGTCCAATATTTCATCTTCTATTCATTTTGACCCCCTAGATAACATCAATAATGTTTCTATTACTTGTCAAATTGAATATGGGAAAAAAGATAGGGATAGTGGGTGGATTTTTGATTGTGGGGCTACTGATACTATGACATTTGAAAAAAAAGATATCTTGCTGCCATCAAAACCCCTAAGAACTCATGTTCAAACTGCCAGTGGTGCATTGACTCGTGTAGCCGGAGCTGGAACCATAGAAATCTCCCCTACTTTACGGCTTCAAAACTGCCTATATGTCCCATCCTTGTCTCATAAACTCCTGTCTATTAGTCATGAGCTGAATTGTACCATGCTAATGCACCCACACTTTTGTTTTCTACAGGATATCAGGACGGAGGAGATTATTGGGCGTGGCACTGAGCGGAATGGACTCTACTTTGTGGATGAAATTGCTCAACAAGGCAAGGTGATGCTTGCTCATGGAACTACAGACCGGGACGCCTGGCTTTGGCATCGACGGTTGGGACATCCTTCTACTAGATATTTAAACCTTTTATTTCCTAACTTAGTCAAAACTGAAGTCTTATCTTGTGATATTTGTGTTTTGGTAAAAAGCCACAGACAATCATCTAAAGCAATAATACACAAATGAACTCTATTTTTTCTTTGATACATTCTGATGTTTGGGGTCCTTCTCCTGTTATGGGTGGTCACGGGTTTAAATATGTTTTGCTTTTTATTGATGATTGCACTAGAATGACATAGGTTTATTTTTTACAAAATAAATCTCAAGTCTTTGAAAAATTCACCCACTTTTATGCCATGGTTGAAACACAATTTCAGACCAAAATTCAGATTCTTCGATCCGATAATAGGGGTGAATTTATCAATAAATCGATGAAAACCCTGTGTCACCAAAAAGACATCCTACATCAAACCACATGTTCATATACTCCTGAACAAAATGGTGTCGTTGAACGGAAGAATCGTATTCTTCTGGAGATGACGCGTGCTGTGATGTTTGAATCTCATGTTCCTACCTTTTTTTGGCCCGAAGCCGTTGCCACCTCGGTATACCTCATAAATCGTCTTCCCACTAAAACCCTCCAGCTGAAGACACCGCTCCAAAAACTATCCACTCTTGCCCAAATACCTCTTGCCCTTACCCTCCAGCCTCGGGTTTTTGGTTGCTCCGTCTTTGTTCATATCCCTAAACATGAGCGCACTAAACTGTCTCCATGTGCGGTTAAGTGTGTGTTTGTTGGTTATGGTATCAACCAAAATGGATATCGGTGTTATAATCCAAAAACCCGTCAAATCGTCACCACTATCCATTGTGATTTTCTCGAAACCGAATACTTTTATGTTAACCAACTTCGCAGTCAGGGGGAGAGTACGACTAAGAGTCACCTTGATCTACTAAGTTGGTTATCGATGCCAATTCCAGATGATCCGGAAGTGGTTCCAAAAGAGACGGTTAACCTTACCGCTAAGCCGGTTTCACACACACAGGAACAGTCTGTTGATGCTCCGCTACTCGATCCAGTGTCTCCGCTGCCACTGATATCTGAGGTAAGGGAGTCTGAACCTACTCCTATATTTTCTGATTCTTCTAATGATGCTGTATGGGAGAATGAAGAAGAACAGGAGACTACAAATGAACAGGAGCATACAGCTTCACAGGAGGGTGAAGAACTGGAAGACAACATTATAGATGGTGATACTGGGAGATATGTGTTGCCATCTAGAAGCAACCGGGGAATACCTCCCAAACGGTATACTCCGGAAAAAGTTACTCGAAAGTCTCGATACTCGGTCAAGGATTTTGCTCAAGGGAATCTGTCAAAAGCTGCTACAGCCTATGAAGCAGCTGTCTATGTTGAAGAAATCCCACAATTAGTAGGAGAAGCCCTCAAATTTGAACATTGGAGGGAAGCCATGCAAAAGGAGATGGATGCACTAGCTCGGAATCAAACGTGGGAGAAATGCCAGTTACCAGAAGGAAAAAAGGCCTGTTGGGTGCAGATGGGTTTTTACCATCAAGAGGCGCCCAGATGGATCTATCGAGAGATACAAAGCCCACCTTGTTGCAAAAGGATACACACAAATCTATGGGATAGATTATGCTGAAACATTCTCACCAGTGGCAAAAATGAACACAGTTAGAGTTCTCCTTTTCGTGGCTGCAAACAGAGATTGGAACTTGCATCAATTCGATGTTACAAATGCGTTTCTGCATGGGGAATTAAACAAAGAAGTTTATATAGACGCACCCCAGGGTTTCTCCACAGAGTTTGGAAGAGGTGAGGTCTGCAAACTAAAAAGGACCTTATATGGACTTAAACAGTCCCCACGAGCATGGTTTGGAAGGTTTACCATGGCTATGAAGAAATATGGATATCAACAGAGTAATTCAGATCACACCTTGTTTCTAAAAAAATGAGGTAATCTCAACACCTGTTTGATCATTTATGTGGATGACATGATCATAACTGGTGATGACTCCAAAGAGATCGAGACGTTGAAAACAAATCTGTTCAAAGAGTTTGAGATGAAGAACTTGGGAAATCTGAAGTACTTTCTGGGCATTGAGGTACTAAGATCAAAGAAGGGAATCTTTATCAATCAAAAGAAATATACTCTGGATCTTCTAGTTGAGACTGGCATGTTAGATTGCAAGCCCGCAGGCACACCCATGGCTGTCAATCATAATCTGAGAATTGTGGAAGGAGCAGAGTTAGCAGATAAAGGGAGATATCAGCGTCTTGTGGGAAAGCTTATATATCTTTCTCATACTCGACCTGATATTGCCTACGCTATTGGAGTTGTGAGCCAGTTTATGTATCGTCCTCAAGCTGATCATTTGGAAGTTGCGCTGAGAATTGTGAGATATTTGAAGGGAACTGTTGGTTATGGGGTGCTGTTTAAGAAAGGTAGCAATCTAGAGATACAAGCATATACTGATGCAGACTGGGCGGGGAACCCAGTGGACAGGTGATCCACCGCAGGATACTTTACTCTGGTTGGAGGAAATCTTGTCTCTTGGAGAAGCAAAAAGCAAAAAGTAGTGGCTCTCTCGAGTGCCGAAGCAGAATTTAGAGGAATTAAGAGTGGATTGACCGAGGTGCTCTGGCTGAGGAAACTTTTGAGGGAGCTTAACCTTTCTCCGAAAGAAACATGCTAGATATTTTGTGACAACAAGGCAACCATCAGTATCTCAGAAAATCCAGTTCAACATGACAGAACAAAACATGTTGAGGTTGATAGACACTTTATCAAAGAGAAAATCGAAGGAGGAGTTGTAACTCTACCGTTTGTACGATCTGAAGATCAACTTGCTGACATTTTGACCAAGGCCGTGAATTCTAGAAGTTTCGTTGAAGTTCTCGACAAGTTAAGTATCGGAAATCCCGTTACTTAACTTGAGGGGGAGTGTTGGAAAGGAAAGAAGATCAAGGATCTAAAATTAGGGATCTAATATCTGTTAAATTTGTGTTTGATTTATTTCCTTTTTAGAATTGATCTTTTGTAGCTTTAAAGGAACGGATCTGTACAAGGTTGACACACAACACAAAATATTGAAAAACATCAAATCATTTACAGCCTTCAAATTGTTCTATCTTCTCGTCTAAAACTCTCTAACCATGCCTGAACCATGTTTCATCAGATTTGTGCGTTTAATGTGAGTAGCCAAGGCCAGAAAATGAGCCATTAAAGCCACTATTGCACTTGACAATCGTTTGGTACATGATATTACATTGTTTTTATGTTTTAAATGGTTTTTTATTCCCTTTGTACTGTTGTTTTTGGTTCATATTGGGTTGATTAGTGAGTGTTTCATCGAGTCAAAATCTTATGTGTTTCATATCTTCTATGTTTATGCGTCCTTTTGTAATAAATTGTTTCATATGGTTAGTTATTTGAACTCTCAAATGATTTCTCATACTGCAATTCAAATATTGATTAATCAGTTGTAGGTTGTGAAAAAGGTATTATTGTTGGTTTTCTTATTTTGGGAATTTAAGAATAAGATGATGATTACATTGATTTGATAGTTGTTTATCATGTATTAGAACTCTAACTTATCATTCTTGCCAATTATACTTTATTTTCCATCTTTTGGTTATTATGAATTGTTTTTCCATTTGTTTAAGATCGTGTATTGTGTTCCTAGAAGTTGCTCACATAACTTATTCATTTGGATGGTTCCAAAGATATTACTGTCGGTGGCACTACAGAATTAGGTAATGATTAAAATGGTTAGATTCATGTTATGATAGTTGGTTATAATGTATTAGCTCTACATGATCACTCTTTCCAATTAAATTTATTTTACATTTTTTTTTTGTTTATTATGGATTGTTTGTTCCGATTTGTTGAAGTTGTTTGATGGTCACTCACTGAATAAGTGTGTTCCGTGGGAGTTGCTAAGGGAACTTATTTGGTCAAATGGTGAACGATTTTTTAAGTCCTATGTCTCATGTAATCCAATGTAAGACTTTGGTGCTGAACAAGTAAATAAACATTTTATTTCATGTAATCAAATGTAAAATGTAAAACTATGACACTCAACAAGTAAATAAGCATTTGATTTCAATTCCTTTGCATTTCAATTTGATGGTTATTATTCTGTATCACACACACACATAACATAGATTAAATTATTGCATTAGATTGATTATAATTTATAGTCTAGATTTTCTTAAAAGATTGAATACTTTTTCTTCAAATGATATAGCTAGGCACTTAATGTACATTGTAAGAAGTGGACAGTCTCCTATCAATGTTTCTTACCAAGGAGGTGAAGCTTCTGAAGAAGGGAAAGGTATGCATGAAGATGAAGAAATCAGTGAATTTTCATGCAAGGAGAAGTTATTTTCTTTCATCAGTTTGTTCACATTAGGTAATTTGTGATGAAATTTTAGTTTTATGAATACCAAATATACAAGCACTCTCACATTTTCCTATTTATGGTTTCTCTAAGATGAAATACCTCACTATCTATTTGATAAAATGGCTACAAGGGTGATGGAAATTAATTAGTACCCTACTAGACTCACATATGAGTTGTCTTTCGAAGTTTTACTAGGATAAAAAACTAAGGTGCATTTTCTTGAAATTTTGTGCTTGCTCATGGTATCCTTGAGATGACTAATTAATGTATAGGTACTTGAACTTTTATTATTTGACGTCTTGACATGTAAAATGTTCATTAATAGTTATGGAGTTTACTCTTTTTAAAATTTATTTTTCTGTTTGGAAATGCAGGGGTGCAATGTTTTGTGCATCACAATATGAATTTTTTGGCAATGATGTTGTGGAGGAAGATGAGTTAGGGGGGCTATATAGAAGATGATTTTTCTCCATTTGTGTTTGAGTAAAATTATATTTAATTTGAGGTTGCTTTTAAACTGTTTATAACAATGTTGTTATAATTTTCTTGATCTGCCTTTGTGTGCGTAAATTCAATTTTTGGTAACTTTTCTACCTAAGTTTAGCATAAACCCAATAAAATATCAATTGACATTTTCGGAGTTTGCTTGGTTCTAAATTTGTTGATGTACTTCATATGAGGAATTTTGTTCTTCTGTTTGCTTTATTTAATACATTGCATTAACTTTTGTCCATTTTGCACTAATGTTCTAACTTTTAAAATATACAAAAAAATAAAATAAATAACATTTCAAAATTTATTGAAGATGTTATTAAAACAAAATTAGGGAGATTAGATTTCTGTATTGGTGTAAGAGTTCTGCATGTTACCCATTTTTTAAAATTACCATGACATTAAGGTGAATATCAATATATTGATACAAATAAATAAATTATATTACAAGTGTTCACCTAAGGGAACACACGAAACTAACTAATCTATGATAGATAATTTATTAAAATGAGACAAATTAATATTTATATCCTAAAGTTTAGAAGATCAAAATCATATTTACATATATTTTAAAAATTTAAACATATAAAAAATTTACCGGGCAATGCCCGGGTGTAAAACTAGTTAGTATAAAAAGTAAATCACAACACGTGCGTCAATCAATAGTTTTCAAGAGTTTGCTTGAACACTATTGTCAGCGGAAATTGAATCTCCACAATAGGTCCTAAAAAGATCGAAAGTGACGTATAGATAACGGCCAAAGGTAAAACGAAGTAAAGTGAATTAAATCTGATATATATCCAGCTGCAACTATTCAATCATAGATTCTAATCTAGCTAGATTGTTTAATCCAAAATTACGAATTGAAAGCATATTAGAATCAGTTCGTGATTACATCTTTGGCACTCTGTCATAAATATATATACATACTAATCTGCCAATTGGAACCAAGTCGTCTAAAAACAAAAGTCCCAGAAAAAAAAACTATGGCTGCTGCGAAGAAAATCCAGACAATCTACGAGTGTGATTCCAACGGCCGAGAAAAGCATACCGTTGTAGCTGATATGGATGGAACGTTGCTGGTGGGGCGCAGTTCTTTCGGTTATTTCGCGTTGATTGCATTCGACATTGGAGGGATTCTTCGGCTGGCGCTGCTGCTCTTGGCTGCTCCATTTGCTGGACTTTTGTACCATTTTGTATCAGAATCAGCAGGGATTAAGGTGCTGATATTCACGACGTTTGCAGGGGTGAAGGTGAAGGCTATCAAATCTGCTGCAGCTGCTGTGCTGCCTAAGCATTACTCGGAGGACTTGCACCCGGAGACGTGGCGTGTTTTCTCGTCGTGTGGGATGAAATGTGTGCTCACGGCGAATCCCACCATCATGGTCGACCCTTTCTTGAAAAACTATTTGGATGTGGATGTCGTTTTAGGCACTGAGATTTCGTCGTTTAAGGGCTTCGCTACAGGGCTTGTCTCTCATGCTGGTGTGCTTGTTGGGGATAACAAGGTGGTTGCTCTAACCAAGGCTTTTCGTAATCAAGAAATGCCACATATTGGAATTGGAGATAGGAATACAGATATTCCTTTCATCCAACTATGCAAGGTTTTCAGAGTTTAACGCCTTTATTACTTATGAATTAAATCAAATCTTAACTCTTTGTCACACAAGTTTGATATTAGTTGATCACTTCTGAATGCAGGAAAAATACATGGTGCCACAAAGCCCCGGAACCCGGCCCGTCAGACCGGAGACGTTGCCGAGGCCCGTGATATTCCACGACGGTCGATTAGTCCAAAAACCGACTGTATTGTGGGCTCTACTAATCATTCTATGGTTCCCAATTGGGATTATTTTATCAGTCCTACGTGTGTTTTGTTTCACGGTACTCGGTGTCTCAACAAATTACTACATCATGAATTTATTGGGCTGCCCGATCACAGCGAAAGGGGCTCCCAACCATTCGGGCGGCGTGGTCTTCGTCTGCAACCACCGAACCGTGGTGGACGCGGTCGCGGTCACCGCCTGCCTTGGCCGCATGGCCACCACGATCTCCTACTCCGTGGCATGGTTCACCGAATTCATCTCCCCGATGAAGACCTCCAAGCTCACCCGCGATCGTGCCACGGATGCACGGTTGATCGGGCAGATTCTTGAGCGGGGAGAGTTGTTGGTGATGTGCCCCGAGGGCACGACGTGCAGGGAGCCTTACTTGCTTAGATTTTCAGCATTATTTGGTGAGCTGAGCGATCGCATCGTGCCGGTAGCCATCTCCGTAAAAACAAGCATGTTTCATGGCTCGACGGCTCGAGGCCACAAATGGTTGGACCCTTTCTTTTTCTACATGAACCCTTTTCCTGCCTACGAGATCACGTTTTTGGACATGTTGTCGGCCGACCAGACTTGCAAGGAGGGAAAATCGAGCTACGACGTTGCTAATAGTGTTCAAGAAATGATAGCCAACACTTTGAAATATAAGTGCACAAATCTTACTAGGAAGGACAAGTATCGAGCGTTGGCCGGGACCGACGGCCTCGTCTAGCCGCAATCACGACTTCGTGGTCAAACACACTTCAAAAATTACATAATATATCTCTTTGTCTATTATGTATGTCACGTGATTCGTTAATTATGAATAAAATACTTAGTTTTATGATGAGCACTTGTTTAAAATTCACGTTATTGATGTCGGCTTGAATATATATATATATATATATATATATATATATATATATGTGTCTTTAATTTGATGAGTATTCAAGTTCCGCACACTGTCACATCGTTTGTTTCTTCTCGACTTATCATAAATTCATAATGCAAGTTTTAATTATACAGAACTGCAAGCCATAGTTAAAACGATATGTAATTATTTCACTGGCTTCGTGAGCTACACCTACACGCATACTATATAGCTATACTCGTACGGATAGTGTATAGTAGCCGTAAGTGTGAATAATGGAAAAATACACTCGATCGATTTCCACCTCTAGTTACGAAAAAAATGGGACTAGATATACAATTTACTTTTTAAATAGTCATTATATTTATTTAAACTAAATAAATAAGTTTTAATTATAATTAAATTCTAAATTTGATTTTTTTACAATACTATTTTAATATAAATTTTCAAATAATCAATTGATAACTAAAAATTAAAAATTAAATACAAAAAATATGATGCATTCTAATTGGGTATGATGAATCCTAAATAATAAGTGTAAAATGAAACTAAATCATAAAAAATTGAAATCAAAGAAAAAATTGAAAAAAAAGTAAAATAATTGAGTTGCAAAAGAAAATGCAACCTTAAATGTGCAATGGAAGATTTTAGTTAACTTAGAGTTGCCCAATAAAACCTTGTTTAGTAGGGCTTCACAATCATGTATTGTTATTCTATAGTTTGGTCACGTTGTATTAAAAAAAAAAAGAACAAATCCATAACTACTTACTAAAAATGATTAGTAAAATTTTAGAAATTTTTTCAACACATGACGATGAATGTAATTCGACTAGGATCTCGTTTGATTAATTTCTTATTATCAATTAACATCAATATAAGCTTATTGATTATTATATCACAATTTTTCCTTAATTTTGTTTTTGGCCTATTATGAAAACAATGTGTAGCTTCTGGGTAAAGTTAGGGATAATGAAAAGTATAACAGGAAATGTAAATTCAGCAACCTAAATTGCGAGCTCAGCGCGTACGCGAGCATTAATTAAAGATTTAATTAGCTAGGTGATATAAACTTATTTTAATAGGGTTTGTTCGAACCTAGCTAGCTACCCGTAGATTATTCAAGTAATAAGCAATTCAGAATTATATAATTTATAATATGATAAATTGATCAGTGCACAATCATAGCGAAAATAACAATTATATATTCTTAAACTATCATGCCTAGGTTGGGCAGTAGTTATATCACCAAACCGTAACTGGGATTTTTAATTTTAAAATATCTTTAAAATAAAAAGCCTGCATGGCGTTAACCGTTGGATTTAATGTTCAACGTGATGGTAGGGGATTGAGAAAGAGATGGTTTGATTAGGAGGAAAACAGAGAAGATAATGTATTAATTGAATCTGTATTTCTTGTCTCTTGAATATGATTACAGCGTGAGTACATAAAGCAACATAAGGAAATAATTAAGGAAATAAATCCTATACATGGCATTAATCTTGTACTAATCTTTTGCTTGATTTTGCAGGATTTGTGGATAGCTATTTTTGGACCAAGATTGTCAACACTCCCCCTCAAGTTGAGTGGTAGGGTCTCTAATACTCAACTTGTCGAGAACCTTCGAAAAACTTTTTGAATTTACCGCCTTGGTCATGATATCTGCAAGTTAATCTTCAGATCTGATAAATGGTAGCTCAATGATACCTGCCTCCAATTTTTCCTTGATGAAATGTCGGTCAACCTCCACATGTTTTGTTCGGTCATGCTGGACTGGATTTTCTGAGATACTAATAGCTGCTTTGTTGTCACAATAGAGCTGACACTTCTGATTTGAATCCAAACCTATTTCGGTTAACAATTTCCGTAACCATAAGAGTTCAGTGATCCCACTTTTAATACCTCTGAATTCGGCCTCAGCACTAGATAGGGCAACCACCTTCTGCTTCTTACTCCGCCAGGTGACGAGATTACCTCCAACGAAGGTGAAATATCCAGCGGTGGACCTTCTGTCTATGGGATTTCCAGCCCAATCTGCATCCGTGTACCCATAAATTCTTGAGTGCCCATATTTTCCAAAAAACAAACCGTACCCATACGTACCTTTAAGGTATCGTACTATCCGAATAGCAGCCTCCATGTGGTCTTTCTGTGGTTTGTGCATGAACTGACTAACCACCCCAACTGCATATGCGATATCAGGTCTTGTGTGAGAAAGGTAGATGAGCTTTCCTACAAGTCTCTGATACTGTTCTTGGTCTGTAGTCTCAGCTCCTTCAGTAATCTGCAACCGATGATTTACAGCAATGGGAGTATCAATTGGTTTGCAATCAAGCATTCCAGTTTCAGTAAGGAGGTCAAGAGTATACTTCTTTTGGCAAATAAAGATCCATTTAGTCGATCTAAGAACCTCAATGCCAAGGAAGTATTTCAGGGCTCCTAGATCCTTCATTTCAAATTCCAAGAACAGATTCTTCTTCAGACTGTTAATCTCTTCCAAGTCACTGCCTGTAATGATCATATCATCTACATAAATAATCAAACATGTGACAAGACTCCCTCGTTTCTTTAAGAATAACGTATGATCTGAGTTACTCTGTCAGAATCCATAGCTCTTCATTGCACTCGTGAATCTACCAAACCAAGCCCTTGGAGATTGTTTGAGTCCATAGAGGGTCTTTTTCAGTCGGCACACATCCTTTTGTCCAAATTCTGACTCGAAATCTGGTGGTATTTCCATATACACTTCCCGGGTCAACTCACCGTGTAAGAAGGCATTGGTAACATCAAACTGATGTAGTGCCCAATTACTGTTTGCTGCTATCGAAAGTAACACCCTTACGGTACTCATCTTGGCCACTGGAGAGAATGTTTCAGACTAATCCACTCCATAAGTCTGTGTGTAACCTTTCACAACCAGTCGTGCCTTGTATCTTTCAATGGATCCATCAGGCTTCTGTTTGATAGTGAAGACCCATCTACACCCCACTGGTCTCTTCCCTTGTGGCAATTTGCATTTTTCCCATGTTTTATTCCTAGCAAGGGCATCCATTTCTTTCCTCATTGCATCTGTCCATTGTTCTGACTGGAGGGCTTCTTTGACAGTCCTGGGTAAACTCTCTTCTTCATATAGAGCTGTTTGAAAGGCTGCAGCTAAGCTCATAAGATTTCTTGTTGTAAGATTCCCAACTGGATATCTGGACTTTCTGGGAACTCTTTCTGGAGAATATCTCTTGGGAGATACACCCCTATTACTCCGTGGAGGAAGAACATACCGTCTTATATCTTGTCTGACGTCTTGGACTTCCTGATCAAGCAACTCTGAATTATCTGAACTCTCTGGACTATCTGAACTAAAATGATCAGTGTTCATCACAGGACTAGATTCAACATTAGAATCAGATAATTCAGGATCAGGATGAGTGTACGAATCATTTACCTCAGATATCAGGGGTGGAAGGTTCACACTGGTCGGTTCACGTTGGTCGGGGTCTGGTATTATCGTGTCAGTAATTATCTCAGCGGTGTGGTTAACTGCCTCTGTTAGAACTATTTCCAGAGAACTGCTTGGATTTAGTAACCAACTTAGTGGGTCAACTGGTGGTCGACTCTCCCCCTGACCGCTAAGGTGGGTGTGATAGAAGAACTCGGTTTCAAGGAAGTTGCAATTCATAGTAGTGAATATGCGACGGGTTTTGGGGTCATAACACCTATACCCCTTTTGATGAATACCGTACCCAACAAAGACACACTTAAGTGCACAAGGATTAAGTTTGGAACGAGTAGACTTGGAAAGATGGACGAAAACAGAACAACCAAATATACGCGGTTTAAGAGTGAGGGGAACAGGGACACAGGTGAGTGTGGAAAGATACTGGAGTGGGGTTTGAAGGTCAAGGCTTTTGGTAGGTAACCGGTTTAAAAGATAAACGGCAGTAGCAACAGCTTCGGGCCAAAAATGAGATGGGACCAAAGCTTCGATAAGTAAGGCCCGGGTAATCTCAAGAATGATTCGATTCTTTCGCTCAGCTACGCCGTTTTGTTCAGGAGTATATGGGCAAGTAGTTTGGTGGACGAGTCCGTTATCGTGGAAGAATTTGGTCCTAGAGGAATTCACAAATTCTCCCCCGTTATCGAACCTGAGGATTTGAATATTGGTTTTAAATTAGGTTTGAATCATAGTATAAAACTGAGAAAATTTGGAAAAAACTTCAGATTTACGACGTAAAAAATAAACCCAAGTCATACGAGTATGGTCATCAATAAACAATAAAAAATACTGAAAAACTTATCCACCTAGCACAAGGCCAGGACCCCAAATATCAGAATGAACAAGAGAAAACATAGCAGACACACGGGTATTACTGGGTTTAAAAGTCTGTCTGTGGCTTTTTACCAAAACACATGTTTCACAATACAAGTTGGAATTAGGAAAAAGTTTAGGAAATAAAAGGTGAAGATAACCAGCAGACGGATGTCCAAGTCGGTGGTGCCAAAGCCAAGCAGCCTGAGAAGCAGTTCCGGTAGCCAGCATCACCGTGCCTTTTTGAGTAATTTCATCAACGTAATACAGACCCCGACGCTCAGTGCCACGTCCAATGATCGCCCCCGTCCTTATATCCTGTAATAAACAAAACGTAGGATGCATGAGCACAGTACAGTTAAGCTCCTTCATGACATGACTAATAGATAACAATTTGTGGGACAATGCCGGAACATATAAACAATTTGAAATCCAAAGAGTAGGGGAAATAGCCACAGTGCCGGCTCCTGTGACCGGTGTAATTTCACCACTAGCAGTCTGAACATGGGTTTTAGTTGGTGTAGATAATTCACAAATATCAGAAGCCTCATAAGTCATAGTGTTCGTCGTACCACAATCAAATATCCAGCAAGGGTTTTTATATAAATCACGGGTTTGACCTTTAGTAACATGAGCACTAGCAAGATCATTAAATATATATGAGGGAGAGGGTTTGGGCGGATCGGTCAATATCTGACCCGACCGGTACCTTCAAAGTTAAACAACCCGTCCGTCTGTTCTCCTTCATTCTCGCTTCCTCTCCTTGTGCCAGAAACCCTAGCCGCCACTGCCGTATCTCCATCTTCGTTAGTCATGGTACCGGTGGCCGCCGAGTTGCCTACCGCGACGGAGGCCTTTCCACAGTTATCCTTCGGTGGCTTATGGTTATCTTCCCACCATTCGGGATACCCCACCAATCAGAAGCAATTTTTCTTTGTATGTTTATTCATCCCACAGTGGGTGCACTTCAGTTTTGATTTGTCCGTCTTCTCCCGGTGTGATGTTCCACCGCCGTTCTTTGGTTGGCCTGACCAGGGCGGTCGGAAACCCTTCACCGCCATTCCACTCACCTCACTGTCTGATTGGGCACCAAGGCCGCTTCCGATCCCTTGCTCTGTTCCGCTGTCATGCTCCGTCCCCCAAAGCCCTCGTCGAGCCGCTCCTCGCCGGAGAAGAGCATATGCGGCTTCTGCAGTCGGTAAAGGATCTGATTTTAGTATATCCCGCCTCTCAGGTTCGTATTTCTCACTAATTCCGGCTAAGAGCTGGAACAATCTTGTCTCTGACTGTAGCCTCCGGTAAGTTCCTATATCTGTCTCGCACTTCATCGGGTTTGGTTGATTGTCATCTATTTCCGTCCAAATGCGTTAAAGAGTGCTGTAAAAATTTTCGATTGTGCCTTGCCCTTGTTTGATGCTATTTGCTTGGACTGTTAGATCAAAAATTTGAGCAGAGTCCCTCTTTACACTGTATGTGACTGCTAGAGTCTTCCATAAACTTGCTGCTGATTTGTATTGGACATAGTTATTGGCCAAATTCGGCTTCATATTCTGTATGATCCACGAGATCACTGTGAGATCATTTTGGTACCATTTTGGGTATGCTGGATCTGTGGATTCCGGCGGAAGGGGGTTGCTCGTGATGTGACTGAGGCACCCTCTTCCACCGATGGCTAGGTGCATCATCCTAGACCATAGCGAGTAGTTGAATTCGTTGAGTTTTATGTTGATGATAACAGTTTGGTTCTGGTTTGGATCTGAGGATCGTGGTTCTGTTGTGGACGGGCTGAATTGTTTGAAGAGGTTAGCCAATTGTTGTGCCAGCAACTCTGTCCCGGACAGAGATGGCTGGGCGCTCGATAGGCTGTCGTCTTCCCCTGCCATCGGTAGATGATGAAGCAGAACAATGTCGATCCTTGAGGATCTTCACTACTCTGATACCATGTTGGATTTAATGTTCAACATGATGGTAGGGGATTGAGAAAGAGATGGTTTGATTAGGAGAAAAACAGAGAACATCGATAATGTATTAATTGAATCTGTATTTCTTGTCTCTTGAATATGATTACAGCGTGAGTACATAAAGCAACATAAGGAAATAATTAAGGAAATAAATCCTATACATGGCACTAATCTTGTACTAATCTTTTGCTTGATTTTGCAGGATTTGTGGATAGCTATTTTTGGACCAAGATTGTCAACATTAACATATTTCAATTGATCGATCAGTAGAAACAAGTAGAACTTTCAAATGAATTCAAGCTAGCATCCAATCCATTTTTATATTAATTTATAATCTCCTAGCCAAATCTATACATACATTAATGATTAGGTATGAAAGCAAGATCGATGGCAATTAATCTCAGTTTATCATTTCTGTGGGTTATATATTATATATTAATCTACAACTGATCGATCTGTATCATGTTGTTATAAACTTGATATATATATCCTAAAAAATAATAATGCAATAGATCGAATACTTTCGGTAAAAAGGCTGTTTATACACAATATAACAATGGTTGTTCCAAATACACATTCCACCGAAAAAATCCACACAATCTATGAATGCGATTCCAACGGCCGAGAAAACCATACCGTTGTAGCAGATTTAGACGGAACGTTGCTCGTTGGTCACAGTTCTTTCGCTTATTTTGCGTTGATTGCATTTGACATTTGAGGGATTCTTCGGCTGCTGCTGTTGCTTTTGGCTGCTCCATTTGCTGGCCTTTTGTACCATTTTGTATCGGAATCTGCAGGGATTAAGGTGCTGATATTCACGATGTTTGCAGGGGTGAAGGTGAAGGCGATCAACTCTGCTGCAGCTGCTGTGCTGCCTAAGCATTACTCCGAGGACTTGCACCCAGAGACGTGGCTTGTTTTCTCTTTGTGTGGTAGGAAATATGTGCTCACGGCGAATCCCACCATCATGGTCGACCCTTTCTTGAAGAACTATTTGGATGCGGATGTCGTTTTAGGCACTGAGATTTCATCGTTTAAGGGCTTCGCCACCAGCCTTGTGGCTGGAGATGGTGTGCTTGTTGGCGAGATCAAGGCTATTGCTCTAAACAAGGCTTTTGGGAGTCAAGAAACACCACATATTGGGATCGGAGATAGAAAGAATGATTTTCCTTTCATGAAATTATGCAAGGTTTTGTGTTCACTACATACACCTTTATATATTTTTATATATATATTCCTCTTTCTCATTACATAAAAGTAGAGTTGTCAAACCAACGGAGCCTGTGCCCACCTTAAAATTAGTTTGGTTGGGCTGGCCCATGAAATATACTGATTAGAAATCAGATTAATAGGATCACTATTGTCGAAATCTGGTCAGACCACTTTTGACAGCTCTACTTAAGGAGTTAGAAGTGCATATGTAGCAATTATGCCTAATATTGTTGTCTCTAGTGCAGGAAATTAAGGTACATAGTACCGCAAAGGGCTGGGGTCCGGTGTCCGGCCCGTGACGAAGAGATCCTTGCCAAAGCCCGTAATATTCCATGACGGTCGACTAGTGCAAAAGCCAACTCCGGCAGTTGCACTAGCGATAATTCTGGCTTCTAATTGGTGTCCTATTATCTATCCTAAGAGTTATCCTAGGCTCAATAGTCCCACTATCAACAACTTACTACATTCTCAATCTCCTTGAATGCCCGATCAAAATCAAGGGAACCCCGTCGCCGTACCCCAAACACTCCGCCGATGGTAGAGTCGTGCTCTATGTCTGCTCCCACCGGACCCTCGCCGACGTCGTCATAGTCGTCGCCTGCCTCCGCTGCACGACCTCCACAATCTCCTACTCCGTGGCGGGGTTGTCGGAATTCTTGTGCCCGATCAAATCATTCCGGCTGACACGAGAGCGGGCCAAAGATGCTAAGCTGATCGAGAAAATGTTGGAGCAAGACAAGGAGGTGGTGATATTCCCGGAGGGCACGACATGCCGAGAGCCCTATTTGCTGAGATTCTCGTCTCTCTTCGCGGAGCTCACGGAGGAGATAGTTCCGGTGGTCGTCGTGTTGAAAATGAGCATGTTCTACGGCAACACGGCCAGAGGCTATAAAGGGTTGGACCTTTTCTTCACTTATATGAATCCGGTGTCGGTTTATGAAATCACGTTCTTGAATAAATTGCCTGATGATCGGAGCTGCAGATGAGGGAAATCGATTCATCAAGCTGCGAATGAAATTCAAGAAATGATTGGGAAAACGTTGAATTATAAGTTCACTAATCTTACGAGGAAGGATAAGTATCGAGCGTTGGCCGGAACGGACGGCGGTGTCGAGCAAAGACCAGCCACCGTAACTACCGACTGAGTTGCCGGATTAATGTTTGTTAATATTGCGATGGTGGTGTTTATGTATGGACGGTTGAGCGTTAATATGCAGTTAAATATAAAATTTCTATAAATTAGGTGGTACATTTGAAATTTGAATATTGCTTCCAATAAGAGAATAAAATCAAGTTGATTGTAACTCTTTTTTTTTCCGGTGACAAGAGAGCAGGGGCATACTTGTGTTAAACCGTGTAAAGGATTTTTTACGTTAGACGAATCTCAATTCGGATCCGAGTTGAAGAAAATATATAATTAAAAAATAAAATGACTCGAGTATCACTAGATATAAAGTAAAGTATCACTAACTGCGAAGTGAGTATCATATTATACTCCACTTCTGAGTTAATTCTCTTAATTAATCATACTTCACATGACAATCAATGATACTTCACCAGATATATATCTAATGATACTTCAATTAACAGTGAATGATATTTTACCAAATTTATATCTAATGATACTTCACTTCAGAGTTAATGATACTTTACCAGATATAAATCTAATGACACTTCACTTAATAGTTAATGATATTTCGCAAAATTTATATCTAATGATACTTCACTTCATAGTTAATGATACTTCACTTCACAGTTAATGATACTTCACACATAGTGATACTTTACTTTATACATAGTGATAACCGAGTGGGCGGGCGCGTGGAACCCACACGCCTGATTGTTTTTTAGGGTTTGGAAGTATTTTTTTGGGCGGATTTAGATCTTTTTTTACCCGTCTAAGACAAGAGACCCATTAGACGGTCTCATACAAGTTTTTGTCAAGAAAGTATATAAGGTGGTCGTTTGTGTGCGTGATCGAATTATTATCCCATCTATCTATTTATCTATCTATCGATATATATACTAAAATAAAATTGTAGGGATAAAATTATTATAAAAATAAATCAATTTTGAACATGTTTAAATATAATTGTATGCCAAAAAATAATATAAATAGGTTTGTAGCTCAATTGGTTGAGGTGCGTTATTGCACTTCCAAGAATGAGGTTTGTTTACTCAGCATAACACACTTTTTACATTCATTCATATTTTTAAAATATTTGTGCTCATTCAAATTTTTAACATTTTAGATTTTTTTAAATAAAAAAAATAGAACCAAAACATTTATAAATACTCCCCTGTTTCGTTTTGATTGTTATTTTAGTTTTTTTATTTATTTTGTGTCAAAATGCTAGTTATTTTATATATTTTCACTCTCTCTTCTCCAATTTTGACCCTATTCCAAATCCTAAAAATATATGAAGAGAGAAAATGAATTCTTATTTTTAGGAAAATAGAAGTGAATAAGATTTTATGTTATATATAAGGGATGAGTATATTAGTCCATAAAATTAATTGTTAATTTTATATAAGAAAAACTAAAACAACAATCAAAACGAAACGGGAGTAACAATTAACAACCCTTCACATCTTTAATTTTTAGATTTACTAAATATCATTAAAACTTATTAAGATGCACATAAAAAATATTTATATTTTTAATTTTTTAATTATACTACTACTTATGTTGTAAACATTCATTTTTTTTATTTTTTTAGAATTTTGTTAACTAAAAAAAATATCACCAAAACATGCATATATAACGATTAACAACCATTCACATCTTTATTTTTAAAAATTTAAAATATAAAAGGGAAAATAGTTTATTTAGACAATATAAATTTAAAATTTGGGTAGTTGGGCAATGTTTAATGCATAAAAGTTATTTGAGCAATTTGTACTATATTTAAACTATTTGGCCCACAAAATCAAAATAAAAAACTATTTTTCTGAAAAGTGTATGAGAGTTTTTACTTTCAACATATTAATAATAGGGAATAAAATATGCATCATATCTCAACTCAAATAAATGTTAACCCCCACACACAGTTTCAATAAAGCCTTGATTTGTCTGTCATTGTTGGTGCTCGATGATAAACTGAGATTTTATACTGTTTTTCTACATTTGCACGTTGTGTTTTGCACGATTCATGTGTGTTTTTATCTCAGTTTAATCGATTTGCACTTGATTTTAGAGTTTTGTCTAATTTGTTAATTTTTGTAAGTTTATCCTCACTTTTGGATACTTTGGAGAAAAGAAGTGGTGATAAAGCCCTGAGATGTTTTGATGAAATTAGATCGAAAACGGGAAGAAACGAGTCAAAGGAAGACCCGTAATCGCGAGCCGCGAGTGTGCTCTAGTACCAATTGAAGTTACACAAACTGTATAGATATACACATGTTCACAAACATGTATGTATATATCGTTGTTAACATGCAAGGTCAGAATGATAAAATTGAAACAGTAAATAACACAAGGATGGTAACCCTATTCGATCAATCGATCTACGTCAGGGAAGCTTCACAAGCCCGTGAGAAACAATCCACTACTCCATTGTAAGGTTACAGAGGCTATTACACGAAGATCTCCCGTCACTTGACCCATTTCCTACCCTCTACAATCTATTTAGATGGATTGAATTGTGAGCTTTCCTCACAACATAGACTTCCTCTAGTTCCCCACAAGAAATCTCTCCCTAGACTCCTTTAAAAATAGTATATAAAAGAATTTAAACTGAAATTGCACACCCATGTGAGAAGTATCTATCTGCACAACGTTTATTGTAAAGTTGCTGAATGTTTGAAAATTGTTCACAATAAAGTTCAAGAACATTATTGTGAACGTTATGTTATTTGCAAAAAGTAAAGCACGCAGAGGTTTGGTAACATGTTTGATCAATCGATCTACGTCAGGGGGACTTATCAAGTCCATGGAAAACAATTCACTACTCCAGTGATACGATTGCTTTGGATTTTACATGACTCTAACCTCCCGTCACTTGCAACCTGTTCTACTTGTACACCCTCTTTCACTGAATTGAATCATGAGATCCCCTCACAATCTAGATGTCTATCCCATCTAGTTCCCATAGAAAATCTCTTCCGAGACTCCTTTTGAAATTGTATGAACAAGTGCGTTTCAATACACTCTGACTAGAATACTAATCTCTAGTCTAAGACACAACCGTAACTAAGTGGCTCAAAATAGTTAGAGCTCTTAAAACTATTCTTATACAGTGCTTCTGTTCGGGGTGTGTGTGTGTCATCTTAATAAGTCTGTATCCCAGGCTATTTATAGAAGACAATGATAGCCTAAACATGGGAACAGACATCCTAATCTGAATCGGAAACTAACAAGGAAACATTCCTTGTTTGGAACTGAGACTTAGGTTGATCCATGTTAGGATTTCTTCCATCCTTAGAAATCTTCCTTTGACTTCAGTATTGATCTCTTTAGTTAAATATGACAGCTTCTAGACAGATCTCTGAATCTCCCCTTGGTTGTAAACCTTGAACAACTTCATTGATATTGGAAGAATAATCTGGATAAAGAATGTTTCTATAAACGTTCATGAACATTTCAATGCACATTATTGATCTTTGAGTCTTCTCTTCGATGCAGATGTTTATATACTTTGCAATGTACATTATTGATCTTGAATCTTCACATTAGGTAGCAAAGCAAAATCTTTTGTATGTTCACAGGCTTACTTCAGTCTATCACTTAAGCTAGCTGGCAGTACTCAACATGTTGAACAATCTCTATTGTAGCATGATGCACAACAGTCTTCTTCTAAGCTCAATCAAAACTCCTTACTTTTGAGCTGTCTTCAAAAAGTTCAAATCACTTTCATGTACATTGGTATGAACGTTGTCCAAAACAGTGGAGATGTACTTGGAAAAACTAAATACTGAAGTGATTTATCAATTTCTATAAAGATGAATGATAATCAATCACTTATAACAAGAGCAATGTAGAGCTCTTGATAAATAACCATAGTGCAGTGACACTATTGAATCAATCTGAACTAAACTTCTATGATTGATGCCATGTATGGCACTAACACAAACATTGACTAGACACACAATGACCAAATGATCAAACCTAGTCTAACCATATTGTAATGCTTCAACTTTGGAGTCTTTTTAGATTTTCTAAATCTTGTGCATACGATAACCACCCTCGACATCTAACTAGTCTGATTCTTATACTATTTATAAGAACAAAATATAGCCTAAACAAGGTAATCAGATTGTCCTAATTTGAATCAAACTTTAATAAGAAAATATTCCTAGTTTGATTCGGACTACCTTAGTTAGAAGTCTTCTTTAAATAGAACCCGTCTTCTTCTATCTTGATTTTCATCTTGAACAAGGCATTTTCTATTCTGAAATGTCCATCTTCAATAGGAAACTTCATCTCCTCGAAATCAGCTTAGCACGTCTCTTTAAAACTTTCTGGACAATCATCTACATGATCATGTGCATAACACTTGATCAAGTACATTCTTCGATCTTCAATCAGATTGGCAGCGGAATGTTCTTGTGATCATGTCCAGAACATGCTCTTCAACATTTTGAAAAACCAAAACCTTGTGTTCTTGATTTACCATAAGGATCATGACAATCTAAAAATACCTAGTGCTAAACGATGGCACTAACAAAGATATTGTTCGTGCCATGTGCCAATGCCTCATTGATATGTTATGACTCTAAGAAAGTGTCCCCTATCGTGGTTGCACCAAGAGTGGATGTGACATTGTCAACACAACTTTCTCTGGTACATGATGATCTTTCGCAGTTGTTTACGAGTGCTAGTATTTCTAAGGGTTTCATTCTTGTGTTTTCTTCCAACGACAAATATATTGATTATTTGATGAGCGATACATTAATATATCATCTCAATTATTCATGTTCTGAGGATGCTGTTGAGGATTATTTTCGGCATGCTCTTTTGACTTCCGATTCGAGGGAGAATCGTGCCAAACCCCGAGTGAATGATAGAGATGTATATCAAGATTAGATCTTGATATCTTATTTATATTATATTTAAGATTTAATTATATTTTATTCTCTATTTAGATTATGTTGTCCATTAGGAATTTTATCTAAATTATGTTTTATATTTCTTGTCTTCCAAGTTTATCGCATATTACAAAATAGATAGATTTAGATTGTTATTAGAGGAGTTGAAATTTTATAAAATTTGTGATATTGATCTGCAATTCAATATTCTTGCAAAAGTCAATGATATTGTTCTTGTGTTCTTCTGGGCATTCTCAAAATCAACGGATTATACACGCTTCTACCTACATCACTCTCTTTCCTCAATGGTAATTTTTTAATTTTGTTTTTGTTTTTCAAAAAAATTATGGTGTTTTTGTATTGGAATTTATTTTTCATTTTGTTTATGTTGTTTGTAATATATTTTATATTTAACGATTGTGTTGTAAATTAACTTAATTTTTTTATATGTGATAAATTTAATTAAATGCAAATGTTGGCACTCACAATTAAATTAAATAAAATTCCACCAATAATAAAAAACTTTATAAAAGTATTAAAATAGGTAAAATTACATTAATTGATCATTTGTGGGAAGATGAATATTCTATTATTAAATTAAATAAGATAAAATTGCACCAATAATAATTCAAATAAATTTGTTTCAATAATTATTATGAAATGTTGAATTTAATTATAGATCGATGGATATCCTATTAAATGAAATTGCATATATTATTATATGTTTAACAATAATAAAATAATTACTATAAAGGGAATATTATTGAATATTCTCTTTGGTGTAGAATTATAGTGTACATTGTTGGAGATGGAATACAAATTATGTGGTATTTTAATGATAGAGATATTGTGTTACGGTGAAGACTGTTGAAGATCGTCTTATATGCCTATATTTCACTGTTTTTGAGTGCAATGAAGGGAACATGACAATACAAAATTTGAATTTGCAAAATCTAAATTAATATATTGTCATACATCGAGAATGGCTCACAATACAAAATATGATTTTGCAAAATCTAAACTAATTGTCATACATCGAGAATGTGATAGTTTAAGCATTTTATTTGTTTTCTTGAATAAATTATTTAGGGGCTGGTCTCCTGTACAGGAGACTAATGGGCCGGCCCATCAACCCAAATCCAGCCCACTATGAAAAATCAGCCCAAACCTAAAAAAAAATACAGAAAACATACACGGAGCTGAGAGAGAGCGGAGAAGGCGTCCCACACAACGGCGAGAGGGAATCGGCGACCTCTTGCAACCGCTGCCACCATTAGCATCGCCGCCGGAAGGCCAGGACCACCGCACCGGAAGCTACGATGGAGAGATTAACTTCTACATTGAAGAAATTGAACTTCCATTCCATTTTTTGTGTAGCTCGAAAATTTCAAGGTGAGACTCTATAATTCAATCAAACCTATTCAATTGTGTCCATTGTAGTTGTGAAATTTATTTTCCATATTCTAACAATTGAATAATTGAAATTTTTGAAATATTTGTTGGGAATTTGAAAATTATACTTGGATGTGTATATTGCTTAGGATGGATGAAATTAACATGGGATATAATTCAGAAGCTTTTGTGATAATTGATGATTTTGACAGTGAGGCAATCCCTATACAAGTACAATACGGGGTAAAAATTTTGCATAAACTGATCAGGTTTTACCCACATGACTCTGATACTGTACAATATTTTAATTGATACTTTCATGCACATTAGGTGATAATGTGAGCTTGTCTGGATCTCTGATTGGTTAGACATGATTAGAGGTTTAAGTTGAAATTGAGTTATCTGTTTTGTTATTTCCTTCATATGTCTCTGCACGATTCTGAATTTGATATCTTGAATATATTTTCCCCCCTCCAAACATTGTTGAGTATTACTGGCTAGTTGAATTGTGCTCTTGCTCTGCAATATTGATTTGGTAGTAGTTTTATGCTATTCAGATTATCTTTGGCATCTTTTTTATTTTTGTGTCTTGTTGTGTTCATTTTGATTCCTTGTCTTCAAATTTGTTTCAAGTTGCATTGATCATAGGACAAATTTCTAAGGTTCCTAGATTACTTGTTGTCTGTTGTAAATTTCCAACCTTCGTTGATTAGTGCGTTTGAAAGGTATGTTCATAAGGGCTTATTTTTCCAGCTGCTGCAATGTTTTACTTAATGAGAATTCACTACCCATCTAGAGGGTAAAATTCCTGATTCTTTTGTTATTGCTCTACTTAATTGGGTATAAAATATGTGGTTTGGTATGGTTCCATATTCTGCATCAATCTCAAAATCTTCTTTGACCTGAATTGGAAGGAAATGAGGGATGTGCTCTTGGTTGGGAAGATCGTTGTCCTCGTGTTTGTGCCCTTTCAGTCGATATGCCCGTATGAACTGGATGATGATGGAAATGCAGGAGGTGAGGATATGATGCACGTCTCTGAACTAGAGACCTTGAGAACCACTCCCACGATGAGTTTTCTATTGCAATGGTCCAGGCAAATGAAGTCCTTGAGGATCAGAGCTCGGTCGAGATAGGTCGACGTGCCACCTTTATTAGGGTCTATGACGACCATGGTGGGTGTGAGGTTGCAACATACATCTGTGATCAAGTTATGATAGTTGTAAACTTTTTATGATATTCTGATCGATGATGTACTAACTCAAATTGGTTAGCATGAAGATAGTGTGGGCAAGTTATAACATAAGTATTGATTTGTATTTATACACAAACTTATTGAAAATTTACAAGGTGGCAATGAATAAAGAATCCTACATTAGTAAATTATTTCATAATCATAAAGAAACTCCAGTAATGAGCTTTGTCAAGCATCTCTATACGCTTGTGTATTGTTTTTTAACTGTTTACAAACTAAGCTCCCAAACGCAGTGATGTCGACTCAATTATCCCAATTTGTTATTATCGGTCTTAGTTTTAGTTATTCATTTCGTGACTGACAGATTGTTTCATATTCGTGGCTATTTCTTTTTAAAATTTAATCTTAAACTGAAATTATATTTGTTTCTTACATGATACATTTTTGTATCTTAATTGATACCTTTAGGCCGAATAAATGATACTTTTCCACCATTCCATTAATTTCAATTCAATAATCCCAAAGATAAACAAGTTCATGTTTAAAAAACTAATCAAATCCCAACATATAACAAATCCACAACGATCAAATGAAAACATACAAACAGCCGTTCAAGTGTATCAAACATCAAAACATCAAGTCACAACATCTCAACTATTCAAATATAAATACACAATTCTCAATCAATTCTTCTTTCTATTCATGAATCCAATGGTTATAAATACGCAATTCTTAATCAATTCTTCTTTCTATTCATGAATCCAATGACCGACTTATGGACTTATGGTCATCAATCTTATTGCGGCATCCTCATTCTTTGATGCAGCACGACAAGTGGCCTCATCAAACATCTTTAGTATGACATTGACACCCTTGGACTCTTTCTGATTCTTGGTCACCTTCTTCTTCATTGAGAAAACCTGATATATAAGTTAATGAAACACCATATTAAAACCCACAAACTATGAAAAAAATATATATTACATACGTACTGTATACAATATTTTGATACTATTATGCATATCAAATGGTACTAGTAAGCATACAGAGTGATACTACACCACACAAAAATAAAATATAGACATATAAACCAATAATAGTAACTAAACAACTGGATTTTTACACTAAAAAAATATCAAACTAGTACTAACTGGCATGCCAATTAATACTGAACTCACACATGAACACATAAAAAGCTATATTCTATACACCATAATACTTCAAATTTGATACATAAAATCAAATCAAATAGTACCATTCAGTTTTCTATGTGATACTCAATAAGCACAAGTGAAATTGCACACACATACAAACATAAAATAAAATCTGATCTAGCTCTGATACTTATAAGCATCTCATTTGGTACTAATCAGCATAAAAATTAATACTCCATACAAAAATAAAAATGCACACATAAAAATATAAAATAAAATCTGATCTAACTCTGATACTTATAAGCATCTCATTTGGTACTAATCAGCATGAAAATTGATTCTCCATACAAAAATAAAAATGCACACATATACAAACATGAAACAAAATTTGACATAACTCTTATACTTATAAGCATCTCATTTGGTGATAATCAGCAGGAAAATTGATACTCCATACACAAATGCATACACATTCACACAATAAAAGAGGTAAAACAGGCTAGATTAAATTCTAAAGATATAAACATAACATCTAACAAAACATATAACAGACAAATTATGGAAAATTTGATACTTGTTTATGATTCAATTGGTACTAATAAGCGTTGTAAATGATACTTAACATGATAATTCATAATAATTGTATAAAATTTCAAATTAAGAAGTTAAATCAACACATCATATGGCACCACTTAGTTTCCAATATGATAATCAATACACACAAGTCAAAATGCACAGAAAAACACAAAACCAAATCTGTCCTAAAATTTGGATATTCACAAGTATCTCATCTAGTACTAATCATCAGTAACATTGATACTCCATATACAAATGTGCACAATTCAAACCAAGACAGAAATAAAATAATCTAGACTGAACCCTAAACACATAAACATACAATATGAACCAGCACATAGTATCCTAATCCAAATGGAACATCCTCAACAAAAATGGGGAAAAAGGGAAGAGAAATTGCACCAGAAGATCACAATTCCGGCAAGCATAAAGCAGAATCTTCTGCTCTGTCTACCTTCATACACAATATGTTATTGACGTTCAAAAAATAACAAAAATACCAGATTAATCACAGAAAACAACAACATAAAAAATGACGAAACATAAAAGCGAAAATATTTTACAGAGAAGCTAGGGGAAGGAGGTTACGACATCTCAAACATAATCAACTTCTCAATTAGAGAAAATGCTCGATGACGTACCTATAAAATCAACCATAAGCCAAAGAAAACATCTAACGCCAGTAACGAAGTGCTAATCGACGATGGGGTGCGAAAAAGAGTGGCGTAGCCGGAGCCAGAAAATAAGTTGAATACAATCGATGGGGTGCGAAAAGGAGTGGCCCTTGTAAGACTGCAATTTCTTAAACTATAGCAACCTTTCAATGCGATCTCTCCTGACTTCAACAACAGCCCATAGCACTAGCGATGGTTTCAATTTGATCGAAAATTCAGAAAAATCGTGAGAGAGAAGAGGAGAGAGAGGAGGCTGCTAGGGTTCGGCAAGGGAGAGGGGGTGGGCTAGGGTTCAGAAATCACAAAAGGGGGAAATTAATGTGAAATGAGTCAGCCAAGTTATTTATTTGTCGGGTCACGAGGATGGGTCGGGTCAGAATGGGTCGGACCGTCTGATGGGCCGATCCATGCATCTGGTGTATAGGAGTTTTTGTGATTATTTAGTATTGAGTTTGTTAGCTCTAACAAGTATAATATATAGTGACAATAGGACTTTTTAGCCACTTAAAAGTTTAAAAAACTTTATTTAGCCACCATTTTTTATATATTATTTTTTTGTCCAAATTTACTCTAATACCTCTAAGTTTTAAAAAATATAATTTCAAAATGTAAAAGAAAAGGATTTCTCTCTCTCTCTACACCCGCAACTTTCGTCTCTCTCTCTCTCCTTTCTCTGTCAAGAATCTGCAAATCCACCACCACCACCACCAGCTCTCTCTTCCTCTTGAACAAATCGACATTGTCTTCGATGGCACCCTCACCGTTGCAGTCGCTCGCGCCTTCCGCTGTCGTCGCTGCTCCGGTCACCTTCGCCCCCTATTTTGCCCATTTAAAGAAAAGGTGAGAATTTTCTTGGTTGAGTGTTCCTTTGCTTCCAGAGATCCATCATCTCAACCCCCAAACTGAAGAGCTTTTCATTAATGTAGAGATCCCTGTTGATGTTTTCCCTGTAGAGATCCCGGCGCACGCTGTCCTTGGGCGCGCGTTGTCCTCGAGCGCGCGAGGCCCCGGCGCGCTGTCCTCGGGAGTGCAGACTCCGGCGCGCGTTGTCCCCGCGCTGAGCGATGCGCGCGCAGGTAAGAACACTAACTTGGCCTGGCTGCTCCATGCCGCGATCTGTGTAGTGCTTGACTTATTCATAATACTGCAATATGTTTACTGCAGATATCTTCACAAGGATAAGCGCTGCAGTGGAGAAGCATTGAAGCAATGAAGCAATTGTATTTGTTGTCTTAAATATACTAAATAGAGAGCAAACCTTGACTGTGATGATGATATTTTCTTTTATTTTTATTTTCATGTGTAGTATACATTTTTCAGACTGATCATTATGTTTTTATAGATCAGTGTGTTGATTTTTGGCAATATTGTGTGTTTTTTCGGATTCTTAATTTTGCTATTGATTAAGATGATATTTGTAAAAATTATATGTTGCTGTTATATGTTGATTACGATGATAATTTTGATGTTTGTTAAAAAAATGATTTTTTTTATTTTTGATTTATCTTTAAAAAAATGGAGAAAAATGGTATTTTAGTCTAAAGTGGCTAAAATAATAATGTTTAAAAATAAGTGGCTAAAATAAGTTTTTTAAAGTTCTAAGTGGTTAAAAAAAAAAAGTTGACCCTAATATATATATATACACACACACACACAAATTGTTTCTTGAACACCCAAACATTGAAGACTCAATTGTGTAAAACAATAAAAGAAAAAAGAATTAGATTCGAGACCACTACATCCCCTTAAATTTAATGAAAAAAAAAATCATTTACATTTCTCACCTAGCTAGGGTCCTAGATTATAGGGCCAATATTGATCTACTTCATCAGGCAACCCAACCCTAAAAAAAAAAAAAAAAAAAAAAACCCTAAATAAAGCTATAATTAAGCGTGGTCCTTATCTCCATTAATGCGAAACAGTCCATCAGCAGAAATTAAAACTTAAGAAGCTCATCACTTAAATAACTAATTAAATCCTTGTTCTCTGGCTTATATATGTTTAACAACTCACATCACCTAATGTAAAATTAAACAATCGAAACCGTAAAAAAACATAAGAAAATATGGGTGAAAAAATCCAAACAATCTACCAATGCGAATCCAAAAAACGCGAAAACGACACCGTCGTAGCAGACATGGACGGAACTCTGCTGATCGGCCGGAATCCCTTCCCTTACTTCGCGCTGATCGCGTTCGACGTCGGAGGGATTCCGCGGCTGCTGCTGCTGCTCCTGGCGGCTCCAATGGCGGCCCTCATGCATCAATTTGTATCAGAATCTGCAGGGATTAAGGTGCTCATATTCGTGACGTTTGCGGGGGTGAAAGTATCGGCGATCAAATCTGCCGCAGCTGCTGTTCTACCTAAGCATTACTCCGACGACTTGCACCCGGAGACTTGGCGCGTTTTCTCCTCGTGTGGGAGGAGATGCGTCGTTACGGCGAACCCTAGGATCATGGTTGAGCCTTTCTTGAAGAATTATTTGGGAGTTGATCTTGTTATAGGCACCGAGATTGCGTCGTTTAAGGGCTTCGCCACCGGCCTCGTGGCGGCCGGTGACACCGACGACAAGGTTGCTGCTCTTCGGAAGGCTTTGCATAATGATGAAACGCTGAATGTTGGAATTGGAGATAGAACTGATCTTCCGTTTATGAGGCTATGCAAGGTTTTCAATTTTATCAAAATTAATCTTAATTAATTAGTAACTCCTTTTATAGATATCTATGTTACAAATACTGAATCATATGATGCAGGAAAGATACGTGGTGAGGCGAAAACCCGGGATCCGGCCCGTAAGAGCGGAGACATTGGCTAAGCCCGTGATCTTCCACGACGGTCGACTAGTCCAAAAACCAACTCCATTAGTGGCATTACTAATCATTCTATGGTTCCCAATCGGGATTATTTTATCAATCTTGAGGATATTCATCGGGTCCATGCTCCCAATATCTACAACTCGCTACGTCTTGTATCTCCTCGGCTTCCAAATTATACCCAAAGGAACTCCACCCCACGCCGCCGCCGCCCACTCTTCTGCCGGAAAAGGAGTGGTATTCGTCTGCTCCCACCGAAACGTCCTCGACGCGGTTATAGTCTCCACCTGCCTCGGGCGCATGACCACCACCATCTCCTACTCCGTCGCAGGCTTCACCGAGTTCTTGTCGCCGATCAAGACCTCGAGGCTTACCCGCGACAGAGCTACAGATGCTAGATTGATCGAACAAATCTTGAACGAAGGGAAATCATTGGTGATGTGCCCAGAGGGGACGACGTGTCGGGAGCCCTATTTGCTGAGGTTTTCGTCGTTGTTTGCTGAGCTGGCAGATCGGATTGTGCCGGTCGCCGTGGTGGTGAAAACGAGCTTGTTTCATGGAACGACGGCGAGAGGGCATAAATGGTTGGATCCTTTCTTCTTCTGCATGAATCCTTTCCCAGTTTATGAGATCACGTTTTTGAACAAGTTGTCGGATGATCAAACTTGTGGGGCGGGCGGGAAATCGAGCTATGAAGTTGCAAATAATGTGCAGAAGATGATTGCTGAGACGTTGGGATATAAGTGTACTGATCTTACCAGGAAGGATAAGTATCGAGCATTGGCGGGGACCGATGGTCTCGTCGACTCCACCACAAATCTACCATAACTTTACTATTTACTATTTTGTTTTAAGTGCATTGACAATATAGTCACTTAATTTAAAAAAAAAAAAAGATATAATAAAATGATAGTTTCACTATTAAAACATCAATTACAAAACATTATTCAATCAAACGGAGGGGATTTTTCCGGGATTAATTAATATCCTCAAAATCATAAAAATTGCTTCGTTTTGGTTTGAATGGAGAAGCTGCAGCAACAGCAGCAGGCTTAGATTTGGTTGCTTCCTCTGCTTTCTGCTCTGTAATTTTAACATTATTATCTGAAGCCTTGCCTTCATATCTTCTTTCCTTAGAATTTTTCATGGCTACCTTTTCTTTTGGCGGATTACCTTCCTCGTCATCTTCAGACATCTTTTCCGGCTCAACTGCTGTTTCTTGCATAGCTGCATCTGCGAATGATGTTTTCTCAAGAGATTTTTCTGTTGATTGTGGTGGTGGGGGGTTTTGGATTTTGGACCGATAACCTCTCAAGCAGAAGCGGTCCGTTAAAGCCCTATCGTCGAGGGCGGCAGCTGCCCCGCCGGATTGCTCAGCGGTTGTGAGAGTAGAGAGAGGCAATAGGCCGAGTAGGAAAACTATGAGATATACGCAAGACATGATTGTCTGAATTCTTGGATTTGTAATGGTTTGAGGTTGAAAGAGGTGTTTGCATATTTATAGTAGTTTTTGCATGGTTTAGTTAACAGCAAAATTAACGTGTGATTTCTAAGCATGGTTGTTGTGAGCATCCCCAACTTTTCTCGTGAATGTAACGAAAATATCGCAGGTTCATGATTATTTATGCGTGCAAGTGCAAGAACAAGGTCTCTTATAATCACGAACTAACGTTTTAAAAGCCGTGGAATTTAACGACCAATCTAAAATTTAACATTAATCTGAGATTTTATTTTTCCCTTATACAATCTCTGCTAGCACAGAAATTGGTAATTTCAGCACAAAAAAAAAAATGCAATGAAAACCCTGCTTCTCTAAGTGCAGAATTTGGCATTCAACAACGCTAAAAAATGTATAAAAAAAGACGACCTAATTAGAAAATGTCACATAAATACTCCAGAGATATTTACATATGCTCTACCCCTGTAGTCGTATCCAAGGAGCGAACCGAGCATGTATAGATTGAGTAAGTATATGCCAACGGAGTAACCAAGAATCCAAGTAGATCGAAAAAGGAAGAGAATTTCCCATTATTTATCATCATGGCAAGAAATGCGACTTGCATCAGATAGATGTCCTTTTTAGGAAACGAGCAATCTGGTGAATGTTGAACCTGAACCCGCTCCTTAGCTTCTATTCCTTGTTCTGGTGGAGACAGGTTTCACGTTACCTTCAACATCACCCACCTTAGGACGTCCGGGGCTGTTATTCTTCGAGAATTGTGTTGCAGCTGCTCTAGCGCCAGCAATTGCTGCCACAAGGCCAGGAGATTTCTCCTCTTCAGAGACACTCGAGCTACTTGGAAGAGAAGCAAGTGAACAGGGTTTCAAGGAGAACTGATCTCGTGGATTTGGAAGTGGGAAGGTAACTGGCTGTGGTGCTTTGACGGGAGAGAGACCTCTCACAGCAGCTTCATATATCTAGGGGTATCACAAGAACATATGAGGGATGTATAAATAAGAAAGAACACAAGAAGGTGATAAATCAGCTGAATGATATCATGCAACTTGATTACTCCCATTACCTTCTTTTCCAAATTATAAACACCCTGGAATCCGCGCATTTCAAATGGCACGATCAATCTCTACATGAATAAATTGATGAATCGATGAATATAGACTAAGAAACCACCAGCAAAGTAATTAAAAAAATAAAACAGCAGATAGGAGTTCAGTTAATGATTTCAGGAAGAAGAAAAAAAAAAAGAATGAAGCACCTGAGGTTTCTCACAAAGCCAACAAAAAGCCGTCTGTCCTTCTAGCCTCACCTGCAGTAGGAAGATTTAGACTTCATAAGCAAAATACAGCGATGCATCAAGATCAACTCATATCAATAGTCACTTTAATGCAGATTAATTAAGCGAAAGACTATGATGGTTTTGGCATTTTCACCGATGCAGGCATAGCATCCCAGTTTACTAGCTCTTCACAGGTGACACAACCTACCACGTCAACACAACCTGTTGGAAAATGAGTTTTAAGGCTACGTAAGGTTACCTGGGAAAAATCACAACTGCAGAACAATTTTTGAATCTTTCTTTTGGAAATGCTATCAAATTGATGCCATGCTTTCATCTAAAACCAGACTAAGAAAACTGGTTTTATATGCAAACATGAGAGATTGATGTAGTAAATAGAATAAAATTAATTTGTTCTTGCATATCTCTTTCAAAAATGGACTATATATATTATTTCAATGATCCTTGTTTGTGCCACTCGAAAATTGTTTCCATCCACACATATCAAGCATGCTTGCTGTTTCAAATTTACGTCTTAAATCCCAATATACACATAAGGTTAGGATAAGACAAGTTTAGTTGTAAATTAATTTACATAACACATATATAATATGATACCTAGAAGTCTGGAAACTGGGTAATGGTCGGGAAATTTTATATCCGTTATTCCATTCATTGTATAAATCTCCCTGTAAAAGTCTTCCATTGCTTTGATTGTCTCTGGTTCTGGGACTTTACCAGCTGCATGAATCCACAGCCGTCCTTTTGAAAGAAACAGAAGACAGACGTTAGTGTATTGTGAATCAAATATAACTGTACAAACACTTGCATCTGAATATAGACAAATGTGGCTTTAGACATCCTAAAATGAAACCACGACCGTAATATACAATCTCATTACAAACATAAGTTCGGTCCCTAAATGATGACCGTAATAGTTGATTGTATGAATGATCACAAAGGCTGTTAAACCGATGTTGCACTAGAAAGCCAATGGATTTTCCAACTTGCTCGGTTTATAATTAAACACAGAACCTGGAGTGAGTAATCTAAGGCCAAATCAGCTGAAAAATACTCCTTGAAACTTTCAGGTGCATTATGACTCTGGCTGAACTCCACAACCAAAAACACTAAATCTCTTCAATCAAGCCATACCCAAATTATCTGTCTTCTAACCGGGCAATCTTCTAAACCCAAAATCAAGTAATATCCAAAATTTCATATCCTACCATCCAGAATGGCCTACACCAAACTAATCACACACAGCACAAAAATCAGGAAGGGCACAAAAGACCTTCTTCCAAATTCAAAATTATAACTTGTTCACAGTTGAAAAGCTGCATACTCTTTATTTCATAAACCAAGACCTGATTTGAACTGAAAAATATCACCTTCTGTTCTCTCGTGCAATGAAAACTAGCAAGCATCGTCAAACAGCATATAACAACAGCCCAATTCACATCCCAATAAGAAAGTTCCAATTTTTGACAAGAAACAGAAACAGAAACAGAATCAACAACTAGCACCCCACAAATTCAAGCAAGTTTAAAATTCAGAAAAAATATTGGATTCAATGAAAAAGCAATAGGGTTTTACGAGATTTCTACAATTGAATGGTTCTACCTCTAACTGGAGCAGGCCAAGATCTGCCTTCAATCCGTTTGATGCCATAAACGAGCAAAGATGCCCACGGTTGGTGCATTGTTAAACATGGGTTTCTGTAATTCGACGATTCCATTCTTCTGCTCGACATCGCTTTGACCCTTTTCAACAATTTTCTTTTTTTTTTTTTTTTTTTTTGGACAATAATTATCGATTTTGAGATGAGATTTTGGTGTTGGAAGTACTAAATTCTCATGTTAACGAATCTGAATATGGTAATTGGAAAAAGAAGTTAAAACGAGTCCCGTCTTCTTTTTTATTTGAACTCTCCAAATTGTAAATTCATCAGCCGGGCTATATTAACAACCCTAGAGGCCTAGATGCTTTCCGTACAAAACATCACTGTATTTATCTACGGCTAGAAGGTAAGGTAAATGGGGGATGGCATTCCCTTTACTGTTTACATTCAATTTTTATTTTTATTTTTCAATCTTTATCAATCAATTGATAAAATAATTTCGATTTTAAACTATTATAATAGATAATTAAGTGTCATAATAGGTAGTTAAAGTGTCCACAATATTTTAGTTGAAGTGCACGATAAATTTTTTCGACCGATCGAAATTTTTAACCGAAACTTCTATTTTTGGATGAAAAAGGCTGCAAATAACAAAAAATTG
Source organism: Perilla frutescens (assembly GCA_026008535.1). Taxonomy (NCBI): domain Eukaryota; kingdom Viridiplantae; phylum Streptophyta; class Magnoliopsida; order Lamiales; family Lamiaceae; genus Perilla; species Perilla frutescens. The sequence goes on along the minus strand of BRKX01000004.1, from coordinate 58,033,881 downwards.
GTGGACCCGGGACACGTGCCAGCTGCAGAAACAAGAGATGCATTGCAGTGACCTTATGTTAGGATTTACTCGGCTAGAACTGTAAAAAAACATATATATGAGATAAAAGATCTTTCTAAGTAAAGCAAGAAACAAAAATTCTTTCCTAATCAAGATGTTAAATCAATTTTTTTAATTCAATTTTTATGATATCTTAATAATACCCTTAATGAAAATTGATGAAACTTAGTCCAAACTATTGACTCTCCTTTGTGTCATATTTTCGAATATGTTTATCTGATTTTTTTAACACGTTAGTACGAACCGTGTTCAATTTTAAGCATATTTTTGAACAAGACCATGTATATTCATATTAAATAGCAGAAATTGATTTAGCATTTTACACGTGGTTTTTATTGTTAATATGGAATGGTAAAAATTCATATGGAAATATGTACATATGAAATTAGAATAGTTGAAGTGTGTACACATGTCAGGAAAGTATGCATTTTGCACACGTTTCGTATAAACCGTGTGTAACGTGTGCAAAAGCACATTTCTACGGAACGTGTTTAAAATGCACATGTTTACTCCTTGAACCGTGTGTAAATTTTTATTGTATTATGTATTTTGACTCATTTATTGCATAGAAAACTTAAACGTGTATTTTTTTTTAACAAAGTTCATCCGAATCGTGTTCAATATGGTCACAGTTCCTAATTGGAGGGAGAAAGCGTTGACTTTTCAATGTTTTAGTAATGATAAAAGTGATTTTTCCACCTCATTTTGGTTAGAAAAGAATTTATTTACCCCATCTTTATTACTTTTTTCTCCAAAAATTATCATCTTTGATTCGATCTTAAGAGGGATTGGGCTAGCCATTTTATGAGGCCCCGGTTCCTGAGTAATTGATTTGTGATTTCCGAGACTTCTAGATCTGTGTTACTTTTTTTCTTCTCTTTTATTTATATAATTCATTTGGACTAGCCCATTGTTTTATAAAGTACGCTTAATGAACTGTACTAAGAAATAAAAAGTATTTTTTGGACATTACCAACTCATAAAACTAGCTAAAATCAATTTCACATTACAGTATTAGAATTTTTTTTTTCATGTTGGTTAACTTTAATCAAATCGTTTTTTAAACTCATTAACCGGACCAATCTTGTATGGGTTTTGTTAAGTTAAACATGAATCGAATTTTGAACAATTAACTTACTTTACACTTCATTTTATAATTTTTTTATTTACTTTGACTCTGAACTAAGCTTGAAATTTTGAATATGTTCCTCACATATTATCAATCAAACTAAAGCAAAACATCAGCGGCTAATTGGCTAATATAGGTTTATATTCAGCGCGGTGGTCGTTTTCTGAATGGAAGGAAAAAACAATTCGGATAAAAAAGAATAAAATGAAAAAATTAATAATAAACGAGAATTATTTCTTATATTGGTGGAGAACACGAACAAGTGAAAATTCCCGACTTTCTAAAAGGTCTGCAAGTTGTCCACACACTCCTCTCTCTCTCTCTCTCTCTCTCTCTGCCACACGCAGTCTTCCCATAAACACACAGTGGGGTGAACACAAAAAGGCCATTGAAAGAAGGATATTGATGGGACAATAATCCACAGCCATTAAAAGGCTAAAGCTAAAGTCTTCCATTCAAAACACACCAAGAACGCGCAGTCTCGCTTTATTCTTCTCGGCCTTCTCTTTCTCATTCAACTACCTATAAAAAAATATTGTAACTTTCTTCACCTCTCGCAGTTTTATGATATAATTAACGAAGAAGATATAAATTAGATGGACTCAGCTGTTCTTAATGATATAATAAATCGATTGCTTGAGGTTAGAGGGAGGCCTGGGAAACAGGTGCAGCTGTCGGAATCGGAGATCAGACGGCTTTGTTTGCAATCTAAAGAGATTTTCCTGCAGCAGCCTAATCTTCTCGAGCTTGACGCACCCGTTAAGATATGTGGTGAGGTTTTCTTGAAAGTTTGATTTTTTTTAGCTATGTCACATGTGAGTTGGGTTTTGATTGTACGAACTGTTGTTTTCTGTTGATTTAATTTACTTTCATTTTGGTATTCTTGGATTTTCATTTTCATTTGATTTTTCATGGTGGGTTGACTTTGAAGTAGACTTTGTGATTAGCGTTCAGTGTCATGTGGAGAAATTGCAATTTGTGGGGTGTAAATATGCTTATCTGTGTTGATTTGTTGTCGCTGTATTATGGGTTGGCATTTTGGGGAAATTAATGGAATGCGGATTGTTGTTTGACTGTTGAGCTCTGGATTGGTAAGGATCGAGTTAATTGGACTAGAAATGGAATATGTGGAGATTTTTACCAAGTGAGAAAACGAGTACTATTTAAAGGCCTAACATGATTATTACTGTTTATCAACGTGTTGTTTGTGCTGGGAGATTAGATTATGACATTACAATTAAGTATATGGCCAAAAACTCTTGTCACTTGAGTCAGTTTTTATCATTAGAGAACTATAATCTACGTACGAGGGTTGAGGGTACATAGTTGCATATTTGGACGAGGAAGGGACTTGTCCACAAATATTTTTTCTTTATTAGGGTGATTATACTTCGGAACAATTGGCCTGCAGCTATTATGACTCTACAAACTGGATGCGTTGTGCTTGACTTATAAAAACATAGCACACAAAGCCATTTAGGAAGGGGCTTGAGGATCAGAAAGTTTGAGTATGCTGTTATACAATGTTTAGCAGCTTTCTCTGTGCCAGCTTATTTGTTGCGATCCTTGCAAGATCGCTGAGATGCCTATTCTCCTGTTTTTTTTAATTAAGTATCTACTGCTCATTATCGTACCACTTCCCGAATTTTGCAAAACTAAGTTGATGAAGTATATATGCTTACATAGTTACATCTCTTTGTCTGGTCTTTTTTATTCAAAGATCCTGTGCTGAAAAGATGTACAGTGGTCTTCAAGGTAAAAGCTCGTCAGTTTTTGTAAATTTTCAATTCCAAGGCTGAATTTGCAGTGGAATGAATGAAATTAAATGTTAATGCCCTGCTATCTTATGGCTGTTCTGTGGAGGCATGTAACTGTTAAGTTTTGCTACTTTTTATGTCTGTCTCTCTCTCAAACACACACAACTGCTGAGGATGATGTTTAATACCATCAAACTCCAGTATTAGTTTTTCCTCTTCTTAATCATATCTTTGGCCTGCAGGGGATATTCATGGCCAATATTCTGATCTTCTTAGACTTTTCGAATATGGTGGGTTACCCCCAAAATCAAATTACTTGTTCTTGGGGGATTATGTGGATCGAGGGAAGCAAAGCCTGGAAACAATTTGTCTTCTGCTTGCTTATAAGATAAAGTATCCTGAAAACTTTTTCTTACTGAGGGGCAACCACGAATGTGCATCGGTCAACCGTATATATGGATTTTATGATGAATGCAAAAGACGGTTTAATGTAAGGGTATGGAAAGTATTCACCGAGTGTTTTAACTGTCTACCTGTTGCGGCCTTAGTTGATGATAAGATACTCTGTATGCACGGAGGACTCTCTCCGGACCTGCATGATTTGGATCAAATTAGAAATTTGCAGCGCCCTACTGATGTCCCTGAAGCTGGCTTACTATGTGATTTATTATGGTCCGACCCTAGCAGAGATGTCAGAGGATGGGGAATGAACGATAGGGGAGTGTCGTATACTTTTGGAGCTGACAAGGTGAAGGAATTTCTTCAAAAGCATGATCTTGACCTTATTTGCCGTGCCCACCAGGTTTGAGATGTCTCTCTTCTTGGCAATTACTTGGCTAAGTTGTCGAATTTTAGATTAAATGGCCAATTGCCATCACATTTTTTCAGGTAGTTGAAGATGGATATGAGTTTTTTGCTGATAGACAACTTGTAACGATATTCTCAGCCCCAAATTACTGTGGAGAGTTTGATAATGCTGGTGTCATGATGAGTGTGGACGAGACTTTGATGTGCTCCTTTCAAATTTTAAGGCCTGCAGAAAAGAAGCCCAAGTTTGGATTTGGGAGTACAACTACAGCTAAGCCAGGAACTCTGATGAAAACAAAGGTACTCTTCAAATCACAGCTTTGATTCTATAGTACCAGTCAGCTTAGGGGACTTTCAATAGGCACACGTGCATTCTTCTTAGTCGTTCACTCTACCTTGTATTAACAGAAAGCTGATAAATAATTAAAAATTATAGCTATTAGGAGCCCAGGTTGGTGAAGCAAATAACCTGTTTTGGCATTTATTCTTGACATATTGGATGCAATTTTTAGGTTATTCATCTTTGTTTAAATGCCCAAAGTCTTCAATGATATCTGTGCTATGGAATATGAATAAAACAATTTGGTGTCACTTGATGTTTTTATGCTAGTTTACTCAGTTACTACCTTGTACACCATTATTGTGTATTCGCCTCGTATTGGACTGAATCTCTAGCTATTGCTTATCAATGCAGTCATTTCTTGGTGGTAGAATAGGATGACCCCAACTAGAGTAGGAAGATGAAGAAACCTGCTCTCTGATATGCTTGACATTAATGTTCAAAGGCGACGTTGAAGTGTTGAGGGCCATCTGCTGATCTGCCATGCGGGGAAGTTAGCAAGCAGAAGTTACACAAAAGATCTGTTCCAAGGAGAAATTGTGAACATTGTAATAGCTTCTACATAATGTATGATTTTCAGCCAATTGGAATCGGGACGATTTTTCAACTAAAGATTTACCGAGGAGAAAACAAGAAATAGCACTGAACTTATGGATGCTTTCACTCAGTAATGGAAGGTAAATAATCTTGTTTGTGCCTTGGACTTGAATTTTTGTCAGTATATTATATAGTTTAATCTAGAATTTCCAAGTTAAATAATCTTATGGATGCTTTCACTCAGTAATGGAAGGTAAATAATCCATTTTTTTAATCTAGAATTTCCAAGTTAAATATGTTTATTTTCTTCCAGAATACAGAATTGAGATTGAGACCCAATGAACAATTTAGGAATCTGAATCTTAATTTATACGAAAGGAAGCCCGTATCTATCTATCTATCTATATGTATGTAAGTCCAAAATTGTAAATAAAAACTAGGGATAAGGTCTAATTTGGTCTTACAACTATACATGAAATTTCAGTTTGGTCTCGAAATAAAATTTCAGATCAAATTGATCCCTCAACTTCTTAAAATGTATCAAAATGATCCCCTCGTTAGTCTCTTAACGGGACTGGCATTGATTTTCATTAAAAACAACCATTAAATTGTACATTTTTGCATTATTTCACATACTAACGCACATTTTACACACACATCGGTCCAAAAATCATTTTTTTGAAGAATTTCCACTTCGACAACAACATCAAACAACAACATCAAACAGGAATAAACAAATTGAACATTCAAAATCGAAACCTAGAGAGAGAGAGAGAGCGCAATATTAGAGCAGATGGACAGCGGCCCTGGTAGATGGGATTTCGAGTTATGCGTTGGAAGCAGCAGCAGAGCTGCTGTTCGGCAGCTGCTGAAGATGGGTTCGAGAAAAACTTGTCGAAGACGCGGGTGGAGCTACCCGACCGGTACATTTTCCGGCGAGATTCAGACTAATTGCTATAGCATATACGAAAATTAGATTTTTATTATTTTTGTGAACAATTTTTAAGGGTAGAATTTGATGTAAATGCCTTCCAAAGCTTGTGAATTGTCATCACTTGGCACGAATAAGAAGGGAATTAAGATTTCCCAACTCCCACGAAACGGCGCCGTTCCACCGACCTGCACGCCATAACAATCACGGCGAAGTTTCGACCTTTTTTTTCAGTTTCTTCATGCTTGTTTTTTTTCTTTTCAATTTCTTCATGCTCTTTTCAGTTCCTTTAAAAAAATGATGTTGATCAATGTGTGTTAGTGTGTGAAATAGTGAAAAAATGTACAATTTAACGGTTGTTTTTAACGGAAGTTAACGTCCGTCCGTTAAGGGACTAACGGAGGGATCATTTTGAAAAATCTGTTACAATTGTCAGGAAATTGGGCATTTTGCCAAAACTTGTACCAATCCCAAAAAGAAAAGGGAAAAACAAGGAAATAATGATAATCAAACTGATCATGCAAATTATGTCGTGTGTCCTTCTGGAAATTATGACTCTGATGTGTACATGGTTTCATTTGATGTTGACATAAACTCTGTGGCTAATCAGTGTGATGAAGGTGAATGGCTCCTTGATTCAGGGTGTTCATTTCATATTTCCCCTTTTAGTCAATTATTTTCTTCTATCTCCCCTGTCCAAAATTCTTTTGTAAAACTTGCTGATGGGAGAAAACTGAAGGTTGTGGGTGTTGGCAATATCTGCCTGAAATTTTCTTGTGGTTCTATTTTGACTTTGTCAAATGTGAGATTTGTTCCTGAATTGAGTTTTAATTTAATGTCATGCACTGCCCTTGAAGACTCTGATCTTAAAGGGAAGTGGGGTGGTGGTGCCATGAAAATTTTAAAGGGAAATCTTGTTTTGTTCAAAGCTCTCAGAAAAAATAACCTGTATTTTGTGTCTGCAACTGTTGATGCATCTGTGAGTACAGTTACTTCTGATGTTACTGGTCTGTGGCATGCTAGGTTGGGACACTTGAGTAACAAAGGTCTTGAATGCTTGTCTAAATCTGGAGTGTTTGGAAAGGATGCAGTCTCTAAGCTACCCTTTTGTGATACTTGTGTGCTTGGTAAGCAACACAAAGTTACTTTTCATGTTAATCCTGCTCCTAATGTGCCTAAATCTGTTGATGTGCTTGAATATCTTCATGCTGATGTGTGGGGACCTTCAAAGGATCCCACACATGGAGGAAATGTGTATTTTCTTTCCATTATTGATGATTTTTCAAGAAAAGTGTGGGTTTTTCTCATGAAAAACAAATCTGATGTGTTTGCTAAGTTTAAAAATTTCAAAACTTCTGTTGAAAATCAAACTGGAAAGAAAATAAAAACCTTAAGAACTGATAATGGCCTGGAATTTTGCAATGCTGCTATGGATTCTCTATGTGTTGAATCTGGTATTAAAAGACATAAGTCTGTGCCTTATACCCCTCAACAAAATGGAGTTGCTGAGAGAATGAATAGAACTTTGCTTGACAAGGTTAGATGTCTGCTTACTTCCTCTGGTCTTGGTAAAAAGTTTTGAGGTGAAGTTGTCTTAACAGCTGCCTATTTGATAAATAGGTCACCCTCTGTCCCTTTGCTTGGTAAATGTCCTGAGTCTATCTTTTACAAAAAAACCTGTTGATTTATCTAACCTAAAGGTGTTTGGTTGTGCTGCTTTTGTGCATGTAAAAGGTGATAAGTTAGAGCCTAGATCTAAGAAATGCATTTTCTTGGGTTACCCTGAGAGGGTAAAAGGCTATAGATTGTGGGACAAATCTATCCCTGGCTTCAAAGCCATTACCAGCAGAGATGTTGTCTTTAATGAAAGTGATTTTCCTTGCTTATCTGCTCCTTTATCTGTATCTGAATCTACTCCTGATACTACTCCAATTAAGGTGGAGCCTTTGCCTAGTAATAATGAAACCTTACCTGTTGAGCATGATAATGAAGAAAATAATGATTCTCCTAATGAAGAAGTTGATAATAATGAATCTGAAGAGTTGCATGATTACCAACTGGTTAGGGATAGAGCTAGGAGGAATGTAAGAAAGCCTCCTAGGTTTGATGATTATGAAATGTCCTTTCTTGCTTTTAATGTGTTTAATTGCATGGAAGGTGATGAACATATAACCTATAAAGAAGCTTTGAAGTCTGTTGATTCTGAAAAATGGTTGAATGCAATGAAATGTGAAATGAAGTCCTTGCATGAGAATAGAACCTGGATTCTTGTTCACAAACCTGCTAATACCTCTGTGGTTGAGTGCAAATGGCTTTTTAAACTTAAAAAGGAATCTGAATCTGTTAGATACAAAGCTAGGTTAGTTGCTAAGGGTTTTACTCAAAAAGAGGGGATAGATTACAATGAAATATTTTCCCCTGTTGTCAAATTCACCACTGTAAGAATTATGCTAGCTTTAGTTGCTCAGTTTGACTGGGAATTAAAATAAATGGATGTCACAACTGCTTTCTTGCATGGTGATTTAGATAATAATATTTATATGAGACAGCCTGAAGGCTTTGTTGATTCTGAAAAATCAGAGCATGTTTGTTTGCTTAGGAAAGCCCTATATAGGCTGAAACAATCTTCTAGGCAATGGAATATTAAATTTGACCAATGCATGCAGTCTCTTGATTTCAAGAAATCTGATTTTGATCACTGCTTGTACTACAAATGTGATAATAATATTCCTATGTTTCTGCTCCTATATGTTGATGATATGTTGCTAATTAGTCCTAAACTTGAGTCAATTAAACATGTTCAAAATAAACTTTGTGAGAATTTTGACATGAAAGATTTAGGAGATGCAAAGAAGATTCTTGACATGCATATCATTAGAAATAGGAAGTCCATCACTCTGGTCTTGAATCAAACTGATTATGTTAAAAAGATTTTGAGTAAATTCTCTATGAACAATGCTAAACTTGTGAATGTACCTTTTGCTGTTCATTTCAACTTGAGTAAAAGCATGTGTCCCTCATCTGAATCTGAAATTGATGAAATGAAAAGTGTGCCTTATGTTAATGCAATTGGATGAGTTATGTATCTCATCATTAGTACTAGGCCTGATATTGCTTACTCTGTTAGTTGTCTAAGTAGGTACATGTCAAATCCAGGTAAAACTCACTGGGAAGCCTTGAAATGGCTCCTCAGATATGTGAAATCCACTGAGAAATGTGGTCTGACTTTCTCCAAGTCAGCTGATGGCTTGAAACTTGCTGGATATGTGGATTCTAATTATGCCAATGATAGGGATAATAGAAACTCCACAACTTCATATGTGTTTACTTTATGTGGTGGTTGCATTAGTTGGAAATCACAACTCCAACACATTGTTGCTCTGTCAACTACTGAATCTGAATATGTTGCTGCAACTAAAGCTTTTAAGGAAGCTATATGGTTGAATGGTTTACTGTCTGAATTTGGTTTTTTTGGATAAATCTCCCATTGTATTTTCTGATAGTCAATCTGCCATACAATTATGTAAAAACCCTGTCTTCCATGATAGAACTAAACACATTGATGTTAGGTTTCATTTCATTCGTGACATTGTTGAAAAAAGTGAAATTTTACTTGACAAGATCCATACAAATTACAACCCAGCTGATATGGGTACCAAATGCCTTCCAGTTGAAAAGCTAAAGCTGTGCATGAATATTCTAAAGTTTGATCTTGGTTAAAATTTCATCTTTTGCTGTGATATTTATGTTCCTTACCCTCATGTTTTTCTCTGTGAATCTCAGGTTAAGTTGGGTAGGCCTCTGTGGCCAGGTTATGCTCTGTGCTCCCCTCCCCTCTTCTTCCTTGTCTTTGTGATCCTGAAGAAGTAAAATGGCAATGATGATACCCCTCGGACTCCTCTGTTGACTGTTGATGCACTTGGGCCAAAGGTGGAGATTGTGAGTTATATTGGCCCAATCTTTATTGGCTTTGTTTCTCGGCCCACTTGACCCTGGCGGCCCAGCTCCCTTCTCGGCCCACTTAAGTGTTGCCCTAATACTATATGTATTAGTTATCCCTAATCTACACGAACACTCTCTAATCTGCGCCGCTCTCTCTCTCTCTTAGCAAACCCTAGATCTAAGCTCTGTGCTTGATCGTGATCTCTCTCCCATCTCCGGCTACTTCCTCCGAGAACTTTATATCTCTGTGATACCGTAGCCTTGCCGGAGTGTCAGTGGTTGAGTGACGAAGGGCTTGCCGTGAAGGTTGAGTGGCTGCCGGTTTTGGGTGCATCTCCGATTACCTCTGTGGTTCTCCTTTGTGCTCTGTGCGTTTCAGTCAACGTCGAGGTGCTCCGGTAACTTGGGTTACCTGAGCCGAGAGTTTATACCTCCCTCTTTATCTGCTTCTGCTGCAGCTAAACCTAAAGGTGTGTTGCCTGAGCAACGAGTGGTGACGGCCGCGTCCGGTGAAGTCAGTGAACGGTGAATCCTCTCGACGGCGATTGATACCCAACAAAAACAATGCTATCAAAAGGGTTTCCCTGGAAATTTTTTTCATAAATGTACTCGTGGTCTAGTGGTTGTTTCGCATTGAACAATTCTCATTATTTTGCCTCAAGAGATTACAAGATACGGATGTAGAATTTACCTTCTTATGTTTATCATTAGTTTATAATTCATAAAGAATCTACTGTTGCACAAAAAATTAGAAATCTTAGATTTGAAATGAACACTAGAGTTTCTTAAGACTTTGACAACTATATCAAAAGAGGCATGTCCCATAGATTTGTGCCAAAGTTCAAAACTGTGATGGTTGAAATGGTATAAACCATCTCTTAAGTACTTGTTAGTAGAATTGTTTGCTTACCTATAAGTAAGGGTGGCAAAATTGGCCCAACCCAATGGGTTAGCCCAACCCACACGATATTTGGGCTTGATTGGGTTAAAAATTAAAGACCTAAAAAATGGGCTAAAATGGGTTAGCCCAATTGGGCTTTGGGCTTGATTGGGCTATGACTGCAGCCCCAATTTGTAATATGTCCCATCCAATCCCGTCAATTAAATTTTTTATTCATATTTTGACATGTTAAATTCATATATATTAATACATTAATTTATCATATATATTATTTAAAAATATTTATTTGATTTATAGATCATTATGATGATATATACATAATATATAGCATATGTGTATGTGATTTGTGATAACATTATTCATATACTTTATGAAAGTTATAACTATTAGCACTTTTTATTTGATTTATTGTTAATCATGTGAGATTAATAGCTCAAAACGAGTGATCGACGAAATAATTATATTAATCCTAATTTCTCAATGATCCTACTTTAATTAAAATGTTTTATATAACTGTCATTCTTTGTAGGACTTTGCGTGCATTTTCAAAAATATATTTTTTACCCCTAAGAAATAAAATAAATTCATTAATACCGTATATATGTTAAAACAATTACGTAGCACATGATTAGTTATACTTCTAATTAAAATTAATATACTCATGTAGTCATGTATGTATAAGACGATTTAAATTTGGTAGTTGTCCCTCCCTCTATTTTCCTTGCAAGTTATTTTCTTCTAGCCAGCCTTGCCCTCCACTGGTAAAATGAAGAACAACAAAGAAATGAATTTATTTATTTTTGACAAAAAAATTATAGTGATGAAGACAGTCACTAGTTTCTTACTAAAAGACCCGGCCACTTCATTCATTTATAAATAAATTAATTTGTTAGCCACAGATAGAGGAAATAGAATTATGGAAATCAGTTAATTGATTCCTGAATTTACGAAATTATAATCAATTATGGATGGAAAAAATCATATGTTATACTACATTTTATAAATAAAGAATATATTATTATTTAATAATTCGAGCATAATATGTTATCATATCCCTGAAATTATATGTAAGAAAAAAGTTTAATTCTATCCAAACTCACTCACTGTTTCCCAAATATAAATAAAGAGATATAATGCCTCAAATTTAGTTTGTTCAGGTGGTAGGAGAATCGAGGAGGAAGGAGGAAAATTTGTGCTTCCCAGAACACTAATGTTGGGTATCAAATCTAAGTATTTTAAAAAAATTGGGTATAATGTTTATTAGTTGGTGAATTCAGTTATATTTATGTATTGAATTTAAAGACATTTTAATTGTTTAAAAAATATTTTTTTTATGTATTTGCGTATAATGTTTATTTAGTTGGTTGATTTAGTTTAATTTGTGTATTGAATTTAAAGACATTTTAATTGTTTAAAAAAATATTTTTTTTTAATGTATTTGCGTATAATGTTTATTTAGTTGGTTAATTTATTTTAATTTGTATATTGAATACATAAGAAGTTTTATAATATTAAATTTGAACTTTCAATTTTTAAAAATAAAATGGGTTATATTAGGATTTATGATTAATGCATGGGTTACAAATGGATTGCCAGCCTATTGGGCTGGAAAAAGCAACCCACCCATTTTTGGGTTGGATTGGGTTGGGTCAATGTGTGGTGTTTAATCCATTGGGTTGGTGTAGACTGGGTTGGGTGTTCATTTTGCCAGCCTCACCTGTAAGACTAGTGAAGTATTTATCATCTTTAATAGTACCCGTGAGAAGAATTGTTTAATTACATGATCTTACAAATGGAGCAGTGAAATATTTTGGATTTGAGATTAACTGCTCACCCACTTTTTTTGCAATTCAAAATAAAAAAAATAATGAGTAATAGTCTACAGATAAAAATATAACAAGATCACTTTAGGTGTGTACGAATTTAAAATTCTATCAGTAACTGATAGAGATGTAAAAGCTGAAAGTGAGAAGCATCAAAATCAATGACTCCATCCAACAAACTACTATTCAAAAATATTTGAGTTCCTATCGAGTTGCAAAATTATATTAAAAAAATATAATGAATAACGCTTGAACGAGCTATGGTCAACCTCGCAGTAGTTAGTTTTTTATACTTCATTTTGTTTTTTTTTTTAACTCAATAATTAGAAACTGATATTTAGAATTTAAATTTTATGCATTCCAGGGAACCAAATCAAAATAAACTTTAGCAAATATTCAAGTCGAATATCAATTTATTTCCAGCCATAAATAAATAAAGGTGAAAGAATAAATGACAATCCTTTTCTTATTTCGGTGGAAAAAATCAACAGATAAATTATTTATTTTCAGAGGTGAACAAAGGGAAATTCTTGACTCTTCTAAAAAAGTCTCTCTCTCTCTCTCTCTCTCTCTCTCTCTCTCTCTATCTATCTATCTACATAAACGCAGAGTGGGATTAACAAAAAAAAAAAAAAAAAAAAAAAGACAGAGGGGATTTCATCAAAACTAAAAAGGGGATAATGATAACAACAATCCACACCCAGTAGAAAAGGGTTAAAGCTAAAGTCTTCCATTCAAAACGCTCCAAAAACGCACGCCTACTTTATTCTCCTCCGCCTTCTTCTCCCAATTTGATTACCCAAATAAGCATAAACTTCTTGGTTTCTCTCTTAATTTGTATGATACAATTTGTCGAAGAAAAAGGGTATTAAATGGATTCAGCGTCTCTTGATGATATAATAAACCGATTGCTCGAGGTTAAAGGGAGGCCCGGAAAGCAGGTGCAGCTATCGGAAGCGGAGATCAGGCGGCTCTGTTTGCAATCAAAAGAAATTTTTATGCAGCAGCCTAATCTTCTTGAGCTTGATGCGCCCATTAAGATCTGCGGTAAGGTTTTCTTGGAAGTTTGAACTTTTTAGTTCTATATGAGTTGGGGCTAGGTCATGGGAAATGTTTGTTTTGCTGTTCATCGAATTTATTGCCTCCTGGATATTTTTTTAGTAGGGTTTTCTTTTATGGCGACTTTCTTGGAATATTTTTGTTTCAATTTGCGTTTTCATGGTGGGTTGACTTGAAGAGGACTCTGCGATTAGTTTCTATTGATCTCTTTGTGTGTTGGTTTAAATATTTACATCTATGTTGATTTGTTGTTAACTGTACGTGGAACTACCTTGGAAAATGTGGATTGAGTTTCGTTGTTGAGCTTTAGGTTGGGAATGTTTTGAGTTTATTTTGGTCAAAAAATGGAATTTTGGAAGTTCCAGTTTATGGGGGCATGTATAAACCATTTGGTTTGTTTGATTGCTTACTGAAGTGAGAAATACATTATTATTGTAAGCACAAATGTGATTTTAAATGCGTTGTTTGCATCAGGACTCTATATATTAATCATGGAAGAGTGCGGCCAAACCTCATGTTGCTTGAGTCGTTTCTCATCTTTAGAGAGTAATAATGTGCGTAATATCTTGGGTAGTAGTGGTTGTGAGCACCAAGCCACATGTTCGGCCTTTGATGGAAAACAGGGACACGACCTTAATAAAAAAAAAATCGTCATGGGGTGATTCAAATAAATCCACAATGTAGGATGAGTATGCTTGCATGCCATTTTAATGCACCTTTGATAAGTTTACTTCATATATTTTCCGAGCTAGCCTAAAAAATCAATGATAATTCGTAGTATTGTATTTGCTTATTGTCATAGGTGGGTGCATATATCATTTAAGAAGCCAGGATTAAAGAACATTATAGATTCATTATCTTTGCTGCTATTAGCTTGAACCATATACGTGATATTGTCATCTAAGTCATGCGATTTTTACAGAATTTGCTTAATGACAAATGGCATGAACTGTGTTATCTTTATGCCAGCTCTATTGTTCTAATGCTTGCAAACCTATCACCATGGTGGCTTTTAAGCTCCTGTCATCACACTAGTTACGGGAAAATCTTTGAAAAAATAGTTTGTTGAAATATACATAGCATAATACATCGTGTATTCATGTTCAATTGATCAAACTTGTTTTGTCATCTTGAAAATAAGATTTGAAGTGGTTTTCAAGATGAAAGTTAATTGCATTTTGTATTATTTAATCATCAAACGCCATTATTTATCTTTCCTTTTCTCAACCACTTCTTTGGCAGGTGATATTCATGGCCAATATTCTGATCTTCTTAGACTTTTTGAATATGGTGGATTGCCTCCAAAATCGAATTACTTATTCTTGGGGGATTATGTAGATCGAGGGAAGCAAAGCCTGGAAACAATCTGTCTTCTACTTGCTTATAAGATAAAATATCCTGAAAACTTTTTCTTACTGAGGGGCAACCACGAATGTGCATCAGTCAATCGTATATACGGATTTTATGATGAATGCAAAAGACGGTTTAATGTTAGACTATGGAAAGTGTTCACAGACTGTTTTAACTGTCTACCTGTTGCGGCATTAATTGATGAGAAGATATTGTGCATGCATGGAGGACTCTCTCCAGACCTGCATGATTTGGATCAAATTAGAAATCTACAGCGTCCTACTGATGTTCCCGAAACTGGTTTACTATGTGATTTACTATGGTCCGACCCCAGCAAAGATGTCAAAGGGTGGGGAATGAATGATAGGGGAGTATCATTCACTTTTGGTGCCGATAAGGTGACAGAATTTCTTCAAAAACATGATCTTGACCTTATTTGCCGTGCCCACCAGGTTTGATCTGTACGTCTTCTAGTCAATACATGGTGAAGTTGTGGAATTTGCAATTAACTAGCCCTCATATTCTTGCAGGTAGTTGAAGATGGATACGAGTTTTTTGCTGATAGACAACTCGTGACAATATTCTCAGCCCCAAACTACTGTGGTGAATTTGACAATGCTGGTGCCATGATGAGTGTGGATGAGACTTTGATGTGCTCGTTTCAAATTTTAAAGCCTGCAGAAAAGAAGCCCAAGTTTGGATTTGGTAGTACTACTACCGCTAAGCCAGGAACTCCTCAAATGAAAACAAAGGTAGCCTTCAAGTCTCATCTCTGATTCTGTAAGATCAGACAGCTTAGCAGACTTTCCATCGAAGCCCATATACACACTTCTTAGTCATTTACTTGACCTTGTAGCAACAAGGAACTGCAGCTAGTAGGAGTCAACTAATTGTCCTAAGTCAGACTACATAAATCTAATTTTACATATTAATGGTTTCTTGAAAACAATTTGAATCATTACCTTACCTGATATTCACGTGTTCTCTATTTTTCCAAATTCCTAATTTTTTCGTGAGATTGGTTATCATGTTGGTTTTCTGGGTTTCCATGGGTACTGGTAAGTTATATTTTGAAGTCATGTTGCTTTTCTTATGCTGTTAATTGGAATCACACACCATTAGTGAATTAAGAAGCTATTATATTCGTGACTTAAGTCTGTAGCTACCGTTTATCATTGCAGTCATTTCTTGGTGGCAAACTAGGATGATTCCGGCCACAGCTTTAGAAGAGCAAGAAAACTGCTCCCTGAGATTCCCGACACTAATGATCAAAGATGGAGTTGATGTTTTGAGGGTTACCCGCTTCGCGGGAAAGCCAGCAAGCAAGCAAAAACCATGCACACAAGATTTCTTCTCAGGGAAAAAACTGGGAACGTTGTAATATGTCTACCTAGCCAATCGACTGGGAAAATTTGAATCATTTGACGACCAAAGTTTTTCTGTTTCTAGTTACAGAATGAGGAAAAAATTTGTACCAGAAATTGAAGATAGGAGTGATCGAAGGTGAACATATTGTAAAGTGATCTGCTTGTTAGCAATGACTCTATTGTTGCTTTTGCCAGATGATGTTTGCGGTCATCAGTAGTAGTTGCCGGCGACGGCAAGTTTAGTAAGCCCCTCCTGGCGGTGCGATGAATGCGTCTGATGAGGGGTCGTGGAATATCCCTTTGATTTAAAAGAGGGCAAAAATAAGAAAAAAAGAGGGGGCTGAGATGAATGCGTCTGATGAGGGATCGTGGAATATAAAAAAAGAAAAAGAAATTGAAAAAGACGGGGCAGACGCAGTTCATGTATGATGATGAAATCGTTCATCATCTATTATACTTTGTGTTACATAATTAATATTATTAATTTTTTTTTTCAATTTTATTTTTTTGTGCTTTAAGTTTAATGTTACAACTATTAATTAGACCATCTCCAATCAAGATTCAAAATTAGTTTTGCTGTACGAAAATGGTTCCAACCGAACTGCATCTACAAACCCAAACCCAAAATGAGATGTTGATTTTCTCTCTCCTCCAAATGTAAATATGCGTTTGTACTGTTTATCATCTAATCACTGTTTTTCATCTTTAAAAAATTGCAATTTGATTCTTTATTGTTTGTAAATTTATAATGGTGTATTATTTGTATTTTATAATGATTTGCATTATGCATATATTTTACTTTTATGTATTAAAATTTTTGTGTATGATCTTTATTAAGAGGATAATTAAATTACAATTGTAAAAATTAAAGAACACAATGACATAAAAATTAAATTATTGATATTAACACATAAATTGAAAGTCATAACAATAGCATTAAAACAGAGAACATATTCCAAATAATAAAAAAGAGAATACATTACATATGATGAAATTAAGAGTTTTAATTTATAAATTAGATAAATATGTGGGTATTATTGAAAAAGATAAAAAGTGGTGTGAGAAAGAATATTGAGAGAATATTCTTTTTAGTTTAAGAATGAATTTGTTGGTTGAAGAAGAATTATTGTTTGATAGGACATTTACAGTAAAATGATTTTGAATTTGGATTAGATGGTTGGAGACGATCTTATGAGTGATTATGTCCAATTAGATAATATAAAGTGTAATTTGAAATGCAGCAGATGGTTTTATTATATTCGCGTAGGCAAAAATTTCCATGCACCAGTTGTAAATAAGTGTATTTAAGACGGGTAGGGTCAAACCGCTTTGACCCGGGTCAACGCGGGTCAACTCGTAAAAAAAGAAAAATGGTAAAATAGGTGATATTTTTTAAGAATACAGATGATACTTTTTGAATTTTGAGTGATACTTTTTAGTGTCATGGTTGATACTGATTTTGACAGTTTTTATTTATTTATTTATTTTGACCGATACTTTTTAAGTATACAGATGATACTTTTGGGCTTTTGAATATATGATACTTTTTAGTATTACTGTTGATACTATTTTTGAAAGTTTTTCTTTTTTGGAGTTGACCGCGTCAATGCGTTGACCCGAACAATACGCCTGATGGTGCACCTAATGCACACAAGTGCTTCTCATTCGCGTATCGATGAAAGATCCCGTCAAACTCTACCGGGTTAATTGTGCCCAAATTTTGGACCAAAAAATGGTTTGCACCAAATATCGTGCAAAAAAGAATGTTACTATGCACAATGATTTTTTTTTTTTTATAAATTATTGAGATAATATATAAAATAAGAGTTAAATGTTATTTTTATGTAGGATTGTATACCAATCAAGTCTAGGAACGAACACAAGAATTTTAATTTGGGGTGAAAAACTGTTATAATGCAAATTAAAAAAAAAAAACATATATCTAAATTAATAGCTTCATATCAAACGAGCAATGATGTCACTAATTTTAATATTATGAATAATTTGAGCATAACGACAAGCACAACTACATTAAAGTTATGAAAGCATTCATTCACAAATCCATAAATGTAAACTTTTTACATCAAATATGTAATGACATAAAATCGAAGCATTACAATGCTTCTAAATATAAAATATTAATAAAAATAAGGAAAAATATAGGTAACAAGAAAATGGATTTACCACATTCGCAAAGCAGCAACAAAAATGAAACAAAAATAATTTTGAATTTTAGATAGAATTATTTATTTAGTATAATTATATTTTGGACCCCTTAATTTAAGCCTAACATGGTATCACGGGGCGCTTGTAGTGGTTAATATAAGAGTGCACTGTGCGATTAGTAGTCCATCCTAGACTATGTCCGCCTCACTGTCGTTAAGCTTTATTCGCAATGTTTGGTGCACCATGACGATGCAATCTACATCCTCTGGTGCTTTTAGTGGTCTTGGCAGAGCAAGCAACACACAAACGCAATTGATCGAAAGGAAATCTTCATTAATGAAAATTGTATGTACATTATAGTTTGGCAGCAATTACGGCACGCGTTGATTGGAGAGGGAGACACTCCTTGCAACGCTCACTCGTCAAACAATTAGCACCCCCCCTATAAATGGTTTAAGAAAAAAAAGGCTAGTGACAACACTAGATACTGGAAAGTTAAAAAACGTAACAAAACGGTCCTGCAAGGTCATGGCTACTACTATGTAATTACAACAAGAAAACTAGCACTATGGCAACGCTTGAGCTTTGGGTGAGGCGTTTGGCGAGTATCCGCCCCGACGGTCTTGAGTGCTAGTGTTGGTGGCCCAAGAGGGTGCGGGTGGCCCGGGATGTGCTGGGGCACAGTCACGAGAGCCCGACGGGCCTCAGTAGCAATCGGCCTGTCATTGCCTATCCCAAGGATTAGGATAGGGGAATAAACTTGTCCCGGCGTATCCTGGGTGTTGGGATAGGATGAGGGTGACATCCTGTGATAGCTCTCCCCTCTTGAGTTGGCAATGTCCTCGGCGCCATTGTCATGAGGTAGGCGTCGATCAGCGGTTGGAATGCTTTGAGGTTCGTCCCACTTGTTCTCTTCCTTTATGTAGCCTTCCCACTTCACTAGGTACTCTCTGTGGAGTTTATTTCTTTTTTCTGCATTCCGGTGGTAGAGAATGACTTCTGCGATCTGCTTTCCTGACTAGACAGAGCTGGGGATAATCGGGCATGTTACGCGTAGCGTCCACTTTATCCACCTAGAACGACTTCAATTGGCTGACATGGATGACATTGTAGATTTACCACCAAGGGGGAAACTCTACTCTGTAGGCTATATAAGCTGCAAAATTAGTTACTGGTCCGATATATTTTGGCATCAAGCGAATGTCTCACCCTCGGAATGCTTTTGACAATCATTAGTTCGGGACCTTAACCATGATTTGATCTCTCACTCAATATTTGACGAAGCATCGCTTCTGATCCGCATATTTCTTCATACGTTTCTATGCTTTCTCCAGATAGCTTTGGGCGAGGTCGAGATTTTGCTTCCATTCCAGAGAGAAGCTCTGCGCCGACAAAACTCTAGCACCTTGTGGGGCGTCAATCTAGTGTGGAAGGAGCGGTTCCTGCCCGGTACATATCTCAAAAGACATACCATTGGTGGTAGAGCACTTTTGGGCATTGAAGCAAGTTGAGCAGCATCCAGAAGCTTCACCTAGTCCTTATGATTAGCTCTTACAAAGTACTGAAGATATTCCTCCAGCTAGGGGTGAGCATTCGGTTTATTTCGATCCAAAAACCATAAAATCGAATAGATCGAATTGAAAAATATTTAAGACCGAACCGAACCGAATTAAAGGGAGTACCGAACCGGACCAAACTGAATTTGTTTGGTTTGATCTGGTTAGGTCCGATCTAATTTTTCTTTTTTCTTTTTATTTTTATTTTGAATTGCTTGACTAACTGTAGAAATAATAGCCAAAATAATAAACAAATGTCACAAATCTATAACTAACATCATAAATAAACATTTATAACTAATATAAAAAACTAAACCAATAAATAATAATACAAACATCCAAAGTATCGAACAAATAATAATTAAAAAATAATAAATTAATAATAACTAAAAAGGCTCGGTCTATTCGGTCTGTTTGGTCCGTTGTCTGCAGGATCGGACTGAATCGAGGACCAAAATTTTATTACAAAAAAGAACCGAATTGGACCGAAAAATCGAAAGAACAAGACCAAATAGACCAAAATTTATTTGGTTCGGTTCGATTTTCGGTTTTTTCGGTTTTTTGCTCACCCCTACCTCCAACATTGAATTGAAGCGCTTCGTTTGCCTATCAGACTGTGGATGAAAGCTAGAGCTCATATTCAGTTTTTTCAAGAAGTAACTCACCGTCATGCTGTCTGTCTTGACCACAAAAGGGAAGTCCAGTAATTAATGCCACCATAGTCTCAAGTAGTGTACGATGTCAAACAATTCTTTCTCGTGCATAGGATAGCGTCTTTTGAGCTCCTTCAACTTTCTACTCTTAAAAGCAACTAGATGCGCTCCTTGAGTTAGCACTCCACCAAGGGCAAAGTCTGAGGCATCTATCTCCACAACGAAAGGCTTTGTGAGGTCGAGAAGAGCAAGTACTGGGTCACTCATGATTTCCTTCTTCAGCTTCTCGAAAGCCCCCTATGCTTGGGGAGTCCATTCCCACAGCTCGGTCTTCTTCGTCAGATCCGTCAAGGGGTGAGCAATCTCAGAGTACCCTTTCATGAATCTCCTACAGTAGTTGGCCAGCCCAATGAAGGATCTTATCCCATTAACATCTTCCGGCTGTTTCCAATCCTCAATGGCCTGGATCTTTTTTAGAGCCATGCAAATTCTTCCTCTCTCAATGATGTAGCCCAAGAACTTGATCTTGTCTTGGCCAAACGTGCACTTCGATGGTCTGGCATAAAGTTCATGATCTCGTGTCTAGTGAAGTTCTTACAGAGGTGCTCCAGATGCTCCTTTAAGGATTCACTGTAGATAACAATGTCATCAAAGTACACCACCAAAAACTCATCTAGAAACCCGTAGAGTACCTGGTTCATTAAGAACTGAAGTTGGTGGGGGCATTCGTCAAGCCGAAAGACATCACGAGATATTCATATGCCATGTACCTTGTCATAATGGTTATCTTGAGCTCATTACCCTCCTTGATCCGGACTTTCCAATAGCTCGATCTGAGATCAATCTTCGAAAAATATTTTGCTCGAATGAGGCGATCAAAGCTATCCGCCACCAATGGTATTGGATATTTGTTCTTCACCATCAACTTATTCAGGGCACAATAGTCACAGCACATCCGTAAGGTGCCATCTGACTTCTTCTGAAACAACACGAGGGCACCATACGGGGAACTCACGGGTCAGATTAGCCCGCTCTCGAGAAAATCCTTCAGTTGTTTCCTGAGCTCCTCAAGCTCAGGATATGACATTCGATACAGTGTCTGAGAGAGAGGCTTCGTGCCCGACACGATCTCGGTCTCGTGGTCGACTATCCTTTTCGGCGATAGTTTTTTCAGTAGCTCATTGGGCATTACGTTCTTGAATTCCCAATGAATTCACTTTATCATCTTAGGGATTTTCCTTGAATTCTCTTCAATATCCTCAATCCGGAGGGTGCATAAGAAAGTTGATTCATTCCGGCACTGACCATTATTTTATTAACAGTAAAAACAACTGCAAGTGTACGCTGCAATTATAATACATAGTGAGCAAGAGTATTGTATCCACATGAATTGTGATGGCAATTAACAATGTGAAACCATAACATAGACACCTCATTAATATCTAGATACTGAAATAATAGGAAAGAGAACAAGTAAATAATTACTTTAAAAGAAAGAACACAATTAACTTAAATAAAAATAATTAATGAAAATAATGGATTCTAGATAAGAGTTAATACAATGGCTTTTAGGACATACGTATTGATTACTTAACCTTATTTAATTTATCAATGGTGGAAAATCACTTAACTGTTATCAGACTGTTCTCACGAACATATATCATAACATAGAAATAATGAACATGCACTTCACTGCGGTCAGTTTTTCACACACGTCATTACTCACAATCAAGTACCTTGAACTTAAATTCCTATGCAAAACTTGTTCACTTGGTCGGTCCTTCCAAGCATTACACAAAATGATTAACCTATTTTATCCCATTAATTAATCAGTCATGACTAGAATCTTCCAATTAATTAACTTGCATACATATGCTGCTGCAGTCAACATACACATGAGAAATCCAAACTAGGAAACCAAATACCTAATGATAACTGAAAAATATATATCAATAAATCAAATCATAAAATCCAATGTACTTACAAATTAAAGAATCGAACAAACTAATTACCTAGACATAATTAAATAAAAGAAATAAAAACATAAACATAGTAAACAATATAATGTTCAACACTATAAAGAACCCGAAATCTTCAGTCTTGATGTAGCCTCCGGAGTCTCCTTTGTGCCTCCATAACTATGTTCACCTTGGTATGTCTCTTCTTTAGTGTATAATCTTTTATATGCCTCTTTTCTAATAAGTAGAGAGGGTATTTATAGTGTTGGGGGGAACTCTAGGGTTAAAACAAGCCCAAAGGTGTAAAAAGCCTCAAAAATCTCGTGTAAGACCAAGTGGGGGCGTGTTGGGTCGACCCAGAGGGCCTGTTTTACACAGGGTCGACCCCAAGTGGTGGGTCGAGTGACTGGGTCAACCCGGCGTGCATAAGCTTCACTAAAACGACCCGTTCTCACTCGTTTATCATCCAATCGAGCTAATTCAATTTGCACAATGCTCCTAGCTCGATTCTCCATCTTTCTAAGCTCTTTAATCACCTATTTGGATTATGTTGAATTATTTTCATCAATTCTAGTACGCTTTACTCTTTAAATGCAGTCCAAGAGCCCAATTGGTCATTCTTTAGCTCTCCAAGTACATACTTGATCATTTTGCATCAAATAATCATCAAATTCACCACTATTGCTGCAAAACTCACAAATGCATCAAAAATCCCAAATGATAACATAATGAGCACAAAAGCTATGAAAATCACACAACTTATCAACTTAAACATCATCAATTTATATCCAAAACTTATGTAAAATACACAGATGTTAGGCACCCCTTAACGAACTGCATGGCGGACAATGGCTTTGAACTCGTCTTGGATGACACTGTTTGGGCCACGCAAGATTTGTTCCTCTTCATCATGAGGGCCCCTACAAGAGGTATCATTGTTGTCTTTGTATCCCCCAAGAAATCCAGCCTAAGGATGAGCATAAAATCATCCATTATCACCACGGACAAGTTCATCCTCCCTTCATATGGTCTCAGCTTAATCAACACAGACTTGGCCACTCCGGTGATTAGTTGGATGGCAGAATTGATGGCCTTCACTCGGCTCACTCCCTTCTCCAACACTAGTCTGAGTCTTTCAGCTTCGATACTAGCGAGATAGTTGTGCATGGCACTTGTGTCCACCATTGCCCTAATGGGCTTCACATTGATCTTTACGTCAACAAACTTCAACCCTTTCTCCTTGGTAAATTTTGTTGACGATTCTCCAGCTACTTTGCCCTACATTATGGGGATGGTCTTCACATTCTTTGGTAGCAGTTTTCCTTTCCTTGCCCTCGTCCTCAAAATGGTGTTGCACCTGTGGGAAAAGGCCCCAAGATTTTCTCTCTTACTATGAGAGTCCTCTCTTCTCTCTAGAGCTGGTGCCGATTTCTTTTCTTTCTTTTTGGGCATCTGTTTGTCCCAATCGATGCCGCCACACAAGGTATTAAGTAGCTACCCCTTCGGACAATCTTTAACCATGTAGAGACCGTTGTACATAAAGCACCCATCAAATCTTGAGTTCCATGTTGTTTTATTTCCCCCTTGAGGGCGGCCTTTGTCAGTGCTTCCTTGGGAACTCTCTTGGGAATGAGAAGACCTTTCTCCTCCACCCTTATTGTAAATGGGACGAATGATTTGCTCCTACCTCTTTTTTGTTGGCCACCACTAGATGTTGGCTGATTCTTCTCCCGCGGCTCTGTGTGATAGTCTATAAGTCACTCTGCTACTACCATTACATCACGAATGTTGGACACTCATTGCCGTTGAAGTTCGGCATGAGCCTAGGGTCGTAATCCCTCAATAAACTGGTATACCTTACTCTCCTCATCCAAATCTAATAAGATAGAGGCAAATGATTTTGTGTACTCGTTAACAGTGCCTGTTTGTTTGAGCTCACGGTGTGCCTTACGAGCATCATACCCAACGTTTCCTGGGAATAACTATTTTTAGATAGCCGCTTGAAGGATATCCCACGTATCGAATTGTTCGCGTCGATCTCGTATATCTTGGTATTTATCTCACCACCATTATTTCACATCTACAGTCAAATACATTATGGCCATGGCAATGTTTTTCACTTTATCGTCGATGTCAGCCGTTAGTAAATATTATTCCATGTCAAAAAGAAAGTTATCGACTTCTTTCGCATTTCGCACACCACTATATAGTTGTGGCTCGGGGATCCATTTTTTCGATCCCCCACCCACGTTAATATTTTCCATATGGCCCGCAAACCTTCTGTTGATGGCTTGTTGGAGGAGTATAACTTGCGTCTTCAATCTCTCAATAGCTCATTGCGTATCTCCTGCAACGGTACCTCGCATTGACATCCACGCCTCTTGACTATCATTTAGTCTTCTGTTGAGGTCGATGTTTTTCACCTCATTATTCTCTATCTTCTTCTCTAAGGTGTCCACCACGTATGTCAATCTGGCACACTCTTCCTTAACAAAATTAATCTGTTGGTTCTTATTTGGGGCTCTTTTGGGGAGAAACTCGTCTCCCAAACCTGTTTGGCTACCCCTACATTTGACGTAGTAGTGACTTCTATAGTAACCTACCTTGGTCTGTGGATTAGGAGCCGATGCTCTGATACCACCTATAACGGGGCGTTTATAGTGGTTAATATAAGAGCACACCGTGTGGCTAATAGTCTATCCTAAACTATGTCCATCTTACTGTCGTTATGCTTTACTCACAAAGTTGGGTGTATAATGACGATGTAATTCACACTCTCTGGTGTTTTTAGTGGTCTCGACAAAGCAAGTAGCACACAAACGCAATTGATCGAAAGGAAATCTTCATTAATGAAAATTGCATGTGTATTATAGTTTGGCAACAATTACAGCACGTGTTGGTTTGAGAGGGGGACACTCCTTGCAACGTTTACTCGTTAGATAATTAGTTAGCACACCCCCCTGATACAATCTTGGATGAAGTGCCAATGATCGAGTTTGCATGTCCGAGAAGTTCGCGCAAGGAAGGCTCAAAAGTACTGGATGGCGTGACCCGCCCACAGATGAGGTGTGACCCGCACACAAATGAGGTACGACTGCGCATTGAAATAGAGGAGTGAAAAGCATCAAGAGAGGCGTGACCCGAGCAAGTTTAGGTGGCGCAAACAACTCGTTCGTGCCGAGAGGTGCGGCCCAAGTGGCGGCGCGACCAATCCCGTGTCGCGCCTAGTTCAGTAGTCGCGGATTTTGATTATTTCCAAATTTTAGTATTTATTTATTTCCTTTTTTTCCTAGTATTCCTAGTTAGGGTTTGATTTATTTGCACACCTATAAAAGGGCTTGCATTGAACATTATTAGACAACTTTTGATTATTGAATTTAATATATTTCTCTGCGTGAGAGTTGTGAACTGTGTGTCGTGTTCATTCGACTTATCAAACAGTACATCACAATTATTTGTGGCGTCTTCATTTTTCATCTGAGGTTCTTATTTCCAGTCACTGTTGGGTTATAAGTTTCATATACCTATAGTTCGTCCGTGTTGTGAAGTTCGGGTCGAGGATTCCGTTCTCTAGCAACCTGATACAAGTCCTGGGGTCCCAGATCGCATCACCCTCTATAAATGGTTTAAGAAAAAAAGAGGCTAGTGACAACACTATATACTAGAAAGCTAAAAAACATAACAAAATAGTCGTGCAAGGCCGTGGCTACTACCATGTACATTACAACAAGAAAACTAGCACTATGACAACACTTGAGCTTCAGGTGGGGTGTTTGATAGGTGTCTGCCCCGATGGTCTAGAGTGCTAGTACTGACGTCCAGGCGAGTGCGGGTAGCCTGACTCGAGGTATGTTGGGGCACTAATCACGAGAGCCCGATAGGCCTCGATAGTAATCAGCCCATCATTGCCTATTCCGAGGATTGGGATAAGGGGTGAAGTTACATAAACTATGCGGATAGGCTAATGTTCTCAAACATGTACATGTACATTATTGTCAACATACAAGGTCAGAATAATTAAACTTATAGCAATAAATGGCACGATGTTGGTAGCCCTGTTTGATCAACTGATCTACGTCAGGGGGACTTCATAAGTCCGTGAGAAATAATCCACTACTCTATTGCAAGGTTACAAAGGCTATTACATGATGACCTCCCATCACTCGACCCTTTTTCTATCCACTACAACCTCTTTCGATGGACTGAATTATGAGATCCCCTCACAACCTAAACTCTCTCTAGTTCCCACAGGAAATCTCTCTTGAGACGTCTTTAAATGTGTTTGAAAGAATTTTAAACACATACTAGACACACAATGATCACAAGGATCAAGCCTAGTATAAGCGTATATTGTATGCTTCAAACTTGAAGTCTTTTAGACTCTCTAACTCTTGCGTATACGTAAACCCTCGACATCTAACTAGTCTGATTCCCAGACTATTTATAAACACAAAGCATAGCCTAAACAAGGTAATCAGAAAGTCCTAATCTGAGTCAAACTTAAAAGGAAACATTCGTAGTTTGATTCAAACTACTTTAATTTAGAAGTCTTCTTTGAATAGAACTCATCTTCTTCCATCTTGATCTTTATCTTGAACAAGGGATCTTCTATTCTGAAATGTCCATCTTCAAAAGGAAACTTCAACTCCTTAAACTCGGCTTGGCACGTCTCTTGGAAACTCTCTGGAAAACCATGTACATGATCATATTCACAAACATGATCAAGTACATTCTTCGATCTTCAATCAGATTGGCAGCAGAATGTTCATATCATAATGTCCAGAACATGGTCTTCAAAACTTGAAAAATCAAAACATTTGTGTTCTTTAAATTACTATAAAGATCATGAAAATCTAAAAATACTTAGTGCTAAATGATGGCACTAATAGAGAGTGTGTATAATTTGTGGATAAATCATAATCGTTAATCCGATAAGATCAATGGGTATTATTCATTCAGGGTTAAAGTTATAATACTGTTTTTTTTTTCAAATTTCAAATGCACATGGGGTAAATTTGTACGGTCATATTTTAATATTTTTGGTAGCATTAGTTTTTGAGGGATTTGAAAAGGAAAATTACATTCTCATATCACAATTGAGATTTGTACTCCTGCTAATTATGATTATTTTTTAGTATGCAATTGAACCTTTTATCTATTTAAATTCGACAATGTTAGTTTGGAAATTTAATAATGGGGATATCACATTCATATTTATATATAAATGAAACCGCAATTGTTTTGACTAATACTATTTATGCTATTTACATTGTTGGTTTTTAAATTTTATAGTGCTTTTATTGTTTGGTTGTAATTAAAATTGATTATGGATTGGTAATCTGTATAAACACATAAATTCAAAGTATTTTGACGAGTGAAGGGCGCGAAGATCATTTTGTACTTGAATTGGATGTAAAATGTGTTTAGGCAATGTAATTAATTCAAACATGTGTGGCACTAAAACAGTGGGAAAATAATTGTGCAAATGGAATAAACAATAATGTCTAAAATATTTTGTTTTTACTTAAATTTGCATAGTAATGGTCTATCAGCACATAATTCACTTCCAAAAATTAAAAAACAACACTAAGAAGTGAGAAAAAAAATATTAGGAAAAAGATAAATAGCATGCAAAGAAACTATTTTGCTATGAGTTACGTAAAGATTGATGCACTATTTTTTATGCACTTAACTACAACTAACACAGATCAATGCAATAAAGGTAGTAAATTGAGTATCGTATCCATAGGGACTGCAATTAAGATATACACCAAGTACTAAGCTACCATATTCTTATTATCCAGGTTACCTAATTTCTTGAGTGTACTATTCCTAGGCAGATAATTAAAATTAAACTACTAAACTCAATCATCAAATCAAATGCAAATTAAACAAGATTAAAAACGTGAACTATCAAATAACGAAACTAATTAATTCTAGGGAATGCAAACACGTGAATCCATTATATATTAATCTAATTCCATCAACTTCCAATTTAATTCAACTATCTGTGGAGGATCAGAATTCTAATTACCTATCCTCGTCAGGTCTCAAAGTAAAAGTAGATTAATAATTTATCTATTACTTTTATCTCTAGATTAATTATCAACTCTCAAAGATCAACATATTTAAAACCCTCTACAGATCACAAATACATGTATCAAATCATTCAATTTAATCCCACTAATTAATTATCTCCGTCAGGACTCAAATAAATTAGCTAGCATACAATGACTATGACCTTAATTATACATGAGAAATCTAAACTTGAATGTTTGAACCATATAATTGGAAGGAAAATCGATGAAGAATTAAATCAATACATAATTTTATACATGCTACAAACCCTATAATTAATTATAAGAACTAATCACACATAATGAAATCTAAAATAAAGGGAGAAATAAAGAAATTAAAAGACATAATTGAAATTACAAAATTTTAAAAGAACCGTAGTTGAATTATGTAAAATAAAACTTCAATCTTCAAAGTTGTAGAGAAAACACCCGTCATGCCGCTCTAAAATCTAAAATAAAACTTAAATATAATGAAAAAGAGGTCCCAAATTTTGTCCAAGAAGAATCCTTAAATAGTAGAGGAAGTTGAAACCTACGGAAGGAAGGAAAGTCCGGTCCAAAAGAAAATCCAACGGAAGTCACCGAAAGGAGCATGGTCCATGCTCTTAATTGTAAAAATTGGACCTCTTTGCCGAGACAGGAGCACGAGTCGTGCTGTTCTTCGTCAACCAACACACTTCATCGCTTTACTCTATTTTTGCTCATTTCTCATCCGATTGATTTGATTCTTTTTGCAACGCACTCCTAACTTGATTTTCTATATTCTTAGGTACTTCCAAGGTTCAATTGAATTTCATAAAATAATTGGCATTAAATCCCCTCAAAATGAGCAAAAACGTGACACTGCACAAATTATGGAAAACTAAGCCCAACTTGTCAACTTACGCATGCAGTGATCATTAACAATCATCCAAATAAACACCAAAATGCCTACAAAAGTCATGTTTATCAACCCTCCCAAATTTGAACCATTGTTTATCCTCGAACAATGAGGAGAAATATGATAATAAACATAGAAGGGCATATAACAAAGATCATCGATGCCAAAATAAAAAAGAACAAACATAATCTCAGTAATCTACACAACTCAGCTGCAAAAATTATCCTCGACAATGTAACATTTGAATCTCACAAGGAAGTGTATCACTTAACTCTCAAGTGTATAAAAAAAGGTTCACTCATCAAAACAATACTATACAAATGCAAAACTATAGACTTGTCAATTGTCTAACTCCTCCACCACTTTTTATGTGCTAAAGTAAAAATCAAATAGGTATTTTTCTTAGGTTGTAATATAGGAACATTGGTTAAGGTAGGGAAATATGGCTAGATGACTCAAATAAATTCATATCACTACACTTTATATTTACTTTAAACTGAGTATGGATCATTAAAATTCCATCTTCCTCCCACACCAAAGTGCCACCAAACAACCACAAAAGATAAAAAACTGAATGTTGCACTCAATTTTTCAGAAGTTCCAAAAGAACTCAGCTGAAGCCAGAGTCAACCGAGCTGGAGCATGGTCGACCCAGCTAGAAGCCAACCAGTTAGAAAATAACCCAACTAAGAGTTAAGCTCGAAAAACTGAACCAGCTACAATCAAACTGATATCTAGATCAACTTAGCTGAAAGTGAAATCAATCTGACTGAAGAAACTGATAGCAAGTCAGTTTAACTGAAAGTTGGAAGCATCCAACTTATGGCCAGAGTTAACATCAACAGAACTGAAGTATTGAGACAAACCAACTGCTGATGGCCAAAATTATAGACAACCAGCTCATAGCTCAAGACAACCCGATCAAAGCTCAGATCAAGATCAGTCAAATTGATAAAACTAAGTCAACAGTTTGTAATCAGTTGAACTAGCAAAGAAAAAACTTAGAGAGAAAGCCAACTGAAGATTTAGCCAAAACCTAGTAGCCAAGCTCAAGTTTAGAACTGCCAACTGAAAGCTCAGAACTGCCAACTGGAAACTCAGAGTTGCCAACTGGAGAATAACGCAATTAATGCTCATAGGAGATCTTCGAATTAATGCAGTTAATGCTCAATGAAGATTCTGGAATTAATGCACAGTAGAGATCAAATGGCAGAGCAACAACTATTTCAAAAACTCAACGGCTCTCTGAAGATCAAATACCATTAAAGAACCAACAGAGCCATCGATCAATGGAACTCAATGGCTATGAAGATCAAATACCATTGAAGAACCAATCGAGCCATTGATCAATGGAACTCAACGGTCACAAAAACACTTCTCTATATAAAGATGAAGCGAATATGATCACAGAGGACTTTTGACTTCTGAACTCGCGACTCTCTCTATCTTATTCTTTCACACATACTCACAACTGAGCCTTCTTTCTCTTCCTCACAGCTCAAGTATACAACTTTGTTCCAACTACAAATAACTCAACTGAGAAGAAGAATTAAAAGAGTCAAGCATCATCTAGCTGTAAAAGTCCAGTCAAGAGCAATCTTCTCAGTTCAAGATATTCAACAATCAACTACTCAGCTCAACTTAAGGTGCACATCAGTTGATAACCCCTTTTCAAGACTAACCTCTTGAAAGATCAAAAGAGATCTAAAATCTTGTAAAGACATGAAGAACACATATCTCTCCAGCGAGCAATTGGGGACTGCAAGTGTGAGTCGTCGAAATCGGTCGAGGAAACCGTGTCTTTGTGAGAACTACTATTTATGGGTCAACAACAGTTGAAAAGGCGACTATAACTCTATGAGAGTTGCCGTTTCTAGGTTCAACCTGTCTTCACTTTGTAATTGTAATAAAGAAACTTTATCATTGCTTAGTGAATTGCCCTTCTCAAGGAAGGAAAAGAGGACGTAGAGGTTTCAGCTTCGAACCTCTATAAAACTAATTGTGTGATGTACTTACTGTCTCAAACTTGTATATCTTTAACTGCATACAAAGATCACACAAGCTGCACTTACAAATTAACTGAAATTGTCTCAACTGTCAAAGTGCACGGATAAGTCTTTTATGTGAGTCAAGGGCCCCGATCATTTTCTAAAATTAAAGTTTGAAGTTTTTGTATTAGTTTATTCACCCTCTCTCTAAACTGATATTGACTCACACGGGACCAACAAGTGGTATCAGAGTGATTGATTCTAAAGATCACCCGTTTCTATAGATTAACTGAATCAGATCTATTTATCTGTGATAACATTTCTAGCTATGTAAAACCATGAGCTACCTCTATTTTCAGTTGAGAATTATGACAATTGGAGCAGGAGGATGAAGGCGCATATCTGCTCAATACATGAAAACATGTGGAAAGTCATTGAAGATGGTCCAATCACCATTATGATGGACAA
This sequence comes from Perilla frutescens, assembly GCA_026008535.1. NCBI lineage: Eukaryota > Viridiplantae > Streptophyta > Magnoliopsida > Lamiales > Lamiaceae > Perilla > Perilla frutescens. Next base: position 58,002,132 of record BRKX01000004.1, on the reverse strand, counting down.
TGAAGCTCACATAGTTGATATCAATCAACCAGCTAGAATTCCAAAGCTAACTCACCTTCTCACCAATGAAGAAAAGAAGTTAAAAAATCTAGAGTTCATTGCTCAATCTGCACTATTCTAAACTCTAGATGAAAATAGAATGAAGGATACCAAGAATTACAGAACTTCCAAGGAGATACAAGACTTACTAGCAGATCTGTGCTAGGAGTCTGAAGCCATTAAAATGAATAAGCTCCAGCTGACAATGGACAAGTATGAATCCTTCAAGATACAACTAGAAGAATCCATCTCAAGTCTTGAAACTAGATTTCTAGGCACAATCAACAAGATGACCAACTTGGGAAGAAGCTATCCCAACGGCGAGATGAACTCTAAAACTCTAGATAATCTCACAGAAGAATGGGATATGAAAGTGATAGCTAGAAATGAATTAAGAATTTTAAATAGCGTCTCTCCTAGAGAATTATTTAGCTCTCTCAAAGCTCTTGAATACATCCACCTTGTAACACCCCAGAGATTTCAGAATATCTTAGGAGTTTTCTAAATTTATTTAGAAGAATAAAGAAAATAAATGGAGCTTAAATAAAGATGTTTTGGTTGTAAGCCACGACTTTAGGGGTCATTTTTCGTGAAATCGTCTTTTTGAGAATCTCGATCCCAACTTAGTTATAACCAATTTTAGTCTTGATTGGAAGGTATTGATCAAAGGAGTATGATGGTACTTTCGGATTTTTAATCCAAGGTCGTTTGAAGTCCCGGCGACGAAAAGCGTATTAAGTAAGAGTGGGAATAGTGTTTTTCCGTAATAGCATGATCTTCAGAAATTTTCAAGATCTCATGTGTTGACTCGAGTCTTGTTTCGTCAAGCTGTCCCTATAGGAAATTTCTCAAAGAATCCGTTGGCGTTCTCAGATTTTCAATCAGAGGTCAATCGAACGCTCGAAAATTTTATTTGTCCCTTGTGAGGAATAATAATTCTATTTTTGGAAAGAGAATCTTTTTTTATTTTCTTTCAAAATGACTATTTCTTTATCCCAGTTAAGTTGGATCAATAGTATTCGAGCCAACGAACCTCCTGTTATTTTCAGATTTCATGTTTGAGGTCATTTGGACCTCGGAATCGAATAACGTAACTTTTAACCGAACTCGGAATTACTTTAGCAATATTTTTCTACTTGCAGAAGCTTGTTGGGGAAGCCATAATTTCCCCTATAAATACTCCCCCACCCCTTACCATTCTTGCACCATTTCATCTTCATTTCCATTCTTAACTGAGAGGAAAAGTCGAGAGAGCTTCGAGTCGAGCGAGGAGCATTCTTCGTGAGTACACCTTCGAGACAATGAGTGAAGTGGAGAAGAGAGAGAGAAGATCACTACCGCCGCCACTAATGCCGAGGACCAGCCACCGCGGGGGGCCCAGCCGACGCTGGGGTGTCCCTCGGCCAGGAGCAGCCGCGGGCGTGAAGCCTCCCACCAGAGCGGGGCACCCCCTGCCCCACTATTGCAGAGCCTCCCCGCCGGCACGGAGGAGTCCCTTTCAGGCCCCGCCAACGTTAGGCCCCTCTGCCAGCGTCAGGTGCCTCATTTCCAAGTCTCTTTTTGGTAATTTTGAGTGTCCATCACTGAGCTGAACCTGCACTTGGGCATAGTCGGAGTCTCAGACCTCCAGAAGTAGTGGTACAAGGATGCCATGACGCTGGCACCAAAATCCTGGACGAAGACCATCCAAAGAGATCGGAGGGATTGGCCCATTCAAATCAGGGACTGGCAAGAACCGAGAAATCAAGAATGCTGCGCTGTAGATTTTACACAAATGGATTACCTAAAACATTTATTCCAGCAAGGATGGCACATGGCAGGTCACCCAATAAGAGTTTTTCCTCTTATGATGCATGGAAAAGGGCAAAAAGGTCAACTTTGGCTTCACAGTGGCACATTGACGCGCAGTCGTTTCGTGCTCAAAATGAATTTGTAATGCTCCTGTGCCCACAACGAGTGTAGCTAGCTATGAGTAAGGGTCGATCCCACAGAGAGCTGATGCGATCTTACTTTCGAGTCACCAATCACAAAAAAGGGGTTTTGGTATCGTGGTCACAACAATGAAATTAAATCTGCAAAAAGAAACTAGAGAAATATCAAATAATAAAAGGTTCCGGAACTTGAACTAGAATCCAGTTTAACTCACACTCACTCGATCATGGGCACAATGATTTTCCTACACAATTAAGTCACCTAGTTATGGAGACCGGATTCCTCACTACGTCTCCTTATTCATCCGTTCAGATTAGGTTTAAAGGTGATTCCTCGTCCATTAAACCTCTAACCTATCACCCACCCCCCGGTTCCCCAAAGAGATGTAGATGAACAGGAAGCAGTGTGCCCTAGACGAACCCAAGTTTACTGATTCCTCGTGTGCCCACAGTAACCCACCGATTTCCCAGTTACCATTTGAATTAACACACAGTCACGATTCACTAATCCAATTAACCCTGGTGTGCCCTCTACAACTAAAGAGTGATCAACCACATTAGTTATATTAAACTCACGCTCACTAGGAATAAGAACAAAAATCGGCAGAAACCTAATCGTGCAGTAATGTGCCCACACAGCCTCATGAGTATTTAAGCGTTTTGTTAAACCTTCATCTTTAGTTCAAATTCTGGAATATAGATCTAGCTACTCATACTATAAAGAACTGTAAAGACATAAAATAAAGACATGATAAATAGGAAAAACTTACTGGAATTGAATAAAAACTCGTCCAACACCAACGATGAACAGCAACAACATTCAATATAAATCCTAACCTCTGTGGGTATAAGGCCCCAGATTGTCTTGCTGCCGGAGCAGCGCTAATTGCAGAAAATAAAAGTGCAGAAAAATTGGGTACGAAGTGTTTTTGTTCTAACTATCAAACTAGTATATAAAAGAGTACAAAAGATCAGTTCAAATCCCCAAAAAATGGGGGTCTTCAATATCTGCCGGATTCGCTATGCCCCGCTGGAATCTGCTTGGATAAGGAAACTTCCTTATCTGCTGGATCTCCGTGCCCGCTGGACTCTGACTGAATAAGAAAACTTCCTTAGGTGGTGGAATGAATCCCGATATTTCAGGGATGCCATCCTTATCTTCCAAATTACTTCCCAAGAGTCCATCTACGAACAACCTTCCCCCCTTCCATTCAGATTTCGAAATCAATCAAGTTTCCACGCCAACTTTATCTTCTTTCAACAGAATCCCGCTTTTTCCGGGAATGCCCTCTTCACTGCCTCCTCTGAATCTGTGCGAGTACTGTGGGCATAACATCTTCTGCTCAGGTTGATTTTCATCTGATATGCCCATTTCATCCATTTCAGTTAAATTGAAGGCCAAAATGCCTCTTTCACCAGATTTCACTCCTACCATGCCCAAACCACTTTTCTGGTTCTTTTCCGACACAAAAGACACTAAAAAGGACATTTAGAGCGACTAAAATGCCCAGAAAAATGCGAAATAAATGGACTTATCACACATGAGTGGAAGATGAATGCCAGCAGCAAGACCACCCTCTGAATCTCTATAGGCCCATTCATCTCGCATGTCTATGAAAGTGCTAGTGGTACATCTCTCTCTTCTTCTAATTTCGAACCTTTGAATGTAATAGAATACTTCAACCTAAATCGCTTGAAGTAATGGAAGTTGGCCGAAGTAGGTAAAAATAACATCCCTTTCTTTTTATTGCCGGAGTCAAATCCGAGCACCTACAAATTTGACAGGACTGATGAAGACAAAGATGAAGAACTACCCTCTGAAGGCTTACAGGAGTTGGACAGGAAAGTTGATCGCGTGGAGAAAGCCTTGAGGAAGCTGCTAGACCATTACGGGTTAGAGTACCCATCTTCCCTATGAACACTTTACTCCTATGTAAGTAGTTTAGGATCTATTTTATGTTTTAGTTGTTTGAGTCTTGTTAGTTTGTAAATATGTGTTGGTTGTTTATGTTTCTTTTCGTGTTTGTTTGGTTTCGGGCAAATACAACCCACACACTAACTGTGCCCTCAAAGGCACACTATCAAGTAAGTGTGTGGGGAGATTTGCTCGTGTCTATTTTGTGTCATAAGCATGCTAGTTGGTACTATTTATGGACATATTAGGGTCTAACATGAATAAATGATTATTGAGATAAAATCTACATATGAGAATGGTAGATGAGATGAGTAAAACCAAACGAGTTTTGAGACTACAGTTCATCTGCTATTTTTCTTCCGTGAGATTAAGATTCTGTAATCATAACCAGACCTATGTTTGCCTTTGCCCTCTGTGATACTGACTACTGTTGCAAGCATGCTCAAATGATTAAGGCAAATTTTCTTTCTTTGATTGGTCGCGACTGTAGTAAAATGCTTCCATTTATTACCATGATTGAGCTTGTTTAAATTGTTTTCTAACACGTGTGTTTAAATATCTCTTAAAAGAGTAATCTGAATATGGGTCTGGACGATATGCTTAGCTTGAAATGACAGCATGATAAAGCCCATAATGTGAGCATGATGTTAAACAGGGCAAATCTATTACCCCACCCAAATAAGAAAAGAAAGAGAAAGATCAGCAGAAAAGGTTTAAGACAAAAGAAATGAAGAGAAAAATTTTATGTGATGTCATATCTGCTAGAAGATTTAGAAAAATATATGCTCTCCCTATAATTGATAACATCTATTGTGAATATCTTTCTGCTTGAATGGGAGCACAACGGGTATCGATCTTTGATATGCCCATATCTGTTTAACTGAAGCTATATCCAAATTCTTCCTATCTCTGCACCGTATGCCCACTACAACCTGAATAAGACCTTCTGATGAGCATTATTGTTGATTAATATAGGTTGTTTAACTTAGGTCTTATGCAAACACTATGGTCTGTTATGGTTCCTGAAACTCTGAGCGTAAACACGTCCCCACTCATACACAGAGAGAAAGTGAGCAGAGTGAACCCTACTTGTCATTATCGATTGTGACCATGTGCATTTTTAATTTCAATGCCTATATCATGTGCTAGACCTTGTTATGCCCATAATCAGAATGTCACTTGCATGCTTGTTTTTATTTTCAGCTTGATGTTTAGAGTCTAGGATACAGTTATACTTGAGGGCAAGTATAGTCCAAGTGTGTGGGGATGATATAGACTCAAGTTCGTGTATTTTATTCATGTTCTTGTAATTTTTTTTAGTCCTTTTTATTGAGTCAAGAGTCTAGTCTAGAGTAAAAGTGAAACAGGGAGGAAGAAACACAAAAGGATCTAGTATGGGCATGCCATCTGTATTGAAGGCATAAAGGAGGGAGCTGAATCTTGGAGAGTATGTTGCAAACTCAGCGCAAAAGTTCAGCCTCCACTCACTCTAACAACCTGGATCCACGTCAGCAGCTGTTCCGGAACGTGGGGGAGTCATTAGTCATGGAGAAAAGATGGAGAAGAGGGGAGAAACAAGAAAGAAGAAGAAGATAAGAAGAGATAGAAAGAGGCTGAGAAATCTGTGTGTATGCCATGGTGGAGGAGTGGAATGAGTCAACCTGATTGTGCTCCTGCGTGAGCTGGGCTGGGCCGGTTGCGGCAGTTTTAGTTCTACTATAAATACTTGTTAGGAGTTTATTTCAAAGACACACATATACAATTTTAGTTTTGAGTTATTTCCGTACTTACATTTTAGTATTTCAGTTTTAGATATTCAGCATAGCTGTTGGCGATTTGCCCTCAGTTAATGCTCGTATTTGTTTTACCTTTTCTCCGGAGTTAGTTCCAGAAGTTTAATCTAGTTTATTTTCCTTCATCATGAGTTATTTAATTACTCTTGCTTTATTTATGAATATGATTTCTGGCTAAGTAGGTAGTGTTCGAGTTGAGTGTGATAAGGATCGAGAGCAATGAGTATGCATGAGGCTAATCGGGCGTAATACATCTCGAGATAATTCCCAACTTCAACTTGCAAAGAACGATGACATGGTAATGACGAGGCTATGTGGCTGGCCACTCATAGTTAAACCATTGTTATTGTAAGTCAGGATGGAAGTAAGGGCGACCGAACCCTAATGAGCCACTGAGTGATAAACCGAGTAATGTAGCCTAGAGTTGACGAATCTCAGAGATTGAAGTATAGGTGGATATAGGCACAACGCCAAAGAGATCCCATATGCCAGTGTTGGGTTACTCCGATTGAATGTTGCTATCCTTGCAAACCCTCTGCATGGCTCTCTTCGTTGGGTCTTGGGTAGTTAGGGACTAAGAGTCGCCAACCATATGGCTCTTAGCGTACACATTACGAAGGAATTAGGGGGTGTAAGGCAACCGTACCTGCTCCTTATAACCAAACGGTCTGAATGAGGTATCTATGTGTTTGTGCCCGGGATTGCATACATTAGCTCAGTCCGAATTCATACTCGACTTGAACATGATTTAATTATTATTTGATTCAGTTTACATTTTAGTTTTGTTTATTGTCAAGTTACAGGAACGAATTAGTGACAATAATTCCCTCAAAGTTCCAAAAGGATACACATTAGGATAAAAGAGTTAAACACTCATCGTGGGACGATATCCGCCTCCTGGCTATACTAAGTTGTTGAAGCCACATTCAAGCATTTGTTGGACTTTTACCCACAGGTGTAATTTTGCGCGTTAAACGATGGCGTGTCAGCAGCAACTTCCAACTACAATATATTCTGCTTCAGCTGTAGATAGCGAAATGGAATTCTGTTTCTTGCTGAACCACGAAACCATGTTATTTTCAAGGAAGAAACATCATCTTGAAGTATTCTTCTGATCTTCAGTACATCCAGCCCAATCAGTATCACAAAATCCAACCAAGCTAAGGTTCGTATCATAGGAAAACCATAGTTCTAATTCTGCAGTACCTTTTATGTACTTGATTATGTTCTTGACAGCCTTTAGGTGGCTTTCTTTGGGATTAGATTGGTATCAAGCGCATACTCCAATACTATAGCAAATATCCAGCCGACTTGCTGTCAGGTATATCAGGCTACCTATCATACTTTGGTACAAGGTTTGCTCAATAGACATACCCACTTGATCCTTTGACATTTTCAAATGTGTTCCTATGGGTGTTCTCTTTGTGCTGCAACTATCCATTCCAAACTTGCTGATCAAGTTTCTTGCACACTTTGTTTAAGAAACAAAGATTCAATCATCTTTTTACTTTACTTGAAGCCCCATGAAGTAGGTTACTTCACCTATAAAACTCATTTCGAATTCAGATGTCATGTATTTGACAAATTCGTCCACCATTCTATTTGAGACAGATCCAAAGATAATATCATCGATGTAGATCGGAACAATGATCACATCCGATTTTTCTCTTTTAACAAAGAGCATTCTATCAGCTCCACCATGAACATAGCCTTTCTCAAAAAGGAACTTGGTTAGATGTTCATACCAAGATCATGGTGCTTGTTTAAGACCGTATAGTGCTTTCTTCAGTTTATACACAAATTCAGAATGGTTAGGGTCTTCAAAACCTTTGGGTTGGCTAACAAAAACAACTCCTGATAAGTACCCATTTAGGAAGGCACTTTTTACATCCATTTGGTATAACTTAAACTTCATCCAAGCTGCCATGGTGAGAAGCAAACGGACCAACTCAAGACGAGTAACAGGGGCAAACGTTTCATCAAAATCGATTCCTTCAACTTGGGAATATCCTTGGGCAACCAGTTTAGCCTTGTTTTTGGTTATGTTCCCCTCCTCATTGGTTTTATTTTTGAAGATCCACTTTGTGCCTATCACATTTGGATTTTTGGGTCGTGGAACAAGATCTCACACTTCATTTCTTTCAAAGTGTAAGAGTTCTTCTTGCATGGCATGGATCCATCTATCATCCTTCAAAGCCTCTTTAACATTCTTAGGCTCAATAGTGGATACGTAACACACATTGACAATTATTTCACGATAGTTCTTACGAACTCCTCTTGTTCGGACCCATTCACTCATTTTTCCAATGATGTTCAATACAGAATGATTCTTCTGAACTCCTTTCGAAGGTTTGTAGACATCATGTTTTTCAGGCCTTGATTGAGTCAGATCACTATTTTCACTAATGTCTGACACAGATGCAGGAACATGGATACTAACATCAACAATGTCCTCATCAATCTGAATAGCAAGTTCTTCCAGATCATCAACAATAATATTTATTGATTCCATGACAGTTTTGGTTCTCTTGTTGAAAACACAGTAGGCATGACTATTTCTTAAATAACTAAGAAAAATGCATTCATCTCCATTAACATCAAATTTAACAAGATACTCTCTATCTCTCAACATGTAACAGGTACTTTTGAAAATGTGAAAGTACTTCACATTTGGCTTATTCCCTTTCCACAGCTCATATGGAGTAATTCTTATCTTGGGTCTGAAGTAAACCCGGTTGATAACATGACAATTTGTGTTAACTGCCTCGGCCTAAAGGTTGTCAGTCACATATTTTGTCTTCATCATGACTCGACTCATTTCTTGTAGAGTCCGATTTTTCCTCTCAACAACACCATTTTGTTGTGGTGTTTTTGGTGCAGAAAATTCTTGACCAATGCCTTTTTCTTCACATAATAGTTTGAAGAACATATTTTCAAACTCACGCCCATGCTCACTTCTTATTCTCACCATGTTTGTTCCTTTCTCAACTTCAAACTTGAGATACAGTTTTTTGAACGTCTCAAATGTCTCTGCCTTGTCTCTAAGGAACTCTACCCATGTGAATCTGGTGTAGTCATCTACACAAACAAAGATGAATTTCTTTCGTCCAATACGTTTAGTTTGAACAGGCCCCATCAAATCCATGTGTAATAATTCCAAGGCATTTGAAGTAGTGATCTTCTTTATAGATTTATGAGAAGTGTGTACTTGTTTTCCAACTTAGCATGGGCCGCACACTTTTCCACGATCAATATTCAGACTAGGAACTCTAGTCACATCTTCAATTTTCACAAGTCTCTGAAGATTTCGATAACTGATATGGCCAAGCTTTTCATACCATAGATTTGCTTCACTTAGCTGAGATTTGAAGCACATTCCCTTCATGTTGAGAAGATAACAGTTGTCCCGCGATCTGTCACCATCCATCAGTAGAACACTTTCTTTATCCTTGACCAGACAGTTATCCCTTATAAAGTGAACAAAGAGACCTTGGTCGCACAGCTGACTAATGCTAATTAGATTAACCTTTAGTCCCTCCACAAGAAACACATCTTCCAAGCTAGGCATGCCAGGAACATTCAACTGACCACGTCCAAGCACTCTTCCTTTGACACCGTCTCCAAAGGTAACAGATTGATATGAACAATCTTTTTAAATATTGTTCAACATGCTTGCATCTCCTGTCATGTGACGCGAACATCTAATGTCGAAATACCAACTGCTTTTTGCATGAATGTTGAGAACGGTATGAAGAACATAATTTCTGTGGTTGTTCCTTGATCTATTCCTGCTGCTGTTTCTTCTGGAGAACTGATCTGGTTGAGATAGACCTCTTCTTCTCATTCTTCTAAGATCATTGATGTAATTTCTACAATGCGGTCAAATGTGACCGAGTTTTTCACAGTAATGACACACAACACGTGTCCTTCAACATGACACCTTTTGATGGGATTGCTGATTATTCTTTGATTCAACTTTTGATTCTGGAACTGTCGAATCTTTTATTCCAAAAGTCTGTCCGTGACAGAACCTGTCATAGGTCTGACCGCCATTATATCCAAGCTCAGTATGATCCTGAGGGCTCTTTCCTTTGGAGAGAATTTCATCCAGTTGAGATGATCCATAGTTCATCATCTTAACAAGCTTCCTCAAGTGCTGAAGTTTACCATTCTGTGTTTGAGTATTGTTCCTGGACTGCGACAGTTCATCTTCCAGCTCCTTAAGTCTGATGGAGAGATCATCTCTCTCTTTAGTGAGGTCGGAGTTTCTTTAAGTAGGTCTTTATTGACTTTAATCACCATGATCCAACTGGAATGCAGCTTTTTATACACCTCCATAGCTGATTCTTCAGTAAATTCTTCATCATCACTGCATTCTAATATTTTCTTAACCTCATTGTCAGGAACAGATGCAAGCACAAACTCTTTGACAGAATGTGTCATGAAAGCTATATGATTGCTTACACATTCTTTATCACTTAACACTTGTTCTTCATTTTTAAAGTGTTAGCACACTCAGCTTGGTAATGACCAAAGCTACCACATTCTCTACACTTTACTTCTTTATGCTTTTCTTCATTGGAATCTTCTTCCTTGATTCTTCGAGGTCTGGAAAACCTATTCTTGCCACGATTATTTTGAGAAGATTTCTCAAAGCGTCTTGCAAACTTAGAGAAGTTTTTAGAAAGTAAAGCAATTAATTCTGCTAGGTCAATTCTGTCAGGAACATAACTGGGAACATCAGTAATGGAACTGGCCTGAAAAGCAACACTTTTCTTTTTCTGTCAGGACCATTTCAAAGGTATGCAAGGACCCCGTTAATTCCTGAAGCTTCATCTTGCTCACGTCTTTGGCTTCTTCAACAGCCGTGACCTTGTAATTGAATCTTTTGGGCAATGACCGTAGAACTTTTCAAACAAGTTTTTCTTTAGAAATGGCATCTTCAAGAGAAAATCTTTCATTTGTAATGTCACAAATTTTGGCATTGAAATCTCTGAGTTTTTCTGCTTCATCTATCCTTAGATTCTTGAATTTGGTGGTGAGTAACTGCATTCGTGAGGCACAAACACTACTTGTTCCTTCATAAGTGGTCTTCAGAATGTCCCATGTATCCTTAGGTTTGTCACATGTGGTAATTAGTTTGAAGACATTCATGTCAACAGGCGAAAAAATGGCATTCATGGCTTTTGCATTCAATCCCATGATCTGGTAGTCATCATTGTCCCATTCTTCTTCTGGCTTCTTAACAGTTTTCCCTTTTTCATCTTTCTTCGTGGAATGATTTCAGCCATCAATCACCATCTTTCAGGCACGTTCATTGATAGAGCGAATGAACGCAGTCATTCTGGCCTTCCAGTAGGTATAATTATTGCTATCAAGGAGCGGAGGTCGTACTGTCAACGCTCCTTCTTTCATCGTGTCTATGTCGGAAAAACAAACACAAAACATGGATTAATAAACCCAAGATCACACCTGTATAACTGGTGACCCGTTCTGGTGCTAATTGAGAAACCGTAATCCGTGATATTATGTGTTTAAGGTATACTACATGCAAATGTTCTTCGATATGTTGGGAACAGGCTTAAGAAGAGTAAATAAAAAGCAGTAAAAGTACGCATGAGATTGGTGACCCAATTCGAGTAATCAACCTACTCTAGGGGGACTTCGCCAAAACTTGAGGATTCATTCACTACTCCTTCATGAAGTGTATTGAGGAACTTACACATACATGACTCCATCCTTATGTCGCTCGTTCTTCTTCACAAACTCTTTCACCGAACGAAAGTTGTGAGATTCCCTCACAACCATGACACTAGACTCCCTCTAGCTACCCACAACTTCAACTTACAATCTCTCCTGAGATTGCGTACAAAAAGGATTAAACAAACCCCTCACGTGTCTCACTCAAAAACATTAAAAGCTAGACTATCACGTTGAACAGATTAGGGAACAACTTCTAGCTATTACATAAATTGCAAACCAAATGACTCTCAAATAATATGCTAAGAGAATCTAATTAATTGTTCCACTGATTGCTACAAATAATCGGTCTTCTTATAACTTCACTCCTTAGTTGACGTTGATTGCTTAATCTTCAATAACATGGTACGTGAATTAGGGTTTGTGATTTCTCCATATGGGTGTAGATGCTTTCCTTGTGTATGAGGGTTATTTTCAGCATGACATCTACTCCACAAGGCAGTCAAATCATCAGATCTTGACCTCCCAAACACGATCTGCGCAAGATCTTTTAAACATAGAAACTGCTATAATAAAACTGTTCCTGGGTATATCGGGAACATCAGAAGGAACAATTCACCAACTGTTCTTCATTACTTGCACAGTGGAATCAGCACTTTAACTTTAGGAACATACCCATGAATATATTGTCGAACATATCTCGCCAAAATAAACTTAGTGCATAATGATGACACTAAAATACACATATTCATACATTGTCGCGCACACACACGTGTAACTATATATATATACACATACACACAAATATACATATATATATATCAATTTAAAGCAATGTTATTTTAAAGCAAAAGGTTATTTAAGTATCATATTAATTTATTATTAATATTATTATGTTAGGCGGCGCGCACGGATCTAACTTATAATTGTGTTGTTTAAAGAACCAGTTAAGGTGGGGATTCTCTCGGAGAATGTATATGGACTCTTATCCTTGTTATGCTTGTATATGCGGTGTGCAGGTACACCTATGGGTTATATGGGCATTCGGACTATTGTTATATTTAATATACATGTTATATGCTATGTTGGGCTACGGCCTTTATGATATGATATGCTATGCTATGGCCTGTTTCTTACTGTTATATTTGTATAACCTGGATAATCGAGTTACCTCATTGAGTTAATAGCACTCATCCCAAAACTATTTATATTTTCAAGCTAATGAAGCTCGGGTGGTGTGGTAGAGACGGAGTGATGGAATAAAGACCGTTTAATATTTTTATTATTTATTTTCTGCTGTAATAAACTCTAAATTATGTTTTGGAATAAATTTTAAAGTATTATTTATTATTTCTACCTTTTTATTTCTTAAATAAATATATGAAAGTTTGAGACTTCACAATGTGACTCAACAATTAGTTGTTCAATTGGAGCATGAAGATCTCATTCATCTCAATTATCATGTTATGCATTATTATGCACACAGTCATAATATCTTGCAAATCATTTTTTCACAATTGTGAATCGACTTTGGAGAACTTCAAATACACGTTTGACATCCTTTCTGCAAGCTTATTATTTCATCACAAAATATTTTTTCTTCAGACCAATCGGTGCATGAATAGTTTGCACAAAAGTTGCTCATTTGGGGTATATGTCGTTTGCTACATAGTACCCCATATAAAATTCTTTTCCACACATAACATAATTTGCGGGAGGAGCAACGCCTTTAGCAAGTTCAGAGAAAAGATTGGACGTCTCCAACACATTAATATCATTGTTGGATCTCAGCATCCCGAAATAGGCATGTCATATCCAAAGATCATAATCAGCTACAACTTCAAGAATCATTGTTGGAGATCTATTACAATACATCGGTCCTGCCTAATTTTTACACTTTCAGTGCATGCAATTTAGACTTCCAAATCCAGATACATTTAGTTTATTTGGAAATTTTTCCAATCTTGGTAGAGATGGGGATGATCTTCCACTTCCAGTGCATGCAATTTAGACTTCCAAATCCAAATAAATTTAGTTTGTTTCGAAATTTTTCCAATCTTGGTGGAGATGGGGATGATCTCTCAAACTTCCAGTGCATGTAATTTAGACTTCTATATCCAGATAAATTTAGTTTGTTTGGGACTTCCAAATCCAGATAAATTTAGTTTGTTTGGAAATTTTTCCGATCTTGGTGGAGATGGGGATGATCTCTCAAGCTTCCAGTGTATGCAATTTAGACTTCCATATCCAGACAAATTTAGTTTGTTTTGAAATTTTTCCAATCTTGGTGGAGATGATTTAGACTTTCAAATCCAGATAAATTTAGTTTGTTGTTTGGAAATTTTTCTAATCTAAATTTACTTTCATATCCAGATAAATTTAGTTTGTTTGAAAATTTTAGTGCATGCAATTTAGACTTCCATATCTAGATAAATTTAGTTTGTTTGAAAATTTTAGTGCATGCAATTTAGACTTCCATATCTAGATTTTCCAATCTTGGTGGAGATGATTTAGACTTCCAAATCCAGATAAATTTAGTTTGTTGTTTGGAAATTTTTCCAATCTAAATTTACTTCTATATCCAGATAAATTTAGTATGTTTGGAAATTTATCCAATCTTGGTGGAGACTTCCAAATCCAGATAAATTTAGTTTGTTGTTTGGAAATTTTTCCAATCTAAATTTAGTTTGCTTGGAAATTTTTCCAATCTAGTTTGTTGTTTGGAAATTTTTCCAATCTAAATTTAGCTTGTTTGGAAATTTTTCCAATCTTGATGGAGATGGGGATGATCTCTCAAATTATTAGTAAAAAAATTGGTATTTTATCTAGTTTGTTGTTTGGAAATTTTTCCAATCTAAATTTAGTAAAAAAATTGGTATTTTATCTATTTGAGTTGTTGGGTCCCTGGTCACGGACACCTTTCCCCCACATTAGTACGATATTGTCTGCTTTAGGAAAAACCCGCATAGTTTTTAGTTTGGGCATCCCCCAAAAGGCCTCATATTAATAAAGTAGGTGAACTCCTTATATCCAATATAACTCTAGGATATATTTCCAATGTGGGACTTGGATTGTCATCCCAACATGAGTAAATATAATGTAGTTTGTACTTTTGGTACAAAATTAAAATATAAATATTGTATTTAAAAATAATTAAAAGACAAAACAAAAGAAAAAAAACAATATACAAAATTGGTAGAATTATTAAAATTAGCAATAAAACAAAATAAATTAAAACATTGATTAATCAGTAAGTTAGCGCTGGCTGGAAAGCTTCAAATGCCATTCCAGTGCCGATTGGGAGTGTTTTGTCGAGAAGGCAGTTTAGCGCCGGCCGGGAGTGTTTTACCATTTAGGAGAGAGAAACGGTATTATTACTGTCCCTCTCTCCTCTCCCCTAATTTACCATGCGAGATACCATCTCGGCTGGAGTACTTCATCTATACTATTTTATTGATTTCCCCTCTTTAGAGTCACGGCTGGAGATGCTCTATTAATGAAGTATTGCTTGGTCTCGATTTTAAATTCCACCGATGTTATTAGGTGTGAGTCTGTCACATATTTTTCGATTATGATTTATTAAACAAAAGTGGGGTGTACTCGCGTATACCCTCTGATAGCGATTGCGGGTTACTCTAAAAAAATAGAGGCTTATTTAACAAAGAAATACAAACACTAAAAGTTGGGATTTAGAATTAATAAAATTATATAAGATTGAGAAACTGAAGATGCAGCATTCATTTTTTGACTGGAAAATTGATATTTTATAGTCACTATAATCTTAATTTGTTTTTATATTTCATTTCTATATCTCACAACTTATCTTATTTTCGAACATTAAGAACAGGCCTTGCAAATTTAATTGGAGAGAGAATAGTTTCTACTTTCTATGGGTGGGAGAAAACTGAGAAGGAATGATCAATCATATGTTTTATAACTGCCCAGATAGTTAAAAAGTAAAAATTCATGCTGCTCGGTTGTAATAACTAAGGTAATAACTGATCTTCAATTATTTACTCAGCAATTCAACAACCAGTTTTACATGTCTTAATTTATTAATTTCCAGTTATGGATGTCTTAATTTATTATTTTAAGGTCATTGGGGTGGATATATCATTCAACTCATAATTAATTTCAAGATGTTAATTAAATCCTTTTGAGCCCAAAGTCGGTTTTATTTATTTTAGTGATAATTTTCTAATTAATTTCTCTCAAGCACAATGCCAATTGTTTGGCGGTTAGCAGTATGAATGATGAAAAAGCTAATGATAATATAATGATGGAGACACAAAGAGTGATTTTTGAATGTTGAAGAAGGTCCAGTCCCTTGTATAATTTTTCTTAGCATTGATAATTTGCTCTATAAATATAAAGAATATGCAATGTTGAGGGGTTTAGTGTTGTGGAAAAAAAAAAACAGCTAGCAAAAGCATAAATGACCATTATAAATATAGGTTGTGATAGAGCGAAGAAATCAGGTACTCAGAATGAATTGACAAATTTGAATTTGAATCGTCAATCAACAATTTGGTTAGATTTTTGGACTTCATCATTTTGGAGATAAAGTGATGGAATGATTCAGAGATTATTAATGAATCCTGTAATGGAGAGAGAACTCACAAAAAAAATTGAATTATTTTCAAACCAATAGTCTAATAAAGATATTTTAGTCATTTAATATAATTTTGTTTTATTTTATATTACAATTTTGGCCCTACTGAGTTGGATTAAACATTTCCATTTCTAATATATTATTAATTAGGACAACTCTATTTTTTTTGGGGGGGGGGGGGGGGGGTAAGGGGAATTGACGATTGAACTTTGAATAGGTCTCATTGTCTCAAACCTCTATAAGGATTATGAATACTAATAAAGCACGAGGATTATGTATCAGGATTCAGGACATCTTTATTAATTTATGATTATGTGAAGCTCAACTAGGTTTTTAATGGAAGGTTCTATCCTGGGACTCGACCCTTTATGATTCGTCAGTAGATGTGCGCCACGTGGAGAGTACTTTTTCTGACGCTTTGCAGGCGAAAAAACTCGGTTCACCTTTTTGAACCCGGTTTGGTGTTAACGGAGCTAACGCTGCTGTTCCTTTCATTTGAAGCCGCGTCAGGGGGGGCCACCTCATGTCAGACGGGGCGCGGCACTATGTGCAGTTCTCACATCTCATTAAATGAAGAAGCACTACCTTGCAGGGAGCTGGTGTAAAAGTTCTCGACGAATAGAGTATCTCATTGACGAGATTTGAGTAGATTTAAGAGATTTGAAAATTTTCTATAAAAATAATACTTTGGCATAAAAATGATTTATGTAACTTTTGGGATTTTTCAGAAAATTTAATAAGATGTAATTTTGGCCTAAACTTATTTAGGAATTAATTGTAAAGAACATGTAATTGAAAGAGTTAATTAGTCATAATTTTTTGTATTATATTTTATAGTTTGGATTGTTTCCTAACAATTAATTTTGTAAATTTGTTAATACTTCGAAATTAGTCCGAATTTTGCGTGCCAACCACGTAACAATATTATCTTATACAATGATAATAATTTATTTGTAAATCATAAATTTATGTAATTATAAGCAAGAATTAATTAATATTG
Source organism: Perilla frutescens (assembly GCA_026008535.1). Lineage (NCBI taxonomy): Eukaryota > Viridiplantae > Streptophyta > Magnoliopsida > Lamiales > Lamiaceae > Perilla > Perilla frutescens. Next base: position 57,985,142 of record BRKX01000004.1, on the reverse strand, counting down.
ATTGCTTAAAGCTGATATTATAAAAATTTCAATACCGAAATCTGAAATAATCAATCTAGAAAAAAAAATTAGATAAGCGGAAAATTATAAAATAAGTATTAAAAATTAATTAGAAATCCTAATTGGTTGAAAAAATGAAAAATAAACTAGCAAAGTTATAGTAAATCTAACGAAATAAAAAGTGAAGGAAAAAAAAAAACTGTAATAATTTAGAGGTTTGGTACTAAACATAATTAATTTCAAGATGTTAACTAAATCCTTTGAAGCCCAAAGTCGGTTTTATTTATTTTAGTGACAATTTTCTAATTAAATTCTCTCAAGCACAATGCCAATTGTTTGGCGGTTAGCAGTATGAATGATGAAAAAGCTAATGATAATATAATGATGGAGAAACAAAGAGTGATTTTTGAATGTTGAAGAAGGTCCAGTCCCTTGTATAATTTTTCTTAGCATTGATAATTTGCTCTATAAATATAAAGAATATGCAATGTTGAGGGGTTTAGTGTCGTGGAAAAAAAAAAACAACTAGTAAAAGCATAAATGACCATTACAAATATAGGTTGTGATAGAGCGAAGAAATCAGGTACTCAGAATGAATTGACAAATTTGAATTTGAATCGTCAATCAACAATTTGGTTAGATTTTTGGACTTCATCATTTTGGAGATAAAGTGATGGAATGATTCATAGATTATTAATGAATCCTGTAATGGAGAGACAACTCACAAAAAAAATTGAATTATTTTCAAACCAATAGTCTAATAAAGATATTTTAGTCATTTAATATAATTTTTTTTTATTTTATATTACAATTTTGGCCCTACTGAGTTGGATTAAATATTTCCATTTCTAATATATTATTAATTAGGACAACTCTATTTTTTTTTGGGGTAAGGGGAATTGACGATTGAACTTTGAATAGGTCTCATTGTCTCAAACCTCTATAAGGATTATGAATACTAATAAAGCACGAGGATTATGTATCAGGATTCAGGACATCTTTATTAATTTATGATTATGTGAAGCTCAACTAGGTTTTTAATGGAAGGTTCTATCCTGGGACTCGACCCATTATGATTCGTCAGTAGATGTGCGCCACGTGGAGAGTACTTTCTCTGACGCTTTGCAGGCGAAAAAACTCGGTTCACCTTTTTGAACCCGGTTTGGTGTTAACGGAGCTAACGCTGCTGTTCCTTTCATTTGAAGCCGCGTCAGGGGGGGCCACCTCAAGTCAGACGGGGCGCGGCACTATGTACAGTTCTCACATCTCATTAAATGAAGGAGCACTACCTTGCAAGGAGCTGGTGTAAAAGTTCTCGACGAATAGAGTATCTCATTGACGAGATTTGAGTAGATTTAAGAGATTTGAAAAATTTCTATAAAAATAATACTTTGGCATAAAAGTGATTTATGTAACTTTTGGGATTTTTCAGAAAATTTAATAAGATGTAATTTTGGCCTAAACTTATTTAGGAATTAACTGTAAAGAACATGTAATTGAAAGAGTTAATTAGTCATAATTTTTTGTATTATATTTTATAGTTTGGATTGTTTCCTAACAATTAATTTTGTAAATTTGTTAATACTTCGAAATTAGTCCGAATTTTGCGTGCCAACCACGTAACAATATTATCTTATACAATGATAATAATTTATTTGTAAATCATAAATTTATGTAATTATAAGCAAGAATTAATTAATATTGATTGCTTAAAGCTGATATTATAAAAATTTCAATACCGAAATCTGAAATAATCAATCTAGAAAAAAAAATTAGATAAGCGGAAAATTATAAAATAAGTATTAAAAATTAATTAGATATCCTAATTGGTTGAAAAAATGAAAAATAAACTAGCAAAGTTATAGTAAATCTAACGAAATAAAAAGTGAAGGAAAAAAAAAACTGTAATAATTTAGAGGTTTGGTACTAAACATAATTAATTTCAAGATGTTAATTAAATCCTTTGAAGCCCAAAGTCGGTTTTATTTATTTTAGTGACAATTTTCTAATTAAATTCTCTCAAGCACAATGCCAATTGTTTGAATGTTGAAGAAGGTCCAGTCCCTTGTATAATTTTTCTTAGCATTGATAATTTGCTCTATAAATATAAAGAATATGCAATGTTGAGGGGTTTAGTGTTGTGGAAAAAAAAAAACAGCTAGTAAAAGCACAAATGATCATTACAAATATAGGTTGTGATAGAGCGTCGAAATCAGGTACTCAGAATGAATTGACAAATTTGAATTTGAATCGTCAATCAACAATTTGGTTAGATTTTTGGACTTCATCATTTTGGAGATAAAGTGATGGAATGATTCATAGATTATTAATGAATCCTGTAATGGAGAGAGAACTCGCAAAAAAAAATTGAATTTTTTTCAAACCAATAGTCTAATAAAGATATTTTAGTCGTTTAATATAATTTTGTTTTATTTTATATTACAATTTTTGCCCTATTGAGTTGGATTAAACATTTCCATTTCTAATATATTATTAATTAAGACAACTCTATTTTTTTGGTGGGGGGTAACGGGAATTGACGATTGAACTTTGAATATGAAGATTATGTATCAGGATTCAGGACATCTTTATTAATTTATGATTATGTGAAGCTCAACTAGATTTTTAATGGAAGGTTCTATCCTGGGACTCGACCCATTATGATTCGTCAGTGGATGTGCGCAACGTGGAGAGTACTTTTTCTGTCGCTTTGCAGGCGAAAAAAGTCAATTCACCTTTTCGAACCCGGTTTGGTGTTAATGGAGCTAATGCTACTGTTCCTTCCGTTTGAAGCCGCGTCAGGTGGGGCAACCTCATGTCAGACGGGGTGCGGCACTATGTGCAATTCTCACATCGCATTAAATGAAGGAGCACTACCTTGCAGGGAGCTGGTGTAAAAGTTCTCGACGAATAGAGTATCTCATCGACGAGATTTGAGTAGATTTAGGAGATTTGAAAAATTTCTATAAAAATAATACTTTGGCATAAAAGTGATTTATGTAACTTTTGGGATTTTCGGAAAATTTAATAAGATGTAATTTTGGCCTAAACTAATTTAGGAATTAATTGTACAGAACATGTAATTGAAAAAGTTAATTAGTCATAATTTTTTGTATTATATTTTATAGTTTGGATTGTTTCTTAACAATTAATTTTGTAAATTTGTTAATACTTCGAAATTAGTCCGAATTTTGCGTGCCAACCACGTAACAATATTATATTATACAATGATAATAATTTATTTGTAAATCATAAATTTATGTAATTATAAGCAAGAATTAATTAATATTTATTGCTTAAAACTGATATTATAAAAATTTCAATACTTAAATCTGAAATAATCAATCTGGGAAAAAAATTAGATAAGTGGAAAATTATAAAATAAGCATTAAAAATTAATTAGAAATCCTAATTGGTTGAACAAATGAAAAATAAACTAGCAAAGTTCTAATAAACCTAACGAAATAAAAAGTGAAGGAAAAAAAATCGTAATAATTTAGAGGTTTGGTACTACACGAGAAAATTTCACTTTTGGTCCGACAAGACACACCTCAGTTCGATTTTGGTCCCGATACTATCATTTTCGGTCCCAAACAGAGAAAATATCGATTTTGGTCCCGCTTTTGGCCTAAAAATCATGGGACCAAAATTAATAATCTTAAACCTATGGAACTAAAACTGAGCGATTTTTTTTAAAAATGACCAAAATTGATAGTATTGGGACCAAAATCGAACTCAGGTGTGTCCTATGGGACCAAAAGTGAAATTTTCTCAAATAAACACATTGTTTAACGAAAATTAGAGAATAAAAAAAAGGGAATTCATCGTCGAACAACTCCTTTGGTCGAGGACGCCTTCTAAAATCAAATTTATTTTTTCTTCAATTAATGCTGAGTGACTCTCTGACAGGTGACAGACGCATGCAGAAAGCAAACAGACGGTCATTTGCAACGCTGTTAACGGTGACCAAAAATTACTGTAGCGAACCCGTCTGCAAGGTGGGGACCTCTAATACAGACCATATTAAAATATTATAAATCACTTTTGAGGTGTCGCGAATCCATCGGCGAATTGCAATCGGTCTAGTCCCAGATAGAATTAAACGTTTTTAATTAGGTGCCAAGTGAAATACGTGTAAAAAAATTCACAAATTTTAAATTTAATCACTTTTTCAAAACCCTAATTTTTCAGTTTTTTTCTGTGGATATATATATATATATATATATATATATATATATATATATATATATTGATGTGATCCAATAACTAAAGATTATGTAATAGTCACATTACCATTATGATTTGAAATAAATGACCCCTAAATGTTTAACTATAAATAAACTTTATTGTCACAAATTAATTTACTTTTAAAGTCCATTTCTTCTTCTTCTTCTTCTTCTTCTTCTTCTAATAATAATAATAATAATAATAATAATTGTTGGTCCCGGGCGAGTCGATATCAGTTTAGAGGGGGGGTGAATAAACTGATTAAAACTTTTACTTCAATTGCGGAATAATAAGGGCCCTTGACTCGCTTAGAAACTTATCTATGCACAATTCAAATAAGTGCTTTGGTCAGCTTGAGTGCAGATTGTGTGAACTTGTGTACAGTTTAGAGATATGCAATTAATCAAAACAGTACAGCGCACAAATGATTTATAGAGGTTCGAAGTCTCAAACTCCTACGTCCTCTCTTCCTTCTGCAGAAGGGCAACTTCACTATATAACTTGAGTTTCTTTACAAATTACATAATGAAGGACAGTTGGCTTAACCTGGTAACTGCTCGCTACCTCAGCGGGTCGACGACTCACACTTGAAGTCCCTAACTGCTCTCTAGAAACGTAGGTGCTATTGACGTCTTTATAAGATTTTAGATCTCTTTCGATCTTCAAGAGGTCAGTCTTGAGCAGGGGGTTATCAACTGATGTGCTCCTTTAATTGAGCTGAGTAGTTGATTGTTGTATTGCTGAAACTGAGAAGGCTGCCCTGGCTGGTTTATCAACAGCTAGCTAAATGCTTTGACTCTTTGAATTGTTCTTCTCAGTTGGACTCTCGCAGTTTTTAGCAAATACTGAACTTGAGCTAGGAGGTAGAAAGAAAGCTCTGCTTGAATGAAGATTTCAAGAATAAGTATTGTGACAAGTCTTCAAGGCAAGTTATTCAAAAATTTGATTCACTCATCTTTTATAGAGGAGTGATTTTATGACTGTTGTGTTCTATTGATCGATAGCTCTGTTGGTTCATCAATGGCAGATGGTCTTTATTGATCGCTGGAGCTTTTGATTTAAGTAGCAGTTGCTTTGCCAATCGATCTTTATTAGATGTTTAATTCCAGGATCTCCGTTGAAGCATTTATTCTAAGATACGCTGGTTGAGTAATAACTTCCAGGGTTCTCTAGCTGGCAGTTCTGAACTTGTCAGTTCAGTTTGGTTGTTACTCCAGTTGGCAGTTCTGAGCTTGTCAGCTCAGTTTGGCTATTGCTTCATTTGGCAGTTCTGAGCTTGTCAGCTCAGTTTGGCTATTGCTCCAGTTGGTAGTTCTGAGCTTGTCAGCTCAGTTTGGCTATTGCTCCAGTTGGTAGTTCTGAACTTCTTCCTCCAGTTCGGCTGAGCTAAAGTTCTTTTTGTTTAGCTTGTCAGTTTGACTAATCATTCTTAAGCTTTCTTGTCAGCTTGACTGATCACGAGCTGGCTGGCTTCAGTTATGGCCATTTGTTGATTTGTCTGTACACTTTAGTTTGGCCATCAGTTGGATACTTCCAGTCTTTCAGTTTGAACTGATCTCGTTTCAGTTCCTTCAGTCTAGTTGATTCTTTTCTCCTCAGCTCAGCTAACTTAGCTGTCAGTTTGTTTCAATTGGTTCGACTCTTCGAATCCACAGCTGAATTGAGTTTTGACTGGTTGACGTATCCTCCCAGCTGGTAGACCATACTTCCAGTTTGGTTGACTTCAGCTTCAATTGAGTTCCTCTTTGATGCTCTGGATTGGTCAGCTCAGATCTACAACTTGAATTTTAGTTAGTTTTTCAAAGATAGTTTTAACATATCATCAAAACCTTTTCTAGAGGTTCCTTGATAGTTTTTCCTAACAATTTCCCCCTTTTGATGATGTCAAAACCTTGTCAATGATGGTGGAAAAACTGTGAAAGTTCATTTGATAGTCATGCTGTAGTTTGCTTAGGAAATTTTTTGAATTTAAAGCATGTTAGAACATTAAATTCAAGTATCAGAGCATTTATGAAATTCAAGTATCAGAGCATTCAAAATATATTTTCATTTATTCATGCTTTCAGTCATGCTTTCATTTTGAGTAATTAGTGCATGATTGTCCGAGTATCAGAGCATTCAAAATTCATGTAATAGAGTTTGTTCTCATTTAGTCATGTAATAGAGCAAGTATAAAGTATGGATCAAAATCATATCAATTGATCTGTTGAAAGCAAGTTAGAACTACTTCTCTTTTTTTTATTGCTTCATCTCTTCCTGCTTGATTCTCCTCTTTCTCCAAATTTTTTCCAAGCTTCCCCCTCAAATTTTCTCCAAGCTTCCCCCTGAAGCTGAGCTGCTTCCCCCTCATGATGTATTTCTCTTTGGATTTGATCCCAAAGAGTTACGCTTTCATCATCATACTTTCCATCTTCCCCTTTTTGGCATCATCCAAAAGCTGGGGTGGATCGCACGATGGTATTGCTAAATTTGGCAAGAATGTGAAGGCAGTTGCCAAATTGTCATCATGAACTAAGGGAACTGAAGAAATTGGCATGGGCGAGGAGAACCATGCATAGGCTTCTTCAGTTGGCATGAACTGACCATGATCAGTGTGTAGAGAGAGTTCTTGCTCTCTGAAGTCCATGGAGGCCAAGCTGGTGAAGATCTCATCGGTTGTAGCGATTGGTGGATCTTCGAGGAATGGAGTGCAGGAGGAGTTGGCTGGGTCATTGTTGGGAAGAGGAGTGTCAGCTGGTACACTAAGCTGGATTCCTTTGATCATTGAATCCATTATCTCTGAGAGCGTTGGCAGTGAGGAGAGTGGATGGTTCATCCATTGTCTACTCCATTCTCCTTCGCTGATCCAGAAGAGAGATCCACGAGTGCTGATGAGGTGGAACATTGTGGCCTCATTGAGTTGGAATCGCCAGATGTGGTACTGGAGGTACCGTTTCAGTTGCTCGAATAGGGAGGGATCAGTGTCCTCAATGAGACCGAAGCAGCTTCTCAGTTGATGGTCTAGAACTGCCTCAAATTCAACCTCAATTGAGTCGCGATGGACTAAGGGTAGAGGTTGTGAGCTAGCTGGTATTGTAGATTGATCACTCAGTCTAGATAGGGGTTCATTCTCAATCATCAGCTTCTGTTCCTTTGAGGAGCTGGCATGGTCGACCACCGGTTGCTTTCCACGACTTGAGTCGGGAGTTCCTGGTTGGCGGGATCTCTTCAGGATTGGATAGCAGTAGATGGTAGAGAGCATGTCCCTTCGTTTGATCTGTTCGCCAGTTGGAATGATCTCATCAAACTGGCTTTGAATGATGTGGCTTATGCGACTCATAAACCCAACTTTTTCTCGGAACGAGCCAGTGGATGGATCATATTCTACTCACTCGACATTTGCTCGTAGTTGAGAAAGAATAAAGGAGGCCCAGTCGGCTTTACACCCGAAGTAGAGAGCGGCCGTTAGACGGGCTTTGACGTCCGAGAATTGGACTGTCTTAAAGTTCCCATGCAGGATATGACCGGTGATATCCAGAAGTTGGATGATCTCGTTGGGCAGGCTTTCTTTCAGCCTGTATGAGCAGTCATGATGGTGAACATGAGGATGTTTCCAAAGACCCCACAATGCATATTTGCACGGTAGTGCCAGTTCTATCACGTCTGGGCCGTTGCCGGGGAGAAGAAGCGTAGACATCATTGTTGCTTTTGTCACCGTGATCTCTTTGTTTTGGACGGTAGAGATGATGTTGTCCCCAGAGATGGTTGCGTTGTAGTAGAACTCCACAACATGCAAAGGTATATTCTTGAGTGGCACCATTGTCAAGAATGGCAGCAGTCCAGTTTCCTCCAATGGCCTATAAATTCTTTGAAAGTTGTCGGAGCCGAGACGTGCGTTAAGATACTCTAGATTAAGAGTCTTATCTTTCTTCAGCTTCTTAATAAGCATATTGGCATCTACCATCTGAAATGAAGGCTTCATTTCTGCAAAAGATGGTGTTGTTAGATATGTAAGTGTGTAGAGAGAGTTTGCAAGTGATCAAAACAAGGAGGAGATTGAGTTTGCAGATGATCGGAGTCTCCATCTCCTTGCATAAATATATTCAGCATAGCATGCATTGATCGAGGACACTTGAGTGCTTCTCTTAGCTGATCAGCTATCCAATTTGATGGATGATTAGCTGAATTAATGATGCATGAATCCCAACCATTCGATTGTGATGCAACTTTATGATCATGTGGCTGAGATGGAGTTATTTTGAAAATGAGGTAGTTGCCATAAATAGCCAAATATTTTCTGCAGATTTTGCTATTTATATCTCATTAGAAAAATGTATTTCTGTTTGCTTCTTTGAAGAGCTTACTTAATAGTGATGCAGAGATATTAATGGCAATTTGTGAGAGAGAAGCCTATTTTCAAATTATAGCTGTTGAATATAATATATGCAATTTTATAATCACAATGGTAACAATTTAATTATGATAGGCTTGAGAGGATTAGAAAAAACTTATCCGGGGTCAGTTGTGATACAGTCCAACTGATTGGTTTGACGATTCAGCAGTTGGATGATCAGTTTCATCTTGGTGCCAGTTGTTGTTGCTGAGCTGACTGAAGCTCTAACTGATCTGAACTGATCAGTTCGTTTGGTCAGCTGCTAGACTTGCTTGAGTTAGTTTCCTCTTTTTGAAAGGCCGCGCTGGACTACTTCCCTTACTTCCTTTCGAGCAGTTTGATTGCTTTGACGTAGATACAGATCCAGTTATGTTCTTTGACGGTGAGGGCCTGGCTGTCCTCTGGGTTTGGTGAAACTGCTGAATGGAAACTGATGAGTTTTTCATTCTTTGGTAGAGGGATTGTGAAGTTCCCTTTGGTGGCGATCTGAACTAATCATTCTTCATAATCAACTACACGTCTTTTGAGTTGGATGTGAGTAGGGGAGTGACATAGCTCTTGGATAGAAGACTTGGTGATATGGCAGTATCCTCATCATCACTGTCACTCTTTTCATGCCTTGGATTCTTCTGAGGAGCCACGACTTCAGTATTTAATAGATGTGGCTCTATCCTTGCTGTGGCAGTTGGAGCTCGTCGTGATAGCTCAGCTGACTGACTTGATAAATTATCAAAGTTCAGTTTACGGCAAAGCAAGCCAGTTGGGCAGTTGACTGATTGATTTGCAACCATAGCTCCTTTAAGCATGATGCTGGTTTTGAATTCAGCTAACAAGGCAGTTGCTGGAAGTTTGTTGACAAGCCGGTGATTCATGATGTGCTGGACTTGCACAATGGTTGGAGGAAATGGATTTGACGATCCTATCCATTTAATGCTCCAAGTTTCTTCACGTTGCCAGTAGCTCATGCCATGAAAGGCAGTTAGCAAGAAATGAGATTGGATGGACATGGAATGTCTCTAGTTGTACCAATAGAAATACCGGTGGAGTTGTTTGAACAACTCTTGGTCATGTTGTGCAACGAAAGCAAAGTGAGTGAGAAGAATATTGGTCACTTCCTTTTGTGCACCTTTGACTGCATATTCACCACTATAGAAAGTGCGAATATTTTCTTCAGTCAGCTGGAGAGGAGGGCATGTGCTTCTGAAATAGTCCACTCCATAGTTTGGATGAGGAATGCCAATGAATGGAATAAGCTCATCTGGATCAGAGCAATCCTGGAAATCAACTGGTGATCTGTTCTTTGATTTTGGAGAATGAGCGACATTGGCAGTTGAGTTGCTTGAGGTGTTGTTGCTCGTCCTGGCCTTTGTTTGTCGTTTCTTTCTTAGTGACTGAAGGTGAGCAGTTCCCTTCTTGGGAATCCAGTCAGAAATAAGGACTGGTAGTGATTCATCATTTGGAAGTTTCAGCAGGTCTTCAAGCATTTTACTCATTCTTAGAACAAGTCCTACCTTGGACTCAAATTTACCAGAGTTCTTTGAGTCAGAGGCCTTGATGACTTCATGCTTGAATTGTTGGAAGACAAATTCTGCCCAGTTTGTTTGTCGTCCTTCAGCAAGGTGAATCATAACCTTGTATCTCTCTTGGGTGAGTTGACTCAGGCTTCCGATAGCTCTGAACATCATCTTGTTCGTTATATTGAGTAGAACTCCATACTCGGGCTTTAGATCAGTGTTAGCAGTTGTAAAACTGAATTACTGGTTGCAGGTTGTAGCTTTCCATTCTCTCCAGTATGACTCTGCAGATTCCTTTAGTTCTTGAACCAATGAGCCTTCTTGTGGAAGCTCGAATACTTCTGTAAGTGTTCTTTCAGTGATGTGGAGTAGCCGTCCTTGAATCGCTGATGATACTGTCTTCTCATCTGCAGACAAGTTTGCTTGAAGCAAAAATTCACTCACCAAGTTTTGTTTAAAGAACTTTGGTGGTGTTTCCAGGTAGTGAAGAATTCTTGTTTTGTGAAGATATGACAGAAGGATTGGATTGTTTGATTCATTTATAATCATTTGAAATTTCTTTCTATCAAGGAATTTGTCTCTCATAAGTTGCTCTTTGAAGGAGTTTAGAGATCAAGATAATTCGGCCATTTTTGGGATTGGCTGAGGTTTTTGAGGAATTTCAAGAACTTGGGAGAGAGAGAGAAAATTTTTGAAAGTGAAGGAGGAGTATTTCTAAGAGGCTTGAAAGAAAGGGCTTTTTATGAGTGTTTGGGCAGACTCATAGATCTAATGGTTGAAATGGTACCAGCCCCTGGCCTCTTTTGGTCGTTGGCATTTAATGACTTTGAAACGTGTCATTATTTTGCAACGGTCAAAATATTTAAATAAATGCGAAGTTCGACATTTATTTGAAAATAAAAAGATAATCTTTTTATATATCAAAATAAATAATGACAAGCTGAATTACAAGAAGTAAACTAAGGGCTTTTATAATCAGTTTGATCAGCCACTAGTCCTTCTTGTAATCAGTTTTTCTCCTCTTGGCAAGCGGTTCTATGACGTCATCTTCCTCCTCTTCGTCGCTGCTTGATGACTCAGTTCCAGCTGTCTGAAGTCTTGGATGTGCTTGCAGCTGCTGGATTTGCTCTGTGTGTAGTTTAACCTATTGCTGCAGGCTGTGGATTAGTTCCATATAGTAAGCAGGGAGCTGAACTGCAGAACTACTTGGTTGAGCATGAAACTGAACTGCTCTTGAGTCAGCTTCCTCTCCTGCTTCAATTCCAATCAGTTCCTCACATGGAACTGTGTGGGTGAGCTCATCTTTCTCTATTATGATGGTCTCATCATAACTTGATTCTGATGAGATCTCTGGTGCAGCATCTAGAGCAGCAGATTGAAGAGCTCTTTGAATTGGATCAAAGTACACAGTTAGTGCTAGTGTACCGTGATAGGCAGGTTGATCATTGACTTGAGCTGTATGTTCAGCTGGCTGGTCATACTCAGCTGTCCCTGGAGTTGACTCTTGGGGAGGAGTAGTTTTGGGTTCAGTTGGCTCCTCTAACAATCGAGCCTTCTCTTCTGACTTCTCTGACTCTTCATCACTTGGAAGAACTAGTGGAATAGGACATTTGAGCAATTCTTCAAACTCTAGATCACTAGCTGTTCGTTCATCAACTGCTTGTACCTCTGGAGAATCATCAAGGAGGTGGATGATGATGTCATCTGGTCGAGGAGATTCTTCGAAAGTTAACTGCCTAGCAACAGATGCTATGACAGTTTTCCTTGAGCTGTGATCTTCCCCAGTTGCAGTACTTTGTTGACTGCTCTGGGCTTCTCTGTTGAATAGAGTCTATCCCTGTTGGTGTTGTTGTTTTCTGAGAATGAGTAGTTCTCTAAGCAACCAATGCTGTTGAACTTGGGGATTCTTCCAATGTTGCTGTTCGGCCTTAGTCTGTAGCAGTGGCAGTTGGATGTTGGCCCAGCTGAGCAGATCGTTCATCACTTCCATCAATGTTTGTTGTTCTGGGTGTTGATGGTTCCTTCGAATGGCAAGCATTCTCTTCAGTGTAATAATTGGATTTTGTTCAGGAGTCTCCTGTCCAGCCCATTGCATGCTCCATTTCTCCTCTCTTCTCCAGAAACTCATCCCATGAAGGGCGGTTAGGAGAAAATGGGCTTCAGAGTTGAAGCAGTGTCTCCACAGGTACCAATATACGTACCTTGAGAGAGCTTTGTACAGAGAAGTTGTGCCAATCATATCTTCAATAAATTTTTCAGCAATGAACTTGATTACGTATTCATCAGCCCAGCTCTTGATGACTTCAGCCTTTGATAGAGCTCTTATATTCTCTTCAGTCTTTGCCATAGGGGGGCACGCAGTTCTGAAGAAGTCGGCTCCTGTTCCTCGCAGTGGGACTCCTCTGTAAGGCACAATGTCATCTCCTTTAACTGGTGCCATATCAAACACCTTGATGTTAAAAGGAGGTAGTTTTGGAGGGGTGGAGGCCCTGATTGTTTCTTCTTTCTTTTTGGTTGAGTTGCTGCGGGCTTCTTCTTTGATCTGCCAGTTCCTTCCTTGGCTTGAACTGGCCTGGTAGAGGTCTCTTCTTCAGGTGAATCAACTGTTAATCCACATCGAATTTGTCACAGAGGCTTGGATCTGATTATGGTTCACAACATTTGGCTTATTGGGACATTGTCTTCAGAGTCGGAGTCCTCTTGATGTATTTCTGTAGCGATCTCTTTGCCTTTTCTTTTAGCAGGCTCCTCTGCTTTCTTTGAGGGGGCATCAGTGTGCCGACTGCTTTTGATGCTTATAGATTTTGAGGCTAGTTGTCTTCTGCCAGTTGGAGGTATGAAATCCAGCTTATCAATCATTACCGTGTCGGTTTCTTCTGCCATGGAGTTAAGTGTGCTCTCCAGTATGCTGCCGATCCTACAGACGTAGCACATCTTCTAATGGAACTCAGTTTCTTTCCAATGTTTCTCAATAACATCGACATACTTCTTGATTTATTCAAAGAAGTACTGAGCCTAGTTTACTTTGATACTTCTGGTGATCGCTGCACATGCTTTATATTTGTGCTCTGACATCTCTGAGTGACTCCCAGTTGTGCCAACAATCATTCTTGCTACAACTGATGCTAGGATTCTGTATTCTTCCTGGAAGCAGGACATGAGTGTACTGCTTTTGTAGGGATCTTGGCAGTTTGCTCGCTTCCAGAGATGGTAGGTTTGCTCTTGGTCAACTTCTACATCTTGTAATCTTATGCCAATGGTAGGTAGTTAAAATATCCTCCCGAGTAATTCTAGAGTGATTACCAGTTCAACTCCACGAACTTCTGTTGTGATTCTGTCATCATACCCTTTGGAGTTCAAATAGAACTCAACCACTGGTTCAGGGTAGATCTTTGCTGGATATACTTCTGTTAATCTCTTCAATCCTGTTTTCTCCAATTTTGAAATCAATTAGTTGCAGAGTGGAGAATCTGAGCACTTTTCTCTGAATGCTTTTTGATCTAGGAACTTGTCTCTGTATAGATTCCATTGGAATCTTTGAGAAGATTCACCAGTTCTTTTGAAATTGAACTTTCATCGAACAGTTGGTGTACTTCTTTCAGCCATAAAGTTTTTGTGAGATTTGACGAATGATTTGGAGAGAGAAAAAAAATGATTTGGTTTTGACTGTATTTGGAACTCGATCTTTTACTTTCGTAACTATTTTTGTAGAACAGATTTGAGAGAATGAAGAAAGAGAAGGGCTTTAATTCGTTACTGAGTTTTGGATCGGTAAAAATGAGATTGGAATTCAGCCATCCTTTTTATAGGAGGAGATGGAGTTTATCCAATGGTTGGGACGTTTCGTATGCCTAATTTCAACAGTCAGATTCATTCAATCGACCCGTCGATTAGCCTTTCGATTCTATCCGTTGGAGATGAATGAAGAGAGAGAGAGAGAGACAGTTCAACGGTAATATTTGAGTGACACGTGTTTTTACCGTTTCCACTATTGAAGATTTGGAACTTATCTTTTCTCTCTAGCTGTTTCTTCTTAGCTTGAAACTGATTACGTCATTAGTTGGCTTCAGTTGTAGCTGATGATCTCCATGTTGATCAGTTCCAACCGAGATATTTGCTCACCAGTTTCTCACTTTTTCAACTGCTTGAACTCTTGATTCAGCTATTTCTCAGTTCAGCTGATCCTTCAGCTCTGCTGTTTTCCTTCAGTTGGTTCTTGAATTGATGTCTCCTTGTTGAGTTGAAGTCTGTTCCTTTCATTTCTCCATCAGTTTGATGATTTTGCAGCTGGTATGCTTTGCTTGACTGACTGGATCATCAGTAGAGACCATTTGACTAACTCTGCCTTGCTCCTTGCCTCAGTTTGAGCGAATGAACTGATGATTCAATTGAGCTAATTGGATAGGCTGATCAGCTTCAGTTCACTTTCTTTGCACAACTTCTTGCTTTATTTCAAACTGATAGCTTATGTGTCCAATTGATCAGTTTCACGACTTTTCAGTTATGAATTACTTCACTCGGATGAGTTGAAGACTTTCGGTTCAGTTCCTTACTTCAGCTAGAGCGGTTTCTTGACCTTTTCCTTACAGTTGGTCGTCTTCATCCTTTAAGGCTAGCTCAAGTAGCCCTAGTTGTATGCATAGCTCCATAAACCTTGCGTCAGGCAATGGTTTGGTGAAAATGTCAGCTATATGCTTCTCTGTGTTGACATATTTGATGCATATGTCCTTCTTCTCGATGTGATCTCTGATGAAGTGATGTCTTATGTCAATGTGCTTAGTTCTTGAATGTAGAACTGGATTCTAAGATATTGCAATTGCACTATTGTTATCACAGAATATAGGTACTTCTTCAGTTTCGACTTTGTAGTCCTTCAACTGTTGCTTCATCCAGAGTATCTGAGCACAGCAGCTTCCCGCAGCTACATATTATGCTTCAGTTGTTGACGTGGAAACTGAGTGCTGCTTCTTGCTAAACAAGTATATCAGTTTGCTTCCAAGAAACTGACATGTTCCGCTGGTGCTTTTTCTGTCGATCTTGCATCCACCAAAGTCTGAATCTGAATAACCAATTAGACTCAAACTGTCATCTCTGGTATACCATATTCCAAGATTTATGGTTCCTTTGAGATATTTGATAATCTTTTTTGCTGCTTCAAGGTGACTTTTATTTGGGTTGGCTTGAAACCGTGCGCATAGACCGATTGAGTAGGAGATGTCTGGTCGGCTAGCTGTTAGATAAAGTAGTGACCCAATGATTCCTCTGTAATATGTTTGACTAACTGATTCTCCTTCTTCATCAAGAGTTAGCTGAACTGATGTATTTATAGGAATCTTGAGAGTTTTTCCTTTATTAACTCCAAACTTCTTGACTAGCTCCTTGGTGTATTTGGTCTGGCTGATAAAGATCCCATCTTTCAGCTGATTTACTTGGAGTCCTAGGAAGAATGTCATTTCTCCCATTATGCTCATCTCAAATTCACTTTGCATTAGTTGAGCGAATGGTGTGCATAGATCTTTACTTTTTTATCCAAAAATTATGTCATCCATATAAATTTGAACCATTAAGATCTCGGTTGATCATTCTATTCAGAATAGAGTTCGATCAATGACTCCTTTATGAAGCCCATTTTTCAGCAAGAATGTTGTGAGAGTTTCATACCATGCTCTAGGAGCTTGTTTTAATCCATAGAGGACTTTCTTCAGCTTGAAGACTTGATCCCCAATTTCAAATCCTAGTGGTTGCTCGACATACACATCTTCCTTGAGCATTCCTTGAAAAAAAGTACTCTTGACATCCATTTGATAGACTGTGAAGTTGAAGTGAGCTGCATAGGCTAGGAACAGTCTGATGGCTTCCAATCTTGCAACTGGTGTGAATGTCTTATCAAAGTCGATCCCTTCGCTTTGTGAGTATCCTTTGGCTACCAATCTTGCCTTGTTTCTTGTGATCACACCTTGTTCATCAAGTTTGTTGCGAAAAACCCATTTCGTGCCAATGACCTTCTGAGTTTTTGGTCTATCGATAAGAAACCATACGTCATTTCTTGTGAACTGATTCAGTTCTTCTTGCATGGCCATGATCCAGTCTAAATCTTCTAAGGCTTCTTTGACGTTTGCTGGTTCTGTTTGAGATATGAAGCATGTGAATAATGCATGCTTATTTGAACTTCTGGTTTGAACTCGACTTCTTGGATCACCAACTATCTTGTCAGTTGGATGGCTTCGGAGCCATTTAGGCAAGATAGCTTCAGCTGGGTCTTCAGCTGGTTCCACTGTGATAACGTCATCAGTCACCCTTTCATCAGTTGGTTCGGCATCTTCATCAGTTCTTCCCCATGTTTCAGTTGTGGGGTTTATGGTCTTAGCATGATTTGTATCTTCATTGACCATATTGTTGTCAACTGGTTTAGTACCAGTTTCATTGCCTTCTTCTAGTGAAACTTCAAGCCGCTCTGGAACAATATGATCCACATAGTCCTGCGAGTTCTCAGTTTCACTAGGTAGTACTTGAACTAATGTGTCTATTGTTTCTTTGTTCATGTACTCATTAGCAAATTCATCAAATACCACATGCCATGTTATTTCCACAACAAGAGTTCATTTATTGAACAATCTGTAAGCTTGTGCATGAGGTGAATCATACCCAAGGAATATTCCCTCATCAGCTTTAGCACTGAAAGCTTTCAGTTGAGTCTTGCCATTGTTGTAAATATAACATTTACAGCCGAATACTTTAAAATATGAGATGGAAGGCTTACGACCCTTATACAGCTCATAGGGTATTTTGTCATGTGTGGCGACGATTACACTTTGATTTTGAGTGTGGCATGCTGTGTTAACTGCTTCAGCCCAATATCCTTCAGCTATGTTGGCATCAATTATCATTGCTCGAGCTGCTTCTTTAAGCATTCAGTTTCGCCGTTCAGCTACACCGTTTTATTGTGGAGTTCTTGCTGCTGAGTGTTCATGAGTGATTCCAAGTTGGTTGAGAAAGCTGATCATTTGTTGATTCAC
The DNA here is from genome assembly GCA_026008535.1 of Perilla frutescens. Classification (NCBI taxonomy): domain Eukaryota; kingdom Viridiplantae; phylum Streptophyta; class Magnoliopsida; order Lamiales; family Lamiaceae; genus Perilla; species Perilla frutescens. The sequence goes on along the minus strand of BRKX01000004.1, from coordinate 57,968,013 downwards.
AAATTCAGTTCCATTGTCGGAGCGAATCCTTTGAACTGATCTTTCTTTTTCAGTTTGTAGCCTTCTGATCAGCGCCGTTAGCTTGTCGTAAGTTTCATCTTTGCTTTTCAAGAATTCCACCCATGTATATCTTGAGAAATCATCCACTACTACAAGAGTGAATCTTTTACCTTTTGGTGTCTGTGGTCTGACTGGACCAAACCGATCCATATGTAGCAGTTTGAGGCAATCAGTTGTGCCTGGTGGATGACTCCTATTCCTGAAGGATGACTTCACTTGTTTCCCTTTTTGGCATGGTCCACATACACTTGTTTTCTTATATATCTCCTTTGGAAGCCCCTCAACTAGCTCTTTCTTGGCTAAGTAGTTGATTGTTTTGAAGTTGAGGTAGTTTAGTCATCGATGCCATAGCCAGCTTGCTTCAGTTGATCCCTTTGAAAGAAAGCAAGCTTCTGAGTAGTCGGTTGACCAGTCTACAATATACATGTTGCCTCTCCTATGCCGGTGAGAATAATTACTCCAATTGACTTGTCTCTTATGTTGCAGGAGTTTTTGGTAAAGTTAATTGAATAGCCATTGTCGCACAGCTGGCTGATGCTGAGTAGTTTGTGCTTTAGTCCATCCACATGGGAAACTCCATTTACTACAACTTTTCCTTTGACCACGAACCCCTCTCCAATGGTTCGGCTTTTGGAGTTGTCTCCAAATGTGACAAGTAGACCTTTGACTTCTTCGTAACCGATGAGATCTTCTCTGTCTTCGGTCATGTGCTTGGAGCATCCGCTATCTAGATACCACATATCTTTGGTTTTCTTCATAGATAGGACGCTCTTATCCTGCAAAAACAAGGATTAGCATTTAGGGACCCGTTTCATATTGGGTCCTTGTTGATACATTAAGCTTTTTGGAATCCAAACTTGCCAAACTTTCGGCTTTTTATCATTCAAAGATCCAACTGATTTGGATTGCCTGATCAGTTTAGATTTTCTCTCAACTCTTCTATTCTGATTTGAATCAGTTGAGTAATACCTGCGTTGAGAGTTAGTTGGATAAAACAATTCAACTAAAATGCTTTGGTCTTGAGATTTTTGAGTTCTGTGATCAGACCAGTGCTTTGTATGTTTCCAGTTTATTGGATTGAACCTTTTTGGTTCATTTCTGGAATCCAGATACTCACTATAGTGATGGTAAGGTTTAAACGAGTTTCTTTGATCTCTCTTATAGGTGTTCTGATTGAACTTCTTGGTAGGATAGGCTTGAGATCTAAACTGATTCTTCTTTCTAAAGAGAGCTGATCTATCAGTTTACCTTGGGGCCATTCTATGTTGAGCTGGTGGTCTTTGTTGAACTGAAGGCTTTGAATGAATGAATTGGTTTGAGTGAACTATTGGTCTTGACTGGAATTTTGGCTTCAGTTGACCTGGTGTTTTTGGTTGGGAGAATTGACCGAAATGTATGGGTTGAGTTTGAGGATTTCTCAATATTCCTTTGCCTTTAGTTTCCTCAGCTGGGTGATCATGAATTGACTTGGTGAATCCTTTTAGGATTCCTTTATCACTAGGTTAAGCAATTGCTTTTCCTTTTTCTAAGGCAGTGAACTTGCTATATCCTAGCCCTGTGCCGCTGGTTCCAGTTCTCTGATGATTTAATATCTCATCTAGAGTTTGAGATCCCTTTTTGAACTTAAGAGTTACTTTTTCTCTCTCATAGATCTCTTGCTTGAGTTTTTGATTCTCGGCTTCTAGGTCAACAGTTCTTAGTTTCAACTTTTCAAATTCTACGAACTGAGACTCAAGATAATTCAATCTTTCATGATCAATGCTCAGTTTTCTAACTCTATTTCTCAGTTTATCATTTTCATCTTTTAGTTCAACATGCAAGCAAGATATTGAAGCTAATTGATCTTCTAGCATCATAAGTTTCATATCAAGTTCATTGCTAGAGACAGTTGCTTCATTAATATGATAGAATGAGGTTTGAGAATCAGCTGTACTAACCTTTTCATCATTGTTAGCCATGAGGCAAAATAGCGCTTCATCATCTGAGCTGTAGCCGTCAGAATCAATTCCAGATGGATAGTCTGAATCATCTAGCACGGCATTCTCGTAGTTTGCAACCATTGCTTTCCTTTTGAAGAAGTTTCTCCTCACTTTGGCTTTCTTGTCTTTAGGGAGTTCTGGACATTCATATCTGTAATGTCCTTGTTTGTGACAATGAAAGCATTCTCCTAGATTTCGATTACCACTCCTGAACGGTTCAGCTGATCGTTTAGCTGGTTGATGAGTTTTCTCATCTTTTGGGATTTCATCAGTTTGAGGTGGAGCTGAATGTTTATCTCGAACTCTCTTCAGTTTTTCTAACAACCTGGTAACTGACTGAATTTGATCATTGATGTCTTCAGTCAAGTTTTCCTTCTTTTCGGTTGTTTCTCTTTTTCGTTCGGATGAATATCCATCTTGATTTTCTCTAGCTGGTGAGCTCCTGCGCCGGAAGTTGTTCCTTCCTCGAGCGTCTCTGAACCGGTTCCTTTCACCATAAAAGGCTGCATCTTGAGCTGATGATGTTGATGCTTCCTTCTTCCGGTTTAGACTGTACTTATGAGCTTTGAGAGAACCAAACAATTCTCTGGGAGTGATACTATTTAGATTTCTTAATTCTTTTGTAGCTATCACTTTCATGTCCCATTCTTCAGTGAGATTATCTAAAACTTTGGAATTCATCTCAGAATTGGGATAACTTTTCCCTAGGTTGGTCATCTCACTGATGATGCCTAGAAATCTGGTTTCAAGGCTTGAGATGGACTCTTCTAGCTGCATTTTGAAGGACTCGTATCTGTCGACTACTAGTTGGAGCTTGTTTCCTTTGATGGCTTCGGACTCTTGGCATAGATCTGCTAGTAAGTCTCATATCTCCTTGGCAGTTGTACAATTCTTTGTGTCCTTCATTCTGTCTTCATCTAGAGTTTGAAATAGTACAGCTTGAGCCATAAACTCTAGATTCTTCAACTTCTTCTCTTCGCCGGTGAGAAGATTAGTTGGCTTTGGGATCTTTGCTGGTTGATTGATATCAACTATGCGGGAATCATTGTCCATCATGATGATGATTAGACCATCTTCAATAACTTTCCACATATTCTCATGGATCGAGCAGAGATGCGCATTCATTCGCCTGATCCAATTATCATAATTCTCAACTGAAAATAAAGGTAGCTTATGGTTTCCTATAGCTTGAAATGTTAGCACAGATAAGTAGATCTGATTCAGTTGATCCACAGAAACGGCTGATCCTTAGAATCAACCGCTCTGATACCACTTGTTGGTCCCGGGCGAGTCGATATCAGTTTAGAGGGGGGGTGAATAAACTGATTAAAACTTTTACTTCAATTGTGGAATAATAAGGGCCCTTGACTCGCTTAGAAACTTATCTATGCACAATTCAAATAAGTGCTTTGGTCAGCTTGAGTGCAGATTGTGTGAGCTTGTGTACAGTTCAGAGATATGCAATTAATCAAAATAGTACAACACACAAATGATTTATAGAGGTTCGAAGTCTCAAACTCCTACGTCCTCTCTTCCTTTTGCAGAAGGGCAACTTCACTATATAACTTGAGTTTCTTTACAAATTACATAATGAAGGACAGTTGGCTGAACCTGGTAACTGCTCGCTACCTCAGCGGGTCGACGACTCACACTTGAAGTCCCTAACTGCTCTCTAGAAACGTAGGTGCTATTGACGTCTTTATAAGATTTTAGATCTCTTTCGATCTTCAAGAGGTTAGTCTTGAACAGGGGGTTATCAACTGATGTGCTCCTTTAATTGAGCTGAGTAGTTGATTGTTGTATTGCTGAAACTGAGAAGGCTGCCCTGGCTGGTTTATCAACAGCTAGCTAAATGCTTTGACTCTTTGAATTGTTCTTCTCAGTTGGACTCTCGCAGTTTTTAGCAAATGCTGAACTTGAGCTAGGAGGTAGAAAGAAAGCTCTGCTTGAATGAAGATTTCAAGAATAAGTATTGTGAGAAGTCTTGAAGGCAAGTTATTCAAAAATTTGATTCACTCGTCTTTTATAGAGGAGTGATTTTATGACTGTTGTGTTCTATTGATCGATGGCTCTGTTGGTTCATCAATGGCAGATGGTCTTTATTGATCGCTGGAGCTTTTGATTTAAGTAGCCGTTGTTTTGCCAATCGATCTTTATTGGATGTTTAATTCCAGGATCTCCGTTGAAGCATTTATTCCAAGATATGCTAGTTGAGTAATAACTTCCAGGGTTCTCTGGCTGGCAGTTCTGAACTTGTCAGTTCAGTTTGGTTGTTACTCCAGTTGGCAGTTCTGAGCTTGTCAGCTCAGTTTAGCTATTGCTCCAGTTGGCAGTTCTGAGCTTGTCAGCTCAGTTTATAGTTTGGCTATTGCTCCAGTTGGCAGTTCTGAACTTCTTCCTCCAGTTCAGCTGAGCTCAAGTTCTTTTTGATTAGCTTGTCAGTTTGACTAATCATTCTTAAGTTTTCTTGTCAGCTTGACTGATCACGAGCTGACTGGCTTCAGTTCTGGCCTTTTGTTGATTTGTCTGTACACTTTAGTTTGGCCATCAGTTGGATACTTCCAGTCTTTCAGTTTGAACTGATCTCGTATCAGTTCCTTCAGTCTAGTTGATTCTTTTCTCCTCAGCTCAGCTGACTTAGCTGTCAGTTTGTTTCGATTGGTTCGACTCTTTGAATCCACAGCTGAATTAAGTTTTGACTGTTTGACGTATCCTCCCAGCTGGTAGACCATACTTCCAGTTTGGTTGACTTCAGCTTCAATTGAGTTCCTCTTTGATGCTCTGGATTGGTCAGCTCAGATCTACAACTTGAATTTTAGTTAGTTTTTCAAAGATAGTTTTGACATCTCATCAAAACCTTTTCTAGAGGTTCCTTGATAGTTTTTCCTAACAATAATAATAATAATAATAATAATAATAATAATAATAATAATAATAATAATAATAATAATAATAATAATATACTCTAAAATGAAATTAGTAAACTCCAAAATAAAATCGTCAGCATCCTGTGCGATACATTCGCTCAGCACTAACGTGCGAACTCGTGCACCGCGTTAATAATTAATTTTTTTGAAATAAATATGTACTCTAAAATTGAATTAATGAATCATAACATTAAAATGAATTATTTTATTTGATAACTTGCGCAGTGCTCGAGCTCATATGTCTATAATTAATTTTTTTGAATTAAATATAGGTTATAATTGAGATTAATAAATCATAATTAAGAAAAAATAAAAAATAAAAAAAATAAGTGCACAAATCCGACGCTAATGCGTGCCAACAATTAATTTTTCGAACTAAAGATAAATTATAGTTGGGATCATTAAACCGCAATTGAGACTAAATAAAGGTTTCTTGGAAAAAATAATGATTGGGGAATTTTTTTTATTTTTTTTACTACACGAGTCTCTTGACAAATTTGAGTGGATTTAACTTGTCTAATGAATTGTGACCTGTTAGATCGTCTGATATAAGTCTTTGTAAAATAAAAGATTAATTAATGGGGGAGGAGGGATTTTCTTTCTCTCCTTAAATACCACTTTAAAATTAATAACTTACTTCTCAAGATTTGACCTTATCTGTTTGATATGAGATTTCCTATCAGTATATAATAATAATGAATAACATGACATGCAAATAGAATAGAATGGGAAAATTAAAGGTTGAAAGATTAAAGATACTTGATGCTGGGAGTTTTATTGCTCTGCCCGTGGTTGAAAAACACCATCAATTGACGGTGTAAATGATTGAAATTATTATTCTAATCCTGAAAAATCTTATATTCAATTCTATCTTTGGGTTTTTATTATTTTTAGTAAGTTTCTAGTTTTCTGCATGGTGCATTCAAGTCACACCATCTCTTTGAAATTACTTGAAAATGGTATAAAGAAATATAAATACATACTTGATACTTAGATTGATAGATTTAAATTGACAAAACTCATATTCCGTTTAAGTCTAATCTTGGGTTGATAAATAATCTATTTTTAATTAGGTTATAAATCGATATTTTTCATACTCTCTCTCCCAATTATACAGTCTATTTTCTAGACACACGTAGATTAAAAATATTTATGAAAATAAGAGATTCACTACAAGAAAATCACGAAATGGCAACGGAAAAGGTTTCCGTCGCCAATTGAACGGGCGACGGAAAATGTCCGTCTCCTAAATATGATCGCTAAAAAAAGAAGGCGACGTAAGTTTTTGTCGCCAAATATGACGACGGACTTAGCAACGGAAAATTCTATTGCCATAAAGCGTCGTGTAAAATGGTCGTCAATTCAAGGCGACCACTAAGGCAACGGACTTGGTCCGTCGCCTTCTGTGGCGGCGAAAAAGGCGACGGAACATTTCCGTCATCAAAATAATATATTTTAATTTAAAAAAAAGGGCGATGAAACATTTCCGGCGCCATTTTTTTTATTTTTAATTCATTTTTTTTTTATTTTAAATTCGCTCTTTTTAATTCCTTTTTCTTTTTAAATATTTATCAGTAACCAAATATAATAAAAGATCATAAAACTAAAATATATATATATATATATATATATATATAATTGTACATAATTTAATACAAACGCATAATACATGTATATATATACAAAAACTTTAGCATAATAATAGTCAAACATACAATTAAGATCCCGACCCACCATCAGGCCCTCTGAAACTGCTACCAGACCCTCCGGATCCGTCACCAATATCACCCGACTGCTGACTGAGAAGGTGCTCAAGCAGGAACTTCATCCTGGCCTGCTTCTCCAGCACCTGCTGCACAGAAGCCTGTTGGGCACTCAACTTCTCATCCATATGTGTCTGCATCTCAGTCAGTCTCGCATCGAGCTTTGCCTGGGTATACAGCGACCCGGAGTCCTGGCTCAATGACGATGATGATCATCCAGCTGTTGTAGGGCAACGAATGACAGGGGCCATGTTCCCCAGCCTGATAGCGTGCCCCTTCCTGTCAGGCATCAGCACCTGATGAAAAATCTCGTCCATGTCCGGCTCCCTACCCTCAGCTCTCCACTCCACAGCTAAGGCGTCATACTTATCATATATTTATCAGGATAAATGTAATTCATTTTTCAATATATATAAATTATTTATATATACATATATATATTAAAATATCAGTACGTAAAAACTTACCTTGTTCTCTCTCACCTTGGTTGTGGTCTAATGGATGTCTGGGCAGTGAAGCTTGAGGTAGGTCTGGTAGCGCGCCTCCCATTCGGACAAGTGCTGCTCTCTAGCCTGATTAAATAAAATAAAATGAAATACATTAGAAAGTGTTAATTTATAATGCTATAAACATGAATAATTATTATAACTCGTACCAGATCGCGCATATGATCCACGGCACATCTGGCGCCTCCGTGGTAAATCTGGGTGGAGGATCCTAGGCTATCAGGCTGGGTCAGGTGGTTTCTCTTGGCCAAACGAGTCTTCTCCTGAGTCTCCTCCGTCTACCAGTACGCTACTCATGCAGGCCAGTCCTCAAGTCACACAAAATCAGCCTTCTTGCCCGCAAGGTAGTCAGTCATCCTTCTTCATATGGTACACCATGTTTCTGTACCGGTCCTGACACTTCTTCTAGAAGAGCGGAAGCACCTCATCATCGGAGTGAGTCCACCTAAACTCCTTTTGTATTAACACATAAATAAACAACGACGTTAGTAACAATATTAGATAACACAAATACATATAAATCAACAAATATCTTGAACTCAGCCCAATACAGCATCCTCCTATCCAGGGGCACCTTCTTCAAACCAAAGCCCGTAGGATGAAGATACCTCTTGAAAATAGTTGTAATTGCCCTCGAAGTGGTGTTCAAGGGAACCATGACTCTAAAATTACAAATTATATTGAATTATAATATACACAAAGTAAATTAATTGAATATATATCAATATATATATATATATATATATATCTCAACATACCTCTCCCTACCCATGGTCTCGAGCCCAACCTCCTGTCTCGAGTCAACTGTACGGGACTCCTCTCCCGTAGCATCGGTCCCATCCTGACCGATGCTATCATCAACGGTACTGCCAGCGGATCCCATAGATGACATTGCTAGGGACCTAGCCCCATGAGATCCACCACCTCTAGTCATCTGACAAAAATAACTCATAAAGATATATATACACATGATCTTAAACAAAAACATAAAATTCAAAATGACAAAAGTCATGAAGATATTCAAGATGATCAATTCTTCAATACTAAACAATTAATTATTTTGGACATCAAACATAATTAACACTATCAAATATCATCATCTAGCTCTTCATCACTAAGTTCTTCATCAGATAAACTGATCTCTTTATCATCAGACGCAGATTCATCAAGATTGGTTTCTTCAATATCTACCAAACCACCTGCTGGGTGAATAGGTAATGGATCATCATCAAAGTCTATAACGGGAGCTCATAACTCCAAATGTTCATCATCTTGAAATGGTGGAGATATACTTGATGATGGTGCGTTGGAGGGAACATATACGTTCGATCTGGCATTTATCTTACAAATTTTCAACCAATCACTCTTAGACCGATTCAAACTCGGGTATGAGCAATAGAACACTTGGGTTGTCTGGCTAGCCAACACAAATGCATCATTTCCTGCATATCTATATCCTTGGTGAACGGATATCATTTTATAATCAGGATGTACCATTGTCCCCCCGTGTTAACGTATCGAACCATTCATACTTGAACAAGGTCGTCTTCTTAATTGGAAGACCAGGATATTCAACCTCCAACAATCTCCCATAGTAATCACTCTCATCGGTGGTGTAATTAGTGCCTTTAACACACACTCCACTATTAATTGTGGTTCTTCGTGACCCATGTGACACCGTGTGAAACTTATACCCATTCACGAAATAATCATGACAAGTATTAATCCTACGTGATGGATCAACCGAAAGATCTAACAACAATTTATTAACGTTGTTTGAACGATCCTGAGCCTATGAAAACACGCAAAGTAGGAAAAATTAATATTTAATTTCAAGTCTAACAGATTATAGAACATAAACAAACTTACAAAATTGACAATTGTGTGTGATTCTCACAGCCCGGCCACAATCCATTATCCGCAGCAGCCAACATATCATAAAAGCATTGAGCTTTAGGATTGGGAGCTTCTTCAACGCCATTCATCTCATCAAAAATAAACTCCAGCCCAGCAGCATCCATCACCATCGTGTGATATGTATTCGGTTCATACGTGCCAACTAAATTTTCAGTCGGACTCATATCTCCATGAAAGGTCCATGTGTAATAATTCAGCACAAAACCGTGCTGATAAATGTGCATTCAGACCTCAAATGGATTTCTATAAGGCCGATTCTTACACTTTGCACATGGACACTTCATATTTTCCCCATCTAAAAATGCTAGATGGCTAGTGGCAAAGTCTATAAAATATTCGATCTTATGTGCAAATTCTAACAAATCAGATCCTTCACGACTTCGTTGATATATTCAAGCTCGACTGGGAACTCGATTCATACTTGCCTAAATTATAAAATTAATTAGAAAAAAAATTCGGCAGCATAACGACGTGAAACATATATTTTGACTAAGTCATCGACGTAACTTAACTAGGTTCATTAACTAGCAGATACCAAACACTAGAGGGATCCAGGGACCATCGTCCCAATATAAATACGTACAATTAAAATAGAGAGATCCAGGAGCCCTCGTCCCAATCTAAATACATATAATTAATATAGAGGGATCCAATGGCCCTCGTCCCATTTAACTAACATGCTTTCATAAATTCAAATTAACATGGTTTAATAATTTCAACTAACATGCTTTCAAAAATTCAACTAACATGCTTTCATAAATTCAAATTAACATGCTTAAATAAATTCAACTAACATGCTTTCATAAGAAATATGCAAACGGTATTTTTTCTTCATTTTTTAGGATATAATTGTGGAAACTTTTGGAATGATTTAGAGAAATTTGCATTCTCTTTGAACACATTTATTTTTATTAATAATGATTAATACGGAATATTTTTATCATTTATTTTACCGTATGTTCATTTTTTTAATAGGAAATTAAAGAAGAGGGAATGTGGTCCACCCATGCTCATTTATTGTTAGAAAATGCTACTACAAAGTTACCTTATGTTTTTTTTTTTTGGCTTTCTTTCTTTTATTTAATATTTAGGGTTATTAATTTTTATTTGAACAAGGATAATTGTATTTTTTGCCCTTTCGTTCTTTCTTTCTTCCTTTAGTTTATTCTTTTTCATTTTATTCAAATTTGTTACATTTTATTCAAAACAAAGTTTAAATTTGAAACTAGGGAGTTTCAAGAACTTTACTATAGTTCAATCAAATTGTTATTAAAATTTATGCACCACTTTTATTCATATTAATATATATATATATATATAACACAATTTGAAACAAAAGCTTAAAAGTGAATAATCTGAAACAAAATTTTAAGTGACTTTATCAATTACCTTAATTTCAGCTTCTAATCCACGTTCTTCTGCTAAACGCACGACCAACACCTCTATCAGATTCAAAATAGGTTTGTTTTATTCTATTTTTGTTCGAATTACTAATTTTTATTCATCGATCACAATCTGCGTTTTAGATCAAATATTGACTGAAAAAACATAATTTTACAATTTACAACTTAGATCAAATGCTAACATGCAATTTACAATCACAATTTAAAACACACATACGCACACACACAAGGATGAGAACACTTACCGGCGGCAGTAGGTAGCGGCGACGGGCGGCGGGGGTGAGCAGCGGCAAGCGGTCATAGGCGGGCACAGCGGCGGCGTCCGCACAGGTGCAGGCGGTGGTCGGCGTACACACACGCACACACAGGGGGGAGGGTGGTCTGCGTCTCGGGACGGAGGGGTGTCCCGCAGTCGGCGTCTAGGGTGGAGGGGCGGCGTCATGGCGGAGGAGGGATTTAGGGTTTTTTTTTTAATTAGGGGAAAATGGGGAAGAAGGGACTGGAGCCCGATTATCACAAGATCGGGCGACGGAAATGGCGACGGACCATTCTGTCGCCCGATTAAATTATTTTTAAAAAAATAAAAAAAATAAGGCGACGGAATATGTCCGTCGCCTTATTATTCCGGAATAAAAAAATGAAAAATGAAAAAGGCGACGAAAATTGTTCGTCGCACCATGTGGCGACAGACTGGCGAGCGCTACATACGTCGCTTTTCCATCGCCCGTGTTGACGGAATGTGTTCCGTCACCCGAAATAAGTTTTCTTGCAGTGATTAAACCTAAACGTCCAATGATACTTTTATTTAATATTTATGATTTTCAAAATTTAAGTGGTTAATTTTTTAATTTTCAAGAATAAATAAGGGTGTATTTGTATATTACTATGAAAATTAATGTTACTTATAGTAAATAAACTATATAATTGGGACACTTCAAAATAGTAATAGACACTATATAATCTAGATGAAGGGAGTATTAATTAAGTGTTCAGTGTAATAGTAATTAATGATAATAAAAAGGGCGGTGGATTAATCATGTCCGAGCATCAGTTTACTTTGTTTACTTGGATGGATTAAGAGAGAATATCATCAGATTATCATATCATATCCATTGTTTACTTTGTTTGATATTAAAATTCATGAAAACGCAAAGCCCGTGAGTAAGTACAAATTCATGATTAATTGAATGATACATATCCCACCTCCCCAACCCTGATAAGTTTTATCATTTCTTAATTTCCTACCTACCCCTCCTCCATTTCTGCTGCTGCACCAACGTCTCTCTGCTGCCTATTCAACATCTTCTCTTCTTCTCCATCTCCAATTACTTGCAAAGATTTGACTAATGATTGTTGAGCACCATGACTACACCGCTGCACCATTCTCCTCGCCATCGCCGCACCCGTCTGCTGTCAAGGATTGCATCCGTGAAGGATGGGTCTTTTTTTACTATTGTATTTCAGTCCTGAATTTCATTTTCTTCGTTGTGCTATGACTCTCTCTCTCTCTCTCTCTCTCTCTCTCAAGATCAACATTTTCTCGATTTTTCAAGTGCAAAGTTAGAAGGAATGTTAGAAGAGAAGAGATAAATGTTGAGATAATTTGACGGTGGTTTTTCATGAAAATTGGATTTAGGGGAAAAACTAAAGTGGTCAAAACCTATGATTGCAAGATCAAATTGAATGAATGATTGAATAGTTTATCATCGTGATGTTGCCTCGGGTGAGAGAGAGAAGGGGAACGAGAGCAATTTTGCTGTACTATTGGAGAGAGAGAGAGGGGATCTGGCTGGGAAGAGAGAGAGAAGGGGAATGAGAATAAGAGAGAGAGAGAGAATCTGACTTGAGTTTGGTGAGCTGTTAGATTTTTTTTCATTTATTTTTTAAATGTTTAATAATTTTTATTTTTATTTTTTTGAAAAAAATATAATTAATTTTCATATAATAAGTGATGTTTTGGTCAATATATATATCATCTTATATTCTTATCATGTAAGGTAAACATTGGATTAAATTTGAAAGATATCCAAATCACACAAATTATTCTGAATTAATCTATCAACCCATTAGTCAATACTTGAAGTAAACGAACCTAAAGGTTAGAGAAAATTAATTGAATTGGGTAATGCGAAAACTAAGTACCCAAAATATAAGAAAATATCTTATAACAATACAAACCATTAGGCTAGTGAATATTAATTGGGAAGAGAGGGGGAAGGTGGGGATGTAGATATATATGTAAGTTGTATAGCATAAGGGACCGATGTTGACATTGAAAACTGGTAGAAATTGGAAGAGATCTAATATTGAACGGTACGGAAATCGCTGATAGATTAAAACCCGCTATAGGTGTCTGATACGAGATTGAATCTGTTAATTAAAAATAAAGATAGATAGACTTTTTATTTTTTTCTATGAGAAAAAGACCACTAAATATTAGGGAAGATACAACAATATCAATTTGGACTTACGAAATTGCTATTTTATATTCACTATATCTTTCATCTTTGTTTCTCTCTATGCCGAAATGCAATTCTAATAAGTAATAGTAATAAATACATTAATGATCTTAATTTAATCTTATCTGTTAAGACATTGATGCACGCCACTTGTAACATCACAAAAAGGACATAATATTCAACGACGTAAGGAGATAGGAGACAAAAATTTATCATGAATATAAATAGGCATGGCACTAAGCTAGCAGTAAATAAGTAAATTAACATCACAAGAGGACATAAATTATGAGCCGTAGCTTGAATTTATTATACAAATTTCTCCAGATGAATTTATTTAGCAGTAAAATAACCTAAAGATGACTCAGCATCCAATAAAAAAATGACTTAAAGGAATTAAGTATGATTTCGGGGTAAAAAAATTGATCAAATGTTAAATTCGTAATTTTTTTTTTTTTTTGAAAAAATAGTATTGTTTTGTCAATTTTAAAAAATAAGATATTTTTTAAAAGAATAAAAAATGCAGGTATCAAAATGCAATTTGCCCTATGATATAAACTCTCCGTTTTATGATATATGAATAATATGATCTTTTAGTCCACTTTATATTTCACTCTTTAATGTCTCAATCATCAAAAGGTAAGAAAATTAATAATTGCAAACACAAAGTGGAGCAGATGATCACATTTTCCATTTTACACCTTGAAAGTCCCATATTTCATGTTCAATTAAGCAGACGAAATCCAAAATTCTCTAATAACAACTGATACTACATCTCATTCTATCACAGAACTATGTCGGCATAAAATGATAGTAAATTCCATATAGTAATTGATTCGTAAAAGACTAAAGTAAACAGAGAAAACTCTTCCTATTCATTAGAAAGCTGCAGCTGCTTCATCAACTCCAATTCCATCTCCAATTCCAACCTCTTCTTCTTCTGATTCTCCACCTCCATCTTCAGATTCACAATCTCCTGCATCAGCTGTTCTTCCCGTCTCATCTCGCCCCACTCGTCGCCGCCGAGCAATGCAATAACCTGCCCCACCCTCTGCCTCTGATCATCCAAACTTTCCCTAAGAAACAGCATTGAATCCAACACTGACGGCGCTGCACCACCTCCACTTCCGCTGCCTGCATCACAGCCCTCAAGATTCTCTTCATTTCCCTTTTCTTGAACCACAACTTGTTTAGCAACCGCATCATCAGCTGGGAAAACAGGATCCAACTCGAACCCTTCCTCATTGAAGTTCCATCCACTAATCCTTCTATGCTTCACGATCTCTCCCGTGGAAGAATCATCTCCCTCGTCGTCTTCGTCGCTGTTTTTGCTCTTGAGACGATGAATCTGCGCCATCTTAAACCTCTGCTCAACCGCCGGCACTCCCTGCAGCACATTCTTGATCAAGAAATCAGGCCCTTTGCAGTTCTTGAAAAACGAATGCTTCAACAACTTCTCCGGAGTCGGCCTCTTCGAAGGTTCATGATCAAGGCACAAACCAACCATATCCTTGAAAGACTTGGAAAACCTCTTGTTCTTGCTAGCCTTCGTTTTGTCGTAGTGATCAGAAAACCGAAATTTCTTGGTGATCTTCATCATCAACGATTTGGAAGGAGGGAGATGAGAGAGAGGAGGCCTTCCATGGGCTAATTCCAACGCAGTAATTCCAAACGACCAAATATCAGCCTTGAATCCATACCCTGTGTGTGAATGTATCACCTCCGGCGCCATCCAATACGGAGTTCCGGTGACATCAGTGAACATTCTAGACATTGCAGACGACGATCCAGACCAACCATACGACAGGCTCGACTCATAAACCGAAGCAGAGACCCCGAAATCGGCTAACTTCACGGTGCCATTGGAGTCTATGAGAATGTTGCCAGCCTTGATATCTCTGTGGAGATGGCCTTGATCATGCAGATAGGATAGAGCACACAAGATTTCTTTGAGAACTGCAGCGATGCATGGCTCCGGTAGGCCGTCGGGGTACGACGAGGCGATGATCGACTGAAGAGAACCGCCGGACATGAAGGGCATCACCACCCAAAGAGAGGTGTTGACGGTGAAGGAGCAGTGGGCTCGAAGAATGTTGGGGTGGTAGAGAAGAGCCATGATCTTGGCTTCGCGTCGAACATTCTCGAAATCTGCCTTTGATTTTTCGAGATCGATGGCTTTGATGGCTACGACAGAGGACTCCATTGGAATGCAGATGGCCTTGTACACGATGGCGCTGACTCCTTTGCCGATTTCATCAAGAATCTTGTAGCAGTTTGAGTCGAGAGGGTAGTGCTGGTTGATGCTGATGGCCTTTCTTGGATAATCATCTTCTCTCTCTTCGTAAGCCATGAAGGATTAAGTATGAGCGGTCGTTTCTTGATTGGTTTAGAGAGAGAAGGCGAGGAAATTTGTTGCGAGAGGTTTCTGTATTTGAAGATGAATGAGGGAAATACAAAAGAAAGGCTGAAGCGGATTTCTTGTGAGAGAGAGTTTTATGCAGCGGTTTATGTGAACACGGTGAAAAGTGAAGGTCTCATTCATGTGATTTTTCAACTGCTTTATAGATGAAGGCGAGACAAAAATGGGGTTCAGTTTTTTTTTTTTTTTAGCTTCAATATAAAAGAAATGAATTTACAAATGACGTAATGTAGTGGTAAATCGAATGAGCATTAAAAGATGAAGTTATTTTGCTGGTAAACCTGATGATAATATATGGTACATGAGAAAAGGGAAGAAAGAAAAAGTGGATGACTCTAGGTAGTGTGACTAGTGATAAATGAAATAACATGAATCTGAGATGGGATTACGAATTTGATATATATTTTCAGATATAGCAACAAAATGAAATAAATTTGCACCACAAAGGGGAAATTTGCACATTTGCCAATAATTAAAATTTTCACCATTGAAGTGAGAAACAAGTGAAAATAAGTTGTATGCAATACACGCCATGGGAAGAAGGTTTTTAGAAATTTTATTTGAACTCAAAAGAGAGCAACGCAATCTGGAAAATTATTCAATTCACAAAAACCGATTCCAATTGAGTCCCTTCCTCATAAAGATAAATTGAGGAAATTAAAGAAAACTTTTTTCCCATAGAATGTAGTAAATTAGATTTTAGCTTTAGACATCAAATTTGATCCTTGATTATAAATTCAGCTAATTGTTATGTTTTGTATTAAATCGGTTTATTTTTGCCTATCTTGTAAGATCCATGAAGATCTGTACAAAATATTATAATTCCTGTAATAAAGTAGCAATCTTGATAAAGAAAAAGGAGGGAGAATTGAGAGTAAAAAAGGGAGAAATACTGAGAGAAAGAGAGGTGAGACTAAATCTAGAATATTTTCTTGTTAGTTAAACAAGCGAATGGTGATTCCCTTTTAGCTTAGAAAACTGGGAGACCACCATTTTACATTAGAAAGCATAATATAAAATATCCTAGCATAAGGCCCAACAACAATATTTCATAGAAAAGATCCCTCTTCTTCAATTTCAATCCCAAAACACTGAGCACACTACCGTCATCACAAACTACACATACAGCTAATCTAGAATATCTATTCACATATGAGGAAGTCCCTACATTACCAAAAATACTCAACTGCTCAAGAACACAAAGCCCACACCCCACTTCACTTTTGCAATCTCTTCTGCTGCAACATATACTCGTGGCATTTCTCCGCTTTTCGCCTCATCTCAGCTAGCATCTTCTCAGATTCTTCAATAATATACTGAGGCTCGTACACCTCCATATATTCAAACCATTCCCCTAAAGTCATTTTCTCCAAATCCAGCACCATCTTCCCCTTGTTACCAGCCTCAACGTTACATTCTTTAACCCCAGCAATACCTTCCGTTCCAGAGTTTTTTTTCACCTCTATGCCCGTCTCATCAACTCGGACTTCTGATCTTTCTTCCTCTTCTTCCCGTGTTTCATGCTCCGGATTTGGTTCTTCCTTCACTATTTCTGCACAAATTGTCTCCACAGGTTGCTTTTTCCTCCCCCTTCCACCTCCCCTCGTCCTTTTGCCTTCTATCACACTCAAATCAACTGCAATTTCATCGACATTTTCTTCCTTTGTTGAATTCCTGGTCTTCCTCGTGCTCACTCCTACCGATCCTTCGATTGCACCAGGCTCCAGATCCTTACCTAAATTCTCTTTTTTTGCTGAATTTCTAGTCCTCCTTGTGCCTATGTTCCTCCCCTGCTTCGCCTCAATCTCAGGCTCACCTTCATTATTCTGTAATCCTAGCTCCGCATCCTCAGCAATTACAACCAAATCTGCACCCTTCGCCCTCACGCGCCGCCTTGCATTCCTCCTCACGTTTGCAGAGGCGGCCTCATTCTCCGCTCCGCCGACTTCAAACTTCACCCTAATCGCCGTCTCCTCGCCGATTTTTATGATGTCGCCATCGGAGAGCGCGGACGGTTCGTACGGATGGAGCTGCGCGGCGTTCAAAAAGGTGCCGTTGGAGGAATCTAAGTCGGTGATGGTCCAGCGGCCGCGGCGTTCCGGTTCAGTCGCGGCGTCGGCTTGAATGAGCAGGTGCTTCGAGGAGATTCCCGAGTCCTTGATGGCTATAGTGTTGCCGCGAACAAGCCGGCCAATTTTAACGAGGGATAGGGGCCGGAAATCGTGTGTTTGGCCCGATGACGGGCCCTTTTCCACTACGAGCTTCAGCGTCGGGCCCTTGTCTTCTTCCCCTGCGGTGGCGGCGGCGGCGGCGGCAGCAGATTTTCTCGGAGGCATTCTTTGGGGCCTGGTTTGAAGTGATTTAGGAGAGAGAAATTTGCAGTGAGGGTTTTTCTTCTTTTTCCGCTTGATGAAAATTTGAATTGGTTTTCAAATTTGAGCGCTGGAATGAAATGATGAGAGAGAAATTGCAAGTGGGACTGTGGGAGGAAAGGTTTCATATTTCTCACATTAGCCACAATAGAGGCTCCAAATAACATTTTGAGCCCCTTATTTAATACGAGCTGAATTGTAGTTCCTTTTTTTATTTTTGGAATGGTGTTCATTGGTCTTGGATTGAATCACTTAGGACATTTTTAAAAAATTAAAAAAATAAGCATTGAGGAATTAGGATACACTATAAAATTGTATAGCTTTTTTTTATGATAAATAAATATATTTAAAAATTGTAAGAATGCCAATGACGCAATTCTGTCCACTTCAATAAAATTAATTTCTTTGATATGCTATAGTTAGTGCACAAGGAAATCTGGATTAAATACCAGAAAACTATGTTTCATGAAATATAAGCCGACTCTTTGTTTCAGAACTTCAGTGACATTCAGTAACTTCTCGTACTACTTATTCACATTTTTCGTTAAAAATCGCTATATTCAGTATATTGTATTGCAAATTGGAAATAATTCCTCAATTATCGTCAACTATATGATTGTGTTTTAAAGGTTATTAAACGTTGATTATGTCTATCGAAGTACAAATGATATTACTCATTTATATGTTTTTTTTTCTTTTTCAGTAGAATTGTTGGTTGTTTAATTTTGTGGTTCAAAATTTAAAGGGTAAAATTTTTTTCTAGCCACTCGGAGAAAATAAAATAAAAATTAGTCACCTATTTTTAAATATTATTAATTAGCCATTTTAGACTAAAATACCCTCCCTCTTATTTTTTTTAAAAGATAAAATATGTTGTCATTCCCTCCTCATTCAATATTTGCATTTTAAAGATTAGAGGCAGAATTTCTTGGAGATTTGAACGTTATATTGAAGGTAATTTTTAAGCCTAGTTATATAATACACATATAGTATTTTTTGAAGCTGTGAAAAAAAAAATATATTTCGTTCATACCTACACATTGGGTTGTTCTTTGCTACGCACTGAAACTGGCGCGCAGACATGCGCGCACGAACGCACCAAGGGCTGCGAGCGCACGGCCGCGCGTGGAGGGCCGCGCGCGGGCGGAGTGCTGTGCGCGTACCACTGGGCGCCGACGTCCAAGCGGTGAGGCATCTGTTGGACATATTGGTGTTATTTTCATTTTTGAAAATATAATGCATATATTTTTACATGAGTCACAAATTCATCAAATATTAATGCATAAGTCACGAAATAAAAAGGACACTACTAACAAAACAAGCATACGTTGTCATTGAGGGTCGAGGGTATTTTCATTAGTGCTAAATCTGAAAATTGTACAAGCCACATGGGAACGATATGCTTCCTGATCCTTGTCAGTCGATTGCGGCATTCTAGCATTTGACATTAACATCTCCACAAACTTCAGTGCATACAAGCCACAACTAACCCCATCATTTTGGTTGTAAATGTCGGTGCCCTCAACTATTTTGATCTTCCACTTATTATACTTGGGTTGCAAATCTTTCCAACAATCCCAAAATCCACAATATTTAAGAAGTTGTGGGAGAATGCGAGCCAACGGAGTAAAATAATTGATCCGGGATTCTCTTATCTGCTTTGTCCAGTTATGCCACTTGAAGTCATAGAGAACGATCACGTGCTCGGAGAAGCATACCAAACATGTCACCCAATGAGAAGCAATATGCACTACAAATAACAACCACATGAAATCCATTCTCAACTGATTAGTACACAATTATAAATGATTCAAAATAAAATACATTTCTCTAATGTAAAATGAAGTTTTACTTACCTTGTTATAATCGTACCAAGGTTTCAGTGGATGCCAACCTGGTATATGGCCACTCACATATTCTGAGAGACCCAAAAGATCCTCATCAGAGATAATTTGTTCAATTTCCTTATTAAGTTGAGAAGCCCCTCGAGTGAATGGTATTGCTCAAATACCTTATGAATCCCTTCCTAATAAAACGCAAAACCAATGAATTCAAATTAGTAATAGAGAAAACCATGCATCTTTATGTCCAAGGAATCAATCAATACCATGAACCCTATAGAAGTCAGAACAATATCCATATTATGTTGTGTTCTAGCACCAAATGCCGGATTTGAATGAAGTATGCACATGTAAGCATCAATATATGCATTAGTGAGCTCATGTTTCTTCATTAGATTACTAAATTCAGCATCCACAACATAACCAAGCCCAATATTCTGTCTGCATATATAATAACACAATCAAACAAATCTAATATCACGGTTCACAAACAATTATAAGTTGTAAATTAAATTAATCATATTCATTTACTTACAGTTTCTTTGACTGCAGAAATTTTTTCCAATCAGAAAAACACCTATCATTTGGAAGAAATGGACTTCGCAATACTGTTGATGCTGCCATTCTTCTAACTTCTCTAAAATTTAACTTCACTGGAGTGCTGTGATCAGACAAAGAAGTGATATCTCGAATAGAGATGACGAAAGGAATCTGACCCGTACTCGGAGTCGTATGCTGCAAGGACTCATCCAACCCCCAATACTGTCCCGCTGACATTTCATTCCAAGTGTTAAAAACGTCATCACTCCACATCTGTATGCTTCATGTGTCTTTCCATGATAGGCTTTTCTCATTTGTATCATTGGGGGATTCCACGCGTGTTGTTCATTTGGACATTCTTGCGGCCCACTCCATACCGTATTTGGCATCGACTTCCGTATCGAGGAATTCCAATGCCCGCTCTCATCTTCTGTGGACTTTGTGTATTACAAGGGATTCCATCCCCATTCAAATTGGGGATTTCATCCCCAATTTTCGGGACTATTTCTTTCTTCACTATACTATATATTAAATCAATGATCAAACTACAAATGTTAAATAACTTTCAGAAATAACAACCCTAAAATACAAATTTCATCATCACATATGAATAGAAAATTAATGAACCTGTGGACTTTGGTGCTGAACCAAAGTGTGCTCACTTGCTTGGCTCCTAAAAAATTACGGAAGATAACTAGATAGCCAATTTTGTGTTTTCTCTACTGCTTGCTTAGATGCTAATTCCACTACTCTCTCTGTCGCTGCCTTGGCTGCTCTCTCAGCTACATCATATACATTTTGAAAAAATGCTTGCCTCTGAGAGTGTGGGTCATCACAGGATCAACAAGGCCGTAGAAAGTAACTGTCGAAGGTGCATAATCATAGAAGGCATCTCTTGATGGGTCATGCTCGTGGAAGGCATCTCTGGATAGGCCATGGTCATGCAAAGTATCCGTAAACGAAACATGATCATATGAAGCACCTTGTGATGGAGCGGGTCTTAGCATATGAGTTGCAATTGCACGACGTGGAGCATATTGTAGCAAAAACGCACCATCTTTAATGCTCTTCCAATAAATTGTGTCCCTTTCTTAGTTATTAGGTTTCAACTTTGTGAACATTTGCATTTAATAAACAATAATTCAAGACAATAGTTAAGTTTTACAAAAAACAGTTGATGATACTTTCCAACAAGATGTTTAATTAATCATACTTGTCCTCTAAAATCATTCAGGTTCACGTTTGACAAGTTATAAGCAATGCGTAAAATTCTTGGTACAACATTTAGGTCTATCACACCAGCACAAGTCTCACCTAATTGTGGGACAGCACAATAAATTCATGCTTACATCAATCACAAGTAAATCCATTTATTTTGATAACTATAAAAAAATTCATAAAATAATTATCATCATGGCTTAAAATAATTTACTATAACATACCGTAAATGCTAATGGGAATCCATAAACATGATATGAAGGCCTTTTTGAGGCTCTCGGTGTGGTGTAAATATTGGTTAAGAAATGTAGAAGCCTTTGATAGGAGTATCTACCCCACGGAAATGATTCACATTCTTCTTCATTCTCGATCAACACCCAAATCCAATCATCAATGGTGTGGTTTGATTCAAACCCTAGCAACAAATAGTACACAAATAATATTTTGTCAACTTTCAGATAATCTTCAGGGTCGTCACCAAGCTCCCTATCATTGAAAATTTTCTTTAATTCACCTAGCGTCATCTGATGTTGATTGAAAACCCTTCTATATAAGTAAGAAGGTCTAATCATGTACTCTTTATGTGGGTCAAAGTTTGACCTCCCAAAATTCAAACCACACACTAGAGCATATTTGAACCGACTAAATCTTAATTTTTTCTTCCTTATTTTAAACCACAATTCAGTGTCATCATCGCCATCCTTCTTCACTATCTCACTTGTAATGAAATAGTGTACAACCTTATTGCATCTCCCGACCTTAATTGGAAGTTTTAGTAACTCGCTAAAACATGAATTTTGAAAATGGGCATACACATCATATCTCTCCAATATATGTTTAATATCATCGATAATACTCACACGGTCATTATTACTGATTGTGTAATTTATATCCATCAATGCGATCATTTTTCATTTCCATCCGTCCTGTATAATAAAAATAAGACAATTCATTATAATTTTACACCTAATCAAGTTACAAAAATCGATAATTTAAATAAAATATGTTGGACATGTTTATATATGTTTAATGAATATAAATTTCCACAAATATGTCTAATAAAGATCATTTTTATCATTTTAAGAATTAAATGAATGCATATTTTAGTTCTATTTTATAATATATAAAAAAATTCCTCTACTACATATATTAATACAAAATTTGTTGGAGTTGTTTACATATGTTGCTAATAACACAACTATCCATTAGCAACTTATTTATAATTTTCATTTTAAACATTAAATGAATTGGTATTTAAAAGTATATTCTACAATATATAAATAAACAACTTTAGACTTGTTCATATATATTTCTAATAACACAACTATATATAGACAATTCAACCCTTATGTTTAATTTTAATATATAAAAAAATAAAAAAATATATGTCTAACAAAGACCATTTTATGATTTTAAACATTAAATGTGTGCATATTTTCAATTTTATTAAATAATTCTACTACATAAATTAATATCCAATTAAGATATAAAAATAAATTATTACTTTATGAACATAAATAACCTAATATTTACACAATATATTTATAGATAATATTTATCATATCTCGACAATAAATACATTTGTCACTTTTATTATTCATATGAGTGCACGTGGACAAGGAAACGGGGCAGCGGGGACGAAGGCATGCGCGCGTGTGTGCACGACGTTGAGGCGCGCGCGCAACACCCTGCGCGCAGGCCGAGTGCGCAACACCCTGCGCACGCATGCTCGGCGCTGCCCTCCCATGGCTTCCGCGTGCACAGCCCCTCTTGCGCGCTCGAATGACGCGCTAGGCTATGCGGGTAGAGATAAACACGAACCCAGTTTTTTTTTTACAGAACATCAAATTCTCACAATTCAAAAGCAAATCAAGCATACTTGGGCATATTACGGGTTTAGAACATACCTTTAATGTCGGTTCACGTCTGTTATGCCCACAAACTTCTTCAACATTTTTTTCATTTGACATTTTTTTCAAAATACACTTGAAACTCAATCTACAACCAGCAACAATGTAACATTATTCAATATTGAGAACGAAAATATGGTAGAAACTATAACAAAACATAGTACACCTAGAGAGTTAACAATGTACCCAATTCCTTTGGGGAAATTTTAAGGGTCAAATTTATATGTAGGCAAAATTATTTTAAAATTGGGAAAAAAAAGTAAGATTTAAAACTAGAGTGTTATTTGGGCAAAATGTACTTGTTTAACAATAAAACCCTTGCATTGGACCCACAATATCTGAAAAGTGTACTATATCGGCTGACATTTCAAAAAAATCAACATGAGAAATGGAATATTTTATTATTTAGGGTTAGAGAAATTAAAACACTCAACTACTCACCCCTCTCTTCCACTTTCGCTCTAAATTTGGTCTTCAATTGAAAAAAAAAAAAAAAACAGTCGCTGGCTCTTAAATTCAGGAAAAAAAAAACAGCATTATCTCTCTTCTCCCCCAGTCTCTCTATCACAGGAACTTCAGAAAAAAAAAATCACGCCTCTCGGCATCACACTCTCTCTCACTGTCATCTCTCTCGCTCTCTTGTCCGCCATGGCTTCTGGAGGGGACGAACACAACAGATCAGAATGGCGAGATGCTCCATTGACCTCTCAAGTTAGTTTATTTTCCCTTTTTGTTATGTTATTTTAGATGGGTAATTAGATATTAATCGAGGGTTGTTAGATTCTTAATTGTGCCAGATAAATGATAACCGTTGCAAGTTAATTCTTAATCGTGGCTCGTTAAATTGTAGTCGTGGCTAATTAGATTATAATCGTGGCTAGTTACATATTAATCATGGCTAGTTAGATGTTAATCACGGATAATAATGTTAATCGTGGCTTTTGGAATTAATTGAGGCTTAAATTATCTTAATCGTGGCTTATATTATGATAATTGTGACTTTTGAAATTAATCGAGACTTAAGTGATATTAATCGTGGATTATTATGTTATATCGAAGTTGATATTATTTTAATCGTGGCTTATATTATGATAATCGTGACTTTTGAAATTAATCGAGGCTTAAGTGATATTAATCATGGATCATTATGTTAATCGAGGCTGATATTATGTTAATCATGGCTTTAGAAATTAATCGAGGTTGATATTATGTTAATCGTGGCTTTAGGAATTAATCAAGGCTTATATTATGATAATCGTGGTTTTTGAAATTAATCGAGGCTTAAGTGATATTAATCGTGGCTAATTATGTTAATCGAGGCTTAAGTTATGTTAATCGTGGATAATAATGCTAATCGTGGCTATTTGAAAGTATTCGAGGCTCATTTTAAATTAATAATAAGCCTCGATTAATTTAAAAAATGCCACAATTAATTTGAAAATTGCCACGATTATTTTTAGAGAGCCACGATTAATTTAAAATAAGCCTCGATTAATTTAAAATGAGCCTCGATTACTTTCAAATTTAAATTTAAATTTAAAATTTAAATTTTACAAATTTCCAATTTATATGAAATATTAAAAGTATTTAATTTAATTATAATTTTGTAAATGTTGTTAGATTGATTGGGTTAGACACCCGCTACAACACCTGAGGCCTTCGGTCATAGTGTATGCCATACCAGAGGTACTTGACATGATCAGAGCCACACTACATACGATAGGTGGTGATGCAGCCCTGCAGTCGTTTAGATCTGGATGCTTCGGCCTTTTTCTGGACTATAGGGCTGGTGACGTCCAGAAGAAAGTGATTCATGCTTTGATGAGTCGTGAGGTGCGCGTGTCAGATCATGCACTGGAGGGACGAGAGGTATGATTTCGGATTCATCGTTCCCAGTTACGGTTTGGTCCGACTGAGTACAACCTAGTGTCAGGTTTACGGTTCGGCAGCTCAAGCTTCGATCCAAATGCCGAGTTACATGTTGTTTCGCAGAGATCCATCTTTCATCACCTATTTTAAGGACAACGCAGGACGATGAAGCAGATGGAGGATAGGTTCAAGACGATGGCGATGGCCAGAGATGCTCCGGATTATGTGAAGGTTGCGAACATATTGTTCGTATACCGGATGATCTTATGCCTGGATCAGAAACGAGTCGTGGATCCATGGGTGTGGGCACTGATGGAGGATGCGGAGAGGTGGAATTCATTTCTATGAGGGACATACTCTTACCAGATGCTAATGCACTTCATCAGCATCCTCCTCTGTAGGCGAGAGGCTATGGACGGGAAAGGCCAAGGGCAATATCATTTTTATGGGCTGATCTGGGTACTCCAGGTATTTAGTTTTAATTTTGTTGCTCTAAATTAGTGATGCATAGTTAAATCAAGTCAGAATATAACTAATCAATTCGTATATTTTATAGATATGGGCTTGTGATGTGATACCTGACTTGGCCCGTGAGATTGGTGTGCATAGTGGATAGCTCACACTTTCTTGAGCTTTGAGGTGGACATCCAGTCACCCTACCAGTGACTTGAGGACCTTATTGCACGGATCGGTGCATTTTTTGTTTTCTTTCATAATTTAGAATGTGAAATTTATATATATTTTTTAATTAATCTTAATGATATTGTTAATTTCATACAGTTACGGGTGGTGTTGTTTGTACCATCTCTGGAGGAGATGGTGACTCCATATTTCAGGAGCATGCAGCTGGAGGTCGGTGCTCAGAGCGTGATATTTGTTCCCCCTCGAGCGGGGAACAAGAAGAAGATGCTTGCAAATACAGCATCTTGCTGTTCCAGTTCAGCAGTGGATGCTGTGGGGCCATAAGCCCGAGGCACTAGAGCGGCTCGGACACAACATAAGGGTAAACAGGTGAGCCGGGCATTGAGGGACGAGTCAGCTGATGAGATACCTGGTCTCCGGCCCCCCTAATGAGGTAGCAGAGCACACAACAGATCCGGATCGTAGATTGAGCCCTCATCGAGCATGGGGAACAAAGCGTTCAAGAAGGGATCGATCTCAGAGTAGTGGGGAGCACGAGCGGTTTAGATGAGGTGCCCTGGAGCCCTCAAATAGTTTTATGGAGCGCTTGCTCCAGAGGGTTGTGACAGCTATGACGGAGGAGATGATGCCCTGTGTGAAGGAGTACGTGGACCAGGCTATTGAGAGGGCTACAGCCGGCCTGCGGAGTGGCCGTCGGAGGTCACTCACGCCTGATATGGGCTACCACAGCCCGGAGCTGAGCGATTGCAGTGCCCCTCGGACGCCCACCCCACCTCCCCAGAGTGGCCCTCGGGCGCCCACTCCACCTCCCCAGAGTACTCTATAGCCCACTTTAGTGCAGGAGGGTATCAGCACATTGGCTCCAAGCCCTACTGGATATAGCTCGACCGTGCAACTCATGAATGCTTATAATGATGCCATCCTCATGACATCCTACACACGATTTAGACTCCTCGGTCCTGGAACGAATATTCATATTTATGTCAATAATTTGAAATTATGGCAAGATTGGTTTGATAAACTTGAGGATCTGACAAAGGAGATGCGTGAGATTCACATTAGCTACTTCTTGACCGCGACCAGTCGACGAGTCAAAAGAGACCCCAGGTGCCTGACAGTGGTGGCTAATACTGGTCTATATGTGAGTTCAAATACTTATTTGAACTTTTTTTTGCAAAATATTGTTAGTTAGTCTGTTTTACACCAGGATTAATTATAATTGATTTTTGCAGGAGGTCCTCATCGGAGAATGGAAGAGACTTCATCCTCTCGACCCTGATTGCTTACAGACATACGAGGATGATAACTACTGATGGTGAATACTTCCAGATGGACTGATACATCGGATCCATGGCAATGGTGGGCAGTATCAGGTGTCATGGCTGGGGCGTGATTATGTAAGTTAACTTCACAAGAAATTAACATTGTCATATATTATTTGTTAACATTGTTCTTAAACTGATCCCTATATTACGTTGAAGGCGATCGTGGTATGTGACATTCTGGAGAAGCACTAGGTAGTGGTTCTTATCCGCCTTACAGATTAGGTAGTAGAGTTGTATGACTCCTTTCTATATCATATGGACGATCCAAGTGACCGTATGCTCTACACGAGACGAGATAAAAAGTTGATACCCCTACTCCGTCTAATTCCACGTCTACTAATTTGTGCCGAATTTTGGCAAGGTCGTCAGATGCCACCACAATGTGCTTTTGCGATGACCTTGGATAGATCTATACCAGATCAGTATATGCAGACGGATGGCACCAGCTGTGGAGTATATGCATGTATGTACGTGGATCGTCTACTGGGTGGAGGCCCTCCGTCGACTGTATCGGAGGAGGAAGTACATGCGTATCGGAGGCTTATAGGGGCTAGGATATACTCGTTAAATTATAGAGGTAGGCCTATCTAGTGAGCATGTGACATTGACATGATGTTTTTATGGATGTACTTTTGATATTATTTGATATTCTATTATGATTGCTTACAGACATTTATCAATATTAGTTCAATAGATTTCACATAAACCCCGAATACCAAGAAATTCAATAAACTTCACATAAATCCTAAATAATCAGTCGATGTCCGCCGCCAAATGGACGGAATAGGTCAGGCGAGTATGCGCCATACTACCATATATGTTGCATTTCTTAGGCGTTCTCCTGCGTACAGACACGTCCTCTGCCGGAGTATTTAGATCCACACCAGAATAGGTAGATGGGTTGTGCATGCATGTCTATTTTGCTCGAATAGTGCTCGAGCTCGGAGGATGCCTCGAATAGTGCTCGAGCTCGGGACATAGGTGGACGACCAACACGATGAGTAATCTTTGGCGCCATCACCACTCGATCTCTGTAGGTATCGGGCACAACCCAGTCTTCTGGACGAGGTAACCCCATAATGACCGAGTCATACATGCCAACTAAGCTCTCCACCTTGTAACATCTATCCACATAATCTTATGTGACCCCAACAGTGCAACTGTGAAAGGAAAAAATAAAGTTACAAATAGGTGACTATGTTCATGTAAAAATGTGAGAACAAAACGGGAAAATGAAATGCAATACCAGATGACCGCGGCCGCATCAGAACAAGGAATCAAATCCAACTCGAACTCACGACAATCACATGTACGGTGCTAGAGATTGCCCATGTAACTATCCTTCCCGACTTCTACTTTCCATAAATACACTAATGTCGTGGCCCGCATGGCATAACATCATCCCTGCTCGACATTCCCCGACAACTTTTTTACGGCTTCATCAGTCAACATATGATTCGAGCCCAGTGTAGCCGCACGTCACTCGTCAAACCAATGCTTAAAAATAGATCTAAAGACCTCAAAGAGTGAGCAAACAGGAAACCTCCTAGCCCACAACAGACAAGCATTATGACTCTCCGCCGCATTAGACGTCATAAAACCGTAATGCCGTATGGGACACTATGAACGGGACCAATGCACTGGGCCGATATTGCATAGCTTCTGGTACGCATTTAGACACACCTGCTCCAAGGCTGATATGCTCACCTGAAATGCGTATGTCCGATACTTGTAGGCAGCATCCTCAAATAGTGTGGTCACGTGTTTTCCTCTCTTCGTTATCTTATTCTTCAAATGATAATAGAACAATCCGTGCATCGCTCTCGGAAAAATGACCTCTACAGTATTTTTAATGCTCTAATGCTGATCCGATACAATGAGAAGGTCATCTATATCACCCAGAGCCATGTGCACTCGGCCCAAGAACCACAATCAAGATTCGTCATTCTCTATCGGTCCGAGCC
Source organism: Perilla frutescens (assembly GCA_026008535.1). Lineage (NCBI taxonomy): Eukaryota > Viridiplantae > Streptophyta > Magnoliopsida > Lamiales > Lamiaceae > Perilla > Perilla frutescens. Next base: position 57,938,902 of record BRKX01000004.1, on the reverse strand, counting down.
CTACTGCAATAGGTAAGAGTTGTTCATTGTCGTCCTTCGTCACAGCAACAAATAGAACTCCCTTGTTCTTTCCCTTAAGGTGTGTCCCATCAATCACAAGTACTAGACGTGCATAATGGAGAAATGCCCTGACACACGGTATGAGAGCAAGAAACATATGCTTCAACCTATCCCCACTCACGATCTGCATGTCAATCAAAGTCCCTGGATTCATCAATTGTAAAGTGTGCAGAAATGCAGGTAACTGCTCGTAGGACTTATCACAATCTCCATATATCATCTCGATGGCAATGTTCCTAGCACGTACAACGAAGCTGTAATCGATATAGATGTCAAACTCACGGACAATCTCCGTTATCATCTCTTTCGGCTTTAGAACCATCCTCTCGTTCACCAATTGTAACGCCCCGGTCCTGAGGATTAGGACGGGGATATTACGGGAAAAATACAAGGAAAAAGGTAGCTTGATCCAAAATCCAGGGGGTCCACTGTAATGTCCCGGTCCCAAAAGGAATAATAAATGAGGGTCGAGGTGTTACTCAAAAAGGAAGTACTATTTAGGATAATTAAATGAAATGACTTTAGAACAAGAATAGGTTATATTCCCCAGAAATTTGGGCAGCATAACCTCTGTGACTGGAAGAGATCCATGTCTTTCAACGTATCAACGAAGTCAAATGATTCAATCAAGTCAAAGAATGCCTATTCTTAGGCCAATCAAATTCAAACAGAATCCAACAATTAATAAATTTGATTCTGACTCTTCAAATAAACAAGACCTCTCGATAGGTCACAACAACTAAGACTCATCAATAGGTCAGAGGCAAATAAACAATTTTATGTCTCATTCATAGGACAGAAGCAATTAATCAAGATAAGACCCATTCATAGGTCAACTGAAAAATAAACAGAATCCAAGACTCAACCAAATATGACCAATTTATAGGTCGAAAACTGTAAAGAGACATGCTTGGATCTATGGAAAAGAAATGGGACTTTATTTATCATGATTCAATAAAGAATACAATTCAGATAAGCACAAAAATAAAACATAGTATGCAATCATACTATGGGGCAACTATATCAGAGTTTAAGCGGAAAACAATGGAGTAATATTATATCACATAACAACATACTCATGAGCAATACATTAGTCTGAACGAGACAGCAAGGCACGATCAACCCACAATGGTACATCGAGCCATCACCTCCAGCATCTCAACTAGTGAAAAACATTTTGAAAAGATTTTGGGCTTGAGTACTAAAGCACTCAGTGGGTTAAACGTTTAACTCATTCTTTAATAAAAACTATAACAGAATATCCAAAATACGAATACAGATAATGGAAAGCAAAACGCGAAAGCCCTTCCCCTTTTTGCAAACCTTTACTTCTCTTTAGTACCCAGTAGCTCCTTTTATCGTCTACTGCACTCTATGACATGTCGCTGATAGGAAAAGAGAGGGGTTACCTCGCTAATCCGGAGAGAGTGTACCAGGGATCACCTAGCATTGACCCTGAGTATACCAGGGGTTATCTAGCATTGACTCCTATAGTGATGCCCAGATCACGTGTATGTGCAGGGATTACCTCACAGTGACACCTTTAGTGATTAACATCACAACCGCAAGAATCACAGTTCCTGCCTATCCTTTGCTCTATGTTCTCTATAAAGCGCGTAATATGACATAAGCATAAAAACTATGTCCTTTTAATATAGTAACTATGCTAACCTATAATTTCTCTAGCAACTTAGTTCAATTATGCTTCTTATTCCTTAAACGGAAATCATTCTTTAACATGAGTTTAATACTAAAAGCACAAGCTAAAAAGTATAAATCATTATACACAAGTATAATCAATACACAATAAACATTCAATATACTATAACTTTAAATTATGACCTTTAGACTATAAGTATAAACTCTAACCTTAATCTATATACTATGAATCTTTAAACTCTACACCTTAACTTTTAACCCATATGCTTTAGTTATGAGAAGGCATAGTCTATTCTATTTAATTATGTCGAAGCATAATCTATATTCGTTTATTGTGATAAATCATAATCTATATTCTCAATAATTATGATAAAGCATAATCTATGTTCTCAATAATTATGGCGAAGTATAATCTATATTCTTAATAATTATGGCACATCATAATCTATGTTCTCAATAATTATACATCAGTATAATACTATGTTCTCATTAATTATACAACAGTATAATACTATTACTCTAGCAGAGACTTGAGCAGATAATTTCTCAAATATTTGATTTGGATATTCTATCTATGACTATCACATTTATGAGTTAATAACTCAAATATAGATAGATTTTGCAAATAAACTCATCTCGATTAGATCAACTCAGGTGATCAAACTTCTCGATACTCATTCGTTAGCTTCTCTAACTGGCTCAACAGGTCCTACAAGATCAAACCTTATTTTAGGACTGCTACTCTAATTTTCAGAACTCGACTTTAATTTAATTGGAGCTTTTATTCACTTTAATTATATTTTAATTAAGAATGCGCGACTCTAGAGACCTCGTACAACTTCAACACAGAAGGAAATAAATTCCAAAATATATTTTTCGATTTAATGGGACCAAAAGATTTGACAGAGGTCACTTTCCGTAACTTGCCATTTTAATTAAATTTTACACAGCAAACCTCGATTGCACTTTTTACTTGTCCAAAAATTATGAAAATAATCAGGCATGACCCCACATATATCTTTATTAAACTATACAATTTTTGGAATTTTCTGAAATCACATGCTTTAATTATAAAAATAACCGTCTGATTAAAATAATCGACTTTAATCAAAACTTATCGAAAAATTATGAAACTTGGCAGTCCTATAGGAAATAATTTTTCGAGCAACTTTACAGAAGAAACTTTTTCAATTTGACGACCCGAAATGGGCAAAAAGTGCAAAAATTGAAACTGACCGGCGCCCCTTTATTTTTCACGTTTTCCGGCTATTTGGCCAGTTTCCGGCCACTGGACGACGACGCACTCAACATACGAAATGAAGCACTATTTAAAATACACAACATATTAAAATTTCAACTATAAAGGATGACAAATAGACCGAAACGAGACATCCAAAGCGGCGGCACGACGGCGGCACGGCGACGGCGATTTCCGGCCATCCACGGCAGCGGCGGCGGCTCTCCGGTAGCCTTCCGGTGCTCGACAGCTGCTCCCGCAGCAGCACCCTTCCCCCCAAATAAAACTTAACCTGGGCCCGCATGCGCGATTTACTCGGCGCAGGCCCGGGTTTCTCTCGTTCGTCAACACGAACGAGAGAGAAAGACAGAGAAGAGAGAATGAGCAAGTTACAAATGAATGGGGAGGCTCCTATTTATAGGAAAAGGCTTGGCTTTCCCGGTAAGCCACTCCGGGTATAAAATATTGATAAAGTGATTTTCGGATTTAATTAAAGTTGCTTTATTCAATGTCGAGATCCAAATGACCTCAGACACAAAATCTGAAAATACCAGGAGACTCGTTGGCTCGAGTACTATTGAACCAATCCAACTCGGGATAACGAGGGAGTCGTCTGAAGATAAATGAGAAAATATTCTCTTTTAAAAATTACTTTTACTATTCATTTCGACTGGCAGATTTTGCTCCCGAGCGCTCGATTGACCTCAGATTGGCAATCTGTGAACGCGAACGGATTCCTTGAGTCAATTGTTATAAGATAGGCCTGATAGAACAAGTCTCAGATCAATGAGGAGGATTCCGTGAATTTTTCGAATCACGAACGCACGCAAAAATTAGTATTCACAGGTTTTCCCTTTACGATTTTCAATTCCGGGACTCCTGTAGAGGTCAGAATAAAATTCTGAAAGTGCCAACAGCTTCCTTTAGGTCATTACATTCCAGAAAAAAACCAATATTGACTATCTTTTGGAGACAAACGCAAAATCTCATAATCGATTTTCACATAAAATACACGAAAAGGTCGCGACTTACATCTGTTTTACTTTATTTTAACTCCAATTATTTTCTTTAGTCTTCTAAATAAATTTAGAGAACTCTCTGAAATTCTGGGATGTTACACCAATTTACGCGCGAAATATTTCACAAGCACTCGTGCAGGACCCTGATGCGGAGCAATTCAACTTATATCAAGATGACATGTGTGAGTCCCGTTGAACTTGTATATTCTCCACATATGTCCATCAATAACGGCAAAGTACCTGAACGGACAATCACTGCTACGCTTGCAGCTATAGCCCAGTCGTGTCCGGTTTGATCGATACACGGCGTACTCAACTCGATTCTGCATGTGATAAATTCCGACGGCCAGAGCCAGATCATCCTTCATACGGAAAATGTCTACCTCATGCAGTGTATCTGTCTGCGCTGCTGGTCGCTCATCCCAAGACGATGGGCCTGCAATGTCTCGATTAATTTAAAAGGAGCATCGATTAATTCTAATAGCCTTGATTAATTTTAAAATGAGTCTCGATTACGTTAAAAAACAAGCCACGATTAAAATTACAAAATTATAAAATTTAAAAAATACCTCAATTAATCGAGCATAAGTCACGATTAAAATTACAAAATTTCTAAACAAGCCCTAGGTTAATTTAAACATACACTTGATTAAACAAAAGGCCACGATTAAAGTCTACGACATGCAAATCATCAATATATTAAAGATTAAAGGGTACAACATACAAATCTCGCCCTCTCGCCTATTTTCAAATCTAACAACACATATGCAATATAATCAAAACAAGAAATATTTACAACATAATTTCAAAAAAATGGACAGTACAAAATGTACCTTTGAAAATTGATGAAAAAATTTATACACTACTTTTTTCTTAAGAAAAATCTTTCGCATTTTGGAATGGTTTTGATTATTTTTTAGGTACTTTAACCCATGTTTTATTCAGATTTCAATTGTTTGGACGAGATTGATTTTTGGTGTGATTCTGCAGGAATTTGGACTAAAAATTGCTAGCGTTGATGAAATCCAGCTCTTAGCCTTGATGGTTCGAGTTGAGGCTCAATCAGAATGATGAAGTGCCAGAAACACGCACTTCGAGAGTGTAGTAAGTTAGCACGGACTGTGCTAGGCATTGCACGGCCCGTGCTAACATCACAAATCGATGAGCTTGTTGCAGAAGGACTGCACGGTCCGTGCTAAGCTAGCACGACCAATGCTACTTTGTACTGCATGGTTCGTGCTAGCTTTGCATGGACCGTGCTATTTTATGGTCTTTTCTGCGATTTTTCTTTTTGGCCCGGTTTGTTTCTATCTTGGGCTTGGACCATCCCCTGACTATTTAAGGGTTCCCTTTTCTTAAAAATTCATCAATTTTCACCCTATAGAGAGAGCATAGACATCGTGGAGAAGACAGAGAAGAGACCATCGAGAGATTGAAGAAGCACATCTTAGACTAAGTTTATTTTATGTTTTATTCAATTAGAACTATCATGTTGATTACTTTTGTGTATTTATTTTCTTTGGATTTTGAATACACCATGAGTAGCTAAATTATTTGAGATCCTAGGGTTGTTAGATGTTGATGGATTTATGATTTGAAGTAATTCATTGTTCTGTTCTAATTCTTATTTATGCATCCTTGATTGCTATTGTCTTTTGTGAATGAATTGACCAGCATTTACAATTGTGTAGTTAATTTATTATTCACTCAAAAGAGGTTAATAGATTAACGGATTATGATTGCATAACACGAGGCTGCTAGATTGAGAGATTGGTAGGTGTCGTAAGGAGAATAAATCTGAGGTACTAATTAAATTTAGATAATAATTCGAGATCGTTAGATAAAAATTAGAATCTAATTACGTTTAGAACTTACTCGAGAAAGAGGGTCTAGATAATTTAGTGATTCTCTTACAAGATTTAGAATTAAATTGGTTTAATAAATTATCTAAAAATCAGAAAATCCATTTAGCAGCAATACCCTAGGATCCGTTTCTTCATCTGTTTATCCAGTTTTTTGTGCTTGATTTATTTATTTTATTTACAACATTCAATTTATTAAAATCAACCTTTTATTCGATTCTCTAGATAAAGTAGGACAATAAGATTGGGTACTTAGCTGCATTACTTAGTCAGTCTCTGTGGATACGACCTTGCTCACCATAGTTTTGCTACATTTACCTCGTACATTTGCGAGTAGTATTTTTAGTGAAATAAAATATCAAATTAGTTTTTGGCGTCGTTGCTGGGGACTGGCGTAATTGACGGTGAATATTTGATTTAATTGTTTAGCTTTATTTCAGAGTGTAATTTATTTTTATTTTTAGTATTTCTGTTCTTTCTATTTATTTTACTTCTCTCTGCTGCGTTTGATTCTTATTTAGTGTTTGGTAGATAAGTGTATGAATTTGAGGTCCAGAGGTACAACTGATTTAGTACCCATAGATCCTGAGATGGAAGCGTCTGCAAGACACAGAAACGCAGAGAGAATCAGAGCTGGGAAGATGGCAGCTAATCGAGAAGAAGAAATGGCTGCTATGCGCAGAGAAATGGAGGAGTTGCGAGCTTTACTTCAGTGGTAGCGACAAGCACCTAAGCCACCAGCGGCTCAACTATCGATTCGAGAGGCTCTGGAGCCTCAAGTGACTGACAATTTTGGTAGAGTTCAGCTGCCGGCTATTGAGGCCAACAATTTCGAGCTTAAGTCAGGTTTAATTTTGATGGTTCGGCAGAACCCATTCGGCGGAGACGCATTGGAAGACCCACATGCGCATTTAGCGCAATTTCTTGAGGTTTATGGGACAGTCAAGTTGAATGGAGTAGGAACTGATGCTATCCAACTTCACTTATTCTCATTCTCACTATGAGATAAAGCAAAATTGTGGTATCAATCATTGGAAGTGGACACTGCAAGAACTTGGGAGGAATTATGTAAGAAATTTTTGTCCAAATATTGCCCACCGAGCAAGACTCTGAAGATGAAGAATGAGATCACCCAGTTCTGGTAATTTGATCAAGAAGCTTTGTATGAAGGTTGGGAGAGGTTCAGAGACCTCATCAAAGAGTGCCCACGATATGGATTTGGAGTAGACCAGCAGGTTTGCTATTTTTACAATGGTTTGATGGAGCACACTAGAGACCTGATTGATGCAGCTGCAGGAGGAGCTCTGTTGGAGTTGTCCACAGAGGAAGCTATGGATTTGTTGGAGAGAATGGCTGCAAATAGTGCTCAGTGGCCATCTCAGAGAAATTTAGTTAGAAGGGTGGCCGAGATTTTGACTTTTGATGATTTGAAGGAGTTAACAGTCCAAATGTCCACTATGGCCAAGGCCATTACATTGCTGACAAAGAATAATTTGGCCCCAGTGGAGAATGTGCTAGAGAAAGTAGCTGTAGTTCAAGATGATTTGGCTGATGTAAACTACATGCAAGGACGAGGCTATAACAACAATTTCAGGCCAAATCAAGGAGGAAATCTATACAAGCAGTTTGGACAGAAGAATCATGATAAGCTAAGTTATGGAAATCTCAATAACTTTCAGCAGCCGTCTCCCGAGTTCTCCACTACTAATGGAGTCATTAATGAATCTCCAAAGCCAGATTTGGAGAATATTCTGGGATCCTTTATGACTGCCACCAAGTAAAGGATGGATATGGAAGCGGCAAAGGTGGATAACCTGACTATTGCATTCAACAAGTTCACTACTAATACGGGGGGCGCAACTGAAGTCTATGGAGATTCAGATTGGTCAGCTAGCTTAAGATCGTTGGAAGCCAGCAGCAAAAAGGCCAATACCCGAGCAATACGGAGGTAAATCCGAAAGAGCAATATAATGCTATCCATATGTGCAGTGAAATAAATGATGGAGTTGGAAAAGTGATAGCTGAGACCGAGATTGCTATGAAGGCAGAGACTGCAGCTGCTGTGGAAAAGGCTCATGTGCCTAAATATATGCCTCTACCTACATATGTTCCTCCACTACCATTTCCCCAAAGGTAGAAAAAATAAGAGAAGGAGAATTAATTTTCTAAGTTTCTTGAATTTTTTAAGAAACTGTCCATCAACATACCTTTTGTTTAAGCACTTGAGAAAATATCGAAGTATGCTAAGTTCATGAAGGAGATCTTGTCTAAGAAGAAAAGGATTGGAGAAGTGGAGAGGGTGAAATTGTCTGAAGAGTGCAGTGCTGTGATATAGAGAGAAGTACCGATGAAGTTGAAAGATCCAGGAAGTTTTTCTATCCCGTGCCATATTGGAAGCTCTAGTTTTGATCGGGTGCTATGTGATCTCAGAGCTAGCATTAATCTGATACCACTATCTGTGTTTCAACAGTTAGGACTTGGCCCGTTGAAGTCGACAACTTTAACTCTACAGCTAGTGTAACGCCCCAAACTACTCCGTTTGGCCACGTCACTTAACATACTTATAACGTCCCAAACTACTCCGTTTGGCCACGTCACTTAACAATAATTCATTTACATGCATTTGCATTCTCATAATAAATTGAGCGGAAGCTAAGGTCAAATAGCATAATGAGATATAACATCATAATTTCGAATATAAATTTTTTCTTCCACAATGATAACATACAACCTATCATAATCTACCATGTCACAAAGCGTCGTATTTAACGGGAGCATAGAATAAACTCCATCCACATCATTCATACAATCATCTAACCTATCAGGCTCATAGGTCTTAGATGACCCGCCCGTCTAACACCCTAAATTAACAAACATAGCATAGGAATTCAATGGCTTATATTTACACATCATAGGCTCCTAGGTCAATCGACCCGCCTTTAAAACATTGACATGTTATATCAAGTTAAACATAGCATAACCACAAAAGATCGGGCTATTCCCATCCCCAATAATCGTTGTTCATAAAACAGAAAGAATGATCAGTGTAATAATACTAATAATATACATATTCAAAAGCAAGCAAAATTAAACACAAGCTTGTGGGGTTCTCTTGTGTTCACAACGCTCCTACTCCGGCCTCGACTCCTCAACCTGAAATTCATTGAATGAATGGGGTGAGTATTTAACAACATACTCAGTAGGGAACACTGTAAACAGTTATAGCTAATTGCACAAGTGAAAATATAACATATGGACTTTTCATTACATTGTGGAGACTAGTCTCAACCCCGTATGGTCTAAACATCATAATGCCCCCGTTAATGAACATCTTTATCCCTGTAGGGATGCCCGCAGACATCCTACCCCCCAGAGAGGACATTAACAGGTCTATGTTCGATCCCAAAGGATCTCTGTCCCGAAGGGTCTCTTTGTCGACCCGAAGGATCTCTTTCATTCACTGGTCCGAAGACCCTTCATACATATACAATCAAAGCACAACAATAACTATAACCTTACACGTGTTCACAGTTTAGAGTTACCCCACCTTAAGAGACGCTTTCAAATCTTTCTCAACCTTGAAATACTTCTTGGCCGTGCACAAGTCGTCCACCTCAAGCCCCAACACGTCACCTAGCACCTTTCAATTCTCTTTTCATTTTAGACGTCGAGTTATTTAATTAAATCATAATTTTGAACAAACTCAAGATATACTTTGCTTTAAGGTCTTTAAACATATCCATATACACAAATATGGATATACAAACTCACAACATGATTTTGGACTCAAAATACTCATTAAAACCCCTTGAAACATTTAATCGAACATGTTACGGGCACACATTTAAACCACATGCTCACGACTCATTTTAAATCCTTTAGACCCAACATTTCAAACACAAACACCTTTATCCTAGAGCTCTAACATACTTGAAAATCAACCCCAAACAACCCACACAACACCTCCAAACAATTATCAACAAAACAAAGGGAAATTAGAGCAAAAATCCAAACCCTAGCAACAATGAACCATAGGAATTCGATATAACTTCACATATAGCCTCAAGGAGGTAAATAAACCATATGTTTGAGATGTCAAAGCAAGAGGATCAATAAAAGTGAAAACCCTAATTTTGGGTATCAAACCCTAGTTTCCAATCAACTTGAAAATGGTGTTTTAATCACCAAGGTGAAGAGGGTATGAAGTTACCTTGGTTGATGGTGGATGTTGAAAGGATCCATCCAAAACTTGAAGAATTTTCTTGAGAGATATGGTGGAAGAATCGCCCAAAAGAGAGAAGAAATGAAAATGAATTGAATAAGTGTGGTATTTATAGGCAGAGAAATCGTCCCAGCCCGCGCGACCGCGCGCCTTCCGCGACCGCGCGAGGGGGCTCTCGGCCCAAGCTCCCCGCGAGTGCGCGTCTCTCGCCAGCCCCGCGGGCGCGCGGCATGCCCCCTTCAACCCCGCTTCCATTTTGACTCCCGGACATTTTTAACTCCATTTTAAAACGACTTAGATTTTCGAAACACTTTTAATTCACACCGAAAAAGCAGGGGGTGTTGCCCCCTAGCCCCCATCAGCGAGACCCCCGATCAACTCAGCGTTAGGGTGTTCAAGGTTTTGGCAAACAAAACTCAATGCAATAACACGCATTCATTATCATATAACTCGACACTTTAGTATTAAAATTCAAACTGTGTTATACACTCAGTATAACATCACTGTGCTGTGACATATCGGCTCAAGTAGAACAACCTGCATTAAATCAACGGCATAATACAAACATACTCACATGATTAATATTCAAATAATATCAATTTCAAAACCATTTTCCAAAAATTATAATTCATAATTTAGAAAAAGGGACGGGGTATCACAGCTAGCTGACCGAACTTTGAGATATCCACGTGGAGTAGTTGAAGTTGTCCTTGTAAAAGTTGGGAAATTTATTTTCCCAGCTGATTTTATCGTGTTGGACATGGAGGACAATCGCATAGTTCCTCTTATCTTTAGGCGACCGTTCCTTGCCACTGCGGGCGCAATTGTTGATGTGAAGAAAGGAACTCTGGTGTTGCGAGTTGAAGACGAAAGTGAAATCTTCACTGTCTACCAACCTTTTGAAGATCCGACATGTAAAGAAGTGAAGATGGTTGAAATAGTGCATGCGCCCATTGACCCAAAGACACCGGTCAAGGTTCAAGAAGTTAAGAAGATAAAGGCTAAGAAAAAGCATGGAGAGCATTGAGGACGAGCTATTTCAATATCCCCGAAGGAGTTGATGAGACGAGGATTAGTGTGGCATCAGGCATCACCAAATCCTCCTTAGCCATTTTTAAGAAGATGTCGAGCTCGAGACAATAAATCAAGCGCTGATTGGAAGGCAACCCAATTTTGTGGTAATTTGTTTTTGTTTTGTGTTTTTTTTCATTTGTGTTACTATTTTCTATAATTTTCATGCAGGTTCCTTTATATAAAAAAACACAAATTGCACGGCTCATGCTAATCTAGCATGGACCGTGCTTCACAGAGCATGCCTATGCTCTTGCTCTCGACGAACAAGTGTTTTGGGGATAAAATATTTAGCACGGCCCGTTCTAACTATGTCAAAAAATACTGAGAATCCAGAAGGTCTAGCACAGCCCGTGCTAGCCTTGCACGGACCATGCTAGTGAAAATAGTACGAACTGTGCTATCCTAGCACGGACTGTGCTATCCTAGCACGGCCCGTGCAAGCTCTCCAGAACCCAATTTAAGGTACGTTTTCCCCTCTTTTCTCATTTCACACGCGCACCATTTCTCCAACTCTAACCCTAGATCGATTCCATCCCAAGTTAGCACGTCAATCCCTCATTGCTTCGTCCATATCACCAAATTCCATCATTAAATCACACACCCACACCCTATTGAGCACGATTTGGAAAAAAATTCAAGTTCTATCTACATTTGGGGATTTTTGCCCTAATTTGCACACACACAAAATTTGTACGTCCATCTCTCCAAAGGTACGTTTTTCTTACTTTACTCCTCATTTGGAGATGGTTGTTGAGGAATGGAGATGATAGAAGGTCGAAATAGTGCCCTATTTTTCTTGCAAATTTTGACTTTTGTTTGTGGCATTTTGACAAACAGTTAGAGGGCGTGCATTATTTACTTCTATGTTCAAATTTTGAGCTTGAGATTGCTTTAATTGTGTAGCATTGTGTATGTTATGTTAGTTTTGTATATTGAAAAAAATGTCTTTGTATACTTTTCTGATGATATGATGATATAGATCCAATCTTATTGCAGTCACTGTTGCATTTACATTATTATATAATTGTTTATACATATTCCATATACTTACATTGTAGATGATATGGTATGGGTGAACACACAGTAAGATCATATCATTAGATCCTTATATTGTATTAAAAAGCTCAAGGCTTAGATGGTCATGAATACACCATCGGTACACCATAGAATAATCTGATAGTTAGTTTATCTTGACTAATTGATTATTCTAATACACGTGTTAGTGTATTGGAGAGGATTACGATAGAATAATGTTCTCTATTCTAACATTATAAGTTAGAGAACAAAGATCCACAAAGTTCGGGTTCTTAACTTATATTTATTGGTGAACATATGTATGCTTTGGTTATTACTTTGATTTATCCATGGGTAAGATTCTTTCATAGAATCAATAAACTCGATATCTTGGGTAATAACATTTGCATATATGATGTGTCGTGTAATATATATAAGCACCGTGTCCTGGTGCACCAGGTTGATGATGTTCTCTTGAGGAAACACAAGTTCATGTGAAACCCTGCAGGTGGAATTTATTTCGTACATGATAAAGCTTGTGTGGTACTGCTCAAGGTTTTAGATATTAATTAATTATAGATGTCAGAGGCTTGCATAATTAATTAATGAACATTAGATCTTAAATACGGGGAATGACTGAACTAAAGGAGAAAACATATTCACAAATATGTATGAAATTGGTAAGTCAGTATTACTTCTTTAGTGGAATAAAAGTAATATTTAATTTATTTAATAATATCCTAAGTTTATTGGATATTGGAAATTAAATAAATTAGTAGGCCAATTTAATATTCTTCTAGATCCCTGTTGTAGCCCAATATAACTTTAATGGGTTGGAGATGGAACAAGAGATAGAGGCTCAAGCCCAGTAGGGTTGGGACTCATTATTTTCGTCCACCTCACTATTAATAAGTGAGGTGGGGATCGAAAATTTCAAGTAAAAAATCAACCCCTCTTTTATCTCTTGATCTCCATAGTATCCATACATATCTAGTAGATTTCTGTCCACTCTGAATCTAGATACAGTCTGGGCATACAGCAGAAGGTCAAGAAGTCGAATTGCTCTGTAGGAGGCGTCGATTACAGTTCATTCAACAGCAAGATTAGACATTTAATCTTGTCCTCATCCCGTCAGTCAAATTGTAAGTGATATACGATTCTATGTTTTTGCTCTATTAGATTCGAATATGATGTGCATGTAATTTGAACTAGGCGAGATTAATTCATACACTATTAACATAAAAATATGATTTACATGATAAACGGATTAATGAACATCCAATGATCTTGCGGTGGTTTAATTCGAAAAAACCCCAACATGTTAGGCATGTGAAAGATACTAGAATGTGCTTGAATGCTTTCCTTTAAACTAAGGAGGTTTAGAGCTTCAATTTTTTGACTTTGGTGAAAATGTTGTGACATGGGTGTCTTCCATGAAGTTTTCTTATGCTTTAACTTGTGAAATTTGGCTTGGTGTTGCAATCTTTTGGCTTGAACTTGATCATGAGTGCATTGTGCGGGATATTGTGGCTTGTTGCTCTTTGAATACATTTCATTTGGCTTTGATAAAGCCACTCTTTGAATTGTTGAGGTTAATTCCAATGTCGAATAGCTCATTAGGCACTACTTGCTCTTTGATGGCATCAGGTTGGTTATTGTGCTAATTTAGCTTTGTGATATTACTGCCAAGTCCTTGTTTGAATTTTGTAATATCAATGTGCTTTATGCCTATTGAGTTGGTCTAATTTAGTTGATGAGCTAGTGCGAATTATTTCTCCTTGTAGTCTTGTTTGTTTCTGGTGTGATTATCAATCTTGTGTGTGATATTTAGAACTTGCATTCATATCTCTCTTGAAACTACGTGTTGTGTGCTGATAGTTGAAAATGATTTAAGGTCATTCTTGTTAGCCAATTTTATCCATACACTTGTCCTGATAAAATAATTCTCCTTAGACAACCACATTCAAGCCTTAAAGCCTATTTCTTTGAGTTATCTTTTCATTGACAATTTGTGGAGAAATGATAGTTGAAAAATTATGGAATGATGGGTAGTTGGGGTTGATGTAGAGGTTCTATTTCCCGGAAAATTGGTATAGATTTAGATGCTCGCATTGATCACTTCAAAGAAGTGAAAAAAAAGAAAAAAAAAGAGCATGGAAATTGAAAAATTATACCAATGGAATTAAATAAGACTTGAAGAGTCTAATGAGGCTAGAAATTGAGTGAAAAGGTTGGGAGAGGATTCAAAAGGATCCTACTGAGGAATTGTATTTATTTGGAGGGTGTCGGAGTTATTTTAACTTAGTCACTTAGCTAAAATTTCCCCACTTTAGCCGAAACCTACATTACAACCAATGGCAAAGTCCTTTTTTATTCTTACTTTGAAGCACACATTTTTGTAGTGGAGAGATGAGATTGATCGCAAGCTTATGGTGGATTACATGTATTGAATTGATTTTGAGCGTTAACACGTCCTTTTAAACACTTGAGTGTTGAGAGAAAAATACACACCTTGAGAAAGTCACTAGTTTAAAGGCATGATTTCTTTGAGTTTGTCTTGGTGCATTGTGGTTTTTGATTTATATACTTGATTGGGCAAAAATTCAATTTATTCTCTGAAGCATTGCACGTTTGACGATCTATACTTTAGTTCTTTCATGTTTCTCAGATGTTCGAGGATGAACATGTCTTTAAGTTTGGGAGAGTTGATAAACTAGGTTTTTGCACCTATCCAGAGTCTATTTTTGAATGATTTTGATTATTTTTTAGGTGATTTAATCCATGTTTTGTTCGAATTTCACTTGTTTGGACGAGATTGGTTTTTGGTGTGATTCTGCAGGAATTTGGACTAAAAATTACTAGCGTTGATGAAATCCGGCTCCAAGCCTTGATGGTTCGAGTTGAGGATCAATCGGGATGAGAAAGTGTCGGAAACACGCACATCGGGAGTACAATGAGTTGGCACGGACTGTGCTAGGCATTGCACGTCCCATGCTAACATCACAAATCGAGGAGCTTGTTGCAGAAGAACTGCACGGTCCGTGCTACTTTGTACTACACGGTCCGTGCTAGCCTTGCACGGACCGTACTATTTTACGGTCTTTTCTGCGATTTTCCTTTTTGGCCCGGTTCGTTTCTATCTTGGGCTTGGATCATCCCCTGACTATTTAAGGGTTCCTTTTTCTCAAAAATTAATCAGTTTTCACCCTATAGAGAGAGCAGAGACATCGTGGAGAAGATAGAGAAGAGACCATCGAGAGATTGAAAAAGCACATCTTAGACTAAGTTTATTTTATGCTTTATTCAATTAGAACTATCATGTTGATTACTTTTGTGTATTTATTTTCTTTGAATTTTGAATACACCATGAGTAGCTAAATTACTTGAGATCCTAGGGTTGTTGGATGTTGTTAGATTTATGATTTGAAGTAATTCATTGTTCCGTTCTAATTCTTGTTTATGCATCCTTGATTTCTATTGTCTTTTGTGAATGAATTGATCATCATTTACAATTGTATAGTTAATTTATTATTCACTCGAGAGAGGTTAATAGATTAACGAATTAGGATTGCATAACACAAGGCTGCTAGATTGAGAGATTGGTAGGTGTCGTGAGGAGAATAAATCTGAGGTACTCATTGAAGTTAGATAATAATTCGAGATCGAGAGATAAAAATTAGAATCTAATCTATATTTAGAACTTACTCGAGAGAGAGGGTCTAGATAATTTAGTGATTCTCCTACAAGATTTAGAATTAAATTGGTTTAATAAATTATCTAAAAATTAGAAAATCCATTTAGCAGCAACACCCTAGGATCCGTTTCTCTATCTGTTTATCCAGTTTTCTGTGCTTGATTTATTTATTTTATTTACAGCATTCAGTTTATTAAAATCAACCTTTTATTCGGTTCTCTAGATAAAGTAGGGCAATAAGATTGAGGACTTAGCTGCATTACTTAGTCAGTCTTTATGGATACGACCTTGCTCACCATAGTTTTGCTACATTTACCTCGTACACTTACGAGTAGTATTTTTAGTGAAATAAAATATTGAACACACGTGTTGCTCGGAAAAATTTCTCTAACTTTTGCTCTAACTCTTTTTGGTCGATTTGTATTGTAGTGTGAATAAGCTCGGCTGTTGTGTCTATTTATTCAAAAAATTTATCTATCTCCTTACAAAACATTAAAAATATGTATTAAATTCGGTCAACAAATTCCTACATTCCCCTTCTTTTCATTTAATGAACACCAGTAACTTTCCCTTCTTTTTATTTAATGAAACTCAGTAACTACCTCACTTACACAAGAAATAAATGCATGCATTAAAAAAGTCATGATTAATTGTAGAAAATATTGCCTCGATTAATTTTTAATAAAGGCCTCGATTAAATTGCATGATCATTAATCGTGGATCATGCAATTTAATCGAGGCCTTCATTAATTGTGGCTGCTCATAACAATTAAAATGAGCCATGATTAATTAAACTTAATCGAGGCCTCCATTTCATTTAATCGTGACCATGATTAATCAAAGTTAATCGAGGCCACAATTAAATGAGATGGAGGCCCCGATTAATTTTGATTAATCAGGGCCTTCATCTCATTTAACTGTGGCCTCGATTAATCAAAGTTAATTGAGGCCTTCATTTCATTTAATCATGGCCTCGATTAATCAAAGTTAATCGAGGCCTTCATTTCATTTAATCGTGACTTCTTTTATTTAATCGTGGCTTATTTTAATTAATCGAGGATTCTTTTATTTAATCGTGGCTTGAAAATTAGGGTTTCGGATTTAAGGTTGTGTATTGATTGATAATGCCCTGACAAAAGTACACTGAGTCAATGATTGGGTATGGAGACTAAGTGTGTTATAGTACAAATTGCCCACCAAACTACCTGTTTTTAAAAGTTGTTTTTTTTCCCAATCACTATTTACTTTTGTCTACTTTTATCTATTTCTAAAAATTTTAATGCGGCGGGAAAGAGGACGGCGACGGCGCGATGGAGGTCTACAATTTGAGAGAGACGACGACGACAAGTTGATATCGATCTATTTGAGGGAGACAGCGATGAAAGTGCAGATTTGCAGATTTGTTGAGAGAGACAAGAGTGTCGATTTGTTTTGAGAGAAGGGAGAGAAAGACGAGAGTGCAATTTTGAGAAAGAGAGAGAGAAAATCAATTTCTTTTATATTGTAGAATTATTTTTTTAGGGACCTAAGGTTATTATAGTAAATTTGGACAAAAAAATAATATATAAAAATTGGTGGCTAAATAAAGTTTTTTTTTAAGTTTTGAGTGGCTAAAAAGCCCTATTAACACAAATTTAAACAATCAACAATAGATACTAAAATACTTTTCTAACAAAAAAGATAAAATTACATTTTTTCAGCTACACAGAAGATGACGGGTGCATTTTGAACTAGTTAACCCTTTATTCGGGTGCAAAATATACTCATTATCTTTTGTGTTGCTAAAAAAATATAACTTTAATTTTTTTTTTACAAATAAAATATTTTAACAATCTACTTTTAACTTCAAATATATGTTATCACTCCATTTTTACCCTGGCTAAATTCATACCTTTGATGTTTTATGTTATATGCAATAAAGATATGTTGGTAGTAAATATTAATTCGAGGATGAGGGTTCTATATTTTGAAGTATTTTAAAATTTCTCATCATTTTTTTTCGATTTGCATAGATTAGTTATTATTATATGAATTTTCATACAAATTAACAATCTATTTATACAATATTCACGGGTTTGGAATAAACTCGCCCCCATAGTTTGCCACGCATGACATGGACACATCACACGAGCATTCTTATTGGCTGTAACTCCATGTCAGATTAATAAATTGCGCAAATCTCACTTTTCGTATTCGCGCGAGTGGGGGCTATAAATTAAACCGTTTTGAATTTTTTACTTGAGCCATTTTACCAATATTGCCCTTTGGCCCAATTGCATTGCGATTTTTAAGGTTATTATGAAATTGTATTGAAAATATAATCAGAATCTAAAATTATTTTGCTCATTTGAATAAATTTCATTGAATACACATTTTAGTACCACTTTACTAATTAAAGAAACAAAGAAACAAAGCTACATTAATTAGTCAATTAGTCAATAATTTCGTAAGGTGACGGAGTTGGTTCATAATTTCTCTTTAATTATTATTTTTTAATAAATCATACATGTATCATAGTATAAATTAGTGCTTATTCATTAGCGCGTAATTTGCAAGTTTGTAGCGAGATTATGTGGTCAAATAGCATAATAAGTATGCATCACGAAAAATTATAGAAGTTTTTTATATATATATATATATCTTTACATTTACATGTTAATGTTTTTTTTACTCACACACCTAACCTGTGGGATTGAGGAGATTTGAACCCATGATCTTTTGTCTCTGATACAGACTCAAAAAGGGGTTTTTTATCTATGTCTTTTTAGTTTCTTTTCAAGTCTTTTATATCGAGTCTTGAGTCAGTTAGGGAGCTTAAGTGAAGCAGGGGGAAGTGAAGAGAAAAGATCCAATATGGGCATGAAGCGAGGACAAATCCGATAAATGCATAATGGAGGGAGTTGGACTTGGAGAGTCTGTTGCCAATCCAGCGCGGAAATTCAGCTCCAAACACTCCAACAAACTGAGACCACATCCACAACCGTTCCGAAATTCATGGGAGTCGACCGTTGGTGCAAAAGAGGTGGAGAAAGAGGAGAGAGAAGAAGAGATAAGAGAGAGAAGGTCCAAGGCAAGAAAACCGCGCACAAGCTATTGAGGAATAGTGGAAGGAGTCAACACAAGTTCACTCATGCGTGGGCTGTAGTGGGCCGTTTCTGGCAGTTTAGAACTCTCTATACGTACTATGTTATTATTTCATTTCAAGGGGGACAAGCAGGAGGAGAATCTAGCTTTAGTTATTCAACATTTCATAGTTTATTTCTCTTTCGTTTGGATAATTACAGTCGGTATAACCAGGGGCGATTTGCCTTTAGCTTATGCGCGACTCGTTTTGCTTATGGTCTCGAGTTAGATCCAGACATTTTTAATATATTTCCCATTACCATGAATCGCTTAATTACTTACTTTCTGTTCTTCAATATGTTGCATGGCTAATTAATTAGTGTTCGAGTTGAGTGGGATGAGGGTTATGGTGAATAGACATGCATGAGGCTAATCAGGCTTAACACACCTTGTGAAGATTTCCAACTTCAACTTGGGACAAATGATGAGTCTATGTGGCTGATCACTCTTAACCAAATCATTGTTGCTGTACGCCAGGGTGGAAGTAAGGGTGACCGATTCCCTGATGAGCCACTAAGTGATAAACCGGGTGAAGAAGCCTAGAGACGACTAAGCCCAGAGATTGAAGTATATGTGGATATAGGCGCCACGCCAAAGGGGTCCCATATACCAGCGTTGGGTTTCTTCATTTGAAGGCTGTCATTCTTGCAAACCCTCTGCATGACTAACTCTTCTTTGGGTCCTGGATGGTAAGAGACTAAGAGTCGCCGACCGTAACGCTCTTAGCATACACCGTAAGAAAGAATTAGGGGGGTGTAAGGTGACTGTACCTGCTCTCTATAACCAAACGATCAGAATGAGGTATCCATGTGTATGTGCCCAGGATTGCATGCATTCACCAGTCCGATTCCATACTTAACTTGAACATGTTTGTTTATTGTTTGATATAGTTTATACTTTTTGTAACACCCCGTATTTTTGGATTATAGTTAAAAAAATTTCTATTTTATTTAGAAGGCTACAAAAAAACAAAAAAATTTTGAGCTAAAATAAAGTAAAATAGATAAAAGACGCGATTTTAGGTATTATTTAAAATTGAAAAAAAATTATAGTTTAAATATTTTTGACGCGTGGTCAATAATGATTTTCGTAGAAATAAAACGACCTGAGAATTTCAATGATACTTTTAAAATTTTAATTAGAGGTCAAATGAACTCTTGGCACAACTTTAAGTTGGAAAATAATAAATTTAATAGAAAAAGGCACATCCGTCATTATCCAATTTCTTTTTCAAAAGATTATCTTATTCTTAATTATCCTATTCTTTTTCCATCATTATCCTCTTTCTTTTATTCGTTATTATCCTATTTATTTTTCCTCTATAAATAGGAGCTTAAGGTTTCATTTTTCATTCATTTTCAAAATCGAAACGCCGAGCAGCTTCCAGAGAATGTACGACTCTAGTTTCCTATTTCAATTCTGAAATAGTCATTTTGAAGGTGTCAACGCGTAGATCACGAATACATGATTGAAATGATGACACGAAGGATGATCATGATGGAAAATCATCGTGACCGCTGCCAATTCCTCGGAGAAGGTACTTTCTCCGATTCTGGTCATTCGGACCGATGAATTTAGAAATTTCAAATTCTAAATATGCTTATATTTCGATTATCTTTAATTCTACCGATTTCGATTTTTGATGTTGTGAGTTTTCGGTATTTTTCCCCGTTTTCATTTTATGTAAATCTCAGATCTACTCTTCCTGGATAGTCGTATTAGAAATCTTCTTTTTATAAATAGCCTTTGATCATTTGGATCTTGTAGTTAACCGGAATAGATTTTTGATTTCTCGTCGTTTGAAATCCGGATCCGAATATTACATTATAAATCTGTCAGTTTCGAATTTTTGATCTAACCGTCCAATCTTTGATCTGATTACACCATTAAATTCCTTATTTTCTGCACTATCAAAAATTGTACTTTTGAGCGAAAATCCAACGAGTATCGATCTCAATCGAGACAGATACATTTCAGCTAAAATCTGTGAGTTTTTGTCCCGTTTCACCCATTTTGGGTCGTCAAATCGAAAAAGTTTCTTCTCAAAAGTTGCTCGAAATAATATTTCCTATGCTCCCGTCGAATTTCGTAATTTTCGGATGAGTTTTGAATAATATCGATTATTTAATATAAGCAGTTATTTTTATACTGGAGTCATGTGTTATCGAAAAATTCTAAAACTCTCAAACTATAGTCTTGGCATATATAGGATGGTCCTTGAATATTTTCATAATTTTTGAACGGTTAGAAAGTGTCGTGGCACAAATCTGATAAAAATCGATTAAAATGACAAGTTTTGAAAAGAGACCCTTGTCAAATCGGTTGGTCCCAATAAATCAAGAATAATATTTTGGAATTTATTTCCTTCTTTGTCGGAATTATTCGAGGTCTCTAGAGTCGCGCAATCTATTTCTGAAGAGAATATAATTAAATAATAGCTCGAATTACAGTAGATTAATTCCTGAAAATATAGCGATTATTCTGAGTCGAATATCGACCCTTGGAGGACCTGCAGAGCCTGATAGGATTAATGAAACCATTTTTGAAGTTATTGTGCCGCCATGTGCTCGTCATCCAGGTGGGTTATATTTTTCTCAAATTATGTTCAGCTAATAAGCTCAACTGTTTATCAATTGTGAAGCATGAATATTTGTATCAAAATGTTTTATCTCACTGTTCGCGTTCGCCAGTATCCTACGAAAACATTGAGTGCTTAACTAGACTCGAGTTCGGATCCTTTAAGCTTTGGGACCGTATACACTATCCTTTATTAGACAGCTGGGCTGGAGGACGTGTATATAAGTTAAGACACTGTAGGAAGGGACAGTTGAGACAGAGCGTGTAAGATTAAAAGAAGTTTTGTATACATGGAATGCTTTTGAGATTTGAAACATTTCCATTGTTATACTTGTGTGGATACGATATTCATATTTATAAAATGATTGTGAACTGTTTATCAAAATCTGTCCACTGGGTACACTAGTACTCAACCCAAATCTTTTCTAAAATATTTTCAGGTTGAGAGGCAGGCTGGAAGATGACGGAGCTGGGGCGAGGGCTTACTTGTTGTTATATGCT
Source organism: Perilla frutescens (assembly GCA_026008535.1). Lineage (NCBI taxonomy): Eukaryota > Viridiplantae > Streptophyta > Magnoliopsida > Lamiales > Lamiaceae > Perilla > Perilla frutescens. The sequence goes on along the minus strand of BRKX01000004.1, from coordinate 57,916,860 downwards.
TGCTCTTTTTGTGTTGTTCATAAATCTTAGATACTTAATATCAATTAAGTGCTTGCAAATAATTTTACTTGAATTGTGCTCCGCGCTTGTTCCGTTCACTCTGATACAGCTTGTCTTCAATTGTTTGAAGCATGTTATGATTTCAGCATTTTGCTATAATGTTCCTTTATAATTGTTGGCGGGATAAGTTCCCTTTGATGATTGGTATTTTATTTAGGTTCTTTCTAAACGCCTTAGTGCGTGGTTCTATTACAGTTACAGAGGTTATGCTGCCCAAATGTTTGGGGCACTAATCTTATTCCTTCTGAACACTCTCGTGGGTGGTTCTATTTCAGTTACAAAGGTTATGTTGCCCAAATGTAGCTATTTCATTTAATTATCTTTATGCAACAACCCCTTCCCCCTTCCCCCAGTAGCGTACCGGTCCCTTGTCACCCTTCTCCCGGGATCGGGGCGTTACACTTTTAGTATTGTTTTACATTAAGTTTGCAGGAACGAATTAGTGACAGTAATTCTCTCAAAGTTCTAGTAAATCTCAATTAGGATAGGAAGGTTAACATCCGCCTTCTGGCACTATACTAGCTGCTGGAGGCACATTCAAGCATCTTCCAGATTACGCCTATAGGTGTAATTTTGCACGCTAAACGATGGCGTGTCAAAATTTGGCGCCATTACCAGGGAGTGTAAGTGCACTTTTTCTATCCTAATCTTTCCCGTTTAGCCTTGTTTATGGTACACACTAATCGCGCAGGAGAACTAGTCTACGACCAGAGATAGAAAAAACTACACGAAGAAGACGGGCACAAGCAAGGAGAAATCTGGAAATGTCCATAAACCCAAACGTATCCTCTGAGACCTTAGAGGAAGGTCAAATATCTGAAGAAGAAAGCAACACCAGCAGTACATACGAAGAAAAATACAATCCTCTCTTCTCCGAATCTGAAGAAGAAGACATGGCGGCAATAATACCACAACCTCCACCATTAACGCCTTAACCAACATTGAGGCAACTCATCTTTCCACAAACCATGAACATGCGACCATCTGGAATCTTACTGTCGCATCCAGCTGAAAATTGGGAGTTGAGATCAAACTTTATCTCGATTTTGCCCAAATTCCACGACCACCCCGGAGAAGATCCACAGAGACATTTGCAGGATTTTGAAATGGCCTGCGGTACCCAGCGAAATAACACCGGGACCATGTTTGAATATATACACTTACTATTCTTCCTTTTCACCTTGCAGGATGGAGCAAGAGAGTGGCTCTACACTATTCCGACTGGGAGCGTGACCACTTGGAATGAATTGCAGCAAAGATTCCTGGAGAAATATTTTCCCACCACGAAAGTACAAGCCATGAGGAAGAAAATCTCAACTGCTAAGGCTGGGGTGAATAAAAGCTTCTACGACTATTGGGGGTGTTTCAAGTAGCTGCTCTCGAAATGCCCTTATCATCAAATCCCTGCACACAAATTGGTACAATATTTTATCTCGAGATTGAGAGTAGAAGACCACAATCTCCTCAATTCAGCCTGTGGGGGATCCATCCTCAATAAGAGGGCAGATGAAGCGATGCAGCTAATCAGAGAAATGGCCGAAGAAACCCGAGAGGACGTCTACGACAGACCACAAGCAACAACAATGGAAAAATTGACCTATACGCCCGAAGCAGAGATAAAAATTGATCAGCTCTTTAGCAAGATAGAGAAAATGATGACACAGCTATCCGCCAACACCTTGCGGATATATGGAGTGTGTAGCATGATGGGTCATTACTCAGATCAATGCCCACAAGTGCAGTAAGGGAATGAAACTGTGAATATGATGGATGGGGAAAACTGGTGAAGAAATGACCAATATACCCAAAATTACAACCACAGACAGAGATACCCAGAATCGCAGGCACATACAGGTCCACCATGAAATATACCCATATCCGGAGGACCAACTCTTGAAGACATGGTGAGACAAATGGCAATAGAATCGGTGAATAGCCAGAATCGTGCTACTTCATTTAAGATGGAAATCAGGGCGGGGCTAAACTACTTGGGTACACAAATTACCCAATTAAGTGAGGCCATCTCACGAATGGAGAAAGGGAAAGGCGTGCTATCCTCGCAGACCAAGCCTAACCCAAGACCCGATGTGAATGCAATCTCACTCAGAACTAAAAAAGAATTAGTTAACCCCTCAATACCAAAGGACGATGGAAGTGACCGTAAGGAAACCGGACCTGAAAAAGGAGAAGAATCAGAAAAGGAGAGCCATGCTGAGAAACCCAAAGCAACAGAGGTATCACCAAAGAAGGAAGGAATCATCATTCCTCCACCATTCTCCAGAAGATTGAAGAAAAATAAGAAAGAGGCGGAAGACAATGAATTGTTGCAGGTATTCAGAAAAGTAGAAGTGAACATCCCGCTTCTAGACGCAATCCGGCAAGTACCTCATTACGCCCATTTTCTGAAAGAATTATGTACCTAAAAGGTCCGATTCAATGAAGATGTGCAAGTCATCATGAGTGAGAATGTATCCGCCCTGATACAAAGGAAACTCCCAAAGAAATGCGGAGATCCAGGGATGTTCTTCATTCCATACGAGATCGGAGGCACAAAAATTGATCAGACCATGCTCGACCTTGGGGCCTCAATCAATGTTATGCCCTTAACCATTTTCTAAGAATTGGATCTAGGCCCATTGAAGGAGATAAGAACGGTAATTCAATTAGCAGACAGATCCAATGTATTTCCAGAGGGCATATTGGAGGACGTGCTGATAAAAGTGGAGGACCTAATTTTCCCAGCAGATTTCTATATTTTGGATATGGGCACATCCAGTCAGAAAGCCTCATGCATGCTGTTGGGTAGACCCTTTATGAAGACGACACACACCAAAATTGATGTCGATAAAGGTACTCTGACGTGCGAGTTCGACGGGGACACCATTACCTTCAACATCATGGAGGCAATGAAGCACCCCACTGACACCGAAGGAATCAGCATGGTAGATGTTATTGAGTCACTCATTCAAACAGAAGGAACAAAGATGCTTGCAAAAGACCCTTTGGAATGGGTAATCCAACACGGTCAATCAGCTTGGGATATCCTCGATGAAAGAGATAAGGACATTGTTTGGTATATATTTGTCCTATTTTATCATAGGAATTTAGTATCTTTAGTAGGTGTTTCTCCCTTGTTTTTGTGTGATTTTTATGTTATTTCCTTCACTTTTGCTCTTTTGGTGAGTTGTGTAGATTTGCACAATATCTTGAGAAAATGGAGGATAAATTTCTGCAAAATTTGAGGGATTTAAGATAATGGAAAGATAGAGAATCGAATAAGGAGCGCTTAGCAAGTTGAATCGGGTCAATCGGCCAAGAAACGAGGGAGAACGAAGTAAAACCGTAGAAGCTACCGAAGACGAAACTGACACAGTGCGCGAGCGCCACCGCGCGGCTCCCCTTTCAGCCAAAAGTCCCCCGCGCGCGCGGGAGGCTGCGCCGACACGCATTCTCTCCTACCCTGCAGGCGCGCAGTACTCCGCGGGCACGCGGATGCCTAGTTTCACCTCCGAGATCAATTTTTAACGCAGATTAATTTTCTCCCTCTCTCCAACTTCGATCAAGACTTTAATTTTCCCTCATTTCACAGCTGGATTTATTTAATTAGTAGGAGAAGATTTTTGGAGTCTAGGTTAGTAGGGAATAATTCCCTATTCTATCTTTTTATTTTTCTTGTTCCCAAATCCCCCACAAATCTCCTCATATCTTCCACAATAACTCCTCATTTTGACTCTCTCTCTCTCTCTCTCTCTCTCTCTTGAAACAAATAAAGGGGACTTCTCCCCAATCAATAATCACTTCTCATCACACATCTCTCTCACTTCATTCTTCATTTTTCATTTTTCTCTCTATTCACCACTTCATCTTCTCCATCTTCATACTTCACCATTCTTCACCACCATTCCAAAGAGAGAGAAATGAGGATGAGAAGAGGTAAGGAGATTAGAGTTTAAGGAGGAAGGCCCGAGAAGAGGAGTCCAACTCCAAGCCATCCGCGGAAGCTAGGCTTGCGGAAGGAGTTCCACTTTGATGACGGCCCGAGAAGAGAAATCCAACTTCAAGTGGACCGCGGTAGCTAAGCTTGAACGAGGAGCTCCACTTTGGTAATTCTTTCTTTTAGCTTTAGCCCATTTGTGGGGATTTGTCCCAAAACTCTCGAGACAACAAACATTGTATAAGTTTATATTTTATTTATCTTTCGATTTATCAAATAAAGAACTTGTATGATTCGTGTGTGTTCTTGAGCATGGTGTTGGGCTAATTTCTCCATTAGGGGGTGGAGGATCGATTTGATTTTGATTTATGCTTGTGATGGTTGGTTGTTGTTATTGGAGTTGTGATTATTATGTTGAGTACATGATCACTACTTAGCATTGCTAGGCTTTAGATGAGACCGAAAGGAGATTCTAAATCCCGACCAAGGTTCCTTCAACGTTAGGTGGACTGGGTTTATAAGCCTAATATATTGATCTTGCTCGTACGATATAGCTGATAGAGGTTTAATAGATAGACGGTGATAGTAATTGAAGTTAAACCAATTGAAGGGTCTATTGTGTGTTTGAGATCAATATAACCAACTTGAAGCAAGCTTAATGATAAACCACTGAAAAAATCCGCACCCTAATGCTCTTTTCATAATCCGATCCTCTGTCTTTGTGATTGGTGGTGTTGTTAGTTAGTTTTACTTGCTTTAATTAGATAGTTTAGTAAAAACCTTCCATTCTCTCGTTTAGAATGTTTAGGTTGTATTTTATTTCATGTGATCGTTGACAATTATGGCATAGAAAGATAATCACCCACACAAAGCTTTTCTCGAGAGACATGACCCGAGTTAGCTCACCACCCTACAGTAGACCCCCGTCCTCTTGCAGGGGTGTAGCCGACCAGAAAGAACTACACCGTTGAAACAGACATCAAGAAGGCGATAATGCAGCTGTACAGTTTGGAGGCATACCCAAATCCAAAAGGTGACTTGGATTTACCCATATTGCAACCCTCAGAAAGAATAATACGCTCCATCATCAAGCCACCAAAGTTGGAATTAAAGAAACTGCCCCGGCATCTAAAGTATGCCTACTTGATAGAAGGAGAGAAGCTACCGATCATCATCAATTTAGCTTTAACCATGGCACAAGAGACAATGTTGGTGGATTTGCTCAAAAGATACAAGAAAGCGATCGGATGGACACTAGCCGACATTAGAGGCATAAGCCCATCCATCTGTATGCATAGCATCATGTTAGAAGAAGGGGCAAAACTAGTCAGGGAGCTGCAAAGGAAAATGAACCCTATCATGAAAGAAGTAGTTCTCAAAGAGATCTTAAAGCTACTTGATTTGGGAATCATCTATCTCATATCCGATAGTGAATGGGTCAGTCCCGTTCATGTGGTCCCAAAAAAATCAGGGATCCAAGTTATTGAGAATGAGAACAAAGAGTTGATCCAAACTCATCTCCTAACAGGTTGGAGGGTCTGCATTGACTATAGGAAGCTCAATGTGCTCACAAGGAAAGACCATTTCCCTTTGCCCTTCATCGACCAAATATTGGAGGGGCTTGCGGGCAAATCGTACTTCTATTTCCTAGACGGCTACTCGGGGTACATGCAAATTTATGTGGCACAAGAAGATTAGGAGAAGACAACATTGACATGCTCTTTTAGCACCTTTGCCTACAGACACATGCCCTTCGGCCTTTGCAATGCACCGGGGACTTTCCAGAGATGCATGATGAGCATTTTTTTGGATATGCTCGAAACATACATTGAGATCTTTATGAACGACTTCACAGTTTATGGGGATCACTTTGAGCAATGCCTAGAAAATTTAGAGAGAGTCCTGAAAAGATGTGTTGAGAAAGATCCGATGCTCAATTATGAAAAGTGTCATTTCATGATCCGAGAAAGAATAGTCCTAGGACATGTCGTTTTAGAACGGAGAATCGAGGTGGACAAGGCAAAGGTGGACATCATCGCCAAGCTGCCATATCCTACCACTGTGAAACAAATCTGAGCATTCCTTGGGCATGCGGGCTTCTATATGAGGTTCATCAAGGACTTTGCCAAGGTAGCTCAGCCTCTCACTCGACTTCTTCAACAAGACGTGGCGTTTGAATTCAACGAAGAATGCAAAGAGACATTTCACGACCTCCAGAAGAAATTGGTTTCATTCCCTATCATTCAACCACCTGATTGGGGAATGCCATTCGAAGTGATGTGTGACGCCAGCGAATATGCTGTTGGGGCGGTTCTCGGACAGAAAAAAGGTACAGAGAGTTATGTTATCTATTATGCCTCCAAGACACTGAACCCAGCTCAGTGCAATTACTCAACTACCGAGAAGGAACTATTAGCAGTGGTGTTCGCATTCAAAAAGTTCAGGTCCTATCTCTTAGGGGCAAGAGTATTCATGTTAGAAGATGAGGAAGCAAAGAAAAGAGCGGAGAATGGTAAAGGAAAGGTGGTCGAAGAAAAGGTTATTGAGAAGTAGGAAGAAGCAGAAACGGAAGAAAGTGGGTCAGAGAACGAAGAAGAAGAAGAGACTCAATCTGAAGAGTCTGAAAAAGCCCTTAATGAGGAAGAAGAAGCAAGCAAGGCACAACCACTACAACCACCACCAAAGCCAGAGGCCACTCTAGGGAGAAGAGTTTCTCCTAGGAGTCAAGCAGCCAAGAAAGGCACAGAGAAAGGGAAGGAGGAAGGAAGTAAAGTGACAATAGGGAAATCCCTCTTAAAGCCAAAGAAAAGCCAACCAGCCAATGGGCCCTCAGTAAGAAGGCAATTGGAATTGCACGATGAGCCCATAGATGAGGAATTCGAAGAAGAAGAGGCTGTGTTAGAAAGCAGCGAGTCAGATGAACCAGTTCCACCGTCGGAAAGCGGGTCGTCGGGAGTCAAAGCCAAAAAGAAAATAGCCGAACCCCAAGCCCCACCCAAGATCGTCCCAACAAAGATAGGGAAGGAAGAGGGCAAAAGACAAGCTGAGAGAGCGAGGGCAATGGACAAAAGGAAGCTTGTTTCCCTTTATGCCCTGAATGAGAGCACCCTGGATGATTTGGGCTTAAAGAGCGAAGTACTGTAGTACTTCGAGAATATCGGATGGACAAAGGCACTGCAATGGGATGACAAGGCCTACAAAGAGCTGTCGTGCGAATTCCGTCTCTCCTACAGTTTCAAACCCACGAAGGGATATCTATTGAACATACCTGGAACAATCACTTTCACGATTCAGGGCGCAGAGTACAGCATGTCTATTACTGAGCTGAACTTGCATTTAGGGATAGTTGGAGTTTCGAATCTGCAGAAGCAATGGTACAAGGATGCAATGACCCTGGCGCCTGACTCATGGACAAAGAAAATACAACGCAATTGGGAGGAGATCGGAGGAATCAGCCCATTCAAGTCAGGAACGAGTAAGAGTAGGGAGATCAAGAACGTGGCCTTGCAGATTTTCCACAGGTAAATAGCATACAACATTTATGCCCGCAAAGATAGAACTGGGCAAGTCACGTAGCATGAACTCTTTCTTTTATGGTGCATGGAGACAGGGAAGAAAGTCAATTTTGGCTTTACAGTGGCGCAACAATGAGATGAATGCCAGCAGTAAGACCGCTCCCTGCATTTCCATGGGACCCTTCATCTCGTGAGAATTTAAAAGTGTAAGTGGAACCTTTATCTCTAATTCGAAATTTGATCCGTTGAATGTGATTGAGTACTTCGACATGAATCGCTTAAAGCGATGGAAGTTGGTCGAAGTCAACAAAAATAACCTCCTATACTTCTTATTGCCGGAGTCAAAAATCTGAGCACATCTACCTTTGACAGAACGAATGACGACAAGGAAGAAGAACTTCCCTCTGAGGACTTGAAGGAACTAGAACGAAAAGTGGATCGCCTGGAGAAAGGCATGAAGAAGCTGTTGGATCATTACGGGTTAGAATACTCGTCTTTCCCTTGAAAAACTTTACTCCCGCAATAGTAGTTAGAATTTATTTTTGAGTCCTGTTAGTCTGTTTATATGTGGTTGTTTTTATTTTTGTTTTTAGTGTCGGGCAAATTTCATCTATACATTGATTGTGCCCATAAAGGTGCACTACCAGATAAGTGTGTGGGGAATTTTACCTATGTCTGTTTTGTGTCAGTTTGAGTCAGAAGAAGCATGCTAGAAATTCCGTTATGGGCATTTTAGGGTTTGATATGGTTAATAAAAATTGGGATTAAATCTGCATATGAGAATGATAGATGGGATGAGTATACCCGTGCAAGTTTTGAGACTACAATTTACCTGCTATTTTTCTTCAGTGAGATTATGATTCCTTAACCTTAACCAGACCTGTGTTTGCCTTTGTCCTCTGTGGAACTTACTACTGATTGCAAGCATGTTTAGATGATTAAGGCAAATCTTTTCTCTCTTGGCCGCGACAGTATAAAAATACTTCCATTTGCTGCCATCTTTGAGCTTGATTTATTTATTTTCTAGCCCTTGTGTTTAAAATCTCTCTTTAAATAGTAATTTGATGTGGGTCGGAAAGGTATGTGCATAGCTCTGAAAATGACAGCATGATTAAGGTCATAATAAGAGAATGACCTGAAAAAGGGCAAATATGTTGTCTCGCCCATATAAGAAAAGAAAGAAAAAGAAAGATCAGCAAAACAAAAGAAAGAAAAGAAAAATATATTTGATATCTTGTGTAATACCCCGAAATATTTTAGAAGGTTTTATTCGATATATGTTTCGATATATGTTACCTGAGGGTAATCTAAGAAATAAGTTGGGTCCTTAACGGATTCAAATAAAGGAAAATCACAGCCAGGGACATCTATTAAAATTTAATTTGGTTAAAAATTGCTTTAAAAATATGTTCTGATATTTTTCTCGGGTTGATAGAAAAATTTTCAAGCATCGTGCCAAACTTTGAATTTTCCAATTTCGAGTTCAAATGAACACTTGGCACAATTTTAGGGTGAAAGGTAATAGATTTGGATAACTAAGGCACATCCGTCATTATCCAATTTCTTTTTCGAAATATTATCCTATTCGTAATTATCATATTCCATCATTATCCTCTTTCTTTTATTTGTTATTATCCTATTTATTTTTCTTCTATAAATAGGAGGTTAAGGTTTCATTTTTCATTCATTTTCAAAATCGAAACGCCGAGCAGCTTCTAGAGAAGGTACGACTCTAGTTTCCTATTTCATTTCCGAAATAGTCATTTTGAAGGTGTCAACGCATAGATCACGAATACGTGATTGAAATGATGACACGACGGACGATCACGATGGAAAATCATCGTGACCGCCGCCAAAAGTCGCCACCACCTTTCAAATCGGTGACTCTTTCGGGTCATCGAATCAAAAAGTGTCTTTAGGATTTTATGTTCAATGTATATTTATATACATTTTCCATGTTGTCACTTTTTAATTTCGGGTATATTTTGGGTATCCGATTATTAAATTGTAGTCTTTTTCAGATCTATCATTCATGGATAGCCCTATCGTGTTTTTAACCTCAAAAGTTGTTCCGTGTCAAAATATAGTATTTTCATTTAAAGTTTCATATTTTTCCAATGGGCAGATCTTGCGGTATGAATTTATTTGTACCGAGTTAATTTTAGGATATGGGTTTGACCACCCCGTATGCCAAAACTTCCAAAAGAGTTTTTCTTTATAAAAATGCCCTAAGTAAAGTTCCCTTAAGAGTCAAAATATTTTGATGACCCGGGTGCTGTGTATTAAGATAGTAGATTTTATAATATTTACTTCATGGCTAAGAAAGGTTAGATTTTGACCTAATGGTAGTCTTTCATCGAAACTAAGTTGCCGGATAATCTTGTAGACACAGAAGAAGGAGACTTCTAGTTGAGACCAGAATCAGAATCTAGATCTAGCTATTTCAGATCTGATTATCAGGTGGGTTTTTATTATATAAAAATGTATTTTCGGGTTATTAAGCCCTGATATTTATAAAATAAATGTGATTGAATATCCAACTCATGACTGTATTTGATGTGCTCTCCTGACTCATGTAAGTCTTACTACTGTTTTTGGTGACGAAACTACAATGGTTCACGATATCGAGCCCCAAGCAAACAGGGCAGTGTCCAACCTTAAGCAGCCGGGTTGTGTACACGAACCGACTCACCGTAAGCGTTCTAGGGGAGAGTGGCGCGCAATGATGGAACTAAAATGATTTAGTATACATGGAATTCACAAATTTTCTACTTTAAAAGCTTTCCATGATATGCTTAAAATATGATTGGATATTCTGTTTTATAAAATGATTGTAAAGGTTTTTCTCAAAAGTACCCACTGAGTGCATTAGTACTCATGCCCAAAATCATTTCAAATATTTTCAGGATGAGTTGCGGGATGGTGGACGGCTGTGCTAAGGCTGAAGGGCTATCATTTGATGTATATGTTTCCTTTTCCGCTATGGAGTCTAACTGAGAACATGCTTCCTTTTGAGTCTGAATAAATGCGCTACGTTCTTTCCGCTTACTCTGATTATTGCTACGGAGTGTTCGGTTCTCCGAATCCCGTTTTCTTTACTGCTATGGAGTGTTCGGTTCTCCGAATCCCATTTTCTTTACTGTTATGGAGTGTTCGGTTCTCCGAATCCCATTTTCTTTATTGTTACGGAGTGTTCGGTTCTCCGAATCCCGTTTAGTTTTTGTCCCTGACAGGCGAAAGTCTGGCATTTATTTACTTTCCTTATTCAGACAGGCGCAAGCCTGGCTTTACATTGTTTTCCATGTCAAGGCAAAAGCCTGGCTTTATATTTCTTTCACGACAGGCGGGAGCCTGGCATCTCTTTACTTCAAGTATTTGGACAAACATCAGTCTGGCCTTTTTCATGCCTAACCTATTAACAGTTAACATTTGAACTGTTATTATTTACATTGAAGTTTGCCTTTGTTATTCTTTCTTGGGTTCATCCTAAGAGTCATGGTATCTGGTTTGAGTCATTTCATACGCTTTAAAAGCGTGGATTGATCCATTTATAGAGGTTATGCTGCCTAAATTTTTAGGGCACTAACCCTATTTCTTTGATTGCTTCTGTTCAACAACCCCTTCCCCCAAGTAGCGCACCGGTCCCCTGCCCTTCTCCCGGGACCGGGGCGTTACATCTTGTCTGCTAGGAAGATCAAGGAAATATATGCTCTACCTGATATTGATAAATGATATGCATATTTCTCTACTTGAATGGGAGTACAACGGGTGCCAGACCTGTATATGCCCTTATCTGCTTATGTGAAACCAGAACTAACTTCTTCCTACCTCTGCACCGTAAGCCCCACTACAACCTGAACAAGACCTTTTGATGAGCATGTGTGTTGATCTATGTGGTGTTTGACTTAGGCCTTATGCAAACACTATGGTCTGTTATGGTTATTGGAACTTCTGAGCGTAAACACAACCCTTCACATATACAGAGAGAAAAGTGAGCAGAGTGAATCTTACTTGTACTCATATGTTGTTACCATGTGCATCTTTAATCCCAATACTCATAACCTATATTAGTCCTTGATATGCCCATATTCAGATAATATTTGCATGCTTGTTATCTTTATCTTTGAGTTTGTTTTCTTTTTCTGTTTTGGGACTGGGTTATAATCATACTTGAGGACCAGTATAGTCCAAGTGTGTGGGGATGATACAGACTCAAAATGGGGTTTTTTTATCTATGTCTTTTTAGTTTCTTTTTAAGTCTTTTATATCGAGTCTTGAGTCAGTTAGGGAGCTTAAGTGAAGCAGGGGGAAGTGAAGAGAAAATATCCAATATGGGCGTGAAGCGAGGACAAATCCGATAAAGGCATAATGGAGGGAGCTGGATTTGGAGAGTCTATTGCAAATCCAGCGCGGAAATTCAGCTCCAAACACTCCAACAAACTGAGACCATGGCCACAACCGTTCCGAAATTCATATGAGTCGACCGTTGGTGCAGAAGAGGTAGAGAAAGAGGAGAGAGAATAAGAGATAAGAGAGAGAAGGTCCAAGCCGAGAAAACCGCGAACAAGCTGTTGAGGAAGAGTAGAAGGAGTCAACACAAGTGCACTTATGCGTGGGCTGTAGTGGGCCGTTTCTGGCAGTTTAGAACTTGCTATAAGTACTATGTTATTATTTCATTTCAAGGGGGACAAGCAGGAGGAGAATCTAGCTTTAGTTATTCAGCATTTCATAGTTTATTTCTCTTTCGTTTGGATAATTACAGTCGGTATAACCAGGGGCGATTTGCCTTTAGCTTATGCGCGACTCGTTTTGCTTATGGTCTCGAGTTAGATCCAGAAGTTTTTAATATATTTCCCTTTACCATGAATCGCTCAATTACTTGTTTTCTGTTCTTCAATATGTTGCATGGCTAATTAATTAGTGTTCGAGTTGAGTGGGATGAGGATTATGGTGAATAGACATGCATGAGGCTAATCGGCCTTAACACACCTCGTGAAGATTCCCAACTTCAACTTGGGACGAACGATGACACAACAATGAGGAATCTATGTGGTCGATCACTCTTAGCCAAATCATTATTGCTGTACGTCAGGGTGGAAGTAAGGGTGACCGATTCCCTGATGAGCCACTAAGTGATAAACCGGGTGAAGAAGCCTAGAGACGACTAAGCCCGGAGATTGAAGTATAGGTGGATATGGGCGCCACACAAAAGGGGTCCCATATATCAGCGTTGGGTTCCTCTGTTTGAAGGCTGTCATTCTTGCAAACCCTCTGCATGACTAACTCTTCTTTGGGTCCTGGATGGTAAGAGACTAAGAGTCGCCGACCGTATCGCTCTTAGCATACACCGTAAGAAGGAATTGGGGGGGTGTAAGGCGACTGTACCTGCTCTCTATAACCAAACGGTCAGAACGAGGTATCCATGCGTATGTGCCCGGGATTGCATGCATTCACCAGTCCGATTCCATACTTAACTTGAACATGTTTCTTTATTGTTTGATATAGTTTATACTTTCAGTATTGTTTTACATTAAGTTTGCAGGAATGAATTAGTGACAGTAATTCTCTCAAAGTTCCAGTAAAGCTCAATTAGGATAGGAAGGTTAACACTCCTCGTGGGATCGACATCCGCCTTCTGGCACGATACTAGCCGCTGGAGGCACATTCAAGCATTTTTCGGGTTACACCCATAGGTGTAATTTTGCACACTAAATGACGGCGTGTCAGTCTCCAAGAAACTTTACTCTACCACTAAATCATCCCTACCGGGACAATCTCAATGTTTAAAACATAAGAAAACTCAAACTTTATACTTCATTATGTTTATTGCATCCGTACATAATTTTTACTAAGAATTTATTACAAATATTTAAAGATTTACCTAACGCACTAGTATTTTAAGTGCTATTTCCATAAGATAACACAAATAAAATATTATTATTATTCTAATTATTTAGCAGTGGGTATTTAATGAAACTACCATTCGAACTATCCTTCCTAATTTAATACAATACATACGTGAAAGAAATAAATATATTGATAGTTCATACCTTAAATTGATACCTTTTTTTTTAAGTTTTGAATTAATTGATTTGTTAATAAATCTATAAAAATAAGTAAGATTTAGGAGAAATTTTTAAGTTTTTTTTTTTTTTTTACTCACACATCCGACAGTAATATTGAGGAGATTCGAACACGTGACATTTGGTCTCCAAGTAATCTCACTCCACCACTAGGTCATCCACACCGGGACTGTATAAATTTTTAAGTTAATAATAAAAATATTAAAAGTTCTCCCTAATGAGATTATTTGTACCAAAAGAGAAGATTGTTTCTCCAAATAAAACAGATCAATCAAGATATGCTCCTTGATTACGGATGTTTTTTTTCACCTTTATCCCTCAAAAATCATTACCTAAAAAAAATTAAAAAAAAAAAAACCATTACCTGGTTAAAATAGTCATTTCGAGCACATATATTTGATCGTGCGAAGAATTACTATATATATATATATATATAGGGGTGGGGTTATATAAAAATAACCCCTTGTGTGAGAAATGAGAACACATCTCACACCACACATCCATCAAAAATCAAAGGTCCAAATTTGATGAAAAAGGCGGTGGCAATTTTGTAATATCTGAAAAGTTTTTCGTGCAGGTGTATTACTGTAATTTGATAATTCTTATAAAAATCGCGGAGGATTTGATAACAGATCATTATGCTAACGAAGTATTATCATAATGCTAACGGAGCATTATAGTTATGCTAATTAAAGTTTTCAAATATTGTCGGCGAAAAAAATATTCTAAAAATTAATTATAAACCTAATTCGATTTAATAAACCCTAATTAAATGGTAAAAATCATAATTGGATGAAATAAACCTAATTAGATGAAATAAACATTGATTGGATATGGTAAACCCTAAATGAGTTGAAAGAAATCATAATAATAATATATTTGTACTACGTTAGCATTATAGTTTTGGTTCGTCAGCATTGTGAATATACTATGTTAGCATATGACAATACTCTATCAACATACGTTATAAATTATAATTGGATAGGATAAACCATAATAATCAATTAAGAACTATAAATAAAAAATTAAATTTCAAAAGAATAATGATAATTAGATGGAATAAACCATAATCGAGATTAAATAAACCATAATTGAGATTTAATAAACCCTAATAAATTTATACTATGTTAGCATTATGATAATCCTTTGTTAAGAACATCGAATATATTATGTTAGCATATGACAAATGCTTCATTAGCATACGTTCATATGTTATTATAATGATGATGAAGAATTATTATATGCTAACGAAAGCATTTACAACCTGGGCACGCGTAAAAAAATTTCTTTTTTATTTTTCGTTCATATTTTTTTCATCCAAACATAGTCTTTCGACATCTTAAATGAAAGAGCATGAAGAGAGCTTTAATTTGATATATTTTTTGTGTGCATTGGATTAAAAACGAGGAAGTTATGGTCGATTAAAGTTTTAAGATTTTTTTTTAATTGCTGACATCATCAATTTTAATGGATTTGGATGAAAATAGCCCTCCTTCCTTATTTTTTGCCCTATTATTTACGAAATTGTCACCTTAAATCTCAACCATTGGATCATTAAATTGGGTGGTGTAAGATATGTTCTCATTTCTCACACCAACAACATGTTCTCGTATGAACCATATCCTATATATATATAGGGGTGGGGTTATATAAAAATAACTCCTTGTGCGAGAAATGAGAACACATCTCACACCACACATCCATCAAAAATCAAAGGTCCAGATTTGATGAAAAAGGCGGTGGCAATTTTGTAATATCTAAAAAGTTTTTCGCGCGGGGATATTACTGTTATTTGGTAATTCTTATAAAAATCGCGGAGGATTTGATAACAGATCGTTATGCTAACGAAGTATTATCATAATGCTAACGAAGCATTATAGTTATGCTAATTAAAGTTTTCAAATATTGTTGGCGAAAAAAATATTCTAAAAATTAATTATAAACCTAATTCGATTTAATTAACCCTAATTAAATGGAAAAAATCATAATTGGATGAAATAAACCTAATTAGATGAAATAAACATTGATTGGATGTGGTAAACCCTAAATGAGTTGAAAGAAATCATAATAATAATAATAATAATAATATATTTGTACTACGTTAGCATTATAGTTTTGGTTCGTCAGCATTGCGAATACACTATGTTAGCATATGACAATACTCTATCAACATACGTTATAAATTATAATTGGATAAGATAAACCATAATAATCAATTAAGAACTATAAACAAAAAATTAAATTTCAAAAGAATAATGATAATTAGATGGAATAAACCATAATCGAGATTAAATAAACCATAATTGAGATTTAATAAACCCTAATAAATTTATACTATGTTAGCATTATGATAATCCTTTGTTAGCACATCGAATATATTATGTTAGCATATGACAAATGATTCATTAGCATACGTTCATATGACACATGGTTGGTGTGAGAAATGAGAACCCATCTCACACCATCCAATTTAATGATCCAATGGTTGAGATTTAAGGTGACAATTTCGTAAATAATAGGACAAAAAATAAGGAAGGAGGGCTATTTTCGTCCATATCCATTAAAATTGATGATGTCAGCAATTAAAAAAAATATTAAAAACTTTAATCGACCATAACTTCCCCGTTTTTAATCCAATGCACACAAAAAATATATCAAATTAAAGCTCTCTTCATGCTCTTTCATTTAAGATGTCGAAAGGCTATGTTTGAATGAAAAATATGAACGAAAAAAAAAAAAATTTACGCGTGCCCAGGTTGTAAATGCTTTCGTTAGCATATAATAATTCTTCGTCAGCATTATGATAACATATGAACGTATGCTAATGAAGCATTTGTCATATGCTAACATAATATATTCGATGTGCTAACAAAGGATTATCATAATGCTAACATAGTATAAATTTATTAGGGTTTATTAAATCTCAATTATGGTTTATTTAATCTCGATTATGGTTTATTCCATCTAATTATCATTATTCTTTTGAAATTTAATTTTTTGTTTATAGTTCTTAATTGATTATTATGGTTTATCCTATCCAATTATAATTTATAACGTATGTTGATAGAGTATTGCCATATGCTAACATAGTGTATTCGCAATGCTGACGAACCAAAACTATAATGCTAACGTAGTACAAATATATTATTATTATTATGATTTCTTTCAACTCATTTAGGGTTTACCACATCCAATCAATGTTTATTTCATCTAATTAGGTTTATTTCATCCAATTATGATTTTTTCCATTTAATTAGGGTTTATTAAATCGAATTAGGTTTATAATTAATTTTTAGAATATTTTTTTCGCCAACAATATTTGAAAACTTTAATTAGCATAACTATAATGCTTCGTTAGCATTATGATAATACTTCGTTAGCATTATGGTAATACTTCGTTAGCATAACGATCTGTTATCAAATCCTCCGCGATTTTTATAAGAATGACCAAATTACAGTAATATCCCCGCGCGAAAAACTTTTCAGATATTACAAAATTGTCATCGCCTTTTTCATCAAATCTGGACCTTTGATGTTTGATGGATATGTGGTGTGAGATGTGTTCTCATTTCTCACACAAGGGATTATTTTTATATAACCTCACCCCTATATATATATATATATATATATATATATATATATATATATTTAATTAATAAGAATTAAATAATACATTTTCCACGGGGTCCCCTAGAATCTCTCCACTCCACCCCCCTCAAGACGCCCTCTTGAATCTTTGTCCTTTTTTACTGCCCCAAATCTAGAGTACCATACTCGAGTTCATCATCTAGAGAGAGAGAGAGAGAATGGCGTTCGGTTCTTTCCTCGGTAGACTCCTGTTCGTCTCTGTCTTCGTTCTCTCCGCTTACCAAGAGTAAGGCTTCTGCCTCTCACATAGATCTGCGCTACTTTCACCTTCCGTGTTTTTACCTGCTTTCGCCGCTCATCTTAAATATGCACGCGCAGTTTCGCGATTTGTTTCTTTAATGTTATTTGGTCGTTTTATTTGAAGTTTGTTGAAGTAGGAAGAAGAATCCGAGCCATTTTAGCTTGTTTTCATGTTTTAGTTGTGATTTGGAGTGATTGTAAGCGGTTGGATCTGACGAATATGTCGACAGATTGTGTGTTGAAGACTTAAATTTGTGTTATATGATCTTAGATTTTTGAGTTCCTTCGTAATAAAGCATTGTTTTTGTTGAGTTGGATAGATATTCTTTGCGTCAATTCGAAGATTGGTAATCTAAATTCTTCACTTTTGTGAACTCGATATTTATGGCAACGCATTCATTGTTGTTGAATAAGAAAGTGTGAGACAACTGCGCAAGAATCTAAGCAAATGATGGTGTAATTGTCACCGTGCGATTAGATCAAGGCGGAGTAGTTCTTCTTTGCATCGGAACTATGTTCTTGAGCAATGCTACTCTGCTTTTGCATAGAATTGAAGCTACTGCCTGCTTTTACTGGATTATGACTTGTGTAGAGCTAATTTAGGACATTTCAGACTTATTTTTGAAGAAATTGAATGTATGTTTAGTTAACGAAGTTGCATTTGAAGTTTTGATTGAATATATGTTTCGTTAACGAAATTGCCATGTGGTATATGTTGAAACTGGAATTCCATGTTTCTGCTGCATCTTGATTTGGATCTTATGCCACTTGTTATACATGAAGGTAATAGGCAAGCAGTTAGTTTATTCAGTTCATTTCTTGGATTTACACTGTGGTAGTATGGATTGGACTTCTGATATACCTAGAAGAAAGATTTGATATTATACACCTTTTTTTTTCTGTAATCGGGGGCAGCAGTTTATGCTGCTAAAAGTTGCTTATTGTGATTTGGTACAATGAAGGTGCTTTTGTGGTGACAATCTCTTTGACGGTTTTTTACTTTAGTTTGTTAACTACTCTGCGTTTTTCTAGTCAATTGAATTTGAATGAGGCTTTGTGTAGTTGTGTGAAATCGCAATTTGCACAAGAAATTATGTTCATCCTTTTTATGTGATATCACACCTTCAAGAGGCTCTGGGTATATGGAATATGGATATGCTCTATTCAGCCATAAATGCATACATGAAGCACCCTCTTATGCAACCACCCTAAACTTTTGTAGGTTCAATGAATTCGGTGATGATGGTGGAGCAGCAGCAAGGCAACTAAAGCCAAAGTTCAATGTTTTCTCAAACCATGTTGCCACTCAAACTGGATTTCAAGTTCCACATGTAGAAGTAAGGAGAGCCTTCAACCAATCCACATTCATATTATATTTGCATGTGCTAGTATCAATTTATTGACTTGGTAAGTTGTTTATTTCAGGTGAAACATTTGATATTGGGAGCTATTGTCATGAAGTCGCTTGGTAGTCTGTTGTTTGTCTTCGGCAGCACTTTTGGAGCTGTGATTCTGGTATTCACATTGGACTAATTCTTCTTTCATTTATACATGTGAACTCGATCATTTGTTACCAAGTATTTTACTGTATCCTCAGCTACTCCATCAAGCAATTTCAGCACCCATCCTGTACGACTTCTACAACTACGATGCTGACAAGAAGGAATTCACTCAGCTCTTTGTCAAGTTTACTCAGGTGTGTATACAACCCAAAGTCCATGTTACCTAATAAATGGTTTTATATGCCTGTTTAGTTATTCATCGTGCTGCATTGCTCACAACTCATTTAAAACCCGTTTTGAGCAGAATTTGGCATTGCTTGGGGCCTTGCTCTACTTCATTGGCATGAAGAACTCGATACCTCGGAGATCTGTGAAGAAGAAGGCTCCTAAGGCAAAATCTAACTAGAGGGCAAACAAGTACGATCAGTTGTAGTTGATCCATTAATTTGCTTTTAACGATCTGCTTTTTGAGTACTGGAATCAGTTTTTGTAAGGTTGTATTGTATCATTAGCTGCACTAGAGTGTCTGCAATTTCGTTTCTCTCTTTTTTTTGCAATGATGTTTTCCTGGTTATGGTCTCTTTTTAAATTCATGAACTTATCAGTTACAGTTTCAGGAATGAATCACAGATGAAGGAATTTAGTTTGATGATTTTCTTTATTTATCTTTTCGAATTTTGGAATTGATAATTAATGTATGATTTGCTCCATGTGGTCGAATTTTGGAGTTTAAAATGTTATTCTATTTGAATGTTGTTAGAATTGAAGGTTTTTTTTTTTTTTATAATTTATTTTAATTTTTATTTTCTAATTTTAATGATGTTACCATCTTATAAGATTTCATAATTAATTTTGCAACGTTAATCGCCACCAACCTAGTACTAGCGGTAGTTGCCTTTCACACTTGATCTTGTGTAGGGGTGGGTCGGTATACTGAAAATTTCACGCCGTACCGTATATCGTACTGAAATTTCGATATCGAAAAATTTCATACCGTTCTCGTATCGAAATTTTCGGTATACCGAAGTTTCGGTATACGCTTTAACAGATATTGATATTGTACCGATATTTTTGGTATACTGTACCGTACCGATATTATATGGTATACCGAACATACCGAACTTCTAAGGTATACCGAATTTTTATGGTATATCGAAAATATCGAAACTTTAAGGTATACTGAAAATATCGAATTTTACATGCCGTACTGATCCGAATTCTACAAATAAAAGTATAAAAATTCACGTCTCAACAATCAAAATACCAACACCAAGCAAGTTTAATAGTTTTTCATGATTTTAGATAAAACTCATACAATGAGATTTTTTATATAAGCAATTCTTGATTATGATTTATTAAATTAAATATTCACTAATTTGTATTAAATTTATTTACTAAAGATTTAATTATTTATATTTTATGATGATTAATTTTTTAGATATTGATATAAATATAATTTTATATAGTTCATAATTTTTTATGCAATATAGTGAATAACTAATTAATGGACAAATAAAGTTTTATTTCATCATTCATATACATAGATCTCGGTAATTTTTAAGTATACTTAATATTTGTATGTTATAGTATAGAAGAATCAAATATAAGTTGTTCAATTGAACAACTTATATTATTGCATTGTATTTCAATTTCTAATTTATATATATTTGATTAAATACTTTAGTTTTTGTATTTTCATCATCATCACAAACATATATATAAATTATTTATCATTCATATATACATACATTAGTCATGTTCATATTCGTATATTCATTTTCTATTTATTTATTTTATTTTTAATTATACTCATAATTATAATCTTGTTAGATAATTATATAATTCCTCATATTAGTTTATTATTTTTCATTAGTCATGTTCAAAAGTCAATATATAAATATTAAAGTTTATTTTTGTATGATAAAATTGTTAAATGTTATATTATTGCATTGTATTATTCTTTCTCATTTTGAATCTTTGATATATATGATTAAATATTTGAGTTATAATTATGAATCCAAATATTAAATAAATGTTACAATATTGTAGAGCCAAATGAATTCAAATATAAATATATGATTAACTATTTCTTATTTTCTTTTATTTAATTTTATTTTATTTTTCTTATTAATTATTTTACTCATAATTGTAATCCACATTTGTTAAGTAGTTCATTCATATTAGTTTATTATTTTTCAATATGAGTCATATTCAAAAATCAATATATAGATAGCAAAGTGTTTTTCTTATATCTCATAATTTATGTATATCACATATATATTTATTAATTTTCAAATATTGTATTTTTGCTAAACTTTTATAAAAAACTTACTAATATTATTTTATTGCATTGTATTTCTTTTTTTTTCTTTCTCATATTTATAAATTTAAATTTTAAATATATGTTGCAATATTATAATTACAACATTGAATTATAGATGTGATTTTTTTTAAAAAGACATCAATATACCGTCTGCATACCGATATACCGTGGAATTTAAATTTTAAATATATGTATGTATCGATATATCGATATATCGTACCGTACCGAGACATCAATATACCGTCTGCATACCGATATACCGTGGAATTTCGGTATATACCGATATTCATTATCGAATATCGGTATATACCTAAATACCAGTATATACTAAAACTCCACATTATACCGAAATCTCAGTATACCGCAGTATACCGTAATTTTTAAAAGTTCATACCGTTATCGTACCGAAAATCTCAATATACCGAAAATTCGATATTTTCGGTATTTTTTCAGTACGATAAGTACGGTATTTCGGTATATTTCCCCACCCCTAATCTTGCGTTTTTTTTTTCCTTTCTTTTATGTGACTCTCTAAAATGCTACTCCCTCATCCATATAGGTGTCATTATGACACTTTTTTTTTGTTATAAAGAAATTATCATTCCACGTGGTTAAGGTAAAATATTCACCATTTTCTCTAATTTGCTCTTATTTAGTATATTCAACTATCCCCTTGTATTACTAATTATTAAGAAAAAATTATAACTCCAAAGCTCCATATATTTAATATGGATGTATATGTACATGAATTGTCATTGAATGATTCAATGAAATTAATTTAATTTGATAAATTAAATAGGAGTATATTAGATAGTTTGATTGTTTTATTAGTTTGTGTGTATTGATCCCGAATAACATGTATATAGAAATGGAGGGATCATATTTTAAGATACGTGATAATATTACATTAAATAGGAGTATATTAGATAGTTTGATTGTTTTATTCGTTTGTGTGTATTGATCCCGAATAACATGTATATAGAAATGGAGGGATCATATTTTAAGATACGTGATAATATTACATTATAAGTGACACACCAATTAATTTGCTAATTAAGTGACTATTTCTTATTCAGTAATATTCTGTTGTTAATAACAACTAGTACAGTGCTCGCGCGTTGCGCGTTGGAAGTAACGCGGGATGTGAAACGTACGTTGCACGGTGGAAGCAAATTGTTATTTCACCGTTGCGTTATTTGCAATACAAATATATTTAAAATTAAAATTATGTTATATTTTTCTGTAATTTTACATATATTGGTATTTAATTTTTTTATAAATTTATAAAATTGATCGCTAATAATTATTAATTTTACCAAAACAATTATTAACACAAATTTTACATGACACACACACACACACACACACACACACATATATATATAATAGGTACTTATATAATTCTTAACATTTTAAATGAATATTAATTCATATTCAAATTATATACACTTTATGTTATGAAAAATCAAAGTCACTATTAAAAAAAAAACAATAAAAGCAGGAATTTTACAAATTCTGAAAAATTTCTCTATATACAACATTTGTGGTGGTATTTGTATCATTATCATCAAGTAAGATCTTCAATCCACCACGACTTCTAACCCTTGAAACAGCAACATAGAATTGTCCATGAGTGAATACTGGCTTCTGCAACAATAAACCAACGTGAGACAGTGATTGTCCTTGGCTCTTGTTTATCGTCATTGCATAGAGGGCATCAGAGGAAATTGTCTTCTCTGAAACTTAAATGGCAATCTTGGATCAGCAGGCGTAAGAGACATTCTTGGAATTAGTACAATTTGTTGTGCATTTTGACCACTGAGAAATCTTGCTTCAACAACATGTTTGCCAAGCTTTGTGATCATCAATCGAGTCCCATTACATAAACCATTTGCATGATCTATATTTCTCAACAACATAATAGGAGTACCTACTTTCAAAATTAATTCATGATTCGGAACCCCTGAGCACCTGATACTGTTTAAAAATTCCAGAGTATGAATTTCTTGCAGCAAATCCATATTGTTTTCTAAGTTGCATGTCGAGTCAGAACTCAAATACAATCTGCCCTCACCCTTGTTCAGAGAAAGCATGTATTGATTTATAGATTCAATTGCATTTAAAGTTGGAGCAAGAATTGCTCTTTCTTCTAGATAAGTTGTATCTGTAATATTAGTACCATATGATGGAAAGGTACTGTGAACAATTGCTGAAATTGGATCTCCTGACCATTTCAATACAATATCATCAGGGACGTCAATATTCACATGTCCATCATTTGGGCCACCGATTGTACCGTCTCCAATACCAGCAATCCAATTTGCAAATTGTTCGACCTCAACACCTACATCATTAGACCCCAAATTCGACAGTCTTAAATTTTTTGTTAATCTCAAGACTCGGCAGTCTTTCCACAGATAAGAAGAATTTACTGTGGCATTAACAATATCATGTTTGCTTCCTTTTGGAATAACTGGTAAGATCTGTCGAAAATTTCCTCCAAAAATGATTGTTTTTCCTCCAAAAATTCTACGTGCATTTGAAGAATCACATACACGCATTATATCGTCCGTGCGTTCAAATGTGGAAGTTTGTTCAAAGTAGAGCATAGAAATAAATATTGGGCAAAATCAATCTCCCAAACAAAAAGATGAAATTGAAATTTAGAGATCGTTGCTGGGTGATATGAGAGATTTTTGGAGAGAGATTGAGGGAGGGGAGAAGACGCAGAAGATTCTAAAATTAGATTTAGATATTGTGTAAGTAAACTGACTCTGATAATTTGTGCGTAAATATAGGATTTTTCTCCGGTAACTGCACTGAATAAAACTTCTCAATACACGTCCTTTTTCGTGGTTGATTATAAATAATATTTATATAATATTTTAAGTGAATAATAAAGGTAAATTTAATGACTTCAGAATTTAATTGTTATTACAAACTTGCCATCAATCAATTTCAAATCAATTTGAAATCAATTTCAATTGGAAACCTTCTTTTTATATATAGTATATATTGTTAATTGGGCCATATTTTGTATTTAACAATTATGATTAAATCGAATTGGGCCATGATAAAAATACTCCATTTTAAATTCAATTGGGCCATCATAAATCTGATTATATTTGACCCGGCCCGTATAATATTGTTTTACATATATATATATATATATATATATATACACACACACGAAGCTGATTAGGGTTGAGCTCATTTCAGCTCAAACCCTAACTCTCTGCCTCCTCCATCTAGATTTTTCCGCCGCCTCTCTCTTAAACTCATCTCCGATCTTCTTGCGCTTTGTCTGAAAAAAAAACCGATCATCACTCTTATCTCTGCCGTGTCCTTCACGTTCACTCTCTCTATCTAGATTCTTCTTGCGCTTCAGCATCTAGATTGTTCCATGGCCTTCACCTTCACTCTCTGTATCTCTGCGGAATTTTCTTCCGGCTACCGTTAATATCTCAAAGTTCAGCCTCCACATACAACACTCCTAAATATGTCTTTCTTGCAGTATTTGGTTCTTATCTATCACTGCAAATCTCAGAATCTCTCAGTCAGTGGCTGAATTTTTCTAGATCTATGAATTTTTTGGCCTGTTTCAGAAGCGGGTATTATTTTTTTACACTAAATCACCAGTTAGGGTTTCAAATCTGGCGCAAAAACAAAAGATAAGTGTGATTTTCTTTTATGCTTGGATCTCACTGATTAACACACGCACACACATTTTAAATATATCTGTTTAATTGTTTTACTCTACTGACCTTTTGTTATTTTGCAGGTTTTTGACGATCTCCTTCAATTCTCAGTCGATTTATTTTACTCCGCCTCCCTCCTCTTTGTCTCATAAATTGTAGGGTTTTGTAAATCGACACTTTCATCTACTGGGTCACTGCTCTCTCAGTGCCACTGCCAGCTAAGTTCCAGATCTAAGCAGATCCAGTGTATATTTCTAATATTTATGTGTTTTTCTATTTATTTCTAATTTTTTTATATATATTGTAATGCAGTATCCGGAGTTATAACTGTATTTATGTTTTGCTTTTGAGACTAACACACACACACACACACACACACACACACACACATCTTGTGGTACAAAAATTTCAAAATTTTTGAAAATATATACAGTTTTTTAGTTTTTGTCTGTACTTTTTTTAACCATCATAATGTTTGAATATATTTTGTTCTCGGAATTTTTTTTTGTCTATTGCTTAATCTAATTTCGGTTTTTCTTATATCTCAGGTTGAAGATGACACCAAGTTCATGTAAACCCTTAAAAAAGATAAGTTTATTGCTTTATATATATATACATCACTGCCTAACACACACACGTTTCATAAAGTGTAACATTGCAGATCTATCAATATATAGATTATTTATCATATTTATTTGATGTTTTAAACTCTACTACTCTGTCAAACACCATAAACATGTTCACTATCAGCATTTTTATCATTTTTCCACAAAACAACACACACAAACATCCACTGTAATTAATATTTCACATCTACCTTGTGTTTTAAAGTCATTAAAACTTGCTTAACATTTTCTTTTGGTTTTATGCGGATATCTATTATATACATGAATCTGATAACCTTAACAATAATATAAAGAGAAGACAGTAAAGGTAAATATTATTGCATTTTTTGAGATACACAGAATGTATCTATATGATTTTTTGCTGTTCTAAATGATTTTTATTAAATTATTTTGAATTAATTGAGGATTTATAGAAATTATTAACATACCTGGAAATGAATCTGACCTGCAGATTCTTTTAATGTGCTCACCCCTGTCTCTGTTTTTCATTTTCGCAAATTGTAAGATTTCTCCAGTTTTCTCAAATTTGAATTTTTAAATTTGCCTCTTATGCTTACTTGCATTAATGTAGTGGCGTTTTTTAAATTTTTCTTAACCACCCACTAACATGAATTATTTTTTTTATAATTTTATTTAAGTATTATATTTTGTGCATATTTTGTTTAAAACTTTAATATTTTTT
Organism: Perilla frutescens; assembly: GCA_026008535.1. NCBI lineage: Eukaryota > Viridiplantae > Streptophyta > Magnoliopsida > Lamiales > Lamiaceae > Perilla > Perilla frutescens. Next base: position 57,890,549 of record BRKX01000004.1, on the reverse strand, counting down.
TATTAATAAGTAAAATTCGCAGCAAAATTTCTTAATTTTTGTAAGAAATAACATTCTTATATTATTGTTATAGTAAATTATCAATTATTTTAATAATAGTTCTATCTGCCGGTAATTTATGTTCATTTTTTTAAATGAAGTGATTTACTTATATATGTGTGCTTCAATCTTATAGGTAAAAATTGATTTATCTATGCTTCAGCACCAATCTGGTATACTTATTCTTCTTTTTATCTGTCGAGTCCAGTCTTTAGATATGTTCTATATGGCTTAACTATAGTTTTGTATGTATAAATATAATGAGCGCGTCTTCCTGTTGTACTATATTGTTTTATTCCGCATATCAGATTTGTGCGATCTGTGAGTGTTCTTTTTAAGAACACTATGTGAAACCCCTCGGTGAGAGGTTTTGGTCTAAGTTATAGTGTTTAACCTGATTGAGCCTTGGACTTTGTGTGACCCCCTGCGCCCCCGTTCAAACGGGTGATTGTGAACTGGGAAATCCACTTACTCCTTAAGGGTTCTTGAAAGGTTAATGATCTATGATCCAGATCTTTCGCATTTATTGAATTATTTGTGTGCATGTTTTTCTATTAATCATGTAGTTTTCTAAGAATGGCATATTCAAATTGCATGTTTAATTGTTTCTGTCTATGTTATGAATTGTTTGCATTATTACTTGTATAATTCATTATTTACAAAGTGGCACATATATATTCGAAATTATATAGTGTGCCATATTTTTTATGCAGTGAATGTCCTATTTATTTTTGAGCTTTAATAATCCTGCTGCATTAAGTGATAAAAGTTGTATATTATGCATTATATCCTGTTTGCATAATTATTTGTTTCTGGCTTGTTTTGTTTTTTTTTTTCCTATGTTTTACTAAAAAATCACATATTAAATTTACTTGGTTAATTGTTCCTATTTACAGTTTTTATTATTTTGCAGTATTGTTGTACTTTGTTATTTTTTTTTTCATAGTGATGTTTTTTACACAATATATAAGCTGACATATTTTTCATGCAATGAATATCTTGTTTTAAATATGTAGCATAATCTGAAACATTAAGAACTTATGTAAAACTTAAAAACATAACCTGAATAATTCAAGACAAAAAATAAAATTGTTCTTGTAAAAAAAAAATCCAAAACTTAGTCCAACCCCACACTTCTAATCACATTCAGACAGATCTTCATCCTTTTTTCTTCCATCACTGTTTTTCTTTCTTCAGCACTCTTTTGTTCCTCTTGTTTGTTGTTGCTGAAAACTCATCAAGCAGATTTCTCTTTACATGATCATCTACCATAATATTAACTGCATCATTGTTGGTGGTGTTCGTCTTTTTTGGAGTCAGTAATGCTTCCCTGATGTTCAGTTGAATTTTTTTTTTTAAAAAGACAGTTGATCAAAATATATTATCTGTGTGAATGTAGTATAGAGATAAAATGTAAGCTGTGTAAAAATAAATTAAACCTGATCTGAATTTTCATCAACAATTTCTTTTCCTTTCTTTGATTTGTACGAGGTTCCCTACACAAATAATATAATTATTTGATACAATATTTAATTTTTAAATATTTCGTATATATTACTTTTATCACTAAAAACACCCACCTGCTTTTCTGAAACTGTGCTGTCATCAACCACAACTTTTACAACATCAAACGGTCCTTTATTATTATTGACCTGCTCATGCAGGACAGTAATATTAAAGAAACCTTTTTTTTATTGCAAATGCCTTCAACTTCAGCTGGAAGTAGATCAAATATCTCTTCCTACAAAAAAAAAATTATTATAGTTTTGTACTCATAATTTGTTATAATTTTAAACAATTATGCTACATACCTCTGCTGTGTTTTTTCCAATCATTTCCATGCATTGTGTTTCCCACATACGAAAGATTGCAGTTGCAGTAGAGTCACTCACTTTGACAGTCAATTTATGTCTATATTTAAAAAAAGATGTTCAAAATACTCAATTTATAAAATAAATTAAATACTTAAATTTTATAATAATAAATAACCTTGATTTGCCAACTATGTCAAAACTCTGGCATTTCTCGCAAAAGAATTTGAGTTCATCTTGTACATCTAATTCCTTCAGACATTCCTTGCATGCAAGATATGAAATGCCAAATATATCTTCAATGCTATTCACTGTAGCATACACTATGAACTCCCCACTCTGAATTTCATCAAAATTTTGTTGTGTAATTGAAATATAAAATTATTTATTCTGAAAGAATAATAATTCTAATTTAAATATAATTATTGTGAAATTTACCTCCCCATCTTCTAATATTTGCTGTATGGTTTTGCTTTTAACCTCACAACTTTTTGATTGAACACATGCTTTTGAAGATGATCCAACATGTATGTTAAATTATTATTAGGTTACAATTATTAAATATTATAATAAAACTTTTAAAAAAATACCATATCTTCAATAATTTCTGATCCATTTATTGAAATGGATTCCTCATCCTGTATAAAAAAAATGACCCATTAATTACATAAAGATATTCATTTAAAATAATATACTTTATGTGTTTCTTTTCTTCAATACCTCAATAACAATTTCTTCTCCACAAACTTTTTTTATTATTTCCTTGTCAATACAAATTCTGGCTACACTATATGACCCAGTGTAGTTTTTGGCCTGTCCAGGTTGAACAGAAATGTTGAACAAAGATTTTTTGTTGCTTAAATGTTCCAGGCCTGATGGAATTCCCTCGTAGTTTTTACCCTATGCAAAAAAATTAATTAGTATTTGCATGGTTTAATTTAAATTTTTATTTTTTTTACCACACTTAATTCCGCAGCTGTTTTTCCTAAAAGACTTATGCATTCCTTATCCCACATCAGAAATGTGGTGGTTCCAGTGTCATCAACCACCCTCACAGTCAGCTTATACCTACAATTTAAACTTTTTAAAATTAAATTTTGTTCTGCAAAATATCAAATCTATACTATATATGATTAAAAAAAAATTTACCTGAGCTTTCCTTCAATATCAAATGTTTCACATTTTTGGCAGAAAAACTGATTCCCACTTCTTGTAATTTTCTTCTGGCATCTCTTGCAAGCCAAGTAGGAACAATCTCCAATGGTCTCTACGCATAGTATGGTTGCAAATATCCAGAAATTTCCAAGCTAATTTTTTTAAAAAAAATCAGTTTAATTTTTTTTATGAAATCAGTTGAATAAATTTAAATTATAAATTTCTTTTAGTGCAATTTAAATTATTGAAAATACCTTTTCATCTGTCATAATTTGTGAAATACTCTTCAGTTCAAAATCTCCATCTCTGATTTCATCATTCAGGGACCTCTTTGATGATGAAGTCAGAGTAGAGATACTGGTGGATCTCACCTTTCCAGTTTTCAGATACCTCCAAACAAATATTTAGTGAAGAAATGTTAGTTAAATAATGTATTTGAACTTAAATACTTTAAAATACCAACAAAAGCAGAGATATAGAATGCAAGAATGCTAAAAATATAAAAAGAACATGTAATATAACAATTGAATTATTTTACCTAATATTGAAATCTGCCAACTCTGGATCATTCTGATTCAGCACCATCTTTGTAATATTAAACATGGATGACACACGTATTTCTCCTGTTGTAGTATTTTACTAATTATAAGATCACATATAATTAAAAGTACCAGAAATAAATAAACTGTCCTACCCCTATACATATTCGGCCTGCAAAACTGCACAATTACTGCAACCGGTCCTTCTGGTTTTGTTTCTAGAAATTTTATCATCTCTTCTGCACATGTTTCCCATAAGGTCACTGAGATCGTGTTTTCACTACAAAATTTGATTAAAATGCAGTGAATACATAATAATTCTAATATTAAACAATAAAAATATGTGCTTTAATATAACAAACTCTTACTCCAGATCTTCCAAAACCAAATCTATTAATTGGGTCAGCTTCCCATTTATCTCTTTGGTGAGTGGTCTATAGTGTGACACAATTGTTCCCATTACATCTGTAAAAAAAATAAAAAATTATTTCACAAATCCATATAAAATACTTCATTTTTTTTTCGTGTGTATTCAAATATATTACCAAACATTGCTGCATCCCCAATATTCTGCATATTAGCAATATCATTAAATGTCTTTATCTCATATGGTTGCTGCATAAACTCTGCATGGAAAACTTGAAATATGCGTGTTTGTTTGAACACAATTATCTTATAAAGTCTCCCCGTCGTCTTGTACTTCATCACGTTTATTCCAACAACAAAATCTATCAAAGCGTAAACATTGCCTTCAATAAGGCGTTGTTTAAACTTGTCTACACTTGCTTTCGGAATTGTTACGTGAATTCGTACACCATACAAAAAAAATAAACTTTGTAAGTTTTAATTTTTTAAAAGAAAGCAAATCGTAAAGCTGATTAAATCAATGTACCTCTCTGTCATGAAATATGCATTCCATGCTAAATGCGTTTGTGTTTTCGTAGCAACGTATCAACCGAAGTTCTAAGCCAAATATACTTTTACCTGTCTTCAACATCTGAACCGTTCCAAAAATGGGAGCCATTGAGAGTGTTGATTGAAAAATCTGCAGAAGTTTTTTTGGATTTTTTGATGAGGAATGATATGAGATCGTGTCAATTATGTATTCAGAATGCTATTATATGATTTAATATGGCTCATATTTCAGTTGAACTCAAGTGGTGGAAGTAGTGGGTAGTTTTCTGAATTAAATATTAATTATGAATAACTTAATATTTTTATTATCTTTGTTAATAATTTCTGAATTCAAGTAGTGGGTATTCATGCAGTTAATGGGCGTGTGTAGTTTTTTTATATTTTTTTTTCATGTAGTATAGATTATTTTATATATTTGTCAATTAAATTGTATTTATCATAGCTTTCAATTAATTAATGCAAACAGCAAATGTAAATCGATGGCCACAATAATTTTGTTTTATTTTCTGAAATGTATATTTTGTTTTCGTGCACCTAGTAATTAACTTAAGTTGCTCCCTGTAATTACACACTATAAATCTGCATTATAGATATTTATATATTATATAACTATTCTGAATAGCAATTTTTTTTTAATATTACAAAAATAAACGTCTTAATTTTAGACTTTTAACTTATTAATTACAACAAAAAAAGACGCGACGCGATGTGAGATTAATAATTTATTAACAAAATAAACGCAACCGGATTTTTTTAATAAAGACTTTAACGAATTTATTAATTTGTATTTAACATTATTGGCACACAATCTGCGGTTACATAACAGTTGAATATTTTTAAATATTTAATTAATATTTTAATTGAATAATATAGTTAAATTTAATGACCTCAGAATTACAATTTTTTTACAAAATTGCCATCAATCAATTCCAAATCAATTTCAATTGAAAACCTTCTTTTTATATATAGTATAGATTTGGTTGTTATAGTCCGTGTAATGCATGTGCTCTTGCAAACAGAAACGGGACACCAATAATATGTGCCATTTTAATTTATACATTAATCATTTCATCAAGAATGACGCTTGCTGTAGCAATAATGAATTGTGACATTTATTATATACAACTCATCCAATTTTCAACCGCTAGATATTCTTAGATATGCTTGCAATAAAAAAGGATTAATTCAAGTGCTCATCTGTCGTATTGTTTTCCTCTACGAATATTTAAAAAGTTTCGTTGACTTTGGGGCAAGAGTTAGAAAAGATTCACGCATATAGCATTTCAATGTTTAATACTAGTAGCAAATTGGTAATGTACTATCTAAATCTATATTTTTATTATTTTTTGTACATCCATAGTACACTGCCATGATATAATATTCATTAAGTTTATCATAAAAATTTAACAAAATTTGATATTTAATCTAATTTAATACCTAAATTATAACTACAAATGAAAATTTTAAAATTAAATGTAATAAATCATAATCTTATATTCTTTTTCAAACAATAAAATAAAAGTTAAAAAAATTAAAATAAAATGAAATATACTTAAATTACGAGATATAAAATTATTCCAATTTAATTATATAACTTAGTAAACTACTATTGAAAGTAAATGTAATAAATCATAATATTTTATAATCTTTTATAACTTAGATATAAAAGTTAAGCAAAAATATGATATCTAATTGAATTTATTATCTAAATGATACTAAAAAAATGAAAGTAAATGTAATAAAATTTTAATAATTTATTCTTCTTCAATCTTTAAAATACAAAGTTAAGATCAATAATCGATAAAATTAAAAGAAAATGAGATATATCTAAATTATGAGATATTAGAACAATGCAATGTAATACTATCATAAAATGTATAGCTAATTTAATTTATAACCTCAATGATAATTGAAGAATAAAAAAAGGCATAATTAATAACGGTATGTATTGTGTGTCATATCGAATTAATTAAGATATACCAAACTTAATTAATGCATGTATATCGAAAGTAAGTTACGATAATGATAATTTTTTTCATACCATAGATCAAGACAGGTATATATAAAATTTGAGAAAAAATGTAAAATGTTTTTTACCTTTCCCTCCCGAGAACAAGTATAGTAACTTGGCTTATTGCTAATTTTCTCGAAATCTTATTATTATACTTATAAAGTGCAAAGAATTCAATTGACTCATAAATTATAAATTCGAATACTACCAACATATTAAGTTACAATACCCAAGCGTATGGTAGCAACTGACGTTAATTTTAATAAAATCAAACATTGTAATATAAATAATAATTTTTATTTTATTTTATGTTTGACCATTCTTAATAGTTTATTTATAATTTTATTTTATCTGTGACCATTCTTATCTTAGAGGTTAGACCTCCTTCAAACTCATCTCCAACACCTGGAGCTAGAAATCATGGAAAACTCAGAACAAAAATACGACAGATTGAGCGAATTGAAGGCGTTCGACGAAACGAAAGCCGGCGTTAAGGGCCTAGTCGACAGCGGCGCTACCAAAATCCCCCGGATTTTCATCACTCCGCCAGACGGCATCGACAAGGCTTCCGAGGTTGACTGGAGCATTCCGGTGATAGATCTCGGCGGCGGCGTAGGCAATCCGATCAGGCGAAAAGAAGCCGTGGAGATAATCCGGGAAGCAACGGCGACGTGGGGATTTTTTCAGGTGGTGAATCATGGGATTCCGATAAAAATTTTGGATGAAATGGTGCAAGGAGTGCTACGAGCAAGATTCGGAGATAAAGAAAGAGTGGTATACACGCGATGGATCGAAAACAGTGGTGTATAATAGCAACTTCGATCTGTTTAGCGCAACTTCGGCTAATTGGAGAGACACCAGCTACTGCAACATGGCTCCTAAGTCCCCTTCCCCCGATGACTTACCTGAGACGTGCAGGTAAATCCTATATATATATATATATATATATATATATATATATATATATATGTCTAATCACGCTCACACACGTATTCGTGTTCAAATTCAAATTCAGGGACATAATGCTAGAGTACTCAAAGGAAGTAAAGAAATTAGGTAGTTTGTTGATGGAGTTGTTGTCGGAGGCACTTGATTTGAACCCTGACCACCTCAACGAACTAGGGTGTTCAGAGGGACATGCCATGTTGTGCCACTACTACCCGGCCTGCCCGGAGCCAGAGAAAACTCTGGGAGCGGGCAAGCACTCCGACTACGGTTTCCTGACCGTGTTGCTGCAAGACAACATCGGAGGACTCCAAGTTCTCTACCGGAACCACTGGGTTGATGTTCCTCCCGTGCCTGGAGCTCTAGTGGTCAACATCGGGGACCTCTTGCAGGCATGTCTCTTTTTCTACGACTTTTTCAATTTTTTTAATGTATTTCGCGGACTTCAAATTAACGTTAGATTTGCAAAATTAATTAAGTTTGAGTTATTTTTAGCACAATTTGAAGTTCATGTTTAAAATAAAAAGTATAAATTACTTTAAAATACATAAGTTTTGGGGTGTTTTTGATTTTTCACACGTTTTAAAAATGTAGTAATAACTTGAACTTAGCCCTTGTTTGATTTTTTACATGATTTTAGAATTCCGACTAATTGAATATGGCGTGGCAGCCGGAGATTTTCGAATGCCACATGTATATCTATATGGATACCAAATTACCTTAAAATACACAAATTTTGGACTGATTTTGTTTTTTCATACGAATTAAAACAAATATCAATTTTAGTTTTTTTTTTTTTGCTTTTTTGTGTAATACATATAATTAATCAATTATTACTATAGATTTGTAGTAGACATTGTGAAATATTTTGAATTTTCTTAGTTAATGCAATATATCAAAAAATTTAAATAAAATAACTATCGGACATTTTTAGTTCTCTATTTGAAGAAAAATTATAAAAATATGACTTAAGCTAGTGTAATGGTATAAATAATTGAATTTCAAATACAACAATCATCAAGTCACGAATAGTGGTCTATGGCATATCGTATATGTTGATGAATAATATTACACAATCAATCAATTAAGTCAACAAATAAATTGATCATGTAGAAACTACATATTAATTTTTCATATATGTTTAATATTATCTTTTGATATAACTTTATATGTTAGATAATCTCAAATAATTTTATAATTGAACATTTCCATTTATATTAATTATTAAACAAATTCTTAATTCATCTATTTTATTATTCTTTAAAACCTTATTAATAATATAAATATGTAGCGGCTCCAATTTTTCCAAACGTCATAATGATAAATGTACACATCATATACACCCTAAAGTCATAGTATGATTTTTGTGCATATTAAATGAATTACATAAAATAAAAAAGATCACAACTCTCAAATGATGTTGATTAAAATTTATATCTTGTTCAATAATTAATTTTAGAAAATATAAAGTGAAGTATTTATATCACATTGACCACATTACAAGAGAAAAGTAAAAAAAAATATAAAATTTATCTTTTTTTTTAATTCGTGTGAAAAAACAAAATCAACCCAAAGTTCATGTATTTTAAAACAAGTTGGTATCCACATAGATGTACACGTGGCAGTCTCCGGCTGCCACATCAGATTCAACTTGTCAGAATTTGAAAATCATGTGAAAAATCAAACAAGGGCTAAATTCATGTTATTAAAACTACGTTTTTTAAAATGTATGAAAAACCAAAAACACTTCAAAGTTTGTGTATTTTAAGGCAATTAACCCAAATGAAAATGTGTAAAATTGATGATTTTAATCTGGTCATAATTTTTTTTTGTGTGTGTATGTGTGTGTGAAACTAAACTATCTTATAATGAGGTGGACTTGCGTGCAACAGCAGTTATGTCCGCCTATTTCAGGCGGCCACGTGGCCCCACGCGGGCGTGCCATGTGGCACATGATACTTTTTATTGTAGTTGGAATGATGATAGTATTAATCTCAGGTTGATACATTTCTTTATCGTACTTGATACTTTTCTGCTTACCACATGATACTTTTTATTTTACCGAACTCGTGTTTTGCTTTACTTTGCAAATTCTTGGAATGATGATTGTTTTAGATTAATCTCAACACATACAATATAAAAACTGAAAAAAAATCAGAATTTGAACTAAATAAACTTATATAAAATAACTAGCAGACCCCTTACTTTTAATGAAACAGATGGTACTTTTCAAATATTTTGTGATACTTTTTAATAGGAAGGTTGGTACTCACTTTGGACAGTTTTTTTTTATGGGTTGACCCAGTCAAAGCGGGTTGACCCGCGTTGACCAGGTCAAAGCGCGGGTTGACCTGCGTTGACTGGGTCAAAAACGGATTTGACTGACCCGTCTCATATAGTGTTATTTGCATCATGATGCATGCAAGTGTTTGCCTCTTATGATTGATATTGGGATCCAAATACAACTAAACACCAACAAATTATATATTTTAATGTATAACGTCATTGTGTGGGATCCCATTGTATATTTTGAGTTTTTGTTTTTCATCATCATCAGCTGATATCGAACGACAAGTTAAAGAGCAGCGAACATAGAGTGGTGGCAAACCTTGGTGGTCCAAGGGTGTCGGTGGCGTGTTTCTTTACAACTGGTTTGATGCCGTCGTTCAAAGTGTTCGGACCGATTAAGGAATTAGTGTCAGAAGAGAATCCTCCCAAATACAGACAAACGACAGTCAGAGATTACTCCCTTCACTACAATGCAAAAGGGATCGGTGGAACTTCTCCTTTGCTCGATTTCAGGCTACCTAGCTTTGAGCTATAATTCAATCATCAAAATTAATTATTTAATTAATTGTTGTCATCCCTGTTAGAATATATTATATGGATCTTGTTATTAATTGTTATTAGTTTGGGTATTATTGTCATTTCTGGTTAACCCTAACTTTCCCCCTTTTCCTTTTTAGTTGTATCTTTACTTTGGAGGATTTCACTTTTTACCCCCTACACTTTGTAAGCTTATTGAACACATTGACTTTCTTCTTCTTCTTCTTCTTCTTCTTCTTCTTCTTCTTCTTCTTCTTCTCTTGTCTATAATGAATTATTATGTACATCTTGCGTTGGTTTAACATATATTTATACCTATATAAAAAGTGTGGATGATTTCTTACAAAATATGATTTGCCTATTATGTCAATAATATACACTTAATTGAAGGATAAAAGTGTAATATTAATATATTATATTTATTTCAATAGTTTTGTTATAATTGAACTTCATCACTATATAAAATCATCCCTAATATAAAATATTATAAATAATTATTTGTAAATATAATATATTATATTTATTTAATTTCTTACAAAATATGATTTGTCTATTATATCCATAATTTGCTCTTAATTTAATGGAAAAATAGTAATATGCCATGTGGGAATGGATCAAATGTAAGTCATTCCTTAGCGTGTAAACTGTAAATCCATCTCTCACCATTCATCCATTAAAAATTATTGGCCCAGATTAAATCTAATTTAAGATGACATTTTTGTAATATTTAACTTATTTTATGGGTGAATGGTTATTTATGTAATTTAGTTATTCTTGATAGGGTTTGTCATTGATTTCTTCTCCTTTTCCATTTTTTCCGTGAGTGGATTTTCTCTCTCCCCCTATCTTTCTCCGCCACCATCGTTGCTCTCTCTCTCTCCATCGCCACCGTTCATTAGCATTGTGTTTTTATTGTATATGTTACGAATTCATTTGGAAAAATATTTGTGCTAACGAATATTTCTCTATATGCTAAGTAAAATGATTTTTAATGCTGACCATATAATATTATGATGACAGGTACCAACTCAAGTTTTGATGGTTTGAAGACTAGAATAGTTGTGTGATGTCAGTTTTCTATGAAGCCACTAAATGGCACCTGGGTGTTTTTTTCAAATGAAGAAATCTGAACTTGAAATGGGCTAAATTGTCTTGTATTATTGATTTTTTTATTAAATAGATTAATTAATATCAACGGCTGTCTACCGTCAGCCACCATCATTGTCGTCGCCGCCCCCACTATCGCCGTCTCTTCCATCAAAAACATAGTAGTAATTTTTATGTATCATCTCTCTCTCCACTGTCGACATCGTTACGGCTTCCACCTACATAAGAAAATCCAACAATAGTAGCGACAATGAAGATCTAAAAAAGAGAAAAAACGCAGGTGATTGAAACTCATCTGGAACTGTGCTTTTTATTTTTAGATCCTCTCACACAATCACGAGCAATTTTTTTTTCTAATCCACATCTGTGTATACCATTGTTGTTTTTAGTATTTATTTTTTTTGTAGACTTGATGGATTTAACATGTATTTTTTATGAGATTTGGAAGTCATTTGAAATATTTTTTGAGCTTTTCTTGTTGTGTCTATGTGTTCTTTATTCAAAGAAGATGTTTTTGTTGATGATTTGTGTTTTCAGATTTAAACCTAATTAATTGTTGGTTGAAGAATTAGTATATATATTTTTGGTATTTTTGTTCGCGTAGTATGATGTTAGCATGATACAGTTTATCTGTTAGTATCATTATATTTTTTCTGTTAGCATTGTGTTTTTGTTGTATAAGTTAATATTCGTGCTAATGAATATAATCATATATGCTAAGTAAGATACTTTTAAATGTTGATGTTGTAATATTTTGATGACAGAGGTCTCATGGTTTGGATACTAAAATAGATATATCAAGATGTGAAATCTTCTATGAAGCCATTGAATGATTTATGAGGCATCTATTTTTTTCTTTAGATGAAAGAATTTAGGCTTTAAATCTGCTAAATTGGCTTGTATTTTTAGTTTTTGTTATATTTTTTTTTGTTTATTTTTGGCTTTTTGGTACTTTTGTACCTTTAATGTAGCATGAATTAATATTAATTTTCATTAGCTTATTATTTGAATTATGCTAGAAATCTATTATATGTTGAATTTGTCTGACATAGTTATTCAATGTTAATAGTGTTATATTATAATGCTAATGAAGTAATAGCATGTCGCTAATGAAGAACAGTATATTGAGAGAGAACAATATATATTAATGTATTAAGCCATTTTAGCATTGGTTATCAATGCTAATATTTTATTACTATAATGCTAACGAAATAATAACATATTGCTAACAAAAGACAATATATTGACAACAAACAATACATTAGTGCATCAAGCTATTTTTTATATGAGAATGCAAATGCATTGCTAAGGTTAGCATTGTTATATGCTAATGAAAATATTACAATAATGCTAATAGAATCATGTGTCTTTCATATTACATGTGATGATAATATAAACGGATATTAATAATAGCAAATACTAACATATTTGTTAGTATAAATGAATGTTAATGCTATTGTTAGCATTGTCATATACTACTATTAGAATATGATAATGCTAACAGTAGAATTACGTAATCCATATGACAATAGCATTATAACGTTAGCATTTTCAAATGATATTGTTAGCATTCTTGTATGCTAACAAAAACATTATATATTATTATAAGAGTTTATTACATCAATTTTAGGATTCAATAATTTAATTTTATTACATTTCATCATTTACTTTTATTAGCACTGTTGTATGCTAACGGAAGCATTATGTAATGCTAAATGAATATATTATCTAATGCTAGTGAAATAATAATGTAGTGGATTGAAGCTAAATAATGCAGCTAACAACCTTCAATAAAACAACCATAAGTTTGTCAATGATTAATATTTTTTTGAAATTATTTTTTTGTTGAAAAGTAGGCTTGACTAGTTTCCCAACCAGATTAAACTCGTCATTTAATTATTTCATAAGAAAATCACTTTTGAATAATCAATATATATATATATATATGTTTTTGATATTTTTGTTCACATAGTATGAAATTAGCATGATGTGGTTTATTTGTTAATATCATTACGATTTGTCGTTAGTATTATGTTTTTGTTGCATATGTTAAGAATTTGTTTGGGGAAATATTTGTACTAACGAACATTTCTATGTATGCTAAGTAAGATGTTTTTAAATGCTGACCATATAATATTATGATGCAGGTTCCAACTCAATTTTATGAGGCATATGTGCCTCTTTTTTTTAGATGAAGAAATTTGAATTTGAAATAAGCTGAATTGGCTTGTATTGTTAGTTTTTCGTTTTAATATTTTTTCCCAGGTAGTTTGTACATTTAATGTAGAATGAACCAATATTATTTTTCATTAACATATGTTCGACTTACATTAAAAATATATTTTGTGTTGTATTCGTTTGACACAGTTATTCAATGCTAATCTTGATTTATTATAATGCTAATGAAGTAATAACATATTGCTCACGAAGAACATTATATTGATAGAAAATAATATACATTAATGTATTAAGATGTATTAACACTGGATATCCAATACTAATATCTTATTCATATAATGCTAACGAAATAATAATATATTGCTAATGAAAAATAATATATTGACAACGATCAATACATTAATACATCAAAATATTTTTTGTATGAGAATGAAAAATGCATTGCTAAGATTAGCATTGTCATATGATAATGAAAACATTATAATAATACTAACATAATCATGTGTTTTTCATACTATATGTGATGAAAATATAACTGAATATTAATAATAGCGAATACTAAAATATTTGCTTTCATATGCTAATATTTTATTAGTATAATGCTAACGAAATAATAACATATTGCTAAAGAAAAATAATATATTGACAACAATCAATATATTAAGATATTTTTTGTATGAGAGTAAAAATGCATTGCTAATGTTAGCATTACCATATGCTAATGAAAATATTATAATAATGCTAATAGAATCATGTATTTTCATATTATATGTGATGATAATATAAACGAATACTAATAATAGTGAATACTAAAATATTTGCTTTAATAAATAAATGTCAATGTTATTGTTAGCATTGTCATATGCCATGGTTAGCATATGATAATGCTAACAGTAGAATTATGTAAAGCATATGACAACAACATAATAATGTTAGCATTGACGTATGCTAACAACATCATTATATATTGTTATAAATGTTTATCATATCAATTTCAGGATTCTATAATTTAATTTTATTGCATTTCACCATTTGCTTCTATCAGCAATGTTGCATGCTAATAGAAGCATTATATAATGCTGAAGAAATATATTTCATAATGCTAACGAAACAATAATGCAGTAGATTGGAGCCAAATTTTGTAACTAATAACATTCAATCAAACAAGCATAACTTTGTCCATGATTAATATTTTTTTGAAATTATTTTTTTTGTTGAGAAGTAAGTTTGACTAGCTTTCCAATCATACTAAACTCTTCATTTAATTATTTGATAACGAAATCAGTTTTGCATTTAAAGTTACGTATTGTGCATGAACTCATACTGCTTCGTTAGCATATGATTGTCTCTTCATTAGCATGCGTCCTGGTAGTCTGTGTTTTTTCCTTAATTTTGACCTTGAGGCAAAAATTACCAAATTGCCACTTCGTTTTTTTGAAGTTCTTTTTATTTACAAAAATGTCACCGCCCCTTTGACCAAATCTTGACCATTGGATTTTAATGGATGTGTGGTTGGAGATTGGTTTACAGTTTACACACCAGGGATGATTTACACCAGAAACATCCCCTATGATATGTTATATAATTAGTTATTTACATACAATCTATTATATTTATTTCAATAGTATTGTACTATTCCAATTCATCATCCACATCATATTAACTTTCCACCAATTATTTCTCTACCATATCAAACATAGAAAACAAGAAAAAAAATAAAAAAAATATAATTCCACAATAATATAATATATTATATAATTAATTCGACACATATAATATATTATATTTAATTTTATAATTTAAATATTAATTTAGTAGAATTATACTATTATAATTTTTCATTCATCCACATGAATTAATTCTCCATTAATTACATCATCTATATAAATCACATGCGAAGGATGAGATTGAAAAATAAAAGCTTGAATTTATAGAAAGATTATAAACTAACCTGATGATACTTAAGAAGTTCCCTATCAAAAATCAAGAATTTCTTCTACATCAATCATTATATAATTAATTATTCATGTGTAATATGTTATAGTTATTTCAAAAATAATGTACTATTATAATCCCTCATTTAAATCAAGTAATTCTCCACTAATTATTTCTCCATCATATCAAGCATACCAAAGAAAAAAAATATAATTCCACAGTAATATAATATATTATATAATCAATTCTCCACATATAATATATTATATTTTATAATTTAAATATTATTTCAATAGAATTGTACTATTACAAATTATGTTGGGAAAACAATCGGTCAAATATTTTGATGAAATGTCAAATGACTTAAAATAATCAGTCGTGACAAACTCGACTGAATGAATACAAAATTATCACATAGACAAGTTGATAATCATCTAAGATGTCACGTCATTAGTTGTCTATTGCACAACTGATCTATACAAGTTAAGTCAGTCGTCTGGACAACCAAACTCAAATGATTGATGACTAAAAGCATGCCAACAACTGAATACGACCGCCGCCCATAAAGACCAAGCAAAACTGAAGACAAGTGAACAAAACAGAATGGACCTAGCATTCCTACTTATAGCAAACGGTCATACTTTAGTTGGCAACTAAAGAGCCATTCATATATCTATAAATAGAGAAGGCATTTACTTGTTCAAACAAGAGTGTGAGTAAGCAAAGTTGAACATTTGAGAAACTAGCAAAGCAAAAATTAGGCAATCAACACAAGCAAAAATTAGGCAATCAACACAAGCAAAAGAACACACACACACACACACACACACACACACACACACACACACACACACACACACACACACATATATATATATATATTAGATTCTATTGTATTCATTGTAGTGCTAAGAAAAGCCAAAATTCTCATATAAGCTTACATTATTTGCTATTAATTTGTATTTTAGTCAACACATGCTTATCCAGAATCAACTCCATTTGATATTTCAAGAAAACCCTCTTGAAGATCGAAAGAAATCTAAAATCTTGTAAAGATTTCAAAAGCACTAACTTTCTGTCAAAGTGTGAACCACGGCTAAAGAAACTGCCGCCGTAATAGCTAACATCCGAAAACTGTAAGTGTAAGAAATCGATCCATCTGAGGTATAGTAACGATGACTTAGAAAAGTCATCTTTACCTGGTTCAGCTTAATCTTGTGTGTTGTACTTTGCTTTATTATGATCGACATATCTTAATTGCAACACATTCATTCAAATCAGTTATCCAGAGTTATATTCACGCACAGCGAATTACCGCTATTTTATCTTATTCATTACATATTCCATCTTTTGATATTATCATTATGGACTATCTCAACGATAGTTAGTACAAATGAAATAAGGAGTCAAGGCCCTTATATTTCTGCAGTTTAAATTTAATTTTGAAAAGAGTTTATTCAACCCTCCTTCTAAACTCCATTTGACTCGTCCGGGACTAACAAATTACATCCCAACAAAGAGATTGGAAAATAAAAACTTGAATTTATGAAAATATTATAAACTAACTTCATTGTTCTTAAGAAATCATCTGTCAATAATTAAGAATTACATATTCATCAATTATTAATGAAGGGGAAAAAAATAATGAGAATGACATTCAATCAAAGACGTGATTCATTTAATAAAGTTATTTAAGTAGTTCTTAATAGAAAATATTTAATTTAGTTGTGGTAACTACAATATGTGTGTGTTCTGAATCATGTTATATGTTAAAAGAAAATTGAAAATAAGAAGTTAGTTCCATAATATACAACCAAAATGCTAAGTTTTAATTTATTCATTAAAATTGATGTGTTCACTTTCATTCATATGATTTCGGACTCGGATAATGTTGACTACACCAAGAAGACATGTCAGATGATATATGTTGAACTATTAGAATATATATCTATTAAAGTGGATGAAGAACACCTAAAAAAATCAATGATGAAGATAAATATAAGAATTGATTAATGTAGAAAATATTGGGAGCTCTATTTTGAAAGTTTCTAGACAAAGTTTTAAAAATATGGTTAAATTGTAAAAAAAAAAATCACACACTTTAAACTAATTTACAATTTATACATGTCTTTTGAAACATTAAAATAATAAATGGTTGATTGGGAAAATAAATTTTAAATTATGGTTCAAATGTTACATTTTTTCTAGCTTATTAATTTATAATTTGAGAAACTTAGAATATTAGAAGATTTGATAATTACATATAAAATATTTTACATTAGATTATTCAGTTAATTAAGAATAGTTAATTAAATTCATTTGGGGGAGGACATAAATATTGCACAATTGTTTGGAATATGGAATATGGATTATGTTGACTACCCATAATCATATGACTGAGAATGAACATAGTCCAATTACTTATAAAAGAGTTGAAATAGAAGAATTGAATATTTTTCCCTTAGATTGATCGAACGACTTATTATTTAACATAATTCTCAAACTATTTAGCTAAACATAATATAGAATAATAATATAATACGTAGTTATATGTAGAAGTGTTATACATTGGAATTTTTTATAGAATGCTGTATATTAATTGTTTTGGTTGAATGATAATGATTAAACTCCTCAGGTGGAAGGAATGTATATTGCACATTTTTTGAAATATAGATTCCTAGTTTTAAAATATATCAATCATAGAAATGAGAACGAATATTCTGTTAGTTAAGGAAATAATTGAAACTAAGGAATTGAATAATTTTTCCTTAGATTTGTACTACCAATTAAATTAGTTAGTCATTAAATCAAGAATTACAACTGGTAATCAAAATACATTTTTCGTAAAAATATTGTAAATAATGTATAAAATTTTGAAAAATATATTAAACATGAAACCTTGAGCGGAATTTACCACAATAAACTTCCAACCAAACTTTGAGATTTTATAATTTCTTTATCATATCATTGAGCAACACATTTTTTGTTATAATAATAAAGTTTTTTTTTATCTTTAAATATATGATATTGATACATTCAACACCATTTTAATTTAGTTAAGTTATTTTTAGTTTTATTTGTTCAATGTAGTCATTTATATTACAATAAAAAAATATAGTATTAAATGTATGTTCGGATAAAATACACAAAAAATAGTGAATATTTTGCGACATGTGTGTAATAATTAAAATAGTTCAATCAATTCAGTGTATCGTGATATCATACGTAAATTAATTGATAACGTAGAGTGGTTATAAATATAATTTACTTATGAGATAAACTATATCAATTGATCGATGTGTGATAAGGTGTTTTGTCATGATAGTAAACAAATCATATAATTAATAATATTTTGAACTCATTAACTATTAACTATTTAAATTATTTTAGTAATTTTAATTAACTCTTTCTGAAATGGATGATGCAAGATTTTATAAATTTATATTAATTAAAAATTTATATTTTTATTAGACGGTAAAGTCAAAATAAAAATTGTTGAAAGAAGATTTGAATTGTGTTAACACACACACACACACAATGTGTTAACAATCAAAGAAGGTTAAGAATTATTGTGAAAAAAGGAAGCTTGAGAAAGGATACATGCATCTCTCTCGTATGTGTGTGTGTGTGTATGTGTGTGTGTGTGTATTTATATTTTTAAAACAACAAAAATATAAATAAGTTAAAAGGCTATAACTCCGAGTTCGTATTCGAATAATTGCAATTTTATTAGACTTTATGTTTATATCATCTTTCTGATTATTGATCAATCTAGAATTTTCAGATATTATTATATTTATAAAGTGAAATATATACGCGTGTGTGTATATATATAATGAAATATTTTTTTAATTGACTACTCAAATATAATCTATACATATATTAAAGCAAAATCGCAGGGGCAAAATCGTCATAAAAATAAATCAGTCAAAACTTTGTTAAACTAAAATTATCTGCCGAAAATTAATGCAAGCATGTTCGTAGTCGAGTTGGTTGAGGTATGTTGTTGAACCTCCAAGGATGCGGGTTCGATTCCCCATGTCAGCGCACAACACACACAGAGCAATTTTTATATATTTCAATGTTATTCTCTTCCAGCCCCACCTCTCATTCAATTTTTAACTTTTTATATTTTTTAAATAAAAAAATATCACCAAAACATTCATGAATAATAATTAATAACCATTCACATCTTTAATTTTTTATATTATCTAAGTAAAAAATATCATTAAAATTTAATAAAATATTCATTGAAAATATTTATATTTTTAATTTTTTTAATTATACTACTACTTATGGTGTAAACAATCATATTTTTAACTTTTTTTTAAATAAATAAAAAATCTCCAAAACATGCATCGATAACCATTAACAACCATTCACATATTTAACTTTTTAGTTTTACTAAATCTAAAATATCACCAAAACATAACAAAATATGCCCATGTAAATTATTTAGATTTTATTTTTTAAATGCTAATACTACTATGGTGTAAATATTCATATTGTTAACTGTTGATACCGTTTTGAAGTGTATCATAGATTTAGGAATATTTATTTATATTGTATATTTGGAGTTTTTGTCTTTCTTGCAGGATTAAATCTGTTGAGAAGAAATAGGAGCATGTGGGATTTGACCAAGTCCAACGATCTGCTAAAGCCACGGTTGTTCCGGAAGTTGCGCCAGAAGCCACGGTTGTTCCGGAAGTTGCGCCGGAAATATAGGAGTGCAGTTCGTGGAGATCAAGGCTTAGTGGATCGGTTGCTTTGAGTAGGGATCAAGCAACGAGCTGTGTATATATAGGGATCAGATAGTTAGTGTTAGATACGAGTTTTTAATATAGCTTTTCAGATATTGTAAAGTTTTGAGTTCTCGTATTTATCCGTTTCTACTAGATATAGTTAAGACAACTTTAGTCCCAACCTCCTGTGAAGGAAGAGATAAAGTGTCTTAATATTTAGTGAGAGTTTATCTGGTAGTGTTTTTGTAATTCACATATTTTATATAGTGACGATTTTGCCCTGAGGCACTTCGCAAGATTATAGAAGTATAATCTTGTGAAAATTCCAATCCATTGTTTCTGTTTTAAATTTCCGCTGCGTATGCAAAGTTGTCTCAACTTTATACACAACTTTGTACACAACTCTTTCAGAACCGAGAGTTCGGTTTCTTCAATTGGTATCAAAGAGCAGACACTTGATACACTAAGTGGTGATCCTGTTTTCGTAAGCACAATGGATTGCACGAACCCGCTGTTCAACAAACCTCCCATTCTAGATGGCATGAACTATTCCTTTTGGAAAGTTCGGATGAGATCATGCATCAAGTCGATTGATGCAAGAGCATGGAATGCAGTTCAAAAAGGATGGACACACCCCAAGACCGTGGATGCTGAAGGAGATACATGCCGTACACCACAGTCAGAATGGACCAGAGAACAAAATGAAGAAGCCACCTTTAATGACAAGGCGCTCAACGCGATTCAATCCTCCCTAGATGTTCAGATGTTCAAACTTATAAGAAGTTGTGAGACGGCTAAGGAAGCTTGGGATATACTCCAGCAGCATTGCGAAGGTGATGTTGGAATTAAAGAATCAAGGCATCGGATTCTCACCACAAAGTTTGAAAACATGAAGATGGAGGATGATGAGTCCGTAGGAGACTACTGCAACAAACTACTGGAGATTGCCAATGAGTGCAATGATTTGGGTGATCTAATTACTAATAAGAGGTTAGTTTCAAAAACTTTGAGGACTCTAACTTTTCGTTTTGACATGAAAGTGGTTGCAATTGATACTGCTACAACTACTGGAGCTCTGGATTTCACCAAACTGATGAATGATCTGAAGACATTCGAGATGGAACTAAATGAAAAGGGTGGACAGAAGAAGAAGGGAATCGCCTTGACTGTCGGGACAACTTCAAAGACAACTTCGGCCTACGTTGAAGAAGAATATGAAGATCTTGAAGAAATCACTGAGAAGGATCCAGATTATGCTCTTCTCACCCGAAGAGTTAATTCTCTCATTCGAGCCAACAAAGGGAAACAGCAAGTGGGAGGTAGAGAACAAAGAAAGCCTCGAAATGATGCCTCCGGATCTTTGGTTCTCTATGACAGACTTATCTCACCAGGAAAGGAACCAAAAATCATTAGGTGAGCTGCATCTGATCACTTCCGACCTAAGGAAGTAACGGACTTCACTACAGTTCAATGCTATGAATGCAAGGGCTTCAGACACTTTGCCAACGAGTGCCCCAACACATTTCGCAAAATGGGAAAGCATGTCAACTTTCTATCTCTTAGTGATAGTGAGCTTGACACCTCAGGGATTTATGTAGAAGAGATTCCTAATGATCCACCAACTGAGCAGGCAGCCTTAACTGCAGTATGTGTTGAAGAGGACAAGTCAAACTACACCGAAGTTCAGATAACTTCAGATAGGTATGATGAGTCCTACTATAACACTCTTTTCTGTTTCAACACTGTTGTGTCCACTGCAGAAAATGAGGAAGAAGTCACGGAAGAGGAAACTCTGGAGTTACTGATAAAGATGCAGGAACTTTACAAGGAACAGTATGTTAAATGGTCCAAACAGTGCAAAGTGGTGGATTCCCTAACTGAGGAAGTTACTGTGCAAAAGGCCTCACTACAAAAGCTGGAAGTCATGCTGACAAAGAAGGATGCTGAGTTGGACAACATGAGAATTAAACTCAATCATGCTGATGAAACTTTTAAAAGACTCAACACGGGAACCTCAAAACTAGATGAAGTTCTGTCTCAAACTCAGATAACTTCACATGGCCTTGGGTATGATTCGAGTGCAAGACCAGCCTTCACTCAGATTTTGTCTACTCATGGCAAACCATTTGTGAAAGCCAAGGAAGTTCCCACAACTTCATCAGCAAAGAAAAAACGTAGGAGGTACATTTGTCACTTCTGTTTTCTTCCTGGACACATTAAGCCTTTCTGTCATAAGTTTTTGCAGGAACACCATAAGGAGATGCATCTGAAGAACCAAGTATCAAATCCTATTCTCTCAAATAAAGGTAACAAGTCCAAGAAACTGGTATGGAAACCCAAAGTTACGCCAACAGTTACCTGCCAAGTGGTCTTCACTGCATCGTCAGATAATGACTTGACCACATGGTACTTTGATAGTGGATGTTCACGTCACATGACAGGCTCCAGATGTTATCTATCAAACTATCAAAGAATCAATGGCAGTGAAGTAACTTTTGGAGGAGGGTCAAATGGCAAGATTGTTGGACGAGGAACCTTGGACAGTCCTGGACTCCCAAAGCTGGCCAATGTATCACATGTTGAAGGGCTGACTGCAAATCTCATTAGCATTAGTCAACTATGTGATGACAACTTCAGTGTCATCTTTGATAAAGAAAGGTGCACTGTGATGGACAGCAACGGAAATCATGTGATCTCAGGGGTAAGGTCTTCCAATAATATTTATGAGACTAGCAAAAACAGTTGTCTAAGTGCGCAGGTAAATGAAGTGCAACTTTGGCACCAAAAATTGGGACACACCAACTTCCGCAATATGAAGAATCTTCAAAGACTAAATGCTGTTCTAGGAGTTCCCAAGTTGAACATTTCAAGTTCTAGCCTTTGTGGAGATTGTCAAAAAGGAAAACAAGTCAAAGCGTCGCACCCAGTTGTGACAACTTCTGAGAGACCTTTCACAACTCAAAGCTGCTTCGAACTACTTCATATGGATCTTATGGGACCAGCTGAAGTTAAAAGTCTTGGAGGTAAATGGTATTCCTTTGTGATTGTAGATGATCTATCTAGATATACTTGGGTAAAATTTTTAAGTAACAAGGGTGAAACATATAATTCCTTCTTGGAGTTGTATGCCATGATCAAAAATTTTTACCATGCTCGTGTCAAGAGACTAAGATCAGATCATGGGAGGGAGTTTGAGAATATTCAACTCCTCAACTTTTGCACGAAGGAAGGAATTCATCACGAGTACTCATCTCCAAAGACACCCCAGCAAAACGGTGTGGCTGAGCGAAAGAATAGAACCCTACAAGAGATGGCCACGGTTATGCTGCATTCAAAGAAGTTGGCTAAACGGTTTTGGGCTGAAGATTTAAACACTGCATGTCATGTAAGCAACCGAGTGAACTTAAGAACCGGAACCACCATGACGTCATATGAGATTCTTAATGGTAAAAAACCCAATCTTAAATATTTGCATGTTTTTGGTTGTGTTTGTTACATTTTAAATGATAGGGACTATTTGTACAAGTTTGACCCTAAAAGTGACAAAGATGTGTTCATTGGTTATTCCCTCAACAGTCATGCTTACCGTGTGTATAACCTCAGGACCAAAACTGTAATGGAGAGTGTGAATGTGAGGTTTGATGATTTGGCCAGTCTTTATACTTCTGTTGATGATACTGATGGTTTAATTGAGATACAGGGTAGATGTAGAACAAGTGACACAGAAGTGGAAGAAAGAGTGCACCCAGAAGTTGAGCCCACTTCAACGGCAACTGAGGATACACCAACAAATGAACCTGAATCTGATTATGAGCAAGAAGATTCAGATATCCCTGTACAAGGCAGTGCTAGAAGAGACCCACCGAAAAGAATTCGCAAAGATCATCCAATAGACCAAGTCATTGGAGATGTTCACGAAGGGGTCCGAACTAGAGGTAACTCTGTCAACCACAAGGAAATGGTAAGGATGGTGTGTTTGTCATGTGTCATCAATGAAGTTGGGATAATTGTGTTCCTGTCTTTGATTGAACCTAGGAATGTAACTGAAGCCTTAAAAGACGAGTTTTGGATTAGTGCAATGCAGGCCGAATTACTTGAATTTGTGAGAAACAAAGTCTGGACACTAGTGCCCAGACCGTCTAGAGTTAATGTCATCGAGACTAAGTGGATATTCAAAAATAAAACTGATGAGTTTGAAAACATCATTAGAAATAAGGCTCGCCTAGTTGCCCAAGGATACACTCAAGTAGAAGGCATAGACTATGATGAAACTTTTGCTCCAGTTGCACGAATAGAGTCAATCAGGCTTTTGTTTGCCATTGCATGTTATCTTAACATCACTCTTCACCAGATGGATGTTAAGGAAGCTTTTCTCAATGGAATCTTGGAAGCGGAGGCGTATGTGGAACAACCTAAAGGATTCGAAGATCCTTCAAAGCCCGATCATGTGTACAAACTACACAAGGCTTTATATGGACTAAAGCAAGCTCCTAGAGCTTGGTATAGTCGTTTGACCGAATTTTTGCTTAATTTTGGTTTTTACAGGGGACATGCGGATAGGACATTTTTTCTTAAAAAGGAAAACAACTTTCTAACCATAGCTCAAATTTATGTCGATGACATAGTGTTTGGGTCAACGAGTGAGAAAGCCTTGAAGGAATTTGTGGAAGCCATGTCAACCTCCTTCGAGATAAGCATGGTTGGGGAACTTAGCAACTTCCTCGGCCTTCAATTCAAGCAAAAAGAAAATGGAGTTTTCGTCTCACAGACGAAATATGCAAAGAACCTTGTGAAGAAGTTTGGTCTAGAAAGTGCAAAACACATGAGAACCCCCATGAGCACAACGGAGAAACTGTCGAAGGATGCAGTTGGGCCTGAAGTTGACCCAACATTGTACAGATCGATGATCGGAAGTCTTCTGTATCTGACTGCAAGCAAGCCAGATATAATGTACAGTGTTTGTGCATGTGCTCGATTCCAATCCTGTCCAAAGGAAGAGCACCTGAAAGCTGTCAAGAGGATCATTCGATATGTTGCTGGCACTTGTGAACTGGGACTTTGGTTCACAAAGGACACAACTTCAGATCTTGTGGGATATAGTGATGCTGACTGGGCTGGAGAAACTGATGATCGAAGAAGCACAAGTGGAGGATGCTGTTACCTAGGCAACAATCTCATCTCCTGGCACAGCAAAAAGCAAAATTGCATTTCGTTGTCTACAGCTGAGTCGGAGTATGTAGCAGCTGGAAGTTGTGCAACACAACTGATTTGGTTAAAGTCAATGTTAGATGACTATGGGTTGGAGAGCAATTCTCTAGTGATGCTTTGCGACAATACAAGCGCAATCAACCTTGCAAAGAACCCTGTTCACCACTCAAAGTCCAAACACATCCACTTAAGGTATCACTTTATTAGAGATTTAGTCGAAAAGAAGTTGTTAAAGTTGGAGTACATTAGTACAGATTCTCAACTGGCTGACATTTTCACAAAAGCTCTTAGCTATGAGAGATTCTCATCTTTGAGAAAATCTCTTGGCTTATGTTCTATATGAGTTCAAAAGTTAAACCAACTGTTGTCACAACTTTTGATATATCATAGTTGACTGTGAAGTTGATCAGATTCGAGGATGTAAAAGCCTGTAAAAGGTGAAATCATGATTGTTCTTAAAAACCATATAACTGGGTCAAAGACCTCTGATAAGTGGCTTTTATGAGATTCTCTTGGTTATACATCTATTCACCATCTGCTCTCTTCTTGAAGAATCTTCTATGATGTGTCAAAAGTGTTCTGAATATTCCATCATCTATGACAACAGTTGTTAATAAAAAAAAAAAAAAAAATTTGAAAGTCAGTTGAGTGAATCCGGAAGTGTATCTTACCCTATCTTTAATTTCATCTTTGACTATATCTTTAATTTATTGATCCCTATTTTTATGGCGGGACGAATCTGTTTGTTTAGACTACTCATTTAAAATTCCCATCTTTATTCTAAGTCTGTTGCTCCACTATTCACATAACCCTTATTTCTCTTCTCATATTTCACTCCTTCAACCGTTCATCTTCCAAGAAGCTATCGCTCTCTCTCTCTCAAATCCTCTCCAAAATGACGCCGGAGAAAATGAAGCAATTGGAGGAATTTATGGCAAATCCCGAAGCTTCCGCTTACCTCCGCCCCCTCTCGACGTTTCCGCCGCAGCCGTCTCCTCCCCGCTCCTTCGCACCTAATCCTTTTCGTCTACTTTCACCGGACACCACCCCTCTTCTCCGACCTAGCATTTTACTTTCGTCTTCTCGAGGGAATGCACCAATGGAGATCTCTCCAGAGGTGGGAAGCTCGGAGATTCAGTCTCAGCCGCTTCCTCTCCCGGCACCAACCTCAATGCCGTCCTCTGTCCTGACGCCGACGGCCGAGCAGGCAATTATCGTCGTTCCGAGCGGCATAGTGATGCCGTCGTTTGATTTTCCGGAGCTCGACACTCCAATTTTGGCCGAAGACCAAGAGGACCCAGCCCATCCGTCTGAGGAAGCCGCTCAACAAGGTGGTAGCCCTATTGCCGTTCCATTCTCCCCTGCCGAGGTGGAACCACAGCCGGAGGTAATGCCTTTGCCGATCCCTTCTCCTCCATCGAAGAAACCCTCTAAAACTCCTAGGGTTCCTCCCTCTCGTCGTTCAAAGCATATATCTCGAACAAGTCATCCCTCTCAAGCTCCCGAAGAATCTGTCCACATCGACAGTGATGCCGAGGGTGAGGATCAATTGGGTGCTTCCTCCAATGAGTCTGCTGAGAAATCGATCTCTCACCAACCCTCAGAAGCTGATGAGGACGAAGAGCTTGAAGAGGAGGTTGCTGTCTCTCGGAAAGGGAAGAGGAAAATGCTTTCCTCGTCGCCGATGAAGTCGAAGGGCAAGTCAGTCAAAAAGGTCAAACGGGAAGCTTCTCCTACCGAGGCCGACACCGACTCCGACTACGAGCTTGAGGTAATTAAGGCTTTAAATGAATGTTTTTACAATGAGGCGGCTAAGAAGAATTGGGATAGCTTTAGGAAAAGGGAGTTCATTCATGATAGGGCAGTTGATTTGAAGGATTTTACACAATATAATTTGGTTGATTTTCTGCATAAAAGGAAAGTTTTTAGAAGTGTTACTTATGTGAAACCCTATGTTGCTGAGATTGTGAAGCAATTTTATTCAAATCTGCCTGTTGATTTTGCTAACCCTCCTCTAAGATGTTTGGGAAAGTCTATGTCCGTGGGAAAATTTACTCTTTCACTCCTTCTCGCATTAATAAATTTTTAGCCGCTCCAAATGTTGTTGAATCTTATGTTGAGACTGTTGAGGAGCTAGAAGTTGAAATGGAGAATTTGCTTACGGGTGGCCGTGCAGATGTGTGGACAGTGAACAGAAGGCCTAACCGTATAGCTTCGGTTCTTACTTCTCTTTTTGCAACTTTGCACAAGATTTCTGTGTCAAATTGGATTCCTACATCCAATACAACAGTTGTGCCATTTGAGCATGTGTGCCTACTCTACAAAGTCTTCAAGGAAGAAAAATTCAACGATCTGACCAAGTCCAACGATCTGCTAAAGCCACGGTTGTTCCGGAAGTTGCGCCAGAAGCCACGGTTGTTCCGGAAGTTGCGCCGGAAATATAGGAGTGCAGTTTGTGGAGATCAAGGCTTAGTGGATCGGTTGCTTTGAGTAGAGATCAAGCAACGAGCTGTGTATATATAGGGATCAGATAGTTAGTGTTAGATACGAGTTTTTAATATAGCTTTTCAGATATTGTAAAGTTTTGAGTTCTCGTATTTATCCGTTTCTACTAGATATAGTTAAGACAACTTTAGTCCCAACCTTCTGTGAAGGAAGAGATAAAGTATCTTAATATTTAGTGAGAGTTTATCTGGTAGTGTTTTTGTAATTCACATATTTTATATAGTGAAGATTTCACCCTGAGGCACTTCGCAAGATTATAGAAATATAATCTTGTGAAAATTCCAATCCATTGTTTCTATTTTAAATTTCCGCTGCGTATGCAAAGTTGTCTCAACTTTATACACAACTTTGTACACAACTCTTTCAGAACCGAGAGTTCGGTTTCTTCAATAACTTTTTAGATTTTGTTAAATAAAAAACATTGATCATCAAAATATGAATAGATAACAATTAACAATCATTCATATCTTTAATTTTTTAGATTTTCTTAAAAAAACCACCAAAACATAAGAAAAATGTTCATCGAAAATATTTGAATTTTCAATTTTTTTTAATTCTAATACTACTTTTGATGTAATCAAATGACTTGTTGTTGTTGTTGTTGTTGTTGTTGTTGTTGTTGTTCTTCTTCTTCTTCTTCTTCTTCTTCTTCTTCTTCTTCTTCTTCTTATTATTATTATTATTATTATTATTATTATTATTATTATTATTATTATTATTATTATGGTATGAAATCTATTTATTTATGTGTGGTTGCATAAAATATATTTAATATGTTAAATATATAAAATAAAGAAATTTATCTATCGAAAAATAATATTACCATGTGGTACGTGTTCATACACAATAAGTATATATAAATCTCCAATTGATTCAGTTTAAAACATAAAAAAACATTCTAAACATGTTAATGAATATATTTAAAAAATTAAAAATATAATGTTATATATATTGTAAACTTTCATTTGATAACGTTATAATTATTTCTTATTCTATACTAATACTATTACAACTAACATTTCAAATATCATCAAACTTTAAACCTAAAATGTGTAGATCAATTTCTGTACATCGTACGGGAGATATACTAGTATAATATAATTATTCAAACTTCAATAATTAATTTAAGCAAAATAGTTGAATTGCGTGCAATGCACAGTTTGTCTGTTAGTAATCCTAAAATGTACGATCTCGTTTTTGTTTTTGTATTAATTAAGATGCTTTTAATTGTGGATGAATTTCTATTGATCAACAAAACACAAAAAAGGAAAAAGAAAAAAAGATTAGATTAATGAAAGATTGATTAATTTATTTATAGTTGCGTACAATTTCGGATATCTCCGATCCACCGCTAGCTTGATTCAGTGATTAAAGGTTGATGGTTTGGATTGCATAGATAATATTTGTGGTTGTGGACACATACAGACATACTACTACAGCGGAAAACATAATTTTCTGTCCAAATCTATAGACGACGATATTTGTGGACACCAACTACTACAGCGGGTAACATACCTTTTCTGTCATATTCAAAATTCCAAAAATAGCAATCCTCATCAGCTAAGCATAAGCAATCACAGACTAGCTACTCACTATTTCGTGCTAATCTAGTACTCTACTCGAACAAGATATTTCGATCGATAGCAGTATAAAATATAAATACAGTAGTTAGTTTTGATTAGAGAAAAAAAATGCAGACAGCAAACATGTCCGAGTACGATAGAAGCAGTGAAATACAAGCATTTGATGAAACAAAAGCTGGTGTGAAGGGGGTTGTAGTAGCCGGTGCATCAAAGATTCCTCGTATATTTGTCCACGAAGAATATATAAACGAGGAGAAGACCTTTTCCAGCAGCACTGATGATCAGCTAAGTGTTCCAGTAATCGACTTAGCATGCTTGAGCTCGGAATCGGATGATCATCATGCAGCTGCTCGTTGCAAAATCATCCATCAAGTTAGAGCTGCTTGCCAAGAATGGGGCTTTTTCAAGATCGTCAATCATAGAATTCCAACGGATTTGATGGACAGAGTAGTCGAGGTTGTAAGGGAATTCCATGATCAAGACACAGAGGCGAAGAAGCAGTACTACACACGCGATTTCAAGAAGAAGGTGGTCTATAACAGCAACTTCGATTTGCATCTAGTTCCCTCTGCAAACTGGAGGGACACACTCTATTTGGTCATGTCTCCGAACCCTCCTGGCCCTGATGAGTTGCCTCGCGTTTGCAGGTATGCAGTAGTCTTGGTTGCATTCATATTCATGACTGATGTTGCATTCATCTTCATGATTGATATATCGATGTTTTCACTCGATCTGCAGAGATACGATGATGGAATACTCGGAAAAAGCCAAAGAGTTGGGAGTCATTCTGTTTGAGTTGCTGTCGGAAGCTCTTGGACTAAACCCAAACCATTTGTTAGACATGGATTGCGCTGAGGGGCAGTTCATTGCAGCCAACTACTACCCGGCTTGTCCTGAACCGGACATGACATTAGGATTCAGCAGCCACACTGACAGTGGATTTCTCACTCTTCTTCTGCAAGACCAAATTGGTGGTCTGCAAATTCTCCACAAGAATCAGTGGATTGATGTGCCTCCTTCTCCCGGAGCTCTTTTAGTGAACGTCGGAGATCTTATGGAGGCAAGTTCGTATATACTGCTCGTTTTTGTGCCTTGACCCTTGTATCATCTGATGTCATGATATGATTCCTTAACCATCTGTTTCTTGCAGCTGATCACCAATGCTGCGTTTAGAAGTGTGTATCACAGAGCGTTGGCGAAGAATGTAGGTCCAAGAATCTCTGTGGCCTTCGTGTTCAGAATGCATGTCGAAGAAACCAGTATCTCTAGGGTGTATGGACCCATCAAGGAGTTGTTGTCTGAAGAAAAACCACCGATTTATAGGGATGTGAAGGGAGAAGAGATTGTTGCATTTCGATATGCGAAAGGCATGATGAAGACCCCTTTGCTGTCGCACTTCAAGCTGAACACGAGTCAAGCTTAACAGTAAAGGAAGAACATTGCATGCAGAGATATACTCTTTCGCAAGTGTGAATCATGAAATGCAGTACTTTATTTATGTCTTGGATTGAATAATATGGCTTTGTTTAGACTTCGAAGCCAAATGTCAGTTTGTTACCTAAATTCAGGGTTTGGGTCACTGTTTTTATTGTTCTGGTTTAATTTTTCTGTGTTTCAGTTACAAGGGTATTTTATTTCATCTGAAAACCAAACATGAGGCTTTTGCAATTGAATAATATGAAACCATCAAACAAAGAAGGTAAAAAGGATGAAATTCAACAAATATCAGAGGACAGATCATGAAACCTAGGTAGAAATTTTGTGAAGAAACTGATTCAATACCATTTGAATGAAATTCATATAATTCATAGTCATTGCAAATATTCATTACAAGATATATAGGCCATAATGCTATAGATGAAGAATCTTGGAAATTTGATTTAAATGCATCTCATTATTCAAGCGGTTTCCTTCCATTCCAAAAGGCTGATTTTCCAGTTCAAAATGCAACAAGGCAGAAGTGCCATCAAGACCCTTGTTGCGGAAAAACTCACTATACTCTTCGGCTGTGGTGCCCCGATACTTTGGAGGATTCTTCTCCGACAACAGCTCCTTAATCGGAGCATGAATAATTGAGCTAGGCCCGGAAGCCCTCCCAAAGAAGCTGGCAACGGATAGTCTTGGACCGGCCTTGCTTGACAACACTCTGTGCTCCACGCTTTTGAACTTATCGTTTGTTACCAGCTGAAACCACAGAGCATAAAAACCAAAAACATTGTTTTGTAAATGCATATCTACATAAAACAACAATACTCGGATGCTTAATTACCTGAAGAAGATCTCCGATGTTGATAACTAAGGCTCCTCGTACAGGAGGAACATCGACCCACTGGTTCTGATGTCTCATTTGAAGTCCTCCAAGACTGTCCTGCAGAAGCACGGTTACAAAGCTGTTGTCTGAATGGCTCGTTGCACCTAATGTGAGCTCGGGCTCAGGACATGCTGGATAGTAATGGCCGACGAGTAAAAGTGATTCTGCACATTCCATTTCTATCAGATAATTTCTGCTCAGCCCAACACCTTCAGAGAGCAACTGCAACAAACATCTCCCCAATCCCATCACTTCCTTTGAGTATTCTATCATGATTTCCCTAAATCAGAATAATTATATTCAATCCAATCTAGGAAATCACTAATTTTTTGTATCTGCTGAAACATGCATCAGTTAGGTAGTTACTTTGCTCTAATATCAGAGTGAGCGACACCAAATAAAAATGAATAACAGTGACACTTTTTCAATAAGAATCTAGTCAAAATCATCAAGAAATGAAAGATTAAGTTTCTAGTTTGTAGAATAAAATTACCTGCAAACTTGAGGCAAATCTTGAGGCTGTGGAGGATTAGGAGCAAAATCGAAATTAAAAGAGTCCCTCCAGTTAGATACCGGAGAACTAAACAAATCGAAATTACTGTTAAACCGAAACTTTTTCTTGAAATCTCTGGTGTAATACTGCTTCTTGATCTCTGCATCTTGCTCCATGAATCTACCAACTCCCTTTCCAGAGTTGTTACAGGAATGCCATGATTGACCACTTGGAAAAAACCCCATGTCTCAGCTGCTCCTCGGGCGCTTTCGACGATCTTGTGGCGCGTACTAGGATCTTTGTCGAAGTTCTCGAGATCTATCACCGGAAAATCGAACTGGGTTCCGGTCGGTGTCCGAACATCTTTCGCATTTTCCGGCGGATGAAGGAAGATTCTGGGCAACTTTGTGATTCCGGCGTCAACTAGTCCTTTCACGCCGGTTTTAGTGTCGTCGAAGGCCTGTAATTCGCTCTTCCGATCGTAGTTTGAATCAGATGATGGCCGGATCTCTTCTTTACTGCTTCGAATTACCATTTCTTTTTTCTCCGGCGATCAATCGACAAGATTAGAGGGATTTCTAGTATATGCTGTGATTTTTGTTGGGGGAGCTTAGGAATTTGATACGAACTAATTTCTGACCATAAAAGCGTATTGATTGCCTATTATGCTATTACTGCCAAAATTGTATAGATATAAGATTTGGTGAGTTTGCAAAATTGCAAGGAATGTTCGGTGAAATAGCTACGTGACTTTACCCTAGTACATGGAAAAATGCTAAGTACAGAATTCAAATGTGATATTTCATCAAACCCCCAAACATTGATAAGGCTAACATTGATTGAACAGATAAAAAGATGGAATTCAACAGAAAAGCAAACCTAGGCAGCAATTAAATAGTTTTATAGGCATTGCAAATATTCATTACAACATAGGCCATTCCATAAGGCTAATTTTGCAGTTCAAAATGCAGCAAAGCAGAAGTGCCATCAAGACCCTTGTTGCAAAAATACTCACTATATTCTTCGGCTGTGGTGCCCCGATACTTTGGAGGATTCTTCACCGACAACAGCTCCTTAATCGGAGCATGAACAATTGAGCTTGGCCCCGAATCCCTCCCAAAGAAGCTGGCAACGGATACCCTTGGACCGGCCTTGCTTGACAACACTCTGTGCTCCACGCTCTTGAACTTATCGTTTGTTACCAGCTGAAACCAAATACAAATTAATTGATAAATATAATGCATGAAGCTCAGATATGTGCTTTACCTGAAGAAGATCTCCGATGTTGACAACTAAGGCTCCCGGTAGAGGAGGAACATCCACCCACTGGTTCTGATGTTTCAATTGGAGTCCTCCTAGATTGTCCTGCAGAAGCACGGTTACAAAGTCGTTGTCTGAATGGTTTGTTGTGCCTAATGTGAGATCAGGCTCGGGGCAAGCTGGATAGTAATGGCAGATCACTGAAAGTGAGTCTGCACATTCCAATTCCACCAGGTGATTTCTGCTCAGCCCCACACCTTCAGAGAGCAACTCAAACAAACATCTCCCCAATCCCATCACTTGCTTCGAGTATTCTATCATAATTTCCCTAAAACACAATCAATCATTCAATTCAATCACTAATGTTGTTCTGTTCAATTCAAAATGACCATCCTACCTATCTAAAACAATTAACCATCAGTTTAGCCCTCCCTAGTTAACTACTTAGGTACATAGTAGTTCTTACTTATTTCCAAATTAAAAAAAAAAAATGACTATCAAATTAATCTAGTAATTAAGAAAAAAAGCAATCATCATCACTCATCAATAATTGAAAGATTTAAGTTTGAATGGTACCTGCAAACTTGAGGCAATTCCTGAGGGTGTGGAGGATTAGGAGCAAGAACGTACATAAATGAGTCCCTCCAGTTAACTGCCGGAGAACTAAACAAATCGAAATTACTGTTCCACCGAAACTTTTTCTTGGGATCTCTGCTGTAATACAGTTTCTTCATCTCTTCATCTTGCTCCATGAATCTGCCAACTCCCTCCAACATCTCTTCCAGAATTCCTACAGGAATACCATGATTAACCACTTGGAAAAACCCCCACGTCTCAGCTGCTTCTCGAACCTTCTTCACGATCTTCTCGCGTGTACTAGGATCTTTTTCGCAGCTCTCGAGATCGATCACTGGGAAATCGAACTGGGTTCTGGCCTGCGTCCGAATATCTTTCAAATTTTCCGGTGGATGGACGAAGATTCTAGGCAACTTGGTGATTCCGGCATCGACTAGTCCTTTAACGCCGGTTTTTGTGTCATCAAATGCCTGTAATTCGCTCTTTCGATCGTAGTTTGGTCTTGGATCGGATGCTGTCTGAATTTCTACGTTACTGCTTGGAACTACCATTTTTTTAGTGTCGGATTTTATCTAGCTTGGAGCGACGAGGTTGGCAACTGAGAGGAATTCAGTGTCTGTGAGAAATGATTGTTGACTCCGGTGATCACATACTAGGATTTTTATAAGATTTTCTGTCTTAAAGGGTAGAGCCAAACACAGTGATGATGTGGTCAGCAGTGACCAACGAATACAAAATCAAAATATTATTTTGATGCAACGATTTCGTTCGGATAAGCACTAAGTTTCTGGTGTGTAACTAAAAAAAAAAAAAAACCAATATCACATTAATATTTTTCAATATTAAGAGTGACACTTTTCAATAGTTAATAAAAAAAATTAATGATAATTACAAAAATATTATCACTTTTTTTGGCAGTATTTTCCCGTTCTTCCATTCTCTTTTTCCTATTTTTTGACAAATTATAAAAAAAAATACATTTATTATATATGTATATGTACATTATGAAATATTCTAAAATTATATACATATACATCATAAAAATAATTCATAATAAAAAATTATTTTGTATTAATACAATAACTATTGATAAGAAATATCGTATTTGATTTTTATTTTATTGCAAAATGGTATCTATTTTGCAGCAAATTACAAAATTATATTGTAAGTACAAAGTTTTAAATGTTGTATCTATATTATAAATTGTATCAATGTTTGTACGAAAGTTCATGTTTTGCATAATAACTAGTATTTCTCCTGTGCGATTCACAAATAATTATAATATTTTAGATTTGTAATATTATGATTATTTTTAATTTTATATGTTGTGTATGATTATTTTTAAATTCTATATGTTATGTTCAATTTTTAAAAATTAATAAAATGATATGCACATACATTAATTAATTAGATAAGAAGATCAATTTTGTGTAGTTATATCAAATAAAAAGAAATTCAATTTTAAGAATTAAATGAAAATCAAACAACACGATTTTTTAAATAGTAACATTTATGCACGATTAAAGAACATTTGATTTCTATGAATATATGACATGCATAAAAAAATATAATTATTTAATTATTTTAAATGATGAAATCTATATGTTATATAAAAAGAGAATAGTGGGGATAATTTAGACATTTCACAATTATATTAATTTTTTTTAAAAAATAATTCTCAATTAAGTTTATGTTATGTGCGCGTGCAAAAAAATCCTATTGAAAAGACGCTTACCAAATGAAGCGGTTAGTTTTCTGCTGTAAATTAATACTTCTCTAAAAAAATATGTTAGTGAAGCACCACAGAGAAAATAAATTAAACCTAACCAGAATCTGATTATTCAAGCGGTGTTTATGAAAAAAAAAACGCTTCTCCGAAACGTTGCTGGTTGTGAAGCAATACGTTTCTCAAGCCAAACACACGTTGGGAAATATTTTGAAGTTGCAGGAACCTATTTTAGAAGTCATAACCTTGCAATTTATATATAATCTTGTTGGAAGATGATTATAAACCTAGTATGCAAAATCAGAGTAGGCTAAATCCTATCATGCCGGAGGTTGTTAGGAAAGAGGTTTTAAAATTACTTGATGCTGGGATTATATTTGCTATATCAGATAGTGAGTGAGTTAGTCTCACTACTAAAAAGGGAAGAATGACTATTGTGAAAAATGGGTCTAATGAAATGATTGTGAAAAACGATAATCCGTGCTAATAAGTGATTAATTAATAATACTATCAGTTGTTCTACGATATGTGTGGGACAGATTTAGGAACATAAAATATAAAGCAAATCAGAGGAGGCTAAATCCTATCATGCTGGAGGTTGTTAGGAAAGAGGTTTTAAAATTGCTTGATGCTGGGATTATATTTGCTATATCCGATAGTGAGTGGGTTAGTCCCACTACTAAACAGGGAGGAATGACTATTGTGAAAAATGGGTCTAATGAAATGATTGTGAAAAATGATAATCCGTGCTAATAAGTGATTAATCAATATTGCTATCAGTTGTTCTACGATATGTGTGGGACAGATGTAGGAACATAAAATATAAAGCAGTAAAATACGCACGAGATTGGTAACTCAGTTCGGTTAATCAACCTACTCTGGGGGTATTGCTTCCAAACTTGAAGATTCGACTGTTACTCCTTCATGAAGTGTATTAGGGTTCTTAAACATACAGGACTCCCTCCTTATGTCGCCCAATCTTCTCCACGAACTCTTTCGCTAGCCAAGAGCTGTAAGATCCCCTTACAACCGTGACACTAGACTCCCTCTAGCTACCCACGACTTCAACTTACAATCTCTCCCGAGATTGTGTACAAAATGGATTAATAAAACCCCTCACATGTTTCACTCAAAAACACTCAAAGAACTAGTCTATCACGTTGAACTGTTTATGGAACAACTACTATTTAATTACATGGGACACAAACAAAATTGACTCTCAAATAACATGCTAAGAGAATCTAAAAAGTGGCCACCGATTGCTAGACATAATCGGCCTTCTTATATTCTTCACTTCTCAATTGTCGTCGATCTTCATCGTCGCCAATATGGTAAGTGGATTATGGTTTGTGATCTTCCTAAATGTGTGTAGATACTTTCCTTGGATATGAGGGTTATTTGCAGCTCGGTATCTACTCCACAAGGCAGTCAATCGAACACATCTTGCCTTCCAAGAACGGATCCGCGCAAGATCTTCTATTTATGGAAACTGTCATAAAAATGTGTCCCTGGATATGTCTGGAATATCAGAGGGAACAATTTACCAATTGTTCTTCTTTTCTCACACAGCGGAATGAATAGCTTCAGGGACATACCCAAGCACACATTGTCGAACATATCTCGCCAAGAAAACAACATGAACACTTAGTGCATAACGGTGGTACTAACAATCTCCCCCTTTGGCATTTATGGTCGACAATTATCATCTTAATCTGCACAACACTTGAATCAACTTCGCAGATCAAAAATATATCAAAACAAGCGATATATTTAAAAACTGTCTGGGACAGTTTCAAGCACACTCCCCCTGAGTCTGATCTGGGAGTGCCTTCAAAGATCACGAATATTGTTTTCACGGTCACGACCGCATTGTCTGGTAGGTCACAAATTTAGTACAAGCCAACAGAATAAAAATGGGGTAAACAAGCATCCCCAATAAATTTGTTCATCAACAAGTTTTAGCAAAAACATAGGAAGAGCACACAAGCTCTTATCAGCAGCAGCAGCGGACAGACAGCAACAGGCTTGACCTTCACTCCCCCTTTCTTCCTTTCTTCCTCTCCCCCTTAATTGTTGCCAAAAATGACAAGAGCTTTCAATGCGGGGAGGCATCATCAGTAGCATCAGCATCGGTAGGTGCAACAGTGGCTGTGGAAGGCTGGTCAGCAGAAGGTCCAGTAGCAACATCATCGAACGGTGATACAAGTCTAAGTGCCCGAGCTCGAAGGTCAATCAGGAGAGACTCCAACTCCTGCTCTCGAATCTTAAAAGCCCTAATGGACTTTTTTAGTAGTTGTACTTCACGTTCCAGAGATTTTATGTGCCTGTCAAAGAAAACAGAGGTGA
Source organism: Perilla frutescens (assembly GCA_026008535.1). NCBI lineage: Eukaryota > Viridiplantae > Streptophyta > Magnoliopsida > Lamiales > Lamiaceae > Perilla > Perilla frutescens. Next base: position 57,852,338 of record BRKX01000004.1, on the reverse strand, counting down.
CAGACAAAGATTGTGCCGATCTGTGAGGGACAGAATGTAACATCCCATAATTTCAGAATATCTTAATGAGTTTTCTAAATTTATTTAGAAGACTAAAGAAAATAATTGGAGCTAAAATAAAGTAAAGCAGATGTAAGTCGCCACCTTTTCTATGTTTTTATGTGAAAATCGATTATGAGATTTTACGTTTGCCACCGGAAGATAGTCAACATTGGTCTTTTCTGGAATGTAACGACCTAAAGGAAGCTATTGGTGCTTTTAAAATTTTATTCTGACTTCTACAGGAGTCCCGTAATTGAAAACCATAAAGAGAAAATCTGTGAATAGTAATTTCTGCATGCGTTCGTGATTTGAAAAATTCACGAAATCCTCCTCATTGATCTAAGACTTGTTCTATCAAGCCTATCTTATAGGAAATAACCCAAGGAATCCGTTCACGTGCACGGATTGCCAATCTGAGGTCAATCGAACGCTCGGGAGCAAAATCTGTCAGTCAAAATGAATAGTAAAAGTACTTTTTGAAAGAGAATCTTTCTTTGTATTTCTTCAGACGACTCCCTCGTCATCCTGAGTCAGGTTGGTTCAATAGTACTTGAGCCAACGAGTCTTCCGATATTTTTAGATTTTGTGTCTGAGGTCGTTTGGACCTCGACATTGAATAAAGCAACTTTAATTGAATCCGGAAATCACTTTATTAGTATTTTATACCCGGAGTGGCTTACCCGGGAAGCCAAGCCTTTTCCTATAAATAGGGGGCTTGGGTTTCATTTGAAACTTGCTCATTTCTCTCCCCTCTCTCTTTCTCTCTCGTTCGTGTTGACGAACGAGAGAAACCCGGGCCTGCGCTGAGTAAATCGCGCATACGGGCCCAGGTTAAGTTTTGTTTGGGTGGTGCTGCTGTGGGAGCAGCTGTCGAGCGCCGGAAGGCTGCCGGAGGGCCGCCGCCACCGCCGCTGCCGTGGATGGCCGGAAATTGCCGTCGTCGTGCCACCACTTCGGACGTCTCGTTTCGGTCCATTTCTTATCCTTTATAGTTGAAATTTTAATATGTTGTGTATTCACTACAAGAAAAAAGGTCATACGCAACACTAAATATACAACGGTAATTTTGAATTACCGTTACGTATGTGAAAAATACAACGGTTTTTGAAAAAACCGTTACGTATGTGCGTGCACCTTCTACTAAACATAACAGTAATATATATACCGTTGTATATACGTTCACAATACGCAACACTGAGTAACATTACTGTTGTATATATATATTAAAAAATAAAAATTAATTTAACTATTAGTACGATAAAATGAAAAGATTTAGATTTTGGACCTCAATTCTATTCCCGCTCACATCCTTCTCCTATTAGACGAGAAATTCCCCAAATCATCTTATTTATCTCAATTCTCTCAGTCCCAATCACCGGCGATTTCACCGGAATCACAGGCAATCTCGTCGGATCTGACCTTATGGGCGACGGAGAAGGTCTTCTCCTTATCTTCTCTCATTCAACTATGCCCTAACCCTTTTTCTCTCTATTTCTCTCACTCAATCCTATGCCCTAGATGAACATAGCACATCGTCGATAGCCGACCTAGTCGACGGAGTTCTCGCTGAAATCTACCAAGTCGGCACAGTGAGAACTGATATCGACCCACTTTTCCAGCTTCAGCAGAAGATTTTGAAGATGATGTGAGTGCAGTTAAAATGAGCTTGATTCATTGTTGTTCAGGTTCTGAGAATTTTTATATCATTTCTTATGCTTGTAGTAATATTTTTTGTATTCATGTCGATCCTGAACCTGACGTCTTCTTTTTGAAGGTTGTTCTTAATGCTACAACGATTCCCCGTGGAGTCAAAAGGACGTCGCAAAAAACTATAGGAGGTATGTTGTGGTGGTGGTTGTGGATTTCTTTCAGGGGATTTTTCTTTTGTGTGGGTTTCTTTTGTGTGTGTGGGTGTTGGGGAGGGGAGTGTTTTGGTTGTCCGTGTTCTAATTAACCCTTATTATCTTTTGCTCTCTCAGGTTGGCTATGTGACCATGATATGTTTTGCGTGTTTTCTGATTAGATGCATTATGGTAAGTCCTATTAGATTTCTAAGAAGATTCAGATTGATTGGTTTGACAATTTGGTTTCTGTTGTAGTCATGAAGTCCTTGTTTTTTCAATTGATGAATTGGCAATAGATATGATTTCTTTAGTCTAGAAGATGAGTCTGCTTAGATTAATTTAAGGATCATTTTAGATATTCTAACCTAAATCACTGCAATGATTTTTGAGTTTCAAAGCTATTCCGATTCGTTAATCATTCCTTAACCGTCCCTAGTTAATTAATTAAAAAGCTTTATAAAATGAATATCAGAGAATAAATTAGAAAAATTATCTGATGCTATAACCCCTTTTGCCATTATGTGATCGATTTTTTGTAGACCGATCTGTACAGATGTGTGCGTGTTGATATGTCTCTGTAATCTGTGTATTTTTTTGTATGAATATATGATGAATAATTATATATGGGCATACATTACATATATGTAGCATATTCTTTTTATCAGTTATCTCTGTACTTTTTGGTAGTCTCAGCCTCTCAGGCGTGACTTAAATCTTCAAGTTTTCACTTCCTGACTTTGTTTCTTCCATTATGACGCATCCTACAGACGTGTCTACTGCTCTGAGGAAATGCAAATCTCTTGACTCTTGTCCTGGCTGATAAATAGAATATGCGTATTCATTTCTGTATAAGATACATTAGTTTTTTCTTTAACCAACTTACCTATTAGAGCTGATGTGCAGTAGAACTTATACCAGTACTCAGGCAAAGTTGGGTAACAAGAAAAGCCTTGTTCAGTTTCCTTGACTTTGTTTTTCTAGGTCACCCTTACTTAGGTAGTAGATGCTCTCACATCAGTCCAACTGATTATGTCAGGGCTTTTCAGCTACGATAAAATGAGCTCATTTTTTATTTTGTAATCATTTCTTCTTGTTGTTTTTTGTTGATATTTGCGTTATTAAAAAATAGCTGAATATAAGAGAAGTAAATTTGACAATAAATCTCTCTACTTAGTGTTGGGGGCTGAAATTTGATTTCACGGGTATGTATTCTCATGCTATTTTTTTACTCTTTTATTACATGTTTTTTTACCTTCTATAATTACTCTTAGTTTGTGGTTTTATAATAAATGTTGATGTTAATGATCTATCTTTGGTGTGTTGAGGAACTATCTTTGTGGATATATGTAATATGGTGCAAATAGATCATTTTTTTATGTCATGATAGATTAATTTATGTTATATCATCATATATATCATGATAGGTTAATTTATGTTATGTCATCCTTCTACTATTTAGCTCTATTACACTTAACTTGTTCTTTTTGACAAGGTGAAGTTCTTTTGTTGCTTATCAGTATGCCAATCACTCGTAAACAAGTTCAAACTAAAACTAAGATGTTAGAAAGAAATTTCTACTAGTATATATGCTTACAATATTATTAGAAAGATAAGTATGGGTATTAAAGTGAAAGGGTACTAATTGTATTCAATGACATACTGTATATGTTGTCAGAAACTGATCCATGTTCTCTCCCTCAAAAGCTTGTTTTGAAGTTTAATTATTTGAGAAAATGCATTTGGTTGTGAAATCTTGAAACCTGCAAGTGATTTTATCCTTTTCAGAGATATTTAATTCTATCAATACCATGATTTTAATTTTTTTTTGTTGTAATAGGATAAAATGTTGAAAAACTACTATTGGATAAATCGAGTAAAATGATAGTGTTAAAGGTGAGATATACCTATCATTGGGAACCGTGTAGTCTCATTTGCATTTTCATTAAATAGAAATTCTAGATTTTATGAATTTAAGCTTACATAAATGTTCAAAAATTTATACTTCTCTCCCCTAAAATGAAAATAAAATAGAGTTTATACTTCTCTCTTGCAGTTTCAACGTTGAATGAAGATTGTTGAATTGAAGCAGATTTGTACAAGATCTAATGTTGTTGAGGTATAAATCAAAATTCTTAATTGCATAAGTTATTTAAAATAAGGTACATATGCAGTCTCTCCTACTGTGACAAATGTGTGCTCGAGGTTTCTATCTTAATGCATCAATAATTAAAAAAATTAAAAAAAATAATTAAAAAAATAAATAAGAAGAGCTGCAATAATATCTATTGTATGCTCATATGCTCTTTTAGCCTTGAGTTACTAGCATATAAAATACTATTCAATTTAGAGTTTTTATTATTATGTATGTGTCTTACAGTCATTATTAACAACTATAACTAGTGACTTAAAATTCTATTACATTTAAATGGTAACGATAACTGACGTGAGGTTGAGAGCTCCTTGAAGAAGGCTTGAACTACCAAACATATGTAAGTATCATTCTCGACGCCCAGCAGCGTGTTCTTACCTTTATTTGTTATGGGTTCTTATGGGATTGGCTCCTAGATGCATAACATGATTTTGAGAATTTTTCCTTATCTATTCTTCTCTGAAATTTTCACTTTCAGAAAAATAATATTTTGCAATTTATGTGGCAGAGTGAAGAAGAAACACTCAAGGAGGAAAACACTCATATACATCTGAAATCGTGTAAATTCAAGGTGTGTTCTTCCATGTTATGGATTTGCTTGCTTAATTAAAATGATTGTTTCTTTACACTTGTTAAACGCATGATTAAAATGAACAGGTTAAAGAATGGCTTCCCGACACAGTTCGAAAAAAGGAAATCGACTTCTGTTGTTGATCTTTGTAGGGAAGAAAAGATACTGGAGCGTGCCAAAGCCCTTAAAGTAGGTGCAGATCCAAAGACAGACCTCGGTCCAGTCATCAATAAGCAGGTGAGTTCAGGCCAGTCTTCATACTGAATTGTGAGAGACATGTTTATCAACAATTCTTCTGTTCACTTATTAGCTGATGATGATTGGAAGCTTTTTCTACATTTATTAATTATTATTATCATGGATCCTATCCTTTTTCATTTCTTTGAGCAGTTATTTGTTTTCTCAAGCAAAGGAAAGGGTATGCAGAATATGGAAACCATTACTTCTATTTTTATTAATTTTTTTCTTTTTAAAGCTTTGGTCTTATGATGTTTCTGCTATTAATTCTTTGCCATCTGATTTGTTTACTTTTTGTTTAGAATTTCTTTGATCTTATAATGTGTCTGTGCCATCTTATTTGTTTACTGTTTGTTTAGAATTATTGCATGCAAGCTCATCTTTTGCATAAGATACAAAACACATTCTTGTCTCTTTTTATAATATCTGTGATGTTCAATTTTACATATTTTCTTCTTGTGTGGATCTTATTTAGTTGTTGAAACAAATGAATACCTCCTGCTTGACTCAAGAGTGTTCAGTAATTTCTTTAAGAATTATTAAATGTGTGATGATATATTTTATTATACAGTCAGCAACAAGAGAGAGGGAATGAACAAAATTGAGTAAAAATTATACAGTCAGAGTAGAACTTCAGTCTCGTCCCACTTTGTTGAGGTAAGTCTTGTATTTTTCTTATTACCTATTCAATTTGACATGCTCTCTTTCTTAGTGTCTTGCTTCCATCAGGTTCCATTTCTCTAAGTTGTTAAATTTCTATATTTAAATTTAGTTGTGTATTGATATCTTCCTCTTATCATTTTAATTAAATGACTTGATTCTAGGTACCTCATATAAATCAACAAAACACATGGGATTGTGGTCTTCCTTGCACTCTTATGGTTTTGCAAGCTCTTGGTGTGTGTGACTATACGATTCAAGAACTAGTGGATCTCTGTTGCACCACAAGGTACTTTTATTTTATATAAGTTTTAACACCCTGATCATATTTGTATACTTTCCAAGTCTTCTTAATATGCTTGAATGATATCAAGTTAATTAAGTTTAGATAAAAAAATATAATTACCATTAAAGATAATAACCAGTTATATGCAAAACGTCTGATATCATATCTCTGTGACATACATTTCTTATCATAAGATTCTTGCAAGTACTAGTGCTATGTATACATATTCAACTGAACAAATTTCTAAACTACTGGTTAGTGGATCAAAAGATTCTTGCAAGTAAGTGATATTGTTTTTTTTTTCACTATGTTCTGAACTTTGTGATGTTTGCATTTGTAAAATTATGTAGACAGAGTCAAGGTGTCATTCAAGAATTAAATCCTCTAAAGTTTAGGAACTTCCATTTTGGTATATTATATGTTACTATTGCATTGTTCAAGAATCAGAGTAAGTCTCATTTCTTTTAAAATTAACTCAGACTATATATGTAGAAAATAAAGAGTGTTGAAAATTACTAGTAATATTCTCTTGGTAGGTTTTGGATAGAAATGTGATTTTAGTTCTTTCATTTTATTGCTTTTGTGTAGCTTCAAAAAAAGACCATATTCTAAAGATGACATCAATGAAGTTCAAGTGGAATGGCCAAATTGTGTGAGTGATCATTTGTAGGATCAAGGTATTTTGGATTTCTAGCTATCTACAACTAGGTTTGTTGGAGCATGTTGTCGGGATGCATTGCAACTACTTCCCATTATTATTTTTTGGATTTTGATTATAGCTCTTTTGGAGTTATTTTGTATTAGATATTTTTAGGTCATCTTAATATGTTTATGGATAGTATTTCATGATATTGTATTTTTGGATAATATTTGACGATGTTTTGGATGATTTGTGAATTTAATTTTAATTATTACATTATGGTGCACAGGTGACGAATAACCCTAAATAATATACAACAATTTTTATAATTCTTCCACAACAGTAATTATCGTTGTCTATCGTAATTATCTACAACATTAAAATATTCATTTACAACAGTAATTATCATGGTATATGTAGAAAATATGCAACGGTAATAAAATGTCACCGTTATGTATACTATTAATATACAATGGTAAATAAAAAAAATGTTACGTATACTGTCAATACACAATGGTAATTTTTATTTTTACAACGGTAATTACCGTTGCATATGATTACATCATACAACGGTAATAATAGAACAAACTGTTACATATAATCACTATACACAACGGTAAATTTCATGAGTACGACGGTATTTACCGTTACATATAAGTATCTTATACAACGGTAAATGAAATATTACCGTTATCTAAAGTATATATTATACAACGGTAATAATAAGAAACCGTTACATATAATGTGAATATACAACGGTATTTATGGAAAAGACCACGGAGATTCTCCGTTGTGTATTAGTAGAATAGACCACGGAGATTCTCCGTCGTGTAAAAAGGGACTATAGACAACACCACTATATACAACGGTAGAAAAAATGAATAGATCACGGAGAATCTCCGTGGTATATGGTGTTTTTTCTTGTAGTGATTTTAAATAGTGCTTCATTTCTTATGTTGAGTGCGTTGTTGTCCGGTGGCCGGAAACCGGTGAAAACGCCGGAAAACATGAAAAATAAAGGGGCACCGATCAGTTTCGGTTTTGACCCATTTTCGCCCGTTTCGGGTCTTCAAATCGAAAAAGTTTGAACTATAAAGTTGCTCGAAATATTATTTCCTATAGGACTGCCAAGTTTCATAATTTTTCCATAAGTTTTGATCAAAGTCGATTATTTTAATCATACGGTTATTTTTATAACTAGAGCATGTGATTTCAGAAAATTTCGAAAATTGTATAATTTAATAAAGATATATGTGGGGTCATGCCTGATTATTTTCATAATTTTTGGATAAGTAAAAAGTGCAATCGAGGTTAGTTGTGAGAAATTTGATTAAAATGGCAAGTTACGGAAAGTGACCTCTGTCAAATCTTTTGGTCTCATTAAATCAGAAATTATATTTTGGAATTTATTTCCTTCTGTGTTGAAGTTGTACGAGGTCTCTAGAGTCGCGCATTCTTAGTTGAAATATAATTAAAGTAAATAAAAGCTCCAATTAAATTAAAGTCGAGTTCTGAAAATTAGAGTAGCAATCCTAAAATAAGGGTTGACCTTGTAGGACTTGTTGAGCCGGTCAGAGGAGCTGACGAATGAGTATCGAGAAGTTTGATCACCCGAGTTGATCTAATCGAGGTGGGTTTATTTGCAAAACCTATCTATATTTGAGTTATTAACTCATAAATGTGATAGTCATAGTTAGAATATCCAAATAAAATATTTGAGAAATTATCTGCTCAAGTCTCTGCTAGAGTAATAGTATTATACTATTGTATAATTAATGAGAACATAGTATTATATTGATGTATAATTATTGAGAACATAGATTATGCTGTGCCATAATTATTGAGAACATAAATTATGCTTTGCCATAATTACTGAAAACATAGATTATGCTTCATCATAATTATTGAGAATATAGATTATGATTTATCACAATAAACGAATATAGATTATGCTTCGACATAATTAAATAGAATAGATCATGCCTTGTCATAACTAAAGTCTATGGGTTAAAAGTTAAGGTTATAGTTTAAAGTTCATAGTTTATAGATTAAGGTTAGAGTTTATGTTTAAAGTCTAAAAGTCATAGTTTAAAGTTACAGTATATTAAATGTTTATTGTGTATTGATTATACTTGTGTATAATAAGTTGTACTCTTTAGCTTGTCCTTTCAGCATTAAACTCAAGTTATAGAATGATTTCCGTTTAAGGAATAAGAAGCATAATTGAACTAAGTTGCTAGAGGAATTAAAGGTTAGCCTAGTTGCTATATTTAGAAGATGACATAGTTTTTATTCTTTTGTCATATTATGCGCTTTATAGAGAACATAGAACAAAGGATAGACATGAACTGTGATTCTTGCAGTTGTGATGTTATTCACTAAAGGTGTCACTGTGAGGTAACTCCTGCACATACACGTGATCTGGGCATCACTATAGGAGTCAATGCTAGGTAACCCCTGGTATACTCAGGGTCAATGCTAGGTGATCCCTGATACACTCTTCTCGGATTAGCGAGGTAACCCCTCCCTTTTCCTATCAGCGACATGTCATATAGTGCAGTAGACGACAGAAGGAGCTACAAGGTACCAAAGAGAAGTAAAAACTTTGCAGAAATGGGAAGGGCTTTCGCGTTTTGCTTTCCATTATCTGTATTTATATTTTGGATATTCTGTTACAGTTTTTATTAAAGATTGAGTTAAAAGTTTAACCCACTGAGTGCTTTAGTACTCACGCCCAAAATATTTTCAAAATGTTTTTCACAGGTTGAGATGCTGGAGGTGATGGCTCGATGTACTATTGTGGGTTGATCATGCCTTGCCGTCTCGTTCAGGCTAAATTATTGCTTATGAGTATGTTGTTATGTGATACAATATTACTTCATTGTTTTCCGCTTAAACTCTGATACAGTTGCCCCATAGTATGATTGCATGCTATGTTTTATTTTTGGGCTTATCTGAATTGTATTATTTATTGAATCATGATAAATAAAGTCCAATTTCTTTTCCTTAGATCCAAGCATGTCTCTTTACAATTTTCTACCTATGGATAGGTCATATTTGGTTGAGTCTTGAATTCTGTTTATTTTCCAGTTGACCTATGAATGGGTCTCAACTTGATTAATTGTTTCTGTCCTATGAATGGGACATAAAATTGTTTATTTGCCTCTGACCTATTGATGGGTCTTAGTTGTTGTGGTCTGTGGAGAGGTCTTGTTTATTTGAAGAGTTAGAATCCTATCTATTAATTGTTGGATTCTGTTTGAATTTGACTAGCCTATGAATAGGCATTCTTTTGACTTGATTGAATCATTTGACTTTGTTGATACGTTGGAAGACGTGGATTTCTTCAAGTTACAGAGGTTATGCTGCCCAAATTTCTGGGGAATATAACCTATTCTTGTTCTAAAGCCATTTCATTTGATTATCCTAAATAGTACTTCCTTTTTGAGTAACACCCCGACCCTCATTTATTATTCCTTTTGGGACCGCGAAATTACAGAGGACCCCCCTGGATTTTGGATCAAGCTATCTTTTTTCTTGTATTTTTCCCATAATATCCCCGTCCTAATCCTCGGGACCGGGGCGTTACACAGAAGGAGACACAGTTTCAGATTCCACAACATCATCTCTGGCAGGGATATCTTGGGCATGCTTGGATGAAAACAACTTCTGGCTGATTATGAGTGGCAACACCTCAGGCTCATATACATCTTCTGCACACACCACATTGTGCTGATCCATGGTTAAGCTAAAAATCATTCCAGGAAATCCAATCGGTTGTTGACTCGGGGAAGACTCTGCATGGGCCACAACATGCTCAAAGATGAGCTGGCCAAGGTTGAATTCCACCCGCGTTCCAACCTTAAACAACAACAGACCCAAAGGCTTCTCAATCATCGAGTTGTGCGTGCTGGGAATCCAATTGCGTACCGCAAAATTGTGAAGTATAGAATACTTCACGCTCAAGTCTGATGCCATCAAAGCACGACCGGATGGCCACACACATTGATTGCCTCTCATCAACTCCCCAATAACCTCATCCAAATCAAGCACAGGCGCAGGAGCAACCACATGCTTACGACCCAAATATACATTGATCACAGAAGGAGAAAAAGGAATCCAATGACCCTGAACAAATACAGAAAAAACATGCTTAAAAGATGCATCACGAATAGACTTTGAAAAATTGGAATAAAATTCATGCACAATTGCAGTAACAAAGACAGAGGCAGTATATGCAGACTTCTCCAATCTTAAATCATGCAAAATTTCAATCACCCCAGTACCCTCAACATCTGTCTTAATCAGCTTGCGCTCAGACACTAAGGAGTGACCAACAACCAACTTAAACTGACTCTGGTGAAAAGCAGAAAGTAACTTACTCGAATCATAGGCTTCAGATTCAGAATCCGATCTATCAGGGACATCTGCAGTGACATCCTCTGCTTCATCATCAGATGGAGAAGGTGCTCTGGCTTGCTTCATCAACGGACGATGAGGACCCGACACCAACCCTATTCTTTGCTCAGACAAACTCCGTGTAACACGGCGAGCATGAGCAACATCAGGCGTCCTAGCCGGAGCCTTTTTACCAGAAGTCTTCAAAGATTTAGGAGTTTTTGAAGATGACCCCTTCTTCGCAGCAAGCTTCTTAGACTTGGGAGTTTTGGAAGGTGGCCTTTTCTTCGCAGTAACTTTTGCCAGCACCTTCAATTTTAGGTTTGCGATGGGAGTATCATCTTCATCATCAGACACTGGAGGGGTGACTGGTACATCATGCAATTGTAGCTTGCGTTTGGTCCTGTGAGTTTTCTCTGAAGGTAGGATAGAACCAGACTCGGCCATGGGCGAATCATCATCTAAGAAGGAGATGTCAACATCTTCTTCTCCTTCCCCTTTATCAAGGGTTTTAATAGCAACAAGGGGTGAGGCTTCACCTAAGGGAACTTGAATGGTGACTACAGGTGAGTCACTAACCAGCGGAGCGGTGGTGAGAACAGCAGATTCTTGCACAAACTTCAAAGCATCAATCGATGCTGCAAATTCCTCAATTGAGGCAAAAACATTATCAATAGCAGAGGCAATCAAGGCTTCCATCGATTCAATATTCTCCAGAGGTGGTGAATGAGGATCATCAGAAACCCCAGGAGAGGGAGGAACCACATAATCTGTCTCTGACATAGATCCAACAACAGCTTCAACAGATGGTGCCACAGAAAAAGGCATAGAAGCAGGGACATTAGGAACCGCTTCAATCAGCTGTTCTGAGGCAGGAGCATTAGAGCTAAAAGGAGCAAAACCCAACGGCTTCGAGAGCTCTCGTAACTTACGCCATAGTTCTTGCATGGAAATTTTTGGCTTCTTGAAAAGAGAAGGCTTGGAAGACTCAGATTTGTCCGCCATTGATTTCTGAGAAGGAAGAGTCTTAAGAGCAGAATATTCAAGAGAGTAAGGCTTGAGGAGAAAGAGAATTTTGAAAAAAATTCCACTGCCTTAATAAAATTTGAACAATAGATTTAGCCCTTAATTAGAGAATTTAAGAAAGAAATTCCCAAAACTGTCACATTCCATAAACAACACCCTTTGCTCGTTCTTGGGAAGTGGAACCGAACTCGGCGCGGGAAACAAGGATCCACTAGCCGTTAAGAAATAACCATTCAAATTGTCCCAACATCTGTCCGAGACATACTTTGGCACACATACCGCATTGACCACACCAACTTGGTCATTTTACACTCTCCATACATACATCCCGTACAGAGAGACTTCTTTTAGCAGAGAAGTTCAGAGAACACAACGACCCAGAGAGGATCTCAGTGTTTCAAACCTTGCACTGTCAAGTGCATTCGTAAAGATATCCGCAAGTTGGGCTTCAGTTCCAACATATTCAATCACAAGCGATCCATCTTCAACAAGTTCACGGATGAAATGGTGACGAATATCTATTTGTTTTGTTCGTGAGTGCTGGACAGGATTTTTTGAAATATTTATTGCACTCATATTGTCACAGAAGATGGTAAGGATAAATTGTGGCACTTCGTAGTCAAGTAACATTTGCTTCATCCAAAGAAGTTGAGTACAACAACTTCCAGCCGCAATATATTCCGCTTCAGCAGTGGATAGAGAGATCGAATTCTGTTTCTTACGAAACCATGAAACCATGTTGTTTCCAAGGAAGAAGCATCCTCCTGAAGTACTCTTCCGATCTTCAGTACAACCAGCCCAATCTGCATCACAAAACCCCACCAAACTAGGGTTTGTATCATAGAAGAACCAAAGTCCTAACTCAACAGTACCTTTTATGCACTTGATTATGTTCTTGACAGATTTTAGATGACTTTCTTTAGGATCAGATTGGTACCGAGCACAAACTCCCACACTGTAACAAATGTCTGGCCTACTTGCAGTAAGGTAGAGCAGACTGCCAATCATACTCCGGTACAAGGTTTGTTCAATAGACACACCAACTTCATCTTTTGACAACTTTAAAGCTGTTCCCGTCGGTGTTCTTTTAGGGCTGCAACTCTCCATATCAAACTTTCTTATCAAGTTCCTTGCATACTTTGTTTGAGACACAAAGATTCTGTCATCTTTTTGCTTCACTTGAAGCCCCAGAAAGTAGGTCATTTCGCCTACTAAGCTCATCTCGAATTCAGATGTCATGTCTTTAACAAACTCATCCACCAATCTGTTTGAGATAGATCCAAAGACAATATCATCGACATAAATCTGAACGATGATCACATCAGATTTTTCTCTCTTGATAAAGAGAGTTCTATCAGCTCCACCACGTACATATCATTTCTCCAGAAAGAACTTGATTAACCGTTCATACCAAGCTCGAGGAGCTTGTTTGAGACCGTAAAAGGCCTTTTTCAGTTTATACACAAACTCAGGATGGTAAGGGTCTTCAAAGCCTTTGGGTTGGCTAACAAACATGTCTCCAGACAAGTACCCATTCAAGAAGGTACTCTTCACGTCCATTTAGTATAATTTGAACTTCATCCAAGCAGCTATGGCAAGGAGCAAATGCACCGATTCAAGATGAGTAATTGGAGTAAAAGTCTCATCGATATCAACACCTTCAACTTGGGAATAACCTTGGGTAACAAGTCTTGCCTTATTTCTGGTTATGTTCCCTTCTTCATCGGTTTTATTCTTGAAGATCCACTTTGTCCCGATAACATTAACATCTTCAGGTCATGGAACAAGATCCCACACTTCATTTCTTTCAAATTACAAGAGCTCTTCTTGCATGGCTTGAATCCATTGGTCATCTTGCAATTCCTCCTTCACACTTTTATGCTCCACAGTTGAGGTGTAACACATATTGGCTATCAATTCACGATAGTTCTTTCGAACTCCTCTTATTTGAACTCTTTCACTCATATCACCAATGATGTCAGATACAGAATGATTCTTCTGAACACCTTTTGAAGGTTTGCAAACATCCAGTTTCTCACTTCTTTCTTCTGTCGGGATACCATGTTCTGAATTGTTTGGAACAGATGCTAGAACATGGATAGTAGCATCAATGCTTTCCTCATCAATCTGGGCAGCAGTTTCTTCCAGATCATCAACAACAATGTTAATGGACTCCATCACAGTCTTGGTCCTTTTGTTGAAGACACGGTAGGCCCGACTATTCTTCAAGTACCCGAGAAACATACATTCATCTCCTTTAGCATCAAACTTGCCAAGCTGCTCTCGGTCTCTTAACATGTAGCAAGTACTTTCGAAGATATGAAAGTACTTTAAGTTTGGCTTTTTCCCTTTCCACAACTCGTAGGGAGTAACTCTCATCTTGGGTCTGAAGTACACCCGATTAATAACTTGACAGACTGTGTTCACCGCTTCAGCCCAGAGATTGTCAGGGACAGATTTTGCCTTCATCATGGCTCGGCTCATCTCTTGAAGCGTCCGATTTTTTCTCTCAACAACACCATTTTATTGAGGTGTTTTTGGTGCTGAGAACTCTTGACCGATTCCTCTTTCTTTACAAAAACATCTGAAGAAAGTATTTTCAAACTCACGATCATGATCACTTCTTATTCTTACAACACTGGTTCCTTTCTCCACTTCAAGTTTGATACACAATTTCTTGAATGTCTCAAAGGTCTCTCCCTTATCTCTTAGAAATTCCACTCATGTGAATCTTGTGTAGTAATCTACACAAACAAATATGAACTTTTTTCGTCCAATACTTTCAGTTTAGACAAGCCCCATCAAGTCCATATGTAGTAGCTCCAAGGCATTTGAAGTGGTAATCTTCTTAACAGATTTATGAGAAGTGTGAATCTGTTTTCCAGCTTGACATGGTCCGCAGACTTTCCCCCGATCAATACTCAATTTTGGAACACCAATCACAGCTTCAGTCTTCATGAGTCTCTGAAGGTTTCGAAAACTAATATGGCCAAGCTTCTAATGCCATAAATTTGCTTCACAAATCTGAGATTTGAAGTAAGTCCCCTTTATGTTAAGGAGATAACAGTGTCCCTCGATCTGTCCCCGTTCATCAGAAGAACACTTTCTTTATTCTTCACAAGACATTTGTCTCGAGTGAAATGTACCAAGAGACCTTGGTCACACAACTGACTAATGCTAATTAAATTAGCTTTAAGTCCTTCTACAAGCAGCACATCCTCCAGGTTGGGCATTCTATGCACATTGAGACATCCACGGCCAAGCACTCTACCTTTAACACCATCTCCAAAGGTAACCATTTGATATGAGAAATCTTTTTGAATGTTGCTCAGCATGCTAGCATCTCCGGTCATATGTCGAGAGCATCCGCTGTCAAAGTACTAGCTACTTTTCACATGAATATGTAACGATCTCTGCCGCTTCACGAGAGCCTTTGGATTTACTCCTACCTATGGTTGATCTTTGATTGTTTATTGTTGTTCCAGCTAATTGTCCAATAAAGTTGTAATCTTGCAATATTAATGTAACAGAAATGGAAGGAGTTGGAGAAGAGAAAGAGTGAAGACAAGGAGAGAACATTGAGAAATTGATAATTTTCTGCTTACTTTACTTTAGGTTAAAACTGGGTATATAACCCTATAAGCTGGGACCACAACATATCAAAATAACGTAAGATAACATCATAACATAGAAATTGGACCTAAGTCCTTAATTTAATTTAAACAGCAACTGGACCAGCAGAGAAAAGCCCATTAACGTGAATTAATCAGCCCAATACCACTGAACCTGTTTCCTTGGCTTGACCCGGCCCGTTCCACGGAAGACTGGTCAACATTTTCCCAATTCCTTCAGATTGAGTGTCAAGGGTTGGGAACCCTAAAAATTGGATCTTTCCACATGATGAGCCCTCGCCGCTATTGTTACCAATGATAACCTCCTTCGGCGAACCTTTATCTCCTGCTATCACCTTCATCTCTCTCAAGTTCACAATAGAATATTGAGGGTAGTATGAACCACATAACTTTTGTGGTTGTTCCTGGATTTGTTCTAGGCATTTCTTCAGGGAAACTGATCAGATTCTCCAAAACCCCTTCTTTTCATCATTCAGAGGTCATTGATGTAGTTTCTGTAATGTGGTCGAATGTGACCAGGTTTCTCACAGTAATGACACACAACACGTGTCTTTTGAGGAGACTTTCTTCTCTGCTACTTGTTCTTTGGCTCAGCTCTCGATTCTGGAACTGTTGAATCTTTTGTTCCAGAGGATTGTTCTTGACAGAATCCGTCATAAGTATGACCACTATTATATCCAAGCCCAGAATGATCCTGAGGGCTCTTTCCCTTAGAAAGAATCTCATCTAGCTGAGATGATCCAGAGTTCATCATCTTCACAAGCTTCTTAAGATGTTGAAGCTCACCAGTCTGAGAATGACTGTTGTTTTTGGATTGCAGCAAGTCATTTTGCACTTCCTTAAGATGAGTGGAAAGATTATCTTTTTCTTTCAAGAGATCTGCATTCTCTTTCATCAACCTTTCATTAGCTTGAACCACCATGATCCAACTCAAGTGAAGTTTTTTATATGCTTCCATGGCAGATTCTTCAGTGTATTCTTCATCATCACTCCATTCAGACGCCTTGTCATCCGGACTGTCAGGAACAGATGCAGGCACAATTTCTGTGACTGACTGTGTCATGAAGGCAATATGATTGCTCACACATTCTTCATCACTTTCACTATCATCTGGATCATCACTCACACTGAGAGTAGAACAGTATGATTTGTTCTTCTTTTTAAGAGTATTGACACACTCGGCTTGGTAGTGACCAAAACCACCACACTCTCTACACTTGACATCTTTATGTTTGTCTTCACTTAAATCTTTATCTTTTGATTTCCAAGGTTTAAACACCCTATTCTTGCCATTATTGTTTTGTGAAGACTTCTCAAAATGTTTGGCAAATCTTGAGAAATTCTTAGACAACATAGCAATTGTCTCGACAATATCATGATTGTCAGGGACATTGCTTGGCACATCAGTACTGGAACCTGCCTGAAAAGCTATGCTTTTCTTTTGCACTATTTCTTCATCTATCAGCCCATTTCAAATGTTCGCAAGGACCCTATCAGCTCCTGTAACATCATCTTGCTCATGTCGTTGGCCACTTCAATGGCCGTAACTTTGTACGTGAATCTTTTAGACAGAGATTGCAAAACTTTTTGCACAAGTTTCTCTTCAGAGATCGCATCTCCAAGAGCAAAGCTTTCGTTGGCAATGTCACAAATCTTGGCATTGAAATCAGCAAGTTTTTCACACTCATCCATCTGAAGGTTCTCAAATCTGGTGGTAAGTAGTTGCATTCGGGAGACACGAACACTGCTTGTTCCTTCAAATGTGGTCTGCAAGATATCCCAGGCATCCTTTGCTTTGTCAAGTGGATATGAGATTGAAGATACTAAAATATGCATAAGATTGGTAACCCAGTTCAGTTAATCAACCTACTCTGGGGGGATTGCTCCCAAACTTGAAGATTCGACTGTTACTCCTTCATGAAATGTATTAGGGTTCTTACACATACATGACTCCCTCCTTATGTCGTCCATTCTTCTCAATGAACTCTTTCGCTAGCTGAAAGCTGTAAGATCCCCTTATAACTATGACACTAGACTCCCTCTAGCTACCCATGACTTCAACTCACAATCTCTCCCGAGATTGTGTACAAAACGGATTAATAAAACCCCTTGTTGGGTTTTTTTTGAATTGAACCACCGCAGGATCTAATTGGATGTTCATTAATCCTAATGTCATGTAGATCATAAATTCATGAATCTCATATGTTTTAATTAACCGAGTTCAATTAACATGCAAATTCGGTTTTCGATTCTACTAAAGTGGAAACATAGAATACCGGAAAAACGACTTACAAATTAAATAACGGGTTGATGACAAGATTAAAGGTCTAATCTTGCTGTTGTATGAATGATAACAGGCACTCCTTGATGCTATTCCACTCCTTGATCTTCTGTTGTATTCCCGGACTGAATCTAGTTTCAAGGTGGGCTGAAATCTACTAGATCGGTATGGAATCTGTGGAGATCAAGAGAACACGAGAGGGCTGATATTTTATGATGTTAATTTTGTGCCCTCCACCCTCTTATTTATAAGGGGGTGGATGAAATTAGTGTCCCAGTTGGACTGGAATTCTATCTCTATCTCTTGTTCTATCTCCAATCCAATTCAGACTCTTTTTGGGCTACAACAGGGATCTAGAAGAATATTAAATTGACCCATTAATTTATTTAATATCCAATATCCAATAAACTTAGGATATAATTAAATAAATTAAGTATTATTTTTATTCCACTAAAGAAATAATACTAACCTACCAATTTAATACATATTTCTGAATATGCTTTCTCCTTTAGTCCAGCCATTCCCCATGTTTAAGATATAATGCCCATTAATTAATTATGTAAGCTTCTCACAACTATAATTAATTAATATATTTTCCTTAAGTAGTACCACACAAGCTTTACTCATGCACGGAATAAATTCCACCTGCAGGGTTTCAGCATGAACTTGCATTTCCTCAAGGGGACACCATCAACCTCGCGCACCAGGATACGGTGCCCCTACATATTGCACGACCCATTATAAGTGTAAATGTCACAACCCAAGATATCGAGATTATTGATCCTATGAAAGAATCTCACCCTTTGATAAATCAAAGCTACAAACACTACACGCTTATGTCCGCCAACATATAGGGGTTAAGAACCCGAACTCTGTGGATTCTTATTCTCTCATTTAAGGTCAGAATAGAGAATAGAATCCTAAGTATATCCTCCTCAATACACTTGCCCGCGTATTAGAATAATCAGTTAGTCAAGATACACTAACTATCAGATTATTCTACGGCGTACCGATAGTAGGTTCAATGCGATCTAGACCGTGAGCCTTTTAATATATCACAAGGAACCGATAATATAATCTAACCGTGTGTTTACCCACACCATGTCATCTACAATATAAGTATAGTGAACATGCATGTAAATATAACAATTTAAATACAAATAGTGACTGCAATTGTATTAATTCTATATCATCATAAAACCATCATCAATAATGTATACAAAAGACAGGTCTTCTAGTATACAAAACCAACAATCTTCGACTTATACTTGAAGCATGTCTTTCAAATATAAAACAAACTGGAAAACTCTCCAACTCTAACTAAAATCTCAAACGGCAACCTTGGGTCTGCATCTCACTCCCATTTTCTCCACGTGACCGTAGAAGGTCTTAGCTGGAAGGCTCTTCGTGACTGGATCAGCCAAATTGTCCTCCGATGCAATCTTGACCACTGCCACATCTCCTCTCTTAATGATTTCTCGTATAATATGGTACTTTCTCTCTATGTGTTTATTTGCCTTATGGGCTCTGGGTTTCTTCGAATTTGCCACTGCACCCGAGTTCTCACAATATACCGTGATACTCTTAGGCAAATCAGGTACCACACTCAAGTCCAACAAGAAGCTCTTGAGCCAGATGGCCTCTTTTGCAGCCTCAGAGGCAGCTATATATTCGGCCTCCATGGTAGAATCTGCAATGTATTTCTGCTTAATGCTCCTCCATGCAATGGCTCTACCTCCCAAGGTAAACACATAGCCTGAGGTAGATTTACTCTGATCTTTATCGGATTGAAAATTTGAGTCCGTGTAACCCAAAGACACTAGACTATTAGAGCGGTATACCAACATATAATCTCGAGTCCTTTTCAGGTACTTGAGTATATTCTTAACCGCAGTCCAGTGACCTTGTCCAGGGTTAGACTGATATCTACTTACCATGCTGACTGCATAATATATATCAGGTCTAGTGCATAGCATAGCATACATAAGGCTTCCCACAGCCGAAGCATATGGAATGCCCTTCATCTCATCTATCTCAGCCTGTGTGTGGGGACACATATCCTTGGATAGATGAATTCCATGCCTGAAAGGTATAAAACCTTTCTTAGATACCTGTATGTTAAACCTAGCTAGCACTGTGTCGATATATGTCACCTGGGATAAGCACAACATCCTTTTCTGGCGATCTCGAATTATCTTGATGCCAAGGATATGTCCGGCTTTTCCTAGATCTTTCATATCGAACTGTTTCGATAACCACACCCTTATGTTAGATAATACTTTCTTAATATTTTCAATAAGTAAGATATCATCAACATATAGCACGGAGAAAGCCACCACGTTTCCGTCACTCTTCTTGTACACACAGCTCTCATCCGGATATTGCACGAATCTATATGACTAGATAAACTCATCAAATTGGATGTTACAAGACCTTGACGCCTGCTTAAGTCCATAAATGGATCTCTTATAATCCAAATGAGCGGCTATAGAGAAGAGAATCCGGATTGACTTAAGCATGGCTACCGGCGAAAATGTTTCCTCTTAATCGATCCCTTCTTTCTAAGTGTATCCTTTCGCCACCAATCTTACCTTGAAGGTTTCAACCTTCCCGTCAGCTTCTCTCTTGCATTTGTAAACCTACTTACACCCAATGGGTTTTACCCCATCTTTGGTTCTACAAGATCCCAGACTTGATTGTGATTCATAGATCCAATCTCAGACTTCATTGCAATTTTTCAAGAATCTGCATCTTTGTCTTAGATCGCTTCATCATAGGTCCTGGGATCCAATTCATTTTGTTCTTCAGGGAAATCTGAAGATTCACCCAAACTAATGAATCTGTTAGGTTGGCGTACAACCCTCCCACTGCGACGAGGCAGTTCCTGTACTCCTGTGACACGTTGTGCAGTAATTTGTGGTTCCTCTTCTTGTACTGTTGGTGTCAGATTCGAATTTTCCCCTCGAAGTTCCTCGAGTACTATCTCACTTCTTGGCCTGTGATTTATCACATAGTCTTCCTTTAAGAATCGAGCATTAGTACTTACAATGATCTTCTGATCTTTAGGACTATAAAATAAACCACCTTTCGTTCCTTTGGGATATCCAACAAACAGTCTAACATCTGTACGTGGTGCCAGCTTATCAGCTTCCTTATCCAGCAAATGTGCTGGACTACCCCAAATTCGAAAATGTCCAAGACTGGGCTTTCGTCCAGTCCAAAGTTCTGTGGGCGTAGATGGGACTGATTTTGATGGAACCACGTTAAGAATATAGGCTGCCGTTTCCAAGGCATATCCCCAGAGCGAAATGGGCAGATCTAAATAGCTCATCATCGATCTAACCATCTCTAACAATGTTCTGTTCCTTCTCTCCGCCACGCCGTTCTGCTGTGGCGTTCCCGGGGCAGTCAACTGGGATGTAATCCCATTCTCTGCTAAGTAGTCCCTAAATTCATTCAAAAGGTACTCACCACCATGATCAGACCGTAGTGATTTGATACTTTTACCTGTACGTTTTTCCACTTCCGCTCTGAATTCTTTGAAAGTCTCAAAGGATTCCGACTTGCGGCGTAACAGGTATATGTATCCATACCTTGAGTAATCATCAATGAACGTGATGAAATACTCGTACCCTCTTCGAGCCTGAACTGACATAGGGCCACATAAGTCAGAGTGAATCAAATCTAGTACCTCTTCAGATCTATTCCCTTTATCCTTAAAGGGTCGCTTGGTCATTTTACCTTCCAAATAGGATTCACATAAAGGAAATGATTCTAGGACCAATGAAGACAAGGGCCCATCGTTTACTAGTCTATGTATCCGTTTAAGGTTAATATGGCCGAGCCTAAGATGCCAAAGATAGGTTTGATTCATTTCCGAAGGTTCTTTTCATTTGTTAGGGTTTATGACTGATGTATTCAGTAAATGCATTTGCGTAGTGTTTTGCATAGGATTAAGTAAATAAAGATGCCCATCCAATGTGCCAGAACAGATAAAACGTTTATCACTAAAGATAACACCCTTGTTATCAAAAGAAACAGAATATCCATCCATAAAAAGTTTAGAAACTGAAATCAAGTTTCGCCTAAAACCAGGCACATAAAGACAATCCTTTAAAACTAAAATCATATCACTACTAAAAGATAATGTTACGTCTCATACTGCAACTGCCGCCACTTTCGTAGCATTGCCCATGTAGACTAAAATCTCTCTATCACTCAGCTGTCTTTTTACCAGGAACCTCTGTAAAGACATGCAAACATGATCAGCAGTCTCTTTTTGGGCTATAACAGGGATCTAGAAAAATATTAAATTGGCCCATTAATTTATTTAATATCCAACATCCAATAAACTTAGGATATAATTAAATAAATTAAGTATTATTTTTATTCTACTAAAGAAATAATACCGACCTACTAATTTAATACATATTTCTGAATATGCTTTCTCCTTTAGTCCAGCCATTCCCCATGTTTAAGATATAATGCCCATTAATTAATTATGTAAGCTTCTCACAACTATAATTAATTAATATCTTTTCTTTGAGTAGTACCACACAAGTTTTACTCATGCACGAAATAAATTCCACCTGCAGGGTTTCAGCATGAACTTGCATTTCCTCAAGGGGACACCATCAACCTAGCGCACCAGGACACGGTGCCCCTACATATTGCATGACCCATCATAAGTGTAAATGTCACAACCCAAGATATCGAGATTATTGATCCTATGAAAGAATCTCACCCTTTGATAAATCAAAGCTGCAAACACTACACGTATAAGTCCGCCAATATATAGGGGTTAAAAACTCGAACTCTGTGGATTCTTATTCTCTCATTTAAGGTCAGAATAGAGAATAGAATCCTAAGTAGATCCTCATCAATACACTTGCCTGTGTATTAGAATAATCAGTTAGTCAAGACAAACTAACTATCAGATTATTCTACGGCGTACCAATAGCAAGTTCAATGCGATCTAGACCGTGAGCCTTTTAATATATTACAAGGAACTGATGATATGATCTAACCGTGTGTTTACCCACACCATGTCATCTACAATGTAAGTATAGTGAAATTATATGTAAATATAACAATTTAAATGCAAATAGTGACTGCAATTGTATTCATTCTATATCATTATAAAACCATCATCAATAATGTATACAAAAGATAGGTCTTCTAGTATACAAAACCAACACCCCTTACGTGTTTTACTCAAAAACACTCAAAGAACTAGTCTATCACGTTGAACTGTTTATGGAACAAATACTATTTAATCGCATGGGACACAAACAAAATTGACTCTCAAATAACATGCTAAGAGAATCTAAAAAGTGGCCACCGATTGCTAGACATAATCGACCTTCTTATATTCTTCATTTCTCAATTGTCATCGATCTTCACCGTTGCCAATATGGTAAGTGGATTATGGTTTGTGATCTTCCCAAATGTATGTAGATACTTTCCTTGGATAGGAGGGTTATTTGCAGCTTGGTATCTACTCCACAAGGCAGTCAATCGAACATATCTTGCCTTCCAAGAACGGATCCACGCAAGATCTTCTATTTATAGAAACTGCCATAAAAATGTGTCCCTGGATATGTCAGGAACATCAGATGGAATAGTTTGCCAACTGTTTTTCTTTTCTCACACAACGGAATGAATAGCTTCAGAGACATACCCAAGCACACATTGTCGAACATATCTCGCCAACAAAACAACATGAACACTTAGTGCATAATAGTGGTACTAACAGATTACAACAAGGACGATAACGGGGTAGCATATGTGTATAGCCTATAGAGCTCTAAATGCCTATGCTAGAAAAGACCACTTCCATTTGCCTTTCATTGATCAAATGTTGGATAGACTAGCCGAACATGAGTTTTATTACTTCTTGGACGGGTACTCGGGGTATAATCAAATTATGATTGCCGCCGAGGACCAAGAAAAGACATCATTTACTTGCCCTTACGGGATTTTTATCTATCACTGGATATCGTTTGGGCTATGTAATTCCCCTGCCACATTCCAACGTTGCATGATGTCTATTTTCAGTGGCTTGATAGAGAATATAATGGAGGTTTTAATGGATGATTTTTCGGTCTTAGGTGATTCGTTTGACAATTGTTTGGACAACCTAACCCACGTTTTGCAGAGATATGAGGACACTAATCTAGTGCTCAATTGGGAGAAGTGTCACTTTATGGTGCGTGATGGCATAGTCTTGTGGCACAAGGTGTCCGGACTTGGTCTTGAGGTGGACCGTGCAAAAATAGTAGCTATTGAAAAGCTTCCCCCTTCGATAAATGAAAAGAGAGTTTGAAGTTTCTTAGGGCATGCCATTTTTACCTTCATTTTATCAAAGATTTTTCAAAAATTTCTAAGCCTTTGTGTCATCTACTTGAGAAGTCTAATGAGTTTACATTTGATGATAATTGTCTGCAGGTATTTTAGCCATTAAAGAAGGCCTAGGTGGCCGTTCAAATCCTCATTACTCCGGATTGGAATGAGCCGTTTGAAGTGATGTGTGATATAAGTGAGATAGTCGTAGGAGCCGCTTTGGGCCAAAAGAGAGATAAACTTTTTCAAGTGATTTACTATGGAAATAAGACCTTGGATTCGACCCAAGTGAATTACACTACCATGGAGTCAGAGTTGTTGGCTATTGTGTATGCATTTGACAAGTTTCAGCCCTCTCTTATTGGGTCCCGGACCATTATGCACATGGATCATGCCGCCTTGAGACACCTCTTTGCCAAGAAGGACGCAAAGCCATGAATTATCCGGTGGATCCTCCTATTGTATGAATTTGATGTGGAAATTCTGGATCGGAAGGGATGTGAGAATGTGGTAGCCGACCACCTCTCCCATTTGGAGCACAATAAAGATGAGTAAGAAGAAGATTCAAAGCTGATCAATGATAACTTTCTGGATGAGAGAATTTCGGCAATACAATCAAGTGTGCCTTGGTTCACGGATTTCGTTAACTATTTGGTAGCCGGAGTTGTACCCGTAGAATTGGAAAGCCACAAGAAGAAAAAAAAATCCATGACTTGAGATTCTATGTGTGGGACGAGCCATTTTTGTTTAGAAGATATGCGGACCTCGTCTTGAGGAGGTGTGTGCCGGAGGAGCAATGGAATGAAATCTTAGAGGCATGTCACATGGGACCGAGTGGTGGACACATTGGAGCAAATAGGACCGCACGAAAGATTCTTCAAGGTGGCTTCTATTGGCCATCCGTGTTCAAAGATACCGGAGATTTTGTGAAGAGTTGTGAGAAGTGTCAAAGAATAGGTTCTATTTTAAAAAGAGATGAGATGCCAATGAAGAACATTATTGAAGTCGAGCTCTTTGATGTTTGGGGCATCGAATTCATGGGCCCGTTTGTTACCTCTGAAGGGAACATTTACATTTTTTTAGCTGTGGACTACGTATCAAGATGGATAGAAGCAATACCCACAAAGACCAATGATTCTAAGGTGATGCTAAAGTTTCTTAAGAGGAATATTTTGACTAGATTTGGCGCACCAAGGGTTCTTGTGAGTGATGGCGGTTTACACTTTTGTAACAAATGGATGACAACTTTACTTGCTCGGCATGGGGTCAAACATAAGGTGACCACACCTTATCATCCTCAAACCAATGGCTAAACCAAATTCACCAATAGGGAAGTCAAGCAAATTCTTCAAAAAGTGTTGAAGACTAATGGTAAAGATTGGGCATCGTTGCTAGATAAAGCACTATGGGCATACTGCATGGTTTACAAACACCACTTTGGATGTCACCTTATCAATTAGTCTTTGAGAAATCTTGTCACGTCCCCTATTAAACTCTCTCATAAGGTATATTAGGCAACTAAGAAGCTAAATTTTGATCATATGGAATCTAGGGGTAAGCGGATCTTCAAATTGAATGAACTCGACAAGTTCTGAATGGAGGCCTTTGAAAATTTGGCCATTTATAAGTTGAGGATAAAATTCTATCATGACAAGCTTCTTAGGCACAAGGATCTTGCCCCGGGTGATGAGGTGTTACTCTTCAATTCTAGACTCAAACTCTTTCCGGAAAAACTTAAGACCAGATAGAGTGGACCCTTCTAAATCGCAAGGATTTTGATAGAGGTGCCATTGAACTCCATGGGAAGGATGGATGTCATTTTGTGGTAAATGGACACTGAGTCAAGAAATTTTACAAGTCGGAGGATAAATTGAGAGTTTCCATATGCTACCTTCAAGACATCTAAAAGCTCGGTATCCCGTCGAGCTAGCGACATTAAACTTAGCACTTATTGGGAGGCAACCCAATCTTTTATTTTTTTATTTCCTTTAAGTCTTTTAAATTTTAGTTTTCTTAATGTTGGTTATTTTCATTTGGTATTTTAGTTTATATCTTTTGGCCTTTTGTTAATATGAGATTTTTAGTGAAGAAAATGCAGGGGATAGGGCAAAAATTTCACTAAGTTTTGAGCCCCGAGCTGAGTTGGTGCGACTCGTACCTAGTGCAGGCGTGAGTGCGTATCCACATAGACAAGGTATTTCCTTCAGCATGAACGCGACTACACCACAAAAAGGGAACGTGAGCTGCTCACTCGCGTCAAGAGATGCGACCCGCGCAACAAACAGAGCGGGCGTGAGCTGCACACTCGTGCATATCAGCGTGATGGACAGGCGTGACCGATGGCGTGAGTAGAGTCGTGCCCCGTAAGCAGAATTTGGTTAAGTGTTTAAAACTCCCCTTTCATTTCATTTTATTTTTTTTCTTTACTCTCTCGCTCACACACACAAACACTCGGAAAAACATTGCACTCTCATAATCTTCCACTCACACACACACTATTTTGGCACTCTCATCTAAGGTATGACATTCTATACTCATCTCTCTTCCTAATTCTCCATGATTTGTTCAAATATATTTTTTGGATTTTTCTTGTTGAGGAATTTATTGAAGTAGGGGTTGGGGATGTGCATTGTAATTATTGTCGGTATAATTGGTACTTCTTCTTTCTTAGACTATGATTATGAACAAAATTGGTAGGAATTAAGTTTTTCATATGTGAATTCTTACCATTTCAGAAGTTAGGGTTCTAGCAAATTTGGGAAAAATTTGTTGCTACGAAATTCATATGTTTATCTTTGTTTTCTATGCAATTTCTAGCCCATTGTTGTTAAATTGGTGATTGATATTCAAGTGGAGCATGTTTTTGAGCATTTGGAAGCATGATAAGGGTTATGCAATTTTTTAGGGGATTTTATGCCTATTTCGGAATTTTGTGATGTTGATGAGCCTTGCATTATGATGCACGGTCGTTTCGCGGTCAGAATAAATTTCAAGAGAGACTTATCCTTATGCTCACTGCAGGCGTAGCTAGCAACGAGAGTAAGAGTCGATCCCACGAGGAGCTGTGAATCCTATCTTCTAATGTCACTATTCCAAAGTTTTGAGGGTTGTTGGGGTCTCCATACTTCTTAATGTAAATATTATAAAATAAAAATAACAAAAAAAAGAAAGGAAAATATCAGTAGTAACATATTCCGGATTAGAACTTAGATTTGAACTTAACAAACACTTGATCGATCATGGTGATAAGTCCATTTATTTCGCATTTTTTCTGGGCATTTTAGTCGCTCTAAATGCCCTTTTTAGTGTTTGTGTGTCAGAAAAGAACCAGGAAAGTGCTTTGGGCATGACAGGAGTGAAATCTGGCGAAAGAGGCATTTTGACCTTCAATTCAACTAAAATGGATGAAATGGGCATATCAGATAAGAATCGACCTGAGCAAAAGATGTTGTGCCCACAGTACTCACGCAGATTCAGAAGAGGCAGTGAAGATGGCATTCGTAGAAAAAATGGGATTCTATTAAAAGAAGATAGAGTTAAAGATAAAGATGGCGCTGAAGCTTGATCATAATCGAAATCTGCTAGAAGAAGGAAATGTTGTTCGTAGATGGACTCTTGGACAATAATTTGGAAGATAAGGATGAGATTCCTAAAATATAGGGATTCATTCAACCACCAGATAAGGAAGTTTCCTTATCAAATCAGAGTCCAGCGGGGCACATCAGATCCGACAGATATGGAATTTTCCCATTTTTTGGGGATTCTCATTTGATCATTGTAATCTTTTAAATACTAGTTTGATTGTTAGAAACAAAGACAACTTCGTACCATATAATTTCTATAATTTTATTTCTGCACTTAGTTTAGTTTTAACGCTGCTTCGGCAGCAAGACAATTTGGGGCCTTATGCCCACAAGGATTATGATTTATATTTAATGTTGTTTACATTCAGCGTTGGTGTTGGACGAGTTTTAATTAAATTTCAGTAAGTTTTTCTTATTTATCATGTCTTTATGTTATTCTTTTATAATTCCATCTAGCATGAGTGGCTAGATTTATATTTCAGGTTGAACAAAGATAAAGATTTAACACACACTTGAAACTGGTGAGGTCGTGTGGGCATTTTACTTTATGAATGAGTTTCTGCTAAGTTTTTTTCTTATACTAGAAAAAAACGTGTTTAATATGACTAATGTGGCTGATCACTCTTTAGTCGTAATGGGTCTTCTAAAGCTAAAAGAATTAATGAATCGTGACTGTGTGTTAATTCGATAGTAGCTAGGAACTTGGTGGGTTGTTGTAACACCCTAGTTTTTTTAGAAACCTAGAATGCTACTAATTTTATAAAATACTTACTTTTTTTAAAAAAAATATTTTTATAAAAAAAAAATATAATATAAATAAATAATTTATTGAAAATGAAAATAAACTTATACCTTAAAAATAAACCAATTAATCAATAAATTTCTTTTGAAATAAATAACATTATAATTTGAATAATATAGTGCGGAAGCGATTTTGATGAGTTCAAAGAAATATTTTAAAAATACGAAATGGGTATTGTGCCACTACTACATAACTAATAGCTTTAAGTTTTGAGTTTTTTAAAAAAAATATAATAATTTGAGTATTTAAAATTTTACTTATTCCATATTCATTTCCTCCTCGCCATCACCAAACTCCTTAATCTGAAATGTGTAAACAATAAAGGATGAGCTTGCACGTACTCAGTGGGAACACATAATAACATATATTAAGGCAATATATAACCAATCGTGATAAATGCACATTTAACTTCAAATGTATAGCATGATGGCCTAACCAAGGACCCTTGCCGGTCCTGGACCCCTCTCCGAGTCCCTGGCTATGCATTATCTCAGAAACATAGATCTGCTCTGATACCATCTGTAACACCCTAGTTTTTTTAGAAACCTAGAATGCTACTAATTTTATAAAATACTAACTTTTTTTTAAAAAAATATTTTTATAAAAAAAAAATATAATATAAATAAATAATTTATTGAAAATGAAAATAAACTTATACCTTAAAAATAAACCAATTAATCAATAAATTTCTTTTGAAATAAATAACATTATAATTTGAATAATATAGTGCGGAAGCGATTTTGATGAGTTCAAAGAAATATTTTAAAAATACGAAATGGGTATTGTGCCACTACTACATAACTAATAGCTTTAAGTTTTGAGTTTTTTAAAAAAAATATAATAATTTGAGTATTTAAAATTTTACTTAATCCATATTCATTTCCTCCTCGCCATCACCAAACTCCTTAATCTGAAATGTGTAAACAATAAAGGATGAGCTTACACGTACTCAGTGGGAACACGTAATAACATATATTAAGGCAATATATAACCAATCGTGATAAATGCACATTTAACTTCAAATGTATAGCACGGTGGCCTAACCAAGGACCCTTGCCGGTCCTGGACCCCTCTCCGAGTCCCTGGCTATGCATTATCTCAATATATTTACATGAATGCACATTTAACTTCAAATGTATAGCACGGTGGCCTAACCAAGGACCCTTGCCGATCCTGGACCCCTCTCCGAGTCCCTGGCTATACATTATCTCAATATATTTGCACTGTGGGCTTTTACCCCAAGGATCCTTTCCGATCCCGGACCCCTTACCGAGTCCCTGGCTACATAACATTTTCATTTATATATGATTTGCAAGTAGCATCAAACACAACGAGTCACATATACCAAAAATATAAGAAATTACGTTCATCAGTTAGAAAATCCCCACCTCAAAAACACCTGAACCTTGTTAAAATTGATAGCAAAAGGATCTTGACTCAATACGGTGCACCTAAATAATAAAAATAGACTTTATTTATTATAGCAGTTTAAGATAAAGAATTATAAAACTAATCTTATAGACCACACTTTACTATTCTCGTAATCAATGCTTCAAATTTTTCCAAAATTAAAAAGTAGACTATCTGTATACATGTACTTTAACACTAGTAATAATCCAAATACCATACATATTAGAAAATATAATTGGTTTTCAAGATTATCTCTCTCTCTATATATACACAGCACACGTACAACACACAAAATATTATGCTTTACACCAACATATATATGTACAACAACTACAAATCTTTTATTGCTATGCATACATATACAAAATCACACTATTATTATACACATGAAAATCCATACATTATATACTCACATAAGAAACACACGCACACCAGCACATACACATCTATATTATATTAATATCTAAATATATAATTTGTACGCAAGATTATATATATATATATATATTTTACCTTCAAAACCACATTAATCATGTATGGAAATCTCATATTTCTATCTCTGCAAATATATATATGCCTTTGTTTTCCATATTAATTACTTTCCGGCTAATAATGATGACTCTTTCTACCTCATTATATAATTAAACGTATTTATATTTGAGATGCAATTCTTTATATTTGAGATGAAAATTCTCTTTTCTGGCTACTCTTTCAATTATCAAAACTCCATCTACTGCGGAATGAAGAGAGTTGATATTTAGACAAATAAATTTAAGATCTAAACTTGAGATTGCAGAATGAATACCTTGTTTCAAGTTGACAGTTTTGAAGCTTGGTTTGGGATTTCTGTTTTCGATTCTTCATTGTATTTCTTAGCCAAATCTCCATGCCTCAAAAAGTGAATAGAAACTTTGTATTTGACGTTTGTGAAGATAATATTATTTGCTGTTTGAATGAAGAATGGTTTCTTGATGAGAGATTTGAGGAAATAAAACTGCAGCAGTTTTGAAATTTATGGAACGTGAGTTGAGGAAAACAAATTGGAATTAATTATTATTATTATTATTATTATTATGTTTCTAAGTTTCAAAATAATTATTAAATTATGTTCGATTATAATTCCTAAAGAATTATGAATTTAAATATCCTATTTAATATCTAATTCTATTATGAGTTATTCGATATTACATTTTAAATTTTCTCTACTGGCGATACGGCTAAAAATATAAATATCTAATTTTAAATTATTTGTAACGACAAGATCAAAAGATCATATTTAAAAATGAAAATTTTAAAAAAAGGGTCGTTACAGAACTCCCCTATTTAAATAAATTTCGTCCTCGAAATTAACTCTAAATAAAAATAAAATTAAGGTACTTTGCGAGTTTATCTACCTTTTCTTATGTTCTCTCTTCCCTTCAATGTCTAATCCACTAAACTTTGATTAGGGGAAAATTTTGATTTCCTAAACTATGGACTTTTCTTTAGAGTACATCTACAGGAACTTCCTCATACGAGATATTTTGATTAATATTTAAAGTCTTATAATTGACTATGTTTCTTTGATCATAAATGTACTTTCTCCTCATAGAAATATGGAATACATTGTGTATATCTAGTGGTAAGGCCAATCTATAGGTCACAGTACCAATCTTCTCAAGAATCTCAAACGGTCCAATGAATCTTGACCTTATATTTCCTTTATTTCCAAATCTAATTACACCTATCATAGTCATAGGTGAGATTTTAAAGAAAACTTTATCACCAATTTCAAAGTGTAGATTTTTTTTTTCCAGCATGATACTATTAAGTCTTGTGCTATCTTCATTCTTTCTCTGATATTTCCTGTCTCTGACTGTTGGCCCAACAAGCTCCAAAGTAGTAGTTCTATTAACATGTAGGAAATGAGCACTCTACGTCAAACGATAAACTATAACCTAAGAGGCATCACTATCAATTCAAAATGTCCCTAACGAGTTCTAAATGTTGTCTTCGATCTAGTACCTTCTTCAACCTTTAATTGATAATAATTAAATCTTAAATCGATCTTTGAGAACACATTTGAGCCTTTCAGTTGATTGAACAAATCTTCTATTCTCGGAAGTGGATACTTTTATTTGACCATCAATCGATTCAGTTCCTAATAATTTATGCACATTCTCATAGTCTAAT
This sequence comes from Perilla frutescens, assembly GCA_026008535.1. NCBI lineage: Eukaryota > Viridiplantae > Streptophyta > Magnoliopsida > Lamiales > Lamiaceae > Perilla > Perilla frutescens. The sequence goes on along the minus strand of BRKX01000004.1, from coordinate 57,820,262 downwards.
CTTTCTCTTTCACGAATATAATTGGTATTTCCTAAGGTGATCAGACACTTGGTCGAATACAATCTTTATCCAAAAGCTTTTGTAATTGTTCATTCAATATTCTGGCAATTATGTTCTTTCAGTGCCATTCTATATAGTTTCTTTGGATATTCAAGCTACTGTAGATATCAAATCTATTCATAATTTAACTTGTCGATTTGGCACTATCCTGAGCCAATCCTCTAGAAATACATCGAGATATTCTCACAGAATTGACTCATCAAAAATTATAACCTTAAATAATTAGATGATTATCAAGTTGACTAGGTAGCCTAGATAATCTGCTTTCTTCAACATTATCAACATCTTCATAATAGATATAACTTAAGTCCTTGACCTTACCCTTGCTCCATAAAATAAAAATATTCATCTTCAGGTCATTGAAAGATTTCTTCCATTTCTCGATACTTAATCGTTGCATAACTCCTACTAAGCCAGTTCATTTCTAGAATCATATTAAAGTCTTTCATCTCTAGGAGATACAAATTAGCATCTATGTTCTTGCCATTAATGTCTAGCTTTACACTCTTATCCATACGATCAACTCTAAGTGGTTTGCTTGAGGGAAACCAATTTCTAAAGATCCATTAAGTTGTTCTAGAGTTACGTTTGCATTGATATTATGCTAAGCATTGTCATTAGTGATCACATTCCAACCAATACTATCATCAACTCTGGTGTTCGGGTTGGCTCTTTGATTAGCATTCCTTCCAGGTCTTGCACGATGTTAGCATCTACGTATCATCTCATCTTAAGGCAACTAACTAATTCTTCTATTTAATATAGGGATTCTAAATAAGCACTCTAATTTCGAGAACTTTTTTTTTTTATATAACATTTATCGAATAATAGCATAAATACATATACTATAAGTAAATAACTTTTGAACTTTAATAGAATATAAATTATAATGAGTAACTCCATCAACATATACTTTGCATAAACTTCAATTTCGATTTTATAACTTTCAGTAAACTTCATATAAATGCAGTCAAAACATTACTTAAAATATTCGAATAATTAAACTTTGAACTTTCAATAAGAAAATATTAAATAATTTTTACCTTGAAGTCGGTGAGGTGTGGCGGAGAGGATGGTTCACTTAAATATTTTATGTTTAATGCAAACTTCATACACTTAACTCAAATACTTGACTTTAAAACTTTTCCTTTCCAAATAAATAAATAAATAATAATTGATAATTTTAAAAGCCTACAGAAATATAAATAAAATTTATAATTTTACAAGTCTACAGAAACGTAGATCTGCTCTGATACCATCTGTAACACCCTAGTTTTTTTAGAAACCTAGAATGCTACTAATTTTATAAAATACTAACTTTTTTTTAAAAAAATATTTTTATAAAAAAAAAATATAATATAAATAAATAATTTATTGAAAATGAAAATAAACTTATACCTTAAAAATAAACCAATTAATCAATAAATTTCTTTTGAAATAAATAACATTATAATTTGAATAATATAGTGCGGAAGCGATTTTGATGAGTTCAAAGAAATATTTTAAAAATACGAAATGGGTATTGTGCCACTACTACATAACTAATAGCTTTAAGTTTTGAGTTTTTTAAAAAAAATATAATAATTTGAGTATTTAAAATTTTACTTAATCCATATTCATTTCCTCCTCGCCATCACCAAACTCCTTAATCTGAAATGTGTAAACAATAAAGGATGAGCTTACACGTACTCAGTGGGAACACGTAATAACATATATTAAGGCAATATATAACCAATCGTGATAAATGCACATTTAACTTCAAATGTATAGCACGGTGGCCTAACCAAGGACCCTTGCCGGTCCTGGACCCCTCTCCGAGTCCCTGGCTATGCATTATCTCAATATATTTACATGAATGCACATTTAACTTCAAATGTATAGCACGGTGGCCTAACCAAGGACCCTTGCCGATCCTGGACCCCTCTCCGAGTCCCTGGCTATACATTATCTCAATATATTTGCACTGTGGGCTTTTACCCCAAGGATCCTTTCCGATCCCGGACCCCTTACCGAGTCCCTGGCTACATAACATTTTCATTTATATATGATTTGCAAGTAGCATCAAACACAACGAGTCACATATAGCAAAAATATAAGAAATTACGTTCATCAGTTAGAAAATCCCCACCTCAAAAACACCTGAACCTTGTTAAAATTGATAGCAAAAGGATCTTGACTCAATACGGTGCACCTAAATAATAAAAATAGACTTTATTTATTATAGCAGTTTAAGATAAAGAATTATAAAACTAATCTTATAGACCACACTTTACTATTCTCGTAATCAATGCTTCAAATTTTTCCAAAATTAAAAAGTAGACTATCTGTATACATGTACTTTAACACTAGTAATAATCCAAATACCATACATATTAGAAAATATAATTGGTTTTCAAGATTATCTCTCTCTCTATATATACACAGCACACGTACAGCACACAAAATATTATGCTTTACACCAACATATATATGTACAACAACTACAAATCTTTTATTGCTATGCATACATATACAAAATCACACTATTATTATACACATGAAAATCCATACATTATATACTCACATAAGAAACACACGCACACCAGCACATACACATCTATATTATATTAATATCTAAATATATAATTTGTACGCAAGATTATATATATATATATATATATATATATATTTTACCTTCAAAACCACATTAATCATGTATGGAAATCTCATATTTCTATCTCTGCAAATATATATATGCCTTTGTTTTCCATATTAATTACTTTCCGGCTAATAATGATGACTCTTTCTACCTCATTATATAACTAAACGTATTTATATTTGAGATGCAATTCTTTATATTTGAGATGAAAATTCTCTTTTCTGGCTACTCTTTCAATTATCAAAACTCCATCTACTGCGGAATGAAGAGAGTTGATATTTAGACAAATAAATTTAAGATCTAAACTTGAGATTGCAGAATGAATACCTTGTTTCAAGTTGACAGTTTTGAAGCTTGGTTTGGGATTTCTGTTTTCGATTCTTCATTGTATTTCTTAGCCAAATCTCCATGCCTCAAAAAGTGAATAGAAACTTTGTATTTGACGTTTGTGAAGATAATATTATTTGCTGTTTGAATGAAGAATGGTTTCTTGATGAGAGATTTGAGGAAATAAAACTGCAGCAGTTTTGAAATTTATGGAACGTGAGTTGAGGAAAACAAATTGGAATTAATTATTATTATTATTATTATTATTATTATTATTATTATTATTATTATTATTATTATTATTATTATTATTATTATTATGTTTCTAAGTTTCAAAATAATTATTAAATTATGTTCGATTATAATTCCTAAAGAATTATGGATTTAAATATCCTATTTAATATCTAATTCTATTATGAGTTATTTGATATTACATTTTAAATTTTCTCTACTGGCGATACGACTAAAAACATAAATATCTAATTTTAAATTATTTGTAACGACAAGATCAAAAGATCATATTTAAAAATGAAAATTTTAAAAAAACGGGTCGTTACAGTTGTTGTGGGAACACGAGGGATAAGTAAACACAACAGACTTGGGTTCATCTAGAGGCACAATGTTTCCTATCATTTACATCTCTTAGGAGAACCGGGATATGGGTGGTAGGTTAGGGATTTAATCAACGGGAATCACTTTTAAATCTAAACCGAAAGGATGAATGAGGAGATCCAGTGAGGAATCCGATCCCCATAACTGGGTGATTCAATCATATAGAAAAATCGGAGTGCCCATGATCGAGTGAGTGTGAGTTAAATTGGAATCTAGTTCAATCCCGGAACCTTTTGTTATTTGAGATTCCTTTTAGTTTATTTTGCATATTCAAATTTCATTGTTGTGACCATGATACCAAACCCCCCTTGTGATTGGTGACCTGAAAGTAAGATCGTATCAGCTCTTTGTGGGATCGACCCTTACTCATAGCTAGCTATGCTCGTTGTGGGTACAGGAGCATAGAAATATTATTTTGCACCGTTACCGGGGAAGAACATGATTGTCCTCAAGCATGGGGTGCGAAGAACCCATAAAAGAAAAACAAAAGGGAAAGAAAAAGAAACAGACATGAGTGACACAAAACATGCAACCTGTTAATCTGTGTGGCACAACATTTCAACAATCAAACTTTTCCAATTAATTGCGTAACCAACATACCCTAGCAAGTTAAAATTGAGTTGAGCGTATAGGTCCTCCCACACTCTCTTCACACAGTGTTTAGGCTCAGTGTTTACACTCAAATTGATAACTCCATACTTATTCATTTCATAAGCTTGCTAGTGCTCTTTCTTCAATTTCATTAAGTGGAAAAAGGCATAAGTATCAAAAGGACTTTTATGGGCTGTAATAGGGCTCTTTAGGTAAGGTAGGGTTCTTTAGGTACTGAGCTAAAATTCTCAGAAGCGTTCACTGGACATACCACCAACTTTTTTTTACTTCCTCATGCCCTCATTTATCATTCAGATTACAAAATTTTTTCGTTAGTATGGGCATTTTGAACATTCAGACTAGGGAAAACTTATTCTCTTTTTTTTTTTCTTTTCTCTTTTTTTTTCTTTCGCTTCGCCTATCTTCTTTCTTGCATTTTTCATTTCTTCAAAACCATCTAGTGCCCTCCCTGTAATCTAGTTCTTATAATGCCTTAGCATTATGTAGTGAGCTATATCAACAATTCTACGGCATTTTATTAGCTCGAAAAGGCTGCAAAGTTGTGTCAAAGGTTGGTTTTTTTTGGCTTAGTGGGCTCAAGCAAGAAAATACCTAAATCATCTACACATGCATTTCAAACTTTCTGATTTTAAAGTAGAGCAAAAGCAAGTTCTGGAAATTCTAAGCAAAGAATGAATGTACACACATGAAAAGAGAATGCTGTAAAATGGGCATAACAGCACATGCTCAAATCTCACCAGATCTATGCTTATCTCATTTATCTGTGGGCATACTGACTCAATTAGCAATTTTATCAACATTCACAAACAAGAAACTAGTGCTCCCCAATTCTTAACAGATAGCATTCTGACTCAAACGACCTACCAACACACTTTGCATGAGGCAAAGTGTCCAGACAGACTTTACAAGGAAAAAAATGACAAAAACACAACCCTAATGCCCCCACCCACACACTTTACTCGAGGCAAAGTGGGTAGAACAGGGACAACACCTAAAATAAAAAAAAATACTATAAAGATAAGAACGAACCAGGTTAGTTTGGGACGGATGCTGATTAGGTGAACCCAGTATGTTGAAGTAGGTAGAGAGGGCTTTTTCCATGCGTACTGAGCAGGCATCAGATTGAAATAGGGCATTCGCAATAGCATTCAACTTTTCTGTGACCATAGTAACTGTATTCTTCCCTTGTTGTGCCCTTCCAGTTAGCGACCTCCTTATTGTACCTGTAGAAGATGGAAATAGAATGCTCGAAGGGTCTGCCCTCAGCACAAAGAAAATAAGGTAATCACCCTCATCCTCAACTACATCTTGCATTTTTTCTGACAGCTAACATAAAAAATCTCCTAATCTAGTTTGATGAATTGGAAAAAACACTTATTGAAATTTATTGAAAATAAAATAAACTAAAAAAAACCTGGGTTGCCTCCCAATAATGCCCTAGTTACTGTCGTGGACACGACACTTCTCTGTTCAGATATTACTGGGCTCTGCGAGCCATACTGCTCTTTCAGGGTTGGTGTGCCCCAGGTAAGGTTTCAGTCCGTGCCCATTTACTTTGAAATGCCTTCTTATTTTCGGATTTTTCACTTCTATTACCTCATTAGGAAATTTAGCATGCACTTCAAATGGACTGACCCATTTGGTCTTTAGACTTCCTCCCATGAGCTTGAATCTGCAATGATAAAGCAGTACTTATTGTCCCAGAGTGAACCTTTTCCATTTAACAACCTGATCATGGAGTCCTTTCATCTTTCTTTACAGAGAATATCATCATCATAGACTTCCATGCCCATTTCTTCCAATTCTTGGGTCTGGAACTTTTTGTTGTGCCCAACTTTCTCTTCATAAAGCTTCTGAATGGCCCATGGTAGTTTGTGTTCCAACTTCGGTGCTGGCATAATAGAAGATAGCTTTCTGTCACTATCGCTTCTTGTGGGCACATTGTAATCCACTACTGTAGGTGGCATCTCCTTAAGTGAATGAAGCATCTTAACTGTATCTTGAATGTCATCATCTTCATCAAGGGCATCTCGATCAGTTATTCCTTCCCATAATGCCCTCTCCAGAGGTTCTTGATTACTCATCATTGAGAGAGTGGACCGAGATGGTGCATCAAACAGATCTACAAAATTTATATTTTCTGTATCAGGTGGGTACTTCATGGCTTCGAAAATATTGAATGTAACATTTTCTCCATCAAATTCGCATGTCAGTGTGCCCTTGTCGACATCAATTTGTGTGCGAGCTATTTTCATGAAAGGTCTCCCTAGCAAAAGGACTAATGATCTTGTTGTTGTGTCCATATCAAATACATAGAAATCCACTGAAAATATAATCTCATCCACCTTAATTAGCACATCCTCAATCAGTCCCTCTGGATACACATTCGACCTGTCTGTCAACTGAATGACCACACAAGTTGTATGCAAGGGTCTTAACTTCAATTCATTAAAAATTGATAGGGGCATGATGTTTATCGATGCCCCAGATCCAGCATGGCCTTTTCAACTTTTTTCTCCAATGTTACACGGTATTGTGAACATGCTTGGATCATCACACTTTTTTAACATTTTTTTTCTGAATTACAGCTAACATATTTTCTCCCATAAGAAACTTAACATCATTTTTAAATCGTACCTTTCTGGTGCACAACTTCTTCAGAAAATGGGCATAGCGCGGAATTTTTTTAATGGATTCAATAAGTGGAATGTTGATTTCCACTTTGTAGAAGACTTTTAGCATCTCTTTCATCTCTTCTTCCTTCCTATTATGTGCCAATCTGCCTGGAAATATAGGTTTTATAACATTTTTTTGCTTCTCCTGAATGGGCTCTAGAGCAGGCTGACTGACTTCTTGTACCCCATTCTCCGATGATTGTTCTCTCATTGTGGGCACATCATTTTCCATTTCAGCTGAGTGAACCACTTTCGGTAAATCCTTTCCATTCTTCAAGGTCACAGCATTAACTTGTTCATGAAGGTTCTCCACTAAGGACAAAAGTTTACCACTTTTTACTTCTAATTTGTGAATCGTTTGGGCTAATTGAGCAATTTGTTTGCTCATATGTGCAAATCCTGCTCTTGTCTCTTGCTTAAATTTTCATTCTCTTGCGTAGCCTTCATGTTTTCTTCTGCCAAGGCTTGGACCAAATCTTCTAGCCTCGATCTCATTTTTTCTTATGATGGTGAAGGTCGCATGGTGGAGCATCTTCAGGCCTTCTCTATCTAAAGTTCTCATGGTCTCACCATGATGGGTTGCATGTCTTAGAGTGAGGATCATATCTATACTGATGGTTATTGTTCCCTCCCATGGCATTAACCTCTTTATTTCCTCCTGCATTCTTGGGTATTCGACGGTAAAATGGAGCACACTTTTACACATCCCAAATGGTCTGGAATTTCTTCCCGTGATTGCTACTGTAACAGCCTTTCCAATTCATCCACAAAGCTTTTCTATCATGCTCTCATCATTGGATGACTTCCCAAACTCATTTACGCTTATTGTGCCCTCGCCACCAAAATCACGGTTGTCTTCACCTATCTTGGTCAAAATTCTAAAGGCTTCAGTTGGTCGCTTATTCAATATGGACCCTCCACAAGATACATTAACAAGAATCCTCTCATGTTACCTCAAACCTCCAACAAAGTATTGGATCAGATCATGATTAGTTATCTGTTGTTGTGGGAATTTCGCCAGCATAATCTGGAAACGGTCCCAGTAATCATAGAAACTCTCATTCATGCCCATTTTCAGACTTCCGATCCTTCTTCTCATCTTCTGCACTCTGGAAGCTTGGAAATACTTCTCCAAAATTTTTTGTTGAAGTTTCCCCCATCTGGTCACACTACCAGTCGACAGAGTGTACATCCAGTCTCATGTTCCATCCTATAGAGTGAAAGGGAATGAAACTAGTCGAACATATTCTTCTCTTCCATGATCTAATGGTTGAGTTTGGAAAATCATCTCGAAATCTTGCAAATGTCTTTGAGGGTCCTCTCCAGCCATCCCATGAAATTTAGGCAAGATTTGGATAAAGCTTGCTTGTAGATCCCATGTCTGCGTGACTGTTGGGATTGTAATGCCCATTGGGTGAAGATTCATGTTAATCGGAAAGATTAACTGTCTCAAAGTTCTTCCTTCGGCAGCCATATTATCAGTGTGGTCATTCTCAAATTGTTCTTCTTCCTTGTACCCTACTTCTTTTTGATCTTCTGGTGGTGGTGTGGGCTCACGAGATTTGTTTACAACTCACTGTGCCCTTTTCACTGTTGCTCTATTCTCCCTCGAAGTTTTCTCTATTTTCAGATCATACAATATATTTTCTCCTGAAGAAGTCAAATTCTAGGCACACAAGCTTGGAAAGTAAAATCACTAGAAATCAGCTCCCCGAAAATGGTGCTAATTTTGACGCGCAGTCGTTTCGTGCTCAAAATAATATTTCTATGCTCCTGTGCTCATAGCGAGCGTAGCTAGCTATGAGTAAGGGTCAATCCCACAGAGATTTTATACGATCTTACTTTCAGGTTACCAATCATAAAGGGGGAGTTTGGTATCATGGTCACAACAACAGAATTAGAATCTACAAAATAAACAAAAAGGAATATGAAATAACAAAAGGTTCCGGGTTGAACAAAGATGAAGATTTAACATACTAAAAACTGGTGAGGCCGTGTGGGCATTTTACTGTATGAATGAGTTTCTACCAAATTTTGTTCCTATGCTAGAAAAAAGCATGTCTAATATGACTAATGTGGTTGATCACTTTTTTAGTCGTAATGGGCTTTCTAAAGCTAAAAGATTTAATAAATCGTGAATGTGTGTTAATTTAATAGTAGCTAGGAACTTGGTGGGTTATTGTGGGCACACAAGGAATTAGTAAATATAATAGACTTGGGTTTGTCTAGAGGCACAATGCTTCCTATCATTTACATCTCTTAGGAGAACCGGGAGGTGGGTGGTAGGTTAGGGATTTAATCGATGAGGAATCACTTTTAAATATAAACTAAAAGGATAAATGAGGAGATGCAGTGAAGAATCTAATCTCCATAACTGGGTAATTCAATCATATAGGAAAATTAGTGTGCCTATGATCGAGTGAGTGTGAGTTAAATTGGAATCTAGTTCAATCCCGGAACCTTTTGTTATTTGATATTCCTTTTAGTTTATTTTGTAGATTCAAATTTCATTATTGTGACCACGATACCAAACCCCCCTTTGTGATTGGTGACCTGAAAGTAAGATTGCATCAGCTCTCTGTGGGATCGACCCTTACTCATAGCTATCTACGCTCACTGTGGGCACAGGAGCATAGAAATATTATTTTGAGCATGAAACAACCGCGCGTCACATGGGCACGCTGATTACTTATGTAAATCTAATTATCTGGTTAAAGGTATCGAATTTCTCTCAACGTACCCAATCTATCTTTTCAGTATAGACTAGAGGTGATCTCTCGTCCCCTAACCCCTAACTTGTTGCCCAACTCATATCTCTCATATGATTGTAAACAACAAGACAACTTTATGCCCTAGACAGACCTAGATTTACCTAGACACTGATCTCTCATATACCCTCAGTACCCGTGATGTATCCCATCCCTTTATGACCAACACACATCTACAATTCATTGACCATTTATAGAGGTAGTAAACACAATTCTAATTAACGAGTGATCAGCCACGATTAACTAGATTAGCCCATTTTAATGCAACAAAGAAAATGATTACACGACGAAACTAAATTCACACAATTTATGCCCATAAGCCTCACGATTCTTATGTGTTCATTAAGGTCTTATCTTTGTTCAATCCGGAATAATGAGTCTAGCCACTCATGTTAAACTTAAAACAATAATAAATATAAGTAAATAAAGACATAAATTAAATGAACAACTTACTTGATTAAATAGCAAAACGATCCAACACCAATGTTGGAATTAAGTACTTAAAAACTGGAAATCCTAAGTGCATGCGGGCATAAGGCCCGAGACAGGAATGTAAAAAAGTAAAACGATACTAAAAGCAAAATTAAATTATAAGTGTTGTCTTGCATGTTCGACATCTTCCATGAAAACTACTTATATAGGAGTACAAAACATAAGGTAACTTCCTCCACAGGCCGGGGAATCTTCAGCCCAATTCACAGTCGTTGTGCCCAAGACTTTCCATATCTAGCAGATTCTTCCCTTATTTAGAAGATATGTCTTGCAGATTCTGTACTCGTTGTGCCCTAGATTGCCAACATTCAACCTTCCTTAATTAGCCGATCTACCTTCTAGAATCTGGAAGATACGATCAGACTTTCTTTATAAGCTCTTTTTTCCTTTGGCAGCTAGGGTGCACTGCTCCTGCTCCAGCTGGTAATTGCTACTCTTGTGCCCAGTCTCCTTTCCTTCTCCTATCAATCACTCTGGATTTGTTTTGGGCACGATTACGAACTTCTCCTCCAACAATGCTGGAATGGTGGCATTTCTGCCAGGTTCGAGAGAGAGCTTCCCGTTGAGAATTTGTTACCCATATTTGATATCATTAGCATCCAAATGCCCTCCAGATGCGATTTTGCTGCCTCCTGCCCCCTTGTGCCCATACGGGCTCTTTTCGACTCAAAAAAGAGAAAAATAAAGGACAAGAGAATGAGAAAAGGATGTAAAAATACGAGAGAATTTGGACTTGTCACACCCACCAACTTTAGACATACTTGTCCTCAAGTATGAGAGTACAATGTGGCCAAAAAAAATAAAAAAAGGAGAAAAAGACAGACTCAAAGACAAAGACACGACAAATCAAGCATGCAAAGTAAAATCCCTTACGGGCACAGGGACCTAGGTATCTGATCACAACTAAAAGCACAAAAATTGGTAAAAACGTACATAATGCCCACTGTAAATCAAAATGACTAATTGATGGTTTCTTTCATGTTTTTCATCACTCGAGTGTTTGGCTAATTGTTTACGCTCAATGAAAAACATATTTGAACCAAGGGCACTATAGACTTGCAATTGCTTTTGTTTCTCTGCCAATTTTTAGAATAGTAGGTACACTTATGCTAAGGGCTTTAAAGGTTGTAATGGGGCTACGGGTTTAAGGTAGGAAGTATTTGGATCTGGCTCAGATTTTAGTCGAATTTTCCCTTTGGGAGACTTGTTTTGACTCTTACTGGCCTTTTCCATCATGCCCATTTTATGAAGCACATGTCCCAGATTTTTTATTTTGTGGGCATTCTATACTTTATTTTCTTGGGGTTTCTTAATCATTTTTTTTCTTTTTATTTCGACCCCTTCATTTTATTTTTCTTTCTTTTTCTTTCTTTTTCTTTCTTTGGCATTTTATGCCTTGTAACACACCAGATTTATCATTCCCTAGTGCCCATGATCTTTTTGTGAGTTTTCAAGAAAGAACATGACCAGAGCATAATTCATTTTTGGCTCAAAAGGGATGTAAGGGATAACATCATGGTGGTTTTATTTGGCTTTGTAGGCTCAGAAAAAAAAATTGTCTAAGCATTTTAGTAGCATACCTAAAATTCATTGTGAGCTTAGCATAGAGCAAAAGTAAGTTCTAATTTACCTAAATTTAAAAATGCAAAAATAACACAAGAAAGAATAATTATATGCATCGTGAATTTAGGCTTAATTCCTCACAAGGTACTTAGTTCATTCATCATATAAGTAGTAATATGGGCATGCTAAAATGAAATTTCAGTAAATTATGTTGCCTTATGGTCACAGGACCCTAGAATCCATGCTTACAAGTTCAAATATTTACACATGCTTGATACTAAAAAAATACAAAGGAGGCAGAGTAACCCCTACCCACACACTTTGTCTTTGATAAAGTGGGTACGAGAAGATTATCCTACGAACCGCAAACTCAATGAAACGTTAGAAGGCCCCCTACCCACACAAGCAAAGTGGGTCAGTACGGGGGTCATCTAACTACAAAACAAAACATAAAAAACTAAAAAATAGAAACACATAAAAACAACAGACTCCTGATGCCCACACCCACACACTTTGTGCTAAGCAAAGTGTGGAAATGAGGCAACACCTAAACAGACACAAAATAAAAAAAACCTAATCTAGGGGAAAGAGTACTAGTTCAGACATCAAAGGGGGTCGGATAAACGAATCCAACGTGCTTGAAGTAGGCGAACAGGGTGGTCGGCAATCGGTCTAGTCTGGATATAATGGTGGTGGCTGCTGGCTCTTACTGCTGTTCCCTCGGAGGCCTCTTGCTGGGACCTGCATTCAGAGAAAAACTAAGTTTACTCAAAGTTTCTAGCTTTGGTATGCCAAATGCAGGTTTCCCCTCCTCATCGTCAAAAACATCCAACATCCTCTTCAAACAATTCAACATATTTGCAATACAGATTAGTAGAAGTTGGGTCAAATAGTTTCAATTTCTCAGCAAGATGAGTTATCAGTTGGGCACAGGAGATCCTGTTCTTAGGATGAGCAAGGGTGTCCTTAAAATGGACAATGGCCACAACTCCAAAGTTTATCATCTTCTTGTGTACCATGCACCAGAGGACAAACAACTCCTGATTTATGATGGAGTTGGAACTATCTTTCCGGCCAAAGAAATTATAGGCAAGAACTTGGTGACAAAAGTGAAGGGCACTGCTTTCAGCATGTATACCTTCTAGTTCCAGACTTGAATTTAGAACTGTCACCTAGTTTAGCCCATTTTTTCATCCCAATTCTCATCTGTGGGCACCACAGAAATAGCAGATTTATAATTATCATCATTCAAGTCCAGAAAGGACACAATGCCCAAACTCATGTTCAATTCATCAGCAGACAACTTAAAATTTTTACCAAAAATTTTAAACTTAAAAACTTTGGTAGATGTGCTACCCTTTCCCAGGCTTTTAACAGTCAAATCATGGAAAAAATCATGCACCAATTTAGGAAAAATCAAGCAGTCCCATTTAATGAAAAACAACCAGCCTATGTTAGAGAAGAGTTCTCTTACCTCTCCCTCGATGCCTAAGACAACGAGCGAGGAGAAGTGGATGGTCTTGCTGTGGATGATGTCCCTGGTGGGTACGACACGTTTTCCTTTTGGCATGATTTTTTCAGAGGTGGGGCTGACTACAGTCTTTCCCTTCTTAGCAGACAGCTTGATAGGGGCCTTCCCCTTCCTCTTTGCAGTTACTGAGGGCATATCCTGTTGGGGTTTTTTTCGAATTGAACCACCACAGGATCTAATTGGATGTTCATTAATCCTAATGTCATGTAGATCATAAATTCATGCATCTCATATGTTTTAATTAACCGAGTTTAATTAACATGCAAATCCGGTTTAAACGATTCTACTAAAGCAGAAACATAGAATTGAAAAACGACTTACAAATCAAATGACGGGTGGAGGACAAGATTAAAGGTCTAATCTTGTTGTTGTGTATGATGATGATCGGCGCCCACTATGATATTCCACTCCTTGATCTTCTGTTGTATTCCCGGACTTAATCTAGTTTCAGGGTGGGCTGAAATCTACTAGATCGGTATGGAATCTGTGGAGATAAAGAGAACACAAGAGGAGCTGATCTATTTTTTTATAAAATTTCATCCCCCACCCTCTTATATATAAGGGGGTGGGTGAAATTTCAGTGTCCCAACCCTACTGGGTTTGGGCCTCTATCTCTTTTTCTATCTCCAGTCCATTAAAGTCATATTGGGCTACAACAGGGATCTAGAAGAATATTAAATTGGCCTGCTAATTTATTTAATTTCCAATATCCAATAAACTTAGGATATTATTAAATAAATTAAGTATTATTTTTATTCCACTAAAGAAATAATACTGACCTACTAATTTAATACATATTTCTGAATATGCTTTCTTCTTTAGTCCAGCTATTCCCCGTGTTTAAGATATAATGCCCATTAATTAATTATGTAAGGTTTTGACAGCTATAATTAATTAATATCTTATCCTTGAGTAGTACCACACAAGCTTTACTCATGCACGGAATAAATTCCACCTGCAGGGTTTCAGCATGAACTTGCATTTCCTCAAGGGGACACCATCAACCTGGCGCACCAGGACACGGTGCCCCTACACATTGTACGCCCCATCATAAGTGTAAATGTCACAACCCAAGATATCGAGATTATTGATCCTATGAAAGGATCTCACCCTTTGATAAATCAAAGCAACAATCACTACACGTATATGTCCGCCAACATATAGGGGTTAAGAACCCGAACTTTGTGGATTCTTATTCTCTCATTTAAGGTCAGAATAGAGAATAGAATCCTAAGTAGATCCACCTCAATACACTTGCCCGTGTATTAGAATAATCAGTTAGTCAAGATAAACTAACTATCAGATTATTCTACGGCATACCGATAGCAGGTTCAGTGCCATCTAGACCGTGAGCCTTTTAATACATTGCAAGGAACTGATGATATGATCTAATCGTGTGTTTAACCACACCATATTATCTATAATGCAAGTATAGTGAACATGCATGTAAAAATAACAATTTAAATGCAAACAGTGACTGCAATTGTATTCATTCTATATCATCATAAAACCATTATTAATAATGTATACAAAAGACAGGTCTTCTAGTATACAAAACCAACAATCTCCCACTTATACTTGAAGCATGTCTTTCAAATATAAAACAAACTGGCTAACTCTCCAACTCTAACTAAAATCTCAAACGGAAACCCCGGGTCTGCATCTCACTCCCATTTTCTCCACGTGACCGTAGAAGGTCTTAGCCGGAAGGAACTTCGTGAATGGATCAGCTAAATTGTCCACCGATGCAATCTTGACCACTACCACATCTCTCTTAACGATTTCTCATATAAGATGGTACTTTCTCTCTATTTGTTTACTTGCCTTATGGGCTCTGGGTTCCTTCGAATTTGCCACTGCACCCGAGGTATCACAATATACCATGATACTCTTAGGCAAATTAGGAACCACACTCAAGTCCAACAAGAAGCTCTTGAGCCAGACGGCCTCTTTTGCAGCCTTAGAGGCAGCTACATATTCGGCCTCCATAGTGGAATCCGCAATGCATTTCTGCTTTATGCTCCTCCATGTAATGGCTCCGCCTCCTAAGGTAAACACATAGCTTGAGGTAGATTTACTCTGATCTTTATCGGATTGAAAATCTGAGTCCGTGTAACCCAAAGGCACTAGACTATTAGAGCGGTATACTAGCATATAATCTCGAGTCCTTTTCAGGTACTTGAGTATATTCTTAACCGCAGTCCAGTGACCTTATCCAGGGTTAGACTGATATCTGCTTACCATGCCGACTGCATAGCATATATCAGGTCTAGTGCATAGCATAGCATACATAAGGCTTCCCACAGCCGAAGAATATGGAATGCCCTTCATCTCATCTATCTCAGCCTGTGTGTGGGGACACATATCCTTGGATAGATGAATTCCATACCTGAAAGGTATAAAATCTTTCTTGGAATCCTACATGTTAAACCTAGCTAGCACTGTGTCGATATATTTCCCCTGGGATAAGCACAATATCCTTTTCTGGCGATCTCGAATTATCTTAATGCCAAGGACATGTCCGACTTCTCCCAGATCTTTCATATCGAACTGCTTGGACAACCACACCCTTATGTTAGATAATACTTTCTTACTGTTTCCAATAAGTAAGATATCATCAACATACAGCATGAGGAAAGCCACCACATTTCCGTTACTCTTCTTGTACACACAGCTCTTATTCAGACATTGCACGAATCCATATGACTGGATAACCTCGTCAAACCGGATGTTCCAAGACCTTGACACCTGCTTAAGTCCATAAATGGATCTCTTAAGCTTGCACACTAAGTTCTCTTGGCCTTTAGCAATGAAACCCTCTGGTTTCTTCATGTGGATGTTTTCCTCAAGACTTCCATTCAGGAAAGCTGTCTTGACATCCATCTGCCAAATCTCATAATCCAAATGAGCGGTAATAGAAAAGAGAATCCGGATTGACTTAAGCATGGCTACCGACGAAAAGGTTTCCTCATAATCGATCCCTTCTTTCTGAGTATACCCTTTCGCCACCAATCTTGCCTTGAAGGTTTCAACCTTCCCGTCAACTCCTCTCTTGCGTTTGTAAACCCACTTACACCCAATGGGTTTTACCCCATCTTGTGGTTCTACAAGCTCCCAGACTTGATTGTGATCCATAGATCCAATCTCAGACTCCATTGCAATTTTCCAAGAATCTGCATCTTTGTCTTGGATCGCTTCGTCGTAGGTCTTGGGATCCAATTCATTTAGTCCTTCAGGGAAATCTGAAGATTCACCCAAACCAATAAATCTGTCAGGTTGGTGTACAACCCTCCTACTGCAACGATGCAGTTCTTGTACTTATGTGACACGTTGTGTAGTAAATTGTGGTTCCTCTTCTTGAACTTTTGGTGTTAGATTCGAATTTTCCCCTCGAAGTTTCTCGAGTACTATCTCACTTCTTGGCTTGTGATTTATTACATAGTCTTCCTCTAAGAATCGAGCATTAGTACTCACAATGATCTTCTGATCCTTAGGACTATAAAATAAACCACCTTTCGTTCCTTTGGGATATCCAACAAACAGTCTAACATCTGTACGTGGTGCCAGCTTATCAGCTTCCTTATCCAGCACATGTGCTGGACTACCCCAAATCTGAAAATGTCCAAGACTGGGCTTTCGTCCAGTCCAAAGTTCTGTGGGCGTAGATGAGACTGATTTTGATGGAACCACATTTAGAATATAGGCTGCCATTTCCAGGACATATCCCCAGAACGAAATAGGCAGATCTGAATAGCTCATCATCGATCTAACCATCTCTAACAATGTTCTATTCCTTCTCTCCGCCACGCCGTTCTGCTATGGTGTTCCCGGTGCAGTCAACTGGGATGTAATCTCATTCTCTGCTAAGTAGTCCCTAAATTCATTCGAGAGGTACTCACCACCCCGATCAGACCGTAGTGATTTGATACTTTTACCTGTACGTTTTTCCACTTTCACTCTGAATTCTTTGAAAGTCTCAAAGGATTCATACTTGCGGCGTAACAGGTATATGTATTCATACCTTGAGTAATCATCAATGAACGTGATGAAATACTAGTACCCTCCTCGAGCTTGAACTGACATAGGGTCACATAAGTCAAAGTGAATCAAATCTAGTACCTCTTCAGATCTATTCCCTTTATCCTTAAAGGGTCGCTTGGTTATTTTACCTTCCAAATAGGATTCACACAAAGGAAACGATTCTAGGACCAATGAAGACAAGGGCCCATCGTTTACTAGTCTTTGTATCCATTTAAGGTTAATATGGCCGAGCCTAAGATGCCAAAGATAGGTTTGATTCATTTCCGAAGGTTCTTTTCTTAGGGTTTATGACCGATGTATTTAGTAAATGCATTTGAGTAGTGTTTTGCATAGGATTAAGTAAATAAAGATGTCCATCCAATGTGCCAAAACAGATAAAACGTTTATCACTAAAGATAACAACCTAGTTATCAAAAGAAACAGAATATCCATCCATAAAAAGTTTAGAAACTGAAATCAAGTTTCGCCTAAAACCAGGCACATAAAGACAATCCTTTAAAACTAAAATCCTATCACTACTAAAAGATAAGGTTATGTCTCCCACTGCAACTGTCTCCACTTTCGTAGCATTGCCCATGTAGACTGAAATCTCTCCATCACTCAGTTGTCTTTTTGCCAGGAACCCCTGTAAAGACATGCAAACATGATCAGTAGCTCCAGTATCTACTACCCATGACTGAGTAGAACAAGTAGCTAAACATGTTTCAACGACAAGAGATTGAGACGTACCCTTTTTCTTCTTCTTGTTAGGACAATCCGCCTTCTAGTGACCTGGTTGGCCGTACTTGAAACACTTTGTCTTTGACTTAAATTCCTCGGGAGGAATCTTAGTCTTGGACTTCTTTACCTTGGGCACCCCCTTAGCAGCTTTCTTGGGTGCATTCTTCTTCTTCCTTTTAGTACCGGAAGAAGACGCCATATTTTCAGCTAGGTGTGCCTCCGGATTTCCTTTTTGAAGTAACTCAGCCGCCTGAAGATCCATGAGCAGTTCAGTCAGGCTGACATCCCTTTTAATCATGTTAAAGTTCAGCCTGAACTGCTCAAACCTCGAGGACAGGCTATGAAGAACAATGTCAATTTGAGAATCACCATCCAGCTCTCCACCCAAGGTCTCGATCTCAGCCAGATACCCCATCATCGTGAGAACGTGATCCCTAACAGGTGTGGAGTCAGACATTCTCGCATCCATTAGCTTCTTCATCGCCAAATGGCGTGCCGAGCAATTCTGATGACCGAAGAGCTACCTAAGGCTGTACATGATATCATAAGCAGTTTTTATAGGTTCATGCTGATGTTGCAACACATTCGACATAGATGCCAGAATGTAACAGCGCGCTATCTCATTAGACCTAACCCACTTATCATATGCAACCTTTTGGGCTTCGTCAGAACCCTCATTTGGCTTCTGAGGGCATATCTCTTCAAGTACAAATTTGTGTCCTTCCGCAGTGAGAACAAGATTAATGTTTCGAATCCAATCATTGTAATTTTCACTGATTAACTTGTTTTCTTTGAGAATAGTGGACAGGTTGGAGAGTGCCATGATGATATAGAATAACTGAAAAGTAAACATGCAGTACAGTCACAAACTTTAGGATACTCACATATAATCGTATACCTCAAAAAATTATATGTAATCCACTGACATTTTAAAAAATGTTTCTTATAAGCCACGTTAGTGTGGACGTTTATAAAATTCATCCTTAAACAGGTAAAACCACCTTTAATTCACCTCCAGTTAAATTTTCTTATGACAAGTAAATTAATAGTCGGAAATAATCACGGTCATGTAACCTTCAAATTAATAAGCCACGTTAGTGTGGACGTTTATTAATAAATTACACCTAAGTGTGAACACCATCATCTTAGCACCAAGTCCACTATTTTGAACTCCCTGCTCCAGTTGGAGGAGTCAGTTTGTTCTAGTAGTGTTATGTAGCTATCTTGATAAAGAAGTTTAATTTCTAGAGATAACAGTGATATGACACATCCGTTATGGAGGAAGACCTATTGTCAACTCGCATGTCAATCACATCTTAATTAAACTAGATTAATAGAGACCGTTTGAGATTTCTACATACTTTGGTATGAATATCTCCCACTTAGTTATTTAAGATTGAGGTTTCATTTTATCCCATTGTAAAACATGCAAACATCACATAAAATGATAAAACACCATTGCATGCTTCAAACAACATAATAAGCAATAATAATAAAAACCAACTATCATGACTTATATCTCATGTTGCTGAATGAGATAAAACTGGAAAGTCAGCTCCGGAACCTCGGGCATGGCCGCCGCCCTCATCACTGCGCCTCGCCGAAAATCCTAGCTCCAATTAGGATTTTGGGATGTGAATCAGTGATACTTTCTTTCTTGAGTTGTACTACTCTCCTTCTTTGAGTTGATCTTCAAACTTTATTCAATATAGAATATCTATTCCTTAAAGGAAAAAACTAATATATCTAGAATAAAATTACAACTCAATGACTTGGTCTAACAGTTTTATTTCTATTACATTAAAACAACATAAAATAAAACCTAGACCTAATCCATGGATTTTCTCATGGATTAAAATCACGTAGCCAAATCGGCATACGGCCCATCATACATCCAACATAAATTAAAACATACATCACATAATTAAGGAGCCATGATAGTCGGTAACCCTGCAAACAAGTCAGTCTATAAATCCAACAATCACAATTACATGATTAGCATAAAATAACATATGATGTCCAAACATGACATATTAAATAATATTCGAATTTTCCAATTAATAAAATTAATTAATTCGATATTATCCACAAGATAAAAATTGGAAATTAAAATAATTATTCACCAATTTTAAACTTGTTAAATTTCGAAAATATCTCTTAAGTAAATCTAGAAATTGTTAATAATTATCCACCAAATTTATTTAATATTTTCAAGTTACCCTAATTAAATAATAATTGGATATATTGATATAAATCAAAAATCTAATCCAAATATTATCCATAAGAATCTAAATCTTCAAGGATAAAGTTTGGAGATTTGATTCCAATCCAAAATCTTCCAAAACTTATCCAAATTTAAAATCTTATCCAATTGGATTTTGATAATTATTTGTATATATCCAAAATCATCTTATCCAATATTTAATCAATAAATTTCGAAAATTACCAAATAATAAATTTGGAAATTTGATCCACTTCAAATTCTTCCAAATTTAATATTCTATTTTCAAATTTATCTAGATTAAAATTAGGCAAATTAAGATATACATCAAATAATATCAAATCTTAATCCAATACCCAAATTTTCGAAACCACATACTAGATAAATCTGGAAATTTGATTTTCATCAAAATCTTCTCCAATTTTATCTAACATGGCCGAAAATTTAACACCAAAAATTGGGGAACTTAAGACATCAAATTTTCAAAAATTTGATGCTCAAGATTTTCGAACATTAAGCCTATTAAATCTAAAATTTTGACTTAACAAAAATCTATTCCAAATCTAATAATTCTATGGATGAAAATTACATAGATTAACACAAACTCGAATTTTCGATTAAGATCAAAATTGCATCCGAATTTGAATCTATAAAATTTCGAAACCTACACTAATTAAATCTGGAAATTTTGACAACATCAAAAACCATTCCAAATCTAATTAGGTATGGATTGAAAATCACAGTGTTTTCCAAAACTAGAATTTTCGAAATACATCAAAATTCATCCAAGTTTAAACACACAAAAAATCGAAATACATATTCATTTAAATCTGAAAATTTAAGTACCATAAATTTATTATCAAATTTAAACATGTATCTCGAATTTATCCTAGGATTAAATCTAGAATAGTGCCAAAACCCGCTCTGATACCAGTTGTTGGGGTTTTTTTCGAATTGAACCACTGCAGGATCTAATTGGATGTTCATTAATCCTAATGTCATGTAGATCATAAATTCATGCATCTCATATGTTTTAATTAACCGAGTTTAATTAACATGCAAATCCGGTTTAAACGATTCTACTAAAGCAGAAACATAGAATCGAAAAATGACTTACAAATCAAACGACGGGTGGAGGACAAGATTAAAGGTCTAATCTTGTTGTTGTGTATGATGATGATCGGTGCCCACTATGATATTCCACTCCTTGATCTTCTGTTGTATTCCCGGACTGAATCTATTTTCAGGGTGGGCTGAAATCTACTAGATCGGTATGGAATCTGTGGAGATAAAGAGAACACAAGAGGAGCTGATCTATTTTTTTATAAAATTTCGTCCCCCACCCTCTTATATATAAGGGGGTGGGCGAAATTTCAGTGTCCCAACCCTACTGGGTTTGGGCCTCTATCTCTTTTTCTATCTCCAGTCCATTAAAGTCATATTGGGCTACAACAGGGATCTAGAAGAATATTAAATTGGCCTGCTAATTTATTTAATTTCCAATATCCAATAAACTTAGGATATTATTAAATAAATTAAGTATTATTTTTATTCCACTAAAGAAATAATACTGACCTACCAATTTAATACATATTTCTGAATATGCTTTTTCCTTTAGTCCAGCCATTTCCCGTGTTTAAGATATAATGCCCATTAATTAATTATGTAAGCTTCTGACAGCTATAATTAATTAATATCTTATCCTTGAGTAGTACCACACAAGCTTTACTCATGCACGGAATAAATTCCACCTGCAGGGTTTCAGCATGAACTTACATTTCCTCAAGGGGACACCATCAACCTGGCGCACCAGGACACGGTGCCCCTACATATTGCACGCCCCATCATAAGTGTAAATGTCACAACCCAAGATATCGAGATTATTGATCCTATGAAAGGATCTCACCCTTTGATAAATCAAAGCTGCAATCACTACACGTATATGTCCGCCAACATATAGGGGTTAAGAACCCGAACTTTGTGGATTCTTATTCTCTCATTTAAGGTCAGAATAGAGAATAGAATCATAAGTAGATCCACCTCAATACACTTGCTCGTGTATTAGAATAATCAGTTAGTCAAGATAAACTAACTATCAGATTATTCTACGGCGTACCGATAGCAGGTTCAGTGCCATCTAGACCGTGAGCCTTTTAATACATTGCAAGGAACTGATGATATGATCTAACCATGTGTTTACCCACACCATATCATCTATAATGCAAGTATAGTGAACATGCATGTAAAAATAACAATTTAAATGCAAACAATGACTGCAATTGTATTCATTCTATATCATTATAAAACCATTATTAATAATGTATACAAAAGACAGGTCTTCTAGTATACAAAACCAATATATCCATTGTGCCCTCGGTAGCCTCCTTCACCAGGGAAAGAGTCAGGTCATTCTGGTTTTTGTGGGCATGAGACTCCCCACTACTCTCATTATCTCATTCCTCAGCTTCTTTCTCGGCTTCTTCTTCCTCAGACACTGTTGGCAACACCTGTTTCTTCCGCTTTAAAAATTGCGGCAGAGCTTTAGCGGTGGCGACCTTCTCCTTCTTCACCCTCTTCAACTTTTCAGTTGCAGAGGGCTTAGGGGTCTGCTTCGGTATCAGCTCGGCAATCACATCCTTCTGCGTGCTTGCCTTCTTTTGCTCGTCTTTTCATCAGCGGTCTCCTTCACCATCTTCAGAGAGGACTCGTCAGCCTTCTCGGACTCTTGGATAAAAATGGGTGATGAAGGTTGCTCCACGGTGTCAGAGGGTTGAACTTCAATGCCAGCGGTGTTGGGTTTCTTAGGTGGTGCAGCGGTATCGGTGGTGGTGTCTTTGGTGCTTTCCGGTGAAGTAGAATGACTGAACTCCATCTTCTTCTTTGAGGACTTGGAGGCGCGATTTTTAGGGGCCATGGTGATCATTGTTTGGGTGGTTGAGAGAGAGAAAGAGACAGAGTTTTAGAGAGAGAAGCTGTAATTTTTTTGAATTTGGGTGAAAAAATGGCAAGTGAATTTTTGGGGAGAAGAGAAGGGTAGTTAAGTACCACTGATTAACCTTAGCCACTCAATTAAGATTGATGTGACATACCCGTCAGAAACTTTTAGCTTCTAGGGTTTTCCTATTCAAGGTCTGTGTTGTGCCCATGAGGAGGACAAATCCCTGGATCCTCGGTCTTTTCTTAGCTTGTGCCCTCCAACTTGGAAAGTGTCCAGTTTTACTAGATACTTTCCTTCCATGAAAAATTCACCAAAATTTTCTTCCCTAAAATACTTCAAAACAAAATCGAGCCGTAAAATCCAACTCCTAGTCTAACATGGTAAAGAATAAATAATTAAAATGAAATAAATAAATAAAAAGAACCTGGGTTACCTCCCAGTCAACACCCAAGTTATTTTCATGGGCACGACACTTACCTTTCATCATATGTATGTGGGCTCAGCGAGCTAGAGCCCGAGAGACTTTATGTATGAAACTGGTGGGTCATTGAGATGCTTCAATCGTTGACCGTTGACTTTGAATGTCTCTTCTGTTAGTTTTGTATACTGGAAGACTTGTCTTTGTATATTTTTCTGATGATATGATGATATGAAATGAAAGTTATTCCAGTCACTGTTTGCATTTAGATTATGTTCTATAATTGTTTTATGCAATGTTCCATATACTTACATTGTAGATGATATGGTGTGGGGAGTCACATGGTAAGATCATATCATTAGAACCTTGTAATGTATTAAAGAGCTCACGGCTTAGATGGTCCTGAACACACTATCGGTACACCATAGAATAATCTGATAAGTTAGTTTATCTTGACTAACTGATTATTCTAGTACACTAGTTAGTGTATTGAGGAGGATCACGATAGGATACTATTCTCTGTCTCTGACCCAATTATTGAGAGAATAAAGATCCACAGAGTTTGGGTTCTGAACTCATGTGATATTGGCGAGCATATGTGTGCGTTGTTTATTACTTTGATTTATCAATGGGTGAGATCTTTTCGTAGATCGAATTTGATATCTTGGGTAATAACAATATATACATGATGTCTCGAGCAGTATGCATGAGCACTGTGTCCTGGTGCGCCAGGTTGATGATGTTCTCTTGAGGAAGCACAAGTTCATGTTGAAACCCTGCAGGTGGAATTTATTCCGTACATGAATAAAGCTTGTGTGGTACTACTCAAGGTTTTAGATGTTGATTGATTATAGCTGTCAGAGGCTTACATAATTAATTAATGAACATTATATCTTAAACACGGGGAATGGCTGGACTAAAGGAGAAAGCATATTCTTAAATATGTATTAAATTGGTAGGTCAGTTTTACTTCTTTAGTGGAATAAAAGTAAAACTTAATTTATTTAATTATATCATAGGTTTATTGGATATTGGACATTAAATAAATTAGTGGGCCAATTTAATATTCTTCTAGATCCCTGTTGTAGCCCAATTGACTGATAGTGGACTGGATATTGAACTTGAGATAGAGGCCCAAGCCCAGTAGGGCTGGAACATGAAATTTCGCCCCTCCCTATATATACGGGGAGGGGGGGCACGAAATTTGGATGATATTATTCATTGGAAATCAGCCCCTCTTTGTCTCTCAAAGTTATCCACAGATTTCACAATTCTAACTAGTAGATTTCAGCCCACTCTAAATCTAGATACAGTCCGGGAATACAACAGAAGATCTTGGAGTAGAATACTGTGGTGGTCGAAATTTTGAGTGCTAGGTGGCGCCAACTACAGTTCATTCAACAGCAAGATTAGATCTTTAATCTTGTCCACAGACCGTCTATCAATTTGTAAGTAGATT
This sequence comes from Perilla frutescens, assembly GCA_026008535.1. Taxonomy (NCBI): domain Eukaryota; kingdom Viridiplantae; phylum Streptophyta; class Magnoliopsida; order Lamiales; family Lamiaceae; genus Perilla; species Perilla frutescens. The sequence goes on along the minus strand of BRKX01000004.1, from coordinate 57,795,187 downwards.
CGTTTCTATGTCTTCCGCTTTATTAGATTCGAATCTGCTTTGCATGCTTTTTGATTAGACTGTGATAAACATGCATGTTACATAAAATTATGATTTGCATGAACACGGATTAATGAATAACCAAATGATCCTGCGGTGGTTTAATTCGAAAAAACCCCAACAACTGGTATCAGAGCGGGTTTTGGCACTGTTCTAGGATTAATCCGGGCATAATTTTGAATTGCATATTAAATTTGATGATAAATTTATGGTGTTTAAATTTTCAGATTTAATTGTCATGTGTTTCGATTTTATGGTATTCAAAACTTGGAAGAATTTTTGATGAAAAATTCAAAAATTCTAGTTTTGAGTGGTTAAGAATTTTCGGTCATTATGGATATAGATTTGGAATGATATTTGATGTTCTTCAAATTTTCAGATTTGTATCTCATAATTTTCGAAAATTTGGAGGTCAAAATTTTTGAATTTTGATGTGTTTAAATTCCCTAATTTTGTGTTCTATATTTTCGATACCTAGAATTAAATTTGGATGGATTTTTGATCAAGATCAAAATTTTCAGATTTATTTTGGTAGAGGTTCGAAAATTTAGTTGATTGGAATTAGGATAAGTAATTTTTGGTGTATATCAAAAATTATCTAATTCTAATCTAGATAGGTTTGAAATTAGAATTTTAAATTTGGTAATTTTTGAAGTGGATCAAAATTTCCAGATTTATTATTTGGTAAATTTCGAAACCTATGGTATTTATTTGGAATAGTTTTTTGATTAATATCAAAATTTCCAAATGTGTTAACTTTATGTAATTTTCGAAATTAATAAAATGATTTGGAGAAGATTTTGATAAAAATCAAATTTCCAGATTTGTTTATTGATGTGGATCGAAAATTACATGTGTTGGATTAAGATTTGATATTATTTGATGTATATCTTAATTTACCTAATTTTAATCTAGATAGATTTGAAAATAGAATTTTAAATTTGGAAGAATTTGAAGTGGATCAAATTTCCAGATTTATTATTTGGATATTTTCGAAATCTATGTATTAAAAATTAGATAAGGTGATTTTGAATATATACAAATAATTATCAAAATCCAATTGTGATAAGAATTTAATTTTGGATAGGTTTTGGAAGATTTTGGATTGGAATCAAATTTCCAAACTTTATCCTTAAAGATTTAGATTCTTATGGATAATATTTGGATTAGATTTTTGATTTATATCAATATATCCAATTATTATTTAATTAGGGTGGTTAGAAAATATTAAATAAATTTGGTGGATAATTATAAATAATTTCCAGATTTATTTTGATGATATTTTCGAATATACAAGATTAAAATTGATGGATAATTATTTTAATTTCCAATTTTTATCTTGTGGATAATATCGAATTAATTAATTTAATTAATTGTAAAATTCGATTATTATTTAATATTCATGCATAGATATCATATGTTATTTTATGTGGATCATATAATACATGATTGTTGGTTTTGTAGACTGTGTTTGTTTGCAGGTTTACCAACTATCATGGCCCCTTTATTTTATGTGATGTATGTTTATGTTGAATGGATGTTGGCCGTATGCCGGTTTGGCTACGTGATTTTAATCCATGAAAAAATCCATGGATTAGGTCTAGGTTTTATTTTACGTTGTTTTAATGTAATAGATATAAAGCTGTTAGGCCGAGTTTTTGAGTTGTAATTTTTATTCTAGCAATATTAGATTTTTCCTTTTGGAATGGATAGTCTGTATTGAATAAAGATCGGAGACCAACTCAAAGAAGGAAAGTGGTTCAGTACCAAAAAGGAAGGTTCACCGGTTCACGTCCCGAAACCCTAAATGGAGCTAGGTTTTTCGGTGAGGCGCGGTGAAGGGGGCGGCGGTTCCTAGCCTGTTCCGGAGCTGACTTTCCAGTTTTATCTCATCAATCAACATGAGATATAAGCCATGATAGTTGGAATATTACTGTTGCTTATTATGTTGAAGCATGCAATGGATTTTTATCATTTTATGTGATGTTTGCATGTTCGATAATGGGATAAAATGAAACCTCAAACATAAATAACTAAGTGGGAGAGATTCATACCAAAGTATGTAGAAATCTCATACAGTCTCCATTAAAATCTGGTTTAATTGAGAAGTGATGGGCATGCGCGTTGACATCGGTCTTCCTCCATATCGGATGTGTCATATCACAGATTTCTCTAGAAATTAAATCTCCTAAAAGGATAACTGTAGAACACTATTAGGACTAACTGACTCCTCCATCTGGAGCGGTTAAATTCGAGTAGTGATCTTGGTGCAAAGATAATGGTGTGCACACTTAGATGTAATTTATTGATAAACGTCCACACGATCGTGGCTTATCAGTTAGACGATTACATGACCGTGTTAATTATCCGGCTATTAATTTGCTTGTTGTAAGGAAACTCAACTGGAGACAATTAAAGGTTTAACCTATTTAAAGATGTTTTTTATAAACGTCCACACTATCGTGGCTTATGAAAGACATTTTTAAAGTGTCGGTGGAAAAGTATATAATTTTTTTATGAGGCTTTCGATTATATACTGTTTATCCTAAATGTGTTATGTGACTGTACTACATGTTTAATTTCAGTTATTTCATATCATCAATGGCACTCTCCAATCTGTCCTCAATCCTCAAAGAAAACAAACTTGTCGGTGAAAACTACAATGACTGGATTCGTAACCTTAACTTAGTTCTTGTTGCTGAGGGACACAAGCTTGTACTTGAAGAGGTATGTCCTGACAAGCCAGATGAGGGTTCTGACGAAGCCCAAAGGGCTGTGTATGACAAGTGGGTCAAGTCTGATGAGATAGCGCGCTGCTATATTCTGGCTTCCATGTCGAATCTGTTGCAACATCAGCATCAGACTATGAATACTGCTTATGATGTCATGCTCAACCTTAAGGAGCTCTTCGGTTATCAGAACTGCTCGGCTTGCCACTTAGCAATGAAGAAGAGAGGTACATCTCACACTCTGGTTGTGGAAACATGTTTAGCAACTTGTTCTACCCAGTCGTGGGTAGTAGATACTGGAGCTACTGATCATGTTTGCATGTCTTTACAAGGGTTCCTGGTAAAAAGACAGTTGAGTGAGAATGAGATCACCGTCTACATGGGCAATGCTACGAGAGTGGCGGCTGTTGCAGTGGGAGACGTTTTACCTTTCAGTAGTGATAGAACTTTGGTTTTGAAAGATTGTCTTTATGTGCCTGGTTTTAGGCGAAACTTGGTTTCAGTTTCTAAACTGATTATGGATGGATATTCTGTTTCTTTTGATAACAAGGTGGTTATCTTTAGTGGTAAACATTTTATCTGTTCTAGTACATTGGATGGACATTTATACTTTCTTAAACCAACTGAAAACACTATGCAAAGACAACTTTTGAATATATCGATCATAAACCCTAACAAGAGAAAAGAACCTTCGGAAATGAATCCAACCTATCTTTGGCATCTAAGGCTAGGTCATATTAACCTTAAGAGGATACAAAGGCTTGTCAACGATGGAGCATTGTCTTCTTTGGTACTGGAATCGTTTCCTTTGTGTGAATCCTGTTTGGAAGGTAAAATGACCAAGCGTCATTTCCAGTCAAAAGGAAATAGATCCGAAGGGCTATTAGATTTGATTCACTCTGACCTGTGCGGCCCTATGTCAGTTCAAGCTCGAGGAGGGTTTGAGTATTTCATCACTCTCATTGATGATTGCTCTAGATACGGTTATATCTACCTGTTACATCACAAGTCTGAATGCTTTGAAAAATTCAAAGAGTTTAAGGCGGAAGCGGAGAAACGAACAGGCAGAAGTATCAAGTCACTACGTTCTAATCGTGGTGGCGAGTACCTCTGAAGCGAATTTAGGGATTACATGGCAGAGAGTGGGATTACATCCCAGTTGACTGCGCCTGGAACGCAACAGCAGAATGGCGTGGCGGAAAGAAGGAATTGTACATTGTTAGAGATGGTTAGATCGATGATGAGTTATTCTAAGTTGCCTATTTCATTCGGGGGATATGCCCTGGAAACTGCAGCCTATATTCTTAACTTGGTTCCATCGAAATCAGTTCCTGCTACACCTACAGAACTATGGACTGGATGAAAGCCCAGTTTGAACCATATTCGGATTTGGGGTATCCCAGCACACGTGTTGGACAAGGAAGCTGATAAGCTATCTCCTCGTACTGATGTAAGACTATTCGTTGGATATCTTAGAGGAATGAAAGGTGGTTTGTTTTATAGTCCTAAGGATCAGAAGATCATTATTAGCACCAATGCTCGATTCTTAGAGAAAGACTATGTCATAAACCACAACCCAAGGAGTCACATCATCCTTGAGGAGTTAAGGGGTGGATCGAATCCTACACCGGTTGTACAAGAAGAGGAACCACCAAACACTGCACAACGTGTCACAGAAGTACAGGAACTGCCTCGTCGCAGTGGGAGGGTTGTACACCAACCTGATAGATTCATTGGTCTGGGAGAGGCTTCAGATTTCCCAGAGGGTCTCAATGAATTGGATCCCAGGACCTATGACGAGGCAATTCGAGATAAAGATGCAGATTCTTGGAAAACTGCAATGGAGTCTGAGATTGGATCTATGGATCACAATCAAGTCTGGGAACTTGTAGAACCACTAGATGGGGTAAAACCCATTGGCTGTAAGTGGGTCTACAAGCGCAAGAGAGGATCTGATGGGAAGGTTGAAACCTTCAAAGCTAGATTGGTGGCAAAAGGGTATACTCAGAAAGAAGGGATCGATTATGACGAAACCTTTTCGCCGGTAGCCATGCTTAAGTCAATCCGGATTCTCTTGTCTATTGCCGCTCATTTGGATTATGAGATCTGGCAGATGGATGTCAAGACGGTTTTCCTAAACGGAAGTCTTGAGGAAAACATTCACATGAAACAACCAGAGGGATTCATTGCTAAGGGTAAAGAGCACTTGGTGTGTAAGCTTAAGAGATCCATTTATGGACTTAAGCAGACATCGAGGTCTTGGAACATCCGATTTGACGAGGTTATCCAGTCATATGGATTCATGCAAAGTCCAGATGAGAGCTGTGTGTACAAGAAATATGACGGAAACGTGGTGGCATTCCTCGTACTTTATATTGATGACATCTTGCTTATTGGAAATAGTAAGAAGACGTTGTCAAACATTAGGGTGTGGTTGTCCGAGCAGTTCGATATGAAGGATCTGGGTGAAGCCGAACATGTCCTTGGTATCAAGATCATTCGAGATCGCCAGAAAAGGATGTTATGTTTGTCCCAGACAACTTATATCGATACAGTGCTAGCTAGATTTGGCATGCAAGATTCCAAGAAAGGTTTTATACCTTACAGGCATGGAATTCATCTATCCAAGGAAATGTGTCCCCAAACACAGTCTGAGATAGAGGAAATGAAGAAAGTACCATATGCTTCGGCTGTGGGAAGTTTGATGTATGCTATGCTATGCACTAGGCCTGATATATGCTATGTCGTTGGCATGGTAAGCAGATATCAATCTAACCTTGGATAAGGTCACTGGACTGCGGTCAAAAACATTCTCAAGTACCTTAAACGGACTCGAGACTACATGTTGGTTTTCCACTCTGATAGCCTAGCACCTTTGGGTTACACGGATTCAGATTTTCAATCTGACAAAGATCAAAGTAAGTCTACCTCGGGCTATGTGTTTACATTAGGAGGTGGAGCCATCGCATGGAGGAGCATTAAGCAGAAATGCATTGTGGATTCCACCATGGAAGCTGAGTATGTAGCTGCCTCTGAGGCTGCAAAAGAGGTTGTCTGGCTCCGCGGGTTCCTAGTGGGCTTGGGCTGGGTTCATGATTTGCCTAAGACTATCACGATATACTGTGATAGCTCTGGTGCAGTGGCAAATTCGAAGGAACCCAGAGCTCATAAGGCAAGTAAACACATAGAGAGAAAGTACCATCTTATACGAGAAATCGTTAAGAGATGAGACGTGGCAGTGGTCAAGATTGCATCGGAGGACAACCTGGCTGATCCATTCACGAAGAGCCTGGCGGCTAAGACCTTTGATGGTCACGTGGAGAAAATGGGAGTGAGATGCAGACCTAGGGATACAGTTTGAGTTGATAGTTTTGATTGGAGAGTTAGCCAGTTAGTTATTATGCTTGAAAGACATGCTTCAAGTATAAGTGGGAGATTGTTAGTTTTGTATACTGGAAGACTTGTCTTTGTATACTTTTCTGATGATATGATGATATGAAATGAAAGTTATTCCAGTCACTGTTTGCATTTAGATTATGTTCTATAATTGTTTTATGCAATGTTCCATATACTTACATTGTAGATGATATGGTGTGGGGAGTCACATGGTAAGATCATATCATGAGAACCTTGTAATGTATTAAAGAGCTCACGGCTTAGATGGTCCTGAACACACCATCGGTACACCGTAGAATAATCTGATAAGTTAGTTTATCTTGACTAACTGATTATTCTAGTACACTAGTTAGTGTATTGAGGAAGATCACGATAAGATACTATTCTCTGTCTCTGACCCAATTATTGAGAGAATAAAGATCCACAGAGTTCGGGTTCTGAACTCATGTGATATTGGCGATCATATGTGTGTGTTGTTTATTAGTTTGATTTATCAATGGGTGAGATCTTTTCGTAGATCAAATTCGATATCTTGGGTAATAACAATGTATACATGATGTCTCGAGCAGTATGCATGAGCACTGTGTCCTGGTGCGCCAGGTTGATGATGTTCTCTTGAGGAAGCACAAGTTCATGTTGAAACCCTGCAGGTGGAATTTATTCCGTACATGAATAAAGCTTATGTGGTACTACTCAAGGTTTTAGATGTTGATTAATTATAGCTGTCAGAGGCTTATATAATTAATTAATGAACATTATATCTTAAACACGGGGAATGGCTGGACTAAAGGAGAAAGCATATTCGTAAATATGTATTAAATTGGTAGGTCAGTTTTACTTCTTTAGTGGAATAAAAGTAAAACTTAATTTATTTAATTATATCCTAGGTTTATTGGATATTGGACATTAAATAAATTAGTGGGCCAATTTAATATTCTTCTAGATCCCTGTTGTAGCCCAATTGACTGATAGTGGACTGGATATTGAACTTGAGATAGAGGCCCAAGCCTAGTAGGACTGGAACATGAAATTTCGCCCCTCCCTATATATAAGGGGAGGGGGGGCACGAAATTTGGATGATATTATTCATTGGAAATCAGCCCCTCTTTGTCTCTCAAAGTTATCCACAGATTTCACAATTCTATCTAGTAGATTTCAGCCCACTCTGAATCTAGATACAATCAGGGAATACAATAGAAGATCTTGGAGTAGAATACTGTGGTGGTCGAAATTTTGAGTGCTAGGTGGCGTCAACTACAGTTCATTCAATAGCAAGATTAGATCTTTAATCTTGTCCACAGACCGTCTATCGATTCGTAAGTAGATTCGTTTCTATGTCTTCTACTTTATTAGATTCGAATCTTCTTTGCATGCTTTTTGATTAGACTGTGATAAACATGCATGTTACATAAAATTATGATTTGCATGAACACGGATTAATGAATAACCAAATGATCCTGCGGTGGTTTAATTCGAAAAAACCCCCAACATCTTCAGTACTTGAATCAAATAATTTCACTACTCCATTTAGGCACACGGTCTGGATCTTATATGGTCCGTACCATTTGGACTTGAGTCCTCCTCCTAATAGCTTCAGTTTGGAATTATACAGCAGAACTTTTTGCCCACGCTCAAACTGTTTGTAGCGAATGAGGTGGTCATGAGTTCTCTTCATTCTTTCCTTGCAGAGCACTGCATTATCATAGGCCTCCAGCCTCATCTCTTCTAACTCTTGAAGTTGGAACTTCCTCTCAATTCTAGCTCTATCGAGTTTCATGTTCATCTTTTGAATTGCCCAAAATGCCTTATGTTCAATTTCCACCGGAAGGTGACAATTCTTTCCATAAACAAGGTGAAAGGGAGACATCACAATGGGGATTTTGTAGGCAGTGTGATATGCCCACAAAGCATCTTCCAGCTTAAAACTCTAATTTTTACTATTGGAGTTTACAACCTTTTGAAGTATGGACTTGACTTCTCGGTTGGAAACCTCAGCTTGCCTATTTACCTATGGGTAATATGCTGTAGTTACTTTGTGTCTCACTTCATATTTCTTGAGCAAATTCTTGATGATCTTATTACAGAAATGAGATACTTGATCACTTATCAGTGCCTTGGGCACACCAAATCTGCTGAACACATTAGACTTCAGAAACTTTTTGACCACGCGGACATCATTTGTGGTGGTAGCTTTTGCTTTCACCCATTTTGACACATATTCCACAGCAAGAACTATGTATTGATGTCCATTGGATTTAGTCAAGGGACCCATGAAGTCAATTCCCTAAATATCAAAAACTTCTACCAACATGATAGGTGTCATGGGCATTTAATTACATTTGGAAATATTTCTAGTCATCTGACAACATGGGTATCATCTGCACACATTTCATAAGCATCTTTGTGAAGTGATGGCCAAAAGAACCTGCAATCAAGAATCTTCTTTGCAGTTCTTTTTGCACCAAAGTTCTCTCCACATGCTTTGGAATGGAAGTGATCAAGGATACTCTTGGTTTCTTCTGTGGGGATGCAACGTCGGATGATTTGGTCTGCGCACCTTCTCCACAGTATGGGCTCATCCCATACATAATTTAGACTCTCACTTCTGATTTTATTTCTTTGTTAGGTTGAGATTCTGGTCGATAGTTCTCTGGAGATCATGAAATTTACCAAGTCAGCATACGAGGGTGCAGTGCTCTTGAGGTGAAACAGGTACTCGTCTGGAAAGAATTCCTCGATGGGCACCATGCCTTTTTCCTTATTGAGGACTCTACTCAAATGATTAGCCACTTGATTTTGAGCTCCCTTTTTGTCCTTGATCTCCCAATCAAATTCTTGTAGCAGTAGTATTCATCAAATAAACATTGGCTTTGATTCATTGTTTGTAAGCATGTGCTTCAATGTACAGTGATCGGTGTAGACCACACTCTTAGCTCCAAGCAAATAGGATCGAAATTTTTCAAAGGTAAAGACTACTGCCAACAACTCTTTTTTAGTTTTGGTGTAGTTGGCTTGGGCATGATTCAATGTCTTCGAGGTATAGTATATGACATGACTTTTTTTTTCTCGCTTTGTCCAAGCACTGTGCCCACAGTGTATCCATTGACATCACATATTATTTCGAATGGCATGCCCTAGTCTGGAGGTTGGATGATGGGTGTTGTGACCAACTTATTTTTCAAGGTTTTAAAAGCTTCCTTATAAGCATCATCAAAGATGAAAGGAGCATCATTTTGTAAAAGATGAGTGATCGATTGAGCGATCTTTGCAAAATCTTGGATGAATCACCGATAGAACCCAGCGTGCCCAAAGAAACCTCAAACTTGCTTCACCGTAGTAGAGTAGAGTAGCTTCTTGATGATATCCACCTTAGCTTTGTCCACCTTGATACCTCTCTCTGAAACAACGTGCCTAAGAACAATTCATTCGCGAACCATGAAATGGCATTTGTCATAGTTAAGCACCAAGCACTTATCCACGTATCTTTTAAGAACCTTTTCAAGGTTGTCGAGGCATGCATCGAATAAATCCCCATACACTGTGAAATTGTCCATGAACACTTCGATATATTTCTCTAAAAGATCTGAGAAAATGCTCATCATGCACCTTTGAATAGTTCCGGGGGCATTATAGAGCCCAAAAGGAATCCTTCGATAAGCAAATGTGCTGAATGGGCACGTGAAAGTAGTTTTCTCTTGGTCTTCTTGATCTATTACAATTGCGTGTAGCCTGAATATCCATTAAGGAAACAAAAGAATTTGTTTCTAGCCAATCTCTGCAGCATCTGACCTATGAAGGGCAACGGAAAGTGATCCTTCCTTGTGATCGTGTTAAGCTTTCGATAGTCTATACAGAGTCTCCACCCAGTTTGAAACCTTGTGGGCACAAGCTCATTCCTTTCATTTTTCATAACCTGGATCCTTGACTTCTTGGGCACGACATGAATCGAACTGGTTTTGCTGTCTGAAATGGGATAAATGATTCCCATGTCCAGCAGCTTGAGTATCTCTTTCAGCACAACTTCCTTCATGGCAGGGTTCAACTTGGGTTGTGAGTCCCACACAAAACACATATTTTGATGGAAGCTCTTTTCACTCCAATGCTTTTCAAGAATATCCATGAACTTCTTGATCTGTTCGAAGAAGAATCCAGCCCAGTCGACTTTGATCCTTATGTTAATGGCATGACATATTTTGTACTTAAGCTCTGTCATTTCAGAGTGATTTTCTGCCACTCCAACCATCATTCCTCCAATGATGCCAGCTAAGCTCTGATATTCTTCTTGAAAGCAGGAGATTGAAGTCGTGATTTTGTAGGGATCATAGCAATATGCTCTTCTCCATCGGTTGTAGGCTTCTAGCTAATTGACCTCTACTTCATTTATCCTTAGACCTCCATTTGGCAGATAAAAAGCTTGTGACAACAGTTCTGGGGTGATCTTAATTTCTGCTCCTCTGACTTGAGTAGTGATTTTGTTATTCTTCCCTTCTGTGTTCAGATAGAACTCACACACCAGTTCTGGATGCTTCTTCGATGGTGTCTCTTCAAGAAATTGTAGAATTCCTTCCTCTGTTATCTTCTGAATCACTTCTTCAAGAAGTGAAGAATTGGAGCACCTTTCTCTGTACGCATCTAGAAGAAGGAATTGATCTTTGAAGAGATTAACTTGAAACCCTTAGGAGGATTCACCCATTTTTCTGAAGTTGAACTTTCGTCGAATCGCTGGTGTGTTTGTTTCTGCCATGAATTTTAAGGGTTTCAGTGGAAGGAAGTCACAAAACGAATCATTTTGTTTTTTAGATTTTTTTTTTAGAATTCGAACTTGTGATGCAGTTTGGATCAGTGAAGACAGGAACGTAGTTCAGCTATCTCTTTGGTAGTAAATTGATTAAAATGGAGATAGGTTGAAGGTTTTATTTTCAGCGAGTAGATTCAAAGACTCAGTGTATTAGACTTCAAATCTAACCGTTGAAAAATTGATGAGGAGAGAGAGAGAGAGAGAGAGGGAGTAGGTGGGGTCAACGGTAATATTTAGATGACACGTCATTTTACTGTTCGATAATAAATTCAATTTGAACTTATCTGATTTTTGCTCTCCTCCAGTCTCCACATGGCATTTGAGCTGCTGACGTCATCAGTTACCTTCTCGACTGATGATCCTCTTAGCCTGGAGTGATCAGTTTCAGCTGGAGTTTCTTCAGCTTTGACTACTTGTCAGCTTAAGCTGTCCTCTTCAGCTTTGCTCAGCCTAAGATTGTCAGCTGCTTCCCTCAGCTGAAGCTTTGTTTATATCAGTCAGTTTTGAATTCAACTGCTCTCATTAGTTGAATATGACTGGTTGACAACTGATGCCTTCTGCGATCAGTTTACTTATTTTCAACAGCTTTCTTACAGCCTTTTGCCACTCCTTTTAGAACTGATATGGGCTATATCAGTTTAAGCTCCAAAGCTTAGAATACTGATGCCCTCTTGAGTCAGTACTCATCATCAGTGGGAGTGCTCCTCTTCACTCCTTCTGTTGGATGATCATCATCCTCCTTTGAAGCTAGTTCGAGCAATCCCAATTGGATACATAGCTCAACAAATCTAGCTTCTGGCAATGGCTTGGTGAAGATATCAGCTATTTGTTTCTCCATGTTGACATATCTGATGCATATGTCTTTCTTCTCGATGTGATCTCTGATGAAGTGGTGCCTGATATCAATGTGCTTCGTCCTTGAATGCAATACTGGATTTTGAGATATTGTAATAGCACCATTGTTATCATAGTAGATTGGCACTTCTTCAGTCTCCACCTTTTAATCCTTGAACTGTTGCTTCATCTATAAGATTTGAGCACAACAGCTTTCAACAGCTACATATTCAGCTTCAGTTGTTGATATGGCAACTGAGTTGTTTCCAAGAAACTGACATGTCCCACTGGTACTCTTTCAGTCGATTTTGCATCCTCTGAAGTCTGAGTCTGAATAGCCGGTTAGACTCAAGCTGTCATCTCTGGGATACTATAATACAAGATTTATAGTTCCCTTGAGATACTTCATAATCCTCTTTGCTGCTTCAAGATAAATTTTCTTCAGATTGGGTTAGAACCTTGCACACAGTCTGACAGAGTAGGAGATATCTGGTCGGCTGACAGTCAGGTAGAGAAGTGATCCAATGATTTCTCTGTAGTGTATTTGACTGACTGATTCTCTTTCTTCATCGAGAGTCAGCTGCACTGACGTATTCATTGGGATTTTGAGAGGTTTTTCCTTGTCGGTTCCAAACTTCTTGACAATCTCCTTGGTATATTTGGCTTGGCTGATGAAGATTTCATGCTTGATCTGCTTTACTTGGAGTCCTAGGAAGAATGTTATTTCTCCCATCATGCTCATCTCGAATTCACTTTGCATTAGTTGTGCGAATCGATTGCAGAGATCTTTGCTCTTGGATCTAAATATAATGTCATCCACATAAATTTGAACAATCAAGATCTCAGCTGATCATTCTATTTTGAATAGAGTACGATCGATGACTCCTTTCTGAAACCCATTCTTTAGTAAGAATGTTGTGAGGGTTTCATACCAAGCTCTTAGCGCTTGCTTCAAACCATATAGAGCTTTCTTCAGCTTGTAGACTTGGTCTACGATTTCGAAGCCTGGAGGTTGTTCTACATACACATCCTCCTTGAGCATTCCTTACAAGAATGCACTTTTCATGTCCATTTGATAGACTGTGAAATTGTTGTGAGCTGCATAGGTGAGGAACAGTCTGATGGCCTCCAATCTTGTAACTGGTGCAAATGTCTCATCAAAGTTGATCCCTTCACTTTGTGAGTAACCCTTGGCTATCAGTCTGGCCTTGTTCCTTGTGATCACGCCTTGTTCATCCAGTTTGTTGCGAAAAACCCATTTAGTCCCAATGACTTTTTGAGTTTTCGGCCTATCAACAAGAAACCATACGTTATTTCTTGTGAACTGGTTCAGCTATTCTTGCATCGCTATAATCTAGTCTGAATCTTCAAGTGCTTCTTTGATATTGGCTGGTTCCATCTGTGAGATGAAGCATGCGAAGAGTGCATGCTCTGTTGACCCTCTGGTCTGGACTTTGCTTCTTGGATCCTCAATAATTTTGTCGTCTGGATGGCTTCAGAGCCATTTTGGAATGATTGCTTTCTCTGTGCCTTTAGCTGCTTGATCAGTTGTTCCAGCAACTGATCCCTCACCTTCTTTATAAGCTGATTCTTCAGCTGCTCTTTCGGCTGCTGTCTCAGCTCCGGCTTGTTCTTCATTTTCACTAATTCTCCCCCCTGTTCTAGTTATGGGTTTGGGGTTTCATGATGATTTGTATCTTCAGTGACCAAGTTATCTTCAACTGGTCTAGAATCAGTTTCTATGCCATCTTCTAATGAAACTTTAAACTGCTGTGGGACAATGTGATCAACATAGTGCAGCAGACTTTCACTAGGCAATGCTTGCTCTGATGTACAATTCTCCTTTTTGTTTCTGTACTCATTAGCAAGCTCATGAAATACCACATGACATGTTACTTCCAAAACTAGTGTTATTTTGTTGAACTCTATAAGCTTGAGAAGGAGGGGCATTATAGCCAAGAAAGATTCTCTCATTAGCTTTGGCATTGAAAGCTTTCAGCTGGGATTTTCCATTGTTGTGGATATAACATTTGCAGTCGAATATCTTAAAGTAAGAGATAGAAGGCTTATGACCTTTGAATAGCTCGTAGGGTGTTTTGTCATGGTTGATGATGATGGCACTTCTGTTCTGTGTGTGGCAGGCTGTGTTAACTGCTTCTGCCCAACAACATTCGGCTATGTTGGCATCTACTACCATTGCTCTGGCTGCCTCCTTTAGCGTGCGATTCCTCTTTTCTGCTACGCCATTTTGTTCAGAAGTTCTTGCACCAGAGTGTTCATGAGTGATTCCCAGTTCACTCAAGAACTTGATCATTTTCTAATTGATAAATTCAGTTCCATTGTCGGATCTTATCCTTTTAACTGATTTTCCTCTGTCAGTCTGCAATCTCCTGATCAATGTTGATAGCTTCTCAAAAGTCTCATCCTTAATTCTTAGGAACTCCACCCAAGTATTCCTTGAGTAGTCATCTACTACTACAAGTGTAAAATTTTTACCTCTGGGGGTTGGTGGTTTCATAGGCCCAAATAGGTCCATGTGAAGTAACTGAAGAATGTCAGTTGTTCCTTGAGGATGACTTTTCTTCTTGAATGACGACTTTACATGCTTTCCTTTCTGGCATGGTCCGCAGACACCAGTTTTCTTGTAGATCTCCTTGGGAAGCCCATCAACTAGGTCTTTCTTGGCCAGACAATTGATGGTTTTGAAATTGAGATGATTTAGTCATCGATACCATAGCCAGCTTGCTTCAGTTGATCCTTTGGAGAGAAAACAAGCTTCTAAATAGCCGGTTGACCAGTCAACTACAAATATGTTGCCTTTTCTTACTCCAGTCAGGAGTATGGCTCCAGTTGACTTGTCTCTGATGTCACATGAGCTATTGCTGAAGTTGACTGAGTACCTATTGTCACAAAGCTAACTATGCTCAGCAGTTTGTGCCTCAGTCCTTCAACATGTGACACGCCATTCACGATGACTTTTTCTTTGACCACGAACCCTTCTTCAATGGTTCGGCTCTTTGAATTGTCTCCAAAAGTGACTAGTGGTCCCTTAACCTCTTTATATCTGTCAAGATCATTCTTGTCTCCGGTCATGTGTTTTGAACACCCGCTATCCAGATACCAAGTATCTTTGACCTTTTTCTTGGATATGATGTTCTTTCCCTGCAAAACAGAGATCAGGTTTTAGGTATCAGCGTAGTATCAGGTCCTGAGAGGTTAAACAAATATTTGGGAATCCACATTCGCCACACTTTTGGCTTTTGTTGGTTGAGAGATCCTTCAGAATTTGATCTCCTGATCAATTCTGGACTTTTTGTAACTCTTCGATTGAGAGTTGAGTCCATTGATCTGTGTCTCCGATGACTGTCAGGCTAAAATATTTCAACTAATATCCTCTCATCTTATGACTTTGTTGCTCTTTGTCTTGGCCAGTTTTTAATAGGCCTTTGACTCTGAGCTGTTTGGCCTTTGTGGGATGGCTTTTTTCCAAGCCAGTTATGAGTGGGATTGACTGTCAGTTGATCCCTTGAGTTCAAGTACTCATCATACTGGGTTGTAAAGTCACTTGGAGTGAATTCTTCTAGAGAGATTGATTTATGCTGTTTTGTATAGTACAATCTCGTGTGCATATTTTTCTTGGGATTTGAGGCATTTCTAGGTTGATAAACAGGTGGCATTTGAGGATAGGCTTGTCTGGAAGAGGTTGTAGCTCTTGGTTGAGTTGCTGATGGCATGTTTTGAACTGATGGTCTTCTCTGATAGAATGATCTTAAGTGATCTTCAAATCTTGATTGATTTGAATATCTTGAGTGAGATAAAGGCTTTGGTTGAGAGTTTAGCCTTGGACAAGCTTTTGATCGAGCAGTAGATCTGGACTGCTGAGCTGATCTATGTTGAACTGGTGGCTTTGACTGAGAACCAAGCCTTTAAAAGACCGACAGTCTTCGAGTTGCCCTTCTCGATAGATCAGTATGATCTCTGGGCTGAGTTTGAGGAGTTTCCAAGATGCCCTTGTGAATCCTCTCAGGATTCCAGATTCACAGCTCTGTATAACTGCCTTGCCTTTCTCTGCGGCAGTGTACTTACTATATCCCAGCCCTGGACTCCCAGATTCAGTTCTCTGATGACTCAAGATTTCATCAAGAGTCTGGGATCCTTTCTTGAATTTGAGAGATAATTTCTCTCTTCCAAGAATTTCTTGCTTGAGCTGCTCATTCTCAGCTTCCAGTTCTGCATTTCTCAACTTCAGCTGATCCATTTTTGTTGTCTCTTCATCATTGTCGGCCATGAGGCTTAGTAGAGCTTCATTATCAGAGTTGTAGCCGTTTGAGTTGATTCTAGATGGGTTGTCTGAATCGTCAAGTACAGCATTCTCAGAGTTTGCGATCATTGCTTTCTTTTTGAAGAAGCTTCTCCTCACTTTGGCCTTTTTATCTTCAGAAAGCTCTGGACACTCGTATCTATAGTGTCCTTGCTTGTGGCAGTGGAAACATTCTTCTATGTTCCTGTTTGCCATCCTAAATTGTTCAGTTGGACGATCAACTGGCTTCTGGTTCCTCTCACCTTTAGCAGCTTCATCAGCTTGGGGTTGAGCTGATTGTTGATCTCTGACTTTTCTTAGCTTTTCCAGCAATCTTATCATTGATTTGATTTGCTTATTCAAATCCTCAGTTAGGATCTCCTTATTATCGGCTGACTCTCTTCTTCGATCAGTCACTGATCCCCCAAGATTCTCTCTGACAGGTGAGCCGGCCTCTTAGTTGGAAGTTATTTCTTCCGCGGGCTTCTCTGAATCGATTTCTTTTAGCATAGAAAGAAGTATCATGAGAAGAGGAGGTGGATGCTTCTCTCTTTCAATTCAGGCTGTACTCATGAGCTTTGAGAGATCCAAATAACTCTCTGGGAGTAATGCTATTCAAGTCTCTCGACTCTTTAGTAGCAATTACTTTCATTTCCCATTCATTGGTGAGATTGTCAAGAATTTTCGAGTTCATCTCACTGTTGGGATAGTTTCTTCCCAGATTGTTCATCTCGCTTATTATGCCAAGAAATCTTGTTTCTAGGCTCGAGATACCTTCTTCCGGCTGCATTTTGAAGGACTCATATTTATCAACTGCCAGCTGGAGCTTGTTTTCTTTGATGACTTCGGACTTTTTGAACAAATCTACAAGAAGGTCCCAAATCTCCTTTGTTGTTCTACAGTTTTTTGTGTCTTTCATACGATCCTCATCTAGAGTCTAGAAGAGTGCTTCTTGAGCAACAAACTCTATATTTTTCAATTTCTTC
The DNA here is from genome assembly GCA_026008535.1 of Perilla frutescens. Lineage (NCBI taxonomy): Eukaryota > Viridiplantae > Streptophyta > Magnoliopsida > Lamiales > Lamiaceae > Perilla > Perilla frutescens. Next base: position 57,778,105 of record BRKX01000004.1, on the reverse strand, counting down.
TCTTCACCCATGAGAAGATGAGTTGGTTTTAGGATCCTGGCCGGTTGGTTGACATCCATGATGTGGGCTTCATTGTCCATCATTATGATGATTGGACCGTCTTCGATTACCTCCCATATATTCTCATGGATGGAGCATAGATGAGCTTTCATCCTCTTGCTCCAATTGTCATAGTTCTCAACTGAAAAGAGAGGTAGCTTTTGGTTTCCCATAGCTTAAAAGGTTAGCACAGATAAACAGATCTGACTCAAATGTTCTGCAGAAATGACTGATCCTTAGAATCAATCGCTCTGATACCACTTGTTGGTCCTGGTGCGAGCCTTTGTCAGTTTAGAGGGGGGAGTGAATAAATCGACTTCAAAAACTTTTACAGCAGATGCGGAATAGATAGGGCCCTGACTCACCTTTGAGATTTATCTGTGCTGACTGAGCAGTTGAGAGAAGCTGACAGAGACTTAGCTGGTGAGCTGATCAGTTTTCAACTGATAGCTAGAAGACGAAGCTGAAGCTTGTCAGTTCAGTCTGTATGTGTGAATGTGTGCAGTTAAAGAACTTGCAAGTGCAAGACTGAAAAATAGTAAGAACAACACACACAGAGCTTTATAGAGGTTCGAAGCTTCCTGTTTCTACGTCCTCTCTTCCTTCCATAGAAGGGTAATCCACTATGCAATAGTAAAGTTTCTTTATTACAATTACACAGTGAAGAATTCCTGTTGGACCTGAAAACGGCACCCTTCAACCCGAGCGCGGCTTCCTTTCTAATTGCTGCTGTCCCGGAAGAATGGACCCATCGGTACACGCCCCTCCTCAGTGGGTTTTTGGCTTGATAGCTCACACTTACCGGTCCTAACTGCTCGCTGAGACTTTAGGTACTATTGCCCGTCTTTACATGATTTTAGATCTCACTCGATCTTCAAGAATAAAGTCTTGAATCTGTTATCAACCTGGAGTGCTCCTTTCTCTTGAGATGGGTGGTTGATCTTTGAGGGACTGTACTGAGAAGCTTTGCTCTTGCTGGAATTCTGCGTCAGCTTAGCAGCTTGCTTGACTTGAAGCACGCCTTCTCAATATGAGACTTTTCACACTTTGAAAGTTTTGAGCTTTGAGCTGTAGGAAGAGAAAGAAGATAGCTCATTCTGCAAAATACCAAAGTTAGATTGGCGAAAGTCTTGGCCAAAATTGATTTCACCCTCCTTAAAAAGATGAGTGAATTTTGACCGTTATGAATGGTGATGTTTAGAAATCACCGGCAGCATTTCAATGCTTGTAGCCGTTTGAAGCTCTTTTAATGAACTAGCCGTTTTGACTTTAATATTCTTTGCTCTAAGATCATCAGGATCTTCTAAAGATTTCCTGGTAAGATCTTCATTAACTGATTATCATTAGGAGCAAATGATTTGGCTATCATTTTTTTGGACATTCAGTTGACGGGCTCTCAACTATCTCAGCTTTCACATCTGAGATTGTCCAGTTGGTAGATCTTCAGCTATCTTGAGCTCTTATCATGATATAGTCTAGTTCAGCTGACTCATCAACTAAGCTTAAAAGCTTTCATTTCTAGAATTATCAGTTGGCTACCTGATTGAGCTTTTACCTTTTCTCTCTGAACTGATCTATGGTCAGTTAAGTGAAGGCTCAAAGCATTTAAAGCTATTTTACCAGTAAACTGATCTTTGATCAGTTTAGGATCAGCTCTGACTGATCTCTAATCAGATCAGTTTCAGCTTTCAAGCTGACTCTGTTCATTAGTCTATGCTGGCTTTTTGCTAAGACTGATGATTAACTCATCTGTGGATGCCTACCAGTTTCCAAAGTTCTCTTCCCCCTTTACAACTTATCTTAAGCTTTGAAGAGTTTACTCTAATTGATCTAATCAAGGCAACCTGTAAGCTGGCTGACCATGCTTCTGAATAACTGTCTCTCATGTCAGCTTGAAGTCTTATTTGGTCATTATCCCTGATTTTCAGCTTTTCATAACCTGCAGTTTTTCATTAAATCATCACACATGTTTTGACATTTCATCAAAACCATCATTTGTGATTTTTCCAACAATTTTCCTAACAAAAACTTATAGAAGATGTTGGAGTTTTTTCGAATTAAACCGCCGCAGGATCTATTGGTTGTTCATTAATCCATGTTCATGCAAATCATATTTTTATGTCATATGCATGTTTATCACATCAAGCATAAAACCATGCAAAATGAATCTAATAAAGCGGAATATGTAGATTCAATTTACTTACAATTGTCAGACGGTCTGAGGATAAGATTACAGGACTAATCTTGCTGTTGAATGAACTGGATCAAGCGCCCAGTATCTCCACAAAAATCGGCCACACATATATTCTACTCCAAGATCTTCTGTTGTATTCCCGGACTGTATCTAGATTCAGAGTGGGCTAAAATCTACTAGATAGATTTGTGAAATCTGTGGATATCTTGAGAGACAAAAGAGGGGCTGATTATTATTGTTGAAATTTTCATCCCCCCTTCCTATTAAATAGGGAGGTAGGCGAAAATTTGCTTCTCCAAACCTACTAGGTTTGGGCCTCTATCTCAAGTTCTATATCCAGTCCACTAACAGTCAATTGGGCTACAACAGGGATCTAGAAGAATATTAAATTGGCCCACTAATTTATTTAATATTCAATATCCAATAACCTTAGGATATAATTAAATAAATTAAGTATTACTTTTATTCCACTAAAGAAGTAATACTGACCTACCAATTTAATACATATTTACAAATATGCTTTCTTCTTTAGTTCAGTCATTCCCCGTGTTTAAGATATAATGTTCATTAATTAATTATGTTAGCCTCTGACAGCTATAATTAATTAACATCTAAAAACCTTGAGTAGTACCATACAAGCTTTACTCATGTATGGAATAAATTCCACCTGCAGGGTTTCAACATGAACTTGTGTTTCCTCAAAAAAACATCATCAACTTAGTACACCAGGACACGATGCTCATGCAGACTACTCGACACATTATGCATACACTGTTATTACCCAAGATATCGAGTTTATTGATCTACGAAAAGATCTCACCCATTGATAAATCAAAGTAATAAACAACGCACAGATGTGCTCACTAACAAGGTTAGAGATAGAGAATAGTATCCTATCGTGATCATCCTCAATACACTAACAAGTGTACTAGAATAATCAGTTAGTCAAGATAAACTAACTTATCAGATTATTCTATGGTGTACCGATGGTGTGTTCAGGACCATCTAAGCCTTGAGCTCTTTAATACAATACAAGGTTCTAATGATATGATCTTACCGTGTGACTCTCCACACCATATCATCTACAATGTAAGTATATGGAACATTGTATAGAACAATTATATAACATAATCTAAATGCAAACAGTGACTGCAATAACTTTCATTTCATATCATCATATCCTCAGAAAAGTATACAAAGACAAGTCTTCCAGTATACAAAACTAACAATCTCCCACTTATACTTGAAGCATGTCTTTCAAGCATAAAAATTAACTGGCTAACTCTCCAATCAAAACTATCAACTCAAACTGCGCCACCAGGTATGCATCTCACTCCCATTTTCTCCATGTGACCATCAAAGGTCTTAGCCGGCAGGCTCTTCATGAATAGATCAGCCAGGTTGTCCTCCGATGCAATCTTGACCACCGCCATGTCTCCTTTCTTAATAATTTCTCGTATAAGATGGTACTTTCTCTCTATGTGTTTTCTTGCCTTGTGGGCTCTAGGTTCCTTCAAATTTGCCACTGCACCAGAGTTATCACAGTATATCGTGATAGTCTTAGGCAAATCAGGAACCACGCCCAAGCCCACTAGGAATCCGCAGAGCCAGACAGCCTATTTTGCAGCCTCAGAGGCAGCTACATACTCGGCATCTATGGTGGAATTAGTAATGCATTTCTGCTTTATGCTCCTCCATGCAATGACTCCACCTCCTAATTTAAACACATAGCCTGAGGTAGACTTACTCTGATATTTGTCGGATTCAAAATCTGAGTTCATATAACCTAAAGGCACTAGACTATCAGAGCGGAATACCAACATATAGTCTCGAGTCCTTTTAAGGTACTTGAGAATATTTTTGACCGCAGTCCAGTGACCTTGTCCAGGGTTAGACTGATATCTGCTTACCATGTCGACGACATAGCATATATCAGGCCTAGTGCATAGCATAGCATACATCAAACTTCCCACAGCCGAAGCATATGGTACTTTCTTCATATCCTCTATCTCAGACTGTGTTTGGGGATACATTTCATTGGATAGATGAATTTCATGCCTGTAAGGTATAAAACCTTCCTTGGAATCTTACATGCCAAACCTAGATAGCACTATATCGATATAAGTCACCTGGAACAGACATAACATCCTTTTCTGGTGATCTCGAATGATCTTGATGCCAAGGACATGTCCGGCTTCACCCAGATCTTTCATATCGAACTGCTCGGACAACCACACCCTAATGTTCAACAACTCCTTTTTATTATTTCGAATAAGCAAGATGTCATCAACATAAAGTACGAGGAATACCACCACATTTTCATCACATTTCTTGTACACATATCTCTCATCCGGACTTTGCACAAATCCATATGATTGGATAATCTCATCAAATTGGATGTTTCAAGATCTCGATACCTACTTAAGTCCATAAATGGATCTCTTAAGCTTACACACCAAGTGCTCTTGGCCCTTAGCAATGAATCCCTCTGGTTGCTTCATGTGAATGTTTTCTTCAAAACTTCCGTTTAGGAAAGCTGTCTTGACATCCATCTACCAGATCTCATAATCCAAATGAGCGACAATTGATAAGAGAATCCGGATTGACTTAAGTATGGCTAACGGTGAAAAAGTTTCCTCATAATCGATCCCTTCTTTCTGAGTGTACCCTTTCACCACCAATCTAGTCTTGAAGGTTTCAACCTTACCGCCAGCTCCTCTCTTGCACTTGTAGACCCACTTACAACCAATGGGTTTTACCCCATCAAGTGGTTCTACAAGTTCCCAGACTTGATTGCGATCAATAAATCCAATCTCAGACTCCATTGCAGTTTTCCAAGAATCCACATCTTTATCTCGAATTGCCTCATCTAGGATATCCTATGAATAGCCTTACATTAGTACGAGGAGCCAGCTTATCAGCTTCCTTATCCAACACGTGTGCTGGGCTACCCTAAATCCGAATATGGTTTAAACTGGGCTTTCGTCCAGTCCATAATTCTGTGGGCGTAGAAGGAACTGATTTTGATGGAACCAAGTTGAGAATATAGGCCGCTGTTTCTAGAGCATATCCCCAGAATGAAATAAGCAAACTCAGAATAACTCATCATCAATCTAACCATCTCTAACAGTGTTCGATTCATTCTTTCTACCACGCCATTCTGCTGTGGTGTTCCAGGCGCAGTCAACTGGGAAGTAATCCCATTTTCTGCCATGTAATCCCTAAATTCACTTAAGAGGTACTCGCCACCGTGATCAGAACATAGTGACTTGATAATTTTGCCTGTTCGTTTCTCTGCTTCCACCTTAAACTCATTGAATTTATCAAAGCATTCAAACCTGCAACACAATAGGTAAATATATCCGTATCTAGAGTAATCATCAATGAGGGTGATGAAATACTCAAACCCTCCTCGAGCTTGAACTGACATAGGGCCACACAGGTCAGAGTGAATCAAATCTAATAGCCCTTCGGATCTATTTCCTTTTGACTGGAAAGGACACTTGGTCATTTTACCTTCCAAACATGATTCACACAAAGAAAATGATTCTAGTACCAAAGAAGATAATGGTCCATCGCTTACAAGCCTTTGTATCCTTTTAAGGTTAATATGACCTAGCCTTAGATACCAAAGATAGGTTTGGTTCAAGTCTGAAGGTTCTTTCCTCTTGTTAGGGTTTATGATCGATGTATTCAACAGTTGTCTTTGCATAGTGTTTTTAGTTGGTTTAAGAAAGTATAAGTGTCCATCCAATGTGCTAGAATAGATTAAATATTTACCACTAAAGATAACTACTTTGTTATCAAAAGAAACAGAATATCCATCCATAATCAATTTAGAAACTGAAATCAAGTTTCGCCAAAAACCAGGCACATAAAGACAATCTTTCAAAACCAAAGTTCTATCACTACTGAAAGGTAAAACAACGTCTCCCACTGTAACAGCTGCCACTCTCGTAGTATTACCCATGTAGACGGTGATCTCATCCTCACTCAGCTGTCTTTTTACCAGAAACCCCTGTAAAGACATGTAAACATGATCAGTAGCTCAAGTATCTACTACCCATGACTGGGTAGAACAAGCTACTAAACATGTTTCTACAACCAGAGTGTGAGATGTACCTCTCTTCTTCTTCTTGTTAGGGCACGCCGCCTTCCAGTGACCTGGTTGGCCGTACTTGAAGCACTTAGTCTTCGACTTGAACTCCTTAGGAGGAATCTTCACCTTTGGCTTCTTCACCTTAGGCGCCTCATCTGCAGCCTTTTTAGGTGCGTTTCTCTTCTTCCTTTTTCCACCAGAAAAAGATGCCCATTTCTCAGCTATGTGGGCCTGAGGATCGCTCTTTTGGAGCAATTCAGTTGCGTGAAGATCTATGAGCAGTTCAGTCAGGCTGACATCCCTTTTGATCATGTTAAAGTTCAGCCTGAACTGCTCAAACTTCGAGGACAAGCTATGAAGAACAATGTTGATTTGAGAATCGGCGTCCAGCTCTCCACCCAAGGTCTCGATCTCAACCAGATACCCCATCATCGTGAGAACGTGATCCCTAACAGGTGTGGAGTCAGCCATTCTCGCATCCATTAACTTCTTCATTGCCAAATGGCGTACCGAGAGGTTCTAATGACCAAAAAGCTTTCTAAGGCTGTACATGATATCATAAGCAGTTTTCATAGGCTCATGCTGATGTTGTAACAGATTCGACATAGATGCCAGAATGCAACAGCGTGCTATCTCATTAGACCTAACCCACTTATCATATGTAATCTTTTGGGCTTTGTCTGAACCCTCATCTGGCTTTTGAGGACAAACCTCTTCAAGTACAAACTTGTGTCCATTAGCAACTAGAACGAGGTTAAGGTTATGAATCCAGTCATTGTAGTTTTCACCGACGAGTTTGTTTTCTTTGAAGATTGAGGAAAGATTGGAGAGTGTCATTGATGATATGAAATAACTGAAATTAAAACATGCATGACAGTCACAAACTTTAGGATAAATAGTATATAATCGAAAGCCTCACAAAAATTATATACTTTTCTACCGACACTTTCAAAACGTCTGTTATAAGCCACGATAGTTTGGGCGTTTATAAAATTCATTTTTAAATAGGTTAAAACATTTAATTTTCCTCCAGTTGAGTTTCCTTACAACAAGCAAATTAATAGCCGGATAATAAACACGGTAATGTAATCGTCTAACTGATAAGCCATGATCATGTGGACGTTTATCAATAAATTACATCTAAGTGTATTATCTTCGCACCAAGATCACTATTTGAATTTAACTACTTCAAATAGAGGAGTCAGTTAGTTCTAATAGTGTTCTACAGCTATCCATTTAGGAGATTTAATTTCCAGAGAAATCTGTGATATGACACGTCCGATATGGAGGAAGACCGATGTCAACGCACATGCCTATCACTTCTCAATTAAATTAGATTTAATAGAGACCGTATGAGATTTCTACATACTTTGGTATGAATATCTCCCACTTAGTTATTTATGCTTGAGGTTCATTTTATCCCATTATCGAACATGTAAACATCACATAAAATGATAAACATCCATTGCATGCTTCAACATAATAAGAGACAGTAATGTTAGTGCCATCTTCACTTAGGTGTTCGGGATTGTCATTATCTATTTAAGATGTTATGGCAATTTCAAAAGAACACAAAAGGTTTTAGTTGTTCAAGATTGAAGACCATGTTTTGGATAATTCTGTGAACATTCCGCTGCCAATCTGATTGAAGATCAAGACATGTACTTAGTCGTGTTGAGAAACATGATCATGTACATAGTTGTCCAGAGAGTTTTCAAGAGACGTGCCATGATAGATTTAAGGAGTTGAAGCTGCAGATTTAAGATGGACGTTTCAGAATAGAAGTTGCCTTCTTCGTGATGAAAATCAAGAAGGAAAGAAGGAGTTCTATTCAAGGAAGACATCTAAACTAGGAAACTCTGATTGATTTAAGGAAATTTGTTTCCTTGTTAAATCCTAGTCTAATTAGGACTTCTGATTACCTTGTTAAGGCTATATCTGTTGTTTATAAATAGCTTGGGAATCAGACTAGTTTACGGAACATGAATTTTATGAATACACAAAAGGGCTGAGAATCAAAAGACTTCATATTCGAAGTATATAGTATTCGGGTAGGCTAGGTTTGATCAGTTAGATCATTATGTTTCTAGTCTGTGTTTGAAACTCACTTTCATACACACTTAAATGAGTCTCGGAAGAGATTTTCTTTGGGAACTAGAAGGATTCTACGTTGTGAGGGGAGCTCGCAATTCAGTTTAGTGAAAGAGGTTGAATCGGGTAGGAAAGGGGTCGAGTGACGGGAGTCTTCGTGTAATAACCTTTGTAACCATTCAACGGAGTAGTAAATTGTTTCTTACGGACTTGATAAGTCCCCCTGATGTAGATCAGTTGATTGAACAGGGTTACCAACCTCGTGTTCTTTATTTGCTCAAGTTTTTACATTCTGACTTTACATGTTCACAACAATGTTCAAGTACATGATTATGAACATGACCGCACAGTTTATGTAACTTCAATTGGTACCAGAGCTGGTCGTCTTTGGTGTTAGTGCGAAAAGAATCCTGAAAGCTACATATCTGCGTGAAGGTTTTGGTTGCATTCCAGCTATAAGTGCAATCAAAGAAGGAGGATCCACGGTCAGACCACCACTACTAGAAGGCAACAACTATCCCTACTGGAAAGCAAGGATGAGGGCATTTCTGAGATCACTTGATAAACTCGCATGGAAGAGTGTCTTTAAAGGATGGAAAAATCCAACTGTTGCCAAAGAAGGAAGGCATGTGGAAATTGAAGAAGGAGAATGGACTATGCCACAGAAGAACTGGTACAATGTCAACTCTAAAACTCTCAATGCAATATTCTCTGCAGTAGATCTTGAAACATTCAGCTTAATCTCAACCTGTGAGACTGCTAAAGCTGCATGGGATATTCTAGAAACCACCTTTAAAGGGACTAGTTTTGTAAGACTGTTAAGACTTCAAAATCTGACTTCAAAGTTTGAAAGTCTCAGAATGGAAGAATCTGAATCCATTGGTGAGTTTAATGCCAGATTAAGGGGCATATCAAACAAAAGTTTTGCTCTAGGAAAACCTATCAGCAATGAAAAACTTGCAAGGAAGGTTCACACAAGTTCACACAAGCTGCACCCAAACTGCCTTAACTGATCAATAAGTTTGTACATAGATAAGTTTCTCTAGCGAGTCAAAGGGCCCTATTATTCCGCATTTAAAGTACAAAATTTTCTATCAGTTTATTCACCCCCTTCTGTAAACTGATATCGACTCGTCCGGGACCAATAAGTGGTATCAGAGCGGTTGATTCTAAGGATCAGCCATTTCTACATATCAACTAAATCAGATCTACTTATCTGTGCTAACATTCCAACTATGGGAAACCATAAGCTATCTTTGTTTTCAGTTGAGAATTATGATAACTGGAGCAGGAGAATGAAGGCGCATCTCTGCTCAATTCATGAGAATATGTGGGAAGTCATTGAAGATGGTCCAATCATCACCATGATGGACAATGATGCTCACATAGTTGATATCAATCAACCAGCAAGGATCCCAAAGCCAACTAATCTTCTCACCAGCGAAGAGAAGAAGTTGAAAAATCTAGAGTTTGTGGCTCAAGCTGCACTATTTCAAACTCTAGATGAAGACAGAATGAAGGACACAAAGAATTGTACAACTGCCAAGGAGATATGGGACTTACTGGCAGATCTATGCCAAGAGTCCGAAGCCATCAAAGGAAACAAGCTCCAGTTGGTAGTCGACAGATATGAGTCCTTCAAAATGCAGCAAGAAGAATCCATCTAAAGCCTTGAAACCAGATTTCTAGGCATCATCAGTGAGATGACCAACCTTGGGAGAAGTTATCCTAATTCTGAGATGAACTCCAAAATATTGGATAATCTCACTGAAGAATGGGACATGAAAGTGATAGCTACAAAAGAATCAAGAAATCTCAACAGCATCACTCTAAAAGAACTGTTTGGCTATCTCAAAGCTCATGAGTACAGTCTAAACCGAAAGAAGGAGGCATCTACATCGTCAGCTCAAGATGCAGCTTTCTATGGTGAAAGGAATCGGTTTAGAGACACTCGAGGAAGGAACAACTTCCGACCTAGGAGCTCACCAGCCAGAGAAAATCAAGGCGGTTCTTCAACCAAATGAAAAAGAGAAACAACTGAAAAGAAAGAAAATCTAACTGAAGACATCAACAATCAAATCCAATCAGTTACCAGGTTGTTAGAGAAGTTGAAGAGAGTTCGGGATAAACAATCAGTTCCACCTCAAACTGATGAAATCCCAAATGATGAAAGAACTCATCAACCAGCTGAACGATCAGCTGAACCATTCAGGGGTGGCAACCGAAATCAAGGAGAGTATTTTCACTGCCACAAACAAGGACATTACAGATATGAATGTCCAGATGTTCCGGAAGACAAGAAGGCCAAAGTGAGGAGAAGCTTCTTCAAAAGAAAAATAATGGTTGCAAATTATGAGAATGTTGTGCTAGACGATTCAGACTATCCATCTGAAATTGATTCTGATGGCTATAGCTCAGATGATGAAGTGCTATTTTTCGTCATGGCTGACAATGATGAAGAGGTTAGTAGAGCTGATTCTCAAACCTCCTTCTATCATATCAATAAAGCAACTGTTTCTAGTAATGAACTTGACATGAAACTTATGATGCTAGAGGATCAATTAGCTTCAATATCTTGCTTGCATGTTGAACTAAAATATGAAAATGATGAACTGAGAAATAAAGTTAGAAAACTGAGCATTAATCATGAAAGGTTGAATTATCTTGAGTCTCAGTTTATAGAATTTGAGAAATTGAAATTGAGAACTGCTGACCTAGAGGCTGAAAATTAAAAACTCAAGCAAGAGATCCATGAAAGAGAAAAAGTAACTTTGAAGTTCAAAAAGGGATCTCAAACTTTAGATGAGATATTAAATCATCAAAGAACTGAAAGTAGCAGCTCAGGGCAAGGATATAGTAAGTTCACTGCCCTAGAGAAAGGAAAAACAGTTGCCCAACCCAGTGATAAGGGAATCCTATAAGGGTTTACTAGATCTCATGATCAGCTAGCTGAGTCAACCAAAGGAAAATGAATATTAAAAAATCCTCAAACTCAGCCTAGACAATTTGGTCAGTTCTACCAAACAAAAACACCAGGACAACTGAAGCCCAACTTCCAGCAAAGACCATTAGCTCAATCAAATCAATTCACTCGTTCAAAGCCTCCAGTTCAACAAAGACCACCATCTCAACAAAGAATGCCCCCAAGGCAAACTAATAGATCAGCCCTCTTTAGAAAGAAAAATCAGTTTGGATCTCAAGTCTATCCTACCAAGAAGTTCAATCAGAACACCTATAAGAGAGATCAAAGAAACTCGTTTGAACCCTACCATCATTATAATGAGTACCTAGATTCCAGAAATGAGCCAAAAAGGTTCATTCCAATAAACTGGAAGCATACAAAGCACTGGTCTGATCACAGAACTCAAAGGTCTCAAGATCAAAGCATTTTAGTTGAATTATTTTATCCAACTAACTCTCAACGTAGGTATCACTCAACTGATTCAAATCAGAATAGAAGAGTTGAGAGAAAATCTAAACTGATCAGGCGATCCAAGTCAGTTAGATCTCTGAATGATAAGAAGCCAAAAGTTTGGCAAGTTTGGATTCCAAAGAACTTGATGTATCAACAAGGACCCGATATGAAACGGGTCCCTAAATGATAATCCTTGTTTTTGGCAGGACAAGAGAATTCTATCTATGAAGAAAGCCAAAGACATTTGGTATCTAGATAGCGGGTGCTCCAAGCACATGACCGGAGATAGAGAAGATCTCGACGGTTATGAAAAAGTCAAAGGTCCACTTGTCACATTTGGAGACAACTCCAAAAGTCGAAGCATTGGAGAAGGGATCGTGATCAAGGGAAATGTTGTAGTAAATGGAGTCTCCCATGTGGATAGACTAAAACACAAACTACTTTAGCATAAGTCAGCTGTGTGACAATGGCTACTCAGTTGACTTCACTAAAGACTCCTGCAGCATAAGAGACAAGTCAACTGGAGTAATTCTTCTCACTGGCATAAGAAGAGACAACATGTACATTGTTGACTGGTCAACCGGCTACTCAGAAGCTTGCTTTCTTTCAAAAGGATCAACTGAAGCAAGCTGGCTATGGCATCGATGACTGAATCACCTCAACTTCAAAACAATCAACTACCTAGTCAAGAAAGAGCTAGTTGAGGGGCTTCCCAAGGAAATATACAAGAAAACAGGTGTATGTGGGCCATGTCAAAAAGGGAAGCAAGTGAGGTCATCCTTCAAGAATAAGAGTCATCCACCAGGAACAACTGATTGCCTCCAACTGCTACATATGGATTTGTTTGGTCCAGTTAGACCACAAACCCCAAAAGGTAAAAGATTCACTCTAGTAGTAGTTGATGATTTTTAAAGATATACATGGGTGGAATTCTTGAGGAGTAAAGATGAAACATACGACAAGCTAACAGCGTTGATCAGAAGGCTACAAACTGAAAAAGAAAGATCAGTTCAAAGAATTCGCTCCAACAATGGAACTGAATTTGTGAATCAACAAATGATCAGCTTTCTCAACCAGCTTGGAATCACACATGAACACTCAGCTGCAAGAACTCCACAACAAAATGGTGTATCCGAACGGCGTAACCGGACACTCAAAGAAGAAGCTCGAGCAATGATAGCTGATGCCAATATAGCTGAAGGTTACTGGGCTGAAGCAGTCAACACATCTTGCCATACTCAAAACAGAAGTGTCATTGTAGCTGCACATGACAAAACACCCTATGAACTGTATAAGGGTTGTAAGCCTTCTATCTCATATTTTAAAATATTTGGCTATAAATGTTATATTCACAACAATGGCAAGACTCAATTGAAAGCTTTTAGTGCCAAAGCTGATGAGGGAATATTTCTTAGGTATAACTCTCATCATGCACAAGCTTACAGAGTATTCAATAAATGAACTCTTGTTGTGGAAATAACATGTCATGTGATATTTGATGAATTTGCTAATGAGTACAAGAACAAAGAAAGAATAGACACATCAGTTCAAGTACTACCTAGTGAAACTGAGAACTCGCATAACTATGTGGATCACATTGTTCCAGAGCGGCTTGAAGTTCCACTAGAAGAAGGCAATGAAACTGGTACTAAATCAGTTGAGAACAACTTGGTCAATGAAGACATAAATCATGCTGAGACCATAAACCCCACAACTGAAACATGGGGAAGAACTGATGAAAATGCCGAACCAACTGATGAAAGGACAACTGATGACGTTCCTACAGAAGAACCAGCTAAAGACCTAGCTGAAGCTATCTTGCCTAAATGGCTCCGAAGCCACCCAACTGACAAGATAGTTGGAGATCCATGAAGTCGAGTCCAAACCAGAAGTTCAACTGAGCATGCACTATTCACATGCTTCATATCCCAAACTGAACCAGCAAACGTCAAAGAAGCCTTAGAAGATTCAGACTGGATCATGGCCATGCAAGAAGAACTGAATCAGTTCACAAGAAATGACATATGGTTTCTTGTTGATAGACCAAAAACCCAGAAGGTCATTGGTACAAAATGGGTTTTTCACAACAAACTAGATGAACAAGGAGTGATCACAAATAACAAGGCTAGACTGGTAGCGAAAGGATACTCACAAAGTGAAGGGATTGACATTGATGACACATTCACACCAGTTGCAAGATTGGAAGCCATCAGACTGTTCCTAGCCTATGCAGTTCACTTCAATTTCACAGTCTATCAGATGGATGTCAAGAGTGCTTTTCTTCAAGGAATGCTCAAGAAGGACGTGTATGTCGAGCAACCACCAGGCTTTGAAATTGGTGATCAAGTCTTCAAACTGAAGAAAGCCCTCTACGGACTCAAACAAGCTCCTAGAGCGTGATATGAAACTCTCACAACATTTTTGCTGAAAAATGGGTTTCAAAAGGGAGTCATTGATCGAACTCTATTCTGAATAGAACGATCAACTGAGATCTTAATGGTTCAAATTTATGTGGATGACATAATTTTCGGATCAAAAAGTAAAGATCTATGCACTCGATTCACTCAACTGATGCAAAGTAAATTTGAGATGAACATGATGGGAGAAATAAAATTCTTCCTAGGACTCCAAGTGAAGCAGCTGAAAGATGGAATCTTTATCAGCCAAGCCAAGTACACTAAAGAGCTAGTCAAGAAGTTTGGCGTTAGTAAAGGAAAAACTTTCAAGATTCTTATAACGTATTATAGAGGAATCATTGGGTCACTACTTTACTTAACAGCTTGCTGGCCAGACATCTCTTATTCAGTCGGTCTATGCGCACGGTTTCAAGCCAACCCAAAGAAAAGCCACCTTGAAGCAGCAAAGAGGATTATCAAATATCTCAAAGGAACCATAAATCTTAGGTTATGGTATCCCAGAGATGACAGTTTGAGTCTAATTGTCTATTCAGATTCAGACTTTGTTGGATGCAAGATTGACAGAAAGAGCACTAGTGGAACATGTCAGTTTCTGGGAAGCAAGCTGATATCCTGGTTTAGCAAGAAGCAGCACTCAGTTGCCACGTCAACAACTGAAGCAGAATATGTAGATGCTGGAAGCTGCTGTTCTCAGATACTCTGGATGAAGCAACAGTTGAAGGACTACAAAGTCGAAACTGAAGAAGTACCTATCTACTGTGACAACAATAGTGCAATTGCAATATCTCAAAATCCAGTTCTACATTCAAGAACCAAGCACATTGACATAAGACATCACTTCATCAAAGATCACATTGAGAAGAAAGACATATGCATCAAATATGTCAACACTGAGAAGCAGATAGCTAACATCTTCACCAAACCATTGCCTGAAGCAAGGTTTATGGAGCTATGCATACAATTGGGATTACTTGAGCTAACATCAAAAGATGAAGATGACCAACTGGAAGTAAAGGGCCAAGGAATCACTTCAGCGGAAGAGAGAAATTGAACTGAAAAGCTTCAACTTATCAGAACAAGCAACTCATAACTAAAAAAGTCATGAAACTGATCAGTTGGACAGATAAGCTATCAGTTTGAGATGAAGCAAGAAGCTGTGGAGAGAAAGTAAACTGTAGCTGATCAGTTTACCCCATCAGCTCAACTAAATCATCGGTTCATTTGCTCAAACTGATGATCCAGTCAGCTATGCAGAACATACCAGCTGCAAATTGATCAAACTGATGAAGAAATCATAGGAACTGGAATAAAATCAAAAGGAGATATCAGTTCAGGAACCAGCTGAAGGAAAACAGCTGAACTGAGAAACAGCTAAATGAAGGTCCAAGCAGTCAAAACCAGTCAGGACCTGGTTAGAAGACATTTCAGTTGGAACTGATCAACAGAAAGATCATCAGTTACAGTGGAAGCCAACTGATGACGTAATCAGTCTTAAGCCAAGAAGAAACTGCTAGAGAGAAAAGATAAGTTCAAAAATTTCAATAGCGGAAATGGTAAAAACACGTGTCACTCAAATGTTACCGTTTAACTTTCTTTCTCTCTCTCTCTCCTCATTTATCCCCAACAGATAGAAATGAAAGGCCAATCGATGGGTCGAATGAATTAATCTGACCGTTGAACTTGGGCATACGAAGCGACACAACCGTTGGATGAACCCTATCATCTCCATAAGGAGGCTGAATGCTCGAGATAAGTTTCTTATTTCTTTTGCCGACTTATCCCTTCTTATCTACCTCTTGTCTCTGAGCAAAAGCAAAATTCTTTAGCCTTCAAAAATCAATTCGTCAGCCTCAAAAATTAATCTCTCATCAAAATATTATGGCTCAAAACCCAACTCGCAGAAGATTCAATTTCCGACAGTCTGGAGAAGACTTTAAAGGTTTTATTGAAAAGCTCGATAGAGACAAGTTTTTCAATCCCGCTGGATTCCTTCAAGCCTACAAAGCTTCCCTTTTAAGTGGAATGATCATAGAAAAGCTTTCTTAGGCCAGGCTGAAGACGTTCCTGGAGGTATTTCCATAACGCATTTACCTAGAACCGGTTGCTGAATTTTTCTTAAATTCTGATGGTTCTTCAAATCCCAAAGAGATCAAATATGAAGT
This sequence comes from Perilla frutescens, assembly GCA_026008535.1. NCBI lineage: Eukaryota > Viridiplantae > Streptophyta > Magnoliopsida > Lamiales > Lamiaceae > Perilla > Perilla frutescens. Next base: position 57,761,688 of record BRKX01000004.1, on the reverse strand, counting down.
AAGAGGACATGAGATCATCGTGACACCTGAATGACTAAGCAACATGTTCGATTTACCCAGCAATGGACTCTAGCTGGAAGAAGTTCAAATCAATTTCCAGGAAGCATATGATTTCTGAAAAAAGGAAGGAGAAGCTCAACCTTACAAAAGCAATCACCTTATATCAAAATTTCAAGATGAATATCAGGTGCTTGCTGCCATCGCTTCAAAGATTATGGTTTGGACAACTGGCAATTAATCTGAAATGTCAGAAACAAAATACAAGATTTGCGCCGCCATCTACAACCGAATGGAGATCAACTGGGCAAATATTTCTTTGATCAGTTGAAGAGATATGTTGACATCATTGAAAGAGGCTGGGATAACAAGAAATTCCCCCCAGAGAATTTGATACATCAGTCGAGTGAGCATTATTCTAGAGAAACATTTTTCTTGGATGGCTGAGGAGACAGAGTTCAAGACTATAGTCAGCAATGACTTTATCTCTAAACTACTCAAGATTGTGGAAATAGATCTTGACCAAACTGACCAGCCAAAAATAAAGAAGCCTGCAACTGAAGACAAGGAAAAGAAGTAAGTTACCGAAGACTCTGATGATGACATCCCTATAGCCCAAAGATTAAGGCAACAAAGCTCAGCTGCCATCAAAGCCGACATCATTGGACAATCATCTAGACGAGTAGTTAGATTAGCTCCAAAGAAGAGGCAAACTGGTCAAACAAAAAAGAGAAGGATCTTACTTCCTCAATCCAAGAAGAGAAAGGAATCAAGTCCTATACCAGATTCAACAATTCCACCAAATCTAACTATTGAGGATACAGCTCCATGTGAAAACCCATAAGACATCATCCCTGTAAGAGGGATTCCTCACAATGGAGCTGGAGCAGATTACTTCCAAATGACGTGTCCACCAATGGCTCAAATCGAAGGAAATATAAGAGCCTACTCACAAGGAGAGTCCGTGAAGAAATGGGTTGATGAAACCACACAAAAATATATGGCTCAACACTATGCCCAGGAATTAACTGGCTATGAGCAGCTCTTCCACACCTTGACCAGGTACATCTACTGGTTTTTGTGGAGACATGTATACCCGTCAGAGCCCTTCCTCTCATTACTCACATTCCATTGAATGAGCTTCTGGAGGCGAGAAGAAGAATGGAGCTTATGGTGGACGGACAGTGAGAATGCCGGTATCACTAAGGGCAAACATCTCATGAGGCAGCTACAACTGAAGAAAGAATGCTCAGAGCCATCTAAAGGTTTAATAAAAGATGTGTTTGATGAACTATGCAAACTTCAAGGCTTAAAACTGCCAGCCATCACTACAGAAAGGGAACGAGAAAGATGGACACACACTCATGTTCAACACAAATGGCTATTCAATGGGTTATTGAAGAAATCACAAAGCCATCAGTCTGGATAACCATCTGAATCTCCTGCAAAAGGAAATCAAGTCTCCATCCCAGTGGATGATCTCATTGATGAAGTAGCAAGAGAACTTCACTCTAAGAGATCTCCTTACGAAGCTGAAGTTGAAATCAATATCATTCCTGAAGAATCAGAAGAATCAGCTGATAAGGCTCATCAGTTTAATAAGGCAGCTGAGTCCCAAATAGCTCCTTCACAAGAACCAACTGCTGAGAAAGGAGCCATCTCATCTATTCCTCCAGCTGATCCAAAGCAAGCTTATACTGACAAGTCAGCTGATCAGTCAGGTCAAAGAGATGATCAACTTGCCCACCAAATCAATATGGAAGCGGACGACATATTCTACACAGTTCCTTGCGAGGAACTAATTGGAATTGAAGAAGGAGAGGAAGCTAACTCAAGAGCAATTCAGTTCGATGCTCAACCAAGCAGTTCTATAGTCCAGCTCCCTCCTTATTATGAAGAACTGATTCACACCCTGTAGCAACAGGTTAAACTGCACACTGAGCAGATCAAGCAGTTGCAAGCTCGTCCAAGACTCAAGTTAGCTGAAACTGAGTCATCAAGCAGCGATGAGGATGATGGAGATGACATCACCGAACCGCTTGCCAAAAGGAGAAAAAACTGATCATAAGAAGGACTAAGTGGCTGATCAAGTTAAGAATGATTAGAAAGCCTTAAGCTTACTTCTTGTTAATCAGTTTGTAATTATTTATTGATATATATATATACATATATATAAAAAGATTATTTTTTTCAAATAAATGTCAAGCTTCACATTTATTTTGAAAATTTTGACCGTTGCAAGATAATGACACGTATTAAAGTCATTAAATGCCAATGACCAAAAGAGGTCAGGGGCTAGTACCATTCCAACCATCAGATCTATGAGCCTGTCTAAACACTCATAAAAAGCCTCCTCTTTCAAACCTCTCAAAATGCCTCCCCATACAATATCAAAACTCTCTCTCTCTCTTAAAAATCTTAAAATTTCCAAAATCTCAGTCAACCCCAAAGATGGCCGAATTATCCAGATCTTCAAATTCCTTGATAGGAAGAAATTCCAATTGATTCTAGATGAATCAAACAACCCACTTCTTCTGTCAAATCTTCACAAGACAGAAATTCTTTACTACCTGGAAATACCACCAAAGTTCTTTAGACAAAATTTGGTGAGTGAATTTTTGCTTCAAGCAAAATTATCTGCATATGGAAAGACAGCGTCATCAGTGATTCAAGGACGACCACTTCACATCACTGAAAGAACAATTGCAGAAGTGTTCCAACTCCCACAGGAAGGTTCATTCGTTCAAGATCTAAAGGAATCTGCAGAGTCATACTGGAGAGAATGGAAAACTTCCACCTGTAACAAGCAATTCAGTTTTATAATAGCTAAAACTGATATGAAGCTCGAGTATGGTGTTCTACTTGACATAACGAACAAAATATTGTTCGGGGCCATTGGAAGCCTGAGTCAACTCACCCAAGAGAGATACAAGGTTATGAGTAAACTGGGCAGAATTTGTCTTTCAACAACTCAAGCATCAAGTCATCAAGGCCTCTGACTCAAAGAAATCTGGCAAATTTGAGTCCAAGGTAGGACTTGTTCTAAGAATGAGTAAAATGCTTAAAGACCTGCTGAAACTTCCAAGTGATGAAACACTACCAGTTCTTATCTCTGACTGGATTCCCAAGAAAGGAACTGCCCATCTTCAGTCACTAAGGAAAAAGAGAAAAGCCAAAGCCAAGACAAGCAACCACTCTTCGAGCAACTCAACTGCCAACGTCGTTCACTCTCCAAAATCAAAGAACGGATCACCAGTTGATTTCTAGGTTAGCTCTGATCCAGATGAGCTTATTCTATTCATTGGAATCTCTCATCCAAGCTATGGAGCGGACTACTTCAGAAGCACTTGCCCTCCTCTCCAACTGACTGAAGAAAATATTCGCACTTTCTATAGTAGCGAATATGCAGTCAAAGGTGCACAAAAGGAAGTGACCAATCTTCTTCTCACTCACTTTGCTTTTGTTGCACAACGTGACCAAGAGCTGTTCAAACAACTCCACCGGTATTTCTGCTGGTATAACATGAGACATTCTATGTCTATATAGTCTAACTTCTTGCTAGCTGCCTTTCATGGCATGAGCTACTGGCAACGTGAAGAAACATGGAGCATTAAATGGATAGGATCGACAAATCCATTTCCTCAAACCATTGTGCAAGTCCAGCACATCATGAATCATCGGCTTGTCAACAAGATTCCCGCCACCGCCTTATTAGCAGAATTCAAGACCAGCATCATGCCTCAAGCAGTTGGGATTGCAGGTCAATTAGTCAACTGCCAAACTGGCTCGTTTTGTCGAAAACTGAACTTTGATAATCTATCAAGTCAGACAGCTGAGCCATCACGAAAAACTCCAACTGCCACCGAAAGAATAAAACCACATCTATCACAAACTGAAGCCGTGGCTACTCAGAAGAATCCAAGGCGTGCTAACGAGAGCGATAATGATGATGAAGACACTGCCACATCACCAAGCCTCTTATCTAAGAGCTATGTCACTCCACTGCTCACATCTAGCTCAAAAGGCATGCAATTGCCTATGAACAATGATCAGTTTCGATCATCGCCAAAGAGAACTTCACAATCCCTTAGTCAAAGGATAAAAAACTCATCAGTTGCCATCCAGCTTCACCTTCACCAAGCCAGAAGAACAGCAAGACCTGAACTGCCAAAGAACAAAACTACCTCCAATAAACGCAGTGCAGCCAGTCCAGCTAGGCCCTTTAAGAAGCGGAAACTGTCTACTAAAAGCCAAGCACCTGATCAAGCCAACTGATCAATTCAGTTCAGTTACAGCTTCAGCTTCAGCCAGCTTTTCAGCGACAACTGAGAACCGAGACTTAACTGATCATCTAACCGCTAAACAGTCATTCAGTTGGACTGTATCCCAACTGAATCCGGATAAGTTTTTTTTTAATTTTTTTTATTAAATTGTTACCGTTGAGATTATGAAATTTCTTATATTATATCTAACGGCTACAATTTGAAAATAGGGCTCTATCTCACAAGTTGCCATTAATATCTCTGCTTTGCTATTAAATCAATTCTTCTAAAACGAAAAGCAAAATATAACTTTCAAATACGATATAAATAGTAAGATCTGCAGAAAATATTTCGCTATTTATGGCAAGTACCCCATTTTCAAAATTGCTTTTTCTTAGCCACAAGATCATAAAGTTACCACACGATCTAACGGCTGGGATACATGTATCATAAATTCAGCTATTCATCCATCAAATCGGATAGCTGATCAGCTAAGAGAAGCACTCAAGTGTCCTCGATCAAATGCATGCTATACTGAATATATTTATACAAGGAGATGGAGACTCCAATCATCTGCAAACTCAATCTCCTCCTTGCTTTAATTACTTGAAAACTCTCTCTTCACACTTGCATATGTAACAACACCATCTTTTTGCAGAAATGAAGCCTTCATTTCAGATGGTAGATACCAATATGCTTATTAAGAAGCTGAAGAAAGATAAGACTCTAAGTCTATAGTATCTTAACGCACGTCTCGGCTCAGACATCTTTCAAAGAATTTATAGGCCATTGGAGGCCACTGGCCTACTGCCATTTTTGACAATCGTGCCACTCAAGAATTTACCTTCCCATGTTGCGGAGTTCTACTACAACGCAACCATCTCCGATGACAACATCATCTCTACCGTTCAGAGCAAGACAATCACAGTGACAAAAGAGACGATGATGTCTACCCTTCACCTTCCAGGTGACGGCCCAGACATCATGGCCCTGCCACTGCCGTGCAAATACGCACTGTGGGGTATTTGGAAGCATCCTCATGTGCACCATCATGACTGTTCACACAGGCTAAAGGAGAGCATGCCCAGTGAGATCATCTAACTCTTGGACATCACCAGTCATATCTTACATGGCAACTTTGAGACGGTCCAGTTCTCCGAGCTCAAAGCACATCTCATGGCCGCTCTATATTTCGGTTGTAAAGCCGACTAGGCCTCTTTCATTCTTGCTCAACTGCGAGCAAATGTAGAGTGAGCGGAATATGATCCCTCCACTAGCTCGTTCTGAGAAAAAATTGGGTTTATAAGTCACATATGCCACATCATTCAAAGCCAGTTTGATGAGATCATTCCAACTGGCGAACAGATCAAACAAAGGGACATGCTCCCTACCATCTACTGCCATCAGCTCCCAAAGAGATCACGTCAACAAGGACCTTCCAACTCAAGTCGTGGAAAGACACCTTTGGAAGCACCCGCCAGCTCATCTGAAGAAAGACAGCTGCTGATTGAGAGCGAATCTCTCTCAAGGCTGAGTGATCAGCCTACAATATCAGCCAGCTCCTAACCTCTAGCCGTAGTCCATCGCGACTCCATTGAGGTTGAGTTTAAAGAAGTTTTAGACCATCAGCTTAGCAGCTGCTTCGGTCTCATTGAGGGCACCAACCCCTCTCTATTCGAGCAACTCAGACGGTACCTTCAGTACCATATATAGTGATTCTAACTGGATGAGACAATAATGTTCCACCTCATCCACACCCATGGATCCATCTTCTGGATCAACGAAGGACATTGGAGTAGAAACTTGATGAATCATCCACTTTCCTCGCCACCAACGCTTTCGGAAATCATGGATTCGATGATCAAGCGAATCCAGCTCCATATACCAGTCGATGCTCCTTTCCTCGACAACGAACCGGTTAACTCCTCAAGCACACCATTTCTCGAAGATCTACCCATCGCTTCAACTGATGAGATCTTCACAAACTTGGCCTCGATGAACTTCAGAGAGCACGATGTCTCTCTGACCTCTGATCAAGGTCAGTTCATGACAACTAAAGACGCCTATGCATGGCTCTTCTCACCTATGCTAATTCCTTCAGTTCCCTCCCTCCATGATGACAATTTGGCAACTGCCTTCACCTTCTTGCCAAACTTGTCAATACCATCATGCGATCCACCCCGCTTTTGGATGATGCCAAAAAGGGGGAAGATGGACAGTATGATGATGGATGCTTAACTCTTTGGGATCAAATTCAAAGAGAAATTCATCATGAGGGGGAAGATCAGCCTCAGGGGGATGCATGGAGAACACAGGGTGCCCAAGAAAGAGGAGAATCGAGCAGAAAGAAAAGGAGCAGTTTCAGGGAGTAAACCAGCAGTTTTAACTGCTTTTACAAATTGAAAGCTTGGATAATATGCTTCAAGTGAATATATAATACATACTGCAATTTTTCATAATTCTTCAAATAACATGTCTCAAATCAAGTCTTGATTGTGTTTATAATGCTCTGATACTTGAAGTTTGAATGATGCTCTGATACTTGAATGAAAGCATGCCAAGTTTGAATGATGCTCTGATACTTGAATGAAAGCATGCCAAGTTTGAATGCTCTGATACTTGAATAAAAGCATGCCCAAAATGAAAGAATGCTCTGAAACTTGAAGTCTAAATGCTCTAAAACTTGAATTTCATGCATACCTTGAATGCTTTGACACTTAAATGAATATCATGAATCAAAATTGCTTTGATTTCAAGAATCTGCCTAAGCAAACTACAATACGTATATCAAACGTACATTTATAATTTTTCCATCATCATCGACAAGGTTTTGACATTATCAAAAAGGGGGAAATTGTTAGGAAAAACTATCAAGGAACCTCTATATTAGGTTTTGATGAGATGTCAAAATTATTTATGAAAAACTGACTAAAATTCAAGTTGTAGATATGAGCTGATTGATCCAGAGCATCAAAAAGGAACTCAAGTAAAGTTAAAGTCAACCAATCAAGAGTATGGTTTGCAAGCTGAAGGATACGTCATCCAGTCAGAAGTCAACTCAACTAAGAAGTTAAAAAGTTGAATCAGTCGAAACAAACTGACAACTAAGTCAGCTGAGCTCTCGGTAGAAAAGAGTCAACTAAGACTGAAGGAGCTGATAAGATATCAGTTTAGACTGAAGACTGGAAGTATCCAACTGATGGCCAAACTGAAGTAAACAAGACAAATCAACTAGAGGCCAGAACTGAAGTCATTCAGCTTATAAATAGTCAAGCTGACAGGAAAGCTCAAAAGAAATCAGTTAAGCTAACAAGCTAGCCAAGAACTTGAGTCGAACTAGAGAAACAAGCTCAAAACTGCCAACTGGAGCAATGGCCAAACTGAGCTGACAAGCTCGAAACTGCTAACTGGAGCAATGGCCAAACTGAGCTGACAAGCTCGAATATACCAACTCGAGCAACGACCGAACTGAACACATAAGTTCAGTACTGCTAACTGGAACTCAAAACTGAAGCCAGGGAACCCTAGAGTTATTGCTCAAACCGGTGAATCTTGGAATAAATGCTTCAACGAAGATCCTGGAATTAAATATCCAATGAAGATCGATTGGCAAAGTAACGGCTATTTCAACCAAAAGCTTCATCGACCAATAAAGACTATTTGCCATTAATGAGCCAACAGAGCCACCGATCAATGGAATTCAACGGTCATAAAATCACTTCTCTATAAAAGATGAGTGAATCAAAGTTTTAAACAGACTTCGTCTTCACAACTTTCGCATATACATTCTTGAAATATTCAAGCAAGAGCTTTTCTTTCTCTCTCCCAATTAGCTCAAGTTCAGCATTTGATAAAAACTTTGAGAGATCAACTGAGAAGAAGAATTCACAGAATCAAGATATTCAGCCATCTGTTGACGATCCAGCCAGGGCAGCCTTCTCAGTTTCGGCTATACAACGATCAACTACCCAGCTCAATTGAAGGAGCATATCAGTTGATACCACCTGTTCAAGACTAACCTCTTGAAGATCGAAAGAGATCTAAAACCTTGTAAAGATGACAATAGCACCTACCTTCCTAGCGAGCAGTTAGGGACTTCAAGTGTGAGCCGTTGACCCGCTGAGGTAGCGAGCAGTTACCAGGTTCAGCCAACTGTCCTTCATTGTGTAATTTGTAAAGAAACTCAAGTTATATAGTGAAGTTTCCCTTCTGCGGAAGGAAGAGAGGACGTAGAAGTTTGAGACTTCAAACCTCTATAAATCTCTTGTGTGTTGTATTGTTTTGACTATTGCATATCTTTAAACTAAACATAAGTTCTCACAAGCTGCACCCAAACTGCCTTAACTGATCAATAAGTTTGTGCATAGATAAGTTTCTCTAGCGAGTCAAAGGGCCCTATTATTCCGTATTTAAAGTAAAAAGTTTTCTATCAGTTTATTCACCCCCCTCTAAACTGATATCGACTTGTCCGGGACCAACAGAGAATCTAAGACAGTGTTTGTCAAAGCCAGTACAATTCAGACAACGCATGTTTAAAATAATGTTTAGACCATCCAAAAGAACATTAACAAAAAGATGACTACCAATGATGTCTACAGGAAAAGAATTATCTGCCACTATTGTGAAGAAAAAGGCCACATTCGACCACACTGTGAGAAGTATCTCTTTGATCTGAAAAGAATGAGGAGAAGATTTGTGGCTCAGCATTCTAGCAACACTCAAAAGTAAACAACTACTCAACAGAAGAAAAAGCCTGCATAGAAAAAGTAGTGGGTCGTCAAGTAGACCAGTCTAATTGCTCATACTCCGTTGAGAGTTGAAGATAAAGAAAGCTAGTACTTTGACATTGGCTGTTCAAGACACATGACAGGAGACTGCTCTGTGATGCAAAATCTGAAAGCTTGCTCGTCAGATTTTGTTACTTTTGGAGATGGAAAGAAAGGTAAAGTTATGGAAAAATGAGAGCTGATTGTTGAAGGAATGCCTAAACTCAAGAAAGCTATGCTATTTGATGGACTCAAAGCTAATCTAATTCATATCAGTCAACTATGTGATGATGACATGACTGTAGTCTTCACCAAGGAAAGCTGCAAAGTTATGAATAAGAAAAATGACTTATTCATGGAAGAGAAGAGATCAGCTGACAACTATAATCAGCTACATGTTCCTGCATAATGTTCTTTAACATGTCAAAGAACATCTATTGAAGAGTCAGAGATCTGGCATTAGAAACTTGGACACATCAACTTCAGAAATCTCCAAAAGATCATCAGTATGGAGATTGTCAGAAGGCTACCTCAGATCAGAATTGACAGAGACAAAGTCTGTGGTCCATGCCAGATTGGGAAACAGTCCAGATCTCAACATAAAGAAGTTCAAGACAGAACTTCCAAGAGAATTCTAGATCTCATTCATATGGATCTAATGGGACCTATGGCTGTGGAAAGCTATGGTAGAAAAAAGTATGTCCTCGTCTGCATTGATGATTACTCAAGGTTTACTTGGGTTGATTTTCTCAGAGATAAGAGTGAAGTTTTTATAGCATTTAAGAGATTATCCTGCAAAATCACAGTTGAGAAAGATGATCAGATTATCAGAATCAGAAGTGATCATGGTAAGGAGTTTGAAAACCACTACTTTGATACATTCTGCAGTGAGAATGGTATCAGTCATGAGTACTCTACCCCCAAAGCTCCTCAGCAGAATTGAGTTGTGGAAAGGAAAAAACAGAACTCTCCAGGAGATGGCCAGGACCATGATTGCTGCTAAAGGAGTTGCTGCAATATTTTGGGCAGAAGCTATCAATACAGCATGCCACATCAGCAATAGAGTTCATCTCAGACCAAGTACTTTCACTACTCCATATGAGATTTGGAATGAAAAGAAGCCAACAGTGAAGTACTTTCATGTGTTTGGAACCACATGTTATATTCTTAATGATAGAGAGTATCTCAGCAAGATGAACAAAAGAGGAGTTAAAGGGATCTTTGTTGGATACTCCAGAAATAGCAAATCATACAGGATTTACAACAAAGATACAAAGGCTATAATTGAGACAGTCAATGTCAGATTTGATGATCAGGACAATACTGTCAATACTCCTGAAGATGATGTTCACACAGATGTGTTCGAACATCCTAAAGTTTATGATGATACAGACAGAGAAGCTGAAGAATAGATAGTAAGGCATAGAAAGCCTTCAAAGCAAATCATCAAGAATCATCCTACTTCATAAGTAATAGGAGACATTCATGAAGGAAAGATAACCAGGAGCACTCTGAGAAAAAGGATATATGATGAAATATCCTATGTCTATTTCACTTCCAAGATTGAACCCAAGAACATCCAAGAAGCTCTTAAAGATGACTACTAGATAGAAGCCATGCAGGAAGAACTTCTTCAATTCAAAAAGAATGATGTCTGGGATCTAGTGCAGAAACCTAAAGGAGTCAATATTGTTGGAACCAAGTGGATTTTCAAGAACAAGACTGATGAAGCTGGAAATATTACAAGAAACAAAACAAGACTAGTTGCACAAGGATATTCTCAGATAGAAAGCATTGATTTTGATGAAACCTTTGCTCCAGTCACAAGGATTGAGTCAATCAGACTTCTTCTAGCCATGGCATGCATCATAAAGTTCAAACTATATCAGATGGATGTCAAGAGTGCCTTTCTGAATGGATTCTTGAAGAAGGATGTGTTTGTTGCACAGCCTAAAGGATTTGAAGATCCATATCATCCAGAGTTTGTGTTCAAACTAAAAAAAGGTATTGTATGGTTTAAAGCAAGCCCCTCGGGCATGGTATGAAAGACTGGCTATATACCTAGTAAGCAAGGGCTACAACAGAAGAGGAGAAGATACGACACTGTTCATCAGAAAGGAAAAATCACAAGTAATTGTGGTTCAAGTATATGTGGATGATATAGTGTTTGGGTCAGTGTCTGACAAGATGGTCAAGGACTTCATCACGGACATGGAAATTGAATTTGAGATGAGTCTTGTTGGAGATCTAAAATGTTGAGTTGTGGAGCCTGAGAAGGAAACAGGAGCAGATTGCAAATAAGATGTGGCCACGCCTTATCTGTCGGGCTGGAGGCGAGAATTTGAAGGCCCTTTTGTTTAGGCCCATATTTATTTTAGGGTTCTCCTATTATAAATAGCCCCTCAATGTAATTGTAACCCTAATCCAAAAATATATCTCTAGAGAATAACCTGGCTTGGCAGCGCCCCCAGAGTAGTCATATCTGACGAACTGGGTAAATAACTTTCGTGTGTTCTTATTATTTTTCTATTATTTTCTATCTAAATCGTAACAACTAGTATCAAGAGCCTTGGGTTCAGGGAGGGCAGATACGATGGGAGACGGGAAAATGCCAATTGAAAAGTTTGACGAAACAGATTTCGGGTTCTGAAAGATGCAAATAGAGGATTACCTATATGGTAAAGATTTGTATCAGCCTCTGGGTAAGAAACCTGAAACCATGGAGAAGGATGAATGGAAGTTGCTGGATAGAAAGACGATGAGCGTAGTACGATTATCGCTGTCTAGAAACGTGGTGCTCTATACAACCAAAGTAAAAACTACTAAGGAGATGCTAGAGATGTTATCAGAGATGTATGAGAAGGCATCAGTAGCGAACAAGGTTCATCTGATGAGACGTCTTTTTAACCTGAAGATGTCAGAGAGTACGGTGGTTGCTGATCATCTTAATGAGTTTAATTTGATTACAACCCAGTTGAGCTCCGTTGAGATTAATTTTGATGATGAGGTTCGAACCTTAATTTTGTTGTCTTCCTTACTAGAGAGTTGGAGCGGGACAATTACTGTTGTTAGTGCTTCAGCGGGGAAAGAGAAGATGAAGTTTGACAAAGTAAGAGATCTGATTATCAGTGAAGAAATTCACAGAAGAGAATTGGCTATTGCTTCAGAGTCAGCTTTGAGTACAGAAAACAGAGGCAGATCGAAAGAAAAATCAAAATCAAATTAGGGTAGATCGAAGTCAAGAGGCAAAAGCCAGTCGAAGATAGATAAGAGTTCGATCCAGTGCTGGAATTGTGATGAGTTTGGTCACTACAAAAATCAGTGCACTGAACCAAAAAGGAAGCAGAAGGATCAGAAGAACAAGCTGTCTACAAATGCATCAACAGATGATGTTTCAGATGCATTAGTGTTGAGTGTAAGCAGTCCATTGGAGTCGTGGGTTTTGGATTCTGGAGCATCGTTTCATTCTTACAGTAATGCTGAAGTAATGGAACGCTACACTTCTGGTGATTTTAGAGAGGTCTATCTTGCTGATGATGAGCCTCTGAAAATTGTAGGGAAGGGGAATGTTCGAATCACTATACCGAATGGATCTGTGCTGCAGTTGCATGATGTGAGACATATTCCTGGTTTGAGGAGAAATCTACTTTCAATAGGGCAGCTAGATGATGAGGGTTACATTGTAACCTTTGGCTGCAGTAATTGGAAGATAACCAGAGGAGCTATGGTAGTGGCTCGAGGCAAGAAAGAAGGTACATTGTATGTGACAACTAACACTAAAGATTGCATTGCTGTTGCAGGAGCAAATAATAATGCAGATTTATGGCATTGCCGACTTGGCCATATGAGTGAGAAAGGAATGAAAGAGCTGTGTTCAAAGGGAAAACTGCCAGGCCTCAAGACAGTTGATGTGGGTCTTTGTGAGAATTGTGTTTTCGGGAAACAGAGAAAGGTGAGTTTCTCGAGGAGTGGTAGAGACTTGAAGAAGCAGAACCTAGAATTGGTACACAGTGACTTATGGGGGGCCAGCACCAGTGAAGTCTCTTGGTGGTTCTTCCTACTACATGACTTTCATTGATGATTCCACGAGAAAGGTATGGATTTATTTTCTGAAAAATAAATCAGATGCTTTTGATACCTTTAGAAAGTGGAAAGCCCTTGTAGAAACTGAAACAGGTTTGAAAGTGAAGTGTTTGAGATCTAATAATGGCGGTGAGTATGAGCTCAAGGAGTTCAAGGAATATTGTGCTGTGAATGGTATTCGAATAGAAAAGACCTTGAGAGGGACTCCTCAGCAGAACGGTGTTGCAGAACGAATGAATAGGACTCTGAATGAATGTGCTAGATGTATGAGATTAAAGTGCGGGTTGCCACAAATGTTTTGGGCAGATGCAGTTAGCATCGCTGCATTCTTGATCAATAGAGGTCAATCAGTTCCTTTGGAGAATCGCATACCAGAAGAGGCTTGGAGTGGTAAGGAGGTAAACCTGTCATTTCTTCGAATATTTGGTTGTGTTGCATATGTTCATATTGATGCTACTGCTAGAAATAAGTTGGATGCAAACTCTGTGAGATGTACGTTCATTGGTTATGGTGGTGATGAATTCGGTTATAGATTTTGGGATGACCAAAATCGGAAGATAATTCATAGTCGAGATGTCATATTTAATGAACATGTTTTGTACAAGGACAGATTGGGTGCACCAGATTACAACACCGCTGATACCTAGGTGATTGAGTTCGATATCTTGAATTCAGGTGGGAGAAAACATGTTCAAAATGAACATGTGGTTGGTGAGGAAGAAGCGATGACATCGCCAAGTACACCACAGTCAGTGGTTCTTCGACAGAGACCTATTAGAGAGCGTAGAGCACCAGAAAGGTATTCACCCTCTAACTATTATCTTTTACTGACTGATGGTGGTGAACCTGAAAGCTATGCAAAAGCTAGTCAGGTAGAGGATGCAAGCACGTGGAGGCTTGCAATAGATGATGAGATAGATTCTTTGAAATCCAATGGAACTTGGGATCTAGTTGAGCTCCCAAAAGGAAAGAAGGCTTTGCACAACAAGTGGGTCTACAGAATTAAGGAAGAGGCCGATGGAAGTAAGCGGTACAAGGCTAGGTTGGTTGTGAAAGGTTTTCAGCAGAGGCATGGTATTGATTATACAGATGTTTTTACTCCTGTTGTGAAACTAACCACTATTCAATTAGTTTTGAGTATGGTTGCTGCAGAGAACTTGATGTTGCAGCAGATGGATGTAAAAACAGCCTTTCTTCATAGAGATTTGTTGGAAGACATATACATGAAGCAACCAGAAGGATACTTGTTGGAAGGTAGAAGAGAGCTTGTTTGTAAGCTGACGAAGAGCTTGTATGGGTTGAAATAAGCTCCAAAACAGTGGTATATGAAGTTTGATGGGTTCATGCATGAGATTGACTTTGTTAGATGCCACACTGACCATTGTTGTTACTACAAGAGGTTCGAGAATAGCTACATCATCTTGTTGTTATATGTTGATGACATGTTGCTTGCAGGCTCTAGTGCAAGAGAGATGAACAAGTTGAAGAAGCAGTTATCTGAATGGTTTGCCATGAAAGATCTTGGAGAGGTAAAACAGATTTTGGGTATGCGGATCAATCGAGATAAGGTGGCAGGGGGAAGCTGTATCTTTCACAGGCAGATTACATTGAGAAGGTCCTGGAGAGGTTCAGTATGCAGGATGCTAAGCCTGTGAGCATTCCGTTGGGTAGCCACTTCAAGTTATCCATGAAAGAGTCGCCTAGCAGTAAGGAGGAGCGTGTCCAAATGCAGAAAATTCCCTATGCTTCAGCAATTGGTAGCATCATGTATGCAATGGTGTGTACTAGACCAGATATTGCACATGTGGTGGGAGTAGTTAGCCGGTTTATGAGTAATCTGGGCAAACAACATTGGGAAGCGGTGAAGTGGATCCTTAGGTACTTGCGAGGTACCACAGAAAGAGTTTTATGCTTTGAGGGCAAAAGCATGGAGTTGGCAGGTGTTGGGGTTTTTTCGAATTAAACCACCGCAGGATCATTTGGTTGTTCATTAATCCATGTTCATGCAAATCATAATTTTATGTAACATGCATGTTTATCACAATCTAATAAAAAAGCATGCAAAGCAGATTTGAATCTAATAAAGCGGAAGATATAGAAACGAATCTACTTACAAATCGATAGACGGTCTGTGGACAAGATTAAAGATCTAATCTTGCTGTTGAATGAGCACAGTAATGGCGCCACCTATGACCTCAAAATCGTGCACCACAGTATTCCACTCCAAGATCTTCTGTAGTATTCCCGGACTATATCTAGATTCAGAGTGGGCTGAAATCTATTCAGAGTGGGCTGATAACTTTGAGAGACAAAGAGGGGCTGAATTCTTATGATTATTATTCTTCAAATTTCGTGCCCCCCCTTCCCTTATATATAGGGAGAGGCGAAATTTCATGTTCCAGCCCTATTGGGCTGGGCCTCTATCTCAAGTTCAATATCCAGTCCACTATCAGTCAATTGGACTACAACAGGGATCTAGAAGAATATTAAATTGGCCCATTAATTTATTTAATATCCAATAAACCTAGGATATAATTAAATAAATTAAGTTTTACTTCTATTCCACTAAAGAAGTAAAACTGACCTACCAATTTAATACATATTTACGAATATGCTTTCTCCTTTAGTCCAGCCATTCCCCGTGTTTAAGATATAATGTTCATTAATTAATTAATTATGTCAGCCTCTGACAGCTATAATTAATTAACCTCTAAAATCTTGAGTAGTACCACACAAGCTTTATTCATGTACGGAATAAATTCCACCTGCAGGGTTTCAACATGAACTTGTGCTTCCTCAAGAGAACATCATCAACCTGGTGCACTAGGACACGGTGCTTATGCATACTGTTCGAGACATCATGTATACATTATTATTACCTAAGATATCGAATTCGATCTACGAAAAGATCTCACCCATTGATAAATCAAAGTAATAAACAACGCACACATATGCTCTCCAATATCACATGAGTTCAGAACCCGAACTCTATGGATCTTTATTCTCTCGGTAACTTGGTCAGAGACACAGAATAGTATCCTATCGTGATCCTCCTCAATACACTAACGAGTGTACTAGAATAATTAGTTACTCAAGATAAACTAACTTATCAGATTATTCTACGATGTACCGATGGTGTGTTCAGGACCATCTAAGCCGTGAGCTCTTTAATACATTACAAGGTTCTAATGATATGATCTTACCGTGTAACTCCCCACACCATATCATCTACAATGTAAGTATATGGAACATTGCATAAAACAATTATAGAACATAATCTAAATGCAAACAGTGACTGCAATAACTTTCATTTCATATTATCATATCATCAGAAAAGTATACAAAAACAAGTCTTCCAGTATACAAAACTAACAATCTCCCACTTATACTTGAAGCATGTCTTTCAAGCATAATAACTAACTGGCCAACTCTCCAATCAAAACTATCAACTCAAAGTGCACTACCAGGTCTGCATCTCACTCCCATTTTCTCCATATGACCATCAAAGGTCTTAGCCGCCAGGCTCTTCATGAATGGATCAGCCAGGTTGTCCTCCGATGTAATCTTGACCACCGCCACGTCTCCTCTCTTAATGATTTCTCATATAAGATGGTACTTTCTCTCTATATGTTTACTTGCCTTGTGGGCTCTGGGTTCCTTCGAATTTGCCACTGCACCAGAGTTATCACAGTATATCGTGATAGTCTTAGGTAAATCAGAAACCACGCCCAAGCCCACTAGGAACCCGCGGAGCCAGACAGCCTCTTTTGCAGCCTCAGAGACAGCTACATACTCAGCTTCCATGGTGGAATCCGCAATGCATTTCTACTTAATGCTCCTCCATGCGATGGCTCCACCTCCTAAAGTAAACACATAGCCCGAGGTAGACTTACTCTGATCTTTGTCGGATTGAAAATCTGAGTCCGTGTAACCCAAAGGCACTACACTATCAGAGCGGAAAACCAACATATAATCTCGAGTCCGTTTAAGGTACTTGAGAATGTTTTTGACCACAGTCCAGTGACCTTGTCCAGGGTTAGACTGATATCTGTTTACCATGCCAACAACATAGCATATGCCAGGCCTAGTGCATAGCATAGCATACATCAAACTTCCCACAGCTGAAGCATATGGTACTTTCTTCATTTCTTCTATCTCAGACTATGTTTGGGGACACATTTCCTTGGATAGATGAATTCCATGCCTGTAAGGTATAAAACCTTTCTTGGAATCTTGCATGCCAAATCTAGCTAGTACTGTATTGATATAAGTCGCCTGGGAAAGATATAACATCCTTTTCTGGCGATCTCGAATGATCTTGATGCCAAGGACATGTCCGGCTTCATCTAGATCCTTCATATCAAACTGCTTGGACAGCCACACCCTAATGTTCGACAACGCCGTCTTATTGTTTCCAATAAGCAAGATGTCATCAACATAAAGTACGAGGAATGCCACCACGTTTCCATCACATTTCTTGTACACACAGCTCTCATCCGGACTTTGCACAAATCCATATGACTGGATAATCTCGTCAAGTCGGATGTTCCAAGATCTCGATCCTTGCTTAAGTCCATAAATGGATCTCTTAAGATTACACACCAAGTGCTCTTGGTCCTTAGCAATGAATCCCTCTGCTTATTTCATGTGGATGTTTTCCTCAAGACTTCCATTTAGGAAAGCTGTCTTGACATCCATTTGTCAGATCTCATAATCCAAATGAGTGGCAATAGACAAGAGAATCCAGATTGACTTAAGCATGGCTACCAGCAAAAAGGTTTCCTCATAATCGATCCCTTCTTTCTGAGTATACCCTTTTGCCACCAATCTTGCCTTGAAGGTTTCAACCTTCCTGTCAGATCCTCTCTTACGCTTGTAGGCCCACTTACAGCCAATGAGTTTTACCCCATCTTGTGCTTCTACAAGATCCCAGACTTGATTGTGATCCATAGATCCAATCTCAGACTCCATTACAGTTTTCCAAGAATCCACATCTTTATCTCGAATTGCCTCGTCATAGGTCTTGGGATCTAATTCATTGAGACCCTCTGGCAAAACTGAAGCCTCTCCCAGACCAATGAATCTATCAGGTTGGCGTACAACCCTCCCACTGTAATGAGGCAGTTCTTGTACTTCTATGACACGTTGTGCAGTGTTTGGTGGTTCCTCTTCTTGTACAACCGGTGTAGGATTCGTTCCTCCCCTTAACTCCTCAAGGATGATGTGACTCCTTAGTTTGTGGTTTATGATATGGTCTTCCTCTAAGAATCGAGCATTGGTGCTAACAATGATCTTCTGATCCTTAGGACTATAAAATAAACCACATTTCGTTTCTCTCGGATATCCAACGAACAGCCTTACATCAGTACAGGGCACCAGCTTATCAGCTTCCTTGTCCAACACGTGTGCTGGGCTACCCCAAATCTGAATATGGTTCAAACTAGGCTTTCGTCCAGTCCATAGTTCTGTGGGTGTAGCAGGAACTGATTTTGATGGAACCAAGTTAAGAATATAGGCTGCCATTTCTAGGGCATATCCCCAGAACGAAATGGACAACTCAGAATAACTCGTCATCGATCTAACCATCTCTAACAATGTACGATTCCTTCTTTTTGCCACGCCATTCTGCTGTGGCGTTCCAGGCGCAGTCAACTGGGATGTAATCCCATTCTCTGCCATATAATCCCTAAATTCGCTTGAGAGGTACTCGCCACCACGATCAGAACGTAGAGACTTGATACTTCTGCCTGTTCGTTTCTCCGCTTCCGCCTTAAACTCTTTGAATTTCTCAAAGCATTCAGACTTGCGACGTAACAGGTAAATATAACCGTATCTAGAGTAATCATCAATGAGAGTGATGAAATACTCGAACCCTCCTCGAGCTTGAACTGATATAGGGCCACATAGGTCAGAGTGAATCAAATCTAATAACCCTTCAGATCTATTTCCTTTTGACTGGAAAGGACGCTTGGTCATTTTACCTTCCAAACAGGATTCACACAAAGAAAATGATTCTAGTACCAAAGAAGACAATGGTCCATCATTTATAAGCCTTTGTATCCTCTTAAGGTTAATATGACCTAGCCTTAGATGCCAAAGATAGATTTGATTCAATTTCGAAGGTTCTTTTCTCTTGTTAGGGTTTATGATCGATGTATTCAACAGTTGTCTTTGCGTAGTGTTTTCAATTGGTTTAAGAAAGTATAAGTGTCCATACAATGTGCCAGAACAGATAAAATGTTTACCACTAAAGATAATTACTTTGTTATCAAAAGAAACATAATATCCATCCATAATCAATTTAGAAACTGAAATCAAGTTTCGCCTAAAACCAGGCACATAAAGACAATCTTTCAAAACCAAAGTTCTATCACTACTGAAAGGTAAAATAAGGTCTCCCACTGCAACAGCGGCCACTCTCGTAGCATTGCCCATGTAGACGGTGATCTCGTCCTCACTCAGCTGTCTTTTTACCAGAAACCCTTGTAAAGACATACAAACATGATCAGTAGCTCCAGTATCTACTACCCATGACTGGGTAGAACAAGTTGCTAAACATGTTTAGAGTGTGAGATGTACCTCTCTTCTTCTTCTTGTTAGGACACGCTGCCTTCCAATAACCTGGTTGGCCGCACTTGAAGCACTTAGTCTTCGACTTGAACTCCTCGAGAGGAATCTTTGCCTTTGGCTTCTTCGCCTTAGGCGCCTCATCTGCAGCCTTCTTAGGTGCGTTTCTCTTCTTCCTTTTTCCACCAGAAGAAGACGCGCCCTTTTCAGCTATGTGGGCCTGAGGATCACTCTTTTGGAGCAATTCAGCCGCCTGAAGATCTATGAGCAGTTCAGTCAGGCTGACATCCCTTTTAATCATGTTAAAATTCAGCCTGAATTACTCAAACTTCGAGGACAATCTATGAAGAACAATGTCAATTTGAGAATCGCCATCTAGTTCTCCACTCAAGGTCTCGATCTCAGATAAATACCCCATCATCATGAGAACGTGATCCCTAACAGGTGTGGAGTCAGACATTCTAGCATCCATTAGCTTCTTCATTTCCAAATGGCGTGCCGAGCGGTTCTGATGACTGAATAGCTGCCTAAGGTTGTACATGATATCATAAGCGATTTTCATATGCTCGTGCTGATGTTGCAACACACTTGACATAGATGCCAAGATATAACAGCGCGATATCTCATTAGATCTAATGCACTTATCATATGCAACCTTTTGGGCTTCGTCAAAATCCTCATCTGGCTTTTGAGGACAAACCTCTTCAAGTACAAACTTGTGTCCCTTAGCAACAAGAACTAAGTTAAGGTTACGAAGCCAGTTATTGTAGTTTTCACCGACAAGTTTTTTTTCTTTGAGGATTGAGGACAGATTGGAGAGTGCCATTGATGATATGAAATAACTGAAATTAAAACATGCAGTATAGTCACAAAACACGTTTAGGATAAACAGTATATAATCAAAAACCTTACAAAAATTATATACTTTTCCACCGACACTTTAAAAACGTCTTCTATAAGCCACGATAGTGTGGACGTTTATAAAATCCATTTTTAAATAGGTTAAACCTTTAATTTGCCTCCAGTTGAGTTTCCTTACAACAAGAAAATTAATTGCCGGATAATAAACACGGTCATGTAATCGTCTAACTGATAAGCCACGATCGTGTGGACGTTTATCAATAAATTACATCTAAGTGTGCACACAATTATCTTCGCACCAAGAGCCCTATTCGAATTTAACTGCTCCAGATGGAGGAGTCAGTTAGTCCTAATAGTGTTCTACAACTATCCATTTAGGAGATTTAATTTCTAGAGAAAACTTTGATATGACACATCCGATATGGAGGAAGACCGATGTCAACGCGCATGCCCATCACTTCTCAATTAAACCAGATTTTAATGGAGACCGTATGAGATTTCTACATACTTTGGTATGAATCTCTCCCACTTAGTTATTTATGTTTGAGGTTTCATTTTATCTCATTATCGAACATGCAAACATCACATAAAATGATAAACATCCATTGCATGCTTCAACATAATAAGAACCAATAATATTCCAACTATCATGGCTTATATCTCATGTTGATTAATGAGATAAAACTGGAAAGTCAGCTCCGGAATAGGCTAGGAACCGCCACCCCCTTCACCGCGCCTCACCGAAAATCCTAGCTCCATTTAGGGTTTTCGGGACGTGAACCGGTGAACCTTCCTCCTTAGCGCTAAACCAATTTCCTTCTTTGAGTTGATCTCCGATCTTTATTCAATACAGACTATCTATTCCAAAAGGAAAAATCTAATATTGCTAGAATAAAAAATACAAATCAAAAACTCGGTCTAACAGCTTTATATCTATTACATTAAAATAACGTAAAATAAAATCTAGACCTAATCCATGGATTTTCTCATGGATTAAAAACACGTAGCCAAACCGGCATACGGCCAAACATCCATTCAACATAAACAGACATCACATAAAATAAAGGAGCCATGATAGTTGGTAAACCTGCAAACAAACACAGTCTACAAAACCAACAATCATGTATTATATGATCCACATAAAATAACATATGATATCTATGCATGAATATTAAATAATAATCCAATTTAACAATTAATTAAATTAATTAATTCGATATTATCCACAAGATAAAAATTGGAAATTAAAATAATTATCCACCAATTTTTAAACCTTGTATTTTTGAAAATATATCTTAAATAAATATGGAAATTAATTATAATTATCCACCAAATTTATTTAATATTTTCAAGCCACCCTAATTAAATAATAATTGGATATCTTGATATAAATCAAAATCTAATCCAAATATTATCCATAAGAATCTAAATCTTTAAGGATAGGGTTTTGAAGATTTGATCCACTTCAAAAGTTTCCAAAACTTATCCAAATTTAAAATCTTATCACAATTGGATTTTGATAATTATTTGTATATATCCAAAATCACTTTTATCCAATTTAAATACATAGATTTTGAAAATAATCCAAATAATAAATCTGGAAATTTGATCCACTTCAAATTCTTCCAAATTTAAAATTCTATTTTCAAATCTATCTAGATTAAAATTAGGTAAATTAAGATATACATCAAATAATATCAAATCTTGTTAGGAAAAACTATCAAGGAACCCCTAGATCAGGTTTTGATGAGATGTCAAAATTATTTGTGAAAAACTGACCAAAGCTCAAGCTGTAGATCGAAGCTAACCAGTCCAGGAGGGCATCATCAAAGAAGAACTCTAGAAGAGTCAAAGTCAACCGATCTGAAGGATGACCTAAATTGAAAGACACGTCATCCAGTTTAAAGTTCAACTTGGCTGAGGAATAATACCATTCAAAGCAAGCTGACAACCGAGTCAGCTAAGTTGAGAGAGAAAGGAGTTGACCAAAAAAAACTGAAGAAACTGATAGAATGTCAGTTTATGCCAGAGACTGCCAGTAGCTAACTGGAGCAATGGCCAATCTCAGCTGACAAGCCCAGAACTGCCAACTGGAGCAATGGCCAATCTCAGCTGACAAGCCCAGAACTGACAACTAGAGCGATAGCCAGACTTAGCTGACAAAGCTCAGAACTGCCAGCTGGGACGATAATGTCACTGAGCTGAGAAATCCAAAACTGCCAGCTGAAATTCCGAACTGCCAAGAGAGCTGAAGCTAGAAGACTCCTGGAGTATATTGTTTAAATCAGCGTATCTTGGAATAAATGCTCCTTCACGGATCCTGGAATTTAATGAAGATCGAGTGACAGAGTAACGGCTACTTCAACCAAATGATCCAAGCGATCATTAATGACCACCTGCCATTGATGAGCCAACAAAGCCTCTGATTAAATGGACAATGGAGCTCAACGGTCATAAAATCACTCCTCTATAAAAGACGGGTGAATCAGAGTTTTAAACACTTTTCGCATACTCTTCGCAACCATAACACATTGCCAACCTTCGCACAAGCTAAGAGCTATTCTTTCTCCCTCCCACTCAAGCTCAAGTGCAACGTTTGATAGAAACTATGAAACTCAAACTTAGAAGAAGAATTCACTGAATCAAGACATCCACCCAGCTGCTGACGATCCAGCCAGGGCAACCATCTCAGTTCAAGCTATTCAACGATCAACTACTCAGCTCAATCAAAGGAGCACATCAGTTGATACCCCCTTGTTCAAGACTAACCTCTTGAAGATCGAAAGAGATCTAAAACCTTGTAAAGATGACAATAGCACCTACCTTCCTAGCGAGCAGTTAGGGACTTCAAGTGTGAGTCGTCAACCAACTAAGGTAGCGAGCAGTTACCAAGTTCAGCCAACTGTCCTTCATTGTATAATTTGTAAAGAAACTCAAGTTATATAGTGAAGTTGCCCTTCTGCGGAAGGAAGAGAGGACGTAGATGTTTGAGACTTCGAACCTCTATAAATCTCTTGTGTGATGTACTATATTGTTCATTGCATATCTCTAACTGTACACAACATCACACAAGCTGCACTTAAACTGTCTCAACTGACTATCAAATTTGTGCATAGATAAGTTTCATCAAGCGTGTCATAGGGCCCTGTTTTCCGCATCTAAAGTAAAAGTTTTTGAATCAGTTTATTCACCTCCCCCCCTCTAAACTGATATCGACTCACCCGATACCAACAAGTGGTATCAGAGCGGTTGATTCTAAGGATCAGCCATTTCTGCAGATCAACTGAATCAGATTTACTTATCTGTGCTAACATTTCAGCTATGGGAAACCATAAGCTACCTATATTTTTAGTTGAGAACTATGATAATTGGAGCAAGAGAATGAATGTGCATCTCTGCTCAATTCATGAGAATATGTGGGAAGTCATTGAAGAAGGCCCAATCATCATCATGATGGACAATGATGCTCACATAGTTGATATCAATCAACCGGCAAGGATCCCGAAGTCAACTAATCTTCTCACCAGTGAAGAGAAAAAATTGAAGAATCTAGAGTTCGTTGCTCAAGCTGCATTATTCCAAACTCCAGATGAAGATCGTATGAAGGATACCAAGAATTGTACAACTGCCAAAGAGATATGGGACCTCCTAGCAGATCTTTGCAGAGAGTCTGAAGCCATAAAAGGAAACAAGCTCTAATTGGCAGTTGACAGGTATGAATCCTTCAAAATGCAGGCAGAAGAGTCCATCTCAAGCCTTGAAACTAGATTTCTAGGCATCATCAGTGAGATGAACAACCTCGGAAGAAGTTATCCTAATTCAGTGATGAATTCCAAAATATTGGATAATCTGACTGACGAATGGGATATGAAAGTGATCGCTACTAAGGAGTCAAGAAACCTAAACAGCATCACTCCAAGGGAATTATTTGGTTCTCTTAAAGCTCATGAGTACAGTCTAAACTGAAAAAGAGAAGCGTCCACATCGTCAGCTTAAGACGCAGCTTTCTATGGTGAAAGGACCAGGTTTAGAGACGCTCGAGGAAGAAACAACTTCCGACCTAGGAGCTCACTAACCAAAGAAAACCAAAGAAGATCTTCAACTGAACGAAAAAGGGAGGTAACTGAAA
The DNA here is from genome assembly GCA_026008535.1 of Perilla frutescens. Lineage (NCBI taxonomy): Eukaryota > Viridiplantae > Streptophyta > Magnoliopsida > Lamiales > Lamiaceae > Perilla > Perilla frutescens. The sequence continues at coordinate 57,737,023 of BRKX01000004.1, read as the reverse complement.
AGAAGGAGAATCTAACTGATGACATCAATGATCAGATCCAATTAATTACCAAGTTGTTAGAAAAGTTGAAGAGAGCTCGGGATAAACATTCAGTTTCACCTCAAACTGATGAAGTCCCAAAAGTTGAAAAAACCTACCAACCAGCTGAACCATTCTGGAGTGGCAATCGCAATCTTGGAGAGTGTTTTCATTGTCATAAACAAGGACATTACAGGTTTGAATGTCCAGGACTTCATGAAGACAAGAAAGTCAAGGTGAGGAGAAGCTTCTTCAAAAGAAAAGCTATGGTTGCAAATCTTAAGAATGCCGTGTTGGACGATTCAGACTATCCATCTGAAATTGATTCTGACGGCTACAGCTCAGATGATGAAGCACTATTCTACCTCATGGCCGACAATGATGAAGAGGTTAGTACAGCTGATTCTCAAACCTCCTTTTATCATATAAATGAAGCAATTGTCTCTAGTAATGAACTTGATATGAAACTCATGATGCTAGAATACCAATTAGCTTCAATCTCTTGTTTGCATGTTGAACTGAAAGATGAAAATGATGAACTGAGGAACAAAGTCAGGAAACTGAGCATTGATCATGAAAGATTAAATTATCTTGAATCTCAGCTTAAAGAATTTGAGAAATTGAAACTGAGAACTGCTGATCTAGAGAAAGAAAATCAAAAACTCAAGCAAGAGATCCTTGAAAAAGAAAAGGTAAACCTAAAGTTCAAAAAGGGATCTCAAACTCTAGATGAAATACTCAGTCATCAAAGAACTGGAACTGGCAGCTCAGGGCTAGGATATAGCAAGTTCACTGCCCTAGAAAAGGGAAAAGTAGTTGTTCAACCTAGTGACAAGGGTATACTAAAAGGGTTCACGAGATCTCAGGATCAGCCAGCTGAGTCAAACAAAGGAAAGGGAATATTGAAAAATCCCCAGACCCAGCCTAAAAACTTTAGTCAGTTCTACCAATCTAAAACACCCGGTCAGCTAAAGCCCAGTTCCCAGTCAAGACCTTCAGTTCACTTAAGTCAATCCACTCGTCCAAAGCCTCCAGTTTAACAAAGACCACCAGTTCAGTATAAAATGCCCTCAAGGCAAACTGGCAGATCAGTTCACTATGAAAAGAAAGACCAGTTTAGATCTCAAGCCTACCCTGCTAAGAAGTCTAATCAAAGCACTTATAGGTGAGATCAAGTAAACCAGTTTAAGCCTTATCATCATTATAATGATTATCTAAATTCCAGAAATGAGCCAAAAAGGTTCATTCCAATAAACTGGAAACACACAAGGCATTGGCCTCATAGAAGAGCCCAAAAATTTCAAAACAATTGTGTGCTAGTTGAATTGTTTTATCCCACTAACTTTCAACGTATGTACCATTCAACCGACTCAAGGAGAGTTGAAAGAGAGTCGAAACTGATTAAACGATCTAAATCAGTTGACTTCTTGAATGATAAGAAGCTAAAAGTTTGGCAAGTCTGGATTCCAAAAGACTTAATGTATCAAAAAGGACCCGATATGAAATGGGTCCCTAAATGCTAATCCTTTTCTCTGCAGAACAAGAGCATCCTATCTATGAAGAAAACCAAAGACATTTGGTATCTAGATAGCGGGTGCTCCAAGCACATGACCAGAGACAGAGAAGATCTCGACGGTTATGAAAAAATCAAAGGTCCACTCGTCGCATTTGGAGACAATTCCAAAAGTCGAACCATTGGAGAAGGGTTTGTTGTCAAAGAAAAAGTAGTAGTGAATGGAGTCTCCCACGTGGATGGACTGAAGCACAAATTACTCAGCATCAGCCAATTGTGCGACAATGGCTACTCAATTGACTTCACCAAAAACTCCAGCAACATAAGAGACAAGTCAACTGGAGTAATCTTGCTAACCGGCATTAGGAGAGGCAACATGTACATTGTTGACTGGTCAACCGGCTACTCAGAAGCTTGCTTTCTCTCAATAGGATCAACTGAAGCAAGCTGGCTATGGCATCGACGACTGAACCACCTCAACTTCAAAACAATCAACTACCTAGCAAAGGAAGAGCTAGTTGAGGGGCTTCCCAAGGAGATATACAAGAAAACAGGTGTATGCGGACCATGTCAAAAAGGGAAGCAAGTGAAGTCATCCTTCAAGAATAAGAATCATCCTCCAGGAACAACTGACTGTCTTCAACTACTGCACATGGATTTGTTTGGTACAGTTAGACCTCAAACTCCAAAAGGCAAAAGATTCACTCTTGTAGTAGTTGATGATTACTCAAGATATACATGGGTGGAATTTTTAAGGAGCAAAGATGAAACATATGACAAGCTCACGGCGCTGATCAGAAGACTACAAACTGAAAAGGAAAGATCAATTCAAAGGATTCGTTCTAATAATGGAACTGAATTTGTGAATCAACATATGATTAGCTTCCTCAACCAGCTTGGGATTACTTATGAACATTCAGTTGCAAGAACTCCACAACAAAATGGTATAGCTGAAAGGTGCAACCGAACACTAAAGGAAGCAGCTCGAGCAATGATAGCTGATGCCAACATAGCTGAAGGATACTGGGCTAAAGCAGTCAACACAGCTTGCCATACTCAAAATCGAAGTGCCATTGTAGCAGCCCATGACAAGACACCTTATGAACTGTACAAAGGTCGTAAGCCTTCTATCTCATATTTTAAAATATTTGGCTGTAATGTTATATTCACAACAATGGCAAGACTCAATTGAAAGCTTTTAGTGCTAAAGCTGATGAGGGTATATTTCTTGGGTATAACTCTCCTCATGCACAAGCTTATAGAGTGTTCAATAAATGAACTCTTGTTGTGGAAATAACATGTCATGTGGTATTTGATGAATTTGTTAATGAGTACAAGAACAAAAAAACTATAGACACATCAGTTCAAGTACTACCTAGTGAAACTGAAAATTCGCAGGACTATGTAGATCACATTGTTCCAGAATGATTTGAAGTTTCATTAGAAGAAGGTAATGAAACTGGTACTAAGCCAGTTGAGAAAAACTTGGTCAATGAAGACACAAATCGTGCTGAGACCGCAAACCCCACAAATGAAGCAGGGGAAAGAAATAATGAGAATGTCGAACCTACTGATGAACAAGCAACTGACGATGTCATCACAGAAGAGCCAGCTGGAGACTCAGTTGAATCCATGCTACCCAAGTGGCTCCGAAGCCATCCAACTGACAAGATAGTTGGTGATCCAAGAAGTCGAGTTCAAACCAGAGGATCAACCGAACATGCCTTATTCACATGCTTCATCTCTCGAACTGAACCAGCAAACGTCAAGGAAGCCTTAGTAGATTCAAACTGGATCATGGCTATGCAGGAAGAACTGAACCAGTTCATACGAAATGACATATGGTTTCTTGTTGACAGGCCGAAAACCCAGTGTTGGTTTTGTATACTAGAAGACCTGTCTTTTGTATACATTATTAATAATGGTTTTATGATGATATAGAATGAATATTATTGCAGTCACTGTTTGCATTTAAATTGGTATATTTATATGCATGTTCACTATACTTACATTGTAGATGATATGGTGTGGGTAAACACATGGTTAGATCATATCATCAGGTTCCTTGTAATGTATTAAAAGGCTCACGGTTTAGATGGCACTGAACCTGCTATCGGTACGCCGTAGAATAATCTGATAGTTAGTTTGTCTTAACTAACTGATTATTCTAATACACGGTCAAGTGTATTGAGGAGGATCTACTTAGGATTCTATTCTCTATTCTGACCTTAAATGAGAGAATAAGAATCCACAGAGTTCGGGTTCTTAACCCCTATGTGTTGGCAGACATATACGTGTAGTGTTTGCAGCTTTGATTTATCAAAGGGTGAGATTCTTTCATAAGGATCAATAATCTCGATATCTTGGGTTGTGACATTTACACTTATGATGGGTTGTGCAATATGTAGGGGCACCGTGTCCTGGTGTGCCAGTTTGATGGTGTCCCCTTGAGGAAATGCAAGTTCATGCTGAAACCCTGCAGGTGGAATTTATTCCGTGCATGAGTAAAGCTTGTGTGGTACTACTCAAGGATAAGATATTAATTAATTATAGCTGTCAGAAGCTTACATAATTAATTAATGGGCATTATATCTTAAACGCGGGGAATGGCTGGACTAAAGGAGAAAACATATTCAGAAATATGTATTAAATTGGTAGGTCAGTATTATTTCTTTAGTGGAATAAAAATAATACTTAATTTATTTAATAATATCCTAAGTTTATTGGATATTGGAAATTAAATAAATTAGCAGGCCAATTTAATATTCTTCTAGATCCCTGTTGTAGCCCAATATGACTTTAATGGACTGGAGATAGAAAAAGGGATAGAGGCCCAAACCCAGTAGGGTTGGGACACTGAAATTTTGACCACCTCCCCTATAAATAGGGAGGTGGGGGATGAAATTTTAAGAAGAATAATCAGCCGCTCTTGTGTTCTCTTTATCTCCACAGATTCCATACCGATCTAGTAGATTTCAGCCCACCCTGAAACTAGATTCAGTCCGGGAATACAACAGAAGATCAAGGAGTGGAATATCACTGTGGGGCGCCAATCATCATCATACACAACAACAAGATTAGATCTTTAATCTTGTCCTCCACCCGTCGTTTAATTTGTAAGTCGTTTTTCGATTCTATGTTTCCGCTTTAGTAGAATCGTTTAAACCGGATTTGCATGTTAATTAAACTCGGTTAATTAAAACATATGAGATGCATGAATTTATGATCTACATGACATTAGGATTAATGAACATCCAATTAGATCCTACAGTGGTTCAATTCGAAAAAACCCCAACACCCAGAAGGTCATTGGCACAAAATGGGTTTTTCACAACAAGCTGGATGAACAAGGAGTGATCACAAGGAACAAGGCTAGACTGGTAGCCAAAGGTTACTCACAAAATGAAGGGATCGACTTTGATGAGACATTTACGCCAATTGCAAGATTGGAAGCCATCAGACTGTTCCTAGCCTATGCAGCTCACTTTAACTTCACAGTCTACCAAATGGATGTCAAGAGTGCTTTTCTTCAAGGAATGCTCAAGGAGGACGTATATGTCGAGCAACCGCCAGGCTTTGAAATTGGTGATCAAGTCTTCAAACTGAAAAAGGCTCTCTACAGACTAAAGCAAGCTCCAAGAGCGTGGTATGAAACTCTAACAACATTCTTACTGAAAAATGGGTTTTAAAAATGAGTCATTGATTGAACTCTATTCAGAATAGAACGATCAACTGAGATCTTAATGGTTCAAATTTATGTGGATGACATAATCTTTGGATCAAAGAGCAAAGATCTATGCACACGGTTCGCTCAACTAATGCAAAGCGAATTTGAGATGAGCATGATGGGAGAAATGACATTCTTCCTAGGACTTCAAGTGAAGCAGCTAAAAGATGGAATTCATATCAGCCAGGTGAAGTACACCAAGGAACTAGTTAAGAAGTTTGGAGTAAGTAAAGGAAAAACTCTCAAGGTTCCAATGAACACATCAGTTCAGCTAACTCTTGATGCAGAAGGAGAATCAGTTAGCCAAACTTACTATAGAGGAATCATTGGGTCCTTACTTTACTTAACAGCCAGCCGATCAGACATCTCATATTCAGTCGGTCTATGTGCACGGTTTCAAGCCAATCCAAAGAAAAGTCATCTTGAAGCAGCTAAGAGAATCATCAAATATCTCAAAGGAACCATAAATCTTGGATTATGGTATCCCAGAGATGACAGTTTGAGTTTAATTGGGTATTCAGACTCAGACTTTGGTGGATGCAAGATTGACAGAAAAAGCACTAGTGGAACATGTCAGTTTCTCGGAAGCAAACTGATATCCTGGTTTAGCAAGAAGTAGCACTCAGTTGCCACGTCAACAACTGAAGCAGAGTATGTAGCTGCTGGAAGCTGCTGTGCTCAAATACTCTGGATGAAGCAACAGTTGAAGGATTACAAAGTTGAAACTGAAGAAGTGCCTATCTTCTGTGACAACAATAGTGTAATTGCGATATCTCAGAATCCAGTTCTACATTCAAGAACTAAGCACATCGACATAAGGCACCACTTCATCAAAGATCACATCGAGAAGAAAGACATATGCATCAAATATGTCAATACTGAGAAGCAGATAGCAGACATCTTCACCAAACCATTGCCTGATGCAAGGTTTATGGAGCTATGCATACAGTTGGGAATGCTGGAGCTAGCATCACATGATGAAGATGATGAACTGGAAGAAAAAGGCCAAGGAACCACTCCAGCTGAAGAGAGAAACTGAGTCAAAAAGACAAAAAACTGATCAGTTCGCCACATAATCCATCAGTTTGAAGTATATGCAAGAAGCTGCTGAGAAGTAAGCAAACTGGAAATGATCAGTTTACCCCATCAGTTCAACTGAATCATCAGTTCGGTCGCTAAGACTGATGATCCAGTCAGTTATGCAGAACTTACAAGTTGCAAATTGATCAAACTGACGAAGAAGTCATAGGAACTGGAGTAAACTCAAAAGGAGATATCATTTCAAGGAGCAGCTGAAGGAGAACAACTGAACTGAGAAGCAGCTGAATGAAGATCTGAGCAGTTAAGATCAGTCAAGAACTAATGAGAAGATATCCCAGTTGGAACTGATCAACAGAAAAACTATCAGTTACGGTCACACCCAACTGATGACGTAATCAGTTTTCAAGCCAAGGAGAAACTACTGAAGAGAAGAGATAAGTTCAAAAATCTCATTAGTGGAAACGGTAAAAACACATGTCATCTAAATGTTACCGTTGAATCGTCTTTCTCTCTCCTCTTCACTTCCCAACGGATAAAATTAAAAAGCTAATCGACGGGTCGATTAATCCAATCCGACCGTTAAATTTGGAGAGACCAATCGTCACAACCGTTGGATGAATCCCAATTTTTCTATATAAAGAAGGCGGCTGAATTTTCAAGATAAGCTTTCCGATTTTTACTGAAAATTTATCCTTTTCTATCCATATATCATTTCCTTCCAGAGCTCAAAGCCTTCCAGATTATCTTCCCAGCCCCAAAATAACATCTTCATAAATCATGACTTTTCTCTCAAACAATCCTCATCGAAAGAAGTTCAATTTCAAAATCACCAGAGAAGACTTAACGATATTCTGCAAAGATCTATATCATGACAAGATACTCAGCAGAGACAATTTCAGGAAATTCTCCAACATTCCCAGATATTGTGAAGGAATCATTCAGTCAATTGAAAATTCTGGGCTGAAGACATTCACTGAGGGTATACCCGCTCAGACATACCCGGAGGCAGTTGTCGAGTTTTTCCTCAACTCAACGAGCACAGAGAACTCTCTAGAATTTAAAACAGAGGTTCGAGGGTGAGAAATCACAATCACTCCATCAGTGTTAAAAATTGTATTTGATCTCCTAGATGAAGGAGATAATGTTAAAGAAATAGAAGTTGATGCGAAAGACTGCTATGACAGATGGGCAACAATTCAGTTTAAGGGAAGATATTACATCAACCATTCTGTGTTCAACTTTCGAAAAGAGTTTCAAGTACTAGCGGCAGTGGCTGCGAGGATGATGATAGCATCATGTGAAGATCAATCCAGCATGTCAGAAATAAAGTACAGAATCAGCAATGCAATCTGGGAAGAAAAGAAAGTCAACTGGTCTCTATACTTCTTTCAACAGTTAAAGGAGCTTGTAGACACTGTGGAAACTGGAACCGCAGGCTCAGGGCGCTTTCCACAAAAGATGAACTTTCTCAACAGAGTAAGCTTCATCCTGGAGAATCTTCTTCCTGATGAGATGACTAAGGAGATCCATCCTCAACAGATTGATCCTGACGACTTTATCTCCAGAATAAATACAATTGCTCTACCTCCACTAACAATTAGGGAATCACCACCAAAATTGAGGAAGAAGTTAATCCCATCTACTCTAATAACAAGGCGTAAAGGTAAAGCTACAATGGTGGAGTCAGAAGTTCAATCAAACTCCGACTCAGATGATATCTTTCGCATGATTCAGGGATACAAGTCATCAACTGAAGGAGATAATAAAAAGGACTCTAGAAAGGGTCAAACTGAGAAGAAAGCAGCTTCACCAACTCAATCTGAAACAGTTGATAAACCAGCTGCTTATTATCAAGAGATTGGAGAGCATCAGCTGAATGAAGATCAAGAGATTGGAGAGCATCAGCTGGATGCAGATCAAGAGATTGGAGAGCATCAGCTGAATGCAGATCAAGAGATTGGAGATCATCAGCTAAAGGCAGAAAAGACTCAGCGAAGTATCAAACAAACAGTGAAGCAGCAATCAAGCAAGGGATCAAAACAATTCAAGAAAGTGATTGAAAACATGAAAGCCCAGGTAAAGCTGCTCTCTGAATCAATCCTACAGCTGGAAGTACACACTGGAACGGAAAGCTCAAAGGAAGTTTCCTCCAATGAGGACATGCCAGACAGATCCAGAATGGCTAAGAAAAGGAAAACTGATCACAAGAAGGACTAAGTGGCTGATCAAGTTAAAACCTGATTAGAAAAGCCCTAAGTGTACTTCTTGTTAATCAGTTTGTAATTATATCTTTTGATATATTTATAACAGTTCCTTTTATTTCAAATAAATGTTAAGCCTCACATTTATTTTGAAATTTTAACCGTTGCAAAACAATGACACGTGTCAAGGTCATTAATTGCTAATGACCAAAAGAAATCAGAGGCTAGTACTATTCCAACCATCATATCTATGAGCCTGTCCGAACACTCATAAAAGCCTTTCTCTCTATCAAGCCTCTCAAAAAGCCTCCTCCTCCAAAAAGATCTCAAAACCTCTCTCTCTCTCTCTCTCAAACAATCTTGAATTGTCAAAAAAATTTCAGCCAACCTCAAAGATGGCCGAATTATCCCGATCTTCACACTTCTTCAAAAACCAACTTATGAGAGATAAATTCCTTGACAGATAGAAAGTTCAATTGATTCTTGATGAATCAAAGAATCCAACCCTTCTATCAAATCTTCACAAAATAGGAGTTCTTCACTACCTGGAAACACCACCAAAATTCTTTAGACAAAATTTAGTGAGTGAGTTTTTACTTCAAGCAAAATTATCTGCAGATGGGAAGATGATATCTTCAGTGGCTCAAGGAAGGATGTTACACATCAATGAGAAATCAATTGCTGAAGTATTTCAACTCCCACAAGAAGGCTTGTCCATTCAAGATCTAAAGGAATCTGCAGAGTCACACTGGACAAACTGGAAAGCCTCAACCTGCAAAAAAGCAATTCAGTTTTACCACCGCTAAAATTGATCTCAAGCCTGAGTTTGGAGTTCTACTTGACATAACGAACAAGATGATGTTCAGAGCAATTGGAAGTCTAAGCCAACTCACCCAAGAGAGATACAAAGTCATGATTCACCTTGCTGAAGGAAGACAAACAAACTGGGCCGAATTTGTCTTTCAACAATTCAAGCATCAAGTCATCAAGGCTGTAGACTTAAAGAAGTCTGGCAAATTTGAGTCCAAGGTCGGACTTGTTCTAAGGATGAGCAAAATGCTTGAAGATCTGTTGAAGCTCACAAGTGATGAATCACTACCAGTTCTGATCTCCGACTGGATCCCCAAGAAAGGAAGTGCTTATCTACAATCCCTGAAGAGGAAGACAAAAGGAAAGGCCAAGATGAACAACCAAAGTTCGAGCAACTCAACTGCCAATGTCGTTCACTCTCCAAAATCAAAGAACAGATCACCAGTTGATTTCCAGGTTTGCTCTGATCCAGATGAGGTTATTCTATTCATTGGAATACCCCATCCAAACTATGGAGCAGACTACTTCAGAGGCACATGCCCTCCGCTCCAGTTGACTAAAGAGAATATTCGCACTTTCTACAGTGGTGAATAGCAGTCAAAAGTGCACAAAAGGAAGTGACCGATCTCCTTCTCACCCACTTCACAGTTGTTGCACAACAAGATCAAGAGTTGTACAAACAACTTCACCGATATTTCTATTGGTACAACTGGAGACATTCTATGTCTATCCAGTCTCACTTCTTGCTAACTGCCTTTCATGGTATGAGCTTCTGGCAAAGAGAAGAAACATGGAGCATCAAATGGATAGGATCATCAAATCCATTCCCTCCAACCATTGTGCAAGTTCAGCACATTATGAATCACCGGATGGTGAACAAGATTCCAGCAACCGTCTTACTGGCCGAATTTACATCCAGATTCATGTTTCAAGCAGTTGGAACTGCAGGTCATCCAGTCAACTGCCCAACTAACTCACTTTGTCGATAGCTGAACTTTGATAATCTATCAAGTCAGTCAGCTGAGCCATCTCGATGAAATACACCTACTGTTCAAAGGATAGAACCCCACCTATCCCACACTGAAGTCATAGCTTCTCAAAGGAAAAAAAGGCATAATGATGCAAGAGACAGTTACGATGAAGATACTGCCACGTCACCAAATCTCCTATCCAAAGGTTATGTGACTCCACTGCTCACGTTAGGCTCAAAAGATGCGCAGTTGACCAAGAAACATGATCAGTTTCGGTCATCGCCAAAGGGAATCCCACACTCTCTTAGTTAAAGGATGAAGAGCTCGTCAGTTGAGAACCAGCTTCATCTTCGCAAAGCCAAGAAGACGGAAAGGCCTGGACCATTAACACATGAAACTATATCTGCACCTAGTCCGGCTAGGCCATTCAAGAAGCGGAAATTGTCTACAGAAAAGCCGAGCAACTAAACAAACGGGCTGATCAATTCAGTTGTAGCCTCGACATCAGCCAGCTCAGCCATGACAAATGAGTGTCCAAACTCAACTGCTCAACCAACCGCCACGTCATCAATCAGTTAGACTGTATCCTAACTGACTCAGGATAAGTCTTCATTTTTCAAAAGCTTATCTTAATTATATTGTTACCATTGTGATTATGAAATATCTTATATTATATGTCAACGGTTACAATTTGAAAATGGGGCTCTATATCTCAAAGTTGTCATTAATATCTCTGCATGGATCTTAAAACCTACTCTCCAAACAGACGAAGAAAATATATTTTATTGCGCTATTAATAGAAAGATATGCAGAAAATATTTTGCTATTTATGGCAACTACCCCATTTTCAAAATGATCTCATCTCAGCCATTTGATCATAAGGTCATTTACCGATAAACGGCTGAGATTCATACATCATTAATTCAGCTAATCAACCATCAAATCGGATGGCTGATCAGTCAAGAAAAGTAATCGAGTACTCTCGATTCTTACATGCACAAGATGCATAAATATGAGTACAGAGATGAAGGCTCCGATTATCTGAACATCTCTCTTAATTATTTGATCTTTCGCTAAGCCTTTTCTCACTCATCAAAATTCTTGCATTTCTAAACTAAATTTCATATCTTTGCAGAAATGAAGCCTCCATTTTCTCAGGTGGATATTGAAGCTCTTACACGCAAAATGAGAAAGGACAAGTCTCTAAATCTAGAGAAGCTAAATGCACGTCTTGGCCCGGATGTCTTTCAACAGATTTATCGACCATTGGCAGTGACTGGACTGCTTCCTTTCTTGATACAGTTGCCGGTCAAGAACATACCTGACTATGTCGCCGAGTTCTACTACAATGCAACTATCAACGGTGACAACATCATCTCCACTTTAAAGTTTCAAGTGATCATAGTCATCAAGGACACGATGATGTTCACTTTACACCTTCCCGGCAGCGGTCCAGACGTGATGAACCTAAATCTGCCATCCAAACATGAGTTATGGAAAATCTGAAAGCTTTCTCATGTGCACCACAATGACAGTTCGCACAGATTAAAGGAAAGCTTGCAAAGTGATATCAGCCAACTTTTGGATATCACCAGCCATATTGTCCATGGCAACTTCGAGATCGTTCATCTCTCCGAGATCAAGGCTCATATCACAGCCGCCCTCTACTTTGGATGTCAAGCTGACTGGGCTTCCAATATCCTGGCACAACTGAGAGCCAACGTCGAGCGAGCGACGTTTGATCTGTCAACTAGCACATTCCGAGAAAAAGTTGGCTTTATGAACCGACTAAGCCACATCATACAAAGCCAGTTTGACGAGATCATACCAACTGGCGAACTACTTGGATGATGGGACATGCTCCCCACAATATACTGCCATCCATCCTCAAAGTGTCCACACCCACAAGGGCCTTCCAGCTCAGATAATGGAAAGGCGCCTTTGGAGGCCACCGTCAGCTCCACTGATGAAAGAGAGCTGCTGCTGGAGAATGCATAGCTCCGAAGCTGCTTTGGTCTCATCGAGGACACCGACTACTCCCTCTTCATGCAACTACGGCGGTACTTACAGTACCATATCTGACGATTTCAACTAGATGAGTCGACTATGTTTCACCTCATCCACACCCGTGGCTCAGCCTTCTGGATCAGCGAGGGCACATGGAGTCGACACTGGATGAATCATCCACTCTCATCACCTCCAACGCTCTCAGAGATCATGGATTCAATGATCAAGTGAATCCAGCTTGGTATATCCGCTGATGCCCCTCTCTCCGACAATGAACCAGCCAACTCCTCCTGCGCATCCTTCATTGGTGATCCACCACTTCCTTCAGCTGATGAGATCTTCACCAGCATGGGCCCCATGAGCTTCAGAGAGTAAGACATCTCTGATCCAGGCCAGTTCATGTCAACTGAAGATGCCTATACATGGTTTTCTCCGCCCATGCAAATCCCTTCAGTTCCTACAGCTTATAATGACAATTTGGCAACCGCCTTCACTTTTCTGCCAAATTGGTCATTACCCTCATGTGATCCTCTTCACCTTTTGGATGATGCCAAAAAGGGGGAAGATGGACAGAATGATGATGAACAGTATAATAGATGCATGACTCTTTGGGATCAAATTCAAAGAGAAACTCATCATGAGGGGGAAGATCAGCTTCAGGGGGCAGCATGGACACTACAAAGAGTCCAAAAAGGAGGAGAATCGAGCAGAAGAAAAAAGAGCAATCGAAGCAACATTCAGGAAGTAGACTAGTAGTCTTAACTACTACCTCTTGAATCTCTTGAAATCATGCCAATAAAATGAATATATAATACAAGTCTTGATCATGATTTTACTTCAAGCTTGAATGCCTTGACATGATTCTTCATGCTCTAATACCCCAGCCATGCTCTGATATTTGAAAAATAAGCATGAATAAGCCTAAAATTTCTTTTAAAATTGACATGCTATGATATATGAATGATAAGCATGAATGAAAATTGCTCCAATAATTGAATGAAAATCATGAGTCAATGTGTCACAATATGCTATGAATATGACATGCTCTAATATTTGAAAGTTAAGCATGAATGACAAATGCTCTAATAACTGAGTGAAAATCATGAGCCAATTTATCTCAATATGCTACGAATGTGCACTGACTGAAAGACTCTATTTAAAGCATTTGCTACACTTGCAGTTTTTCCATCATCATCATCAACAAAGTTTTGACATCATCAAAAAGGGGGAAATTGTTAGGAAAAACTATCAAGGAACCCCTAGATCAGGTTTTGATGAGATGTCAAAATTATTTGTGAAAAACTGACCAAAGCTCAAGCTGTAGATCGAAGCTAACCAGCCTAGGAGGGCATCATCAAAGAAGAACTCTAGAAGAGTCAAAGTCAACTGATCTGAAGGATGACCCAAATTGAAAGACACGTCATCCAGTTTAAAGTTCAACTTGGCTGAGGAATCATAGCAGTTAAAGCAAGTTGACAACCTAGTCAGCTGAGCTGAGGGAGAAAGGAGTTGACCAAAAAAAACTGAAGAAACTGATAGAATGTCAGTTTATGCCAGAGACTGCCAGTAGCCAACTGGAGTAATGGCCAATCTCAGCTGACAAGCCCAGAACTGCCAACTGGAGCAATGGCCAATCTCAGCTGACAAGCCCAGAACTGCTAACTGGAGCAATGGCCAATCTTAGCTGACAAGCCCAGAACTGCCAACTGGAGCAATGGCCAATCTCAGCTGACAAGCCCAGAACTACCAACTGGAGCAATGGCCAATCTCAGCTGACAAGCCCACAACTGACAACTGGAGCGATAGCCAGACTTAGCTGACAAAGCTCAGAACTGCCAGCTGGGACGATAATGTAACTGAGCTGAGAAATCCAAAACTGCCAGCTGAAATTCCGAACTGCCAAGAGAGCTGAAGCCAGAAGACTCCTGGAGTATATTGTTTAAATCAGCGTATCTTGGAATAAATGCTCCTTCAAGGATCCTGGAATTTAATGAAGATCGAGTGGCAGAGTAACGGCTACTTCAACCAAATGATCCAAGCGATCAGTAATGACCATCTGCCATTGATGAGCTAACAGAGCCTCTGATCAAATGGACAATGGAGCTCAACGGTCATAAAATCACTCCTCTATAAAAGACGGGTGAATCAAAGTTTTAAACACTTTTCGCATACTCTTCACAACCATAACACCTTGCCAATCTTCGCACAAGCTAAGAGATTTTCTTTCTCCCTCCCACTCAAGCTCAAGCGCAACGTTTGATAGAAACTGAGAAGAATAATTCACTGAATCAAGACATCCAGCCAGCTGTTGACGATCCAGCCAGGGCAACCTTCTCAGTTCCAGCTATTGAACGATCAACTACTCAACTCAATCAAAGGAGCACATCAGTTGATACCCCTTTGTTCAAGACTAACCTCTTGAAGATCGAAAGAGATCTAAAACCTTGTAAAGACGACAATAGCACCTACCTTCCTAGCGAGTAGTTAGGGACTTCAAGTGTGAGCCGTCGACCAGCTGAGGTAACGAGCAGTTACCAGGTTCAGCCAACTGCCCTTCATTGTATAATTTGTAAAGAAACTCAAGTTATATAGTGAAGTTGCCCTTCTGCGGAAGGAAGAGAGGACGTAGAAGTTTGAGATTTTGAACCTCTATAAATCTCTTGTGTGTTGTACTATATTGTTCATTGCATATCTATAACTGCACACAACATCACACAAGCTGCACTTAAACTGTCTCAACTGACTATCAAATTTGTGCATAGATAAGTTTCATCAAGTGGGTCATAGGGTCCTGTTTTCCGCATCTAAAGTAAAAGTTTTTGAATCAGTTTATTCACCCCCCTCTAAACTGATATCGACTCGTCCGGGACCAACAAATCTTAATCCAACACATGTAATTTTCAATCCTCATCAATAAACAAATCTGGAAATTTTATTTTTATCAAAATCTTCTCCAAATCATTTTATTAATTTCGAAAATTACATAAAATTAACACATTTGGAAATTTTGACATTAATCAAAAAACTATTCTAAATAAAATACATAGGTTTCGAAATTTTCTAGAAAAATAAATCTGGAAATTTTGATCCACTTCAAAATTATCAAATTTAAAATTCTAATTTCAAACCTATCTTGATTAGAATTTTTATAACTTTTGATATACATCAAAAATCACCAAATCCTATTCTAATCACACCAAATTTTCGATCCTACTCCAAATTAAAGCTGGAAATTTGATCTTGATCAAAACATCATCCATTATTTAATCAATATGACCAAAAATTATAAGAACAAATTAGGGAATTTTTATACACATCAAAAATGAAATTTTTGACATCCAAATTTTCGAACCATGTGAAATAAAATCTGGAAATTTGAAGATCATCAAATATCATCCCAAATCTTATTCCACAGTTTCCAAAAATTCATATACCTCAAAACTAGAATTTTTGATTTTTACATCTCAAATCCTTCCAAGTTTTGAATACCATAAAATCGAAACACATGAACAATAAATCTGAAAATTTAAAGAACATAAATTTATCAACAAATTTATACATGTGTTTCGAATTCATGCATGAATTAATTCTAGAACAGTGCCTAAACCCGCTCTGATACCAATTGTTGGGGTTTTTTCGAATTAAACCACCGCAGGATCATTTGGTTGTTCATTAATCCATTTTCATGCAAATTATAATTTTATGTAACATGCATGTTTATCACAGTCTAATCAAAAAGCATGCAAAGCAGATTCAAATCTAATAAAGCGGAAGACATAG
This sequence comes from Perilla frutescens, assembly GCA_026008535.1. Classification (NCBI taxonomy): domain Eukaryota; kingdom Viridiplantae; phylum Streptophyta; class Magnoliopsida; order Lamiales; family Lamiaceae; genus Perilla; species Perilla frutescens. The sequence goes on along the minus strand of BRKX01000004.1, from coordinate 57,720,955 downwards.
AAACGAATCTACTTACAAATCGATAGACAGTCTGTGGACAAGATTAAAGATCTAATCTTGCTGTTGAATGAGCACAATAATGGCGCCACCTATGACCTCAAAATTGTGCACCACAGTATTCCACTCCAAGATCTTCTGTAGTATTTCCGGACTATATCTAGATTCAGAGTGGGCTGAAATCTACTAGATAGAATTGTGAAATCTATGGATAACTTTGAGAGACAAAGAGGGGCTAAATTCTTATGATTATTATTCTTCAAATTTCGTGCCCCCCTCCCCTTAAATATAGGGAGGGGCGAAATTTCATGTTCCAGCCCTATTGGGCTGGGCCTCTATCTCAAGTTCAATATCCAGTCCACTATTAGTCAATTGGGCTACAACAGGGATCTAGAAGAATATTAAATTGGCCCACTAATTTATTTAATATCCAATATCCAATAAACCTAGGATATAATTAAATAAATTAAGTTTTACTTTTATTCCACTAAAGAAGTAAAATTGACCTACCAATTTAATACATATTTACGAATATGCTTTCTCCTTTAGTCCAGTCATTCCCCATGTTTAAGATATAATGTTCATTAATTAATTATGTCAGCCTCTGACAGCTATAATTAATTAAAATCTAAAACCTTGAGTAGTACCACACAAGCTTTATTCATGTACGGAATAAATTCCACCTGCAGGGTTTCAACATGAACTTGTGCTTCCTCAAGAGAACAGTATCAACCTGGCGCACCATGATACGGTACTCGTGCATCCTGTTCGAGACATCATGTATACATTGTTATTACCCAAGATATCGAATTCGATCTACGAAAAGATCTCACCCATTGATAAATCAAAGTAATAAACAACAAACACATATGCTCGCCAATATCACATGAGTTCAGAACCCGAACTCTGTGGATCTTTATTCTCTCGGTAACTGGGTCAGAGATAGAGAATAGTATCCTATCGTGATCCTCCTCAATACACTAACGAGTGTACTAGAATAATCAGTTAGTCAAGATAAACTAACTTATCAGATTATTCTACGGTGTACCGATGGTGTGTTCAGGACTATCTAAGCCGTGAGCTCTTTAATACATTACAAGGTTCTAATGATATGATCTTACCGTGTGACTTTCCACACCATATCATCTACAATGTAAGTATATGGAACATTGCATAAAACAATTATAGAACATAATCTAAATGCAAATAGTGACTGCAATAACTTTCATTTCATATCATCATATCATCAGAAAAGTATACAAAGACAAGTCTTCCAGTATACAAAACTAACAGCAGGTTATGTTGATGCAGATCTAGCATCAAGTGATCTTGATAGAAAGAGGAGTACCACCGGGTATGTTTTTACTTTGGGTGGTACGGTAATTTCTTGGGCTTCGAAGTTGCAGAAGATTGTAGCTTTGTCTAGTATAGAAGCTGAGTATGTAGCAGTGACAGAGGCTAGCAAAGAGATGGTATGGTTGCAGAATTTCTTATGTGAACTTGGGAAAGAGCGGAAGGATAGTATTCTCTACAGTGATAGTCAAAGTGCTATTTTCTTAGCTAAAAATCCAGCATTTCACTCAAGAACAAAGCACATTGAGTTGAAGTATCACTACATACGTCATCTTTTGGAGAAGAAGATCTTGCAGCTAGTGAAGATTCTGGGAAGTGAGAATCCTGCTGATATGTTGACTAAGGTTATGACCTTAGAGAAGTTGATGCTATGCATGGCTTCAACTTGCCTTGGAACTTGAAGATGAAGGCTTGGCGCTACCGCGAAGTTATGGGTTAAAGTTGAGAAGATAATTACATTTGAGATCAGTCTCCAGGTGGGAGATTGTTGAGTTGTGGAGCCTGAGAAGGAAATAGGAGCAGATTGCAAATAAGGCGTGGCCACACCTTATCTACCGGGCTGGGGGCGAGAATTTGAAGGCCCTTTTGTTTAGGCCCATATTTATTTCAGGGTTCTCCTATTATAAATAGCCTCTCAATGTAATTGTAACCCTAATCCAAAAATATATCTCTAGAGAATAACCTGGCTTGGCAGCGCCCCCAGAGTAGTCATATTTGACGAACTGGGTAAACAACTTTCGTGTGTTCTTATTGTTTTTCAATTATTTTCTATCTAAATCGTAACATAAAATACTTTTTAGGACTCCAGATAAAGCAGTCAAAAGAAGGGATATTCATCTCTTAATCTAAGTATGCCAGAAACTTAGTGAAAAAGTTTGAGCTTGAAAATTCAAAACACAAATGAATTTCTATCAGCAATACAGTCAAGATTGGAAAAGATGATGCAGGGACTGAAGTTGATCAAACTATTTATAGAAGCATGATTGGTAGTCTCCTATATCTGACTGCAAGCAGACCAAATATAGCATTCAGTGTGGGAGTGTGTGCCAGGTATCAGGCCTGTCCTAAAGAGAGTCATATGAAGGTTGTTAAGAACATCATCAAGTACATCAATGGAACTGCTGATTATGGTTTGTGGTATACCTCAAATACAAACGCAAGCATTACTGCATACTGTGATGTTGATAGGGCTAGATCTCCAGATGACAGAAAAAGCACTTCAGGTGCTTGTTTCTTTTTAGGAAACAATGTTGTTTCTTGGGTCAGTAAGAAGCAGAACTGCATGTCCCTATCCATAGCAGAAGCAAAGTACATTGCAGCAGGGAGCAACTCTACTCAGATCATCTGGAAGATGCAGATGATGAAAGACTATGAAGTCAGTCAAAATACCCCAATTATGTACTGTGATAATATAAGTGCTATCAACATCTCAAAGAATCCAGTACAGCATTCGAGGACAAAACATATAGACATCAGACATCACTTCATCAGAGAGCTGGTTGAAGAAGAAGTTCTGAAGATTGAACACATGAAGACAGAAGATCAACTAGCTGATTTATTCACCAAGGGATTGGCTTCAGCTCAATTTGAGAAACTTAGAGCAGCCCTTGGGGTGTGCTTGGTTCAGTAAAACCAAGAAGAAGGGTATGAGTGTGACTATTTTACACTCAGCAGGAAAGAACCATTCTTGCACAAAGGGACTGAACATTCCCATAAATGTTCATACGGATGTACATGTTTATAATTCAAATCTTGAGTACATCTTTGTCAACAGCTAGTTCTGACGTGCTATCGTCATCTCGGATTTTCTAGGATTTTCCTCCAATTTCTTAGTCTAACGGTAACCTAAGAACAGAATACTCTCTTATATATATGTTTAGCTGTTTCGAGAGAATGTTTATTTTTCAAATTTTCTGAAATCAAAACACCCTTCTCTCTTGATAAATCCTCTGCATATTCTGTGTTTTTTCCATTGTTTGTCGTCAATTCTCTTGCTGTTTTATCTCTTCATATACCCATACACTTTCAATGGCTCTGAAAAGAAAGCTAGTTCGTCCTAAGAAAGTTGTAAAACCCAGGATGAGGTATGGAAAGGTTGCATATTCCAAACCCTAAGATCAGTTCTATGAAGAAGACGAGTTCGATAGACAGGTTCGTGGAGAATTAACCTACAAGAAGCCCGTTCAGAGGGCACTTCATGATGAATCTTTGAGCAAAGATACAAAGGAATTAATTGAAACATTCCATGGAGACGAAGAAGAAGAAGAAGATACAGAAGAACAAGAAATTGCTTCTTCTGCAAGGAAACTGTTAGTACCACCATCATGCACTAAGTGTTCATGTTGTATTGGCGAGATATGTTTGACAATATATGCTTGGGTCTGTCCCTAAAGCTATTCATTTCGCTGTGCGTGAAAAGAAGAACAGTTGGCAAACTATTCCCTCTTATGTCCCAGACAGAACCAGGGACACTTTTATATGGTAGTTTCCATAAATAGAAGATCTTGCGCAGATCCGTTCGTAGAAGCCAAGAGCTGTTCGATTAACTGCCTTGTGGAGTAGATACAGAGCTGCAAATAACCCTCATATCCAAGGAAAGTATCTACACACATTTGGAAAGATTACAAACCATCAATCCACTTACCGTATTGGCGACGAAGAAGATCGGCGATAATCGAGAAGTGAAGAATATAAGAAGGCCGATTCTTACAGCAATCAGTGGATGTGTTTGTTAGATTCTCTAGCATATTTTTGAGAGTCATTGTGGTTTGTGTCCCATGTAATTTACTAGTAGTTGTTCCTTAAAACATTTCAACGTGATAGACTAGTTTTGAGTATTTTTGAGTGAAACACGTGAGGGGTTTTTATTAATCCATTTTGTACGCAATCTCGGGAGAGATTGTAAGTTGAAGTCGTGGGTAGCTAGAGGGAGTCTAGTGTCACAGTTGTAAGGGGATCTTACAGCTTTTGGCTAGTAAAAGAGTTTGTGGAGAAGAACGGGCGACATAAAGAGGGAGTCATGTATGTGTAAGAACCCTAATACACTTCATGAAGGAGTAACAGTCAAATCTTCAAGTTTAGATGAAGTCCCCCCATAGTAGGTTGGTTAACCGAACTGGGTTATCAATCTCGTGCGTATTTTACTGTTTTATATTTTATGTTCCTACATCTGTCCCACACATATCGTAGAACAGTTTACAAGCAGTATTAATTTATCACTTTAAGAGCACGGATTATCATTTTTCAATTGGCACCAGAGCAGATCACCTTTCTTAAGGTGTGATCGTGGGTTTTTAATTCGTGTATTTTGTGTTGTTTTGCGGAGATGGACACAATGAAAGAAGGAGCCTCGACGGTGAGACCTCCGCTCCTGGATGGCAACAATTATGCCTACTGGAAAGCTAGAATGACATCTTTCATTCGTTTGATTGATGAAAGGGCCTGGAAGATGGTGACTGAAGGCTGGAAGCCTCCCACCAAGAACGATGATAAAGGCAAAGTGGTGCTGAAGCTAGAAGAAGAATGGGAGGATGCCGACTACCATGTCATGGGGCTGAATGCTAAAGCCATGAACGCTATCTTTTTTGCTGTTGACATGAATGTCTTCAAGCTTATATCCACCTGCAATAAAGCTAAGGATGCGTGGGATATCTTACAGACCACATTTGAAGGAATAAGTAGTGTTCGTGCCTCTCGAATGTAACTGCTTACCACCAGATTTGAGAACCTTTGGATGGATGAAAGTGAAAAACTTGCTGATTTCAATGCCAAGATTTGCGACATCACTAATGAAAGCTTTGCACTCGGAGATCCGATCTCTGAAGAGAAACTTGTGCGAAAGGTTTTGCGATCTCTGCCTAGAAGATTCACTTATAAAGTCACGGCCATTGAAGAGGCCAAAGACGTGACCAAGATGAAGTTACAGGAGCAGATGGGGTCCTTGCGAACCTTTGAAATTGGGTTGGCAGAAGAAGAAACAGTGCAAAAGAAAAGCATAGCTTTTCAGGCAGGTTCCAGTACTGATGTGCCAAGTAATGTTTCTGACAGTGCCGACCTTGCAGAATCAATTGCTTTGCTTTCAAAGAATTTTTCCAGGTTTACAAGATAATTTAAGAAATCTTCTCAAAATTATTCTGCCAAGAACAGGTTCTCTAAACCTCGAAAAATGAAGGATGATGATTCCAATGAAGAGAAACTTAGAGAAGAAAAGTGTCGAGAATGTGGTGGTTCTGGTCACTATCAAGTCGAGTGTGCTAACACTCTCAAAAAGAAGAACAAGTCATATTGTTCTACCTTCAGTGATGAGCCTAATGATAGTGAAATGGATGAAGAATATGTAAGCAATCATATTGCTTTCATGACACACTCTGTCAAAGAGTCTATGCCTGCATCTGTTCCTGACAGTGAGGTCGAGAAAATTTCAGAATGCAGTGATGATGAAGAATTTTCTGACAAATCAGTTATGGAGGAGTATAAAAAGCTGCATTCCAGTTGGCTTATGGTGGTTAAAATCAATGAAGACCTGTTGAAAGAGAATCCTGATCTCTTAAAAGAAAGAGATAATCTCTCCACTCGTCTTAAGAAAGTACAAAATAACTTGCTGCAGTCCAGAAACAATAGTTATTCTTAGACTGGTGAGCTTCAACATCTGAAGAAGCTTGTGAAGATGATGAACTCTGGATCATCTCTGTTGGATGAGATTTTTTCTAAGGGAAAAAGCCCTCAGGATCATTCTGGGCTCGGATACAATGGTGGTTATACTTATGGTGGATTCTGTCAAGGATAGACCTCTGGAACAAAAGATTTGACAGTTTCAGAATTGAAAGCTGAGCTAAAGAACAAGCAGTAGTGAAGGAAGTCTTCTCAAAAGATGCGTGTTGTGTGTCATTACTGTGAAACACATGGTCACATTCGACTATATTGCAAAAACTTCATCAATGATCTCAGAAGGATGAAAAGAAGAGGTCTGTCACAATCTGATCAGTTCCCAAGGAGAAATAACAGTAGGAACAGATCAAGGAATAGCCACAAAAACTATGTGGTTCATATTGCTCCCAACATTCATGCAAAGAGCAGATGGTTTTTTGATAGTGCATGTTCACATCACATGACTGGAGATGCAAGCATGCTGAACAATATTCAAAAAGATTGTACATTTCAATATGTAACCTTTGGAGATTGTGTCAAAGGAAGAGTTCTTGGACGTGGTCAGTTGAATGTTCCTGGCATGCCTCACTTGGAAGATGTTTTTCTCGTGGAGGGACTAAAAGCTAATTTAATTATCATTAGTCAGTTATGTGACCAAGGTCTCTTTGTTCACTTTACAAAAGATAAATGTCTGGTCAAAGAAAAAACATGTGTTCTGCTAATGGACGGTGACAGATCGCGGGACAATTGCTATCTTCTCAATGAGAAAAGAATAATTATTGAGAGAAAAAATCAAATGAGTCGAGTTATGATGAAGGCCAGGATGCCAACTCTCTCTAAAGATGAAGCTGATGATGTGTCTGCTGATATGTCTGACAGATCTGCCTCTGATTCTGAGGCTTATGATTTGAGTAAGTTTTTATCCGCCTTTCATCGACGTCAGTATAAGCCGGTTGTTGGTCGCTCTCTTGTCTTTGAGCATTGGTTGATTAAGTCTGATGTGGAAGGGACTTGTGTTGTTGAGAGAAAAAATTGGACTCTGCAAGAAATGAGTCGCTTGATTATGAAGGAAAAATATATGCCTGACAACCTCTGTGCAGAAGTAGTTAACACCGCATGTCGTGTTATTAATTGGGTGTACTTCAGACCCAAGATAATAATTACTCCCTATGAGCTGTGGAAAGAGAAGAAGCCGAGCATACAATACTTTCACATCTTTGGAAGTATTTGCTACATGTTGAGAAATCAAGAGTATGTTGGCAACTTTGATGCTAAAGGAGATGAATGCATTTTTCTTGGATTTTTAAGAAATAGCCATACCTATCGTGTTTTCAACAAAAGAATCAAAACTGATATGGAATCTATTAATATCATTATTGATGATCTGGATGAACCTGCTGCCCAGATAGTTGATGAAAGCCTTGATGTTACTACTCATGTGCTTGCATCCGTGCCGGACAGTTCTGAAAATAGAGACCTGACTGAAGCAAGGCATGAGAAACAAGATGTGTTTGTTAGCCAACGCAAAGGCTTTGAAGACCCTCACCATCCTAAGTTTGTTTACAAACTGAAAAAGGCACTTTACGATCTCAAACAAGATCCACGAGCTTGGTATGAACGGCTAATCAAGTTCCTTCTTAAGAAAGATTATGGTGGAGCTGATCAAACTCTCTTTGTCAAAAGAGAAAAATCTGATGTGATCATCGTTCAGAGTTATGTCGATGATATTGTCCTTGGATCTGTGTCAGACATAATGGTGAATGAGTTTGTCAAGTTCATGACATCTGAATTTGAAATGAGTTTAGTAGGAGAACTAACCTGCTTTTTGGGACTTCAAGTGAAGCAAAAAGATGATGGGATCTTTGTTTCACAAACAAAGTATGCAAGGAACTTGAGAAGCAAGTTTAGTTTGGATATTTGCAGCACGAAAAGAACATCTATGGAAACATCCTTGAAGATGTCAAAAGATGAAGTTGGTGTGTCTATTGAGCAAATCCTGTGCCAAAGTATGATTTGTAGTCTGCTCTACCTGAATGCAAGTCGCCTGAATATTTACTATTGTGTTGGAGTGTGCGATCAGTATCAATATGACTCCAAAGAAAGCCATCTGAATTCTGTCAAGAATATAATCAAGCACATAAAAGGTACTGCTAAGTTAGGACTATAGTTCTCCTATGATTCAAACCCTAGTTTGGTGGGGTTTTGTGATACAGATTGGGATGGCTGTAATCAAGATCGGAAGAGTACTTTAGAAGGATGTTTCTTCCTTATACACAACATGGTTTCGTGGTTCAGCAAGAAACAAAATTCCATTTCGTTGTCTACTGTTGAAGCAGAATATATTGCTGCTAGAAGCTGTTGTACCCAACTCTTGTGGATGGAGCAGATGCTGCTTGACTATGATGTGCCACAATCTGTGCTTACCATACTCTGTGACAACATGAGCGCCACAAATATTTCAAAGAATTCGGTTCAACATACTCATATAAAACACATAGATATTCATCGACACTTCATTCGTGAACTGGTTGAAGATGCCCAACTTGCGGATATTTTCACTAAGGCACTAGATAGTGGAAGATTTGAAACACTTAGATCCTCATTGGATCTTTGTGTTCTCTGAACTTCTCCTTTGCGAGAAGTATCTCTGTACAGTCTTGGTCAGTGATGTATGTACAGAGAAAATGAAGTGACCAAGTGTTTTTTGGTCTTGTGTGATGTGTGCCTCCATGTGTGCTTGATAGAAGCAAGCACAGTTTGTAGCAGTTACTTTTTAACTGCAATGGCTAGTGGGCCCTCGAGTTTCTCGCCCAGCTTCAACTTCCTGAAGGCGTGCAGAGTAGATTTGACAAGGGAAATGATCCTTAATTATGGAAATTAATCTCATTATTTCCTTATTCAAATTGTGATTATGAAAGGCTCTTGGAGAACTATAAAACTCACTTATGTTCTCCACATCTGTTCCCACTACCGTCGTTCCCTACAGTGATGTTGTCCCTACATCCGTGCACTGCGATGCTCCTGAGGTGCCTACGACTCTGTCTGAGTCAGTTTCTATGACAGTTCCGGAACCCTCATCTCAATTTACGGTTTTTGATGTTCTTTCCTCATCCCCGATTGTGGAGCCTGCATCATTAGAATCGACGATTGCCTCTGCTACCTGTCTTGATCCCTCTTTATTAGAAGAGTTTGCTGTATTAATTGATGCATTAATTTTTGTTTCTGTGCCAGCATCTGTCGCTGACGTAACCTTCCCGATGGATACTCTGGTGGTTACGATCCATGCTTCATTGGGAGAAGCCTCGCCGAAGGCCTCTGATGTTGATGCTCCTATTCTTGCTCAGGTTGAAAAAGGGAGAATTAAAGTTGATGGTATCAAGGAGGATGATATTGCTGTTGAGGAAAATGCTTCCTCACCTGATGCTGAATTTGTTCCACCTCTTTTGATGTTGGATCTGTTCCACCTCTCTTGGAACAATGAGGGACACCTTCTCAGTCCTGTGGTGTGAAGATCAAGTTTCAATTGCTTTATGAACTCGATGAATCCTCTGCTACTTCTAAGAACCGTGTTGATTCTGCTGATGCTAAGCAGAACTCTGATGAAGATGAGATTTTTATATCTCAGTTGAAACCCGAGCAATGTTTAAGTCTGCTTGATGAAAAGCTAATGCCAAGAAGGCCTCTGCCTTTGCTTCCGCTCATTGTGTGACAAGGAGCGTGTCTAAATGTCTCATAGGCCTGGCCTCGTCTTCTCACCAGCCGCTGATTAAGAATGCTAGAGCTTTGATCCCTTTTGTTGAAGAGGCTGATGATGTGCCAGAGGATGTGTCAAACAGTGAAGTCTCTGAATCGATGAATTGATTGAAGGAAGTTATTTGGTGTGGCCAAAAGAAAGGTCCTTGTTAGCATCTAACTTAAGTGTGAAGTTTTCAATACTTCCCAAGATTGCAGCAAAGAACTGACATCCTGGCTAGCATCGTTCATCTGTTCGTGTGTGACCCTGTTGAGTCCAAGAGAAATCAGCAGCCTATTGGTTACCCAGGAATGATTTTCAGCATCCCATCTTTCCAGCATGATGTTATGACCTCAGAAGATGTCTTCGATATTCAGGAGCCCCCGCTCGTGATCTGCCCAAAGTTGTTTTCTGCGCAGCATACTCGTGATATTCCTGCTGGAGATCCTGATGCCAGCTCTGCTAAAGATGTGCTGTCATCTGTGCCTCACAGATCTGTCCCCAGATCCTATGCTAATGTCGTGTTCTTTGAATGGCATATTCAGTCCTTGGATTGAGAAGTTTAGGACTGCCCAGTCTCGAAAACAGGAGCTTCAGACTTTGATGATGGATCGAAAGGCTCATGCCTTTGGTTTTACCTCTCTGTTGGATACACCAGGACCTTCTGGTGTTGACTTTAATTTTGCAGGTGCAAGTACTGCTGTCACTTATCATCCTGTTACTGCTGTTCATCCGTCTCCCACTGGTGTTGTGCCAGAATCTATTCCAGCTGTTGTTGCTGCTGAAGTGCCTCCCGCTTGAAGCTTTGGCATTTATGGTAGCCACTAAGGGGAAGAAGTGATGATAGCATGGGGAAGAAGATCATCACAGAGATGATGAGAAATGAAGATGAAGAGAAGTTACTTCCCAGCTCTGATTAAGGGGGAGTTCGGAAAAAACTGTGCCTGATAGTTTTTTTTGAACTATAGAGATTATTCATGAGGTGTGCAGATTAAGAGTTATTATCTTCCAAAAATGCCAAAGGGGGAGATTGTTAGTGCCATCGTTATGCACTATGCTTGGTTCGTGTTTGTATTGACGAGTTATAGAAGACAATGTGTTCCAGGGTATGTGCCTGAAGACAGAAGTTACGTTGTGCAAGTTTTGAAGACAGTCCCGATTCAGATACATGGAGAGTGTGCTTGAAACTTTCCCAGATAGTTTTTACATATATCGTATGTTTTGATATATTTTTGATTTGTGAAAGTTGATTCAAGTGTTGTGCAGATTAATATAATAATTTTCGACCATAAACGCCAAATGGGGAGATTGTTAGTGCCACCATCATGCAATAAGTGTTCGTGTTGTATTGGTGAGATATATTTGACAATGTATGCTTGGATCTATCCCTAAAGCTATTCATTCCGCTGTGCGTGAAAAGAAGAACAGTTGGCAAACTGTTCCCTCTTATGTCCCAGACAAAACCAGGGAGACTTTTATATGGCAGTTTTCATAAATAGAAGATCTTGCGCAGATCCGTTCATAGAAGCCAAGAGCTGTTCAATTGACTGCCTTGTGGAGTAGATACAGAGCTGAAAATAACCCTCATATCCAAGGAAAGTATCTACACACATTTGGGAAGATTACAAACCATCAATCTACTTACCGTATTGGCGACGAAGAAGATCGGCGACAATCGAGAAGTGAAGAATATAAGAAGGCCGATTCTTACAGCAATCGGTGGACGTGTTTGTTAGATTCTCTAGCATATTTTTGAGAGTCATTGTGGTTTGTGTCCCATGTAATTTACTAGTAGTTGTTCCTTAAAATATTTCAACGTGATAGACTAGTTTTGAGTGTTTCCGAGTGAAACACGTGAGGGGTTTTTATTAATCCATTTTGTACGCAATCTCGGGAGAAATTGTAAGTTGAAGTAGTGGGTCGCTAGATGCGGTCTAGTATCACAGTCGTAAGGGGATCTTACAGCTTTCGGCTAGTGAAAGAGTTCGTGGAGAAGAACGGGTGACATAAGGAGGGAGTCTTGTATGTGTAAGAACCCTAATACACTTCATGAAGGAGTAACAGTCGAATCTTCAAGTTTGGGTGAAGTCCCCCCAGAGTAGGTTGGTTAACCGAACTGGGTTATGAATCTCGTTCGTATTTTACTACTTTATATTTTATGTTTCTACATCTGTCCTACACATATCGTAGAACAATTTACAAGCAGTATTGATTTATCACTTTAAGAGCACGGATTATCATTTTTTAGAAACAAAAACCCAGAGTCTTTTGATTGATGATTTGTTGAAGGAAGTTGTGAAGTCATACGATGTCAACAGAAAGAAGGTAAGAACAAAGGGAACTGCAGTCAAGAAATCCAAGAAGACTACAGCCCCTTCATCAAAGAAGATCATCACAGCACCTGCTGACCAAGCCATTTAGAAAGAGAAGGGATCTGCTGGTGATGATCATGTTAAGCCTTCAGATGTGCCTGAACATATTGAGGCACATGTTGCAGAGAAAAGCCCTGCTGAGATGTCTATTCCAGCTGATATTGTTCTGAAATCGCTTATGCAACCTTCTACTACATAAGGCGATGATGCAGATAGGGAAGATGACATTCCCTTAAGCTTGAAAATGAAGGCTATAGTTGTTGTTCTTGACAAAGGAAAGAAAAAATTCATTCACAGACCATTAGTAGCTGATCCAGCAGAGAAGGAAATCATTCACAGTTCATCCTCTGAATCTGCTGAGAAGACTCCTGTTCCACAACAGGAAAAGTTGTTGTCTTCTGCTCAGTATGATCCTTTTGCAAGATCTCTAGTCAAGAAGAAAACACCGAGGAAGAAGGCATCTACTGCTACAGTGCAGCTGGTTCCAAGACTCATGTGACCAGAAGTCGAGCATCTGCTACTCCACCATCTGCTGCTGCATCCACAAATAAGAGAAAGGTCGTTGCATCAACTGGTCCTTCCAAGAAGGTCAAGAAAGCTGCCCAGCTAACTCATGTACCTGAAGATGTTCACTCGCATTCAAGTGAACATGAGTCTGAAGTTCACAAGAAAATTGTTCGTGTTCCAGGTACATCTACCAATCCATCTTTCGTTCTCTTAAGCATGCTGAGTCATGGGAGAAAGTGAAGCAAAGGTCCATGATCTCTGAAAAGAATGTGGATAAGGATACATTGTTGGCTACTGGGGTGTTTACATTGCTGGAGCAAGCTGGTTTGTTGGGAACAGTACAGAAGGTTCAGGAGTTTGTTCCCAAAGTTGTTACAGAATTCTACTGTAATTTGACAAAAGAGATTGATGATCCAGAGTCTGAAGACTTCCAGAAAGTCTATGTGCGAGGGGAGATGGTACAATTTTCCCCTGATCTCATTAATGAGTTCTTGGGATGTTCATCTGAGGGGGAGTATAAAGAGATAGATGACTGGGGGATGGTAGCTGAGGAGCTGACCCGGGTTATCTACAGCAAATGGTCGTCTCATCCACAAACTATTCCAACCTCCAAGCTAACTCACAAGTATGGCGCCCTGTTCCGAATCCTGATCCACAATTAGCTACCAACTGAGCACTGGACAGTAGTGACTTAAGCCCAGGGAAGATTTCTATTTCACCTTGGAACTGGGAAGCAGTTCCACTATGGTGAGTTTGTCTTCAGCAAGATCATCAGCAGTGCAGAGTCTACAGTGGTCAAAGGTCCACTATGTTATCCATCATTGATCTACAACATCATCAAGCAACAGAAGAAGAATGTGTCTTCAAAGAAAGACAAAATTATTCCTCTTCACAATCCTCTAGTGATCAAGGTTGCTCCTGAAATAGGAGATCCTCATCTTCGCCTCCAGTTCAAGCAATTCATGTCATCCAAGAAAGAAGTGGATGAAACTGTTGAAGAATCCTCTCCAAAGTGTGATGTACTGAGATTTTTAGAGAAGAGTCTGGAGTTCCATGCTCGTTTGATTTCTGAGCATACTTTTGAGAAGATGAAGATCCAAGCAATGATTACTGATCTTTCATCAGGAGAAGAGTTTTCTTCCCCAGCAGCGAATGTCCCTGAGAGTGTTCATAACTTGCACAAGCTTGCAAGTACTACCGAAGCTGCTGCTCAGAAGAAGTCTACTCCAGTACAAAAGCCAGATGAAGCACAGAATGCAGAACAAGCTAAGGAAGCCGAAGCTGTCCAAGAGGAATCTGCAGAGGAGGATCATGAAGTTGAGACTGCTGAAGCTAAGGATGATGACGAGGAGGCTGAGGAGGATGCTGATGATGGAGAAGAAATGGAGTATGATGATGCTGAAGCAGGATCTGAAAAACGAGGATCAGAAGGAGATGATGATGCACAAGACTCTGACAAATCAGAGTAGTTTCTGAAAAATTACTCATTTGCCTTTCTCGGTGGCAAATAGGGAGAGTAATGCAATATAAGTTTTTTTATTAAGTTTTTTTTATTCCTGTTCTACTTATCTTGCATCATGTTTTGCAAAATATTTTTTTTATTTTTGCTATGATAGCTTGTTTTTAGCTATTTTGTTATGGAACAGATTTTTCTTCCCTTTATGATTCATATCTACTAAAAAATTGAAACTGCTATCAAAAGATAAAAATATAAAAGAAAAAATGAATATAGCAGAGCAGGTACAAGCTGATAAGAAAGTGAAAAACAGCTGAATCATATAATGTTCTTCCAAACATTCAAGTATGTTTTTGAGTACATGATCCTATTGTTCAAAGGATTGTGCTCTTTTAAAACATGGAGCTGATTTGCAACCAGATAAAGAGAAAGGGGGAGATTGTTAGTGCCATCTGTACTTAGGTGTTCGAGATTATCATTATCTGTTTAAGATGTTATGGCAATTTTAAAAGAACACAAAAGATTTTGGTTGTTCAAGATTGAAGGCCATGTTCTGGACAATTATATGAACATTCCGCTGCCAATCTGATTGAAGATCAAGACATGTACTTAGTCATGTTTAGGAACATGATCATGTATATGGTTGTCCAGAGAGTTTTCAAATAGATTCAAGGAGTTGAAGCTACGGATTCAAGATGGATGTTTCAGAATAGAAACTGTCTTTTTCGTGATGAAGATCAAGAAGGAAAGGAGTTCTATTCAAGGAAGACATCTAAACTAGGAAAGTCCAATTTATTTAAGGAAATTTGTTTCCTTGTTAAATCCTAGTCTAATTAGGACTTCTGATTACCTTGTTAAGGCTATATATATTGTTTATAAATAGCCTGGGAATCAGACTAGTTTACGGAACATGAATTTTACGAATACACAAAAGGGCTGAGAGTCAAAAGACTTCATATTCGAAGCATATACTATTCGGGTAGACTAGGTTTGATCAGTTAGATCATTGTGTTTCTAGTCTGTGTTTGAAACTCACTTTCATACACACTTAAAGGAGTCTCGGGAGAGATTTTCTTTGGGAACTAGAGGGATTCTAGGTTGTGAGGGGAGCTCACAATTCAGTTTAGTGAAAGAGGTTAAATCGGGTAGGAAAGGGGTCGAGTGACAGGAGTCTTCGTGTAATAACCTTTGTAACCATTCAACGGAGTAGTAAACTGTTTCTAACGGACTTAATAAGTCCCCCTGACGTAGATCAGTTGATTGAACAGGGTTACCAACCTCGTGTTCTTTATTTGCTCAAGTTTTTACATTCTGACTTTACATGTTCACAACAATGCTCAAGTACATGATTATGAACATGACCGCACAGTTTATGTAACTTCAAGTAATATTCAAACTATCATGACTTATATCTCATGTTGATTGATGAGATAAAATAGGAAAGTCAGCTCCGGAAATAGGGCTATGGCTGCCGCCCCCTTCACCGTGCCTCGCCGAAAATCCTAGCTCCATTTAGGGTTTCGGGACATGAACCGGTGAACCTTCCTTCTTGGTACTAAATTACTTTCCTTCTTTGAGTTGATCTTCGATCTTTATTCAATACAGACTATCTATTCCAAAAGGAAAATTCTAATATTGCTAGAATAAAAATTACAACTCAAAAACTCGGTCTAACAGCTTTATATCTATTACATTAAAACAACGTAAAATAAAACCTAGACCTAATCCATTGATTTTCTCATGGATTAAACTCACATAGCCAAACCGGCATACGGCCAAACATCCATTCAACATAAACATACATCACATAAATAAAGGAGCCATGATAGTTGGTAAACCTGCAAACAAACACAGTCTACAAAACCAACAATCATATTTATATGAAACACATAAAATAACATATGATATCTATGCATGAATATAATTCGATATTATCCACAAGATAAAAATTAAAAATTAAAATAATTATCCACCAATTTAAATCTTATGATTTTTGAAAATATCCTTAAAATAAATCTGAAAATTATTTAAAATTATCCACCAAATTTATTTAATATTTTCGAACCACCCTAATTAAATAATATTTGGATATCTTGATATAAATCAAAAATTCAATCCAAATTTTATCCATAAGAATCATCTAAATCTGCAAGGATAAAGTTTGGAGATTTGGTCCAATTCAAAATCTTCCAAACCCTATCGAAATTTAAATTCTTATCACAATTGGATTTTGATAATTATTTATCTATATCCAAAATTTACCTTATCAAATTTTAATCACATAGATTTTCGAAAATATCCAAATAATAAATCTGAAAATTTGATCCACTTCAAATTCTTCCAAATTTAAAATTCTATTTTCAAATCTATCTAGATTAAAATTAGGTAAATTAAGATATACATCAAATAATATCAAATCTTAATCCAACAAACATAATTTTCGAACCACATTAATAAATAAATCTGCAAATTTGATTTTGATCAAAATCTATTCCAAATTAATTTAATAATTTTCGAAAATTACATAAAATAGACATATTTGGAAATTTTGACATTAATCAAAAAACTATTCCAAATAATAAACATAGGTTTCGAAAATTTCAAAAATTAAAAATCTGAAAATTTTGATCCACTTCAAAAATTACCAAATTTATAATTCTAATTTCAAACCTATCTTGATTAGAATTTTGTAACTTTTGATATACATCAAAAATCACCAAATCCTATTCTAATCACACAAAATTTTCGACCCACACTAAAATTAAATCTGGAAATTTTGATGTTGATCAAAAATCCATCCAAATTCAAAACCATACTGCCGAAAATTTAAACAACAAATTAGGGAAATTTTTATACATCAAATTCGAAAATTTGATCTCCAATTTTCGACAACCACCATAAAATAAATCTGAAAATTTGAAGAATATCAAATATCATCCCAAATTTAATTTATGATTTTCGAAAATTCTTAGGAACTTCAAAACTAAAATTTTCGAATTGCATCAAAAATTTATCCAAGTTTTGAATACCATATAATCGAAATACATGCACAATTAAATCTGAAAATTTAAACACCATAAATTTATCATCAAATTTAATTATGTATATCGAAATTATGCTCGGATTAATCCTAGAACAGTGCCAAAATCCGCTCTGATACCAGTTGTTAGGGTTTTTTCGAATTAAACCACCGCACGATCTATTGGTTGTTCATTAATCCATGTTCATGCAAATCATATTTTTATGTCACATGCATGTTTATCACATCAAGCACAAAACCATGCAAAACGAATCTAATAAAGTGGAATACATAGATTCGATTTACTTACAATTGTCAGGCGGTCTGAGGACAAGATTACAGGACTAATCTTGATGTTGCATGAACTGGATTAGGCGTCCCGTATCACCACAAAAATCGGCTACACAGATATTCTACTCCAAGATCTTCTGTTGTATTCCCGGACTGTATCTAGATTCAGAGTGGGCTGAAATCTACTAGATAGGTTTGTGAAATCTGTGGATATCTTGAGAGACAAAAGAGGGGCTAATTATTATTGTTGAAATTTTTGTCCCCCCCCTCTCTATTAAATAGGGAAGTGGGTGAAAATTTGCTTCTCCAAACCTACTAGGTTTGGGCCTCTATCTCAAGTTCTATATCCAGTCCACTAACAGTCAATTGGGCTACAACAGGGATCTATAAGAATATTAAATTGACCCACTAATTTATTTAATATCCAATATCCAATAAGC
Organism: Perilla frutescens; assembly: GCA_026008535.1. NCBI lineage: Eukaryota > Viridiplantae > Streptophyta > Magnoliopsida > Lamiales > Lamiaceae > Perilla > Perilla frutescens. Next base: position 57,703,140 of record BRKX01000004.1, on the reverse strand, counting down.
TTAGGATATAATTAAATAAATTAAGTATTACTTTTATTCCACTAAAAAAATAATACTGACCTACCAATTTAATACTTATTTGCGAATATGTTTTCTCCTTTAGTTCAGTCATTCCCCGTGTTTAAGATATAATGTTCATTAATTAATTATGTCAGTCTCTGACAGCTATAATTAATTAACATCTAAAAACCTTGAGTAGTACCACACAAGATTTACTCATGTACGGAATAAATTCCACTTGCAGGGTTTCAACATGAACTTGTGTTTCCTCAAGAGAACTGTTAGTTTTGTATACTAGAAGACTTGTCTTTGTATACTTTTCTGATGATATGATGATATGAAATGAAAGTTATTGTAGTCACTGTTTGCATTTAGATTATGTTCTATAATTGTTCTATGCAATGTTCCATATACTTACATTGTAGATGATATGGTGTGGGGAGTCACACGGTAAGATCATATCATTAGAACCTTGTAATATATTAAAGAGCTCACGGCTTAGATGGTCCTGAACACACCATCGGTACACCGTAGAATAATCTGATAAGTTAGTTTATCTTGACTAACTGATTATTCTAGTACACTAGTTAGTGTATTGAGGAGGATCACGATAGGATACTATTCTCTGTCTCTGACCCAGTTACTGAGAGAATAAAGATCCACAGAGTTCGGGTTCTGAACTCATGTGATATTGGCGAGCATATGTGTGTTGTTTATTACTTTGATTTATCAATGGGTGAGATCTTTTCGTAGATCGAATTCGATATCTTGGGTAATAACAATGTATACATGATGTCTCGAACAGTATGCATGAGCACTGTGTCCTGGTGCGCCAGGTTGATGATGTTCTCTTGAGGAAGCACAAGTTCATGTTGAAACCCTGCAGGTGGAATTTATTCCGTACATGAATAAAGCTTGTGTGGTACTACTCAAGGTTTTAGATGTTAATTAATTATAGCTGTCAGAGGCTTACATAATTAATTAATGAACATTATATCTTAAACACGGGGAATGGCTGGACTAAAGGAGAAAGCATATTCGTAAATATGTATTAAATTGGTAGGTCAGTTTTACTTCTTTAGTGGAATAAAAGTAAAACTTAATTTATTTAATTATATCTTAAGTTTATTGGATATTGGATATTGAATAAATTAGTGGTCCAATTTAATATTCTTCTAGATCCCTGTTGTAGCCCAATTGACTGATAGTGGACTGGATATTGAACTTGAGATAGAGGCCCAAACCCAGTAGGGTTTGGAGATCTAATTTTCGCCCCCCTCCCTATAAAAAGGGGAAGGGGGGCGAAATTTACATATTATTATTCAGCCCCTCTTTGTCTCTCAAAGTTATCCACAGATTTCACAACTCTATCTAGTAGATTTCAGCCCACTCTGAATCTAGATACAGTCCGGGAATACAACAGAAGATCTTGGAGTAGAATTTGTGGTGGTCGATTTTTTGAGCTAGGTGGCGCCTGTCACAATATTCATTCAACAGCAAGATTAGATCTTTAATCTTGTCCACAGACTGTCTATCAATTTGTAAGTAGATTCGTTTCTATATCTTTCGCTTTATTAGATTCGAATCTTCTTTGCATGCTTTTTGTATACACTGTGATAAACATGCATGTTACATAAAATTATGATTTGCATGAACATGGATTTATGAACAACCAAATTGATCCTGCGGTGGTTTAATTCGAAAAAACCCCAACAACTGGTATTAGAGCGGGTTTTGGCACTGTTCTAGGATTAATCCGAGCATAAATTCGAATTACATAATTAAATTTGATGATGAATTTATGGTGTTTAATTGGCTATGCATTTCGATTTTATGGTATTCAAAACTTGAAAGAATTTTTGATGTAGAATTCGAAAATTCTAATTTTGAGTGGTTAAAAATTTTCGATGATTATGGATATAGATTTGGAATGATATTTGATGTTCTTCAAATTTCCAGATTTATTTTTCATAATTTTCGAAAATTTAGTTGTCAAAATTTGAAAATTTTGATGTTCTAAAATTCCCTAATTTTTGTCTAAATTTTCGGTCACTATAATTAAAATTTGGATGATGTTTTGATCAAGATCAAATTTCCAGATTTAATTGGGATGTGGTTCAAAAATTTAGAGTGGTTAGAATTGGATTTGGTGATTTTTTATGTATATCAAAAGTTGCCTAATTCTAATCAAGATAGGTTTGAAATTAAAATTTTAAATTTTGTAATTTTTGAAGTGGATCAAAATTTCCAGATTTTAATTCTTGTAATTTTCGAAACCTATAGCTATATTATTTGGAATTGTTTTTTGATTAATGTCAAAATTTCCAAATGTAAAATATAGGTAATTTTCGTTTTTAATAAATTAATTTGGATAAGATTTTGATGAAAATCAAATTTTCAGATTTATTTATTAAGGTAGATCGAAAATTATGTTGGTGAAGATTTGATATTATTTGATGTATATCTTAATTTACCTAATTTTAATCTAGATAGATTTGAAAATAAAATTTTAAATTTGGATGAATTTGAAGTGGATCAAATTTCCAGATTTATTATTCTTGTAATTTTCGAATTTTATGGATTAAAAATTGGATAAGGTGATTTTGAATATGTATAAATAATTATCAAAATCTAATTGTGATAAGATTTTAAATTTGGATAAGTTTTGGAAGATTTTGGATTGAAATCAAATCTCCAATCTTATCCTAGAAGATTTAGATTCTTATGGATAATATTTGGATTAGATTTTTGATTTATACCAATATATCCAATTATTATTTAATTAGGGTGGTTAGAAAATATTAAATAAATTTGGTGGATAATTATTAATAATTTCCAGATTTATTTTGTAATTATTTTTGAAATATACAAGTTTAAAATTGGTGGATAATTATTTTAATTTCCAATTTTATCTTGTGGATAATATCGAATTAATTAATTTAATTAATTGTAAAATTCGATTATTATTTAATATTCATGCATAGATATCATATGTTATTTTATGTGGATCATATAATAAATGATTGTTGGATTTGTAAACTGTGTTTGTTTGCAGGTTTACCAACTATCATGGCTCCTTTATTTTATGTGATGTATGTTTACGTTGAATGGATGTTTGGCCGTATGCCGGTTTGGCTGCGTGATTTTAATCCATGAGAAAAACCATGGATTAGGTCTAGGTTTTATTTTACGTTGTTTTAATGTAATAGATATAAAGTTGTTAGACGAGTTTTTGAGTTGTAATTTTTATTCTAGCAATATTAGATTTTTCCTTTCGGAATAGATAGTCTGTATTGAATAAAGATCGGAGATCAACTCAAAAGAAGGAAAGTGGTTCAGCACCAAAAAGGAAGGTTCACCGGTTCACGTCCCGAAACCCTAAATGGAGCTAGGATTTTCGGCGAGGCGCGGTGAAGGGGTGGCGGTTCCAAGCGCTGTTTCCGGAGCTGACTTTCCAGTTTTATCTCATCAATCAACATGAGATATAAGTCATGATAGTTGGAATATTACTGTTGCTTATTATGTTGAAGCATGCAATGGATGTTTATCATTTTATGTGATGTTTGCATGTTCGATAATGGGATAAAATGAAACCTCAAACATAAATAACTAAGTGGGAGAGATTCATACCAAAGTATGTAGAAAATCTCATACGGTCTCCATTAAAATTTGGTTTAATTGAGAAGTGATGGGCATGCGCGTTGACATCGGTCTTCCTCCATATCGGATGTGTCATATCACAGATTTCTCTAGAAATTAAATCTCCTAAATGGATAGTTGTAGAACACTATTAGGACTAACTGACTCATCCATCTGGAGCGGTTAAATTCGAATAGTGATCTTGGTGCGAAGATAATGGTATGCACACTTAGATGTAATTTATTGATAAACGTTCACACGATCGTGGCTTATCAGTTAGACGATTACATGACCGTGTTTAATCCGGCTATTAATTTGCTTGTTGTAAGGAAACTCAACTGGAGGCAAATTAAAGGTTTAACCTATTTAAGAATAAATTTTATAAACGTCCACACTATCGTGGCTTATAAAAGATGTTTTTAAAGTGTCGGTGGAAAAGTATATAATTTTTATGAGGCTTTCGATTATATACTGTTTATCCTAAACGTGTTATGTGACTGTACTGCATGTTTAATTTCAGTTATTTCATATCATCAATAGCACTCTCCAATCTGTCCTCAATCCTCAAAGAAAACAAACTTGTCGGTGAAAACTACAATGACTGGATTCGTAACCTTAACCTAGTTCTAGTTGCTGAGGAACACAAGTTTGTACTTGAAGAGGTATGTCCTGACAAGCCAGATGAAGGTTCTGACGAAGCCCAAAGGGCTGTGTATGACAAGTGGGTCAAGTCTGATGAGATAGCGCGCTGCTACATTCTGGCTTCCATGTCGAATGTGTTGCAACATCAGCATCAGACTATGAAGACTGCTTATGATGTCATGCTCAACCTTAAGGAGCTCTTCGGTTATCAGAACCGCTCGGCTCGCCACTTAGCAATGAAGAAGAGAGGTACATCTCACACTCTAGTTGTGGAAACATGTTTAGCAACTTGTTCTACCCAGTCGTGGGTAGTAGATACTGGAGCTACTGATCATGTTTGCATGTCTTTACAGGGATTCCTGGTAAAAGGACAGCTGAGTGAGGACGAGATCACTGTCTACATGGGCAATGCTACGAGAGTGGCGGCTGTTGCAATGGGAGACGTTGTTTTACCTTTCAGTAGTGATAGAACTTTGGTTTTGAAAGATTGTCTTTATGTGCCTGGTTTTAGGCGAAACTTGATTTCAGTTTCTAAATTGATTATGGATGGATATTCTATTTCTTTTGATAACAAAGTAGTTATCTTTAGTGGTAAACATTTTATCTGTTCTGGCACATTGGATGGACACTTATACTTTCTTAAACCAACTGAAAACACTACGCAAAGACAACTGTTGAATACATCGATCATAAACCCTAACAAAAGAAAAGAACCTTCGGAATTTAATCAAACCTATCTTTGGCATCTAAGGCTAGGTCATATTAACCTTAAGAGGATACAAAGGCTTGTAAACGATGGACCATTGTCTTCTTTGGTACTGGAATCATTTCCTTTGTGTGAATCCTGTTTGGAAGGTAAAATGACCAAGCGTCCTTTCCAGTCAAAAGGAAATAGATCCGAAGGGCTATTAGATTTGATTCACTCTGACCTGTGCGGCCCTATGTCAGTTCAAGCTCGAGGAGGGTTCGAGTATTTCATCACTCTCATTGATGATTACTCTAGATACGGTTATATCTACCTGTTACGTCGCAAGTCTGAATGCTTTGAGAAATTCAAAGAATTTAAGGCAGAAGCGGAGAAACGAACAGGCAGAAGTATCAAGTCACTACGTTCTGATCGTGGTGGCGAGTACCTCTCAAGCGAATTTAGGGATTACATGGCAGAGAGTGGGATTACATCCTAGTTGACTGCGCCTGAAACGCCACAGCAGAATGGCGTGGCGAAAAGAAGGAATCGTACATTGTTAGGGATGGTTAGATCGATGATGAGTTATTCTGAGTTGCCCATTTCGTTCTGGGGACATGCCCTGGAAACGGCAGCATATATTCTTAACTTGGTTCCATCGAAATCAGTTCCTGCTACACCTACAGAACTATGGACTGGACAAAAGCCCAGTTTGAACCATATTCGGATTTGGGGTAGCCCAGCACACGTGTTGAACAAGGAAGCTGATAAGTTGGCTTCTCGTACTGATGTAAGTCTGTTCGTTGGATATCCTAGAGGAACGAAAGGTGGTTTATTTTATAGTCCTAAGGATCAGAAGATCATTGTTAGCACCAATGCTCGATTCTTAGAGGAAGACTATGTCATAAACCACAAACCAAGGAGTCACATCATCCTTGAGGAGTTAAGGGGAGGATCGAATCCTACACCGGTTGTACAACAAGAGGAACCACCAAACACTGCACAACGTGTCACAGAAGTACAGGATCTGCCTCGTCGCAGTGGGAGGGTGGTACGCCAACTTGATAGATTCATTGGTCTGGGAGAGGCTTCAAATTTCCCAGAGGGTCTCAATGAATTGGATCTCAGGACCTATGACGAGGCAATTCGAGATAAAGATGCAGATTCTTGGAAAACTGCAATGGAGTCTGAGATTGGATCTATGGATCACAATCAAGTCTGGGAACTTGTAGAACCACTAGATGGGGTAAAACCCATTGGTTGTAAGTGGGTCTACAAGTGCAAGAGAGGATCTGATGGGAAGGTTGAAACCTTCAAAGCTAGATTTGTGGCAAAAGGGTATACTCAGAAAGAAGGAATCGATTATGAGGAAACCTTTTCGCCGATAGCCATGCTTAAGTCAATCCGGATTCTCTTGTCTATTTCCGCTTATTTGGATTATGAGATCTGGCAGATGGATGTCAAGATGGCTTTCCTAAACGGAAGTCTTGAGGAAAACATTCACATGAAACAACCAGAGGGATTCATTGCTAAGGGACAAGAGCACTTGGTGTGCAAGCTTAAGAGATCCATTTATGGACTTAAGCAGGCATCGAGGTCTTGGAACATACGATTTGACGAGGTTATCCAGTCATATGGATTCGTGCAAAGTCCGGATGAGAGCTGTGTGTATAAGAAATGTGACGGAAACGTGGTGGCATTCCTCGTACTTTATGTTGATGACATCTTGCTTATTGGAAACAGTAAGAAGGCGTTGTCAAACATTAGGGTGTGGTTGTCCGAGCAGTTCGATATGAAGGATCTGGGTGAAGCCGGACATGTCCTTGGCATCAAGATCATTCGTGATTGCCAGAAAAGGATGTTATGTCTGTCCCATGCGACTTATATCGATACAGTGCTAGCTAGATTTGGCATGCAAGATTCCAAGAAAGGTTTTATACCTTACAGGCATGGAATTCATCTATCCAAGGAAATGTGTCCCCAAACACAGTCTGAGATAGAGGAAATGAAGAAAGTACCATATGTTTCGGCTGTGGGAAGTTTGATGTATGCTATGCTATGCACTAGGCCTGATATATGTTATGCCGTTGGCATGGTAAGCAAATATCAGTCTAACCCTGGACAAGGTCACTGGACTACGGTCAAAAAGATTCTCAAGTACCTTAAACGGACTCAAGACTACATGTTGGTTTTCCGCTCTGATAGTCTAGTACCTTTGGGTTACACGGACTCAGATTTTCAATCCGACAAAGATCAGAGTAAGTCTACCTCGGGCTATGTGTTTACATTAGGAGGTGGAGCCATCGCATGGAGGAGCATTAAGCAGAAATGCATTGCGGATTCCACCATGGAAGCTGAGTATGTAGCTGCCTCTGAGGCTGCAAAAGAGGCTGTCTGGCTCCGCGGGTTCCTAGTGGGCTTGGGCGTGGTTCCTGATTTGCCTAAGACTATCACGATATACTGTGATAACTCTGGTGCAGTGGCAAATTCGAAGGAACCCAGAGCTCACAAGGCAAGTAAACACATAGAGAGAAAGTACCATCTTATACGAGAAATCGTTAAGAGAGGAGACGTGACAGTGGTCAAGATTGCATCGGAGGACAACCTGGCTGATCCATTCACGAAGAGCCTGGCGGCTAAGACCTTTGATGGTCACGTGGAGAAAATGGGAGTGAGATGCAGACCTAGGGATGCATTTTGAGTTGATAGTTTTGATTGGAGAGTTAGCTAGTTATTTATTATGCTTGAAAGACATGCTTCAAGTATAAGTGGGAGATTGTTAGTTTTGTATACTAGAAGACTTGTCTTTGTATACTTTTCTGATGATATGATGATATGAAATGAAAGTTATTGCAGTCACTGTTTGCATTTAGATTATGTTCTATAATTGTTCTATGCAATGTTCCATATACTTACATTGTAGATGATATGGTGTGGGGAATCACACGGTAAGATCATATCATTAGAACTTTGTAATGTATTAAAGAGCTCACGGCTTAGATGGTCCTGAACACACCATCGGTACACCCTAGAATAATATGATAAGTTAGTTTATCTTGACTAACTGATTATTCTAGTACACTAGTTAGTGTATTGAGGAGGATCACGATAGGATACTATTCTCTGTCTCTGACCCAGTTACTGAGAGAATAAAGATCCACAGTGTTCGGGTTCTGAACTCATGTGATATTGGCGATCATATGTGTGTGTTGTTTATTACTTTGATTTATCAATGGGTGAGATCTTTTCGTAGATCGAATTCGATATCTTGGGTAATAACAATATATACATGATGTCTCGAACAGTATGCATGAGTACTGTGTCCTGGTGCGCCAGGTTGATGATGTTCTCTTGAGGAAGCACAAGTTCATGTTGAAACCCTGCAGGTGGAATTTATTCCGTACATGAATAAAGCTTGTGTGGTACTACTCAAGGTTTTAGATGTTAATTAATTATAGCTGTCAGAGGCTTACATAATTAATTAATGAACATTATATCTTAAACACGGGGAATGGTTGGACTAAAGGAGAAAGCATATTCGTAAATATGTATTAAATTGGTACGTCATTTTTACTTCTTTAGTGGAATAAAAGTAAAACTTAATTTATTTAATTATATCCTAAGTTTATTGGATATTGGATATTGAATAAATTAGTGGGCCAATTTAATATTCTTCTAGATCCCTGTTGTAGCCCAATTGACTGATAGTGGACTGGATATTGAACTTGAGATAGAGGCCCAAACCCAGTAGGGTTTGGAGATCTAATTTTCGCCCCCCTCCCTATAAAAAGGGGAAGGGGGGGCGAAATTTACACATTATTATTCAGCCCCTCTTTGTCTCTCAAAGTTATCGACAGATTTCACAACTTTATCTAGTAGATTTCAGCCCACTCTGAATCTAGATACAGTCCGGGAATACAACAGAAGATCTTGGAGTAGAATTTGTGGTGGTTGATTTTTTGAGCTAGGTGGCGCCTGTCACAGTATTCATTCAACAGCAAGATTAGATTTTTAATCTTGTCCACAGGCCATCTATCGATTTGTAAGTAGATTCGTTTCTATGTCTTCCACTTTATTAGATTCGAATCTGCTTTGCATGCTTTTTGTATACACTGTGATAAACATGCATGTTACATAAAATTATGATTTGCATGAACATGGATTTATGAACAACCAAATTGATCCTGCGGTGGTTTAATTCAAAAAAACCCCAACAAGAACATCATCAACCTGGCGGGCCAGGACACGGTGCTCATGCATAATGCTCGACATATCATGCATACACTGTTATTACCCAAGATATCGAGTTTATTGATCTACAAAAAGATCTCACCCATTGATAAATCAAAGTAATAAACAACGCACACATATGCTCGCCAATATAACATGAGTTCAGAACCCAAACTCTGTGGATCTTTATTCTCTCACTAACTGGGTCAGAGACAGAGAATAGTATCCTATCGTGATCCTCCTCAATACACTAACAAGTGTACTAGAATAATCAGTCAGTCAAGATAAACTAACTCATCAGATTATTCTACGGTGTACCGATGGTGTGTTCAGGACCATCTAAGTCATGAGCTCTTTAATACAATACAGGGTTCTAATGATATGATCTTACCGTGTGACTCCCCACACCATATCATCTACAATGTAAGTATATGGAACATTGCATAGAACAATTATATAACATAATCTAAATGCAAACAGTGACTGCAATAACTTTCATTTCATATCATCATATCATCAGAAAAGTATACAAAGATAAGTCTTCCAGTATACAAAATTAACAAAAGTAAATATATCTCATCATGGAGATCACACGTAATTTTTATGACTTTTTACTAATTAAAAAAATATTAGAATATGTAAAATTAAAAGTTCATTTGAAAGTGTAAAATTTAAAGTTATAAGTTATATTATAACTAGAAAATATGAATAAATATCTAATAAATAATTAGAACAAGTTGTTCCTTGAATATCGTATAACTCTAATTTGAACATCCTAGAAATATTATTAACATGCAATTATTATCAAATTAAAAACAATTTTTAGTTTGAAATTTAATTTAATATGTTAAATATGTAAATATTAATGTAATTTAAATTTAAATTATTAATTGTGACTTTAATTAGTATGATACTAACCTAGGTGTCCATTTTGATCAATATCCAAAACCTTTTATGATTATTAATCCACATACTTCATGTCCAATTTGTATAACCATCAACCTTCTTATAAAGGACCTTTGATTTATTTGTAATTTTTTAATTAATTGTTCTGGATCACTTGATATATTCTGCAATAAAAAAAAGTAGAAGAAATATTAGAAATAAATTCAGCCGATAACTTGGATATGGATAACATATTAATGGACAATGGTTAGACTATAATATGTATTTCACCATTCAAGTTCAAGAACAAGTTATTTCAAATTAATACGATCACCAATTAATTGAGTAACAACAATAAAGATATGTTCAATAATAATGACATGAAAGTTATAAACATCAGTAATATGAATTGTTGCAAGATTAAGAAGGGCAATACCTCTGCACCAGTTATTTAAAATAATGCAATTTATTAAAGATTTAATTACGAGACAGTAATTTTACAAAAAAAAAAAATATAGTTTGATGAGATCTACGTCTTCGATTAATGAAACTTTATTCCCTTAACAAATAGCGACCTATAACATAAATTAATCTGAATTATGATGCTACAAGATCAATAAGCTATTCATATTTAAGATTTATTTTAATAGTGTAGGTAGCAAAAAATTTAATATTATATATAATATTTTTATTGATTTTTATATATTTATTTAGTTTTGGATTCATATGAAATTCAAAATTAAAATAAAAATATTTAAATAATAAAGATATTATTATATGATAAACATCAAATTTCTTTGGTAACAATAAATATCTTTAAAGAGATATATATATATATTTCAAGGCGTTCCAGCGAGATTCAAGTTCTTTGCCGGAGTCATCTCAAATCCAGCGTTTGATCTGTAATCAAGATTTTCAACCCTCCAGACGATGTTATAAAGCTCCAGTACTTCTAATCCAACTTTCAAATCCAGCGTTTGATCTGTGATCAAGATTTTCAACCCTCCAGACGACGTTATAAAGCTCCAGTACTTCTAATCCAACTTTCAATCCGGAATCAAGGTCGTCGGCTCCCGATTAACATTAGTAAAGATCAAATAACAAGGCTGAGAAGATCAAATAGCCATATTTACTCTGAAGATTTCAAAGACTGTTTGAAGATCAAGTTTTCAAGAGAAGAATTAAAGGAGAAATAGAGATTGGATCCATAAAAATACATTTTGATCCAAAAAATTATTTTATTTGTACACATTCTGTGTTTTACTAAATTAAGTACAAAAAATTGTGCTACAAATAGATAAAATACTACACATATAAAGTAGAAGCAAAATCTTTAACATTCCAAAGCTTGTTGAAGTGAATGGACTTTCGTGACAATTGCCAATATGAAATTCCTAAAGTAAGAACGGATAGCAATTGGGAAGATGAAAACCTGATTTATATAGATAATTTAGAATTGTATTATAATTAGGAGAGAAATTGTATTAAGAAAATGAATGAATTAATTAATTAATATTTTATTCGAGTTATTTGACACATAATAGAATTTGACAAGTGGATATGGTAGATTTCAATTGGAATTATAAAAAAAAATTCTAGAATGGTCCATTTTTATTGGTTTCATGTATATCCACAAAATAAAGTTTCGTAAAAAATCTTGAGGTAGGAAAACATACATTATTATTTATAATGAAATTCATCCAACACAATATATAAAGGGGCAGACTTGGGTGAGACCGTCTCATACATGAGACGAGTCAATACTCACATGCGGGGATCATTATTTATGGGTGAAGTATCATTAACTCACATGTGAGTATCATTATTTATACCCACATGTGAGTATCATTATTTATGGGTGAAATATCATTAACTCACATGTATCATTATTTATGGGTGAAGTATCATTATTTATGGGTGAAGTATCATTAACTTCACATGTATTGATCCGTCTCATGTATGAGACCGTCTCATACAAGTTTTTGTCATATATAAATATATACTATTTATATTAATAAATTAAAAGTTTAAGTTAGTTGTACTTGAAAGGAGCAATATATATCTCTAAAAAAAAGGAGAAATATAATATTTAATTAGTCGTGTTCTTTATCATTATTGATTTTTGTAATAATAAAAATATATATAATAAATAATATTTAGCTACAAAAACTGTTCAACATCAAATTAATATTTATAGTACTATTTGATCAAGGATCGGTTCTGTTTAATTTTGAATAATAATAATAATAATAATATAAAAAAAATCATAATATCATTTAGGGCTAATTATAATTTAATTCCAGATGTTTGAAGGTTTTAATAAAAATTACTCAATATTTTAATAATTATAATTTAATTCCCAAAATTTGAATTTTTTAACATAAATAACCTCAACGTTTAATAATAATAATTTAATTCCCAATATTTTAATATTTTCACCTAAAATATTAGGACATTTATGTTATAATGTTCAAAGGTTGAAAATTAAATTGTTATTATTAAACGTTAATTAGGGTTATTTCTGTTAAAATATCCAAATATTGGGAATTAAACTGTGATTATTAAAACATTGAGTTATTTTTATTAAACCCTTTAAATGTTGGGAATTAAATTTTTATTAGCCTTAAATGATATCATGATTTTTTTTAATTACTATCATTCAAAATTAAACACAATCGATCATTAATCAAAGAGTATAAATATTGATTTGATGTTGACCAGTTTTTGTAGCTATATTTATTAACAAAGCCAATTAAATACTTATTTGAGTTATTTGACAAGTAATAGAATTTAACAATTTAATTAATGTTTTAATTTTTCTCCTTAAATAACAAAATATATATGTTTCGTCAGCAAAATATTTTTTATCCTTAAACTAAATAAATAATTTTGTTATTATTTGGGTTAATTTTATATAATAGAGTTCAATTATACCAAAACTGTTGAAGTAAATATAATATATTATATTTACAAATAATTATTTATAAATAATTTTATATAGATATATTATATTACTTTTTTATCCTTAAATTAAATGTTGATTATGGATATAATAGGCAAATCATATTTTGTAAAAAAGCATCCACACTTTTTATATAGGTATAGATTAATTAAGAGTATGTCTTTTTATAGACATCTAATTGAATTAAGAGTATGCTTTTTTAACTCTCTAATTGAATCCAAACCCTTTCAGAATCAATTATTTCATCTATATAGTAGATCAAGTAATTGAATTACTAAAAAAAATATTTGATCAATTCACTTCATATAAAAAGAACTTTGCATCTTCTAATAAATTGAATATACTAAATGATGTTACTTTAAAAACAAGTTGTGAAAATATTATCTTAATGCATGTATTGCTTATAAAATTTTATTAATCATATATGTTTTGTATAAAATAAGTTTTTCGAAAGGCAAAAACTCCTGTACACCTAGTGCATGGGTCGGCCCATCAGACGGCCGACCCGCTCCGACTCGGCCTAAATCCGCAACCCGGGATATAAATATTTTTTCCTCATTTCAGTCATTTTCCCTTCTCCATCTGCAACTAACCCTAGTTGCTCCTCTCTCTCTCTCAATCTCTATCTCTGTTGTATTTGTGAGTTGTATATATGCGAAGAAGAGTGATGAAAATATTTGAGAATCTAATCTTATTTCTGGAAATCAAAGAAAGCACACACCAAATCTACGGCTAGAATACAAACAAACTTAACGGACAAAAAATCAACGATAACAAAGCACCAAGATAAAATGCTCATGGATTGATGACGTGGCCATGCAATGAACTAATGAAGAGAGCCTACGAGTACCGCATGCTTACAGCCATATAACAAGATCGCATCACCCCCCGTAAGAGGCACGGCATGAAGATCATGGAGATGCATCTTGGAGAGTAAGAATCGGAAACGCGGCCCAGGAAGGGACTTAGTGAACAAATCTACGAGCTGCAAAATAGAAGAAATATGCTGTGGAACGAAGAATCCCTTTTGGAAATGTTCGCGCGCAAAATGACAATCAAGATCTAAATGTTTCATGCGTTCGTGAAACATTTGGTTTTGGTGATGTGGACTGCAGCAAGATTGTCACAAAATAGAGGTAAAGGAAGAGTGAGGGGAATCCCGAAATCGGACAGCAAGTATGTAACCCACATGAGCTCCCGGACCGTGGCACTCATACTGAGGTACTCAGCCTCGGTAGTAGACATCGACACGGTCTGCTGTTTCTTGCACCGCCAAGAAATCAAGGAGGACCCCAGAAACAAGCAATAGCCAGTAAGAGACCGTCGTGTGTCAGGACACGAGCCTCAATCCACGTCACAATAAGCCTCGAGAGCACAGTCAGTAGAAGAAGAAAAGAAAAGCCCAGAGGAAGGACATCCTTTCAAATACCGTAGAACATGCATGGCGGCATCCCAATGTGATTGTCTGGGAGAAGAGATAAATTGACTCAGCTTTTGTACTGTAAAGGAGATATCAGGGCATGTGAGATTGAGGTAAAGCAAGCGCCCAACAATTCACCTATAACGATCAGCGGAGGTAAGCAGAGAAGAGGAGCCATTGGACAAATACATCCCAGCAGGAAAAGGTGTAGATACTGCCTTGCACCCGAGCATGCCAGCTGATTCAAGAAGATCAAGGGTGTACTTACGCTGATTCAAATAAGTATCAGTAGGTCCTCGAGCAATCTCCACACCAAGGAAAAAACCGGGCCGCACCAAGGTCCTTAATAGTGAACTGAGCATGAAGTGCAGCCTTAAGAGAGTTAATGGCGCCTAAGTCTAGTCCAGTGAGTAATATGTCATCAACATAAATGAGAATAGGAAGGAAAGAATCTCCAGAACCTTTGATGAAAAAGCAGTGATCATTTGGAGATTGAGTGAATCCTTGATTACTTAGGAAACGAGTCAACTCATGATTCCACTCGCGGGAGGCTTGCTTAAGCCCATACAAACTTTTGACAAGGCGGTAGACTTGGTCAGGACCAGCTTTAGTATAGCCTTGTGGCGGTAACATGTAAATCTCGTCCGTGAGAGTGCCATGGAGAAAGGCATTATTAACATCCACTTGTTCTAATGGCCATGAAAAGTATGAACCTAGAGCAATGAATATCCCCACTGTGACTAGTTTAGCAACTAGGGAGAAAACCTTAAGGTAATACACACCATATTCCTGCTTGTATCCTTTAGCTACAAGCCGCGCTTTGAAGCGCTCAACAGTCCCATCGGCCTTGAGTTTCACCTTAAACACCCACTTAGACCCTATGGCATGTTTACCAGGTGGTAAAGATGTGAGATCCCAAGTGTGATTTTGTTCCAGAGCCTGCAATTCTGATTGCATGGCTTCAGTCCACTCAATGAACTGACTGGCTTCTGAGTAAGACCGAGGCTCTTGAAGACTTTGTACATTGGCAAGAAAAGTTATGTATAAGGGAGTAAGTGCAGGATAAGTGATATAAGGAAATGTGGGAGGTGAGGATGTGGAGCAAGTTACAGCATCAAGGCAATCCGCAGAGATATTGCAGACATAGTCTTGTAAATAAGAAGGTGCCTTGGTCTATCTTTGGCTTCTACGAAGTGTGTGTAATGGAGTTGTTGGTGAATGACCTTCTGAGGTAGGAAGTGATGGGGAATTTTGATGAGTAGAAGTATCTGCCTCAGGCATAAGAGCATCATCTTCATCTGCAGGGAGATAGGTGGAAGGAATAGGATCAGAAAAAACATGTGGAAATGAGGAGAAGGGTAACATAGAGTGTGAAGAATCTTGCAAAGGAAATGTATCATCAATAAACTTCACATCTCTAGATACCAAGATTGGACATTTCTCCACATTATACAATATGAATCCCTTCTTATTTGCAGCATGACCAAGAAATATACATTTATAACTTCGAGCGTCAAACTTAGACATGAATGGAGACACATTTGCTGCATAGCTTAGGCACCTAAAAGGATGAAGCACAGAATAATTTGGAGGTGAATGCAATAGCACCTCATAGGGTGACTTTCAATCAAGTATTGCAGCAGGTGTACGATTTATAAGCCAAGTGGCATGTAGGATTGAGTAGGGCCAGAACTTACTTGGCAATTAACTTTGAAACATCAAGGCTCGAGCCACTTGCAAGAGATGTCGATGCTTCCTTTCAACAATTCCATTTTGCTGCTGAGAATAGGCACAACTATGTTGATGAATAATCCCATTATCCTGAAATATAAGTTGTGTTTGAGAACCAGTGAACTCAGTACCATTGTCACTCTTTACCTTTGCAATTTTGGTGTTAAATTGAGTGTACACCATGGCTATAAAACTCTGAATAACTCTATATACCTGTCCCTTGGAATGTAGCAGATATGTCCAGGTAGACCTACTATGATCCTCTACGATTGTAAAGATAAATGAGCTATTTGCTACATTCTCCTCATGGTAAGGACCCCATACATCCATATCAATCAACTCAAAAGATCTTGAACTCCTTTTCTGATTAAGAGGAAATGGTAGTCTCTGTTGTTTGGATTTAAAACAAACATCATAGCTTCTGATCTCATCATAGCTAGTATTTGGACAGGCTCTTTTCAGGTGTGGAAAATGTTTCATGACACCTAATGATGGATTTCCTAGAATCTCATGCCAATTCTTGATAGTAAGGGTAGGCATTAGTGTATGTGAACATGTCATTTCTTCCACAGCTTGCTGCATAACATACAATTTTCCTTTCAATTTCCCTATTCCTAGGAAATGATCTTGTTTATGACTTTGGATGAGGCAATGCGTAGGTAAGAATAAAACCTTTCCATCTACATCCTTTGTCAGCTCCCCCCATAGAGATTAGATTGTGAGTAAATGCTAGAGCCAAGAGTACCCTATGAAGAGTTATACAATCTGACAGCTTAACTTCTCCTGTATAATCTGCTATAATGCTTGAACCATCAGGGAGAAATATTTTCTAAGGGACATGCAGCTTAGTGATAGTATGCATCAGAGATGCATTGCAACACATGTGAATTGTAGCACCTGAATCTATGATCCATTCTATTCTATTGATTCCATCCATTGTCCCAAATGCATAATGACCCATATAACCATCTGAAGCTTGCTTATCTGTCTCTGTAACCTCTACCAGATTGGCACTATTAGTAGTCATACTAGTATTTCCTGCCTTCTGCATAAAAGGACCAAGATACTTTTCCAACTCTACTTGAAAGAACTTGCTCATTTCATGCATTGAATCTGATGACTGTACTGACACGCCATCTTTGATACTTGCTGTATATCTTCCTCAAACATATTGGCTTTATTTCTGAATCTGTCTATCTTGTATTTCTTATACCACTCTGGAACTCCAATCAATTCAAAACACTCATGTTTCTCATGTCCACTTCATCCACAATGTGAACATTTAAGTTTCTGCTTCTCTTCTCTAGTTAATCTACGTCTGTAACCATCTTGTTTCCCACCAAAATTCTTCTGATTGCTATACATAGCATTATGATCAACCTCTTCTGGATATAAAGAAGAAACACCTTTCTAGTCCTCAACTTGTAAAACCATGCTATAAGCTTGGATTACTGATGGTAAAGGGTCTAGAATAAGGATCTGATTGCCAATAGCCTTATAACAGTCACTGAGTCCCATCAGAAACTGCATGAGACGCTCTCCTTCCTCATTTTTCTTATTCGAATCAGCTGCACCACAAGTACAAATCTCACAAGGCACGAGAAGGTGGATTTCATCCCAGAGGCCTTGTAAATTATTATAGTAATGTAAGACAGACTGATTACCCTGGCTGTATGTAGCCAATTCTCTTCTCAATTTATAAATCCAAGGATTGTTGGTCCTTCCAAATCTCTTATTCAGCTCAATCCATAGATCTCTTGAATTTTCAATGTGTTGAAAGCCTCTACTTAATTCCTTACTAATAGAGTTCACAATACAAGAGAATACCAAGTAATCAACTCTTAACCACTGTTTATAATCAGGTGAATCAACTGTTGGTTCATTAGATCCATCAATAAAATCGAGTTTATTCTTGGCTGACAGCCCTCTCCTAATAGATCTAAGCCAACTGTGGAAATTATTACCGGTAAGCAAATCATTCGTGAGCTGCATACTGTAAGTTTTGTATACTAGAAGACTTGTCTTTGTATATTTTTTTGATGATATGATGATATGAAATGAAAGTTATTGCAGTCACTGTTTGCATTTAGATTATGTTCTATAATTGTTCGATGCAATGTTCCATATACTTACATTGTAGATGATATGGTGTGGGGAGTCACACAGAAAGATCATATCATTAGAACCTTGTATTGTATTAAACAAGCTCTAGGCTTAGATGGTCCTGAACACACCATCGGTACGCCGTAGAATAATCTGATAAGTTAGTTTATCTTGACTAACTGATTATTCTAGTACACTCATTAGTGTATTGAGAAGGATCACGATAGGATACTATTCTCTGTCTCTGACCCAATTATTGAGAGAATAAAGATCCACAGAGTTCGGGTTCTGAACTCATGTGATATTGGCGAGCATATGTGTGCGTTGTTTGTTACTTTGATTTATAATGAATGAGATATTTTCGTAGATCGAATTCGATATCTTGGGTAATAACAATGTATACATGATGTCTCGAGCAGTATGCATGAGCACCGTGTCCTAGTGCGCCAGCTTGATGATGTTCTCTTGAGGAAACACAAGTTCATGTTGAAACCCTGCAGGTGAAATTTATTCCTTACATGATAAAGCTTGTGTGGTACTACTCAAGGTTTTAGATGTTAATTAATTATAGCTATCAGAGGCTTACATAATTAATTAATGAACATTATATCTTAAACATGGGGAATGGCTGGACTAAAGGAGAAAGCATATTCGTAAATATGTATTAAATTGGTAGGTCAGTTTTACTTCTTTAGTGGAATAAAAGTAAAACTTAATTTATTTAATTATATCCTAAATTTATTGGATATTGGATATTAATTAAATTAGTGGACTAATTTAATATTCTTCTAGATCTCTGTTGTAGCCCAATTGACTGATAGTAGACTGGATATTGAACTTGAGATAGAGGCCCAGCCCAATAGGGCTGGAACATGAAATTTCGCCCCTCCTTATATATAAGGGGAGGGGGGGCACGAAATTTGATGATGAAATTCATAGGAAATCAGCCCCTCTTAGTCTCTCAAAGTTATCCATAGATTTCACAATTCTATCTAGTAGATTTCAGCTCACTCTGAATCTAGATACAGTCCGGGAATACAACAGAAGATCTTGGAGTGGAATACAGTGGTGATCGAAATTTTGAGTGCTAGGTGGCGCCTACTACAGTTCATTCAACAGCAAGATTAGATCTTTAATCTTGTCCACAAACCGTCTATCGATTTGTAAGTAGATTCGTTTCTATGTCTTCCGCTTTATTAGATTCGAATCTGTTTTGCATGCTTTTTTATTAGACTGTGATAAACATGCATGTTACATAAAATTATGATTTGCATGAACACGGATTAATGAACAACCAAATGGTCCTGCGGTGGTTTAATTCGAAAAAACCCCAACAACTGGTATCAGAGCGGGTTTTGGCACTGTTCTAGGATTAATCCAAGCATAAATTTCAAATTGCATAATTAAATTTGTTGATAAATTTATGTCCTTTAAATTTTCAGATTTAATTGGCTATGTATTTCGATTTTATGGTATTCAACACTTGGAAGAATTTTTGATTGAATTCGAAAATTCTAGTTTTGGAAGTCTATGTAATTTTCGATAATCATGAAATTAAATTTGGAATGATATTTGATGTTCTTCAAGTTTTCAGATTTATTTCATGGTGGCATTCGAAAATTAGAGCTCAATTTTTTCGAAAATTGAGGATAATTAAATCCCTAATTTTATGTTTAATTTTTCGATGAACTAGAATCAAATTTGGATGGATTTTTGATCAAGATCAAAATTTCCAGATTTGAATTTGGATATGTTTCGAAAATTTTGTTGATTAGAAAAGGATTAGGCAATCTTTGATGTATATCTTAAGTTACCTATTTCTAATCAAGATAAGTTTGAAAATAGAATTTTAAATTTGGTAATTTTTGAAGTGGATCAAAATTTCTAGATTTATTATTGTAGCTATTTTCGAAACTTATGTATTTGATTTGGAATAGTTTTTGATTTATGTCAAAATTTCCAAATATGTTATTTTATGTAATTTTTCAAAAATTATTAAATTAATTTGGAATAGATTTTGATCAAAATCAAATTTCCAGATTTATTTATTAATGGGGATCGAAAATTATGATATTGGATTAAGATTTGATATTATTTGATGTATATCTTAATTTACCTAATTTTAATCTAGATAGATTTGAAAATAGAATTTTAAATTTGGAAGAATTTGAAGTGGATCAAATTTCCAGATTTATTATTGGTATTATTTTCGAAATCTATGGATTTAAATTGGATAAAGGTGATTTTGGATATATACAAATAATTATCAAAATCCAATTGTGATAAGATTTTAAATTTGGATAAGTTTTGGAAGATTTTGGATAGGTTATAAATCTCCAAACTTTATCCTTGAAGATTTAGATTCTTATGGATAATATTTGGATTAGATTCTTGATTTATATCAAGATATCCAATTATTATTTAATTTGGGTGGCTTGAAAATATTAAATAAATTTGGTGGATAATTATAATTAATTTCCATATTTATTTAAGTGATGTTTTCGAAAATATACAAGATTAAAATTGGTGGATAATTATTTTAATTTCCAATTTTTATCTTGTGGATAATATCGAATTAATTAATTTAATTAATTGTAAAATTCGAATATTATTTAATATTCATGCATAGATATCATATGTTATTTTATGTGGATCATATAATACATGATTGTTGGTTTTTGTAGACTGTGTTTGTTTGCAGGTTTACCAACTATCATGACTCCTTTATTTTATGTGATGTATAGTTATGTTGAATGGATGTTGGCCGTATGCCAGTTTGGCTACGTGATTTTAATCCATGAGAAAATCCATGGATTAGGTCTAGGTTTTATTTTACGTTGTTTTAATGTAATAGATATAAAGCTATTAGGCCGAATTTTTGAGTTGTAATTTTTATTCTGGCAATATTAGATTTTTCCTTTTGGAATGGATAGTCTGTATTGAATAAAGATCGAAGACCAACTCAAAGAAGGAAAGTGGTTCAGCGCCAAAAAGGAAGGTTCACCGGTTCACGTCCCGAAACCCTAAATGGAGCTAGGATTTTCAGCGAAGCGCGGTGAAGGGGACGGCGGTTCCTAGCTGTTTCCGGAGCTGACTTTCCAGTTTTATCTCATCAATCAACATGAGATATAAGCCATGATAGTTGGAATATTACTGTTGCTTATTATGTTGAAGCATGCAATGGATATTTATCTTTTTATGTGATGTTTGCATGTTCGATAATGGGATAAAATGAAACCTAAAACAAAAATAACTAAGTGGGAGAGATTCATACCAAAGTATGTAGAAATCTCATTCGGTCTCCATTAAAATCTGGTTTAATTGAGAAGTGATGGGCATGCGCGTTGACATCGGTCTTCCTCCATATCGGATGTGTCATATCACAGATTTCTCTAGAAATTAAATCTCCTAAATGGATAGCTGTAGAACACTATTAGTACTAACTGACTCCTCCATCTGGAGCGGTTAAATTCGAATAGTGCTCTTGGTGCGAAGATAACGGTGTGCACACTTAGATGTAATTTATTGATAAACATCCACACGATTGTGGCTTATCAGTTAGACGATTACATGACCGTGTTTAATCCGGCTATTAATTTGCTTGTTGTAAGGAAACTCAACTGGAGGCAAATTAAAGGTTTAACCTATTTAAGAATGGATTTTATAAACGTCCACACTATCGTGGCTTATAAAAGACATTTTTAAAGTGTCGGTGGAAAAGTATATAATTTTTATGAGGCTTTCGATTATATACTGTTTATCCTAAACGTGTTATGTGACTGTACTGCATGTTTAATTTCAGTTATTTCATATCATCAATGGCACTCTCCAATCTGTCATCAATCCTCAAAGAAAACAAACTTGTCGGTGAAAACTACAATGACTGGATTCGTAACCTTAACTTAGTTCTTGTTGCTGAGGGACACAAGTTTGTACTTGAAGAGGTTTGTCCTCAGACGCCAGATGAGGATTCTGACGAAGCCCAAAAGGTTGCATATGATAAGTGGGTTAGGTCTAATGAGATAGCGCGCTGTTACATCTTAGCATCTATGTCAAGTGTGTTGCAACATCAGCATGAGCCTATGAAAACCGCTTATGATATCATGTACAACCTTAGGCAGCTATTCGGTCATCAGAACCGCTCGGCACGCCATTTGGCAATGAAGAAACTAATGGATGCGAGAATATCTGACTCCACACCTGTTAGGGATCACGTTCTCATGATGATGGGGTATTTATCTGAGATCGAGACCTTGGGTGGAGAGCTAGATAACGATTCTCAAATCGACATTGTTCTTCATAGCTTATCCTCGAAGTTTGAGCAGTTCAGGCTGAATTTTAACATGATTAAAAGGGATGTTGGCCTGACTGAACTGCTCATAGATCTTCAGGCGGCTGAATTGCTCCAAAAGAGCAATCCTGAGGCCCACATAGCTGAAAAAGGAGCGTCTTCTTCTAGTGGAAAAAGGAAGAAAAGAAACGCACCTAAGAAGGCTGCAGATGAGGCGCCTAAGGTGAAGAAGCCAAAGGTAAAGATTCCTCCTGAGGAGTTCAAGTCGAAGACTAAGTTCTTCAAGTGCGGCCAACCAGGTCACTGGAAGGCGGCGTGTCCTAACAAGAAGAAGAAGAAATGTACATCTCACACTCTAGTTGTGGAAACAAGTTTAGCAACTTGTTCTACCCAGTCATGGGTAGTAGATACTGGAGCTACTGATCATGTTTGCATGTCTTTACAGGGATTCCTGGTAAAAAGACAGCTGAGTGAGGACGAGATCACCGTCTACATGGGCAATGCTACGAGAGTGGCGGCTGTTGCAGTGGGAGATGTTGTTTTACCTTTCAGTAGTGATAGAACTTTGGTTTTGAAAGATTGTCTTTATGCGCCTGGTTTTAGGCAAAACTTGGTTTAAGTTTCTAAACTGATTATGGATGGATATTCTGTTTCTTTTGATAAGAAGGTGGTTATCTTTAGTGGTAAACATTTTATCTGTTCTGGTACATTGGATGGACATTTATACTTTCTTAAACCAACTGAAAACACTATGCAAAGACAACTTTTGAATACATCAATCATAAACCCTAACAAGAGAAAAGAACCTTCGAAAATGAATCAAACCTATCTTTGGCATCTAAGGCTAGGTCATATTAACCTTAAGAGGATACAAAGGCTTGTAAACGATGGACCATTGTCTTCTTTGGTACTGGAATCATTTCCTTTGAGTGAATCCTGTTTGGAAGGTAAAATGACCAAGCGTCCTTTCTAGTCAAAAGGAAATAGATCCGAAGGGCTATTAGATTTGATTTACTCTGACCTGTGCGGCCCTATGTCAGTTCAAGCTCAAGGAGGGTTCGAGTATTTCATCACTCTCATTGATGATTACTTTAGATACGGTTATATCTACCTGTTACGTCGCAAGTCTGAATGCTTTGAGAAATTCAAAGAGTTTAAGGCGGAAGCGGAGAAACGAACAGGCAGAAGTATCAAGTCACTACGTTCTGATCATGGTGGCGAGTACCTCTCAAGCAAATTTAGGGATTACATGGCAGAGAGTGGGATTACATCCCAGTTGACTGCGCCTGGAACGCCACAGCAGAATGGCATGGTGGAAAGAAGGAATCGTACATTGTTAGAGATGGTTAGATCAATGATGAGTTATTCTGAGTTGCCTATTTTGTTCTCGGGATATGCCCTGGAAACGGCAGCTTATATTCTTAACTTGGTTCCATCGAAATCAGTTCCTGCTACACCCACAGAACTATGGACTGGACGAAAGCCCAGTTTGAACCATATTCGAATTTGGGGTAGCCCAGCACACGTATTGGACAAGGAAGCTGATAAGCTGGCTCCTCGTACTAATGTAAGGTTGTTCGTTGGATATCCTAGAGGAACGAAAGGTAGTTTGTTTTATAGTCCTAAGGATCAGAAGATCATTGTTAGCACGAATGCTCAATTCTTAGAGGAAGACTATGTTATAAATTACAAATCAAGGAGTCACATCATCCTTGAGGAGTTAAAGGGTGGATTGAATCCTACACCGATTGTACAAGAAGAGGAACCACCAAACACTGCACAACGTGTCACAGAAGTACAGGAACTGCCTCATCGCAGTGGGAGGGTTGTACGCCAACCTGATAGATTCATTGGTCTGGGAGAGGCTTCAGATTTCCCAGAGGGTCTCAATGAATTGGATCCCAGGACCTATGACAAGGCAATTCGAGATAAAGATGCAGATTCTTGGAAAATTGCAATGGAGTCTGAGATTAGATCTATGGATCACAATCAAGTCTGGGAACTTGTAGAACCACTAGATGGGGTAAAACCCATTGGCTGTAAGTGGATCTACAAGCGCAAGAGAGGATCTGATGGGAAGATTGAAACCTTCAAAGCTAGATTGGTGGCAAAAGGGTATACTCAGAAAGAAGGGATCGATTATGAGGAAACCTTTTCACCGGTAGCCATGCTTAAGTCAATCCGGATTCTCTTGTCTATTGCCACTCATTTGGATTATGACATCTGGCAGAAGGATGTCAAGACGGCTTTCCTAAACGGAAGTCTTGAGGAAAACATTCACATGAAACAACCAGAGGGATTCATTGCTAAGGGCCAAGAGCATTTGGTGTGTAAGCTTAAGAGATCCATTTATGGACTTAAGCAGGCATCGAAGTCTTGGAACATCCGATTTGACGAGGTTATCCAGTCATATGGATTCGTGTAAAGTCCGGATGAGAGCTGTGTGTACAAGAAATGTGACGGAAACGTGGTGGCATTCCTCGTACTTTATATTGATGACATCTTGCTTATTGGAAACAGTAAGAAGGCGTTGTCAAACATTAGGGTGTGGTTGTCCGAGCAGTTCGATATGAAGGATCTGGGTGAAGCTGGACATGTCCTTGGCATCAAGATCATTCGTGATCGCCAGAAAAGGATGTTATGTCTGTCCCAGGCGACTTATATCGATACAGTGCTAGCTAGATTTGGCATGCAAGATTCCAAGAAAGGTTTTATACCTTACAAGCATGAAATTCATCTATCCAAGGAAATGTGTCCCCAAACACAGTCTGAGATAGAGGAAATGAAGAAAGTACCATATGCTTCGGCTGTGGGAAGTTTGATGTATGCTATGCTATGCACTAGGCCTGATATATGCTATGCCGTTGGCATGGTAAGCAGATATCAGTCTACCCTGGACAAGGTCACTGGACTGTGGTCAAAAACATTCTCAAGTACCTTAAACGGACTTGAGACTACATGTTGGTTTTCCGCTCTGATAGCCTAGTACCTTTGGGTTACACGGACTCAGATTTTCAATCCGACAAAGATCAGAGTAAGTCTACCTCGGGCTATGTGTTTCCATTAGGAGATGGAGCCATCGCATGGAGGAGCATTAAGCAGAAATGCATTGCGGATTCCACCATGGAAGCTGAGTATGTAGCTGCCTCTGAGGCTGCAAAAGAGGCTGTCTGGCTCTGCGGGTTCCTAGTGGGCTTGGGCGTGGTTCCTAATTTGCCTAAGACTATCACGATATACTGTGATAACTCTGGTGCAGTGGCAAATTCGAAGGAACCCAGAGCTCACAAGGCAAGTAAACACATAGAGAGAAAGTACCATCTTATACGAGAAATCGTTAAGAGAGGAGACGTGGCAGTGGTCAAGATTGCATCGGAAGACAACCTGGCTGATCCATTCATGAAGAGCCTGGCGGCTAAGACCTTTGATGGTCACGTGGAGAAAATGGGAGTGAGATACAGACCTAGGGATGTAGTTTGAGTTTATAGTTTTGATTGGAGAGTTAGCTAGTTATTTATTATGCTTGAAAAACATGCTTCAAGTATAAGTGGGAGATTGTTAGTTTTGTATACTAGAAGACTTGTCTTTGTATATTTTTCTGATGATATGATGATATGAAATGAAAGTTATTGCAGTCACTGTTTGCATTTAGATTATGTTCTATAATTGTTCGATGCAATGTTCCATATACTTACATTGTAGATGATATGGTGTGGGGAGTCACATGGAAAGATCATATCATTAGAACCTTGTATTGTATTAAACAAGCTCTAGGCTTAGATGGTCCTGAACACACCATCGGTACGCCGTAGAATAATCTGATAAGTTAGTTTATCTTGACTAACTGATTATTCTAGTACACTCATTAGTGTATTGAGGAGGATCACGATAGGATACTATTCTCTGTCTCTGACCTAATTATTGAGAGAATAAAGATCCACAGAGTTCGGGTTCTGAACTCATGTGATATTGGCGAGCATATGTGTGCGTTGTTTGTTACTTTGATTTATCAATGAATGAGATCTTTTCGTAGATCGAATTCGATATCTTGGGTAATAACAATGTATACATGATGTCTCGAGCAGTATGCATGAGCACCGTGTCCTGGTGCGCCAGCTTGATGATGTTCTCTTGAGGAAACACAAGTTCATGTTGAAACCCTGTAGGTGGAATTTATTCCTTACATGATAAAGCTTGTGTGGTACTACTCAAGGTTTTAGATGTTAATTAATTATAACTGTCAGAGGCTTACAGAATTAATTAATGAACATTATATCTTAAACACGGGGAATGGCTGGACTAAAGGAGAAAGCATATTCGTAAATATGTATTAAATTGGTAGGTCAGTTTTACTTCTTTAGTGGAATAAAAGTAAAACTTAATTTATTTAATTATATCCTAAATTTATTGGATATTGGATATTAATTAAATTAGTGGGCCAATTTAATATTCTTCTAGATCCCTGTTGTAGCCCAATTGACTGATAGTGGACTGGATATTGAACTTGAGATAGAGGCCCAGCCCAATAGGGCTGGAACATGAAATTTCGCCCCTCCCTATATATAAGGGAAGGGGGGGCACGAAATTTGATGATGAAATTCATAGGAAATCAGCCCCTCTTAGTCTCTCAAAGTTATCCATAGATTTCACAATTCTATCTAGTAGATTTCAGCCCACTCTGAATCTAGATACAGTCCGGAAATACAACAGAAGATCTTGGAGTGGAATACAGTGGTGATCGAAATTTTGAGTGCTAGGTGGTGCCAACTACAGTTCATTCAACAGCAAGATTAGATCTTTAATTTTGTCCACAAACTGTCTATCGATTTGTAAGTAGATTCGTTTCTATGTCTTCCGCTTTATTAGATTCGAATCTGCTTTGCATGCTTTTTGATTAGATTGTGATAAACATGCATGTTACATAAAATTATGATTTGCATGAACATGGATTAATGAACAACCAAATGGTCCTGCGGTGGTTTAATTCGAAAAAACCCCAACACATACCTGGATGATCCGTCGGATGAACAAACAAAGCATCATTCATCTGTTCTCTGTAAGTGTTTTCTGGTCTTCGATCATCGCCGACTAATATTCTGTCATTCTGACGATTAGCAGTAATTGCTCCATGATTCTGACTGCAATCCCCATGCTCTTGCTGCTCAGCATCATCTTCAGCAGAAATGTGAAAACCTCGTTCTTCAATAACTAACCGATTCCATGGTTGTCTTCTGTTTTGCTTTGGCATCATGAAATCAATTGGTAGAATTACAACAAATTCTAGTAATATCATATGCAATCAGCAGAACCTACACTCTCTGATACCATGTTGTATTTGTGAGTTATATATATGCGAAGAAGAGTGATGAAAATATTTGAGAATCTAATCTTATTTCTGGAAATCAAAATCAACAGATCAATACAGTTTGGGGCATATTTATAGAGATAAAATGCCCACAATTGTACTCACAAAGAAAGCACACACCAAATCTACAGCTAGAATACAAACAAACTTAACGGACAAAAAATCAACGATAACAAAGCACCAAGATAAAATGCTCATGGATTGATGACGTGGCCATGCAACGAACTAATGAAGAGAGCCTGCGAGTACCGCATGCATGCAGCCGTATAACAAGATCGCATCAATCTCGATTGCTCTTCCAATTTCATCCACCCCGATCTCGCTCATTCCATCAGTGAATTTTCTGCTCTCTTTCATCTCCACGCACATAACGCAGAAGAAAAAATCAAAGCTTCTGTTTGAATTCATGGCGATTGACGCGTGAATGTGTTAATTGATACGCATACAACATATATATGAAAGGCAATTGTAGATTTGTAGTTAAATGTTGTTAGGGTTTTAAAATTGTAGAAGAAATTAGATGGATTCAGCCGTAGCTAGCCCTTCCACTCCGCGAAGAAATGCAGATCGTCCTTACCTCACCAATTGATTCTATCAGGTTTTTCCGGCATTCTGTCTCTAACTCGCTTTCAATTTTCCCCCACCCATTTTGTTTGAATTTATCATTTATGGTAATTGGTAAGAGTTGTTTGATACATATATTAATGAAATTATTTTTAGGAAACCAAGTTTGCATCTGTTTTGTTTTAAATTGTGTACATTTGTATATGGAGTATCAATGTTACTGATTATTAGTATCAAATGAGATACTTGTTAGTATCTGTTTTTTAGGACATATTTGGTTTTGTGTTTTTTTGTGCATTTTGACTTGTGTGTATTGAGTATGACATTGGAAATTGAGTAGTACCATTTGATGTGTTCATTTGTCTACTTAATTTGAAATTTTATATAATTATTATAAATTATTTTTTTATTTTATTTTTGTGGGATGTAGTATCACTCTATATGCTGACTAGTACCATTTGATATGGATAATAGTATCAAAATATTAGTTGTTGAAAAACAGTAATCCGTGCTTTAAACGTTTTTAGTAAACTGCTTAAAAATTGTTCTGTGATATGTGTGGAACAGATGCAAGAACATAAATAAATAAAGCAGTAAAAACGCACGAGATGATAACCCAGTTCGGTTCAACCAACCTACTCTAGGGAGATTGCTCCCAAACTTGAAGAGTCGACAGGTACTACTTCGTCGAGTGTATTAGGGATATTACACATACAAGCCTCCCGTCTTATGCTACCCGTTCTTCTCTATGAACTCTTTCGCTAGTCGAAAGTTGTAAGATCCCCTCAGAACCGTGACACTAGACTCCCTCTAGCTACCCACGACTTCAACTTACTATCTCTCCCGAGATTGCGTACAAAACGGAATAAAAATCCCATCACGTGTTTCACTCGTAAACACTCAATACTAGTCTATCACGTTGAACATTTTAATGAACAACTACTAGTTACAACAATGACCACAAACTGATTCTAACACTAGAATCTAAACAAAATATCAGTGGTACCGATTGCTGCACAAATCGGTCTTCATATATAGTCTTCACTTTAGCTTGGCGTCAATCTCTTGCTTTCCGCCAACTAGGTAAGTGGTTTGTGGCCTTCCAAACGTGTGTAGATACTTCCCATGTGTAGGAGGGTTAATTCAGCACCGGATCTACACCACAAGGCAGTAAAACGAATCTATCTTGAGCTCCCAAACTGGTTTGGTGCAAGATCTTTCCAACAAGGAAACTGCCATAAATAGAGTGTCCCTGGTTCTGTCTGGGACATACTCTGGAACAGTTCACCAACTGTTCTTTCTTTTCTTGCACAGCGGAAAACAAACCTTCGTGGGACATACCCAGGCACACATTGTCGAACATATCTCGCCAATACAACAACATAAAACTTAGTGCATGACGATGGCACTAACAATCTCCCCCTTTGGCGTTTATGGTCGGCAATTATCATCACGATCTGCACAACACTTGAATAAACTTCGCAGATCAACAATATATCAAAATGAGTGATATATTCAAAAACTGTTAGAGACAGTTACAAGCACACTCCCCCTGAATCTGAACTGGGAGTGCCTTCATCATGATCAGAGCATTGTTTTCGCAGTGTAGAACTACATTGTCAGTCGATCAAAAATATAGTACAGACCAACAAAATTTAAAGTGGGGTAAAACGGCATCCCCAATAAATTGTTTGTTCAGAAATCATCAAAGATAAAAAAATGAGCACACGCTCAACATAGCAGCAGCAGTAAAAACGACCATCCTTCATCCAACCGTGGCCTTTGTGCACCAACATTCTTCTCCCCCTTAATTGTTGCCAGAAACGGCAAACACCAAACTTCAGACCAGGGAGGCAGCATCATCATCATCAGCAGCAGCATCAGCAGCAGCCGGCTTATCAGCAGCAGGAACAGAGGAAGCACTCGGCATGTCAAGCGGCGAGGCAAGGCCAAGGGCTCGGGCCCAGAGATCAATCAGCAAGGCCTCCAACTCCTGTTTCCTGGTCTTGAAAGTCCGAATGGACTTGCTCAGAAACACAACTTCACGCTCCAGAGACTTGATATGTCTGTCAAAGAAAATAGAAGTGACAGCAAAAGAGGCAGCAGATCTGTCTGGGACAGATGGGGGAACGGGTCTCGAGCTTTCATCAGCACTGTAGGCAGGAACATCCGGAGCATGCTGGGATGAAAAGAGCTTTTGGCTGATGGTCAGAGGCTACGCGACAGGCGCATACACATCATTTGCAGAAACAACATCATGCTGGGCCATAATTATGCTGAAGATTAGGCCAGGATAGCCAAGAGGTTGCTGGGTACGAGTCGATTCGGCATGAGCAATGACGTTCTCAAAGATCAGCAGGCCAAGATTAAACTAACTATGAGTGCCTACTGTGAACAGCAACAAAGCCATGTACTTGCCAACAGTAGAATCATGAGTATTGGGCAACCAATTCCGAACAGCAACCTTGTGAAGTATTGAGTACTTCACACTCAGATCAGACGCCAACAACGCACGTCCCGAGGGCCAAACCACCCGACTTCCTCCAGTCAATTCCGACACCACTTCATTCAGATTAAAAATAGGTGCAGAAGTAACAAGGTTCTCACGACCCAAAAATTCATTAATCACGGCAGGGGAAATGCAATCCAATGACCCCGCACAAACACAGAAAAAGCATGCTCATAAGAAGCATCACGCATACGCTTAGACAAGTTGGCATAAAATTCATGCACAACAGCAGCAATAAAAGGAGGAGCAGAATAGGCAGATTTCTCTAACCGGAGATCATGCAACAAAGAGTCAACACCAGTTCCCTCTATATCGGACTTAACCAAACAACGCTCGGAAATCAATGAGCGACCAGCAACAATCTTGAATTGATTCTGGTGAAGGGCAGAGATAAAATTACTTGAATCAAAGTCCTCAGAATCAGAATCTGATCTGTCTGGAACAGACTCAGGGACATCCTCTGTTTCTTCATCAGAGGGGGAAGGTGCTCTGGCTTGCTTCATCAGCGGGCGATGACGTCCCGACATCAACCCCATCCTCTGCTCAGACACACTTCGTGTAATACGGCGAGCAGGAACAACCTCAGACTTCTTAGGCACAACCTTTTTCACAGCAGGCTTCACTGATTTTGGGGGTTTTGACGAAGGCCCCTTCTTAGCAGTAACTTTCTTGGATTTGAGGGTTTTTGAAGGAGAACCCTTCTTCGCAGCAACCTTGGCCAACACTTTAGATTTCAATTTGGCAATGGGTGTGTCATCTTCATCATCAGACACTGGAGAAGTGACTGGTGCATCTCTCAACTCCAACTTGCGTTTGGACCCACGAGTTTTGGAGGAGGTAGCCTTTGGAAGAGGGACAGAAACATCCTCAGCAACAGGAGAATCCTCATTGAGGAAGGAGATATCAACATCATCTTCACCTTGATCATGAACAAGGTTTTCAGCAGCAGCAGCAAGTGATACTTCACCAAGAGAAACTTGAACCGTGACAACGGGCGTGTCACTCACCACAGGATCAGCAGCAGAGATGGACGGAGCTTGAACAAATTTCAGCGCATCAAGAGATGCAGCAAATTCCTCAATAGAGGTAGGATCTTCGTCAACAGCAGGGGTGACGGCAACATAATCTTCAACAGAGGCCATGGAGACTTCATTTCCTCCAACATTCTCAATAGCAGCTGCAATTGAGGCATCCAAAATTTCCGCAGACACCATGGGCGGAGATAATGGCACTTCAGAAACCCTAGGAGAGGGTTGAACATCGAGATCTGTCTCAGACACAGATTGAGGTGGCAAATTAGTAGAAGGTGCCACAGAAATTGGCACAGAAGCAAGCGCTTCAGAGGAAGTAACAGATGGCTTCACAGAGACAGAGGCAATTGAAGATGAAAACACAATGGGTTGAGAAAGCTCTGCAAGCTGTCGCCGCAAGTCTTCAGTAGAAATTCAAGGTTTCTTCACTTGAGTGGGCTTAGAAGAAATAGCTTTGTCCGCCATTAGAGATCGAACAATGAAAATTCAAACACACACCACAGAGAGAGAACGGCTTGGAAAATTTGCAACGATTCTGTCTCTTTTGAAAAATAAGGTTAAGACCTTAATTAGGAAACTCTAAAAGGAAATTTCCTTAACTCACTTATTCCTCACACATCACCCCATAGCTAGGTGTGGAGAAGTGGAATCGATCGTGGTGCGAAAATCAAGGCACAACTAGCCGTTGAAAAGTAACCGTTCGTCCAAAGCAGAAACTGTCCGAGACAGATATTGGCACAACACTTACAGACCATATTAACCATGGTCATTTTATACTCTCTATACATACATCACTGACCAAGACTGTATAGAGAGTCTTCTCACAACAGAGAAGTTTAGAGAACACAAAGACCCAAGGAGGATCTTAGTGTTTCAAATCTTCTGCTATCAAGTGCCTTTGTAAAGATGTCCGCAAGCTGGGCATCTGTTCCAACATATTCAATCACGAGAGATCCTTCTTCAATAAGCTCCCGGATGAAGTGGTGACGAATCTCTATGTGCTTTGTACGAGAGTGCTGAACTGGATTTTTTAAAATGTTTATCGTACTCATATTGTCACAGTATATGGTAAGGACAGACTGTGGGACACCATAGTCATGCAGTATTTGTTTCATCCACAAAAGTTGAGTACAGCAACTTCCAACAGCGATATATTCGGCTTCGGCAGTAGACAGCGAGATAGAATTCTGTTTCTTGCTGAACCATGACACCATGTTATTTCCAAGGAAGAAACATCCTCCAGAGGTACTCTTCCTATCTTCAGTACAACCTGCCCAATCTGCATCGCAAAACCCCACCAAACTAGGGTTTGTATCATAGAAAAACCAAAGTCCCAACTCAGAAGTACCTTTTATGTACTTGATTATGTGCTTGACAGATTTCAAGTGACTTTCTTTGGGTTCAGATTGGTAGCGAGCACAAACTCCCACACTGTAACATATGTCTGGCCTACTTGTTGTAAGGTAAAGCAGACTCCCAATCATACTCCGGTACAAGATTTGCTCAATGGCAACACCAGCTTCATCTTTTGATATCTTCGAAGATGTCCCTATCGGAGTTCTTTTCGGGCTGCAACTTTCCAATCCAAATTTGCTGATTAAGTTCTTTGCATACTTCATTTGAGATACAAAGATTCTATCATCCTTTTGCTTCACTTGAAGCCCCAGAAAGTAGGTTAGTTCACCTACAAGACTCATCTCAAATTCGGAAGTCATGTCCTTCACGAAGTCTTTCACCATTCTGTCCGAGACAGATCCAAAGACAATATCATCCACATAAATCTGAACGATGATCATGTCAGATTTTTCTCTCTTGATGAAGAGAGTTCTATCAGCACCACCACGAACGTATCCTTTCTCCAGAAGGTATTTGGTAAGTCGTTCGTACCAAGCTCGTGGAGCTTGCTTGAGACCGTAGAGGGCCTTCTTCAGTTTGAACACATACTCAAGATGGTATGGGTCTTCAAAGCCTTTAGGTTGGCTTACGAACACATCTCCAGATAAGTACCCATTTAAGAAGGCACTCTTCACATCCATTTGGAACAATTTAAACTTCATCCATGCAGCCATGGCAAGGAGCAACCTGACAGATTCAAGACGAGTAACTGGAACGAACATCTCGTCAAAATCCATACCTTCAACTTGTGAATAACCTTGTGCCACAAGTCTTGCCTTATTTCTGGTTATGTTCCCTTCTTCATCGGTTTTATTCTTGAAGATCCACTTCATGCCGATCACATCAACACCTTTAGGACATGGAACCAAATCCCATACTTTATTTCTTTCAAACTACAAGAGCTCTTCTTGCATGGCATGAATCCATCGATCATCTTGTAAGGCCTCTTTAACGTTCTTGGGCTCAGTTGTAGAAGTATAGCAGACATTTGCAATCATCTCACGATAATTCTTTCGAACTCCTCTGGTTCTAACTCCTTCACTCACATCACCAATGATGTCTGCTGCAGAATGATGCTTCTGCACACCTTTTGACGGTTTGAACTCTTCTAGATTTTCATTTCTCAACTCAGCTTGATCATTGTGTTCCGAACTGTCTGGAACAGAAGTTGGCACAGGAGTTGTGGCATCAACAATCTCCTCATCAATCTGGGCAATAAATTTTTCCAGATCATCTACCAAAATATTGATAGACTCCATCACCGTCTTGGTCCTCTTGTTGAACACTCGATAGGCCCGACTATTTCTCGAATATCTGAGAAAAATGCATTCATCTCCTTTAGCATCAAACTTGCCAAGCTGCTCTCGGTCTCTTAACATATAACAAGTACTTCCGAAGATGTGAAAGTACTTTAAATTTGGTTTCTTCCCTTTCCACAGCTCATAGGGAGTAACTATTGTCTTGGGTCTGAAATACACCCGATTAATAACATGACATGATGTATTCACAGCTTCAGCCCATAGATTGTCAGGGACAGATTTTGCCTTCAATATGACTCGGCTCATTTCTTGAAGAGTCCGATTTTTCCTCTCAACAACACCATTTTGTTGAGGCATTTTTGGTGCAGAAAACTCCTGAGCAATACCTTTTTCTTCACAAAAATATTTGAAGTAAGCATTTTCAAATTCACGACCATGATCACTTTGAATTCTCATCACAGTTGTTGCCTTCTCCAGTTCAAGCTTGAGACAAAGATTTTTGAATGTCTCAAAAGTTTCTCCCTTATCTCTAAGGAACTCCACCCAGGTGAATCGTGTGAAATCATCCACACATACAAAAATAAACTTCTTTCGTCCAATACTTTCAGTTTGAACAGGCCCCATCAAATCCATATGCAATAGCTCCAAGGCTTTTGAGGTGGTAATCTTCTTAACAGATTTATGTGATGTATGAATCTGTTTTCCCACTTGACATGGCCCATAAATTTTGCTACGATCAATATCAAACTTCGGGACTCCATTCATAACATCTGTCTTCAAGAGTCGCTGCATGTTTCTGTAACTCATATGGCCGAGCTTTTCATGCCATATGTTTGCTTTATCAAGTTGTGTTCTGAAGCAATTACCTTTCATGTTGAGAAGGTAACAATTGTCCCTTGATCTGTCTCCATCCATCAGCAGCACACATTCTTTGTTCTTCACAACACATTTGTCTCTAGTAAAATGAACCAAGAGACCTTGATCGCAGAGTTGACTTATGCTAATTAAGTTAGCTTTCAGTCCTTCAATAAGCAAAACATCCTCCAAGTTGGGCATCTCTTCAACATTTAGATGACCATGGCCAAGAACTCTTCCCTTAACACTGTCTCCAAAAGTAACGGATTGATAAGAACAATCCTTTTGGATATTCTTCAACATACTGGCATCTCCAGTCATGTGTCGCGAGCATCCGCTGTCAAAGTACCAGCTGCTCTTTGCGTGAATATTGAGGGCAGTGTGAACCACATAGTTCCTGTGACTGTTCCAGGATCTGTTCCGCACAGATTATCTTCTGAAATTCGGGTCATTCTGAGATCGACCTTTCCTCCTTATTCTTCTGAGATCATTGAAGTAGTACCTACAGTATGGTCGAATGTGACCAGGTTTTCCACAATAGTGGCAGATAACTCCATTCTTTCGAGGCTGTGACTTTAGAGGTTGTGGCTGCTTGATCTCTGATTTAAATTCAGGTTCTGGAACAGATTCATCATGCTTTCCAGATGTTTGTCCTTGATAGAAATGATCGGAAAACTTCCCACCAGTGTATCTAAGACCTGTATGGTCCTGCGGACTTTTTTCTTTAGAAAGGATGTCATCGAGCTGAGATGATCCAGAGTTCATCATCTTAACAAGCTTCTTAAGATGAAGCAGTTCACCATTCTGAGAGTGAGAATTGTTTCTGGACTGTTGAAGATCATTCTGCAATTCACTGAGGCGCGTGGACAAACAATCTCTCTCTTTAATGAGATCACCATTCTCTTTCATCAGCCCTTCATTGACATTAACCACCATGATCCAGCTCTCATAAAGCTTTTTATAAGCTTCTATGGCAGACTCTTCAGTGAATTCTTCATCATCACTACTTTCCGAAACATTGTCATTATGTCTGTCAGAGACAGAATTAGACACAGGTTCTTTGTTAGAATGTGTCATGAAAGCAATATGGTTGTTCACGCATTCTTCATCACTCACACTATCATCTGGATCATCACTTTCACTAAGAGTGGAACTGTAGGATTTATTCTTCTTCTTTAAGGTGTTAGCACATTCCGCTTGATAGTGCCCAAGACCCCCACATTCTCTACACTTGACCTCCTTCTGTTTTTCTTCAATTGAATCTTCATCTTTAGATCTCTGAGATTTGGAGAATCTGTTCTTGACAGAATTATTCTGTGAAGACTTCTCATAACATTTGACAAATTTTGAGAAATTCTTTGTTAGAAGGGCAATTGACTCAGCCAGATCATTTTTGTCAGAGACATTACTTGGATCATCAGCACTGGGGTCGGCTTGAAAAGCTATGCTTTTCTTCTGAACTATCTCT
Organism: Perilla frutescens; assembly: GCA_026008535.1. Classification (NCBI taxonomy): domain Eukaryota; kingdom Viridiplantae; phylum Streptophyta; class Magnoliopsida; order Lamiales; family Lamiaceae; genus Perilla; species Perilla frutescens. The sequence goes on along the minus strand of BRKX01000004.1, from coordinate 57,666,109 downwards.
TCGTCTGTTAGTCCCATTTCAAAAGTCCTCAAGGACCCCATCAGCTCCTGTAACTTCATCTTGCTCACGTCCTTGGCCTCTTCTATCACCGTGACTTTATATGCAAATCTCTTAGGAAGAGATCGCAGAACTTTCTGCACAAGTTTCTCCTTCGAGATGGCTTCACCAAGTGCAAAGCTTTCATTAGCTATGTCACAAATCTTGGCGTTGAAATCAGCAAGCTTTTCTCTTTCATCCATTCGAAGGTTTTCAAATCTGGTAGTGAGGAGCTGCATACGAGATGCATGAACACTGCTTGTTCCTTCAAAAGCAGTTTGAAGGATATCCCATGCATCCTTTACCTTATCACATGTGGAGATGAGTTTGAACACGTTCATGTCTACTGCAGAAAAAATGGCATTCATGGCTTTAGCATTCAGCCCCATGATCAGATAATCATCATCGTCAAACTCTTCTTCTGGCTTCAGCACCGCTTTGCCTTTCTCATCCTTCTTGGTAGGAGGCTTCCACCCTTCAGTCGCCATCTTCCAGGCACGCTCATCAATTAAGCGAATGAAAGCTGTCATACGAGCTTTTCAATAGGCATTATTATTGCCATCAAGGAGCGGAGGTCGCACCGTCGAAGCTCTCTCTTTCATCGAGTCCATCTCGGCAAAAACAACACAATAACACGGATTAATACCCCAAGATCAACCCTGAATACAGGCAACCCACTCTAGTGCCAATTGAAAAACAGTAATCCATGCTTTAAACATTTTTAGTAAACTGCTTAAAAATTGTTCTGTGATATGTGTGGGACAGATGCAAGAACATAAATAAATAAAATAGTAAAAATGCATGAGATGATAACCCAGTTCGGTTCAACCAACCTACTCTGGGGGGATTGCTCCCAAACTTGAAGATTCGACCGGTACTCCTTCGTCGAGTGTATTAGGGATATTACACATACAAGCCTCCCGCCTTATACTACCCGTTCTTCTCTATGAACTCTTTCACTAGTCGAAAGTTGTAAGATCCCCTCACAATCGTGACACTAGACTCTCTCTAACTACCCACGACTTCAACTTACAATCTCTCCCGAGATTACGTACAAAACGGAATAAAAATCCCCTCACGTGTTTCACTTGTAAACACTCAATACTAGTCTATCACGTTGAATGTTTTAATGAACAACTACTAGTTACAACAACGACCACAAACTGATTCTAACACTAGAATCTAAACAAAATATCAGTGGTACCGATTGCTGCACAAATCGGTCTTCATATATAGTCTTCACTTTACCTTGGCGTCAATCTCTTGCTTTCCGCCAACTAGGTAAGTGGTTTATGGCCTTCTAAACGTGTGTAGATACTTCTCATGTGTAGAAGGGTTAATTCAGCACCGGATCTACACCACAAGGAAGTAAAACGAATCTATCTTGAGCTTCCAAACTGGTTTGGCGCAAGATCTTTCCAACAAGGAAACTGCCATAAATAGAGTGTCTCTGGTTCTGTCTGGAACATACTCTGGAACAGTTCACCAACTGTTCTTTCTTTTCTTGCACAGCGGAAAACAAATCTTCGTGGGACATACCCAGGCACACATTGTCGAACATATCTCGCCAATACAACAACACAAAACTTAGTGCATGACGATGGCACTAACAGTGATGTTTTGTTAGATGGTATGTTTTATGTTTGTATCACTCTGTATGTTGTCTAGTACCATTTGATGTGCACAGTAGTATCAAAATATGCATTGTATTTGTATCAATCTGTATGATGTCTAGTACCATTTGATATGCATAATAGTATCAAAATATTAGTTGTGTTTTGTTAGATGGTATGTTTTATGCTTATATCACTCTATATGCTGTCTAGTACCACTTAAATTGAATAATAGTATCAAAATATTAGTTGTGATTTGTTAGATGGTATGTTTATGTCTTTAGAATTCAGTCTAGCTGGTTTGATATGTTTTTTTAAGTGTGAAAATCCAGTTGTTTAGTTATTGATATTGGTTTATATGTCTATATTTTATTTTTGTGTGGTGTAGTATCACTCTGTATACTGACTAGTACCATTTTATTTGCATAATTGTATCAAAACAATAGTTGTGTGTGTTCTTTAGTATGTTTTATGTTTGTACGTAATTTTTTATGTTTGGTTGTTTGTATTTTATTTTCATATATAATTTCTGTTCAATCTAGTATGCTTATTATTTAGTGTATGTTCCAACATTTGAATTAAGCTTGATTCTTTTATACGGACCTTTGCCCTTCTATGATCCGTATATTCTTTCTTCTGCAGAGATACTTTGGTGCAACAATTGGAAAGAGAAGACAGGCTGCTAAAATGTCTGTAAATCCTGGATAAATGGAGCCTAAAAGAAAAAGACACTACTCTGCACCTCTCATTGGTCACAGCACCCAGTGGCTCTGGTACTCCGTCTATGCCAGGTAACTATCTATCTGCACAGGCAGAGATAATAGCTGTCGAAAAATTCTATACCATGAAATGTATTCTCATTGTTCCTTTCTATACAGCAAACTTGTCAGCTGGCGCATGAGAGTGTTGGTGGTCTCGGACTAGGGAAGGTATTTTGTTGAAATCATGTTCATGAGATCTCTCCATTTTCCTTTGTTTCAGCAAGGGTAATACAGCAAGCAGCTGCAAGTATGGGAAAGAAGGAAGACGGCAGCAAGCAAGCCATGCACACGTGACAAAGTGTTACAACTTATCCACGTGTCCTACAACTGCATGCATGAAGATCATGGACCACAACATATGACCTCTACACCGTTGGATCTGCGATGAAATGGATTAAGCACAGTTGCCGTCGATTTCTTTTGTGTTTCTTCTAGCTTAGATTTGAAGTTGTACTTCAGTAGTATAAAAGGAGCTTTTGTATATTTTTCCCGCTTGATGAATAGATATTTTTGATGAGATAAAATGAGAAGAAATTTCTCTTGCTATTTTTCCTCCTTCAACATGGTATCAAGAGCAAGTTTTTGATCTAATTTTTCCTTAATTTCTGATCCTCTATTGTGATATACACATACAAATCGTGTTGTGATTCAAACAAATGACGAAAAAGAATCAACAATTCTCCTGGAGGAACATGCGTGATGAAGAATTAGGATCCACAGCTAATACTCATCATAATTTTCCTGGTGAAGCTAGCGGAGTCAAGGAGGATCGGCGACCAATTCTACCAACTGGTGATAATCATTTGATGACGACGCCATTGCGCAACTCTGGAAGTCATCAGTCGGAATCAATGCATGGAGGCAATCGTGCAACTGAGCTAACTCAAAATCGGTTGCTTACCAATGACGAGCTTTATATCAATCTAAGTGAAACGTCTGGTATGTGCCTCACAGCAGATTTTTTTTATGGTAAAAATTATCATACCTGGTGTAGATCTGTTAGGAGAGGATTATTGTCTAGAAATAAACTAGGTTTCATCGATGGAACACTACCTAAACCAGAGATAGGGTCACTGGACTACATGCAATGGATGCGTGTGGATTATGTTGTGTTCAATTGGTTAACTAATTCGATGACAAATGATATATCTAGGGGGTTTCATAACTTTGAGACATCTAAAGATCTTTGGGATGAGCTACAACGTCGTTTTGGAAAGAAAAATGGTCCACGAATCTATAAATTGAGAAGAGATATTGCAACCTTTACACAACATAATCAGTCTGTGATGATATACTTCAATACTTTGTCTAGCTTGTGGGATGACCTCTCATGATTGAAGAACTCCAAAGTGTGCACATGTGATGCATTGCCAGATAACTTGAAAGAGGTTGAAGAAGAGAAAATGATGCAATTTTTGATGGGGTTGAATGAGTGTTATAAGGGTATCCGGCAGCAGATATTAATACTTGATCCATTGCCTACATTAAGTCAAGTATATTCCATGGTGCTTCAAGTGGAAGAGCAAGTAAATGTATCTATGCAGTTTACTGAAAGTGTAGATCAAAATGCATTATACTCTAACAACCAAAGAACTACCTACAAGGGTGATCGATTCAAAAGAAGGTTAACTAAAGAAGAGAAATCTAAGCTCAAATGTGAGCACTGTGGAGGAAATGGACATCTGAAGCAAGATTGTTTTGAGCTTATTGGGATACCTGACTGGTATCACAAATTTAAAGCAGACAAGGGAAAGAATAGAGCGCATTGTGTTGTTGATCAATCTGAGAGTAACTCACATGCTACAGAAACATCTATGCCTATTACTAAGAATGTTGAAGTTGAGGCTTTTGGTGATGTAGGAAAGTTTATACAGAGTGAAATCACTAAACATTTGCAGACTTACTTCAAGAAAGGGATAGGAGGAGATAAAGATTTGAGTTCTATCAACCTAGCTGAGGTTGAACCAGGATCAACATCCTTTGATACTACTGGTCATTATGTTTTTGGAGTGGCTGGAAATATCAAGAGAAGTGAATGGATTATAGATTCTGGAGCTAGCACACATATGTGCTGTCATGTGGGACTTTTGACTGAGTTGAAGAAGTTACAGACATCTCTCCAGATCTATTTACCAGATGGAAGTAGCTTATGGGCTTTCCTTACAGGAAAGACAAAGATCAATGATCACATTTCTCTTGATAATGTTCTCTTTGCACCAGATTTTACTCATAATTTGTTGTCTGTGGGACAACTTACAAAAGATTTGAATGTTAAAGTGCAGTTTCTCTCAACTCATTGTATGATTCAACAAAGGACCACTGATCAGGTTCTGGGCATTTGCAAGTTGAAGGGATCTCTCTATGTGTTCCCTCATGGATCTCAAACACAGTTGGCTGGACTTGCATTACCTCAGGCAGAGACAGTACTTGATCTCCACAAGGTGCTTGGCCACCCTTCTCATACTACCATGAAACATCTTTTATCACAGAAAAGGTTCAGAGATGAAGATATTGAAGCACTACAATCCTGTAGGATTTGCCACCAAGCTAAGCAACAAAGGAATCCCTTTCCTTTGTTGCACAGAAGACATCAAACTCTATTTGGTCTAGTACATATGGATGTTTGGGGGCTCTATAGGGAACCTAATTTGACTGATACAGCTTTCTTTCTCACTGTGGTGGAAGATCACAGTAGACTTACTTGGACATATCTCTTCAAACAAAAATCACAGGTATGGACTATTGTCAGGGATTATATACAAATGGTTAAGACTCGGTTTAACACCAGTGTTCAAGCCATTAGAATTGATAATGGTACTGAGTTCTTGAATTCACAGTTTGCAAACTTACTGGGTGAGAATAGGATTCTGCATCAAAGGACCTGTCCTTATTCCCCTCAACAAAATGGGATTGTTGAGAGGAAGCACAGGCATCTTCTGGAAGTAGCTCGAGCCTTAATGTTTGAAAGTAAATTACCTTCTCATTTCTGGAGCTATTCTGTTTTATATTCTACATGGTTAATCAACAGACTCCCTAGTGGTGTAATGCAGTGGCATTCCCCTTATGAAATTTTATTTGGACACAAACCAGATATCTCTACATTATACCCTTTTGGTTGTCTTGTGTTTCAGACAAATGTTCTACCCCATAAATCCAAGTTTGATACTAGGTGTTCAGAGTGTGTTTTTCTGGGGGTTGCACCTCACCAAAAAGGATTTCTTCTCTATAGTCTGGAATCAAAATCTGTCATAGTTAGCAGAGATGTGCAATTTTCACCCACAATTTTTCCTTTGCAGAGTTTGACTCCACCACAATTACCTTTTCATTCTTTTGATTCTGATCCTACTTATAACCCTATTGTTTCTTCTCAGCCACCTGTTACTTCTCCTTCACCTACTGATACACCTTCTGTTTTGAATTCTCCTACAGTCCTGGATGATTCCATCCAGCAGGGGGGTGATTATTCTGCTGCACAAGATGTAGCTTCACATGATTTATCTTCTTCACAAGATTTATCCTCACCACAGGAACCAAGGAAAGGCACTAGAGTAAGGAAAATGCCTTTATACTTGAATGATTATATATGTAATCATACTCTTAAAAGAAGTGTTGCACCAGTCACTTTTCCTTATCATATCTCCACAGAGTTAACTCCCACTTACACTGCTTTTTTGATGAGTGTACAGTCACTCAAGGAACCAAATAGCTACAAAGAAGCATCTCAGTACCAGGAATGGGATGAAGCCATGGCTAATGAGTTACAGGCACTGGAAGAAAATCAGACCTGGGATATTGTTCCCCTACCAGCAGGAAAGCATGTTATAGGCTCTAAGTGGGTTTACAAAATTAAATTGAAGTCTGATGGTACAGTAGAGAGGTTCAAAGCAAGATTGGTTGCTAAAGGTTACAACCAAGAATATGGGATTGACTACAATGAATTTTTTTCTCCTGTTGCTAAATGGGTAACAGTGAGAATGTTTTTTGCTCTTGCAGCTCAGTTCTCATGGTTTGTTCATCAGGTAGATGTTAATAATGCATTTCTGCATGGTACATTAACTGATGAGATTTTCATGACCATACCTCAAGGTTATGGGAAAGGCAACAAGGAGGAAGTGTGCAGACTGAAGAAAAGTCTGTATGGACTCAAACAAGCATCAAGAGAGTGGAACCAGGAGTTTTGTAAGTTGTTGTTCTCTCTTGGATTTGCACAATCTGAATTTGATAATTGTCTGTTCACTAAAGGAGCAAGCCCTACTTTTCTTGGTCTCCTAGTGTATGTTGATGACATCTTATTACTGGGTCCATCTTTGAATGTCATTATTGAAGTTAAGACAGCTCTTCATGATGCCTTTACTATTAAGGATTTAGGAGATGCTACTTACTTCTTGGGTATGGAAATAGGAAGATCTAAATCAGGAATATATTTGTCACAAAGAAAATACATTCTTGATTTATTGTCTTCAACTGGACTTCTGGAGTGCAAGCCCACTACTACTCCATTTCCAGCTGGTCTCATACTTTCCCAGCAACAAGGAACACCTCTTACTGACCCTGCACCCTACAGACAGATAGTTGGGAAGCTTCTCTATCTCAATCTAACAAGGCCAAACTTGTCCTTTGCAGTTCAACAATTAAGTCAATTTGTTAGTTGTCCTACTAAAGCCCATTGGGAAGCTTCTATTCATGTTTTGAGATATCTAAAGGGTTTACCATCTCTAAGGTTGCATTACAAACATTCCCCTAGTTTTGTGGTTCAATCCTACTGTGATGCTGACTGGGGCAGTTGTTGTGATTCAAGAAAATCCTTATCGGGGTATTGTGTGTTCATGGGAGATTGTCTTGTTTCATGGAGATGCAAAAAGCAATCTACTGTGTCATTATCAACTGCAGAGGCAGAGTATAGATGCTTAAGTTTCACAGTTCGAGAGCTTTTATGGATATCTTATGTCTTACAAGATATGCACATTGCTGTTTCCCTTCCTATTACTCTACACTGTGACAATAAAGCAGCCATTCAGATCACCAAAAACCAGGTTTTCCATGAACGAACAAAGCACCTTGATATAGATTGTCATTTTTGGCGCATACATTACAGACAAAGCTTTGTTAATCCAGTTTACATTCCTTCCCAACTGCAGATTGCAGATGTCTTCACAAAAGCTTTAGCTGGCCCTCAATTCAAGATTCTTTTGTCCAAACTATTTCTTGGTGATATTCACCAATCTTAGTTTGCGGGGGATGTTGAAATCATGTTCATGAGATCTCTCCATTTTCCTTTGTTTCAGCAAGGGTAGTACAGCAAGCAGCTGCAAGTATGGGAAAGAAGGAAGGCAGCAGCAAGCAAGCCATGCACACGTGACAAAGTGTTACAACTTATCCACGTGTCCTACAACTGCATGCATGAAGATCATGGACCACAACATATGACCTCTACACCATTGGATCTGCGATGAAATGGATTAAGCACAGTTGCCGTCGATTTCTTTTGTGTTTCTTCTAGCTTAGATTTGAAGCTGTACTTTAGTAGTATAAAAGGACCTTTTGTATATTTTTCCCGCTTGATGAACAGATATTTTTGATGAGATAAAATGAGAAGAAATTTCTCTTGCTATTTTCCCTCTTTCAACACGTTTCATCTTCGGACGAGATTCAAGTAAAATTTGAAAGAACGTGAGGGAAAGAAGCATCATATTTTTACCTTCAACGTTCTGCTACAGAAACTTTAGCTTACGCATTTTTGCAGAAATTCGGTAGTGATATCTAATAAGCACTGTTATGTCCAGCCATAGAGCTTTTAGGTGTAGGGACAACTTTCTTTCTGTTGGTTTCATGAAGTGAGAGATTATTGGATCTAATTTCTACTGTTAGCTTCAAAGTTAGAGAAGCATAGGCAAAATATATTCATTTCAACATTGGTATGAATTTATATTCTTTGTAATTCTCACCATAAAAATCATTTTTAGCTCAAATACAACCAGTTATCATCTATCTATTTCTCGCTCTCTTCTGCAACTTGAATTCTGACTTTGAAGTGTAGAGTGAGATGAGAACTTTCAAAAGCCCGTGCACTTGTAGCTACAGCTAGAACAAAGACTATGCAAGAAACTTTTAAGGAAAGATAAATTGTATTAATAGGCAAAATGGGTACTTCTTACATGTTTACTGCCACCAGAAGTGAAGCTGTTTAATAAATGAACTTGAACAAGTAGAAACATAAGCTGAGCATATTTTTCCGTAATTTATGAAAATGAAAAACTACAACAGCTAATGACTGCAAACTTTAGTATTGGGATCTTTTGATCATATCTTCATAGGCATATGTGATCCCAATGTATATCGCATAGTGTGCATGGTGTGAAGTCCATACTCAGGAAGCCTTGCATAAGAAACACATGACCAGAGGAACGTTCATTATTCTCTGGAGCACTACTCGTTGAAGTTGACTGATGCATCGGCTGCAGATTGCTCTCTGACTCAATTCTCAGTCAGGGAAAATAAAAGGATGATTAATATTCCCAACCTCTGCACAAACAAGAAGAAAAGTATCAAATAATATATTATTCAAGATCTATTATTGTAGAACTTAAAGACAGTGACAGAAAACTGGAATCATACATTCAAAAAGATATAATCTATTAAATTACAGTAGATATCATGTTCTCTGGGGATGAAGAATGGTGAGGATTCAGCCTAGTGCCAAGATAGCAAATTTATCTCTACTCAACCAAAACAAATTCCTCGAGTCAAATTATTTGTTCTTAGAGCAAAATCCTCTATGAACAACAGAGCCTACAATTATATCATTCATCTCCTTCGAGAATTTTAATGTCAACTCCATCTTCCCCATCTTCTTCAAACTAAAAATTAGAGCACGGTAGATAGGAATTGAAGGATGAATCTGCCTATATTTCAACTCATAATCATCAACAAAACCACCCCTAAATCTCCAATAATGTGACACGACATATAAATAATCAGAACAATTCAGCAAAAAACTTCAATGTTGCACAGTTCCCCCAATTATTTCTACCAGATTTCAACTCACAACTATCAACAAAACCACCACTAAATCTCCAACAAAAATTCCCCCAAAATATATCAATTAAGGGAAAAAAAGAAACAACAATTCATCAATCTTAACAGCAGAAACGAACATAAATCACAACAAAATACAATAATCACAAAAATTCAAATCAGAAACGACGAAAAATTACCAGTAATTCCAAGACTGTCATCGTCGATGCGAAGAGAGAGGAATAACATCCGGCGCGGTGGTGATGGTGGCGGCATTCGCGAGAGGTCGGCTCCTCTCTCTCGCCCTCACCTCAGCCGCTGGTTCTCCCTCCCTCTCTCTCTCTCGCCCTCACCTCAGCCGCTGGTTCTCCCTCCCTCTCTCTCTCTCGCCCGTTTCTCATCTTTTTCGTTTTCCTGGGTTTTTTTTTTAATCTGGGCTTAATTTGTGGAACTGGGTTTATCCGGGTGATGGGCCGACCCGTCTGATGGGCCGGCCCATCAGTCTCCTGCACAGGAGACCAGCCCTTTTCAAAATTGAAGATACTGAAATTCAATTTCTATTCGACCATGTCACAACAAAGATTGAATGAACTTGTTTGATATCCATGAACATGATTTACTATAAAATATTAATTGTGGAAATTTTATAATGGAGTTTGCTTCCAAAAAATTCTAGAGGAAGTATCTTTAAAAGATGTTGAAAGTAAAATTTTTCTTTTATTTCAATATTGTTCGAAAATGATAGTGAACTCATAAGTTGGATGATTTTGAAGTCTTCATGATTTTGAACAAACATATTTCATGATTTTGAACATTAAAGATAGTTTGGAGAGACATTTTTTTTTTATCTATGATATGCATTAAAAATTTAAACAATATGATTATGCTACTTTTATTATGCGTTAATTTTACGTTCAATAAATAAGGACACCATTTTTAAGATTGGAACGGGGCACTTCAAATCTCAGAACCGACCTTGTGCTATTCTGATAAGACCAAAATTCAAATTATCCCTAATAATAATAATAAAGAAATTCAGTATATAATATAAATCTAAACAAAAAGTTCAATTTTGGAATACAGTTCATGAGTAAGTGCATTCTGCATATAAAATGATAAGGGGTGATGCTCAAGGGTCGGTTGGGTGGCTGGACTGGGTTGATACTCACTCCACTTTTCTGTAATGTTTATGGGGGGAGAAGAGACTCTCGGAATATGGGATCAAATTATGATACAATTTAGCAGAAACGTTGCAACCAATTATTCCATAACACTCGTCTTCTTCATCATAAACAAAAAATCTTGATCCACCCAAAGTCCCATCCGTCAAACACACAACACGATCTTCATTCAACAAACACCTTGTTGTTGCCCCTAAAACATCATCATCCATATTCATCAACTCCCTCCAAAAGCGTAAACAACTCCCATCTCCATTCTTCTTCATCACCCAAACTCGAAGCTTCGCCCAATCTCGACTCTTGCAGTATAAACACAAACGCCCCGTTACCTCCGTCAATTTGATCTTCTCTGAGTCCTCGCTCTCGTCGGGCAATCCCAACTCCTCCAACTTCCCTTCTCTCACATCAAAACACACCAATCTTCTCTCTCCCCAAACCCACCAGTAGAAGCATCCGTTGACGAACACTCCGTTTTCGTGCTCGATTCCTCCGCAATACGGGAAAGGCTTTTTCTCGGCCCAGGTTCTGTTTCTGCAGGAATAAACGGAATATTCCTCCTCCCCGTAGCGTTCGCGGGAGATGATCACGACGTTGTAGTCATCAGCTCTCGAATCGTAATAATGGCCGTAATTGATCGAGAAATCCTCGAATTGACGCTGGCTGAGAATCTTGGTTTTCGATCTGACGGTTGGGTTCAACAGCGAGAGATGCTGCTCCTCACCGGTTAGGGTTTTCAAGAGTAGAATGCCGTTGCAAGAGCACAACGGGAGCGCGGGTTTGAGCCTATAAATCGATTGATCGATTTTGAATCTTCTGTTTTCCAATCTCATCAAGGAGAAAATCTCAGAGTGCGGCCGCCGCCCCCACACGAGAAATAGATTTTGGGGGTGGGATTTCGATCGTCGGATGTTGAATTGAGGGCTGGAGATGATCGCCTCCCACGATTTGGAAACCGTTTTGAATCTCGCAAGAGATTTCACCGGTAATTTTGATAGGATAGCTTCTATCACTGCATTTGGAAAAACTTTATGAGGATTATTTTTCGACTTCTTTGCCATGTCTGAATTTGTCCGCGGTGGCGACGGAATAATAGGGCTAGAGTTTAAAATATAAAATAAAATAGATTTTTTAGACCTAGCTTAGGACTTGGGTATAAATTATGAATATAACTTTTAGGAATTATCATTTTAGTATAATAAAAAGAAAAGATTACGTTACACAGAAAAGGAATGAGATATGATTTGAAACACTAATTATGGATTGAAGGATCTAAACTCAAAACAGTCCAAATCTCCCACAATATAACCAAACAATTTAGTAATCAGCTCAACTAGTGTTCAGCTCAAAATGTGACGATAAAGGGGTGCCGTCGAGGCCTTTGCTATATAGATACGAAACGATCTCTTCCCCCATCACTTCCCTGTAGATCGGCGGGTTATCTTCAGACAACAACTCCTTGATTGGCCCATACATTTTAGAGTTACTAGTTTGTTGAATATGCATTCTGAAAAAGAATGCAACTGATATTCTTGGACCTACATTGTTAGCCAAAACTCTGTGATACACACTTTTGAACTTAGCATTGGTGATCAGCTGCACGAAATTGAGAGAATCGTGAAAAATTGGAGGATGTTAGAATTACAACGAGGAAAATGCACAATGCAAGTAAGTAAACTTGCCTGCATAAGGTCTCCAATGTTCACCACCAGAGCTCCGGGTGAAGGCGGCACATCAACCCAGTGATTCTGATGGTGAACTTGGAGACCACTAATTTCGTGTTGCAGAAGAAGAGTGAGGAAGCCGCTGTCCGTGTGGCTGCCGAGTCCTAATGTTAAATCTGGTTCAGGACAAACTGGGTAATAGTGTGCTGTGACAAATAGCCCTTCTGCACAATCCATGTCTCTCAAGTGATTCGGGTTTAGCCCGAGGGCTTCAGATAGCAACTCGAGTAGAACGAGTCCCAACTTCTTTACTTGCCTCGAGTATTCCAACATTGCATCGCTGCATCATAAGCAAACTATTAAACGAACATTTTAATTACTGCCAATGGTCATCAGCTTAAGCTTTTAGACGAGGTGGTCATACCTGCAAACCTGAGGTAATTCCTCGGGTTTGGGAGGGTTCGGAGCCATGATCAAATACAGGGTGTCCCTCCAGTTTGTGGTAGGAGCTTGATGCAAATCAAAGTTGCTATTGTAGACCACATTCTTCTTGAAATCGCGGGAGTAGTACTGTTTCTTGATCTCTGTACCCAGATCATGAAATTTCCTTACACCTTCAACAACTTTCTTCATCAAACTTGAAGGGATTTCATGATTTATGATCTGGAAAAATCCCCACTCTTCACATGCATACCTAACTTGGTCGATGATCCAACCACGTGCAGCTGCATCCTTGTTTAGACATTCCAAGTCAATGACTGGAATGCTAAACTCGGATTTAGTGGAGATCAACTTGCTCTCAAGTATAAATTCCTCGTTCACAAAAATATGAGGAATTTTTTGCAGGCCAGCTTCTATAAGCCCTTTAACACCTGCTTTAGTATCATCAAATTCTTGTACCTCAGTTTTTCTACCATTTTCAGACATGTTTGGTGGCTGCAGCAATTTTGCTTTCACTAGGCATTTAACATTCCCAAATTGAAGAAGATAGATCTAAGTAGTAGCATATATCAATATAGAATTCAGATTAATCGGTGGGGGGTTCACGTGCTGACTGCTTAGCTCTGTCATTGTAGAGCCTTTGGATTTATTGTTCCAGACAGAACAACACAAGATTCTTGAATAATTTTTGGATAGTGGGTTATCTCATATTTTTGTACAATCTTCAGTCACTGGTGTTTAAAATGAACTTCATCACTATATAATATTTTTTATATGCGTAGTAATTGTTTGAATAAGATATGGAACCATGTTTGCAGTTGAGGAATCTTGAAAGTGAATGGATGATATATTTACCTTTTAGGTTTAACTATTCGTAGAGATGTAGTAAATGAGTCGAGTCGAGTACTATATAGCGCATGAATTTTGCCACAAGTATAGTGTGTGTGTAGCCTTTTCAATTCGCGGCGTTTAACTGTTTAAGCACTCTTTTTTGTACTGATACTTTTAACATATCAAATTTCTGATGCCTTTGTTATTTCTGCAGTGAATTTCAGCACCAAACACATGCCAATACAATAAATTACAATATCACATGCATTCATGCAGATACATTTTCTGCATGTGATTAAAGATCTTATTCATACATGAAGAAATGGCAAAGATTTGTTTGGTCAAGGGCACTTTGGCTTGCCCTTGCTGTTCACCATATCTCTGTAGCAAGGGCACTCCGACTTGTTCCCGTACGTCCCCGAAGGCACGCACTTACACTTGGAGCAGCATATGCAGCAGTATCTGAAGCAACGCTTATAAATTCCTGCTTTTTTGCACCTTTTGTTGCACATCGCGTTGCAAGAACCTGCATGGAATCACAAAAACAAGATACACATTCATTTCTTTCACATTACGAATGTTTATTCCAAGAGGGAATTAATATTAGTAATTACTTGGGGCTGTAGTGGGCGGAGCTGCAGCTGCAGGGGCTGCATCCACGAGTAAAGAAGAGCTCAGAAGAAGAGAAACGAGGAGCAGGATGAGCACAGAGACCTTCATTTTGAGCTAGAAATTGTGGTAAAGGTCAATAAAGGAGAGCTGAGATGCTTGCTGATGGCCAAGAATGAGCATCGGATGCAGTATTTATAGTGGCAGATTAAGAGGAACTCAAGAAAAGCAGCTTCGGTGCAAGAGAGGTTTGTATGGGGAAGGGAGGTTTTGGATGAGTATGAATCAAGCACAAGCTCTACAGACTGTAAATTGGCTGTCAATTTTGGGAATGGTAACTCTAGTTGCTCTTACTTAAAACACCTATTCTAGTCTCTCTCTCTCTCTCTCTCTCTCTCTCTCTCTCTCTCTCTCTCTCTCGGTTTAGACTTTAGAGAAGGTTACTCGCAGCTTCTGATGCTTTGACTTGTAATTTCTCTCCCTCCTTTTTTTAAAGGTTTTTCAGAAGTTGGTGCTAGATGTATGCCTATACATGATAATTAGGAAGTCACAATTCAAAAATGAGGGTGGGAGATTGATAAATTTGCGGGATATCTACTTAATGTTGATGCAATGCTTACATACATAATTGAGACCTAAACTGGACTCAATCCTCAATCCTTAGAAAAATTCTCAAGAGATCGAAATATGAAAGAACATGAAAATGCAACGTTACAGCAAAATGCAATCCATTTCCCTCAAATCGAAATCTTTCAACTTATTTAATACTCAAAATTTGTTTCAAAATAGCATAGAAGAAAGAGATCTAAACCAAGATAAAAATCAATTGGCCAGTATTTCATATTTACAAGCATGTCATGCAGAACAATCTTAACTGCTTGATCAAGCTTATAAGAAGCATAAAAAATCAAGCAGCCGGAGGCCTGAGCTCATGATCTTGAGATGTATCACGAACAGATGGTGGTAAATACTGCCACATCGGGACTAGACTGTAGCCGGGGAACATTGGCATCTTGTTTGGGGCAGCCGGGTAAACAGGTGGATGTGCTGGCATGAACCCAGTAGGAGGAACAGCCATGGTTTTTAGTTGCTGCTCCATCCTCTCTTTATCTGTCTTGAGCACCAGCTTCTCTTCACGAAGTTCGTTTTTCTCAGACTGTTTCAAACATAAAAGATAGTTATAGCACTGAAAAAGATGTCTACTGACTTGGAATATGAGAACATGAGGTTGGGTATTTCTAAAATGTATGGTGATGTCTGACCTTCAAAGTTTTGATCTCTTCTAAAAGCTTTTCGTTCATCTCTTTATACTCCTGCGATTCAGTTTTTAGCTGGTTTAGAACTCTGATGGCATCACCTAATATGGCCAGTTTGTCAGTTTTTGCAGGTCTTCCGGGTTCCAGAGTAGTCGACAATTCTGCAAACCTATTGCAAAATAGTTCTTTATTGAAACAATCTATTTTGCCATTATGTCAATGCACCACCAAAATCTCCCACTTTCTTTCAGTAAACTGTAAATACTACCTGTCGTTCAACTTTTCTCTCCTCATTCTCTCACGGCATGCTTTATTTCCTCCTGTTCCACCACATTGATCACTGCGAACCCTGTAGAATGGCAATCATCAAATCCTAGAGACTTAGTTGACTTTATTTGAAGTAAAAAAAATGGTGGAAAAGAATTAACTAATAACTACGGCAGTCCTCAAATCCAACTCTGATACAGCGACGTTAAAAAACAAGTTGAAAAACATTTACAATAGGAAAAGAACAAAAATACATAACCAAACTTCAGTTCTCAAGTCCATTCATTAAAACATTATGTAAAGGAGAATGCCAACAGACTAGTCATTCCATCTACTGAAGGAACTGGCAACAAAGCAAAATGTTAGCCATAAACCCAATTTTGTGATACTATCAAACTGAAATGTATGGCATGTGCATAAGCATTGAGAACATTTTTTTTTTTTATCAAAACAAAGCATCTTAAGACTTAGACAGCAACCGGACATTGTTCCACATAACAAATTCAAACTACACATAAATTCGGTACAGTGAAAAGGACTCAAAAGTGCCATATCATTTTTTAGTACTCTTGTTCATCCAGCTGAAGATCATAAAACTACAGAAGCTTAATAGATAATTTAAATGGGCAGCAGATAAGAGTGTGAATGAGTGCTGGAGTAGGTTCCTCCAGCTAACCAAATTCGGGGACAATCTGATTACCTCTTTCTTCGGCATTCTCGTTCATCTGCAGTGTCACTGACTTGTGATGTAGTTCCACTATATGACACGTCAGTTGTCACACAAGCGCTGCAATAAAAATAAATGATCGTATCAGAACAAAACTTTTTGAAAGACTTCCAGGAATGCTAGATTTAGCAGTAGAATTCAAGTACCAAGCAAAGCAGTAAAGTAACCAAATGATATTACAAAGTAAAACATTAATATATTTCTCCTCCACCACCAAACCTTGGTGGCATAAGAACCAATAAGTGGAGCTCTTTAAATTTCATGACTAAAACCCAAAACCAAATAAGGATTTTGACCTCGAACTTCAATAAGCTAGAGTTCAGCATGTGTAGAGCACTAGAGCCTATTTAAGTTCAATCAAAAATAAATATTTCAAGTAGAGGAATAATTGTGAATCATATTCTTATAGTCTTTTGTTCTCTTAAATGCAATCAGACATTATATATTATCTTCACCATTATTTACATGTATGTTCATCAGACATGCTTATTCCAAAGGGGTGTGTATTTACATCTTCCTACTCTGTTGGGCTTGTTACTTAGTATAACTATATGTATGTTCTTGAGTCTTCCAGCCAATTGGATAACCCCAAGCCTGGTTCAATTTTCAATTTTGGGAGGTTAATTGAATGATTTCAACCATGCTTGGAGAAGGAATTCGACAGTCCAGCATTGCCCAGCAGCACACAAATGAGCCGATTGCCCACAGAAGTGAATGTTCTCAATTACTTAGCACCGAACATCTTGGCAAAATAGCATGCCAAGTTAAATCTGAGACTATATACGCCAGAACTGAGAGAGAAATATGCCACATATTCAGTTGTTCCTCCGAATTAGGATAATATGGTAAAACCGTCCATTTAGTACTGTGGTTAGAGATTTTTAGCAATCTGAAACTATGTTTGGCGAGGAAAAGAACACAGTTTAGCACAACTTTTACTGCAGAATCAGCACAGAAAGTCCCATTGTGAGCTTTCAAACTGTCTTGTGGGCTCTTGAACGCCTTTGAGTAGCTCAACATTGATAAAACGCTAAACATGATGTCGGATCTCAATCTAACCAGCTTACAAGGCTCGCTAATCTACCCGGGTAAACTTATAATTCTAAGCAAAGCTTGAAATCCTCATTATATGATTTTTGAGTTTTGCAGAATATTTACTAATAGCAGCATTGGCTTGTATTTTGATTGCTATTAATTATGAAACAAATCTAGAGAAGAAGTTTCTATTTAATTACCAATTCAAACACTCAATCCACAACATAGCCCTAAATGTTGAAATCCCCAAAATTTATGAGAAAATTTACATGCATCTGGTGGCAAAAAAATCATTTTTCACTCACCCAACATTGAAAAAGAAAAAAGAAAGAACGTATACAAAATCTATGCACCTAGAGGTGAGGAACACAATTAATTTGCTAACACAAACTATATAGATAAGTCGATTCAAAAATCAAAACTTTGCAGCCAGAAGATAAACGAAGTAAAATCGATATACAAAAACTATTGAAAAAGAAACTCACTTTTGCGCCGGCGGCTGAGGATTCCAATAAAGGCCTGCCGGCGGGGCGGCGTCGTCCAAGAGGCCGCTGTAATCAATTAAATCGGTCCAGCAATTCTCATCGAGTGAATCCACGTGATGAGCATAACCATTCATTTTCACAATCACAAGTGAAAATTAGGGCAAAGAATTGTGTAGCAAATTGAATTCTAATTGGGGATTTGATTTCGATTTTTTAGAGAAAGGTAATGATGGGGAGAATTTGGGGGGGAAGAAAAGCAAAGTCGCGAGATATGATTCGGCGACAGGGTGCGTGGGTGGAAACTCAGCCACTCAGGAGGCGCCACGTGGACGGCTGCGTCAATTATTGGCTTTCACGAAATCAACAAGCTGTTGTTTGAGTCGCCGCATATATGCGTGAAAAAACATAAAGCGTTGAATTGATGGCTAAGTGCGATTTTGGTTAGATGCTATTGCTTGCTTCGTTTATTCTCCTCAACCTCAACAGTTAATTGTCAACATCATTTTTTTTTAATCTCCCCTTTTAATTCCTTTCTTTTTATGTTTATAATTTATATTAAAGCTAAAAAGTAATTAATTACCAATTTATATTAATTAAACATTGTTATGTAGGTGGATTTGGATAATTTTATGCTCAATGTTTTTGGAATTTGCTTGAACCACTTGATTATTGTTTACTTATGCGAAAAATTTTCTTAAACACACTTAATTTTAGACATACAGAATCTGATAGATTTGCATCCCATCTTATCACTATGATATTCTGATCCTTGATTTTGTTCAACCCTTACATAAATATGTTGGCCTTTACCATATATCAAGAGACAGTAAAGAAAAATAAAAAGGTTTAAAACCCCTAAAAAAAATTGCATTCCCGTCCTCTGAATTTAGGAAGAATATTCCAAGGAAACAATCTTGGTCACGAATGGATTCCTTCACATATTATTATCTTAAAAAATCACAATACAAACATTATAGAAACTAGCCGATTCCTTCTAAATCGAGCCATTTAAAGTACAACTGCAAGTAGAACTATCGAAAATATTCCAGCCCGATGGACCGCCCAATTTTAGGGCTGGGCTATGAAGTTAAAGGCTCAAAAAACGGCTCAGCCTGACCAGATTTCACGTGTCTAGGGCGAGGTAGACCGACCTTTCTAATTTCAACTAGGCCCGGTGAGTAAGCCCGAACCGACCCAATTTTAGGGATGGGCTGAGCTAGTAAATTAGAGGTCCTACAAAAAATGACAAGGCCTGATCTACTCAGTTGGCCTGAGTCGGGGAAATTGGGCCCAACAGGTTTAACAGCTCCACCTACCAGTGGCGACTGCGGGTAGCTCAGAAAAACAATAGAAGTATCATGTATAGTCTAATAGCAACTTGAAGAATGATAAACGAGAGGATCAAAGGATAAAAAGCAAGGGCATATTGTAACATTACCAATGATATGACAAGAAATCAATTTCACTCTAAAAGCAGTGATTGCAGCTGAGAATGAGATTATTATTAAAGAAGTTGCTAACATTTGAAAGTTACAACATTTTTGCTGAGAAATTTCACATTATCATATAACGCGTGCTTCATTTTTTAACCTATCAATCAGTTCATCTACAGAAGAAAGAATGACTCCTGCTTTTCTTTTGGGAGGCTCTGTCACTTGAACCACCTCCAAATCAGATCTGATCTCCACATTCAGATCCTTTGGACTGAGCTTCTTTATTGCCTTTGATTTAGCTTTCATGATGTTCGGAAGAGTGGCATATCTCGGTTGGTTCAACCTCAAGTCAGTACTGCAACCACGAATGCAGCAGATATTATCCAATAAGAATCAAGAGAAAATGAATCCTCAAAATAAATGTTGAATCAAAACCATAGATAAGAGAAGGGAAGATCATTACGTTATTACAGCAGGCAAATCCAAACTCAAGGTTTCAAGGCCACCATCGACCTCTCTGTCCACAGTTGCCACTTTATTTTGTTCATCGAGTACAACCTAACAGAAATATCAGTCAAGTTTTCAGACTGAATGGAATTGAACAAAAATTCGAAGATTGTAGTGATATGTTAAAATTAGCACAAGGCAATGAAAGGGATTTTTTTATTTATTTATTTTGTCAAGAGTAATCCGCAGCCGCTGCCGAGGTGCACACTGGGTAAACCCAGCCCCTGTGTAATAGCATACAAACCACACAGGGAGGTTAACCACACTTGGCAAGTCAGGTGTGACAGACTCACACCTAGTGGTGTTAGTGGTGGGATTTGAACTTGGGACCTTTAGTCTCAAGATAACACCACTCCACCTCTAGGCCATCCCAAGAGGACAATGAAAAGGGATTTTCGGCATATGACCAGAAGAAGAGCACTCAGACTCAGCCAACCTGAAGTAGATAAAGATACTCAAACTAGAAACATTATCCAGCCGTAAATTGGGTTCATGCGTTTATATTGTCAAAAGACAAGCTTCGGCTACCTCTTAGATTGGAGAGAACATAAATATTTGATCAACTCCCACTCCACAAAGAAAGGGAAAGAAAAGGATATCACATGCATCAATAGGAACTGATAGATTAAATCCCTCCATAGAGTGTTGCCATTTAAGTACAGAGAAAATATGGTGATCACTAAATCATCAGTCAATCATAATATAATCTTGTTTTCATAATTAAAACAAAAAGAGCAATGGTAGGCCAACCTTGGACGCAAAGGTTCCTTGAGGCCACTTAAGAAGCCCTGCAATCATTTGCCCGGTTTGGTTGCAATCATCATCAATAGCCTACATAAATCTCAGCATCAGAAGCAATAAACCTGAGGGAGAATCTTGTAGAATTAAAAAAATAAAAAAATAAAAATAAAATAAAATAAAATTATTGGACAATAGGCCTACAGCATGAAATTCACATCAGTAGATAAAGTAGATAAAATCAAAGCAGAAGCATACAGTTCTCCCGAGGCATAGATAAAACTCAACTTAGTGAAAAAAAAATCACTAATATCATAAAAGCCCATCAAAACTCAGAACAGTTGGATAAACATCATCTCCTTGGAGCCAACACAAATTAAAATCCGATTTGTTCAGAGATGTTATGCAATTAAAATATTAATCATAATGAAATAAAGTATAGACAGCGTCCATCTCAACATTTCATATATGCAACAAAGTAAAAACAAAAAACAAAAAGGGAAGTAAAAAACACTAGGTAACATTCCACGCAAATGGGCATAAGCGTTTTCAAAAATTAAGAATGGTCAAGTTATAGCTGCTTCAACAAGCTAGTGCGAATCCAGTTAGCATTAAAACAAACTGATTTAGGATCCAAATATGAAATATGTAACTGCATTTACAACTGATTTAGCTAGGTCTGCTCGAGTTGAATCAATCAGATCATCACAAGGCATGGCTTCAGATATGGCTTTCACTCAGTCGACAAATGCAGCAACTTCATTTCTCAAGTGAAAATCAAAACCTCTGGTAGAAATACAAGTACAAGCACAGACAAATTATGTTGCTTCCCGATTCCATACAAAAGAAAAGATCTTGCACGCTTTCGCCAAGTATGAAATATAATGCAAGTTATTAGCTTTCCTGCCCAGTTAAATCTCACATTTGTAATTAAAAAAAAAATAATAATAATAATAATAATAATAATAATAATAATAATAATAATAACTTTTTAACATCTATTCCAAGAACACTCGACCCAACTCACAAACTCAAACATGTTAAGAATGACAAAACCATCTATCCCAAATTCCCAATCTCACTCCAAAAAACATAAATAACATCAATCTCCATCATCTTTGCCTCAAATTAAAGTGAAAACATAAAAGAAAACATAGAATTTACTAATCCAATTTCACTCAAAATCAATCAAAACTAACACATTCACGAAAGTTGCAACACAGTATTCATCACACATGCAAAAGAAAATACTGTTCATCAAATACATACAAAAAAAAAATCTTTTTAAAAAAATAAATAAAAAATCACCTGTTTTCCAAGTAGGAGAAGCCCGGGCTTCTCAGCATCAACAAGAGATTTAAAAATCTTAGCAACGGAAAGCGGGTAAAGGGTGCCCGGGTATTCCACGTGGATGGCCCGATCAGCGCCCATCGCAAGCCCGGTTCGGAGAGTGTCAGCGCACTGGGCCGGGCCAATGCTCACGGCCACTACCTCTGAGGCCCGGCCCGACTCCTTAATCCGGAGCGCCTCCTCTAATGCTATCTCACAGAATGGATTCATCGACATCTTCACATTCGAAGTCTCCACGCCACTCTGAAACAAATAACGAACATAAAAATTGAGCTTATTTCCTTTTGACTTTCACTAACAATGTTTTTTTTTCGGGCCGTGGGCGCTCGTTACCTTGTCAGGTTTCACGCGGATTTTTACGGCGTAGTCGACGACCCGTTTGATGGCTACTAAGATCTTCATGGTTGCTGGAGAGAGAAAGAAGAGAGAGATTTAGTCGGAAATGATTATCTGCCGGAACAGTGTTTTTCTTTCTTTCTTTTTTTCTTTTTTTTCTTTTCCGACTAGGGTAGGAAGAATTCGAGTAGGCTTTGCCTCTACGGCTCTACAAAATTAAAAAGGCAAAATGCAAGTCTTATCCTAAAAATACAAAAAAAAAGTAAAAATACAAATTTTTTACATATTTTCCTAAAATACTCTATTTGGGTACATGACTCCACCATCACGTCAAAAGTTATGTACTAATTTTTTTAATTACTTACTCACTCACAATTATCTAGATACGGGACACACTTGTATGAGACTGTCTAACGGTCTCTTACGTTAGACGATCCCTATATATATATATATATATATATATATATATAGGGATGAGATCTGGTGAGAACCAGTCACCAGGTGGGAACTAGGAACCAATCACATTCATCCATTCCACAATCTGGACGGTCCAGATCAAACCAGATTTTTCGGTGGCAATTGTGTAACTAAAACGAAAGTCTTCAATTCGCGCGTCTCATTAAGGGCAAAATCGGAACTGAACTCAGAAATTGCCCAGATTCAATTTTAGCCTCAGGCTTCGCTCATTTTAGCCCCATGCATTTCTCATTTTAGCATGTGTTGATAAACAAAAATGGAACGATGATTTCATTGAAATGAAATGCAATACACCCTATTTGGGGACAGTGAACCCTAATGGGAATCTCATAATTACTAGTTGGGATCAGAGCTCTAATCAGAACGTAATAAACCCTAACTGGGAACGGTGAACCCTAGTGAAAAATGTCACATCAATTTTAGCATCATACTTCGATCATTTTAGCCTCATGCGATTCTCATTTTAGCCTAAGAACAAAAGGGAAGAATTATTAAATTACTATATTACCCCTCCGTCCACAAAGTTGCCGAAAATTACAGGAATGCCACCGCCCATCCACTTAAATCTGATTTAATTTGGACCGTCCAAATTGAGTCAAACAAGGGCTAGGATTGGTTCCTAGTTCCCACCTAGGGGAAGGGTTCTTATTTGATCCTTTCCCTATATATATATATATATATATATATATATATATATATATATATATATATATATATATTAAAAAAAATTATCAGGTTTTCTTCCACAACTCGCGTCGCTGCTCAACATCGCGATTTCTTCCAATCTCAACCATCACAATTTCCGCCCAAGCAAGACACGATTTTATCCCCACCTGCTCTTTTCCACACGAATCAAAATAAATTCATCTGTAATCAACGCGATTTTGTGGAAGATTTAATGGATAAATCGGAAAACCAAGCAATGTTCCCTTCAGTGGAATTTTGATCAATTCCAGTGAAGAAATGTTAGCAACAAATGGCATGTATTCTTAGTTTACGAGATTTGTAATTTTGTTCCAATTGTTCGGCAATAATTAGGTATATGAAATTATGCATTCCAATTGTTCGACAATATGTTCCTAAAAAGAAATTCATTAAAATTCATGCTCCCCTCTCTACTATTAATATTATTTTCTTGTTGTTCATTATATTTTACTTGTTGGATTTAAATTTCACAGATTTGATTTTGGGTGATTGTTGTGTTATCATTTTTTTAGTTTTTCAATCCAAACTCCACCGTCCAATTTCCCTTCCGATCTGTTGTCACTGGTGCGTTGGAGGATGTCATTGTTGGTCTTGCAAGGTAGAAGATCGAGATCTTATTGAATATTTTTAATGATACTTTTATTTGTAATTAGTGTTACTTTCTTTTGTAATTAGTGATACTTTATTTTGTAATCAATGATATTTTTCTCTATGATAATGAAATAAATATTTTTACTCAAGAATGAGTTTTTATTATATTCACCCGATTCTCTATTCTTAATTCAATAATTAATGTTTAATCATCAATAATATCAAATTATACCCCACTCACATAATTAATGATACTTCACATCACAGTTAATGATACTTCACCAGATATATATCTAATGATATTTCACTTAATAATTAATGGTATTTTGCCAAATTTATATATAATGATACTTCAGTTCAGAGTTAATGATACTCCATATCAGAGTTAATGATACTTCATATCAAAGTTAATGATACTTAACTTAATAGTTAATGATATTTCGTTAAATTTATATCTGATGATACTTCATTTCAGAGTTAATGATACTTTACCAGATTGATAAACTCGGGTTTTGCATGCTTTTCGAGTGTATTTTCTACATATTTTGGGAGACGAATGCATGTGTGTGTGACTGTTTTGAATGAATTTGTGTTGTGTTGGTATTGTCACGGGTTTATCGAGTTTTGACAGGAAAACCGCCTAGTTTGGACGCGTTTTGAGGTGTACAAGGTCACCGGATGGAAGAAGTACATGAGTCGAGGCCGGGAAGGCAAAAACGGGCTAGAAAAGCGTAGTTTTGGAGAGAAGAAGATGGCACGGACCGTGCTCCTTGCGGCACAGACCGTGCTCCATGACATTTATCGTGAAGCGTGTTTTGACACATGGCACGGACCGTGCGCCCCTTGGCACGGACCGTGCCGCCTGTTTCCGGAAAATTAGTGTTTTTCCTTGTTTAGACTCTGTATTTTCCCAACTATATAAGACTTGGCTTTGGACGATTTTTGGGGCACCTTTTTCCCAATTATTGAAGCAGAGAAGAGCAGTGAAAAAGAAGGAGGTGAAGAACGAAGATCAATTACGCGGCATAAGTTGTTTGTGATTTTTATTTAATTTCAACTACGAGTTTTGTAATCAATACAATATTTTCTATAGATTTCTATTTTTCCATAAGCGGCTAAACGCATATTAATTCTAGGGTTTGCGTACATGTGGATGTTGCGTTATTAATTTAATCTTGTTATTTTTCCCTTCTGATTATTGTGTTCATTTGTTCAAATGCTTTTATTTCATGCTTGATTACTGGCCATAATTAATTGCATGCTAGCTAGTTAATTTGAGACCTGGCGGAGATAATTAACTGGTGGGATTATTTGAACATTTTGATACACGTTCTATGGAATCTGTATGGGAGTTAGTCTGTTAATCTATTGGGAGTTAGTAAATTATCCTAAAGACGAAAGTGATAGGTAATTTATTAATCTACATCTACCTTGAGACCTGGCGGAGATAGGTATGTATATTTCTGAGTTCTCACTAATAATCGGATTAAATTGGGAAGAATTAGGATTGAATTAATACATAGTTAACACATGTGCAGTGCATTTCCTGGGATTAATCTTTATTAATTGATTGAATTTGTTAATTTGGTTTAATTAATTTACTTTGGATAATTAGTCTAATTATTCTTATTTAATTATTCTGATTCTGTTTTTGCTTGGTTTGATTTGTGTCTAGCTCTAGTAAACCCACATAAAATTTAGGTAGCCTGAATAATAGAAACGTGTTAGCTTAGTACTCAGTGTGGTCGAATTTACAGTCCCTGTGGATACGATACTTGATTCACCAACTATAGTGCATGTCCTGTGTTAGTTGCAGAATTGTGTCTAAAAATTAGTGCATAAACTTTTTGGTGTCGTTGCCATAGACTGTGTTTGATTTTACATTGATATTATTACTAACATCAATTTATTACTTTAGGTAGTGTATGAAAAAAAGGTCCACACAGCCACACATAGATCTTGTTCCTAATTCCCCTGATCGAGCTCATAGACAGAGGAATAAGGAATGCAGACGACAAGAAGTAGAAATGACTGCCAACAATGAGAATAATGATATGGAAGCATTGGCTAGAAGACTCTGAGAGATGGAGCAGAGATTGGCTCGACAAGCTGCACCTGAACAAGAAGTAGCACCTCTAAATCAGCTGTATCGGACGCCGACTGATAGATACTTGGGCACCGGATGGGGTGGCGTCATCGCCGCAAACAACTTCGAACTCCGTTCGGCATTGATCAACTGGTAGCTGCAAAACAGTTCAGCGAAAAGGCTACTGAAAATCCAAATGCTCATCTGGATGCATTTTTTGATATTTGTGACACCATCAAGATGAATGGTGTGAGTGACGACATCATTCGCATGAGGATGTTTATTTTCTCTCTAAGTGATCGAGCCAAGGAGTAGTTCAAGAGCCTGAATAAGGAATCCATTACGACGTGGGATCAAATGTGCTAAGCTTTCCTCGCTAAATACTTTCTTCCATCGAAAGCTCAAAAAAGAATTGCTGAGATTGCTCATTTTGCACAAATGGGGGATGAGTTAATTTATGAAGCATGGAAGAGGTACAGAGATTTGATGCGATCTTGCCCACAATATGGATTCAGCGCTAATCAACAAATCACTGACTTCTACAGTGGCTTGACCAACAACACCAAAAGATTGGTGGATGCCTCAGCTGGAGGATGTCTGGTGAATAGAACTGCAGCTGAAGCATTGCGGATTATAGAGGAGATGACAGCCACCAATTAACAATGGCTGATGGAGAGGTGGTAAACAAGGCCTGCAGCCGCAGTATCTGACTCTGGAATGGATGATCTGAGGGTCGAGATTGAATAATTGAAGAAACAAGTTCTTGAAAAGCGACGAGCGCACATGGATGCAGTACAACAACAAAGTTCTGAATCCTCTGCAGTGAAAGACGTGAATTTTGTCAATTAGAGAAACTACAATAATGGAAACTACAACAGAGGCTAGCAAGGATTCCAGAGCAATAACATGGCGTATCATCCGAATAATAGGAATCATCTGAATTTTTCCTATGCTAACCCCAACAACGCCTTGCAACCTTCGGGTTTTGCTGCTCCTACTGCAGGTCCTTCTGAGCCAAAGAAACCTTCACTTGAAGAGATGATGAGCCAGCTAATTGCTAATCAGAATAGTTTCATCGGGGCCATAGGAACGAAGATTATGCAAATCGAGGGGACCGTGAGTGCTTTGTCTAAGCAGTTGAACATGCTTGAGGTTCAAGTTGGACAGATAGCAAATAATTCATCTACTCAGCACAAGCCGGGCCAGTTTTCTAGCCAGTCTGTGATCAATCCCAAAGATCAATGTAATACCATTCAGCTGAGAAGTGGAAATGAGTACACAAATCACAAGCACCTGATGCAAGATGAGAAAGATGACGATGTAATCGAGATCGTGAGTGAGAAAGCAGTTTCAGCTGCAGAGGTTCTATCTGCTACTACACCAAAAGTGGTGCCTGCCACCACTGCACCCTTGACAGTGCCCATCAGTTCCACTACCTCGTTTCTGACTAGGCTAGCTAAGGCAAAGACTGAGCACAAGATGGAGAAATTTATGGAGATCTTCAATAAGGTAAATATCAACATCCCTCTGTTATATGCTTTACGAGATATGTCTGGCTATGCTAAGTTTCTGAAGGATGCCGTTTCTAAGAAGAGGAAGTTGAGAAAGTTTGAGACAGTGAATCTGTCTGAGGAATGTAGTGCAGTCTTGCAACGGAAGTTTCCGCTGAAGCAGAAAGACCCGGGTAGCTTTACTATTGTCTGTGTGATTGGTGGGCGCACTTTTGGTAAAGTGTTGTGTGACTTGGGGGCTAGCATCAATTTGATGTCGTTGTTAATTTTCAAGAGATTGGAAATTGGTGACATTAAGCCGACTTCCGTCGCATTGCAAATGGCAGATAGATCAGTTACCTATCATCGAGGAGTTGTAGAGGATGTTTTGGTGAAGGTTGAAGAGTTTATTTTCCCTACTGATTTTGTGGTTCTTGACATGCCAGAAGACAAGAATATTCCCTTGATTCTTGGAAGACCGTTTCTAGCTACAGGTCGTGCTTTGATTGATGTGCAAGATGGCCAGCTGACATTCCGGATGAATGATGAGAAGATCACGTTTTCTCTGTATGATGCTATGAAGAGGCCTCATAATAGTAAGTTTGAGGATTGCAAGTTGATAGAATTAGTGGAGGATGAGTTTGCCTGCATCGATATACCAGTTGCGTTGGAGGATCCTCTACAGCACTGTATCCAGCACTCTATTTATTCTATTAACTCATATGACTCTCTTGATTTTGCCTGTGATGAAATTTTGGAATATCTTGCTGTTCTACATTCTATGCAGGGACTACCGCAAGAACAGTGCAATACTTGGATATTCGGGATTCACTGTAAGAGGGCACTGTAGAGAAGGAGACTCCTGCCACCAAGTCGGCGCTTGCACCACCGGTTTTGGAGATGAAGCCACTCCCAGATCATTTGAGGTATGCTTTCCTGGGTGAAAATGATACATATCATGTGATTGTATCTGCTTTTCTATCTGCTATGGAGTTGGATAAGTTGTTGAGAGTGCTGAGAAAATACAAGTCTGTTATAGGTTGGCAAATTTCTGACATAAAGAGGATTAGCCCGTCTATTTGTATACATCGCATTTTGCTTGAGCAGGATTACAAACCGAAAGTGCAAGCACAAAGGAGATTGAATCCGGTGATGCAAGAGGTCGTGAGAAAAGAAATGTTGAAGCTTCTGGATGTCGGGATGATTTATGCCATATCTGACAATGAGTGGGTGAGCCCGACTCAATATGTTGCAAAGAAAGGAGGCATGACAGTGGTGAAGGATGAGATGAACGAGATGATCGCTACGCGACTCGTGACAGGATGGCGAGTTTGCATTGACTACTGTGCTCTGAATATGGCTACACGTAAGGATCACTTTCTCCTTCCTTTCATTGACTAAATGTTGGATATATGGACTTGCAGGGTACAAGTATTACTGCTTCGTGGATGGCTATTCGGGTTACAATCAAATTATGATTGCCCCGGAGGACCAACGCAAGTCGGAGTTTACTTGCCCCTATGGTGTTTTTGTATATCGACATGTGTCATTTGGTCTATGCAATGCTCCAGCCACATTTCAGAGGTGTATGATTGATGGCCATCTTCCACGGTTTTATCGAGAAAATAATGGAGGTATTTATGGATGACTTCTTTGTCTTTGGTTCCTCTTTTGATAATTGTTTGGAGAATTTGTCTCAAGTTTTGCAGCGTTGTAAAGCAACAAATTTGGTTTTGAATTGGGAGAAGTGTCATTTTATGGTACAAGAAGGTGTGGTACTTGGCCACAAAGTCGCTACTGCCGGCTTGGAGGTTGATCAAGCCAAGGTCATAGCCATAGAGAAGATACCCCCTCCTACCTCTGTTAAGGCGGTTTGCAGCTTCCTTGGCCATGCTGGATTTTATCGGAGATTTATCAAGGATTTCTACAAAATCTCCAAGCCACTGTGTTCTCTACTGGAAAAAGATGTGAAATTTGTGTTTGATGACGAGTGCATGGAAGCATTCGAGAAACTGAAGTTGGCTCTAGTAAGTGCTCTAATTTTAATACAGCCTATTTGGACTGAGCCATTTATTTTGATGTGTGATGCCAGTGATCTTGCCGTTGGAGCTGTGCTGGGAAAAAAGTGGGATAAATTCTTCCGAGTCATTTACTATGCCAGCAAAACACTCGATTGTGCTTAGCAGAATTATACCACCACAGAAAAGGAGTTGCTAGCAGTGGTGTTTGCTTTCGACAAATTCTGGGCATATTTGATTGAGGTGCAAACAACTGTCTACACCGACCATGCAGCCATCCGATACTTATTTACCAAGAAAGATGCCAAGCCAAGGTTGATTCGATGGATCTTGTTGCTGCAAGAGTTTGATATGGAGATCAAGGATCGAAAGGCTGTGAGAATGCCGTGGCGGACCATCTGTCCTGTTTGGATAATCCAGTGGAAGGCGAGGATCCAAAATTACTCATAAATGAGAGTTTTTCGGATGAACAAGTGCTCGAAGTGAAAGAAGTTGATAAAACTCCATGGTACGCTGACATTGTGAATTACATAGTGATTCATGTCATTCCCAAGGATCTCAGTTCATACCAACGCAAGAAATTCCTCCATGATGTCCAATTTTACTATTGGGAAGAGCTAATTCTTTATAAGAGATGTGCTGATGCTGTGATTCGGAGATGCATTCAAGATAATGAAATTCATGCTATTATGGAGCAGTGCCACAGCTCGTCCAGTAGAGGCCACTTCGTCACCAATAGAACCGCCATGAAAATTCAACAAAGCGGGTTTTATTGGCCGCACCTCTACAGAGATTACCATGCTTTCATCTCCAAGTGTGATCGATGTCAACGAGTTAGCAATATTACTAAGTGGGATGAGATGCCTCAAAACTCCATGATGGTGGTCGAGCTGTTTGATGTGTGAGGGATAGATTTTATAGAACCATTCCCTAAATCTTGAGGATTCCTCTACATTTTGCTTGCGGTGGAGTATGTGTCTCGATAGGTGGAAGCCCTTCCCACCACCACCAGTGACTCCAAAGTTGTGTTGAAGTTCTTGCGGAAAAATATCTTGACTCAGTTCGGAGCCCCGAGAGCTTTGCTCAGTGATGGGGGGTCGCACTTCAACAACAAATGGCTAGGAAGTTTACTAGCCAAATATGGTGTGAAGCACAAAGTGACGTCTCCATATCATCCTCAAGCCAATGGACAAGCTGAGCTTGCTAATAGGAAGATCAAGCAGATTCTTGAGAAAACAGTGGTACACCGAAAAGATTGGGCGGATCATCTTGATGATGCTCTGTGGGCCTATCGTACTGCGTACAAAACCCCTATAGGTATGTCTCCCTTTCAGCTAGTTTTTGGCAAATCTTGTCACTTACCTGTAGAAATCGAGCACAAGGCATATTGGGTTGTGAGGAAGATTAATTTTGAGTTCCAAGAAGCCGGAGTTGAGAGAGCTCATCAGTTGTTGGAGTTGGAGGAATGGAGAAATGAAGCTTTTGAGAATTCTTGCATCTACAAGGAGGGGGCTAGCAAATTCCATGATCGTGTCATCAAGCAAAAGGAGTTTGCTCCAGGAGATGAAGTTCTTATGTATGATTCGAGATTGAGATTATTTCCGGGCAAGCTCAAGTCTAGGTGGACGGGTCCATTTGTGGTGTACAAAACTAGTTGGAATGGCACTTGTGATCTATTGCGAGCCGATAGAAGTACTTTCACAGTCAATGGGCACTGTCTCAAACACTACTTCAAGCACCCCACGGAGGAGCGGAATTTGCGGGTCACACTCCTAAATGATCCATGAGCTCCCTTGAGGTATCGTCTAGCTCAAGACATTAAATGAAGCACTTGGTGGGAGGAAACCCATCATTTTTTTTAATTACTTCGTTTGTTTCTACTTTCTTGTTTTTAATTTGTTTTTCGTTCTTTCCTGTGTTTTTGTACCAATTTTCGTGCAGCTAAAAAAATGCAAAATGGCACGGGCCGTGCTGCATGCAGCACAGCTTGTGCCGTTAGACATAACGCAACCAAAAAGTCTCAGTACTCATGGCACGGACTGTGCCGCTGCACGGCACTGCTCGTGCCAACTTACACGCCCAACCCACGATTTTTAAACCACATCAGGTACATTTTCTTTGCTTCTTTTCTCATTCACACACGCGCACTACTTCAAGTTTGCAAGGAAAACTCGAGCCTTCCCTCTCCAATCTCCCTTAAGTCTCAAATTCTTGATTCCCTCCCCCCTCTCCAACTCTTAATCTTTGCCTTAATCCATCCTTCACCATCCCCATTGAGAGAGGTTCCAAAGAAAAGGAGAAATTCAACCTCCCTTTTGCGCCCTAATTTCAAATTTAGCAAATTCTCCACCAAAGGTATGAAATAACTTGCTTTCTTTACATAAGAAGTTGATTGGTGTTGTTTGGAGATGATGGGTAAGTTTAGGGGTGCCAAATTTTGTGATTTGAACCTCTATTCTCTTTGAATCATTTTTATCGAACATGTGGAATGCGTGGCATTTTCATTGAAATTGATGATTTCTCTTGTTCTAATTCTTTCCATGCTTTAATGCCTCTTCATATTGTTTGGTATTGTTGTTGTGAGACGAGAATGGAGGGTAAATGCTAATTTCGGGGGTGATACACACTTCATTTGGTTATTTGAGGGGCTTTTGGGTGAAATTTTACTTTGTTGGTTACCTTGAATTCTTGTGGTTTGCACTAGATTCTTGGATTACATTTATGAAGCGCTAGTGTTTGTTGGAAATTTTTGTGCAAGGTCGGGGTCGAGTTCTAATACCTTTTGGGGTGATTGTTGTCGTTGGTTTTGTTTCTAGCTTGCTCATGTTTAATTAATTCTAGGTACCAAGCATCATGGCCCTGAGAATTGCTAGAGGCCGACGTGGAGAACGGGAAGCGGTCTCCGAGAACCTCAATGACCCTCTCCATTTTTGGGTCATCTTGAATGACTTGGCGCATCGTGAACGTTAGGACTGGCTTATTCAATTGGAGTGCCTCCTATCTCGCTATTCGGACACTTCCGTGCTGTGAGCACTTGGTTTGAATGACGACTTTTGGGCCCTTTGTCAATGGGGAGGAGTCGTCTCTGTGTTAGGAGGACAGTGGCCCTCATATCGAAGAATAATGTTGGAGTTTTTGAGCACCATTTCGGTCTACAAATGGAGATGCGCAAGATTGCCTTCCAGCATTTCGTTTCAGCTGGACAATCAGCCCTTCACTATTTCCCTGGAAGATTTAAATGGCATTTTTCACAATGAGTGCGGGAATCCTGTTGAGTAGGCTTGGGAAGATGACCCGTTCTGGAAGGCTATCTCGAGGGTGAATGATGCTAACCTCGGCTCCAGTTTCCGGCCTCGAACGGCCAAGGCCTCCAGGATCCGTAACCCCGTCTTCCGTTTTCTGTAGAGAGCATGCGCGAATGCCCTATTTGCAAGATATGATAGCGGCACTATGCAAAGTCGGAAGATCTTCTATCTGTGGTGTGCCCTGAGGCGTCAACACTTTAATCTGGGAGCCCACATTGTTGTACACTTGAGCCACGTAGCAGCCAAGAAAAGTGGCATTCTCATTTGTGGCGGCATCATCACGCCTATCACAGAATATTACAGCATTGACTTTACTGATTGGGAGGTGCTGCCTGGAAACATGGTTATGTCTGTCGAGACTTTGATCAATATGGATGTCATATGAGTGGATCGGGTTGGCAGGTGCTTTTTCTCATAGAAGGCAGCTGGCCACTTCTCTTTACCGAATCGTCATCTGACGGGAGTGTCCGACTGGCATCATTCCGCTAATTAGAGTATGTCTACACTGGCCCATCAAGCCACCATTGTCGCAGCTTAGCCGGTCTTGCCCTTTAGAGCACGTGTTGCTGAGCTAGCGGAGGACGAAGGGACCGACGAGAAGAAGGAAAAAGAGCAGTCTGATGATGATGGCGGAGCTAGCACTGGGGGTACCACCTCACAGGTGGACACTGATGTCCCCTCTAGTTCACGAGCGGGGGGACGTCGTCGAGCTCGCCCCCGCTCTCAGGAGGAGTGCATTGATGATGTGGAGGGTCGTCTCTCTTCGGTTCGAATCGGAGATACAAAGATTGTGGGGTGAGTTCACTCACATGAACATGCGTATTGGAGCCATCGACACTAATGTAGCTACAATGCTACAAATGATGCAGCAGTGAGGGTTGCAGTTTCTCCCGAACCCACCCCCGTCATGATTGCTGTTGAGGTTAGCGATTCAAGGTCTTCCCGTCCATTTTTCTCAAACTTATGCTCTCTTTCGAGAATAAGTTTAGGGGGTGGATGGACGTTATGCCTTGAATCCCTATTCTAAGTATTTCTTTTAAGTGCTTTCTGCATTTAGATAGTTCATTTGCATTAGTTTAATGGTTTAGGTTGTAGTGCACGTTTACTGCTTTCTAGTCTGTTGCCTGGTGTATGTTGGAGTTGGTTGATCTCATGTTATGTGCGGTGATGAATGATGGTTGCCAATGATAAGTGTTGGATTGTTGAAATTGATATTTGAATTGGGTTTACTATGAGCATGATAGGTGCAATTGGGATGAATTGCTTGGTTGCCTTGAACTGTGACTGTCCTGTGAGAAGTTGAGCATTATTATCCCTTTTTTGTGCTTGAATGATGGGTTACTATTGAATGTCTAGAACTTGCCTCTTGTCTGCTCAAGTTTAACATGATGTGTGTGGAATTTTGAGATGATTTAAGGCCATTTTTTTAGCCCTATTCTTATCCTGTATATTTTTGGCCAAAACACTTTAGATTGCCATTGTGAGCCCCGTTGAGCTTTATAGTCACTTCTTTGCTAGCCAATTTAATTCAATCCGGTTTGTTAATGTGTTCTTTTCCACTCGGACTTGTTGGGTGAGTATAACAATTATAGGAGAGATGAATTGTTTTGGTGGAACTTAGGGAAAATAAAATGGAGTGTGGATTGTGAAAAGGGTTATGGAGTTGGAATGCTTATATGGCACTTAGAAAAAAAATGAAATAAAGAAAAACAAATGATGAGAAAAAGGAAAAAAAAGAAAAGAAAAAAAAAGAAAAAAAATATCTAAGTGGCCATATTCATAATTTGGTGATGCATTTTATGGTTTTAGAAAAGAAAGCAAGAAAGCTAGACAAAGTCTGATTTTACTCGTTTGGTATTTGGGTTGAGTGTTAGTGAGGAAGTATTCAGAGTGATTAACTCAATAAGTCCGATTTAGTCAATTGGCCTATATTTTCCCTACCTTGTCCAAAAGCCTACATTACAACCAAATTATAAAGTCCTTTTTTATCCTAATTCCACATTGCATTGCATGTAAAGGTGAGATAAGGTAATGGACAAGCTTATGGTTAATTTTTCAGTTAACTCAGTTTTGAGTGCTTATATTTCTACCCTAAACACTTGAGAGTGAGTGATACACGAATCCGGTGAGGTCAGTGGTTCAAGACTAAAGACAAGTTAGTAGTCGTGTTGTGCGAGAATATTTTTGCTCATTGTATGCTTGATTTGGATAATTGATGTTTGTGGTGTCTGGGGCAATGAAACTGTCAAAACATCCCTTCTATACTTGAGTTTAATTCTTTCATTTTATTGTTCGAGGATGAACAATAATGGGTAAGTTTGGGGGAGTTGATAAACTCGAATTTTGCATGCTTTTCGGGTATATTTTCTACATATTTTGGGAGACGAATGCATGTGTGTGTGACTGTTTTGAATGAATTTGTCTTGTGTTGGTACTGTCACAGGTTTATCGAATTTTGACAGGAAAACCGCCTACTTTGGACGCGTTTTGAGGTGTACAAGGTCACCGGGTAGAAGGAGTACATGAGTCGAGGCTGGAAAGGCAAAAACGGGCCGGAAAAGTGTGGTTTTGGAGAGAGGAAGATGGCACGTACCGTGCCATGAAACAAACAAGGGAAAAACTCTCGGTAGCCATGGCACGGTCCGTGCTCCTTGAGGCATGGACCGTACCCCATGACATTCATCATGAAGCATGTTTTGACGCACGGCATGGACCGTGCGCCCCTTGGCACGGATCGTGCCGCCTGTTTCAGGAAAATTAGTGTTTTTCCTTGTTTAGACTCTGTTTTTTCCCAACTATATAAGACTTAGCTTTGGACGATTTTTGGGGCACCTTTTTCCCTATTATTGAAGCAGAGAAGTGCTATGAAGAAGAAGGAGGCGAAGAACAAAGCTCAATCACCTGGCATAAGTTGTTTATGATTTTTATTTAATTTCGACTATGAGTTTTGTAATCAATACAGTATTTTCTGTAGATTTCTATTTTGCCATGAACAGCTAAACACATATTAATTCTAGGGTTTGCGTACATGTGGATGTTGTGTTATTAATTTAATCTTGTTATTTTTCCCTTATGATTATTGTGTTCAATTGTTCAAATGCTTTTATTTCATGCTTGATTACTGGCCATAATTAATTGCATGCTAGCTAGTTAATTTAAGACCTGGCGGAGATAATTAACTGGTGGGATTATTTGAACATTTTGATACACATTATGTGGAATCTGTAGGGGGAGTTAGTCTATTGATCTATTAGGAGTTAGTAAATTATCCTAGAGACGAAAGTGATAGGTAATTTATTAATCTACATTTAACTTAAGACCTGGCGGAGATAGGTAGGTATATTTCTGAGTTCTCACCAATAATCAGATTAAATTGGAAAGAATTAGGATTGGATTAATACATAGTTAACACATGTGTAGTGCATTCCCTAGGATTAATCTTTATTAATTGATTGAATTTGTTAATTTGGTTTAATTAATTTGCTTTGGATAATTAGCCTAATTGTTCTTATTTAATTGTTCCGATTTTGTTTTTGCTTGGTTTGATTTGTGTCTAGCTTTAGTAAATCCACATAAAATTTAGGTAGCCTGGATAATAGAAACGTGTTAGCTTAGTATTCAGTGTAGTCAAATTTACAGTCCCTGTGGATACAATACTTGATTCACCAACTATAGTGCATGTCCTGTGTTAGTTGCAGAATTGTGTTTAAAAATTAGTGCATCACGGATATATATCTAATGATACTTCACTTAATAGTTAATGATATTTTGCCAAATTTATATCTAATGATACTTCACTTCATAGTTAATGATACATCACTTCACAGTTAATGATACTTCATACATAGTGATATTTTACTTTACACCTAATGATACCCGAGTGGCACGCGTGGGCGGGCGCGTGTATCTCATGCGTCTGCGCGCGAAAATGGATTTGGGACGGGTTTGGCGCGGGTATGGATTTTATTTGACCCGTCTAACGTAAGAGACTCGTTAGACGGTCTAATACAAGTTTTTATCTTTAGGTACATACATTAATTTTGAGGGTCCCACCATCATATCACTCATTTTTTCTTAATTCATCTTTAATTTTAGTACATGTTTCATTATATATTTTCATTTATATAAATATTTTTATATAATTAAACTATCCTTAATAAACTTTATTTTTATTTGTATTTTTAAATTATATATATATATAATTTAATTCATAAAAATAATATTTTAATGTTTATTCAAATTTTAAAGATGAGTTCAACGATGAAAAATTAAATACAACCGACATATTTAATTAAATATTGAAATTCAAAACACTTAATAAATAAATTTAATTATTAAAACTATGATTGTCATATCGGGCTCAAATGTGCTCGATCAAAATTGAGAAGAAAAAATAGAAGATAAAAAAAACACACATTGACTTAACTATACTATGCCAAAGATAAGAAAATTGATAAGATTAATTTATTATAAGTTGGAAAATATGTTTAGAAAATAAAATAAATCACTTTTAAAAGTTGCGTTGCTAAATTATTATTTTTTTGTGTTTTTTTTGTGGGATACAAGTGTCAATGTTATTTAAATGGGTGATTAGTAAACACTGATATTTAATTTTTTAATGAAAAATTATACTAATTTTACAAAATTAATTTATCTCGTTACACAAATATCGACAAATATTCAATTTTGTATCGGCAAATATTCATTTTTTAATGAAAAATTTTACTGATTTTACAAAAGTAATTTATAATGTTATACAAACGTCAACAAATATTCAATTTTGTAACGGCAAATATCAATTTTGTATCGGTAAATATTCAATTTTTTTAATGGAAAATATACTAATCTTACAAAATTAATATATCATGTTATACAAATATTGGCAAATATTAAATTTTTTATCGGTAAATATTTAATTTTGTATCGGCAACTATCAATTTTGTATCGGCAAATATTCAATTTTTTAATGGAAAAATATACTAATTTTACAAAATTTCATGTTAAACAAATGTCAGTAAATATTCAATTTTTTATCGAGATATATTCAATTTTTTTAATGGAAAATTATACTATTTTTACAATTTTTTATTGACAAATATTCAATTTTTTTATCGAATAATATTTAATTTTTTAATGAAAAATTATACTATATTTTTCATTTTCTAATGTTATTCCAACTTTTGGTAGTTTCAAAAAATTAAAATAATTATGAAATGTAATTAAAAATTATAATATAGCATTAAAACAATTGGTATAGATAATATAGTGACAATATCTCTTTGTAACCAATATCAACTTCAAAAATTCTTTTCTAATCAATAATGGCAGAATACTCTTTTTTAACCAAACTCTTTTTACTTGTCTGACACACCCCCAATTAAACGTGGGGTCACATAGTCAACATTTAATTGCCCATGGTCCCCACACACTATCTCTGTCACTCTTTCCCTTTTCCAGCCAAAAGCACACGACTCTCTCATTTCCTCTCCCTCACTCTCTCTCCCCACATGTTCGCTGTTTTTATTTTTATTTTTGGCCAAAATTTGTTTTTGTTTATTACGTAATTAATTAGAAGTCCTTGATGGATAATCATAATCATATACTACCTCCGTTTCGAAATGTTTGTTGTTTGTTTTTTTTATCTGGAATTAAGAATTAATTTTGTGGACAAATATACTCATCCCTCATATATGCCATAAAATCTAATTCATCTATATTTTCCTAAAAAATAACAATATTTTCTCTCTTCATATATTATAGGTAAGTTAGAATCAAGAAATCTTGTAGGATTTGAGAGGGTTAAAATTGGGAGAGAGGATGTCAAATTATATAAAACAACAAACATTTTGAAACAAAAAAAAATCTAAAACAACAAACATTTCGAAACGGAGGTAGTATAATATTATGTGATCAATTAATTTGGGCTTTGAAATTTTCATGAAATTAATGGCGTGTAATTAATATTATATATAAACTCAGTCTTTTTTCGAATTTTAATTGAACAACCATATATATAAATCATTCATCCATGTATTTATATATAAATTTAGAAAATCACTTGTGTGCATTAGATGCACCATCAGACGCATTGACTCGGTCAATATCGGAAAACGTGCGTTGACCTGGTTAATTAAAAAAAAAGCTCTCAAAATCAGTATCAACCGTAACATTAAAAAGTATCACTCAAAAACCCAAAAGTATTACTTGTATTCTAAAAAGTATCGGCCAAAATAAATAAATAAAAAAAACTATCAAAATCAGTATCAATCGTAACACTAAAAAGTATCACTCAAAATTCAAAAAGTATCATCTGTCTCATTAAAAAATATCATCTATTTTACCATTTTTCTTTTTTGCGGGTTGACCGGGTCAACGTGCATTGACCCCTGTTTGATCCGGTCAAAAGTGTTGATCGTCTGATATAAGTTTATATACATCTAGTGCATGCAAGTTTTTGCCTAAATTTAAGGTAAAAAAATTATTTTACACAAAATAATGATTAATCCTTGGGAAATACCTCACATATATATATATATATATATATATATATATATATATATATATGATCTCTAATAGGTGCAAAGAGGTGTAGATGATCCAACACTGTTAGGTGCCAAAATATGTTATTTATTTATTTATTTTGAGTTGAAGTTATAAATTATTATTTGAAAAGGTTTGCAAAAATTCAATTGTTCAACGTTTTTAAATTCATGTACTTTCACATTTTCTGCATTAAGTTAAAACCATGAAACATTAGTTAAAACGTAATTATGTTTATTAATTAATTACAAATAATTAGGCAAGTTTATTTATTAAATATTTATTTATTTAAATCAACATAACATAAGCATAATACACTCAAAAGCATTAAATCTACCTAATAGGATGTGTAGGATGCTTATCAATGTCGCTATCAAATTATTTTTTTGTATTGTATGGTATTTTTGTAATGATGGACATTACTATACAATTTATGATGATTGTAGTTTATCCATCTTGTCCATTTATGGTGATATTGCTTCTTTTTTTTATGTAACTCTCCTGTATCGTGACCTTATGTCAAAATTATGATTTGTAGGCTATATCAATAATGCAAGAGTTGTGACCTCCAGATCACCGCACATGTTTAGCAATCGGTAAGTTGTTTCTAGGAAACTTATTTCTTTTCTAAAAATTGTTACTTCTTTAATTAATATATAAGAATAAATATGACAAACTAAGAAAATCATAACCAAAAAAAATAACATTCAATATTATATAACCTAAAAATATTGATAAAAATCCAAATATATATAGAACAAAATTATGAGATGATACACTTCCAAAAATCATAATATTAAAACAATTCCAAACACAAATAAAATAAAAATAATATGTAAACATAAATTGAATTGCACCGATCTTAGAACTTCATGATTTTCACATTCAATTAGAAAATCAGAATACTAACCTTGATAAGTCATAACTTATTTGACGATAAAGAAATTGATTTCTCTCCCTTCACCGTTTTCCTTAAGCACAGAACGCCTTTAGATGATAGAGAAAAATATAATTCTGTGTATTCTTTTATCGGTAGGTGAGAGGACCAATTTCAGATACAGTTAGATATATATACACGTTCTATCAATGTTATAAAAATCATGAAACCACCTTTAGATAAATATGACCAATTTATCAGATAAACATCAAATTATTTAAACCGTATAATTAAGATACTTAAATTAATATAAATATCTTAATCACTTAATTATTAATGACACGTGGCCATTAATAAATCTTACATTCTCCCACTTGGCCAGAGTGACAGAAATAATCTTGATGGTTTAAATAACATCATAATGTGCACGTCATCAGATAAATTCATTGATCATATCATTATGTCAATATTAAATATATACCAATACGAGTCATGACGGTTCTACATTAGTTTATCGATATAATTCTTTCCATGTACTACAATATTAGTGATCTACTTAATATGACTCATAATAAAAGATAATAATGGTCCACATTAGTGTCTCTTTTCAAGACTAAAATATTTCCAGTTAATGTCAAACATTATATATACCATACTGACATAACAAGATATCAATAAATATCAGAAACAATATATAATGAGCTCAAAGTATCAAATAATCATAAGTTTATTACAACTTTCCAGCAATACACATTCTTTCGACATGTTTAATAAATGTCTTTGGAGATAATCCTTTCGTTAATGGGTCAGCTATCATGAGATCGGTGCTAATATGTTCAATTGACACCTTTTGTTTCTGAACTTTTTCTTTAACGGCAAGATACTTCAATTCCATATGTTTAGCACCTTTGGAATACTTATCATTTTTAGAGAAGAATACGGCAGCGGAATTATCACAGTAAATTTTCAGCGGCTTGGCAATACTGTCGACTATTCCAAGTCCTAAAATAAAGTTCCGCTACCAATTTTCATGAATTGTGGCCTCAAAACATGCCACAAATTCAGCTTCCATAGTGGATGCAGCAATTGCAGTCTGCTTCGCACTCTTCCATGAAATTGCTCCACCAGCTAAAAGGAACAAATAGCAAAATGTTGATTTTCTTGTGTCAACGCATCCATCAAAGTCTGAATCTGAGTATCCAATCACATTTAGGTGATCGGATCTTCGATAAGTAAGCATATACTCTTTTGTTCCTTGCAGATACCTCAGTACCTTCTTTGCAGCTTTCCAGTGATCCATTCCAGGATTGCTTTGGTAATGACCAAGCATGCCAACAATAAAGCTGATGTCAGGCCTAGTACAAGTCTGTGCATACATCAAGCTACCAACAATTGATGCATAAGGAATATCTTTCATTTGTTCACGTTCCAATTCATTCTTTGGACATTGCATAAGGTTGAACTTGTCTCCCTTCTGGATTGGAACAATGCTTGATGAGCACTTATCCATCCGAAATCTCTCAAGAACTTTATTAATGTAAGCTTTCTGAGACAACCCTAACATTCCTTGTGATCTATCACGGAATATTTCTATTCCAATCACATAAGTTGCCTCTCCCATATCTTTCATTTCAAAATTCTTTGAGAGAAATTTCTTGGTTTCATACAATAATCCAAGATCATTAGTTGCAAGCAAGATG
Source organism: Perilla frutescens (assembly GCA_026008535.1). Taxonomy (NCBI): domain Eukaryota; kingdom Viridiplantae; phylum Streptophyta; class Magnoliopsida; order Lamiales; family Lamiaceae; genus Perilla; species Perilla frutescens. The sequence continues at coordinate 57,624,039 of BRKX01000004.1, read as the reverse complement.
TCATCAACATACAGGATTAGAAAAATTAACTTGCTCCCACTGACTTTCAGATATATAGACCGATCAACAGTGTTTTCTTAGATACGGGTGAAAATGTCTCCTTATAATCAATGCCATCTCTCTGGGTAAAACCCTTAGCAACGATTCTAGCCTTATATCTTTCGATATTTCCATTAGAGTCATGTTTGGTTTTAAAGACCCATTTACATCCAACCCTTTTACAATTTTCTGGCAATTCTACAAGGTCCCAGACTTCATTGTGAGCCATTGATTTCATTTCTTCTTTCATCGCATCTAACCATTTTGTAGAATTATTACTTTCCATGGCTTGAGAGAAGGAAACTTAATCATTATCATCGATTCCAATGTCAAATTCTGACATTTGTAGATAAACCATATAATCATTAGAAATAGCAGGCCTCCTTTGTCTTTCTGACCTTCTTAAGGCTATTTGATTTGGTTCACCTACATCATGTTCATTGATAATGGGTTCATTATTGGGAGGTTGATCATTTATATGTTGTTCTTGTACAATTATTGTAGGAACAACAACATGAGAAGAAGTTTTGGGCAAAGGTATCTCCACCCTAACTTCTTGAATGTCCACATTTCGTGGTTGTTCACTCCCACTGATTTCACCATTTTCAATGAATCTAGCATTTCCAGTTTCAACAATTCTCGTACTATGGTTAGGACAGTAAAATCTATACCCTTTAGACTTTTCCGGATAACCAATAAAGAAATCACTTATGGTTATTGGATCCAATTTCTTTTCTAGTGGATTGTAAACCCTTAATTCTGCCGGACAACCCCAAACATGCAGGTGTCTTAAACTGGGTTTCCTACCCGTCCACAGTTCAAAAGGCATTTTAGGAACTGCTTTGCTAAGAACCCTGTTTAACAGATACATGGCAGTTTTAAGTGCATACATCCACAATGAAATGGGTAAAGAAGAATTACTTAACATGCTTCTAACCATATCCATAAGGGTACGATTACGCCTTTCTGCTACACCATTTTGTTGTGGTGTACCTGGCATAGTGTATTGAGCACATATACCACGCTTTTCAAGGAATTTAGCAAATGGGCATGGGCATTGCTCTGATTCATCATATTTGCCATAATATTCACCACCTCTGTCAGACCTGATGATTTTCACTTTTCTATCTAATTGTCTTTCAACCTCATTAATAAACACTTCTAAAGCATTTACAGACTGAGATTTTTCTTGTAATAGATAGATATAACTGTAACGTGAAAAATCATCAATAAAGGTGATGAAAAAATTTTCCTTCCCAAAAGAAGGAACATCAAAAGGCCCACCAAGTGTTATTAGGAACTTCAACTAAATTAGATTCGAAACATACAAAAATATTATGTATACCTTTCTTTTCGAACCATGCTTTACGTTTCAGACAATCTCTTTGAAAGTGTCCAGGCTTTCTACAAAACCGGCACTTAAGATTGTCAAGTTCCTTTTTCTGGATTTGGGCAGATGACTCATTCACTTTATGTAGTCCTTGCTTGCCCTTTCCTTTCTTTGTGATGACTTTCTTACCAGCTCCTTGATTAATTGCGAGATGAACAGAATGAGTTCCTTGATTCTTAAGCTTCGTTTCCTCCTGAACTAACATTCCGTGAAGTTCATTCACATTCCACTTATCTTTCATGATGTTATAGTTCATTTGGAATGGACTGTACTCAGAGGGAAGCGAGTTTATGATAAACTGCACAAGAAAATTCTCATCCACGCTCATCCCCAATGACTTAAGTCTTGCTGCAAGGTTTGTCATTTCAATGACATGTTCATGCATGCTACGAGAACTATCCAATTTCATGGTGGTTAAAGTAGCCATTAAGGTCCCAGCAACAGATTTATCAGCAGTTTGGGAACGTTTTTTTCACAAATTTCAGAAATTCCTTAGCACTTTCAGTGTTAGGAATGGTAGACTTGATATTATCTGCTACACTCATTCGCATAAACATAAGGCTTAGTTTGTTTGATTTCACCTAAGTATCATGGATAGACTTTTCAGCAGCACTGCTAGTGTCAGTAATAGCAGGCTTTTCAACATCAAGTGATGAATCAAGATCCAAAACACCAAGGTGAAATCGGATTTGTTCACACTAATTAGAAAAGTTCAATCCATTAAACATCGGAACAGACGAAGCATGCGAATGAAGAGCGACGGAAGTGGGCACTGCAAGGATAGTATAATTTTTACACATTAATGTTTTGAGTTACTTAAACAGATTCAGGATCGATAAACAATAAATGTACATTGATGGTCTCCTTTGGGCGATACAACAATATACAATCATAATCATAGTGATGCTTGCAAATTTACCATAATTTGATAATTGAACATGACAACTTTAAACCATTTTGTTATCTTTGGATATCCAAAATAGTTAGAACATGATATATCAATTATCACACTTATATTCATAAATTATAAGAACATATAATCAACCTTTGGGTGATTTTTTAAGTGCCTTATAATTATGAAAATTCAATTACCCATAATATAAAAATTACTTAAATCAAGCATCACATTATTATGGATAATTGAAAATAATTATATGATTAAAATTTATTATTAAAATTTTAGGTCAGACCACTTTGGTGATTAACAGACCAACATTAAATAAATTCTAATCATATAATAAATTAATAAACAATTAAGACTTGATAATATTCAATCATAATCCAACACATAATATAATATGCGATTTGGCATAAACATTATAAAATTCAAAGAAAAACAATTAATATAGCTTATACACCCGATCAGCCAATCAAAAGTTTAATCATCACATGAATATGCAAGTATAATACATTATATAATATTAAAACTAGTGAATACTCATTAGGTCAAGTGGCCGACCGATGACATTAAGGTTTAGAAAATAAATCTTTGAATTCCAATTTTATCTTGATAATGAAAACTAAACAGAGATCATAGCCTTTTTATACATATTTATCAAATCATCGAATATATATACAAACATAAATATATTATTCAGACTCGCATAATTAAACCAAAGAAGGAATTGTAATAAACATACATTAAAATTTAAAGTCGATAGTATGTTGATGATTACCGAAGTTATGAAACAGTTAATAAACTGATAAAAATAAATCAGATGACGAACATGTAAACCACAGTTTCAAGGTTTAATTCAGAATCCCAATTCTAACAGATTCGTGATCTATTGGCAGTGGAACATTAAATTATAGCAGAATACAATCTCGTAATATAAGGCAGATTGTATTCGAACAGATAAATAATTCACGAAACAAATTATAGGGTTCATAAAATCATCACGAATGAAAAATCATGAGTTCCAAAACCATGCTCTGATACCACATGTAAACATAAATTGAATTGCACCGATCTTAGAACTTCATGATTTTCACATTCAATTAGAAAATCAGAATACTAACCTTGATAAGCCATAACTTATTTGACGATAAAGAAATTGGTTTCTCTCCCTTCACCGTTTTCCTTAAGCACAGAACGCCTTTAGATGATAGAGAAAAATATAATTCTGTGTATTCTTTTATCGGTAGGTGAGAGGACCAGTTTCAGATACAGTTAGATATATATACACGTTCTATCAACGTGATAAATATCATGAAACCACCTTTAGATAAATATGACCAATTTATTAGATAAACATCAAATTATTTAAACCGTATAATTAAGATACTTAAATTAATATAAATATCTTAATCACTTAATTATTAATGACACGTGGCCATTAATAAATCTTACATAATACACCTACCAAGATTTTTTGTTTTTCTCCTTCTACTTCATTTACTCAACTCCATTTTACCAGTGCAAGAATAAATCTGCAGAAACTCGATTATGCTTGAGACAAAACATAATTGACCAAAAATGTGTATTCTTGTTGTGTTTTGTTAACTTTGTTGGGAAACTGTTAATACATCCATTTAAAACTCGATTCTGTGTATTCTTTTTACTTTTACTTTTGGTTATTTTATTTTTTCTCCCAATAATATATAATCTATTATTAATAAAAAATTAGAAAAGAATGAATAAAGAAAAATCGAAAGAGAAAAAAAGACATCATAGATAAAAATAAAAGAATGAAGGAAAATGAACAGAACAAAAAAAATATACATATATTAGTGGTTGGAGTAGTATCCCAACCACCAACATAGAATTTCCTGTAAAAACCCTCATAGATGCACTAATAAGTCCATGGGTGCGTTTAGATCCGTTGATTAGGTGAAATTAACTATTTTATCTGAATTTGTCAATTATTTGGTTTGAGTGATTCAGACTCTTAATTGACTGTGGACCCATGTTCTTATCACTCCCACTTTTGGGATGATTATTTATCCTTTCTGCCATCCCACTAGCAAAGTTACAAAAATACCTTAATGTTCTTTTCTCCTTTTCTCTGTTAACTAACGTAGAAAGATATCTCTCTTTCAAAAAATTAAGCTTCAAGCATTAATAATATTTTCACATGAAAGCTAATTGTTTATTTTTTAATAAATTATTTCATATATTTTTATAAAAATGAATTACAATTTTATTACAATTATTAAATAAAAATTATCACAACTTAAAAAATTACTAATACAAATCTTATGCCCTGACAATTTAGGTATTCTCTTACATTTTAATCTTAATCCTCTCATCCAAACAAAATGTTCAAAATCTATCACAAAATCATAAAACTTGCAATCAAATAATCCAAACACATGATCATTAATGTGTATTTGCACTTTTACCTATTATTAATTAATCAATAATGCAATATTCTATATAATTCAATCTATTTTATTTATCTCATCATCCAAATTAAACGGGATCTAAGAGTGCGTGCTACCCACAATATCACATTTAAAGGAAAGAGAGTCCTTTAAATATGGACTTCTCGCATTTTCGTGAAAATACGAAAGTATCATCAGCATTTTTTCCCAGCTAAAAAAAGAAAGAAAGAAGCGAACAAAACACTTCTTCTTACCCATTAAAAATGATTAATTATCAATGAAATTGCTATCTTTAATCGATTTTGCATATTCGATATGACTTTTAAATTATATTAATAATAGTACCAGCATCTTTTGATTTTTTACGACATTCTCAATTTTTTTTAAATGTTAAAATGGCTTCATCTGATGAACAGTAAAACTATGGCGTTAATTTAAATAAAGTGTCCCTAATTTTTTATGCATTAAAACATTTTATAAGTGGTATTAAAATTCCAAATCGGTTAAAGATCATGCTTTATTTGGAAACCAGTATTTCTGTCGTACGTTGTACAGATTTAAATATTTATCAATTAATATATTAAATTTTAAATGTGTCGTACTATAATTGAATGAGAAAATATTGTTAGTCTCACATATACTGAAAATATTTCTTTGTGATTACACAAATACTATATGGTTGGTTAAAGATCTTCAATTATTCGAATAATTACATTTAACATTTGAAAGCGTATAATTATGTATATGTAGTTTCACCAAATATCATAACATCAGTTAAACTAAAAACTAATGCATCCGTCTCTAAATAAGTGTCATTCTGGATAGGTGCACACATATTGATAAAGTAATAAAGTCAAATAGTGATGTTTTAATGTATTATATGAGGGCAAATGTGATAAAAAAAATTTCATTTTTACCTTCATTATGTAAAGTGACACTCTTTATAAAACAAAACTAAAGGTTAGAATAACATTTATTCAGAAATAGGGGGAATATAAAATTTGTAACATATTCATCTTTCATCATTACTAAGGTCAGTGTAAATCATCAATCTATTCATCTCAACATCCTCAACATATGTGCACACAATAAAGAGGTTCAAATCACTAAAGAGAATTGTAAGTCATGATAAATGATTAATTATAATAATATAATAATAAATAATTTGAAGTGTTTTTAGGACACTTTATTTATAGATGCAAAATAACTCTGATTCGAATGATTATAATTTTAATTCTTTGTGACACCCTCAAATGGATGTAGAAGAAAAGACTAACAATGTGAGTGTGCCTTGTATTTTTTTTTTTTTTTTTTGAAATAGACTAGAAAGTATTGGAAGACTCGATAAAGGATAAGATTTTACTTCCACGCATAATTTACATAAATATATTAAGGGGAGAGAGTACTCTGACATCAAAAGAGTACAACAAGGAAAATAAAAGCTTATATACCATCAAATCAGTGAACTTCTAAGAAGTTTCACATTTGAACAAAAACTGAGTCAAAAGGTGGTGCAAAAAACCCATAAACAAAAGCCCATCAGGTCGTCATCCATATACATAGACCCACATAAACTCTTGGAAACTCCACGTCCCGCACCAAGCACTTTCATGCTTCATCAGAATCACCTACAATGCATGAACTATATGAGCTAAAGCTCAGTAAGCAGAAATCATGCACGTGATCTTATATGCAATGTATAAATATGATACCACACCATGACTAATGCTCATGATACAAAATGTTTTCATCTCAAAATCATTTTTATTGTTTAGGAACTTGGCTCCCTTCACCAGACACCAACATGAGTCATGAGCTCATAATATAATCAATATCACTTGGCCAGAATGTGATTAGTGCACTCATGTGGCTCATCCTTCCTGAACCCCAAGGGACACGCCCCCTGCCTGTTCCCTTTGATCCCATATGAAAGTCATCCCACATCAGCCACTCATCACCTCAAGGTGCAGTCGAAGTGGACCATCCTCCCCGGACCCCAAGAGACACGCCTCCTGTCTGTTCCCTTTGATCCCACATGAAAGTCATCCCACTCAACGCACAAGTATCAACACAGCACAACACGGGCTGGTGGTGACCAATCCCAAACAAAATATTTTCTCTCTTTCAAAATCATTTCATGCATGCAATCTCGACAACATCTACATGTCGTGCATGCATATGCTTATGCTCATGTACATGATATTTAATGCAAAGAAATAGAATACCACAAGTATATGACACCACATATTAATCAGATAATGAACTATAACAACACAATAACAAATAATAAATAATAAATATAAACACATATAGTCAAATGATACTATGTTCATGCATTGTAGTTACAGATGGATTTCCACTTACCTCGATTGAGTCCAAGGCTTAAAATATTTGAAATCCTAAATTGTGTGCTGGCTCAAGAGTATCTAGTTACAGTACATCATAAATTAATACATAGATTATTAATTAATCTGTAACAGCGAAATAAAATCAAACAATTTTCCATCTTTAAAAATTTATTTAGCTTTTATAAACTCATATCATCAATAATTTAAATATAAATTCAACCCAACCTAATTGTTAATTAATTTTAAATAATACGTAGGATATCCATAATTATTATCATATATTCCAATCCTCAAATATTTTAAAGCTTTGCTTGACCGATAAAATAAATGATTGTGGAACATACTAATGGAATTATCAAAGCAACCAACAAATATATTTCTTATGAAATTGAAACTATGAATTAAAATATATAAAATTGAGGTAAGTGATTCACTATTCGCATATTCAAAATATTAATGCATTTCCATAAGAATTTTACTTAATACTATGAAATTATAATTAAGTTGGTTAATCACGTATATCAATTAAATAAATTACAAATAATCATCATCAAGCATCAATAATTCTAAAACCAGCAATTCAAATTTCTTTATATTAATTTAATAACTTTATCCTCATAATTAAATGTCTCACAAATTAATTGAAATATTATCTGTTCTCCTTAATAATTTATAGAACTAAACAAAGATCATCAATTACCTTCACCGATTCTAAGATAGCCCATCTCTTTGGTCTCCCTATATTTTTTTTTAAACTCAAACTCTCGATAAATTTTGGCAAATTAGTTGTCTTTATTTTTATTTTTATATCTCTTTCTTTTTAACCTAATATATATTACACCATATTTACTAAAAAGTGAGCAATATAAATCCTATACCTATACGTGTACTCACCATGGAACATATGAATTATCAATATTACACCTTTCATTTCATAGAGCTACGTGTATGCATAAGAAAATTTCATATTTCTTTTTATTATTATTTTTTTTTTTTTCAATTGCTTAATTATCCACTAGTTAACCTAATACATGTATGTGAGAACAAATACAATTAAATAATATATTCGTGTATGATAAAATATTAATTTCTCTTAAATATGCATATGAGTACATACATTAATTTATGATATTCTTCATAAATGCAGAGTCATTAAAATATATATTAAATAAATAAATAGACATAATCATGTTACCACATATATTTATATAAGTGTACATATATTTATATAAGTGTAGTTAACATGAAAATAAGCACACACACACACATATGTATATATAAATTATTTAAAATATATATCATGATAACCATTGAATAGTGAGAGGCTCGGTTATTACATTCTTAGAGAAATATAATCATTTGGAGTGAATAATTTTATCAATATTTCATATGAAAGTGATAAACCCCCCAAAACATGTAATAATGTTCAGAAAATAAATACATAAGGATGTGATCATTTACACCAATAAATAACCAACCATTTTGATACTAAATAGGTATAATTAATAAAATAAACAATGGGGTTGACTATATCCACATATAAAAAAGAAATTAAAGAAATAAATAAAATAGTTATAATATGAAATAAATATAATTAATATTAATTATCAAAATAAATGGTGAATTGTCATGTATCTAAAAAATATTAAGTAATTTCCCTAAAACAATATTAAGTAATAAAACGAAAAAATGGAAAGGGGTAGATATAAAAGAAAACAGCGAAAATGAAAAGGTAAAAATTGAAAAAGAAAATAATAAGAATCAATGTTAATTATCAAGTGATTGGTTTAATGATGTATCTAAAAAATCTTAAATAATGAAAGAAAAATTGAAAACAGACAAAAACTAAAAGAAAAGATCTAAAAGAATAATAAAAGAAGAAAAAGATTGAAAGGGAAAAAAATGAAAAGAGAAGAAAGACAAACAAAAAGAAAAAATTTGAGAAGAATAAGGATAAAAGGAAAAAGAACAAAAAGGGAAAACAAATTGAAAAGATAAATAATTAAGAAACCAATCCCCACCCTGTAGTCACAAGCGTTCGATCCTGATTCCTGGGCCAAAGTGAGATTGATTATGTAATAAAACTGTTAAACCATTGCCAAGTTTTTGAACTTTTTGGCAAAACTAATACTCTCTCTATTTCATTTTATTTGTTGTTTTAGATTTTTTATTTTGTTTTAAAATATTTATTGTTTTATATATTTTCACACACTCTCTCTAATTTAATCTTATCACAAACCTTATTTTAGGAAAATATAATTGAATAAAATTTTGTGGCATATATGAGGGGTGGGTATATTTGTCCACAAAATTAATTGTTAATTCTAGATAGAAAACCTAAAACAACAAATAAAACGAAACGGAGGGAGTATTATAAATTAACTTTTTATCGGCTTTTTAATGACAATTTTACCCTTTCAATTTTACTTGTATAGATTATTCGTTAAATAATACGTAGCGATATTTTCAAAGATCTAATCTATACATAAATATATATTAAAATAAATCCATCCAAAATTAATAAAAAGAAATCTTTGGACTTCATGACTTTCTAAATATATATGAAAAACAGTTTTATAAATTTATAATTACATAGCTCCATCTATAATGAAATCGATGTGGTGAGGAAAGGATTAAATTGGAATGGTTTTATTATGTATCTTCTCCAGTTTCTTTATAACAAAGGATCTAAATAGATTTCATTTCAACCCTTCAATCATCCAAATTCTCTCTTCTCGATCCCAACTTTTCGCGCCTTCTCCTTGATTATATATAACTTTAAAACTACGATTCCCCATTATATTCCACAAAATGCTTCATCTCATTTAAATAAAATCTTTAAAAAAAAAAGAAAGAAACCATCATTCATTCATTCATTCATTCATTTTCTCCTCCGACCTCTCTGCTTTGATTTTTCCACAGTGACGAGAGAGAGAGAGAGAGAGAGAGAGAGAGAGAGAGAGAGAGAGAGAGAGAGAGAGTATATATATATAAGCTTAATATCTCTGCATGTATTCTTTATATATACTGTATCTATATCCATTATATATACATCGATATCCGTAGCGGAGAACATATATATAGTGCGTCAGTGCGTGCTAATTGCTATAAATATAATATGGAATATAGGAACGGAAAGGCTGTGGCGGCGGCGGCACCGTTATCGGGTGGCGTTAGGTCCCAAATCCAAGAAAGAATTTCAAGAGCGTTGTCTAGATGGAATGCCCTTCAAATGGCAGTCCACAATAAATGGGGTGGCTCTGATTCCACAAACAAATCTCACCAACTTTCTTCCGATGTATTTTCTTGGCTCTTTCAAACCAAAGGTAAATTAAATAGCAGTCGCTGATATATATATATATATATATATATATATATATATATATATTATCTTTACAAAATCACTATATATAATTCTCTCTCTATTATACATTAATTTTGAATGGATATTTTTGGTCCACAATTCCCGTCATATTTCAAGATTGAATAATGAATATACACATTTATATGGTAATTATAAGGTTTCTTTTTATGTTTTTTAATAATAAGACACGGAATAAAATACATATTGAGGACTAATTAATTTCATCAGATTTTTACCATCAAAAATAAAAAATCTCTGTTTTTAGGTTATTAATTTTTTCTTTGAAAATCTGATTGAAATAAATATGTTCGTTACAGAAACTATTATTCTAATTGAAATCTATTATATATGCTGTATGCATGAGAGATACATTGACTGGATTAATCTTGAGATTTTGATTCCTTTTTTTTTTAATACTACTATATTTTTCAAAGTTTTGTGATGTTAGGGCATGTACTCTTTGGTGTCTGCATTCTTGGTCCCTTTTGTTAAGGAGAGTCCTTAGGAATCTCCACAAAATGAAAATCAAGGGCGATGTATTTCATCTTTGAGTGAAAGACGGGGTTGGCACAAAGATACGCAGTGCCAACATTGTCACAGTAAATAGGTAGGATAGAGGGAAGTGACACACCAAGCTCGGATAAAAGAGAGCGAACCCACACTACTTCAGCAGCAGAAGCAGCCACAGCCCGATATTCGGCCTCAGTGGAGGAACGTGCAACATCACGTTGTTTCTTTGAAGACCATGAAATAGGATTATGGCCAAGAAATAGAACATAGGTACTGGTAGAAGACCGGTCATCTGGATTGCCACCCCAGTCAGCATCAGAGAAGGTATGAAGATCAAGAGGCGAGTTACGATGTAAGAGCAAACCAAGATCACACGTCCCACGTAAGTAGCGTAAAAGACGTTTCAAGGCAACCCAATGATCAGTAGTAAGTTTGTGTAGAAATTGCGACAAACGACCAACTGCAAAAGCAACATCAGGGCGAGTCATAGACAAGTACTGTAAGCTTCCTAATAGCGAACGATAGTTGCTGACATCAGCATCAGACAACGAGGTGCCTGAATATAGTGAGAGAGATGAGGTAGCCATTGGTGAATGAACTGGTTTGGCATCTAACATCTTTGCACGGGAGAGAACATCCAAAATGTATTTTCATTGTGATAAAAGTAGACCAGCTAGATGAGGAAGAACCTCAACACCAAGAAAATAAGATAATTCACCAAGGTCCTTAACAGAGAAGTTGGATGCAAGCTGTTGAATCAAGTTATTAACCAAAACCTGAGAGCTCCCTGTCACCATAATGTCATCAACATAAACAAATAGGAAAACCATAGCAGAGGTGCGTGTCATAATAAAGAATGAGTGGTCAGCTTTAGATTAAACAAAGTCAATAGAAAGAAGAAAATTTTGAAGAGCGGTATGCCAAGCACGGGGCGCTTATTTGAGGCCATAGAGAGACTTTTGTAGGTGGAAGACAAAGAAAGGGTGTTGAGAGTCAATGAAACCAGGTGGTTGAGCCATAAACACAGTATCATCAAGTTTACCATGTAAAAATGCATTGTTAATATCAAGCTGGTGAAATAGCCAACCACGAGAAAGAGCAATACTTAAGACGATGTGTACAGTAGCAGGTTTAACAACTGGACTGAATGTTTTCTGAAAATCAAGTCCCGGACGTTGGTGAAACCCTTTGGCAACAAGACAAGCTTTGTACCTCTCAATAGAGCCATCTACCTTTCTTTTTAATCGAAAAACCCACTTGCAACCAACTAAATTCTGAGTTGAATCTGGTGGAACAAGACTCCAGGTATGGTTGTCGATTAAAGCTGTGAACTCGGCAGACATAGCTACCCACCAATTAGTATCTTTTGAGGCCTGAGATACATATGTGGGTTCCATCACAGAGTGAGTAGCAGTAAAAGAACAACGGGGGTTGGGTTTGAAAATCTTAGCTTTTGAACGAGTTGTCATATGATGGGTATTAGTCAGAGAGGAAGAGGAAGCGGAAGCAGTAGGAATAGTGGAAGGAGAAACAGATACCTGGATATTGGGATGAGAAATAGATACCTGAGGTGGATGTGGTGGTAGAGGTAGTGGTGGTGGTGTCAGATCCGAAGCAGAGCTAAGATCAGATGATGGCTGTATGCATGGTGGAGCAGTGACAGAGATTTGGGACTTAAATGGAAAGATGGTCTCAACAAATTTAACATGACGAGATACATAAATGCGTGAAGTGACGGGATCTAGACAATGATATGCACTTTGTGTATTTGAGCCACGGATAACACAAACATCCAAAGATACGTAACTTGCCATAGTTTGGTGGTTTCTGGAACAACTTTTCAAAAGATGACATGAAATCAAGATTATATTTAGGCATGCGATTAGTCAAGTAAACAGCTGCAGAGAAAGCATGTGGCCAAAGTGAGATATGAAGTGATGCATGAGTAGGGATGACAATTTACCTGTGGGTAACGGATACCCGCGGGTACCCGACCCTAATAGGTGAGGGTTTGAGGGGCATTTGGTATCCACGTGTAGCTTTGTGGTTAGAATTCACTATCCATTTAGTTCGCGTGTATGGGTTTGGACAGTTACTATCCGTATCCGTGAAACCCGTAAAAAATACCCGCGAAATACTCGACTACCCGTATAGTTTAATTGCAGTTATAATAATCGAGCCATCAAAAATTAAAGGCCCATAAATAAATGGTATAACTTGGAATGATATAACTTTATTCTATTTCAAAAATTAAAGCCCCATAAAAAAAATGATATAACTTGTTATATTTCAACCGTAGACTTGGAATGATATAACTTTATTAGATTTTAAATTTGAACTTTGAATTTTAGTTGACGAATTTGGATATTAACTGTGGATTTGAACTTTGTGATTGTGATTTATGGATTTGAACTTTGATGAAATATGTGGATTTGAACAATGTGATTTGTGGTGAATTTTTTATTTGTGTTAAATTTGTCATTAATTTAAATTTAAATTATGATTCGCGGGTGGTGGATATCCGCGGGTGGCGAGTTGGCGGGTACTCGATGGGTGGCGGGTATCCGCGGGTGGCGGGTGTGGGTGGCAGAAGGTACCCGTCGTGGGTTGGGTAGCGGGTACGGCCTTCGCTCGCAGGTACGAGCATGGATAGCCAATATCCGTGCCCATCGTACCCGATTGCCATCCCTATGCATGAGAGAGTAATGTGAGTCCACTGTCGATAATATGACAACGTCGGCGTTCAGCATAGCCATTGTGTTCCGGTGTATGAGGCGGACTGGTAAGATGCGAAATACCCAAGGTAGGAAGTGTGGATTTTAGAGCCATAAATTCACCTCCATTATCAGTGTAGAGTTGAATTATATTTGAAGAGAAATATCATTCAACTAAGGCTTTAAATTTGACAAAGGTAGGAAGTACATCAGATTTACGTTGCAGAGGGTATAACCTGATATATTTTGTAAAGTGATCCACAAAGATAACATAGTATTTGCATCCATTAACAGCAGGTAAAGGAGCACACCAAACATCAGAAAAAATTAATTCAAGAGGTTTAACACTGGACAGTGAAGTTTTCGAAAATGAAAGCTTTGTGCTTTTATTGGAAGAACAAGCATCACAATCGAATGATAAATGATTAGTTTTTGGGGAGACGTTGGCCACGCATACATGCCATCTTCAGCCTTGGCGGTCATTAGAATTGACCCACTCCTAAGATCCTTCACATGAAAGGAAGAAGGTAAGAATTCAACAGAAACGTTATTGATAGTGCAGAATTTAGAAATAGACAACAGGTTATGTTTCATATTTAGCATACACAACACGTTAGATAAAGCAAAAGAAGAGGAATGAGATTTTAAAGATGATGAACCCTCATGCGTGATTCTCAAATCAGTACCATCACCAATTTGCACGCCATCACTCCCAGAATAATCTGTGTGAAGAGAAAGATTCCGAAGATCATTAGTGATATGATGGGATGCTCCTGAGTCTAGCAACCAATCTGAACTCGGATGAGGGGTAGATGAAATGGAATTAGCCTGAGGCTTCGGTGAAGATTTTGATTTCGGGGATGGCGATGCAGCAAAGTGAGCCTGGGGAGATGAATGTTGGTCCCCGTTCTAGACAGAAACATAGCGGAATGAAGAACATCATTTTGTTGAGTGCCCCTGCTCCCCACAAAGTTGGCAGTAGCCCTTGTAAGGGCGTGGTTTATACGTGGAAGATTGTTGATGGCGTTGTGGTGGAGGACGAGATGAAGAGCCTATTTTTGTTGCATTATTTGCATTGACCGGAAAGGAAGACGGTCGAGAAATAAGAGCAAGTTGCGCCTCACGCACTATTAACTTTTCTAGTAGCTCGGCAAAGGAGATCGAAGAGTCGCGCACTTTAATTGCATCGGCGAGACCTTGATATTCCTCTCCCAACCCATTGAGGATCTTTAGGGTGAGGTCATCCTCATCACACGGGACTTGAAACATCTGGAGTTCGTCACTATAGATCTTCACTGAGAGCATATACTTAGAGATAGATCGAGAGCTTTTATTCAGAGAATCAAGGGCAGAGCGTAACTGCATGATCCGACCACGTGACGGGCGACCATACATGGTTAGGAGTGTATCCCATGCTTCGTACGAGGTCGTAGCAGAAGAAATGAACGAGATTAGAGGTTGAGAGAGGGACCCGATAATAGCATTGAGCAACAGTTGATCTTGTCGAATCCAAAATGAACGTTTTGCATTGGCGGCGGTGGTAGCGGTGGCAGTGACGGGTGGACATGGAAGAGATCCATCCACATAACCCAACAGATCATACCCTATGAGACAAGAGTTGAATTGCATGCGCCAAGCACAATAGTTTGTGGGGGTGAGTTTGAGAGGGGTTTGGGCAGCCACATTGATGGCAATCAGCGAGCCAGGGGACAAGGAGGATGCGTCGGCAGTCATGGCGAAAGAAGGATCGAATATCTAGTTCTCGTGTGAGAAAAGGACGATTGATACCATATAAAAGTTTTGAGAAGAGTTAATTCTTGTATTACTTGAACGAGAATAAATAGAGTACAAAGCATAAGAAGATAAATAACTAATCTAAGAAGATAAATACAAATAATATCAGATACACTAGGATAAACAAGAAACAACAACTAACTAGGAGAGTACTTAGGAATCTCCTTAACACCTTTCACTACAAAAAAATAGAGAAATAGCAAATGCTTAGTCCGTCACTAAATTTTGGATTTTCATCATTAAAAGTGTCTAATGATGGACACGGTCCGTCGTTAAAGATCTGGTCGGCAACAAATTTAATGACATACTTGTTCGATTGCTAGGATTTAACAATGGATCTATCGATGGATCAGTCTGTCGTTAAAAAAGTCACCTGTTCAGTCGTGAGGATTTATTAACAATGGATTGATCTGTCGGTAGATTCGTCGTTAAATCTTAGAGACCGAACAAATCCGTTGTTAACAAAGTCGCCTCTTTTAGTCAGAATTTTTTTTATCGACGTACGAGTCCGTCGTTAGTTTTTTTTAATTATTTTTATTTATGCATTTTTGATTTTGTTAATTTGAAGACGTTTTAAATCAAATGAAATAGATACATAGTATTATATAAATATTTGGTTTGAATAAAAGATTAAATGTATAAAGTAGTTATCCAAAATCAAACATAACAATTTTAAAATCGCATATAATCAAACATAATAATCCTATAAGTCTGGAGAAGGCTGAGACGATGATGACCTACTGTGGTCCCTGAACAGACGCTGCATCTGTTGAAGGAGAGCAAGTTGTTGATCAATCATCTCCTAGTGCTTCTGCTCCCACTGCTGAAAATGCTCCTCTTGTGTCTGCAACTTCGCCTCCAAATCTCAGATGGCGGTCTGAGAGTCATAGTATTGGGAGCCCACTGAATCAACACTGCCACTCCTCTAACTAGATCCGATGTGAGCAACAACTCGATTACCCAGTCCGAAGATGCGCCTCATCTCCATGCCCACGATATCGATATAGATCATGTCGTGTCCAGCACCTGTGGCTCAGATGACTCGGAAGGCGGCTAATTCCTCTGCTCAATCGCTTGATGTACCTCGCGATGGCGGCTTAACTGTGACGTGGTGGAGGCGCGGCTGTTGTGTGAGAGAGAGATGGAGATGGCGTCGGAAATTGGCCAGTGGATTGGCGAGGGACGGCTAGGGTTCGTGATGGAAATTGGGGGAAATGAAAATGAAGCCCCGATTCTGTTTTGATATGAGAAACTGCGACAAACATACTCTGTTGTTAGATTTTTCCCAAATAAAATAATAAAAATAAAATACTAACGATAAATTATTTATCTAATTTAATTAATTAAACAAATTAAATATTAACATCGGAACTCATCCGTTGTTAGATTTTTCCAGAATAAATAATTAAAAATAAAATACTAACGACAAATATATTTCATCGTTAAGTTTATCTTATTTAATTAATTGAAAAATGAAATATTAACAACGAAACTAATCAGTCGTTAGGTTCTTCCGAAACTAAATATTTAAAAAATAAAATACTAATGACGGAAAATATTCGTCATTAACATTAACGATGATCATTATGTCTCTATTTCGTCGTTAATCTTACGCGCGAAATATTCCCGCCATTTTAAATGTCTAAAAAGTTTAACGACGGCAAGTCCGTCGCTAGTCGATCGCAAGTAACGACGGATGTGAGTCCGTATCTAAAATCCGTGCTATACCGCGGAGTTTTTGTAGTGTTGATTTGCAATTATTTAATTAAATTGTGAGTGAGTGAGTTTTATTTACTACGTACATCTGTTAATTAGCAGCGGTGGTTCAAGTAGAAGATTTGGAAAATTTGTTGCATGAGAGGTTGTTGCTTACCTTCAACACGGAGATTGAAGATGGCAGCATCGAGGAGGTCTATTTTCTATACACAAACGTGTCTGAGTGCTATATATATATATATATATATATATATATATATATAATTTCTAATATTCAGATTTTCCCTTTGATTGTGCACAGATGGCAGAAGAGTTGATGAGCATACGTGACGAGTATTTGCAAGGAATTCCATGCAAATTGTATTGAGCCAATGTGTGTGTATTGTTATATCTATGTATATTATTGGAGCATATATGTGCAGGTAATTTATGCAAAGTATTTTTTACTTTCAAAGTATTAGCCAAATTTGAACTTATAAAAAAAGTATAGCTATAGGGTGTGCATGCTATTATTTTTATTCATCATATTTTGAGTTATTAATTAATGAGTTTTCGTTTCCTCTTTAGAAAATTTTACATTTTGATATTTGAAATTTGGGCATTTTAACAAAAATATATCAAGATATTCAACTATTTATAATATATGTACACTTCAATTTTTAGGTAGTCAACAACATATAGTAAAATAAAAATAAAAATAAAAATAAAAATAAAAAATCTTGTGTGTATTCTTGGTACTTAAAATCCGTCTTGGACAACCAGATGGGAGATGAGAAGAAATGTTGTTTGCGTTTTGGAATGAAGAATGCAATGGCAACGTTTAAATGTGTAATTAATTTAACTTTATGTTTATAATTTTTAGATTAAAAACGACATATCATTCGTTTTAATGTGGACTAAAGTCCTTTTCAAGTCAAACTTTGATTGTCAATATCAAATTTCAAGTGCCACACATCGATATCCGAAAGGATTTGTCAAAATCTTGAAAAACTGAATATTAATTAATTGTAAATTATTGAACGGCAGTACATTTTTTATCAGAAGAGTCAAAAGTTCAAGTGTCGAAATATAATTTTTCCTAAATGTAACACTAAATGCAATAAGAAATTTTACGTGACAATATCACTATATGCGATAAAATTTCTGCAGGCTTAAATAAGTTGTGCCCGCATTCATGAGAGCTAAATTCGTGGTGACATTGACAAAAATAATAAAAAAAAGTACAAAAAAATAATTAAAAAAGGTAGAGGAAGTGAATAGTACCACTTTATATGTAAATGGGTGCTGTTCACCTCTCTTGAAAAACAGCTAAATGTAGCGGACGGTTGGAGGCCAATTTTTAGCAAATCTAGCGGCAGACTTAGAGGAAGCGGAAGCCTTGGAGATGGCCTAAGTGTGTGTAAACATGATTATTTATACTTTATTCGGGCAGTATTACTTACATCACGTGATGAAAAAAAATACCGTTAAAAGGTTTAATCTAGTCAAACTAGACGGTGTTCACAAAATCCTGCTCAAAATTACCATTTTACCCTCCTTGTGGCCACATGTCATCCATTTCCCAAAAAATACCCCCTCCACTAATTTGAGCAATCTTGTTGACACCTCTTCTTTTGCATGAAGAACTATTGAAAATTGCAATTTTATCCTTAAGGAAACATATTATTTTCACTTGCTAGGGTAGCAAAAGTGGCATCAGATAATTGGAGATTGGGGATTTTAGTTGGTAGTCATTTGACATTTGAGGTTAGAACTTAGAACTTCTATTTTTTTACTATTTTACTCACACATCCGATTGTATAGTATTAGAGAAATTCGAATCGTGATCTTTAATCTCTAAACAGTCTCACTCCATCACTAGATCATTTCATCGGGACAAAAAAGGGTTACCTTCTTAATCACTAGTAATTTAAATAATTATTTATTTGATAATTTTATTAATTCACAGAGACCCACATATTTGAATTGTGTCATTGTTTTAAACTGAGCTATTCAAATTACAACTTATAAGTAGCGGATAAAATTATAAAAGTAATGATTGTGATGCACTTGATTCATTTATATCACTTGATTAATGGAGATGGATCTAGATTTTGATTATCAACATTTATAAAGAACAACTGATTACACAAAATTGTACAGAAAGTAAGAATTTCAATGATCAACATTCGTAATCTATATATTTTTTAAATGACTGTATTTATGTTGTTAACCAAAAAAAAGAGGAAGATGAAGAAGAAAAGGGAATGGCCAAATTGAAAGAAAAATGGCCGACGTATCACGCGCGCCAATGGAGCGTGAGGAAGCTCGGCGATCAGCCGACGGCAATCCAGATATATTCCGACAAGGAAATCTGAGTTGAGGGGTACAACAGTCATTTCGGAAACCAGTGTTGCCATTTCTTTAATCTTTCATACTATTTATAATATTTCTCAATTCTTTCTACTGTTTTTTAGGGTTTCTGGATTAAATTCGATGTAAGCTTAAATACAATTCTACATTTGTTTTCTCTAAGGAAAATATATCTGAATTTTCACCTTTGCAAGTTGAATATCTTCGTTGATTTTGTACCGGTGAATGGGTGCATTTGAAGGTATTCGTGGCTGCAAATTTTTTTTAATAATCGATTTCAGCCTTTGGCCCCAATGTTTGGATGGGAAAATACTTTTTTTTTTAAAGATGAAAAAAAGTTTTATTGACGTGTGACACCAGTTTCTTCAATTAATTGTTTGATCGACTGTTTGAGGATTTTTTTATTTTATTTTTGGTTTTTGAGTTGATGTAATTTCACTTTTATTTTTATTTCTGCAGATTAAGAGTTGCTTATATCAGAATCAGAAACCCTAACCCCCTTCAGTTCGTGCTGTTTTGCAATTTTGAATTAATTCTACACATTTCCTGAGGTATGCCTACGGTGTCTGATCGTTCATCTGTGCCTATGTTTTAAGTAAATTGATTAAGAACTGCATATCAAATTGCAGGACAAAGAGTTAATTAGAGTTGAATGTGCTGTAATTTGAGTAGCAAAAAGACTGATTTAAACAGGCCTGATAAACTAAAGAAGAGGTTTTGATCAATTAAAAGCATTAAAGTTGGAGTTTGTTTATGAAACTTTTTGAAATTTTCATAATTATGAGCTCTCATGCGTTTTGGATGGAAGTCATTTTTTTAACCTGCCTATTCTTGAAACCTCCGTAAGGCTATCGTCCCTTCATTATGTAGTTGTCAGGCCTGCATACATTCTTCTCTTGTTTGATTGGTACTTTGGTTATTCATAAGTAAAAAATTATTGAGTTTTTTGTTGTAACGTAAATCGGCATTGTGTTAGCCATATTTTTTATAGTTATTAACATTTTACAGAGATTAAATGACTTGTGAGCCAGAAAAGGAGTCCATGGACATTGATAGTCCGGAAGAATGTAAAGAGAGTGCATATGAGCTTGTTGGAAATGGTCTTGATCTCTATCCAGTCTCGGTAAATGATTCAGGTGAAGGCCTTCCATATGCTCCTCAAGATTGGCCTAATCATGGCGATATGTGGCGCTGGAAAGTTGGGAAAAGAGTTGCCGTTTCAGGAAATTTTTTGGACAGATATTTGTATCTTCCTAGCAGGCTCTGCAAGAGTGGGCATAGAAAAGGTTTTGCAAGCAGGCTGTCACTTGAACACTACGTTCGAGAAAAATTCCCTGGTGCAGATATTGATGCCTTTTTTGCCTCTTTTAGCTGGAGAATTCCTTCAAAACGAATCAAGCAAGGTTGGTATCTTGTTGGAATAAAAATCATGATGCCAGAGATAACTTTTGATTGTTGTTATTTTAAAATTTTAGTTAGATTACAATTCCTTTACTTGTAATCTGATTATCAGCAGCTTTCTTTTTAAGTTTCCTGACTCTGAATGCTCTCTGCAATTTGGGACTTCTATCTTATATAAAATTTTGGACTCAATATAAGCTAAATCCGACTACATTCTGAAAAAACCTTATTAACCTCTCTAGATATTGCTGATATTGGAAGAAAACATCCAAAAGGTGTTCTGACAAATGAAATATTCGTTTCTTCTAACTGCAACTTGATATACTCTGGTACTGATGGACTTATGCTTCAAATGCAGCTGATAAAGAGATGCTTGGCCCTCTGCCAGTTCCTGCAGAAGATCCAGAATCTGATGCCCAAATTGGCATAGTACGTTGTAAGGCTGGCAATAGATTTTGCAGCAGCTTAGCCACACAAGAGGACTCTGTTTCAGAAGTCATGTTCTGCGATATTTGCTGTAGTGAAGCTGGTTTCTGTAGAGATTGTTGTTGTATACTATGTTCTCAAACTATCGATAAAGCTTCCCAAGGTTACAGTTTCATTAGGTGTGAAGCTAATATCGGGGATTATGCTTGTGGACATAGTTGCCATATTGACTGTGCTCTACGAGCTTACATGGCTGGGACAGTAGGAGGAAGTATTGGTTTGGATGCAGAGTATTATTGCCGTCGCTGTGATTCAAGAACTGATCTGGTCTCACATGTTGCAAGACTTGTACATGACTGTGAATCAAATGGTTTGCAGGATGACATTGAGAAGATCTTGAATGTTGGTATTTGTATGCTGCGCGGGTCGAAGAGAACAAGTGCAAAGCAGCTGTTGCATCATATTCAGTTGGCCATGTCAAAGGTATCTGAAGAGAACGGTAGGCTAATAACTGTTCTTAAAGCAGTAATCCTTTCTTGTACATAAGCCTTTCTGATTTTTCATACGAGCTATCAATTTATTTTCATCAGCTTAAGAGTGGAAGTTATCTAGAAGATATTTGGAAGAAGGAAGATGCCTCGGCAGATGTTGCTGGTATTTTGTTCTGTACATTTTTTTCCCTGAATTTTTACCTATGCTATAATAGAAATTCGAAAATGGTTCTTGCACTCTAGGGAAGCATATATCTTCTTCAAAATACTACTAACTGCGGTGATGTGATAAATTTTCTTCAGTAACCTAGGTTGAACCTTCATTAAATGTGATTTGGCACCCACCTCTTAAGAAAGTTGCTTGTTTCTTCAAGAAAAATGGAACTATTTTTTCAGCTTCAATAAGGCACTTAGGGCATCCCTTTCCTCTTTTTTTTTGTCGAGTGTTCTTGTCATTTTACTATTATCATGTGAATTTCCTTGAAATTTCCGCAATCATAAAATCATATAATTAGCAGGGCCATCTCCAAATGCCAATGGTGTACTGGAACTCCCACAGAACGGGCTAGAAGACGGTCGACTGGGCTCACCTCCAGTGTTGTCCTCAAATTTTGACTACCGAGTTGAATCACTTAAACTTGACAATGAAATTGATCACATTCTGGATGCATTAAGGAAGTCGCAACGGATTGAATACAGACTTGCTGAGGAAAGGCTTTCAGCTCAGAAGAACTATATCATAAACCTGTATGAACAGCTTGAGAGAGAGAGGTCTGACCTCTCAAAGCATACATCTTTATCCGAGAACCAGGACTCGTTGCTTGATGCTGTCCTGGGTAGAGTTTCTCAGATAAAACGGGAAGTGTCCCGACTCAAGGACATGGGAGAAGTCTCCAAGGGATTCGGTCGAGTCCCTAAGCATATTCTCGAGGAACAATTCAGTCTAGGTATTGAGCATTGATAAGCCTTTTAGCTTCTTTCTGTAGGGAACTCCACAGAATATTCTGATGCTTAATATCACAATTTTGTTCTGTTTTCGTATTGCAAGAGATGTATTTTATTGTGGAATGTATATTGAATTTGTTTGTGTCCAGATTTATCTGTATGATTCAATGTTTTGGGGTATTTTTAGGTTTTCCGATTTTCCTTTTATTTCAACTCCTCACTTGATACTTCCTATCTCCCAAGAATATCTGTTATTGTTCATGTTTTGATTTCTCTGCATAAATGATTCATTTTTTGCTTGAATTGGAAATTCCTTTGTTGGTTTAACTGCTTTAACACAAACTACAGTGGAAGTGCAGAACCCATTGTAGTTTTTATGTCATATCTCATTCTCTTATATATTGAAGCTTTTTAGCTTGTGGATTTTTGGTTTTCAATGGAACTTCAGAAGTGAAAAAGATATGAGTGACGGAAAGTCCTCAGAAATGACACCCAAAAATATATGTATGTGTATATACGATTGAAACTATTATTACTCTAAAACTAAAAAAATCACACATTTTTTTTAATATCATATTTTTCACTCCATCCATCCCATTCATATATGCTTCTTCTTCTTCTTCTTTTATGTTCCAATATATAGGATGATATATATATATATATATATATATATAGCTAATTTACTATTGTATTTAATATATTTATATTAAACATTAATCCATTGTCAAAGAAATAAATATGGGCATGTTAGAATGTTTACTTATTTAATTGTCTTTTCTAATAATTTTTTTAATTCTAGTGAAAAATCTAATCAGCTTATATAGTAGGAAAGAGACGCAGGGGAGTATAATTTTTCTATTAAATTGGGATGGAACATTCTTGTAATAATTTCATTGAAACTTAAATTAAAAAAATAATTAAACATAAATTAAAATAGAACCCATTGTAATTTTTAGGTCATATCCCATTTTCTCTCATATATCGAAGCCTTTTTTCTTGTGGATTTTTGGTTTTCAATGGAGCTTGAGAAGTGAAAAAAAATATGAGCGACGGAAAGTTTGAGAAACAACACCAAAAAATATATGCGTATGTTTTATTTTCATTAATTCAATTTTAGGTCACTCTATATATTTTACCAAACTGGATACCTACACTGCTACACATCTATACTTTATTTAGTTAAAATTCATATTAGTTTTGAATGATTCGGGGCTTGAACAATTGAAACTATTATTAATCTAAAACTAAAAAATCAACACATTTTAATTCTTTTTTTAGTTTCATTTATTTTTTATAATTTTTCTATTAAAATGGGTTGGATCATGCTTGTAATAATTTCATTGAAACTTAATTAAAAAATAATTAAAATATATAAACTTTCAGTCTGAGATTAATAGTTTTAATTATTCAGACCTTGATTTATATTTTTTAAGAAATTCTAAAACATTAAATAACCTAATTTTTAAGAACATTTTCATGGCCATTTTATTTGTACTTTAGTTGTTATTCTCTAATTCCAAATTATTAGTTGATTTTATCCCAATTCAGTGATTTTGAGCTTAGTTTATTCACGCTCATGTTTTATCTCAGTTCTATAATTTTGAGCTCAGTTATTCACACCTTTGTGCTTCTACGATGACGTTCTTATCTTGGTTATAATTTTTTTGTTGATGGTTAGATTTGGTTTCTTTTGCTAGTTAATGTGGATGAGGTTGAATATATGCATAATCTTTGATTACTTTTGTGCTTGATGGTTGTTCCATTCAGTATTGTAAAAAACTCACCGAGGCGCCGCTTTGAGGCGCGCCTCGGTAAAGGGCAGTGGGTCACCGGTTATGAGGCTCTGCCTCTCACCCCCTCTGATGAGGCTGAAGCCTCAGCAAGGTCGAGGCGGTAATGCAAGCCTCAATCGCGAATTTTCATTTTTTTTTCATCTTTTTTGGGCTTTTTTTTTCTAGCGGTTTTTTTTATACATATTTGACTTAAAAACTGATAAATCCTAAGTTTCAAGTCTAGCCCATGTGTTTGTAACCCTATTTTATCCACCTCCACCCCTAAATCTTCAATCGCGATAGAGGGATTTTTTTTTCTCATCTGCTTAACTACTCGTCAGCCTTCTCCCCTCCCCTCCAGTTCGGAGCGCACACGAAGACACTTCGATAAGTAATCTTTTGACCTTCTCTGCCTTCATCTCTTTTTTCTTTTATTATTATTTTTAGATGTCTGCTTGAGCAGCAGGCTGCAACATCTAAAAGCTTTTTTTAGGAGCTTTTAATTCATATGTTAAGGGGCCTTTATTGAGTTAAAGAAGGGACTGTTTTTTTAGGATGAGTGCTTAACGAAAAGATCCCATTTGGAAGTATGTCACTCGAATTGATGTGCCTGAAGAGCGTGCCATTTATTTGAAGTGCAACTTCTGTCATAGGAATATCAAAGATTGGGTGAAGAGAGCTCATAATCATCTTGTTGGCAATCAAATTAATGTGGCGCCATGTTCTGGTGTGCCTCAAGATGTCAAGGATGAGATGTCAAGGAATTTGAAGCGGAAGATGAATTTGAAGGAGGGGAGACTGGAGATGGAGATAGCTTGTAGCTCAAATGGATTTGACTATTTAAGTTGGAAGTGGAACTAGAAATATGTTAACTCGGCACTTTTCTATGAATTTAAACTAGTAATTTCATGAATTTTATGACTTTTCTATGAATTTATGATGTTTGTTATGATTTATATTAGTTTATGTGCAAGGTTATGAATTCTAAATTATATTTATTCTTGTTGTTGTGAGGCTTATGCCTCGGTTAGCCTCGAGGCTTACGCCTCGTGGGGCTATGGGCAAATGCCTCGAAACTAAAAACTGTATTTTGCAACAATGGTTCCATTCACTTTCTTTCACCTTTATGTTAGTTTGTACCACGCGGAACATCGTTTAGAAGATGAACAACAGATTATTGTGTTTGTTATTTTTGCTGTAAAAAAAGAGTTTAATATATATTGTGTTTGTTAATCTTGAGTAGTTCTTACTGAGATATTATTCACTCTCTCGTGTGTCTGACTGCTTCTTCTACTAGCTTTTAGAGAAAAATATTGAAAAGTTATTTTTGTTGAGAAAGTTAATATTTATCTTGTTTCATTGGATCAAGTTCTATCAAAATCAAATTTTCATAGGATGGATGTTGAATTGAGAAAACGTGATATTCTTGTGATGGTACAAACTATGATGAATGGCTCTATAACATTGTTTGCAATAGTGTTACAATATTTTGTCAATCGTAGACGTCTAACTTCCAATGAGTTTTATTAACCGACTTGTGAGCATTATAGTCTCAAACGTAAAATTCTAAAACAAGTACATAATTTAGAAGAAATTATTGATGTGGATGATATCACTTGTATTAATAACTTGAGGATGAGTAGAGATGTATTTGCACATTTGTGTTATCTTCTTCAACATTCAAGTAGCCTAGTGGCTAATCAAAATGTTAGTATACATGAACAAGTAGCGATGTTTCTAGTAATACTTGGGCACCATACAAAAAATTGTATAGTAAAATGTTAGGAAAAACTATCAAGCAAATCCTTAGATATGATTTTGATGAGATGTCAAAACATGTCAAAACATTTCTTGAAAAACTGAAGGAAGAATCAAGCTGGAGATCTAAGTTGACCAACTGAGGCTCCAAAGAGAATTCAGCTGAAGCAAGAGTCAACCAAACTAGAGTTTATGAGAGGACGTATAAGTTTGAGACTTCGAACCTCTATAAATCGTCTGTGTGCTGTACTGTTTTGCTTAATCTTGCATATATCTAAACTGTACACAAACTCACACAAGCTACACTCAAGTCAACTGAAATCGTCTAAACTGACTAGTGCATAGATAAGTTTTTAAGCGAGTCAAGGCCCCCTATTATATTCTGTATTTGAAGATAAAGTTTTTAGATCAGTTTATTCACCCATTTCTAAACTGATACCGACTCATCCGGGACCAACAAGTGGTATCAGAGCGGTTGATTCTAAGGATCAACTATTTTTGGAGATCAACTGAATTAGATCTACTTATCTGTGCTAATATTTCAAGCTATGGGAAACCATAAGCTACCTTTATTTTCAGTTGAAAACTATAACAATTGGAGCAGGAGAATGAAGGCGCATCTCTACTCAATTCATGAGAATATGTGGGAGGTTATTGAAGATGGTCCAATTACTATTATGATGGACAATGAAGCCCACATCATTGATATTAATCAACCAGCAAGGATCTTGAAGCCAACTCATCTTCTCACTAGTGAAGAGAAGAAGTTGAAGAATCTAGAGTTCGTTGCATAAGCTGCTCTATTTCCAACTCTAGATGAAGATAGAATGAAGGATACAAAGAACTGCAGAACTGCCAAGGAGATATGAGACTTACTAGCAGATCTTTGCCAGGAGTCTGAAGCCATCAAAGGAAACAAGCTCCAGCTGGCAGTCGACAAGTACGAGTCCTTCAAAATGCATCCTGAAGAATCCATCTCGAGCCTTGAAATAAGGTTTCTAGGCATAATAAGTGAGATGACAAATCTTGGCAGAAGTTATCCCAGTTATGAGATGAACTCCAAAATTTTGGATAATCTTATCGAAGAATGGGATATGAAGGTGATCGCAACAAAAGAGTCGAGAAATCTAAACAGCATCACCCCAGAGAATTATTCGGTTCTCTTAAGGCACATGAATATAGCCTCAACCGGAAAAAAGGAGGCATCAACTTCTTTATTCCAAGACGCAGCTTTCTACGGTGAGAGAAACCGATTCAGAGACAACCGGAGAAGGAAAAACTTCCGACCTAGAAGCTCTTCAGCCAGAGAGAATCAAGGCGGATCTTCATCTGAACGCAGAAGAGACGTGACCGAAAAGAAAGAAAACCTGGCTGAAGATACAAATGAGTAAATTCAGTTGGTAACCAAGCTGCTGGAAAGATTGAAAAAAGTTAGGGACAAGCAATAAGTTTCACCTCAAACTGATGAAATCCCAAAAGCTGAAAGAAATTAGCAGACAGCTGAACGATTAGCTGAACCAGTCAGGAGTGTCAATCGAAGCATAGGTGAATGCTTTCATTACCACAAGTAAGGACATTATAAATATGAATGTCCTGAACTCCCTGAAGACAAAAAGGCCAAAGTAAGGAGAAACTTCTTCAAAAGGAAAGTAATGATTGCAAATTCAGAGAATGCTGTGTTGGATGATCCGGACTATCCATCTGAAATCGACTCTGATGGCTACAGCTCAGATGATGAAGCACTATTCTGGCTCATGGCCGATAACGAAGAAGAGATTAGTACAACTGACTCTCAAACCTCTTTTTATCACATTAATGAAACATCTATTTCTAACAATGAACTTGATAAAAAACTAAGACTGCTAGAAACTCAATTAGCTTCAATATCCAGTTTACATGTTGAATTGAAAGATGAAAATGATGAGCTTAAAAATAAGGTCAAGAAACTGAGCATTGATCATGAAAGAATGAATTACCTTGAAGCTCAATTAGTAGAATTTGAGAAGTTGAAATTGAAAATGGTTGATCTGGAGAGTGAGAATCAAAAGTTGAAAAAGAAAATTCTTGAAAGGGAAGAAGTATCCCTTAAATTCAGAAAGGGATCTCAAATTTTGGATGAGATCCTGAGCCATCAAAGAACTGATACTGGAAGCATAGGGTTAGGATATAGTAAGTTCACCGCTGCAGAAAAATAAAAATCAGTTGCAAAGAGCAGTGATACAGGTATTCTAAAGGGGTTCACTAAGTCTAGTCAGCTGCAACCAATTGACAAAGATAAAGGCATTCTTAAAAACCCTCAAGCTCAACCAAGACAGTTCAGTCAACCCTCTCAGCTAAAATCCAGTTCAATTGAAGTCGAGCTTCTAGTTAAGGCCACCAGTTCATTCAAACCCATCAGTTCACTCAAGGCCTCCTTATCATTCAAGGTCATCAGTTTAATTGAGACCACCAGCTTACAAAAGGCCACAAGTTCAGTCCAGACCACCTACCAATCGACCTGTGAGATCAATTGACTCCAGAAGAAATATCCAATCCAGATCTCAAACCTACCCTCCCCAAGGGTTCAACCAGGATACCTATAGGAGAAAACCCAAAAGCTCCTTTGAACTCAGAAATCAGTATAATGAGTACTTGGATTACATGAATGATCCAGGAAGGTTCAACCATATAGTCTGGAAGTATACAAAGAATTGGCCTGATCGAAGAGCTTAAAGGTCTCAAAATCAAAGGGTAGTAGTTGAATTATTTTATCCTACTAACTATCATCGCATGCACCATTCAACTGATTCAACTCAAAGAAAAAGAGTTGTCGGAAGGTCAAAAATGATCAAACAATCCAAATATGATGGATCACTGAATGATGAAAAGCCAAAAGTTTGGCAAATCTGGATTCTAAAGAATTTGATCAATCAATAAGGACCCGATATCAAACGGGTACCTAAATGATAATCATTGTCTTTACAGGAAAAGAACATCATATAAAGGAAGAAAACTAAGGATGTTTGGTATCTAGATAGCGGGTGCTACAAACACATGACCAGAGACATAGAAGATCTCGATGGTTATGCGGAAATCAAAGGCCCACTTGTCACATTTGGAGACAATTCCAAAAGATGGACCATTAGAGAAGAGTTCATGGTCAAAGGAAAGGTCGTGGTCAATGAAATCTCCCACGTAGATGGATTGAAGCACAAGTTACTGAGCATCAGTCAACTGTGCGACAATGGCTATTCAGTTGACTTCAACAAAATCTCATGCGACATAACAGGCAAGTCAACTGGAGCAATTTTTCTAACTGACATGAGAAAAGGCAACTTGTACATTGTTGACTGGTCAATCGACTACTCAGAGGCTTGCTTTCTCTCAAAGGGATCAATTGAAGCAAGCTGGCTATGGCATTGACGTATAAATCATCTCAACTTCAAAAGAATCAACTATTTAGCCAAGAAAGGGTTAGTTGAGGGGCTTTCCAAGGAGATCTACAATAAAACTGGTGTTTGTGGACCATGTCAAAAAGGGAAGCGAGTGAAGTCATTCTTCAAGAATAGAAGTCATCTCCCAAGAATGACTGCATGTCTCCAACTGCTACATATAGATCTTTTTGGGCCAGTCAAACCACAGACTCCAAAGGGCAAAAGATTCACACTTTTAGTAGTTGATGATTTCTCAAGATATACTTAGGTGGAATTCCTGAGAAGCAAAGATGAAACTTATGCCAAGCTATCAACACTGATCAAAAGGTTGCAAACTGAAAAAAGAAGTTCAGTTCAAATGATCTGTTCCGATAATGAAACTGAATTTGTGAACCAACAGATGATTAGTTTCCTCAGTGAACTGGGAATAACCCATGAGCACCCAGTTGCAAGAACTCCACAATAGAATGGTGTGGCTGAACGATAAAACCAGACACTCAAAGAAGCAGCTCGAGCAATGGTAGTTGATGCCAACATAGCTGAGAATTATTGGGCCGAAGCAATCAACACAACTTGCCACACTCAAAACCGGAGTGCCATCGTCAGTTCACATGACAAAACACCTCATGAACTATATAAGGGTCGTAAGCCTTCTATCTCATACTTTAAAATATTTGACTGTAAATATTATATTCATAACAATGGCAAGACTCAACTGAAAGCCTTCGGTGCCAAAGCTGATGAGGAAATATTTTTTGGATATAACTTCCCTCATTCACAAGCTTACTGAGTGTTTAATAAATGAACCCTTGTTGTGGAAATAACATCTCATGTGGTATTTGATGAATTTGCTGATGAGTACATGAACAAAGAAACAATTAATACATCAGTTCAAGTACTACCTAGTGAAATTGAAAACTCACAGGACTATGTTGATCAACATTGTTCCAGAGCGGTTTGAAGCTTCACTAAAAGAAAGCAATGAAACCAGCACTAGACTAGCTGAAAGCAACTTAGTCAATGAGGACACAAACTGTGCTGAGACACCAACCCCACAACGGAAGCAGGGGGAAGAACTGATGAAGATGCCGAACCAATTGAAGAAAAGACAACTGATGACATCAACATCGAGGAACCAGCTGAAGCTAACTTGCCCAAATGGCTCTGAAGCCATCCAACTAACAAGATTATAGGCGATCTAAGAAGCTGAGTTCAAACCAGGAGTTCAACTGAGCATGTTTTATTCACATGATTCATATCTCAAACTGAACCGACAAACGTTAACGAAGCTTTAGAAGATTCAGATTAGATTATGGCGATGCAAGAGAAACTGAACCAGTTCACAAGAAATGATGTATGGTTTCTTATTGATAGACTAAAAACCCAGAAGGTTATTGACACAAAGTGGGTTTTTCGCAACAAGCTGGATGAACAAGGCATGATCACAAGGAACAAGGCAAGACTGGTAGTCAAGGGATACTCACAAAGTGAAGGGATTGACTTTGATGAGACATTTGCACCAGTTGTAAGATTGGAAGCTATCAGACTATTCCTAACCTATGCAGCTCACTGCAACTTCACAGTCTACCAAATAGATGTCAAGAGTGCATTTCTTCAAGGAATGCTCAAGGAAGATGTGTATGTTGAGCAACCACTAGGCTTTGAAATTGGAGATCAAGTCTACAAGCTGAAGAAAGCTCTCTATGGGCTGAAGCAAGCTCCTCGAGCGTGGTATGAAACCCTCACAACATTCTTACTGAAGAATGAGTTTTAAAAATGAGTCATTGATCGAACTCAATTTCGAATAGAATGATCAGATGAGATCTTAATGGTTCAAATCTATGTGGATGACATAATTTTTAGATCAAAGAGCAAAGATCTATGCACACGATTCGCTCAATTAATGCAAAGCGAATTCGAGATGAGCATGATAGGAGAAATGACATTCTTCCGAGGACTCCAAGTGAAGCAATTGGAAGATGGAATCTTTATCAGTCAAGCCAATGAACTAGTCAAGAAGTTTAGAACCGATAAATGAAAAACTTTCAAGATCCCAATAAACACATCAGTTCAGCTAATTCTCGATGAAAAAGAAGAATCAGTTAGCCAAACATACTGCCGATGGATCATCAGGTCGCTACTCTATCTAACTGCCAGCCGGCCAGACATTTCTTATTCAGTCGGACTGTGTACGCAGTTCCAAGCCAACCCGAAGAAGATTCATCTTAAAGAAGCTAAGAGAACTATCAAATATCTCAAACGAACCATAAATCTTGGAGTATGGTATCCAAGAGATGACATGTTGGGGTTTTTTCGAATTGTACCCCACAGGATCTATTTGGATGCCATTAATTCTAAACTCATGTAAATCATAATTTTATGTGTGACATTAATTATCCTATGTTGAATTAACATGCAAGTTTCAATTTCAAATCTATTGCAACAGAAGAAAATATAATCTATCGAAACAGTACTCACAAATGTTGTCGAGTTGCTCACGGGATTAAAGGTATAATCCCGTTGTTGATGGAGAACACTTGATCTTAGCTAATCATCATGGTGTTCAAAATCTTCACAACTCCATATTCTACTTCTTGATCTTCTACTGTATTCTCGGACCTTGTTTAGATGCAGAGCGGGCTGTAGAGTACTAAACGGTTGTGGAAAACCTAGGAATCAAGAGAGATCGAGAGAGGGGATATTTCTGTTAGTTTTGTATACTAGAAGACTTGTCTTTGTATACTTTTCTGATGATATGATGATATGAAATGAAAGTTATTGCAGTCACTGTTTGCATTTAGATTATGTTCTATAATTGTTTTATGCAATGTTCCATATACTTACATTGTAGATGATATGGTGTGGGGAGTCACATGGTAAGATCATATCATTAGAACCTTGTAATGTATTAAAGAGCTCACGGCTTAGATGGTCCTGAACACACCATCAGTATACCGTAGAATAATTTGATAAGTTAGTTTATCTTGACTAACTGATTATTCTAGTACACTCGTTAGTGTATTGAGGAGGATCACGATAGGATACTATTCTGTCTCTGACCTAGTTACTGAGAGAATAAAGATCAACAGAGTTCGGGTTCTGAACTCATGTGATATTGGCGAGCATATGTGTGCATTGTTTATTACTTTGACTTATCAATGGGTGAGATCTTTTCATAGATCGAATTCGATATCTTGGGTAATAACAATGTATACATGATGTCTCGAGCAGTATGCATGAGCACCGTGTCCTGGTGTGCCAGGTTGATGATGCTCTCTTGAGGAAGCACAAGTTCATGTTGAAACCCTGCAGGTGGAATTTATTCCGTACATGAATAAAGCTTGTGTGGTACTACTCAAGGTTTTAGATGTTAATTAATTATAGCTGTCAGAGGCTGACATAATTAATTAATGAATATTATATCTTAAACACAGGGAATGACTGGACTAAAGGAGAAAGCATATTTGTAAATATATATTAAATTGGTAGGTCAGTTTTGCTTCTTTAGTGGAATAAAAGTAAAAATTAATCTATTTAATTATACCCTAAGTTTATTGGATATTGGATATTAAATAAATTAGCGGACCAATTTAATATTCTTCTAGATCCCTGTTGTAGCCCAATTGACTGATAGTGCACTGGATATAGAACTTGAGATAGAGGCCCAGCCCAATAGGGCTGGAACATGAAATTTCACCCCTCCCTATATATAAGGGGAGGGGGGGGGGGCACGAAATTTTTAAGGATAATAATCATAAGAAATCAGCCCCTCTTTATCTCTCAAAGTTATCCATAGATTTCACAATTCCATCTAGTAGATTTCAGCCCACTCTGAATCTAGATACAGTCCGGGAATACAACAGAAGATCTTGGAGTGGAATACTGTGGTGCACGATTTTGAGGTCATAGGTGGCGCCATTATTGTGCTCACTCAACAACAAGATTAGATCTTTAATCTTGTCCACAGACCGTCTATCGATTTGTAAGTAGATTCGTTTCTATGTCTTCCGCTTTATTAGATTCGAATCTGCTTTGCATGCTTTTTGATTAGACTGTGATAAATATGCATGTTACATAAAATTATGATTTGCACAAACACGGATTAATGAACAACCAAATGATCCTGCAGTGGTTTAATTCGAAAAAACCCAACAACTAGTATCAGAGCGGGTTTTGGCACTGTTCTAGGATTAATCCAAGCATGAAATTCGATCTACATATTAAATTTGATGATAAATTTATGGTGTTTAAATTTTCAGATTTAATTGGCCATGTATTTCGATTTTATGGTATTCGAAACTTGGAAGAATTTGAGATGTAAAAATCAAGAATTCTAGTTTTGAGGGCACTTGAATTTTCGGTCACTATGGATTAAATTTGGGATGATATTTGATGTTCTTCAAATTTCCAGATTTAATTCTCATAGGGGTCGAAAATTTGGAGATCAAATTTTCAAATTTGATGTGTTAAAAATTCCCTAATTTGTGTGTTAAAATTTTCGATACCTAGGAAATAAATTTGGATAGATTTTGATCAAGATCAAAATTTTCAGATTTGTTTGTGGTGTGGTTCGAAAATTTTGATGGATTAGAATAGGATTTGGAGATTTTTGATGTATATCAAAAGTTACAAAATTCTAATCTAGATAGGTTTGAAATTAGAATTTTAAATTTGGTAATTTTTGAAGTGGATCAAAATTTCCAGATTTTAATTCTTGAAAATTTAGAAACCTAGGTATATAATTTGGAATAGTTTTTTGATTAATGTGAAAATTTCCAAATGTGAAAAATAGTGTAATTTTCGATTTTTTAATAAATTAATTTGGAGAAGATTTTGATGAAAATCAAATTTCCAGATTTATTAATTAATGTGGATCGAAAATTTGGTTGTTGGATTAAAGATTTGATGTTATTTGATGTATATCTTAATTTACCTAATTTTAATGTAGATAGATTTGAAAAAAGAATTTTAAATTTGGAAGAATTTGAAGTGGATCAAATTTCCAGATTTATTATTGGTATTATTTTCAAAATCTATGTGTTTAAAATTGGATAAGGTGATTTTGGATATATACAAACAATTATCAAAATCCAATTGTGATAAGATTTTAAATTTGGATACGTTTTGGAACATTTTGGATTGGAATCAAATCTTCAAACTTTATCCTTGAAGATTTAGATTCTTATGGATAATACTTGGATTAGATTTTTGATTTATATCAAGATATTATTATTTAATTAGGGTGGCTTGAAAATATTAAATAAATTTGGTGGATAATTATTAATAATTTCCAGATTTATTTTGATGATATTTTCGAAAATATACAAGTTAAAAATTGGTGGATAATTATTTTAATTTCCAATTTTTATCTTGTGGATAATATCGAATTAATTAATTTAATTAATTGTTAAATTCGATTATTATTTAATATTCATGCATAGATATCATATGTTATTTTATGTGGATCATATAATACATGATTGTTGGTTTTGTAGACCGTGTTTGTTTGCAGGTTTACCAACTATCATGGCTCCTTTATTTTATGTGATGTATGTTTATGTTGAATGGATGTTGGCCGTATGCCGGTTTGGCTACGTGATTTTAATCCATCAGAAAATCCATGGATTAGGTCTAGGTTTTATTTTACGTTGTTTTAATGTAATAGATATAAAGCTGTTAGACCGAGTTTTTGAGTTGTAATTTTTATTCTAGCAATATTAGATTTTTCTTTTTGGAATAGATAGTCTGTATTGAATAAAGATCGGAGATCAACTCAAAAGAAGGAAAGTGGTTCAACACCAAAAAGGAAGGTTCACCGGTTCACGTCCCGAAAACCCTAAATGGAGCTCCTCTAGGCCTGTTGACATAAGACGAGTCATGTGCAACCCGAAAGAAAAGAAAGAGTTTCACTAAAGACAAGCATCTAGAGCTAAAGAAGTTCCAAGCAGTGAGGGATGTCCACCTTAATCGTGAATAATCAAAGAAACGTTATAGAAGTCAAGACGTCACAACCAGCCGATGAATGTATGACAGAATTTCGAAAGACCCAAGCAAGCGTTACAGAAGTTAAATGTATTTCTAGGTTTTGAACTTAGAAATAACATAGACAATAAAAGCTTTAACATAGGGTGAACTTGTTATCCTTTGTTAGGAATCACTTTGAACTTAGACTGAATAAGTTATCCCCTTTCTTAAAGTTGCGAGTCGTTCGAGTAGCGATGAAGCACGAGTTTTAAAAGACGTGGCAAGGAGTCTCATGCGATAGTTAAAGTGAAGAAGTATGAGATAAAGCTAGTACGAGAAAAGCTGAGAGCTACCGATCAATCAAGGCATAGACAAAGTTCGATCAAGGTGAATAAAGACTCGGAACGTATAATGTGCGGGTAAAGATGGTTACATGTACGATTGAAAGTAAAGAAAGTTTAGCCAAGATAAAAGATCGATAAAAGTTCATCAAGATAGCTCGGCTATCAAGAAAAAGCTCGAAAGATCGAAGAAATGATTAGTAGTTCCAGGTGGAAGACATGGTCTTCTCAAAGGTATCTTCAACCAATGGAAGAGTTCATTTTGCTAAGAGATTAAAGCTGAAGGTTCGATGAACCTATGGGAAATTCTCGAAGGGGATAAAGATATAGACCTTAGGTTGGCTTTGATGCCAGACCTTATTGTTGTGGATGGCATGTCTCACGTCCTAATGCTATGGAAATATGTGTTTGAGATAAATACATGTTACCAAAGGAAAAAGGGATAGTTCTGAATAAGAACTAATCCAAAAAAAAAAAGAGGGGCCTCAGACTATTCTTAGCTGTAAGGTCTAGAGTTGTAAACCTGGTAAAGGTTTTGAACTAATATGGTTCCAGTAAGGCTGTGGATTCTTGAAAAAGTATCCAGACCTCCGTTTGAGGGGAAGTAAATTTCGGGATGAAATTTTTTTTAAGGGGTGTAGTCTGTAACATCCCAGAATTTAAGAGAGTTCTCTAAATTTATTTAGAAGACTAAAGAAAATAATTGGAGTTAAAATAAAGTAAAACAGATGTAAGTCGCGACCTTTTCGTGTATTTTATATGAAAATCGATTATGAGATTTTGCGTTTGTCTCCGAAAGATAGTCAATATTGGTCTTTTCTGGAATGTAACAACCTAAAGAAAGCTGCTGATGTTTTCAGAATTTTATTCTGACCTCTACAGGAGTCCCGTAATTGAAAATTGTAAAGGGAAAACATGTGAATAGTAATTTTTGCGTGCGTTTGTGATTCGAAAAATTTACGAAATTCTCCTTATTAATCTGGGACTTGTTCTATCAAGCCTATCTTATTGGAAATGACCTAAGGAATCCGTTCACGTTCACGGATTGCCAATCTGAGGTCAATCGAGCGCTCGGGAGCAAAATCTGTCAGTCGAAATGAATAGTAAAAGTACTTTTTAAAAGGGAATCTTTCTTCCTTTCTCTTCAGACGACCTCCTCATTTTTCAAAGATGGGTTGGTCCAATAGTACTCGAGCCAATAAGTCTCCCGGTATTTTCGGATTTTCTGTCGGAGGTCATTTGGACCTTGCCATTGAATAAAGCAACTTTAATTGAATCCGAAAATCACTTTATCAGTATTTTATACCCGGAGTGGCTTACCCGGGAAGCCAAGCCTTTTCCTATAAATAGGGGGCTTGGGTTTCATTTGAAACATGCTCATTTCTCTCCTCTCTCTCTTTCTCTCTCGTTCGTGTTGACGAACGAGAGAAACCCGGGCATGCGCCGAGTAAATCGCGCATGCGGGCCCAGGTTAAGTTTTATTTGGGGGGGAAGGGTGCTGCTGCGGGAGCAACTGTCGAGCGCCGGAAGGCTGCCGGAGAGCCGCCGCTGCCGCTGCCATGGATGGCCGAAAACGCCGTCATCATGCTGCTGCTTCGGACGTCTCGTTTCGGTTCATTTCTTATCCTTTATAGTTGAATTTTTAATATGTTGTGTGTTTTAAATAGTGCTTCATTTCGTATGTTGAGTGCGTCATCGTCCGGTGGCCGGAAACCGGCGAAAACGCTGGAAAACGTCAAAAATAAAGGGGCGCCGATCAGTTTTGGCTTTTGCCCATTTCGGGTCTTCAAATCGAAAAAGTTTGAGCTAGAAAGTTGCTCGAAATATTATTTCCTATAGGACTGCCAAGTTTCATAATTTTTCGATAAGTTTTGATTAAAGTCGATTATTTTAATCATACGGTTATTTTTATAACTAGAGCATGTGATTTCAGAAAATTCTAAAAATTGTATAGTTTAATAAAGATATATGTGGGGTCATGCCTG
This sequence comes from Perilla frutescens, assembly GCA_026008535.1. NCBI lineage: Eukaryota > Viridiplantae > Streptophyta > Magnoliopsida > Lamiales > Lamiaceae > Perilla > Perilla frutescens. The sequence continues at coordinate 57,585,992 of BRKX01000004.1, read as the reverse complement.
ATTATTTTCATAATTTTTGGACAAGTAAAAAGTGCAATTGAGGTTTGCTGTGTAAAATTTAATTAAAATGGTAAGTTACGGAAAGTGACCTCTGTCAAATCTTTTGATCCCATTAAATCGGAAATTATATTTTGGAATTTATTTCCTTCTGTGTTGAAGTTGTACGAGGTCTCTAGAGTCGCGCATTCTTAATAGAAATATAATTAAAGTAAATAAAAGCTCCAATTAAATTAAAGTCGAGTTCTGAAAATTAGAGTAGCAGTCCTAAAATAAGGTTTGATCTTGTAGGACTTGTTGAGCCAGTCAGAAAAGCTGACGGATGAGTATCGAGAAGTTTGATCACCCGAGTTGATCTAATTGAGGTGAGTTTATTTGCAAAACCTATCTATATTTGAGTTATTAACTCATAAATGTGATAGTCATAGTTGGAATATCCAAATAAAATATTTGAGGAATTATCTGCTTAAGTCTCTGCTAGAGTAATAATAGTATTATACTGTTGTATAATTAATGAGAACATAGTATTATACTGCTGTATAATTATTGAGAACATAGATTATGCTTTCCAATAATTATTGAGAACATAGATTATGTTTCATCATAATTATTTAGAATATAGATTATGATTTATCACAATAAACAAATATAGATTTTGCTTCTACATAATTAAATAGAATAGATTATGCCTTGTCATAACTAAAGTATATATGGGTTAAAAGTTAAGGTGTAGAGTTTAAAGATTCATAGTATATAGATTAAGGTTAGAGTTATTACTTAAAGACTAAACGTCATAATTTAAAGTTACAGTATATTAAATGTTTATTGTGTATTGATTATATTTGTGTATAATGAGTTGTACTTTTTAGCTTGTGCTTTTAGCATTAAACTCAAGTTAAAGAATGATTTTCGTTTAAGGAATATGAAGCATAATTGAACTAAGTTTGCTAGAGGAATTAAAGGTTATCATAGTTGCTATATTAAGAGGATGACATACTTTTGTACTTATATCATATTATGCGCTTATTAGAGAACATAGATCAAAGGAAAGGCAGGAACTATGATTCTTGCAGTTGTGATGTTAATCACTAAAGGTGTCACTGTGAGCTAACCCCTGCACATACAGGTGATCTGGGCATCACTATAGGAGTCAATGCTAGGTAACCCCTGGTATACTCAGGGTCAATGCTAGGTGATCCCTGGTAGACTCTCCTCGGATTAGCGAGGTAACCCCCTCCCTTTTCCTATCAGCGACATGTCATAGAGTGCAGTAGACGACAGAAGGAGCTATAGGGTACCAAAGAGAAGTAAAAGGTTTGCAGAAATGGGAAGGGCTTTTGCGTTTTGCTTTGCATTATCTGTATTTATATTTTGGATATTCTGTTACAGTTTTTATTAAAGATTGAGTTAAAAGTTTAACCCACTGAGTGCTTTAGTAATCACGCCCAAAATATTTTCAAAATGTTTTTCACAGGTTGAGATGCTGGAGGTGATGGCTCGATGTACTGGTGTGGGTTGATCATGCCTTGCTGTCTCGTTCAGACTAAATTATTGCTCATTAGTATGTTGTTATGTGATACAATATTACTCCATTATTTTTCGCTTAAACTCTGATACAGTTGCCCCATAGTATGATTGCATGCTATGTTTTATTTTTGGGCTTATCTGAATTGTATTCTTTATTGAATCATGATAAATAAAGTCCAATTTCTTTTCCTTAGATCCAGGCATATCTCTTTACAGTTTTCGACCTATGGATAGGTCATATTTGGTTGAGTCTTGGATTCTGTTTATTTTCCAGTTGACCTATGAACGGGTCTCAACTTGATTAATTGTTTTTGTCCTATGAATGGGACATAAAATTGTTTATTTGCCTCTGACCTATTGATGGGTCTTAGTTGTTGTGGCCTATGGAGAGGTCTTGTTTATTTGAAGAGTTAGAATCCTATCTATTAATTGTTGGATTCTGTTTGAATTTGACTAGCCTACAAATAGGCATTCTTTTGACTTGATTGAATCATTTGACTTCGTTGATACTTTGAAAGACATGGATTTCTTCCAGTTACAGAGGTTATGCTGCCCAAATTTCTGGGGAAAACCTATTCTTGTTCTAAAGCCATTTCATTTGATTATCCTAAATAGTACTTCCTTTTTTAGTAACACGCCGACCCTCATTTATTATTTCTTTTGGGACCGGGACATTACAGAGGATCCCCTTGATTTTGGATTATGTTACATTTTTCCTTCTATTATTCCCGTAGTGTCCCCGTCCTAATCCTCGGGATCGGGGCGTTACACATCTACATCAGCTCATCTCATGGCTTCAATCATTCGGTTGTAGTACTCATCTACACTATGGCCTCCTTGCCTAAGCTTTGTGTAGCTTTTCCTCCAACTTCCATTGGTAGTGGTCTGGAATGAAGCGTTTCCGGATCTCATCTTTCAACTCTCGCCATGAATCGATGGGTGGAAGGCGGTCTCGGCGGCACCAGTTTTGCTAGAATCCCCACCATATTGCTGCGTAGCCTTTAAACTCCAACGAAACTAGCTGTACTTTCTTTGGTTTAGGAAAGCTGTAGCGCTCAAAGACCTTGTCTACTTTCCGTTCCCAATCTAGGTAAGCATCAGGATCGTGTAGACCTTCAAACTCGGGGATGATCATTTTGTTGTTAGTGTAGAGATGGCGAGAATTTGGTATATATGGTGTACGGGTATACGAAGTATGAGTGGTGCATGGTGTATGAATCAGATGGTGCATGGGTGTATGGTCCGGATGGTGTATATGGTTTTAGATAAGTAGTGTAGGTGAACTATGGCAGATTTTCGAACCCTTTAAGTGTGATGGATGAAAATTATGGGTGTAGGGAGAGTATATGGAAGGTTTTGAAAGGATTGGAATGGAATAAATCAAGATAATGAAAGAATTAGATGTATTTTTTAAGTTCCCAAATAGAATAGAAATCCAAAAATAAATCCTAAGGAAAGAAGAGAAGAACTAGGAAAGAAAAGGAAACAAGAAACTAAGAAGGAATGAAGGTGATTTGGATGTTTTTACCACTAGTGTGACACAATCTAAATACCTTAATTAGACTAGACTCTAGATGGAAAGAACCAAATATAAATTACAACTCAAAAGAAATTACCAACTAAAGATCTATACTATAAGGAAAGTACCAAAAATAAAATAGAACTCAAAAGGTAAATCAAGAATCAAATTGGATTTTCTTTTTTTTGTCGGATTTTTTTTGAACGTTTTTTTTTAACTTTCGATCTTTCTCTTTTTTTTTACCGAGTTTTTTTTATCCGATCTTTTTTTTTCAATAAACAACTAGTCTATTACAACTCGATAGACACATCGACTGATAAGTAAGTAATAAATTGACATGTAAGATTGAACCATGACCAGCAGAGCTGACGTGGCTCTGATGCCAAATTTATGATGTAACCAGGACAAATTGTACATAATACGAGAACGCGCGGAAGACTTCTAGATCGAAACACGTCAACTTGAAAGGATTCAATCCTACTTTAATACTCAATTAAACAAAAATAAACTGAAAATAATAAGAACTAGACTCGAAATATTTTAGACAAAGAACTAGACCTAATTAAAACCTCTAGACTACGACACAAAAATAGAACACAAATCCAATGAAAAAGGGGCTGAATTGGAATGATGATATGGCTAGAAAAGAGAGGTGTTTTAGGTCGTGTATTATGGTGAAGAAGGACTTGGAGTAGATAGGATATGTTAACGATGTGAGAACTTATGGTATAGATGGAGAACACGATGAATCGAACTTGTATAGAGCTCGAACCCTTGAGATCGACACACAATAAGGTCTTGAGGATTTTAGAAGTCTATGGGCGACGGTGAAGGATGGAAAGACATCGTGGATGATGATGGACGGTGTTGGTGTTGTTGAATCGCAACCCGATTAATCCCCGGCGTATCTTGTACGATGAAAACGAATCTCAAAGTTGTTCTTCGGTAGCGAGTTCATCCTAATTCCTCATGTGAATTAGAACATTCCCTTGATGTAAGACTCAAAGTTTCTAGGCTTCAAGAATGATTATTTTCTAGAAAATAAACAAAAGCTATAAGGTTGAGACACAATTGTATGCAAAGACAAATTTAATTCAATAATGTCTAAAATATCAATGTAACATGGTTCCCCTATTTATAGTGCTAAGGGGGACGAAATTTGAAGCTAAAAGGACTTAAAAATCTGATCCAAAAAGGTCTCTTAACTATACTAGGAAATTACCTAAACTAGAATTCTATTCAAGGTAGGAAATTCCCTTAAATACAATTCTAGTCAAACCTAATTAATTATGCACGAAAATTACATAAATAAAATAGATAAAATCTGATCTAATTAATTAAATACCATAGTCTAAATTAATACTATAGTCTAATTAATTAAATAGGGCTGAAAAAAACTCCATGCATGTAATTTGAATGTGAACTCGGCCATGCACGTTCAACTTGACGTGATCATCATCTTCATGTATTATTCTTCAAATCTTGATCTCCAATCTCTGATTGTTAACAAAGTAACAATCTTGGGATTGCTCTCAACTCCTTTATTATCTTCGAAATTATTACATACAAATTCTTGAAAATATCCTTGCAATTGTATTGCTCGAAGTAGTGTAATTGTGCCACGTATTTGCAGCTCCGGGTTAGGTTCTTCAAGGCTTGTCGTGGACGTATCAGTAACAGGTAAAACTGCATACTGAGCTGATCTGAAACTGCAAGCTCACATTGGACTCGAGAAAGATGAAACATAATCTTCAAGTAGTGATGAGGACGATGAAGGCAACCCCAGTGCACCAGTTGCCAAAAGGAGGAAAACTGAGCACAAGAATGACTACTGGCTGATCAAGTTCAACTAATTAGAATCACTAAGTTTACTTCTTATAAATCGATTTACAATATTTTTGATGATTAATGGAAAGTTTATTTTTATTTCTTAATAAATGTCGAGTCAGTGTAATAACCCACTTCTACGTGATTTTAATTATTGAAATTAGTTGATTGGTTTGAAATCAAGTTTTATTTTATTTGAAATTGCTCCATAAAATTAGATGAACTTGAGGAATCTGACATTGCGCCCCTAGTTTAGAAGATAAATTTTAGAACTTAAACTTGGGCCTCAGAAGTATTTATTAAATGAGACTGTTAAATATTTTTAAATTTATTTCTTATGTTCTCTTGAAATTAAAAGGAATTATTTTATTCTAAAGATGATTATGAGATTACAATAAAAATATTATTCTTATTTTTATATTCATCTTTATCCTTATTCATAAAATTAATATTTTATTTAAAGTTTATCCTAACAATTTAAGCTTTTCCTATTTTCTTATTCTTATCATGATCGTTTCTCGAATGCTCCAATTTATACAAAACATATCTGATACCCTCTTCTTCAAAAACTCACAACTTCAGTACCTCTATTTCTTTAAGAGAATTTCGACCCCTTCTTCAAGCAAGAAATTCAAAACACAATTCAAGTACCTTCTCACATATACAATTTGAATGGTAATGAGTTTGATAAAAAAATTTTTGTAGCTAAAAATACTATGTGGCATCTAGTTTAAATATCCTTCAGAAATTCAGAATAAAGTAAAAGAAAAAGAAGAAAATAAGAAAGTATGATTTTGTATAAATTCATTTGATTCGCATATCTACAAACAAAGTTAAATTGAAATTCTTCCTGCTCTTATTTTCATACAATCACCAAGTTTCTCAATTTCTTAAACTGGTCCCCTGACTCACGTTTTCAACAACCAAATCCAAGATCAAATTATCATCTATTTTGCTGCACATCATATTCAAAAGATTCAAGCATATACTTATATATTTCTACCAATTACAGTGGTTTACATCGCTGCACATTTGCAAATTCTCACATCACAATTTACCAACATAAAACTCAAAACATGCTTTATCACTCAAACATCATCCCATCTCAGCCTTTCCAAGCATTTAGAAATTAAACAATAAAAATTCGGAAAAAGAAAAGAGAAGAGAGGAGACTAGGCTGGGTTTTGTGTAGGAGCCTTTTTGTTCAGTTGAGTTCGAGTCGTAGCTGGGGCTACACTCACGTTGAAGTCACATTGGTTGGGCTACGAAGTTGGGTCGAGTTGGGTCACGTCGTCGAATCAGCCAGGGATCTTTAGTTGAGGTTGAACTGTTAGGAGAATCGAAGAAGGGTGGAGGTATCATCGGCAGGGCTCCGACGATGCTTGTCTAAGCCACGGTTGTGCTTAGACAGCTCGGTGGTCGGTCGTCAGTCGTCGGCGGGCTGCAGTGAGCTCGCCGATGTTGGGTAGAAGGCGTGAGGGAGATGGAGAGAGATGAGTTAGTGAATTTCTGCTTTCAAATTGGGAATTTTCATTTATTCTTCTTGTTACGGGTATAGAGAGAGAGAAGGAGAGTTAGGGATTTAACTGAGAGAAAGAAGAGAGAGAGAGAGAGAGAGAGTTGACTTAAAGATTTTGATTTCTAATTGGGTTGTTGTCGTGATTTTAGAGAGGAAGAGGTGGGGGGTTATTAGCAATTAAAGTTCTTTGCATTCATGAACCCATTTGTTCTTGGAAATTATCAATGACCCTAAAAGATTATGAACTCTCTAGATTTAGCACTCTCTTTTTATTTTAAACTCAAAATCTAATCCTAAACATTTTAGAACACAGATTTGGCCAAGAATTTTGTGTATATGAATTTATTAAATAAGCCCCTACTTTTTTTTCAGATTTATTTAATTTATTGTTGGCACAAATGATTTATTTGAAATCATTTTGGAACTAGGTGGGGCGCAATTAGGACCCTCATCTACTGTGTGATTCTCTGCTTGATTTTATGTGCTCTCTATTATCAGGTGGGTAAAATTATTATCTGCGAAATAAAAGTATATGATATATGTTTTTTCAGTCAGAAATATTTTTAATCCAACTTGAATTATCGTGGATAGAATATGGATAACGTTTCGTACGCATCAGATCAGAATAGCATTTCATATGCATAGAAGCATTTTATACGCACCAGAATATATCCTATGCATAGTTCAAGATGTATTCTAGAATCAGAAGAAGAGTACCCTAAATCCATGATTCCTGCGATATATTTCAGTTGGATAAAATAGAAAGAAATGTCCATAATCCCCGCCACTGATTACGTTTTAAGAGTGCTCACCCCACATTTTTAAATGTTTTTAGGTCAATGATTTTGGAGCGGTGTGAAGGAAATGGTGGTGGACCTTCTCTAGATGTTTTGGTTACTTGACTAGAACTTTTGCACTAGTATCTTAAAGTAAACTATTTTGAATTTAGTATTTTGTGTTTGTTAGTGGTGTTTGGACTAACTTAAACTAGTGGTTGAATATCATGATTTTACCAATGTTTCAAGTTTGAATTTTATATTTTAGAACTTATAAGTTTCTTTTCGAAATGATCTAGGATTATTTTGGAGTTTATAAAATGTGGGTATTTTTTATCTAAGAATATATATTTCTGAAAATGTAAATATTGTGGTCTATTTTCCTACTTGGAAATTTCTACCGTAATTATAAAAAAAATATTATTATTCAAACGGCTGTTTTTGTTAGTAACTTTCCGCTTTAAAGAATAGAAAGAATAACATTTTAAATTATAGAATTTAGGGTGTTACAGTCAGCATTTATTTTGAAATTTTGACCGTTGCAAAATAATGACACGTTTCATGGTCATTAAAAGCCAATGACTAAAAGAAAAAGGTAAGAGTTATTACTTCCTCAACCAAAAAATTTATGAGTCCCTTTCCACACTCATAAAAACCCTTCTACTCTTAGCCTCTCAGAAATATTCATTCCTATCCTTCTCAAAGGCTCTCTCTCTCTCTCTCTCTCAAAATTCTTTGAATTCCTTATAATTCAGCCAACCTCAAAGATGGCCGAATTACCTAGCTCTGTATATTTATTCAAGGAGCAATTAGTGAGAGACAAATTTCTAGAAAGGAAGAAATTTCAGCTGATTCTTAATGAATCAAACAACCCAAACCTTTTGGCAAATCTTCACAAGACAAAAATTCTATACTACGTGGAAACTCCACCAAGATTCTTTAGACAAGACTTGGTGATTGAGTTTTTATTACAGGTAAAGCTGACTGTAGATGAGAAGATTGTGTCATTAGTGATTCAAGGCCGACCAATTCAAATCACTAAGAGAAAAATTGTAGAAGTTTTTCAACTTCCAAGAAGAGGGTCAACTATTCAAGCCTTGAAGGAATCTATGGAATCATACTGGTAAGAATGGAAAGCTTGCACCTGCAATAAGCAATTCAGTTTTACCATAGCTAAAACTGATCTGAAGCCCGAGTATGGTGTTCTGCAAGATGATGTTTGGGGCAATTGGAAGACTGAGTCAGCTCACTCAAGAGAGATACAAAGTCATGATTTACCTTGCTGAAGGACGACCAACAAACTGGGCAGAATTTGTTTTCTCCCAATTCAGGCATCAAGTCATCAAGGCTTTTAACTCAAAGAAGACTGAGAAATTTGAGTCCAAGGTAGGGCTTGTCCTAAGGATGAGCAAGCTGCTTGAAGATATGTTGAACCTACCTAATAACGATGCATTATCAGTTCTTATCTCAGATTGGATCCCCAAGAAAGGAAGTGCTCACCTTCAGTCACTCAAAAAGAAAATGAGATCTAAGATAAAGTCAAGCAACACAACATCGAGCAACTTAACTACCAACACCATTCATTTACCAAATTCAAAGAATGGATCATCAGTTAATTTCAAGGTTTGCTCTTATCCAGATGAGCTTATTCCATTCACTGGAAACCCTCATCCAAATTATGGAGCTGATTACTTCAGGAGTACTTGTCCTCCTCTCCAGCTGACTGAAGAAAATATTCGTACTTTCTATAGTGGTGAATATGCATTTAAAAGTGCACAAAAGGAAGTGACTAATCTCCTTCTCACCCACTTCACTTTTGTTGCAAAGCATGACCAGAAGTTGTCAAACAACTACATCGGTACTTCTATTGGTTCAACTGGAGACACTTCAGATCTTTCCAGTCTCACTTTTTGCTAAATTCCTTTCATGGAATGAGCTACTGGTAACATGAAGAAACTTGGAGCATAAAATGGATAGGATTATCTAATCCATTTCCTTTAACTATTGTGCAAGTTCATCACATCATGAATCAAAAACTTGTCAACAAGATCCCGACAGCTGCCATGCTAGCCCAATTAAGAACTAACATCATGTCTTAAGAAGTTGCAGCCGTTTATCAATTAGCCAACTACCCAACAGGTGCACATTGCCCAAAACTGAACTTTGATAATCTATCAAGTCAGTTAGTTGAGCCATCATGACGACTTGAACCAAGAACTGAAATGATAGAACCAATTCTATCATATACTCAAGTCGTGGCATTCTAGAGAAGTCAAGAATACATTGATGAAGGAGAAAGTAATGATGAGGACACTGCCACATCACCAAGTCTCCTATCCAAGAGCTATGTCACTTCTCTACTCAAGTCAAGCTCAAAGGCAGCCCAACTGACTCTCGACATTGATCAGTTCGGTTCACCTCATAGAGGAATTACACATTTTCTCAATCAAAAGTGAAGCTGAGAAGCTCATCGATTGCTCTTCATTAACTCCATCAATCTATGAGGAAAACAAGGCTTGAACTGTTGAAGAATACAACTGGATCTGCATCGAAAAGAAAGAGATCAAACTGCTCAAAAGAAAACAGTGAACCAAGTCTAGTCCGGTCGTTCAAAAAGAGGAAATTGACCAAAGGAAGGCCAAGCAACTGAACAAACAAATGAATCTAATCAGTTCGGTTCAAACCTTAATCAGTTCAATGCAGTAACAGAAGAATGATTAAACTGATCAACCAACCGCTGCCTCATCAGTTCATATCAAGCTAACCAGTTGGACTGTATCCCAACTGGATCAGGATAAGCTTCTACTTACACTACTTATTAAGCTTATTTTGAATAAATTATTACCGTTGGGATCATTAATTTCCCAATCTTACATCCAACGGTTACAATTTGAAAATGGGCTCATCTCTTATAAAGTTTCCTTTAATATCTCTGAGCTGATATTAAATTAGCAACTACAAAAGTGGAAAGATGAGATGATTATCTGTGAGATATAAATAGTAGAATCTGCAGAAAATATAAAGCTACTTCACATGTGGACGGCTGAGATGCATGCAATATTCATTCAGCTGATTGTCCATTAAATCGGACAGTTAATCAGCTAGAAAAAAATCAAGTACTCTCGATATATGCATGCAAAGTTGAATATATATGCGAAGGAGATGAAAGCTCAAATCACTTTCAAATCTTCTCTCTTCCTCCTTGCATATACACCATATTGCCAAAACCCTTGCAATACACTGACATACTCATCTCTCTGCAGAAATGAAAACTCCATTTCGCATGTCGAACATCAAACTGCTCGTGGACAAACTGAAGAAGGACAAGTTTCTAGACTTGGAGCTTCTTCAAGCTCGATTGGGTCCAGAAAAATATTTCAAGCTTATCCGTCTATTGGAAGAAACTGGGTTGCTACCCTTCTTCAAGATCATGGATCCCAAAATTCTACCCAGGCACATTGTAGAGTTCTACTATAATTCAGAGATCGTAGGTGAGAAGATCGTTTCCACCGTTTACAACCATGTCATCACAGCGACAAAAGAAACAATGGTGACCACCTTCGTCCTTCTTAGCGAAGGACCTAAAGTCTATGATCTGGCTCTTCCCAACAAGTACGAGCCGTGGAATATTTGGAAGTTTCCACACGTAAATCATCAAGATTTCTCACATAGACTAAAGGACAGTCTGCCTCTGGAATTTTTCTAACTATTGGATATTGTAGGTCACATCCTGCATGGAAACTTTAAGACAGTCTAGTTCTCTGATCTCAAAACACACCTTATAGCCACTTTACATTATGGGTGTAAAGTTGACTAGGCCTCATTCATCCTTGCTCAACTACAACGCAATATTCACCGAGCAAAGTTCAATCACAAAACCGGCACCTTTGAAGAAAAAATTAGATTTGTGAATCGCATCAGCCTCATTATTCTCTCTCAAGTTCAGGTACAAATCACAATCGGTGAAGCAATTGGATGAATGGACATACTCCCAACCATCTTCACAAATAGGAAAACTGGCTCCAAAGCTGCTAGCTCAAGTAAAAAGAAGCAGTTGACAGCTGAAACTAACAGCTCTAGTTGAGGAAAGAAGCCGTCACTTGAAACTGACAGCCCCTGCAAAGGAAAGCAGCCGCTAACTGAGAGCAATCCCCTTACTCAAATGAGTGATCAGTCAACTGTTCCAGCCAGTTCATATCTCCCCACCTTAGTCCGAAAGGACTTTCTTGAAGATGATTTCGACCAAACTCTTGATCACCAGCTACAAAGCTTCTATGCTCTGATTAAGGATATTGACTCATCATTGTTTGAAAATTTGAAAAGATATCTTCAGTATCATCTCTGGAGATTTCAAGTTGATGAAGTCACCTTGCTTCATCTCATCGAAACCCGCGGCACATCCTTCTAGATAAAAGAAGAAAACTGGAGTAAGAGCTAGATGAATCATCCATTCAGCATGCCGCTAATTCTTTCAGAGATTATAGATTTTATGATCAAAAGAATCCAATGTGAAGTTCCAGCTGAGGCTTTTCTTTCAGACAACGAGCCAACTAACTCCTCTTCTACACCTATTTTGAAGACATACCACTATCCTCTGACAATGAGCTCTTCACCAATCTGGCATCTATAACTTTCAGAGATCAAGATCATTCTCCTCTTCCAGATCTTGGTCATCTCATGCCAACTGAGGAAGCTTATGCATGGTTGTCTTCACCAATGCCCAACCCTCCAGTTCTCCCAGCATATGACATCAACTTAGCAACCACATTCACTCTTATGCTAAGTATCCCAGTTCCATCATACAATCTACAACAGTTTACCCTTTTGGATGATGCCAAAAAGGGGGAAGATGAAAAGTATGATGATGGAAACTTAACTCTTTGGGATCAGATTCAAAGGGAAGTGCAGCTTCAGGGAGAAGCTCAGTTTGAGGGAGAAGTTCAGCTTCAGGGAGAAGCTTGGGGCATTTAGGGAGTCAAAGAGAAAGGATAATCAAGCAAGAAAAGAAGGAGCTGAAGAGCGGCTGAAGGATATGGAGACTTGAGAAACTCTGATGTCAAGCTCTTTAGGTTTTTCTCACTCTGATCTAACTCTGATACCAAAAACCGAATGTAGATTGCAAGATATCTAGCCAGTTGTTGTATCAATGAGTTTCAAATTAGTTAGTTTCTCAGTTTTTAAATAAACATATGGTATTTTGTGCAATATTCCAAATCAGTTTTTCCATCATCATTGCCAAGTTTTGACATCATAAAAAAGGGGGAAATTATTAAGAAAAACTATCAAGCAAATCCCTAGATATGATTTTGATGAGATGTCAAAACATTTCTTGAAAAACTGAAAGAAGAATTAAGCTGGAGATCTAAGTTGACCAACTGAGGCCCCAAAGAGAATTCAGCTGAAGCAAGAGTCAACCAAAATGGAGTATGGTCAACCCGACTGGAAGGATGTGTCAATCAGTCAGAAGATAATACAACTGAGGGTTAAGCCTAACAAGTTGAACCAGTTAAGGATCTAACTGATAGCCAGGTCAGTTGAACTGGAAAAACAGACTTAACCGATTAATGAAACTGACAACAAGTCAATTTAACAGAAGACTGGAAGCATCCAACTGATGGTCATAATTAAAATTAGCCCAACTGAAGCACAAGGATAAATCAACTACTGATGGCTAGAATTGAAGTCAGCCAGCTTGAAGCTCAAGACAAGCCAACTGCTAACCAAGCTCAAAATAAGACTAGTCAGACTGTCAAACCGGTCAACAGTTTGTGGTCAGTTAAACTGGTAAAGAAGCTTAGAAAGATAGTCAACTGAAGTGATAGCCAAACTGAGTAGCCAAGCTCAGAACTACCAATTGAAGAATCTTGGAGTTAATGCTCAACAGAGATCGATTGGTTGAGTAACGGCTACTTCAACAGGCTTTAATGACTATAAAGATCAACTACCATTGATGAACTAATAGAGCCATCGATCAATGGAACTCAATGGTCACAAGATCACTCCTCTATATAAGACGAGTGAATCTGATTTTTAAATGACTTTTCAACCTTCGAATTATTAACTTTTATACTCTAAACTTTCGCATATACTCACAACTGAGCTTTCTTTCTCCCTCCTTTCATCTCAAGTTCAAAGCACTGTCTCAACTGAGAACAAGAACTCAAAGATTCAAGCATTCAACTAGCTGTCGAAAGTCTAGCCAGAGCAATCTTCTCAGTTCATGCTATACACTGATCAACTACTCAGCTCAACTCTAAGAGCAATATCAGTTGATAACCCCGTTCAAGACTAACCTCTTGAAGATTGAAAGAGATCTAAAATCTTGTAAAGAAGACAATAGCACCTAACTCTCTAGCTAAGTGTGAGCCGCCGTTAAAGAAACTGCTACCGCAATAGCTAGTGCTGTGGACTGCAAGTGTGCACCGTCGACCTGCTAAGGTGACCGTGTAAAGAAATTCACCATTACCAGGTTCAGCCAACTATCGTTCATTGGATAATTTGTAAAGAAACTCAAGTTATATAGTGAATTTGCCCTTCTGCGGATGGAAGAGAGGACGTAGAATTTTGAGACTTCGAACCTCTATAAATCATCTATGTGCTGAACTATTTTGCTTAATCTTGTTTATATCTAAACTGTACATAAACTCATACAAGCTGCACTCAAATCAACTTAAATTGTCTAAACTGACTAGTGCATAGATAAGTTTTTAAGCAAGTCAAGGGCCCCTATTATATTCCGCATTTGAAGATAAAATTTTTAGATCAGTTTATTCACCCCCCTAAACTGATATCGACTCGCCCGGGACCAACATAAAACATAACTACAAAAGATCTGGATGAACGGTTAGCAATATTTTTCATGTGGTGTTAAATATTGTAATCAGACTTTACCCGATACTACTTGCACAACCCAAACCAGTAAGTGAAGATCACTCAAATGATAGGTGGAAATCGTGTCATTATGATATTTTTAGATATTTTTCCATATGTATCATTTATTTATATTTCCATTATCAAATCATTTCTAAGGATGTTTGGGGGCTTTAGATGGAACATATATTGAGGTCACTCTCCATAAAGAGAATATGGCTCACTATTGTAATAGAAAAGGTCAAACCACTGTTAATGTGCTAGCAGTATTCAATCAGGATATGAAATTTATTTATCAAGAGTTTTACGAGATGTTATTATATGTGAAAATGGTTTGCGAGTCCCAATAGGTAATAATCTATAATTTTATTGATGTTGACCATATTATAAAATATTATTCTATTAATATTGTTAACATGTGAGAATGTTGCAGGAAATTATTATTTGTGTGATAAGGGCTACACTAATGGCGAAGACTTTTTAACTCTGTACAGAGGGATGAGATACCACTTGAATGATTGGGGTGAAAGGACATCTGACCCTCGGAATGAAGAAGAATTGTTCAATATGAAGCATTCCTAAGCTCGCAATGTGATTGAAAGATCATTTGGATTATTGAAAGGCCGATGGGGTATCCTTAGAAGTGCTTCATTCTACCCCATCAAAGTCCACAATCGTATTATATTAGCTTGTTGTCTAGTTCATAAATTCATTAGGAATGTCATGGAAATAGACTCGGTTGAAAATGACATTCCTATTTTTAGTGATTCTCATCAAGAAGACTGTGTTGATGTTGTACAGAGTAGACAACAATGGACTTCTTGGAAAGACAACATAGCAACATCAATGTATGATGAATGGAGAGGACTTATGTGATGTAGCTAGCTAGTTTTTCTCCATATATTAACAATGTTAGGAAATATACTTTAATGGTTTTCATTTATTATGAAGTAAATTTTTATTCCAAAAATTGTGGTATGTATTAATGAATTAAATGTGCACACTAACCATTTTTTTGTAGGGAGCTATGGAGGGTGTAAACTCCAGTAAAGCTTCTACAAAAAATTTGAAGACTGATAATAGGCGTCGTATATGGACCTTTCAAGAGGAAGATGCACTAATCAATGATCTGAAATATTTAATTATTTCTGAATGGAAATGTGAAAATGGTTTTAGAACTTGTTATTTACTTTGTCTTGAGAAAGAACTTGTGAAAACATTTCCTGGTACTGATCTTCATGCAGAACCTCACGTGAACTGTAAAATACATGTTTGGAAAAAGTGTTATAGTAGTATGTATTTCATGCTTGGAGGGTGACAAGTCTAAATTCTCTCGTATTTTTTGTCCTTTTCTCGTTCTTTTGTCCTTTTTTTCTCTTTTTTTAGTCGGAAAGAGCCAGTGTGGGCACAAGGGGGCAGAAAGCAGCAGAATCACATCTGGAGGGCATTTCGATGCTAATGATACCATAGATGGGCAACAACTTCTCAACGGAAAGCTCTCTCTCGAGGCTGGCAGAAATGTCCACCATTCCAGCATCGCTGAAGGAGAAGTTCGTGATCGTGCCCACAATAAACCCAGTGTGATTGTCAAGAAAAGGAGAGGAGACTGGGCACAAGGGTAACAATTACTAGCTGGAGCAGGAGTAGTGCACCCTAGCCGCTGAAGGAAAGAGGAGCTTACAAGGAAAGTGTGATCGCATCTTCCATATTCTAGAAGGTGGATCAGCTAATTAAGGAAGGTTGAATGTCAGCTATCTAGGGCACGGCGAGTACAGAATCTGCAAGACAGATCTTTTAAATAAGGAAAGAATCTGCCAGTTATGCAAAATCTTAGGCACAACAATTGTGGAATTAGGCTGAAGATCGCCCGACTTGTGGGGGAAATTACCTTGTGTTTTGTACTCCTATATAAGCAGATTTCATGGCAGAGGCCGGACATGCATGCAAGAAACAATTCGTACCATAACACTTACAATTTATTTTTGCTTTTAGTATTATTTTATTTTCTGATGCCCACATGCATTTAGGATTTCCAGCTTTATGTACTTAAATCCAACATTGGTGTTGGATCATTTTGCTTTTTAATCAAGTAAGTTTTCATTTAATTTATGTCTTTATTTACTTATATTTATTGTTGTTCTAAGTCTAGCATGAGCGGCTAGACTCGTTATTCCGAATTTAACAAAGATAAGAAGTTAATGAACACATAAGAACCATGAGGCTTATGTACATAAACTGTGCGAATTTGGTTCCGTCATGTAATCGTTTTCTTTATTGCATTAAAGTGAGCTAAACTAGTTAATTGTGGCTGATCACTCATTAATTAGAATTGTGTTCGCTACCTCTATAAATGATCAATGAATCGTAACTGTGTGTTAATCATAAGGGAATGAGATACATCGCTGGTACTAAAAGCATCTGAGAGATCCACCAGATCCACCCCTATATATATATATATTGAGTCAGGAGAAGAAGCAGTGAATGTCGAGAACTTTACAGTGAATGTCGAGAACTTTAGACGTCTCCCTTTTATACATGAGTTTGCCGACACATGATCTGACGAGAGAAATCCCGAGGCAAGGGAAAGATCCCAAGCTCATTTCATTTCATTATTTCTATACTATAATCAACGAAAAAAAGAAAGAGATGATCATAACAAGTCTTCCCATATTATGCGTAAGAATAGCCTTCCAACAGAAACGCAACATAAATAAAATCATTCCGATTTCTATAAATGGTTCAGTAAGAGTCGACCGAACATCAAATCATGACCAGTCATGACAAGTTCAGAATTCTGATTCCTCCTGCTGATGCTGCCTACGCCTACGGCGCAGTCGTTTCTCTCTTCGTGACTGTCTCCTAGGCAGTGATCTGGGTGCATTATTAGCCTGAGCCTGAGGACCATCTTCTGCACTTTCAGGATGCCTCAAAACGAGATCGAACGGACTCTCCACGTTGTCATCACATTCGCCAGCATTCATCTAAAATTTGACAAAAACACAAATAAACAATCATCCTTGACTCCATTATAAGTGAAATCCTGTAATGTAATGTATTTAGATCATTTCAGGAGTGTCACTCACATAAGCTTGCTTGGTTTCTGTACTAGTCTTCTTGACGTCATTCTCATTTGAATCCGTTTCCGTTTCCTCACTGTTCAGTGTGCTTTGAAGAGCAACAGGATCTACAAAAGAGTTTCTGTAACGCCATCTATACACGGGCCAGTCTACTGATGCATCGCCATAAACTACTTCAGGGTAAAAGTACTTATATACACGTGTTCGTACCCAAGGATCATTCTGGTACTTCTTCAACATTCTGAGGACACCGCCAAACAAAATAAATCACCAATCAGAACAATGGAATCTAGATAAAAAGAAGGAATTGTTGAAAGGGGGAAACAATATATTATACATATATATATATATATATATATATTGCATATATGAGACAGAAATAATGCATCTCTACCAGCAATTCATTAACTTCCAAAAAAACTTGGCTAGAAAGAAAACCAATGCACAGATCAATAGACTTTGGTAAAACATACATGTGTGCCAGCTCTGCCTGTATCCGAGTCCCTTGCAGTGAAACAAGATAATCAACAGTTGACTCGTGAGACTTCGCTAATAGCAAGAGCCCAGAAAAAGCACCAGCCCCTATAAGTATAAAGTAGTAGATAGGTCAGTCTTGTTCAAGTTTATAGAAGATGTTAGGCAAAACATTATGCTTGCAGAAGATGCACTCAGAAGATTCACTCAACATCTCCTACATTCCATAATTCCTTACAAGATCTTGAATGGCCATTCCCAAATTATTAAAAGAATATCATGCATAACAAGAACTATGCTATGGTGTCTGATCTATGACTTGAATCATACTCGTTGAATGGAGCAATTGCAGAGAGAGTTTTGTTCCTTAGGTACTGGTTTTACGATAACACAAAGTAGACTAATTGCAAATGTTATAAGAGCAAGATCAAAGTCCATTATAAGAGAGGAGAAACTATGCATTGTTTGATTTTGCTTCCATCTTCGATCTTCCCTTTTCTTGATTTTTCCAGAATCATATTTTCATTTTTCAAAATGTCAATAATTTATTACAATATATAAATAATTCTTCACCTTATTATAGCCGGACTAGCTACAAGGGTCGGCAAGTCCTCAACTCCCCTCCTATCCCCTCCCCACCCCCGAAAACCACATACACACCTACACAAAGGGTAAAAAAGAGAATAATGTAACCTACCTGCAGAAATAGCAGTGCGTGGCATCCGAGGTAGCCTTTTAGTAGCTGTCGACAAAAGGATGGCAGTTTAAAGACAACAATATTAACATCAACAACAGATCATAGCACTAAACAAAAGCAAAATAAGCAGTAACAAGAAACATATCCAAAAGGAAAAGCACAAATATATTAATGGGATGATGTACTTTGACAACTCAAAATGTGCATACATTGCCTTTACTCTTCCATACACAAGGTAACTCTTTATATACTCTTAAGACTCTAAGTCAGTGTCATCATTGATTGAAGCGACTAAACCACGCAATAAGTGTCACATGCAGCACAAAACAAGGATGATACTCATAAACCAGATTCCAAAGAAAAAAGGGCCAAAATGAGGCCTAACGAGGCGATCCCTATATCATTAGCTCATTCTTGTGCAAAACACAAACAAGCCAGCACACATGCCTGTGTAAAGAGGCGTAACTTCGTCGTGAAACAATCCACAAGCAAGGAATTATTTAAAAATTAAAACCAGCAAAACGATGATCAACACGAATACCTAGCCAAGCAGCAAGTGAACCGATGCATAAACCACCAACACAATCTCTATTGGCCAGAGAATTCCGTGCTTGCATTAAGTGTACTTCTTGAGGTGTCAATTGCTCCTTCAGCTGCTCATTCGTTTCAAGACGCAGAATCATAATTTCAACAAGGGTATAATTTTGAGCAGAAAATGAAGCCTTATTCAAGAATCAATTACGGGTAAATTTAATTTTGTCTTCAACAGATCAAATTCTAATGCCATTTTCAAGAAAACGAACAACACTATCCAGAAAAAAATACCCATCAGAAAATATTCAAAATTAGTCCCGCAGAGACCACAATTGCCAGTAAAATCAACACTTGTAGCGCCATAGCAAAGAAAATACCAAATAAATTAGCATTACGCAATAAAAGATGAAAGTACCTTTTCTAAGCGGACAAGTAGTTCAAGATATACAATAAGAGCGCCCATTTTCTTTGTGAAAGAAAAAAAAAGAGAGAGATTTCACAGATGAGTTTTACAGCTGCTGATTTCCATCTTCGGTCTGTCTCTCTCTCCTAGGACGAAACTCGTTCCAATTTTTAACGCGATTTATGTTCGCAACGGCGTCGTATTTACTTTCTTGCGAAGTTGTGATTGCCAGCGTTTCTAAACAAATCCAAATGTTTTTTTTTTTATTTTATTTAACCGAATAAGTGAATTAAATATAAATTTTAAAATTCATTCCAATAAAATATAGAAATAAATGCCTTAAAAATCATAAACTTTAGACATTGTTGCAAATTTAAAACAGCTTTAAAAGCAAGTAATTAAAACATCAATTCATAATTTTGTTATTCAACATCTCTAAATTTTTATAAAACAAATTGATCTTCAATTCAACCCCTACTTTCTCATCTCTTTAAACATATCATGATTTAACCATTAATTTTTCAGAAAAAGCTAGGTGCCATGGAATTTTACAATCCTCAATTGTTTCTATTGAATAGAATGTGAAATTCAACCACTTTGACGTTTTTTTTTTAAAATTGATGGTGGGTTTGAGAGCAAATTGTCGAATGAATTAGAGGTCAATTTTTTTTTTAAAGTATATTTAATAACACTCATGTTGAAAATTAGTGTTTTAATTGTCCACTTAAAATTAATCTTAAATTTATAACTATGTTTAAAGTTCATAATTTTCAAGGAAATTAACCCTAAAATATATAAATTTTAAATCCATTCTAAAATCCTTTTATCCAATTATTGGCCACATTTTAGTTTATTATTTAATAATAATCTTTCCCTCCAATTCTTTTCATCGAACACATTGCCCTCAATATACATGGCTCACCCTCTCCCCACCGCCGCCCTCCACCCCGTCCCCACGGCCGCCGTGCCCCTCCGCCACCCACCAAACTTCACCCACCTCATCTCCACCGCCACCGCCCTCCCCCACCTCAAACAAATCCACGCTCAAATCCTCCGAAACTCCCACCATCACCACCACCTCTTCCACCTCCTCCTCTCTTCCCTTCCCTTCCCTTCCTACGCCCTCTCCTTACTCTCCTTCATCCCCGCCGACACCCTTCCGCCGCCGCATCTCCCCAACAAGATCCTCAAACACTTCTCTCGGTCAAACAACCCCCACAAGGCGCTCCTGTTTTTCCAAGCAATGCTTAGCAAATCCTTCCCCATCGACAGGTTCAGCTTTCCGCCGTTGCTTAAGGCGGCGTCGAAAGCTCTGTCGCTTAGTGAAGGGAAGATGATTCATGGGCTGGCAGCGAAACTTGGGCTCCACTCCGATCCTTTTGTGGAAACTGCTTTGGTGGGAATGTACGCCGCCTGTGGGCTGATTTCGGAGGCCCGTTTTGTATTCGATAAAATGCAGCACAGAGATGTCGTCACGTGGAACATCATTATCGATGGGTGAGTTTCACCTTTTGAGAATGCATTCATCCATTTTTATTCTGGGTGATTTTCTTTAGCTTTATAAATCATGAATCTTTTCATTTATTATAATACGATCATGCTGTTATTTAAGGTTTCGTAGCATAGTATTGGTTTACCTGTATATTTTAGAGTTAAATGTTAACAGCAGTGAATCAGAAGCAGTTTTGGAACCATCTAGTTGGGAAAATGATATTCTACTTCATAAGAATTAGAATATTACTCTCTTTTTTCACATGGGATTGTTATCAGAGTTGAATGAAAGAATTCACTTTTGTTGTGTATGTTTATGCACCTCAATGCACTGAAATCTCTGTATGGGGAATTTTGATTTGAAATGGAAGGATCATTCTTGTTTGGGGTGTTTTCTGATTGTATTTCTGTATGCTTGTTGAAACAGTTATTGCCAAAGCCGGCTTTTTGATGATGTCTTAGCGCTCCTGGAAGAGATGAAGAGCTCTGACATAGAACCAGACGCAAGAATTTTTACTACAATTCTTTCTGCGTGCAGCCGTGTTGGTAATTTTGGTGTTGGAAAACTAGTATGCAGATACTTATCTGAGAGCAACATCACCTTTGATTCTCATTTGCAGACTGCTCTTTTAAACATGCACACTAATTCTGGCGCCATGGAAATGGCACAAATTTTTTATGATAAGCTGGAGTCAAAAAATGTGATGGCTTCAACTGCCATGATCACGGGGTACTCAAAAGTCAGCAATGTCGAAGCTGCTCGACTCATTTTTGATGAAATGGTTGATAAAGACTTGGTGTGTTGGAGTGCCATGATTTCTGGTTATGCGGATAGTGATAAGCCTCAGGAAGCTCTTAAAATATTTCATGAAATGCAGCGACATGGAATTAAACCTGACCAAGTTACCATGTTGAGTGTTATCTCAGCATGTGCTCGTCTTGGTGCACTGGATAAAGCCAGACAAATCCATTTGTACGTGGACGAAAAAGGCTTTGGAAAAGCTTTGCCTATAACTAATGCCCTGATTGATATGTATGCGAAGTGCGGCAGTCTTGATAAAGCAAAAGAAGTTTTTGGTTGTGTACATAAGAAAAATGTCATATCTTGGACCAGCATGGTCAATGCTTTTGCTACACATGGAGATGTTCGTAACGCCCTGAGATATTTTCAACAGATGAAACTTGAAAATGTTGAACCCAACTGGATCACATTTGTAGGTGTTCTCTATGCTTGCAGCCATGCAGGATTAGTTGAAGAGGGAGAAAAGGCATTTGAATTAATGGTGAATGAATATGGAATAGCACCCAGACTAGAACATTATGGATGCATGGTAGACCTCTATGGTCGAGCTAATCGTCTGAGAGATGCCCTGGAGCTTGTCGAGAGTATGCCAGTGGCTCCAAATGTTGTCATCTGGGGATCCCTAATGGCTGCCTGCCGGATTCATGGTGAGTTTGAATTAGGAGAATTTGCTGCAAAACGTCTTCTCGAGATAGATCCTGATCATGATGGAGCCCATGTCTTCTTATCAAACATATATGCCAAAGAGAAAAGGTGGGAAAATGTAGGAGTGGTGAGAAACTCCATGAAACATAAAGGCATATCAAAGGAACGAGGATGCAGTATGATTGAAATGGATGATGATATACACACGTTTTTGACAGCAGACAAGAATCATAAACGAACAGATGAGATCTATGCCAAGTTAGACGAGGTGGTTGACAAGCTGAGACTGGTAGGCTACACTCCAAATGCCAACTGTGTTTTGGTAGATTTAAGCGAAAATGAAAAGAAAGAGGCTGTTCTTTGGCACAGCGAGAAGCTAGCTTTGTGTTACGGACTGATAAACCAGGAAAAACAATCCTCCATTCGCATAATTAAAAACCTCAGAATCTGTGAGGACTGCCACAACTTCATGAAAATGGCATCAAAGGTGTTCGATAGAGAAATTGTTATCAGAGATAGAACTAGATTTCACCACTGTAGAGATGGTCTATGTTCATGCAAGGACTACTGGTGAGACAAATTGATTGATCTATAAATAGTGAATACGTATATTCAGTTCCTTTTTATTGCAAATTTGTGTCTACACTCTACATCATATTACTACTATATATATATATATATGTGTGTGTGTGCTCTTGTTCAAGAAACAGCAGCATGCTTTCATATCTCTCAAGAACAATAAAAATTGCTAATCATCAAAAGCTTCTCAAGAGGGTTGAGAAGAAACAATCTTCCATGACTGACTTTTCTCAGGTAGGAGCTGCGATGCGCTCTTGTCTATTATCAGAATGCTGGTCTCCAAATGCAGATGCCAACCAGAACTCTTTCTTCATCCTTTTGAACTGGCTTGTTAGCCTGAATCTCAAGAACTCCACTGCAGCTGAAACCAACTTTGGATTGTGCACGAGAAAGCTTTGTCTGTACTCGAGGATCCATGTATTCGGATCAAGATGCACCACAGAGGTACTCCATTTTTCTCGTGTCCATGAACTATTATCAGCCTTTTTTACCAAATAATCAGCATCCCCATTCGACCACTAAAAAAATGATCCACAAATGATAGATCAAGCAAGAAATTAGCCTATGGAGATCAAGAAAAATATGCAAATATGCTCGTTGATCAATAGTAGATTGAATTACCTCCCTAACTCTTCCTGTTATAACTGTGAATGATCGCGTAGAAAACTCAGGTGCAAGCAACCCAGCAGTCTGCAGTGGCCAACCCCAAATACTTAGCTCCTCACTCATCGATTTATACAGCACACAACGCGAACTAAGCAGCAGACCATCCTATATCAGTTCACACCATACCTCACTTAGAAAGAAGCAAAAGATCAAGAATGAATCACACTACACATAGAGAAAACAGAAGCTTCCCAACAAACCTGATTGATTTTCCACAATGAATGATCAACAGAACTGCAGCCTTTGACATCTCCACCAACCAGCCCCTCCAACTCACTCTTTAAGAAACCAAACCTCCCATTCAAACTCTCAAAATCCCTTGATTTCAATCCCAAATTTTTCACGAAATCCGGAGATAATCTGGCCCTCACAACCCCAGAAACCATCCAAGAAACCCCATATTTCATGCCGAAAACCAGTATCAAGCACCAAAATGTTCTCAACAAAAAGGCCACATATCCTAAATCCTCCTTTCTTCTCTTCTCCTTCACCTGACTACTAACTATTTCTGTCGAACCGGGAGCTGGAGAAACCGCCAGATTCGTTGACCAAGCACTTGATCTAGGTGTGGAAAGATCAGCTGACAAAGAATTGAAAGAAACAGGGCTTCTTGGAATGAAGGTACGTGGGGCATAAGATTTTGTGAATGAGCTTCTATTTGTACTCTGTGGCACCAAATCGAGAGTCGCGTTTATGCTGGCGATGCAGATCTCACATTTGCAGTTGGCGTCTTTCCTGCAACCCGGGAAATAGAAAATGTCTCGCGTTTCTGATGGGATGCTGTCCACTGTCACCGTAGATTTCACAGAGGAATTTGGCGTGAGAATCATCATTTTCGTGGTTTCTTCAAGAGATTTGTGTCTTCCTGAATTCATTTTTTGTGGATTTTGAATCTCTTGTGTGTTCTGCTCTAGTACAATGGAAGCTAGAAAATGTCGTTGGCTTTTTAGAATTTTGAATCTCTCAACGGTCGAGGGAGAAAGGATTTCAAAAACGACAATAGGAACAATGTGAAATGACATATATGACCCTCTTATTTCTTTATTTTATCCACTGCGCATTCCCTCTCCTTTTCTCTTTCTATTTTTTTTTTTTTACTTGTGGATCATGTGATTAATCCATCCCTAAATTTCATCTCAAAAAAAAAAAAAAAAAAAAAACCATCCCTAACTTTTGCAGCTAATTACTTAATTACTCGACCTTTTTTTATAAAGTAATTATTCGACGATTTCAATCATCGGGGGTGTAAGATTTTCAAAATTTATGGGCTTATGGGAAAAGCAGGTTTTTTATATTTTTATTTTTTTAAAAATAATTTTCTAAAAAATACTTTTGAGGACCATATTGACTCCTTAAGTGGATGTTAATTATGTTCGTATCGATTTTTTATTTCACCTCAGATTATGTAAACGATAATGTTGTGATTTTTTTCACACTTATGTCGTTTACGTAACGAGGAGAGGAAGAAAACCCATGATGAATACAATTAACATCTACTAACCCATCATTATGTCCCCAAAATGTTTTTTGTAAAAATATATTTAAAAAACAATCAGGCAGCATCGAATTTTCCCTTTTTTCAGCTAAAAATCAATTATGGGCCTTGGGCCTTTTAGTAGCTAGTTCAAGGGTTCAATAATTCAGGTTTATACTTATAATAATTGGGCCTAAGTCTGTATATATACAATAGAATGATGAGAATATCTAAACACTAACTCGTGTTTTACTTTTTATAGCCCCTAGTATTTTACAAAATATAAATATGATAAGACGATATTATCCATTAGCTCTCAACACTTAAAATTCTATCACAGACCCCACCAATTTTCTATAATTACAAGAAAAAAAAAAGATATAAAATCATAACAGTATCCATCTTCACCCGGTTTTATATAATTAAGAAAAGAGAGACCAAAATAAAAAATAAATAAAGAAGAGAGAAACAGAAACCATAACCCATATCCTGCAAGTTCCAGAATGATGATTAATGTCGTAGAGGTGTAAAGCAAGGATTGTGCAGTCTCGAAAACACGCTTTTGATGTTACATTGGGAACTTTACAAGGGTAGTTAGAATTCAACCTATTATCCCATTTGTGAATCGGATTACTTTTGCTTAGTTATTGTTTAATTGCATTCCTAAGCTGTAATTAAGGAATTATTTTGTGAACGTGACAAATTCGTAGTAAATTTTGGATCATTTTCTTTCTAGTCCACCCATCATTCATATCCTATTCATAGCTATAAAAATTATTGTTGCAAAATTGATAACTCTGTCTTGTTCTTTGTCTTTTTTTTTAGTTATGTAATTTGTGGGGCTATGATTTATATTTCTCTTGTTTTCTTTTTCTATTATATCGCTCTTTTTTATGTTATGTTCTCTCGCTGAGGCTATGATTTTATATATAGTTTTTGCTTTTTAGTTATACAAAATGCATGGGGCTAAAGTGTTGGAGGCTGTGACATGATTTTAAGTATGGGGCTATGACATGATTTTAGATGTTGGGATTAAGGGGCAAATAAGTCTTATCATATTTATATTAATATTTTATAAAATAATGAGGTCGTAAAGTAAAACGGAGGTTGTGTTTATAATTTCCCTAGAATGGAAGATTCAAGGTGTTTATTTATGATACCATCAAATACGTGCAATTGATGATATGAAAATATTATAGAAAATCTATGTGTTTCAGCTCTTATAATTGACTGCTCAACGTCAAGAACATCTTCAACTAAAAGTGTTATTCAAAATTCGTTTAACGTAAATAAATTTTAAATAAGATATTCAGAGCTTAGAAGAGAAAGACTTATTTTGAGTATCATCCTATGTTTTGGTTAGTAATTTCAAATTTGGTATATCTAACATTTTATACGCTATTTCGATCACTTCAAGAATTTTATTTTGAAGATAAAATATAAATATATAAATTCACTTATACAAGAGCTTTAGTCAAACAATGAATTCATAAGAGCATCTCCAATGATTAAGAATGTGGTGAATTGACACTTAACATATTCCTACTTTTGGAGAATTTTTCACCGTGAACAAGGAATTTTGTGTGTAGGAATTTTAATGAGGAAGTGCTGCAACTTCTTAGGAATTTTTGATTTTCAGCAAGTGGGAAAATGAGAAGTGTGGTACACTCTTTTTTTCCAAATAAAAAATGACGTGTGTTGAGCAATGAGAGTGGGGGTAGGCACATATGTGGGCCGCCCTACTTGCAACCTTCCCACTATACTTTTTTTTTTTTGGTTTTTTTATTATTTATTTTATACTTTTTTAATTTTTATTGTATGTGTATATATATGTATGTATTTTGGAAAGAATTTACTTTTGATGTGGCGATTAGGTGACAATAAAATACCTGAAAATAAGGAAGTATTATTGGAGATGTTCTAATAATGAGGAAATTTGTCGTGTTGCTAATAGTATGCACTTATTATCCATGTGTTGTTTGTCCGTACCCTTGTTTGCAGACTGTAATTTACACACAAACACACACACCCACACACATATGACAGGCGGTGATGCATTCATTCCTTTTCTTTTCTTTTCTTTTTCTTTTTTCGATCGATAAAATAGCAGAATTGAAGATTACAGAAGACTAAAAACAACATAACTGTATTGAATCTAATTATATATATAGTTAATCCAGAGCGCATCTAAGCAAAATGTTAAATTGTGAGAAGTGTTGGCCCATTTCTCTGGGCCCTTTACCTGGTGGATTGCTCTCTCTCGGCCTACTTTTATTGTTACTCTAACTCTTTATCTACTTGTTTTCAGATAGCATCTTATACACTCAGTTGCAGCTTTCTTTCTCTCTTGCAAGTGCAAACCCTAGATCTAAGCTATGTGCTCGATCGTGTTCACACTCCCTTCTCCGGCTGTTTTCTCTGGGAATTTGTATCTCTGTGATACTATGTGTTGAGCCGAAGTGTCAGTGGTTGTGTGACTAAGGGGCTTACCGGAGATCGAGTGGGCTGCTGGTAAAGGGCTAGTTCTTCTGTGGTCTCATCATTTTGGTCTTGTGTGTCTCAGTCTGGAAGAGAAGCTCCGGTAACTTAGGTTACCTGAGCCAAAGCTTAACCCCATGTTTGCAGGTTGTTTACTTATTGCTTGAGCAACGCTGGTGACGACCACCGACGGTGAAGCAGGAACAACGGTGAACTCCGATGGCAGGATACCCAACAGTGGTATCAGAGCCACGCGTTCTGTCGGAGCACCCTTTGCCACCGCATCGTCATCGTCCCTCCGTCTTTGTGGTTGAGTCGCTCTCCAGCTCTCGGAGCTTCCGAAAAGATAGATCAGAAACCTTCCCTAGGGTTTTCCACTTAGGTAAAGCGGCGAAACCTCTCAGTCTTTATTTCCTAGAATTTGCCCCTTTCGAAAGGGCATTAGGCTTGGGATTACTTGTTGGTATAGTGGTCTTAGGGCTTTAGTCTCTGTGGCTTGATTGTTTTATGGGTTGTTGATCTCTGGTTCTTTGTTTGCTTCCGCATATCTCTGATTTTCTCTGCTTTCCTTGAGCCTGATGTGTGCTATTTTTCGATCTCTGTGTGTTCGATCTCACCTAGGGTTAGGAAAGGCCCTGAGTGACCCCATGCACAGTAGATTAATCTGGCCGTGAACTGGGAAATCCTCAGCTTGCCTTCGTTGTTGTGTGCTTGCCTTAGTTTCCCATCTGAAAAGACTCTTATTTATCCTCTCTGTGCATATGTCTGTGTTTGCCATGAGTTCCTCTATGCATATGCCTCCATTTGATGGAAAATCAGATTTTCAGATCTGGAAAAAGAAAATAGAATGCGTTTTAGTTCATCTTAATACTGACCAAGCCATTGTAGTTGGCTGTCCTAGTGATGAGATTGATCCTACCAGGATTAAGATGAACAAAAATATTGTGGCCTCTATTTTGCTCAACTTGACTGACTCTGTGTTAAGGAAGGTTGTTCATCTTAACTGCGCTAAGGATACTTGGTAAAAATTGAATGAGTTGTACACTTAAAGCAATTTCGGTGATTTGATGCATTTACCAAGTAAATTCTCCAGTTTTAAAATTGATACTTCAAGAGACATGGATTCAAATTTGAATGAGTTTAATAAGCTTATTCAGGATATGAAAATTGGAGAGGATAAAGCTATTGATAACTATATTGCTTCTATGTTGTTAAATGCTACACCTGATTCTTACAATGATATGAAATCTGCCATCAAGTATGGCAGAGATGCTATTACTTTTGATATAATCTCTGCTTCTTTGAGAGCTAAAGAAAGGGATTTGAACAATGGAAATTGTAACAAATCAGGTGGAGAAATCCACCATGTTAGAAAGAAAACCTCTACTAAATTGGGTGAAGATAATGATAGAAAAGGCAAGAGTAGATCTAAAAGTAGGTCTAACAAGCAATTCATGAAAGGAAACATCTGCTATAATTGTCAGGAAACTGGGCATTTTGCTAAAACTTGTACCAATTCCAAAAAGAAAAGAGAAAAACAGAGAAATAATAACAATCAAACTGATCATGCAAATTCTGTGATTTGTTCATCTGAAAATTTTGATTATGATGTCTACATGGTGTCTTTTGATGTGGATATCAAGTCTGTTGCTAATCAGTGTTAAAGGTGAATGGTTACTTGATTCTGGGTGTTCCTTTTACATTTCCCCCTTCAAACATTTGTTTTCTTCCATCACTCATGTTCAAAACTCCTTTGTAAAATTTGTTGATGGATCCAAATTCAAGGTTGTGGGTGTTGGTAATGTATGCTTAAAGTTTTCTTGTGGTTCTGTCTTGACTATGTCAAATGTGAGATGTGTTCTTGAATTGAGTTTCAATCTGATTTCATGTACTGCCCTTGAAGGCTCTGGTCTAGAAGGGAAGTGGGGTGGTGGTGTCATGAAAATTTTAAAGGGAAATCTTATCTTGTTCAAAGCCCTCAGAAGAAATAACTTATACTTTGTGTTTGCTAAATTTGTTATTGATGCTTCTGTGAGTGTTGCTGCTGCTGATGTTACTTCTCTTTGGTATGCTAAGTTAGGGCACATGAGTAACAAAGGTTTTGAATGCATGTCAAAATCTGGAATGTTTGGAAAAGATTTGGTTTCTAAACTGTCTTTCTGTGATACTTGTGTGCTTGGTAAGTAACGCAAAGTTAGTTTTCCTATAAATCATGCTCCTAATATGCCTAAATCTACTGATGTGCTTGAGTATTTACATACTGATGTGTGTGGGGTCCTTCTAGAGAACCCACTCATGGGGAAAGTTGGTATTTTCTCTCTGTTATTAATGATTTTTCAAGAAAAGTTTGGGTTTTTCTAATGAAAAACAAGTCTGAAGTGTTTGAAAAATTTAAAAACTTTAAAACTTCTGTTGAAAACCAAACTGGAAAGAAAATCAAGGTGCTAAGAACTAATAATGGCCTGGAATTTTGTAATTCTTCTATGGATACTCTGTGTACTGATTTTGGCATTAAAAGAAAAAAATATGTGCCTTATACATCTTAGCAAAATGGAGTTGCTGAGAGAATGAACAGGACCTTACTTGACAAGGTCAGATGCATGTTTTCTTTCTCAGGTCTGGGTAAGAAATTCTGGGGTGAGGCTGTTCTTACAGCCACATATTTGATAAATAGGTCCCATTCTATTCCCCTACTTGGTAAATGCCCTGAATCTGTCTTCTATGATAAACCTATTGATTTGTCTAACTTAAGAGTGTTTGGTTGTGCTGCTTTTGTGCATGTTAAAACTGATAAGTTAGAACCTAGATCCAAGAAATATATTTTCTTAGGTTACCCTGAGGGTGTAAAAGGCTACAGGCTGTGGGATAAATTTGTCCCTGGTTTTAAGGCCATTGCTACTAAAGATGTTGTGTTTAATGAATCTGATTTTCTATGCTTATTTGCTCCTGAAAATTAGTCTACTTCTAATACTGCTCCAAGTAAGCTGGAGCAGTTGCTTGGTAATGATGATGTCTTACCTGTTGAGCATCATAAAATTGAAATTAATGAATGATGTTCCTAATGAAGAAGTTGATAATAATGAACCTGAAATGTTGCATGATTACCAACTGGTTAGGGATAGAGCTGGGAGAAATGTGAGACATTCTCATAGATTTGATGACTATGAAATGTCCTTCCTTGCTTTTAATGTGTTTAATTGTATGGAGGGTGATGAACCTCAATCTTATAAGTCTACTTTGAAGTTTGCTGATTCTGATAAATAGTGAATTGCTATGAAAGATGAGATGACATCTTTGCATGAAAATAAAACTTGGACTCTTGTGTCTAAACCTGCTCATGCCTCTGTGGTTGAATGCAAATGGCTTTTCAGAATAAAACATGAAACTGAATCTGTTAGATACAAAGGTAGGTTAGTTGCTAAGTATTTTACTCAAAAAGAGGGGATTGATTACAATGAAATTTTTGCCCCTATTGTTAAATTCACCATTATGCGCATTATGCTTGCTTTAGGTGCTCAATTTGACTGGAAATTAAAGCAAATAGATGTTACAGCTGTTTTCTTGCATGGTGATTTGAAAAACAACATTTATATGAGACATCCTGAGGGCTTTGTTGATTCCGCAAAATCAAAGCATTTTTTCTGCTTGGGAAAGCCCTTTATGAGTTGAAACAATCTCCTAGGCAATGGAATATTAAATTTGACCAATGCATGTAGTTCCTTGATTTTAAGAAATCTGCCTTTAACCACTGCCTGTATTACAATTGTGCTAATAATGTTCATATGTTTCTGCTTCTCTATGTGGATGATATGTTGTTGATCAGTCCTAAACTTGATACCATCAAGCATATGTAAAATAAACTTTGTGATAATTTTGACACGAAAGATTTAGGTGATGTTAAAAAGATACTTGGCATGCATATCATCAGAAATAGAAAGTCTTCCACCCTGGTCCTAAATCAAACATCTTATGTTAAAAAGGTTTTGAGTAAATTCTCCATGACTAATTCTAAACCCGTCAATGTGCCTCTTACTGTCCATTTCAACTTGAGTAAAAGCATGTGTCCTTCATCTGAAGCTAATATTGATGAAATGAAAAGTGTGCCTTATGCTGATGCCATTAGATCTGTTATGTATCTTATGATTAGTACGAGGCCTGATATGTCTTACTCTGTTAGTTGTTTAAGAAGGTACATGTCCAATTCTGGAAAACCTCACTGGGAAGCATTGAAATGGCTTCTCAGATATATACATGAAATCCACTGAAAAATGCGGTCTGTTTTTTTCTAAATCAGCTGATGGTTTGAAACTAACTGGTTATGTGGACTCTAATACACTATTTCTTATATGTTTACTCTGTGTGATGGTTGCATTAGTTGGAAGTCTCAACTCCAACACATTGTTGTATTGTCAACAACAGAATCTGAGTATGTTACTGCAACTGAAGATTTTAAAGAAGCTATATGGTTGAATGGTTTACTGTCTGAGATAGGTTTTTTGGATAAATCTCCTGATGTGTTTTCTGATAGTCAATCTTCCATACAACTATGCAAAAATTCTATCTTTCTTCTGTCTTTCATGATAGAACTAAACACATTGATGTTAGGTTTCATTTCATTCGTGACATTGTTGAAAAATGTGAAATTTTACTTGACAAGATTCATACTGATTACAACCCTACTGATATGGGTACCAAATGCCTTCCAGTTGAAAAGCTAAGGCTATACATGAAAATCCTAAAGTTTGATCTTGGTTAAAATTCCTCTTTTTCTGAGATGTGTTTGTGTTGGTTTTGTTTCCCCCTCTGATTGTTCTCTGGGAATTTCAGGTTATGGTGGGTTGGCCCTTGTGGTCAGGATCTACTTTGTGCTTTCCTATTCCACTTCTACCTTGTCTCTGTGATTTAGAAGAAGTAAAAATGGCAATGATGATACCCTCGAACTCCTCTGTTCAGTGACTGTTGATACTCTTAGGCCAAAGGCAGAGATTGTGATAAGTGTTGGCCCATTTGTTAGGACCATTTCTCTGAGCCCTTTATCTGATGGCTTGTTCTCTCTCGGCCCACTTCTATTATTGTCCTAGCTCTTTATCTATTTGTTTTTAGATAGCCTCTGATACACTCAGTGCGCAACTTTCTCTCTCTCTCTCTCTTGCAAGTACAAACCCTAGATCTAAGCTATGTGTTCATACTCCCTTCTCCAGCTGTTTCCTCCAGGAACTTGCATCTCTGTGATACTGTGTGCTGAGCCGGAGTGTCAGTGGTTGTGTGACTAAGGGGCTTGCCGGAGATCAAGCGGGCTATCGGTAAAGGGCTGGTTCCTCTGTGGTCCCATCATCTTGGTCTTATGTGTCTCAGTCTGGAAGAGGAGCTCCGATAACTTGGGTTACCTGAGCCAAAGCTTAACCCCCTGCAAGCTGTTTACTTGAGGTTGTTTACTTGTTGCTTGAGCAACGCCGGTAACGACTGCCGACGGCGAAGCAGGAATAGCGGTGAACTCCGACGGCAGGATACCCAACACAAATTAATTTTTCCAATTAATCACAAAATAAAATTAGGTAATTAAGGATTTAATTAAGTGGTCCAAAACAAAACAATTGAAAGGAAAGAAAATTGATTCATTGAGTTGATTAAGGAATGCAACATCTTTTTTCTGGTCTAGCTTTTAGTGTTGATGCTACTGTTTCTGTTCGGTGTTTATAAATCACATACCATGACCAGTATTTTGAAAACTGGACCGGATCGGCCGGTTCGACCGGTTTAACCATGAACCGGCCATTAGTCCGGTCCGGTTGTTTGTTTATTACGGGTCAAGTCTGACCCAGTATGACCCGGTCAAAAATCGGTCAAAACCGGTGAACTGGTCCCCTTTTTTTTTTAATTCTGCAAAATTTAATTTAACTCCTTCAATACGTGGCTGAAAGGATTCGAACTCAAGACCTCCAAAAATTTTATAATTTTCAACAATGTACTTAACCAACTGAGCCATCACACTCTTATGTTATTATTTAAGAATATAATATATATATATATATATATATATGCAAAAATTTAAAATAAATCATTTTAAATAAAATCAATGTTTACCATATAATTAAAATTAATATTTAACAATATCTAATTTAATGTTTTTTAAATTAAAATAAATGAAAAGAAGATCTAATATCTAAAGTAGTGGGTTGTGAAATAATAATTAGCAATATTTTTTATTGTTATCGTGTATTACTATATGTAATTAACATCAATGTTTAATTATTTGACATTTAATTATATATTTTCTAAAAATCTAGTATTTGATGTTCAATATTTATATTTATAAATTTATACTTTTAACTGTTTAACTTATACAATAACTATCAATAAATTAAACATTTTATTTCTTTGCATTGATATAAATTGTGTATTTTTAAACTTATTTAATATATTTGTCATGATACTAAATTATATCATTTATATATATACACACACACATATATTTATATATATACTGGGTTATCCGATTTTTTTAGAACGGTTCGACCGGTCGAATCAGTAACCCAGTGACCCGGTAAATTCACCGGTTCGATGTCCGGTCCAATTTTAAGAACATTGACCATGATGCGCTCTCTCTCTCTCTCCCTCTCTCTCTCTCTCTATTGGATTTGTTGAGATTTTTGGTTCTATACATATGTTGGTGCTCTCCACACAATGTTAGTTAATTGGATATATCATATATGCATCCACTGCACCATGTCAATATATATTTCATGTATTTTTTTTGTAGCATCTAGTAGTCAGTAGACTTCTCGAGTGAAATATATTGTTGATATTGATTCTCTTTAATGAGCTTTTTGGAAAGATATATTGGTGAAATCATTAAACCAATTTGTGAATTGGTTGATGCTTTTTGACAAATTTAATAATGACTTTTGACCAAGTTGGCAAACTAATAACTTGAAAAGATATGCTTAATGATGACTCATCCTGTGGGGATGGGATGGATTTTATTATATATACAGTTGAACCTAATATGGAGAAAATGTTCAAGATCGGTCACAAATTAGGTATTGTATATATAATTTCTTTGTAGATATCTAGCTAAATTAATACACGTACCGGCCGAATATAATTCACTCCTCTCTTTATTTTTTTTTAATGTCAAGAATAATCTACAATCGCTACCGATGACAGACAGCTTACACCTAGTGGTGTTGATAGTGAAATTCAAACTTAAGACATTTGACTTTAAGAGATAACACCACGCTACCATTAGGCCATTCTAAGAGTACATGAGTCGTGACAAGTTGACAACCACATACATATATAGACATGTGTACTTGCAAAAATAGATATATGTATAACATACAACGACACAATTATGTAAAGCAAAATTCTCATGAACTCCTTTCTTGGTTTTAATTAGTGGGAAGTTGACCTTTTAAATTATTAGTTTAATGCATTTATGAGATTCTTGTTCCTCCCCTTTTCATTCATTTCCTTAATTTTTGTTCTAATCAAAGAGATTTGCAGGATCACTTTGCAGACAAAGCAAAGTAAACAAAGCAATCCAAATTTTGGACCCTCCATTAATACTTTTACTCTAGCTCATGAACTAGAGCAATAAATTTGATTAAATTTGTTGTTGTAAGCTAAAATCACTCTTCCTCCAATTAAAAAGAATCCATATTGATTCTCTGATGATCAAAGAGGAAAAGGATTTCATTACATGAGACAACAATAAATAGAAAGGCAAAAAACGAACTCTATACAAACACTAGTCATGACAGAAGATGAAGATCATGAAATAAATTAAGTTTTTTTTTAATCTTATTTGAAGCAATTAATTAAAAAAAAAAAAAAAAAAAAAAAACCTTGCTAGTAGTATCCGAGGTGCGAAGAGCTGGATGATCTAGAATATTTGTTCGAGGATGAAGAAGGTAGATGGGCATGAGGTGATGATCTCCTCCTGAGCATCTGCCTCATGCCGTCGGCGACTCGAACGGCGGGATTGGACTTATACTTACGACAGAAGGACATGTGAGCCTTGACAGCTTCATCCAAATCGAATTCATGTCTCTTACCTCTGCTAACTTCATCTCTTACAGCTTCTGAGCACAGACCACAAAGCCATTTGCCTTGGAATTTCGATTTCACTTCACTAATGTACTCTTGTGTGCAGTCTTCCTTCAATCCACAGCACTCACACTTTACTGATTCAATGTCCATTATATATATATATATATATAAGCAAGATTGTGTATATGTGTTTTGGTTTGGTTTAGCTGCTTAATTTCATGTATGAGATGAGACTACTGTTGTATTCATCATTTCATCTGATCATGAGAGAGAGAGAGAGAGAGAGAGAGAGAGAGAGAGAGAGATTAATGAGGATGGGAGGAGAGGGGATGAGGGAGAGGATTTATATATAATAGGGAAATGAGGTACCACAATTTTCTCTATGTTAAAAGGGACATTGGGTTGTGGAATATGAGACAACGAGGCCCAGGGGTAATGGTGTGGTGTGGCCCTCCCTTTTATTTTTTAAATTCATTAATTGAATTATTTAGCATTTTCTGGTGTGCGTGCTTCAAATAAATTTCCAATGCTTGATTGGCAGTTACTTTCGGTTTAAAACTTAAATAGTTTAAACTTTAAAGGGAGGGCCATGTCAATGTGATGTGAGTAAAACTTCTCGATCGGACATTCAAATCACATATCATCAAAATTTTTGACTTATCCCACTAGCTAAAACGCAATCCAACGGACCTACCCCATGGAATGGCTCCCAAAACCAACCCTATATATATTATAATGCCCCAACCCAAACGACGACACAACGGACTTCATTAGCAACTACTTATATTTAGAGAGTCCATTAAATCCACTTATATATATACTCATCATATTTTCATTCCCCCACCGATATGAGACGTTATATATATATATATATATATATATATATAGTCATTCCAATGGGTTGGATTCATTGGATTCTACACACATTGGGAAATTTATCATTTTTTATAGTACGTGTTAATATGAACTTGGTATCTATAGTCCGGAAGATGTATATAATGGGTATGATTGTATTGATTTTAAGCTTTTCTACCAAACACTTTGATCGTATTCTTCTTTGAGTACATAGTAGTTTATTAAAAGATGAAACTAAATTTTATACAATCAAGCTAATTAACTTTAATTACATTGAAAATGCTATATATATAGTTGAAAAAAGATACTTATTACAACTAACCCTCGTTCACATTGAAACAGAAAAAATCAGTAATAAGGATGCAAGTGAAAGAAAAAATCAGTAATAAGGATGCATCCTTCACTCGCAAATGATCTCTCTCTCTCTGTATGTTTAATTTGTTTTTTTATGTCTCGAAAACCCCACATTTTAGTGTCTAAGAAGTTAATATAAGACAGCTAAAATGTGGGAGAGCTGAAAACAACATAGATTTAAGTGTAATGTGTTGGCACTTGGCATTAATTCATAACAAATTAATTAAACTACCTGCATTCATGATTCACCAATTAAGGCAAGATTTATTCGGCAGATGAGATAAGTCTGTGCTGGCAAACAACGTTTCTCTGTCTCTAAAAATCACACTCGTGCTTAGATTTTTCGATACTTCAATTTATTTATTATTACATTTTTACATTACATATTTACACTGCACTTATTCAATGGGTAATGCTATTTGGCAACATGTGTGGCCGACCATAATTTATAATTTTAGTATATTTTAAATATATAGTAAGTAATCAATTAAAGATTTAATTATTGATTATTATGGTTTTACAATTACATCCTTGTAGGTCATTTTAGAAAGTGGTTGACTTATATCTTTTTAAAATTTAAATATTACATAGAAATCTCTACAAAATTGTATATGGATTATTAATAATAAACAATATATATAATATAATTCAAAATTCACTTACTTCAACCTAATTTACAATAATTTATTATTTTTCTATTTCAATTATATTATTTAAATAAACCATATATATAATATATAATATACGATGTAATGTAAATTTCAGCAATTTATTCTTGAAGGAGATGTAATTTCTTCCTCATTTAAGGGTTTTTATTTTTATTTTATTTTAAAATTTTGAATCACACAATAATCAAATTAATTAATAAAATTAAATATATTGTTGAATTAATTTTTGTTGGTAGCCATGAAAGTTTACATCTATTATTGGTTTATGTCGTTTTCCTTATTTTTTGTCAAGGGTAACCCGCAGTCGATCACTACCGAAGTGCGCACTGGGTAAACCCCGCTCCTGTGTAATAACCTGCAAACCACACAGGGGATTAACCGCACTTGGCAAACTAGGTGTGAGAATGGTGTCGGTGGTGGGATTCGAACTTGAGACCTTTGACCTCAAGATAACAATACTCCACCATTAGGCCATTCCCAAGGGGACAAAATAAAATTAAAAATATGTTCTCCTTTTTTCATATAGATCATTGTTAATTGCGCAATGTTTTGAGTAATTTAATTAGGTTAATATTATATTTACTTGGTTAATTTATTCA
Organism: Perilla frutescens; assembly: GCA_026008535.1. Classification (NCBI taxonomy): domain Eukaryota; kingdom Viridiplantae; phylum Streptophyta; class Magnoliopsida; order Lamiales; family Lamiaceae; genus Perilla; species Perilla frutescens. The sequence goes on along the minus strand of BRKX01000004.1, from coordinate 57,548,109 downwards.
ATTTTTGATTAAGTAATTGTTTATTTTGATAAATAATTGAAAAGAAAACAAACCAATTTTTGAAATAAAGAAAAAATTATAATTATTAGTATTTCGGTAATGCTATTTGGCACAATTTGATCCAACTCAATAGTGGCAAATTTAAAATATAGACAAACAAAATTATATTAATTGACTAAAAATTTAACAAGTTCTCTATATGAATTCATGTTGATCTCTCTCTTCATTAGTTTATTCATTAATTATCTTTGAACTTTCACATAATATTATCTCCAAAATAATAATCAATTAGAAAATTCTAAGTTATCTCCAAACCGAAGTCCAGATTTGAATAAAGGCATATGCAATCGCAAATTCGATCATTATATTTAAATAGTTAAAAATTAACATTAACTAATTAATATAAAACAAGGATACATTATATATATATATATATATATAATATAAATTTTCATTTTTAAAAATATATAGATATATTGTTAGCATTACCATTAGCATGTTAAAATTAGATAATGCATACTCAACTACAAGTTCTATCATAGTCAACACTTTATATGTTATACGCTCTTTCTAGGTATATCAATTGTAATTATATCTTAGTATATATAAGTAAAATATGAAAATTAAATACATTATTTGATAATATATTATAGATATGATTTATTTAATACAACTATATATATATAATTGTATGTATGTATATTATAGTACATTGAAAATTGTCTTTTTATTCTGAGTCATTGGTCAAGTTTAAAACATTTATTTGAGTTTTTATAGGAATTTTATTAACTTAGATCCTGATAGATATGTTACTATCGATTTGAAACATGAGAATTAAAATTATCAATTTAAAACTTTAATATTGAAACTATAAATTTTTCAATTTTGATATAGTGTAGATTAATATATATATATATATATATATATATATATATATATATATATAGCTTGCACAAATTATATCATAGTTTTTACGCATGCACCTTGTATAATATTGCAATTTATTTTATAATAATTCATTTTTTGTAGACATTTTTATGTAATATGTGAATTTTTAAAAGATACAAGTAAATAATTTTCTAAAATAGACTATAAGAACATAATTGAAAAATCATAATAATCAATAAATAAATTTAATTGATTACTTACCATATATTCAAAGCATACCATAATTGAAAAATCATAATAATTAATAAAAAAATTTAATTAATTACTTACCATATATTCAAAGCATACCATAATTATGAATTATAATGGATCACGCTATGACCGAATAGCATTACCCAATATTCAATATACCTTATATATACATTAATTTAAATCATATCAATTACCTTCAATTTGTAATTATCTACTTGAGCCCATCTATATATGGCACAAATTGTGGTGGCATCTTTGACATATATATCGGCAGCCAACTCGATTGAAATGTGTTCAAATTATTATTATTGGTGGGTGAGAAAATTTGAAATCAATGAACATAGCTTACAAATGCGGAGGCGATGTTTAATATTAAACTTCTCTGTTTTCATTTTTAGTGAAACTTTTCCAAGATTAATTGGGTAGAGCTCACTTTAATTACTATTATAAAAGATGACACTAACAATAATGCATTTAGATAACTATATATTACTCCCTCCGTTCCGTTTTATATATTATTTTAGATTTTTTTATTTAGAATTAACAAATAATTTTGTGGACAAATATACCCATTCCTCATATATGCCATAAAATCTTATTCAATTGTATTTTTCTAAAATAGAGTTTGTGATAGGGTTAAATTAGAGAGAGAGTGTGTGAAAATATATAAAACAACAAATATTTTGACACAAAATAAAAAAGTTAAAACAATAAATAAATTATCTAATGTTTTATAATTAATTATATTACGAAACGTACCAGCCCTGTACAATCACCATGGTGAGACCATCACGGCAAACTATCATCATTGACTCATCAAACGACGACGGCTCACTGATGTGTAGGTCTCTTACGGAGGCATTAATGCCTCCGGGTAAAGACGATGATGTTGGGGTTTTTTCGAATTAAACCACCGCAGGATCATTTGGTTGTTCATTAATCCGTGTTCATGCAAATCATAATTTTATGTAACATGCATGTTTATCACAGTCTAATCAAAAAGCATGCAAAGCAGATTCGAATCTAATAAAGCGGAAGATATAGAAACGAATCTACTTACAAATCGATAGACGGTATGTGGACAAGATTAAAGATCTAATCTTGTTGTTGAATGAATACTGTGATAGGCGCCACCTAGCTCAAAATTCGATCACCACAAATTCTACTCCAAGATCTTCTGTTGTATTCCCGGACTGTATCTAGATTCAGAGTGGGCTGAAATCTACTAGATAGAGTTGTGAAATCTGTGGATAACTTTGAGAGACAAAGAGGGGCTGATTTCCTATGAATAATATCATGAAAATTTCGTGCCCCCCTCCCCTTATATATAGGGAGGGGTGAAATTTCATGTTCCAGCCCTAATGGGCTTGGGCCTCTATCTCAAGTTCAATATCCAGTCCACTATCAGTCAATTGGGCTACAACAGGGATCTAGAAGAATATTAAATTGGCCCACTAATTTATTTAATATCCAATAAACCTAAGATATAATTAAATAAATTAAGTTTTACTTTTATTCCACTAAAGAAGTAAAACTGACCTACCAATTTAATACATATTTATGAATATGCTTTCTCCTTTAGTCCAGCCATTCCCCGTGTTTAAGATATAATGTTCATTAATTAATTATGTAAGCCTCTGACAGCTATAATTAATTAACATCTAAAACCTTGAGTAGTACCACACAAGCTTTATTCATGTACGGAATAAATTCCACCTGCAGGGTTTCAACATGAACTTGTGCTTTCTCAAGAGAACATCATCAACCTGACGCACCAGGACACAGTGCTCATGCATACTGCTCGAGACATCATGTATACATTGTTATTATCCAAGATATCGAATTCGATCTACGAAAAGATCTCACCCATTGATAAATCAAAGTAATAAACAATGCACACATATGCTCGCCAATATCACATGAGTTCAGAACCCGAACTCTGTGGATCTTTATTCTCTCAGTAACTGGGTCAGAGCCAGAGAATAGTATCCTATCGTGATCCTCCTCAATACACTAACCAGTGTACTAGAATAATCAGTTAGCCAAGATAAACTAACTTATCAGATTATTCTACGGTGTACCGACGGTGTGTTCAGGACCATCTAAGCCGTGAGCTCTTTAATACATTACAAGGTTCTAATGATATGATCTTTACCATGTGACTCCCCACACCATATCATCTACAATGTAAGTATATGGAACATTGCATAAAACAATTATAGAATATAATCTAAATGCAAACAGTGACTGCAATAACTTTCATTTCATATCATCATATCATCAGAAAAGTATACAAAGACAAGTCTTCCAGTATACAAAACCAACAATCTCCCACTTATACTTGAAGCATGTCTTTCAAGCATAATAAATAACTAGCTAACTCTCCAATCTAAAACTATCAACTCAAACTGCGCTACCGGGTCTGCATCTCACTCCCATTTTCTCCACGTGACCATCAAAGGTCTTAGCCGCCAGGCTCTTCGTGAATGGATCAACCAGGTTGTCCTCAGATGCAATCTTGACCACCGCCACGTCTCCTCTCTTAACGATTTCTCGTATAAGATGGTACTTTCTCTCTATGTGTTTACTTGCCTTGTGGGCTCTGGGTTCCTTCGAATTTGCCACTGCACCAGAGTTATCACAGTATATCGTGATAGTCTTAGGCAAATCAGGAACCACGCCCAAGCCCACTAGGAACCCGCGGAGCCAGACAGCCTCTTTTGCAGCCTCAGAGGCAGCTACATACTCAGCTTCCATGGTAGAATCCGCAATGCATTTCTACTTAATGCTCCTCCATGCGATGGCTCCACCTCCTAGTGTAAACACATAGCCCGAGGTAGACTTACTCTGATCTTTGTCGGATTGAAAATCTGAGTCCGTGTAACCCAAAGGTACTAGACTATCAGAGCGGAAAACCAACATGTAGTCTCGAGTCCGTTTAAGGTACTTGAGAATGTTTTTGACCGCAGTCCAGTGACCTTGTCCAGGGTTAGACTGATATCTGCTTACCATGCCAACGGCATAGCATATATCAGGCCTAGTGCATAGCATAGAATACATCAAACTTCCCACAGCCGAAGCATATGGTACTTTCTTCATTTTCTCTATCTCAGACTGTGTTTGGGGACACATTTCCTTGGATAGATGAATTCCATGCCTGTAAGGTATAAAACCTTTCTTGGAATCTTGCATGCCAAACCTAGCTAGCACTGTATCGATATAAGTCGCCTGGGATAGACATAACATCCTTTTCTGGCGATCACGAATGATCTTGATGCCAAGGACATGTCTGGCTTCACCCAGATCCTTCATATCGAACTGCTCGGACAACCACACCCTAATGTTTGACAACGCCTTCTTACTGTTTCCAATAAGCAAGATGTCATCAACATAAAGTACGAGGAATGCCACCACGTTTCCGTCACATTTCTTGTACACACAGCTCTCATCCGAACTTTGCACGAATCCATATGACTGGATAACCTCGTCAAATCGGATGTTCCAAGACCTCGATGCCTGCTTAAGTCCATAAATGGATCTCTTAAGCTTACACACCAAGTGCTCTTGGCCCTTAGCAATGAATCCCTCTGGTTGTTTCATGTAAATGTTTTCCTCAAGACTTCCATTTAGGAAAGCCGTCTTGACATCCATCTGCCAGATCTCATAATCCAAATGAGTGGCAATAGACAAGAGAATCCGGATTGACTTAAGCATGGCTACCGGCGAAAAGGTTTCCTCATAATCGATCCCTTCTTTCTAAGTATACCCTTTTGCCACCAATCTAGCTTTGAAGGTTTCAACGTTCCCATCAGATCCTCTCTTGCGCTTGTAGACCCACTTACAGCCAATGGGTTTTACCCCATCTAGTGGTTCTACAAGTTCCCAGACTTGATTGTGATCCATAGATCCAATCTCAGACTCCATTGCAGTTTTCCAAGAATCTGCATCTTTATCTCGAATTGCCTCGTCATAGGTCCTGGGATCCAATTCATTGAGACCCTCTGGGAAATCTGGAGCCTCTCTCAGACCAATGAATCTATTAGGTTGGCGTATAACCCTCCCACTGCGACGAGGCAGTTCCTGTACTTCTGTGACACGTTGTGCAGTGATTGGTGGTTCCTCTTCTTGTACAACCGGTGTAGGATTCGATCCTCCCCTTAACTCCTCAAGGATGATGTGACTCCTTGGTTTGTGGTTTATGACATAGTCTTCCTCTAAGAATCGAGCATTGGTGCTAACAATGATCTTCTGATCCTTAGGACTATAAAACAAACCACCTTTCGTTCCTCTAGGATATTCAACGAACAGCCTTACATCAGTACGAGGAGCTAGCTTATCAGCTTCCTTGTCCAACACGTGTGCTGGGCTACCCCAAATCCGAATATGGTTCAAACTGGGCTTTCGTCCAGTCCATAGTTCTGTAGGTGTAGCAGGAACTGATTTTGATGGAACTAAGTTAAGAATATAGGCTGCTGTTTCCAGGGCATATCCCCAGAACGAAATAGGCAACTCAGAATAACTTATCATCGATCTAACCATCTCTAACAATGTACGATTCCTTCTTTCCGCCACGCCATTCTACTGTGGCGTTCCAGGCGCAGTCAACTGGGATGTAATCCCACTCTCTGCCATGTAATCCCTAAATTCACTTGAAAGGTACTCACCACCACGATCAGAACGTAGTGACTTGATACTGCTGCCTGTTCGTTTCTCCGCTTCCGCCTTAAACTCTTTGAATTTCTCAAAGCATTCAGACTTGCGATGTAACAGGTAGATATAACCGTATCTAGAGTAATCATCAATGAGAGTGATGAAATACTCAAACCCTCCTCGAGCTTGAACTGACATAGGGCCGCATAGGTCAGAGTGAATCAAATCTAATAGCCCTTCGGATCTATTTCCTTTTGACTGGAAAGGACGCTTGGTCATTTTACCTTCCAAATAGGATTCACACAAAGGAAACGATTCCAGTACCAAAGAAGACAATGGTCCATCATTTACAAGCCTTTGTATCCTCTTAAGGTTAATGTGACCTAACCTTAGATGCCAAAGATAGGTTTGATTCAATTCCGAAGGTTCTTTTCTCTTGTTAGGGTTTATGATCGATGTATTCAACAGTTGTCTTTGCGTAGTGTTTTCAGTTGGTTTAAGAAAGTATAAGTGTCCATCCAATGTGCCAGAACAGATAAAATGTTTACCACTAAAGATAACTACTTTGTTATCAAAAGAAACAGAATATCCATCCATAATCAATTTAGAAACTGAAATCAAGTTTCGCCTAAAACCAGGCACATAAAGACAATCTTTCAAAACCAAAGTTCTATCACTACTGAAAGGTAAAACAACGTCTCCCACTGCAACAGCTGCCACTCTCGTAGCATTGCCCATGTAGACGGTGATCTCGTCCTCACTCAGCTGTCTTTTTACCAGGAACCCCTGTAAAGACATGCAAACATGATTAGTAGCTCCAGTATCTACTACCCATGACTGGGTAGAACAAGTTGCTAAACATGTTTCCACAACCAGAGTGTGAGATGTACCTCTCTTCTTCTTCTTGTTAGGACACGCCGCCTTCCAGTGACCTGGTTGGCCGCACTTGAAGCATTTAGTCTTCGACTTGAATTCCTCGGGAGGAATCTTTGCCTTTGGCTTCTTCACCTTAGGCGCCTCATCTGCAGCCTTCTTAGGTGCGTTTCTCTTCTTCCTTTTTCCACCAGAAGAAGACGCTCCTTTTTCAGCTATGTGGGCCTCAGGATTGCTCTTTTGGAGCAATTCAGCTGCCTGAAGATCTATGAGTAGTTCAGTTAGGCTGACATACCTTTTAATCATGTTAAAATTCAGCCTGAACTGCTCAAACTTCGAAGACAAGCTATGAAGAACAATGTCGATTTGAGAATCGCCATCTAGTTCTCCACCCAAGGTCTCGATCTCAGATAAATACCCCATCATCATGAGAACGTGATCCCTAACAGGTGTGGAGTCAGACATTCTCACATCCATTAGCTTCTTCATTGCCAAATGGCATGCCGAGCGGTTCTGATGACCGAATAACTGCCTAAGGTTGTACATGATATCATAAGCGGTTTTCATAGGCTCATGCTGATGTTGCAACACACTTGACATAGATGCCAAGATGTAACAGCGCGCTATCTCATTAGACCTAAGCCACTTATCATATGCAACCTTTTGGGCTTCGTCAGAACCCTCATCTGACATCTGAGGACAAACCTCTTCAAGCACAAACTTGTGTCCCTCAGCAACAAGAACCAAGTTAAGGTTACGAATCCAGTCATTGTAGTTTTCACCGACAAGTTTGTTTTCTTTGAGGATTGAGGACAGATTGAAGAGTGCCATTGATGATATGAAAAAACTGAAATTAAACATGCAGTACAGTCACAAAACACGTTTAGGATAAACAGTATATAATCGAAAGCCTCATAAAAATTATATACTTTTCCACCGACACTTTAAAAATGTCTTTTACAAGCCACGATAGTGTGGATGTTTATAAAATCCATTCTTAAATAGGTTAAACCTTTAATTTGCCTCCAGTTGAGTTTCCTTACAACAAGCAAATTAATAGCCGGATAATTAACACGGTCATATAATCGTCTAACTGATAAGCCACGATCGTGTGGACGTTTATCAATAAATTACATCTAAGTGTGCACACCATTATCTTCACACCAAGATCACTACTCGAATTTAACCGCTCCAGATGGAGGAGTCAGTTAGTCCTAATAGTGTTCTACAACTATCCTTTTAGGAGATTTAATTTCTAGAGAAATCTGTGATATGACACATCCGATATGGAGGAAGACCGATGTCAACGCGCATGCCCATCACTTCTCAATTAAACCAGATATTAATGGAGACCGTATGAGATTTCTACATACTTTGGTATGAATCTCTCCCACTTAGTTATTTATGTTTGAGGTTTCATTTTATCCCATAATCGAACATGCAAAACATCATATAAAATGATAAACATCCATTGCATTCTTCAACATAATAAGCAACAGTAATATTCCAACTATCATGGCTTATATCTCATGTTGATTGATGAGATAAAACTGGAAAGTCAGCTCCGAAACAGCTAGGAATCGCCACCCCTTCACTGCGCCTCGCCGAAAATCCTAGCTCCATTTAGGGTTTCGGGACGTGAACCGGTGAACCTTCCTTTTTGGTGCTGAACCACTTTCCTTCTTTTGAGTTGATCTCCGATCTTTATTCAATACAGACTATCTATTCCAAAAGGAAAAATCTAATATTGCTAGAATAAAAATTACAACTCAAAAACTCGTCTAACAGCTTTATATCTATTACATTAAAACAACGTAAAATAAAACCTAGACCTAATCCATGGATTTTCTCATGGATTAAAATCACGTAGCCAAACCGGCATACGGCCAACATTCATTCAACATAAACATACATCACATAAAATAAAGGAGCCATGATAGTTGGTAAACCTGCAAACAAACACAGTCTACAAAACCAACAATCATGTATTATATGATCCACATAAAATAACATATGATATCTATGCATGAATATTAAATAATAATCGAATTTTACAATTAATTAAATTAATTAATTCGATATTATCCACAAGATAAAATTGGAAATTAAAATAATTATCCACCAATTTTAATCTTGTTATTTTCGAAAATATCACTTAAATAAATCTGGAAATTATTAATAATTATCCACCAAATTTATTTAATATTTTCAAGCCACCCTAATTAAATAATAATTGGATATATTGATATAAATAAAAAATCTAATCCAAATATTATCCATAAGAATCTAAATCTTCAAGGATAAAGTTTGGAGATTTGATTCCAATCCAAAATCTTCCAAAACCTATCCAAAATTAAATTCTTATCACAATTGGATTTTGATAATTATTTGTATATATCCAAAATCACCTTATCCAATTTTAATTACATAGATTTTCGAAAATATCCAAATAATAAATCTGGAAATTTGATCCACTTCAAATTCTTCCAAATTTAATATTCTATTTTCAAATATATCTAGATTAAAATTAGGTAAATTAAGATATACATCAAATAACATCAAATCTTTAATCCAACAACCAAATTTTCGATCCACATTAATTAATAAATCTGGAAATTTGATTTTCATCAAAATCTTCTCCAAATTAATTTATTAAAAATAAAAAATTACACTATATTTCACATTTGGAAATTTTGACATTAATCAAAAAACTATTCCAAATTATATAGCTATAGGTTTCGAAATTTTCAAGAATAAAAATCTGGAAATTTTGATCCACTTCAAAAATTACCAAATTTAAAATTCTAATTTCAAACCTATCTAGATTAGAATTAGGCAATCTTTGATATACATCAAAAATCACCAAATCCAAATCTAACCATCAAAAATTTCGAACCTATCCAAATTAAATCTGGAAATTTTGATGTAGATCAAAAATCCATCCAAATTTAATTATAGTGTTCGAAAACTTTAACACAAAAAATTAGGGAATTTTTAACACATCAAAATCGAAATTTTGAACACCAAATTTTCGACCCCTATGAGAATTAAATCTGAAAATTTGAAGAACATCAAATATCATCCCAAATTTAATCCCATAGTGACCGAAAATTCAAGTACCCTCAAAACTAGAATTTTCGATTTTTACATCTCAAATTCTTCCAAGTTTTGAATACCATAAAATCGAAATACATAGCCAATTAAATCTGAAAATTTAAACACCATAAATTTATCATCAAATTTAATCATGCAATTCGAAATTATGCCCGGATTAATCCTAGAACAGTGCCAAAATCCGCTCTGATACCAGTTGTTGGGCTTTTTTCGAATTAAACCACCGCAGGATCATTTGGTTGTTCATTAATCCGTGTTCATGCAAATCATAATTTTATGTAACATGCATGTTTATCACAGTCTAATCAAAAAGCATGCAAAGCAGATTCGAATCTAATAAAGCGGAAGACATAGAAACGAATCTACTTACAAATCGATAGACGGTCTGTGGACAAGATTAAAGATCTAATCTTGTTGTTGAATGAATACTGTGATAGGCGCCACCTAGCTCAAAATTCGATCACCACATATTCTACTCAAAGATCTTCTGTTGTATTCCTGGACTGTATCTAGATTCAGAGTGGGCTGAAATCTACTAGATAGAGTTGTGAAATCTGTGGATAACTTTGAGAGACAAAGAGAGGCTGATTTCCTATGAATAATATCATGAAAATTTCGTGCCCCCCTCCCCTTATATATAGGGAGGGGCGAAATTTCATGTTCCAGCCCTAATGGGCTTGGGCCTCTATCTCAAGTTCAATATCCAGTCCACTATCAGTCAATTGGGCTACAACAGGGATCTAGAAGAATATTAAATTGGCCCACTAATTTATTTAATATTCAATATCCAATAAACCTAGGATATAATTAAATAAATTAAGTTTTACTTTTATTCCACTAAAGAAGTAAAACTGACCTACCAATTTAATACATATTTACGAATATGCTTTCTCCTTTAGTCCAGCCATTCCCCGTGTTTAAGATATAATGTTCATTAATTAATTATGTAAGCCTCTGACAGCTATAATTAATTAACATCTAAAACCTTAAGTAGTACCACACAAGCTTTATTCATGTACGGAATAAATTCCACCTGCAGCGTTTCAACATGAACTTGTGCTTTCTCAAGAGAACATCATCAACCTGACGCACCAGGACACGGTGCTCATGCATACTACTCGAGACATCATGTATACATTGTTATTATCCAAGATATCGAATTCGATCTACGAAAAGATCTCACCCATTGATAAATCAAAGTAATAAACAATGCACACATATGCTCGCCAATATCACATGAGTTCAGAACCCGAACTCTGTGGATCTTTATTCTCTCAGTAACTGGGTCAGAGCCAGAGAATAGTATCCTATCGTGATCCTCCTCAATACACTAACCAGTGTACTAGAATAATCAGTTAGCCAAGATAAACTAACTTATCAGATTATTCTACGGTGTACCGATGGTGTGTTCAGGACCATCTAAGCCGTGAGCTCTTTAATACATTACAAGGTTCTAATGATATGATCTTTACCGTGTGACTCCCCACACCATATCATCTACAATGTAAGTATATGGAACATTGCATAAAACAATTATAGAACATAATCTAAATGCAAACAGTGACTGCAATAACTTTCATTTCATATCATCATATCATCAGAAAAGTATACAAAGACAAGTCTTCCAGTATACAAAACCAACAGATGATTCGCTGGCACCATCTCTGGTGCCAGATCTACTAGTACCACCTCTAGTGCCAGATCTGCTGACACTACCTCTCCTGCCAAACAGAGATGGTAATGTAAATAAATGATAGTTGAATTACAATTAATGTAATGTAAATAAATAGTGTAACAAATAAGCGCTCACGTAAAGCACAACTAATCATCATCTATACTATCACTATCATTGTCTGCATCAGTGAAGATCTCTTCTTCTCGTTATCATCGTCTGCATCAGTGAAGATCTCTTCTTCTTCTTCTTCTTCTTCTTTTTCTTCTTCTTCTTCTTCTTCTTCTTCTTCTTCTTCTTCTTCTTCTTCTTCTTCTTCTTCTTCTTCTTCTTCTTCTTCTTCTTCTTCTTCTTCTTCCCCTTTGTTTTCAATTTCTAAGTCACTTTTAGGTTTCAAGGGAATACACACTCCCAAATCGACCCGCAATAGGACGGGGGTGATGTAGGGCCGTGAGCCAACTAAAGTCATACTCTCAAGGAAAGCTAAACAAGCCGATTATTCTTTTCGCATTACACACATGAATTAAATATAATCATAAACATTCTAAATCAATAGTTTTAAAGGGTCGAATTAAGAACTACTTACTGAAATCAAAGCAATAATAAGCATGCAAGAGAAAGGTAAAAAGATACCATAATATAACGGGTATTAGGGTATAGATTCTCTCATCGGTTTCTCGCGAAGCTCGATTCAAGTTAACTTCATCAATTTAATCACACAATCAACTCCACCAAAATAGATAACTTCAATAGCTTTCGTTTCAATCGGCTAAACCTTTATAGCTAAATTATGTGATCAGGATTAAAAAATAGACATGCGTTTCCAATTAATCTAATGTTGATAGAACCGTAGTTGAGTAGTAGAATTTTTTATCGATCTCATCTACTACCTAGCAATATCAAATATTGTCCAAACATTCAATATAATAGAATTCAATTAAATCAATGAGAAATCAACAATCAAAAGCAAGGATCGAAACTAATTCTTGAAGAGAGGTGATTACAGATCAATTACATCAGATTGAAGCTCAAGGTAAAGAGCTTAAAAAAAAGACTCAAGAAGAGAGTCTTTCAGAGATAAGGCAAAAAAAAAACTCATAAATTTTTTAAAAAACTAATACTCCCCCTATTTTCCTGCAGATTTAGGCAAAAGAGTATCAGTGAAGAGCTTCTCATTCATTCAGACTTGTTTGCATCAGATTGGGCAGACTCAAAGTCTTCATCCTCTTCTTCTTCATCCTCCTCCTCCTCCTCCTCCTCCTCCTCCTCCTCCTCCTCATCCTCATCCTCCTCCTCCTCCTCTTCCTGCTTCTTCTTCTTCTTCTTCTTCTTCTTCTTCTTCTTCTTCTTCTTCTTCTTCTTCTTCTTCTTCTTCTTCTTCTTCTTCAATATCTTTACCTACTTCAGGTTCTTCCTACTCATTCTTCTTTTCTTCCATGGCAGGCTCCTCTTCATGGTCAACCTCTGTTGCTTGTTCTTCAGTGCGGGCTGGTGTACTGAGATGGCCTTTCTTTCTTTGAGTGTCTTCACTAACCTTGACTACTGCTGTTTCAGCCAAGGTGTGAAGAGGTTGATCTATCTCTGCAACAGGCCTTGAGAACTCTTCTTCCTAAAGAAGTTCCTAAACTTTATTCCTCTCAGTGGCATGGTCCAGAGTCTTCTGGGCATCGAAGGCTATGCAGTCTCTCAGATGATTGAAAATTCTTTCACTCATAGAGGCTTCAAGAGTGGAGGATGTTGGTGCATTCGATGAACCCTTCTTGGGATTGACATGTTTGTGAAGTGAAATTCATAGCATCTTTTTTGTTGGAGACGATAGATAAAAAAAAATCATGCCAAGAAACTTCTCAGGCTTGATGATAGAGTCCATTTTGGTAGTAACATTCTTTCTCTGGCTTTTGGTGATTCCATAGATCAGCACAGGGTAGACAATCGAAGCTTTGATCAGCTCACTCTCAGCTAGGCTCACAACCTCGTTGAAGATAAATTGTCCGAAATCAAAGCATCTGCCAGTTCCTACATGAAACATGAATCTTCCTTGATTCTGATTAACTCCTGTTCGGTGGATGGTAGACACCCAGTTATGGATTGTAATGTGGAACAGGGCTTTTATGTTGCAGATAACTTGTTTGATGGGATGGTCTGTGGATTTGATGGCCAATAATCATACTCACCTCCTGTGAGTTCAGCAGCAATAAAGCCCCAATCTTATACTTCCTCAAACTCCCCCTCAACCTTGGACCCAATTGTCTGATTAATCAGACGTGGAGAGAATTCCACCATCTCTTCCCTAACAAAAACTTTCTTAAAGTTTTCTGAAGCATGATTGTCCATGTCTTTAGTCAGGTTACAGTAGAACTCACTAACAACCATGGGAACATAATCTCCAACCTTCTACACGGTTTGTAATAAACCAGTAGCCTTAATCAGGGTGTAGATACCTGCTTCCACCAACATAGATGTATCTACTCTCATCTCAGATATGACATTTCTCTTCTTAACCCTATCCCATAGAGAGGCATGAAAAACTAATTTAAAAAGACCATAAGAAGTATCTTTTTCTTGAATTACTTCCAGTTGACAAGAACGTCCACCAACTTATTCACGAACTTTCTTGTGAAATTTCTTCTTCTCGTCAGCAGTCTTGGATCTAGTCTCTCTTCCAGCTTGTGATTTCTTCAGAAAGTTTCTTAGAATTTCTTCTAAAGCTTGGCTTCTAGTTATTGGGGACCTGGTGGACACAGGAGCAGATCTCTTGGTAGACTTCCGAGGGAATTTCTTCTTAATAGATACTCCAGGAGATGGAGATCTAACCATGAACGGCTCTATAGTATACTGGGCACTGGCTAATAACTTTTCCTTTGGAAGTGTAGCTGCTTCCATCCCAAAAGATAAAGAACTTTGAATCTCTTCATCAGGTTCTTTTACGACCATAGATCGATGAATGATCTTGGTATTTTATTTGTTGACAATAGGCTTCTTGATAGAGATTTTGTACTTTTGGGTAAGTGGGATGTGTTCATCTTCATCAATAGGTTCAAGAACACGCTCTTGAACTTCTTCCTCAGCAACGACCTCCTTAACAAGTTCTTGAACAACTTCAGGCATGGTTTCCTTCTCAATAATGGGAGCTTCCTCCGGTTGATCTCTTTGTTCAACTTCTTACTCAAGATTCTTAGAAACCTCTTCTACAATCTTTCTAGATTTTCTTGTAGTAGACATCTCTTCTTAATGCTTCTTTTAGCTCTGGCCTTTGAAGGAGCAGCAAACTTGTAGGTCTTTGTGACTTGCTTGATTAGATCATCAAGCTTCAGAAGTTTTCTTTTCTTGACCTTCTTGGAGGAGACAACCTCTGCTTCTTCCTCTTCATAGATGTGATCTGCGTTATCATTTTCATGATATACTTCGATGAATCGGTCTTCTAAGTCACCAGATTCATCTTCTTCATCTCTAAGGCGCCTTGACACCTTCTGTCTCTTGGAGTCAAGTCTTGTGACTTGTCTATCAAAGTGATCTAGTCCAGTATCTCCATCCATGGTTCGGCTAACATATGTAACATGTGTAACAGCCCGGTCCCGAGATAGGGATTAACTAGTGGGGACGGGGTGTTATTAAGGGATTAATTGGATAAAATAGAAGATTAATAAGTTAGTTTTATCAACGGGATATGCTTTTGGGGATTAGACGAGGATACTCGGGTTCACTTTTGCTAGACGGTAATTTAAACGGATAAACAGATACCATCCAACATAGATGATGATGGTTAATAATGCATGCAAGCCCCTTTTATAGACGAAAGGAAATTATACTCTGGAAGCAGAAATAGAACTTAGTATGCATCTTATACTCAAATAATTATGTCTGGGGAGATTATTCATAGGGTCTTGATAATCATAATAGGACTTAAAACAAAATTAGAAAGAGTGTATCAGAGTAGCAGATCACATAGTGGGATTTCAAGGAAACATTAGATAATAGCAAAACAGTCTTGACAGCCAACCCACATCTACAGCCACCAACATCCTCAGCACCTCAACCTGAAAACATTTGAAAAGATGGGGCATGAGCACTAATGTACTCAGTGGGTTTTAGCGAAAATACTTTAATAACTTCAAGATATCCAATAATTAACAAACGGTATACGGAGAGCAAAACGCAAAAGCCCTCTCCATATCCTTAAAACCTTTTCTTTTCTTTTTGGGCCCAACTTGGCTCAAACCTGACGTCAACTGTACCCTTAGGCATGCCATAGGATAGAAGAGGGGTTACCTCAAATATCTGAGCGAGTTTGCGAGGGTAAAACCCAGTAGTGACTCCCTTAAGAGTTCTTGAGCTCAAATCCTGCTTAAGTGAAAGCTAAGTTCCTTTCTTTCTTAATCTTGCTAGCAACATCAAACTTAGAACAACGTCTAAGGGCTAATCCTTTACTACTGCATGAACTCCGCCTACAAGGGATTTAATGCTACCCTAACAAGGCAAATCTTAGTTCTTAAGCTTAACAAGCATAAACATTTGATTCCAGGAGAAGAATGAAATTAAATACGAATCGAAACTAAAGATAATTCTAAACATCTCATGCTAAGCATAAACAATAATTTAGCAATTCTATCATTTCTAAACATGCTTGGGAGCTCAAGTAAAACATAATATCTTCATTTCTCCTTCCTTGTATAGAGATCAATCAGGCAGAGCAAAAATACTTTACTGGATATCTTATTTGCCCTAACATGCTTCTAGAGCTCATTAGCTCAAACTTTAGATGAGTATAGGTTTACCCACCTTGATTACGGGATGGAAGATGAGGCAACGAGCTGGTGGTCTTCCTTAGTATTCCTCCGAGGCTCGATTCCTCTTACAAAAGTCGAATCGTCGACTTAGCAGTCCCTTTCGAAGATTTCTAATAACATGAAATTAAATAACACCCAACTAATATTCCCTTAGCTAGGACTTAACATGGATAGCACGACTTTGACTTAATAAGGGTTCGAGAAGGATTTATTTTATTTAAGGAACTTCTCGACTCGATCTCTAAATTTTTAGACGGAAAATAACTTGAATATCTTATTCAAAATAAATTGAAATTAACTTGAATACCTTACTATAATTTAAACTTGAATATGGCTTGAAAGTAACATAATTTGGAAGACTCGAAAAGATCGGAAAAAGGGTACGGAAATAGCCGAAAAGAAACGACGAACAAAAAAACACCGGAGAGGGGGGAGGGGGCTGCCGCGGGGCTGCCTTGCCCCGGCGGGATCCCCGTCCCCGGCGGGCTGGGCGCGGCCGAGGGGGGTGTGGCGCGGCAGCGCACTCCCTCTCCCCCCCCCACGGGGCTCTTCTTTTCCTTTCTCTCTCTCTCTCTCTCTCTCTCTTCAACTGGGTTTCTTCAACGGTGTTCTTCAACTGTTCTTCGTGTTCGTTGATTTCTTCGATGAACACGAAGGACACGAAGAACAATTAACCCGAATTTTTATAAAAATAACGTACTTGAATATAACATGCAACAACATGCTTTAACTTAAAAAGTATTTTTACATTACAACGGCATCAACACGATAATCCTCCTTTAAATTAGAATAACGACAAAATCGTTAAATGTGGCTTGAACGGAATTTAACGGAATAAACGAGGCTAATCTTCTTAGAATAATAATAACGGAAGTAGAATGAGAAATATAACATACACGTTATTATCTTGGAATTTCAATAAAAATCAAAATGTAACTTTTAGACGAGCAATAATGAAGAATGCGAAGAACGTAAAGAACGGAAAGTAAATGCGGAATTTAAAGACGAGCAAGAAATGGAATCGAGACCGACAAACAAGAATGCATGGGGTCAGGTGCGTCGAAGGAATGTGGTTAGCCCAGCGTCTCGTCGAGTCGCAACGGCGGCAGAGCCGCCTGCTAGGATTTCAACGGCGCCCCTAGCACATTCCTTCACCGCATCCCTTCCGTGCCACTCCGCTCGTCATCTTGAAGAACACTCACGAAGAACGCTTTTTATTTCGACAGAACTTTCTCGGCTTTCAAAGCTTTTCACCCTCTCGATTTAGAAGTGAAGTGAATGTGAAATGAGCAAGGAATGCCAAAGGGGTGGTCCCCTATTTATAGGAAAAGCTTTGGCTTCCTTTGGAAGCCATTGCTGTGCGGGAATACTACAAAAGCTGTCCCGGGTTCGGTTAAAAGCTGCTTTATTCGATGTCGAGGTTCAAATGACCTCAGATATAAAATCTAAAAATACCGGGAGACTCGTTGGCTCGAACACTAGTGAACCAACTCGATTCATGAAGAAGACAGGGTCGTCAGAAGAAAGACGAGCAAAGATTCCCTTTTTGGAATTACTTTTTACTATTCACTCAGACTGACAGATTGGGCTCCCGTGCGTTCGATTGACCTCAGAATGAAAATTCGTGAATGCCAACGGAATCCTTGAGTCATTTCCCATAAGAGGGGCCTGACAGAACTGAACTCAGATTAAGAAGGAGGATTTCGTAAATTTCTCAAAACACGAACGCACGCAAAAGTTACTATTCATTTCCCTTTTAAATACGTTTTCCATCACCGGGAACTCAAATGATCTCAGATTTCAAATCTGAAAACACCGGTGTACTCCTCGAGTCAAAACCTTTCTGAAGAAACCATAAATGGTAATAAAAGAATTAAGATTATATTTTCTGAAAAGACGATCCTCACGAAAACTGACTCCTAAAGTCGTGACTGACATCCAATCATAGCTAACCTAAATTAAATTCCTTCTTTAATTAATTAACTAATTTTAACAATTCTCTAAACCTTATTCAAAAATCTGGGGTATTACAACGTGACCAGGTCTCTTTCTGGGTTTGGAAAGAATATTTGTTTTGGGAGCCATATCAGATGCGTCCACGAGAAGCCTTGAAAAACCTAACCCGGAGCTGCAAATACATGGCCCAATTACACGACTTTGAGCAATACAATTGCAAAGATATTTTCAAGCATTTGTATGTAAGAAGTTCGAAGAAGACAAAGAAGCTAAATGCAGCCCCAAGATTGTTACCTTGTTAACAATCAAAGATTGGAGATCAAGGTTTGAAGAATAATACATGAAGATGAAGTGAAGAAGTGCACGTGTGCTTGTGTTGAAGAAGTCGACGTGATCGTGTGTGCATGTGGATTAGATTTTTGACCTCAATTTATTTAATTGAGGGATTGAATTTTATTTAGACTATAGTATTTATTTAATTATGTTAGACTATATTTGATTAATTAAGCTTTGCTTTCAATATCTTCTCAACCCCGTTAAATCTTTGTGAGTTTGATTCAAAATTCATACTCTTAGAACTAGCAATTCTAGCTTTTATCAAAGGAAATTCACCTATCCACATTGAGGGATTGTCGGAGACTCGCTACTTGAAGATCAACTTAAAGAATTTGGCCTTGTCTACATTCGAGATTCAAGGCAACTTTCGGGTTGTGATTCGCATCAACAATCACCAACCGCCTATCATCATCCACGATGCCATCCACCAGCCCCCGTCGTCCGTATCAAGTCCTTTCACAAGTTCGTGTTCGAGTTCTACGTCCGTTCATTTTTATCCGTAAGTTCGTTTGATCTCTAACATATCCTATCTTCCCAAGCCATTCTTCACTAGCCTTCACACACAAAAACCTACTAAATTCCAGCCCTTAAACGTCCCTTTTTAGCCCATAATTACCTTGGTATTATGTTATATAATTCTAGGTATTTTAGTTGTCTAGATTATCTTATTTTCGTTATTTTTTGAGTCGGATTGAAACCCTTCTTTAGTTGACGTATTTCGTATCCTAAAGTCTTCCGCTACGTCTTTTGTTCATCCTAGATTAATTGTCCGGGTCATATCATAAATTTGGCATCAGAGCCACGTCAACTCTGCTGGTCATGGTTCAATCCGACGTGTCATTTTTATCCTACGTGTCGTCTTACGTGTCTTGTTAATTTTTTATTTTATCTGCATATTCATTGAAAAAAAGGAGCAAAGGGTCGAACCCTACAGCAAAAAAAATCGGATTTAAAAAAAAATTTGATCAAAAGAAAAAAAAACGAAAATTCAATCTTGATTTACCTTTTGAGTTCAATTTTATTTTTGGTACCTTCCTTTTTGGTACTAGTCCATAGTTTATAGTTACCTTTTGAGTCTATTTTATTTTTGGAACTTTCCTTCCAAGTTTTATTTTTATTTTGGTAGTTTCCTTTTGAGTTGTAATTTATTTTTGGTTCTTTCTTTTTAGAGTCTAGTTCAATTAGGATATTTAGATTGCGTCACAATTGTGTAACACTTTCTAAATTACCTAATCCTTCTTTCCTTTTCCTTCCTATTTCTTTCCTTCTACCTTTGGGATTTATTTTTGGATCTCCTACACTATTTAGGACTTTAAAAATACATCTAATTCTTTCATTATCTTGATTTCTTCCATTCCAATCCTTTCAAACCTTCCATATACTCCCCCATGCCCATTAATTTTCATCCCCTATACCCTATAGAGTTCAAAAATTTCAGCCTTAGTCACACACACCCATGCACCATGCTCCCCATGGGCCGTACACCATATACACCAAAATCTCGCCATCTCCACAACAACAACAACATGATCATACCTGAGTTTGAATGTCTATACTATCCCGACACCTATTTGGATTGGGAATGCAAAGTAGATAAACTTTTTGAGTGCTATGACTTTCCCGAGAAAAAGAAAGTGCAGCTAGTTTCGTCAAAGTTTAAAGGCTACGCAACAACATGGTGGGAATTCCAGCAGAACCGGTGCCACAGAGATCACCTTCCACCTATCAACACATGGCATGAGTTGAAAGATTTGATGCGGAAATGCTTTATTCTAGACCACTACCAATGGGAGTTGGAAGAAAAGCTATACAAGCTTAGACAAGGAGGCCGTAGTGTAAATGGCTACTACAACAAAATGATTGAAGCCATGAGACGAGCTGATGTAGAAGAATATCCAGAAGATACCATTGATAGATTTCTAGCTGGTCTACGAAGGGCAATTCGTGAAAAAGTAGCATTGTACCGCTTCGACGAGTTGGAGGACATGGTAGATTACGCCATCCGGATAGAAAAATGGCTAGAGGAGCTAGAGATGAAGTCAAAAGAGAAGGTTCAAGTAGAGTCAAATGTTGAGTTACCATACGAGTTCATTACCACCGATGACGATTCTACTTCCAAAGTACCTATTCTAGACTTCATTGAAGTACCTTTTATCTCATTACCATCTGTTCCTATGTGCTTAGAAGATGAGATAGTTGAAGAAGCTACGCCGGAAGTAGACATGATAGAAACAACGAATGAAGAGATGCCAATTTTGGAGGAGTTAGAAAATTGCAATTTGAAAGTTTCATCCATGGAGGTTACCGATCCTAAAGATTGTATAGAGAAAAAACTACAAATTGTGAATTTGGAGATCCATGATGCAGTTGAGGAAGCCGAAGAAGTTGAAAAGTTGTTGGAGATACAACCATGTTTTGAAAAGGAGAATGACATTCGTGAGGCAATGGTTGAAGATCATAAGAAGCTCGAACAAGCAAGCATGAAGGAGCTGCCAAGTTCTAACATTTTTTGTCAACCGTTTCCTTGTGATGCCTTTATTTTACAGGTTGTTGAAGAAATTCCATTGGAAGTTGATGTACCACCAGATTTGATCGTGAATGCCATGTCAAGGCAAACTATGGAGCTAGAGTTTCGGCCATTTGACACCAAGTGGATGTGTACGTCCATGAAGATGTGTTTTATGCAGCTTGTGCAAAAAGAATTTGATGGTCAGTTCATGTTCGTCTTTGATCACGGAGCTTTGAATTCGAGGACGAATTCTTTTCAAGAGGAGGGGAATGATGCGTCCACGAAAAGCCTTGAAGAACCTAACCCGAAGCTTCAAATACATGGCCCAATTACACGACTTCGAGCAATACAATTGTAAAGATATTTTCAAGCATTTGTATGTAAGAAGTTCGAAGATGACAAAGAAGTTAAATGCAGCCCCAAGATTGTTACCTTGTTAACAATCAAAGATTGGAGATCAAGGTTTGAAGAATAATGTAGTAGTGTAGTCTCGTTTTATACTTCACTGGAATTGAATTACAACTGAAGTACAACAAGAAGGTAGAGGAATAGGAGAATGACAATTACAATATATAACTGAATTGAAATAAAGCAAAGCAAAGAACCGATGTGTTCCGGCAAGCCGAGTCGAGGGGACCTCTCTCCGCAAGACAAATACACCCCCGGCTAGTGCTCACACTCACTTTATTAAATTCTATTTTCCAACAAATAATACATGAAGATGAAGTGAAGAAGTGCACGTGTGCATGTGTTGAAGAAGTCGACGTGATCGTGTGTGCATGTGGATCAGATTTTCGAGCTCAATTTATTTAATTGAGGGATTGAATTTTATTTAGACTATAGTATTTATTTAATTATGTTAGACTATATTTGATTAATTAAGCTTTGCTTTTAATATTGTCTCAATCCCGTTAAATCTTTGTGAGTTTGATTCAAAATTCATACTCTTAGAACTAGCAATTCTAGGTTTTATCAAAGGGAATTCGTCTATCCATATTGAGGGATTGTCGGAGACTCGCTACTTGAAGATCAACTTAAAGAATTTGGCCTTGTGTACATTCGAGATTTAAGACAACTTTCGGGTTGTGATTCGCATCAACAATCACCAACCGCCTATCATCATCCACGATGCCATCCACCAGCCCCCGTCATCCATATCAAGTCCTTCCACAAGTTCGTGTTCGAGTTCTACGTCCGTTCATTTTTATCCGTAAGTTCGTTTGATCTCTAACATATCCTATCTTCCCAAGCCATTCTTCACTAGCCTTCACACACAAAAACCTACTAAATTCTAGCCCTTAAACGTCCCTCTTCAGCCCATAATTACCTTGGTATTGTGTTATATAATTCGTGTCATAATTCTAGGTATTTTAGTTGTCTAGATTATCTTATTTTCATTGTTTTTCGAGTCAGATTGAAACCCTTCTTTAGTTGACGTATTTCATATCCTAAAGTCTTCCGCTACATCTTTTGTTCATTCTAGATTAATTGTCCGGGTCGTATCACATATCAGGGATGAAGGAAAATTTACAGAAGCGATGAGAGAGTAGAAAAGAACAACAGTAAGAAAATTTTAGAGTGATGAGAGCAAGAGATAGAGAGATGCAGAATGATAATGAAATTCTGATCAAAAGATTTTATATGTGATCATCTCTCTCCAGTGACGTCTGAATAGTTTCCGTTAGACATAGAATTTGGAGAAAAATCCCACAAAATCTGTACTCTAATCTTTCGAATTTGTAGAGCCACGAACTAGCCATTACGAATATAGTTTATGAACATCTTATGCGAACATCTATCGCAAGTTCTCCAAATCAGCTCATTCTTTCTGCAGGTTCTTTCTTCGACCTGCTAAGTGTGAAATAAACACACTCTCAAATCTTGTAGTATCCAAGCCTTTGGTAAATAAATCTGCTAGTTGATCTTCTGTGTTGACATGCTCAATCTTCAGGACTTCTTCTTCAACTAGACTTCTGATGTAGTGGTGTATGATATCAATGTGTTTAGTCCTTGAATGCTGGACTGGATTCTTTGATATGTTGATGGCACTCATATTGTCACAGAATAGAATAGGGACATCATATGTAGCTTCATAGTCCTTCATCATCTGTAGAATCCACACGATTTGAGTATAACTTCTTCCTGCTGCAATATACTTAGCTTCAGCTGTTGAGAGAGATATGTTATTATGCCTTTTGCTGAACCAGGAAACAAGATTGTTCCCTACAAAGAAACAAGCACCTGGTGTGTTTTTTTTGTCATCTGGGGAGCCTGTCAAGTCAGCATCACTACAAGCCACAATGCTTGAATTTGTGTCAGTGGAATACCATAGACCATACTCAGTTGTACCATTGACATATTTGATGATGTGATTTACAATGTTCATGTGACTTTCCTTTGGACATGCTTGATATCTGGCACAAACTCCAACACTATAGACAATATTAGGTCTGCTTGTTGTTATATATAACAAGCTTCCGATCATGCTTCTATAAAGGGTCTGATCAACTTCAGTGTTGGTATTATCCTTGGTGATCTTGGTAGTTGTTCCGATTGGAGTCCTCTTATGCTTGCTGCTCTCTAGTCCAAACTTCTTAACAAGATCCTTAGCATATTTGGACTGAGATATAAATATACATTTTTCTGTTTGCTTGATCTGCTGCCCTAGAAAGTATTTCGGAACTCCAATCAAACTCATCTCAAATTCAGTCTCCATGTTCTTAATGAAGTTCATGACCATCTTTTCTGACTTTGATCCAAATATGATGTCATCCATATATACTTGGACAATTATAACATCATTGTTCTCTTTTCTGATGAACAATGTCTTATCTTCTCCTCATTTTCTGTATCATTTGCTTAGCAAGTAATTTGCAAGCCTCTTATACCAAGCACGTGAAGCTTGTTTCAGACCATAGAGGGCTTTCTTAAGCTTGTAAACATGGTCTGGAAAGTGAAGATCTTCAAACCCTTTTGGCTAAGCAACATGCACAGGTTTGTCGAGGAAACCATTCAGGAAGACACTCTTCACATCCATCTGATGCAGCTTGAACTTTAGTTGGAAAGATATGGTAAGAATTAATCTTACAGCTTCTAGTCTTGTCACATGAGCAAATGTCTCATCAAAGTCAATTTCCTCAATCTGAGAGTAGCCTTGAGCAATCAGTCATGCCTTATTCCTTGTGATGTTTCCTTCTTCATCAAACTTGTTTCTGAAGATCCACTTAGTTCCAACAATGTCGACATCATCTGGAGTTGGAACTAGATCTCAAACACCATTCTTCTTAAACTGCAGTAATTCTTCCTGCATGGTTTCAATCCAGTACTGATCTTGCAGAGCTTCTTTCACATTCTTAGACTCAATCTTTGATGTTAAGCAGACATTAGAAATCAACTCCTGGTCTTTTGTTCTGCTTCTTGTTTTTAGAGAGTCATGCACATCTTCTATGATTGCAGTTGTTGGATGACTCTTAACAATCTGCTTGTATGTCCTTTTAGGAGTCACAACAAGTTTTGTAGTCCCAACAAAACCAACATATATAATCAACAACACCAACAATATAAAGAGTGATCCAGGGGCCCTCGTTTCATTCAAATTAAACAATTCATAAAGAGGGATTCAGGGCCCTCATTCCATTCAAAATAAATAAATATTCAACTTCCCCAAATCATCTCAATTAACCAACTTAAAATGTCTAACTTAGCATAATTCTAATTTAATAATTCACATGATACTTGGAATGTTTTTCATATTAACACACGTAGCATACTTAAAATCTCTAACTTAACATAGTTCAAAAATTTAATAAATTACATCATACTTGATATGTTCTCCAAATTTATACTTAATATGCTTATCAGAAAATTACTAGCAACAAATTAACATGCCTATTAACATAATACAATTTTTGGGTCGTAGAAGTACCGACCTTTATCTATCGATCTAAAAATCAAAACACGAAGCTCGAGCAACCGCTATCACCTAATAAATAGATTCAAAATTATAACCAAATAAACTAATTACCGAAAAAGCATAAAAAATAAATAGTAGATGACAACATATAAAAGGACAGGATGTGTGTAAATTAAAGCCAAGTCTTGGATACAATCATAATCAACACAAAAACACTACCAATATATAGCCATGGCGTAAACACAATTTGCGATGGGTTTCCAAACAACATAAAAAAAATTGGAACAATAAAACATTTCCGCTGTCCCAAATTGCATATAAGGTACAATTAGAAGTCCTTTTCTTTGAATTCCATCTATTACTCATAAGCATTCTCAATTGTAGATAATCAAACACAAAAGCTTTTTTTTAGTTAAGCCATGAGAAATAAACATGCAAGATATAACATTCACCCAAGGAAAACTCTTCTTCTACTCAACTTCATTGACAAGCACGCAATATTCTTGAATTTCCAGATTTGAAGCACTGCATCAGCCACACTCCCATAAATCATCATAAAAACTGTATATGTAAATCAAATAAAAATATGATTAAAAAAATTCACAAATTGTACTTGTACATGAGTTAACATATCTCCTTAGCCCCAAAATCACAAATTGCAGCTCCCCACATCCATCACGTCAACACATCAATTGTGCAATTCTTAGGGTTAAGCCGAAGAATCAAATAATTAGTAAAAATCATAACATACAATCGATTTAGCCCGAAACTGATGGGTTGGCTCGAATAGACCGAAAAAAATATAGGATTAGGCCCGAAAACTTTCAGCCCAAAAAAAAAATTAACCGAATGGGCTGGACCGGGCAAGCTGGCCCGATCGGGCCGCGGGTTGGCCCGTTAGGCTGGACCTAGCATCCTTCAATGTTTTGATCATAATTTTTTCTAGAAAAAGCAAATTCACGAACGGTAACAGGCATTGAAAAGATAGTTTAATTATCTTTCCAAACATATATTATGCATTCATATATTCTAAGTATGCTAAGAGTTATGAATTTTCAAAGTTACAACCAATAGCAAATGAATCACATTCAATGATGCAATTTTCGTTAAATGATATATTTTCATTTACGACATAAATTCATGAATTTATCAATGTTACAAAGACTATAAATAATTAGTATGATGTATAAAATATATATTAGAATATTTGGAGTTTGTGGATACATTTTATTTATTAATTTGTTGCTTCTTGAATATCGAGACTCTTCACTTTAATTTATTTTATTATTTTATTTTTTAGAAAATCATCTTTCATCTCGTTATCCCTCTATTATTAGATATCATTGAAATTATAAATTATTAAAATTATATTATTTATCATGTTTTCAATTATTTTATCGTATATACATTCTAATGTTATCATTTCTTTATTAAAAAGAATATGGAGATATACTGAATTACGTAGTTGAATTGAAGCATCAAATCTCGTTAACGTAGAAAAAATAATGTAAATTACAATATTTAAATCGATGATTGAGCATAGTCATTGTGATGTAATTTGAAATCACTATTTTTGAAAGAATCAACTGAGGTTGAACATTATTATCATGAAATGTATTTTTGATTTTTTTTTATTACTCGAATGTTCTTAGTGTATGATGGTAATTATATTATTTTTACATTTATATTTTATTCTATCATATCTTTTTTGACTAGCTTGCTATTATTTATAATGTTTTAAGTTATTTAATTGTATAATATTTTAATATTGTTATTTCTTTTGATAAATATAGAAGACTTTGAAAATGAAATTGAACAGGAAGTTGAAGGAGATTCAAATATATATTATTACTTAAGTAGAAAAAGATTGTAATTCTAGATTGAATATTGAACTATAATAAGATTTATGATTTAGTTTGAAATTATTAATCTTGGAAGAACAAATTATGATTGAAGATTTATTGTTATTTGTCATTTCATGTAGTGTTGATTTTTTTATTTGATGCACTTTAATTTTAATGAAATTTTATATTCGTCATATTTTTCATATTATCTTATTTTTTGTATGTTTATTTATTTCAAGAATAAGAGACGGTGATCATTTTTTAGAATTATCAAAATATAATTTATACGTGTGAAAAAAATTCGTTAACATGTTAGCCCGACGGGCTAGCCCGAAAACCAAAGGGTTAGGGTTATGGCCAAAAATTTTTAACCCGAAGAAAATTTTAACCGAATAGACCGGACCGAATAAGCTCGAAACCGAATAGGGTTGGCTCAAAACTGAATGGGTTGGCCCGATTGACATCCCTAGGTGTTAAGTTCATATTGTTATTAAAACTGCATTTTTAAAAATGTGTGAAAAGCCAAAATACTCATAAAGTTTGTGTATTTTAATGTAATTAGCCTTATAATAAATAAGCTAAAAACTTTAAAAATATATATACAATTTAAATAAGAAATAATCACACCCCAAATTAAGAATTGTTAACTAAAAACGAAAATTAAAACTAAAAAAAAAAAATATTCATAAATCACAATCCTGGAATACTCAACCCTAATTTATGATAAGCATTATTTAAAAAGTACACCAGAATTTAATTATAACTTTCAAATATGAAATAATCACCTAATTTTGTACCCATTAACAAAAAAAAAAACATAATTAAATGTTATAAAATAGAAACTAAAAATTATAGATCTCAATTGAAAATATCACTAACTAAAAGCTACATATGAGAAGAATATAAAAAAGGAAATTTTATGGGTACATAAAAAAAAAAGGAATAGAGAGAGCCTGAAACGTCGCCGTTTGATGCACAGCATACATGAGTTGACCAGATTATGAATATGGGCAACGTCCCACTGAAATGTAAGTACAAAGATTTAGTGGTGTGAAATAGGTCCAAGTTATGATCACATTTGAATTCATTATTAGGATATATAATTAAATAAAAAAAAATGATCTCTTAAAATAAAACGGTTAAAATCTCGACACCTCTGAGTTGACCCAAAAAGTCAATTGATTATACGGAAGATGCATGATTATGAAGAGATTTTATTGTGAGTACATTATAATCCCAATTTGATTGATTTTCTACACTAATTAATGATTTCTTATCTATCACGTAATGTTCATAACACAATTCCATCATTATGAAAATGACACATCAATAATTAAAGCATGATACTCATAGATTTTCTACATTATACTTAATTAGTTTAGTGGTTGGTTTAGGGCTACCATTTCTCCCCCTAATGATATAGGGTTGCTTTCACTTCATTGTAGTTGTGTTTGAACATGCCCATGCATATATATATATATATATATATATATATATAGGGAAAGGATCAAATGAGAACCCTTCCCCCAGGTAGGAACTAGGAACCAATCCTAGCCCTTGTTTGACTCAATCTGGACGGCCTAGATTAAATCAAATTTAAGTGGATGTGCGGTGGTATTCCTGTAATTTTCGACAACTTGTTGGAGGGGAGGGTAATATAGTAATTCAGTAATTAAACTTTCCATCTTCAGATTTTTTTTCCCGTATTTAATTATCATTCCCTTCTCTTCTCCTCTCTCTCTCTCTCTCTCTCTCTCTCTCTCTCTCTCTCTCTCTCATTTAGTTCGTCTTCTACTTCTTCATCGTTCCTAATCTGCGTTTGGATCGCGTTTTTGATTTCTCAACATCCTTTTATTTCTGTAATTATCTATTTGTCGTGAAGTTTCTATATCTGTGATTCGATGAAGACTCCAGGTATGGTTTTAATTTTGCATTGTTTGATTTAGTTTTGAAATTTTAATGTTGATTAATTTCGCAATTCGTTGTATCTGCATTTATTTTACAGTTCGTTCTATTGGAGTTCATTACGGTTTTGTATTTACGTTTTTATGTTTGACTAATTTGATCTGTTTCGTTCAGTTTTGTGATGTATCAGTTGTTTTTTAATTGTTAGGAATCCTAGGGTTTAGTACGAGAATATACAGACTATGCATTAATTTGATCTGTTTTTTTTATTTTAGCATGTTAATGTATTCGTTTTAGTCTGTCATCACATATGTTTTAGCATGTTAATGTATTCATTTTATCCCGTCGTCACATATGTTTTAGCATCGTAACATGTTGGTTTAATGTTATTTCTACTGCATTCTGTGAAACATGACTCGGCTACACAATGTTACAGACACCATGTAAACATTAGAATACTTTGGTGCTAAAATATATGTTGTATGATGCTAGAATGGTACATACCTAATGCTAAAAATCAATTTATGTGTCTGAACATCTCTTGATGTGATTATATTATTATATTTTACCTTGTTCAGTTTATAATTGTTTGATTTTAATGTGTCAGCTTCTTCTGTTTCAAGTGACCGTAGTAAGATTAGTCACATGGTGATATGGAGGGTTCTACTTCACATAACAAGATAATGATGTTTGAGCAATTCTACGGTTTACGTGCCCTTTCTAAAGTTGTTGTTCATCCACCTATTTCAGTTAAAATAAAAGGTAGCGACAGTCGTTTGGTATCTAAGAAGGAGGTAAGGAAGAAAAAGGAGAACAAACCACTCAGAATGTGCAGCAATTGCTACAAGTTGTCAGATCATGATGCTAGGAATTGTCCAGCTTGATCTTATTATAGCGATTGGACATAGTTTAATATCATGTTTTACCATGCTTGTGAATTATTTTCAACACATTCATTTTTAAGAATATATATGATTTTTAATAAAAGTGTTTATGACATTTCCTTTGCGGTAATTATATTACTATTAAGTTTTATTAATCATAATACCATTTAAAATATAATGTTAAAATAACGGAAGCATGAGGTTATATACGTTGTCAGATTCTCATTACATATTTTGTTTATCAGAACATGCTAAAATGAGAAATGAATGAGGCTAAAATGAGCGAAGTAGGAGGCTAAATTTGGTGTGACATTTTCCACTAGGGTTCACCATTCCCAATAAGGGTTTATTACGTTCCAATTAGTAATTATCAGATTCCCATTAGGGTTCACTGTCCTCAAATAGGGTGTATTGCGTTTCATTCCAATGAAATCACCGTTCAATATATGTTTATCAGAACATGCTAAAATGATAAATGAATGAGGCTAAAATGAGCGAAGTAGGAGGCTAAATTTGATGTGACATTTTCCACTATGGTTCACCGTTCCTAATTAAGGTTTATTACGTTTCAATTAGGACTCATCTGATCCCAATTAGTAATTATCAGATTCCCATTAGGGTTCACTGTCCCCAAATAGGGTGTATTGCGTTTCATTCCAATGAAATCACCGTTCCATATTTTGTTTATCAGAACATGCTAAAATGAGAAATGAATGAGGCTAAAATGAGCGAAGTGGGAGGCTAAATTTGATGTGACATTTTCCACTAGGGTTCACCGTTCCCAATTAAGGTTTATTACATTCCAATTAGGGCTCATCTGATCCCAATTAGTAATTATGAGATTCTCATTAGGGTTCACTGTCCCCAAATTGGGTGTATTGTGTTTCATTCCAACGAAATTACCGTTCCATATTTTGTTTATCAACACATGCTAAAATGAGAAATGAATGAGGCTAAAATGAGCGAAGTAGGAGGCTAAATTTGTATGTTACTGTCTGCACTTAGAATTGCAGCACATATTTTGCTCTCATAAACTTTATCTCATTTCGGGAAATATTTACGCATTTTCTTTCTTAGTTGTCAGTTATCTCCTTCGTTGCTTCACTTTCTCATTCTTTTTTCTTTTTTATCATCAACTCGTATTTTTCATTTTGTAGTATCTATATAGGTGTAGGTGTTTATATAAAACTGTTAGAAATATATTCATAATATCACCCGCTAAAATGTATTACACAATATGCTAAAATGTTATATAGTTCATGCTAAAATATTGTATACAACATGCTAATATAAATCTGGGGTTGCTCTACGCGAAAATTATGCCTAAAAATGATTTTTTATATTTTTCACCTATTGTTTTCAAATAAACATATGCAATATGGATCTTAAATGAAAGAGTATGAAAAAAGCTTTAATTTGATATAAGATTTGCGTAAATCCGATTAAAAACGAATAAATTATGATCATTTAAAGTTTTTAAGAATTTTTTCAAAACATGATGATGTCACTTTTTTTCTTCCAATTTTACCCTTAATGAAACGCATGAATTTAAAGTTTTCATTTTAATTACAAAATTACCACCGCCCCCCTCCACTTTATTTGTTTAATCTGGACCATCCATATTTTCGAATGGATGGATGGGATTGGTTCCCAGTTCCCACCTAGAAACTGGTTCTCACCAGATCCCATCCATATATATATATATATATATATATATATATATATATATATATATATGTTGAATTGAATCTTGATTTGCATGACCCCTTTTTCAAGTAGGGGTCCGGCCAAATAATTTGGCTAATAGCTAGGCTAGCTTTCAAATTATATATATATATATATATATATATATATATATATTTGGAATAGGTTATTGTATAAGATTTTAGTATCAAGTTTTATAGATATTCGTAAAAAAAAAAAAGAGAGAGAAAAATTGAAATACCCATATCTCTTAACTAAAAATTCCTTTTACCCACTTTCTTACACACATTCAAGAAATACCCACTATGTCTAATATATCCCTACTTTTTCATTTTTCAATGCATTCAAACATGGGACCTCTCACTTATCAGAAATTGTAAGAAAAAGTACTCATTTTTCAGCTCAAATCAGTCTAATAAATATGTAAAGTGATTCCTCACGTGTGTGCTCAAACCTCGGAAAATGAAATACCGGACGGAATACGAGCGGTATCACATTATACCGGCCGGAATGCGAACGGTATCACATTATACCGGCCAGTATTCGAGCGGTATCACATACAATCGGCGGTATCATAATAAATATGAATACCGGTCAAATACCGTCTTCTATTACGGACGGTATCCAAACGGTATTGCAAGGTATAATTGAAATATTTCAATACCTCCCACATTATACATTCGGCCGATATCACAATAAAAATGAATGCCGTTCAAATATTATCATTTAATTACGGGCGGTATTAACTCGATATTGGTAGGGATCCAGACTATAGTCAAAATATTTCACTACCGTTGAAAAAATGCATTCGGACGGTATCAGCTTTAAGTTGAATACCGCTTACGGGCGGTATCCATTTTAAATCGTATTACCGAACGGTATCAGCTTTCAGATATGGGACCCATGTTGGCAGTTATTTCCATAAATTTCAAATTAATATCCCCACCATGTTTAAGCGGGCATCCCCAAATACCATCCCATATATCAAAAGAAATCAAATTGTATCCCTAAATACCAAACCCTAAAATCAAACCAAAAATTAAAAATTATTTACGGTCTAACTTCGAACATCAATGGAGGCGCGCGAGGGTAGTAGATCTCATCATTCTGATAATGCCCAGGTTAGTCATTTCATTTCTCTCGAACAATACATGAATACCACCGAATGACCAAGTCGGGCGGTATAATTTTTTGTTTGCCCACGGTATTCATAAATTTTTATGAAACTTGTTTGGCTAAAGAATGTTTAAGCTTTTCAGCATTACTTATATTTTGGTTCTGGCTTAATTGGAATACTTTCGGGATTAAGTAGGAATATTGTAGATTTAATACCATTTTATGTAGAAAATACCGTTCGTATACCTCCCGATAGAGATGGGCGGTATCCAACATTATTTTTACAGAATATCCTATTATGTTTAGCAAATACCGTGATGCTTAGCAAATACCGAACGTATACCGCCCGTCTCTATCGGGCGGTATTACCCCTTGCGATGATATTTTGTGTTTTCTATTGGGGTTTTCAATTATGATGTTATAATTTACTTGTTCAAATTTTAATTTAATTTTTGGACTTGGATATTATGATTAGTTGGATAAAAACATCGAATACCGTCGGCTATGGCAAATACCGTCGTATACCGCTTAATAAAGTTGAGCAGTACGCGACCGGTATTGTATTCGATTGACGGTATTGGCCTCATTTGATTATTTTTCTCATTATTTTTACTGCTTAATTGGTATAAAACATTGAATTATGCGGGTTTGAACAAATAACGGGCGGTATTCAATTTTTTTTAACAAATGAATACCGTCCATCAACAACGGGAGGTATTCAAAATTTTGAATTGCATTTCTTTGCATTAGCTAAATATTCATTGTTTATCTTCTTCTCAAGCGCCTTGAAGTTGGAAGAGAGTAGATATGCAAAATTATTTCCAAATTGTGAATCTCTACTACAGGCCGACGGTATTAACGTCGATAGGGACAACACTGTTGAGAGTTGGTGGGCAAGAACTACTGGGTAGATTCGAGGAGGGGTGCTTCGGTCACCTCATACGATGGAAAAGCAAGTCGAGCAACGGTAGAGCCTTGCATGCTTTGATCTCTCGTGAGATCACTATTCCCGGTGCTCCGGCTCATGAGGTATGGTTCCGTATTAATGAGAGCCATATCAGATTTTCATTCCCCGAGTACGCTCTGTTGACCGGGTTTCGATTCGGATCATCGACTTTTGATCCAAATGCCGAACACGATCATTCCAACGTGGGAGTGTTTAGGAGATTCTGTGGTGGCAAGGATCTCAGCATTCTGGAGCTATGGAATATTTTTTGCGGAAAGGATCGCAGACCCTCGAAGAAGTTTACTCCAGATGATTATTTGAAAGTGGCTAACATTTTAGCCCTGTATTTTTTTGCTTGTGGGTACGACACTCCAAGAAAGGTCGATAGTTTTACATGGGTGTTGGTCGATGACCTTGAAGTGTGGAACAGATTTCCATGGGGTGCCTACACCTATCCTATTTTACTCCATTACATTGCTCGATTGCCAAGGTCGACACCTAGAAAGTATCATTTCTATGGCCCTGTGTGGGCTCTACAAGTATGTATAATTTGATGAAAAAATATTAAGAATAGTACTAGTATTAATTATACTGATTAGGTTGATTTTAATATCACTTTTACAGATTTGGGCATATGAAGCTATACCGGCCCTTGGAAGAGAGGTTGTGGATGTTGCTGAACCAGTGGCGTTGCCTCGTTGCTTGAAGTGGCTTTTTACTCCTTCAAATATGCAAGATTTTCATACACTACTGAATGATGCGGTAATGTATTTTGCACGATAAAAATATTACTTTTCTATTTTAATTAACTAAATATGTAATATCGCATGTTACCGCCCGGTACCGCCGCGTACTGCTCGGTTAAGACCCTATACCGCCCAGTACCTATCAGATACCGCTCGGTACCGCCGTGTACCGTCTGGTACCGCTCAATTTAATAATTAATATTTCACCAATTTAATAATTAATATCACCTGCTACCACCCGGTACAGCTGTGTACCGCTCGGTTAAGACCCTATACCGTCCGGTACCGCTGTGTACCGCCCGGTACCGTCGTGTACCTCCCGGTACTGCTCAATTTAATAATTAATATTTCACCGATTATTTTGTAGGGTGAGTGTCAAGAAACACTTTATGCTGGCGCGGATGAAGAAGTACGTGACTACTGGATCAGCGTTCTAGTCCCCGATGCACTGGGTGTTGTTTACCGTGCACCGGTAAACCCTGTGAAGGCACAATGCGGCGGCGATAATGTCGTGCAGCGCGTCTTGAGGACTGCAGCATGGGTGCAAAATATATCATGTCACTCTGCAGCTTCAGTTTCAGCAAGTGCACCAAAACGACAGCCCCGGAAAAAGCAGAAACAGGCTACTCCGCCAGAATCAGAGTCGGAGACTGAGACTGATAGTGATGTGCGTGAGACAAGGAAGAAGCATACTCCTCCACCAACTTCGGGAAAACAGGGTAGGGAATCGAGCTCGTCTTCTTTAGGAAGTCATGTTTGGGAGAGACTTGAACGCGGTCTAATTTTAAAGTTGAAGGAAGCAGTACTGCCAGATTTGAAAGATTACATGAGGCATGAGTTGCTTCCTGATCTGAAGAGTTGGATGCAATCACTTTACTATGGAGACCGTCGATCACGCTCAGGGCACAATCATCATTCGCATCAGCCCCATCCGTCTCACCATCCGGTGTCATCACATCATTCTGCGAGGCTATCCCACCAGACTCATCATCCCCATCAGTCTCATCAATCTCGTCAACCAAAGTCGTCCCATCATTCTTATCATCCCCATTAGTCTCACTACTCTTATCATCCAGAGCCGGACCATCATTCTGCATATCAGTCCCATCATTCGTATCAGTGGGATCAGTTCGATCAGAACTATTATTACACTGGTCATCGTGCCTCGTCTTACATGCCAGAGACAGACCGCACATCTGTAGATGGAGGACATACTCGGAGATCACTACAGATGCAGATAGACCCCCGAGAGCTAATTGACAATGAATCATTTTGGAGGTCTATGGTGGGGATATCTACTACTGAGTATCCTACCGTCTCTGCTTTCCCGTACCAGAATAACCAGGTAAAGTATTAAATTTTTTTAAAAATTATAATTTAATTTGTTTATTATTGTTATTAATTGTTAAATTAGTGTTAACATTAATTTTTATTCTTATTTTTGGTTTAATTTTTATTTGCATCAGGACATTCAGATCGATGTTCCCGCTCAAGAGGTAGGTGTTGACTCGGAGGAGGGTAGTCCACTCCGTTTCACGCGTGCGGATAAAGGGAAACAAATTGCAGAATTCGATAATCCTCCACGTCGAGTGAAAAAGCAATCCACTGCGCTTCGCACGCCATATGTAAGCACGATGCCGACTCCAATCAAAGCCGCAGCTCGTAATTCTTACATAAATTGGCGAAAGAAAAGACCAACTCCATTTGTGCGAACCCTCGCGACTCATTTTGAGTTGGATCATGCATTTTTTGATCGAGTGGAGAACATGAAGTCCGCCATGGATGCCACGGTAAATCTTTATATATTTTTTATAATTATTTTCCCTGCCAAATATGGAAACTATGTCTAACTAAAATAATTTTTTATCAAACATAACGTTACAGATAATTGATCTCTTCTGTGAAGCTATGGTTGCCAAATTGGAGAGGGGCAAACAACTATTAGATGGAGTAGATGCAGGGAGTACACGCACCGTGGGACCTTCATTCTTTGTGAGTATCTAATTTTATTTTGTACAAATAACAAATATCATCGGTACAAATAATAATACCGCTCGAGCGGTATTAAACGGTATTTAGATGTACCATTGAATACAACTCGTATTTTGTACAAATAACAAATACCGTCAGTATAAATAATAAAACTGCTCGAGCGGTATTAAACGGTATTTAGCAATACCGTTGAATACCGCTCGAAAAAGCGGCGGTATTCAACGGTATCTAGTACAATGCTATTAATCTAATTTCCAAGTATTCAACAGCTTCAGTTAGAAAAAGAATGGCGGAAGACTGTCGACCAACCTGACTCTAATTTCCAAGTATTCAACAGCTTCAGTTAGATATTTATTGATGGGAGCCTTTTTCCAGTATGGTTCAAATGGTTCAAGGGCGAGATGCTCCAAAGGCTCGACCGTGGTGGGATGCTAAATAGGTAAATACCGCTCGACTACCGATCGATACCGTTGATACCGCTCGATATTTTCGAGCTGTATCTAAGCGTCATTCCCCTATATTTTTATGTTTTGACATACCCTTGTGATTTTCAATCTCCCAGCTTATTTTGATATATTATGTATTTTTTTTCAATGTAGGTAATCTTCGTGTGCTGCGTGAATGAACATTGGCTCACCATGTTGCTTAACTTGATTGAATGGAGAGTAGACGTATATGACTCCGTGTTTCATAGGTTAGAGCCAGAAGACAACAAACTTCGAGGAATTCAACTGAGGTCATTGACAAAGTTGATGAAGCAAGTCTTGCACTATGCTGGTTGGTTTGTACAGAATGTTCATGAGATGAGGAGAACCCCATCACCTTCCTTGCCCTGCCGGATCATGACCAACAATTTCAAGCAGAAAGATGATGTTAGTTGCGGGCCCTATGCGTGCATGTATGTTGATAGACTAATCACAGGTTCGCCAATGCTTAAATGGGGGAACAAAACTGCTAACATAAGAGATTATCGTTTTCAGATGGCAGTTAGAATATTGGATTTGTGTTATGAATAGAAACATACATTAAGACCCTTTTTGTTAGAATTAAACTAATTTCCGTTCTCATTCTTCAATTTATTGAATATTATTATATTCCAAATATATGACTATATATGTCCATAAATATTTAAATTAAATTTTATATTTTTCATATAGCGGTATCTGCTCGGTACCGCACGGTACCGGTCAATACGGCGCGGTACCGATCAATACCGCGCGGTAACTGTCAATAACGCGCGGTACCTCTCAATACCGCTCGGTACCGGCCCAACCGTGTAGAATTAAATATGCAAATAGTATTCATAATAACTTTACACATTGAATAGTATTCATAGTGACTTTATACATTGAATTGTTTCTTCAACAACTTGTTTTCTTGCGAGACTACGTATAAAGACGTGCGATATAGTGATTTCACTATTGAAATGTCATGTCCAATCACAATTTATATAGTTTGTTTTTTTTATGTGACATAAAGAGTGGAATCCGAAAAAGTGCATGGTGCCATTAATAAATTCATCTATACTTTTAATTTATATAAAAAACTTGTTTTATCAAAATGTTTAACACACTACCGCCCGTATACCGTCCGAGAATTCGACTAGAGGTATCCAAGTGTGATTCGGGGCACCGAACGGTATTCATATTTAATTTGTAAATTGAATGGGGGATTTACATTGAATTGTCATTTCCAATCACAATTCAATACCGACGAGGAAGCACGATACCGCCGGACGGTATCCGAGCGTGATTCGGTGTACCGAACGGTATTCATATTAACTTTATACATTGAACGGGGAATCTACATTGAATTATCATTTCCAATCATAACTGATATAGTTCTGTTTTCTTATGTGACTAATAGTGTGGAATCTTAAATAGTTTACTATTTGTCCACATATGTGTTGTCCACATTCAAAAATAATGGAATGGAATATTACTTCAACAATATAAATAAGAGTCCTCATATCGTAAACCTTATTTCGAGCTTAGTAAACATCTTCACCAATATTCTTCATCTCAAAAGCGGATGAACGTCAAGGTTTATTGATCAAGCTTTCGGTGTTAAGAAATTGGTGAAGAAGTTTACGAACTCCGCTTCAAGTGCACAAATTTCTTCACATATAAATATGTAATGTAAACCTTATTCCGAGTTTGGTAAACATCTTCTCCAATTTTCTTTATCCCTAAAGCTGATGAATGTCAAGGTTTATTGATTGTGTCAAGCTTTCGGGGTAAAGAAATTGGAGAAGAAGTTTTTCGGGGTAGAGAAAAATTGGAGAAGAAGTTGGCGGATACCGCCCATATACCGCCCGGATTCGGCCCTGCACACCGGATCTCTCTCTCCGAAAACCTGTCTTGTTGTAACAGTGAGAAGCAACGAGTAGTTTCCGAAGATAAGGTGTAGGAGAGACCAGGCATATCCTGGAGAAGATCATTTCCCAACCTTATTTCCCCCTCTCCTTTTTATATTTTATTATAAAAGTAGTGTAAATTCAGTACCGCCCGGGATACCGCCGGACGGTATTCAAGCGTGATTCGGGGCCTGTAGTGGTATTTAATTGTCTAATCATAGTTTTAGTGTAAATTCAGTCCAAGGAACACTTGAAAATGAAGAAGTATGTAATTTACAAAGCAATTAATCATTCTCTACCTCTCTTCGCATAATTATAACAAAAATTTACAATTCAAGCATTCAATTACATTGCCAATGCTCACTTGCAATACTACACTAATGTCTCTAGAGTGTAGTGCTAATGCCTCAAGTGTATGGTGCTTGGTCCTCACAAGTGCGAAATCCATGATATGTTGAGAGAATACATTGTAATTTGACACTCAAGTCATATATGATGAATAATTGAATCCAACACACCCCTAATTGGCTTTTGAATTCCTAATACCGCTGAGGAGGTGCGGTACCGCTCGAATACCGCCCGGGATACCGCTGGACGGTATTCAAGCGTGATTCGGGGCCTGTAGCGGTATTTTAATGTCCAATCATAGTTTTAATGTAAATTCAGTCCAAGAAACACTTGAAAATGAAGGAGTATGTAATTTACAAAGCAATTAATCATTCTCTACCTCTCTTCGCATAATTATAACAAAAATTTACAATTCAAGAATTCAATTACATTGCCAATGATCACTTGCAATACTACACTAATGTCTCTAGAGTGTAGTGCTAATGCCTCAAGTGTATGGTGCTTGGTCCTCACAAGTGCGAAATCTATGATATGTTGAGAGAATACATTGTAATTTGATACTCAAGTCATATATGATGAATAATTGAATCCAACACACCCCTAATTAGCTTTTGAATTCCTAATACCGCTGAGGAGGCGCAGTACCGCCCAGATACCGCTCGGGATACCGCTGGACGGTATTCAAGCGTGATTCGGGGCCTGTAGCGGTATTTTAATGTCCAATCATAGTCTTAATTTTTTTTATCGCGTTCAAAGATTTGACATGTGGGTCCCTCGTGAGAATATTAGGGTCCTTTTCAAACCCTCAAAAAAAAAATCACTCTCTCTTCAACTCCCTCCTTCAAACCTAAAAAATTTATTTTTTTTCGAATCCCACTCCAAAATGGTAATTTCTTTGACTACCTTTTCGATTTTTACCCAGCGGCAATGTCGTGCGGAGGGAGTACAAGTAGTTGAGATGATTCTGTAGAGGTATTTTTGAACTAGAATTCTTTTTATGATTTTTTTTTTTACGATTTATCGGATACCGCTGGCAGTAACGCGCGGTACTTACAGACGCCATTTGGAACTGCCGTACGTTGTCGACGATACCGTTGAATATCGTCGGGCGGTACCGAGCAGTATGTTTTATTTCTTCCGATTTTTTTATTTATTTTTCATTTTTCGCTTGTTTTGTAGCCTTCTTAGACATGGAAGAGATTTGAAACGCAATTAATGGATCCCGTCATTAATCTTTACTGCAAAGGAAAGATTTTGAACAAAATAAGAACACGATTATTAAAAGTTGGTCGTTCGGACCTACTACCAAGGTTTGAGGAAGATAGTTTCGGCCATCTCTTGAGATGGACGGATAGTCGGAGTTGTGGCAAAGCACTACATGCTTTGATTTCGCGGGAAATAAATCTTGGAGATGCTCCGAAGTATGAGGTATGGTTCCGTATTAATGGGAATAATATTAGATTTTCATACCCCGAGTTTACGCTCGTGTCCGGATTTAGATTTGGGACATCTAATTTTGATCCAAACGCTTACCACGACTGTTCTAATATCGGGGTTTTTATGAGATTTTGTGGTGGAAAGTCGATAAGAGTTAAAGATTTATTGAAAAAATTTGAAAGCGATGTGGCTAATGCAACAGAAGATGATTATTTAAAAGTTTCTAATGTGTTGGCCTTATATATGTTTGCTTTGGGATATGACACTCACCGACAAGTTGAGAGCTTTGTTTGGGTTTTGGTCGACAACCTACGAGAGTGGGACAGATACCCTTGGGGTGCCTACATATACCCCATTTTACTAAACTATATGTCTTTATTGCCGAACACCAGATTAGAGTGTGGCTCGAAATATCATTTTTTTGGACCAGTGTGGGATCTACAGGTATTTTACAATTATTTAGTGATTTAAAATTGCAAAGTAAATAATAACAATATTACTTACAATTTTCTCATATATTCTGTAGATTTGGGCCTGCGAGGCCATTCCAGATCTTGCCGGTCAGATTGCACAATGCATTTACCCACATGCTTTGCCTAGGTGTTTGAGATGGTTTCTAGTGTAGTCTTCCATTGATGACTTTGATGCATTTTTCAAGGCCGGGGTAAAAACATTCTCTACTTTTAAAAATTCAATTTTTTTATACGTATCATTACTGAGTTCTTTTTCCTATCATTACAGCTCGCGCATCCGTGTCAACAAACATTACAGGTAGAACCCAATGAAGAGCAAAGCGACTACTGGATCAGCATTCAGAACCCAAACGCACTTGGTGTTCGTTTCCAGCCCCCGGTGATTCGATCCAAGAAGATGGTGGCTAGAGTGTATGCAGGAGAAAAACAAAAAAAAATGATCCTCATTATTTTGCGGAAAATGTCGAAGTTCGACGCAAGAGAAGAGAGGATAATGAAAATCGCCATCAAGAGAAAACATCCTCGTCTTCACACAGATGGGAGAAACGCGAAGCTCGTTTCATCTCAAAAGTTAAGAACGAGTTTTTACCCGACTTGAAGGACTTTATAAAGGTAGAGATGAAGCACATGATCCGAGCTGTCTGGCCTGGTTCGAGATGATCAAAGTCGCATCGCAGTCATCATACTCACTGCATATCCCTGAGAGCTCGTTCACCCCCCTCCGTCTACATCCCCGCACGTACCTCGTCATATGTTTCTGGCCGCCAATCTCCAGGGCAGGATATCCCTGGGAGGAGGTCTATACAGATTGAAGAAATGCCGACACCTATGGATATAGATGAGTTTCTGACGACTGCACAGCCGTTGCAGGTACTATTCT
This sequence comes from Perilla frutescens, assembly GCA_026008535.1. Taxonomy (NCBI): domain Eukaryota; kingdom Viridiplantae; phylum Streptophyta; class Magnoliopsida; order Lamiales; family Lamiaceae; genus Perilla; species Perilla frutescens. The sequence goes on along the minus strand of BRKX01000004.1, from coordinate 57,506,528 downwards.
GTCCAGACCTCGAGGCACAATACGAGCTTGGTGTTGATACATTCTCTAGAGATATACAAGATCATGGTCATAAGGTATAAATTCTAATTTCATGCCCATTTAATTAATTCAATTATGCAATTTCTTATTTTAATTTATATAATTGTGTCAGGATGTAGTATTTGGTCCTGTACAGGAGATGGATCATGCGCCTCACACAGTAATTGAGGTGGAGGAACCTCATAAGGTATAATTAGTAATTTAATTAACTGATACAGCCGGTATAATGTAATACCGTTAGGATACCGGCTGGTATCATATAATACCACAAGAAATATCGGCCGGTATCATATAATACAGCAAGAATACCGGCCGGTATAATATAATACCGTTGGATTTCTGCCGGTATCATGAACGATATTCCAGCGGTATACCGTTAAGATACTGCCGGGTACCGCTCCCCTACCGCCGGGTACCGTTCCGCTACCGTTCGGGTACCGTCCGAATTTTGTAATTTTGTAATTTAATTTATATCATTGTTTCAGGATACTGAGGTTATTGAGGTGGAGGAAAATAGCCCTCCGCCACGCTTCACACGTCGGACTAAGGTAAAAAAGGAGGGAGATAAAGGAAAACAAAAAGTGGTTGATCCGGCTCCATTTGATTATGCTATCCCGTCGATCCCTTTCGCTAATATCGTGCCTCCGATGCTCCCTATCGAACGCCGGATTGCATATAATAAGTTCCGTAAACTTGGAGCAAGAGTGTCGATCAATCTTGCATACAGTGGTCATCCACTAAGACAAGTGTTTTTCGCCCGGTTGGAAGACTATAACACCGATATGGAGTTAGATGTAAGTTTTTTTCAAATCTCAAACAAATGTTTTTCTCATCTAATTTTTCTAAAAAATTATCTATACAGACGGTTGGCATCATGATGGAGGTGATGAAGAAGAAATTAGCAGATGGAGACCATATCTTGCCTAATGTGAATGTCACTAACACAATTATCGTTAGCCCAACATTCTTTGTAAGGCACTAGAATATTTTTTTTTGTCTAAATCTCTCTTTGATGAATACGTATATAACTAGAATTCAAATTCAAATTACAGACCAGTTTAGAATCTGAATGGCTACGCAAAGTTAAAGATCCAAGAACCGGCAAATTAAAAATTACAGAATGGAGTCCGACGGAATCGCTGGTGCAAGTTATCCAAGGATCCGAGTCGCCTACCTCACAACTTTGGTGGGGTGCAACTAATGTAAGGTTTTTCAACACTATATTTTTATTTATGTTTAATTTGCTTATTTCGGAAAATGTGAATGAAAATATTAGATACCACCCGGTACCGCTTGGGTACCGCTCGGAAACTGCCCGGTACCTATCAGATACCACCCGGTGACTCTCGAATACCGCCCGGTACCGCCCAATTTGGTTTTTTCCATTTGTTCTAATAAATGTTTTATTTTATTTAAGTTATCACCGTGTGCCTCATTACTCGACATTTTGTTACGGTGCAAATTATTTTGAGTGAGTGGCATGTCGTAGTATATGACTCGCTTGCACATACACTGGAGCAGTCGGCTCTCAAGACAAGGAAGGCTCAATTGATGCAATTACTTCGACTGCTGGAACGGCTTATGGATGTGAGTCTATATTAGGATCTCAACCATTGGGGGTTTCAGCGACTTCGGAAAATGTTGGAAATTCAGATGGCAAATGATTCATAGCAGTTTTGACAGGTCGATGAACATAGTTGTGGCCCTTATTCGTGTATGTACGTTGAGCGTCTACTCAGTGGTAGACTAGCTATATCTTGGGGGAATGTGGTCCAAAATCTAACCCTATATAGGCGGTACATTGCACAATTAATATTCGAGATGTGTAACGGTCGTGTGGATCCATTTTGACTATTTCTTTAGTTATTACATATAACTTGCAATTTATTTTCACTTCCATTTTGAATATTTCTTTTGTGATATTTATTTATTTAGAAAATCAATAAATATTGCTAAACAAAAATGAAATTTGAATACAATGCAAACAGTAATTAATACTTGCCATACAACTGATTACCAAATTAACTAATTGATGTCTACCTTTTTTTCAAGAAATAAATACGACATATGGTTCATCTATCTCTATTAGGGCAATTATTTCTGTTGTGATTTGGATTACGACATATGATGCACTTTCTCGGTCCTCGACATTTGCGATTAGCTGCTTCCGCCCCAGATGGATGGCGACGTCTTGAGGGACGGCCAGCTTGACGGGTCACTATAAGTGGTGTCACCTTTTGCTGTACAATGTGAGCTGGTACCACTCAGTCGTCTCGATGAGACAGGGACCTTACTGACCCTTCGTATGTCTCACGCCAATTATCCGTTGTGTAGTATGAAGAGACATAGTCAAGGATTGATTCACCATTTTTCCTACATAAATATTAATAAAAAATTAAACAGCCGCCCGCGTAAATATTCGATGTACTAGTGCATAATATATAATCTGTACATAATAGCAGCAACTGCATGAGAGCATGGCATCAAGTCCAGTTGAAACTCGCGACATTTGCATGATTTCTGATGAAGATCAACAATGAATGTTGGCATGCTGTCATGAACTTTGAATGTTGAATTTGAGGTTGGGACAATGTTATAGACCCGAGATTTTTCCACTTCCTCACGCAGTTTTTTTAAGGCTTCTTCAGTCAAAGCATTATCACGTGCATTTGCATGTGCTCGTCTAGAATCAAACCACTGCTCGATCACATGTCTGATGCACTCAATTAATGAGCATATTGGAAGACGTCTTGCCCATAACAAATGTGCATTCAAAACTTCCGCTGCATTGGACGTAAGAAAACCATAACGGCGAACTGGACATTTTGATCGTGCCCATCGCTCTGGTCCAATGTCCATCAACTTTGTATAAGCTCCATTTGGGCTTAGAGCATGTATAGCCGCCATTGCCTTATCATATGTTGTTCGGCGATAACTGTATGCAGCCTTGTAGAACATGCTTGTAACACCTTTGCCATACCGCGTGAACTTGTTTAACAAGTGATAGTAGCAAAGTCTGTGGGGTGTGCCTGGAAACACTTCTTGAACGGCATTACTTATACTGATGTGAGCATCAGAGACAATTAATGTCTCGGGATTGCATCCAAATGCTAGTCTCACCCTACTCAGAAACCAAGTCTATGACCGATCATTTTTTATTGCACCAATACCAATTGCTAACGGAAAGCACTGCTCATTTCCATCTTTCGTTACTGCAACAAATAAAATTCCCTTGTTCTTTCCCTTCAGATGTGTTCCGTCCACAACTATCACCGGTCTCAGAAACATGGTATATGCAGTACGACAAACACTAAGAGCAACAAACACGTGTTGGAATTGGTTATCAGGGCCAACTTCTAAGTCAGTAAACGTACCATGATTGGTTTGTTCCAACATATATAGGTAGCTAGGGAGCATCTTAAAAGAATCTTTATGCCCACCATAAATCATCTCGATCGCAGCATTTCTGGCACGGAGTGCCACCCTGTAACTGGTTCGGATACCAAACTCTTCCAACATCTTCGTCCTGATATCTTTTGGTTTCATTATCTGGCCCTCACCGCGCATTTGTTTGGCAAAATACGCTGCAATCACTTTTGCATGGACTTGTCTCGGAGCGACACGACTCAAGTTGTTCATGCAAATATGTTCTTCCGTGAACTTATATACAATCCAAAATATTTCTCTTCATGTGGCGCGCACCTCAAAAGGACAATGATCTTCATGTTTGCATACAATAATCAGACACTTTGAATCTGAACGAGCCACTTTATATTCTGCACGATGATGAATATTCCATAATCCCACCGTGATTGACAGAGCATCTTTGGTCCAAAAGGTGGACCCTTTACTGAGTTGGTCGTCTGGTACCCCCTTCAAATCAGATACCAGAAGTGAATCTGAAACATCAATGGGAATCATCGGTATTAACCAATTTTCATTTAGCTCTTCAGTTGGGTTTGACTCTTCGGGTATTGGTGAAGGGTTGCTAATCCCTAACATAGACAACAGTTTGTTTATGCCACCCTCTCTGCGAATCCATGCAGCAAACTCTACAAATGTAGACTGTGTAAACCTATTGGCAAAATTAGCTTCTTCATCTTCCTCATCATCTTCCTCATCATCCTCATCCTCATCCTCATATTCATCATAATCTTCATTTGCATCATCATCATCATCTTCCGGTCGCTCAGCCTCAGTCTCATATTCGTCTTTATCTTCATCATCATCATCATCATCATCATCGTCCTCACCATTGCCTCTTCCGTCACCATGTATATTCTGTGAGGGGTTGCCTCCAGCGTCATCTTCCTCACCATTGCCTCCAAAATCACCCGCGTACTCATGTGAGCCTACTGGTTCATGATTTGATGTGGTAGTTGGCATACTGCGGCTAACACTACAATGCGGGTCACTAAACCAATCAAATTGTGAATATTGTGTGCCACAATTATCAAACTGTGAATATTGTATGCCATAATTATCAAACAAAGGACTTGAGTAATCCACTGATGGTACATATGGATCTTGCTGATGGCTTGTCCTGATGTCATTTTGTATATTGTGAACAACATACACTGTCGGTTCACCTTCTCGAATGCACAACCCCTGCAGATCTTGATCAGTACTCAAGAGAGACCTCAATAATCTACCATTTCGAGTACGCGATAAATAATAGAGAAGATAATCTGCACCAAGTGAATTGGATCGCATGATGTAATTGATGCGCTGGATTAACTCACCCAAAGATATAGGTTGAGCAGGAATGTGTACACGTTGCTCATCACCGCCTTCGTAGTCGGAATTTTGCCATCGCCCACCATATTGTACAATGACACTTTGCCAATGATCCATCTGTAGACCCAACAAAATATAATGTCAATGAAAACATTAGTCACTTAAGATACCGCTCGTTACCGCTATTACAATGACGATACCGCTCGGTAGCGCTATTACCGCTCGAATACCTTTTAGATAGGGTTCTGAACGGTATTCGAGCGGTATAAATTCTGCATAAAGATTCAAAATATACCTGATGAATTTGTGTTAGACTGCACGAGGATTTTTTTTCTTTTTGCTAGATATTGTTGTGTTGTGTTGTGTTTTGTGTTTGTTTGAAATTGATGTGTGTAGTATATCATGTATATTAATGCTTGAATATGAAATCATCCAACGAAAAAGTTTTCAATCTCACCGTTCTCTTACATCCAGCATGTGTGTAAAAGTATAAGGCAATATGATATGTCGCTTTCAATGTACAAACTATTCAGTCTACCATGTGATACCGGTCGAATACCGCTGGATTTTATTGATATCCTATGGTGTAAATATGACATGTCTTCAATCTCACCTACCCCTTTTACATCCATGTACTTCTTCAATTGTTTTGTTATAAATCAAAGTACATGCGTGTAAGAAAACAGATAAAAACAAGACATACTAACAAGACAATCTTCAAAAGTGTGGAAAATCGAATACCGTACGAATACCGCTCACATACCGCCGGGCTACATTGATACCGCTCGAGTATTATGTAATATCGGCCGGTATTATGTAATACTGCTTGAATACCGGCCGGTATTATGTAATACCACTAGAATACCGGCCGGTATTGATCCTGTAATCCAGGGGTATCAAATATACCGCTCGCATACCGGTCGGTATTATGTGATACCGGCCGGTATTATGTAATACCGCCTGAATACCGGCCGGTATTATGTAATACCACTGAAATATCGGCCGGTATTGATCCTGTAATCCAGCGGTATCAAATATACCGCTCATATACCGGTTGGTATCTCCAATACTGCCCGTATACCGGCAGTATGATGTTATACCGCTGGAATACCGACAAGAATTTTTCATTCGGGATCAGTGCAATGATTTTTCAGCCAATGAGAAGTCTTCATTGTCACATGTCTCAATAATATTTCTAAGTACATTTGCCTTGGTTTTTAGCACAATCAAGTACACTTGTGTAAGAGATGTGTAAGTAACACCTTTTTTAGGATATTTTAGGGACTTTACACTAAAGTTGAATAATTATTAAATATGGATAAAGGGAGTTTTTAGTTAACAAATATGGGTAATTTTATATATTTCCAAACAAAAAAACTTCTAGTGATGGTGTGCTAATTATAGCAGATTCTATGAATACACGTACGTAGATCTATAAAAGATATATATGTGTGAAATCATCTATTAAAAACGGAGCAGCATGCATAAAATAAATCGTCACGTTAATTAATGCGGATAGGATGTCGTCGTGTCGATCAAAGTCTAGAAACATAAATTATTTATCTATCTAACCCTATATTGTAGCATTCCACAACATTCACGGTAATGCATGAACAAAATATTTAAATGTCTAATCTTCAAATTTAATTTGAATATATAATTGGTTGCTTTAATCTGTTGCACACAAAAGAAAAGTATTTTAATCAACACAATATGTGTGTGTGTGTGTGATGATTATTACTGTTATGAAACATGCATATAGTGACAAATTAAAATAAAAAGTAAGATTATAAAAATAATTAATCCACAAATTACTGTTTTTCAACAGTTAGCATACATAAACAATAAATTTCGTAGTGGACATTAATATGACCAAGTTTCACGTTATCCAACAATCTGAGATATGATTTCCCGCATGTAATAAAATAATCAAGCGTCGATTATATAATATTTTTTAATTAATATTCTAATTAATCCAATATATATGTATATATTATACATGCATATATACACACACATGATCTTGAGTCAAAAGGATGATGCTATGAACAGACGTGATTTAGATATATTATGCTACACATAAAATATGTCTCATTTTTTTTTTTAATACTCACACACCCGACCTGTGATAATGTAATCTATCTGTACTATATCTAAAAAATAAGATAGTCACTATAAATAGAAACATTAAATTTTCCACCCTAAATGAATCAAAATACAATATTTATTAATTAATTAATATTTTTATTGCATAGTTAGTTAATTATATACATTCAATAATTGAATTTCAATATTATAAACTATTTTTTTATTTTGCAAAATACCATTTTTATCCAAATTTATTTTGTTCATAGGATGAAAAAAAACACTAGTTCCAAAATTATGTTACCTTTAATTTGTTGATCTATATGTAAATTTGCTAGATTTTTTTTTCTTTATGATTTAAATTAATTTTATGTTAATTATTATTATTATTATTATTATTATGAATGAAAATTCTAATATATTAATTTAAAATATTTTAATTTTTAAGTTAATTAAATATATTAAAAAATCAGGGTGCACATCCAAAAATTCCAGTTAAATACATTTAAATTTTGAATTAACCGTAATAATTGAACTTATCATTTTAATGTGAAGTTTATTTAAAATTTTCAAGTTGTCATATTTAAGTTTTCTAACTTTAAATATATTTTAAATAATTAAATCTTATATATATATATATATATATATATATATTAATTTTTCCACATTGAAGAACTAATATTGTGTATGAACAAACTATAAATTGTGATGCTCAACAATGGTTTCCGCACATTTCTCAATCTCTTGGTTGAGATTAAGTGTACTCTTTGTATTTTATATTTGATTTTATAAATTGAATATTAATTATATTTAAAAAATTTAGAAATTTAATATTTTAAAGAGTTTGAATAAAATATTTCAATATTCCTTTAAAATAATTTTAGTTATTAGAGTTAATTAAATTTATTAAAAAATTCAAGATCCACGTTCAAAATATTTTAATGAGTATAAATATTCATGTACTTGACCTTTTTAGTAAAAAAATATATAATTTTTACCATTTTTCATTCTTTTTTTATATATATAAATTTGTAAAATTTGCATATCAAATTATCAATTATTGAGACCATGATGTTTTGTTCTTCTACAATAGAATTAATAATGTTACATGTAATAACATATAAAATCCATTTAGATTGGAGACCAAAGGTCATGAGTTCAAATATTCTCAATACCACAGATTGAGTGTGTGAGTAAAAAAAAAAATATTTAGAAAGACAAAAACATCAAGATCCATGTATTTAAGGCGATGGTCTTTTCTTTTATAAAGTGAGAAGAAATAATTGATACATATTTTTTTGAAAAATTATAAGGTTGTTGAACTTACTAGGCTCTAGGCGGGGGGTCTAAGGGCGCTTAATGCCAAGGTTGCCTAGTTGGAATCTACATGAAGCCTAGACGTTTTTATTTTTTTTATAATATATTATTACATATCGTTATTTACATATTAATTTTTCATTTACCCTACATTCCATATCGGTTGTACAATGAAAATTGGGATGTAGATTCTTGTGTAAAAATTCAAATTAGTTTTTCAAGTTTTTCTACATCTCACATCGGCTGTATATTGAAAATTTTGGATGTGGGTAATTATTGTTTACAAGAGATGATAACCTTAAATGGAAACATCAAATTAGTTTTCCAACTTTTTTCCAATTTTTCTATATTCCACATTGGTTGTACATTGAAGAATTGAGATGTAGACTGTTATATAAAAATGTGGAAAATTTCAAATTTTTTATTTGGTCATATTTTGAAAAAATATTCAAAAATAATGAAAAAAATTATATAATTGACAGCAAGTACTCAGTCTCCCTAATTTTACACTCAACTTGGGTGTTTCTGGCACGATTAGGCGTTAAACAGCCACTTAGCCAGATTTCTCCAATCATGAAAAATACATAACTGATTCATAATAATTCAGTGGATATAATTTATATATTTATATACTAATTAAATTCATGATTGAATATAACTTTATTATTGTACATAAATATTTTTTTAATACTATTCAATGTGTGATCTGTGTATCACACAGATGGTATACTGTATACCCTGTTTATAAAATTCTTTACTACTTGATAGATTTGATAATCTATGATGCATGTCATTCTCATTGTTTTCTTTTTCTAATAAATTGAAGGAGAAAAAAAGGAGTACTGGTTTGTCAAATTATTATTAATAATAATTATTATTTTTTATAGCAGCTTGACTATTGATTTCATTGCGACAACCCACTATATATTTGATTTTATTTTTCATAAATACGTTAGGGATATCTCGATCTAGAAAGCATAGCGAAGCAGAAATTAAAACTACTGTGAATATCTTTTTTTTATCAGTTATTTAATTTTTGATATCATATATAGGCTAATAGGCATGTTAAGGCTGAATTAATTGCATATTCAAATAAAAATACGAACCTATAAGTTTTGAGTTTGATTTTTCGTAAATAGTTTGGAGGAATTAATCCCTGAAAAAAAAAATTAAAAACCTTGCAATGTATTTGGAGGATAACGACAAGATTTTGTGAGGCAAAATTAAAAAAGTGGGATGAAACGATCTAATTAGACAATATTGCATGGCCTTGTCTGCACCAAAAATGATTTTTTTTTTTTTTCACGATACATTCAATCTATGGCGCCAAAATTCGTTAAATCTCAACCCTTTTTCGGCGACTTAGGATTTGACCTCTCAAGTCACCCTTTTAACCACCAAAATAGTTAAAAAAATCTTGGTTACAATATTCGATAAATTTATGTTAAATTTCATATAATTTCCTCTCTGTGTGTGTGTTTGTTATTTTTGTTTTAAATAAAAAATTCCCCTATTTGATAAATAGTACCAAAAATCTCATTTTTTATAGCAAAATTCATTAAAAAAAATTCCTTCAAATTTAATTATGTGTGAATCACATTAATTTGCCAAGAAAAGGAGTATGTATCGATGTTTTATTGATCATTTTTTACATAAGAAAAGTTAATTTTGACGTCTTTATTGAATATAAACATATTTTATATTACTTTTTTAAGAAATATATTTTATATTACTTGAAAATTATAGTATTTAGGTCAAACAGTTATTTTTTTGCTATTGTGGAATTTTCTAAATTAAATGAAGTGTGTGTGTGTGTGTGTGTGAGAGAGAGAGAGAGAGAGAGAGAGAGAGAGAGAGAGATATTATGTCCGTGATTTAATATGCATAAGCAAAAGGTTGGATGACCTTTAAGATCACCTTCAAAGCTAGGGATGTCAATTTTACCCGTGGCTAAAAATTACTCGCGGGTAAACGGATTATAGGGTAGGGTATTGTCCGTAGATTTAGGTAACGGGTAGAATACTGTCTGTACCCGCTAATTTTTGTTAGGGTAAGGGTAGAGTATGAGATTAAAGTTTTACCCGATTATCCTACCCGATTACCCTAACATATTAAATATATATATATGTATATATTTATTTATAAAATTTTTACTTTTAATTTTTAATAAATTTTATCTAGGATTTAATTGTTTAAACAATATTTAATGATTCTTTTTATTTGTAGGATTCTGTCGTCACGACCTTATTTTGAGGCATTTCACGAAGTCATAAAACTATGGAAGTGCCTATTTTTTGTGGATGCTATGTTCTCGTATTGAGATTTCAAAGACTTGTTCTTTTTGCTGTTTGATGGAGACTTTTACAATTAATTTTCTCGTTTTGTTGTTATGGACTTATGGTGGCATCATAAGAATTTAATTTGTTTGTATTGGTTATGTTTTGACAAAAGAACTCGTGTATTAATTTTTTTCGTATTTTTTAGGTTTTTTATTGTGATATATTAATATTATTAAAAAAATCTAAATGGGTAACCCGTTTTACCCGCGGGTACCCGATTACCCGTAGGGTAATACCCGTACCCTACCCATTATAAAAAATAGGGTAATAGGGTAGGGTATGGGTAGGGCATTTTATATTAGGGTAGGGTATGGGGAATGCATACCCGTACCCTACCCTACCCATTGACATCCCTATTCAAAGCATTAAGCAAATTTGTAGTCACTGCTGCACATAATAATCACGCTTTTTTTTCATTTTCTTTTTTCTTTTTGTTGGTAAAACTAGGGCTGTAGACGAATCGAGCCGAGCCAAACACCTTGATTTTGAGCTCGGCTCGTTAAGGAATATTCGAGCTCAAGCTCGATTTTAGCTTTCTTCATCTTGTTCGAACTCTACTCAATAAATATTTGACATGTTTGAATTCGGATCGAGTTTGGCTCGTGAAATGCTCGAAATATTACTAACGATTTTGGGCACGAATGCTCGAAACAAAAACTCATTTAATTTATATATATCGAGCTCAAGCTCGAAAAGAAAAGTTATTTAATTTATCGTTCAAAATATTAATAATATTCATGTACATGTTCAATTAAGCTCGAGTTGGAACATGTTCTAGAGTTGGCTGAGCCAAATATTACTTCGTTCCAACTCGACTCGATACTTTTATCGAGCTCGATTTGAGACTCGAACTCAACTCGTTTAGAAAATGAATGAGTTTCGAACTTTTTTTTTTAACCGAGCTCCGAATAGCTCAGGAACGGTTTTGTTCATTTACAACCCTAGGTAAAATTGTCAATGTACGAATAAAACATGAAATATAAGATAAATGAACATATAGAGCTCCGTGCGCATAGGTTAATAGTTTAATTCAGCAATTAATCATGTAGTGTCTGCTGCCTTAATACATAAAGTTTCATCTTACTCTACAAAAAAAAAAAAAAAAGATGTTTTAGTAACGGAGTTTTCTGTCTCTAAACATAAAAAATCTGTCATTAAAATGATTTAAGGACGGATCGAGTTTGTTTTTAAAAATCTCATCAATAGAAATTTTAACGACAAAATTAACGACAGAAAAAATTAACAGAAATATTATTCCGTTGCTAAATTGCCTCCAAATCGATGGCCACAAAATTATATAAAAAATAAAATTAGCTACGAAAATATTACGTCGCTAAAAAAAAGAAGGGCGCCCACGGATCACAACTGAACCAAGTGAGCTAATGATATTTATATTGTTGTGCTTCATTTATTTAAATATTTATTATAATCGTTTAATGTTGTATGTTTCTTTTAAAATATAATTATATTACATTATTTATTTAATATAGATTATTTTAATTAATTTTCTCTAATATTATATATTTTAAATTAATAGTATTTATAAAAACAAAATTAAAATGATAAAAAATTATAAAAACAAAAAAATTAAGTAGTAATTTAAAAATAAAAAAATATAAATATTACAAAAATAAAAAAATCTGAAAAATAAATAAATCAAAATACTAAAAAACCATTTCAAATTCGTCATTAAGTAGTAATTGAAAAATTAAAAAAGTTTTAAAAAATCAATTTTAAATTTAGCAATGTAAAATAAAAAATTAAAAAAATAAATGTTTAATGACGAATTTTTTTCGTGTCTAGCTGAATGACGAAATTATTCATCGTTAATTTGTTGTTAATATAAAAAATCAAAATTTTGATGTTTAAAATCCATCGTAAATTATATTAGAGATGGAAAAATCAGTTATTAAACGTCTTAGTCGTAATCTGCCATTAATTTATCAATAATATAACAACGAAATGTAATATGTCGCTAAGTCCGTCGTTAAAACATGTTTTTCTTGTATTAATTACTATGTAGTAGATTAAATAAATTCAATTTGCATAGCCCGCAGCAAGATTACACGTGTTGCTTATGAAATAGGACATTATTTAGAGGAGAAAATAATAAAATATTATTTGTAATAGAAGAATTGGAGCAGTAATGAAGAATAATGTGGAGTTGCTGAAGTGAAAGAAAACCTAAATACTACGTCTATATCGTAGACCACATGAAAAAGTGCAAAAAATTGTAGTATAGTCTCCAACAAAATCATCACCTTGCTTTGTCTAGTGGGCAGCAGGCAATTTCAATGGCTATATTGGACTTGCCTTTAATTTGATTGTTTCAACAAACTTTATTTGAAGTCCAAACTCTTTCAACGTGTTAGGACTAACTTTATTTACGTTAATCAAAAAATAGTCTCATTTCATTTTATCCAAATTGATATCAACTTTTTTTTTTTTTTTACTCACACACACGACATGTGGTATTGAGGAGATTCGAATCCGTGACCTTTGGTCTTCGAGCAATCTTACTCCACCACTAGGCCATCCTCACAGCTCTCTGTGATTTCTTGTTACATTTTTTCTGTACCACAATGTATTATGCATGTTTCACTATTATTAATTACTGCACATATTAATGTATAATACAGTACATGAAATGAGCCTTATCAATTTGGCCGGAGTTGCAAAAGATATTTTACTATCAGTACAAACTTGAAAATGAAAATTATCAATTTGAAACTTGAATGACTGAAAATTTGAAACTATGAATCTAGCTATATATAACACCTAAAAAATAATGTATTTTTATTTTAATTTTAATAAATTATTTATTAAATTTAATAGATACTTTGTGAATAAATTTTCATTGAAAAGTAATATAAAAATAATTAAAAAATATGAAAGAATCAAAATAAATTATTTTTTAGATTGATAATTTCAATAAGTCGGATTCTAAATTGATAGCTAATTCTATCATTCATACTCTAAATTAATAAACTCTATTGTAAAAATATATGGAACATATATTAGTAATATTGAAACCGAAGAAGTAACAAAGAAACCAAACCTAATAACAACGCACACAAAAAAAAAAAAAAAACCAAGGATTTAAAAGTTGATTTCACGCTATATATTATAATAACAAAGTGGTTTAGTTAACAATAATCGCAACATTATTTTAACACAAACTCGTACAAATTCATTGCTTCATAAAATATAGCTCTAGATGCATTGTGTATTACTTCCCACATGGCTTCTTGTTTTCTTCCTCCATATCATAATCATACGAAACTATGAAATTTATATATAAAACTGTCGTTCACATGGTCTCCCACATGCACAATATAAATCAATATATATAAATATAACCAACTTATTCCTTCATCTCAATTTTCAACCAATTCCTAAAATTTATTCATTCCCAATGCAATAATCCAACGCTTTTTGGAAAGGAAAATAAAATTATTTAGATGACAACAGTACGTAGATATTAATATATTTTGTGTTTAACTTAGTCGCTAGATTTGGTTTGTCTTTTATTCATGTCTCTGTAAATAATTGTGCATGATTAATATTTGTGTGAGTTAGTATATATATAATTCATTGTCATTATTGATATGTGTGCGGCGGTTAAGTTTCATAATGACAATTATTGTGGTTATATATAAGATCATATGGGATTATAAGTGCAGCAATAAATGGAATGTTGAAGGTATGGACTCAATGATTAAGGGTGGGTCTTACTATTTAATGTGAACACCACACTCCACAAACCACAAAATACAATTTTTGGCCAAAGATAATATATTTTTCAAATAATAACCTGTAATAATCAATAATTTATTTATTTATTGAAAAATTAATCATATTTTGTTTCATTGTAGACATTCGAACCCGTGACCTTTGGTCTCCAAACAACCCCACTCCACAACTTAATTTGAGACTTAAAAGCTAGATTTTGTAGAAGTATATGTATACATATATTATTACTACAAGAACAAAAATTATTATTCATTTCTCATTTTTTTCATTTTTGAGTAGAAATCCATCCACAAATTTTATAACCAACTTGTCAAATTCAAAAATTTATGGATTAAAGTTCACAGAATTGGTCATAACTCACACACTACACAACCAATTGGGACTTTACCCAATTTTTCAAATTAAGTCCTCCCATAAAAGGAGATTGAAATACCCAAGGGCGAATTAGCTATGATTTAAGTCATACTAAGCAATTGTTATCAAACCCCAAATCCTAAACCATAAGTTAAGAAATGTTGGCAATCCACGACCAAAATAGCTCCAAGGATCCTGCAAAATCAAATCAGTCAAAGATTAGAGCCTAAATTAGATTAGTTTCCTTAATTAATGTTTTCTGATCCCTTTATTACCTCTATTGTAATTGGCATAACATACAAGAAAATATAATTCTCAACGATTAGCTTCCAATACCGATTCTATCAAAGTTTACAATTCTTTTCTCCAATCATGTTTAGATCACTAACTAACATGGTATCAGAGCAGTAAAGATCCTCACGGATCGACATTGTTCTACTTCATCATCTACCGATGGCAGGGGAAGATGACAGCCTATCGAGCGCCCAGCCATCTCTGCCCGGGGCAGAGTTGCTGGCACAACAACTGGCTAATCTCTTCAAACAATTCAGCCCGTCCACAACAGAACCACGATCTTCAGAACCAAACCAGAACCAAACGGTTATCATCAACATAAAACTCAACGAATTCAACTACTCGCTATGGTCTAGGATGATGCACCTAGCCATCGGTGGAAGAGGGTGCCTCAGTCACATCACGGGCAACCCTCTCCCGTCGGAATCCACAGATCCAGCATACCCAAAATGGTACCAAAATGATCTCACGGTGATCTCGTGGATCATACAGAATATGGAGCTGAATTTGGCCAATAACTATGTCCAATACAAATCAGCAGCAAGTTTATGGAAGAGTCTAGCAGTCACATATAGTGTAAAGAGGGACTCTGCTCAAATTTTTGATCTAACAGTCCAAGCAAATAGCATTAAACAAGGGCAAGGCACAATCAAAAATTTTTACAGCACTCTTCAACGCATTTGGACGGAAATAGATAACAATCAACCAAACCCGATGAAGTGCGAGACAGATATAGGAACTTACCGGAGGCTACAGTCAGAGATAAGATTGTTCCAGCTCTTGGCCGAAATCAGTGAGAAATACGAACCTGAGATGAGAGACATACTCAAGACAGATCCCTTACCGACCGCCGAAGCTGCGTATGCATTACTCCGGCGAGGAGCAGCACGACGAGGATTGTGGGACACTGAGACTGAAAGTGTGACCGAGCAAGGGCTCGGCAGTGGGCTTGTTGCCCACACCGATGGAGAAGCCAGCGGCGAAAGGGTTTCGCCCGTCCCGGTCAGGTCAACCCAAAGGCAGCGGCGGCGCATCATCATCCCAGGAAAAAATCGACAAGTCGAAATTGAAATGCACCCACTGCGGAATGAGTAAACATATGAAGGAGATGTGTTTCCGGTTAGTCGGGTACCCGGAGTGGTGGGAGGACAATCACAAACCTCCCAAAGAAAGTCGGGGCAAAGCTGCTGTGGTGGCGGGCAACCCAGAGGTCGCTGGCACCAGGCACGGCAGTGATGGGCACGGCGGAGAAAGAAGCAGTGGCAGTGGTCGATCGGAGGAATTTGGGACTGCGGCTAGGGCTTCGGGAGGAAGCAATGGAAGAGAAAGACCCGTCGATTTCGATTATGAAGGTATCGGGTCGGATATATCCTTATCCGACCCGCTCAATACTTTTTTTTTTACATTCTGCAAGCCCAGGCCCAAGTTTTATTGATATGGATAATAACTTAGCCCAAGTTTATGTTACTAACCATGGGTTTCGAGATGAGTGTAAAAATAATGCTTGAATTTTTTATTGTGGGGCCACTGACACAATGACATTTGATGCTGCTGATATTTGTGTTCCTTCACCACCTCATAAAACTTGTGTCCAAACAGCTAGTGGTGAAATTACTCCTGTGACTGGTGCCGGAACTATAGAAATTTCTCCAACACTAAAAATATCAAATTGTTTGAATGTTCCGACATTATCTCACAAATTGCTGTCAATTAGTCATATTACAAAGGAGCTGAATTGCACGGTTCTAATGCATCCTTCCTTTTGTCTGTTACAGGATATCCGGACAGGGGAGATCATTGGACGTGGCACTGAGCGTCGGGGACTGTATTACGTGGATGAAATTACTCAAAAAGGCACGGTGATGTTGTCTACCGGATCGCCTCATAGGCAGCTTGGCTTTGGCATTGTCGGCTGGGACATCCTTCTGCGGGTTATCTGAAACTTCTTTTTCCTAAGTTATTTCCTACTTCCAAATTGTATTGTGAGACATGTGTTTTGGCTAAAAGCCACAGACAGACCTTTAAACCAAATAATACTCGTGTGCCGTCTATGTTTTCTCTTGTTCACTCCGATGTTTGGGGTCCTGCTCCTGTTACCGGGGGTCAGGGATTTACTTATTTTTTGTTGTTTATTGACGATCACACACGTATAACTTGGGTTTATTTTTTACGTCATAAGTCTGAAGTTTTTTCTAAATTTTCTCATTTCTATACTTTGATCCAAAATCAGTTTAAAACCAATATTCAAACCTTACGATCCGATAACGGGAGAGAATTTGTGAATTCCTCAATGACTAAATTCTTTCGCGCTAACGGATTAGTTCACCAAACCACTTGTCCTTACACACCCGAACAAAATGGGGTCGCTGAAAGGAAAAACAGAATCATTCTTGAGATCACCCAGGCGTTACTCATTGACTCCAGGGTGCCCTCTCATTTCTGGCCTGAAGCTGTTGCTACAGCAGTGTATCTCCTAAATAGGTTACCTACAAAAAGCCTTGATCTTCAAACTCCCATTCAGTGCCTCTCCCAGCTTGTCAAAATTCTTGTTCCCCTTACCCTTAAACCTCGTGTCTTTGGTTGCTCTGTTTTTGTCCATCTTCCCAAACACACTCGCACCAAACTTGATCCTTGTGCGGTTAAATGTGTGTTTGTCGGTTATGGTATCCACCAGAAGGGGTATCGGTGTTTTGATCCTAAGTCCTGTCACCTGTTCACCACCATGAACTGCGACTTCCTTGAAACTGAGTTTTTCTATCACCATCACCACCTTCGCGGTCAGGGGGAGAATCCTAGAGTTGACCCACTAAGCTGGTTGCTAATGCCAAGCAGTTCTGTAGAGGCAATCCCAACAGAGATAGTTAACCATTCCGCTGAGATAGTATCTGAACCGTCATTACAGCTCACTGATCTCATTGCACCGGACAATGCTCTTTCCAGTCCGATATCTGAGGAGGTGATTAATCCTACTGATCATGATGATATTGTTGATTCCGCTGCTGATTCAATTGATACTTCCGCTGCTGATGACACTAATGTTACTGATGTTACTGTTAATGAGATTTTAGATCCTCAGATACAAGATACCAGGCAGTATGTATTGCCTCCTCGAAGTAACAGGGGGGGTTCCTCCAAGAAGATATTCCCCAGAAAGGATTTCCAGGAAATCAAGATATTCAGTTGGGAACATTGCACAAGGAAATCTCACCAGACTAGCCTTGGCTTTCCAGACAGAGTTATATAAGGAAGAAAGTCTTCCTAGAGCAGCTCAGGAAGCTTTTCACTCAAAACAGTGGACAGACGCAATGAAAAAGGAAATGGATGCCCTTGCCCGAAATAAAACATGGGAACAGTGTGAATTACCACAAGGAAAAAAACCAGTTGGCTGCAGATGGGTCTTCACAATCAAGCGGAAACCTGATGGGACAGTTGAGAGGTACAAAGCCCGGTTAGTTGCAAAAGGGTACACCCAAATCTATGGAGTAGATTATTCTGAGACCTTTTCTCCAGTTGCCAAGATGAGTACAATAAGGGTCTTACTCTCAATAGCAGCAAACAATAATTGGGGCCTTCATCAGTTTGACGTCACTAATGCCTTCTTGCATGGAGAGTTAAAAAAGGAAGTGTATATGGAAGTTCCACCGGGATTCGAGTCTCAGTTTGGGAAGAAGGAAGTGTGTCGATTAAAGAAAACTCTTTATGGGCTCAAGCAGTCACCAAGAGCTTGGTTTGGAAGATTTACCAGTGCTATGAAGATGTGTTGTTTTTGGCAGAGTAATTCTGATCACACATTGTTCTTAAAAAACCGGGGAAACCTTGTCACTTGTTTGACAATCTATGTGGATGACATGATCATCACGGGTAACGACACAGAAGAAATTGAAAAACTGAAGAAAAAACTTTTCTTGGAATTTGAGATGAAGGACCTAGGAGCTCTAAAATATTTCCTAGGTATTGAAGTTCTTAGATCTACTAAAGGGATCTTCATACGACAACAGAAGTACACTCTGGACCTGCTCACTGAAACAGGAATGCTTGATTGCAAACCTGTGGATACTCCAATTACCGTGAATCATAAGCTTCAAATTGTTGAAGGTGCAGAGTTAGCAGACAGAGAACAGTATCAACGACTGGTGGGTAAACTAATCTATCTCTCTCACACCAGACCGGATATAGCATATGCAGTGGGAATAGTTAGTCAGTTTATGCATAAACCCCAGGTTGATCACATGGAGGCGGCAATCCGAATTGTACGATATCTCAAAGGCACGTATGGATATGGGCTGTTGTTTAGGAAACACGGACACACAGAAGTTTACGGCTACACTGATGCAGATTGGGCAGGAAATCCTATGGATAGAAGGTCTACTGCTGGGTACTTTACCTTTGTAGGAGGGAATTTGGTCACTTGGAGAAGCAAGAAGCAAAAAGTGGTAGCCCTATCTAGTGCAGAAGCTGAATTTAGAGGGATAAAGAGCGGGTTGACAAAAATTCTATGGCTACGGAAATTGTTAGCAGAGATTGGCTTTACTCTTGATCAGCCATGTCAGTTGTTTTGTGATAATAAAGCTACCATTAGTATCTCTGAAAATCCTGTCCGGCATGATCGAACAAAGCATGTTGAAGTGGACAGACACTTCATCAAGGAGAAATTAGAAGTCGGAATTGTTGAGTTACTGTTTGTTAAGTCAGAGGACCAGCTGGCAGATATCCTTACCAAAGCTGTGAACTCAAAGAGTTTTTTGAGAGTTCTTGACAAGTTGAGTATTAGAGACCCTACTACTCAACTTGAGGGGGAGTGTTGGCAATCCACGACCAAAATAGCTTCAAGGATCCTGCAAAATCAAATCAGTCAAAGATTAGAGCCTAAATTAGATTAGTTTCCTTAATTAATGTTTTCTGATCCCTTTATTACCTCTATATTGTAATTGGCATAACATACAAGAAAATATAATTCTCAACGATTAGCTTCCAATACCGATTCTATCAAAGTTTACAATTCTTTTCTTCAATCATGTTTAGATCACTAACTAACAAGAAACGCCATAGAATTTTCCTCCTCGACACTAGATAAATTTGTAGTTCATAACAAAAAAATTTACTACTGTATGTTATATAAACTCTGCATATGCATAATGGCAGTGGAAATATTATCTTATCCAAAAACTACATATATAACATGCATGAGAATTGACGAGCCACTTCCAAATTCCTACCAATGACATGTGGATAAGAAAATGTGAAGGAAACAAGATTACAAAAATCATTCCAAGATAGAAAATCAGTTGGTGTTGCATTCACTAATTATTGGGCAATAGCTAGTTAGGAAAAATAACACAACAACAAAATTGCAATGATTCTCTGTTTATTATTGAATTAGATTTAAACAAGAATAGATAATTAAATATTTAAAATATATACTATATCTTATTTCATACTACCAATATTTATAATTTTAAATTACGAACCATATAATGTATAATTCTTCAATTTGCATTAGTACTATAGATATTGAATGCAACATATTATTTCAATTTAAATAAAATGATATCACTAAAAAATAATCAATTAAGGTAAATATTGTATTGGTGATCCAAATATTATTTATTGAATTGAAAATCAAAATTATCTATATAAATATTTTTTTATTGAATTGGAAATCAAAATTATCTATATTGACAATGGTATGGTCATCGTTTAGTCCGCAATGTTGTCTCAAAAATGATATTATTGTAATTTTGATAGAAATGCCAAAAAAATAATTGATAAAATGGTCGTAATTTCTTCAATAAAAAAAGTATCACATTTTTTAATTTCTTTTTTTCATTTATAAAATTTTCTATTTTTTTTATTTTTTTTTATTTTACACATTTTTTATTGAAATTTTTTAATCCAAACTTAGTATTAATAATAAAAAAAAAGATAATAATAAATCTTAATTTTTCAATTTTAAAACATAATAATAATTTATAAAATAAATAAATAATAATAAATGAAGAAATCGAACAATGAAATCATTTAACACCAGATTCTCCAAAACAAGGAAAAAGAATACCTACTTGGAGTAGGTATTCAGAATCCAGGAAAGTTGCATAATTTTCCTTGTTTTGAGGAATGTGATTACTTTCCATATTACATAAAAAAATGAACCAAACACAGTAATGTTAAAATAGAGAATCAGATTACTTTCCCAAGTCAGATTCCGTGTCAACCAAACGGGCCATAGCTATTATTAAATTGCAGATTGACGACCGATGGGATTCTTAAACTATCAATTCCATAACATAGGCCAATAATTGCGATGAAATTGTGACAATTTTAGCAGCATATGTTACAACTAGACTAGCAAGGTCATTAATGTTAAGACCTGTAAAGGTAGCAGTAAACATATAATTTGATCACTTTTGGCTCTTTAGTTGGAAATATCAGTGTATCAATAATAATAATGTAGGAAAAGTCGACGCCGCCCTTAAGGGCACCAAGCCTAATTTTTGTATTTTTTTTAATTTTTTTTTACAAATTATATTTTGGAGACATAAATGACGGCATTAATAGATGTTAACTATGTTGGTCACAATGTATTTTTTTCGTAGCCTGCTATGTAAATGATGTTGGTATGCTTATTTTTAATGAAATCGTGTGAAAAAAAAAAAAAAAAACAACATTATCGTTTATATAGCAAGAGATGAGAAAAACAGTACCAATATAATCAATATCTATTTAAAGGGGTAAGATATGGAAAAATTATATGCTACCCCCAGGGCATTACCTTAAGTGTCACAATAGGTCTATTGTGACACTTTAGGTAATACCATGGAGGTAGCATATAATTTTCAGTAAGATATGTCCCCAAAATATGTTTTACAAAAATATTTTAAAAAATTAAAATGTGAAAACTGGGCAAGAACGATGCCCTTATCAACTAATTGGGTGAAGGATATGAACGATCCCCCCGCGCGGCTGATTTTAAAAAGTTGGGTTGGGCTCCAAAATTAGCAGACCAACCAAAATCAGCCCGGCTTATCCGGTTTTAGGACCGGGTTGGGTTGGGTTGGAGCCTGACCAAAAATCGGGCCGACGGTTTGACACCTCTACTCTATATCTAACTGATAAAATTGGGTATAGCTAAAACTACAATTTAGCTATTTACATCTGTGATCTATGATCCAACATAAGAAATACTAGTATCAAACGCGGTTGGACTTCATTCAATGTCAGATATATCTTGAGGAAGAAGGCCAAGTAGAGGCAAAGGCAGCAATGAACTCAGATTACAAAGAACAATGAGAGAAGCCAAGTTCCCAAATTCATCTCTCGTGATGCCAAAGAGCTGAGTTAGTCCAGCTCCGATCAAACCACCAAGGACACTGCCACCGTTTGATATGGACATGAGCGTTGCAAAAAGAGTAGCTTCCATGCCCGGAGGGCATATTCTTGCTGCTAATACGAGAACGGGCATGAATGATACCTGCAGGGAAGGGAAACTAGTTTGTTGTTCATCTCTAGCTCGTACAAAAAGTAGATATATGTTTGTATATATGCTATCAGAGACAGAGACACATACCTGACCGAGTACTGTTAGTACCAATGAGTCGCCCATTGCAAACCACTCGTCACTCACACCAAACTGCCGGTTCAATCCAGTGACGAGTATGACCTGATATTCATAGATACATATATATATGTTGGATACATTTGAAGGTGCAAATAATCAACATGACATATTTTCCTATAGAATGCATGTAGAGCTCATACTTGAGTCAATCCAAGAGCTGAACCAATAAGAGTAGTCGTGAGAAATATCTTTCGCAAAGGGACTCTTTTCAACAAACCATTATAGAGTCCAACACCAACTAATGATGCAATACAAGTGACGAGCTTTACGCGTCCCAGAAACTCTGGAGTAAAACCAAGTCTATTTGTTCTGAAGAAGAGAGAGTTCTTGGTTAACAGTGATCATTAAGAAGACAAAAGAGGAAGCTACAACAAAATCATCAAGTACTCACAGAGTCGACATACGTGAAATAGAACATGGCAGAATCAGACTGCGGTGTTGCTTGCCATAGGAAAATAAACAAAGTGGGAAGCAGTACGTTAGGCTGCTTTACAGCAACCCACAACTGTGTAATGCTGTTCTTTGAGCTTTCAAGAAAACTAGAATTATCCGGTGAAAAGTTATGTACCCTTGCCGGGCCAAACACCAGCTCCTCTCTCACAAGGACAGCAACTGCAGATGTTAATAGTGGAAGCAAAGCTGTTAATCCAAAGACAAACCTGCAGACGTTTAAAATTTCATATGAGTAAGTATTACTTAAATGAAAAATGCAAAAGATAGAGAGAACTCAGTATACCTCACACCATAAGCACCCACCAAGGATCCGCTGAAGTAGGAACTTACAATACCCCCAAAAGCTGATGAACCCCAGCAGAGCGACTGAAGGGATCCAGACATGCTTTGTGATTCACCCCGAGCTCTCTCCACAACCATCGAGTCCACAACCTGCATCATGCTTTATCTCTATAACTTAGCTGGTGGAGAAGTGAAATGACAGATAATAAGCATATGGCTCTAGACTCTATGAAGATGATCCTAGGCCAAGGAAAGAGGATTTATATTTAATCTATAGCTGAAAATTATGGAGACTTACTACATCTGAAAATGCTACAGAAAGAGATCCCAGAAGTAGGCAGAATGCAACGCTATATTTGCTTTCAACAAAGGTTGCCATCAAACTCCATGAGAGGGCACCTAAGAGTCCTGAGATAACCAAATATGACCTTCTTCGATAGCCAAAGAGAGGGAACGAATCACTGTACAACACATTCATCATAGCTAGGTTCAGAATATTTTCATTCTACTATAAAAGGGAAACAGGAATAGATAATCTGTAGGGTAAATGATTCTACCTGATAAATCCATAGAGGGGCTTAACAAGCCAAGGTAATGATGAGATGCCAGATATAATAGCTGTCTAGTCAACCACATAGAAATGTAAGTTCCAAAGTATATAAGAAAGACGATGATCATAAGCAGCTTAAATAAATTTCTGTAAATCAAAATGACTAATTAAATTATTTCTACTAACAAGGATCACTAAAGTCTTCTAATCATATAGTTCACAATTGAAACTGAATCATATGTGTCCACTCCTGCTTAAATAAATCCGAATGAGATTGGAGCATCAAGTTTGAATATGGAAACTATAAGCATAACTGCATAACTATTCATTGGGATTATTGTAGGAGCATTAGAAAACATGTTTTCAAATTAAGTCACTAAATTGAGAAACGATTCAGATGAAATGTAGAAAGAACCAATTAATCTTTTATCCTAGACCTCTATGTCTTGATTTAGATTGAGAGAATGCCCTCAAATCAACCGTGACCTAATTAAGTATATTTTAATACCTCCGCAGGATTTAAATGCAGGTCATCTTTCAGGAAGAAACTGACTGCAAGCCTGGAGAGTCCCAAAACACCTTGCACAAAATATACCATAGCAATGGCAATGTTATCTGCAGCTAAGTCGACCCCAAATAATCCAATGGAGTCCGTAGAATATTTTTCCTTGCTCGATGGTGTGACATCTTTATCTGCAGTCGCATCCCCCTTCCCTGCATCTTGATGAAAAACAGAAATTAGGATGAAAGGACAGAGAGAGAGAGAGAGGTGCAGTGGCAGCGAGAACGGGAAAGAAACTACCATAACAAGCAAGAACACAACTTCTAGATAATTAAAAATTTACATGTAACTTCTTCCATGAATCATAAAGATTCAAATCATTCTAAATTTCCATGTTCTAGGTAAAAGATATACATTAATCAGCAAAATGGAGTAAAAATTTGTTTCGAAGAGCATTCCACAGTGTGGTATAGATTGATGTAGTGAAAAAAACAAGTGATTTTCATAAGTTCAGAATACGTACAAGAGAAACAAGTATTTAGAGTTCGAGCTTAGATTAACAAATTACAAAATTTATATGAATTTATGTCCACCTAATTGAATATGAATATTTCCACACCCCCATGACTATCAAAAAAACGAGGGAAAACAAACAACATAGAGAAACACGCTTTCATTTTCTACCTCTCTCTGACACAAACCAGCTTATATTTTTTTTATTTGCAAATTTTATCATCTCCAAGAGTTCTGGCAAATAATTTACTATAATAATAGCACATTGATAGATTAATTTACTTGTCTCTTGACTCTTTAAATAATCTACTTTGGAACTGTATCATCCACAGAAATCCGCACTTCTCCACATCATTCATACACTTCAAAAATCCCATTAAAACAGCCAGAAAACAGAAACATAGAAGAAACACTAATATATACGTAAAATCTTCACGAATTCCATATTATCATCAAATCAATCTTTTATCTCAGAAAGCAACAAAACGAGCACATAAATGTAAAAATCACTCACGATAACCGGAATCTATCAACGGCTCGGAGTCGGAGTCGCGCCGGAGAGATGTGGGTGAAATGAAGTTGGAGCCGGACATCTGAAAATATGGAAGTGGTTTCCGCCGGAGCATGCGACGGATGTTGGAAGCAGCTGACGGCGGTTTGCGGCGGAGGTAAGGAGATAGGGATAGAAAGGAGATAAGGGGATGTGGTGAGGGTAAAATTGGGAATGGAGTGGAGCTCAACGTTCTCGTTGCCATTAATGGAAAGCAGAGTTTCAGAGAGGGAGGAGTAATAAAACTCGTAAAAGTCGTAAAATGGAACCCAATCCAGTTTAAATTAAGTGTAACCTGCTACTGCTAGTGCTGGATAAATATACACCATGAATTATTATTATTATTATTATTATTATTATTATTATTATTTTAAATTTAAAACGCATAATATTGTGGCCAAACAATTTTGAGTTCATGAATATGAATAATTAGATGGAGGAACCATAAAGTAACTGAAATAATTTTGAGTTCTTGAATATGAATAATTAGATGGAGGAATATTAAAGTAACTAAAATGAGGAAATTATTTTCTATCTAAGATTCTTGATTAAATCTTTTCTAACCAAAAGAAACCTTTTTTTTTTTTTACTAGTAGAAAGTTAAATGAATACTCTCTCTCCAATTTTCGTCCATCTTGTGGGAATGATAGGAGTTCATATTTGTTAACCTAAATTAATTAATTAATTAATTAACAAGTACATATAAATAAGAGAGAATTATCAAAACTAGTTACTTTACTAAGTTCATTTGCAAAAATATATAGGTAATTAAAATCTTTGCACCCCATAAATATATTTGGGATGCATAACATTAATACCGCTTGAGGGAAACAAAAATCTGCCGAAAAATAATAAATTAGGCTAACACGCTTTATTATTGGCTGACAAGGAAGTAAATTTAAAATTCAAAATCAATTCACCATATACCAAATAACAATAATATTCACTTCATACAATAAGCTTAAATAATAATATTCCAAATTAATTTTGATTTAATACTATAACATTCGAGTTCTTTTATTTGTTTTGAATATGGTTGCCTCTAAAAATAACATAATTGTGGTAATTAAGAAAGCAGTAATATTTTGGATTCTGAACTCAATTAGTTAGGGTTTATTAGTCAGTAATTATGATAATTATTGTCTTTACTATGTATTGATCAAAACTTTTAATAATATTAGATTTTTTGTAATTTATATGCATTTTGAAGCTAGTGAAGAATTATAAAAAATAAAAAACAAAAATAAGCAAAAATATTTTGCACATGAACATAATTTTTGGGCCGAAAAATACTTGCTCCCTCCGTTTGATGTGTGGGCCGAATCCTTACGTATTAACTCCGTATCATTATAACCTCGTTCAAGCTTTTTGGGTGGAATACTCTACTTGGTTAGAAAATAGAGGACAATATATATGGACTTGAAGGTATTATTGAGAACATAAATATGTTGGGTTAAAAAATTATGTTTTTTTTTATTTGGTTAGAAAAAAATAAATTGAGGTAACCTTGTATTAAACCGTTTAATGAATTTCTTACGTTAGATATCATTTGACCAATAATGTGGTCTCTTCCCTTTTTTCTTTTCTCTTCTTTTTTTTTCTTTTTTTTTTTTTTCTAATGGTCTCCTTCCCCCTCATTCATTTTCTTTTTACTTTTTATCCAATTTTTAATTTCTTTTTTTTTTTGTTTTTTAAACATATATTTAACTTTTTAATTTTTTTTCGGTGTCTCGTGCAGTGCACTCGTCCGACGCCCGTGCACTACGTTCGATTTTTTTTTAAATAAATATAAACCCTTAAGAGGAATTAGTGAACCTTAAAATTAAATTGAATTAATTTAATTTTTGAATTTGATTAATTTTTTATCCTACCTCTCACACAGTACACTCGCCCGATGCTATAGAGTGGGCTAGTGCACTGCGCTCAATAATTAATTTTTTTGAAATAAATATACACCCTAAAATGGAATTAGTGAACCCTAAAATTAAAGTGAATTAATTTAATTTTTTTATCCGGCATTTTGTACAATGCACTCGTCCGATGCTAATGTGTGGCCTCATCACTGCGCTCCATACAAAATAATAATTTAAAAAAAACACAAAAAAAAGCAAAAAAAAAATAGTAAAAAGAAAGAAAAACAGAAAGTAAATGGCGAAAAGAGCAGTTAAGGGCGCAGTCCAATTTTTTTTAAAAAAAAAACATGTCCCGGGTGGGATATACGCGCCGTGCATGAGTGGGTGTAGCCTACGCTTCTAGGTGGAAATGGGTTTTTGGGGCGGGTGGGTTTGTTTTTTGGGCGGGTTTAGATTTTATTTGACCCGTTTAACGTAAGAGACCTGTTAAACATTCTAACACAAATTTTTATCAAATAAAGTATATTTAATCTTGATTACAAAGAACCATTTACATTAATTAGATTATAAGTTTGAAGTTGTAAAGGTTTAAAAAAATTATATGCTACAACAACAAATATTATAAATAAATCATTTATAATCGAGGTAATAATGCCTGAATGATATGTATATATAAAAAATGAACAAAAGAAAAACCCAACTCTAGAATTTTCGGATATCACAAACTGATAATTCAAGGGATCGGAGCCTCATCAAAACCCGTATAGAAAATCCAAAGTTGGAAAAATCATATGGGAAAAAGAGTACTCCTCTAAGCAAAACGAAAAAAACCAGAACTGCAATAGTCCTGTCTGACAACTCCAAAATATAAGGAATAATAGAAAAGCAAACACCAGAAGGAACCATGGGGGAGGCTAACAAGTCAGCTACACAGTTTCTCTCTCTATAAATATGAGAAACACAAAAATGGATTCTATTAATAAAATCCAACACAAAATGTCATCGAGCTTTCAAAATCCAAGGCACCTGCAAACTTCAAGAGGAAATAAGAGAGACCACATACATTGAATCTGCCTCCAGCCAAATCAAGTCCAGAGACAGTCTTTGAGCCTATTCTAAAGCAACAATGACCGCCAAAAGTTCTACCTTCATCCGTATGAAAACAACAAAGAATAGTACCATCCGGACTGCGGAAAACCCCACTCGTGGCCATCTTTCCAAAAGCACCCTGAGAAGAGCCATCAATATTAAATTTTGTCCAACCTGTGGGGGAAGGATGCCATGAGACCGAAATCAAAGTCCTAGGCGGAGGAAGCTGTGGATCAACCTTCAAAGCCTTCAAAGTGAGTAGATCAGCCATAACATTCCTCATATAACCACAACTACCTCACATGAAATTCCCTTCGTGAAGCGCCATGATGTGATATATTTCTAAGTCTTAAAACTCATTCCAGTTTGCAAGTGCACAAACATGTAGCAAAGGAAAACGAGGTCGAACACAGAGAATTAATGCAATTCAAAGCATGCAAGCATTATCACTAGAATTCTTTCACTATTTAAACAATACTAATTTTTTAGAAGTGTTATGCTAAGGAATGAAAACACAAGCAACAAGAAAATCCAATACAACTGCATAAAAATCAAGCAACCAAATTAATTAACCCAATAAGAAAATGAAGTCCTAGGGCATTGTTTATTAGTAAGGGTGCAATCATTAAATATGGAAAACATGTTTATCCAACCCACACACAATTGACAAGAAATTGGCCCAAATGCTTTCTCAAGCCACAAGGACATTTGAGCCAAACACAATTCTCCTATCTCTAGGGTTGAATTAATATCTAGCTTAATCAAGCCCAATCAGTTACCAAAATCAATTAAACATTAATATCTCAATTTAACATTAAATTGAGTTCACAAATCATTTTACCCATGTGAAATTACCTATCTCTAGGGTTGAATTAATATCTAGCTTTCATGTCTCTTCATATGGCTTGGTGTTGTTGTTGAGAGACGAGAGTGGGGGGTGAATGGTTGGTTTTGCGGTGACATTTGATTATTTTGGTTAATTGAGGAATTTTTGGGGGTAAATATTGATTTAGGCTAGCACATTGAATACATGATGTTGGCATTTGCATAGCTACTTCCCTCTTTGTATGAGTTCGTGGGTGTTGAGTATTTTTTAAACCTATGGGGTGAGACTAGGCATTGTTTTGTGTATCGTGGGCTCATTCTTGATGATTTTTAGGTACCAACTTCTTACTCATGGCCCCGAGGATTGCTAGAGGTCGACGTGGAGGAAGGGAAGCGGCCCCCAAGAACCCCAATGACCCAATCCATTTTGGCGTCATTTTGAATGACTTTGCGCATCGCGAACGTTGGGACCGACTTGTCCAATTGGAGTGTCTTCCATCTCGTTACTCGGACACTTCTATGCTACGGACACTTAGTTTGAATGATGATTTTTGGGCCCTTTGTCAATGGAGAAGGGTCGACTTTATTTTGGAAGGACAGTGGCCCTCATACCAAAGAATGATGTTGGAGTTTTTGAGTACTATCTCGTTATACAAGTGGAGAGGCGTACGATACCTGTCCAGTATTTCATTTTAGCTAGACAATCGGTCCTTCACTATTTCCTTAGATGATTTGAATAGCATTTTCAACAACGAGTGCGGGAATCCTATTGAGTCGGCTTGGGAAGATGACTCATTCTGGAAGGCTATCATGAGGGTGAATGATGTTGACCCTGGCTCCAATTTCTGGCCTCGCATAGCCAAGGCATCCATGATCCGCAACCCCGTCTTCCGCTTCTTGCAAAGAGCGTGTACCAATGCCCTTTTTGCTAGATATGATAGTGGCACTGTGCAAAGCCGGGAGATCTTCTATTTGTGGTGTGCTCTGAGGTGTCAAAATTTTAATTTGGGGGCCCACATAGCTTCACACTTGAGCCATGCAGCCTTCAAGAAAAGTGGCATTCTCATTTGTGGTGGCATCATCAAACCTATTACGGAGTATTGCGGTGTTGACTTCACTGATTGGGAGGTGCTGCCTGGGAATATGGTATTGTATGTCGAGACGTTGATCAATATGGATGTCATACGCGTGGATCGGGCTGGTAGGTGCTTCTTCACACAGAAAGCAGCGGGCCATTTTCCCTTGCCGAATCGTCATCTGACGAGAGTGTCCGATTGGCATCATTCTGCTAATTGGAGTATGTCTTCACCGGCCCATCAAGCCGCCATGGCCGCCACTCAGCCGGTCTTGCCCTTTCGAGCACATGTGGCTAAGTTAGCGGAGGATGAAGGGGCTGACGAGGAGGAGGAGGCAGAGCAATTTGATGAGGATGTGGCGGAGCTAGCACCGGAGGTGCCACCTCCCAGGTGGATACTGATGCCCCTTCTAGTTCACGAGTAGGGGGACGTCGTCGATCTCACCTCCGCTCTTAGGAGGAGTGCCTGGATGATGTGGAGGGTCGTCTCTCTTCGGTCGAATCTGAGATGTAAGGACTGCGGGGCGAGTTCACTCACATGAACACGCATGTTGGAACCATCGATTCGAATATAGCTACAATGCTATAAATGATGCAGCAGTGGGGGTTGCAGTTTCCCCCAAACCCGCATCTGCTGTGATTTCTGTTGAGGTTAGCGATTCAAGGTCTTTCCGTCCATTTCTTCAAACTTACGATCTTTTGAATATAAGTTTGGGGGGTGGATAGACATTATGCCTTGAATCCCTGTTCTAAGAATTTCTTTTAATCGCTTTTTGCATTTAGTTAGTTCATTTGCATTAGTTTAGTGGGTTAAGTTGTAAGGCACGTTTATTGCTTTCTAGTATGATGTCGGGTGTGTGTTGGATTGGATTAATCTCAGGCTATGTACTGTGATGAATGATGGTTGCCAATGATGAATTTTGGGATTGTTGAAATTAATTGTCTTTATTGAGGTTACTATGAGCATGATAGGTGCAATTGCGACGAATTGCTTGGTGGTCTTAACATGTGACCGTCCTGTGAGAATTTGAGCTTTATTATCATTTTTTTGTGTGTGAATGTTGGGTTATTGTCGAATGTCTAGAACTTGCCTCTTGTATGCTCAAGTTTAACAGAAGGTTGTGGAATTTTGAGATGATTTAAGACCATTTTTGTTCACACTCTTCTTATCCTGTGTATTCTTGGCCAAAACACTTCAAATGTCCATTATAAGCCTCGTTGAGCTTTTGAGCCATTTTGTTGATTAGCCAATGTAATTCAATCCTGTTGTTAATTTATTTCTTTTCACTCGGACTTATTGGGTGGGTAGAACAATTGTAGGAGGGATGAATTGTTTTGGTGGAACTTGGAAAGAATAATATGATGGAGTGTGACTTGTGAAAATGATTATGGAGTTGGAATATTCATATGGCACTTAGAGAAAAATGAATGAAAAAAAAAAACAAAAAAAAATGAATGAAAAAAAAGAAAGAAAAAAGAGAAAAAAAATATATCTAAGTGGCCATATTCTTAATTGGGTGATGCTTTTGATTTATGGTGTTGGAATAGGAGGAAGAGAACTAGAAAAAGTTTAGTTTTACTCGGTTGGTATTGGGGTTGAGTATTAAGTGAGGAAGTAGTGAGAGTAATTAAACTCAATAAGTCCGATTTAGTCACTTGGCCTATATTTCCCCCACCTTGTCCAAAAGCCTACATCACAACCAAATTATAAAGTCCTTTTTTATCCTAATTCAACATTTCATTGCATATAAAGGCGAGATAAGATAATGGGGCAAGCTTATGGTTAATTTTTCAATTAATCCAGTTTTGAGTGCTTATATTTTGCTATCCTAAACACTTGAGAGTGAGTGATACAAGAATCCGGTGAGGTCATTGGTTCAAGGCTAAAGACAAGTTAGTAGTCGTGTTGTGCGAGAATATTTTTGCTCATCGTGTACTCGATTTGGATGATTGATGTTTGTGGTGTTTGAGGCAATGAAACTGTCAAACATCCTTTATGTGCTTGAGTTTAATTCTTTCATTTGATTGTTCGAGGACGAACAATGAGTACGTTTGGGGGAGTTGATAAAATCGGAATTTGCATGTGTTTCGGATGTGTATTTTTACGTATTCTTAAAGTCGAATGCATGTGTCTGTGATTGTTTTGAATAGTTTTATGTTGTGTTGGTACAATCACGGGTTTATTGAGTTTTGACAGGAAAATTGCCTATCTTGGACGTGTTTTGAAGTGTACATGGTTACCGAGTGGAAGGAGTACTTGAAACAAGCCGAAAAAGCATAGTTTTGGAGAGAGTAGGATGGCACGGTCCGTGCTGTTGCACAGCACGGCCCATGCCATGAAACATGCAAAGCTAGAAGTCTCGGTACCAACAGCAAGGACCGTGCCGTCGCACGGCACGGACCGTGCCGCCTTGTTCCGGAAATTGGTGTTCTTTCCTTGTTGGGCTCTGTTTTTCTCCAACTATATAAGGCTTCCTTTTGGACGAATTTTGGGACTTCTTTTTACCCTATTATTGAAGCGGAAGAGTGTTGTGAAGGAGAAAAAGTGAAGAACCAAGACGAATCACTCGACATAAGTTGTTTATGATTTTTATTTGAATTTAGACTATGAGTTGTGTAATCAATACAGTATTTTCTCTAGATTTCTATTTTGCCATGAGGGGCTAAACGTATTTTAATTCTAGGATTTGCGTATATGTGGATTCTATGTTTTTAATCTAATTCTGTTATCTCTCCCTTTCGATTATTGTGTTTAAATGTTCAATTGTTTTATTGTGGGCTTCGATTATTAGCCATAATTGATTGCATGTGTAGTTGGTGAATTTGAGACCTGACGGAGATAATTAACCAACGGATTAATTGAACACTTTAATTCACATTCGTCATGAATCTATAGGAGATCATATCTGATGCTTTAAGGAGTTAGAAAATTTACCTAGAGACGAGAGTGATTGGAGATTTATTAATCAACAACTACCTTGAAACCTGGTGGAGAGAGGTAGCAGCTTTTCTGATTTCTCCACCAATAATTGGATTAAAAATAGAAAGGGTTAGAATCGGATTGATACATAGTTGATACATGTGCATTGCATTCCCTAGGATTAATCTCTATCAATTGTTTGAAATTATTAGTTTGATTTAGTTGATTTACTTTGGATAACCAATTTAATTGTTCTTCTTTAATTGTTCCATTTTTGTTTCCGATTGATTTGATTTGTGTCTAGCTTTAGTAATTCCACATAAAATTTAGGTAGTATGGATAATAGAAACGTGTTAGCTTAGTATTCGGTGTAGTCATATTTTCAGTTCCTGAGGATACGATACTCGATTCACTACTATATTGCATTATCTTGTATCAGTTGCAGAATTGTGCGTAAAAATTAGTGCATCAGGCTGTTGGGTTTCTCAGTTATTAGAGAGAAGAAATGAGGGAGGGAGAGAATGCACTATATATATTATAAATTGTTGGGGGTTGGGCGAGAGATTTGTTTGTGTGAGGAGAGAGAGTGTTGTTTTCTTTTAAATTGTTTATTGGTGGGACATAGCTTATTGTGGTAGGATTGATTTTGTTCTAAATTAAAGAGTTATTTAATGGGCAAGATTAGTTTAGATTTTAAATATCTAATGGTGGATAGGTGGGTTTGATGGGGCGGAGCGAGACTTGGGTTTGCAAGATTAAATCATCATCATGCATTTCATTTTCATTTTATTTATTTATTTTATAATTTATTATTAATCAATTATTTATATTATTAGGTCGCGCGTGGATTTAACTAAATCATATTATTTTTTAAAAGTCAAGGTCGGGAATCCAACGTGAAATTAAAAGTTCATTTATCTTTATTATATGTTATATCCATTATGCAGGCGAGTTTACAGGCTAAATGATCCTAACCTACGGGTTTGGTATTATGTTACGATTCTTACCTACGGGTTTGATGTTATGAAATGATCCTAACCTATGGGTTTGGTGTTATGTTATGATCCTTACCTTCAATTTTGATGTTATATTGAGTGATATTATGGCTTGTGTTAAATGTTTATTTCTTATAATTTGGATAAATGTAAGGATCCCACTGAGTCAATGATACTCACCCCAAAGCTATTACATTTTTCAGGTTGATGATTTACTCGGGCGATGTGAGTGGTGACGTGTGATGATGGTCTATTAAAGAGCTTTTATTATTTAGCTTCTGCTGTATTAAAGTTAAATATTTTATATTTTAATAAAAGTGACATCCCTTCTTTATTATTGTTATTATTTTATTTTATGAAAATTGGGGCATGACACCTTTTCTACTCATAAGCACGATACTCAAACCCTGGAGGTGGCCTTAGCGGGCTCTCCTCCATTTGTTGTCTGGCATCCATCTTCTATGCTGACGCACTAGTACCTGCATTAAATGGATCAGTAAAAGTAACAAAACGACGGTGCTAAGAGTATACCGAATTTGGTTCGCCGAACAGATTGGTGGGTTTTATGTAGTTTAGATGGCATGCGCTGTCATTGATGGTCAGATCTTCAAGTTTACTGCGGAGTGAAGCGTTTTCTAATCTCAGAAGCGCTAACTCTCCCGTGGTGTTTGCCATTTGATGTTGTATATTCCTCAGAACATCAGCCAGCGACAGATCAACATCAGGCGAAGGCGTAGCGGTTCTCCCATCTTACTGGGGTCCTTTTCCATATTTGCGGCTCTCATTAGGCATTGCCATTTTATTTCACGAATAGATAACTGCCCTACGGTGGGTGCCAAATTATAGATCCGAAAATCTGCAATTAATCATATCAGTCCGGAGCAATGGCCAATCTGTGAAACAAAATCAGAAAAACCGTAAGAGTCAAAGACCGTCGAGGGGGGTGACGATCGCTAGGCCTCCGACGCTCAAGTCAGGAAAAGAAGAAGTGTCAAACGTTCAAATCAGGAAAAGAAGAAGAGTAGAAAGCGATAAGATATGAAATAATTGAATAATTAAAAGGCGAATAACGTAATCTCTAGCCAGAATGTGACTAGATATCGAGGGAACATTGTTCAATCCTGGAAAAATGTAGAGAAGAAACTCGGACGTTGAATAGCCTGAGTGGAATTAATTCAGAAAACCCTGAACTCAGTGCTCTTAGGCTATGATGTGAAGCTTGTGGGTATTTCAGCGTAGTCGTCAAATGAGGAGAGAGGTCTCCTTTTATAGACAGAGGTAGCGGTTAGGGTTCACGTAAATCACGGGAGCAGTTGAGGCATGATCTCATTCGTTAGATCACGTAAACCCTTCCAAGTAATGTTGATGGCTAATTCATAATAATTCAAATTACCCGATATTTATGAGGTTGCTCGGTTAAACGACAACGTTTAACCTTCATGGACCAGCGTAGTGGGCTGACGAAAAATGACCACTACAATGGTTATTAATTTATTATTTTTTAGTTTAACCGACGTTGTGATATTTGGTATTCTACATATATATTTATATGCTTTCAAATATTAAAAATAATTATTAAGATATGTGAAGGAAATTTCTAACCAATCATATGATGAAATATTTTTCAGTATCTTGAGACCACAATATTTTCTCATTTAATTACAATGTGGCCATGTTCAAAATTTAAAATATTGATGTATAAATGTTTAAATTCATACTAGTTAAAATATAAAATTCAATATTAATTGTATTTCTATATTTGTAAGTCGCATAAATTGTTGAATAAAAGTATTAAAAATATATATATAGAAGACCTTTATTTGTTCCAACAAAATTCCAAATGAAACAAAAAATTATCCGATAATGACAGAATGGGGCCATTATTCCATTATTTGTGAAAGGTAAAGAATTGGAAGTTTCAAGAATGAGAAGAAGCCAATGCTCCAACAATCCAAAATCCAAACCGTAAATAAATAATGTCTTGTCACTCATCACGACCCGATAATTGGTCTGCTTCAATTGCCTAACACATTATTATTTCAATTTTGTTTTAATAAGAAAAATATCATTTGCCAACTAAATTTAAATTTATAAGTTCCTTTCTCTTTTTTTGCTACCTTTGAAGTTTTTCGTTCTTGTATTGCTTTGAATAACATTTTCTTTATTTCTTGAGTAATGATCAATAATTATACAATCACGTGATCGGGTAAGCAATCATTTCTTTAACTTCACTAAATAAAACAACAAGAATCTATTAATAAGGATATTTTTTTAACATAGAGGGAAAAAAATTGTACATAGTAACATAGAATTGGCCAAACTGATATTCTTTTTTCTTTTTCTGTTTCTTTTTATTATATCTAAAACCAAGAGTGAAAATAATAGTTTTCTTATTATAAATAGCATTTTACAAGTTTGTTCTTTTCTTAGTGTAATTAATTTATATTATTGAAATAGTATGAGATAATATTTTTTTATTTTTTTTGAGGGAAAGTATGAGATAAAATTGAGGGGTAAATATATACGGTATTCGTGAGGGACCTCCATGTTGAATTTTGGCATTATTAATAATTTTCCAGAAATAATTATTCACTAACACATTATTGCAGCAGATATTATTCCTTTAATAATGAAGTTTTACCAAACTCTGCTAAACAGGTATTATTTAATGTAAGATTTTCTCTCATTAAAATGACCATTCCCCAAAAAAAATATAAAAGGAAAGATTCCACTCGACCCCAAGTTAGCATCTACTCAAAACTATGAGATAATTGTCATTATCTACACGTCTAACAGCAATTAACAACATTAATCAGTCCTTTCACACTCTAACATCATTATGATCATCATCATCTTCACCAATCACTCTAACTCAATACTCATCCATCCTTCTCTCAAACAAAAACCAAATCTAACTCAAAACAAAACTAGATTCAAACCATTATATTGAACATTGCACAACATTCATTTGATTCATCTTTGCATCTGATGAACAATATCTCACCTAGTAATTCACCCCTTGATGGGATCAGTAACAAGAATTTGACATGCGAAGAAGGTGAGAATTAGGCCGAGGAGCTAGTGAGCTAGTTGTCATGAAGAAGTACCGTATATGTGGTGGTTGGATTCAGAAGTTTCCGACCCCTCCTCCTCCTCCTCCATCTCTTTGCATCGACATTCGCTGCTGCAGAATGCCTTCTCACCCCTGCAAACACAACAGACATTGCTATGACACAACTGAAGAAAGGCTCACTTGCTTAGTAGTTATAACATAAGGAAACTACATTTGCTTTTTTTAAATATGTGGCTAATAACAGGCAACAAAGCATATTTGGAATAACACAAAACTGCATATACATTCAAATAATGTTAGTATTGCTAGAAATTAACCAGGAGCAAGAGCAATCAGCCAATCACAAAGCATATTCACAACATCACAAAGCTTCATGCTACTAAGACCATGAAGCAATGCAGGAAGCCGGATTCTTCTATTAGAAACCGTGTTTCATTTCCTATTCAAGTATTGCTAATAGTGGCCACGGTTTGTAACAGATGATCTTGTATATGGAAAGCAAGAGCAATGATAATGATTATGAATTGAGTTTGATCTCACCTGTACATATAAATATCCTTCCCTTGACCAAGATTCTTCTTGCAAGTATAGCAAAAACTGAGGAAACTCTCGGATGGATAACTCATGGAATGAGTCGAAAACAAGCCATTCTCCTTTCTTGATTCAGAGAAGGTGACAACCCCACAACAGCTCTCAACAATGCAATCATCAAATATGTGTGTAGTTCTTGGATTCGGGCCGTAAGAAATCACACATGTATAGTCCTCTGAGAGCTCCATTTCACTAGCAGAGAGGCTACTAAAACCACCCGAATTCATGGATCCAAAGGGAGATTTCCTAAAATTAGTCGAAGGCGAAAACGAGCCTACATGGGAGTGCCTAGTTTTGATGCCAAAATCACCAGGAGATTTTGGTGATTCAGTAGGGGAAACAACAGAGGGAGGCAGGGGAGGGACCTGAATCCTCAACTGTGATCCAAAAAGAACCATCCGGCTATCGCCTTTCCATAAATTCGACTGCGAATTCTCATCGATTAGGGCATCTATAAGCCCAAGACTAACCCCCCTTGACTCCAAATTACCCCACAGATTCTTGCATTCTGGTTTGGGGGAGTTTGCTTCAGATTTAAAGGGGTTTTTCAGTACACAAAATGGTTTAGTATCAATAATTGAAGTTGGGCTAGTTAAAGATTCAGTTTCACTAGACCCCTTTGTTACAAAACTAGTGAACAACCTAGGTGAAGTGAAAATTGAGGAAATCGGCTGTCTGTAATTTTCCTTGGGTGATTGCACAGAGCCGTAATCTGCCATTAGAGCTCTTTGTTCAATAATTCTTCCACAAAACTAATCTCTGTAAACAAAATAGAGGCAAAAAAACATAAATTTTTCAATTTCTCACACACAGAGAGAGAGAGAGAGAGAGAGAGAGAGAGAGAGAGCTACGCACCTGAAATTTGTAGGCTTCTCCCAGCTTGAAGCTATATCAACCAAGAAAATCGAACTGATTGTACAGTGTAAATGAGAAGTTTGGTCGTTCAATACTTATAAAAAGATTAAAAAGTGAAGAAAAACTCCCATCTTTAATAGCACATACTACAATCAAACTATCAAACTTTATGAAAACACCAATCTATTTGTCCGAACAGAGAAAGAATTGCTCTCTGATTTCGGGAGATTATTTTTTAATTTTTTCGAGGGTAAGAGCCCATTACACTATACTCCGAGAATACACAAAAGAACATATAAAACTTGTATCTCTCTCTCTCTCTCTCTCTCTCTCTCTCTCTCTCTAATGGTTTGTTTGTTTGCTTGCTTAGTCCTCTCTCCACTCCTTGTATTCCAGTAAAAACTGGTCACCTTTCATCATAAAGATTCAATGCATTACATGCAGACAAGGCCTATAAAATCAAAAGTACCTGAATGGAAAAAAAAATGAAAACAGAAAAAAAACGGTGGAAGAAAAAAACAAAAAGAGTGATGAGTGTTTTCTTTCTCTATCAATCCCCTTTTACTAGCTCAAAGTGGGAACACTTTTTCTTTGCCCCCCACTAAATACATCTTTTTCATTTCTTTTTCTACTTTTCACCACCTCTGTAAAACTGATTACATGCCCACTGGAATTACAGAAACAAATGGGAGGAGAAAGTGCATACCATGTAGCCATTTCTCTCTCTCTCTCTCTCTCTCTCTCCCTCTCATCTCATGAGCTCACTGTGTAGAGCTGAGAGAGATGCTGAGTTTAAAGACGCGTGTGCATGAAATCAGTGGTTTCAGTAAATCCACCTTTCTCTGTCTCTGCATTTGACAATATTTTTTCACCGCATTTTCTTCACATGAGAAACTACTGGCGGTGATTGATTAGGGCTGTGTGTGGAGGAATAGGAAACGAATGAAAAGTGTTTGATTGATATTGGGATTTTTTATTTTTTTTAGCTTGAAAGGAGGATTCTCTCCTCCAGTTTGGATATATCAATACAACAATATTGGAAAATTATTTTTCCAATTATATGGAGTCACCTGTTCTTTTTTCATTTGAAAATGGTTAATTGCTTTCATTATGGTAAACTTGGGTTTCAATGACACCAAAATTAAAAGTTTATATTTTAGTTGCCTAAAAGAAATTGTCTAATTTTAAAATTCCTATTAAATTTGTAAATATATCCCAAGTTGTTTATTTTGAATGCACACAGTTAACCTTTTGGAAAAAAAAAAGTATATTAATATAATTTCTCAATATAATCATATGTACATATATTCGGTGTCATACTTTTTTTTCAAATAAAATATTCTGTGAATGTACTTTCTCCCTTTCAATTCGATGTTCAGCTCCGCATTTATATAATCAGCGAAATGTCACAATTTTAATAAAGTCGGATGAGAAATCAGTTTAGTCGCATCGAGTTTTTAGTAGAATCACTTTGCTCTATTTTACTTTGAATAAAATCCTCCTTGTTTTGTAAAATGGCTCGCAGTTTATTTCAGTACAATACATATATCTCATGTCATATTATTTCTGTTCAATAGACACACACATATCGGGTATTATCTTAAGTGTCACAATAGATTTATTGTACACTTGAAAGTGTACAATAGACTTACTTGAAAGTGTACAATAGACTTATTGTGACACTACAAAACACATATGGGTGAAATGTTTATTTAGACAAAAGTAAATAAGATTTGGAAAAAAACAACAAGATTTAAAATTTGGGTGTTATGTGGCCAATCTATATTTATTTTTAATTCAACCTATCTCAATGGGCCCACAATATCTGAAAAAGCTTACAACTTCTTCCAATTGTGTACTTATCTCTGACAAGTTGAATTTGGTCATGCAAATGGAATATTTATTATTAGGGTTTCGACTTTAAAACACCCAACTACCTCTCTTGCAGATTTAAAAAAAAAAAACGTTTGATTCTCTCTCTTTCTCTCCCAACTGCCATTATCACTCTTTCTCTCCCAAGTTGAAAAAAAAACGTTGCAGAAAAAATATAAATTATTTAGGGTTTGAATTTAATTTTCCCAACCACCCCCCACACTCTCTCTCTCCTCGCTTAAAGTCAGCATCGATAGAAAATCGTGGGCTGCAGAAGAAAATCTCTCCTCGCTTAAGTCGCCATTTTTACAGTTTGAAGAACTGAAAAAAAAAAAATCGCACCTCCTCCATTGAAACCGTGCCGGCTCCTCCACGATTGAAATCGGCGATTCTTCCTCTAAACCGTGTCTGCCGACTCTCATCTCATTCTCGCCAAAAAGGTTTCTCTCTCTCTCTCTCTCTCTCTCTCTATCTATCTCTCTCTCTCACTCTCTCCCCCCCAACTGACGGTCTTCAATGTTCGTTGCAGTTGACCACTCATCGGCCACCGGAGATGGAGCGAGGACCCCTTGGACCGGAGACCTCATCTTCTCAAGCAGGGTTCCTTTTAAATTTGTTGAATTTGGTGTTAATTTGTCGATTTTTTTTCGGAATTGGTTGTTACTGTTTAATTTAGGTTAATTGTTGTTGGTTTTGAATTTTAGTCGATGTTTATGTGATTTTGAGGGTTGTATAATGTTAAACTTTGCACAATCGATGCTGTTATAGAAGCATTTAGGTTGTGAAAAATTAATCGATGCATTCATTGATATAATCGATGCCGTAGAATATAATCGATGCCTTCATTAAAAATAAGCGATGCCTTCCAAAAAATTAAGCGAGGATAGCTATATATTAATCGAGGAAAGCCTAGATTAATCATATACTAATCGATGAAGTTTAAAAAAAATCGATGAATAATTTATTAAAAAAAAACTAATCGATGAGTATCTAATTAATTGAGGAACATAAAAAACTAATCGAGGCCTTCCTCGATAATTATTATAATAATCGAGGCCTTCCTCGATTAAATTACAAAAAAAAAACTAATCGAGGCCTTCCTCGATTAATTTGAAAAACAAAAACTAATCGATTAAGTAAAAAAAATTAATCGAGTCACTAATCTATTAATTAAAAAAATTAATCAAGGCACTAATCGATTAATTAAAAAATTAATTGCGGCACTAATCGATTAAGTTAAAAAAAAATCGAGGAAGTAATCGATTAGTTCAAAAGGAAAAATAATCGATTAATTTAAAAGAAAATTTTAAACAAAACTAATCGATTAATAATTTAAAAAAAACTAATCGATTAATAGTTTTAAAAAAAATTAATCGATTAATAGTATAATTAAAAATAAAGTAATGGATTAATAATTTTAAAAAAAAACTAATCGATTAATAGTTTTAAAAAAACTAATCGATTAATAGTATAATTAAAAACAAAGTAATCGATTAATAATTTAAAAAAAAACTAATTGATTAATAGTTTTAAAAAAAACTAATCGATTAATAGTTTAATTAGAAATAAACTAATCGATTAATAATAACAAAAAAAACTAATCGATTAATAGTTTAATTAAAAACAAACTAATCGATTAAAATTTTAAAAAAAACTAATCGATTAATAGTTTAATTAAAAAGAAACTAATCGATTAATAATTTAAAAAAAACTAATCGATTAATAATTTTAAAAAAACTAATCGATTAGTAGTTTAGTTAAAAATAAACTAATCGATTAATAATTTAAAAACAAACTAATCGATTAATAGTTTAATTAAAAATAAACTAATCGATTAAAATTTAAAAAAAAAACTAATCGATTAGTTTAAAAAAAGATAATAGCCTAAATTTAAATTTTAAGAAATTTCAATTTATATGAATATTAAAAGAATTTACTTTAATAGTTTTAATTTTGAAAATGTTGTTAGATTGATTGGGTTAGACTGCCGTTACGGAGTCGGAAGACCTCGGTCGTCATGTACGCCATCCCAGGTGTTATTGACACGATTAGAGACACACTGCTCGCGATTGGTGGTGACGTCGTCCGACTATTCAGATCGGGCTGTTTTGGATATTTTCTGGACTACAGAGGTGGTGACGTCCAGAAGAGGGTCATACACGCGCTGATGACGTTTGAGGTGCACGCGCCAGATCATGCACGTGTGGGGCGGGAGGCATGGTTTCACATTCATCACTCCCAGCTGCGTTTCGGTCCGAGTGAGTACACCTTGGTGTCAGGTTTACGATTTGGCAGCTCGACATTCGATCCTCATGGCGATCATATTGTTCCGTCGATATCTATGTACCACCGTTTATTCGAAGGGAAGCGTACGACAATCAAACAGATGGAGGACAGGTTCAAAGAGCTGGAGATGGCCAGAGACGCTGCGGATTATGTGAAGGTTACGAACATATTGTTCGTATACCGGATGATTATGTGCCTAGATCAGTACCGGTACGTGGATCCATGGGTGTGGGCGTTAGCAGAGGATGTGGAGCGATGGAACTCGTTTCCATGGGGTGCATATTCTTACCAATCGTTGATGCACTACATTGGACTCGTCCCCAGGACACGAGAGGCTATGGGCGGGAAAGGATCGGGACAGTATCATTTTTACAGGCCGATCTGGGCACTCCAGGTAATTAGTTGAAATTTAATTGCTCTAAATTAGTTGAAATCAAGTGAATATGTAACTAATCCATTAATCCACTTTACAGGTATGGGCTTGTGAGGTGATACCGGAGTTGGCTAGT
The DNA here is from genome assembly GCA_026008535.1 of Perilla frutescens. NCBI lineage: Eukaryota > Viridiplantae > Streptophyta > Magnoliopsida > Lamiales > Lamiaceae > Perilla > Perilla frutescens. The sequence goes on along the minus strand of BRKX01000004.1, from coordinate 57,463,202 downwards.
GAGGCTGGTGTGCATAGTGGACAGCTCACTGTGCCTCGATGTTTGAGGTGGACATTCAGTCTCCCTGCCACCGACCCAGCCACCTTATTACAGCGAGCGGTACGTTTTGATATTTCTTGATATATTTAGAATCTTCGATCTATATTTGTTAATTCATCTTAATGATATTATTATTAATTCCATGCAGTCACGTGTGGTTATGTTGGAGCCATCTCCCGAGGAGACGGCAACTTCATATTACATGAGCATGCAGTTGGAGCCTGGAGCTCAGAGCGTGAGATTTGTTCCCGCTCGATCCGGGAACCAGAAGAAAATGCTTGCAAATGTGGCATCTTGTTGTTCCACATCGGCAGAGGAGGTTGTCCCTCCATCAGCCCGAGGCACCAGAGCTGCTCGGACACCACAGACGGGCCGTCAGGTGACCAGTCGACCCTCGAGTAGCCGGGCATTGAGAGACGAGCCAGATCATACTGAGACTGGAGCCCCGCCCCCCACTGAGGATGCACCAGTGCACACAGCAGATTCAATTGATCTAGAGAGCCCTCATTGAGCTTGGGGAATGAAGCGTTCGAGGAGGGATCGCACGCCGAGCAGTGGGGAGCCCTTAGAGAGTTTCATTCAGAGGGTTGTGGATCGAGTGATGCCCCGTGTCCAGGAGCTTATTGACACGACTATTGCGCCCCGTGTCCAGGAGTACGTGGACCGGGCTATTGATCGGGCATTAGGTGGGAGGACTAGCCGTGCCCGGAGGTCATCCACGTCTGATGTTAGAGCCCGCCACAGCCCGGAGCTGAGCCACCGTAGTGCAGCTCATCGGCCGCCCAGCCCACCTGGCGTGAGGGCTCCACAGCCCACTGTAGTCCAGGAGGGTCCTAGCACTTCGGCTCCACGCCATGGTGGTTTTAGCACGACCTATCAGCTCATGAATGACATTGATGATAGCAGCCTCCATGTCTCCTACTCACGATTCAGACTTCAGGGTCCGGAGGCAGTTGTTCAGCTCTATTTCAACGGCGATCGCCTGCGGCAGCCCTGGTTTAACGGGCTTGAGGATCCAAGGAATGAGTTGAAAGATGTGCACATAAGCTACTTTCTAAGCGCGATTGATCGATGAGTAAAGAGGGACCCTGGTTGTCTGACAGCGGTGGCTAATACCGGTCTATATGTGAGTTCAAGTACTTGTTTGAATGTTTTTTGCAAAACATTGTTAGTTAGTCTTTTTTACTCCAGGCATAATCGTGATTCAATTTTTGCAGGAGGCCCTCGTCAGAGCATGGAAGATCCTTCATCCTATTGACCCCCTGTGCAGAGCGACATACGGGGACGATGACTACCGGCGGTGGAGACCTGCAGAGGGCCTGGTACATCGAATCCAGGGCAGTGATGGGCGGTATCAGGTGGCATGGAAGGGGCGTGATTATGTAAGTGAGCTTCACAAGAAAATAATATATTGTCATATATTATTTGCTGACACTAATCTTGATATGATCCCGGTTTTATGTTATAGGCTATCGTGGTATGTGACGTCTCAGGTGAGCACTGGGTAGTTGTTTGTATCCGCTTTTCTGATTGGGTAGTAGAGTTATACGACTCACTACTATTTCAGATGGACGATCTGAGCGACCGCGTAGAGTACGAGAGGCGAGATAGAGAGTTGATGCCCCTACTCCGCCTACTTCCACGCCTACTTATATGTGCCGGTTTTTGGGATGGTCGTTCGATGCCGCCCCGATGTGCTTTTACGATGACCCTGGACAAGTCTATACCGGATCAGTACGTGCAGACGGACGCAACGAGCTGTGGGGTATATGCCTGCATGTACGTGGAGCGGCTATTAGGTGCAGGACCTCCACCCGATATATTGGAGCAGGCAGTACATGAATATCGGAAGGTTATAGGGGCTCAGATATATTCATTGACTTACATCCAGAGGCCTAGCGTGTAGATGCTTACATTAACACCTTGGCATTAAGATGTTCGTATGAGTAGACTATGACTTATGTGGTGTTTTTGTTCATTTTGTACTTGAACTTGATTAATGTAAATGTTTTTGTGAAAGCCTACTTCTCGTGACAAAACAAGTTGCTTAGTGACAAAATAATCTGATTCATGACAAAATAAGTTGTTTCGTAAAAACACAACAACTTCATTTAATCGACTAATGCTCGTCGGCCGACAATCGAATAGGACATGTAGGACGTGTATGCTCCGTACTACCGCAAATGCTACACTTCTTCGGCGCCCTTCTCCGCGGAACATCTTCGGGCGGTGAATTCAGATCAACACCGCCAATAGGCAAATGGGATGTGCATACGCGCCTGTTGTGCCCCTGTCCATGGCATCTAGTGCAAAACTGCCTCCGTGCACTGGACGAGGCCTCAAACGGGGCTCGAGCTCTGGATGTATATGGACGCCCAGCACGTCGTCTGATCTCTGGCGCCAAGACCACTCGTGCTCCAAATGCATCGGGCATAATCCATTGTTCTGGATGAGGCAGACCCCTGATGACCGAATTATACATTCCTACCAAGCTCTCCGCCTTGTAACACATGTCCATATAATCATATATAGCCACCCCAGTACAACTGCGAAAGGGAAAATAAAGTTCAACACACTCGATTAGCTACATGTAAGAAAATAAGAACAAATAGACATTTAAATATCGTACCAGATGACCGCTACCGCGTGAGAACAGGGGATCAAGTCCAGCTCGAACTCACGACAGTCACAGGTCCGGTTCTGAAGATCGACCATGTAGACCTCCCTTCCAACCTCGACTTTCCATAAAGTTGCTAATGTATTGGGCCGCACGGCATAGCAGCGTCCCTTATCGACGTTCCCCGAAAGCTTCAACGCGATGCCATTAGTCAACACATGATTTGAGCCCTGTGCTGCCGCACGTCGCTCGACAAACCACTGCTCAACAATTGATCTAAACATCTCCAACAGTGAGCAAACATGTAACCTCCTCACCCACAATAGACGAGCATTGAGACTCTCCGCCGCATTAGATGTCATGAACCCGTAGCGCCGTACGGGACAGTGTGAACGAGCCCAATGCACTGGGCCAATATTACACAGCTTTTGATATGCATTTGGACAGACCTGCTCCAACGTCGACATACTCTCCTGGAAGGTGTCTCTCCGATATGCGTAGGCAGCCTCCTGAAATAGCATCGTCACGTGTTTTCCTCTCTTCATCATCTTATTCTTCAAATGGTAGTAGCACAGTCCGTGCGTCGCTCTCGGGAAAACGGCCTCCACAGTATTTTTAATGCTCTGATGCTGATCCAAAATGATGAAATATCATCTATGTCACCCAGAGCCATGTGCAAGTGGGCCAGGAACCATATCGAAGATTCGTCCTTCTCTATCGATCCGAGCCCAACTGCAACAGGTAAGATCTGTTCGTTGCCGTCCTTCGTCACAGCGACAAAGAGAACACCCTTATTCTTTTCCTTCAGGTGGGTCCCATCGATCACAAGCACTGGACGAGCATACTGGATAAATGCATTGATACACGCACCGAGAGCAAGGAATGAATGCTTGAACCGACCATCACTCGTGATCTCCATGTCTACTACAGTCTCCGGATTCATCAATTGCAGAGTGTGAAGGAAAGCGGGCAACTGTACGTAGGACTTGTCAAAGTCTCCATATACCATCTGAATGGAAATGTTCCTCGAGCGCAGAGCGAAGCTGTAGTCGATATGGATGCCAAACTTATGCACAAGCTCCGCCATCATCTCCTTCGGCTTCAAAACAACCCGCTCGTCCACCAATCTACGAGCAAAGTATTTTCCGAGCACTCGTGCAGGTACCTGTCGCGGAGCAATTCGACCCATATCAAGATGGCATGTGTGAGTGCCGTTGAACTTGTATATTCTCCACATATGCCCATCAGCAACCGCAAAGCACTTGAACGGGCAATCACCGCCATGCTTGCAAACATAGCCCAATCGTGACCTATTCGAGCGATACACGGCATACTCCACTCGATTCTGCATGTGATAGATACCGACCGCCAGGGCGAGATCATCCTTCGTCCGAAAAATAGCTCCCTGATGCAGTGTATCTGAGTCTGGTCCTGGTCCCTCATCCCAAGATAGTGGGCCCGCAATGTCCCAATCAGTAAGGGGAACCACCCAATTGCTCGAAGGCCCGTCAGATCTAAACGGAACACCAGTGGTAGATGGTGGGACGACTCCCGTCAAGCACATCAATCTGTCTGTACGATCAGCAGAAGAACGAAGCTAGCCACTGAATTCTGTCAATAGTGACTCCACCAACCTCGTTCTATCATTCACCTTTTCTTGTTCTTGTTCTTGTTCTTCTCCCTCTTCTTCTCCTTCTGCTTCTTCTTCTCCTTCTCCCTCTTCTTCTGTAGTAGGACCATGCATCTCTGCATGTGAAAAGTAGGGAACATAGTCGTCCCTCATAGATGGTCCGATTCCAAAACCTTCCAACTGTCTTGAAATCACGTACACGACCATCTCAGTAGTCTGCTCGTGAAGCAAATCGAGCAAATCTCCATCATCTTGCAAAGATGCTCTGATCCATCTGCCAGTATTGGTGCTGGTGAGGTAAAATAATTCATACTTGATCCTGTTCGGGTCAGTCCGCAACAACTTGTGAACCTCCCTCACCAGTGAGCTAAAACACAGCTTATCGTATGACATCGTCACGAGTTGCTCGTCCCCATCTACATATTCTGATATCTCCCATCATCCACAGTGTCATACAATAATGCGGCGTCTAACCATCTGCAATTTATAAACAATGCTACATGAGATCACAATTTAACCCTAAACCCTATAAAACACTAAACCCTAAAGCCGTAAACCCTAAAACCCTATAAACCCCAAGCCTCTATTAACTTTAAATTAACCTCAATTAATAAAATCTCTTCGATTAATTCTAAAAACCGCATCGATTAGGCTATTAGCTTTATTTTAAAACTAATCGATTAGTTTTAAAAAAAAACTAATCGATTAGTTTTTTTTAAATATTAATCGATTAGTTTTTTTTAATTATTAATCGATTAGTTTTAATTAAATTATTAATCGATTAGTTTTAATTAAACTATTAATCGATTAGTTTTTTTTTAAAATTATTAATCGATTAGTTTGTTTTTAATTAAAGTACTAATCGATTAGTTTTTTTTAAAATTATTAATCAATTAGTTTGTTTTTAATTAAAGTACTAATCGATTAGTTTTTTTAAAAACTATTAATCGATTAGTTTATTTTTTTATTAAACTACTAATCGATTAGTTTTTTTTAAAACTATTAATTTTTCTTAATTAATAAATTAGTGTCTCGATTAATTTTTTTTAATTTATCGATTAGTGACTCGATTTAGTTTTTTTTTCTAAAATTAATCGATTAGTAACTCGATTAATTTTTTTAAATATTAATCAATTAGTTTTTTTTAATTATTAATCGATTAGTTTTAATTAAATTATTAATCAATTAGTTTTAATTAAACTATTAATCGATTAGTTTTTTTTAAAATTATTAATCGATTAGTTTGTTTTTAATTAAAGTACTAATCGATTACTTTTTTTTAAAAATTATTAATCGATTAGTTTGTTTTTAAATAAAGTACTAATCGATTAGTTTTTTTAAAAATTATTAATCGATTAGTTTATTTTTTTATTAAACTACTAATCGATTAGTTTTTTTTTAAACTATTAATTTTTTTTAATTAATAAATTAGTGCCTCGATTAATTTTTTTAACTAATCGATTAGTTTTTATTTTTTAAATTAATCGAGGAAGGCCTCGATTAGTTTTCATTTTTGTAATTTAATCGAGGAAGGCCTTGATTATTATTATAATTATCGAGGAAGGCCTCGATTATTTTTTATGCTCCTTGTTCGGTATTTATTTTCACCTAAACTGCAAGTGTACAACGAGGCTTATAGGATAGCGGTGAACAAGGTCGTATCCACAGAGATTTAATATTTAACTAACTAAGTACTAGAACTTAACTCCTAAATGCTATCTAGACAACCGATTAAACTGCTTGAACTAATTAAAGTACTTAAACATAAAATATAAATGGAAACACAGAGAAGAAAGAGTAAAGAAGAAACAACGGAGAAAGACGAATTCTAGAGTTGGAGAATCCTTATCTAATCCATTTATTTAATTGTTTCATCATATACCTATGTAGGGACTTAAATCTAGCTAGAACAACCACAATTATACCTTGAACCTTCTCTCGAAGTGCCTAAAGCGTGGATCACACAACTAGTATTAACGTCTCCGTTCAATGCCTAGCATGCAACTCCTAATGGCTCCGAGGGTCTATTGTTCTCTCAATTAACCTCAACCCTCTCGAGTGCTATTGATTAATGAGTTAATTACTCCAGATCACGTGTTAAAACTCCTCTCTCGATTTATGAATTAACACATCAAATTGTATCATTTAGTGATCAGTTAAACAATACAGATAAAAACAAGAGTAATCAAAGATCAAGATCAAGTCATAGGAAATATGATAAAACTAATAAAATAAACTTCATAAATAATTCATCATCCAACCCTAGAAAACTAGGGTTTAGCTATCCATATAAATATAGAAAACTAAAATCCAACAAGAAACCATGTCCAAGATAAATAAAGATAAATAAAACCCGGAAGTAATTATTCTGTCTCTATTCTTGCTTGGCTTGAATCTCTTGGTCTTGCTCTCCGTGTTCTTCTCTGCAACTCTCTATCTCTGTGTTTAAGAGAGGAATATGGTGTGTGTTGTTGTGGTTTTTGGTGTTATGGTAGGGTTTTGATATCCAAATTTTCGTGTTTGAGGAGGTATATATAGTGTTAGAAGTATCCCAGTCGAAAAAGGAAAGAAAATAGGCCAAAAATTGGACTCCCAGGGCTTCGCTCGCGACCCAGTCACCCGCGACTCGGGTCGCGAGTCCACGTGGCGCTGACGTGGCCAAAATTCGCGACCAGATGCCCAAATTCGCGACTGGGTCGCGGGTATTTCAAAGGAGAACCCCCTCTCTGTCGCACGCGTGCAGAAATCAGTCCAGACCAGGATTCGCGACCCCGTTCGCGACCGCGGTCGCGACTCCGGTCGTGAGTCCACGTCAGCTCCGGCAATCTCTCACTGTTTTGCTTCGTTCTCACTCATTTTTCGTCCGATTGACCCGATTCTTTTTGCAACGCATTCCTAACTTGATTTCCTATCTTTCTAGGGTGTTCCCACACTCATTTGAAGTCCACACAAAAAATGGCATTAATTCCCTTCACAATGAACAAACACGTGACATTGCACAAAACATAGAAAACTATGCAAAACTCAACACTTCATGCATGCAATGCCCATCAAATACCACTCAAATGTACCTCAAAATACATGTAAAATATGATGTTATCACTCCTCGATAGAAAGCTAGTCATCCATTAACAACAAATAATCCACAATTAACAACAAATAAACCACAATTAATATCAAATAATCAATCAATGCACTAATCGATTATATTCTACGGCATCGATTATATCAATGAAGGCATCGAATAGTTTTTCACAGCCTAAATGCTTCTATAACAACATCGATTGTGCAAAGTTTAACATTATACAACCCTCAAAATCACATAAACATCGACTAAATTCAAAACCAACAACAATTAACCTAAATTAAACAGTAATAACCAATTCCAAAAAAAGGGCGTATCTCTCTATGTCACCTATTTTCAAAGTAAATCTAACAACACATGCAATATATAATCAAAATAATAAATATTTGCAGAATAAGTTCAAAAAAATGGAGTACAAAACGTACCTTTGAAAATTGGTGAAAATTTTCGTGCACTATTTTTTTCTCCAGAAAAATCTTTTCTTTCGCCCCCTTGCTCAAAAAAATTTCTCCAACTTTTGCTATTGTTCGTCGATTTGTAGTGTAGTGTGAATAAAAACTTGTACGATTTTTGTGAATGAGATTTGTATTGTAGCGTGAATGAGCTCCGGATTCTACATCTATTTATTCAAAAATTTCACCTACCTCATTATAAAACATTAGAATGTATTTAATTCGGTACAACATCCCCTTCTTTTCATTAATTCGGTCCTACCTTCCACTTCTTTTCATTTAATGAAGTCAACAACCTTTTCTTTTTATTTATTGAAACTCAGTACCTACCTTACACAAGAAATAAATGCATTCACTAAAAAATCATGATTAATTGTAGGGAACATTGCCTCGATTCTTTTAAATGAAGGTCTCGATAAAATTGCATGATCGACGGTTAATAACATTAATCAAGAATGGTTAGATATTAATCGTTCATAGTTAGAAAAGTAATCGTTCCTACTTTTAAAACTTGTTACTTTTTCCCTTTTCTTATTTGCTATTGTCGATATTTGATTTTAAAAATAATCGATGAAATTTAAAAATCTAATCGAGGCAATGTTAAAAAAAAATCGAGGATAGTTTTTTCTTAATCTATGCTTATTAAAAATTAATCGAGGAAGCATCGATTGATACATACTTAATCGATGCTTCATCGATTTAAGAAGAATTGATATTTAAATCATCAATTCTTCTTAAATCATCATAATCGAGGCTCAACTTAGAAAATTAATTGAGGCTATGAATTAATCGAATATTGTAATTTCAATCGAGGCGATTTTGAGTAAATAATCGCGGCTAAAAATTAATCGAGGCTTACTAAATATAATCGAGGCTGTTAGGGTTTCATTTTTAGAATTAGGGTTTCGGCTGTTAGGTGCATTTAATGCCTGCCAAAAGTACAATGTGCCAATCATTGGGTGTGGGGACCAAGTCTAATATAATACAAATTGCCTAACAAACTACCTATTTTTAAAAGTTTTTTTTCCCAATTACTATTTACTTTTGTCTACTTTTATCCATTTAGACAAACACATATTATGACACTTCGGATAATGTTCGGGTAGTATAGAATTTTTCCACATATCCGATATCATATGAAACAATAAATATTAATATATCTCTTTCCAATAGTAGTATCCTTTTTGAAGAATACTATCCTTCAATAGAATATAAACTGTTTTTTTTTCTTATTTTTATTTTCTGAAATCAATGAGTGTTGAAGTCTATTTATAATTGAACAGTTCGACTCGACTCCTCTTTCAGACTCACAGTTGAGCGTGGATGAATAAAAAATTAAGAAAGAAACCTCTCTAGTCTCCTCTCTCTCTCTCTCTCTCTCTCTCTCTCTCTGGCTCTCTCTCTAGGCTGACGACATAAGCTAGTTGATTACCCCATCCCCACCTGCCCCACCCCCTTACTCCTACCTGAAGATTAATCGGCAAGTACAGTTTAGCTTAGCGGTGGTATTTAATGCGTTTAGTGTATACTAATAGATTAAAGATAAATTCTAATTCGCCAAAAAACTTATCACGTCAGCATGTAAGAAATTAAACTTCAAACTATTAAAAGCACTGTGTACTTTAAAAAAAATAAAAAAAAATTACTTCACTATTTCTAATCTTTGAACCCAACTAGGTTTGGATTGAAAATTGAAAAGCTAAATGGAGTAATTCTCTGCAACCTTTATAGACACAACTCACGGTTAATTTTTTTTTAAAAAAGAACATGTTCCTTAATTTCAAACGATATATAACAAGTAAAATAATAATAATAACAATAGAGATGAACGCTATCCTGTTTGGTTAATGGGTGATTTTTTGGAGGGCAAAATTGGAATTGAAGCATACTCATATTTTTTCACTTGACTGAGTTACTATAAATAGCCAAATAGGTGTTTAACTGAATTAATTAAGACGAAAAGGTCCAATAATAGAGGAAAGATGAGATAATCCAATCAGAATTAAGTGGGCCCACGCAAGTTATGAAATAATTGGGCTGCTGCTAAAGTGACGTGACAGTCAATAGACTCATGGAGTAGCGTAACGTAAATTCGAGGTCTATGATGTGGGGTCCACCTAAACTCCTAGTAAACTGTGACCCGTGATTTCGATACTTACCCACCAGCTTTTGAAAATTTGCAATGTGACCCCACAATCTAGTCATTTGAGCAATTAGCTACAAGAATAATAAGCCCATTTCATTTTTTAAAATTAACAATCATAATTAATTCTTTTGATTATGTAGGAATCTAATGGATTTTTCTTTCTTCTTATCCGCTTAAAAAAATCAATCTATATCTAATGCATTGGTTGTTTATTTAGAAATAATTGTATTTGGACTTGAGTTTTTAATTCAACTGCCGGCGTAATGACCATAAATGAAAATTTAGGTGTAAGTACAAATATGAGAATGTTAATTACATATTTGATTAACTACAGATTTGACATATCGCACTTGTGGAATCATTAATGACCATTAATATATAAGTTACATCTAATAAATCATCATATCCTATAATTATGAATTCATACACACACATATATATAGGACCTACTTATAAGGGCACACAATGCATAGACTTTGTATATGATAATTTATAAACTATGAAAACTTATAACTTACTTTATTTGAATTTGGTCAAATGCCCTAATAGACAATAGAGCGATGACGTTAAACTCAACTCTGTTAATTAAAAATGAAAAAGAAAAGTAAGTAAAGATGGGCCTCAAATTTTTAAACTCAAATAATTAAGGAAAGTGATATTCTTCGATCCATCAATTATCATCATTATAACTATTTATTTTTTGTTAAGATGGTTTAGGTCATTATTATAATGTAGCCCACACAAGACCAAAGTTATTCGTTTTTTTAGATATATCAGCACTCATTAATCACAGTGAACACTTTCCTCAAAAAAAAAAAAGGTCGTGAACACAAAGTATTTTGATTTAAAAATAATAATAGTAGTATAGTAGTAGAATTCAATCTCATAATTTTCATTAACTGTAAAGAATACAAATTAAAGCATACTCTTTTCTTACTAAAATAAAATAGTACTCCTTCCGTGATAAATTAATTATCATTTTAAAAATTTCACAGAATTAAGATTCAATAACGTTGACAAATATATCACCTCTCCGACTCTTCCCATCCCATATCAAATTATATTAAGATACATTTTTTTAAATAAATGCATTCTCTCGCTCTCCCTATCTCATAAGAAGTGAATATATGAAAATATGTAAAATGATACTTAATTTAATAAAAGTTAAAAAAATTAAGCTGACAATTAATTTAGTGAGGATGGAGTTACAATTTAATTTCATAATTGTTTCATTTATGAGATAGTCACTCTATCTACTAGACCACTCCAATACTCCATCAAGGCTCCAAAATTGTTCTCTTAAAAATTATATAAAAAAAAAAGCAGTTGATATTACAGATAAGCATTTTTTAGTGTAGTGAAGTAAATGATGTGAATCATCTTTACAAAGCATCATCGCACTTTTGGAGACCAGATGGAATGGCGATTTCTGAAAATCAAGAATATTATCCAAGACTTGTCTACATTAAAATATTATATTATTTTTTATTTAATTATGTAGAAATCGAGAAAAAAAAGGAGGTGCTTAATTATTGCATGCATTTTCTTGATACTATACCCCGTTGACAAAAAAAATAAAAAAAAATAAAATAAAATACCTCTTTATTCAAAAAAATAGCCAAGAAAATTACGTTAATAAACCATATTATTGCATTGGAACAAGTTCAGACTTCAAATTTGATCTTATTCGTTATTCCGGTATAATTTAAGTAAAATATAGGCTATGTAATGATTTTTATAGTAGATTAACATATTAATAAATGATCGGACTTGACAATAATTTAATAGTTGGAATAAAATATCTCATCGTTCTCACATAAGTGTTTTCTTGAAAACATAAAATGGCAATCTCAAAGAAGAAGAAAAAAACACTATAAAACGCAACTTTGACCTATATGTTCGAGAATTTGTTTCTTTGAGATTTACGAGAAACAAATTCTCCCAATTAGACATCTCAAGTTTTAGATATAATTTGACATCTATAGTTAAAAATCTTTTTCACATAAATATTTTTACAACAATACATATAGACATTATTTGATATTTACAGTAACAAATCCGACTATTTTTTACTATATATTACACAATAAACCCCAAACCAAATATTTCTATTACTACAATTACAAACCTTCTAATTCTCAACAAACAAACATTTTGTTTTTATCTTTTCTCATTCTTCATCGTCGAGATGTTGTGGAGGTTCACTATTTTGGGCCTATTCAAACCGTTGTGGCCTAAATCGTTGCAAACTAATAATAATAATAATGTTGTCCCGGTGGGGATGGCCTAGTGGTGGAGTGAGGTTGCTTGGAGACCAAAGATCACAGGTTCGAATCTCCTAAAGACCACAGGTCGGGTGTGTGAGTAAAATAATAATAATAATAATAATAATAATAATAATAATGTTCCGGTAGGGATGACCTAATGATGGAATAAGATTATTTGGAGACTAAAGTCACGGATTCAAATCTTTTTTTTTTTTTTTGTCAAGGGTAACGGTTAACCACACTTGGCAAACCAGATGTGATAGGCTCACACCTAGTGGTGTTGGTGGTGGGATTCGAACTTGAGACCTTTGGCCTCAATATAACACCACTCCATCACTAGGCCATTCTCAAAAGGACAGATTCGAATCTCCTTAATACTATAAGATTGGACGTGTGAGTAAAAAAAATAAAAATAAATAATGGTGGGTTACCCAATAAATTTATCTCCATAATTAAGCCATTCTATATAAAATGTCTAGTATGTCATATCATTAAATTGATGTCACATTTCAGCAGCAGCGCTTGCAAGTTGCACATTAATCAACACCACATAACATGGGTTTTCTATATATTATTTTTGTCGATGTTCTATCACTCTAAATCAGTAGAAAATTATCAAAAAAATTAGGAGTATTATCAGATTTTAGTCCGACCTTTCAAGTAATTCACAAAAATGTCCTGGACTTTTATAAATAACAATTTAATATCCGATCTTTTGAATTTATAACAAATCTAACCTGAAATTAATTTTTGGGCTTTTAATCCCCAACGTATATATTTTTACATACGGTCTGGAGTGAAATATAATTTTATTTGATCAATTGACGTGATACATGTATTTTCTACGCCAGTAAAAAAATTCGGAAAAAAGATATACGATGGCAACTAAAAGCTCAAAAATTAATTCCAAACTAGATTTGTTGTATATTCAACAGGTCATGTATTAAATTGTTATTTATAAAAAATCAGGACATTTTTGTGAATTACTTGAAAGATCAGGCTAAAATCTGATAATACCCCAAAAAATTATCAATGACGGGTGTTCCGTCTAGATGTTGATGTGGTGTTCAATGATGGGAAGGGGTGTTATGGAGCAGGGGCAATAGTTTGAGATTGGAGGGGACAACTAAGGGCAACTCTAGCGATACCAATTCAGCGGCCAATGTCGGTTCTTGACGGAGAACTTAATGCGATATTGTATGGTGTTGGCTTATGCCTGCAAGAGCAGCTAGTTCCGTTTGTGGGTTTCTCAGATTTCTTATTGGCAGTTCGATTGCTTAAAGATGGGGAAGAGAGGTATGAGTACATGAAGAAGGAGTTAGGCCCGCTCGCTGAGGTTTTTCAAGTAGGTTATGTTACTGGCTTTCGACATATGTATCGGGAAGCCAATTATGTTGCTCACACTCTGGCTCAATTTGGAGTAGGGTGTGAAAATTTATGTACGTGGAGTACAGATTATCCTCATTGGTTGAGGGAGATGTTGGCGTATTAAAATTCATTTTACTTAAAAAAAAAATTATTGTATGTGTAATAAATAATTACCCTCGACAAAAGGTGTTTAAAGCCTAATTAAATATAGCCCTCGACCTATGAACTTCATCATTGGGTTTAGTTACCTACGGACTTGATTATAGAATATTACATTTCTATCCCCTAAAAAAAGGAATATTATCTATACCTATAGATTAATTGATGAGGTCAAGATAGGCGATGAAGATCAAGAGCCGGAGTTGCAATTTTGAGGTCCAATTATACGCCTACGAGCAAAGAAGCTTCAAGGTTATTTGCAAGTGTTAATTCGAAGAAAGCTCGAGGTTGGAGAGGACGAATTTAAATGCAAATCAAGAATAGTTAATTTATTAGCTATTGAAGATGATGATCACACCATGGAGAATATAACTTGAAGAGTTGAAGAATAATACACGGAGTGAAGAGAAGAAGATGTGCACGTGTACATGTACGTGATCGACGTGCATGGCGTGTGCGTGTGATGTGAAGAATTCGGCCCTTGTTTGATTTAATTAGGGGTTGAATTTTATTTAGACTATAGTATTAATTTAATTATTTTAGATTATAGTTGGAGCAGATTTTTATTTAATTATTGTGTAATTTTCGGTCCATGTTCAATAGGTTTGACTAGAATTTTAATTAAGACAATTTCCTACCTTAAATAGAATTCTAGTTTAGGTAATTTCCTAGTCTAGTTAGAGTTCTTTTTGGATCATATTTTTAGGTCTTTTTAGCCTTAATTTTCGTCCCCCTTGAACACTATAAATAGAGGATTCATGTTACACTATTATTTTAGACTCTATTTGATAATTAAGCTTTTGTGCATTCAATATTGTCTCACCCCCTTTAGAACTTTTGTAGTTTGGTTCGAAAATTACACTCTTGAAGTTTAGCAAACTTTAAGTTTTATTTCAAGTCTCGTTCTAGTGCTTGTGTTGTGCTGGGGTTGGATTGCTACCGAAGAGGATTCAAGTGGTGATTCGTTTTGTGAAGTTATCTTCACTAGGTGGACACTCCGAGTTCGATTCATCTACAACAACATCAAATCCTTCATACAGACGTCCTCCATCTTCCAAACAACGTCTGTATCATCCCAATATCATCTCAAATCAGTTCGAATATCAAGCAACAAGATTCTAAGCCGATTCGTCGTCCGCAATTCATACGTGTTCAATTCAACCCAGATAACACATATACTATAAGTTCATCTTTTCTCTATCATAACCTATCTTCCCTAGACATTCTTCACCTAATTAACATACCCTACACGTCCCATACTTCATCCATAAATGCACGTCCAATTCCAGCCCGTTATTTGGATTTGTGTATTATTTTTTGTGTTGTAATCTAAGGGGGATGCATTCAATTAAGATTTTTATGGACTTTAAAATGTCTATGAATTTTATAAATCTATAGACTCCACATGGAGTCTCCCAACTCCACGCAGAGTCTAGCGGATTTCGTGTATGGATTTTAGACCGATTTTGGACGATTTTAATGGATTTCAAATCCTTCTTGCCAGCGCTCGATGGAACACAGCGATCGGTGGACCAGGAAAAAAATCAGGCCGCAACGGCCGCTGGGCAGCAGCCGCCTTGCTCCCAGCGACTGTTGGCACCCAGCGGCCGCTGGAGTGCCATCATCAGCAAAGCCAGCGGCTGCTGGGGTCGGGTGACGGCTGGGGTGCCCGATTTCAACTCCTCACCGGCCGCTGGGACACAGCGCACGGCGGGTTTTCCAAATCCATCGAAATCTCGTGTCCTGAGGTCGGATTTCATCCTTTGTATTTTTGATGTGATTTTGGGGTGAAATCCAATAAAGTCAATGACTTTTTAAAGTCCATGGATTTTTGAATACCTCCGGATTTTAAAAGACTTTTAAAAGTCTGGATTGAATACACCAGGATTTTAAAGGAATTTTAAAAGTTTGGATTGAATACACCAGGATTTTAAAGGACTTTTAAAAGTCTGGATTGAATACACCCAGATTTTAAAAGTCCTTTAAAATCCAATGAAATCTGGATTGAATACACCCCCCTAAGTGTCGTAATTAGGTCTAGATTAATTTGTTTAATTGTTTTGAGTTGTATTTTCATTTATTTTAGCTTATTTTATTTATTGAGTCATTAGGTTAGGATTGAATCCTTCACAAGCTGACATGTTCGATCCTTAAGTCTTCCACACGTCTTTTATATCCTGTACCGTTTATCTGTCCGGGTTACATCATAAGTTTGGTATCAGAGCCACATCAGCATAGCTGGTCGTGGTTCAATCCTTCGTGTCAATTATTTTGCTTACGTGTCAGTTTACGTGTCAATCAAGTTGTAATAGTTAGTGTTCATTGAAAAAAAAACTTCCGGTAAAAAAAAAAGAGAAGACCGATCTTTCAAAAAAAAAAGAGAAAAGAGTACAAAAAAAAGAGAAAATCGGATAAAAAAGTCCGATCGTTAAAAAAAATGATTTTATTCATTGTGTTCCTTTTGAGTCATATTTTATTTTTTGGTATTTTCCTTCTAGTGTTAGTTCATAGTTGGTAGTTTCCATAGAGTTGTAATTTATTTTTGGTTCCTTCCATCTAAAGTCTAGTCTAATTAAGGTATTTAGAATGTACCTTCAACGGCTAGTATAGTGCCAAGAAGACGGATATCGTCCCACGAGGAGTGATAACTCTTCTATCCTAATGCGTATCCTTTTGGAACTTTGAGAGAATTACTGTCACTAATGTGTTCCTGCAACTTAATATAAAACAAAACTAAAACATGAACTGAACCAAATAATAATTAAAACATGTTCAAGTCGAGTGTGAATTCGGACTGAGCCTATGTATGCAATCCCGGGCACAAATACATGGATACCTCGTTCAGACCATTTGGTTATAGGGAGCAAGTACGATCGCCTTACACCTCCCCCCCAATTCCTTATTACTGTGTATGCTAAGAGCGATACGGTCGGCGACTCTTAGTCTCTAACTATCCAAGACCCAACGAAGAGAGTCATGCAGAGAGTTTGCAAGGATAGCAGCATTCAATATGAGGAACCCAACGCTGGTATATGGGACCCCTTTGGCGTTGTGCCCATATCCACATATACTTCAATCTCCGGGCTTCGTTGACTCTAGGCTTCGTTGTCCGGTTTATCACTTAGTGGCTCATCAGGGTTCAGTCGCCCTTACTTCCACCCTGATATACATCAACAATGGTTTAACTAAGAGTGATCAGCCATATAGCCTCCCCATTGCAGTGTCATCGTTCTTCCCAAGTTGAAGTTGGAAATCATCTCGAGGCGTATTACGCCCGATTAACCTCATGCATACTTAGTGCTTCCGGTCCTCATCACACTCAACTCGAACACGATCTACTTAGCCGGAAATCATAATTGTAAATAAAGCAAAATAAATTTGAGAACTCATAATTAAAGGAAATTAAACTGGATTAATTTCTGGAACTAACTCCAGACAAAGACAAAAACAACTTGCGCATTGACTGAGGGCAAATCGCCAACAACAATGCTGAATATCTTGAACTGAAATAAAAAAATAAAACGGAAATAGCTAAATTGTATCTGTTTGCCTTAATGTAAAAATGCGAATTATTCTGAAAATGAAATGGAAATCAAGTATTTATAGTGAATGTGGAACTGCCACAACCAGTCCATTTCAGCCCACGCAGGGGCATGATCCTTCCTTGACTTCTTCAACCTTCCACCAAAGTGTGCGGACTTCTCGCCCTCTCCTTCTCTTTCCTTATCCTCCTCTTCTTTCTCCATCTTCTCCATCTTCTCTACCCAACGGTCGACTCCCCCATATCTAGGAACGGTTGCTGACGTGGATCCAGTTAGTTGGAGTGATTGAAGCTGAACTTCCGCGTTGAATTTGCAACAGACTCTCCAAGCTTCGGCTCCCTCCTTTGCGCCTTCATCGTAGATAGCATCGTTTTATGCCCATACTGGATCCTTTTACATCTCTTTCTCCCTGTTTTACTTAAACTCCCTACCACTTAAAAACAACTAAAAAGACATGAACAAAATACCCAACTTTAAGTCTGTATCAATTGTTATATGGTTTTATGTATTCTTAATTTAGTTTAAATCATTTTTAGGTGTTTATTATTATTATTTTATAAATATGGAGAGTATTATGAAATTAACCAACAATTGAAGTAATGCCTAACTAAAATATAAATTTAAATTCTTACCAATATTCCTATCAATAACATATTCAATCCTAAGGGAGAGTTATTTTGAGTTCACTACCATCTATATAATTTTTTATTTGTTTTTTCTAAGAAGTAACATCTAAATAATTTGAGTCATACCGTAAAAGTTTTTCCGATTCTTTTATTAATCAATTTTATTTATTTAAGCAATTTCAAACCATAATAGTAAACTAATCCGATTGGCTAAGAATAACTATAATAATAGCAATTGAACTTAGTATTTTAACATCTAATTCATCATTTATTATTTTTATCAGGTCATGTTGGAAGGCAAAATATCTTTCGAGACCTCATGCAAAAAAAAGGAGTAGATTAGTATCGTCTAGGTGTCTAGCTAATTATGCTAGATTAAATTTTTAGTAAAAACTGAATTAGTGTTTGCAACTATTTACCATATTAAAAATTAAGACAATTATTCACAACTTAATTAATATAATGGCACCTGAAGTATATAAAAATAGATAGAGAGATAGTTCATTGGATAATTTATGTTGATTTTCCATGAGTTGCTGCAAATTTACTTCTTCTACATTAATTGTCATTTTTTGGATCATTGCTAACACATTAATTCTCAATGGATCATAAATATCTAGGGAATTGCTATACTATAAGTTTGACGTAAGTAAATTGATCAATATTATTATTATTATTTTAAAAAATAAATAATATATATATATATATATAATGTGTCATTCATTCCATACCATTATTTGTTTAGTATCTTCTATCTCTTCACATTGTGGTTTGATTTATAATACGGAACTCATTATAATTTGGATTTGTAAATCACCTAACAAAAAAATTTGTAGAACTATGTAGAATATTTAACATTTAAAATGATAAAACTTATGTTAATTTATCTAAGAAAAAAAAAAGACAACTCAACTTATAAAATTGCAGAGGATTAATAATATACCTTTTTCTCTCAAAATAAAAATAAAAATACACAGTTTTAATTTTACAATAAAGGGAAGGCGAACATGCATGAATCTCTTACAAATTACAATTGACATACAAAAATAAGATGATCGTTTCAGGACATTCAAGCGTTGAAACTCATGTGCGTAAGAGAGAGAATAATTGAGTTCAAAACTTACCGGTGATCCCTCGTGCCCAACTAAAAAAAGTAGAAAAATAAAATAACCATAAAACTACTAGTAGTAATAAATTATTAATGGAAAAAATGAGTCAACTAATCTTGAGACAGAAACCCCTGACCAACCCCCATTACCTAATACCTCACAAAAACACAAAATGTGTGTGTAATTATTTGTCACACCATGCTGAAAATTAAAACATAGGTAGCTGTAGAAACAAGAAAAATATCACAAAAACTGTTAAGCTAATGGAGATTGCATCAGAGGAGCCATTTGATGATTGTCCAGTTTTTGATCCGCTCCCTGCATATGTACGAACTACTACGTTACGTAATTGATCATTAATTAACTTAATTATTACTATTTGTTAAATCAATTAAAGCAATTCACTAAGAATTTCTGAAAACCAATTAACATTAATTTGGATATCTCTAGGTGAATTTGCAGGTGTTGAACCGGGAGAGCCGGATGGAGAAGCAGCTAAAATTTCAAAAAGATTATATGGAAATAAATATGTATTTCTAGGTATAAATTACTTATTTCATCTAAAATTTAAGAAAAAAATGGGATCGTATAATTTAAAGTGGGTAAATTTGTTTTATGATTTAATAAGTGTAGTAGGAAACGATGAGTGACCTTTGCAGTTGGTGGCATCTGTTTGGACATTACAAGCTTTGGGGAGGGCTAGAGCCTGACTCTGGTCAACGTTCAAACCTAGGGTTGAAGCTCCGCCATCAATTACTTGACATAAGCACTGTGGCTGGGAGCGGGCGACGGTGCCCAACTGCGTGCAGCAGGCGGCGGAAGGGGCGGCCGACGAGTTGCCGTAGTTGAGGCAGGGAGACATGGTGATCACCACATTGGTGCAATCGTCAGATTGAGCCGCCGCGCCGGAGCAAAGCGTGGCGAGTAGAATCAGGGCTGAGATCATTGAGAATTGTAGGTGTGCCATTTTTTCTGCTTTGCTAGCTGGAGGAAAAATATGGTGTTGTGTTGAATGTTGAAAATAATGTTAATGGGAATTGTATTTTAGGAGTTGGAAATGGGGGTTGGTTTGGGTCACCAAACTTTTTCTTCCACTCTGAAAAGTCTTTGAATATTTCTCCAAATTTTGATTTTGATATATTAATTATTTCATATATATTTTATTTTTAAATTTCAAAGTATATATGTATATGGAGGAGGAGACTGAGATTTGATTTTTAGAGTCCATTCTTTATGAGGAAAAAGATTGTGCCATTTAACTCTCGTACTAATGTATGTATCTTCTGTTTGATTATATTAATTAATGTTTTATATGTTTAATTATGTATATATGATCTTAGCTAGTGGAATGGGAATTAGATTTAGAACAGAGAAAATGGAATCGTGATTTATGTATAAATTAATATTACAAAATAATTAAATAATTGAATGCATACCCGGCCGTCGTGAACATGAAGACTAATGAAAAAGGGATTAGTTATATGGTTGACCAACTTGGGATGAATATTTGTGCAAGGTGTCACGATGCAGATTGTTAAACCATCACAACTGCATTAATGTTTACTTAATTTTTTTGTTTGGACAGAAATTAATCTGCAGCTGTAAATTTACTCATGTTAACAATTCTCATTGCTATATAATATGCGTATGCTCATGAATCATGATATAATTAATATACCACCAGAAAATTAAACAAGATTATCCACAAGTTAAGTTCCAATTCATTAAAGAAAACTACCTAGCTAGCAAGGTGACCTAAAACCTCTACAATGAAGACAGACAGTTAAGGTTGTTGAGCCACAAATTCTTCTCATCTCCTTCTCTTAATTACAACCTTAAACGACATTATAATGCATGCAATCAATATATTTATATATATAAACCCCATGCCATGATCATCTACTACAATTAATTAAGTTACAACTTCATCTCTCATCGAAACCAAATTAAGTATTATGGAAAGCACTCTACAACTACTACTACCTCTTGCAACGGCTCTGATTATCATAGTTGTTCTTGCTCCGGAAGCAGCCGGCCAGTCGAACTCGAACACGAACACGAACGCCATCTGCACGGGGCCGATGATCCGCAGCTTCGGCTCCTGCATAGGGTTTCTGGCCACCGGCTCAAACTCGTCGTCTCCGACTTCGGCCTGCTGCAACTCACTGAGAGACCTCATGAGCAACGGCCAAGATTGCTTGTGCCTCATCGTTACTGGAGGTGTACCTCTTCAAGTTCCCATTAATCGAAGTTTAGCAATCTCACTTCCAAAAGCATGCAGACAATCTGGAGTCCCAATTGAGTGTAAAGGTAATTATATATATATTTAAGTAATTATATTATAGATTTTAAACAACTTAATTATGTTAATTTTAAGATCATGACATGAAGTGTGATGAGAGAGAGAGAGAGAGAGAGAGAGAGAGAGAGTACTAATTTGAGTTCATTTGTCCTAAATTTGCAGCCACTGCTAGCCCTGTTCCAGCTCCAGGTACACTTGGACAAGTTTAATAAATGATTATAATTTAATAATTAATATTGTTTTGACATAATCTTGATGAATTTGGATTTGATGTTTTGATTGGTAGATCCAGAGAATTCAAGCCCCCGCGGCGCACCAACCATATATCCTGGATTGTCTCCTCCTCCAGTTTCTCGAGGTACGAGATTTTCATGTCTGTTTTTTTTTTTTTTTTTTTTTTTTTTTATGACGAGAGAAACTGGTATATATGCAATATTTCGTAAACTAAACAAATTAATTACAAATATATGTGTAAGGAAATATATATATAACTTAAGTTTGGTATGATGATCATCAATTCTTTACAAATTTTGCAGCTCCATTTACTCCTCAACCCTTCACGCCTCCTTCAACCGGCGGAGACGGCGGCATGACGCGGCCTCAAACGCCAGAAGGTGACTTAGTGCCGACACTGACGCCGCCGGGAATGCGTCCGACTTTGTCGGCGGCACAGCCATCTCACAGTGCTATGCCTTCTCTTCTTATAGCAATGATAGGAGTCTTTCTGCTCAAGTGTTGTTGATTTATAATTATGCTTGAATTTTTGTGGATTTTCGACAGAATTGAGTGGCATTGATTCATTATTTGTAATACAATCTTATAAAGAATAATATATTTCTGTTTGTGTTCGGACATGCAAAAAGCCTCAAAATATAATCAGAGCGCTCAAAATAAAATTACTCGGTGAAAGTACTGGTTGAATTCTCATGAAATAGCACTACAAGAAAACCGTGTATTCCAGCGGGTTGTTTTTCGCAGGAATTTTTAAATTACAATAGGAATTCCAATGGGTTCATTTCCGGTAGAAATTATTTATTTTTTAATAATTTTTTATTAATATTTCTTAAAAAATTCCATCGGGTATTCCGACAGGAAACGCCTGCTGGAATCACTTTTTTTTTTATAATTTTATTATTATTTTTCATTTCTGTAAATTGTAATTCCACCATCATTTCAATTATTTTAGCACCAAAATTTCACTAGAATATTTTTTATTTATTTCTTATTTATTAATTTTTTTTAAAATAATGATAATGAAAAGAATAATACAACAAATGGAGAAAAAAGAATTTAATATAAATTTAGGAAAAAAAAATGTAATGCATATATGTGTATAGTATTTTTTTTATTAATTTTTAATGATAGATAAAATAAAAAAAAATTAGTTTTGTGTATTCTTTTTTTATAAATTTCAAAATGAATTTGACATAATCTCGATCTTTTTTTTTAAATTATTGTTACATTTTTTAAATGATTAATTATATAAGAAGGAAATGTCACAACTATATTTCTTAAAATTATATCTTTAAATTTGTATGATTTTATTAATCTATTAAAATATTGCAGCTAGAGAAAATAAAATAAAACCACAATAAAAAAATTATACAACTCAAAATCTAAAGAAATTAATGTGTATCACAAGTTCTTTTGTTTACATTGCATATACATACATATATACATATACATACATATATATACATATATTCACATAAATTTAGTTATGTATATAATGTATTATATGCCTTTACATCATATTCAACACATAAACAATATTAAAAAAATATCATTTAAAATTTATGTTTTATTTTACAAAAATTTACATTAAACTCTATTTTATATTCTATTATATTTTGTGTGTGTATCACATAATGCAAAATGTAACAATTATATAATACATGTATATATATATAATATATGGAAATATGAACATAAATCATATTTTGTACGGTGGTGAAGGTGCTCATTACACGAGCAAGAGGCGCGGGTCAAACCCGCTAGGGGCACAATATGTGCACAATTTGGGTGCCATCAAAAATTCGCCAAGCCTTGCGACTAGCGATCCTAGTGTAGGTTTTGGGGGCTAGTTTGAGTTGTGAAGGGTCGGTGGGGGCCGATGGTTAGGCTCGATGGGTGCTTAAGAGGCCGTAAAAATATGTTTTTTTCTTTCAACATCTTTTTATGATTCCTATGGGTCAGGACCTGTTGGAATGCCCCCAAAAATTATTTTTTCGCAAGAATCCCATTGGATTTTCATTATTCCATCGGTCCATTTTCTTGCGGACCGGAGCCGCTGAAATGCCCTTTGAAATTATCTAATTCCAACAGCATTTGGGCCAATTCCAGCGGCCTCAGTCCACAAGAATATGCTGGTTTTTTTGTAGTGTAGTGTAATTCTTCTTTCGTGTGTTCAAAGATAGATTATTTAATTAATAGATTTAAACAAAATAAAAGTTGTCCATTAATAGAATAAAAGTCTATTAAGAGTATACCTAGTAGTGGTATACCAAATATTATTCATTCAAATATCAAACAAACTAGCTAGTTATAAACTAACAGAATCATTGGTGTATTTTTTATTCCTTTTAAATATTCTTAACGATAAAATTTTTCGTTGCTAAAATGTGATTTTTTTTGTAATGAACCACAAAAGTAATAATTTAATTAAGTTTCAAATAGATAGAAATATAGACAAGTAATATATGATATTTCAGACTTATCATTATGTGTATATTTATGAATGATGGATCGAATATAATTTATGCATAATTAAACATAAAATATAACACAAAAAATTGATAAATTTTTCAGTACAACGGTTGTATATAAACTTTATATTAGATGGACACTTTTCATTGTTAGAAGTGATATTTTTCAGCATTAGAAGTGATAGTTTTTCAATCCAAAAAATATAGTAAAATTACAAAAATCTCATCGTCTTTTTTGTGGCAATACTTTTCAATAAAATAAACATGATAATTTTCAATAGTAGAAGTGATGTTTTTCAACATTCAAAGTGATATTTTTTCTTTCATTTCATAAACAGTATTACAACGCTACTGGAATAAGCAGAAACTGAAGTACAAAAGAAAAGAAGAGGAGTAGAAATGCAGACAATAAACTGAATTGAAACAAACTTGTACAATGTAAACAAACTAGATCTGTAGATTCTGGAAATCAAGCCAAGTCGGGGAACATTTCTCCGCAAGACAAATACGGCCTAACTAGTACTGACGGTTCAACGTTCTATCTCTCAAAGATGAAACGACTTTTGTCCTTCCGGCAGTGACACCACTATTCCAGCAAGCAAACTTGAAGAAAAAGGAATGCTAGATGGTATAAGAGAGATGCTTGGTATATCTTTCAGTATGCTCGAGTGTCCTATTTATAGGAACCTTCCAACCTCAGATGATGATCAACAATTAGAGTTTGAGAGCATTCAAACCAGCTAAGTAACCTCCAGGAGTTACCAAAATTACTCCTCAGGTGTATAACCTCTAGGCACAAATGCCTAAAATAAATCGGACCGACGGTTTGTAACCGTCGGTTTGCCGGTTTCCGATGGTTTACAAACCACTGGGACAATTACGGTTGGTAAACTGTACCGTCCACCGAAAAAATGTGGTTCGATTACGGTTCAGGAGTAGCAACGTTCACAAACTAGCAGTTAGCCCAATTAAACCACCGATTTGTGTATTATTATTATTATTATTATTATTATTATTATTATTATTATTATTATTATTATTATTATTATTATTATTATTACGGTCGAGATCACGATTCACGTGATCTCAATCAACGACTGGCATTAATTGGAGGCATATCGATGATGTGGAACCGCCAATTTGGAAGCACAAACCGGCGCCCAAAATCGGCGGTTTGTCCTCCAAACTCCAAACCGGCGGTTTCGGACCATTTTTTTTTTCAAAATTTTAAATCCCCCCACCCCACTTCCCAGTTTTCACCTATAAATATCGCATCTCCTCCACCATTTTCTGTCAACAATCTCGATCCAGATCCACAACCTGAAATAGGTCCATAAATTTTGCAAAATCAAATCATCAATATTAGGTCCAAGTTTAGATTAGTTTCCTAAATTATGTTTCTTGTTCTCTTTATGTACCTTTGATTGTAACAGAAAATAGATACAAGAAAATACAATCAATACAACCGAGTTCTTAGCCACAATCTGTTCGTCTCAATTCTTCCTCAAACACCATGATTAAACCACAAAATAACATGATATCAGAGCAGTAGAGATCCTAAAGGACCGTCATTGTTATGATTCATCATATACCTAATAATGGCCGGAGAAGACAGCACGCCGAACGTCCAGCCATCTCTGCCTGGGGCGGAGTTGCTGGCACAACAACTGGCTAATCTCCTCAAACAGTTTAGCCCACCCACAACAACAGAAACCAGAAATTCAGAATCCAATCAAAACCAAGCCGTAATAGTAAGTATTAAACTGAATGAATTTAACTACTCATTGTGGTCAAGGATGATGTATCTAGCAATTGGAGGGAAATGGTGCCTCAACCACATCACTGGCCACCCTCCTCCCCCCGAACCCACTGACCAAGCCTATCACAAATGGTACCAGAATGATCTCACCGTGATATCATGGATCATACAGAATATGGAACCAGCCTTAGCCAACAACTATGTCCAATACAAAACTACCGAAAGCCTATGGAAGGGGCTTGCAACAACTTACATTATTAAGAGGGACTCGACATAAATTTTTGATCTGACTGTTCAAGCTAACAACATTAAACAAGGACAAGGGACTATCGAGAATTTCTACAGCATGCTACAGAAGATCTGGGCCGAAATAGATGAAAGTCACCCGAATCCTATGAAGTGCGAGGAGAACATAGCGACTTACCAGAAATTGCAGTCTGAGACCCGAATTTTTAACTCCTTGCCGGAGTAAATGAGAAGTACGAACCTTAGAGGAGGGATATCCTCAAGCTAGAACCACTGCCGAATGTTGAGGTGGCATACGCCTTAATCAGGCGCGGTGCGGCTCAACGAGAAATCTGGGGCTCAGAATCGAACAGTACCGGCGACAGAGAGCTCGGCAGTGAGGCTATTGGCATGGCGGTGAAGGGATTTCGGCCAACCTCTCGGTCAGGCCAGCCCACCAAGAATGGCGGCGGTGGCTCATCATCCTGAGAAAAAATTGATAAAACCAAACTCAAATGTTCGCATTACGAGATGACCAAGCACACGAAGGAGACGTGCTTCTGCTTGGTCGGCTACCCGGAGTGGTGGGAAGATAATCACAAAACACCTAAGGATAGCCGCAGCAAGGCCGCCGTCATCGTGGGCAGCACAGAGGCCGCCAACACTCAGACAGGCGGTGATGGCGGACGAGGCGGTGGTGATGGTAGGACGGAGAAAATGGCGATAGCGGCGGTGGCTAGGGTTTTAAATAATGAAGAGGAGAGCAGTGGCTTGGATTATGAAGGTACCTGGTCGGATAGTATGTTATTCGACCCACTCACTTCTCCCTCTCCTTTATTTAATGAATATGTGGCCCATATTAACAGTCAGGCCTAACATATTCTTTGGACTAATATTGATGCATTGGCCCATATTGCTGATACTAAAAACTGAGCCCAACAACAAAAAAATGAGACTTGGATATTTGATTGTGGTGCTGCGGATACAATGACGTATGATGCCATGGATATTTGTACTCCATCGCCGCAAAAAAATCCTAATGTTCAAACTGCGAGTGGTGAAATAACTTCTGTGCGTGGTGCTGGCACAGTAGAGATTTCTCTAACTCTTAGAATTTCGAATTGCCTATATGTTCCAGCTTTGTCCCACAAATTACTTTCTATCAGTCATGTTACAAAGGAGTTAAACTGCACAGTTCTAATGCACCCGAATTTCTGTCTATTACAGGATATCTAGATGGAGGAGATCATTGGACGTGGAACTGATCCTAATCTAAAAAGGAAATAAATAAATAAAAATCGGATAAATCAGCAACAGTCTAACTGGGCGTGACACGGGCCCACTCGCGCCTCGGGTCGCGCTGTAGCTCGCGCCCGGCCTAAAGCACAACACACCACAGGTCAGAGCGATCCACTCGCGCTGTAGCTCGCGCCATTTGGCGCGACTAGTTCCTCGCGTTCTGACTCGCGCCAGGATTCTCGAACATTCGAACTTGATCGTCGGTACCCCATCTAAGATCATATCATTCCCTTCTCTTGAAGAGGATTTGTCGTCAAATCTGGACCTCCATCTGGATCAAAGACAAACACGATCCGATCATTGAATGTCGTTGGCACAACTAGCAGAGTACACCTCTCCAAACACTTGAACATCCAGCCGGTGTAAAACGGTTGCCATCTCAACTCCGTAGAGTTCTTGGACATATAGACCACAAATAAATTTGGTGGCACTTCCAAGTCTGGTTGTACATCTTCATCAACCTGAAAAATGAACATATAAAAAGAACACTGTTGACAACAAATATTAGAACTCATCCAACCCTCCATGGTTATTTGCACAATTTGCTGCGTTTGATCTGCAGCCACATCTAACTGCCCACTGTCTACAACCCCTTGATTTGGCTCATCATCATTCTCTAGTTGCAAGCTCAAAGTCTGTCGAACTTCCATTATAGGATGGTCAGGTAACTGTCTTCCAACACTTAATTCGTTGGAATACAATCGTCTAGGACAGGTGCCTCAAGATTAGATTCCCCAACTACTTCACATATAGCATCGACTAGCACTTCATCAGTAGATGCATCAATCGAAACTGGTACCTCTGGAACAGAACCTTCATGGGTGGCCTCGAACATAGATGATCCTTCAACAAATTCAAAAGTGGGAACCTCTGGAATTGGTGTAGGAACACACTGTTGCACCTCCTTCTTCCTCTGTATTGACTCCAGTATTTGTGCGAAGGTACTCAAATCCACATCCCATGCAAAGAGTTTTATCGAGGACTTAGTGCATTCTTTCTGAAGTCGTTTCTCCACACGTATGGCATAATGCACCATACTTTCCAGTTCCACAAAGTGATGCAATGCCACATTTTCTCTAATCTCTCAGCATAAACTAAATAGGAATCTATCCATCATTTCTTCGGATATTCCTCCACATCAGCTCGTCTCATGGTCTCCAACATTTCTTCATAATACTCCTAAACGTCATTTTTGCCTTGCCTTAAATTCTCTAACTCCTTTTCTAGCTCTTGAATGTAGGAATTAGGCACATGACGCCTTCTCAAGACCCTCATCATTGCTTTCCAAGTGTCTATTGGCTCTCCGATACGTCTCCTAAAAGAGTAAAACTGATTCCACCAGGTGAGAACTTCATCACATAATCCACTAGCTTCTACTTTAACCTTTTTCTGCTTAGGATAATTATGACAGTTAAACAACAGTTCAATCTTACTTTCCCACTCTAGGTATAACTCGGATCACTCATGCCTCGGAATAATGGAACGTTTGTCTCCCAATACTCCTCCCATTCATCTCTGTGGTATGTTCTACCTCCATAACCAGCAGAACTAATCATCATCATCATCATCATCATCATCATCATCATCATCATCATCTTCTTCTTCTTCTTCTTCTTCTTCTTCTTCTTCTTCTTCTTCTTCTTCTTCTTCTTCTTCTTCTTCTTCTTCTTCTTCTTCTTCTTCTTCTTCTTCTTCTTCTTCTTCTTCTTCTTCTTCTTCTTCTTCTTCTTCACGTTTTTTTTCAATCACCTCCAACACTCCTCAACACACTCCAAACACCAAACTACATCAATCCTAACAACTCAAATCAATATCATGGAACGCCCAAAAATTTTCACCTAAAATTCGAGAATTTTTAAATTTTCTCGAAAAATTTTAGATTTTTCTACGGACGATATATACACTCTCGGGGGAACCCAGATCACCAATCAAAACGTAACAAAAATGCAGAAATTTTTCCTGCCAAAAAACTCTTTTTTTTTAATCAGCGATTTTTTCCTCTTTTCTTTTCTGTTGATTTTCGTCTCTTTCTTTTTTTATAACAATAGATGAGAAAATAAAATACAAAAATTAAAGGGATAAATCAGAAACCTGATACAAAGCTGAAGTTTTAATACCAAATGATGTGATCTTGTCCCAGGACTGTATCTGGTTCCAGTGGGATAGGATGGAAATCCCCAACCCAAGCCTCACAACACTGACGAACCGAAGATCATGAACAATCTCGATCCAACGGTGACTGAAAACTCGAACCATGGATTAAAATGAAGACGCCACAAACAGGGATGATTATCTATTTGATAAGTCAATAAACGAATTCACGCAGAATTCCAATAAATTTTTCAACAGAGAAAAATCAATATTCATTAATAAAAAATAAGCTCCCTAATAATGTTCTAAACAAGCCCTTATATATGTGGGCAAAATAAATAAAACCCTAGTATCAAATCCTAATCTAAAAAGGAAATAAATAAATAAAAATCGGATAAATCCGCAACAGTCCAACTGGGCGCGATACGTGCCCACTCGCGCCTCGGGTCGCACTGTAGCTCGCGCCCGACTTAAAGCACAACACGCCGCAGGTCAGAGCGGTCCACTCACGCCTCCACTTGTGCTGTAGCTCGCGCCATTTGGTGCGACCGGTTACTCGTGTCCTGACTCGCGCTAGGCTTCCTGAATACTCGAACTTGATCGTTGGCATCCCATCTAGGATCGTATCACAACTAGTGTACGTAAGCTCAACTTATATACTTATACACATTTAAAATTGACATTCGTAAATGTGTTTTAAGAAATAGCTTTAGGACATTCAAATTGTGCGATCAGCTATTTGTAAAAGATTAATTTACGATCATATCATATATTTCCTCTAGCTAGTATTAAAAGAAAGGCCAATAAGAAAGTTATTTCTTGGGTAAATTACACCTTATGTCCCAAATTATTAAGGTGGTCGTAAAAATGTTCTGAACTATAACTAATTAAATCATATGTCCTAAATTATTGATATATTAATAAGTTTCTCCCGAGAATCAAATTTTAGCTACGGAAAAATGATGTGTCTCACCATTGCTGAAGAGTGTAATATCTTATATGGAAAAATATGAGTAAAATTACATTATATGTCATGAACTATATTAAGGTTGTAACAAAAATGTCATGAACTATTAAGATGTAACAAGAATATCCCGAACTATAATTAATATCACATTATGTCCCAAACTATCAATATATTAACAAATTTATCCTGATAATGACCTTGAATGTGAATTAATGTATTCCTTGGTCCTGCTTGATCCAAATGACATCTCGAAATAAAATAAAAATTACACTAGGTTGACTCAATTATCTCTCTGAAATTTTGAGCTATCATTTAGACCGAGCAGTACCGAGAAATCTATCAATACACGTTTACGACTATTATAGAGATAAATACATCAATATATCAATAGTTTGGTTCATATGAGGTAATTAGTCATAGTTCATGATATTTTTTATATAACCTTAACAGTTCGTGACATACAATGTAGTTATAATTATAAAAATATCACCTTAAGTATTAGAAGTGATACATTTTTTCAATCCAAAAAATTTAGTTATAATTATAAAAATATCACCGTATATATCTACATATTGCGTCGCAAGTCTGAATGCTTTGAGAAATTCAAAGAGTTTAAGGCAGAAGCGGAGAAATGAACATGCAGAAGTATCAAGTCACTACGTTCTGATCGCGGTGGCGAGTATCTCTCAAGCAAATTTAGGGATTACATGACAGAGAATGGGATTACATCCCAGTTGACTGTGCCTGGAACGCCACAGCAGAATGGCGTGGCAGAAATAAGGAATCGTACACTGTTAGAGATGGTTAGATCGATGATGAGTTATTCTGTGTTGCCCATTTCATTATGGGGATATGCCCTGGAAACGGTAACCTATATTCTTAACTTGGTTCCATCGAAATCACTTCCTGCTACACCCATAGAACTATGGACTGGACGGAAGCCTAGTTTGAACCATATTCGAATTTGGGATAGCCCAGCACACGTGTTGGACAAGGAAGTTGATAAGCTGGCTCCTCGTACTGATGTAAGGCTGTTTGTTGGATATCCGAAGGGAACGAAAGGTGGTTTATTTTATAGTCCTAAGGATCAGAAGATCATTGTTAGCACCAATGCTCGATTCTTAGAGGAAGACTATGTCATAAACCACAAACCAAGGAGTCAAATCATCCTTGAGGAGTTAAGGGGAGGATCAAATCCTACACCGGTTGTACAAGAAGAGGAACCACCAAACACTGCACAACGTGTCACAGAAGTACAGGAACTGCCTCGTCGCAGTGGGAAGGTTGTACACCAACCTGATAGATTCATTGGTTTGGGAGAGGCTTCAAATTTCCCAGAGGGTCTCAATGAATTGGATCCCAGGACCTATGACGAGGCAATCTGAGATAAAGATACGGATTCTTGGAAAACTGCAATGGAATCTGAGATTAGATCTATGGATCGCAATCAAGTCTGGAACTTGTATAACCACTAGATGGGGTAAAACCCATTGTCTGTAAGTAGGTCTACAAGCACAAGAGAGGATCTGACGGGAAGGTTGAAACCTTCAAGGCAAGATTGGTGGCAAAAGGGTATACTCAGAAAGAAGGGATCGATTATGAGGAAACCTTTTCGCCGGTAGCCATGCTTAAGTCAATCCGGATTTTCTTGTCTATTTCCGCTCATTTGGATTATGAGATTTGGCAGATGGATGTTAAGATAGCTTTCCTAAATGGAAGTCTTGAGGAAAACATTCACATGAAGCAACCAGAGGGATTCATTGCTAAGTGCCAAGAGCACTTGGTGTGTAAGCTTAAGAGATCCATTTATGGACTTAAGTTGTAACAGTCCGGTCCCGAGATAGGAATTAACGAATGAGGATAGGGTGTTATTAAGGGATTAATGAAGAAGGTTAATAATAATGATATGTTTTGAAAGATAGATGGTGATACTCGGGTTTATTTGATTAAGATGAAAACATGCTTAAGCGGAATAAAATGACTAACTAATCAGATACCAACTGTAACATTCCAGATTTTCAGAGTTCATTTAGAAAATTAAAGAAATTAATTAGAGCCTAGTTAAGGATGTTTTGGCCCTAAATTGCGATTTTAGAAGTTATTTTTCGTAAAATTGTATTTTTGAGAATTTTGATTCCAGCTCAGTCGCAGCCAATTTTGGTCACATTTAAAAGGCGTCGACCCAAGGAGCATGCCGGTGCTTTCGGATTTTGAATCTGAAGTCGTTTGAGTTCCTAGTGATTTAAATCGCGTTTAAGAAGTTATGAATAGTGTTTTTCCGTAGGAGCGCGTTCGTTAGAAATTTGCGAAATCTCGTGTGTTGATCCGAGCCTTGTTCTTTCAAGCCTATCTGATGGAAAATTTCTCAAGAAATCTGTTGGCGTTCCCGGATTTTCATTCTGAGGTCAATTGAACGCTCGAGAATTTTATTTGTCCCTTGCGTGGAATAGTAACTTTATTTTTGAAAAGAGATTAATTTCTCATTTTCCTTCAAAACGACTCGTTCTTTATTCTGAGTCAAGTGGATTCAATAGTACTCGAGCTAACGAATCTACCGGTATTTTCAAATTTAATAAACGAGGTCATTTGGACCTCGCCATCAAATAAAGCACCTTTTATCCGAACCCGATATTTTTAAAGAAGTATTGTTGCACTGAAGTAGCTTCTCGAGGAAGCCATATTTTTTCCTATAGATAGAGCCCCGTGGGGGGCAGCACGGGGCGCCGCGGGGGCAAGAGCCCCGCCGGGGGCAGCACGGGGCGCGGTGGGGGCAAGGAGCCCCGCGGGGGCAACAAGGGGCGCCGCGGGGGTAAGGGAGCCCCGGGAGGCAAGGGTGCCAGGGCGAGCGTGCGCGCGGCCGCGTTCAGCAGCTCCGACACATTTTCGTGCGGAGGCCATAACTTTCGCCTCGGTTGGAACCACGAGGTCCGTGAGTACTCAAATCGAAGCTCTTTCAATGATCTACGAGGTAGCAGTAGCCGATCGTCCGGAATATCGATCGTTCAAATCGGATTTTCCGTCCCCTTTTGTGGTAATTTCGGATGCCTTAATCTTTTAAATTCTCGTGTTTTAAGTTATAGTTAAGGGTCAAGGGTTTAGATATCATTTTGATGTCTTATTAGGAACTCGAATAAGGTTTCAAGTCATTGATCGACTTTCATAAAGATGAGGTGAACCCCGAGGAGGCCCGAGGAAGGATTTTCAGCTCGTTGCTTTGTCTACGTGCTCGTTATCGAGATGTTCGTCATCGAGGTGGGTGGTTCTAACGCAAGTATAAAGTTTGAGCTATTAAGCTCTAGGAGCATGATAGGGAAAGATGAATATCCAATTACAATATTTAATGCTCTGTCTGTTTAGTCTCTGTACAAGGAAAGGAAATTAATAAAGGAAGCTATATGCATGATATTGTTGAATTGTTATTTGAGTTTGATAAGTAAAGGAAGTTATTATAAGTTAAGTGGCAATCGATGTTTATCCGCATTCATTTCCTCGCATTTAAATGTTTATGCTTCGTTAAAGCTCGTATAGTTAAGGATTCCCTTTTAGGGTAAGTCATAAATCCCATATAGGTCGAGATCATGCTCAATTAAAGAATTATCCTTAGACGATTACTCTAGGCTTGGTATTGTTAGCTAAGTTAAGTAAGTAAGGAAGGTTAAGGTTAAGTAAGGAAGAAAGTTAAGGAAGGATATAGCTTATGTTGTAAGCAGGTTATCGAGCTCAAAGAACAGTTTATTTACATTATCATGTTGTGACCCTCGTGTCACTAATGTTGAACATTTGAAAGTAAAGGGAGTCACTGCTGGGTAATCTCCTCGTATACTCAGAGGATACTTGAGGTAACCCCTCTCTCATCCTAAGGTATAAGGGTGCAGTAGACAACAGGTTTGAGCCAGAAAAGGCGCCAAGAAAGGAAGTAAAAGGTTTTGCGGGTATGGAGAGGTCTTTTGCGTTTTGCTCTCCATATGACGCCAGTTTATAATTGGATATTCCAAAGTTTATTAAAGAGTTTTCTCGTAAAACCTCACTGAGTACATTAGTGCTCACATCCTCTTTTTCAAATGTTTTTAGGTTGAGATGCTGAGGCCGGTGATGTGCTGCTTGTGGGGTTGTCTGAGTTGTTTGAGGTTTCAAGTTTGTTGCTCTATATGGTTATATGTTTTTTTCCGCTAAGTTTCTGCTAAGTACTCTGATATTAGTATCTAGTCTTGATTAATGTAACTTGATTCTTAAGAATAGCATGTCTTAAATTCTATGAATTCTAGTTATCAATAACGTCTTTGAAGCATGTTCTTTTGACATACCCGTCTATGCCTTTATTGATTACGAGTTATTTGAATAGTCATACCTGTTGAGCATTCTGGTATCTATTCATCTTCAGTTGACTTGTGAATAGGTCTTTCATGCTTGTTATTATTGTCCACCTACAAAGAGGCTTTTTTTTCAAGCATGTTGCTGCTCGTCCAAGTTAACCTTAAGTAGTTTCTTGATCCGTCCTATGAATAGGACAATAAGGTATATTTGACTCCAACCTATTTATGAGTCTTAGTTGATGTGACCTATGATGAGGTCTTGTTTATTTGAAAAGTCAAGTCCCTATCTGTTTGTCTTTGGATTCTATTTAAATTTTGGTTGGCCTATGATTTGACATTCCTTTGACTCGAGTGAATCCTTTGACCCATTTGACCCTTATTGATTCATTGAAAACGATAGTTCTTCCAAGTCATAAAGTTAAGTTGCCTAAGTTCTTGAGGCGCTAACTTAGTTTAATTCTAAAAACACCCCCTAGATTTCTGATTTTTCGTGCTCTTTTAAGCACAACAACCCCGTCCCCATCCTCAGGACCGGGCTGTTACAATTGGTATCAGAGCCAGGTTTGCAAACACTGCAGGCCTGTCTCTCCTTGAAGTAATTGATTGAACTCTTATGTGAATATTGAATTTTTTAAAAGTATTAATCAGTAACCCCCAGCTCACCACCTCCCTCGCATCAACAAAGCTAAGGTATGATTGAGTTAAAGTATTTTGATTATATTTGGTATAACGTTTTGAAAGAACAGGATAAGGAGAAAATTTTTGAGCAAGACAAGGTTAGTCGATTTTGAAATCGAACATTATTTCTTTAGAAATAAAATTTTTTGTTATACCAATGTTTAAAGTGGAACTTATTGAAGTAAGTTCTAGATCAATGTTTTAAGAGTTTTGAGTCATTAAGGACTCGATCAAGAAGCAAATCTTTTCAGAGTATTATTTTCTGCAGATACTCAAACTATTTCGGTCATTTTAGACCGTTAAAAATTTTGAGTAGAGTTATAAAGTTTGAAAGTTGATTTGAAAATCTTCTTTGTGATAAAGGCTCATCTACTGCCCATAAGAAAGGAATGTAAGGATGAGTTCAGGATGAATGAGGCATAGAGAATATAGTTTGAACATAGACTATAGCAAGCTTGAATTAAGAAGAATTTCTATAATTCCCTTTAAGTTCTCTCAAGAGCCCTAGATTGAGTAAGTTCCCTCTCGAGGAGCTAAGTTAAGTAGAAGCGGTTCGAAAGAACATTTATAGAGAATTCATAAGAAGGATAAAGGGGTTCCGGGATTATAGTGGAATCAAGAAGAAGGTCATGAAGTTCAGTTTCGAGCGATAAGCAAGAAGAGGAACAGTCAAGTTAAAGGCGAGTTACTAGATTGCGGATCCAACGCAAGTTCAAGGAATCCCCACGCAAGAGTTTTCAACTCAAGAGAAGTCTCGTTCGAAGATCTAATCGCGTTTATAAGGAGTGAAGATTCGTTTCCTTCGATAGAAGCTCGTTGATTCAAAGGAAGGACATTCAAGTCCACGTTGCGTTCAAATAACCAGAGTTATTGCTTGCTTCAAGCCAATTAATGAAGATGAAGATTGTCATCACGACTGTAGCCAAGTGAGTTTGAAGATATATCGGTGTTCTACCGAGCTTCCAGAGGACGTTGAAGTCAAAAATATTCCAGGAGGATCCATAAATTAAGTCGTTTTGCCGTGTCCCTTTCGATAGATAGGAAAAGATCCCCGGATATCGCTTTTCCGGCCAGGCACAGCCATTTGAGTCCTGCCGACTTGTGCTTTTTCATAGCAACCTCGCCAAGAAGAAGGTATGTGATGCTTAAGAAAGAGAGAGAAGACCTAAAGAAGAAGATCGTTAAGAAGATAGACCTAATGTTCGAAAGATTGAGAGTTTCAGTAAGATAAGAAGTTTTTGTTGAGCCTATTTATTCATTCTCATGTCAATAGAATCGATTTATTCATTCCCTTTTTGAAATCGATTTATTCTCTTATTAATTGAATCAATTGCCCTTCAATAGCTTCGTATCAATCGAAATTCTCCATTTATACCATTTGAAATTCTTTGATTATATCCGCTTGGATAATTTACAATCCTTTGGATGATACTTCTTTGATCATTAAGAATCAGTAATGGCATTTCCTTGATAGGCTATGCTGACGCCTTTGAGAAAATATTTTAGCACGGTTTCCAGTTGCTAACCGTTGATTTCTTCCATATCTTTGTTATATGCAAGAATCCTTCAAGTTTATAAGACCTCTGAAAAGGCAATGTTTTTGGCATATATAACCCAGTGTTATATTCTTTCCAGCTTTTAAGCTTGTTAAAGAATTATTGATTAAGATAAGGCGTTTGTTTATTTTGCTCCCACTCATAGAACTCGAGTGTGGATCTTAGAATAAAGCAGAGAGTTATAGTAGTATTCCTTTAAGTCAAGGTTGGAGGAATAAGAGTTAGTATTTCCTAGAAAGAAGTGGAATCTGAGTAAGTGCCAGATAATATTCTCTAAGTTTAGGACGTGCGTTTCTAAGAAGATTTCTCAGCTCGTTGCGTTTGGAGGTGATCTAAGGAGTGACGGCAAGTAAGTTCCAAGAATGTAGTTCAAAGTCCAGATGTGCAATCTTCACACCTGCAAGCAATGGTGACCACCAGCAGGAGCCATGAAGTCAGACGACTGCTTCAAGGAAATGAGATGACTGTGCGAAGAAGTTTAGATTTAAGTTACATCAAGAATTTAAGTTTAGAGTGCATCTCGAAGTACGCCCCAAGAAGACGAAGAAGTTGAACCTCAAGAAGTTAAAGATGAAGATAAAGTGAGTTTTCCAGTGTGATAGAGCGTACAAGCAACAATCAAAGGAGGTGCTCAATTAATTCGAGTTTATCATCTAGTTCGAGTTCGTTAAAGTTTCTCAAGGTTGCGTGAAGTAAAGTCAGAAGTAAAAGTAAAGCCAAGCGAAACAAAAAAAGAATGGACTTGTTGAGATTGTCCGTGCTCGAGGAGCAAGTTTAGCGAATTTTTCTTTTATCCTGTTTCTCGAATAGTTTC
This sequence comes from Perilla frutescens, assembly GCA_026008535.1. Lineage (NCBI taxonomy): Eukaryota > Viridiplantae > Streptophyta > Magnoliopsida > Lamiales > Lamiaceae > Perilla > Perilla frutescens. The sequence goes on along the minus strand of BRKX01000004.1, from coordinate 57,425,453 downwards.
TGGAGGTCCGCTCGAAGGCAAGATCATAAGGAGTTCATGTGAAGCGATATTTCGAGAGAGATTTCATTAGGAAGAAAAGATAGAAGATGCCTAAGCTTTGAGGAAGAAAAGAAGAAAGATTATAGAAGTAATAGTCCTGCTTAAGGACTAATTTATTAAGGAAGGCCTCAGGCTATTCTTAGCCATATAGTAAGGTTTCAAACCTATGTCATTCCAGTAAGGCTATAAATTCTTAAAGAGTTATCCAAATCTCCGTTTGAGGGGAAGTAAATTTCGGGATGAAATTTTTTTAAGGGGTGTAGTCTATAACATCCTAGAATTTCAGAGTTCATTTAGAAAATTAAAGAAATTAATTAGAGCCTAGTTAAGGATGTTTTGGCCCTAAATTTCGATTTTAGAAGTTATTTTTTGTAAAATCGTATTTTTGAGAATTTTGATTCCAGCTCAGTTGCAGCCAATTTTGGTCACGTTTAAAAGGCGTCGACCCAAGGAGCATGCCGGTGCTTTCGGATTTTGAATCTGAAGTCATTTGAGTTCCCGGTGATTTAAATCGTGTTTAAGAAGTTATGAATAGTGTTTTTCTGTAGGAGCGCGTTCGTTAAAAATTTACGAAATCTCGTGTGTTGATCCGAGCCTTGTTCTTTCAAGCCTATCTGATAGAAAATTTCTCAAGGAATCCGTTGGCGTTCCCGGATTTTCATTCTGAGGTCAATTGAACGCTCGGGAATTTTATTTGTCCCTTGCGTGGAATAGTAACTTTATTTTTGAAAAGAGATTAATTTCTCGTTTTCCTTCAAAATGACTCGTTCTTTATTCCGAGTCAAGTTGATTCAATAGTACTCGAGCTAACGAACCTACCGGTATTTTCGGATTTAATAAACGAGGTCATTTAGACCTCGCCATTGAATAAAACGCCTTTTATCCGAACCCGATATTTTTAAAGAAGTATTGTTGCACTGAAGTAGCTTCTCGAGGAAGCCATATTTTTTCCTATAAATAGAGCCCCGCGGGGGGCAGCACGGGGCACTGCGGGGGCAAGGAGCCCCGCGGGGGCAACAAGGGGCACCGCGGGGGCAAGGGAGCCCCGGGGGGCAATCAGCGCCGCGGGGGCAAGGGAGCTCCGCGGGGGCAATGGCGTCGGGGTGCGCGGGCGCGCGGGCGCGTTCAGCAGCTCCGGCACGTTTTCGTACGGAGGCCATAAATTTCGCATCGGTTGGAACAACAAGGCCCGTGAGTACTCAAATCGAAGCTCTTTCGATGATCTACGAGGTAGTAGTAGCCGATCATCCGGAATCTTGATCGTTCAAATCGGATTTTCCGTCCCCTTTTGTGGTAATTTCGGATGCCTTAATCTTTTAAATTCTCGTGTTTTAAGTTATAGTTAAGGGTCAAGGGTTTAGATATCATTTTGATGTCTTATTAGAAACTCGAATAAGGTTTCAAGTAGTTGATAGAATTTCATAAAGATGAGGTGAACCCCGAGGAGGCCCGAGGAAGGATTTTCGGCTCGTTGCTTCGTCTACGTGCTCGTTATAGAGATGTTCAAGTTAACCTTAAGTAGTTTCTTTTTCCGTCCTATGAATAGGACAATAAGGTATATTTGACTCCAACCTATTTATGAGTCTTAGTTACTGTGACCTATGATGAGGTCTTGTTTATTTGAAAATTCAAGTCCCTATCTGTTTGTCTTTGGATTTTATTTAAATTTTGGTTGGCCTATGATTTGGCATTCCTTTGACTCGAGTGAATCCTTTGATCCATTTGACCCTTATTGATTCATTGAAAATGATAGTTCTTCCAAGTCATAAAGTTAAGTTGCCTAAGTTCTTGAGGCGCTAACTTAGTTTAATTCTAAAAACACCCCCCTGGATTTCTGATTTTTCGTGCTATTTTACGCACAACAACCCCGTCCCCATCCTCGGGACCGAGCTGTTACAGTTGGTATCAGAGCCAGGTTTGCAAACACTGCAGGCCTGTCTCTCCTTGAAGTAATTGATTGAACTCTTATGTGAATATTGAATTTTTCAAAAGTATTAATCAACAACCCCCAGCTCACCACCTCTCTCGCATCTTCAACAAAGCTAAGGTATGATTGAGTTGAAGTATTTTGATTATATTTGGTATAACGTTTTGAAAGAACAGGATAAGGAGAAAAGTTTTGAGCAAGACAAGGTTAGTCGATTTTGAAATTGAACATTATTTCTTTAGAAATAAAATTTTTGGTTATACCAAAGTTTAAAGTGGAACTTATTGAAGTAAGTTCTAGATCAATGTTTTAAGAGTTTTGAGTCATTAAGGACTCGATCAAGAAGAAAATCTTTTCAGAGTATTATTTTCTGCAGATACTCAAACTATTTCGGTCATTTCTTCCAAGTCATAAAGTTAAGTTGCCTAAGTTCTTGAGGAGCTTACTTAGAATAATTCTAAAAAAACCCCCTGGATTTTTGTTTTTTCGTGCTATTTTACGCACAACAACCCCGTCCCCATCCTCGGGACCGGGCTGTTACACCAACAAGCATAAACCCATTCATAGGTCAAAATGAATAACAGATATCAACGTCAATAAGCCTCTTCATAGGCGATCGGGAATCATATTCGAGAAGCAGAAATAAAACTTAATATGCATCTTATAAATTTGTAATCATGTCTGGGGATATTCTTAGAGTCTTGACAATCATAATAGAACTTAAATGGAATTAGAAAGAGTGTATCAGAGTAGCAGAAACATCATGGGATTTCAAATAAACTTAGATAATAGCAAAATAATCTTGGCAGCCAACCCATATCCACAGCCACCAACATCCTCAGCATCTCAACCTGAAAACATTTGAAAAAGAGGGGGCATAAGCACTAATGTAGTCAGTGGGTTTTAGCAAAAACACTTAATAACTTCAAGATATCCAATAATTAACTAACGGTATATGGAGAGCAAAACGCAATAGCCCTCTCCATATCCGTAAAACTTTTTTCTTTTCTTTTGGGCCCAACCTGGCTCAAACCTGATGTCAATTACACCGTTAGGCATGCCATGGGATAGAAGAGGGGTTACCTTTAGTATCCGAACGAGTTTGCGAGGTAATTAACCCAGCAGTGACTCACTTAAAGTTCTGAGCTCAAATCCTGCTTAAGCGAAATGCTAAGTTCCTTCCATCCTTAATCTTGCTATCAAAACCAATCCTAGAGCACGTCTAGGTACTAATCCTTTTATATAGCATGATCCTGGCCTATAAGGGATTTTACGCTACCATAACAAGGTAATCGTTAATCCTTAACTTATACGAGCTTTTAACAAAGCATAAACATTCAAATACTTGGAGATGAACGTAAATAAATACGAATTGTAACTAAAAACAATTCTAAGCATTCATGCTAAGAATAAACAATACTTTAATATTTCTAGCATTTCTTAGCATTTCTAAACATACTTGAGAGCTCAATTAAAACATAATATCTTCCTTTCCTTTCTTCCTTGTATAGAGATCAATCAGGCAGAGCAAAAATGTTTTATTTGATATCTCACTTGCCCTATAAGCTTCTAGAGCTTAATCGCTCAAAGTTTAGATGAGTATAGATTTACCCACATCGATCACGGAGCAGAAGATGAGGCAATGAGTTGATGATCCTTCTTTGAATTCCCACGAGGCTCGCTTCCTCCTACAAAAGTCGAATTATCGACTTAGCGGCCTACTTCGAAGATTCTAGCTATTAACATGAAGTTAAATAATACCTAACTAAAATACCCTTAGCTAGGATTTAAACATGGATAGCACGACTTTATGACTTTATAACATTCCGAGAAGGATTTATTTTATTTAAGGAACTTCTCATCTTGATTTCTCAATTTTTTAGACGGAAAATAACTTGAAAAGCTTACTCGAAATAAATCAGGAATAACTTGAATGCTTCTCTAAAATTTAAACTTTAAAATAGCTTGAAAATAACATGATTTGATAAACTCGAAAAGCTCGGGAAAAGGGTACGAAACATATCCGGAAAAATTGATAGAACACAATACGGGGAAGGGGGGCGCCGGCGGGCAGCCTGCCGCCGCGGCGCAAGGGTGCGCCGTCGGGCACCCCTAGCGCTGGCGGGCTCTTGAGGGCTGAGGAGGGTGTGGCGTGGCGGCACACCCCCCCGCAGGGCTCTCTCTCTTTCTCTCTCTTCAGCTTAGTTCTGGGCGATCTTCAACTGGTTCTTCATGTTCGTTGATTCTTTCGACGAACACGAAGAACACTTTACCAAAATTTCTTAAAAAAAATGCTTAAAATTAACATGCAACAACATGCTTTAACTTCAAAAAGAATTTTGGCATTATAACGTCATAAACACGATAATCCTCCTTAATATTTAGAATAATGATGAAATCTTTAAATATAGCTTGAACATAATTTAAACGGAATAAACGAGGCTAATCTTAATAATAATAATGACAGGAATAAAGCGAGAAATATAACGTAAACGTTATTAACTTGGAACTTCAATAAGAATCAAAATACAACTTAGACGGAAGGTAAACGAGCAATAATGAAGAACGCGTAGAATGTAAAGTAAATGCGGAATTTAAAAGACAGAAAAGAAATGGAGTCGAGACCGACGACCAAGAATGAACGGGGATAGGTGCGTCGAAGGAAGGTGGCTAGCTCGGTGTCTCGTCGAGTTGCAACGGCAGCAGAGCCGCCTGCTACGACCTATTGGCGCCCCTAGCACATTCCCTCACCGCATCCTTTCCACGCCACTCCGCTCGCCGTCTTGCAGAACACTCACGAAGAACGCTTTTTACTTCGACAGAACTTTCTCGGCTTTCAAAGCTTCTCACTCTCTCGATTTAGAAGTGAAATGAGTGGTAAATGAGCAATGGAATGCAAAGGGGGTGATCCCTTTGCATTCCTTTTTTGGAATTACTTTTTACTATTCACTCAGACTGACAGATTTTGCTCCTGAACGTTTGATTGACCTCAGAATGGAAATCCTTAAACGCCAACGGAATTCTTGAGTCATTTCCCATAAGAGGGGCCTGACAGAACTAGACTCGGATCAACGAGGAGGATTTCGTAAATTTCTCAAAACACGAACGCACGCAAAAGTTACTTTCATTCATCTTTTAAATGCGTTTTTTTCATCACCGGGAACTCAAATGGCTTCAAAATTAAAATCCGAAAACACCGATGTAGTCCTTGATTTAAAACCTTTCTAATGAGACCACGAATGGCCATAAAATAATTAAGATCATATTTTCTGAAAAGACGATTCTCACGAAAACTGACTCCTAAAGTCGTGACTGACATCCGACTTTAATTAACTTATTAAATTTCTTACTTAACTAATTAATTAATATTAAAAATCCTCTAAATGTTATCCAAAAATCTGAGGTGTTACATCCTACCCCCTTTAAAGAAATTTTGTCCCGAAATTTACTAACCATGATAAGCAATATCAGGGTACTTCTTGAGGAGCTCGGACTCAAGCTCCCAGGTTGCTTCCTCCGAACCATGATGGTTCCAGATTACTTTTACGAGACTGATCTCCTTGTTCCTCAACTTCTGGATCTTTCGATCCACATTGGTCTCGGGCTTTTCTTCATAGGCTAAGTCCTCGTTCAGGACTATCTCTTCCCTTTTAATCACGTGTTTTGGATCAAACACGTATTTTCTCAACATTGAGACATGAAATACGTCATGAACGTTACTTAGGTTGGGTGGTAGGGCCAACCTGTAGGCTACTTCATTCACCTTCTCTAAAATCTCAAAAGGTCCGATAAATCTGGGCCTTAACTTGCTTCGTTTGCCAAAACGAACTACTCCTCTTGATGGAGACACCTTCAAGAACACTTTATCTCCAACGTCAAAACTGAGCTCCATTCTTCTTTCATCCGCATAAGCCTTCTATCTATCTTGAGCCTCCTTGATTCGTTGACGAATAAGCTCGATCTTCTGGACAACTTCCCAGACCATTTCAGGCCTAAGTATCCTTCTCTCTCCAACTTCATCCCAATACAAGGGCGATCTACACTTTCTTCCATACAGGGCTTCATAAGGGGCCATGCCGATCGATGACTGATAGCTGTTGTTATGTGCAAACTCTACCAAAGGCAGTAATTCCTCCCAACTACTCCCTTGATCGATGACTACTCCTCTAAGCATGTCTTCCAGAATCTGGATAGTCCTTTCGGACTGGCCATCCATTTGAGGATGAAATGCCGTGTTGAAATTGAGCTTTGATCTCATTACTTCTTGTAGGCTCCTCCAGAATCTTGTATCACGATCTGATGTAATCGAGACCGGCACTCTGTGCAAATGCACAACTTCCTTAACATACAGATGGGCTAATTGATCTAGCCCATCCGTCATTTTAACAGCAACAAAATGTGCTGATTTAGATAATCGATCAACGATTACCCAAATAGCGGTAGTCCCCCGCTTAGACTTTGGCAAACCTACGACAAAGTCCATATTGATGTGATTCCACTTCCATTCAGGAATTTCTAAGGGTTGAAGCAAACCAGAAGGTTTTTGATACAAAGCTTTCACTTGTTGACAGTTTAAACACCTTTCCACGAAGACGGCTATCTCTCTTTTCATGTTATTCCACCAGAAATTCCTCTTGAGGTCTTGGTACATCTTGGTGCTTCCGGGATGTGCTATATATGGCATGTCATGTGCTTCATACATGATTTCCTCCTTTAGTTCTTCCATGTTTGGTACACAAAGCATTCCCTTGAATAAGAACGCGTTATCGGCGGCTTCCGCAAAATCTTGCGAGCTATCAGATCGTGCTTCTAGCCTTTTCTTTTTGAGAAACTCGTCTCCTCTTTGAGCTTCAATTATCCTTTGCCTTAGGTCGGGTTGAGCGACTATCGTGGTAACTTGAGCTTGAATGGTCTCGAGTGGTGTTAGCACATCGATCCTTAACTTCTCGAACTCCTTGTGAAGATCCTCTTGGACTAGAAGGAGTCCTAACTCTGCCTTCTCTTTCCTACTTAGGGCATCTGCTACCACATTCACCTTGCCTGGGTGGTAGTGAATCGTGCAGTCATAATCCTTTACAAGTTCTAGCCATCTTCTCTGTCTCATGTTGAGATCCTTTTGCTCGAAGAAATACTTCAAGCTCTTGTGATCTGAGAAGATCTCACACTTAGCTCCATAGAGATAGTGCCTCCAGATCTTCAACGCATGAATGACTGCTGCTAGCTCTAAGTCATAAGTAGGGTAGTTTTGCTCATGATTCTTAAGCTGCCTCGAAGCATAAGCAATCACCCTTCCTCTCTGCATTAGTACGCAACCTAATCCTTTCTTCGACGCATCTGCGTAAACCACGAAATCTTCATTTCCTTTCGGAATGGCTAACACTGGGGCCGTGGTAAACATCTCCTTCAAAGTTTGGAAAACTTTATTCGCACTCAGGCGTCCACTTGAACTTGGAGTCTTTCTTTAACAGTCACGTCATGGGCTTAGATATAGTCGAGAATCCTTCGATGAATCGACGATAATATCCAGCGAGTCCTAGAAAACTTCTTATCTCATTCACGTTTCTTGGAGACTTCCAGTTGCTTACAGCTTCAATCTTAGCTGGATCCACCTTGATTCCTTCTACTGAAATTATATGACCTAAAAACATAACTTTCTTAAGCCAAAACTCACACTTGCTGAACTTAGCATAAAGCCTTTCTCTTCTTAACGTCTTCAGCACCACTCTTAGGTGCACTTGATGATCCTCTTCGTCCTTGGAATAGATGAGAATATTATCTATAAAAACTAGAACAAACTTATCTAGATACGGGTGAAAAACCCGATTCATTAAATCCATGAACACCGCTGGAGTGTTGGTCAATCCGAATGGCATTACCACAAACTCACAATGTCCATAGCGAGTTCTAAAAGCAGTCTTAGGGATATCCTCATTTCGGATCTTCAACTGATGATACCCAGATCTTAAGTCTATCTTGGAGAAGACACTTGCTCCCTTGAGCTGATCAAAGAGATCGTCTATTCTTGGGAGAGGGTATCGATTCTTGATGGTTAGCTTATTGAGCTCTCTATAGTCGATGCACATTCTCAATGTACCATCCTTCTTCTTTATGAACAAGATTGGAGCTCCCCAAGGCGACACACTAGGTTGGATAAAACCTAGGTCTAATAACTCTTGCAGTTGAACTTTGAGTTCTTGCAACTCCTTAGGCGCCATTCTGTAGGGGGCTTTCGAAACTGGGGCGGCCCTTGGTTCCAACTTGATGGCGAACTCTACCTGCCTGTCTGGAGGCAGTCCTGACAGCTCCTTTGGGAATACGTCGGGGTATTCTCTTATGATTGGAACGTCTTCGATTGAAAGCTCTCCTTCCTCTTTCCTTATTAGATTAACTAAAAAGGCTTGGCAGATTCTTCCTTATCATCTTGGTGGCCTTCAGGGCGGATATCACCGGGACTTTGGTTCCTAGCCTCGATCTGTAGATCTTCATCTCAAGTTTCCCGGGTGGCCGAAATACTACTTCCCTCTCCGGGCAGCTTATGGAGGCATAAGCTGAGGCTAACTAATCCATTCCTAGGATTATATCGAAGTCCTGAATCTTTATCACATAAAGATTTGACTTAAAGGTTTCCCCTTCTATGTTCAATTCTAGGTTAGAGCAGACCTTCTTAGACATCATTTTTTTTCCAGAGGAAATACTTATCTCAAGAGCATTCTCCGCATTTTCGGGTTTTATCTTCAGTTTTTTACAAAAAGACTCAGCTATAAATGAATGCGATGCTCCAGTATCGAAGAGAGCTAAAATTGGCATCTCGAGGAGGGTAATCATACCGGCCAGATTACTTGGGGCCTTGGCAGTTTGCTGCTGATTGAGAGCATAAGTACGAGCTAGCTGAGGCGGCCTTTGTCCTTGATTAGACCTTTGATCTCGTCCTTAGTTCGGCCTTGGATCCATTCTCGGTCTTTGACCCTGTGGTCCTCCTTGCTGCAGCCTTGGCTGATTTCCAAGAAATTGCTGAAGCGGTTGCAGGTACATGGGTTGTTGTGGTGTTTGGGATCGTCTGTTGCTTCCTTTAGGACACTCTCTCTTAAAGTGTCCCTCCTCACCACAGTTGTAGCATCCGGTTTGATTTGCTTGACAGGCTCCAAGGTGCGTCCTTTCGCACTTTTGACACGGCCTCAGGCTAGGGTTATGGTTAGGATGACTTTGAGATACCCCTGACTCTCGGCTTTGCCAGTGGGGTTTCTTTCCTCTGTCATCTCTTCTTCCTCCTTCCCACTTTCTTTTTCCCTTTGGGTCATTAGATGGCTGAGGGGGTTGAACCTTCTCTCGAGGGAGAATGACTTCTATGCTTAAGGCCTTGGCTAAAGTTCGAGCATAAGACATGTCTTCTTGCCCAGCGAGGGCTATGCCAATCTCGAATCTAAGTCCTTTCTTGAACTTGCGTGCTTTCTTCCCGTCTGTGTCCACTAGATGTGGAGCATGCCTCGACAATTGATTGAACTCTCTATCGTATTCTGACACTGTCTTACTTCCTTGCTTTAAGTTCCAGAACTCCATCTCCTTTGCCTCTCGATAACAATTCGGGATGTACTTCTGATATAAGTCGTGCTTGAAATCTTCCCAACTATAGTCCTCCCATTGCTCTGGGGTTATGGTCCTTCGAACGGACTCCCACCAATAGTCCGCATCATCCGTCAGCATGAAAAGAGCGCAACTTAACTTCTCTTCTTCTGAGCAAGCTATGAAATCGAAAATTCACTCTAAGGAGCGAACCTATTTTTCAGCATCCATTGGGTCTCTTAAACCATTAAACGATGGAGGGTTGTGTTTGAGAAACACACTTTCGGCTCTTGGACCGGGGTTTGGGACTTGCTTGGGTTCGTTCTCATCTTCGTTCTCAGCTTGACGTCTTCGAGGCGGCATCCTAAAGAACTAGATATTAGCGACGTTTGATTGAATTCGCACAATACAAGGATGCCTTTCGATAAGGTCTTTAATTTACGTAAGATAGATCAAACAAGGCAGAAATTTAAACGACATTCAAGCATAATGGGGAAAATTGCCTCATTATGAGGACTTTCGGCATCGATAACATAAAATAATTTATGGGTTATAAACGGAATAAGGCAGTCTCTTGGAAAATTGACTGCCACTATTAGAGTCTAGCGAGGTTAAAGCATATATTACATATTAGAGTCTTGGTTAAAGCTGTAACATCCCAGATTTTCAGAGTTCATTTAGAAAATTAAAGAAATTAATTAGAGCCTAGTTAAGGATGTTTTGGCCCTAAATTGCGATTTTAGAAGTTATTTTTCGTAAAATCGTATTTTTGAGAATTTTGATTCCAGCTCAGTCATAGCCCATTTTGGTCACGTTTGAAAGGCATTGACCCAAGGAGCATGCCGGTGCTTTCAGATTTTAAATCTGAAGTCGTTTGAGTTCCCGGTGATTTAAATCGTGTTTAAAGGAGTTATGAATAGTGTTTTTCCGTAGGAGCGCGTTCGTTAGAAATTTGCGAAATCTCGTGTGTTGACCCGAGCCTTGTTCTTTCAAGCTTATCCTATGGGAAATTTCTCAAAGAATTTGTTGGCGTTCCCGGATTTTCATTCTGAGGTCAATTGAACGCTCGGGAATTTTATTTGTCCCTTGCGTGGAATAGTAACTTTATTTTTGAAAAGAGATTAATTTCTCATTTTCCTTCAAAACGACTCATTCTTTATTCCGAGTCAAGTTGGTTCAATAGTACTCGAGCTAACGAACCTTCCGGTATTTTCGGATTTAATAAACGAGGTCATTTGGACATCGCCATCGAATAAAGCGCCTTTTATCCGAACCCGATAATTTTAAAGCAGTGTTGTTACACTGAAGTAGCTTCTCGAGGAAGCCATATTTTTTTTCCTATAAATAGGGGAGCACCCCTCCCTTCATCCTCGCTCATTTCATTTCTTCATCCCATTTCTGTAGTAGAGAGAGAGAGTAGAGGGAGCCCTCTTCGTGAGGGCACCCCAGTGAGAGAGAGAGCGGAGTGGGGGCGCCGTGGGGGCGCAAGGAGCCCCGTGGGGGCAAGGGAGCCCCGCGGGGGGCGCAAGGAGCGCCGGGGAGCAAGGGAGCCCCGCGGGGGTGCAAGGAGCGCCGGGGGGCAAAGGAGCCCCGCGGGGGCAGCAGGCAGCGCCGCGGGGGCAGGCAGCCCCACGGGGGCAAAGGCGCCGTGGCGCGCGGGCTGGTTCGGCAGCTCTGGCACGTTTTCATGCGAAGACCATAACGTTCGCCTTGGTTGGAACCACGAGGCCCATGAGTACTCAAATAGAAGATCTTTCGATGATCTACGAGGTATCAATGTCCGATTGTCTGAAATCTCGATCGTTTGAATCGGATTTTCTGTCCCCTTTTGTGGTAATTTCGAATCTCTTAATCGTTTAAATTATCGCATTTTAAGTTATAGTTAAGGGTCAAGGGTTTAGATATCATTTTGATGTCTTATTAGGAGCTTGAATAAGGTTTCAAGTCATTGATCGACTTCCATATAGATGAGGTGAACCTCGAGGAGGCCTGAGAAAGGATTTTCGGTTCGTTGGTTCGTCTACGCGCTTGTTATCGAGGTGTTCGTCATCGAGGTGGGTGGTTCTAAACCAAGTATAAGATTTGAGCTATTAAGCTCTAGAAGCATGTTAAGGCAAGGGAAATATCCAATTAAAATATTTTATGCTCTGCCTGTTTAGTCTCTGTACAAGGAAGGAAAGGAATTTATATACATGATTATGTTGAATTGTTATTTGAGTTTGATAAGGTTAAGGAAGTTATTATAAGTTAAGTGAGCTCTCAAGTATGTTTAGATATGCTAGAATTGTTTATATATAATTTATGCTAGCATGAGGTGTTTAGAATTGCTTTATTGCAATCGATATTTATCCGCGTTCATTTCCTTATATTTGAATGTTTATGCTTTGTTAAAGCTCGTATAGTTAAGGATTAAGGATTGCCTTGTTAGTGTAGCATTAAATCCCTTGTAGGCCGAGATCATGCCCAATTACGAATTAGCTTTAGATGATTGCTCTAAGCTTGGTATTGCTAGCTAAGTCAAGTAGGTAAGGAATGAGGTTAAGGTTAAGTAAGGAAGGTTAATGTTAAGTAAGAAAGGAGGTAAATGAAGGTTATAACTTATGTTGTAAGCAGGTTATCGAGCTCAAAAGAACAGTTTATTTACATTATCATGCTATGACCCTCGTGTCACTAATGTTGAACATTTGAAAGTAAAGAGAGTCACTGCTGGGTAATCCCCTCGTATACTCAGAGGATACTTGAGGTAACCCCTCTCTCATCCTAAGGCAAAAAGGGTGCAGTAGACAACAGGTTTGAGCCAGGAAAGGTGCCAAGAAAGGAAGTAAAAGGTTTTGCGGGTATGGAGAGGGCTTTTGCGTTTTGCTCTCCATATGCCGCCAGTTTATAATTGGATATTCCAAAGTTTATTAAAGAGTTTTCTCGTAAAACCCCACTGAGTACATTAGTGCTCACACCCTCTTTTTCAAATGTTTTCAGGTTAAGATGCTGAGGCCGGTGATGTGCTGCTGGTGGGGTTGTCTGAGTTCTCCGAGGTTTTAAGTTTGTTGCTCTATATGGTTACATGTTTTTCTTCTGCTAAGTTTCTGCTAAGTACTCTGATATTAGTGTCTAGTCTTGATTAATGTAACTTGATTCTTAAGAATAGCATGTCTTAAATGCTATGAATTCTAGTTATCAATAAAGTCTTTGAAGCATGTTCTTTTGACATACCCGTCTATGCCTTTATTGATTCTGAGTTATTTGAATAGTCATACCTGTTGAGCATTCTGGTGTCTATTCATCTTCAGTTGACTTGTGAATAGGTCTTGCATGCTTGTTATTATTCTCCGCCTACAAAGAGGCTTTTTCTTTCAAGCATGTTGCTACTCGTCCAAGTTAACCTTAAGTAGTTTCTTGATCCGTCCTATGAATAGGACAATAAGGTATATTTGACTCCAACATATTTATGAGTCTTAGTTGATGTGACCTACGATGAGGTCTTGTTTATTTGAAAAGTCAAGTCCCTATCTGTTTGTCTTTGGATTCTGTTTAAATTTCGGTTGGCCTATGATTTGGCATTCCTTTGACTCGAGTGAATCCTTTGACCCATTTGACCCTTATTGATTCATTGAAAATGATAGTTCTTCCAAGTCATAAAGTTAAGTTACCTAAGTTCTTGAGGCACTAACTTAGTTTAATTCTAAAAACACCCCCCTGGATTTCTGATTTTTTTTGTGCTATTTTACGCACAACAACCCCGTCCCCATCCTCGGGACCGGGCTGTTACAAAAGCCGATTAAACAGACATCAGAAAAACGGACAGACAGCAGATAGATCAGACAACTAGGTGTTCTAATAGCAACACCTCCTACACTTCCTACCAACGCTTAATCATAAGCCGGTCCCTTCCCCTTCTCCTTGCATGGCGACCCCACTTCCTCTTCGCCCTCCTCCGGGTCCTCATCCTCTTCTTCCTCATCTTCAACTTCAACTATCTCTGGGACGCTGAACTAGAATGTCCTCATGCGGATGCTCCCTTCAGGATACTGATGAGGCATACACTGTCCTAGACTCTGAGAAGCGGACACAGAGGTCCACTGGTTTACTTGAGGAGTATAGGAAAATAGGGACTCGGTGTGATTCACGATCCGGACACTTGAGGGTCCCGCTCCTGAGGTTACTTCGTCGTGAGGCGTGGCGCTTGAAATCCAGGGGGACTGTTGAGAGTCGCCCTTTGCAGTTCTAACTCTACCACGAGAGAGGGGTTTTGCTCATCTGTTTGCTGCTCGGCTAAGGCGTGCACGTGGACATACTCCGATACCCAGCGAGCCATCAGGGCTGATGAGAACTCCGTCAGATTCTCGATTTCAGCGTACGTCTCGGGATCACGAGTGATCGTACTTTGCAGGATACGGTACATCGTAGGCCTCCAAGCAGGTGGTGCATGCTCACACATGCGGATGTACATTTCCAAGTCGGATACGCTTCCGGGCTCTCCTCCGTAGGCATTTGCCCAAGCCCACCTTTCGAGATACCTCGCCATATAGGACAGCAACTGCTTGTTGCCATTCCAGGTTTCCCTTCTGAATCTCTCGACCCTCTCTTGCACTGGGTGAAAAAGAGACACGCTTTTCCTAGCTGTCGAACGACGCTTAACCATCTAGAAGAGAATAACTTAATTAGTCTAGATTACAAAAGGCAGACCTAAGGTCCTCCTGAGATCATACTAGCGTCTAGATTATATCTTGCATGCATAGCTCATTTTTAATAAGCACTTGACAATTTTATAAAAAATTTTGGTGCTCAAAGTCTTTAAACATACATGTTTACCTTTTCTTTGAGTCAACAATTTTGAGAAATGAATTTAAGCCTTTTTGGGATCGAAAAATCTTTTCACAACTTTCCATCTTGGAAATCGTCTTACCCGAACACCTTTTACTTGGAATTTCATTCTCACGGTTTTTCTCTTATCCATAAAACAGGTATGCTTGCTCAAATCTTTTCTTTTCCTGTATTCCAAAAATCATGAATCCAACATCCAAAATTTCTATACTATCATACCTTGATTTTTAGTTGAGGATATGAGAATGATGGCGATCTGTAGGTTGCTGCTTTAACTTATCATGAAGCAATTCATATGCACATAAACACTTAGCTTAACTTAAACAAAGAGACAGGTCTGCAAAGTTGCAAACTCGCTCTGATACCATCTGTAACAGCCCGGTCCTGAGATAGGAATTAACGAATGGGGATAGGGTGTTATTAAGGGATTAATGAATAAAGTCAGAAGATTAATGAAGAAGGTTAAGAATAATGACATTCTTTAAAAGATAGATGGTGATACTCGGGTTTACTTGATTAAGATGAAAACCTGCTTAAGTGGAATAAAACGACTAACTAATAAGATACCAACAAGCATAAACCCATTCATAGGTCAAAACGAATAACTGATATCAATGTGAATAAGCCTCTTCATAGGCGAACGGAAATCATACTCGAGAAGCGGAAATAAAACTTAATATGCATCTTATAAATTTGTAATCATGTCTGGGATATTCTTAGAGTCTTGACAATCATAATAGAACTTAAACGAAATTAGAAAGAATGTATCAGAGTAGCAGAAACATCATGGGATTTCAAATAAACTGAGATAATAGCAAAATAATCTTGGCAGCCAACCCACATCCACAACCACCAACATCCTCAGCATCTCAACCTGAAAACATTTGAAAAAGAGGGGGCATGAGCACTAATGTACTCAGTGGGTTTTAGCAAAAACACTTTAATAACTTTAAGATATCCAATAATTAACTGACGGTATATGGAGAGCAAAACGCAACAACCCTCTCCATATCCGTAAAACCTTTTTCTTTTCTTTTGGACCCAACCTGGCTTAAACCTGATGTCAATTACACCCTTAGGCATGCCATGGGATAGAAGAGGGGTTACCTCGAGTATCCAAACGAGTTTGCAAGAGAATTAACCCAGCAGTAACTCACTTAAAGTTCTGAGCTCAAATCCTGCTTAAGCGAAATGCTAAGTTCCTTCCTTCCTTAATCTTGCTATCAAAACCAATCCTAGAGCACGTCTAGGTACTAATCCTTTTATATAGCATGATCCTGGCCTATAAGGGATTTTACGCTACCCTAACAAGGTAATCCTTAATCCTTAACTTATACGAGCTTTTAACAAAGCATAAACATTCAAATACTTGGAGATGAACGTAAATAAATACGAATTGTAACTAAAAACAATTCTAAGCATTCATGCTAAGCATAAACAATATTTTAATATTTCTAGTATTTCTTAGCATTTCTAAACATGCTTGAGAGCTCAATTAAAACATAATATCTTCCTTTCCTTCATTCCTTGTATAGAGATCAATCAGGCAGAGCAAAAATGTTTTATTGGATATCTCACTTGCCCTATATGCTTCTAGAGCTTAATAGCTCAAACTTTAGATGAATATAGATTTACCCACCTCGATCACGGAGCAGAAGATAAGGCAATGAGTTGATGATCCTTCTTCGAATTCCCACGAGGCTCGCTTCCTCCTACAAAAGTCGAATTATCAACTTAGCGGCCTACTTCGAAGATTCTAGCTATTAACATGAAGTTAAATAATACCCAACTAAAATACCCTTAGCTAGGACTTAAACATGGATAGCACGACTTTATGACTTTATAAGGTTCCGAGAAGGATTTATTTTATTTAAGGAACTTCTCATCTTGATTTCTCAATTTTTTTGACGGAAAATAACTTGAAAAACTTACTCGAAATAAATCGGGAATAACTTGAATGCTTCTCTAAAATTTAAACTTGAAAATAGCTTGGAAATAACATGATTTGAAAAGTTCGAAAAGCTCGGGAAGAGTGTACGAAACATAGCCGGAAAAATTGACGGAACAAAACACAGGAAAGGGGGGCGCCGTGGCGCACATGGGCGCCGGTGGGCAGGCCCCCGCCGCGGCGCAGGGGTGCGCCGGTGGGCACCCCTAGCTTCGGCGGGCTCTTGAGGGCCGAGGGGCGTGTGGCGCGGCAGCGCACCTCCCCCGCGGGGCTTTCTCCCTTTCTCTCTCTTCAGCCCAGTTCTGGGCATTCTTCAACTGGGTTCTTTGTGTGCGTTGATTCTTTCGACGAACACGAAGAACACGAAGAACACTTTACCAAAATTTCTTAAAAACAACATGCTTAAAATTAACATGCAACAACATGCTTTAACTTTAAAAAGAATTTTGGCATTATAACGGCATAAATACGATAATCCTCCTTAATATTTAGAATAACGACGAAATCTTTAAATATAGCTTGAACGAAATTTAAACGGAATAAACGAGGCTAATCTTAAGAATAATAATGATAGGAATAAAATGAAAAATATAACGTAACCGTTATTAACTTGGAACTTCAATAAGAATCAAAATACAACTTAGACGGAAGGTAAACGAGCAATAATGAAGAGCACGAAGAACGGAAAGTAAATGCGGAATTTAAAAGACGGAAAAGAAATGGAGTCGAGACCGACAAACAGGAATGGACGGGGTTAGGTGCGTCAAAGGATGGTGGCTAGCTCGGCGTCTCGTCGAGTTGCAACGGCGGCAGAGCCGCCTACTACGACCCAACGGCACCCCTAGCACATTCTCTCACCGCATCCTTTCCATGCCACTCCACTCGTCATCTTGCAGAACACTCACTAAGAACGCTTTTTTACTTCGACAGAACTTTTTCGGCTTTCAAAGCTTCTCACTCTCTCGATTTAGAAGTAAAATGAGAGGTAAATGAGCAATGGAATGCAAATGGGGTGATCCCTTATTTATAGGTGAAGCTTTGGCTTCCCTTGGAAGCCATTGCAGTGCGGAAATACTGCAAAAGTTACCCCGAGTTCGATTAAAAGCTGCTTTATTCGATGTCGAGGTCCAAATGACTTCAGACATGAAATCTAAAAATACTGAGAGACTCATTGGCTCGAATACTTGTGAACCAACTTGATTCATGAAGAATACGGGGTCGTCTGAAGAAAGACGAGCAAAGATTCCCTTTTTGGAATTACTTTTTACTATTCACTCAGACTGATAGATTTTGCTCCTGAACGTTCGATTGACCTCAGAATGGAAATCCGTGAACGCCAACGGAATCCTTGAGTCATTTCCCATAAGAGGGGCCTGACAGAACTAGACTCGGATCAACAAGGAAGATTTCGTAAATTTCTCAAAACACGAACGCACGTAAAAGTTACTATTCATTCATCTTTTAAATGCGTTTTTCATCACCGGGAACTCAATGAATTAAAATCCGAAAACATCGGTGTACTCCTTGAGTTAAAACCTTTCTAACGAGACCACGAATGGCCATAAACGAATTAAGATCATATTTTCTGAAAAGACGATTCTCACAAAAACTGACTCGTAAAGTCATGACTGACATTCGACCTTAATTAACTTATTAAATTTCTTACTTAACTAATTAATTAACATTAACAATTCTCTAAATCTTATCCGAAAATCTGGGGTGTTACATAAGCAGGCATCGATATCTTGGAACATCCGATTTGACGAGGTTATCCAGTCATATGGATTCGTGTAAAGTCTGGATGAGAGCTGTGTGTACAAGAAATGTGACAGAAACGTGGTGACATTCCTCGTACTTTATGTTGATGACATCTTGCTTATTGGAAATAGTAAGAAGGCATTGTCAAACATTAGAGTGTGGTTGTCCGAGCAGTTCAATATGAAGGATCTGGGTGAAGCCGGACATGTCCTTGGCATCAATATCATTCGAGATTGCCAGAAAAGGATGTTATGTCTATCCCAGGTGACTTATATCCATACAGTGCTAGCTAGGTTTGGCATGCAAGATTCCAAGAAAGGTTTTATACCTTACAGGCATGGAATTTATCTATCCAAGGAAATGTGTCCCCAAACACAGTCTGAGATAGAGGAAATGAAGAAAGTACCATATGCTTCGGCTGTGGGAAGTTTAATGTATGATATGCTATGCACTAGGCCTGATATATGCTATGACGTTGGCATGGTAAGCAGATATCAATCTAATCCTGGACAAGGTCACTGGACTGCGGTCAAAAACATTCTCAAGTACCTTAAAAGGACTCGAGACTACATGTTGGTTTTCCGCTCTGATAGTCTAGTGCCTTTGGGTTACACGGACTCAGATTTTCAATCCGACAAAGATCATAGTAAGTATACCTTGGACTATGTGTTTACATTAGGAGGTGGAGCCATCGCATGAAGGAGAATTAAGCAGAAATACATTGCGGATTCCACCATAGAAGCCGAGTATGTAGCTGCCTCTAAGGCTGCAAAAGAGGTTGTCTGGCTCCGCGGGTTCCTAGCGGGCTTGGGCGTGGTTTCTGATTTGCCTAAGACTATCACGATATACTGTGATAACTCTGGTGCAGTGGCAAATTCGAAGGAACCCAGAGCCCACAAGGCAAGTAAACATATAGAGAGAAAGTACCATCTTATACGAGAAATCATTAAGAGAGGAGACGCGGCGGTGGTCAAGATTGCATCGAAGGACAACCTGGCTGATCCATTCACGAAGAGCCTACCGGCTAAGACCTTTGATGGTCACGTGGAGAAAATGAGAGTGAGATGCAGACCTGGTGGCGCAGTTTGAGTTGATAGTTTTGATTGGAGAGTTAGCCAGTTAGTTATTATGCTTGAAAGACATGCTTCAAGTATAAGTGAGAGATTGTTAGTTTTGTATACTTGAAGACTTGTCTTTGTATACTTTTCTAATGATATGATGATATGAAATGAAAGTTATTGCAGTCACTGTTTGCATTTATATTATGTTCTATAATTGTTCTATGCAATATTCCATATACTTACATTGTAGATGATATGGTGTGGAGAGTCACACGGTAAGATCATATCATTAGAACCTTGTATTGTATTAAACAGCTGACGGCTTAGATGGTCCTGAACACACCATCGGTACGTCGTAGAATAATCTGATAAGTTAGTTTATCTTAACTAACTGATTATTCTAGTACACTCATTAGTGTATTGAGGAGGATCACGATAGGATACTATTCTCTGTCTCTGACCCAGTTACTGAGAGAATAAAGATCCACAGAGTTCGGGTTCTGAACTCATGTGATATTGGCGAACATATGTGTGCGTTGTTTATTACTTTTATTTATCAATGGGTGAGATCTTTTCGTAGATCAAACTCGATATCTTGGGTAATAACAATGTATATATGATGTCTCGAGCAGTATGCATGAGCACCGTGTCCTGGTGTGCTAGGTTTATGATGTTCACTTGAGGAAACACAAGTTCATGTTGAAACCCTGCAGGTGGAATTTATTCCTTACATGGTAAAGCTTGTGTGGTACTACTCAAGGTTTTAGATGTTAATTAATTATAGCTGTCAGAGGCTGACATAATTAATTAATGAACATTATATCTTAAACACGGGAAATGGCTAGACTAAAGGAGAAAGCATATTCGTAAATATGTATTAAATTTGTAGGTCAGTTTTACTTCTTTAGTGGAATAAAAGTAAAACTTAATTTATTTAATTATATCCTTAGTTTATTGGATATTGGATATTAAATAAATTAGTGGGCCAATTTAATATTCTTCTAGATCCCTGTTATAGCCCAATTGATTGATAGTGGATTGGATATTGAATTTGAGATAGAGGCCCAAACCCAGTAGGGTTTGGAGATGGAAATTTCGCCCACCTCCCTATATATAGGGTAATGAGGGGGTGAAATTTACAGCATAATATATCAGCCCCTCTTTGTCTCTCAAAGTTATCCACAGATTTCACAAATCTATCTAGTAGATTTCAGCCCACTCTGAATCTAGATACAGTCCGAGAATACAACATAAGATCTTGGAGTGGAATTATGCAGTGGCCGATTTTAAGGTGCTGCGGGGTGCCAATTCTGTGTTCATTCAATAGCAAGATTAGATCTGTAATCTTGTCTACAGACCGTCTGACAATTGTAAGTAATTCGGATCTATGTCTTCCGCTTTATTAGATTCGTTTTTCATGGTTTTGTGCATGACGTGATAAACATGCATGTGACATAAAAATATGATTTGCATGAACATGGATTAATGAACAACCAAATGATCCTGCGGTGGTTTAATTCGAAAAAACCCCAACAGTAAACTAGAGAGAGACGAGAGAAAATATGAATTGTGTGTCCTCAATATAAGGACCAAGTGCCTCTATATATAATAGTACAAGGGCTAGGATTTTAACGTTAGTTACTTGGTCGTCACTCATACCATAGTTACTTGGTCGTCACTCATACCATATCTATCTATTAGTTACTTGGTCGTCTCTCTATCAGGTGGTTTGTTTCTTATCAGGTTTGTTATAAGAAGTTTTTAGAGAGTTTTTTATCCTAATTTTTTCTTTTGTTTCTTTTAACATATCTTCAATCAACTCTTTAAAATTTTTTTCTTTAGGTTTTAAGTCATTGTGTTTTCTATCTAATTTCCTTAAATCTCTAATTATCTCATCCATTTTAGTTTTTGACACTTTACTCTTATCACTTTTCCTTCCTAATTTCCAGTTACTTAACTTTACAGTGTTTTCAATTTTCCTATTATCCAAGGAAGTTCTAGCGGTGAAGACAAAAAAAAAGTAGATCTAGAGAACAGACTCCATAACTATAAGCCAATTGAATAGAATCCTAGGAACTGGTAGCTACTCCCAATGGGCAAACACAAGATTTACAACCTCTCACAGGACATTACCTTCAACTCCCTATGGGCAAACACACAAGCGCCACTTTCCGAAATCTAGGCGGATACCTCGTTCTTACAGTTATTAAACTCAAGACTCCCTAAGACACTACCCCCGTGACTTTGATACCAGGAACAATCCGAGGATCCTAAGGAAATTGGCGAACACCGGAAGAGGATAAGAGAACGGGAGAAACGAGGGAGGATAAAGTGATGCCAAGAAGATATAAAAAAAAGTGAATGAAACAAATAAAAATATAAAGAAATTAAATAAACAAGAATATAAAATAAAGCTTACAGAAAAGTAAAAGAGTTTGATGATTGAGATCACATAGTGGTTCCAAAGAATCATTAAAGTTAGTTTATAGAAATTTAAATGACATAAATTTAAATTGCAGAAATGAAAAGAGTTAGCTGATTGTGAGACCTCAAAGTGAGTCCACAAATCATAAGTTAGTTTGCTGGAAAGTAAAGAACATGAAAGTAAATAGCAAGATTATGTGACCTCAAATGGAGTCCACAAATCATAAATTATATTACAAGAATTTAAATATGATTGTTGTTAGACGGTGGAGCACACCATATGCATATGATGATGAATGAACTAGGCGGCAGAGCCGACCGAATGCAGTTTGACGATGATGATGATAAATTCAAGTGAAATAATAGTTACATATATTCCATAAGAAAGTTTTGAAACAGTAGTGACATATATTTTATAATGAAATCTATATATTTAATATATTAGTGATATATATGATTTGTTTGTTCTTTCATAATGGTAAGTCTATGGATTTTTTTGGCTCCGTTAAGCAACATTTGCATACAATATATATTAGCATTATTATTATCTTAATATTTAGGTTAGCAATAATGTATGCTGCTGTTAGTGGCCGCAGTTTTTGTGTTTATCAATGTGATTTGGTAGTTGTTGGTTTTGAGCAAATCTTGCATATAACATTAGCAACTAAGTAGTTTTTTAATAATACATCTGTAATTGTCCCCTTGGGGATGGCCTAGTGGTGGAGTGGTGTTTCTTGAGGCCAAAGGTCTCAAGTTCGACCCACCACCAACACCACTAGGTGTGAGCCTATCATACCTGGCTTGCCAAGTGTGGTTTACCTCCCCTGTGTAGGTTTGCAGGCTATTACACAGGGGCGGGATTTACCCAGTGCGCACTACGGTAGCGGCTGCGGGTTACCCTCGACATCCAAAAAAAAAAAAAATACATCTGTAACGTATATATTATATAATAGCAATATGTTTTGTTAATTCTTAAGTAGTGGTTGATCAGGATGTACTTATATATTTTTCATTTCGTTAAGCAACATATCATGTATATAATATTAGCATTTTTATTTGTCTATGTTAACAATAGCGTATTCTTCTATTAGCGGCAGCATTTTTTGGTTTTATTATGTTATTTAATTAAGATTTCTTTGTATTTAAATTGCAGGTATCAATGTGTCTATTCCAGATTTGATGCTCCAACCCGTATTCCGCGATTGATTTAACAAGTTTAATAATAGATATTATATAAATAAAAATTAATTATAACATAATAGATCTAGTCACATCTATCAACAAAAGATTGAAATTTTAAAAATTACAAATCATATTTTTAAAATAATCAACCATAATAATCATTTTTTAAAAATTAAATACTAAAAATTGATTATGAACCCTAAATGGGTGGGGTGACACTAAAAACAATCATAAAATTAAACTAAAACATAATAAATTAAAATTGATAAAAAATAAAAGAAAATTAACTTTATATTTGATCGTGGAATATGAGTTGAAACACCAAATTTGGAATAGATAATTTATAATGCTTGAAAATTATTTATATACGAAAGTGTCATGTATCTTTAAAGTCATTCATAGGTTAAAAGTTCATAAGTCTCGAGGATGATATTGAATTTTATAGGATTTGAGCTAAAGCTAGTGTTTTTATATTTGTTAGTGGACGACTAAGAATTTTTATTACTTGGAGGTACATGTAAGGCAGTCGTGAGAGAGAAAAGAAATTGCTTTCAGATGATGTTGACTATATATTAATAGCTAAGTTGCATAATATTCCATATAGTTGGTTATCTCGTCCGCAATATTTTGTTACTATACATATTAGCTAGTTACAATTTGCAGACTAGAGAAAATGTGTTCTGACTATTAGCAAAAGGCAAACATTTGCATGCACAAAGTGCATATAAGACTTATTTTAAACGGACGGATTAAATTTACGGGTCAACCTACAAAAAAAAATCTAGTAAAATCAATATCAATAGAACATTAAAAAGTATCACTCAAAATTTAAAAAGTATCACCTATATCATTATATAGTAAGGGGTCTGCTACTTATCTTAGGGGTTTTTGGGGTTTTTTTAGGGATTTATTTTGTGTGTTTTAGGGTTTTCTTTGTGCTTTTAAAGGTTTATTTCGTGTTTTTTAGGGTTTTTTATTGTGTTTTTAAGAATTTTTGGAGGGTTTTTTAGGGGTTTTTTATTTTTTAGGGTTTTTTGGAGGGAGTGTTTTTAGGGTTTTATTTTGTTCTTTTTTAGGATTTACTAGCAGAAATTACGTGCGTTGCACGTAAATTGTATGTTTTTTTATTAAATATGTCAAATTAAAAGTTCTTTTAAAAGTGTAAAATTTAAAATTATAACATATATTATAATTAGAAAATATTAATAAATATCTAATAAATAATTTGTAACAGTCCGGTCCCTAGGTGGTCATTTTTAACAGGGACGGGGTGTTAGGCGCAAAAGTCACAGGAAAATTGGAAATCCAGGGGGGTGTTTCTAGAATTAAACTAAGTTAGCGCCTCAAAAACTTAGGCAACTTAACTTTATGACTTGGAAGAATTATCGTCTTCAAAGAATTGAAAGAGTCAAAGGATTCAATCAAATCAAAGGAATGCCATATCATAGTCTAATCGGAATTTAAGCAGAATCCAAAGACAAACAGATAGGAATTTGACTCTTTAAATAATCAAGACCTCTTCATAGGTCACAACAACTAAGACCCATTAATAGGTCAAATGCAAATAAATCTTAATGTCCCATTCATAGGACGAAACAAGAAAACAGCTTAAGATTAACTAGAAACGGGTAGAATCATGCTTGAAAGGAAAAAACCACTTTGTAGGCGAACAACAATAACAAGCATGCAAGACTTATTCACAAGTCAACTGAAAATGAATAGATATCAAAATGCTCAACAAGTATGACTATTCAAATAACTCGGAGACAATGAAAGAATAAATGGTATGTCAAAAGAATATGCTTCTACTTCTCAAAGACTTTATTGATAATTAGAATCATAGCATCTAAGACATGCTATTATCAAGAATCAAGTTACATGTATCAAGACTAAATACTAGATGTCAGAGTACTTAGCAGAAACATAGCGGAAGAAAAATCATGTAACCATATAGAGCAACAACTTTGGAAACTTAAGACAAGCCATGCAACCCCACCAGCAGCACATCACCGGCCTCAGTATCTCAACCTGAAAATATTTGAAAAAGAGGGCGTGAGCACTAATGTACTCAGTGGGGTTTTACGAGAAAACTCTTTAATAAACTTTGAAATATCCAATTATAAACTAGCGGCATATGGAGAGCAAAATGCAAAAGCCCTCTCCATATCCGCGAAACCTTTTACTTCCTTTCCTGGCTCAAACTTGATGTCTACTACACCCTTAGGCCTGCTTTCGGATAGAAGAGGGGTTACCTCAAGTATCCTCCTGAGTATGAGAGGGGATTACCCATCAGTGACTCCATTTACTTAACAACATGGTTGCAGAAGGCGCTAGGCGCTAGGCGGGCGGGCGGGCGGGCGGGCGGGGGGGGGGGGGGGCTAGCGCCTAGGCAGAGCCTAGGCGGTTTTTAATTTTTAATTAATTTTTTTATTTTTAGCCTATAAATTTTGCAATTTTGAGTTATAAGTTCATAAAACATAACATTTCAAACAAAATATTCAAAGTAAAATAATCCAAAAGTTGATATAAAGGAACATTCAAAGTTAAAATCATCCAAAGATAAAAAAAAAACAACTTTCAAAGTTCAAATAATCCAAAATTAAAAAACCAATGACGTAGAGTTCAAACATTTAAATTATCCAAGTCCACTAACTCCATCCGGCTCATTCATTCTCATTAATTTCCTCATCTTCAGACTCAAAATCATCATCATAGTTCTCTCATTGTTCAATATTTTGGGCTGGAGATCTTTAGTAATTGTTAAAAAAAAAGAAAAAATAATTAAAACTGAAAAAAAAAATTCTGCCTAATGAAGCCACCTAACACCACCTAACGACGCCGCCTAACTCCGCCTAGGTCCGCCTAGCACCTAAGACACTCCGCCTAGTGAAAATCGCCAAGGTGAAGGGCCGCCTAGCGCCTAGGAGGAGGCCGCCTTTTACAACAGTGCTTAACAAAGAATCAACATTAGTGACACGAAGGTCACAACATGATAATGTAATAAAATTATTCTTTGAGCTCTAAAACCTGCTTAATGATAATTAAATCATAACATTCAATATCAAAATATTAACCTTAAATCCTTAATACTTAATCCTCAACATTGAATTCTCATATTCAATCCTTAATATCAAAGCCTTAATGCTAAATCAAACTAGCATAAATCATAACCTAGATTAAATCGTCTAGATTGCATTCCTTAATCGATACTATAGCCTTAATGCCACAAGGGATGCTATAATCAACCTTCAAGGCATTACTCACTTAAACAACCATCCTTAATCATAATATCAACAACAAACTTAACTTATGATCATGATTATCTATACCTTAAATAAATCAACTATAAGATATCAAAATCATAACACCCTTTACTTTATCAAGAGCTCAAATAATAATTAACATAATCATGCTATAACTTTCTTCTTTCCTTCCTTTCCTTTCCTCTTTTGTACAGAGACTAATCAGGCAGAGCATAAAATATTTTAATTGGATATTCATCTTGCCTTATCATGCTTCTAGAGCTTAATAGCTCAAATAATAGGTTTGGTTTAGAACCACCCACCTTGATGACGAGCACCTCCATATCGAGCAGGTGGAGGAAGCAACGAGCTAAAAATCCTTCCTCGGGTCTCCTCGGGGTTCACCTCCTCTTAAAAAAGTTGATCATTGACTTAGCGACCTTATTCGAGATCCTAACAAGAAATCTAAATGATATATAAACCCTCGACCCTTAACTACGACTCAAAATATGAGAATTAAAAGGATTAAAACATCTGAAATTACCGAAAAAGGGGATAGAAAAATCCGACTATAAAGATCAATATTCCGGATTATTGGCCACCTTAACAATGTAGATCTTCGAAAGATCTTCGATTTGAGTACTCATGGGCCTCTTTGTTCAAACCGAGTCGAAAGTTATGGCCTCCGGATGAAACCTGCCGAACCAGCCGCACTAGCCTCCGCGCTCGTGCGCCTTCCCCCGATTTATAGAGGTTCGAAGTCTCAAACTTCTATGTCCTTTCTTCCTTCCGCAAAAGGGCAACTCCACTATATAACTTGAGTTTCTTTACAAATTATACAATGAAGGACAATTGGCTGAACCTGGTAACTGCTCGCTACCTCAGCGGGTCGACGGCTCACACTTGCAGTTCCTAACTGCTCGCTAGGGAGGTAGGTGCTATTGACGTCTTTACAAGGTTTTAGATTTCTTTCAATCTTCAAGAGGTAAGTCTTGAAGATGAGATATCAACTGATGTGCTCCTTCAAATGAGCTGGGTAGTTGATCGGTGTATTGCTGAGACTGAGAAGGTTGCTCTGGCTGGATTATCAACAGCTAGCTGAATGCTTTGATTCTATGGATTCTTCTTCTCAGTTGGACTCTCGCAGGTTTAGCAAATGCTGAACTTGAGCTATGTGGGAGGGAGAAAGAAAGCTCAGTTGTAAGTTGAAACAACTTGAATGAAGGTTTCAAGAATGAAAGTCGCAAAGAGTCCTTTGAAAACTTTGATTCACTCGTCTTTTATAGAGGAGTGATTTTGTGATCATTGAGTTCCATTGTCGGTAGCTCTGTTGGTTCATCAATGGCAGATGGTTTTTATGATCATTGGAGCTTTTAGTTGAAGTAGTCGTTACTTTGCCAATCGATCTCTGTTGGGTATTTAATTCCAGGATCTCCGCTGGAGCATTTATTCCAAGATCTTCATTTGAGCATTAACTCCAGGACTCTCTGGCTGGCAGTTCTGAGCTCCAGTTTAGCAAGTTTGAGTTCCAATTGGCAGTTCTGAGCTTGTCTGCTTAGTTCGGCTATCACTCCAGTTGGCAGTTCTGAGCTTCTTCCTCCAGTTCGACTGATCACAAGTTGTTGAATAGCTTGTCAGTTCGACTGTTCTTTCTTGAGCTTTCTTGTCAACTTAGCTGTTCACAAGCTGTTGGCTAGCTTGTCAGTTTGACTAATCTTTCTCGAGCTTCCTCGTCAGATGTTTGCTTGTTTTCTCTTACAAGCTGGCTGACTTCAGTTTTAAACTTTGATTGATTCATCTGTCTACTTCAGTTTGGTTGAAGTTAAGTTTTTCCATTAGCAGGATACTTCGAGTCTTCAGTTAAACTGATCTCTTATCAGTTTCTTCAGTCTTGTTGATTTTTCTCTCAGCTCAGCTGACTTAGCTGTCAGTTTGTTTTGACTGGTTTGACTCTTTTAACCCTCAGTTGGATTGAATTTTGACTGGTTAGCATATCCTTCCAGCTGGTTGACCATGCTCCAGTTGGGTTGACTCTGGCTTCAGTTGAGTTCCTTCTTGAGGCTCTGGATTGGTCAGCTCAGATCTACAGCTTGGATCTTGGTCAGTTTTTCAGGAATAGTTTTGACATCTCATCAAAACCTTATCTAGGGGTTCCTTGATAGTTTTTCCTAACAAGTTCCCCCTTTTTGATGATGTCAAAACCTTGTCAATGATGATGGAAAAACTGCAAATGTTCATCTGAGAGACGTGCTGTAGTTCGCTTATAGGCAAAGCTTGATATCAGAGCAAGTTAGAGCAGGAATTCAAGTATCAGAGCATACTTTCATTTTAAACATACTTTCATTTTGAACTATCAAAGCATGATTGATTATCAAGGTATTAGGGAATGTGCATAAGCATGAGCAAGGCTTGATATGATATTGAAGCATGATATTGAAGTATTAGAGCATGTATCATATACAGTTCTCAGAGCATATAGATCAGAGCGTATAGATCAGAGCATATAGCTTTGAATATCATAGCTATCATATCAGCTCTTGATAGTAGATAGAACTACTACTTCACTTCCTGAGCTACTTCTTGTTTTCCTGCTTGATTCTCCTTTTTCTTTAACTTCATGTGTTCTCCAAGCTTCTCCCTGAAGCTGAGCTTCCCCCTCAAGCTGTACTTCTCTTTGGATCTGCTCCCAAAGAGTTAAATTTTCATCATCATACCTTCCATCTTCCCCCTTTTTGGCATCATCCAAAAGGGTAAACTGGTGTAGATCGTATGATGGCATTGATAGATTTGGCAAGAAGGTGAATGCAGTTGCCAAGTTGTCATCACAGACTGAGGGAACTAAAGGAATAGGCATGGGCGAAGAGAACCATGCATAAGCTTCTTCAGTCATCATGAACTGACCACGATCAGTGGTGAGAGAGAGATCTTGCTCTCTGAAGTCCATGGATGCCAGGTTGGTGAAGATCTCATCATTTGAGGTGATTGGTAGGTCTTCAATAAATAGGGTGCAGGAGGAGTTGGCTGGCTCATTGTCTGGAAGAGGAGCGTCGGCTAGTTCGCTGTACTAGATTCGTTTGATCGTTGAATCCATTATTTACAAGAGCGTTGGCGGCGAGCTGAGAATTTCTACTCCAGTGGCCTTCGTTGATCCAGAAGAAGGATCCACAAGTGTGGATGAGGTAGAACATAGTGGCCTCATCGATTTGAAATCTCCAGAGATGATACTGGAGGTATCTTCTCAAGTGCTCGAATAATGAGGGGTTGCTGCCCTCAATTAGATCGAAACAGCTTCGTAGCTGATGGTATAGAACTTGCTCGAAATCATCCTCAAATAAGTCGCAATGGACTGAGGTGAAAGGTTGTGAGCTGGCGGGTATTGTAGACTGATCGCTCAGTGGTGTAACCCGGACAATTTGTACAGGATACGAAAACGCGCGGAAGACTTATAGAATCGACCACGCCAACTAAGGAAGGATTTAACCCTACTCGAAGACTCAAATAACTCGAAATAATCTGAATTAAATGAAATAACAACTCAAAACAATATTAAAGACGAACTAGACCTAATTACGACACTTAAACTATGACACAAAAGGACACACAAATCCAAAGGTAAGGGGGCTGTTTTGTACGATTATTATGGCTAGGAAAAGGATATTATGGGCTGGAAATATGGTGAAGAAAGGCTAGAGTAGATGGGGTATGTTAAGGTTATGAAGTACTTACAGTATTGATGACGAACACGATGAATTGGGCGTGAACGAAACCGATCCCTTGTTGATCGACACACGATCAGGTCTTGATGGCTTGGAAGTGTCACGGACGTTGATGGAAGGTGTAGGAAGTCGAAGATGGTGGCTGGACGATGGAGGTGTTGTGATTCGCAACCCGATTAATCCCCGGCGTATCTTGTACGATGAAAACGAATCTCAAAGTTACTCATCGGTAGCGAGTTCACCCTAATTCCTCATGTGAATTAGAACTTTCCCTTGACATAAGACTCAAAGTTTGCTAGGCTTCAAGAATGAGTATTTTCGACAGAAAACAATCAAAAGCTCTGAACGGTTAAGACACAAATTGAATGCAAATGCAATTTTAATCAATAATGTCTAAAATATCAAAGTAACATGGTTCCCCTATTTATAGGGCCTAACATGCACGAAATTAAACTCTAAAAAGGCCTAAAAATCTTATCCAAAAAGGATCTCTAACTATATTATAAAAATACCTAAACTAGAATTCTATTCAAGGTTGGAAATTGCCTTAAATACAATTCTAGTCAAACCTATACTAAAAGGAACGAAAATTACACTAAAAAATTAATTAAAAACTGATCTAAACTATAGTCTAAATTAATTAAATAAATACTATAGTCTAGATAAAAATCAACCCCTTAATTAAATTAAATCAAGGGCGAAAACAGCTCCATGCACACGTGCACTTCTTCTTGCTCTCTTCTTCAACTCTTCAAGTTATATTCTCCATGGTATGATCTTGATCTTCATTAGTTAATAAATTAACTAAAGTATGGCTGCACTTTGCATCTTCTAATTCTTCGAACTTCTTACGAATCAACACTTGGAAATAACCTTGTAATTTCTTCACTCGAAGTTGCGTCATTGGACCTTTGAATTGTAGCTCGGGTTCAAGGCCTTCAATGCCTTGCATGGCTTCATCATTCCCCCCCTGCTGAAGAGAATTCATCCTCAAATTTGGATCTTCGTCTGGATCAGCTGCAAAGAAAGATCAAAACTGCAGCATATTTATTTCAGTGAAAGGCGTAGAAAAAGCATTAAAAGCAGGTTTACCTTTTTATCTTCCCATGCACAAAGGAATCATTGGAGGACGGTTTAGGGGCTGACGAAGTAGGAGTGGCGGCCTTCTTGGGGGTCTCAGTCGATTGGGTACCGTTGGCGGTAATCCGGGCTGCGACGGCGGCCTCTTTTTCTCTCTCAGCTCTAAACCTCTCTTGCATAATTCTCTGATCCTCTGCAACGGCTTTAGGGGATAGTGGCTTGAGTGTAGTAGTCCGTCCATCTCTCTTCATGATGTACGTGTTTGCAAAGCCATCATGAATCGTCTGTCTGTCAAACTGCCATGGTCTACCTAACAATATGTGTGCTGCATCCATAGGAATAACATCGCAAACAACAGAGTTAGAAAATCGACCAATAGAGAATGAAACATTTACCTGAGCCGTTACTTTGATCTATTCTCGATCCGTAAGCCACTGCAACTTGTATGGCCTCGGATGCTTGATGGTGGTCAGCGCCAATTTGTCAACTGCATACTGGCTCATGGCATTGATCACACTCCCACTGTCTATTATCATCGAACAGGTCTAGTCTTTGATAGTAACACGTGTGAAAAAAATGTTCTCACGTTGATCCGGCTGCTCTTCTTCACGATTGATGCTCAGACTGCGTATAGACACAAGACTAACATGAGGAAGCTCGGGTTCCTCTTCATCCGAGTTGACTGGAGACGTCTCTAGCTCCTTCTTGGCACCAACTGCAGGCTGGTCCTCGTCCTCACTGGCTGACTCGATCTCATTCTATTCAGTAATGAACAGAACACGCCGGTTCGGACACTGGTTCTGAAAGTGGCCCCAACCTTGGCACTTATGGCACTGGATGTCTCTAGCTCGATTCTGGTTGGCACTGGGTGCTGGGCTGGGTGGATTGGGCCATGTATAGGCTGGCCTAGACGGTGGTGCTGGTGTAGACTCGCGTCTATGACTGGGCTGCGGTGTAGAACGATCGAAACACTACTCGGGCGGTCCGGACTGACCTCGGGGTTGAGTAGGCTCAGTAGAAGGGATAGAAGATGATATGGAATTCGTATCTTTGTTCCATGGGGGTCGAACAGGGGCTAAAGTCTGATGGGAACGACGGCGGCCTTCTCTAAGCTGTTTTTCCACAATCGATGCGTACTGCTCCATCCTTTCAATGCTGGTGAAGTCCTTGAGCTCGACTTCACATGCAATATCAGGGTTCATTCCTTCAATGTACCGGATGATGGTATCATTTAAGGACTCCTCTTTCCCGACTCGGTTCAAGGTAGTTTCGAGCTCTTTGTGGTATTCTTCGATCGAGCGGGTGCCTTGTTTGATCCGGTTGAGCTTCTTCTCAAGCTCTCTCTCGTAGTGGACTGGAATAAAGTGTCCACGCAAGAATCCTTTCATCTTCTCCCAGTTATCAGTGGGTGGATTTCAATTTCTGCGCCTTCTTTCCTGCTGCATCTCCCACTAAGTGGCTGCGTAGCCTTTAAACTCCAAACATGCTAATTGCACCTTTTTGGCTTCTATGAAGTCATAGCATGCGAAAATCTTCTCTATCTTACATTCTCAATCTAGGTAGATATCGGGATCGTGAAGGCCTTCAAACTCCGGGATGCTCGTTTTGATGTTGTTCAACAGGCTGTCGGGATCTGCACGTCGGGGTGCTTGTCTGTAGGGTAGACGTGGTCGGTCACGTCTCTGATATGGATCATACTCAGCCTCTAGCTTATCTGTATAGTAACCATAGTCTTCTTCATCATCACGATCATAATGATCGTTAAACTGCACTTGAGGTTGGCGACGCTAAGCTTATGGTGCCCTAGCATTCGCCCTGGCTGGCTCGGCTACATGAACTTCTGGCTGACGAGCTGCTTCAGGTTGTTTGGCTGCTTCAGGTTGATTGGCTGCTTCAGGTTGATGGGCTGCTTCTTCTGGTTGGACAGGTTGTTCTTGAACTGGTGGTGGTACAGGAATTCGAGCAGCAATAAGCTCGAGTTGTGCCATCATCTTGGCCAACGAACTATCTAGCTTATGTTCCAGTTCTTGATGGTGGTACTGGGCATCCCATGGTTGTGGCATCGATGAAGCCGCATTTGTGTGAGAACTAGACGAAGCGGGTGCCTTATCATGTGTTTTGTTATACCCGTCTCTGGATTCCATGTGTACCTGCAAACAATGAACAAACGTGAAAGGAAAACAGGGTGTAGGACCTCACAATTCCTCACAATCACTCGTGTTTTCTCTCTGTATTTTTACCCCTCGTGTATGCTCTCAAGTATGTAGTGGTGCTCGTGTGATAGGTGTATGTATGGTGGTGTTAATCGACTCTTCCATTGCTTGAGATCGGCTTCTCTCGAACTTCTGGGGCGATTTCACCTTGAAGCTGATGGAATTTGGCCAAAAAAGCCTTTATGTAACAGCAAAGCAATGTGTTTGGTTCGTCTCGTCGAGATGTTTCCGGAATGGTATGGTGGAGAAAAATCGGAGCTCGGGAGCAGAAATAGTAGGGAGAAGATGGAAAATCGGAAAACTGGGTGTGTTAGGGTAAAAGGAAGGAAATAAATGAAGAAAGAAGGAAAGAAAAGGATTTGGATATGTGTACCACTAGTGTGACACAATCTAAATACCTTAATTAGACTAGACTCTAAATGGAAGCTACCAAATTAAAATGCAACTCAAATGGAAATTACCATCTAAAGAATTATACTATAAGGAAAGTTTCCAAAACTATAATAAAGCTCACAAGGGAGTTACCAACTATGACTAGAACTAAAAGGAAAGAACTAGAAATAAAATCGAAATCAAAAGGTAATTCAAAAGTCAAATTGGATTTTCCTCTTTTTTTTCGGATTTTCTCTTTTTTTTTATCCGATTTTTTTTTGTATGCGGTCTCTCTCTCTTTTTTTTTTACCGTAACCTTTTTTTTTTAGTTTTTTTTAACCGATCTTTTTTTTTCAATGAACACTAACTATTACAACTCGATAGACACGTCAACTGACATGTAAGCAATAAATTGACACGTAGGATTGAACCACGACCAGCAGAGCTCACGTGGCTCTGATGCCAAATTTATGGTGTAACCCGGACAATTTATACAGGATACGAAAATGCGCAGAAGAATTATAGAATCGAACATGCCAACTAAGGAAGGATTCAACCCTACTCAAAGACTCAAATAACTCGAAATAATCTGAATTAAATGAAATAACAACTCAAAACAATATTAAAGACGAACTAGACCTAATTACGACACTTAAACTATGACACAAAAAGGACACACAAATCCAAAGGTAAGGGGGCTGTTTTGTACGATTATTATGGCTGGGAAAAGGATATTATGGGCTGGAAATATGGTGAAGAAAGGCTAGAATAGATGGGGTATGTTAAGGTTATGAAGTACTTACAGTATTGATGACGAACACGACGAATTGGGCGCGAACGAAACCGATCCCTTGTTGATCGACACACGATCAGGTCTTGATGGATTGGAATTGTCACAGACGTTGATGGAAGGTGTAGGAAGTCGAAGATGGTGGCTGGACGATGGAGGTGTTGTGATTCGCAACCCGATTAATCCCCGGCGTATCTTGTACGACGAAAATGAATCTCAAAGTTACTCCTCGGTAGCGAGTTCACCTTAATTCCTCGTGTGAATTAGAACGTTCCCTTGATGTAAGACTCAAAGTTTTCTAGGCTTCAAGAATGAGTATTTTCGATAGAAAACAATCAAAAGCTTTGAACGGTTGAGACACAAATTGAATGCAAAAGCAATTTTAATCAATAATGTCTAAAATATCAAAGTAACATAGTTCCCCTATTTATAGGGCCTAACATTCACGAAATTAAACTCTAAAAAGGCCTAAAAATATGATCCGAAAAGGATCTCTAACTATATTATAAAAATACCTAAACTAGAATTCTATTCAAGGTTGGAAATTGCCTTAAATACAATTCTAGTCAAACCTATACTAAAAGGAACGAAAATTACACTTAAAAATTAATTAAAAACTGATCTAAACTATAGTCTAAATTAATTAAATAAATACTATAGTCTAGATAAAAATCAACCCCTTAATTAAGTTAAATCAAGGGCGAAAACAGCTCTATACACACGTGCACTTCTTCTTGCTCTCTTCTTCAACTCTTCAAGTTATATTCTCCATGGTATGATCTTGATTTTCATTAGTTAATAAATTAACTAAAGTATGGCTGCACTTTGCATCTTTTAATTCCTCGAACTTCTTACGAATCAACACTTGGAAATAACCTTGTAATTTCTTCGCTCGAAGTTGCGTCATTAGACCTTTGAATTGCAGCTCGGGTTCAAGGCCTTCAATGCCTTGCATGGCTTCATCACTCAGTCTAGAGAGATGATCACTCTCAATAAACAACTGCCTTTCGTCTGAGGAGCTGGCAGTTGCGACCAACGGTCTCTTTCCACGACTTGAGTCGGCAGTTCTCGGTTGTTGCGATTTCTTCAGGACTGGATGACAGTAGATGGTCGGGAGCATATCCCTTCATCTGATTGGCTCTCCGGTTGGAATCACCTCGTCAAATTGACTCAGAATGATGTGGCTTATGCGACCTATAAACCCAACATTCTCTCGAAATGTGCCAGTTGTCAGATCATATTCTGCTCGGTCTACATTTCTTTGCAGTTGAGCAAGGATGATGGAAGCCCAGTCGGCTTTGCATCCGAGGAATAGAGCGGCCATTAGATGAGCTTTGAGTTCAGAGAACTGGACCGTCTCAAAGTTTCCGTGCAGGATGTGACCTGCGATATCCAGGAGTTGGATGATCTCACTAGGCAGACTTTCCTTCAACTTGTATGAGCAGTCATGGTGGTGCACGTGTAGATATTTCCATAGACTCCATAGTGCATATTTGCTCAGAAGTTCTAGATCCAGCACATCTTAGCCTTCACCGGGGAGGAGGAGTGTAGACATCATAGTGTTTTTCATCACCATTATGACTTGGTTCTGAATGGTGGAGATGATGTTGTTGCCGGAGACGGTTGCATTGTGGTAGAACTCCGTAACATGGGTGGGTAGGTTCTTGACTGGCATGATCGTCAAGAATGGTAACAACCCAGTTTCCTCCAATGGCCGAAAGATCATTTGGTATTTCTCTGGACCTAGGCGTGCGTGAAGAAGCTCTAGGTTAAGAGTCTTGTCTTTCTTCAGCTTGCTTACTAGCGACTTGACATTCACCATCTGAAATGAGGGTTTCATTTCTGTAAAGAAATGGTTGCGTTAGATTTGCAAGTGCTCTGGTTAGGCGATATCAATGCAATGGGAGAGAGAGATTTTGCAGATGATCTGAGCCTTCATCTCCTTGCATATATATTCAGCTTTGCATGCATTGATCAAGGACACTCGATTGCTATCTTAGCTAATCAGCTATCTGATTTGATGGATGATTAGCTGAATAAATGATGCATGCATCCCAGCCGTCTGATTGTGAAGCAACTTTATGATCATGTGGCTGAGAGAGAGCAAATTTAAAAATGGGATGGTTGCCATAAATAGCAAAATATTTTCTGTAGATTTTGCTATTTATATCTCATAGATAATCATTCTCTCCTTTTCACCTTTGTGGAGTCGATTTAATATCAACGCAGAGATATTAATGGCAACTTGTGAGAGAGGACCCCATTTTCAAATTGTAACCGTTGGATGTAATATAAGGAATTTTATAATCACAATGGAAAAAATTAAGTTAAGATAAGCTTGAGGATTATGAAAAACTTATCCTAAGTCAGTTGGGATACAGTCCAACTGATTGGCTTGATGATTCAACGGTTGGATGATCAGTTTCATCACTTTTCCAGTTGCCGCTGATGAGCTGACTTTGAGGCTCTAACTGAACTGAATTGATCAGTTCATTTGGTCAGTTGCTTGGCCTTCTTTGAGTCATTTTCTTCTTCTTGAAGGGCCAAACTGGACTAGCTGCATTGCTTCCTTTCGAGCAGTTTGATCGCTTTCTCATCGATGCAGATCCAGTTTTGTTCTTTGGTAGTTCGGGCCTTGCTGTCCTCCCGGCTTGGTGAAGTTGCTGAATGACAACTGATGAGTTTTTCATCCTTTGATTGAGGGATTGTGATATTCCCTTCGGCGACTGTCTGAACTGATCAATGTTCAGAATCAGTTGCACGTCTTTTGAGCTGGATTTGAGTATGGGAGTGACATAGCTCTTGGATAGGAGACTTGGTGATGTGGCAGTATCCTCATCATCACTATCTCTTTCCTCATCATGCCTTTGATCCTTCTGAGGAGCCACGACTTCAGTATGTGATAGATGTGGTTCTATCCTCTCTGTGGCAGTTGGAGTTCGTTGTGATGGCTTAGTTGACTGACTTGATAAATCATCAAAGTTCAGTTTTCAGCAGAGGGAGCCAGTTGGGCAGTCAACTGATTGATTTGCGACCACAACTCCTTAAGGCATGATGCTGGTTTTGAATTCAGCTAACAAGGCAGCTGCTGGAATTTTGTTGGCGAGCCTGTGATTTATGATGTGCTGAACTTGCACAATGGTTGGAGGGAATGGATTTGATGATCCTATCCATTTAATGCTCCAAGTTTCTTCACGTTGCCAGTAGCTCATGCCATGAAAGGTAGTTAGTAGAAAATGAGACTAGATGGACATAGAATGTCTCCAGTTGTACCAATAGAAATACCGGCGGAGTTGTTTGAACAACTCTTAGTCACATTGTGCAACAAAAGCAAAGTGCGTGAGAAGAAGATTAGTCACTTCCTTTTGTGTACTTTTGACTGCATATTCACCACTATAGAAGGTGGAATATTTTCTTCAGTCAGCTGGAGGAGAGGGCATGTGCTTCTGAAGTAGTCAGCTCCATAATTTGAATGGGGGATTCCGATGAATGGAATAAGCTCATCTGGATCAGAGCAAACCTGGAAATCAACTGGTGATCCGTTCTTTGATTTCGGAGAATGAACGGCGTTGGTAGTTGAATTGCTCGAAGTGATGTTGCTCGTCTTTCCCTTGGCTCTTCATTTCTTTCTGAGTGACTGAAGATGGGCATTTTCCTTCTTTGGAATCCAATCAGAGATGAGGACTGGTAGTGCTTCGTCACTTGGAAGATTCAGCAGGTCTTCAATCATTTTGCTCATCCTTAGAACAAGTCCTACCTTGGACTCAAATTTGCCAGATTTCTTCGAGTCAGAGGCCTTGACGACTTGATATTTGAATTGTTGGAAGATAAATTCTGCCCAATTTGTTTGTCGTTCTTCAGCAAGGTGAATCATAACCTTGTATCTCTCTTGGGTGAGTTTACTCAGGCTTCCAATTGCCCCGAACATTATCTTATTTGTTATGTCGAGTATAACGCCATACTCGGGCTTCAGATCAGTTTTAGCTGTCGTAAAACTGAATTGCTTGTTGCAGGTGGGAGCTTTCCATTCTCTCCAGTATGATTCTACAGGTTCTTTCAATTCTTGAACGGATGATCCTTTTCATGGAAGTTGAAAGACTTCTGCAATTGTTCTTTCAGTGATTTAGAGTAGCCGTCCTTGAATAATTGATGACACTATCTTTCCATCTTCAGACAGTTTTGCTAGAAGCAAAAAGTAACTCACCAAATTTTGTCTGAAGAACTTTGGTGGTGTTTCCAAGTAGTGAAGAATTCATGTCTTGTGAAGATTTGACAGAAGGGTTGGGTTGTTTGATTCGTTTAGAATCAACTGAAATTTCTTCCTTTCTAGGAATTTGTCTCTCAGTAGTTGCTCTTTGAAGGAATTTAAAGATCTGGGTAATTCGGCCATCATTGGGGTTGGCTGAAATTTTTGGGGGATTTCAAGAGCTTTGAGAGAGAGAGAGAGAGAGCTTTTGATGGCGTAGGAAGGGTATTTCTAAGAGGCTTATAAGAGAGGGGTTTTTATGAATGATTGGGCAGGCTCATAAATCTGATGGTTGGAATGGTACTGGCCCTGGCCTCTTTTATTTTGGTCGTTGGCATTTAATGACTTTGAAACGTGTCATTGTTTTGCAATGGTCAAAATATTCAAAATAAATGCTGAGTCGACATTTATTTGAAAGTAAAAAGATAATCTTTTTATAGATAAAAAAGAATGTTGACAAACTGAGTTACAAGAAGTAAACTTAGGGCTTTCTAATCAGTTGAACTTGATCAGCCACTAGTCCTTCTTGTGCTCAGTTTTCCTCCTCTTAGCAAGCGGTTCGATGGAGTCACCTTCACCATCCTCGTCACTGCTTGAAGACTCAGTTCCTGCTGACTGGAGTCTGGGTGAGCTTGCAGCTTCTGAATTTGCTCTGTGTTCAGCTTTACCTATTGCTGCAGGCTGTGGATCAAGTCTGCATAGTAGACAGGGAGCTAGACTGATGAGCTGCTTGGTTGATCATCGAGTTGTGCTGCTCTCGAGTCAACCTCTTCTCCATCTTCAGTTCCTATCAATTCCTCACATGGAACTGTGTGGGATTGCTCAGCCTTCTCCATACTGGCTTGGTAGGCAGGTTGATCATCCTCTTGAGCTGTCTAATCAGCTGGCTCGTCAGACTCAACTGGCTCTGTTACTGGAAAAGTGGGAAGAATAGTTGAGGGAGCTCCTTCATTAGAAGTTGGCTCTTGGGGAGGAGCGATTTGGGGTTCAGCTGACTCCTGAAACTGTTGAGCCTTCTCAGATGGCTCTTCTGACTGCTCTTCACTCGGTAGAACTAGTAGAGTAGGTGATTTGAGCAGTTCTTCGAACTCCAGATCACTGGCAGTTCGCTCATTAGCTACTTCTACTTCTGGAGAGTCATCAAGGAGATTAATGATGACTTCGGCTGGTCGAGGGCTGTCTGATCAGCTGGCTCGTCAGACTCGGCTGGCTCTGTTACTGGAGCAGTGGGAAGAATAGTTGAGGGAGCTCCTTCATTAGCAGTTGGCTCTTGGGGAGGAGCGATTTGGGGTTCAGCTGACTCCTCAAACTGTTGAGCCTTCTCAGCTGGCTCTTCTGACTGCTTTTCACTCGGCAGAACTGGTAGAGTAGGTGATTTGAGTAGTTCTTCGAACTCCAGATCACTGGCAGTTCACTCATCAGCTACTTCTACTTCTGGAGAGTCATCAAGGAGATTAATGATGACTTCGGCTGGTCGAGGGGATTCTTCAAAAGTTAACTGCCTAGCAACAGATGCTAAGACAGTTTGCCTTGAGTTGGAGGCTTCTGCAGTTTCAGCTCCTTGATGACTGCTCTGGGCTTCTCTGTGAAGTTACTTATGTACCTGCTGGTGCTGTCGTTGCCTGAAGATGAGTATTTCCCTAAGCAACCAATCCTGTCGTACTTTGGGATTTCTCCAATGTTGCCGTTCAGCCTCTGTTTGTAGTGGTGGCAGTTGGATATTAGCCCAATTGAGCAGATCATCCATTACTTCTAACAGCATTTGTTGATCTGGGTGAGGATGATTTCTTCGTATGGCAAGCATTCTTTTTAGAGTAATGATTGGATTCTGTTCAGGAGTCGCTTGTCCAGCCCATTACATGCTCCATCTCTCTTCTCTTCTCCAGAAGCTCATCCCATGAAGGGTGGTTAGAAAAAGTTAGCTTCAGAATTGAAGCAATGTCTCTACAAGTACCAATACACGTACTTCGAGAGAGCTTTGTATAGAGCAGCTGTGCCAATCACATCCTCAACAAAATTCTCAGATATGAATTTGGTTACTTTTTCATTGGCCCAGCTTTTGATGACCTCAGCTCTTGTGAGAGCTCTTATATTTTCATCAGTTTCTGCCATTAGGGGACAGGCAGTTCTGAAGTAGTCAGCCCCTGTGCCTCGTGGTGGAACTCCCCTGAAGGGCACAATGTCATCTCCCTGAACTGATGCCATATCAAATGCTTTGATGTTGAAGGGAGGTAGTTTTGGAGAAGGTGGAGGTCCTGATTGCTTCTTCTTTCCTCTCGGTTGAGGTGTTGCTAACTTCTTCTTTGCTTTGCCAGTTTCTTCCTTGGTTTGAACTGGTCAGGTAGAGGTTCCTGCTTCAGGTGAGGCAGCCATTGATCTAAATCGAACTTTCTGTAGCGGCTTGGCTCTGATTGGAGTTCCCATCATTTGGCTGATTGGGATGTTGTCTTCAGAGTCGGAGTCCTCTTGCTGTACCTCTGTGGTGATCTCCTTGTCTTTTCTTTTAGCAGACTTCTCTGCTTTCTTTGAGGGAGCATCAGTTCGCTGAGTGCTTTTGATGTTTATGGTTTTTGAAGCTGGTTGTCTTCTGGCAGTTGATGGTATGAAGTCCAGCTTCTCAATCATTAGTGTTTCAGTTTCTTCTGCTATGAAGTTGAGAGTGCTTTCCAGTATGCTGCTGATCCTGCAGGCATAGCACATCTTTTGATGGAACTTATTTTCTTTCCAGTGTTTTCCCACAACATCTACGTACTTCTTGATTTGTTCAAAGAAATACTGAGCCCAGTTTACTTTGACATTCGTGATGATTGCTGCACATGCTTTGTATTTGTGCTCAGCCATCTCTGAATGACTTCCTGTTGTGCCGACAATCATTCTAGCTGAAACTGATGCTAGAATTTTATATTCTTCCTGGAAGCAGAACATGGGTGTACTACTTTTGTAGGGATCATCGCAGTTTGCTCGCTTCCAGAGATTGTAGGCTTATTCTTGGTCAACTTCCACGTCTTGTAGTCTTATACCAGAGGTGGGAAGTTGAAATATTCTTCCGAGCAGTTCTGGAGTAATTTCCAGTTCTATTCCGCGAACTTCAGTTGCGATTCTGTCATCATATCCTTTTGAGTTCAAATAGAACTCAAGTACTGGTTCAGGATAGATCTTTGTCGGAGTGACTTCAGTAAATCTCTTCAATCCTGATTGTTCGATCTTCGAGATTAACGAGTTGCAGAGTGGAGAATTTGAGCACCTTTCTCTATATACAGCTTGATCTAAAAATTTGTCTCTGTATTAGATTCATTTAGAATCTTTAAGATGATTCACCAGTTCTTCTGAAGTTGAACTTTCGTCGAACAGCTGGTGCACTCCTTTTAGCCATGGAGTTTTTGTGAAGCTTGGAGAGTGATTTGAAGAAAAGGGTATGATCTGGTTTTGACTGAACTTGATTTGAAACTGAATCCTTGATTCTCGCAACTGTTTTGCAGAACTTTTGAGGAAACGGAGGGAGAGAGGCTTGAATTCTTGACTAAGTCTTGGATCGGTAAAAGTGATACTAGAATTCAGCCATCCTTTTTATAAAAGGAGGTGGAGCTCATCCAACAGTTGGGACGTTTCAGGTGCCCTGATTTCAACGGTCAGATTTATTCAATCGACCCGTCGATTGGCTTTCGATTCTATCTATTGGGGATTAATGAGGAGAGAGAGTGAGTCGAACGGTAATATTGGAGTGACACTTATTTTTACCGTTCCCACTATTGAAAATTTTAAACTTATCTGTTTCTCTCTTGTGGCTTCCTCTTCGCTTGAAACTGATTACGTCATCATTTGGCTTCGACTGTAGCTGATGATTTCCATGTTGATCAGCTCCAATTGAGATGTTTTCTCATCAGTTCCTTCCTGTCCTTGACTACTGGAATTTTAATTCAGTTGCTTCTCAGTTCAGCTGCTCCTTCACTTCTGCTGCTTTCCTTCAGCTGATTTTTGAACTGATGTCGCCTGTTGAGTTGATTCCAATTCCTTTGACTTCTCCATCAGTTTGAGCATTTTGCAGCTGGTACGTTCTGCTTGACTGACTGGATCATCAGTTGAGACCATTTGGCTGACTCTGCCTTGCTCCTTGCCTCAGCTTGAGCAAATGAACTGATGATTCAGTTGAGCTGATGGGGTAGAGTGATCAGCTTCAGTTTACTTTCTTTGCACAGCTTCTCGCTTCAGTTCGAACTGATAGCTTATGTATCCAACTGATCAGTTCAACAACTTTCTCAGTTGTGAACTACTCATTCTGATGAGTTGAAGCCTTTCGGTTCAGTTCCTCTCTTCAGCTGGAATAGTTTTCTGACCTTTTTCTTCCAGTTGACTATCTTCATCCTTTGATGCTAGTTCAAGTAGTCCCAGTTGTATAGATAGCTCCATAAACCTTGCTTCAAG
This sequence comes from Perilla frutescens, assembly GCA_026008535.1. Lineage (NCBI taxonomy): Eukaryota > Viridiplantae > Streptophyta > Magnoliopsida > Lamiales > Lamiaceae > Perilla > Perilla frutescens. The sequence goes on along the minus strand of BRKX01000004.1, from coordinate 57,382,652 downwards.
CAATGGTTTGGTGAAGATGTCAGCTATCTACTTCTCCATGTTGACGTATTTGATGCATATGTCTTTCTTCTCGATGTGATCTCTGATGAAGTGGTGCCTTATGTCAATGTGTTTAGTTCTTGAATGCAGAACTAGATTCTGAGATATTGCAATTGCACTATTGTTGTCACAGTATATAGGTACTTCTTCAGTTTCGACTTTGTAGTACTTCAACTGTTGCTTCATCTAGAGTATCTGAGCACAGCAGCTTCCTGCAGCTACATATTCTGCTTCAGTTGTTAACGTGGCAACTGAGTGCTGTTTCTTGCTGAACCAGGATATCAGTTTGCTTCCAAGAAACTGACATGTTCCACTGGTGCTTTTTTCTGTCAATCTCGCATCCACCAAAGTCTGGGTCTGAATAGCCAATTAGACTCAAACTATCATCTCTGGGATACCATAGTCCAAGATTTATGGTTCCTTTGAGGAATTTGATAATCCTCTTTACCGCTTCAAGATGACTTTTCTTCGGGTTGGCTTGGAACCGCGTGCGTAGACTGACTGAATAGGAGATGTCTGGTTGGCTAGCCGTTACGTAGAGTAGCGACCTAATGATTTCTCTGTGATTCTCCTTCTTCATCAAGAGTTAGCTGAACTGATGTGTTCATAGGAAACTTGAGAGTTTTTCCTTTATTAGCTCCAAACTTCTTGACTAGCTCCTTAGTGTACTTGGCCTGGCTGATAAAGATCCCATCTTTCAGCTGCTTCACTTGGAGTCCTAGAAAGAATGTCATTTCTCCCATCATGCTCATCTCGAATTCACTTTGCATCAGTTGAGCGAATCGTGTGCATAGATCTTTATTTTTTGATCCAAAAATTATGTCATCCACATAAATTTGAACCATTAAGATCTCAGTTGATCATTTTATCCGAAATAGAGTTCGATCAATGACTCCCTTTTGAAACCTATTCTTCAGCAAGAAGGTTGTGAGAGTTTCATACCACGCTCGAGGAGCTTGCTTCAGTCCGTAGAGAGCTTTCTTCATCTTGAAGACTTGATCACCAATTTCGAAGCCTGGCGGTTGCTCGACATTCACGTCCTCCTTGAGCATTCCTTGAAGAAACGCACTCTTGACATCCATTTGATAGACTGTGAAGTTTAAGTGAGCTGCATAGGCTAGGAACAGTCTGATGGCTTCCAATCTTGCAACTGGTGCGAATGTCTCATCAAAGTTGATCCCTTCACTTTGTGAGTATCCTTTGGCTACCAGTCTTGCCTTATTCCTTGTGATCACACCTTGTTCGTCCAGCTTGTTGTGAAAAACCCATTTTGTGCCAATGACCTTCTGGGTTTTTGGTCTATCAACAAGAAACCATACGTTATTTCTTGTGAATTGATTCAGTTCTTCTTGCATGGCCATGATCCAGTCTGAATCTTCTAAGGCTTCTTTGACGTTTGCTGGTTCCATTTGAGATATGAAGCATGTGAATAGTGCATGCTCAGTTGAACTTCTGGTTTAGACTCGGCTTCTTGGATCACCAACTATCTTGTCAGTTGGATGGCTTCAGAGCCATTTGGGCAAGATAGCTTCAGCTGGTTCTACTATGGTGACGTCATCAGTCGTCCTTTCATCAGTTGGTTCGGCATCTTCATCAGTTCTTCCCCCTGTTTCAGTTGTGGGGTTTATGGTCTCAGCACGATTTGTGTCCTCATTGACCAGATTGTTCTCAAATAGTCTAGTACCAGTTTCATTGCCTTCTTCCAGTGAAGCTTCAAGCCGCTCTGGAATAATGTGATCCATATAGTCCTGCGAGTTTTCAGTTTCAATAGGTAGTACTGGAACTGATGTGTCTATTGTTTCTTTGTTCCTGTACTCATTAGCAAATTCATCAAATACCACATGACATGTTATTTCCACAACAAGAGTTCATTTATTGAACACTCCGTAAGCTTGTGCGTGAGACGAATTATACCCAAGAAATATTCCCTCATCAGCTTTAGCACTGAAAGCTTTCAGTTGAGTCTTGCCATTGTTGTGAATATAATATTTATAGCCAAATAGTTTAAAGTATGAGATAGAAGGCTTACGACCCTTATACAGTTCATAAGGTGTTTTGTCATGTGTGGTGACGAAGGCACTTTGATTTTGAATGTGGCAGGCTGTGTTAACTGCTTCAGCCTAGTAACCTTCAGCTATGTTGGCATTAGCTATCATTGCTCGAGCTACTTCTTTGAGTGTCCAGTTTTACCGTTCAGCTACACCGTTTTGTTGTGGAGTTCTTGCAGCTGAGTGTTCGTGAGTGATTCCAAGTTTGCTGAGAAAACTGATCATTTGTTGATTCACAAATTCAATTCCATTGTTGGAGCGAATCCTTTGAACTGATCTCTCTTTTTCAGTTTGCAGCCTTCTGATCAGCGCTGTTAGCTTGGCGTAAGTTTCATCTTTGCTCCTCAAGAATTCCATCCACATATATCTTAAGAAATCATCTACTACTACGAGTGTGAATCTTTTGCCGTTTGGGGTCTGTGGTCTGACTGGACCAAACAGATCCATATGTAGTAGTTGGAGGCATTCAGTTGTTCCTGGTGGATGACTCATATTCTTGAAGGATGACTTCACTTGCTTCTCTTTTTGGCATAGTCCACACACGCCTGTTTTCTTATATATCTCCTTGGGAAGCCCCTCAACTAGCTCTTTCTTGGCTAGATAGTTGATGGTTTTGAAGTTGAGGTGGTTCAGTCGTTGATGCCATAGCCAGCTTGCTTCAGTCGATCCTTTTGAAAGGAAGCAAGCTTCTGAGTAGCCAGTTGACCAGTCAACAATATACATGTAGCCTCTCCTTATGCCCGTAAGAAGAATTACTCCAGTTGACTTGTCTCTTATGTTGCAGGAGTTTTTGCTGAAGTTAACTGAGTGGCCATTGTCGCACGCTGGCTAATGCTGAGTAGTTTGTGTTTTAGTTTATCCACATGGGAGACTCCATTTACTACAACTTTTCCTTTGACCACGAACCCTTCTCCAATGGTTTGGCTTTTGGAGTTGTCTCCAAATGTGACAAATGGACCTTTGACTTCTTTATAACTATTGAGATCTTCTTTATCTCCGGTCATGTGCTTGGAGCACCCACTATCTAGATACCAGATATCTTTTGTTTTTTTCATAGATAGGATGCTCTTATCCTGTAAAAATAAGGATTAGCATTTAGGGACCCATTTCATATCGGGTCCTTGTTGATACATCAAGCTCTTTGGAATCCAAACTTGCCAAACTTTCAGCTTTTTATCATTCAGAGATCTAACTGATTTGGATCGCTTGATCAGTTTAGATTTTCTTTCAACTCTTCTATTTTGAGTTGAATCAGTTGAATGGTACCTGCGTTGAGAGTTAGTAGGATAAAATAATTCAACTAAAATGCTTTTGTCTTGAGACCTTTGAGCTCTTTGATCAGGCCAATGCCTTGTATGTTTCCAGTTTACTGGATTGAACCCTTTTATATCAACTCTCAGTTCATTTCTGGAATCCAGGTACTCGTTATAGTGATGGTAAGGTTCAAACGAGTTTCTTTGATCTCTTCTATAGGTGTTCTGATTGAACTTCTTGATAGGATAGGCTTGTGATCTAAACTGGTTTTTCTTTCTAAAGTGGACTGATCTATCAGTTTGCCTTGGGGGCATTCTATGTTGAGCAGGTGGTCTCTGTTGAACTGAAGACCTTGAATAAAAGGATTGGTTTGGATGAACTGATGGTCTTGACTGGAATTTTGGCTTCAGTTGACCTGGTGTTTTTGGTTAGGAGAACTGTCTGAATTGTCTAGGTTAAGTTTGAGGATTTCTCAATATTTCTTTGCATTTGGATGTCTCAGCTGGCTGATCATGAGTTGATCTGGTGAATCCTTTTAGGATTCCTTTATCACTGGGTTGAGCAACTGTCTTTCCTTTCTCTAAGGCAGTGAACTTGCTGTATTCCAGCCCTGTGCTGCTAGTTCCGGTTCTTTAATGATTCAATATCTCATCTAGAATTTGAGATCCCTTTTTGAACTTGAGAGTTACTTCTTCTCTCTCATAGATCTCTTGCTTGAGTTTTTGATTCTCAGCTTCTAGATCAACAGTTCTCAATTTCAACTTTTCAAATTCCACAAAATGAGATTCAAGATAATTCATTCTTTCATGATCAATGGTCAGTTTTCTAACTCTATTTCTCAGTTCATTGTTTTCATCTCTCAATTCAACATGCAAGCAGGATATTGAAGCTAATTGATCTTCTAGCATCATAAGTTTCATGTCAAGTTCATTGCTAGAGATAGTTGCTTCATTAATATGATAGAAAGAGGTTTGAGAGTCAGCTGTACTAACCTCTTCATCATTGTCAGCCATGAGGCAGAATAACGCTTCATCATCTGAGCTGTAGCCATCAGAATCAATTCCAGATGGATAGTCTGAATCGTCTAGCACGGCATTCTCGGAGTTTGCAATCATTGCTTTCCTTTTGAAGAAGCTTCTCCTTACTTTGGCCTTCTTGTCTTCAGGGAGTTCTGTATATTCATATCTGTAATGTCCTTATTTGTGGCAGTGAAAGCATTCTCCTAGATTTCAATTGCAACCCCTGAATGGTTCAGTTGGTTGTTCAGCTGGTTGATGAGTTCTCTCATCTTTTAGGACTTCATTAGTTTGAGGTGAAACTGATTGTTTATCCCTGACTTTCTTCAGCTTTTCTAACAACCTGGTAACTGACTGAATTTGATCATTGATGTCTTCAGTCAGGTTTTCCTTCTTTTTGGTTGTGTCTCTTCTTCGTTCGGATGAAGATCCGCCTTGATTCTCTCTGGCTGGTGAGCTTCTGGGCCAGAAGTTGTTCCTTTCTCGAGTATCTCTAAACCGGTTCTTTACACCATAGAAGGCTGCATCTTGAGCTGATGATGTTGATGCTTCCTTCTTCCGGTTTAGGTTGTACTCATGAGCTTTGAGAGAGCCAAACAGTTCTCTGGGAGTGATGCTGTTCAGATTTCTTGATTCTTTTGTAGCTATCACTTTCATGTCCCATTCTTCGGTGAGATTATCCAAAATTTTGGAGTTCATCTCAGAATTGGGATAGCTTTTTCCCAGGTTGGTCATCTCAGAATCAAGGCTTGAGATGGACTCTTCTGGCTGCATTTTGAAGGACTCGTATCTGTCGACTGCTAGTTGGAGCTTGTTTCCTTTGATGGCTTCGGACTCTTGGCATAGATCTGCTAGTAAGTCCCATATCTCCTTGGCAGTTGTGCAGTTCTTTGTGTCCTTCATTCTGTCTTCATCTAGAGTTTGAAATAATGTAGCCTGAGCAACAAACTCTAGATTCTTCAACTTCTTCTCTTCGTTGGTGAGAAGATTAGTTGGCTTTGGGATCCTGGCTGGTTGATTGAGATTAACTATGTGGGCTTCATTGTCCATCATGATAATGATTGGACCATCTTTAATAACTTCCCACATGTTCTCATGGATCGAGCAGAGATGCGCCTTCATTGTCCATCATGATAATGATTGGACCATCTTTAATAACTTCCCACATGTTCTCATGGATCGAGCAGAGATGCGCCTTCATTCTCCTGTTCCAATTATCATAATTCTCAACTGAAAACAAAGGTAGCTTATGGTCTCCCATATCTTGAAATGTTAGCACAGATAAGTAGATCTGATTCAGTTGATCTGCAGAAATGGCTGATCCTTAGAATCAACCGCTCTGATACCACTTGTTGGTCCCGAGCAAGTCGATGTCAGTTTAGAGGGGGGGTTAATAAACTGATACAAAAACTTTACTTCAAATGCGGAATGATAAGGGCCCTTGACTCGCTTAGCAACTTATCTATACACAGATCAGTTGAGCACTTTTTGACAGCTTGGGTGCAGATTGTGTGAGCTTGTGTACAGTTCAAAGATATGCGAGTATAAAAAAAATAGTATAGCACACAGATGATTTATAGAGGTTCGAAGTCTCAAACTTCTACGTCCTCTCTTCCTTTCGTAGAAGGGCAACTCCACTATATAACTTTAGTTTCTTTACAAATTATACAATGAAGGACAGTTGGCTGAACCTGGTAATTGCTCGCTACCTCAGCGGGTCGACGACTCACACTTGCAGTTCCTAACTGCTCGCTAGGGAGGTAGGTGCTATTGACGTCTTTACAAGGTTTTAGATCTCTTTCGATCTTCAAGATGTAAGTCTTGAACAGGGGATATCAACTGATGTGCTCCTTCAATTAAGCTGGGTAGTTGATCGGTGTATTGCTGGAACTGAGAAGGTTGCTCTGACTGGATTATCAACAGCTAGCTGAATGCTTTGATTCTGTGGATTCTTCTTCTCAGTTGGACTCTCGCAGGTTTAGCAAATACTGAACTTGAGCTATATGGGAGGGAGAAAGAAATCTCAGTTGTAAGTTGAAACAACTTGAATGAAGGTTTCAAGAATGAAAGTCGCAAAAAGTCCTTTGAAAACTTTGATTCACTCGTCTTTTATAGAGGAGTGATTTTGTGACCGCTAAGTTCCATTGATCGGTGGCTCTGTTGGTTCATCAATGGCAGATGGTCTTTATGATCGTTGGAGCTTTTGGTTGAAGTAGCCATTTCTTTGCCAATCGATCTCTGTTGGATATTTAATTCCAGTAGTCGTTGCTTTGCCAATCGATCTCTGTTGGATATTTAATTCCAAGATCTCCGCTGGAGCATTTATTCCAAGATCTTCATTTGAGCATTAACTCCAGGACTCTCTGGCTGGCAGTTCTGAGCTCCAGTTTAGCAAGTTTAAGTTCTAGTTGGCAGTTCTGAGCTTGTCTGCTTAGTTCGGCTATCACTCCAGTTGGCAGTTCTGAGCTTGTTCCTCCAGTTCGACTGATCACAAGTTGTTGAATAGCTTGTCAGTTCGACTGTTCTTTCTTGAGCTTTCTTGTCAGCTTAACTGTTCACAAGCTGTTGGCTAGCTTGTCAGTTTGACTGATCTTTCTTGATCTTTCTACAAGCTGGCTGACTTCAGTTCTGGCCTTTGATTGATTCGTCTGTCTACTTCAGTTTAGCTGAAGTTAAGTTTGGCCATCAGCTGGATACTTCCAGTCTTCAGTTAAACTGATCTCTTATCAGTTTCTTTAGTCTTGTTGATTTTTCTCTCAGCTCAGCTGACTTAGCTGTCAATTTGTTTTGACTGGTTAGACTCTTTTAACCCTCAGTTGGATTGAATTCTGACTGGTTGGCGTATCCTTCCAGCTGGTTGACCATGCTCCAGTTGGGTTGACTCTGGCTTCAGTTGAGTTCCTTCTTGAGGCTCTGGATTGGTCAGCTCAGATCTACAGCTTGGATCTTGGTCAGTTTTTCATGAATAGTTTTGACATCTCATCAAAACCTTATCTAGGGGTTCCTTGATAGTTTTTCCTAACAACACATGTGTCTCCAATGTCAAATACTAGGGATTTGAGGGAAGCGAATATGCCTAAGACATTGAAGTTGTTGTACTCCTATAGTAGGCATGCTCTCAATAATGGATCCAGTATTGCCATACGATTGGATAATGATGTCTTTGGCTGCGAGCTCAATCTTTTTATTTTCATTGAAGATGTTTATAATTTATGTGAATTTGAGCCCATCTCAGCAGGATGTATATGTGTCTACTTTTGGTAAGCTTGTTATATATATATATATATATATATATTAGTTGTTAAAATCAATTCTTCTAATTTATTATGGAAATTTATAGGCATCTCTATAAGACATGTCGAGATGCAAACCTTCTCAGTAGAATTCGATTTGCTAATCCATATGAGACATCATTCTCTCCCAAAGTAGACGTAGATCAGAGAGCGGGTAAAGTAGGTAACAGGTTGATTGGTACATCAACCAATCAACTTGTATTGGTACCATGCAATGTAGGGTACGTGATCTAATACATTCATACATTAATTGTTATATTTTTTCATTGATTTATATGTATTTATATGTAGTTTTCATTGGATTATGACGGTGATTGATCCACATAGAGAGACGGTTTATTTTTTGGATCCACTTAGTCACCAAAATCGTGATGAACAGTGGAAGCATGCGGTGGACATGTAAGTTCTCATTTAAGTTTGTTTAAACTAAATAGCATACTATCTTAATCTTTTATTTACAATGTATTCAGGGCTATAAGAATATTCAATGCGAGCATTTCAAAAAAAGGGAAAAAGAATCCTTTGTGGGAGATAATCAAGGTATGTAATTATATATTTCCTAACCAGTTATCATTGATATATAAAATTATATGCACATCTCAATTAGAAGATTTTATATTGATAGAGTCTGAGGCAACCTGATTCTAAGTAGTGCGGGTTCTACATAATGCGTTATATGAAAGACATTGTGGAGGCTTGTAGATCTTCAGAGATGATTTCGCTACATTCATTGGTAATCTGTGAAGTATTTAATAAATTACAGTTTAGTGGTATGGTTAATATTCAAATTGGTATTTAATTTTAGTTTGGTTAATTTATTAGTTTATTGGAGGAAATTAATCAAGAAATGAACTTGATGAAGTTCTTGCTGAATGGGCGGAATGTCTTCAAGATTATGTGGTTTGAGAAAATGATGTAAGTTTAATAGCTTAAGTTTATCTCATTTGAATATTGTTTTAGTTAGCGGAAAAAATAGTGGTTGAGACTTGTATTTTTTCCACAGTTAGATTGCTGAAGTTGACATGTTTAAATGGGTGATGTTTGTTATCGTCATTAGAGGCTCATATTTTGATGACAATTTTATGGACCAAGACATGTAATTAGACAAAATTATGACTTTTGGATTGTATTTTGGATGTAAACCAGCTTGTAAATGAAGTTTTATTTATATTAATGTTTGGTATCTATTTATTTGATGATCAATAAATTTCTAGCTATATTTTAATATTTATTAGCAGGTTAAAAAAATATATTATAATTCGCAAAAAAAACAATTTTAAAATAGATGACAACGGTTATGTAACCGTTGTCTATGAATAAATAGACAACGGCTGAAACCGCACTATTGTCTATCTAGTGAAAGACAACGGCTAAATAACTGTTGTCTACAAACATAACGACAACGGTTAAATCTGAAAACCGTTGTCTATAACATTATAGACAACAGTTACATACATAACCGTTGTTGGTTAACAACGGTTGTAGTGAGAAACCGTTGTCTATAAGAATATAGACAACGGCTAGATGCTAAATAACCATTGTCTATCAGTATAAGTGTAGTCCTAATGTAACAACGGTTTGATCGAGCCGTTGTCTATAAATAAATAGACAGCGGTTATTACGCATTGTCTTTCAGCGCGTCCCTATAGACAACACCTCTATTAACAACAGCCAATTTCTTTATTAACAATGCGGAATTGTCGTTGTCTATAGCCGAATTTCTTGTAGTGTCAGAGGAAAATAAATCTTAATGTCCCATTCATAGGACGAAACAAGAAAATAGCTTAAGATTAACTGGAAACGAGCATAATCATGCTTGAAAGAAAAAAGCCTCTTTGTAGGCGAACAACAATAACAAGCATGCAAGGCTTATTCACAAGTCAACTGAAAATGAATAGATATCAAAATGCTCAACAAGTATGACTATTCAAATAACTCGGAGTTAATGAAGGAATAAACGGTATGTCAAAAGAACATGCTTCTACTTCTCAAAGACTTTATTGATAATTAGAATCATATTATCTAAGACATGTTATTATCAAGAATCAAGTTACATGTATCAAGACTAAATACTAGATGTCAGAGTACTTAGCAGAAACATAGCGGAAGAAAAATTATGTAACCATATAGAGCAACAACTTTGGAAACTTAAGACAACTCAGGCAACCCCACCGGCAGCACATCACCGGCCTCAGCATCTCAACCTGAAAACATTTGAAAAAAAGGGCATGAGCACTAATGTACTCAGTAGGATTTTACGAGAAAACTCTTTAATAAACTTTGAAAGATCTAATTATAAACTGGCGGCATATGGAGAGCAAACCGCAAAAGCCCTCTCCATATCTGCAAAACCATTTACTTCCTTTCCTGGCTCAAATCTGATGTCTACTGCACCCTTAGGCCTGCTTTCGGATAGAAGAGGGGTTACCTCAAGTATCCTCCTGAGTATGAGAGGGGATTACCCAGCAGTGACTCCATTTACTTAACAAAGAATCAACATTAGTGACATGGTGTGTCGTTCTTCACCAAAAATAATCCGACTAGCAGTCGGTATGCCCACACTACCCAGAACAGTGGCAAGCAAAATCATCTCCCAAAGGACCAACAAGAATTATTCGAACCTTCAGTCTGGAGTAACCAAACTTTCCATACGAATTTTGTTGTTATAACGTAAAAACTAAAATAAAGCAAATAAACCAGAGAGTAGTTTTCTTAACAGATTTAAAGGTATTTCAGCTTCCAATTAACTCCACCCTAGCTAAATTATTCCGATCCTTGATGCAAAAATATTTCCAATTAATGCATGCAAACCAGTTATAGCCACCGAAGACACTTCAGACGCGGCCTAATTTCTCCTTAGCTTCTTGATAATCAGGAATATAATTCACTAATTATTTTCCTAATCGACTGACAACTGTAAGATACACTACAAATTTAATGAGCCGACAGCTTTATGCACTAGACAAACCCGATTCAAAACCATCAGAATCTGACACAGGACTATGGAATTAAGACTGTTCTTCCCTCGATTCTGAAAAATCATTGTACCACTAATTAAACCTAAACCACAATTACGGATATTTGATTTAATTGGCTACTAATTAATTTTGATCTACTAAATATTCATGACTACCTAGCAGAGCCGAAATAATTAACAACTTTAAATACAGAGAATCACAGATGCATGTAATTAATTAATGCAAAATGAATATTTAGATCTCACAGAATAATTATGCCAGGGCTTTGTTAATCTTCACCGGAATAGAATGTGCTTAGCTTAAATTCATAATTGGATTAGCACTTCGGAAATTAATTGATAGAAAAAACGATAAAGAAAGAATAAAATTGAATAGTGAAAATATATGAAGAGAAAAAAATCATTCCTCAGTGTTTCTGGCGTCTGGAATAAACTGTACTGCAATGGATAGAGTCCTACTCTATCTAGAAGTCTTTTTATACAAATCCTTAATTAATTAATTAAAAAGCATCGTAATCCTAATACAACTAGGAAAATAATAAAAACAGAGTCCAACAGTAATAAAAGAAGATATAATTTTCATCCATAGCCCACAACTGGTGCAGATCCACTATCTCCAGCCCAAATACTCGCATAATCTACCAGTCGGTATGCCCATACTGACTGCTTTCCAGACTCTTCAACTTTTCTTCAATCTAATTGCGTCCAAACCCTTCAAAACAATGCCATTATCTCCACTTCCATGTCAACCACCTGAAATAAACCACAAGACAGAAAATTCTTCCAGAAAACTTGACCATGAAGTGAGTAACACTGCAAAAATATATCAAAAATGACTCAAAATATATACGAAATAACAACCTAATCAACCCCCCCCCACACTTAGACAATGCTTATCCTCGAGCAATACTAAACAAAAGACAGACTAAAAAAGGACTCAAAGACGACAAGACAATCATTGAAAACCTTCAACGGAAAACACTCAAAGTCAGAGGCAAGATACAACCATTCACAGACCAGAAATCAATCTCTTGTTTTATAAAACTGTACACACGCTTTTCATTCAAGTCAAAAATATGCAAAACCAATCCTGCATCACCAAGATTCGGTCAAGTTCTCTCAAAAGACAATAAGGACAGAATTTAATTTACACAAATCATAACTTGATACTTTCAAACATAAATTTGCCCATATGTCAAAATTCTCTACCATGCAAATGAGATCTATACACAAATCAAAAGGTCGTTTTGCACTGGTTGTAGCGAGGCTAGGGTGCATAGGTAGGATAAAAAGGATGAAATGGCTCAAATAACTGAAAACATGTAAGCATATCAAATACATTCACCAAGTTCGTCTGCAACTTCCCAAATAAATTAACAAAAACCAATTGAGTGTTGGTTTCCAATAATACAAGGCAACAAAATAAATGATATCAATTAAGCACAACCTCTTTTATTCCATGCTCGTTCTATTCCCTTTTTTTTCTCAATTTTTTTTACTCTATTTTTTCATATATATTTTTTTTTTTGGAATAGAACAGAGACATATACACATTCTTCAACTTTCCAACACCAATATTTTCAAGCAAACTTTAAACTCATTTCAACACAAAAATACACTTACATGTTTTCAGGGGACAATAGCAGGCCAAAAGGCTAAGGCTTAATTATTTAGTGGCTATTTATAATAAAAAAGAAATGAATTAGGCACAACGGGCTCACTAATGGACAATTAAGGGAATGCATAATTTTTATAAGCCAAAGCAATGGGTAATCCTAAATGTCTTAATCATTTTCATGCAAAGAAACTTAAAAAACGGTGTGACTATGGCAACTGGGCAAATCAGAAATCCAACATTCAAGTACGATACACTCAACAAGAAAATGAATTGTGCTTTCTCATATATAATGCTCATCAGGCTCAATTCTCACAATATAGTAAGCTTCAACAAATTTGATTAAATTTTGCATATTTTCTCATTCAAGAATACATACAAACATGTGCACATTTTAATCACAAGAGATAAACCATCCACTCAAGATCAATCCCATATCATACTCTTTCTTATCTTGCAATCCATCTCAAGTAAGCCAATGATTTGACACACCATAACCACATAAAAACTTTATATATATATATATATATTTACTAAACAGAAAAAGCAAAACTAACTCTCCCCCCCCCCACACTTAAACATCACAGTGTCCTCACTGTGCAAAAAAGGAGAGTGACCCAAAAGAAAATACAGAAAAGTATAAAAAAAACTATACAAAAGGGAAGAAAATGCAAACTGTGCGGTCACTAGGAAGAGGACCGAGAGAAGTTGGCGACGGCTTGTTCAATAGCAGCAAGTCGATCACTGAGGTCATCTAGCTTGCTCTCAATCCAGCGAGACGAGAACATGCTGGCCCTTTTGCTAAGAGAAAGAGATTAGGGCTCGATAAATCTGATTAGGGAGTTTTATTATTATTATTATTATTATTATTATTTGAAATAAAAGAAAAAAATAAATTCAAATAAATGCTCGGGTTGCCTCCCGAAAAGCGCCCTTATTTAATGTCTGAGGCTCAACACAATCAGATCTCGATCATGTGATAAATTCAAGGGTGTCTAGATCTACCCCGTCGAGAGTAGTCGTCTCCATCCCCGTACTTTTATGCTTCTTAAAAAGCTCAACCACCAACCTTGCTTCTTGCTCTTTGCAAAGAGCATTGCTCATGATGACAGGCAGCATGTCTTGATCTCCCAGAGAAACATATTTCAGATGCTCCAAAAGCACCTTCAATTCCAATATTGTAGCTTTCACAACAGATGGCAAAATCGGTTCCGAGTTGATCGGTATGGGCATACTGATTGACAGATGCCGATTGGGAAACTCCAGCTGCATGATAACATCTCGAATCTCCTTATCTTCTCCCATTATTGCAGCGGTATCATTCATTCCACCAAATAGTGCCTGCTCCAGCTTATCTTCCCTGAAATGATTCTCAACAAAATCATCAACTAACGGGTCGACAACATCAATCATATACAGAGCTTCAGGATCCTCAACATGCTTCATAGCTTCAAAAATATTAAATGTGACAATATCACCATCAAATTCAAAGCTAAGAATACCCTTATCAACATCAATTTTTATTCTAGCAGTTTTCACGAATGGTCTTCCTAAAAGGATCATAGATCTATGTGCAGAGAAGGAATCACCCATGTCAACTATATAAAAATCCACAGGAAAAATCAATTCTTAACGTTTACTAGAACATCTTCAACCACACCTTGAGGATATGCATTAGAGCTATCAGCTAACTAAATGATAACACGAGTGTCTTTCATAGGTCCTAATTGCAATTCCTTGTACATAGAAAGAGGCATAACATTTATGGATGCGTCTAAATCTAGCATGACTCTCTCAACCTTCTTGCTACTAAATATGCAAGGAATAGTAAACATACCAGGATCCCTACATTTTTGTGGCAATTTTCTTTGAGTAACAGCAGAAACATTCTCACCAATTTTAATTCTCGCATCTTTCCCATATCGCATCTTTTTAGCACACAATTCTTTCAAAAATTTTGCATACCTGGGAACTTGCTTAATAGCATCTATCAAAGGCAAATTAATCTCTACCTTCTTGAACAGCTCGAGGATCTCCTTTTCATCATCCTCCTTCTTATTTCGAACCAACCTGGAAGGAAAATGAGCTGTAGTCAACAATTGAGAATTAGAAATTTTTGGATCCCAACTTACCTTTGGTGGAAGAGATTTGTTAGGTTGTTTTTCCTCTGCAATGGATTTCTTCTTTTGCACTTCAATATGCTCTTCCGTCTCTGTTTCTTTCTTCTTAGTCTCCAATTCAACTAACTCCTTTGCACTTCTCAAAGTGACAGTGCAAACATGCCCTTTTGGATTCATTTCAATTTTAGATGGGAGTTTGCCCTGATTCATTTGTAGCTTGTTCACCTGAGTGGCGAGCTAGGTGATTTGAGTGCCCATACTCCCCAAGGCAGCTTGTGTCTCTTGCTGGAAAACTTTCTGACTCTGCGCCAGACTATTAACAAGTGCACTATTCTGTTCCAAACACTTCATGATATCGTTCATGCTTGGCGCAGTACAATCAGTATGGGCATACTGACAACCCTGCGGCTGTCTCTGAGGAAAAACTCTCGGCATCTTCTGATCTGGCTGCGTCCAACCGAAGTTTGGATGGTCCATCCAGCCTGGGTTGTATGTGTTTGAGTATAGATCATACTTTCTCCGTCTAAGGGCATATTGCTGTGCATCTCCGGATCCGTAACATGCATGTTCAGTTGATGGATCTTGCAATGTAGGACAAGAATCAGTAAAGTGCCCATTTTCTGAACACACTCCATAGCGGACGTTTTGCGTCTGTGCTACAGCTATATCTCGAACTAGAGAAGTCAGAGCATCGATCTTCTCGTTGACACTGGAGCTGTCTGTTCGCTCAACTCCTTTCACAGGTCGGTATCGGTCATCATCCTCATCCTCATATTATTGACCTCCAGAAACCATGTCGATGATGAGCTGCTTCACCTCTGCTAGAGTCTTGTTAGTTAGTGATCCTCCGCTAGCAGCATCGACTATTTTCCTGTCAAAAGTTGACATACCACGATAAAAATAGTTAGTGAGCAACTGATATTCAGAGAAACCATGGCCTGGACATTTGTGGCACAACTATTGGAATCTCTCCCAGTAGTCGGCTAGACTTTCATTATTCTTCTGCTTGATGCTACTGATCGCCATTCTCAAATTTGCAGTTCTGGATTCTGGGAAGAACTTGCGCAAGAATTGTTCTTCCAACTCATTCCAGGTGGTAATAGAACCAGATGGAAGATCAAATAGCCAATCTCTAGCTTTGCCCTGTAAAGTATGAGAAAACGTCAGTAATCTCAAATTATTAGAAGAAAAACCTTGAGGGCTTAAAGTAGAGCAAACTAAATCAAATTCGGCTAAGTGCTTATGTGCATTTTCTCTAGGTAAATCGCCGAACTTGGGTAGAACTTGAATAAAGCCAGGCCTTATTTCAGAATTTTGAGCAATATTAGGCGGAACGATGCAAATTGGTCAATTGTTTCTGTGCTGACCTAACTCCTTGATCTGTAGTTCTTGCTCAGGTGCTTGATTGTGAGCCATATCTTCTTCGAACAATTGATCAATATCAAAACATTCTGGTTCAGATGTTGAAGTTCCTTTAGACTCTCTAGCAATCTTCCTCGACCTTCGTAAAGTCCTCTCCTATTCTGGATTGAATTCTAGACTTCCTTTCTGTGAGGACCGAGTCATGCACTGGAAAAACAAAACAAAATAAAAAAAAATGGCAAACTGAAAATATTAGAATAATCACTACTAAAAAACCGATCCCCGGCAACGGTGCTAAAATTTGGTGTGTCGTTCTTCACCAAAAATAATCCGACCAGCAGTCGGTATGCCCACACTACCCAGAACAGTGGCGAGCAAGATCGTCTTCCAAAGGACCGGCGAGAATTATTCAAACCTTCAGTCTGCAGTAACCAAACTTTCCACACGAATTTTGTTGTTATAACGTAAAAACCAAAATAAAGCAAATAAACCAGAGATTAGTTTTCTTAGCAGATTTAAAGGTATTCCGGCTTCCAATTAACTCCACCCTAGCTTAATTATTCCGATCCTTGATGCAAAGATATTTCCAATTAATGCATGTAAACCAATTAGCCACCGAAGACACTTCTGACGCGGCCTAATTTCTCCTTAGCTTCTCGATAATCAGGAAGACACTTCACTAATTATTTCCCTAATCGACTGACAACCGTAAGAGACTCTATAGATTAAATGAGTCGACAACTTTATGTACTAGAGAAACCCGATTCAGAACAAACAGACTCTGACACAGGACTATCGAATTAAGACTGTTCTTCTCTCGATTCTGAATAATTGTTATACCACTAATTAAACCTAAACCACAATTACGGATGACCGATTTAATTGTCTACTGATTAATTTCGATCTATTAAATATTCGTGACTACCTAGCAGAGCTGAAATAATTAACAACTTTAAACACAGAGAATCACAGATGCATGCAATTAATTAAAGCAAAAAGAACATTTAGATCTCACAGAATAATTATGTCAGTGCTTCGTTAATCTTCACCGGAATAGAACGCACTTAGCTTGAATTCATAATTGGATTGGCACTTCAGAAATTAATTGATAGAAAGAACGATGAAGAAAGAATGAAATTGAATAGTGAAAATATCTGCAGAGAAAAAAATCGTTCTTCAGTGTTTCTGGCGTCTGGAATAAACTGTACTGCAATGGATAGAGTCCTACTCTATTTAGAAGTCTTTTTATACAAATCCTTAATTAATTAATTAAAAAGCATCCTAATCCTAATCCAACTAGGAAAATAATAAAAACAGAGTCCAATAGTAATAAAAGAAGATAGAATTTTCGTCAATGGCCCACAACTGGTGCAGATCCACTATCTCCAGCCCAAATACTCGCATAATCCACCAGTCGGTATGCCCATACTGACTGCTTTCCAGACTCTTCAACTTTTCTTCAATCCAATTGCGTCCAAACCCTTCAAAACAATGTCATTATCTCCACTTCCATATCAACCACCTGAAATAAACCACAAGACACAAATTCTTCCACAAAACTTGACCATGGGGTGAGTAATACTGCAAAAATATACCAAAAATTACTCAAAATATATACGAAATAACAACCTTATCATGACACGAAGGTCACAACATGATAATGTAATAAAACTGTTCTTTGAGCTCTAAAACTTGCTTAACGATAATTGAATCATAACATTCAATATCAAAACCTTAACCTTAAATCCTTAATACTTAATCCTAAACATTGAATTCTCACATCCAATCCTTAATATCAAAGCATCAATGCTAAATCAAACTAGCATAAATCATAACCTAGATTAAATCGTCTAGATTGCATTCCTTAATCGATACTATAGCTTTAATGCCACAAGGGATACTATAATCAACCTTCAAGGCATTACTCACTTAAACAACCTTCCTTAATCATAATATCAACAACAAACTTAACTTATGATCATAATCATCTATACCTTAAATAAATCAACTATAAGATATCAAAATCATTACATCATTTACTTTCTCAAGAGCTCAAATAATAATTAACATAATCATGCTATAACTTTCTTCCTTCCTTCCTTTCCTTTCCTTTCTTGTACAGAGACTAATCAGGCAGAGCATAAAATATTTTAATTGGATATTCATCTTTCTCTATCATGCTTCTAGAGCTTAATAACTCAAACCATAGGTTTGGTTTAGAACCACCCACCTCAATGATGAGCACCTCGATATCGAGCACGTGGACGAAGCAACGAGCCAAAAATCCTTCCTCGGGTCTCCTCGGGGTTCACCTTCTCTTAAGAAAGTCGATCATCAACTAAGCGGCCTTATTTGAGATCCTAACAAGAAATTGAAATGATAACTAAACCCTCGACCCTTAACTACGACTCAAAATATGAGAATTAAAAGGATTAAGATATCCGAAATTACAAAAAAAGGGGACGGAAAACCCGACTATAAAGATCAAGATTCCAGATGATTGGCCACTGCACCGACGTAGGTCTTGGAAAGAGATTCGATTTGAGAACTCATGGGCCTCTTGGTTCAAACCGAGTCGAAAGTTATGGTCTCCGGATGAAACCCTGCCGAACCAGCCGCACCAGCCACCGCGCTCGCGGCGCTCCGTGTGCTTGCACGCCTTCCCCTGTGCCTACGACACCTCTGCACGCGTGCGCTCCCCCTTCGATGAGTGGGTACCCCCCACGGCCACGGGGTCCCCTGCACTGGCGGGACTTGGGTGACTTTCGGCGGCGGCAGCTCTCGCTCCTCCCTCTTGCCAACTCTCTTGCCTACTCTACACTCTTACTCTAAAAGAAGAAGAATGAAGAAATGGGATGAAAATAACATTAGGGGGCTCCTCTATTTATAGCCAAATATTTGGCTTCCCCATGAAGCTACTGCGATGCAAAAATACTGCTTAAGAAATTCCGGGTTCGGTTAAAAGGTCCTTTATCCGATGTCGAGGTCCAAATGACCTCAGACACGAAATCCGAAAATACTGAGAGGTTCGTTGGCTCGAGTACTATTGAACCAACTCGACTCAGGATAAAGAACGAGTCATCTTGAAGGACAATGAGAAAAGATTCTCTTTCCAAAAATAAAGTTATTATTCTACACAAAGGACAAATAAAATTCCCGAGCGCTCGATTGACCTCAGAATGAAAATCCGGGAACGCCAACAAATTCCTTGAGAAATTTCTTATATGGTAGGCTTGAAGAAACAAGGCTTGAGTCAACACACGAGATTTCACGAATTTCTAATGATCGCGCTCCTACAGAAAAACACTATTCTCGCTCTTACTTAATACGCTTTTCATCGCTAGGACCTCAAACGACCTCGGATTGGAAATCTGAAAATACCGGCACGCTCCTTGGGTCAACACCTTCCAAACGTGACCAAAATCAGTCATAACTAAGCTGTAATCAAAATTCTCGAAAAGACGATTTCAAAGTAGTGACGTGTAGAGTAATTGTAGTGTATTAAGAAAAATTATGGTGTTAATCACCCTTAGTGTATAGCATCACGCCTTTTGGGTAATCAGCAATTAATAAAAAATAGGGTGATTCTATACATAGCCTCATTTTTTCTCAATATAGCCTCTTATTTAAAAAAAAGTAAAAATATTAATTAATTTACTTCATTACCCTTATAACCTTTTAACTTAACATTAAAATTTAAGAATAAAACATTATAGCCCCCAACTCATTTTAAAATCTTAAGAGAAACTAAAAATACTCGAAGAAGACGGCAGTTCATCAACAAGAAAAATTACTGATGAAGTTGCTATTTTTTATATTAAATTCGGATGTTTTCATGGTTTAAATGTTTATTAATAAATTAGTCCGACGATTTGGGTGATGAAGCCACAGTTTCATATTCTTCTATTTTTTAATTTTTGGTTTCTGGGCAAAAATCGGAAACAATTTCATCAAATTGAAATAGATTCCTTGATGCAAGAGCACAACAGGGTTATTAAATAATTTGTATGACAATCAATTTGCACCTGACTTTTCTTCCTTGACGAAACTTCAATCCTTTTTTGTTCTTTTGCAATTCTTACTTTTTAGTATTACGAATTGATAAATAATTCATTTTGACATTACATGGAATAAGTTTCATCCAACATTACAATCAATTTGTTGAGGACAAAAACAAGAATTTTTTTGAGAAAAAAAAGATGGTTATTGATGTTCTGTGGATGATTCTATTTGCAAATTATCGGCGTGGTCTTAGATAATCGTGGGCTATGAGGAAATTTAAGTTAGGATTACATGGGTAAAGTAAAAATATATAAAATTAATTTTTTTTTTAAATTGGGGCTTTATTGAGAAAAATGGAGGCTATCTATACGATCACCCTAAAAAATATTACTTTCGTTACATGTGAGGAGTGTCCAATTGGGTCTAATACCCATATTGGAATTTTCCCCAAATTGGGTCGAATTATGCGTGTTTCATTTGTCAGCCCATCACACTCTGTGCGGAAACCTTCTCCTTAGAATCTCAGTGTTTTGAAAATCGGACCGGACCGGTCGGTTCGACCGATTTAACCGCGAACCGGCTATTGGTCCGGTCCGATTGTATGTGTATTGCGGGTCAGACTTGACCCAGTGTGATCCGGTCAAACTCGGTCAAAAATCGGTGAACCGGCCCAATTTTTTTTTTAATTCTGTAAATTTTATTCAATTCCTTCAACATGTGACTGAGAGGATTCGAACAAGACCTCCAAAAATTGTATGCTTTTATACAATGTGCTCAACCAACTGGCCAACACAATCTTATGTTACAATTTGAATATAATAACATATTTATGCACAAATTTAAAATAAGTAGTCTTCATTTTATTTAAAATCAATATTTACCGTATAATTAAAATCAATATTTAATATCTAATTTAATATTTTTTAAATTAAAATAAATAAAGAGAAGATCTAATATCTAAATTAGTGAATTGTGAAATAATAATTAGCAATATTTTTTATTGTTATCGTGTAGTATTGTTTGTAATTAAAATCAATATTTAATTATTTAACATTTAATTATATATTTTCTAAAAATCTAGTATTCAATATTTAATTTTATAAATTTATACTTTTAACTACTTAACTTATGCAATAACTATCAGTAAATTAAACATTTTATTTCTTTGCATTGGTATAAATTGTGTATTTTTAAACTTATTTATTATATCTATCATGATACTAATTTATATAATTTTATTATATATATATACACATATATATATAATATATCGGGTTATTCGAACGATTTGACCGGTCGAACCTGGTGATCCGGTAAATTCTCCAATTCGATGTCGGGTCCGATTTTAAAAACATTGCCTTAGATGTTTAATTGACGCCCAAAATAGAAAATCCCCAAATTGAAAGAAAATCACCGAAAATTCCAACCCCCGTCGCTCGCTGTAGGCGTCCCGCTGCAACCGCTGTAGAATTGTGAAGAATCATGGATGAGGGCAAACGACTCTCGTCACCTCGTGCAGAATCATCAGCGTCTGAAAATGCTGCAAAGCGGCAAAAACAAGTATCTGGAAAGGTATGTTTTGTTTGCCGTTGTTGGGGTAGGGATGCGAATGATTTCGACGGTTTTCGTGTGTTTATTTTGGAACTATCAGATTGTGCTAATGGGTTTATTGGGGATCTAAATGCTAATATCTCAATTGAATATCCTGGTGGCCTGTCGATCTGTGGTTTTGATTCAACAATTTTTATGGTTCCCTTTGGAAATGGTCGTGAGATAGAGCCGGTTCACTTTATTAAATTACAACCACCCCCACAATCGGTTTCGACTTTGTCTTCTGATGATTTACAGACGTTACCCGCCAGAATGCTCGCCCCAAAACGAGCGGCCCTAGTGGCACACGTCCCTCACACAAGAAAAATTCTAGTATGTTCTAGAGTGCAGACTCTTTCTTCTGGCATTGGCAATCCTACTGTTTCTTTGGTTAATAAACGTTGTGGTGATGAATTAATTGATTGTGAGATGTTTGATACTGAAGCTAATTCATGGATAAAGCTACCCAGAATTTATATCCGATTCACCTCCTATTCTGGCCGTTGTTTCCTTCAATTCTTCGATCTTCAAACTAAATCATGGACTGAAATCCCTGGAATTACTTCACGGGATACTATTTTTAAAATCATGAGACATACTTTCATCCATAAGTGTACGTTTTTGGTGGAGACTGATCTGAAAGTATGCTTTTCTCTTGATTTGGACTCGCCCGGTAAAGGCTGGAAACTGTACAACAGAAATGATATTACTAACGATAAAAAACTCTATGTAGTTGAGTCATCTTCTTCCAACAATTGGTGTGCTAGTCAAATTGGAGGCAGTAGCACGTTTGGAAGTTTCATTACGTTTCCACTCTCTAAATTTGATGTTAAGGATGATGTAAAGCATCGTCATTCTAGACTCGCGATCACGCTTCTCGAGGGTAAGACGGATCATGTCTGTTTTCTGAATGGAGGTGTTGGTAAAAACACAAAATTTGGCAAGATGATTATGGATGTAGTGAATCTGCAGGCTGAGGCTGTTGCATCTTTTAGATTTCAGTTGACACAGAAGTGGAAGCGTTTCTTTCCTGTCTGCATGTTTCATTACCATCCAAGGTAATCGTCGTTTGATAGCTTTCTTCTCTGATTAATTTAGTTTAATATTGTTTACGTTTGCAATGGTTAGAGGCACATGAGGATTGAGGTTGCTAATAGCTTTTTGTTATATTAATTATGTTTATATTGTTTACCTTTGCAGTGGTTCGCAGGTACCTGAGGATGAAGTTGATACCAATTAAGCTTTGGTGGCTCATCTTTTGTCATATTTAGACCAAACTAAGCCATTCATGGATCTACATTCATTTTCTTGTTAATGCACGTTTAGCTCTTTCTAGATATTATGACTTGTTGGTTGCCTCCGTGAAGAAAAAAACAAACTTGTGCAAGAATGTCCGTTTGCTCTTCTGGTTTAATTGAAGTATGATGACTGAGCTCCATATGCAAATTTATGTCCATGTATTCTTATCGTGTTTTTGAATGTCCGTCGATCTACTGTATGATTTTTGTTAACTTTCTTACACTTTGATGTGTTGTGTGTGCGATTACCAATTTTGAAAGTAAATAACCATTGATCCTTGGTGCATTTGTAATGTATGCAATCATAGCTTGTGGAAGAGTGAAGACATGTAGTTACTAGCTAAGTTACGAGAAAATGGTGTTGGTTGAATTTTGCATCAGTGGGTTTGATAGGAAGAGCTTGTGAAGAGTAATAAAAATCCTAGTGTTATGTTGTTGTGATTGCAACATACTTTGTAAACTGATAAATGGTGTAATATGATGATATTCATTTGGTTCTAATTTGGTAAAGTCTCTGCTATCCTGAGAAAGTAGTGAAACTAAGAACCTAAGAATATTGACGAGTTCTAACAGTTGTATATATACTAGTGCGTTGGTGGAATAGTGACCATTTTATTTTGTTGTATTGATAAAAATATATCATAGGTTGTGTATTTTGGTAATCTACAGAGTTTAATTTCATAGCAATTTTCTAGCCAAACGCTCAGTTAACATCAATTTGATTAAAAAATGTCTCTTCTTTTTTAAATTGATTGTAACTTATTATTGGTTAACTTGCTAAATAATACTTTTGTCTTGTGTAATGATCATTATACTTGATGTATCTACAAGGGCAAAAAAGTCAATCTATTAATGGGAGTTGAAAATAGAATTACCAAAACTAAACATAACACTAGAAAATAATCCCAAATCAAAAACTCCCACTTCCTCTTCCCACTAGAAAATAACCAATCTTGAGTTCATTTCTTGCTGCCTTTCCTCTCATCTCGCCGTGATTACATATTTTGATAATTTGTCGTTTAATTACAGTATTTTTTGTAATAGATTTCAACTGTACAATGACTTTTAGATGAATAATCTCTAGAAAGAATGAAGATGTAGAAAAATTAATAATCTTGTAATAAAATGCATATATTTTTCTAGTTAGGCAATAGCCAAAGGCAAGCTGAAAATCTGGAGTGCTGTCTTAACAGCTTCAACATCTATATCTATCAGTTTTCCTGTTTTAGATGTTATTACAACACATTTCTTCTCCTCTGGCTCAGACACAAACACGTTAGCCTTCTCGTCGGAGCAAAACAACGCCACGCTGCACAATTACGAACAAAACACGTAATCGAAATGTACATTACTAATGACCTTGTGGTGAACAGCCACACGTTCTAGCCAACTGAGCTATTCCGGATGAATGAATATATAATTTAATAACCTTAGTTTTTCGTGCACGTTTGCAAGTTGTAGGGCAGCCGTGTTTGTAGCTATCACGCCGGCAGAATTATTAATCAGCGCAGCAAGCTATGAGAAACCAAAAAAACATGACACATTCTTGCATTAGAGCAATAACATAACCTTGAACAAAAGTTTTAGCCTACAATTTAGCTGCATTATGGGAAACTTTCTTTTTTATTGAGTTGTGGATACTGTTCTTGATTGATAATTCTAATTTTTTCAAAATCAGAATTTAACCTGCCCTGGGCATGTAATGAACACTATACTAGCATCCTCTCCAACAACATCTTCGACGTTTTCCCTCTCTTTCTCGTGTGGGATGACAAACACTTGTGTGAGTCCAATGCCATGACATTGATCAAGAAAAAGTCACCATTTTTATTAATCAAAACTTAAAAACTATATATGTGTATATATACACCTGATCATACAAGCTATCTCATCCCATATCTTAATAGGCAGCAAGCTATCAGTGTCTCCCCTAGACTGCATCGAAGCCTTTGAGTCTTATTTGATCCCATGAATCACAATGTACCTTCCCTTTACTGCCCCAGCACTCGAATACTTTACCTCGACTACCTCCTTCACCTTCTTTGAGATCGACACTCACAGAGGAGGCACCGACTGCATTGGAACGCTACAAAATGGCCTCCCCAGCCAATCAATCATCTCATGGTACCTAAACCATACAATGTTAAACTTAGTCCTTCAAATTTCAACAGATCCTCTGTTTCCTCTGTTTTCTTTTCAAGAACTAACTGAAATGGATGAATGATTATATGTTTTTCAATCTATAACATACATGTGGTAATCCAAACAATTTATCATCAATCAATCACTATAAAAATTAATCAAAACAATTCATCATCAATCAACCACTAAAAATTTGACAACATTTTACCAACCTTAAGCACTCCAATCATGTCAGCATAATCTGCAGGATCAGGAAAATGGTCGTCAGGATCATACACATCAGTCCACCTCACATTCTTGTTGATTTCATAAATCTGTTTCCCCTTCGCAGTAGTGACAGCATCAACTAGCACGCCGTGATAGTGATCCTTGATCATCTGAATGGTGGGAAAGAAGAGCAAGTTCTCGTAGACACCGCCGGAGACAACACAGCAGCACCTCCTAACATCACCTCGTATCTTGAGGCGATCTCCACGGCATAGCCCAGTGGTAACTTGAGGAAGCTGTAAGGGTTGTCGGACGGTCTCGTGTCTTCCCCTGCTTCCCATCGGAGAACAAAGCGTCGTACTCCATTTCTGGATCGTCACCACCCCGGTCGAAAGGGTCCAGCCATGGGTTCTTCTTCTTAGCATTGGGACGAAATGAGTTTGTTTTACAGGTCGAACATGATTGGGGGTCTGAGGAGGGATTGAACAAGGATAGAGTGGTGGATTGGGTGAGGGAGAGTGAAAGAGGGGTTGTGAGGCAGCATAGTGGGATGAGTTTTGGATGAAGAACATTCATTTTTTGGTATGGTGCAAGAATTGGTCGTGGTAGATAAGGGTGTGTGTGTGTGAGAGAGAGAAAGAGAGAGAGAGATTGATTGGTTGGGGGAGAAGTGAACGTTGGATTTGAATGTGTGAAGATAGTTGGATAAGAGAGGGCCTCCCTACAAATATATGTGTGTGTAAATGAATATATGAAAGAATATTTTTTTTAAATAAAAATTTGGATAGAGAGGAAGAGGTTGACACTTGGTAGACCTAAACGGATGTCACCGTATAAGACAAAATAAATTTAAAATAAATCAAAAGGTCACATTTTTCGTGACTTAAGACGGTGAGCCAACCTTAAGGCCGCTCTCAACATGTGCATACGTGGCACTCTCTGATTAGGTGCCATATAATTTTATATATATTAACTTAAAATTTAAATATTTTATATAATTATACAAAAATATCAAAATTTATATTTTTTTCTCTATAAATAAAGCCTAATATTGGTATGTTTTTACAAACAATCAAACTCTCTTTTTCTGACATATCTTATTTCACCGAATTCTCAATCTCACATTTCTTCTTCATTTTAAGTTATGATCCAAATCACCCAAATTATTATCATGACTTCCACAATTTTTCAAATTTTGAAACTTATTTTCACCCACAAAATTTTTCAAATCCAGAAGATCAACAAAATTCTCAATACTATCAAAGTTCCCAATTTTCGCCAAACCTCACTCAAAAATTCGGCACTAATTGAATATGTAATTTACATCTTATATACTCGTAATTTAGAATTTCACGTGTTCTCATTGTAGTTTATATAATTATGTTTTATTTTGTTTTAACTCTTGTAATTTTCATTTTGTTGTTAGGTAAATTATGAATTTATAATTGTAGATCCAGAAATCTATAATTATCTGTTGGTCCCGGGGCGAGTCAGAATCAGTTTAGAGGGGGTGAATAAATTGATTACAAAACTGAACTAGATGCGGAATATTAAGGGCCCTTTTTGACTCGCAAACATCATCCATGCTATGTAGAGATCAGTTGAGAAGATCTGCTAGCTCGGAGTGCTGTGTGTGCTTATGGTGTGCAGTTAAAAATATGTAACTGAACTGAAAAGTAAAGCAGAGCACACAAACATTTTATAGAGGTTCGAAGCTCAACTTTTATGTCCTCTCTTCTTTCCGCAGAAGGGAAATTCACTATGCAAGTGTAAAGTTCCTTTATTACAGTTACACAGTGAAGACAGTTGCTGTCTCGGAAGCTACACTCTCAACTTCTTCAACCGGTTGGTCGACAGCTCACACTTGCGATCTCCAACTGCTCGCTGGAGAGATAAGGTGTTATTACCCGTCTTTTCATGATTTTAGATCTCGCTCGATCTTCAAGAGTACATTCTTGAAACTGGTATCAACTGGGTTGCTCCTTTGCGCGTTTGCATCTGAGCTGGGGTAGTTGATCACTTTAAGCACGGTGACTAAGAGAACAGCTCTGGCTAGAAATCTTCAACAGCTAGCTCAAAGAGCGTTAAGGCTCTTTCTCATCAGTTAGAACTTTTGATTTTCTGAGTTCTTTGAGAGTGAGGCTTTAGTGCTTTGGTGAACGTCTTCGCGGAAAGACTTAACTAAAGTGCTCTCCAAATTCTCAAAAGTCTCGTAGTCTTCTCTGGGGTAGCTCACATTTTAAAGATAGATGAGTTGGTGACCGATGGTGATCACTGTTGGATCATAAATGAAAAAGCCAGTTGCAAGGCTTTTCATTTAATGGGGTGGTGGATTGTCATTGCTCTTCTGACGAGCTTTTGCTTCAAGATCTCGGTTGCATTAATTTCAAGATCTTCTTTGGCTTATCTGAATTTCAGTTGCGGCACCCTTCATGATCTTCAGTTCTGAGCTTCGTCTGGCAGCTGGAATCTTCAGTTCCTTTATCTGTCAGTTTTGCGTGTCCCTTGGTAGTTTGGAAAGCTTCAGTTGAGATCATCTTCAGCAGGTGATTCTGGGCTTGGGCTTGATGCCTTCTGAGCTCCAGTTTGCTTCTGCTTCAGCTGGTAGTTTGAACCAGTGTTCTTTAGCTGGCATTTTGGACTTGTGTCCCTTCACCTAGAACTTTAATGGACTGGTCTTCAATTCGGTTGCTGGCACTTCATCAGTTGGACTTCAGAACTGATGCATCTTCAGCTGGTGTTCTGCGAACTGGTGCTTCATCAGCTGGAACTTCATTCTTCAGCTGGTATTTTTGAGCTGGTATTTTCCATCAGCTTGTACCTTGGTCTTTTCTTCAGTTGGTATGGTCCTTCAACTGGAATGTCCTAAGCTGGTATTTCCTTCAGCATGGATCTTTATACTTGGTACATTTCTTCAGCTGGAATATCTTGAGTTGGTATTTTCTTCAGCTCGTGATTGTCCTCTCTTCGGCTGGCAGTTTTCATCAGTTGATGTCATCGTGGACGGGCATATTCATCAGTTCAAATTGATGTGCTCTTCAACTGCTATTTCTTTAGTCGGGAATGATCTAGAACTGGCATGTCCCTCAGTTCTCCCCCTTCAGCTGGTATTCCCTTCAGCTTGGATCTTTATTTGACTGGAACATTTCTTCAGCCGCTATTGGACTAGAACTGGTATGTGCTTCAGCTCTCTTCAGCTGGAACTTCGTTTCAACTGGTGGCGGCCTAGAACTGGTATGTGCTTTAGTTCTCTTCAGCTGGGACTTCCCTTCAACTAGTGGTGGCCTAGAACTGGGATGTGCTTCAGTTCTCTTCAGCTGGTGGCTGCCTAGAACTAGTATGTGCTTCAGTTCTCTTCAGCTGAAACATCTCTTCAGCTAGTTGCGGCCTTGAACTGGTAACACCGACACCACTAAAGCAGCATCCATCTCAATCCAGATATGATCTGAATACTGCACAATAAGTCTCAGCCCATACAGCAGAGCCTGAAGCTCTGTGTTGAAACTCGATGCTGCCTGAAGAGGCACGCAGAAGCCTGCTGATAAGTCCATTTATTTCATATTTTTATGGGCATTTTATCCTCTATAAATGTCCTTTTTAGTATGTTTTGAGTCGAAAAGAATCAGGTTGCGGTCAAAGGGCATTCCAAGAGTCAAGTCTGGCGGAAGGGGCATTTTATGCCCAATTATTCACGTTTATCTCACACATATGTTCATCAGAGGCACATGGGATGTCTTCAGTATCCATCCCACATTCAGTCGGTGAAGTGGGCATATCAGATACGGATGGAGCTGACAGATGATGCCGTGCCCACAGTACTCGCACAGACTCGACCACATGCCAGAATGGGCATTCCCGTGAAACTCGGAAATCAGTTGAAGGAGAGATGGTGGAAGATAGCTACATATTCGAAGGAGAGTTGGAGCTAAGCTGGACTCCTAGAAGGCGATGCAACAAAGAGATAAGCTCAATCGAAGGAGATAAGAGAAATCCCTAAAAAATAGGGATTTGATAAAATTGAAGCTTATCCAGACCGCTCAGAGAGGGCACGCCATTCCGGAATTTCAGCAAAAGACCCCCGCTTGTGGGGAAAACTCTACTCGGTAATGTAGTTATTTAAACAAGTTTAGTCTCTGGGAAAACAATCTTTAGACAGTCTGAAACATTTTACATTTTACATTTCCTGCATTTCATTTTCAGTACGCTGCTTAGGCAGCCAAAAATAATCCGAAAGGTCTTAAGCCTTCGGGACTTAGGTTATGTTTATGCAACTCAACATTGGAGTTGAGTTTTCGCTTAATTAATTTAGTAAGTTTTTGTTTATTTTATGTCTTTAATTTCTGCAATTTCAGTTATGTCTAGCCTTCTTGGCTAGATCTTTAATTCTGGCATTTGAATGATGGAATTGGTTTGAGCATAAATCTGGACTCGTGAGGCCAAAATGGGCATAATAATGCATGATAAGTTTCCGTTAATTCTTGAGCCTTGTTCCACGTGAGTGCGTGTCTGAAATGCCCAATGTGGCTGATCACTCATTAGGTAAAGAGGGCACACCACTATTAATTAAATTGGCGAATCGTGACTGTGTGTCGGTTCATATAGTAATAAGGGAATTAATGGGGTGTTGTGGGCACAAGAGGAATCAGTTGAACACAACAGATCTGGGTCCGTCTAGGGCACACTGCTGCTTGTTTGCTTACATCTCTTAGAGGAATCGGGAGGTGGGTAACTGGTCAGGGGTTTAATAGAAGATGAATCACTTTTAAACCTAAAATGAAAGGATGGATGAGGACACACAGAGAGGAATTCGGTCACCATAACTAGATGATCTAGCATGTATGAAAATCGGTGTGCCCATGATCGAACTATTTTATATTTAAACCAAATTCTAATTTAAATGCCAGAACCTTTTGTTATTTGATATTTTCTTTAGTTCCTTTTGCAGATTTAAATTCAGTTTAGTGACAATACCAAACCCTCCCTTTGTGATTGGTTACCTGAAGATAGAATCGCAACAGCTCTCTCTGGGATCGACCCGTACTCATTGGCTAGCTACGCTCGTTGTGGGCCCAGGAGTTTACAAATATATTTTTGAGCGCGAAACGACCGCGCGTCAAAATTGGCGCCGTTGCTGGGGAGCTGGTTTCTAGTGATTTTATCTTCCACAATTGGTGAGCCTGGAAGTTGATGCCCAGGGGCCTATTCAGAGGAGACTCTATTGTACGATCATGAGATAGAGAAGACTTCGAGGAAAAACAGGGCAGTAGTGAAGAGGGCACGCCAAGTAGCAAATAGACCTCGTGAGCCCACACCACCACCAGAGAATCAAGAAGATCAAGGAGCCGAAGGGCATGAGGAGGAAGGACAGTTTGAGAACGGCCACAACATCAACATGGCCGCAAATGAAAATGCCGCGAATGGCAATGTGGATGATAACAAGAGTTTAAGGCAGTTGGTTTTCCCGACCAACATGAATTTGCGCCCAATGGGAATTACACTCCCAGCTGTGACTCAGAACTGGGATATCCATGCAAACTTTATCCAGATCTTGCCGAAGTTCCGCGGAATGCCTGGAAAGGATCCACAAAGGCATTTGCAAGATTTTGAGATGGTTTGCCAAACTCAACCATCCGACCATGGATGAGAAGAGTATGTGCGGTTGGTCTCATTCCCTTTCACTCTTTAAGATAGGGCACGGGACTGGCTGTACACACTACCCACTGGCGCTGTGACCACATGGAGACAACTTCAACATAAGTTTTTGGAAAAATATTTTACAGCATCCAGAGTGCAAGAAATTAGAAGAATGATAGAGAGCCTGAAGATGGGAACTAATGAAAGTTTCTATGACTATTGGGGAAGATTCCAGGCGATGCTGGCGAAATGCCCACAATACCAGATTACTGAACACGATTTGATTCAGTATTTTGTCGGAGAATTGAGACCACATGAGAGTAGGATCGTGAATGCCTCATGTGGAGGATCAATTTTGAACAAACAGCCTGTTGAAGCATTCAGAATTCTCACAGAAATGGCTGAAGACAACCGAGACTTTGGTGGAGAGGGCATTCGGGTTGTAAGTGAATCAGAAAGGGCACCGGACCAGAACAGCAGGATTGATAGGTTGTGCGACAAGATTGAAAAAATCTTGTCCGGTGCAAGCATGGCGAGGAAGCCTAGACCTTGTGGGGTATGTAAAAGCATATCTCATTTCATTGATGAATGCCCTACTCTACAAGACGAAATGGAAGAAGTGAATGCTATAGGGGACCAAAATGGACATTCCAGAAGATATGATCCCCATTCCCAAACTTATAATCCTGGCTGGAGAGACCATGAAAATTTTAGATGGAGAAGGCCAGAGGATGGGCATCCTGCACGCCCATTGCCACCACCAGAGGAGAAAATGAAGCAAATGCTAGAAGATCTTGTGTTTGCTATGGCTGAGGAAAATGAGAAGTTTAAGCAAGAGATGCGAGCTGGACTCTCGCATATGAGCAAGCAAATAAATCAATTGGCTCAAGCCATGCACAAGATGGAGGAGAAAAATGGAAAGCTGTCTTCCCAGGTCGAGAATCCAAGAGAACAAGTGAATGCAGTAGCATTGAGGAGTGGAAAGGAGCTTCCGGAGATGGTCAGGCCAAGAGAAGAGAAGTATGATGTGCCCTTGGAGGAAGAAGTGGAAGAAATTCCCACAGAAGACAAGGTACAAGAAGCTGAGCAGACTGATGCTGTGTGGGACCCTTTCCAAATTCGAGGGGGAACCGATACATTATCCTGGCAGTTGATTATGTGTCTAAATGGGTAGAAGCAAAGGCTATTCCTACCAATGATGCAAGGGTGGTAGCCGCATTTCTAAAATCCCACATTTTTAGTCGGTTTGGTGTGCCCAGGTCCATCATCAGTGATTAAGGGACCCATTTTTGCAACCAAACGCTGGAAAGATTATTGATGAAATACGGGGTTCACTATAGGGTCACCACACCTTACCATCCCCAAGGAAATGGCCAAGCTGAAGTCTCAAATTGAGAAATTAAAGCCATTCTTGGAAAGGTTGTGGCTCCAAACCGAAAAGATTGGAGTGTTCATCTGGAAGATGCCCTGTTGGCATACCGAACTGCATACAAGACTCCAATTGGGATGTCCCCATACAGGATGTTATTTGGAAAGTGTTGCCATCTGTCAGTCAAGTTAGAACACAAAGCACGATGGGCACTTCAGTAGCTGAATATGGATCATGACGCCGCTGGGCATTTCAGAAAATTTCAGATTCAAGAACTTGAAGAAATGAGAATGGAGGCCTATGATAATTCGGTGCTGTACAAGGAAAAAATGAAAATGCTCCATGACCAAGTAATTCGGAGGAAGAGATTCATCCCAGGACAGAAGGTACTTTTGTACCACTCAAGATTCAAGCTTATGGGAGGAGGACGGAGGACCAAGTGGGTAGGTCCATTTGAAGTATACGCAGAATGCCCAAATAGGGCAATTGAGCTAATAAATCCTGAAACTGGAGGGCGCTTCAAAGTGAATGGTCACCGTGTGAAAGCTTACCTTGGGCACTCTGATGAAGATGTCATAGTGATCTGGCTCGTCGAGCCCACTTACGTCCGATCTGGGGTGATGTCGTGCCCACGACAATAACTGGGGCGCTACTGGGAGGCAACCCAGATTTTTTTATTTGTCTTAATCCGCTTTTATTTATTTTTAATAAGTTTTCCAGTTAATTAAACTAGTTTAGGGAGCAATTTTACGCTTGTTTTGGATAAGTATGGTGTTTGCAGATTTAGATAATGAGAGATAAAGTTTGTTTCGATTTTTCAGGGGATAAGGCTTATCGATTAGCATAGGGCATACTGATCCGGGAGACTCCTAAGGAATTTGAAGAGTCTCAAGTCAAATCATGAATAGTGATCCCTTTAATATAAAAGCCTTACCCCACAAAATCTCCACTATCACTTTCATTCACCCTTGCCAAAATCAGAACACTCTCTCTCTCGATTTTCCTGTAACCCTAATCTTTGAAAACTTTCAAACTTAACAATGGCGAAGACAAGAGGGAAGAAAGTTGCACCAAAAGTTGGACCAAAGGCACGCTTGGATTTTGAGACCCCTACTGTCTCTGAAGAGCCCTCTCCAACCAAGGTCGTAAAGAAACCATCTGTCAAACCCAAGGAGAAAACTGCATATGAGGCAGCCATGTCGAGCAAACCTGTCAAGGAGACTCCGCCGGAAAAGGAATCTGCGCCTGAGGTTGAGGCGACGGAGAAAAGCTCCGCAACCCCGACTTATACGGAGCAGCAAGATGATGAGGCGACTGCAGAAGGTATGCATGAGGAAGAGGCTACTGAAGAGCCTGCGTGCTATCGGTGGAGATCGAGGACGAGGAAGGAGATGAAGTCGAAGGATGAGAAGAAGTTGAAGAGGAAGGAGACAGAGACACTGATTTGGACAAGTACTTGACTGAGATTGAAGACATTGAGGCTGAGCCCCAATCGGAAAAGGTACCATTGTTTGAAGAGGAGGACGAGGCACCCGCTGACATCAAGAAGCGGGCACTAGAGAAAGCGAAAGGAAAAAGAAAGGTTGGAGAGCCCATTCCAGAGCCAACCGAGCAGCCGGAGGTGTCCCAGCAAGGGGATACCGAAGAAGAGCAGGAGCAGCAAGAAACCAGTGCGCCCTCCCAAACTCGGGCAGGCACTGAAGAGCCCTCGGAGGACTCCTCACCCAAGCGAAGGGTGGGGAAAGCTGTGAGCATGAAAGCCGGAGCCAAGCTGGCTGGAGAGGCCTCCTCGCGCAAGAGGAAGGCTGAAGAGGGCACTTCAGCCCCTGTGCCTAAAAGAGGTAGAGGGGGTGGGGAGCCCCACACCAAGTAAGCCCAGCAGTAGCCCGCTACAAGTTAGGGGCACCATCAATTCAAAGGGAGTCCACCGTGAGACACTCGCAGCTCTTGGTACAGAGCAGGAGGTAAGGGATTTGTTTTCTGCAATCGGTTGGGAATGTTTTCTAGATATGGAGTGTGTGATTTTTGCGTCTTTGTCTTGTGATTTTGTCCAAGATTTAAAAATTAAAGCTGTGAACAAGCCTGCTATATCCACTAGGGTTTTATCTTTTAAACTGATGGGTAGAAGTTATTCTATGTCGGCTGATGACTTGAACATATTATTGGGCATCGTGACATATTCGGGCCTCCAGGATGAGGAATATGTCGATGCCATAACTGTAGTGCCCGACTCTTCAGAAGGAGTCGATGCAAAGTGGGTTGATATTGGGGATGGATCCGTTTTTCAGAGCGGATCCACAAAAGGGTATTGCTTAAATAATGATGCTTTAAGATTTTGCCATAGGGTGTTGGCCTATAATTTCTTCGGCCGAAAGGATAGCTCCAATTCAATCACTAATCAGGAGCTGTTTATTTTATGGTGCATGGTTCATAAAATCAAAATAAATTTTGGTTCTGTGGCCATTGCACACTTTCGGGAGATTAAAACACACCCTAGGCATCATATTTCTTGTGCCCAATTGATCACCCAGATTGCGGTTAGATATAGGCTCCTTGATTTGCATGATACTGATTTAACCCCCCTTCCCCGTGAGTATTTTGATCTTAACTGCCTGAAAAGGATGCAAGATGTGGTTGACGATGAGGATGGAAAACCTGTTTTCTTTGTGCCGGGGGCAGACCCCTCGAGCATGCTTTTAGCAATGGCAGGTACATCGAAGAAACCACCAGCAGGGAAGACACCGCAGAGGGAGCACCCAGTCGCAGTGATCATGAGAAGGCTTGAGTTGATCGAGAATGCCCAGTTCCAGACCAATGAAAAACTGACCCGAATTGAAGCCGCCCTAAAGGTCTATTTCAAACATGTTGGGTTCTCCTACCCAACGCCTACAACCGACTAGCCTGGTTCTTTCTATCCTTTTAGATTAGGTTTTGTTTTGTTTTATTTTTTCTGTTTTCTTTGTTGTGATGTTGTTTGAGTCTGTGTCCACACTTTGCAAGTTGCAAAGTGTGTAGGTGGGTAGTTGAGTCAAAGGTTGCTACTCTGTGAGTCTGTGTGGGCATTTCACATGATCCAACTTTAATTGCTTTACAGAAAAATCAGCATGCCCATTTAAGATAGGGATGACGAACGAGTTTAGCATGCCCTGTGAGACTTGAGCCTATATGCTGTATGCTTCATTTTACAGTTTTCTTTCATTCATGAGTGTGAATAATTCTGTGCTTATGATGTTCTAGAATTTACCTCTGTTCTGCGTTTAACTCTAGGAATTATTGATGCATATGTTAATGAAATAGTCCATGTTTTGCTGAACCACTGAAATAAAATAACTCCTACCAATGACACAGCCCTTGCAGCCCCTTTGAGCCTATAAAATGCCCTGGTCGATTTTGTTTTTGGATGGGTTATATTTAGCCAGGGCATTATAAAACCTGAAGAGAAAAAATAGGGAAGGCAGAGTTGTTGGGAATGCATATATATGAAGAGTTAGAAAAGAAAGGGGGAAATAAAATATAAAAAAAAAAGAAAAAAAAAGAAAGAAAAAAAAAAGAAAAAAAGAGTCTGAATAAAAATCCCCTGAGTCTTAAGTATTCAGAATGCCCAAAATAAGAAAAATCCAGTGCCTGAACAGGGCATAATAGGGTAGTGAATAGAAAGGAGCTGGGGAGGGGTCTGTACAATCAATAAAAACCCCTCCCCCTTAAAATGCCCACTATAGCCTAAAAAGCCCTATTGATACTAATACATCATGGTTTCTGGAGAATGAACAGCAGAACTTTAGCAAACTTATGGGACGAATTTGTACAAAATTGCAGCTGAATTGAGAGTATACACTGAGTGAAGAGAGTCTGTGAGGAACACCAAGCTAAAACTCATTTTTTGACCTATTTTAGGTATGCTGAAACTTTGCATTTTTGTTGGATTATTTCTTATGTGCCCACACTGAGTAACAGTTTGCATGCTTGTGTCTTGAGTCTGTTTCTTTTCTCCTTTCTTTTCTTTTGTTTTTTCTGGATGTGTTGCACCCCATGCTTGAGGACAATCATGCTTAAAGTGTGTGGGTGTGATAAGTCCATTTATTTCGTATTTTTATAGGCATTTTATCCTCTATAAATGTCCTTTTTAGTATGTTTTGAGTCGAAAAGAATCAGGTTGCGGTCAAAGGGCATTCCAAGAGTCGAGTCTAGCGGAAGGGGCATTTTATGCCCAGTTATTCACATTTATCTCACACATATGTTGATCAGAGGCACAGGGGACGTCTTCAGTATCCATCCCATATTCAGTCGGTGAAGTGGTCATATCAGATACCGATGGAGTTGACAGATGATGCCGTGCCCACAGTACTCGCACAGACTCGACCACATGCCAGAATGGGCATTCCCGTGAAACTCGAAAATCAGTTGGAGGAGAGATGGTGGAAGATAGCTACATATCCGAAGGAGAGTTGGAGCTAAGCTGGACTCCTAGAAGGCGATGCAACAAAGAGATAAGCTCAATCGAAGGAGATAAGAGCGATCCCTAAAAAATAGGGATTTGATAAAGTTGAAGCTTATCCAGACCGCTCAGAGAGGGCACGCCATTCCGGAATTTCATCAGAAGACCCCCGCTTGTGGGGGAAACTCCCCTCGGAAATGTAGTTATTTAAACAAGTTTAGTCTCTAGGAAAATAATCTTTAGACAATCTGAAACATTTTACATTTTACATTTTTTGCATTTCATTTTCAGTACGCTGCTTAGGCAGCCGAAAACAATCCGAAAGGTCTTAAGCCTTCGGGACTTAGGTTATGTTTATGCAACTTAACGTTGGAGTTGAGTTTTCATTTAATTAATTCAGTAAGTTTTTGTTTATTTTATGTCTTTAATTTTTGCAATTTCAGTTATGTCTAGCCTTCTTGGCTAGATCTTTAGTTCTGACATTTGAATGATGGAATTGGTTTGAGCATAAATCTGGACTCGTGAAGCCAAAATGGGCATAATAATGCATGATAAGTTTCCGTTAATTCTTGAGCCTTGTTCTACGTGAGTGCGTGTCTGAAATGCCCAATGTGGCTGATCACTCGTTAGGTAAAGAGGGCACACCACTATTAATTGAATTGGCGAATCGTGACTGTGTGTCGGTTCATATAGTAATAAGGGAATTAATAGAGTATTGTGGGCACAAGAGGAATCAGTTGAACACAACAGATCTGGGTCCGTCTAGGGCACACTGCTGCTTGTTTGCTTACATCTCTTAGAGAAATCGGGAGGTGGGTAACTGGTTAGGGGTTTAATAGAAGAGGAATCACTTTTAAACCTAAAATGAAAGGATGGATGAGGAGACGCAGAGAGGAATCCAGTCACTATAACTAGATGATCTAGCATGTATGAAAATTGGTGTGCCCATGATCGAGCTGTTTTATGTTTAAACCAAATTCTAATTCAAATGCCAGAACCTTTTGTTATTTGATATTTTCTTTAGTTCCTTTTGCAGATTTAAATTCAGTTTAGTGACAACACCAAACCCCCATTTGTGATTGGTTACCTGAAGATAGAATCGCAACAGCTCTCTATGGGATTGACCCGTACTCATTGGCTAGCTACGCTCGCTGTGGGTACAAGAGTTTACAAATATATTTTTGAGCGCGAAACGACCGTGCGTCACTGCCAAAAGTGAACCTGTGTAATCTCTAATTAAACCACCACCGTCTGCCGCAATCTGAAGATCGATCAAAAATGATCCATCCATGTTAAGCTTCACCCACGGTGCCTCAGGAGGCCGCCATGACACCATCCGAGATCGGAGAGACTTCAGAATAGGGTCAGAAGCGGGCATGAAAGGCACCTGCGGATAGCAGCCCAACCAATGTTGTGGAAGGAGCTTCCCGGCCGAAACCAAAAGTCGGAGATGACGCTTAACCTGCCAAACAATATGAGAAACAAGGAAAAGAACCCCGTGATGTTTGCGGCTGTTCCTTTCCGTGTAAAGAAACCAAAAAGTAAGGCAAGGAAGCAAGAAGCTGACGTGCTTCGGAGAGGATCGTGGATACAATCCCCGCCAAAACCCAAGAGCTTGTGTGACTGTATGTGCATGAGGTGCAGAAGTGTGAAACCAAGATGCAACAAAAGCCCAAACCGATTTCGCAGACTCAGACCAAAGAAAAACATGCTCTAAGGACTCGACCTGCGGATCATCACAACAATGACAATGAGAGGCTAGATGAGTACGACGTGACTGGAGACACACATCTACTGGGACCCTACCATGCAACAAATGCCAAAGGAAGACGAAAATAGTGGGAGTAATGCAATAATGTTAAATGGACTCGAAAAGAGGCCGCTCGGGCCGCCGATACCTGACCTGATCCCAAGCAGAGGTCAAAGAGAACTCACCAGTAGAAGTCAAATTCCACCGCATGCTATCCCTCCCCCCCCACAGCACATGAGTCCGGCTCAACGAATCAATCAACCCATCAGGCAAAGCAAAGTGAGCACATAAAGCATACAGTCGAGGCATAGACCATGACTCACCATCAAAATACTAGTCAATAGACGTATGATCAAACACAGTGGCAGGATAAAAAGCAGATAAAGGCAAATCATCATACCAAACATCATCCCAGAAGCTTACCTCTCCGACTCCCAAGGTCCACCTGATATGCTCCTGAGCCTGTATGCCAACTCTGACAAGCCTCCTCCACACCCTGGTACCGGACTTCCTCAAAGGCACTCTCTCCGGATGAGACGGACCACGGTACTTCTGCCTCATATACCGCGCCCACAGAGACTCCCGAGCTTTGAACCTCTACCAGAGCTTCCAAATGAAAGCTGTGACCAAATCCTCGAACCTCTGAATGCCCAAGCCACCCTCAGACACTGGCAAGCATATAGTTTCCCAGCTGATCCAGTGCATCTTTCTCTGTTCTCCTACCGACCCCAGAAGAACTGGGCGATCATTTACTCAAGCTGATGGAGCACCCCTTGAGGGGGATCCATCACCTAGAAGATGTGGAGAGGGAGAGTGGTGAGAGTGCTCTTAATGAGAGCCAATCTGCCGCTAAAGGAAAG
Organism: Perilla frutescens; assembly: GCA_026008535.1. Taxonomy (NCBI): domain Eukaryota; kingdom Viridiplantae; phylum Streptophyta; class Magnoliopsida; order Lamiales; family Lamiaceae; genus Perilla; species Perilla frutescens. The sequence continues at coordinate 57,343,641 of BRKX01000004.1, read as the reverse complement.
ATGCCTATGAGACCAACCGTGGATCCTAGCACTCAACTGCTGTCGAAGGAGCAAGAAAATAGAAGCCTTTAGAGCACCTCTGTAAATCGAAACACCCAAATAAGTGAAAGGTAAATCTCCACGCTGATATCCACAAACAGACTGGATCTGCTGCTGTCAGGTCAGAGCAAACTTCTCAGTAATGTAGAAGCTACTCTTCTCCCGGTTCACAAGCTGACCCAAAACCTCCACATAGTGATCCAAACACTCCATCAACCTTTCTAAGCAGGCCGGTGAAGATCTCGTGAAGATAATAATGTCACCAGCATAGGAAAGATGAGATACAGGAAAACCCCACTTAATCGTCTTGAAAACCATATCAGGAGCCCCACAAATCAAATGGTCCAGAGTCCTCGACAAATAATCAGCAGCCAACACAAACAGAGAAGGAGAAAGAAGATCCCCTTGCCGCAAACCCCGAGAAGAAGGGAAGAAACCAGCCGGCGCCCCATTCACAAGAACCGAGAACCAACAATCTCTGATGCATCTGTAAATCATATCAATCCAAGCCGAAGGAAAACCCATGTGCCGAAGAACATCCAGAAGAAAAGGCCACTACACTCGGTCATAAGCCTTCGCAATGTCAAGCTTCAGAGCAATATTTAGGATCTCCCAGCTAACGTGAAGGTCCCAAATCATCTCCTGTGCAAGCAAAACATTATCACTGAGCAACCGACCCTTGACAAAGCTACTATGATTCGGAGCTAACACTGCAGGCAAGAATGGAGACAACCGTGTAGTCAGAATCTTCATGATGATTTTATTGGTCACGTTGCACAGAGATATAGGATCAACCAACTGACAATCTGAGATAGCGTCACCGAAGTCCATCATCTCTCTATGACGATCAGAAGTACTATTTTCCACCTCCTCATCCGTCAGGAAGATGTTAAAGTCCCCTCCAGCCAACCAAGTTCTACCATCAATCAACAGAGAAATATCCCTCAATTGTTCCCACAGCTCAAACATCTCCGCCCTCTTATGCCGACCGTAAACCAAAGACAAAAACACCGGCCAAGATAGTAAAGGAGAATCAACCCGAACATGGAGTAACTGAGTAAAATCAAACTCAACAGAAATAGTGAAATCATGAGCAGCAAAAACCCAGATGTGATTCGAAACATTAGATGCCACCAGACTGAGACCAAATCTGCGCCCGAATAAATCCGAATCAAACTAAACTTTTGACTCAATAATCATAACCAATGACAAACGATGCAAACGAATCAAATTGAACAAATGACCACACTTGGCCTTGGACCCAAGACCCTGTGGATTCCACAGCAACATCTGAACTGACATGGAAAACAATCACAACTTCATCGGAGAAAAAGGGATCTCCTTTTCTTGACCAAGCAATGCCGGGGACGTGTGCATGGGAGATGCCGAAGGCTCATGACAAGGTTTATTGCATGCAGCTGTATCAACAATCGTATTAGAATTTTTATTCTCACTAACAGCCACAATACTCTCTTGTGGATGGGATTGATGCATCCTAGATTTGTCAAACACATGAGAGCTGCTATTATCATAAAAAACTCTCGCACAGCTTTTCACCCGACCATCCTCAACCGCCATTCTAGATGGACTCAACTCACCTCCATCATGTTTCCCAGATTGAATAGATTCAAGACTTTGATCATTAGTTAAAGCAGTCGAACTCATAAGAAATTTACGTCGATACCGCACGCTAGATGCAGCCAAAGTCTTTGATGCCTTGTCATTAAAACCAACAACACTCGCCAAATGATCGGACTTAGAAGATGATGAAGCTACTATATGCGGACTGGAATGGGTATGCAAAGACTCACTCTTGCTATTTCTCTTATTTTCACGCAACACAGTACCTTCAAAATTGGATGAAAGTCCACCCATGTTGACGGCAGCAACTGACTCAACATTCGTAACATTATTTTGTGAAGTTTTCTTTGACCGACCCTCGATAGAATTTGGAGAAATCCCTTTCACTTTACCATCGGCCACAACTTTAGCAAAACTTTCATCATCTCGTGGAATATACTCACTAGGAGGCATAGCATGCTGCACCTTAATAGGAAGCTGGCCGAGCTCATTCAATACCTGAAATCGATTATTCTCATACATGACCCTGTCGGAAGTAGTTGGATGACTTTTTTTTTTCTTCGCTCAACTTGTTACCATTTTTCAGAAGTCGACGGACCCGCTTGTGAAGAAGAAACCTGTCCATTAACCTCACCATTTATCGAAGATTCACTAACCAAACCCTTCCCCTTTTCTCTCCATTGTTGGCGATGAGAAGCATTAGTGCGAGAAGGCTATCGTGATGAAGGAGGTTGTCGAGGAGTCGGAGCATTACCTGCAGCAAAACAAGATTCCCTCCCATGCCCAATATGTTTGCATTCAACACAGTATAATGGCAATTTATCAAAAATCACACGTTGAGACATTTCATTTCCATCCAGATTCAACATAACAGACGATGGGTAAGACTTAGTCAAATCAATCTCAACGCATATTTTAGCAAATGACCCATGAGTTCTATTAGCAGTAGCATGTTCAATTTGAATTAGGTTCCCAAAAATCGAGCCAATTTTAAATAAAGCACTATGATCAAAATGATGTAAAGGCAAGCCAGGTAATGTAATCCAAATAGCAAACACAGACGTTTCAAAAGATGGAGCTCGGCCAAATAGGTAATTCACTAGATCCTTTAATCAATTTCACATAATCAGAATCATGAGTTAGACGAATTAAAATATGTCGAGCATTAAGAAACAACCAAGAAATGTTACCCAATAGTTATATATTTCGTAGAGCCTTATCAATGTGAGAGGCCGAGGGGATAGCATGTGAGAATTTACCAACCAACGAGAGTCCCATTCGACCTACAATAAAATCATTATCAGATTTATTAAAAATAATCACCGGCGTACCCTCACGGTTCTCAACGGTTCCAATATCTCTTAGACCCGCTGAATTAAACACAACCAGACCATTTTGAGATGAGGGGGCTCTAAGAGCATTAAGGAAATTCAATCCATCATCCGTGAAAGAACCCTCACGCCGATCAACACCATCACTACCACCCGACTTCCGGCCACCAATTCCCTTAACTGACGTTGAATTAGCCCAGACATTATCAACTTTCTCCATCATCACAACATCAGTCCCTACAACTCCAGCTTCCGTCGACGTAGAATCATGCAAAGCGGGATTTTTTTCAACATTGGGCCGCACAGAATTTATTTCATTAATGGGCTGAGAATTAATTGGAACATTCGGCCCATTATGAGTAAGAGGTGGCTGAATTAAAAATTAGGCTTGGGGGTTTTTATTTTTTATTGGTAGTGGAGGAAACTCACTCGGGTGTAACCTAAATCCAGAATTTTCAAAATTATGAGAAGGATTAATCGGTAAAAGGGATTGTGACTCAATATTATCCAGCATAGTTTGGTTTATGGTAAGCTCATGGTGCATGGGATAATATCTGGGATGCAGTTTTTTAGTTTGATCAAGGGATCGATCCCCATGCACATGAGGTGCATTAGGGTCAAGGCTAGGATTTAATTGAGAGTAAGGGCTCGGCTCATTTAACTTGGTCTCGTCTTGGCTGGGTAAATGGGACAAGGAAGGTTGTATATGGCTTGAATGAAAATTGGATCCCGCGTGCCCATGTAATCCATAAGGTATCGACGTATTAGGGTTAGCAGCAAGCGGCGCATGGAGTTCCAAATTAGGTAGGTGTGAAACCGACGCAGATTTTTTGGGATATTGATATACCATTCCTTCAATCTGCGTATTTATCTTATCTGATAGCTGATGATTAGATGCATTGAATCTAGACGGAATAACATCCGCTTCCAAAGCCGCGGAGCTATTACTTCGATCAAAAACACAATCACGATCAATATCATGAACTGGACGCAAGCTCGGATTCTGGACACTCGTGCTATTATCCCCAGATTCTGATGAAACAGCACCCATATTACCAGATATGGATTGTTCAATTCCAGCCGTTTGGTCGCCACCCTCAACCTGGACCTCATCATCCAGCAAATATTTCTTAAACTCCATTTCAGCCATCCGATTATCATCCTCTATTTCCCTAAGCTCATCTTTTTTATCAAACGAGCTTAAATTATCTTCATCAACCAGACTAATATCGCTATCATCCGAACTCGACCCTTTCTCATCCGATTCAACATAAGTCTCATCTGAATCTTCCTCATCACATTTAACCGATTCCAAATGATCCTCAAGCCCACTAGCATTCAAAGCATAGACTGACGAACCCGCCTCAACAACTTGCAAAGGCTTAACATCATAAAAAACACCATTCTGATCTGACTCATCACCTTTTTCACCTTCATCAAGTGATCATTCACCATCACCAACAATATCCACCATCAAAGATGATTAAGCAAAATAACTATATTTTTTCAATTTTTTCTTCAATCGCTTAGTACTTTTCACCGCCTCCCGCTTCGTCACCCCTTTAGCAACCTTCAAAGAGCCCTGATGATCAATATTCCCAACCGACGCTAAAGGAGGACGGTTTGCACCACCATTACCACCCCCGGACCTAAGAGAATGATCCGTCATGAGGCGGAAGACACAAGGGGACCACCAAGAAGAAAATTACAACGAAGAATAAAAGATAAAAAAATAAGAAATAAAGAAGAACACGAAGAACGACACAACTCGAAAAATGGATTTGGGATAAAATTTAACTAAAATTGGAAAGAAAACAAGAATGAACACAGAATCGAACAAAAACAAATGCAAATCATGGACTTAGAATGCGAAATCGATATGATACTATGCCCTCAGCTCCTGCATCATCTTTTCCTATGGTATGACAAGCTCATCCCCCTTACCTTACTGTGTGATAATGTAAGTGCGATTGAAATTTCTAAGAATCCTATTCAACACTCTCGCACCAGCATTGACTCTTGTACTACTACTACTACACTACAGTTAGCCCCTCATTACCTAAGTTCCTGTAACGTTCCAAACTACTCCGTTTGGCCATGTCACTTAGCATACAATTTACTTACTTACATTTGTGTGCTTATATTAAATTGAGCGGAAGCAAGTCAAATAGCATGATAAGGCACGACATCATAATTCTCAATATAAATTTTTTGCGCAATTATAACATGCAACCTATCGAATCTATCTTGTCACACAACATAGTATTAAGTAGAAGCATCATATAAGTCCATCCACACAAATTATACAATTATCTAACCTATCGGGCTCTTAGGTTTTACAGAACCCGCCAATCTAGCACCCTAGTTTAACCGTCATAATTTAGGGGTTCAACAACATATATTTGTACATAGAAAGCTCCAAGATCGAACGACCCCCTTTAAAACGTTTACACATCATATCAAGTTAAATACAACATAACTACAAAATAGGGCTAGTCCCATCCCCAATGATCATTGATCATAAAAATAAAAGAAGAATGATCAATGAAATAATAATAATATGAGTATTTCAAAAGCATGCAAAAGCAAACACAAGCTTGTGGGGGTTCTCTTGTGTTCACAACGCTCCTACTCAGGCCTCAACTCCTCAACCTGAAATTTATTAAATAAGAATGGGTGAGTATTTAACAACATACTCAGTGGGGAACACTGCAAACAGTTATAGTTAATTGCACAAGTGAAAATATAACATATGGAAATTTCTTTACATTGTGGAGACTAGCCTCAACCCCGTAGGGCCCAAACATCATGATGCCCCTGTTAATGAACGTCTTAGCCCTGTCATATGCAATTTTAACAAAGCAGAGCTTAATAACTCGAAAGATACAATTTGCAAAGATAGTATAGCCCACCTTATATATACAGAAGTCCTAACAAGGATCAAACACTCGAATACGGTACTGGAGACGGAGCAACGGTCCGGAGTTCCTTCCTGGGTTTTCCTAGGGCTCAACTGCTTTAACCATCTCCAGATTCAATCATTCACCTTCCTCGTAAGTCAAGCAAGTCCTATAGGGATCAATCTTGCTTTATGATCAAAACTACTTCCGGAATTAATCTAATATTCGCTTTAATTTAGTTAGAGCTTTATTAGTTTTACTTCCACTGGACATGCGCAATACTCGGGTTTTAAATCTAACACGAATCAATAATAGGTTCTTACGATACTCTTCAATTAACTTGAAACAAATTCGATGTAAAATAGAACGACTTGAAACGGGACAGAAACTTTGAAAAATCATAGGAAATTCAATTCAGATCGGATTGAGACACAGTCAGCGGCCACGCGTCCATCACGACGAGACCTACAATCAGTTAGACGGAGTCGGAGACAAATTCCGATCATCTTGACCTGAAATCGTTCGGAAAAGATATTGTTTACTGTTCATGGAACAGATTTTTCGTCAAAAATTTTGAGGCTCTAACGAGCTCGATACTCAAAGGATTTTCACTCAAAAATACAATTTCTGATACTAGAGAAAACAAAGATTCCAATGCAGCAAAGGGATTTAGATTTTATAATGTATAACGACTATAAATGAGCATGAAATTCAGCATTATTAACATCAGACATAGCTGTCGGAAACAAGTTGGTTTTCGGGAAACTTACGACTCAATTTCGGAAGAACAAATGACATCGGATCATGGATTAGAAAATATGTCTGGAAAGCTTGATATGAAAAGATTGTGAAGTCCAAAAATTAAGTCAAGATGATGGAGGAATCAATGGAAAATAGCCTCCGAAGTTGCACTCGCAACACAACGATTTCTGCGGCAGATTTGACATGTCGATTTGCGATGTATCTTTGATAGACCAAACGATAATGTATCAATAATCCGAGACCTATTCTGCAAACCTTGAAGAGTGAAGCTTATAATGATGTAGATCTCATAGAAAGATAACGGCTGAATCTATGGGAAAAATGTTGGAAATGACTTCGGTGAGTTATGAAAATTAAACCACCAAGAAAATAGTCGAGCTTCGTTTAGGAGCTTTAGAGTTTCGAATTGAGAAATTCTTGAGCCTAAAATCAACTACATAATTAGAGGAAAAACATACTAAAATTTCAGAATTTATGGATGAGATTTAAGGGATGAAAATGGTAAAATACGATTGCTACACTCATGATAAAACTTACAGCTAGAAACCCCAATTTTGCATGTCTTCGTTTCTGACTTTTCGGACACCAAAACAAGCGATTTCAGTGGCTATCATAAACTATGTGAAGAGAGGAACAACATATCAAAATTTCAACTATATTGGTTGAGATTTGAAGGTCGAAATATACAGAATACAATCATTGCTGCAGCTTGGTGAAAAACAGCGACCACTGTAATGTTTTCCTTCATTCATGACCATATGAGAACCAAATTTGGATGATTTCTTCGGCTAACATCATCTAAATCAAAGTGGGAAAATCTCTATAAAATTTCATAATTTTTGGCTAAGTTTAAAGGGTCAAAATTAGAAGAGAAAGAAAGGGTACTGCTGGGAGGAAAAGAGAGAAACTAGTGAAGAAGAGAATGTGGGAAAAAATTGTGCTCTTGCTCATACCCCTCTACTTGATTCAACCAATAATTATGATAAAATATGTGTAAGGCATGCATCCAACTAGTTGGAATAGATGGTGACACATGGAGCACTCTTGTCATGCATGGTGACATTTGGAGCAATGCAAGGTGACATTTGGAATAAGGTAAGGTTGACACTTGGAGCAATGCAAGGTTGAATGGTGGCAATCAATTTGTGATGTATTTTAATATATGGTATTGGGTTGAAATAGAAAATGAATAAGATTGGGTTGGAAGGTCAAACGAACTCCATTTTTAATGAAATTAATGACCACACGATTATGAAAATATTTGTAACTCCTAGTCAAAGATGAAACCAATTTTCGGAGTTAGACATAAAGTAGTAGAATTTTATTTTAGGAATAAAAATATGGTCTTTCAATAATTAGGACATCCATGATTTAATAAGTATCCAAACGACAAATGAAAAAGGCTCATAGAAATGTCTCGTCACGAGGAACAAAATATGTGATCGAGAAAGATTTAGAGTACAACATGATTTTAAGAATAGAATTGAGCCAACTTTGGGAGTCATTTTCTCTATATTTGGGATTTTCTAAAATCATTTCAAAGCATCCTATAATCAACACATGATTCCTATACGGTTGAAGTAATTCATATGTTTATTTTGGGACGGGGTGTTACAGATTTCCAAGCCGATAAAGATCAGAGTAAATCTACCTCGGGCTATGTGTTTACCTTGGGAAGCGGAGCCATTACATGGAGGTGCATCAAGCATAAATGCATAGCTAACTCCACCATGGAAGCTGAATATGTAGCTACCTCTGAGGATGCAAAGGAAGCCGTCTGGCTCCGGAACTTCTTGTTGGACTTAAGCATGGTTCCTGGTTTGCCTAGGAGTATCATGATATACTGTGATAACTCTGGTGCAGTGGTAAATTTGAAGGAATCCAGAGCCCATTAGGCAAGTAAACACATAGAGAGAGAAAGTACCATTTTATACGAGAAATCATTAAGAGAGGAGATATTGCAGTGGTTAAGATTGCATCGAAGGACAACCTGGGTGATCCATTTATGAAGAGCCTGCCGGCTAAGACCTTTGATGGTCACGTGGAGAAAATGGGAGTGAGATGCAGACCCAGGATTGCATTTTGGGATTTGTACATAGTTTGAGAGTTTTGCCAGTTTTTGTTCTATACTTAAAAGACATGCTTTAAGTATAAGTGGGAGATTGTTAGGATTGTATACTGAAAGCTTATCTTTGTATACTATTAACAATGTTTTGACGATATAGATTGATTATTATTGCAGTCCCTATTTGTGAATCTATTTACTGTGATATAAGTTTATATATGCATGTTTCCTTATACTTGCATTGTAGATGATATGGTGTGGGTAGACTGATACGACCAATCAATACGCGGAAGCAAAGAAATGAACACACGACAACTATATGGTTGATTCAATCCAAATAAAACTGAACAATAACAAATCAATACCCCAATATACTGTACTAAATCAATGAATTGGACTTTAACAAGAATTAAACCCAAAAACAACCACAAATAATCTGAAAACCCCTAAATAAAGACTCGATCAGAAACCTAGGAAAACGACCTCGGATTGAGCTCATATTTTAACACAAGGCACAATATATAGATATGCAAAACATATCCAAAAATAAGCTCAAAATCATGTTTATGTTGGAAGATCGAATGGTGGGCATTTCAGGACCCGATTTAGGATTTTTAGACCTCAAAACGATTGGTTAAGGCTACGAACTGATGTGGGAAGACTTTAGGGATGAAGGTGATGATATTGGGATGTTATGGACGTGAGTGGAGGCTGTGGAGGTGGTGATTGACGTGGTGGTGATGGAATCGAAAGATAGAAGATAAATCTTACTCGAAACGAACCTCGAATCGATGAGAACTCGGAACGCACCTATGGAGCAATCTTCAATGGCTATCTAACTTGGATACTATGAGATATCGCCAGAACCAAACTCTACCAGAAGAACCGATGTTGTGTGAGACAAGAGAATAGCGTAAAAGCTCTATTTTTCATTCAATCAAGTCTAATCTTCACAATGAACGAAAATAACTTAAATACTATTCTAGGGCACGAAATTCACAAGTCTTTGGGCTTGTAATTTCGAACTTAGACTTAAAAATAAAATAAATAAATTCGTTGGCCCAATAACACCTAAACAAGTTGTGAAAATTGGGCTTCTAATTAAATTAAATTAAATACACTATACTAATGGATAAATAATTAAATCAAGCTGATCTAATTAATAAGTGCACGTCCATGAGCTGCTTTAATTATGTATTGTACGTCCATGCATGGCCACGACCTCTTAGCTGCAACTCCGGGTTCAATTTCTCAGTGATCATCTCGGGCTCATCATACACACACAGTGAAGATCATATCATCGGGTTCCTTGCAAAGTATTGAAAGGATCGCAGTTTAGATGGTTCTGAACTAACCATTGTAGACTGTAGAATAATCTGATAGTTAGTATATCTCGACTAACTGATTATTCTGATAGACTGACATGTGTATTGAGGAGGATCGCGACAGGATACTAGTCTCTGGTCTGACCCTAAAGAGAGAGAATAAAGATCCACAGAGTTCGGGTTCTTAACCCATATGTAATGACGGACATATATATGTTGTGTCTACTACTTTAATTTATCAATGAGTGAGATTCTTTGATAGAATCAACAATCTCGATATTTTGGGTAGTGACATTTACATATATCATGGGTCGTGCATTATATATGGTCACCATGTCTTAGTGCGCCAGGTTGATGATGTCCTCTTGAGGAAGCACGTAGATCATGAGAAGCCCTGCAGACAGAATATTAATTTATTCTTTACATGATACGAAAATCGTGCGGTATTACTTAAGGAACAAGCTTTCATAATTAATAATGGACATTATATCTTAAACATGGGGAATGACTGAACTAAAGAAGAAAGCATATTCGTAAATATGTATTAAATTGGTAGGTCGGTCAGTATTATTTCTTTAATGGAATAAATAATAATACTTAATTTATTTATTTATATCCATGTCATGGATATTAGAAATTAAATAAATTGGTAGGCCAATTTAATATTCTTCTAGATCCCTGTTGTAGCTCAATATGACCTAAGTGGACTGAAAATAGAACAAGAGTTGGAGGCCTAACCCAATAGGGTTTGGAGAATTAATTTTCATCCCCTCCCCTATATAAAGGGAAGGGGGCCACGAAAATTAAGAAAAGAAAATACAACCAATACAGCCCCTTCTGCATGCTCTCTTGATTCCTAGAGTTTTCACAACCGTTTAGTAGTCTGCAGCCCACCCTGTATCTAAACAAGGTTCGGGAATACAGTAGAAGATCAAGAAGTAGAATATTGGAGCTATGAGTTTCGAACACTATGAAGATTTGCCATGATCATGTGTTCTCCATCAACAACGAGATTAGACCTTTAATCTCGTGAGCAACTCAACAACGTTTGTAAGTACAGTTTTGATAGATTCTATTTTCTTCCGCTGCAATAGATTCAAAATTGTAACTTGCATGTTAATTCAACATAGGATAATTAATGTCACACATAAAATTATGATTTACATGAGCTTAGAATTAATAGCATCCAAATAGATCATGTGGGGTATAATTCAGAAAACCCCCAACATGGTGTTGGTGGTGATGTTGGGGATGCTGAAGTGGGGAAGGCTGGGAAGTCCACGGCCAAGGCGAAGGGCAAGAAGAAAATTTAATTTTCTTTGTCAAAAACAATTTCATTTCTTGTTTATATTTGTGATGGACACAATTTATTTTGGATGTGTTTATATCCTTGTTGGTTTTTTATGTGCTGGACACATGTATTTTATTTTTGTTAGGTATCCACGGTTGGATATCCTTGGATATTTTTGTTTTTAATCATCAATGTTAATGATGATTTTTTTATATATATTATGTTTGCATATTTTAATGTGTGATGTTTTGTGTTGAGAATGATCTCAATAGTATGATTTTGGTCGCATGTCTTGAAAATATGTAATGTTTGTTATGTTGTGAATGTTCTCAACATTGATTCTATATATGGGAAAATAACCAACTTGTTGTATATTCATGTATAGGGAATTATACCACTAATGTTGTATATTATTGTACAGGTAATAACTTAAGGGGGAGCAGACCTTAAGGGGGAGTTTTTAAACTCCAAAATTTTTGATTGTATTCCGCTGCGACTCTAATCATATATATATATATATATATATTGAGCTTTATATTTTGTGCAGAAAGAATAAGCTTAAGGGGGAGATTATTGAGAATGATGTGTTCCAGATGATGTTATCACTTCGTCTGATAACATTGAAGTCAATGTCGTATCTGATGTGTTCTGTCAGTCTCGTGACATTGAGTACAACTCTCTGAAAGCTAACCTTATCCTTTCCTAGTATTTAAGATTAATTTATTTTAAATTAATCTGATTATATTGTGATATTTATCACATTTTGTTTTCCACGTATTTAGAGATTTATTAGTTATTTTATTATGAATTAAATCGTAGATAATGTTTGATTTTGACTTGTTCAAAATCTGTTCCGGATTTGTAGGGGACGTGATGTTCCCACTCCTTCTTGGACACTAATCACCGTAGATGAATGTAGGTCACTGGAGTAATTGCCACCATTACACGATGTTGAAGAACGTGTCCTTTGCAATGTAGAAAACAGTTATTCAAGTCCATTACAGCAATGGGAAGTGGAATGCGGTTGATTTAAGTCCATGCATCTTGGGATCGTGGAACAATTGCTAATACAAGATGGAGGAAGTATTTAAGATCTCCTTAGACCTTAAAATCAATTGTGCAAGCAGGTTATCACCGTAGTTGTGAGAAGCTCTGAAACATGCATCTAGTGTCATCTCAAAGATCCAAGACATCCTTCCCGACATCTGTCTAGTATCCCAATCAACTGAAGATTAGTTTCAGTTATGTGTGTAGGTTAGATAGTCAAATATTAAGAGTCTAAGATTTAGATTGACTTGTTGTGTCTATCTATATATTTAGATAGTGTTTGTTCGAGAGATTGTTCAAAGTGAGTGAAGCTAGAATAGATCTCTTGTATGATGTATGCAATGTTGTCAAGGGAGTGAACCGAGACAACGCTTGGATTGTTTTGTATTTCACTTATATTAGTGAATTTCGTCCTAAGACAATCACATACTAAAGGTGTGTGATTTAAAACATATTTTATGCAAAGTATTATTTATTATTCTGCTGCGTGTTGAAGGCATAGTGGAAACACTAGCTTCAACATTACTTACAACTTTGGTTGTTTACTTCAGAATTCCACGAATTTAAGGCAACAAATTCTAACACACACACACACATATATATATATAATATATGGCATGACCTAAAATAATCATCCAAATTTTATGCAATGGTCCAAAAATTATATATTCCATAGCTTTACTATGTATATAAATTATGTGCATAATAATTGCTTTAGGCAAGAATATGTTGTTCATAATTACACCCTTTTAATTTTCTTTTCATTCTTTGGTTCTTTCATGCCATTTCATAACATTTTTTTTATGTATTATAAGACTTAATATGCTCTCATTTATCTTTTTTTTTGTGTCTATATAATATATATATATATATATATATATATATATTCGAGAAACAATTGTACTTAGACTACTACTACGCTTTTGGTTCTTAGGGATAATTCCATTATATTCTATTCTATTCTAATTAAAAAAAATAGAAAATAAATATTTACTATAAAAATACGACACTCGATCTGCGACTTAATGGAATAATTTAATGTAGATAAAAACTTGTATGAGACCGACTAACAGGTCTCTTACGTTAGACGGGTCAAATAATACCCAAACCTACCCAAAACCCGCCCTAATACCCGTTTCCACGCGCAGGCACATGAGCTACACACGCTCCACATGCGCGTGGAGCTTACGTGCCTATGCAAAAAAAAATTTCTGCTTTCTTACGGCAGCAGGCTGCCAGTTTTCTGTTTCTTCTTTCTTCTTCTTTTTTTCTTTTCTTTTTTACTTACTTTCTTTCTTTTTTTAAAAAATAATTATTTTGTATCAAGCGTAGTGCATGAGCTCACGCGTTAGCGTCAGGCAAATGCACTGCATGAGACATCGTATAAAAAAATTAATTGATTCAAAAAATTAAATTAATTCAATTCAATTTTAGGGTATATTATTTATTTCAAAAATTAATTATCTAGCACAGTGCACGAGCCCACACGTTAGCATTGGGTGAGTGCACTGCGTAAGACGTCGGATAAAAAAAATTAATTGATTCAAAAAATTAAACTAATTCAATTCAATTTTAGGGTTCACTAATTCCATTTTAGGGTATATTATTTATTTCAAAAAGTTAATTATCGAGCGCAGGCGAGTGCACTGCGCGAGACGCCGGAAAAAAAAATTAATTTAATTCAAAAAATTTAAATTAATTCAATTTAATTCTAGGGTTCACTAATTATATTTTAAGGTATATATTTATTTTCAAAAAATTATTATTGTAACGCCCCAAACTACTCCGTTTGGCCACGTCACTTAACATACAATTTACTTACATATTTTGTGTACTTATTTTAATATGAGCGGAAGCTTAGGTCAAAATATGATAATATACATAGCATGATGAGGTAAGGCATCAAATTTTCAATATAAATTTTGTCCTATTAAACATGCAATTATCTAACCTATCGGGCTCATAGGTTTACAAAACCCGCCCGTCTAGCACTCTAAATTAACAAACATAATATAGGGGTTCATCGACATAATTCGCACATAGAAGGCTCCAAGGTCAAACGACCCGCCTTTAAGTTGTTCTACTTAATATCAAGTTATATACATCATGGCCTACAAAAGATCGGGCTATTCCCATCCCCAATAATCATCGATCATAAGGCAAAAAGAGTGATCAATGTAATAATAACAATAATGATATGAGTGTTATCAAAAGAAGAGCATGCAAAAGATAGACACAAGCTTGTGGGGTTCTCTTGTGTTCACAACGCTCCTACTCCGGCCTCGACTCCTCAACCTGAAATTCATTGAATGAATGGGGTAAGTATTTAACAACATACTCAGTGGGGAACACTGTAAACAGTTATAGCTAATTGCACAAGTGAAAATATAACATATGGACTTTTCTTTACTTTGTGGAGACTAGTCTCAACCCCGTAGGGTTTAAACATCATGATGCCCCCGTTAATGAACATCTTTATCCCTGTAGGGATGCCCGCAGACATCCTACCCCCAGGGAGGACATTAACGAGTCTATTATCGATCCCGAAGGATCTCTGCCCCAAAGGGTCTCTTTGTCGACCCCGAAGGATCTCTTTCATTCACCGGTCCGAAGACCCTTCATACATATACAATCAAAGCACAACAATAACTATAACCTTACACGTGTTCACAGTTTAGAGTTACCCTACCTTAAGAGACACTTTTGAATCCTTTTAACCTTGAAATACTCATTTACCGTGCACAAGTTGTCCTCTTCGAGCCACAACACGTCACCTAGCACCTTTTTAATCATCTTTTCATTTTAGATGTCGAGTTATTCAATTAAATCATAATTTAGACCAAACTCATGCTATACTTTGCTTTAAAGTCTTCAAACATTTCCACATACACAACCATGGATATACAAGCTCATACTACGATTTTGGACTCAAAATACGCATTAAAACTCTTTGAAACATTTGATCAAACACATTATGGGCACACATTTAAACCACATGCTCATGACTCATTTTAAATCCTTTAGTGTAACGCCCCGGTCCCGGGAGAAGGGCAGGGGACCGGTGCGCTACTTGGGGAAAAGGGGGAGGGGTTGTTGAACAGAAGCAATCAGAAAAATAGGGTTAGTGCCCCAAAAATTTGGGCAGCATAACCTCTATAAATGGATCAATCCACGCTTTTAAAGCGTATGAAATTACTCAAATCAGATACCATGACTCTTAGGATGTATCCAAGAAAGAATAACAAAGGCAAACTTCAATGTAAATAATAACAGTTCAAAGGTTAACTGTTAATAGGTTAGGCATAAAAAAGGCCAGACTGATGTCTGTCCAAATACTTAAAGTAAAGAGATGCCAGGCTCCCGCCTGTCGTGAAAGCAATATAAAGCCAGGCTTTTGCCTTGACATGAAAAACAATGTAAAGCCAGGCTTGCGCCTGTCTGAATAAGGAAAGTAAATAAATGCCAGGCTTTCACCTGTCAGGAACAGAAAGTAAACGGGATTCGGAGAACCGAACACTCCGTAACAATAAAGAAAATGGGATTCGGAGAACCGAACACTCCATAACCGTAAATAAAATGCGATTCGGAGAACCGAACACTCCATAACAGTAAATAAAATGGGATTCGGAGAACCGAACACTCCATAACAATAATCAGAGTAAGCGGACAAAAACGCAGTGCATTTATTCAGACACAAAAGGTAACCATGTTCTCAGTTGGACTCCACACATAAAAGAAACATATACATCAAATGATCGCCCTTCAGCCTTAGCACAGTCGCCCACTATCCCGCAGCTCATCCTGAAAAATATTTGAAATGATTTGGGCGTGAGTACTAATGCACTCAGTGGGTACTTTTGAGAAAAACCTTCACAATCATTTTATAAAACAGAATATCCAATCATATTTTAAGCATATCATGGAAAGCTTTCAAAACAGAAAATTTGTGAATTCCATGTATACTAAATCATTTTAGTTCCATCATTGCGCACCACTCTGCCCTAGAACGCTTACGGTGAGTCGGTTCGTGTACACAACCCCGTTGCTTAAGGTTGGACACTGCCCTGTTTGCTTGGGGCTCGATATCGTGAACCATTATAGTTTCGTCACCAAAAACAGTAGTAAGACTTACATGAGTCAGGAGAGCACATCAAATACAGTCATGAGTTGGATATTCAATCACATTTATTTTATAAATATCAGGGCTTAATAACCCGAAAATACATTTTTATATAATAAAAACCCACCTGATAATCAGATCTGAAATAGCTAGATCTAGATTCTGATTCTGGTCTCAACTAGAAGTCTCCTTCTTCTGTGCCTACAAGATTAACCGGCAACTTAGTTTCGATGAAAGACTACCATTAGGTCAAAATCTAACATTTCTTAGCTATGAAGTAAATATTATAATATCTACAATCTTAACACGCAGCACCCAGGTCATCAAAATATTTTGACTCTTGAGGGAACTTTACTCGGGGCATTTTTATAAAGAAAAACCCTTTTGGAAGTTTTGGCATACGGGGTGGTCAAACCCGTATCCTAAAATTAACTCGGTACAAATAAATTCATACCGCAAGATCTGCCCATTGGAAAAATATGAAACTTTAAATAAAAATACTATATTTTGACACGGAACAACTTTTAAGCTTAAAAATATGATAGGGCTAGCCACGAAGGATAGATCTGAAAAAGACTACAATTTAATAATCGGATACCCAAAATATACCCAAAATTAAAAAGTGACAACATGAAAAATGTATATAAATATACATAGAACATAAAACCCTAAAGACACTTTTTGATTCGATGACCCGAAAGAGTCACCGATTTGAAAGGTGGTGGCGACTTTTGGCGGCGGTCACGATGATTTTCCATCATGATCGTCCGTCGTGTCATCATTTCAATCACGTATTCGTGATCTATGCGTTAACACCTTCAAAATGACTATTTCGGAAATGAAATAGGAAACTAGAGTCGTACCTTCTCTAGAAGCTGCTCGGCATTTCGATTTTGAAAATGAATGAAAAATGAAACCTTAACCTCCTATTTATAGAAGAAAAATAAATAGGATAATAACAAATAAAAGAAAGAGGATAATGATGGAATAGGATAATGATGGAAAAAGAATAGGATAATTACGAATAGGATAATATTTCGAAAAAGAAATTGGATAATGACGGATGTGCCTTAGTTATCCAAATCTATTACCTTTCACCCTAAAATTTGTGCCAAGTGTTCATTTGAACTCGAAATTGAAAAATTCAAAGTTTGGCACGATGCTTGAAAATTTTTCTATCAACTCGAGAAAAATATCAGAACATATTTTTAAAGCAATTTTTGACCAAAATAAATTTTAACAGATTTTTCTGGCTGCGATTTTCCTTTATTTGAGTCCTTTAAGGACCCAACTTATTTTCTAACTTACCAGAGGGTAACATAAGTTGAATAAAACCTTCTAAAATATTTCGGGGTATTACATTTAGACCCAACATTTCAAATACTAAACACCTTCACACTAGGGCTCTAACATACATGAACTCAACCCCATACAACCCTCATAACATCTCCAAACAATTATCAACAAAATAAGGGGAAATAAGGGCAAAAATCCAAACCCTAGCATTAACGAACCATAGGAATTCAATATAACTTCACATATAGCTTCAAGGAGGTAAATAAACCATATGTTTGAGATATCAAAGCAAGAAGATCAACAAAATCGAAAATCCTCAAATTTGGATAACAAACCCTAGTTTTCAAAACAACAAGAAATGGGTGTTTAATCCCCAAGAAGGAGAGTTGTAGAGGTTACCTTTGTTGATGGATGATGATGGAAGAATCTACTTCAAAAGATGAAGGATTTGTAGAGAGAAATGGAGAGGAAAACTCGCCCATATGGAAAGAAAATGAGGAGGAAATGAATAAGTGTTGTATTTATAGGTAGAAATCCCCGGACTCGCACGACCGCGCAACCCCCGCGACCGCGGAACCCATCTCTTGGCCAACGTTCCCCGCGAGCGCGCAGCCTCCGCGAGCGCGCGTCTCTCGCCAGCCCTGCGGGCGCGCAGTCTCCCGCGACCGCGCACGGCCCCGCGGGCGCGCACCTCCCCGCGAGCGCGCGACATGCCAAAATCATCCCCCTTATTTTAAACGACTCCCGAACTTAAACCACTCCATTTTCCTTTAAATTTTTAAAGCACTTTTAATACACCCCGAAAAAGCAGGGGGCGCTGCCCAGCGAGACCCCCGATCAACTCAGCGTTAAGGTGTTCAAGGTTTTGGCAAACAAAATTCAATGCAATAACATTCATTCATTATCATATAACTCGACACTTTAGCATTAAATTTTAAATTGTGTTATACACTCAGTATAACATCACTGTGCTATGACGTATCGGCTCGAGTGAGACAACCTGCAATAAAATAACGGCATAACATACAAACATACTCACATGATTAATATTCAACAATATTAATTCGAAATCATGTACTAAAATTATAATTTATAATTTAGCAAAAGGGTCGGGATATCACAATTATCGAGCGCAGTGCACGAGCCCAAGCGTTAACGTCAGACGAGTACACTGTGCGAGACGCCGGATAAAAATAATAAATTTAAAAAAAATTAAATATATAGTTTTTAAAAAAGAAGAAATTAAAAATAAAAAATAAAAGAAAAGAGGGGAAGGGGAAGGGGAGGAAGACCATTAAAAAAAATCTAAAAGAAAAGGAAAGGGGAGGGGGGGACCACTTTGTTGGGTCAAATAATATCCGTCTAACGCAAGAGATTCGTTAGACCGTCTAACACAAGTGTGCCGCTTTGATGTATGCCTTGCTGACGATCAAATCGATCAGCTTAACAAGTCAAACTAATTTATCTCCAAAAAATGTTAGAGCTAAGAGAGATTTATTATCACCATATCATTAATGTAGATCAATAATATTCCTTTTGTATGACTCCAAAATTTTACTTGCGCTTTTACTAGGCACAAAACAAATTTACATTATCTTTGTCGTGTGTTATGTAATTATTTAATTTAGATCACATTCGTTCAACTTTCAAAGTTAACTAAATTGTTAATGGAACCTTAAGGAAGTCAAAGATAATTAATTATTAATTTTATTCATTGGAAATGTCACAATGGTAGAGTAATATTATTTGTGATAAAAAATTTCTAGTTTAAATCACACCAACGGACATAGTTGTATGAGTCTCAAATGAATTATATAAATAAAAGGAAAAATAATTCGACCCTAAAAGTCCTAAAAATCACAAAATGATAACACAGAGGACCGGGACTTCATCAAAACCCAAATGGAAAATCCGGAGTGGGAAAAACTATTGTGGAAAAAAGAATATCCCTCTAAAAGAAACGAAAATAATCTGGATCAGAAAAATCATGTCTAACAAAATGTAAAATACAAGGAATGACTGAATACCAAACACTGTGAGGGACAACATAAGAGGCCAGCAAATCCGCCACTCTGTTACCCTCACGATATATATGCGAAACATAAAAATGAATGCTACTAATAAAATCAAGAACACGCCGCCACCGAGCCTTTAGCGTCCAAGGTACCTGCATGCTGCGAGTAGAGAGCAAAGAAACCACATAAACTGAGTCCGCCTCGAGCCAAATAAATTTAAGAGTCATATGTTGCGCCTGCTCCAGAGCAAATATCACCGCCAATAACTCTTCTATAAAAGCGAAGCCAACTTCATCATCTGTGTGAAAACAACACCGAACAAGACCATCCAAACCCCTGAAAACTCCCCCAATCACCATACGTCCAGGAGTAGCCACTGCAGAGCCATCCGTATTGATTTTAATCCATCCTTGTGGAGGAGGGACCCAAGTAACTGGAACCACCCACTTAGGGGGCGCGGGGCGAGGATCCACCTTTAAAGACTTCAATCGAACCAAATCCGCGACCTCATTATACATATATCCACGCCCCCTCATGAGTATAAGAAACTTCTCGAAGAGCAACCCGAACAGCCGATATGAGAATCATCGGTGTAGGAACAAACTCCTCATAAATAGCCTTGTTATGAAAAGTCCATAGTGAACACATAATACTCACAATTACCGTCTTCCATAGCCCCAAATGTTGAGAGCTAAAAGAGCACTGCATGAACTGCACATAAGATTCGTAGATGGACGACGCATCAATTGGAGGAATCTGAAAAATGTCAAACACCTATCTCCACACAAGAACCGCCAAAGGACAAGTCCAGAACAAATGATCTAAGGATTCTGTTGCCCCTCTGCACATAACACAAATACTCGGTCCAATGAAACCATGCAGCTTATCAAACGTAGATAATCGGAAAAGAAAGAGGCGCCAATTAGTCATAGAATGACGCATAGGGATATAAGATGCCCATATCCACTTGCCCCACTTCACCATCAGAAAACACTTCCAAGTATGGAGCCTAACTAGCTTTGTCATAACCGATCCATGCAAGGATTTAGTCCAAACGCGTTCATCAGCCCCCGAAACAATAGGAACATGCAAAATCTTATGCACAACTTCCGGAAAGTCACTGTACAATGAAGTAGTGAAATGCCAAACCCCATTAATTAAAAAATCTCCCACCTTGTCAACAAACTTCCCATGAAGTGAAAAAAGAATACGCAAATGATCCGTGATGACATAGCCCAACCAATTATCATGCCAAAAATCTACAGTGGAACCATTACCAATAACATAAAAAGATTCACGGACCAATTCCTGAACAGAAGCATTGATGCCTGGCCATATAGACGAAAATGCCACCTTCTTATTCTGGCACAGATGTGGCAAATATCAAGTGCGAAAAATTTCCATAACACGAGTTCCCAAGGTAATCACATTCCATGCAAGTTTCATGAGAAGGCCTTTATTCAGCTCCTTAAAAGAAGAAATACCAAGACCTTCTTCTTCAGGAATAACATAAGTATGGGTCCAACTGATGGTCGTATAAGAACGAACGCCAATGTTGCCTTTCCATAAAAAATTCCGAGCTGCCCTATCCAAATCATCTACCAAGGAAACAGGCTAATGATACACCATCATGGAATGAATTGTAGAGCTTTGAACAACGGATTTTATCAAACAAAGATGCCCTGCAATCGAAAGATTTTTGCCATTCCACCTGTCAAATTTTGCCATGATCTTGTCCGCCAAAGCACGCAAGTGACTAAGATGAGGAGTATTAATAAAGAGTGGGACACCAAGATATGGAGTAGAAAATGATCCTACAATCCAAATCTCGAAGCAAGAAGGGCTTTCACTCTTGGTTTAACTCCTCGACCATAGTAAACTCGTGACTTAGTGGCACTACAAAATTGTCTTGACATTGAAGCATACAACGCCAAAATCTTTGTTAACCTCTTAACATTTTTCTTCGAGGCTTGACAAAAAAGAAACACATCATCAGCATATAAAATGTGAGTAGGAAAGAGATCCCCACGGCCATATGACATCGGAACCAACCGATTATCATTGACGGCTTGAATAAAAATGTAACTCAAACCTTTTTCCGCGATCCCAAACAAAAATGGAGAGAGTGGATCACCTTAACTCACACCTTGAGAACAAGAGAAGTACCCAAGACTCTCGAGACAACAAACAATATTGTATAAGTTGTATGGATTTTATCTTTTGGTTGTTGAATAAATGACTTTTATGATGTTTATGTTGTTTTGAGCATGGTGTTGGGCTAATTTCTACAATTAGGGGATGGATAATCGATTTGGTTTCGAATCTATGATCGTTATTGTTGGTTGTTGTTGTTGGAATTGTGCTTGTTTATGTTGAGTGCTTGATCACCACTTTAGCATTGCTAGGATTTAGAGGAAACTTGATTGTGATTCTAAATCCCGAAATTGGTTCCTTCAATGTTAGGTAGATGGGGTTCCTAAGCCTAATATGTTCTTTTTGCTCATTTGATATAGCTAAAAGGGGCTTAGTTGATAGACGGTGATAGTAATTGATATTAAGCCTTTTGAGAGGGTCTATTGGATGTGTGAGATTGACATTACCAACCTTAATCGACTATGAGAGAAACCAATGAGAGAATCACACCCTAATGCTCTTCTCATAATCCTATCCTCTATCTTTACGTTTGGTGGTGCAATTAGTTAATTTTACTTGCTTTAATTAGGTAGATTAGTATAACTTTCCTTCCCCTTGTTTAGAATGTTTTTAGGATGTATTTCATTTTATTGTGTTTGACAACAATTATGGCATAGAAAGATAATCGCCCACATGAAGCTTTCCTCGAGAGACACGACCTGAGTTTGCTCACCGTCCTACAATCGACCCCGTCTTATTGCGGGAGTCCGGATCAAAGTAGTCTCGCGTGTGGAGTCAAATTCGGACACAACACTATCCCTCTCAACCTCAACCTTCCATAAATATAATAATGTTGTGGGTCGAACAACAAAGCATCGCCCCTGTTCGACAACTTACTCAGCAGCTTTATTTGTCAACACATGATTGGAACCTTGTGCAGCCGCTCGTCGCTCGAAAAATAATTGCTCAACAACTGGACTGAACACCTCAAGCAGTGAGCATATAAGCAACCTTCTAGCCCAAAACAAACGAGCATTGAGACTCTCTACCGCGTTAGAGGTCATGAAATCATAACGCCGTACGGGACACCGTGAAAGTGACCAATGCTTTGGGCCGGCCAATATTACATAGCTTATGGTAAGCGTTGGGGCACACTAACTACAACGTTGATATATTCACCTTATATGCGTCTAGCCAATAGCTGTAGACAGCATCATAAAATAGAGCAGCCGCGTGTTTCTCTCTTTTCGTCATCTTGTTCTTCAAATGATAATAGCACAATCCGTGCATTGCCCTCAGGAAAATAGCCTCTACAATATTTTTAATGCTCTGATGTTGATCCGACACGATGAGAAGGTCGTCTATCTCACCTAGAGCCACCTACACTCGACTCAAGAACTATGTCCAAGATTCATCATTCTCTATCATTCCGAGCCCAACTACAACATGTAAGATTTGTTTGTTGCCATCCTCCATCACAGCAACAAACATAACCCCATTTTTCTTTCCCTTAAGATGGGTCCCATGGGTTCCATCAATCATGAGCACTAGATGTGAATAATGGAGAAAGGCCCTGATACACGGTCTGAGAGCAAGAAACAAATGCTTAAACCAATCTTCTCCAGTCGTCTATATATCATACAAAGTCCCTGGATTCAGCAACCCTAAAGTGTGCAAAATGCGGGTAGCTGCTTGTAGGACTTGTTACATTCTCCATAAATCATCTCAATGGCAATGTTCCTCACGTGCAGAGCGAAATTGTAATTGATCTGGATGCCGAACTCATGAACAAGCTCCGCCATCATCTTTTTCGGCTTCAGGACAACCCTATTGTTCACCAATTCATCGCGCAAAATATTTCACAATGACTCGTGCAGGAACCTGGCATGGAGCAATTTGACATATATCAAGGTGGCATGTGTGAGTGTCATTGAACTTGTAGATTCTCCAAATATGTCTATCAACAACGACACACAACTTGAACGGGCAAGCACCACCATGCTTGCATACGTAGCCCAGTCATTTCTTATTTTATTGATACACGACGTACTCAACTTGATTTTGCATATGATATATTCCCACGGCTAGAGTCAACTTATCCTTCGTACAGAAAATGGCTTCATCATACAGTGTATCTATCTGTGCTGCTGGAGGTTCATCCCCCGACAGTGGGCCCGTAATGTTTAAATCAACAAGGGGAACCACCCAATTGCTCGAAGCCTTCTTAGTTGTATGAGTTGTATCCCCAAGACCAGTAGAAAATGATGCTGCAGCTCTCGTCAATCCCAACAATCTGTCAGTATGTCCAGTAAAACGAATCCATCCACAAAATTTCGTGCACAATGATTTGATCAATGTCATTCTATCATTCTCTTGTTCTTGTTCTTGTTCTTGTTCTTCTTCGTCAGTAGCTGACGTCTCTTCTTGTTCTTCTTCATTAACTGTCGGTTCTTCTGCTTCTTCGTGTATGAAGTCACTATCATCATAGCGGTGTGGGAAGTAATGAACATCATCGTCTCTATTCGGAGTTCTCACGTCTGTGTTAGACGGCCCGACTTTGGAACTGCTCAAATGTCTCGCAACCACACATACGACTATCTCGACAGTCTATTCGTGAAGCACATTGAGTAAATCTGCATCATCTTGCAAAGTCCTGATCTATCTGCCTTGTTAGTGCTTGTCATGTAAAATAACTATACTCCACCATGCTCGGATTAGTCTATAACAACTTGTGGACCTCTCTCACCAGTGAGCTAAAACACAGCTTATTGGCTAGCATCACCATAAGTTGCTCGTCACCATCTACATATTTTGATCTCTCTCATTGGCCACTGTGTCGTATAATAATGCGGCGTCTAATCATCTGCATTTTAAATAGAAGCATACAATTAATTAAATAAAGCTACGATTAATTTAAAAAGAATGTTACAATTACTTTGTAAAATAAAGCTACGATTAATTTATGAAACAAAGCCATGATTAATTAAATAAAGCTACGATTTATTTAAAAACAATGCTATGATTAATTAACTATGGCCACAATCAATTAATAAAAAGCTACAAGAAAAGATACGATTATTAAAAACAAGGCTACAATTAATTAAAATGTTATGATTATAACCTATGATTAATATCATAAAGGCTATTATTATAGACTTTTAACCTACGATTAATATAATAAAGGCTACGATTAATTAAAGCAAGGCTACATTAATATAAATAATGCTATGATTAATTATAAACAATATTAGTATTAATTAACTAAGGCCATGATTAATTAATAAAAGCTACAATTAATAAAAACAAGACTACGAGTAATGAGTATACTATGATTATTGATGCTACAATTATAAATTTTTAACCGACGATTAATATAAATAATGCTACGATTAATTAACTATGACTACGATTAATTCTTAACCCAAGCTTAATTTAATCAAATCTACGATTAATTATAAACAAGGCTACGATAAATATCAATAATGCTAGAATTAATTAACTAAGGCTACGATTGAGATAAATGAGGCTACGAATAATTTAGAAAAGGCTACGAGATGCAAATCTCTCCATCTCGCTTATTTTTGAATCGTAACTCAACAATAAATACGCAATATAATAGTAAACGAATAAGATTTATGCAAATAATTTCATAAAAATGGAACATTACAAAATGTACCTTTCAAAATGGAAAATTATTTACACTAAGTTTTCTTCTTGATGAATAATCTCGCACACTCATTTCCAAAAATGCAAATATTTTCACTCTCACCTTACTCAGATTTTTCTTCTCGAATTTTTGCTCTAGGTTTTTTACTCAAATTTTTGTAGTATGCTAATGTCGTGTGTTCATGTGTATTTATTTACAAAATTTACCTATCCTTCTTACACAATAATAAAAACATGCATTAAATTTAGTCAATCAATTTCTACCTCACGTATCTTCTATTTCTTTTTATTTATTGAAGCTCAGTAACTAATACCTCTCTTACACCATAAATAAATGCATTCAATTGAAGTAGTGAACTACTGAAACTATTCACCTAAAAATTAATTGTAACATTCATCATAATTTAATCGTAGCATACGATTACCTTTTAAAATTAATCATATGTGAACAAGTAATTTTTAAAACTAATCGTAGATTTTCAAAAATAATCGTAGCTTTGTTAAAAAATAACTGTAGGTTTTAAAAAATTAATCGTAGCATTTTTAGGAAAAAATCATAGCATACGATTAATTTTTAAAATTAATCGTATATGTACCATTAATTTTTTATATTTAATCATATATGTACAATTAAATTTTAAGATTAATCACATCTTTTTAAATATAATCGTAGCTTTGTTAAAATTAATTTGGGCTCTTACAAAATTAATCGTAGGATTTTTTAAAAATAATCGTAGGCACTAGCTTTAATCATAGGGATTAGGTTTATAAATAATCGTAGCCATTATCTTTAATGGTAGGCATTAGCTTTATAAATAATCGTACTTCAAATTTATAAATAATCACAACCACCTTTAATCGCTGTTCAAATTTGTAAATAATCGTAGTCATTATCTTTAATCGTATTTCAAATTTATAAATAATCATACCCATTACCTTTAATCATAAGTTATGATTATTATTTATTTGACAATTGATTTGGACTCACATACAATGTAATATATATAGTTGTTGTGTAGTGAGTAATAAATGTCAAAGTACACTTATCCAATGATTGTGTGGGTGAACTAAGTATGAGGTATTAGAGACATTTACAATCCAAATTGCCCACAAACTCTATTCTTAAAAGTTGTTTTTTTCCCCCAATATCTATTTATTTTTACCCACTTTTATACATTTAGACTTGATTGAATGTTAATAAAAACATGAACATTACTTGTACCAGGGAAATAACATGCGAGATGTAACAGAGGTATTAATTAACAGTCGTCAATAAGCTCTGTCTTTGCCACCTTTCCTTTTAGGGAGATTCTATTTGCACCACTAATTTTACTCTTTGCACCACAAAAGAAAAAAAGAAAAAGTAAAATAATTTTGAAATTACTTAAATACCCTTTAATAAAATTAAGTATGAACAATCCAAGGTGTTCGAATGTCGAAGTTCGAACACAATGAGGATGTTTGAATTCCAATTTTCGAACCATCTCCATATTTTTGAAGTATGAGAGCTGTTCGAATTAATATTGTCGAACAAATTGAATGTGTTCGAAATTATTTTTCCGAACATATTTTTTTTTAAGTTGTGTTCGAAAATCGAAGTTCGAAGTTTTCGAACACAGTGAGGATGTTTGAACTTCAATTTTCAAACCAACACCAAATTTTTCAAAGTAAAGTGTCATTCGAATTAATATTCTCGAATAAATTGGACTTGTTCGAAATTGTATTTTTGAATATATTTTTTAGACCGAAGGGCATTAATGTAAATGTGCGTGATGCAAAGAGTAAAAATAAAAATGCATGGAGTGAGTGAAGTGCAAAGAAAAATTTTGGTGGTGCAAATAGAATCTCCGTTCCTTTTAACGTCATAATAAATAATAAATATTATTAATAATAATAATAATAATAAAATGGTACACAACAACTCCAAAGCCGCCTTTTAGTTTATTTCCTACGGAATTGCACTTCAATGTCGGAATCTATGGAGTTGATGAACTTCATTTGCCCCGATTCTCCATATGTATGCATTTTTTCCTTTTCAATCCTTTATTTTTGGGATTTTAGTATGACGATATTTTGTAAGTTTTCATTTCTACGTTCCCGAGAAAAAGTGATCGAGTTTACAATTTTTTTTATTGGGTTAAAGGTTTCTTGGAATGAAACTAAAACTGTATTCAATATGTTTGAGTAAATGTTCCATTAAGATTTCAAGAATGCTTTGTTATCCATTTGCATTTTATTTGGTTTAAACCCGTGAATTTCCCGACCCTTTAAGCACGGTTCAAAATTAATCTAGTCTAGAAAAATAGAAAAATGGCTTTGTTTAGAGATATGGGGGGTTTCAAGAAAAATGTGAAGTAATGAAGAGAAATCTTGAACGTTAGATTCATATTGTATCATGTTTTCTTGTATAATCTTATGGTGTGATCATGCAACTTGATATATACTAGACTGGAGTGAATATTCTGAAAGGAATTGTTTGATTTTTGTTTGGTTGAACAGGTGTGGAATCGCAATGGAGTTTCAGAGTGTGTTGACAATCTATATCCTTCAATTTTATGATGATTATTTCATTCATCATTCAACAACTAAAGTTGAAACTAAAAAAGTAAATCTTAATTTGTTGTTATTTGTTTCCCTTAATAGTGATTCACAGTGCTTGGTTTTGAAGTCAACATACATACTGTGGTTGTGGTCCTTGTGCTTTGGATCATCAATAGGGCCCCGAAACAATGGAGGAGGGTATGCCGACATACATGCTTGCTTCTGAAGTGATAATTAAGATGCCGGAGCTATAAAATTGGATGATTGGATCTTTTATCTTGCTTCCTTTTAAATTTCATACATTGCAATATTCCAACATGGTTAAGAAAATGACATTGTTGATATAAGTTTGTTGAGATTGTGTTATTTTGTGGTTAATAATTTCCTAATGATTTCACTGCAGTAGTAACACCATGTTTATCTTATTTATTTAAGGACATATTTTTTAAGTTGTAGTCGAGTGATTACAGAAATATACCTAGGACAGTCTTATCTTGGAAACAGAATCTCTGAAACTAGAAACAGGACATGCTATGCTTTGTGATCACTTATTTATGTTCTTTTCAACTTTTAAATGAAACACACTGGCACATTTCTGAAATAATTATGTTTAATGAGTTGTTGTTCCTTGCTCTAGTTCCACTGAAATTGCACTGGTACATCTTTCCGCAAACAATACATTCTCTATTTTGGCTGCTTTAGGTTTGTGTTCGGCATTCTTCAACGTAGTTATGCTTTTAAGGGCGATATTGAGTGCCTATACCATTCTGTATCATGAATGGATGTATGCATTCTCAGACTTCTTGGTCTGGGTAAGCCTAAATCTATTCTTATCAGTCCAGATTCTGGGAAAACATAGCTTTCCTCTTGTCTTTTTTAGAGTAATATTCGGAATTCCCAATATTGACTTTCAGATAGCTGTTATGATCGAGTCAAGATTTGAAACTTGGCCAGACGTCTTATGCAATGGCATCCTTTGTGTTTGGTGGATTGTAAAACTCCTCTTATTGATGCCGCGGCTACAAGCTTTTACTTCGCCTCAGGTGATCTTTCCAATAAAAGTTATTAGCATTCCAGGTGTAACTAAATTCAGACATACACATCGTGCATTCCTAAAAAAGTACGATCATTTTGAAATCAACAGAACTGACGGAAGTAAAAGTTCAGGTAGCTGAAATGATTGACGAATTTATCAGTGAGGCGTCTGTATCTGTATCTATGGGTCCAAGTTGTCTGATCTGCCCTTTCTCTGGCATTCTTATGTTTTTTAGAATGGATAGGAAAAATTGATAAAATTCATGACACTCTACATTATATGGCTAATCTCACTTGTAAAGGTCAGGAATAATATGAAGATGCATCAGGAAAAATGAGGTTTTGAGTAAGAGCAGCGGTGTTGAATCATCCTTCAAGGAGCTGCTACTCAATTGTCAGAAACATAGCAAAGTACTTATTTTCATTTCATCATTTATGATAGGTTTTAAGGTGGATTAGGGAAGCAAGTGAGGCTATTCTTGATATCACGTTTGCAACATTCATTAGCATAATCAGAGTAAAGATTGCATCTCATGGAAACAGGTACTACTAATTCCATTAATTTCTCTTGTTCCATTACGAAATCATAGAAAATCTTTCTTCTTTTTTTTGTTTTCCTATTGATGTTTTTGGATATTTCAGAGTTGGGATGTCCAACTTGCTACTTTGATCTGAGGTCAAAATAGAATATTCTAAGGCCAGACTTGAGCATTTGTTATTTTTTCATCTGTCTTTCTATTCTCTTTTAGTACATAAGATATCTTCTCTGCACTGTTTTTTTTAATTAATCTATTCAACATACAGAAAAAAAGAAGTGTAAGCTTGCACATTAGTATTAGATTCTATGTGATGGATTTTGCTGATTCTATTCAAATTTCCAGCACATATTGTCTCAGGTTTATGAGAGACCTCTTCAATCTTGATATTGAATATGATGGATTAACCATAGTCATAAGAATACTCTTAGCAACTTTTTCATCTCTCTTAGGCATAACCGAGACTGATATTGTTCAAGCATACAATTTAGAATTATATGTGGTTTATCTGATTTCATCTTAGATTCACATATCAATAATTTTTATTGAAACTATACTGAGTATTTTATTGAAACCAAAGTGTGTAAACAAAAACACTTTGTTTAGCTTTTCCTTCCATTTCTGCAGCCTTACCCACTGTTTCTCACAATGTTTTAATGTTATCTTGAATAGAACATATTACTTTTTACTGAGAATGAATGTAATTCTCTAGAAGTTTTCTTTTAGACATTTTCATGATGTTTCATGAAGTCTGATACGTTCGATAGTATTTATTCATAAACATTCTCACGGTAGAACATGTAGAATGCCATTGTGTGTGTGTGTAATTAATTGATTGTGTTATAACCTTGTAAATATGAGTGTGGCCTTTTTTATTCTTATGAGTTACTCAATCTCTGGTGGTTATCTCCGACCATATAGCTCAGTGGTCGACCCACTCCTCCCCTACCAAAGGCAAATTGAAGAAAGACCTGTTACGGACTCAGTAAGTAAATAATGCATTATTTCATTTCTACATGTGCTTTCTTCTAGTATCCATTTCATATGAATTAGTAACGTCTTCACCATTACATTCATCTTATTGCTAAAACAATATACTTGGTCAAGGATAAAACTATAGTGAGCTGCTGGCATTTCTGCTCTCTTGCAACTTACTATCAGCCCTCCAGATCCCCCCAACACCTGTTCTTACATTGTGCAAGTATAATTTAAATCATCTCAAAACCATTCAAAGAGGCAATGCAATTGTGTATATGAGTGATAGACTGGAGTGTAGGTGAAATTTGGCACCCAATTTACATCATTCACATGGAAATCACGGTTGATAATAGGAAATAGAATCTGCATTCATTTTTATCAGTTCTTTAATTTATTACTGGTTACAAGCATCATGGTCTAGCATACCGTTTCTATCCCTAACAGTCTCACTCAACTTATTGTTATTTCTTAATGTGGGTTGTGATTCTTTTTTGTTTAATCTCAAGGATAAAGAGATATAAGTGATATTAAGTGTAGATTCACATACATGACTGCACGTTCGTTATGAATGTTTTCTTATATGTCGTCTTCCCTCCATCATGCACTTCCATTACTCTAATTTTCAAACTCATCCTATTTGCAAATAGATGTCATAACAAGGTTGAAAGATTCTCAAATATCCTCTTAACACTATTTTTTTCTCGACATTTTTATCCAATGAACTCACACACCTGAGATCCATCATTGAATATATGTCCAGTTTGCAATGCACCTAACACGAGATGCTTTCTAATATGCTTAGATAAAATGAAACTCTATCAGTTCATCCAATTCATTGTTTCATTTCTTCGCTTTGCCATATAGTTATGTTGGAACTCTTTTTTGATTGTTGAAGGGAATTGTATGTAAAACTTGGAATCTGATGTCATTCAAAGCCATTGATCCTGTGTTACAACATGGCTTAAACAAGCAACTTGATTTTGAAGATTTACTTCAGTTTTCCACGGATATGAATCCTTCATCTTGCCATAATTTGCTGTTGCGAATGTGGGATAGTCAACAGAGAATCAATCTTAGGCATCTATCTTTATTCAAGGCGATATGCTCAGCATTTGGATGGCCATATTTCTGCATAGGTGTGTTGAAGGTAATACTTATATTTTCATTATTATCTTAAATGTTATGTATTAGGTCTGCAAGCTGTGTTCTTAGTCATAAGAAATTTTAACAGAGGTGATGATACCTTTACAATTTTACTGAAAGGGGACAATTTTAAGATATTGAATGATTATTAACATTACATATGAGAATTAATAAAAAAAAAATACATGTGAGAAAACGAGCACACTGGTTTCCAGTGAACTCATGTTTGTCACCAGCAAAAACTAATTTAAGCCACCCCAACTAGTTCCTTCTTCCTTCTTAGAAGCTCTATGAGATTAATGTAACAGTTTTTCTGTACACGAGTTATTTGAGAATTAGACATAATATTTATTGTTTTCTCAATGTTTGATTATACACATTGATACAGTGGTGGCAGAACTGAAAGTTTTGATTCTTGGTGTTATAGCTAATTTGACAAAATATACAACGTGTTTGATTATACATATAGATCTTACATGGTTGCTATAGAAGTGCAATATATTCTGCATGATATTTTCTCTACTAACGTCCTGTGCATCACTTACCTTTTTAATCGATTGCAAGCCAAGTAGAAACTGGAAATATAGAGTAGTAGTAATAATATACG
The DNA here is from genome assembly GCA_026008535.1 of Perilla frutescens. Lineage (NCBI taxonomy): Eukaryota > Viridiplantae > Streptophyta > Magnoliopsida > Lamiales > Lamiaceae > Perilla > Perilla frutescens. Next base: position 57,311,230 of record BRKX01000004.1, on the reverse strand, counting down.
TAGATATATATTTCTGTTTATGTTTTTTGAGACTTCACAAATACTCTAGATTATGGTCAGCATCAACTTACATAGGCTTATGGTTAAGTGTTTGCATGGATACTATTTTGTAGGTCATCTAATCGACGTCAACCTTCCGGCCCATTAGTCCTAAAAGTTTTTGAGGGGTTGAATTTAACTAAGCTCCTTAAAGTGGCTTATAGTAAGTCCATCATTTGTCATGGCAGACCATTTAGAGTATTTGTACTAGGGCTACCTCTATAACTGCTACAAATGTTGATAATTATGTTATAACAAGCTGGTCATAAAGGTCTGAAGATTCAATTGTTTCAGATGATATCAGGAAAAAAAAAGAGTCTAATTCCAATTTCTTCCTGCTTCTCTTGGATGGGAAAGAGAGTAAATAGTAGAGAGTAATAGTTTGCTTCCTCTATCAATTTATTAGGATTGAGATCATATTTGACTAATTAAGTCCACTTTTGAGCTAACTATAGCAGATGAAAAATGGCATTAAGGTGGACTCCTTTTGTCTCGGGTTTCAGCCATTTTCTTTTAGATCACAATGGGATAGGGCTTGCTTTTTGTTGATCCAGGCCCATAAACTCTTGTGAAATTGCATTATTAATTCATTAATTAATATTTGCTTGCTTGCGATCTTTCTTGCAGGTGTTTAATGACTGCATGGGTTTTGCAAGACCCTCACTGCTCAATAAGCTAATTCATTTTCTTCAGCAAGGTCTGTCTAATTACTGTAGCCTTTTATGTACATATATTTGAGAAAGTAAATGTGAAATCAAAGTGGAAAATATAATTTGAGAAAGGTACACCTCGGGTGCAGTCTTGTGCCTTAACAAGTAAAATGTGGGCACTGCCCTAGTGCGTTGGGTAAAATAAAAAAAATCAGGCAAATATTTAGAATAATGTATTATCTTATATTATATGAAAATTATTAATTTCTCTGGGGCCATAAAGATTTATTATGTAATAGAGGTTTATTATACTGAGTACTAATGAATAAAGGTTCCCATCAGGCCATCACTTTGTTTTATTGTAAATTAAATATAAATTTAGTAGTTAGAAGAAGGTGCAAATGTATTGACAGATTTTGTTTCATTAAACAGGTGCCACAAATGTTGATGGTTATGTTCTTGCTTTCTATTTGGCCCGGAATCAATTTGTTATATATCGAGAGTAGTCCATTTGGCTTTAATTACATTAATTAAATGGTGTCTACTGACATTTTATTTTCCCTGCTCATATTCAAGTTTCCATTGTACTATTGGTATTTGGTATAAGTAGTGTCATGGGCTGTAGCTCAAAATTGTGGCACTTTTCCTTCGTATTCTTTTTCCTATCATGAACCTCTTCAACTAGAAAGCATTCGAAGAACTTGTATCTAGGGTGTTGCTACAAACTTGGTTGCCTTAGTTGATCTTCAAATTAATTGTTAAATTAACTTTAGCCATACAAAAGAAAGAGAAAACGAGAAGAGATGTGCATCCTTCATCGATATTCTGTTATGAGTAATCGTTGGAGCTAGAGCCGCTTTAGCATTGAAGTGCATGGAGTATTGTACAAATGTTAGTGTTAGACTAGACCCAAACTTATCACATCAATATACGATTTCTTTGCTATTATTTATGCTTAAGTTCTTTAAAATAGCTCCTATTCAGGTAATAGCAGGAATGTGAGATGATAAAAAATGTAATACGAAATAATATCAAATTTTCACTCGAGAATAATTTTTCTAGGTTACAATTGCAACTCATTCTGGTTGGTATCCAGATGTCATTTTATGTTAGAAATATCAACCGTTGCATTCATGTATTGCTATAGCAATAGTTAATGTCTTTTTTTTCATTAACTATCTCTTAGATTATACTTTAATGGCGCAGATCATTTCTTGACACTCAATATTCATTTCGTCTTGGACAATTGAGACTGAAGTTGAGAACTAGTATTGTGACAATTATCTACCGGAAGGTATTCTTCTTAGAATAGCACTAAAAGTGCAACTCAAAAGTATTTGGTGGAATAAGAGTTAATGATATGCACATCCATACGTCTAGCTTTCCTTGCAGAATTATACACAATTCAAATTTTGTTTATTTGGCATTCATATGGAATCGCAGATACTACTAGAACATTAAATCTGATCCCTGTTCAGTTTGGATGTCTATTGTATGATGAGATAATGTGTAGTCTTCTCTGTCTATAGTTTTCCACACATGAGATTATGTTATATTTTTTTATGGAATGTCTATCTCTCTCAGTGTCTTCACGTAAGCTTAGCAGAGAGATCAAAATTTTCTGAAGGAGAAATCCAGACACTCATGTTAGTGGATGCAGATCGAATTGTAAACCTGTGCAACAGTGTTCATGATATGTGGAGGTTCTGTTTCTTAACATCTTTAAAGCATTCTAAATCAAGTGAAATTTCAGTACTGGATCAAATACTTTCGGATGTGATTGGCCCATGTTAGTTTCATTTCATAACTAAGGTGAATAAGGACTTCTTTCTTGAAAGAAGTTTCAAACTAGTTCTTTGACAATTTTAGTGATATCACATCAATTGTCACTATAAAATATAAAAAAATCTTAGAACATCGTTCCCCAAAATCAGTTTAGAAACTTATGATTGGGACTTATATTTATAGATTATGATTTATTTTTTCTGTTTGGTTGATACGGTTGATGCTACACTCACTATTGAACTTAGAATTATTTGCTAAATCTAGCAATCCTATATCATTTCATCATTAATTTATGATATTTTTCCTTATGTAATTACTTCAGCTTGCCTTTGCAAATAGAAGTTGCCCTCTATCCACTACACACACAAGTCAAGTTTGCCTTTGTTTCTGGGCTAGCTATAACTATTTTGTTAATACCAGGTATGTAAATGAGCTATCTGATTGTGTATTTGATCCATTCACGTTAGAATATTTTAATTACATTGGCATGATAGTTAATGCAAGCAACAACAACTTTCAATTAATACAGTTACTAGTCTACATTAATATACTTGTTGTTCCTAGAGGTATGATCAATGCAAAAGTCCAGAGTTTTTATGACTGGGGTGTTTTGTATTTTATTCCCAGAAAGTTTATATTAAGTGTGATTTTTTTTTTCTGCACAATAGTCATACCAAAGATTCCTTCTCCTAGCACACCTTGGTTCATCAAGAAAACGCGATCTTTCTGTTTTCTTCACAAGTACTTTTGCATGGATCATAACTTCATGTACAACAAATATACTGTTGCTCTTGCTTTCTTCCTTTGCCCTTCAGCAAGGACCTCTTTAATATGAGGTAGGTGTTGGATTCCTATCCTTCTACTCCCTATTTAGCCCTGCCAGAAAATCAGTTCTATACACTCACCACACTGTGTCCCATGCATATGTAGGATCCGGTGGCCTAGTCTTTTGTAGAGTCGTCAAGTAACCTAAATGGACAAGGTGGTATTCGATATAGTTGGGAAAGATTTTGAAATCTCCACCTTGAACTTAATAAGCATAAATTGGTTACAAGAGTCAGAATGTTTTAATCGATTGTATGATATTTTGGAAACCATTTAGATGCAAACTTTGTCACCGTGACATGTTTCAAAGAAACCTCAAGCTGCATGTTCTGAAATTCATAAGTTTTTTGGTTGGACATTGATAATTATTATTTACAGTTAACAAATGGATTGCAAATCTGATTGCTAATGCAACCAAAAATATGATGGAGCATAAGGATGAAAGGTATCTGTTCATTCCTTTTGATGACATCTCTTAACGTAGAATTTCACAAGGCTTCCGGTCACACTAGTTATACATGTATAGAATATCAAAAACTGATAAATATCCCATTGGCCAGGATTAGAAAGACGGCAGAACTATTGACATATATACGCACATTAAAAATGTATGGCTGGGAGCTTCTATTTGCCCGCTGGCTGATGAAGACAAGATCCTCTGAAGTCCAACATTTATCGGTAATAATTCAGTATATTAGTTCAGTATGGTTGACAGCTCAACATTATTCTGTAGATCTAGAAAAGGTTCCATATCCTTCATTTGATATAGGCCTTAATTCACATGTTAGACTCGAAAATATTTGGATGCATGGTGCATGTTCTTTTGGGAAACAACACCCACCCTCTTCTCTTTGTTCACGTTCAGACTCTACCCTTTAATGGGCCACGATCTTGATGCTGCAACGGTATTGTAACTACTTGAATACATGATTGACGAAGAACAAATGTTATTGTGATAATTCTTGATTCTTTATTGCTTGCACTGGTATTGACTTTCAGGTTTTCACCTGCCTTGCTCTGTTTAATAATTTGATCTCTCCTCTAAATTCGTTCCCATGGGTCATCAATGGTCTGATAGATGTGAGTTTCTTCATTATAGTTCTAAAACTATTCATTCGCATGTTAAAATATATGAATTAGTTTATGATTTTTACAGGCAGCTATATCAATTAGACGATTGAACAAGTATCTCTCTTGTAAAGAAAGTGATACTGGACCCAGTACTTCATCCCACATCTTCTATTACGAGAAGTTTGATTCCAGAGAGCTGGCTGTATCTGTTCGTGATGCATCTTGTACATGGTCAAGCTATGATGAGAAGGAATTTGATCTGGTTTTGGAACATGTAAATCTTTATGTTCCAAAGGGTTTCATGGTTGCAATTATTGGTGAGGTGAATCTTCAATGTGTTTACCTTCTGCTTAGATGCTAAATATATTGTTAGAGATGTTAAATACCTTACAAAGTAAATATAATTTTTTCTTAGATCATACATGCTGAAAAAGGAGCATCTGATGTTTTTGATCAACATCAACCTTCATATTTTGTCGTATGTCATATAAACTGAAAGAGATGTGCATAGCTTCTATAGTTCCAGTTTCAGCCTGTAGACTGATTTCATCAAATTTTTTAAGTTTGGTGAAGTTTTACCATGACAGCTAGCTATTATTGCGTTAAGCCTGTAGTGAAAGATCTTTTATAACAAAATAAGACTAAGAATGTCAAGTTGAATATTGCCTAACCGGCTCAAGTGTATTTCACAGAATTTCTTTTTTCTAATATCAAACTTGTTGATAAAGTGGATTAATTTAGCATTAATAAAGCATTTTTCTTGAGCTTCCAGGTAACTGAACAATGTGATGTAATTTCTTGTTTGCTTGATGAGTATCATGTTCTAATATACATTATTCTGTTTTCTTTGGTTGCAGGTTGGATCAGGTAAATCATCTCTCTGTTGAACTTGGTTCTCGGTGAAACTAGACTCATCAATGGATCGATACATCTGACTGGATCAGAAGCTTATGTACCACAGGTCTATTATTTTTTTTCCTATCATCATCTATGTGCATTTTTTTCAGAAAGAAAATCTTACATTTGTACATCCTCTGGTCCCCTGGATAATGTCTGGAACTGTCCGCGATAATATTTTGCTTGGAAAGGACTACGATCAGAACAGGTAGTATGTTTATGGAAAGAAGGCAAAGCTGAATACCATGGTAGTTTTATGTCCACAAAAAATGCTGAATCCAGTTTAGTGGCTTTAAATGATCAATTTATATATTTTTCTTTTTCGGAAATGTATTTTAAACTAAACATCCCTCATCCCTTGAACCTGATTAGATATTCAGAAGTATTACAGGCTTGTACCCTGGATCTTGATATTTCTCTAATGAAGGCAGGTGATATGGCTCGTGTTGGTGAGAAAACCCAATTTATCTGGAGGACAAAGAGCTCGTCTTGCCCTTGCGAGGTATAACACTTTCTTTTGAGATCATACATGAAGCACATAGCTTATGTTGTCTGATAACTTTTTCTTTATCATCAGTATAATCAGGGCTCTCTATCATGGCTCTAAGACATACATGGTTGATGACGTTCTGAGTGTAGTTGATGCTAATGGTGCTCGTTCAATACTACATGTAATTCGTGGCCCTCTTTTGAACAAGGAAACACGCTTTCTTTGTACACATAATACTCAGGGTTTTCTTTTTCTATGAATTTCAAATTCATGACTGGATACTACTTGTAGTGATTTTTCTTTGGCGCCACTTGAAAGTTAAGCAGCATCTTAGAGAATTTTAAGAAACTGGACCTTGTTTGTTTAATTATTTATGCGCACTTCTATCTTTGGATGGATGATTTTATATGCTCTGCGGGCAGTATATCTGGTTGATATGGTTGTTGTGATGGATAACGGTCATGTGAAGTGGGTGGGATGTCCATCCGACTCGGCCGTTGCTTTCCTACATATCATTTTTTTCACTAGATGTGATTAACACATTATCTGAGATACAGACCCCATGGAATTTGATTCTATAAGTAGTTCAACTTAAGCCCAAGACATCATTGAGGTAGAGGCAAGAAAAGAGGGAAGTTGAATCAACAGTACACAAGTGAGTTACCGTGGACTAAATTGAATGCATTACGCTTAATCAAAAAATTACAATAGGAAAACACTGTCCAGTCTTCGCAATTCCCACCCAGTTTCCACCTAGAAGGTGGTGATCTACAGTAAACTGAAGCTTCTCACTTCTAGTAACTTGATTTGTAAGCCATCATCATATTGAGAGCTTCTTAACCAATCACAATTATTTGTTCAGTAAAATGTAACAAATTCACTTATGATTACTATCTTAAACGTACTCTTTGTATCATCCAGCCAGCTTTCAGGATTTGCATCATAGAAGACATGGTATCCTAGCTAGTAGGACTACTCGTAATTAGATTACCAAACCTTGGAAAACTTATTATGCAATTAACATGAGTTTCTTTCATACTACTGGGAAAATTTACGAATTTTTTAGATACAGATATGCTACAGATGTGCAAATTTTTGCAGATAAGCCAAAAGGGTATTAGTAGCAACAAAAGTATGGTCTGCATAGACAGAAACACCTTCAGTGATGAATGCATTTGAGAAATACAATATTTTAATTCGTAAAGAATATCGAACAAGTTCAACTACAAAGAGGTTATAAATATCAATACAAACGATAAAACCATGGCAATCCCAAGGAGGCCAACAAAATTGGCAAGGAGAATCTTCATAATAGATGGAAGTGACTCACCAATTGTGTAGAGATCTGAAGAAAATCTATACAATTCATTTAACACAGAAAAGTAAAACTGGGTAGTTATCCTGCTAGGTATTCGATCAAAGAAACTAGCAGACAAATCAATTAGGTTATAATACAATTGATCAAGCACTCAGATATAAGCTTTTGTAAACTATCAAATGCGAATGAAAAATGGCCTCACTAAGAAGAGCGAATTCACCGAGCAAAATATGCAGAGAAATTATCTGTGAGAGGAAATGATGTCAGCCCAGTTTGATGTATCCAGTAACTGAAATGATTCATTGCTTGTGCATATACATTCAAAAATTCCCGTGACAGCAGAAACAATAACTCCCTAAACTTGTAGCATGCTAATCGCATAGCTGATAAATCTTTTGTTGTTCAAGTACTAACACTTGTGCAGCTTGTTCTTGGTCAAGTTTTACATGTTGAGTAACTGAAACCAAAGTTTTCCCTGTTGCCTTCTCTAAACTATGCCCTCAAAGACTAAATGTTGTGGTAATTCTTCAGTCAGCTCCTTATACACATCATCTGGTAAGAGTTAAAATACAGTTAAGAGTTGATGTAATAAGATTTTTTTTATCAACTCAATAACAAAATAGGCATACCTGCAATAAAGGCAGATAAAACTCCTCTCTCATTCATATTCTGCTGCACGGATAACAACTCTTCACTAAACAAGGACATCAGTGTCAAATCAACATCAAGATTGGACACCCACTGATTGGGTTCAGTTGTGATGGAAATGATAGGTATTGACTGATACATGAAATAAAATTAATTATAATTATATTACAATGTTAAAAAAATGCATCTACATCTACTAATAGCTATTGAAAAAATTAATATATCTCTAAATACTAAATAATACCCGACGAAGATGGTCAAGCAAATGATGGGTCAAACTCAGACAAAATTGTAAACAGCTCGCTCTCACGTAAAAATCCCCCCCACAACCATTGTAGTTGGCACCAGGAAAAGAAAAGCACTCATTGACTGGTTTCAGATTGTCCGTACGAGCAGTGAACATGGCAGTCCAATCTTGATGGTTTACCAGCTTCATCTTCCTTACAGCTCTCTCATACATATCCTCCCAAAACCGACCAAGTCCAAATCTTCAATCGCGGAAATTCCCAACAATTTGCAGCCTCTCCGATGGAGGTAACACAGCCAAGTGATGATACAAGTATTGTTCATCACCTATCCTACATTAAATAGATTTAAGTCAGAATAAAACTTAAAAAAAAAACAAAACAACAACAACAAAGACTTTCCGAACGAACTTACTTGAATCCAATCATTTGTTTTAGTAAATGACCGACATCCTTGGGCAAATCACTTCTAGTAAAATTAAAGTGAGCAAACAGAGCTTCTATAGTTTTGGAAAGTACATGAAAACTTCTTTTTTTCATCTTCTCTACATTGGCCGAATTTATCTTCATGAATTCAAGCCTATGAAATTTTAGCACATGTTCTTGTACTACAAGATTTTCCACACGCAAGTGCTCAATTTCACAGCTCTTCTAAAAAAGATAACGAAGAAAGCTTATCATATCCCTAATGAATCTCCTGTACCTTGGATGGAAGTATGTATATTTTCGCCTGTTGAGGCACTGAATGGGCAAGAGTTTATATTCATGGAGCAGCTTACATTCCCTTTCAATGTACTCAACTAAAGTTGAATCAAATCTTTGATGAACTCCAAGGTGACAGTCTTCACCAATGTGATGACGAAAGCGACAGGAAAGGAAATTCGGATGGCTGATTTCTTCTTTAATTTTACGTGAAATCATAGAAGCTGGATGAAACATAGTTTCTACCCAAATTTCAGAACCAGGCCCTATTGTTTCTCCAAATCCACTAGCAGGAGCAAACCTCTAGGAAATTTGTGTTGTCATTGTTAAACTAACACAAACTCCACACAACAATTCATTATAGATGAGAAAAGGGAATGAGTGAAGAAGAAAATCCAATATCTTTGATAAGCTTACAAAAGAAGTATAGAGGCGAAAGTGAGTCCCAATACAAAACATAAGACAACTAAAAAGGAAAGGAAAACCTAAATGTAAAAAGACAATAGTTCCCTTGATAGAAAAATTATATTGCATATGTATTTCTAACACCCTCCCTCAAACTCAAGATGTCGCGGCGATGAGCATCGAGAGTTTGTCAACTAAAGTGCGAAAACGCTGAAGCGGAAGAGACTTGGTGAAAAGGTCGGCAACCTGTGACGAAGAGGCAATGAAATGTAAGGTAAGAGTTCCTTGTTGTAAGTGGTGGTGAGTGAAATGACAATCAATCTCGATATGCTCGGTGCGCTCGTAGAAGACGGAGTTGTGGGCAATTTGGATGGCGCTCTTATTATCACAAAACATCGGGGTCGGATCAAGGATAGGGACACCCATATGAGCAAGCAACCAACGTAACCAAATAATCTCAGTGGTGGTGGAAGCCATGGCACGATACTCAGCTTTTGTGGAAGAGCGAGACACAACCTTTTATTTTTTACTTTTCCAAGACATGAGGGAATCTCCAAGAAAAACACATAAGCCAGTGGTGGATTTACGATCAACAGGATCGCTAGCCCAATCCGTATCAAAGAATGCTCGAAGCTCAAGAGATGAGGTAGAAGAATACAAAAGGCTGTGAAACATTGTACCTCGAAGATAGCGGAGGATACGAAGAACAGCAGACCAATGAACAGTAGTGGGTGACGAGACAAACTGACTGACGATGTGGACGGCATAGGAAATATCAGGATGAGATATAGTGAGGTAGACTAAGCTCCCAACAATGGTGTGATACAATGCATGATCGTCCAAAGGTGAGCCATCAGAGGTAGAATACCGAACATTTGCTTCCATAGGAGTATCAATAGTTCGGGTATCAGTAAGCGAGCACACTCAAGGATGTCAGTGATGTACTTAGATTGGGAGAGGAGATATCCCCTAGGAGACCTGCAAACTTCAATACCAAAAAAGTAGCGTAGAGGACCTAAATCCTTCATCTCAAAACGTAATGCTAATTCGGACTTCAAGCGAGAAATCCCATCTGTGTTACTCCCAGTAATAATCATATCATCAACATACAAAGAGAGCAGAATGATTCCAGAGTCCGAGGTCTTAATAAAAAGGGCGTGATCACAGTCACTCGAACGAAAACCAAGAGAAATCAGAGCAATAGAGAAGGTTTCATACCAAGATCGGGATGCTTGCTTGAGGCCGTATAAAGACTTCTTGAGGCGGTAAACGTGTCCAACCTGATGGGGGTACTCCGGGGGGAGGAGTCATATAGACCTCATCAATAAGATCTCCATGTAAGAAAGCATTCTTGACATCCATCCGAGAAAGATCCCAGTGACGAACTGCAGCCACAACAATGAGGGCACGAACTGTGGTCATTTTGGTGACCGGAGCAAATGTTTCCTCATACTCAAGACCGTATTGTTGGGAGAAACCTTTGGCAACCAACCTTTCTTTGTATCTCTCAATAGACCCATCTGCCTTGGTTTTGATCTTGTACACCCATCGAGAGCCAATGGCATGTTTACCTCGTGGAAGAGGTACCAAATCCCAAGTATCAGTATGGGACAATGCATCAAGCTCATCAGTCATAGCTTGTTGCCATAAGGGGTCAAGGGCTGCTTCTTTGTAGGAATTGGGCTCAGAAATTTTGTGAATAGAAGACAAGAAAGAGGTGAAAGCATGGGAATATGAGGAATAAGCAAAATCAGGTAACTTGGTAGACTTACGGACATGTGTAGAACGACGAGGAACATGATCCACAATCTCAGGAGGTGGAGAGGGGGCGACAAGAGAAGGAGGGTCTGCATGATCATCATGAACATCATGTTCAATACTTGCAATGTCAGCTTCAGTGTCACAGGTAAAAGGGTCAGTGTGGATGAGGTCAGTGTGGGACACATTATGAGAAGTAGATGGGATAGAGAAAAACGGAATATGCTCAAGGAAGAAAACATGACGAGAGACATAGAGTTTATGAGTAACGGGGTCAAAACATCGATATCCTTTTTGTCTATACCCATAACCTAAGAAAACACACAAGGCAAAACGAGGAGAAAGTTTGTTACGTTCGACATGTGGACGAAGAACGAAACAGGTAGAACCAAAAACTCTCAAAGAAGTGTAATTAGGACCATAATCAAAGAGTTTTTCAAAGGGAGATATACCAGCAGTAAGAGATGAAGTAATTCTATTAATTAAGTAGACAGCTGTGAAGACAGCTTCTCCCCAAAATTCATTAGGAACAGAGACGGATAAGAGAAGAGAACGAGCGGTTTCCACAATGTGTCTATGTTTTCTTTCAGCGACACCATTTTATTCAAGCATGTCAGTGCAAGAGATCTGCTGGATGGTGCCATCATTGGCAAGTATCTCACGAAAACTATTAGAGGTATACTCCCCTCCCAAATCACATCTAAAACACTTGATAATAGCAGAAAATTGAGTTTTCACAAGAGCACGAAATGCACTATAAATACCCAAAAAGTCAGAACGATGTTTCATAAGATAAACCCAACAATAACGAGTATGATCATCAATGAATGAAACATAATAACGAGACCCTCCCTTGGTGGCAAGAGGAGAAGGCCCCCAAACATTAGAGTGAATCAAGTCAAATGGGGAAGTAGAAACATATATACTTTTATAGAAAGGTAAAGCTGAAAATTTGGCAAGTTTACAACCACTACAACTGCAAATGTCATGACTTTTCAGTTTTCCTAAAGATCCAGTAGAAACTGAAAAATTCAAACGAGAAGAAGAAACATGACCAAGGCGAGAGTGCCATAAATAGAAGTCAGAGGAAGATGGAGTTAAGAGAAAAGTAGATACATCAACACTAGAAGCTGTAACTTCAGGTACTTGAAGTTCATCCATGATGTACAGTCCTCCCTGTCTACGGCCTGTCCCAATCCGTCTCTTAGATTGCGGATCCTGCACATAACAAGAAGAAGAAGAGAAGGTGACAAGATATCCTGAATCACAGAGTTGACCAACAGACACTAAATTCAATGCAAGTTGAGGAATGTGATAAACACTTAGAAGGGAAATACGAGGGGACACAATAGATCCAACATCTGATAATGGCATAGGAGTGCCATCGGTAGTCATGACAGATATAGAATTAGATGGCATAATTGAAACAAAAGATTCAGCAGTGGGAGACATGTGGTGTGAATCTCTAGAGTCCAAAAGCCAGGTAGAAGAAGGTATACTTGTGGAACTTGGACTCGACAAACCAATGGCAGCAGACATAGCATGAGGTTGTTGGTGGAGAAAATTCTGAAATTGCTTAAAAAGAGCATCTGTCATGGGGGAAGAAGGCGAGGAACCTCCAGAAGGTGATTGATTTGCTGAAGGAACAACAGCAGCAGTGTTAGGCAAATAAGATTACCTAGGCGGACGTGGGTGAGGTTGAGTTGGAGGATATAATGGCAGATGAGAAGCCGATCTATTCAAAAGTTGTGGACATTGAGCTTTCCAATAACTGGTTTGGTGGCAGAAGTTGCACTCATTCGATGCCGTGGACTTAGGATTTTTGTTCTGAGGCTTAGTTTGTGGTCGAGAAGGTGTAGCCAAAACACTTTGAGTTGGAGGTGGGAGAATACCCTTCATAGACCCGGACTTGTGTCAAATTTCCTCACCAAGAAGCTCACAAACTACAGAATCCACAGATGGGAGAGGATTTCGATGCAAGATATTCTCATGTAGAGCTTCAAAGTCATTACGAAGTGCCATCAAAAATTGAACCAGATGTTGTTCCTCTCGACGGGAGATATAAGGAGCGAATGATCTAAGCTCTGCAGACTCTGTGAGAGCCAATTGATCCCAGAGATTTGTCATGGCAAAATAAAATTCCTGAATGCTCATTTCCTTCTGGTTCAATGACCGAATATCCATCTCTAATTGGTACTATTTGGCGAAATTCAATTGAGTATACATACGTTCCAAATGGTCCCAAACCTCCTTCGCGGTATCATATTTGGCCAATTGCATACCAATCGTATTCTCAACTGAGTTGTTAATCCAAGTAATAATTTTAGAATTATTAACCTCCCAAACATCCATTTGCTCAACATATTTCTCATTATTAATTTGAATCGGCTTCAAAAGGGTTCCACAAACATATCCCCACATTTTCTTACCCCTCAAAAAATTCTTCATCACATAATTTCAATAAGAGTAATTCTTCCCATTCAAACGAACATTAATCGATTGCAAAGAGTCATCCCTTTCAGTGGCCATATTTGAAAGACCTAACAAATACCAATATTTAGGACCAAAATGAAATAACAAATGAAGAACAGAGGTTACCCAGCGATCGTTGGAGGAGACGATTAGCGGTGGAACTCAAAAATTAATAACTCAGAATACGATGATGAATTAGCGAACAACGAACAAATCTTTCGGCATCCTCGTGAACAGTAACCCGATATCGGGTAACAAGCAAGAGATTAAACCTGCTCTGATACCATGTTAAACTAACACAAAATCCACACAACAATTCATTATAGATGAGAAAAGGGAAGGGGTGAAGAAGAAAATCCAATATCTTTGATAAGCTTACAAAAGAAGTATAGAGGCAAAAGTGAGTCCCAATACAAAACATAAGACAACTAAAAAGGAAAGGAAAACCTAAATGTAAAAGGACAATAGTGCCCTTGATAGCAAAATAATATTGCATATGTATTTCTAATAGTCATCATTTCCCCATCCCCATGAGGAGCATCGGTATCCGCATCAGCCATAGAAAGAGGTCCCAAAAAACTTCCTTACCTATAACAACCAAAGTTCAAAAAAAAAATAGTCTCGAGGAATTTTCCCATAGTACCAGTGTAACATCATTAATTCTCATCTTACAGGGGAAAATATGTCAGTTGGCAATGCATATTGTAGTGTTGTAATGTAAAGAACATATCAGAGAAAATTTTAAAATGAGCTCACAATTTAGTGAAAGTAATTACTGAAGTGAAAAAGTTGGCGATAGCCAATAGGAACTTTGAAGAGGACTTCAGAGGCTGAACCTAGGCACGTCTCATTCAAATAATTACGAACAATAATCATGTCATGGGTACAGATCGAGAAATAAACCTAATATTTTTTAGCTGATTATACAAAAGGAAGTGAAACATTAGATAAATCCTAAATACCAAGATTTGCATTTATGTTGAACAAAGCATGATTCACAAAATCACCACTCCTGTAGACTGGTTTCAGCCCTGCATTACTCTGATACAAATAATTCTAAAGTCTAAACCAAAGCTTTTTTGTAGATCGCGACTTCTAAACTGTAGAACCTTTTGGAGGATAGGAAACTGAATATGATATCTATTGATTTTCATAATTATAACAAAAAGGCAACATAAAATTAAACATGACTCAAATCTAGAGAAACGGAACGGCCTTTGAAATATTTGAGATCTCTAGGAGCGCATGATTAGAACTGGCAGCCAATACAACAAACAGAGGAAGAGATATACCAAATACACTAGGCAAACAAGATGTTATTTTTGGTTCCAAAACCTTTGGACATGCACATAACCAACATCACTTACATATATTAATCATGTATTTCAAGATTCTTTATAAATGTGGTTTTTTTCATGGGGATCTAGAAAGTCTTGTCAGATTTCCTGAACTAAATGGTACAGTCTTTACCGGTGACTACGTCCTGCTATTTCAGGTTGCCAAAAACAAAAGGCTAAATCAGAAATTAACAGAAGATAGAAAAATTTTGCAAACACACAGTCTACCATGATCAATTCTTTTTAAGAATTTATGCAATGTTTATGTATCAACAGACTGAAAATTATGAAATATTTATTGAGTGAAATTCATTTGTTTCTGAGTTTGCCGAACCAGCTTTCTATATATTGTATCTGAATTCACCAAAAAGATCAGAAAATGTCAAAATGCAGAGCAAAACTATCGAACCTATAAGTTTTTCTATATTGATATATAATTTCAAATTAGCTGATTCGTTTACAATATTAATACATAATTATCGACATTACTATAAAAAGTACCATTTCTCCATGTAAAAAGCAAAATGCTAAAAAAAGAACAGAAAACAATTCCAGTTAACAAATTTGTAAACAAATCAACTACCAGCCAACGACAGTCATTGCGAGTTCCCTCACTGAGTCGACACCGAGTACAATCAGACCGAGAATTATATTTTACACAAGTCAGGTCAGACACTTATATCACATAGAAAACAACAAATCACATCCAAATTTCCCACTCATTCTTCGATTCCTAAAGAATCAAACAGCGTAAGCTCGATAAATGTGAAATTTTATCACCTGGAAGTGAAAATGCTTTCCGGCATCTTCCGAGTGACGTCTCCGGTGGATAATCCTGCTGTAGGAGGAGGTCGCTGCCGAGATTGCGGTGGCGCCGGAGATCCAAACTAGAGAAAGGGTGGGAATGGAATTGGGTGCAAATTAGGGGTGAATTATGATAGAGATGGCGAGAATGAAATGGTAAAGTGTGAATACAGAGTGGGCCCACTGTTTTCAGTTACAACGACAATTTGAAATTAGGGGTGAATTATGATAGAGAAAGGGCGGGAATGAAATGGTAAAGTGTGAATACAGAGTGGCCCACTGTTTTCAGTTACAACGAGAATTTCTGATTTCAAGAATCAAACATAGACGACATGTAGTCAAATAAAATTTTATTTTTCTTTAATGTTCATTATGTAAATTAATTAAATTTGAGATTGAAAATCACTTGTGTTTTTACTTCGATTTTCATTTACTAGTTATGAATTATGATAAATTTAGACTATAGTTGGATCAGAATAATGGTTTTAATTAAAATCATAAAACCATCTTTTAAGTCTTAACCAAATCAAGTAATGCTAAAGATATTCAAAATAAGACTATTTAGATTTATCTGTTTTGGTTGATTGAATACATAAATGAACACAAAAACAAAATATAAGAAATCATAAAAATCCAATAAATATTAAATTAAATAAAAGCTCACGAGTCATGGCACTATCTTACACACAATAATAGAAAAATTAGTATGAAATCTTCCATTCGATTATAAAGAACATAAATAATAAGAGGTAGTATATGAAGAAATGCTTATATATATATATACATTCCCGCTATGTGCATCCTAACACATCACCACACTCATACATTTTTTCTTATTAGCAGCACGACCACAAGGATAGAAGGAGAGCCAGCCATGTCAGCAATCCGGCGGTAGATCCGTGAGCAAGTGCAAGGCACTCATCCACCGTTGATAATAAGCTTACATGATCGTGAATAAAGGGTGTTAGATGTAGTTTGTTGTATTTTTTTATTTTCTACATTCTGTTACTAAGTGCTATGATGTATAAATAGCCGAAGCATAATAGTTTGTAACTGATTTTGATGAAATAAGAACTGAGATAATTTTCTTCCGAAACTATGAGATATTTTTTACTTTCATATACACCGATTTATAAATCTAACATGGTATAAAGAGCCATGGATATCTAGATCTGAAGTGATAATTAATACAATATAGATCATTGGAGAAGTTTTCACTCGATCGATCAATTGATTCTGAAGATTGACATTGCTAGTAGTTATGCCAAAGCAAAATTGCCGAACTCCATGGAGTCAGATGGTGATGGATGAAACTGGCTCACATATTGCAGCCACAATAGCTAGTGCTGATGAACATGCTAAGAGCAACAACCGATCTCTGAATAACCTACCTGAAGCCATGAATGATCGAAGCTTTCAAGTAGATGATCGTCGAGCTATTGTTGTCGCTACTTACAAAAAACAAATACATGATATACTATATGTGCATCCTACTGACAATCACAAACCCACTTAATGGCAAAAAATTTCATAGTTCATCGAGATTGATTATAAGAGGATTGGCGGTGAAAATAAATTAGATTTCATAGAAGGATCTATACTTGAACCACGTGTGAATTCACTAGATTATAAACAATGGCTGCGTGTGGATTATCTTGTTTTCTCATGGATTGCTAATTCAATAACCAAAGAGTTGAGTAGAAGGTTTCAACACTTAGAAACTTCAAGAGATATGTGGACATAATTAAAAAGGAGATTTGGAAGGACAAATAGGCTTAGTATTTATAAACTTAGTAGAGAAATAGCTACTTAGTCAAGGAAATCAAATTGTTTTTGAAGTTACATAAACTGTGCGATCATGTTCACCATCATGTATGTGTCCATTGTTGTGAACATTCAAGGTCAAAATAGATAAATTGAAAGAAAGTAAATGACATGAGATTGGTAACCATGTTCGATCAATTGATCTACATCAGGGGGACTTCACAAGTCTATGACAAACAGTTCACTACTCTGTTGAATGGTAAAATATCCTTTTCCTAGCGATATTAAATTCCAATGCTTGGTTGAATTCCAAATTTTCTATAGATGAACCTTTAGGTCAATAGCAGACCATGATCGTTCCTCTTTAATCATGATTAAACGGCCAATTAAAGAAAACTTGAATTTCCATAATTGCGCTTGATAAATATCTTCCGGAATAGAGATATAATTAAACTCTCCACGCTTAACCGGAAGGATACTTGACATGGAAGTAGTAAAGATGTCTAGTGAACGCTTAAGAATGGTCGTAGATGCTGCAGCAGCGTAGGAACTCCCATCCTTCAAGAAAGTCGAGGAGGCTTCAAGATTAGGGTTCACGCTATTAGGGTTCGTACGATTAGGATTTTCTGTAGATGGAGACAAAGTGGCTAATTTTTCTAACTCTCGTGAGGATGAATTAGATTTATGATTGTCCATGTATTGAGAGGATTCATGAACAAGAGAATTCATACTGGAATTCGACCGATGATGCAGCGAAGACGACTGCATCATGGATGAAGGCGACGACTCATCATGTCATCCATTTCTTTCCAATTAGTTATGGAACAAGGTTTTAAGCTAAATAACCAATCTCTAGCACCATTTTGTAATGAAAATGGAAATGCTTGCAATTTAATATATTCAGCCATGTTCTCTTGTGCATAAATAGATGAACAAACAAATTCAAAGTATCTCAAATGTTTATGGATCATCGCCATGTAATCCATAAAATTTTGGCAATATTTGAATAAAATCATGATCAAGTTCAAATTGCTCAGTAATTTGAGGCAAGGTTATGCACAATTGCAGGTTCTCATAATAAGAAAATGCTAACTCTCTAAGAGTACGATTTTCAACTGCCATATTTTTTCTGCTTCTGATTTTGATATGGAGTGGATGGTAGACACAAATGTTTGTCATGTCTTCTCCATTTTTTTCCTCAATCTTCTCACTGTCCTTTTCAAATTTTTTTTACAGACTAACCTGCAAGAGAAGAGAAAAGAAATAAAATAGAGAAGCAAAACAAAGCAAATGGATGGAAAGAAAAATTACTAATGTCGTTCCCCGGCAACGGCGCCAATTTTAATGTGATGTCGTCATGCGCCGAAAATAAATCTGATCTTTCGAATGCCCAAATGGGTGTAGTAGGTGGAAAGCACAGGTCGAATCCTCAGGGAACGGTGTAATTCTTCTTTCTACTGTAACTTTGGGGGGTTTTGAGAGAGAGTTTAATATACTAATAAACTGAAAATAAGAAATAGATATATTAATAATAAATAAATCCAGATGAATCACAACATCATAATGGTATGCCCACATCGATCATTGATGCATAAATAATATTCACATAATCAAGTAAACTAGTTATGAAATATCGGAACCCGCTGACGCATTCCACATTTCTCCTTAAGTGTTATCGAATAAAAGAACCCTTATTATTCGACTTCTTATCAATTAACAATCCGCAAGAACCCTTAACAAATTTAATTAATCAATAGCTTTAAGAAATAGAGAAACCTAGTTATATTATGGGATACGGACCCGTATGCCCACAATATCCCCTTATGACCATTGACAAAGAAAGTCAATTCTACCACTTATAAAATCAATTCACAATTACAATTGAGCACTACACAACTAATTACTCAAGAACATAAGCCTGCTATCTCAGAGCATTAAAAGGTACAAGTGTGTGAATTTGTCTCAACCAATTTGATATCACGATATGAACATATCAGAAACTTATGTGATTTCATTCCGAAAAATAACTTAGTCACTCATATAAAAAACAATACAAGTGATGATTACAAAATATAGTAAACTAATGATTAAACTAAAAGATAATTATTCTAGAAAGCTATAAAGAACGGGATGCAGAATGGGATGTATCTTCCAACTGAGATCAGAAAGGGCGAATTGTCTTCATCAATAATTAAGAGCCATTAAGAGCCAAATTTGTAAGGTATGAACCAAGTATCTTGTTTAACTGTTTTTTTCTTCTCTTTTAGGATAATAAATACATGATTGCACTCATAATTTATACTTTTGTTTGCTAAAGTATGGTAATTTTTCTCACTTCTTCGGGGAGATGATGAAAACAAAATGGAAATGATCAAGACATGAGATATTATGTTTAGTTTCTATGTTTGCCAGCTGTGATTTCTTATTTTAAGGATGTGAATGAAATGTTAGATTTCATTCCTTCAAAGAAAGTTATTTTGCTCCCTTAAAATTCATTAGCTTTCATAGATTTGATAAGATGTTGAACAAGCATGTCTGCTTCATTATTAGAAGAAATTCAGAGATGTTAATTTTTGCCTGATGTTCTTGAGTTTTATTAACTGTGCAGATCATTGATGAAGTCGGCTCTTTTGACAAATACATTTGGGTTTTTGTGAACTACAAGACTATTGTTGGTAATTTCTGCTATCCTTGACAAGTTCCAATCAAGACATCAAAAGCAGACACAATAAGCAAAGATCTGGTCAGAAGAGGATTTCGAGGCGTTGGGCCCACCGTGGTCTACTCATTCATGCAAGTGGCTGGAATTACTAATGATCATCTCATCAGTTACTTCAGACATCAAGATTGCATTGCTCATAGCGAGTTAAGGGACAAGAATGTCGGAATAATGACCAAGAACGAAGCAAAGGCACCTCCAGATGTGCTGGATTTGGAATTGAGTTAGTGATATTGATGATTTGAGTTTGACTGGCTAATTTTGTACATTGATGCTCAGTAACATGTTGTGTGTAGTTTCCCACATCTGGATGGGCTTGTTGCCCACTGTAATTCATGTAACTTTTTGTACAATCATTGAATTATATTTGGTTCTTTTCTTGTAGATCAATCATATGGCAGTATAAAAATGTTCTTGCTTCGTGATTTTCACCAGAAGCTCAAGTTCGTGTTTATAATTGTGTGCTTGATAACAGAGAAAGATGAAGAGGGATGTAATTCATGTAATTTAATCCACACAAAAACAATCCCGTTTGAGAATTCTTTACTTTGAGCAACTATGTATGTTGCTGCAAACAAGAATAAGCATTCAATAAGTGAAGATTTAATGCCAGATGATGACTCTTTGAAGTAAATTTGCACTCCATCTTCATGGCTCATATGATGCCTCATGGCGCACACCAGCTGTCTCGTCTCATCCCCCGAAAACTCATCTGGATTGCACCACTGCTAAAACATGAGTCCAGATCTCCACCTGTTGTTAAACGAGCTTGAATGTGTTTTGAGTTCAAGCTTCCAAATCCATTCAAACTATAAAAAAAAGTATCATGTTCAGCTAGCTGCATATCCCCCTCCTACCATTTTTCTTTGTTGAAGAAACTTCCCCGAAATGGCAGCTGCCAAAGCTGCTTTGAAGCTGGGATCTTTTGTTAAGTTCGAAGCCATCTGTTCCACTAAGTAGTGTTGAAGATGTGGTGCTTCTGCTTTGCCTCTCAAACTTGTCTTTGGCTTGGTGAGATCAAGAGTGATTGTTGGTGCTGCTGATGGGCTGGGAGAAGCGGTCGGGCATGCCATGTTGCCAGTGTCATGCTCCGGTTGGGGGCCGAGTTCACCTCAACTTTCGAAGGGTGGGGATGGTTGTGCTTCCCTTCGTACGTTGCAACTACTATCGATTGATCTTCTATACTTCTTTGCACCTGTTCACACAAAAATATTAATAATCTAACCAAATTTATGCAGATCTCTATTTCTTAATATATATTATGAAATGAATTCATTACTATATAATATATAAACACATACCTTCTTTTTAACCGGACAGGTAGGAGCAAAAGAGCACTTGAAATAAGCTCTTGGAGAAGGGTTATCTCTAGTCACCTTCTGTCCGTATTTCCTTCATTGATAACCATCCTTAACTATCAGCATATTTTTCGATACATATATAATCTTGATTATCAACCAATCAAATATCATCGATGATAATTGATAAGGCCTTCAACAACTGATCAAAAAAGTCAATGATATATATATATATATATATATATTACTTACAAGGCTTGTATCGGATGCTTCGGTTCAAACATGAACCCTCGAAATCTTGGCCTTGATGATCTCCTCTTCTCGCAGTTTCTTCGATGAATCTTCATCGCTTGAGCTGCTCTCAGACGGGCCAACATTGCTCGTTCCTGTTGGACAGAGTGAGATCAACCATAACCAAAAATTGAACAGAGTGTACAAACTGTATACCACAAAATCCATACGGAATTTTCCATAACACAAAATGTGTTACATAACCGAAGTATAGAACATTTAAACTGTACACAGACTCCCACTGAACCAAAGAATCTTTAAACAATATAACACCCATATGAGCTGTAAACTCACAAAGACCTTGGGTGATAATTTCTTGATTAGCAGCCGTCATAAATGAGTCTGTCCTTATATGTTCTATAATAATATGTTCACTCTGTAATATTCCTTCACAACTAGGAACTTTGTCAATGTCATTGACTTATTAGAGTTCCTATTGTTATTAGAATATAAACTGTCGAATTATTGTCACAATAATCTTTAGTGGTCTTTCAATACCTTAATAATTTGCAGCCTAGTGATAATATTTCATAGTTATATTCCATAATTGGATGCTCCACAACATTCTATGTATTTCACTATCATGGTCGAAGTGCTGTCTGCTTAGCACTTCTCCGTGAAATTTTTTTTTTCCCAGCCAGAAGAAATACATATCCAAAAGTGGATCATTTACTTTATTAGCATCCGACAAAATCAGAATCAAAATTCTTTATGATCTCCTGATGATCTGATTTTCTGTATGTGAGCATTAAATATTTTTGTTCTCTGTATACAACTTAATATCTTTATTGCTGCCTTAGGTGATTCATATATAACATAATTACTAAAATATCTGTCTAACATATATACCAACAATAAAAAACCGAATCAAGTCTTATCAAGACCCTAGCTTACATTAGATTCCTAATAACTGTACTTTATAGAATCTTCTTTATTTTCTTGCATCTTTAATAGATTTAGGGCAATATCATAAAACCTTAATTCTTGAGGTTGTTGAGTTTGTCCTTAATTAATGTATCAACCTGAATGGGGTAATTTTCAACACCATCTTTCGAGGTTCCTGATTTTCTACTTGATCAAGTACAAGAATGCGAGCTTGTAAATTTTCAAGAGCATTGATCAGTTTATAAACCGATTCATCCTCTGATGTATTTAACCTTATTTCTCCCCCAAACTCAACATCCTTAAAGAATTTTACATTTCCCATCTAAAAAAAAAATTCTTAAGTGAGATGTTAAAACTTGAAATCCTGAATTTCTGTGAATACCCAATAAAATAGTTGTTCAATTCTGTTGGTGCCTCATTTTCTTCTATTTAGCCTATAACGCTTAACCATAGCTGGACAACCCCATATGTGAGTCTTTAGATTTGATTTCATCATATCTAAAAACTCAAAAAATTGACAACCATTTTAGTTGGTATTCTACTTTAGTTGATATTCTGTTGAGAATTCAAACCGTAGTCTTTATTGCTTTAGAGACATAATTTTCCTGAATTTACCTTATTTAATTTTATTTAGTACCTCTTCAGCCAAAATTCAAAGATTATAACAGCATAAAACATTTATAGACTGTCTTCTGCACTTAATATTGGAGTTGATTGAAAGACGAAAATTACAATTTCCAAATGAACATGAAAACCAAATATGTCCAAAATGGAAATAGGAACCAAAGACTGTCTACAAGACAGTAAACCATAAGTGTCTTTCAAATCCAAAAATAATAGTCTAGCTTTAATGACAATCTAAAATATTCTAACTGCATCCACTTGTACCAATTCACTATTGCCCCAGATAGATGTATCTTTCATCATCAATTGGCCTTTGGTAGCTCATGCAATTTTACATTGAAATATTTTTAACTTCAAAGTGGGTACAATTCTTCTTTATGTGTCCAATTTTTCACAAAGAAACAGTCCTTAATATCTTTATTATACTTCTGTCTCTTTTGAGTTGGACCCTTAACCTCAACAGATTACTTTAGTAAAATTTCTTCAGTTGCCCTTAATCTTATCTTTCGAAACACAAATCACATTCCTACTTCAACCTTACCTCTTTTGCACAAAATGTGAAATGAACTCATTTAGAGTCCACTTCTCCTTTTGTAATTATAAGTAATAACTAACCTTAAATTAGTTGAATTGTGCATGAAGAGAAATTAACACTAAATGCACGAGTAAGTCCTCAAATACCTCGGGCTTTAGTGTTCTTAATTTGAAGTAGTGTGAGACATCTAAATGATGTACTCATTTATATTTCCCTTGCATATACTTTATTTGAGATGAAGCTCACAAAAAATGAACTTGTCTCAACCTTATCGTTTTTAGCAAAACACTTTCCATTTTAGCAAGGTACTTAATGGCCTTAATGATTTATCAAAAGTCATCTCGAAAGATTACCAAAATAACACACTTTAATGATCATCGGACTGATGCAATTTGAGTGTCCTACTTCTCAAAGTTCTTTCTTTTATCAGAAGAACTTGCATCTGCAAGAGAATGAGATTGTTTGATCCTTAATGCATTGTCCAGATTCGTACAAGCCATAATGATCAGAATGTTTTGTTGAAACCGTTGGTTTGTTTATAACCGTTGGTTTGGTATTTTGGATATATTTTGTAGTAGTTTGGATATGTTTTGTTTTGTCTTTCTTTATTTACTTGTGCAGAAAGATTATTGGTTGAGATATTCTAGGAAGTTTGTTGTGCTTGACTAAATCCTAAAGATGATTGAGTCAAAAGGTTGTTATGGAAATTGCAAACTTGCGGCGCAAATTTGGGGATGAAGAGATCAAGTTGTTATTTGGAGTAGAGACTGATTGGGTCCAAATTTACACTTATAATTTCCGGTTTATGCTCACTAGACACTACTTAGGACCACACCCGCAATTGGACGGGGTCAATTGTAGGAGCGACGAGCTTAACCCGAGTCGATCTCTCAAGGAAGACTTTATGAGAAAGAACTATCTATAGGCTACACGTGCTTTCGACAAAACAACTAAAATGCAATCTAAACATTCTAATCAAGAGATTTTGGAGATTTAAACTAGGAATTAAATGAACAATCAACAAGCAAACAATAACAATTTAAATGCAAGAAATGGAAATGAAGATTAGAGGAATTAAGTTGATTAAGGCATTAGGGTGCAGATTCTCTCAATGGTTGATTACTATGCTTTATTTAAGTTGATAATACAAATCTCACAAGTATGGTAGACCCATCCAATTAGTTTAACGTCGATTAAAGTCACGGATATTCGTTAAACCTCTCTTAGCTGTACCATGCAAAATGAGACGAACATACTAGGTTTAGGAACCCATGCACCTAGCATCGAAGGAATTAAATTCGGATTTAGGTTCACAATCAAGAAATCGCCTAAATCCTACCAATACTCAAGTGATGATCAAGCACCTAAACATAAATAAGAACAATTCCAACAACAACAACCAACATAAACAAGCATAGATCACAATCAAATCGATCATCTACCCCCTAATAGGGAGATTAGCCACTAAACATGCTCAAAACAACATAAACATCATAGAAGAACTCCATTTCATAAATCAAATGTAAATGAAAACAACTTCTACAATATTAAATGTCCTTCAAGAGTTTGGAACAAATCCCACAAAAACATCCAAGTAATACAAGAAAATGCACAATAAACCTCCTCCGGGCTTAGCTTCCACGTGAGCTCGTTGTTGGTCTTCTCGTTCCTTTTCTCTCCTCCTTGGCTTGGTTTCCTTGCTCTCCTCTTTCTCATCCTCTCTTTAGTGGAAAATGGTGGTGAAATGATGGTGTAGAGAGTATGGAAGGATGAAGAAAATGGTGAAGGTAGTGTAGAGAAAATGGAGGATGGTGTGTGCAGAAGATGATCCCCAGTGGCGTCTTCCAGAAGATGGTTTAGTAGTGTGTTGGAGAAGATAAAGAGTGAGAGAGAAAAATCAAAAAAATAGAGAGAGAGAGAGAGTCTGATGGGAGTTGATCGTTCGTGATCAATTAATGAAAGGATTTTATAAAAGATTTTCTTTTCCAAAAGTCTACTTAGCAATTAAAAATGGCTTGTAACGAACATGGCAAAAACTGGACCAAGAGGAAGAGGGGCAGCCCGCGCGCCGGCGGGCTGCATGGCGCGGCGGGGGCTAGCCCTGCGGGGGCGGGCTGTGCAGCGGGGGCTAGCCCCGCGGGGGCCCTTGGCGCGGCGGAGGCGTGAGGCAAGCGCGGCGGGGGCGCTAGGCTCTCGGCGTTCTTGGTGCCCGCCCGCGCTCCCATAGCCCGCCCGTGCGGGTGTTTTTTCCTCAATTCCTTTAGCAGTCTTGATTTTCTTATTTCAACAATCCAGCTTAATTAGTCGATTTGCACTTGCCACCTAATTACCGTAAAACACCTGCTTTCACGATTAAAAGCTCCAGCCTTTGCAATACTTGGCATAATCCACCATTAGAGCAATAAGCACAAATAAACACATAAAAGCAACACATAACAATATCAAAATAAACAAAATAAATACTAAACACCATAAAATCAATAAATTAAAATGACACAATTATACATCAAACAGAGACCAAGTATTGAATTTTGTATAAATAGGAATCAGTTGTAATGTGTTAGATACGAATTCTTAGTGAGATACATTCAGATCTGTAATAGGATTCTAGATTTCTACAAGTGTTAGTTAAGACAACTTTAGTCACAACCTTATGTGAAGGAAGAGATAAAGTGTCTTAAGTTTAGTAAGAATTTACTTGTAATATTTTTGTAATTCACATATTCATATAGTGAAGTTTTTTCCCTGAGGCACTTCACGAGATTATAGAAATATAATCTCGTGAAATTTTACAATCCATTGTCTGTTTCTATATTTCCGCTGCGTATACAAAGTTGTCTCAACTTCATATACAACTTTGATCACAACTCTGTCAGAACCGAGTGTTTGGTTTTTTCAATTGGTATCAGAGCAGACACATGACACACTAAGTGGTGATCCTGTTTTCGTAAGGCACAATGGATTACACGAACTCGTTGTTCAACAAACCTCCTGTTTTGGATGGCATGAACTATTCTTTCTGGAAAGTTCGAATGAGATCATGCATTAAATCGATTGATGCAAGAGCATGGAATGCCGTACAAAAAACATGGACGCATCCTAAAACTGTGGATGCTGATGGAGACTCGTACCGCACCCCTCCGTCAGAATGGACCAGGGAACAAAATGAAGAAGCTACCTTCAATGATAAGACACTCAACGTAATTCAATCCTCCTTAGATGTTCAAATGTTCAAGCTCATAAGAAATTGTGAGTCGGCCAAGAAAGCGTGGGATATACTTCAGCAACATTGTGAAGGTGATCTCGGAATTAAAGAATTGAGGCATCGGATTCTTACCACGAAATTTGAAATCATGAAAATAGAGGATGATGAAACCATTGGAGACTACTGCAACAAGCTGCTTGAGATAGCAAATGAATGCACTGATCTTGGTGATCCGATCACAAACAAAAGGTTAGTCTCAAAAGTCTTGAGGACGCTAACATCTCGCTTTGACATGAAGGTAGTAGCAATTGATACGGCTTCAAATACTGGATGTCTGGAGTTTACTAAACTGATGAATGACTTGAAGACCTTCGAGATGGAATTGAATGAAAAAGGTGGACATAAGAAGAAGGGAATTGCCTTGACTGTCGGGACAACTTCAAAGTCAACTTCAGCTTATGACGAAGAAGAGGATGAAGATCTTGAAGAAATCAATGAAAAGAATCCTGATTATGCTCTTCTTACCAGAAGACTTAACACTCTCATTCGAGCTAGCAGAGGGAAACAACAAAAGGGAGGTGGTGAACAACACAAGCCTCGAAATGATTGTTCCGGATCCTTGGTTCTCTACGAAAGATTGAACACACCTGGAAAGGAACCAAAGATCATAAAGCGTGCTGCATCAGACCATTTCAGACCAAAGGAAGTAAAAGACTTCTCTACTGTTCAATGTTATGAGTGCAAAGGATTTGGGAACTTTGCAAATGAGTGTCCGAACACTTTTAGAAAACTTGGGAAACAAGTTAATTTTCTATCTCTTAGTGACAGTGAGCTAGACACTTCAGGGATTTATGTAGAGGAGATACCAGATGATGCACCAAATGAGCACACAGCCTTAACTGCAGTATGTGTTGAAGAGAATAAGTCAAGTCACACTGAAGTTGAGATAACTTCTGAAAGGTATGATGAGTGTCTTATTACAAAACTCTTTTTTGTTTCAACACTGTTATAACTACTGCAGATGAGGAGGAAAAAGTCTCTGAAGAAGAAACATTGGAGTTACTGGTAAAGATGCAGGGACTCTACAAAGAGTTATACTTAAAGTGGAGCAAACAGTACAAAGTGGTGGAATCACTTAATGAGGAAAGCACTATCCAGAAGGCATCACTGGCAATGCTGGAAGTAATGCTGACAAAGAAAGACGCTGAGATTGACAATATGAGGATCCAGCTCAACCATGCAAATGAGACTTTCAAAAGACTCAACACCGGTACTTCCAAGCTAGATGAGGTTCTTGCTCAAACTCAGGTAACTTCACATGGGATAGGCTATGATAAAAGTGTGAAGTCCGCATTTACACAAATCATGTCTACCCATGGAAAACCATTTGTAAAAGCAAAGGAAGTTCCCTCCACTTCGTCAGTAAAAAGGAAATGTAGGAGGTACATTTGTCACTATTGTTTCCTCTCTGGACATATTAAACCCTTCTGTCATAGGTTCTTGCAGGAACACCAAAAGGAGATGCATCTGAGGAAACAAGCATCAAATCCTATCCTTGCAAGCAAGGGTGACAAGTCCAAGAAATTGGTATGGAGACCCAAAGTTACTGCCACAGTTATCTGCCAAGTGGTCTTCACTGCATCAACAGATAATAACTCAACTAATTGGTACTTTGATAGCGGATGCTCACGTCACATGACTGGTTCTAGATGTTACCTATCAAACTATCAAAGAGTAAATGGTAGCGAAGTAACCTTTGGAGGAGGATCAAATGGCAAAATTGTAGAACGCGGAACCTTGGACAGTCCTGGACTCCCAAAGTTGGCTAATGTGTCACATGTTGAAGGGCTGACAGCAAATCTCATTAGCATCAGTCAACTATGTGATGACAACTTCAGCGTCATCTTTGATAAAGAAAGTTGCATTATGATGGACAGCAACGGGAACCATGTGATCTCAGGGGTAAGGTCTTCCAATAATATCTATGAGACTAACAGAAACAGTTGTCTAAGTGTACAGGTGAATGAGGTACAGCTTTGGCATAAAAAATTAGGACACACCAACTTCTGTAACATGAAGAATCTCCAAAGACTAAATGTTGTTCTAGGAGTTCCCAAGTTGAACATTGCAAGTCCTAGCCTCTGTGGAGATTGTCAAAAGGGAAAACAAGTCAAAGCATCGCACCCTGTTGTGACAACTTCTGAGAGACCTTTCACAACTTGAAGCTATTTCGAACTACTTCATATGGACCTTATGGGACCGGCTGAAGTTGAAAGTCTTGGTGGTAAGAGGTATTCTTTTGTCATTGTAGATGATCTTTCAAGGTATACTTGGGTCAAATTCTTAAGAAATAAGGGTGAAACGTATGATACCTTCTTAGAATTGTATGCTACGATCAAAAACTTTTATCATGCTTGTGTTAAGAGGTTAAGATCCGATCATGGGAGGGAGTTTGAGAATATACAACTCCTCAACTTTTGTACAAAAGAAGGTATTCATCATGAATACTCATCCCCAAAGACACCTCAGCAGAATGGTGTGGCCGAGCGAAAGAATAAGACTTTACAAGAGATGGCCACTGTAAT
This sequence comes from Perilla frutescens, assembly GCA_026008535.1. Lineage (NCBI taxonomy): Eukaryota > Viridiplantae > Streptophyta > Magnoliopsida > Lamiales > Lamiaceae > Perilla > Perilla frutescens. The sequence goes on along the minus strand of BRKX01000004.1, from coordinate 57,281,878 downwards.
GCTGCACTCAAAGAAGTTGGCTAAACAGTTTTGGGCTGAAGCTTTAAATACTGCATGTCATGTAAGTAATCGAGTAAACCTAAGAACCGGAACCACCATAACGTCATACGAGATTCTGAATGGTAAAAAACTCAACCTGAAATATTTACATGTATTCGGTTGTGTTTGTTATATTTTGAATGATAGGGACTACCTTTACAAGTTTGACCCTAAAAGTGACAAAGGTATGTTTATTGGTTACTCACTTAACAGTCATGCCTATCGTGTCTATAACCTCAGAACCAAAACTGTAATGGAGAGTGTGAATATAAGATTTGATGATATGGCTAGTTTGTATACTCCTACTGATGATACTGACGGTGTAATTAAGATTTAGGGAAATACAGGAAACATCGATGCGGAACAAGTTGACCCAGAAGTTGAGCCTATTTCAGCGACAAACAAGGATACATCCTCCGATGAACCTGAATCTAAACTTGACGATTCAGAAATCCCAGCAGTAATTCAAGGTAGTGTTCGAAGAGACCCTCCGAAGAGAAATTGCAAAGATCATCCAATTGACCAAGTCATTGGAGATGTTCACGAAGGGGTCCGAACAAGAGGCACCAACCACAAGGAAATGGTAAGGATGGTGTGTTTGTCGTGTGTCATAAATAAAGTAGGTTGTGTTGTGTTTCTATCCATCAAATGATTCTAAATGAATCGAACAATCCAATCCCTCTGTCAAATCTTCACAAGACAGGAATTCTTCACTACCTGAAAACACCACCAAAGTTCTTTAGACAAAATTTGGTGAGTGAATTTTTGCTTCATGCAAAACTGTCTGCAGATGGAAAGACAGTATCATCAGTGATTCAAGGACGGCTACTCCAAATCACTGAAAGAACAATTACAGAAGTGTTCGAGCTTCCACAAGAAGGTTTATCCATTCAAGAACTAAAGGAATCTGTAGAATTATACTGGAGAGAATGGAAAGCTTCCACCTGCAACAAGCAATTCAGTTTTACGACAGCTAAAACTGATCTGAAGTCCGAGTATGGCGTTCTACTTGATATAACGAACAAGATGATATTCGGGGCCATTAGAAGCCTGAGTCAACTCATCCAAGAGAGATACAAAGTCATGATTCACCATGCTAAAGGGCGACAAACAAACTGGGCAGAATTTATTTTCCAACAATTCAAACATCAAGTTATCAAGGCCTCTGACTCAAAGAAATCTGGTAAATTTGAGTCCAAGTTAGGACTTGTTCTAAGAATGAGCAAAATGCTTGAAGACCTGCTGAAGCTCCCAAGTGATGAAGCACTACCAGTTCTCATCTCTGATTGGATTCCTAAGAAGGGAACTGCCCATCTTCAGTTACTAAGAAAGAAAAGAAAAGTCAAGGCAAAGACAAGCAACAACACTTCGAGCAACTCAACTGCCAACGCCGTTCATTCTCCAAAATCAAAGAATGGATCGCCAGTTGACTTCCAGGTTTGCTCTAATCCAGATGAGCTTATTCCATTCATTGGAATCCCTCATCCAAACTATGGAGCGGACTATTTCAGAAGCACATGCCCTCCTCTCCAGCTGACTAAAGAAAATATTCGCACTTTCTATAGTGGTGAATATACAGTCAAAAGAGCACAAAAGGAAGTGACTAATCTCCTTCTCACACACTTTGCTTTTGTTGCACAACGTGACCAAGAGTTGTTCAAACAACTCCATCGATATTTCTATTGGTATAACTGGAGACATTCATTGTCCATCCAGTCTCATTTTTTGCTAACTGCCTTTCATGGCATGAGCTACTGGCAACGTGAAGAAACTTCGAGCATTAAATGGATAGGATCGTCAAATCCATTCCCTCCAACCATTGTACAAGTCCAGCACATCATGAATCACTGGCTTGTCAATAAAATTCCAGCAACCGCTTTGTTAGCTGAATTCAAGACAAGCATCATTGTTAGGAAAAACTATCAAGAAACCTCCAGATAAGGTTTTTATGAGATGTCAAAACTATTTATGAAAAACTGACTAAAATTCAAGTTGTAGATCTGAGCTGACCAATCCAGAAGCATCAAAAAGGAACTCAATCAAAGCTGAAGTCAACCAAACTAGAGTATGGTCTACCAGCTGTGAGGATACGCCAACCAGTCAGAACTCAATTCAGCTGTGGATTCGAAGAGATGAACTAGTCGAAACAAACTGACAGCTAAGTCAGCTGAGCTGAAGGAGAAAAGAATCAACTGGACTGAAGAAACTAATACGAGATCAGTTTAAACTGAAAGACTGGAAGTATCTAATTGATGGCCAAACTGAAGTGAACAGACAAATGAGCTAAAGGCCAGAACAGAAGTCAGGCAGCTTATGATCAATTAAACTGATAAGAGAGCTTGAGAATGATAACCAAACTGAGCTGACAAGCTCAGAACTGCCAACTGGAGCAATAGCCAAACTGAGCTGACAAGCTCAGAACTGCCAACTGGAGCAATAGTCAAACTGAGCTGACAAGCTCAGAACTACCAACAGGAGCAATAGCCAAACTGAGCTGATAAGCTCAGAACTGCTAACTGGAGCAATAGCCAAACTGAGCTGACAAGCTCAGAACTGCCAAATGGAGCAATAGCCACACTAAGCATACAAGCTTAGGACTGCCAGCTGGACTAATAGCCGAACTAAATAGACAAGTTCAGAACTGCCAACTGGAACTCAAGTTTCTAAAACTAAAGCTCAGAATTGCTAGCCAGAGAACCCTGGAGTTATTGCTCAACCGACGAATCTTGGAATAAATGCTTCAACAAAGATCCTGGAATTAAATATCCAATGGAGATCGATTGGCAAAGTAACGGCTACTTCAAGAGCTCCAACGACCAATAAAGATCATCTGCCATTGATGAACCAACAGAGCCACCGATCAATGGAACTCAACGGTCATAAAATCACTCCTCTATAAAAGACAAGTGAATCAAAGTTTTAAACAACTCTTGCCTCCGAGACTTTTAGCAATACTTATTCTTGAAACCTTCATTCAAGCAGAGCTTTCTTTCTCCCTCCCACATAGCTCAAGTTCAGTATTTGCTAAAAACTGCAAGAGTCCAACTAAGAAGAAGAATTCAAAGAGTCAAAACATTCAGCCAGCTGTTGATGAACCAGCCAGGGCAGCCTTCTCAATTTCAGCAACACAACGATCAACTATCCAGCTCAATTGAAGGAGCACATCAGTTGATACCCCCTGTTCAAGACTAACCTCTTGAAGATCGAAAGAGATCTAAAACCTTGTAAAGACGTCAATAGCACCTACCTTCCTAGCGAGCAGTTAGGGACTTCAAGTATGAGTCGTCGACCCGCTAAGGTAGCGAGCAGTTCCAGGTTCAGCCAAGTGTCCTTCATTGTGTAATTTGTAAAGAAATTCAAGTTATATAGTGAAGTTGTCCTTCTGTGGAAGGAAGAGAGGACGTAGGAGTTTGAGACTTTGAACCTCTATAAATCATTTGTGTGTTGTACTGTTTTGATTAATTGCATATCTTTGAACTGTACACAAGCTCACACAATCTGCACTCTAGCTGTCCAAAGTACTTATTTGAATTGTGCATAGATAAGTTTCTAAGTGAGTCAAGGGCCCTTATTATTCCGCAATTGAAGCAAAAGTTTTAATCAGTTTATTCATCCCCCCTCCTCTAAACTGATATCGACTCGCCCGGGACCAACAAGTGGTATCAGAGCGGTTGATTCTAAGGATCAGCCATTTCTGCGGATCAACTGAATCAGATCTACTTATCTGTGCTAACATTTCAAGCTATGGAAAACCATAAGCTACCTTTGTTTTCAGTTGAGAATTATGTTAATTGGAGCAGGTGAATGAAGGCGCATCTCTGCTCGATCCATGAGAATATGTGGGAACTTATTAAAGATGGTCCAATCATCATCATGATGGACAATGATGCTCACATAGTTGATAACAATCAACCAGCAAGGATCCCAAAGCCAACTAATCTTATCACCAGTGAAGAGAAAAAGTTGAAGAATCTAGAGTTCGTTGCTCAAGCTGCACTATTTCAAACTCTAGATGAGGACAGAATGAAGGAGACAAAGAACTGCACAACTGCCAAGGAGATATGGGATTTACTAGCTGATCTATGCCAAGAATCTGAAGCCATCAAAGGAAACAAGCTCCAACTAGCAGTTGACAGATATGAATCCTTCAAAATGCAGCCAGAAGAGTCCATCTCAAGCCTTGAAACCAGATTTCTAGGCATCATCAGTGAGATGACCAACCTAGGGAGAAGTTATCCCAATTCTGAGATGAATTCCAAAGTTTTGGATAATCTCACTGAAGAATGGGATATGAAAGTGATAGCTACAAAAGAATCAAGAAATCTAAATAGCATCACTCCCAGAGAATTGTTTGGCTCTCTCAAAGCTCATGAGTACAGCCTAAACCGAAAGAAGGAAGCATCAACATCATCAGCTCAAGATGTAGCTTTTTATGGTGAAAGGAACCGGTTTAGAGATACTCGAGGAAGGAACAACTTCCGGCCCAAGAGCTCACCAGCCAGAGAAAATCAAGGCGGATCTTCATCCGAACGAAAAAAAGAAACAACCGAAAAGAAGGAAAACTTGACTGAAGACAACAATGATCAAATTCAGTCAGTTACCAGGTTGTAAGAAAAACTGAAGAGAGTCCGGGATAAACAATCAGTTCCACCTCAAACTGATGAGATCCCAAAAGATGAGAGAACTCATCAACCAGCTGAACAGCTCAGGGGTGGCAATCGAAATCTAGGAGAATGTTTTCACTGCCACAAACAAGGACATTACAGATATGAATGTCCAGAACTCCCTGAAGATAAGAAAGCCAAAGTGAGGAGGAGCTTCTTCAAAAGGAAAGCAATGGTTGCAAACTACGAGAATGCCGTGCTAGACGATTCAGACTATCCATCTGGAATTGATTCTGACGGCTACAGCTCAGATGATGAAGCGCTATTTTGCCTCATGGCTGACAATGATAAAAAGGTTAGTTCAGCTGATTCTCAAACCTCCTTATATCATATTAATGAAGCAACTGTCTCTAACAATGAACTTGATATGAAACTTATGATGCTAGAAGATCAATTAGCTTCAATATCCTGCTTGCATGTTGAACTGAAAGATGAAAATGATGAACTGAGAAATAGAGTTAGAAAACTGAGCATTGATCATGAAAGAATGAATTATCTTCAGTCTCAGTTTGTGGAATTTGAAAAGTTGAAACTAAGAACTGTTGACCTAGAAGCTGAGAATCAAAAACTCAAGCAAGAGATCCATGACAGAGAAAAAATAACTCTGAAGTTCAAAAAGGGATCTCAAACTCTAGATGAGATATTAAATCATCAGAGAACTGGAACCAGCAGCACAGGGCTAGGATATAGCAAGTTCACTGCCTTAGAGAAAGGAAAGGTAATTGCTCAACCTGATGATAAAAGAATCCTAAAAGGATTCACCAGGTTAACTCATGATCAGCTAGCTGAACCAACCAAAGGCAAAGGAATATTGAGAAACCCTCAAAATTAGGCTAGACAATACAATCAATTCTCCTAACCAAAAACACCAGGTCAACTGAAGCCAAAATTCCAGCCAAGACCATCAGTTCACTCAAACCAATCTATTCATTCAAAACTTTCAGTTCAACAGAGACCACCAGCTCAGCACAGAATGCCTTCAAGGCAAACTGATAGATCAGCTCACTTTAGAAAGAAAAACTAGTTTAGATCTCAAGCCTATCCTACCAAGAAGTTCAATCAAAACACCTATAGGAGAGATCAAAGAAACTCGTTTGAACCCTACCATCACTATAACGAGTACCTGGATTCCAGAAATGAACAAAAAGGGTTTAATCCAATAAACTAGAAACATACAAGGCACTGGCCTGATCATAGAACTCAAAGGTCTCAAGACCAAAGCATTTTAGTTGAATTGTTTTATCTAACTAACTCTCAACGCAGGTACCATTCAACTGATTCAACTCAAAATCAGTTAGATCTCTGAATGATAAAAAGTCAAAAGTTTGGCAAGTTTGGATTCCAAAGAACTTGATGTATCAACAAGGACCCGATATGAAACGGGTCCCTAAATGCTAATCCTTGTTTTTGCAGGATAAGAGCATCCTATCTATGAAGAAAACCAAAGATATCTTGTATCTCGATAGCGGATACTCCAAGCATATGACCGGAGACAGAGAAGACCTCGACGGTTATGAAGAAGTCAAAGGTCCACTTCTCACATTTGGAGACAACTCCAAAAGCCGAACCATTGGAGAAGGGTTCGTGGTCAAAGGAAAAGTTGTAGTAAATGGAGTCTCCCATATGGAGAGACTAAAACACAAACTACTCAGCATCAGCCAGCTGTGCGACAATGGCTACTCAGTTGACTTCACCAAAAACTCCTGCAACATAAGAGACAAGTCAACTGGAGTAATTCTTCTCACAGGCATAAGGAGAGGCAACATGTATATTGTTGACTGGTCAACCAGCTACTCAGAAGCTTGCTTTCTTTCAAAGGGATCAACTGAAGCAAGCTGGCTATGGCATCGACAACTGAACCACCTTAACTTCAAAATAACCAACTACCTAGCCAAGAAAGAGCTAGTTGAGGGACTTCCCAAGGTGATATATAAGAAAACAGGTGTGTGTGGACCATGCCAAAAAGGGAAGTAAGTGAAGTGATCTTTCAAGAATAGGAGTCATCCACCAGGAACAACTGATTGCCTCCAACTGCTACATATGGATCTGTTTGGTCCAGTCAGACCGCAGACCCCAAAAGGCAAAAGATTCACTCTTGTAGTAGTTGATGATTTCTCAAGATATACGTGGGTGGAATTCTTGAGAAGCAAAGATGAAACTTACGACAAGCTAACGGCGCTGATCAGAAGGCTATAAACAGAAAAAGAGAGATCAGTTCAAAGGATTTGCTCCGACAATGGAACTGAATTTGTGAATCAGCAAATGATCAGTTTTCTCAACAAACTTGGAATCACTCATGAACACTCAGCTGCAAGGACTCCACAACAAAATGGTGTAGCAGAAAGGCGAAACCGGACACTTAAAGAAGCAGCTCGAGCAATAATAGCTGAAGCCAACATAGCTGAAGGTTACTGGGCTGAAGCAGTCAACACAGCTTGCCATACTCAAAATTGAAGTGCCATTGTCATCGGACATGACAAAACACCCTATGAACTATATAAGGGTCGTAAGCCTTCCATTTCATATTTTAAAGTATTTGGCTGTAAATGTTATATTCACAACAATGGCAAGACTTAACTGAAAGCCTTCAGTGCTAAAGCTGATGAGGGAATATTTCTTGGGTATAATTCACCTCATGCACAAGCTTACAGAGTGTTCAATAAATGAACTCTTGTTGTGGAAATAACATGTCATGTGGTATTTGATGAATTTGCTAATGAGTACAGGAACAAAGAAACAATAGACACATCAGTTCAAGTACTACCTAGTGAAACTGAGAACTCGCAGGACTATGTGGATCACATTGTTCCAGAGCAGCTTGAGGTTTCACTAGAAGAAAGAAATGAAACTGGTACTAAACCAGTTGAGAGCAATATGGTCAATGAAGACACAAATCGTGCTGAGACCACAAACCCCACAACTGAAACAGGGAGAAGAACTGACAAGATATTTTACCCAAATGGCTCCGAAGCCATCCAAATGACAAGATAGTTGGTGATCCAAGAAGTGGAGTTCAAATCATAAGTTCAACTGAGCATGCATTATTCACATGCTTCATATCTCAAACAGAACCAGCAAACGTCAAAGAAGCCTTAGAAGATTCAAACTGGATCATGGCCATGCAAGAAGAACTAAATCAGTTCATAAGAAATGACGTATGGTTTCTTGTCGATAGACCAAAATCTCAGAAGGTCATTGGTACAAAATGAGTTTTTCACAACAAACTGGATGAACAAGGTGTGGTCACAAGGAACAAGGCAAGACTGGTACCCAAAGGATACTCACAAAGTGAAGGGATCGACTTTGATGAGACATTCGCACCAGTTGCAAGATTGGAAGCCATCAGACTGTTCCTAGCCTATGCAGCCCACTTCAACTTCACAGTCTACCAAATGGATGTCAAGAGTGCTTTTCTTCAAGGAATGCTCAAGGAGGATGTGTATGTCGAGCAACCACCAGGCTTTGAAATTGGGGATCAAGTCTTCAAGCTAAAGAAAGCCCTCTACGGACTGAAACAAGCTCCTAGAGCATGGTATGAAACTCTCACAACATTCTTGCTGAAAAATGGGTTTCAAAAGGGAGTCATTGATCGAACTCTATTCCGAATAGAACGATCAACTGAGATCTTAATGGTTCAAATTTATGTGGATGACATAATTTTTGGAACAAAAAGCAAAGATCTATGCATAGGATTCGCTCAACTGATGCAAAGCGAATTTGAGATGAGCATGATGGGAGAAATGGCATTCTTCCTCGGACTCCAAGTAAAGTAGTTGAAAGATGGGGTCTTTATCAGCCAGGCCAAGTACACTAAGGAGCAAGTCAAGAAGTTTGGAGTTAATAAAGGAAAAACTCTCAAGATTCCTATAAATACATCAGTTCAGCTAACTCTTGATGAAGAAGGAGAATCAATTAGCCAAACATATTACAGAGGAATCATTGGGTCGCTACTTTATCTAACAGCTAGCCGACCAGACATCTCTTATTCAGTCGGTCTATGTGCACAGTTTCAAGCCAACCCAAAGAAAAGCCATCTTGAAGTAGCAAAGAGGATTCTCAAATATCTCAAAGGAACCATAAATCTTGGAATATGGTATCCCAGATATGACAGTTTGAGTCTAATTGGTTATTCGAATTCTGACTTTGGTGGATGCAAGATTGACAGAAAAAGCACCAGTGAAACATGTCAGTTTCTTGGATGCAAACTGATATCATGGTTTAGCAAGAAGCAGCACTCAGTTGCCACGTCAACAACTAAAGCAGAATATGTAGTTGCAGGAAGCTGCTATGCTCAAATACTCTGGATGAAGCAACAGTTGAAGGACTACAAAGTCGAAACTGAAGAAGTACCTATATTCTGTGACAACAATAGTGCAATTGCAATATCTCAGAATCCAGTTCTGCATTCAAGAACTAAGCACATTGACATAAGACATCACTTCATCAGAGATCACATCGAGAAGAAGGACATATGCATCAAATATGTCAACACGGAGAAGCAGATAGCTGACTTCTTCACCAAACCATTATCTGAGGCAAGGTTTATGGAGCTATGCATACAACTAGGGCTACTTGAGCTAGCATCAAAGGATGAAGACGATCAACTGGAAGAAAAAATGCCAGGAAACCGTTCCAGCTGAAGAGAGAAACTGAAACGAAAGGCTTCAACTCATCCGAATGAATAATTCATAACTGAAAAGTCGTTAAATTGATCAGTTGGACACATAAGCTATCAGTTTGAAATGAAGCAAGAAGTTGTGCAAAGAAAGTAAACAGAAGTTGATCAGCCTAACTCATCAGCTCAACTGAACCATTAGTTCATTTGCTCAAACTGAGGCAAGGAGCAAGGCAGAGTTAGTCAAATGGTCTCAACTGATGATCCAGTCAGTCAAGCGAAGCATACCAGCTGCAAAATCATCAAACTGATGGAGAAATGAAAGGAACTGGCTTCAACTCAATAAGGAGACATTAGTTCAAGAACCAGCTGAAGGAAACCAGTAGAACTGAAGGATCAGCTGAACTGAGAAACAGCTGAATCAAAAGTTCAAGCAGTTGAGAAAGTGAGGAACTGATGAGCAAATATCTCAGTTGGAACTGATCAACATGGAGATCATCAGCTACAGCCGAAGCCAACTGATGACGTAATCAGTTTCAAGCCAAGAAGAAACAGCTAGAGAGAAAAGATAAGTTCCAAATTTTCAATAGTGGAAACGGTAAAAACACGTGTCACTCAAATATTACTGTTGAACTCGAGATCTCTCTTCATTCATCCCCAACAGATAGAATCGAAAAGCCAATCGACAGATCGATTGAATCAATCTAACCGTTGAATTCCAGGCATTTGAAACGTCCCAACCGTTGGATGAGCCTCATCTCTCTATATAAATAACTCGGCTGAATATTCGAGATAAACTTTACATTTCACTGCCGACTTATCTCTCTCTCTTCTCTGATCGAAAGCAGAATTCTTCAACCTTCGAAGAACAATTCCTCACTTTTCAGATCAATCTCTCTATCAAAGACCTTTCATCAAATTATCATGGCTAAAAACTCCACTAGTCGTATTCGCAAGAGATTCAACTTTCGCCAATCTGGAAAAGACTCCACAGTGTTCTGTGAAAAACTCGACAGAGATAAGTTCTTCAATCCAGCCGGATTCATTCAAGCTTGCAAAGCCTCCCCTCTGAGTGGAATAATCATCGAAAAGCTCTCTCAAGCCAAGCTGAAGATGTTTCTGGAAGATTTTCCAGAACACATTTATCTAGAACCAGTTGCTGAATTTTTCCTAAATTCAAACGGTTCCTCAAATCCCAAGGAGATCAGATCTAAAGTAAGCGGACATGAGATCATCGTGACAGCTGAATCTCTAAGCAACATGTTCGATCTACCCAACAAAGGACTCAAGCTGGAAGAAGTTCAAATAAACTTCCAAGAAGCTTATAATTTTTGGAAAAAGGAAGGTGAAACTCAACCGTATAAAAGCAATCATCTCATCTCAAAGTTTCAAGATGAATATTAGGTGCTCACTGCCATCACCTCAAAAATTATAGTAGGGACAACCGGCAGTCAATCTGAAATGTCAGAAACAAAATACAAGATCTGCGCCGCCATCTACAACCGAATGGAGATCAACTAGGCACAATATTTTTTCCATAAATTGAAGAGATATGTTGATATCATTGAAAGCAACTGGGACAATAAAAAATTCCCACAAAGAATTGGGTACGTCAGTCGGGTCAGTATAATTTTGGAGAAACAGTTCTCCTGGATAACTGAAGAGACAAAATTCAAAAGCATAGTCAGCAATGATTTCATCTCAAAACCGCTTACAATCGTGGAAATCGATCTTGAGCAAGCTGAACAGCCAAAAAGGAAGAAGCCTGCAGCTGAAGACAAGGGAAAGAAGCAAGTTACTAGCACATCTCAGGATGACTCTGATGATGACATTCCTCTGGCTCAGAGATATAAGTCCCCAGTCTGTTCTTTGACACTGAAACAACAAACTGAGTCAAGCTCTATTGCAGTTGGAACCGGCACATCAGCTCAACTGAGATCGTCCACCAGGCAACAAAGCTCAGTTGCAATTAGAGCTGATATTGCTGGACAATCAGCCAGACAAGCAGCTACTAGATCAGCTCCTAAGAAGAAGCAAGCTAATCAAACAAAAAGGAGAAGAATCTCACTTACTCAATCCAAGAAGAGAAAGGAATCAAGCCCCATTCCAGATCCAACGGTTCCGCCAAATCTAACCGTGGAAGATATAGCTCCCTGTGAAAACCCAGAAGATATATTCCCTGTAAGAGGGATTCCTCAAGAAGGAGCTGGGGCAGATTACTTTCAATTAACATGCCCCCCAATGGCTCAAGTTGAAGGGAACATAAGAGCTTACTCGAAAGGAGAATCTGTGAAGAAATGGGCTGATGAGACCACACAGAAACATATGGCTCAACACTACGTGCAGGAACTAACTGGTCATGAAGAACTCTTCCACACTTTGACCAGGTACATCTACTGGTTTTTATGGAGACACGTGTATCCATCAGAGCCCTTCCTCTCATTACTCGTTTTCCATGGTGGATGGAAGAATGGAGTCTATGGTGGACAGACCGTGAGAATGCCAGAATCACACAGGGCAAACATCTTATGAGGCAGCTACAGTTGAGGAAACAATGCTCAAATCCTTCAGAAGGCTCGATGAAAGATGTGTTTGATGAACTGTGCAAACTTCAAAGCTTAAAATTATCCGTCATCACTACAGAAAAAGAACGGGAAAGATGGACGCACTCCAATGTTCAAGACAAATGGATATTCAATGAATTAATGAAGAAATCACAAAGCCATCTGTCTGGACAGCCATCAATAGAAGAAAGAGATCAAACATTCACCCCAGTGGATGATCTCATTGATGAAGTGATAAGAGAACTTAACTCTGAGAAATCTCCTCACGAAGCTGAAGTTGAAATCAACAACATTCTCGAAGAGTCGGAAGAGTCATCTGAGAAGACTCAACAGTTTGAGAAGCCAGCTGAACCCCGAACCGATCCTTCCCAAGAACCAACTGTTGATAAAGGAGCCATCTCATCCATTCCACTAGCTGATCCAGAATCAGCTGAGACTGACCAGTCAGCTGATCAGGCAGCTCAAAAAGATGATCAACTTGCCTATCAAATCAGTGTGGAGACGGACGAGCTAACCCACACAGTTTCTTATGAGGAACTGATTGGAACTGAGGCAGGCGAGGAAGCTGACTCAAGAGTAGTTCAATTCAATGATCAACCAAGCAGCTCTATAGTTCAGCTCCCTGCTCAATATGTGGAACTGATCCACAGCCTGCAGCAATAGGTTAAACTGCACACAGAGCAAATCCAGCGGTTGCAAGCTCATCCAAGACTCCAGTCAGCTGAAACAGAGTCATCAAGCAGCGATGGGAATGAGGACTAATGGCTGATCAAGCAGCTGAAAAGGAGGAAAACTGATCACAAGAAGGACTAATGGCTGATCAAGTTCAAACTGATTAGAAAAGCCCTTAGTTTACTTCTTGTGATTCAGTTTGTCATTACTTATTTTTGATATATAAAAAGATTATCTTTTTATTTTCAAAAAAATGTCGAACTTCGCATTTATTTAAAAATTTTGACCGTTGCAAAATAATGACACGTTTCAAAGTCATTAAATGCCAACGACCAAAAGAGGCTAGGGGCTAGTACCATTTCAACCATTAGATCTATGAGCCTGCCCAAACACTCATAAAAATCCCTCTCTTTCAAGCCTCTTAGAAATACTCCTCCTTCACTCTCAAAAATTCTCTCTCTCTCAAAGCTCTTGAAATTTCTCAAAATCTCAGCTAATCCCAAAGATGGCCGAATTATCCAGATCTCTAAATTCCTTCAAAGAGCAACTTATGAGAGACAAATTCCTTGATAGGAAGAAATTTCAAATGATTCGAAATGAATCAAACAATCTAATCCTTCTGCCAAATCCTCACAAGACAGAAATTCTTCACTGCGTGGAAACACCACCAAAGTTCTTTAGACAAAATTTGGTGAGTGAATTTTTGCTTCAAGCAAAATTATCTGCAGATGAAAAGATAGTATCATCAATTATTCAAGGACAGCTACTCCAAATCACTGAAAGAACAATTGCAGAAGTGTTCGAGCTTCCACAAGAAGGCTCATTAGTTCAAGAACTAAAGGAATCTGCAGAGTCATACTGGAGAGAATGGAAAGCTTCAACCTGCAACAAGCAATTCAGTTTTACAACCACTAAAACGGACCTGAAGCCTGAGTATGGCGTTCTACTCGATATAAGGAACAAGATGATGTTCGGAGCTATTGGAAGCCTGAGTCAACTCACCCAAGAGAGATACAAGGTTATGATTCACCTTGCTGAAGGGCGACAAACAAACTGGGCAGAATTTGTTTTCCAACAATTCAAGCATCAAGTCATCAAGGCCGTTGACTCAAAGAAATCTGGCAAATTTGAGTCCAAGGTAGGACTTGTTCTAAGAATGAGCAAGATGATTGAAGACCTGCTGAAGCTCCCAAGTGATGAAGCACTACCAGTCCTCATCTCTGATTGGATTCCTAAGAAAGGCACTGCCCATCTTCAGTCACTAAGAAAGAAAAGAAAAACCAAGGCCAGGACGAGCAAAAACACCTCAAGCAACTCAACTGCCAATGTCGTTCATTCTCCAAGATCAAAGAATGGATCGCCAGTTGACTTCCAGGTTTGCTCTGATCCAGATGAGCTTATTTCATTCATCGGAATCCCTCATCCAAACTATGGAGCGGACTACTTCAGGAGCACATGCTCTCCTCTCCAGCTGACTGAAGAAAATATTCGCACTTTCTATAGTGGTGAATATGTAGTCAAAGGTGCACAAAAGGAAGTGACCAATCTCCTTCTCACTCACTTTTCTTTTGTTGCACAACGTGACCAAGAGTTGTTCAAACAACTTCACCGGTATTTCTATTGGTACAACTGGAGACATTCGATATCCATCCAGTCTCACTTTTTGCTAACTGTCTTTCATGGCATGAGCTACTGGCAACGTGAAGAAACTTGGAGTATTAAATAGATAGGATCGTCAAATCCATTCCCTCCAACCATTGTGCAAGTCCAGCACATCATGAATCACCGGCTTGTCAACAAGATTCCAGCAATCGCCTTGTTGGCTGAATTCAAAACCAGCATCATGCCTCAAGGAGCTGTGGTTGCAAATCAATCAGTCAACTGCCCAACTGGCTCGCTTTGCCGTAAACTGAACTTTGATAATTTATCAAGTCAGTCAGCTGAGCCATCACGACGAACTCTAACTGCCACAGCAAGGATAGAACCACATCTATCAAATACTGAAGTCGTGGCTCCTCAGAAGAATCCAAGGCATGATGAGACCGACAGTGATGATAAGGATACTGCCACATCACCAAGTCTCCTATCCAAGAGCTATGTCACTCCCTTACTCACATCCAACTCAAAAGGCGTGCAGTTGATTATGAAGAATGATCAGTTCAGATCGTCACCAACGGGAACTTCAAAATCCCTCAACTAAAGGATGAAAAACTCATCAGTTGCCATTCAGCAGTTTCACCAAGCTCGGAAGACAGCAAGGCCCGCGCCGTCAAAGAACAGAACTGGATCTGTATCAACGACAAAGCGATCAAACTGCTCGAAAGGAAGTAGTGGAACTAATCCAGCTCGGCCCTTCAAAAAGAGAAAACTGACTCAAGAAAGTCAAGCAGCTGACAAAACGAACTGATCAGTTCAGTTCAGTTAGGGCTTCAGTCAGCTTATCAGCGACGACTGAAAAGATGACGAAACTGATCATCCAACCGTTGAATCGTCAAACCAATCAGTTAGACTGTATCCCAACTGACTCATGATAAGTTTTTCTAATCCTCTTAATTATCATAACTTAATTATTACCGTTGTGATTATACAATTTCTTATATTATATTCAACACCTACGATTTCAAAATAGGGTTTTCTCTTAAGTTGTCATTAATATCTCTGCATCGATATTAAATCAATTCTTTAAAGAAGAAAAGGGAAATATATTTTTCTAATGAGATAAAAATAGCAAAATCTACAGAAAATATTTTGCTATATATGGCAACTACCCCATTTTCAAAATCACTTCATCTCAGCCACATGATCATAAAATTGTTTCACGATCGAACGGCTGGGAAGCATGCATCATTAATTCAGCTAATCATCCATCAAATCGGATAGCTGATCAGCTAAGAGAAGCAATCGAGTGTCCTCAATCAATGCATGCAAAGCTAAATATATTTATGTAAGGAGATGAAGGCTCGGATCATCTGCAAAATCTCTCTCATCCTTGCTTTGATCACCTGCAAACTCTCTCTCTACACACTTGCATATCTAACAACACCATCTCTTTGCAGAAATGAAACCTTCATTTCAGATGGTAAATGTCGAATTGCTTATAAAGAAGCTGAAGAAAGATAAGACTCTTAATCTAGAATTTCTTAATGCACGTCTCGGCTCAGACAACTTTCAAAGAATTTATCGGCCATTGGAGGAAACTGGATTGCTGTCATTCTTGACAATCATGCCAGTCAAGAATATACCTTTCCATGTTGCGGAGTTCTACTACAACGCAACCATCTCCGACAATGACATCATCTCCACCATCCAAAACAAAGTAATCACGGTGACAAAAGATACAATGATGTCTACACTTCTCCTCCCCAGTAAAGGCCCAGACGTGATGGAACTGGAACTACCGTGCAAATATGCACTGTGAGGTCTTTGGAAACATCCTCACATACACCATCATGACTGCTCACACAGGCTGAAGGAAAGCCTGCCCAACGAGATCATCCAACTTCTGGATATCACCGGTCATATCCTACATGGGAACTTTGAGACAGTCCAAAACTTGGACCTCAAAGCCCATCTAACGGCCACTCTCTACTTCGGGTGTAAAGCCGACTGGGCCTCCTTTATTCTTGCTCAACTACGAGCAAATGTCGAGCGAGCAGAATATGATCCATCAACTGGCTCGTTCTGAGAAAAAGTTGGGTTTATGAGTCGCATAAGCCACATCATTCTAAGCCAATTTGATGAAATCATTCCAACTGGTGAACCGATCAAACGAGGGGACATGCTCCCTACCATCTATTGCCATCCAATCTCGAAGAGATCCCACCAACCAGGAACTCCCGACTCAAGTCGTGGAAAGCAACTGGTAGTCGCCCATGCCAGCTCCTCTAGACTGAGTGATCATTCTACAATACCAGCCAGCTCACAACCTCTAACCTTATCCATCGCGACTCAATTGAGGTTGAGTTTGAGACAGTTCTAGACCATCAGCTAAGAAGCTGCTTCGGTCTCATTGAGGGCACCGATCCCTCCTTATTCGAGCAACTGAAATGGTACCTCCAGTACCACATCTGGCGATTCCAACTCGATGAGGCCACAATGTTCCACCTCATCAGCACTCGTGGATCACCCTTCTGGATCAACGAAGGAGAATGGAGTAGACATTGGATGAACCATCCACTCTGCAAACCACCAACGCTCTCGGAGATAACGGATTCGATGATCAAATGAATCTAGCTTAGTGTACCAGCCGACGCTCCTCTTCCCGACAACGAACCAGCCAACTCCTCTTACACCACATTCCTCGAAGATCTACCAATCGCCACAACCGATGAGATCTTCACCAGCTTGGATTCCATGGACTTCAGAGAGCAAGAACTCTATCAAACCACTGATCGTGGTCAGTTCATGACAACTGAAGAAGCCTATGCATGGTTCTCCTCGCCCATGCCAATTTCTTCAGTTCCCTCAGTCCATGATGAAGATTTGGCAACTACCTTCACATTCTTGCCAAACCTATCAATACCATCGTGCGATCCACCCCAGCTTTTGGATGATGCCAAAAAGGGGGAAGATGGAAAGTATGATGATGAAAACTTAACTCTTTGGGATCAGATCCAAAGAAAAATACATCATGAGGGGAAAGCTCAGCTTTAGGGGGAAGCTTGGAGAAAATTTGGAGCTCAAGAAAGAGGAGAATCAAGCAGGAAGAGATGAAGCAATCAAAGAAGAGAAGTAGTTCTAACTTGCTTTCAAGAGCTCATTTGATATGATTTGATCCATACTTTATGCTCTGATACATGCCTTAATGAGAATGTACTCTAATACTTGAATTTATGCTTCAACTTGCCTAAATATCAAGCATAGTGCTATGCTTTGATACTTGGACAATCATGCACTAATTGCTCAAAATGAAAGCATGACTAAAATGAAAGTATGCTTTGAATGCTCTGATACTTGGATTTTAAATGCTCTGATACTTGAATTTCATGCTCTAATGTGCTCTGATTTCAAGAATTTGCCTAAGCAAACTACAGCATGTCTATCAAACGAACACTTGCAGTTTTTCCATCATCATTGACAAGGTTTTGACATCATCAAAAAGGGGGGAATTGTTCGGAAAAACTATCAAGGAACCTCCAGATAAGGTTTTGATGAGATGTCAAAACTATTTATGAAAAACTGACTAAAATTCAAGCTGTAGATCTGAGCTAACCAATCCAAAAGCATCAAAGAGGAACTCAATCAAAGCTGAAGTCATCCAAACTGGAGTATGGTCTACCAGCTGTGACGATACGCCAACCAGTCAGAACTCAATTCAGCTATGGATTTGAAGAGACGAACCAGTCGAAACAAACTGACAGCTAAGTCAGCTGAGCTGAAGGAGAAAAGAATCGACTAGACTGAAGAAACTGATACGAGATCAGTTTAAACTGAAAGACTGGAAGTATCTAACTGATGGTCAAACTGAAGTGAACAGACAAATCAGCTAAAGGCCAGAACTGAAGTCAGCCAGCTTATGATCAGTCAAACTGATAAGAGAGCTTGAGAATGATAACCAAATTGAGCTGACAAGCTCAGAACTGCCAACTGGAGCAATAGTCAAACTGAGCTAACAAGCTCAGAACTACCAACAGGAGCAATAGCCAAACTGAGCTGACAAGCTCAGAACTACCAACTGGAGCAATAGCCAAACTGAGCTGACAAGCTCAGAACTGCCAAATGGAGTAATAGCCAAACTAAGCATATAAGCTTAGGACTGTCAGCTGGAGTAATAGCCGAACTAAACAGACAAGTTCAGAACTGCCAACTGGAACTCAAGTTGCTAAAACTAAAGCTCAGAATTGCTAGCCAGAGAACCCTGGAGTTATTGCTCAACCGACGAATCTTGGAATAAATGCTTCAACGGAGATCCTGGAATTAAATATCCAATGGAGATCGATTGGCAAAGCAACGGCTACTTCAAGAGCTCCAGTGACCAATAAAGACCATCTGCCATTGATGAACCAACAGAGCCACCGATCAATGGAACTCAATGGTCATAAAATCACTCCTCTATAAAAGACGAGTGAATCAAAGTTTTAAACAACTCTTGCCACCGAAACTTTTAGCAATACTTATTCTCGAAACCTTCATCCAAGCAGAGCTTTCTTTCTCCCTCCCACATAGCTCAAGTTCAGCATTTGCTAAAAACTGCAAGAGTCCAACTAAGAAGAAGAATTCAAAGAGTCAAAACATTCAGCCAGCTGTTGCTTAACCAGCCAGGGCAGCCTTCTCAATTTCAGCAATACAACGATCAACTATCCAGCTCAATTGAAGGAGCACATCAGTTGATACCCCCTGTTCAAGACTAACCTCTTGAAGATCGAAAGAGATCTAAAACCTTGTAAAGACGTCAATAGCACCTACCTTCCTAGCGAGCAGTTAGGCACTTCAAGTGTGAGCCGTCGACCCGCTGAGGTAGCGAGCAGTTACCAGGTTCAGCCAACTATCCTTTATTATGTAATTTGTAAATAAACTCAAGTTATATAGTGAAGTTGCCCTTCTGCGGAAGGAAGAGAGAATGTAGGAGTTTGAGACTTCGAACCTCTATAAATCATTTGTGTGTTGTACTGTTTTGATTAATTGCATATCTTTGAACTGTACACAAGCTCACATAATCTGCACTCTAGCTGTCCAAAGTACTTATTTGAATTGTGCATAGATAAGTTTCTAAGCGAGTCAAGGGCCCTTATTATTCTGCAATTGAAGCAAAAGTTTTAATCAGTTTATTCACCCCCCCCTCTAAACTGATATCGACTCGTCCAGGACCAACAATCATGCCTCAAGGAGCTGTGGTTGCAAATCAATCAGTCAACTGCCCAACTGGCTCACTTTGCCGAAAACTGAACTTTTATAATTCATCAAGCCTGTCAGCTGAGCCATCACGACGAACTTCAACTGCCACAGAGAGGATAAAACCACATCTATCACATACTGAAGTCGTGGCTCCTCAGAAGAATCCAAAACATGATGAGAGCGACAGTGATGATGAGGATACTGCCACATCACCAAGTCTCCTATCCAAGAGCTATGTCACTCCCCTACTCACATCCAACTCAAAAGGCGTGCAGTTGATTATGAAAAAAGATCAGTTCAGATCATCGCCAAAGGGAACTTCACAATCCCTGAATCAAAGGATGAAAAACTCATTAGTTATCATTCAGCAGTATAACCAAGCCCGGAAGACAGCAAGGCCCGCACTGCCAAAGAACAGAACTGGATCTGTATCAACATCAAAGCGATCAAACTGCTCGAAAGGAAGCAGTGGAACTAGTCCAGCTCGGCCTTTCAAAAAGAGGAAACTGACTCAAGAAAGTCAAGCAGCTGACTAAACGAACTGATCAGTTCAGATCAGTTAGAGCTTCAGTCAGCTCATCAGCGACGACTGGAAACATGACGAAACTGATCATCCAACTGCTGAATCATCAAACCAATCAGTTGGACTGTATCCCAACTGACTCCGGATAAGTTTCTTCTAATCCTTATGATTATCATAACTTAATTGTTACTGTTGTGATTATAAAATTTCTTATATTATATTCAACGGCTACAATTTGAAAATAGGGTTCTCTCTCACAAGTTTTCATTAATATCTCTGCATCGATATTAAATTAATTCTTCAAAGAAGAAAAGGGAAATATATTTTTCTAATGCGATATAAATAGCAAAATCTGCAGAAAATATTTTGCTATTTATGGCAACTACCCCATTTTCAAAATAACTCCATCTTAGCCACATGATCATAAAATTGTTTCACTATCGAACGGCTGGGAAGCATGCATCATTAATTCAGCTAATCATCCATCAGATCGGATAGCTGATCAGCTAAGAGAAGCAATCGAGTGTCCTCGATCAATGCATGCAAAACTGAATATATATATGCAAGGAGATACAGGCTCCGATCATCTGCAAACTCTCTCTCATCCTTACTTTGATCACTTGCAAACTCTCTCTATCTCTCAACACACTTGCATATCTAACAACACCATCTCTTTGCAGAAATGAAGCCTTCATTTCAGATGATAGATATCAACTAACTCATGAACAAGATGAAGAAAGATAAGACTCTTAATCTAAAGCTTCTTAACACACGTCTTGGCCCAGACAACTTTTAAAGAATTTATCGGCCATTAGAGAAAACTGGGTTGCTGCCATTCTTGACAATCATGCCAGTCAAGAATATACCTTCCCATGTTGCGGAGTTCTACCACAACGCAACCATCTCCGGCAACAACATCATCTCCATTGTCCAAAACAAAGTAATCACGGTGACAAAAGATACGATGATGTCTACACTTCTCCTCCCCGGCGAAGACCCAGACATGATAAAATTGGAACTATCGTGCAAATATGCACTGTGGGGTCTTTGGAAACATCCTCACGTGCACTACCATAACTGCTCACACAGGCTAAAGAAAAGCCTGCCCAGCGAGATCATCCAACTCTTGGATATCACCGGCCATATCCTGCATGGGAACTTTGAGAAAGTCCAATTCTCAGAACTCAAAGCCCATCTAACGGCCGCTTTATACTTCGGGTGTAAAGCCGACTGGGCCTCATTTATTCTTGCTCAACTATGAGCAAATGTCGAGTGAGCAGAATATGATCCATCAACTGGCTCGTTCCGAGAGAATATTGGGTTTATGGGTCGCATAAGCCACATCATTCTAAGCCAGTTTGATGAGATCATTCCAACTGGTGAACCGATCGGACGAAGGGACATGCTCCCGACCATCTACTGCCATCCGATCCTGAAGAGATCCCACCAACCAGGAACTCCCGACTCAAGTCGTGGAAAGCAACCGGTGGTCGCTCA
The DNA here is from genome assembly GCA_026008535.1 of Perilla frutescens. Classification (NCBI taxonomy): domain Eukaryota; kingdom Viridiplantae; phylum Streptophyta; class Magnoliopsida; order Lamiales; family Lamiaceae; genus Perilla; species Perilla frutescens. Next base: position 57,260,470 of record BRKX01000004.1, on the reverse strand, counting down.
TGCCAACTCCTCAGAAGAAAGGCAGCTGATGATTGAGAATGAGCCCCTCTCTAGACTGAGTGATCAGTCTACAATACCAGCCAGCTCACAACCTCTAACCTTAGTCCATTGCGACTCAATTGAGGTTGAGTTTGAGGCAGTTCTAGACCATCAGCTAAGAAGCTACTTCGGTCTCATTGAGGGCACCGATCCCTCCTTATTCAAGCAACTGAAAAGGTACCTCCAGTACCACATCTGGCGATTCTAACTCGATGAGGCCAGAATGTTCCACCTCATCTGCACTCGTGGATCCCTCTTCTGGATCAACGAAGGAAAATAGAGTAGACATTGGATCAATCATCCACGCTGCTCACCGCCAACGCTCTCAGAGATAATGGATTCGATGATCAAATGAATCCAGCTCAGTATACCAGCCGACGCTCCTCTTCCCGATAACGAATCAGCCAACTCCTCCTGCACCCCATTCCTCGAAGATCTACCAATCACTTCACCCGATAAGATCTTTACCAACTTGGCCTCCATGGACTTCAGAGAGCACAAAGTTTCTCTCACCACTAATCGTGGTCAATTCATGACAACTGAAAAGGCCTATGCATGGTTCTCCTCACCCATGCCCATTCCTTCAGTTCCCTCAGTCCATGATGAAAATTTGGCAACTGCCTTCACCTTTTGCCAAACCTATCAATACCATCATGCGATCCACCCCAGCTTTTGGATAATGCCAAAAAGGGGGAAGATGGAAAGTATGATGCTGAAAACTTAACTCTTAGGGATCATATCCAAAGAGAAATACATCATGAGGGGGAAGCTCAGCTTTAGGGAGAAGGTTGGAGAACACAAGAAGTCCAAGAAAGAGGAGAATCAGGCAGGAAGAGAAGGAGCAGCTAAGGAAGTAAATTAGTAGTTCTAACTACTATTGAGAATCGAAAGCTGATATAATATGCTTTGATTAAATATATAATACATACTTCAATTATTCAAATATCATGCTTAAACTTCATATCAAGCCTTGATCATGCTTATAAACATTCGCTGATACTCTGATACCCATGCATATAAGCTTTGCTTTGATATTTAGATAATCATGCTCTAATAAAATAAAAGCATGCCCAAAATGAAAATATACCTTGAATGCTCTGATACTTGGATTTTGAATGCTCTGATACTTGAATTTCATGCTCAAACGTGCTCTGATTTCAAGAATTTTCCTAAGCAAACTACAGCATTTCTATCAAACGAACATTTGCAGTTTTTCCATCATCATTGACAAGGTTTTGACATCATCAAAAAGGGGGAAATTGTTAGAAAAAACTATCAAAGAACCTCTAGATAAGGTTTTGATGAGATGTCAAAACTATTTATGAAAAACTGACTAAAATTCAAGATGTAGATCTGAGCTGACCAATCCAGAGCATCAAAGAGGAACTCAATCAGCTAAAGTCAACCAAACTGGAGTATGGTCTATCAGCTGGGAGGATACGCCAACCAGTCAGAACTCAATTCAACTGAGGATTCGAAGAGACGAACCAGTCGAAACAAACTGACAGCTAAGTCAGCTGAGCTGAGGGAGAAAAGAATTGACTAGACTGAAGAAACTGATACGAGATCAGTTTAAACTGAAAGACTGGAAGTATCCAACTGATGGCCAAACTGAAGTGAACAGACAAACCAGCTAAAGGTCAGAACTGGAGTCAGCCAGCTTGTGATTAGTCAAGCTGACAAGAAAGCTCAAGAGAAAGCAGTCAAACTGACAAGCTAGTCAACAGCTTGTGAATAGTCAAGCTGACAAGAGAGCTTGAGAATGATTAGTCAAACTGACAAGCTAGCCAAAAACTTGAGATCAGCCAAACTGGAGGGACAAGCTCAGAACTGCAAACTGGAGCAATAGCCGAACTGAGCAGACAAGTTCAGAACTGCCAACTGGAGTAACAACATAACTGAGCGGACAAACTCAGAACTACAAACTAGAGCAATAGCCGAACTAAGCAGACAAGTTCAGAATTGCCAACTGGAGTAACAACCAAACTGAGTAGACAAGCTTAGAACTGCCAGCTGGAGTAATAGCCGAACTGAAAAGACAAGTTCAGAACTGCCAACTGGAACTCAAAGTTGCTAAAACTGAGGCTCAGAACTGCCAGCCAGAGAACTCTGGAGTTATTGCCCAACCGGCGAATCTTGGAATAAATGTTTCAACGGAGATACTGGAATTAAATATCCAATGGAGATCGATTGGCAAAGCAACGGCTACTTCAATCAAAAGCTCCAGCAATTAATAAAGACCATCTGCCATTGATGAACCAACAGAGCCCCCAATCAATGGAACTCAACGGTCATAAAATCACTCCTCTATAAAAGACGAGTGACTCAAAGTTTTAAACACTCTTGCCTCTGAGACTTTTCGCAATACTTATTCTTGAAGCTTTCATTTAAGCAGAGTTTTCTTTCTTCCTCCCACATAAGTCTCTCTCACCACTGATCGTGGTCAATTCATGACAACTGAAAAGGCCTATGCATGGTTCTCCTCGCCCATGCCCATTCCTTCAGTTCCCTCATTCCATGATGAAAATTTGGCAACTGCCTTCACCTTCTTGCCAAACCTATCAATACCATCATGCGATCCACCCCAGCTTTTGGATGATGCCAAAAAGGGGGAAGATGGAAAGTATGATGCTGAAAACTTAACTCTTTGGGATCAGATCCAAAGAGAAATACATCATGAGGGGGAAGCTCAGCTTCAGGGGGAAGCTTGGAGAACACAAGGAGTCCAAGAAAGAGTGAATCAATGGAACTCAACGGTCATAAAATCACTCCTCTATAAAAGACGAGTGAATCAAAGTTTTAAACACTCTTACCTCTAAGACTTTTCGCAATACTTATTCTTGAAGCCTTCATTCAAGCAGAGCTTTCTTTCTCCCTCCCACATAGCTCAAGTTCAGCATTTGCTAAAAACTGCGAGAGTCCAACTGAGAAGAAGAATTCATAGAGTCAAAACATTCAACCAGCTGTTGATAAACCAGCCAGGGTAGCCTTCTCAGTTTCAGCAATACAACGATCAACTATCCAACTTAATTGAAGGAGCACATTAGTTAATACCCCCTGTTCAAGACTAATCTCTTGAAGATCGAAAGAGATCTAAAATCTTATAAAGACGTCAATAGCACCTACCTTCCTAGCGAGCAGTTAGGGACTTCAAGTGTGAGCCGTCGACCCGCTGAGGTAGTGAGCAGTTACCAGGTTCAGCCAATTGTCCTTTATTGTGTAATTTGTAAAGAAACTCAAGTTATATAGTGAAGTTGCCCTTCTGCGGAAGGAAGAGAGAACGTAGAAGTTTGAGACTTGGAACCTCTATAAATCATTTGTGTGCTATACTGTTTTGATTACTTGCATATTTTTGAACTGTACACAAGCTCACACAATCCGCACTCAAGCTGTTAAAAGAGCTCAACCACATTGTGCACAGATAGGTTACTAAGCGAGTCAAGGGCCCTTATTATTCCGTAATTTGAAGTAAAAGTTTTTTATCAGTTTATTCACCTCCCCCCCTCTAAACTGATATCGACTCGCCCGAGACCAACACTTAACTGTCCAGAATTTGAACTGTACACATCGTAAGGATGTGCACTGTTTAAAATGTGTTATTATTATTCCACCAAATTCTAATCCATGCTTAATTTTTTGAAGTGTGTTTGTTGACCAATTGAAAGTATCGTGCTCGAATATCTCAATGGAAGATATTGACAAACGAATGGATAAAGAATTTGCAAGCTGGTTCGCCAAATATGTAAGTATATGATATCCGAAAACCTTAATGTAAGTATACATGAGCAACTGTAACATAATATAAAGTTTTCTATTGTAACAGGCACAAGATCCAACTAATAATGTCAACAAGATCATGCGTGATCTTTCAAGTGGGCCTTCTCATTCCGTTAATGTCTACCCTGTGTACTTTATTAATGGATACAAATTTCACACAATTGCCCACGGCTCACAGCGAGCTACAATGAATAGTGAAGTCTGCATTAAAGGGACACACACTGAATATTACAGGTGATTGATGGAGGTGATTGAGTTGGAATACGCTGGTCTACCTATTAAGAAGACAATGTTGTTTAAATGTGAGTGGTTTGATGCATCAACACAAGGAACAAATGTGCATCCTGACTACAAAATGGTTTCTATAAATCATAAGCGTAAGTGTTCAGGATCTGATCCATTTGTGCTTGCTAAACAAGCAATCCAAGTGTGTTACTGTGAATACCCAACTTTAAATCGCTCTCGAAGTGATTGGTGGACAGTCTGCAAAATAAAGGCTCGATCTAATATTGAAGTGCCATCAGAGGATGATAATACAATCATAACCTCAGCCTTTCAAGATGATGAAGTTGATGGTTTGCATACCCTCACAATAGATGATGATCATATACCAAATCATCCAGATGGTGGGGTAATAGACATTCAAGAAGAAGAAAAAGATGATGAAGAAGATATAGAACCAGAGATCGATTTATCAGATGACAGTATCAGTGATGATGATGAAATAGATGACTAGTGTGGTTGGTTTTGTAAATTAATGTTTGTTTCTTATTTGATAGATGTTTTATTATTCAAGTACTTAGTACTATTGAAATTTGCTAACTTCATAAACTAATATTGATATGATTTTGCAGATGCAGGGAGGCGGTAGTACTTCAGCTGGAGGTTCATCATCGTCATCTGTGGGCCTGAGCGGTCCAGTTGGCGATATCTCACTGTCCGGATCGTCACTGCCCGATGTTGATGCGTAGGGTCGTCGTCGTTGTTGGCTTCAGGATGGGTATGTTTCTTTAGATAGTGGAATATTTTTTTACAGATTATTATTTATATTATTCTAATATTCTAATATCTTTATTATTTTGTACATTTGGAAGCGAGTTGATGCCGAGTTATCCCACCTCAGCCACCATCACATCCAGCTTCAAGAAGTATTTGCATCCGAGAAGCTACACCTGGAAGATGGTGCCCCCTGAGAGGAGACATGCATATAAGGAGGAGTTTCGGGTATCTTATTATTATATATTTTATTTTAAAATGTTATATAAGTTTAGTATTTTCATATGTTTTCAATATGTTACAGAAGGAGTGGTTTTGGGATCCCACTTTGGAGGATGGCATTTGGGCAGCATGGGAGATCAAGGCTCCTCAGAGATACAAGGACATGGTCCATTACTTCAAGAAGGATAGGACCAAGGGCTGCCCTCCATTCATGCCTTCTGAGATGTGGGATGGCTTCAAGGCGCATTGGGACAGTGATGCCTTCAAGAAAAAGTCGGCCATCGCATTGAAGAATCGTCTGAGTGAGCCCGATGGTCCTGGCACATGCATTTTGAAGTATCAAGGAGGCTCTCGGAATGCAGTTGCACATGCTGCGGCTTTGGTATGCAATTAAATTGTTTATTTATTTATTTTTTAATATGTGTGTGCTAACATGTCTATCCAATAGGCTATGAAGAAGGGTGTGCAGCCCAATGACGTGGCGTGGGAGACATTCAGGAGGCTGCACGACAATCTTGATGGATCCCACATAGATGGGAAGTCTGCTCGTATAGCTGTAAGTTAATTTATCAATATTTATAAATTTATTAATAACATAGAAATTAAATATTTAATCATTCTGATTTGATTTTGTGAATAGGCTGATGTATTGGCTTGGATTGAGGAGTTGAGCCAGCCGACTCCTGGCACAGATGAGGCGCCACCACCAGTGGACATGAGCGTTGTATATGTCGATGCTGCCCTCCGACACTCGAAGAAGAATCGAGTGTTTGGGCTCGGCAGTCGATCACGGAGTTATTCAACTCCTGGCGTCTCATTTGCAGCTCCTCCACAGCCCAACACTCAGGCTGCCATCAGGGCTCTCCAGGAGCAGATGAACGCCCAACAGACGGCTCTCCAGGAGAAGATGGACGCACAGGCAGTGCTTCTCCAAGCCCAGCAGGAGAAGATCAATCAGCAGCAGGAGATGATACGCCAGCAGGCCGAGATGTTCGAGCTGATGCGGGCGCAGTTTAGGGCCCCTCCTCCATCTTCATCTTGACATTACTATTATTATTTGTATCTTATACACTCTTTATTATATTTTATGACATTTTATGTATTTTATTGAAGATTTATATATATTATTTTACATGTTTATTAAAGTTCTTCCATAATTTATTTACAAACAATAATCAAAATTACAAAAAAAAAATAAATAAAAATAAAAATAAAAAAAAACTTAACGACGGACTTTGGCCGTCGTTACATTTTTCTGATTTTTATTTTTTATTTATTTTTATTTAATAACGACGGAAATATTCAGTCTTTAATTTAATCCGATTTTTATTTTTTATTTATTAACGACGGAAATATTACATCGTTAATTTAATCCGATTTTTATTTTTTATTTATTTTTATTTATTAACGACGGAAATATTCCGTCGTTAATTTAATCCGATTTTTATTTTTTATTTATTTTTAATTATTAACGCGGACATAGTCCGTCGTTATTTTTTTGGGAATTTTATTTTTTTTATTTTTAATTATTAACGACGGACATAGTCCGTCGTTAGTTCCGTCATAAGACTTAACGACTGTAGACGACACAGGACTTAACGACGGCCACATTCCATCGTTATGGTCGTCGTTAAGGTCAACGACTGACATTATCCGTCGTAAAGTTGGTTTGCCGACTAAAGACCTAATGACTGCCACAGTCCGTCGTTAATCCGTCGGTAGTTAAAAATAACGACGGAAAATGAGGATATACCGACAGAATATTCCGTCGCGAATCAGCGATTTTTTTGTAGTGGGAGAAGATGCAAGGTCCAATTTTTTCATCTAATTCATTACAATTTGATTGAAATATACGAAAAAATATATACTCTTCTAATTTTATTTTGTTTTATTTTATATATACGAAAATTGAACTGATAAATAAGAAAGACAAAACACCAAAACGTAGGCACCAAAGCAACCTACCATAGATTTAATAAAGGGATGGTCTCCTGTGCAGGAGACTGATGGGCCGGCCCATCACCGGAGCAGCCCAGATCCACAACTAATTAAGCCCCAATTAAAAAAAATGGAAAACGCAAGAGACAAAGACGGAGAAGAGAACCGTGGCTGAGGCGACAGAGAGGAGTCCATCTCTCGCGAACGCCGATGCCGCCACCATCACCACCGTGCCGGAAGCTCAGGACCACCGTACCGGAAGCTCACGATGGCGAAATCATCTTCGAAGTTGAAGAAATCCGATTTTCATTCATTTTTTCTACAACTCGATAATTTGAAGGTGAGTCTCTAGAATTCAATCAAATCTATTCAATTGTGTGGATTGCAGTTGTGAAATTAATTTTATATATTCTAACAATTATTGTATTGTTGTGATTTATGTTCGTTTATGCTGTTAAGATTGATGAATTGTTGTTTCTGTTTTTACCCTCATTGATATATTTTGGGGGAATTTTTGTTGGAGATTTAGTGGTGGTTTTGTTGATAGTTATGAGTTGAAATCTAGTAGAAATAATTGGGGGAACTACCAATTATTTTGATTATATTATAGATCTATATTTCTTCATTGTTTGTGATTATTTTGTTAGTTGTTCAATTATTTTTCCAGCATTTTATCTCAAAACGACGCAGAGATCTGGCAATTCATCTGTTAGATTTTTTTCGTTTATTTACAGAAAAATGAGTTGATTATCGGTATAACGTAGTTTAGTGATTCATGTTTAGATTTCTGTTAGGTTTCCTTTATGAATTTTGGGGTGAATAAGTTAAGGTTTATGCATGTGAAAATGGAGGATTGTCTTACATTTGAGCTACATTTTGTAAACATGCAGCTTGAAATAGAATTTAATAGATAGGTGAATGTATTGCAGTATTAGTATGGTTGGAGAATAATATCTCAAATATATAATCAAATACGATATCTATGATTGTTGGTGCAGAAATGGCAAATGGAGAGGTTTCCAAAGCCACAACCAAAAGATGAAAATGAGAGCTTGTTATACGAGGAAGATGAGGATGAGCATGGGGAAACATTATGCGGTGTCTGTGGAGAGAACTATGCATCGGATGAATTCTAGATTTGTTGTGACATATGTGAGAAGTGGTTTCATGGCAAATGCATGAAGATCACTCCTGCTAGAGCTGAGCATATCAAGCAGTACAAGTGTCATTCGTGCAGTAGCAAAAGAGCTTGCCCGTAGTCTAGAACAAAATATGTAGCTTCTGTACTATCTGAAGACTCTGCATGTGCATCGATTGGTGAGATCCTTGTTCTAAGCATCGAGTCTAGGCCTAACCTGCAAATGTGCACTTTCTGATTGGGGGTTTTCCTTTTTTTTGTTATAGTATTATTATTTGTTGTAGTGACAGAAGTAGATTCCCCTGCCTTACAGGAACTTTCGTGTTTCATTTTAGTTAGGATTCAAGTCTTTCATGATCTGGTGAACAAGCTCTTGCCTATCTCTGTTTCTTGAGCTGCATATCGATATGGCATGATGTAGTTATGTGAATTTTTCTCGTATATTGTCTTTAGATGCAGATTGTTTCTTCCTATGTCATGGGATTCTTGATCTAAATTGTCACATGAAAAGTTAGGGCTTTGTCTAAAGTCTATCAAGTCTCTTATATTCTTGTAGTTAAGTATTTGAGGAAGTGATCATATATGTATATTTGTATTAAATGTTAAATAATAGAGATGGGTATTGTTTGTAATGAGTAGTTTTTTTTTTTTTTGTAAAATTGTGTGTTTTTAAAGACACTTAAGGATGCATCCAACTTGATTAATCTTCATGTTTGAAGTTAAAAGTTATATTAAAAATTTGCATTAAATTACAAAAAACCAAAAGCAGTTCAACTTCTAAGAATGCAGATATGAATGGAGAAGAATTCACACACACCTCACGTAGGAGACTGATGTGGCAAATGATCATTCACAACCATAATGCTATTAATATTTTTTTTCTCTAATTCTATATTTGATTTGCTGACAATAAAAGATAATAAGTAAAACAAAGTGCTTCGATTTTGATATGAAAATCATTGCTTCCCATTTGTAAAGCAAGTTGCATTATACCCAAACAAATATCGCAAGAAAAAAAGCAAGTTGGACATAAAATTATTTTTAAACAAAGTTATGAGTAAAGAGACAATCTTTTTCAAGGTGAGAGCATAATGCCCTCTATGATTAGACTAATAACCACATCATCAACACTTGACTCCCAATTGGCCCGTGTTGTTATCTCCTCGTAAATTAGAAGCAATTTCAAATGAATCCAACCATGACCTAATCACTACTTTAAGTAGTCCAACATATACTAAACTAAAAATAACCGTGTCTGAATAATTAATTTACAAGAAAAAAAGAAGCCAAGCACAGGACAGGAGGTTCAATGAAGGTTGTCCGGTATACCGCCAGATACGACACTCTCATCGACAGGTTTTGGACCTCCACAAGACCCCGATACTGATTCAAATAACTTCTCAATCTCAGGTGCACATCTCGTAAATGACCTCATCAATCTGTGTTGCAGCATCCTCAGTCTTTGATGCAACACGAGAAGTCGCCTCATCAAACACCTTCAAGATGACATTGACACCCTTGGACTCTTTCTGCTTCTTGGTCACCTTCTTATTCATTCAGGAAACCTGATATATAAGTCAATGAAACAACATATTAAAACACAAACTATAAAAAAATATATATTACATATATACCGTAATATATATGAAAATAAAATACAAACAATCAAGCATAAAAAATCATATACAAACATAAAACATACTACAGAATACACGCACAACTATTGTTTTGATACTATTATGCAAATCAAATGGTACTAGTCAGCACAAAGAGTGATACTACACCCCACAAAAATAAAATATAAACATATAAACCAATATCAGTGACTAAACAACTGGATTTTCACAGTTACAAAAAACATATCAAACCGGCTAGACTGAATTCTAAAGACATAAACATACCATCTAACAAAACACAACTAATATTTTGATACTATTATGCGTATCAAATGGTACTAAACAGTATACAGAGTGATACAAACATAAAACATACCATCTAACAAAATACAACTAATATTTTGATACTATTATGCATATCAAATGGTACTAGATAGCATACAGAGTGATACTACACCACACAAAATTCAGTTTCGAGTATCAAACAATAAAAAAATGTCAAGATTGGCCTGCATCACATTCAAGGAGAAATCAGGTGATATATATATATATATATCTGGCTTGTTTCCGCAGTATAAATCTTTTCCTCAAACCTAATTGCTGTTAAATTCAGGTCGGGTCGGAGCGGGTCGGACTATCTAAATCTATGTATTATTGTTGTTTAATTGCTGCTAAATTCAGGTCGGGTCGGAGCGGGTCGGGCTGTCTAAATCTATGTATTATTGTTGTTTAATTGCTGCTAAATTCAATTCTTGTAGTCATAAATCATATTTGATGGCCATGATTCAAGTCATGATACAGTCATGATACAAAAATGGTTGAAATATTTTGATCATATTCCTAATTTTTTTTTTGTGCTAAAATCTTAGATCCTACCTTTAAACTTACTGGTACTAATGACATGATTGTTATATATTACAAATTTTTATCCACTATGAGTTTTCAGGTCCCAGAGATATTAATTTACATTTGTCAACCGCTGAAGAAATTAAATTAGATATTTATGAATCTTTACAATCACTTTATAAAGAATATGAGCAAAAATATGGAGATACTCTACTTAATCAAACTCATCGTTCTTCTAGTTCTAGTAGTAGTTTTTCATTAGGATTAAATACTTCACAAGGTAGTGCTTTACAAGAATTTCAAAAAAGAGGAAGTGCGAGGCGTAGTCAAAATGAATTAGAAATATATTTGCAAGACCTTGTAAAATACAGGTCCCAATAATTTTGATGTTCTCAAGTGGTGGTCCTGGAATCAAGAGTGGTATCTTTTACTTGAAATTATGGCAAAGGATATTTTTGGAGTCCCAGCATCAACAGTTATTGTTGAACAAGCTTTCAGTGAATCCGGTTATATCTTAGACGAGCAGAGATCAAACTTGATATCGGATCATCTTGAAGCATAAATGATGTTAAAGGACGAATCAAAAGCCCACTTAAGAGAGCAAGAGAACCGTTGGGATGATTTGATGGATGGCCCGCTGATTCTAGTTGGTTCGGAGAGTGAAGCCGAAGGAGGAGGGGGAGAGAGCCAAACCGGTGATGAATGGGACGACGACTTCGAATTCTAAACTTGACAGGGAAAAAAGGTAAAATGAATTACAAGAACTTTGATTCCAAGGTAAGGGATGCGTAGGCAAATTTATTTGAAGTGCAAGTCCAAATTTCAATTATTTCTTTTCCTTCCTAAATCGGTCAAATTGTTAATTGTAATTTAATGTTAAGTTGTAACTTGTAAGTTTGTAATTTCATAGTTTCATTTACAATTTATAATTTTATAATGTCATATTATTTATTAAAAAGACTTGTATTCTGGTAAGATATAAATTATAATTTCATAATATAATAATATCAAATAAACTTGTGGTTGTCGTACTTTTTAGTTTTTAACTCGTAAATTTGTAATTTAGTTAATTTATGCAAACTATAATGTGATAATGTTTAATAGTTCCTAGTTCGAATTTAAACAAAAATAAAAATGAAAAAAATGAAAAATCGACGGTCAACCGGGTAACTGCCGGTTAATCGGACAAACTGGCCACGACACAAACTGCCGGTTATGGTTTGAAAACTTTAACCGGAAATCGGGAGGACGGTTCTGTTCCGGTTTGTGCCGTCCGAAACCGTTTAATCGGCGGTTTGTAACCGAAACCGGCACAAACCGAAACTGTGGGCACCTCTACCTCCAGGAGCTAACAACCTCTACTACTGCAACATTGAGATCAGATGTCGGTTACACCACTCCACCAATGTAGATCATATGTGGGAGCAGTTACACTAAGTTACGGATTTGAATGTCTTGCATGAGCTATCCATGTGCACCCACATTCAATCAGGTCGACGCATTCAACGACCCGTCCATTTCTGCACTCTAAAATTCAACCCGCCGACCCATTCAACAGACCCGTGGACCGGACATTCTACCTACCAACCCGTTCAATGACCCGTCCGTTTCTACACTCTAAAACTGTAGCTCAGTCAGGCCCAAATCCACCCAAAATCCTATTATCAAGATCTAAAATTGAAACCAAACACCAACATTATTTAATTCCTTCAAAATTAAATACATTAATCACCAAAAATAAAATAAAATGAATCACACTTTAATTTATTATATCCAATTTTCCAACATATTTAATATAAAACATATATACAATTGTCTTATGCAACAACATCCCCAATAAATATAATAGAAAATGTTATACCTCACATGTGCACATTTATTGTGGGCTCCAATACAAGAATCAAAATATAAAAGGGCCCCAACTCATTTAACCAACGGTTTATTGTAAGCTGTGAATTTGCTAGTGATAATTGTTTAAAATGCTAGTACATGATTGCTGGAATTAATAAAATATTTAAATCTTTAGGAAAATAGAACTTAACTTTAACATAGAACATTAGAAATGAACTGCATCTTTTATATAGCAGAGAGCTATTATTTTCCTGCAAAGATTTATGTAGACAGAGCATGAATCATCTGCAAATTGTATATTCTTTTTTCTTTTCTTTTCTTTTCTTTTTGGTCCTTTTACTTTATTTTTCTGATGCTTTTCATTATAGAATTAGAATTATATGAAAGCTGCACCTGGTACGGTCAAAGGTCAAAAAATTGCATATTTGCAAGGTTTTTTATTTAGAGTATCTTAATTGTTTAATGTCACTGTCTAGTGAGTTTACTTTAAAAAAATAATATAATAGTTTTTTTCAAGATGAGAGTTTTATTGATTTAGGACCACAAAGATTGGTAATATATTAGTCAAAGAGTTCGAAAAATAAGGCAAAAAATTACATTTTTTTATTTTTATCTTTATACTCCCTCTGTTTCATTTTATTTGTTGTTTTAACTTTTTTATTTTGTGTCAAAATATTTGTTGTTTTATATATTTTCACACAATCTTTCTCAAATTTAACTCTATCACAAACTCTATTTTAGAAAAATATAACTGAATAAGATTTTATGGCATATATGAGGGATGGGTATATTTGTCCACAAAATTAATTGTTAATTATATTATTTTAATTACCTTAATTAATAGTGCACTCGTAAGATTTTTTAGACTCAAATTAATAGTCTCAATTATTCAGATTTTAAACTTATTATTTGTCCTCTCAAAAAAAAAAAAAAAAAAAAAAAAAAAAAAAAAAAAAAAACTTATTATTTGCCCTTTTACCTTGGCTTGGATTCTTAAATTATCTATTTTTGGGTCTAAATTAAAAAATAAAAGATTTTTCATATGATAAATACTATATGACTAAGCAGAGAACAAGGCTCTTCAAGTGGACGTGCCAGAGTGGTTATTGGGCTTGACTAGAAATCATGTGGGTTCTGCCCGCGCAGGTTCGAATCCTGCCGTCCACGTTTTTTTTCTACATTTTCTTATATATTTTGTAACTGATTTAAATAAAAATTTAAAATTAAACTGAATAACAGTAAACTAAACGTTATTTTTCCAGATTTTCTATATATTTTGTAACTTCATCATATCCTTAATAAAAATTTAAAGTATAGAAAAAAATAGTTATGCATTTTTTTTAAATATGCCATAACCGGAAAGGATGGACCCTAAATAAAAATTTAAAATTCAATTAAATTACAATAAATAAAAATAAAAAATTGAAAAAGAAATAGTTATAAATAAACTTCATTTCTTACCATCATTGTAAATTATATATTTTGTAACTGCATTTTCATTTCATAACAAAGCCTAATTATGGGCAATATAAGATATGTTATGAATAAACGTCGTTTCTTACCATCATTTGTAAATTATACTACTACTATGTAGTACAATGAATATCAATAGAATTGATCAAATTCAAGTACATGCAAATTAATTAAGTTGGTCAATTTTAATTAATGTTTCTCATTTTTTGAAAAAATAACATTTAAGATTTATAATTTTCACAAACTTAAATGTTTAATTTTTTTAATTTCCAAAACCTAATAAGGGGTATAATTGTAAATTCCTATTAAAAATAACACTATTTATAGTAATGAGACTATATAATCGGGACACCTCAAAATAGAAATGTGGACTATATAATTAGGACTGAGGGAGTATGAAGAGAGAGTTCAAGGTTAATTAATGTTAAATATGGAATGTTTAAAATGTGACTCCACACATTCCCCACAATTAAATGTCAATATGAGTGACCATTTTGAACATTTAATTTCTCACTTACAAAAAAAAAAAAATTGAAAAAAAGAAACTATGATAATTTATTTTAAATTTAGATTAATCGTACACCATTTCATTCCTATAAAATGAAATATTGTGGTCATCAAAAATCAAATAAAATTAGACGATGATTCATTTATTAAACCAATTTTTCCAATAAATCTACTATTATATAAAAGGAGTCTTGTCTTACAAAATTTAATCTACCTATTATGTGTATGTTACAACTTTAATTTAAGGGTAATAGTGTAATATAATATAATATATTTATTTTAATACAATAATATGCTATATTAGTTTCCATATACGTAATAATTATTTAAATATAATAATATGCTATATTATATAATACGATGATATATTAGTTTCCATCCTATGATAGAAAAAATTGGTTCGACAAACTCCACAAATCGAATGTGATCGGCGAAAAGTATCTATTTTCTCCATTGATGGATGGGTTTGTTGATTTCTCATATGAAGATTAGTTGACTTCCTCTTTTCATTTATCCATCATCTTCCAATAATCATTTACCTCATTTTCTCCTTTGTGGATCGAAAAATGAAAATGGATTAGAGTTGTTAGATCATGTAAGGAAGCATTCCCATTTTCGATTATTTCTATTTCTATTTATATTCCATGTAATCAAAATAAATTATATCGTTTGTTTCACAAAACATCATTTCATTGTTTTCACCTAGCCTTTTAAAATCTACTGTATTCTAAATTATAAGGATTAAAATATACTCCCTCCGTCCCATAATTATAGTCCATTATTCCTTTTTGGGATGTCCCAAAATTATAGTCCTTTTCTAAATTGGGATTGTATTTAAATATTCTTTTACAAATATAACCCTATTTAATATAGTATGAATGCAATTAATATAGTAAAAAATAAGGGCAATATAGGATAATTATTGTAAATTGTATATTTCCAATACATATTAAATGTGATTTCTTAATCTGTGTGAAAATGGGAAGTGGACTATAATTATGGGACGGAGGGAGTATATAAATTTGCATTTACCTAATGAGTTTGAGTGTTTTTTTTTCTCATATTTTTGTCTCTCATTCGAACACATAATTACTATAGAGTAAAATATATAAATAAACTCTAAAAATAAAAAACTAGAAATTGAAAATAAACACAATAAATATAAAATAATCACTAAAAATAAAAATTATTGGGAGAGATTTTATTGAGTTTTGAGTGATGTTAAACAAGTGTTAAGTGTATTGAAGTATAGAAATCAGCTGACGAATATAATTGTCCTGTATAGAAACTGAGTCATATAAAACAGACAGTTACAAAACTAATAAATCGAGAATATGAAGAGAACACTACAAAAAAAACCGCGGTATAGCAACAGACTCGTCCGTCGTTAAACCTTGCATTTCCGTCGTTAGATAGATCTATCAACGGATTAGGTCCGTCGTTAAACCTTTAGTCGAGAATAGATTTAATGATGGATTGTAGCGGTCGTTAGATCTTTACGACAGCTCTAACGATGGTTATATCCATTGTTAAATCGGTTCTCATTTCTGTCGTGGGGACTTTTTAATGATGGATAAACCATCATTAGATCTGTCGTAAATATTTAACAACCGATATAGTACGTCGTTAAAAAGGTCAGGTATTTTATTTTATTTTTAATTTTATTTTTAACGAGCTTTTTTTTTGTGCATTTTCTATTTTATTTATTTGAAAATGTTTTAAATAGAATAAAATAGATACAAATTTTTATATAAATATTTAGTTAGAGTAAGAGATTAAACATATAAAAATAGTTATCCAAAAGCATACATAACAAAACTAACAATTTTAGAATCATAGATAATATCAAACATAAAAATTTTAAAATCATCCATAATCAAAGATAAATAAAAATATCCTACATGTCTGGAGGAGGCTGAGAAGATGACCCACCGGTGTCCCCGAACCGACGATGCATCTGCTGGAGGAGAGCAAGCTACTGATCCATCATCTCCTGGTGCTTCTACTCCCAGGTCTGCTCTCGCTGCTGAAATTGCTCCTCCTGTGCCTGCAGCTTCGCCTGTAGTTCCTGGATAGCGGTCTGAGAGTCATAATACTGAGAGCCCACTGAATCAGCACTGCTACTCCTCTGACTACGTCCGATGTAGGCAGCAGCTCGATTACCCAGCCCGAAGATGCGTCTCTTCTCCACGCCCACGACATTGATATAGATCGATGTCGTGTTCGGCGGCACCTCAGATGAGTTGGGAGGCACCTGACTCCTTTGCTCAATCGTCTAACATATCTCGCCCTATATTTATTAAATAATTAAATAAACATAACATGTCATATAAGTCTCTCTTAACATAATTATCCACGATTAACGTTATTTAAGTCTCGATTAATTTCAAGAGCCACAATTGACATAATATAAGCTTCGATTAATATAATTTAAGTCTCGATTAATTCCAAAAGTCACAATTAAAGTAATTATCCTAGACTAACATAATTATCCTAGACTAACATAATTATCCACAATTAACATTATTCAAGCCTCGATTAATTTCAAAAGCCACGATTAACATAATATAAGCCTCGATTAATATAATAAGTCACGATTAACATAATTTATTCCTTGATTAACATAATAAGTCACGATTAACATAATTTATGCATCGATTAATTTCAAACGCCATGATTAACATAAAACCAACACGATTAAATTAGTCACGATTAGAGCCACGATTATACCAAAAACAAACACGGTTAATTTTAACAAGCTACGATTAATCTAATGAACCTTGATTAGAGCTATGGTTAATTAAATTAGCCACGATTATAAAAAAATAAACTAAACCTTCTTAAGATTAAACATAACCAACTTTGGCAAAATTAAACAGGCTATATACGAATTTTAAAAAAAAAATCTGAAACCTACTTGGGAAGACGACGACGTCTCCGGCGGTCGTTGCTCCATCGTCGGCGGCGATGACATGCCACGAGTAAATTTGTGTGAGTTAGAGAGAGAGAGAGAGCGAGATCTTTAACATGTGTTGTTCTCAAGCGGCGGAATCAACCCTAGTTCTGTGTTTCTATCGGTAAAAAATGAGAGTGAAAGAACACTTATTTTTGGGTTTCCAAATGTGTATATTGATGGGGATATAGAGAGAGAGAGAGAGACGTGGGGTTGTTGGGGGGGGGGGGTTAATTCAAAATTTATCATATTTATTCCCTTTGCAGGTTTTTGGCAGTTACAAAAGTTTTTTAGAATAAAATCAGATATTGTGGGACCCATTGCATGGATGTTGTGTAAAATAAGTAGAGATTGTCCAAATAACTCCTTAGTTTTAAATCTTGCTTTTTTTTTTCAATTTTAATATAATTTTGCCCATTTATAAATTTGACCCAAAACTGAAAATAGATAAAAGTAGAAAAATTAAATAGTGACCCATTTTAAAAAAATATTCTAAAATTTAAAATAACTCGTAGAAATTAAAAGAACAAGCCCTTAAAAAATGAAAAGATTTAAATTAAATTAAATTAAATTTGAAGACTTGAAAAATTAAAAAGCCTAGATATTAAAAAACAAAACGAAACAAATGATTTTTACTATACTACTCCATTCGTTTCTGCATGTGTCATTCTAGCATTTTAATTTTGTTTCAAAAAAGTGACATTCTACAAATTTGAGATGTAAAATTCTCAGTTTTCACACATTTGCCTTCATTTAATGCTTTCATACATATATATTTAACTTATTTATTGTACTTACACAAGGGTGCATTAAGTAATTCAATTAATTTATTAATTTGTGTGCATTCATCCAGAATGACACTTAATTGGAAATGGGAGGAGTATATTAATATTAAATAAAGAGAGTACTAGCTATTTCATATGAAACAATGAATTATATTATATTAAATTAATTTTGAAAAAATAATTAAATTATTCGTGGTCTTACGTGGCAGCACACTTTGCATTCCACAATTAGCAATGACGACAACGTAATTATTTTTGTGTGGAAAATTTATTTATTATGTTTTTTCTCCTAATATAACTATATCATTAACTACCTATATAAATTACAAAGAGCACACAACAATTAATTAACTCACTTTGTTTTCTTTAAATTTAAAAACTAAAAAGGAAAAAGCGTAGAATATTGAAAAAACAAAACCAAAACAATGATTTTTACCCTTAGTTAGAAGAGATGTACATGTGTATCCATGTATATGAGTTTTATAAAGCAGGAGATTTAAATTTATCCATAAAAAAAGAGAAGTTAAAAAAATTCAATTCTTCATTTATCATGAGAACACTGAGAAACTCTACAAACTAAATGTGATTCTCATAGATGGAAATTATTTGAAAATATTATGAATAATTTCACAAGGTTTTGAAATTATTTGAACTTTGGGATTAAAATTATATTATATTATATTAATTTTCAATATATATATATATATATATATATATATATAGGGTTGGGTTCCAAAAGGAACCACACCCTAAGTGAGAACCGAGAACCAATCTGAGTCATAGATCCGGTATATTTGGACGGTCAAGATATGCTCCAGGTTTTTTAAAAACGCGGTGGCAATCTCATAATAACGTCCAACTTCGCTGACCCTGAATCTTAGTAAGGGTAAAATTGAAAATTTTGAAAATATATGAATACTCAGAATTTACG
Organism: Perilla frutescens; assembly: GCA_026008535.1. Taxonomy (NCBI): domain Eukaryota; kingdom Viridiplantae; phylum Streptophyta; class Magnoliopsida; order Lamiales; family Lamiaceae; genus Perilla; species Perilla frutescens. Next base: position 57,241,398 of record BRKX01000004.1, on the reverse strand, counting down.
TGTATATTTTTCAATTTAGGGTTTTAGCATTGTCATTTCCTATTTTAGCATTGTCATGACTTATTTTAGCGTTACTATTTTTTAGCATTAACATAAAATAATATCATCGATATTGATGTTGAATTATCAATATAGTGCAACCACGAACTTACGCAAACCCAGGAGCCAAAAAATTTAAAGAGAAACTGAAAAAAACTCGAATTCAACCATCAAACTCACCCGAAAACATCATTAAAATCTTCAGAAAGCATGAAAACTCAAGGTAATATGCCGTTCATTTTTATTTTTCAGAAATTTCGTTTGATTTTCTAGCAATTATATTATGTTGATTTAGCAGTTTCTGTTTGCTATAAACATTCATTTAGCATTATATTATGATGATTTAGCAATTTCTTTCGTGTTTTTATAAGCATAACGCATACAAAAATCTAATCTTCAACAACCTGTGTTTATTTTATTGCATGATAATTTATCAGTTTCATTTTCATTCTGCTCATGACGAAAAACCTGTATGAAAATGTTAACCCTACCAGTGTTGGCAATATATTTGTGATTTATGTGTATATTTTTCAATTTCGTATTTTAGCATTATCATTTTCTATTTTAGCACTATCATGACTTATTTTAGCACTCTCATGACTTATTTTAGCATGACATTTGTGTTAGCATTAGCATGGAAAATGTCACTGGCATTTCAAAAAACCCATGAACAAACACTGTTACAAGTTGAAAAATTGTGATTTTTTATTTTAGCATTGTCATGACATATTTTAACACGAGTCTTGTCTCAGCATTACCATAAAAAATGTCACCGGCATTGTAAAAAACCTATAAACAAACACTGTTACACTTTGTTCAATTGTCATTTTCTATTTTAGCATTGTAATGACTTGTTTTAGTTTTGTCATAACTTATTTTAGAACTAACACGGCCGCTGTTTAGCGTGACACTTGTTTTAGCATTAACGTGAAAAATGTCATCGGCATTTCAAAAAATCCATAAACAAACACTGTTACATGTTGTTGAATTTGTGATTTTTTATTTTAACATTCTTATGGCTTATTTTAGCATTGTCATGACTTATTTTAGCACTAAAACGGATCCTCTTTAGCATGACTACTCTTTTAGCATTAGCATAAAAATGTCATTTTCTCACTAACCCTACTCCCACTTATTTTTAAGCACTATTATTTTACAATTTTAGCACAGTTATCTCTCATTTTAGACCTATCTTTCACACATAAAATGAAATATAAGCAATATGTATATTAGCATTATACAAAATCAATACTTTGTAGTAATTGAAACATATTATCATTAAAGTAAACATATAACCTCGTAATATTGTTAATAACTAAATGTAATGCATTCTCATTAAAAGTAAACGTCTTATTAGCAGTATAACGAACTATATTAGCACCACAAACAGTAAAATTAGAATTATCAAACCATTTATTAGCAATGCAAAAAAAGAAATATCGGATATGCCTATTAGCATTACAGGAAAGAATATTACTATCATTAATAAAAAATCAGTATAAAAAGTACAAAAAAAATGTATCTACTTCTTCCCACAATTCCTAGAATTATGATAGCATTTCTTCTCACATTTCTTGCATGTCCTTAAAGGTTTCTTGCAAGTCCTTAAAGAAATATCAGCTGCGTCTATTAGCATCATCGCAGCCTTGCGAAGAACCCATGAATAACATTCAACATCCTCACCCAACATTAAAGCAGCCCCAAAGGTCTCAAACTTCCTATGTTGTTCTTTCCTATGAAGAGTGCACAATCATTGAATACCTGCAACCATATAAAAATTCACAAATCTATGTTATTATAATATCTTTCTCATCATAAATAAAAGACTACAAATGTTAACACTATCACCTACCAAAATATGCAAACATTAACTAACAATGTTAAAAAAAAGGTAATGAAAGTGCTAAAATTACAACTACCGGTGCTAAAATAGTGAAATGCAAATGCTAAAATAAACAAACGAGAAAAATGATGAAACGTTCATCCTCGTCATATTTCTGTACGTTTAAAGCATTCATTACCAAATACCAATTTATCAACAGAAATCACAAATAAACAATCTATGTATCCGGAAATGCTAAAAAAAGAGGGGATAATTAAATTCAATGGTATGTACGACGAGGAAGTAGTAGAACAAGCATCCTCCTCCTTCACAGCCAAATCAGATTTCTTATCAACCAATCTGCATTCCAAACTAAAACAAAATCGAAGAGAATTGCTTGAAAAAATCACAGAAAAAGTACAACAAAAATATTTTTACCCGGCATCATCATCCAAGAACAACGAACAACCAAAACTCGGGAACTCACGTGAACAACGATTAAGATGAATAGATTTTGAAGAGAATTGATTGGAATCTGGATTACATAAACACAACAAAATCGATGAGAATCGAGGAGAATCGCGTGAAAAAAGAAACAAATTTAGAATGGAAGTATAGATTACGAAGGAAATAGGTTTCAGTCCAAAAATAATATATTTCATAAATTATGAAAATACCCTCAGTTCATTAAAAAGTCTATAATTACAGTAATGCCGCCGCGTTTTTTAATTTTGGAGTGTATCTTGGTCGTCCAAATAGGCGAGATCCGTAACTGAAATTGATTCTCAATTCTCATAGGGGGTATGTATGGTTCTTACATGGACTCATCTCTCTCTCTCTCTCTCTCTCTCTCTCTCTCTATATATATATATATATATATATATATTTGGCCTTGCATGGCAGTGCTATAAGTACATCTTCCACAATTAGCATTTGATGACAAAATAATTATTTATGTTAGAAAATTTTCCTTATTACATTTTTTTCTCCTAATTGTATCATTACCTATATAAATGGCAAAGTACATGCACTTATTAACTCACTTTGTTTTCATTGTGTGCATTGAAACAATCAAACAAATGATTGATTACAAGGTTTAGGAAAATATTTTACAAATTTCTACAAAATACTCCTTCCGTTCCGATTATATAGTCTCATTTCTCCCCGCATGTAGATTAAAAATATTTATAAAAATAAGATATTAAAACTAATTTTTTAATAATACCCTTATTTAATATTTATGACTTTCAAAATTTAAGTTGTTAGTTTTTAATTTTCAATAATTAATAAGAGTATATTTGTACATTTCATGAAAATTAATGCTGCTTATAGTAATGAGACTATATAATTGGGACACCCCAAAATAGTTATAGGAATTATACAATCGGGATGGAAGGAGTACGAAATATGATTCAATTTTTTACTTTGTGTTTTGTACTAATTATGATTTTTTTTCTTTTTAAAAGTAATTCTTGCATTGTGCTAAAAAAAGGAGAATTACAAAGAACAAAATTGAAGATTGTGTTTAGATTCAGGCGAGGAGGATGAGCCAGTAGCCAAGCTTATCTCTAAAATATAAAAGAAGCTAGATGAAAAGTTAACAAATCAACAAGAAAACATTTAGTCATAATATAAATATATACTTTAATTTAAAATGATTAAATAAGACCTCATTTATCAGTAATATTCAAAGATTTTCGCAGATTCATTACATGTTTCTGCAAATTTACATGCAATGACCTTTTACAGTATATAATATTATGCGTTTCACTATATCTTTAATTTTTAAAGTAATATAATTAGAAATAAAATTCAAGTCTCCATGTGAATGTACAAACAATTATTATTATTTAAAAAAAAAACACACAATTACTATCTATGTACACTTGCAAATATTTTGTATAGATAAATTAAACCTATCATGTAAGTTATTACGTCCTCATAAAAAAAATTATTCTTCTTCTAGGTCTTTTCTAGGTTTATTTTGGTTGCTATTATTGATTATTTCACAATTAATATATATATATATATATATATGTGTGTGTGTGTGTGTGTGTGTGTGTGTGTGTCTAGGTTATATATTTAATAAGATTATATTTTTTGTATGAATTTTATAGTACTAAAAAATAGAAAACATGTGCAATGCATGTAGTCCACACTAGTAGTTATAAAACACTCATAGATAATTGCTAGCATTAATAGTAACGTAACATACTACATATGAAATCAAATATTTATCTTCATTTCTTTCTTTTTTTTTTTTTTTCTGGAGTTGGGGGGTGCGGGAATTATGGATTGAACCAACCTTATAGAAAGTGAGGAATACCACTAATTTAAATTCTAGAATGCTTGTAGTGGAAATAAAATTTATTTATCTAATAAGTATCTAGCTAGGGGAAAACTAACTTGAATATTCAACACTATATTTTGATAAGGACGCATGAAAATAATGCGAAGCATATTGTGAAAGTAGGAGACTCATGTGATACCTGTGATACCGTTTTGTAGGTCAAAATTCAAATTCAAATCCAAATTTCCTGCATAAGACTAGATAGTTCTTGAATTCAATGCCGACGGTTCATCTTCTCCCCTCTCCCAATTAAAAAAAGAAAGACATTTTTTAATTAATCATCGAGAAAAATTACAAATACGTAGTGCACATCTTCAAATCGCTCTCAAAGCTAACTCGAGATATTTGGTGAATCCATCATCAAAAGTAGGTATCTATTAATATCCGTGCCTTGCATATATAAGATGAAGTGCGTCTTCTTTAGCAGAGAGAGATGATTTTCAACTAGCACTCTTGTTATGATCCTGCAAAGGTCAAAGTAGACATTGACACTTCTTCTAAAAAGTTTAATTTAAATAAAAAGAAAAGAATCTACAAATAAGTATATTTGAACATAATTAAATAATCTGCAAATTATCCTTTTCCTTTACCCTTTTTGGCCCTTTTACTTTTTTTTTTCCGATGGCTCTGATACTTTTGTCAATATAGAATGTGCAGCAAAAGAAAGCTGCATATATATACACTATCACATTGTTGCATAGTTGCAAGGTACGTTTTTAATTTAAAGTATCTTAGTGTCTCTGTCTAATGAATTTATTTCCAAAAAATAAAAGAATAGTGAAAAATCATTTGGTTTTCTCAAGAACAACCAGCATAATAATTTTTTAAAAAAAACTTTGGGCTGATTTTCAATTGTACATGAGTAAACATATAATTAATTAGTTTAAACAATGTCAACACAAATGATATTCCTTACACAAGCCAATCTACACATGCCAATATTTGATATTTCTGGACATCTATTGCATCAACAAAAATATGATACTTCAATTTATTTATTTTCATTTACATCCTTTCAATTTTCACTCATAGTCATGATTAGGGGTGTAAGTGAGTCGAGCCTACTCGTGAGCTACTCGGGATCGACTCGGTGAAAACTCGAAATCGACTCGAGATTTTTCGAGTCGAGCTCGAGTTCGAGCTACTCGAGTAGTTACCGAGCTCGAGCTCGAGCTTTATAATAGTGAGCTCGACAGGCTCGCGAGCCTTATCGAGCTTAATCGAGCTTTGAAATAATTACAAATTTATCCTTAATAATTAATTATTTTACATATATATCATTAATAATTAAATCATTTTTATTTAATATTTATACTTAATCGAGTCGAGTCGAGTCGAGCTCGAGATTGCCGAGTTTGATATCGAGTCGAGCTCGAGCTCGAAAAATCAAAGCTCGATCGAGCTCGAGTCGATTCGAGCTTCGAGTCTTCCTTATCGAGCTTGAGCTCGATAAGCCTAATACTCGACTCGACTCGGATCGATTACACCCCTAGTAATGATGAATATGCATTGTTAAAATGATTTAAATAAATAATCAGAAAGTTGCAACATCGAGTGGACGTGCCGGAGTGGTTATCGGGCATGACTAGAAATCATGTGGGCTCTGCCCGCGCAGGTTCGAATCCTGCCGTTCACGTTTTTATTTTTTTAACTTTCCTATTTTATTTTTTTTTGCTGCAATCTCATCTCATTCTCATTTTTAACTACAAAAAAATAAATAAATCATGAGTGACAAACAATATTACTTTAACTATTACAATTTAAAACCTGTATTGTAAGAACACATCTTATTGTATTATAAAAAGTAATTGAATAGAATAGGAGAAAAGGCAAAGTAATTTTAAAATTGTAAGAAATTCCCATGATATTAATATTATATATATATACACAGGTTGCAGGAGCCTTGGATGAAACAAAGTTACAGTGTGTGTTGCAGTGTTGATAGAATTAAGAATTACTCCTTCCTACAAGCAAAGCACGTTTCATTGCATGTCTCATGTAATAATTATTACTGTTACTAGTTACTACTTACTAGTGTGTGCTACTGCTCTATTCCAAGTTGATAAATTCCCACTGTTCAAACACATTTAATACACCATTGTGATTTGTAAGACCTAAGTTACAAACTCCATAACATGACATTGCCACATAGAGTGTCACGTGTCATATTTACACATTTCATGGTTATCGGGTAAAATAAATAATAAATAATATGTGTGTAACAACCCCCACCCCACCTGCAATGTCTGCTAAACCTGTCTTTTGCTTTCTGTAGTTTGTAGCAAGCTTAGAGACTTTTCTTTTTCAGACAAAAAGAAAAGCAGACAAAGAATGAATGTGGAGGCACCAAGAAACCAACTTTTCAGTAAAATCATTGGCAACGAGCATAGAACAAGCTTCATATTTCACTTTCACGTTTGCAATGACTGTTTTTCACCTTACATTGAAAACTGAAATAACTGTGAAAAATGGTGCTCATTATTTTCACTATGTGAAGAATCTATTATCCTAATACTAACTAACAAATAAAAGAATCCTCAGAAACCACAAAGAAACACAGGAATCTTGGAATCTTCAGTTGTTCACTTACATCCTGCAACAGAACAGAATGCTTGTTTTGTTAGTAGATGTTTGTATGAATTTAGAGAATGTGGGAAGAATGGTGTCTGACTTAGAAGGTGTTGGTGGGATTATGCGAACTCGAACTCGAACTCGACTCCTACTATGTTAGGCCTTCATCAGTGTTCGTGTGAGGTTAGTAGCCTTCAAAAGAAGCATAGTTCTGTATAACTATGTGTGTAGGGTAACATCTCCTCCACCTCTATTCTGGAGCTCGAACAACTCATGCTTTTTCTCAACCTGTTGGGAACTGACTCGATTTCAGCCCAGAAAACACTAGAAACTGGTCTATGATCCGAGAACCTCGACTCGCCTCGTGCATATGATAACTGCTGGAGACCACCTCCATACCACAATATCCGATCACACCTTCACATGTAAAATCACAAGATCAGCATACAAAATCAAGCATTCAGATTATTTTTTTTAAATGATCCCTTACCATGCAGGAGTTCTGCGTTTCTCCTTTGGGTGCATATCATCGCCTGCATATCTGTCTGAGTTGTGTGAATATTTATACGTTGGCGGGAAGTAGATTTTCCCTTCTTTCCATCCATCAAATACACGGCCTCGTCTCTGCTCTATCCGGAGCTGTCATATGATCATGCAATCATCGGTCTTTTAGATTTGTATCAGCATTACACCAAACATATGCATGCATAACTAAGTGTGTGTGTGTAAAACATACTTGGTCTTTTTCTAACAATGCTCTCCAATTTTGCATTTCAACAAGTGCTTTGGCAGATCGGTAAGGCAGAGCTATTCTATAGTTCAGATCACCAAGCCAAATTATCCGACTGCATTCCAAAAAATGAGTAAAAGTAATGGTTAATAACTAAGGGAAATAATCAGCATAATAAATTATATACTCTGAATGAAGATAGTATAACAATCATTAACAATGAAGGTTGGTACTAGAGGGGTCTTACTCATGTTCAAGGATTGTCTCGGGGGATTTTTCATCATTGATTCCGTTAACTCGTGGAAATCGTGTTTTCCTGAGGATCTCCATGACATCAGCATTTCTACGAATCTCGTCGCCTTCCTTTTCACCAGATGTCAAGTGACTGCACACGAAGCAGAGGCTGGTCTGATGCAACATCATGCCGATTGATATTGAACCCTGTAATCAAAGGATGGTGCTGCCTTCTTAGTTACAACAATGTAATAACATAAAAAACTACTGGAAAAAAATTATTGTTTTTAATGTAAATCAACTACCTTATTACCAAGATAGCCCATCAATCCTCTACCAACACATGAAATCTTTATGTTCCGGACATGTTCTTTCAGCTCACTCCGAACCCAGACAGTGAGAAAAATGCCAACCATTTGCTTGCTTGCAACTAAAGAGTATCTTGATCTTCCTGGCTCTGCATATGCATCTTCTGCAGATGCACATGATCCATAGCGCGTTGTTGAGTGCAAGACCGTGCTGGGAGAATCACCGGTCAGATAATCCTCTTCGGAACCCCATTTGGAGAAATCACTCGGCCTATGACCCAAGGAATAGTCACTAGGCCGTCGGCTGGAGGAGTAGTCACTTGGTCGGGGACCAGAGGAGTAGTCACTGGGACGATGGCCACAAGAATAGTCACTTGGCCTCTGACTAGACGAGCAGTCACTAGGTCTATAACCCCATCTCATGTTTGCACCAAAATCACTTTGCCTATGACCAAAAATCACCCGGTCACAAACACTGAATCGCCTATCAAGGCGAGGTTGGGGGATTGACATATCATTCTCCATATTCCAGCGTTGTGGCGTTTGGAATGATCTACGGGGTAAGAAGGTTGAGGCTTTGCTCCTAGTTGATCCCTCAAAATCTGCATTCCACTCAGCAACAGGATCAGGGATCGGAGATGGTGTGTAGCTTCCCCCACCTCCACTAGTGCCCGGAGCATTGTCTAATGTTCTTTTGATTAGAGCGAGCCACTTCTTAGCAGGGCCATTATCCTCCGCTCCAAGAATGTTACCAGCATTCAAAGGAACTATTTCTTGAAACCTGCAAGATTGAAGACGAGCTCAGACATAGAAGCCATAACCGTGTAGCATGAACTAGAAAATACGATCTTACCCGAGAACATATACATCTGCAGAAGGTGCTGAGTGTAGCCAGTCATCTAAGTTCATATTGCTTCGAGGTGATTTTCCTCCCACATTCCATGTTGACACGAAAACGCTGCTCCAAAAATGAGAAGATTTAAGAACTTCAACCAAGATCTGATCGAATAATGTCTATCATAGAATTTGAGATCAAACCTATCACCTATGGTTTTGGATGTTTAAAATCTGGGGGTGATCAAGATAACCTCTCCCTTGCCTGGAGCGGGACCTTGAACGCGAGAAGGAACGCTCCATATTCTTTGCTGAATCTTCTGCAATACCAAGACAACATTTGTAACATCAAAGGAGTGATTTTCAAGTACATAATACTAGGAAAAAACCAGCAAACTGATACATTTTCTATGCAGTTTTACGCGTAAATCAGTTACCTGTTTTACTTTTCTTGATCGTAGATGGTTCCCTTTCAGAGAAGCCACTTCTCCACTCCATTTCACCCCCTAAAATAAACATTATTAACACTTAATTTTCCCTTTCTTCCAAATGCCAAGTAACTCCTAAGATAGTAACACTAGACGAATTGGTGATACTGAAAAAAACAAAAAACCACCACAGCAAATTTATTGTTATTTCCCGTTCAACAGAACAGTTAAGTTTTTTTTTTTTTTCAAATTTCAATCATGTAGCACTAATGAAGCAGGGGGGAAGAGAGAAAACGGAAAAGTAGCTAATTTTTAATTGCTTGATAACAGACAAACAGGTGAGAGACAAAAGAAGACAATTAAAGATAATAAAATTGTTGCGATTTGGCAGTATCTAATCATTAAAATATCAAAAGCTTCAAAAATTGAGGGGGGGGGGGGGGGGAAGGAAATTAAGGAATCATTACAAAAGGGCAAAGAGTAAATCAGAGGAGATGATTTAGCCAAAAAAATCAAAATGCAAAAGACAATTCTCGCTCACCTCCATAAACAGCTTCATCAGCCTGAATTTCCTCACCTTTGCACTTGATATTGAACCATTTTCTAACCAGTTTCTTTGACCACGAGAGCTTCATATAATACCCAAACGAGATCATTTCAACATAATTCAACTAAAAAAAAAAGAATAATTAAAAGAAGTGACAGAGTAAAAACCTTGCTCTGTCTGGAATTTTCATCTTTCATGGTTTCCACTTATTGCTTCATGCGCACTCTTCACACGCCTCACTAGCTTCTCTCTCTCTCTGCAATGGCTTCCACAATCCAACTCTACCGCAGAACGTAACGAATATCGGAATTGGGCATTCCCAATTTTCATAAAATCTTCATGCTTCCATTCTTGTTTCTGGACATCGTGCCGAGTATCTCATCAATCAAGATCAAATTTTTTTCGCTTGATTTACCTCTGTGATCCTCATACAAGTAGTCTACACACACAACACACGCTAAAATATGACTACGGGGAAAAAGAAAAGAGGTTAAAAACCCCACTTCAGAATCCCAAATGCGAGTGACACGAAAATACGACAATACCAACTTAAGAACAAGACAATGCAAACATCGAAGAGAGAGAGAGAGCGAGAGGGAGAGGGAGAGGGACCTTCTTTTATTTTCTTTTTTATTTGTAAAACAGCCTCGTTCTCAGCAGCAAAATAGTAATAGCAAAGTGTGGAAAACTAAAACTTGAATAGAATAAAGATCAGCCGTAACAGCTCTCTCTCTCTCTCTCTCTCTCTCTCTCTCTCTCTCTCTCTCTCACACACACACACACACAGAGTCACAGAGTGTGTGTTTGTATGTTCTCTTTTACACGAAGCCCAAGGCAGGCCCAGCAGGTCGAGTTGCCAATTAGGCAACAGGTTACGGCATGCCATATCTCTCTCAAATCATACTATTATTTCGCATAATTTCTTCAAAACTTATCCTAACTAATTAAATTAACATAACAATCAATCTTATACATATGTTTACTACAGCTGAAAGATAGAGTTTCATTTCTTCAATAAAGTTCGTACATTGGCCCTTGTTCAGTTTCATTACAACTAATCCAAATTTAATCTAACTAGTTCAAACATAATTCTTCAAAACATGAATAAAACTCTCCGATTACTTTTCTTAAACCCAGGCTCGACTCGATTGCAACCGAGGTGGTCAGCAAAAGTGTATATAGACATGGTAAAAAGGGCTAAATACAAATCCTTTTTTTTTAAGGTGTATATCTTTGTCATTTGGTCTCACAAAACAAAGTTAAAAGCAGTTAAAAGAAGCACATTGTGTATATAAAGATAAAGCTTAGTCCTCTTCAGAATTTAACAGTAGCAATAGTGCACTGCAATATCTGTGATTTTATCTTTTCTTTTCTTGGACTTTATTTAATGTTGTCCCTGTTGCTTTATACAATGTTTATGCTGTATTCTTTTTCTTGGGCTTTGCTGTTCCTTGTCTCTATGAATTTAGGAATGTTTGGAGATGGGGTTTTCAGTTGTTTGTGTGTTAAGGATTCTCTTTCTCATTCATCACTTCTTAAAGTGAGGTTTAGCATCTTTCATCACCATTACAGTCATTCTCTCTCCCTTAATTTCACTCAAGGCCGGATTTTGACTCGTCATACAAAACTTTCCTCTTGATCTTGTACCTACAAAAATGTTATTTCATATTATGGCAGAGTATCATCTTACATTCTTAGCAAAACTTATAGTTAACAAATAGGTCAAGATTGGAACACTTTTTAATAGGTCCAAATTAACCCTACTAGAATAGGACTACAAAACAATAAATGCTTTTAATAAAAGTTATACCAATATTCTATAAGGTGACACACCGGCCTATTTAGTTCTAGTTCGACTGAATTCATCAGTTTATTAGTTTTTATATAAATCGTTTCTATATAATTGGTCACAATCTATTAGGACCACGACCTTATGAGTTCAAATGTCATTGAAATTATTAATAATTCTTTCTCTAGAACTAGAGTATTTCGCGTGCGATACACGAATGAGAAATATGTATATTTTTATTTGTTAGAATTTATAATTATGAAAAATTTAAGAAAAATTATCATAACAAAACAAAATTAATTTACAACTATTATGGATTATGTAATTTTTTTACATTTGTTATTAATGGTCATTGACATTAAGCCCACAAAAAAATTATTATTTTAACCTAATTTTCAAATTCAAATTAGGATATAATTAAGAAAAATGCATGAATTGATATATATTATGCAACATTATTTTTTTTTATTTCCAAAACATACATGTGAAGATTTTGTTAAGGTGGTTCATAATTAACAAGAAAATATTATTTCCTAAAAAAACAATAAAATATTATTTAGTGAATTGATATCAGTAATAAAAAAATTAGTTCCCAAAATTAGAAATGACTTTTGATGGAAAAAATTATTTTTAGCAACGATTTTGTTACTAAATAGATAAAAATTGAGAAGAAGTATTAAAAAATATAATTAAAAAAATAAATTTTCTAATATGTCCATATTTATTGTAAAAATATTGAATATGTGTATATTAATAAATAACCTAAATAAATATGAAAATCAGCCTATATATTGGGACATCTAAAATAAGCATATATGGATGAAGGAGTATGTTTTTTTAAGGGAAGAAGGAGTGTGTTTTTTAGTACAACCTTTATTGATTTTAAAATTTAATAAAACTTTATAAGGGGATCGATGTTTTTTTTTACTCACACATCCCGCCTCCGCCTGTTGTATTAAAGAAATTTGAACTCGTGATCTTTGATCTTCAAACAACCTCACTCTACCGCTAGACTATTCCCATCGAAACAGGAGATCAATGAAATTGAGAGGGCATAAAATGAGAAAAAAAATTTGGGAATATTGAAGAAAATGTGAGGCTCGAAATTGGGAATGTGCCGTTTAGACAGAAGTGGCAGCTGTCTCAATTTAGGGAGGCTTCGTCAGTGGTCCTTCATTTTCAATGCTCATCAATATTATTGCCCTTTGGTTTCATTTTGGATTTTAATTTATTTTTTTAAGGAGTTTTATGATTCACATTCCAAAAGATAAATTATCTATCAATTCAAAATTTAAAAGATACAAATTATTAATTTAATACTTAAAAAAAATGAAAACTATTAAGTCATAACTCCTAAAATCATGTATTTCTATTTCTTTTAATTTGATAATTACTTTTAATTTTTAATACTCTTTTTTTAAGTGAATTTTTAATAAAAAATTAATAATGAAATTTTCATTGAAAATTAATATAAAAATATTTTAAAATATAAGTAAATCAAATTACATTATTTTATTAGTCTTAAATTAATACTTTTCATCTTTTGAATCCTGAATTGATAAATAACTTATCTTTAGATCTTGAATCCATAAAATACTAATTTTATTATAAAAACTCACATATACACAAATGCATAATTGTAGTGAAGTATTTTTGATTTTGTTTTTTTACTCACACATCTGACATGGTGGTATTGAGGAGATGCGAAGCCGTGACCTTTAATTTCCAAACAACTTCGATCCACCACTAAGTCATCCTCACTTAAACTGTAATGAAGTAATAAATCTTCTTTTTTTAGACATTCCACCTTTGGAGCGGAGCGGGTTTTTCTTTAATACTACCCCCGTTTCAAAATGTTTATTGTTTTGTTTTTTTATCTGGAATTAAGAATTAATTTTGTGGACAAATATACTCATCCCTCATATATGCCATAAAATCTAATTCATCTATATTTTCCTTAAAAATAATAATATTTTCTCTCTCCATATATTTTTCTCTCTTCATATATTATAGGTAAGTTAGAATCAAGAAATCTTGTAGGATTTGAGAGGGTTAAAATTGAGAGAAAGAATGTCAAATTATATAAAACAACAAACATCTTGAAACAAAAAAAAAAAACTAAAACAACAAACATTTTGAAACGGAGATAGTATTATTTATTATGCCGGTGTCCCTCCAAAAAAAAACTTTCTTCTTTTAGATAATGCATAGATGCCGAAAGAAAATCGTCTTTCCTTATTTTTCTAACAATTAACTGCCCAACATTAGCATATTAAATCTTATGTCTTTTTTTTTTCTAAAAATATTCTTCTCGTTTATTTAAAATAAGGTATTAAATACGCCCACAAAATCTTTCATTTTATTAATAAAATAGTAAAAATAAGGCCCACATTTCCTTAGTTTTCTTAAAATTGATGTGTGATCTGGAGGATACGAATCTTTCTATCATTTAGCATAATGAATAAATTATGCCAAGGAATCTCTTCTTCTTCTAAAAAAAGGCCGAATATAATAAGACGCATTAAATATTCCTTTTACTTTAGATAAGGCATAAATTAGTCCATGTCTAACATTTGATTAATTGTTTTCTAAAAAAACAAGAACATTTGATTAATTTTATGGGTTAATTGTTAAAATATTCACGACTTTTGAACGAATTTGCAATTTAAACATCACTTTTAAAACGTTGCAATAATAATCCAACCTTTTGATTTGTAGCAAAATAGACATATCGAAAAATTTCAACGATTAGAAAATTGACATTGCACAATAAGAACTCTCTTATTTAACACTCCAAACCTGAATTAATATGAATACGTTGAAAAATATTGTTACATCCCAATCTGATCATCGGGAAAAAAAAGAGGGTGTTGAATTTGCTATAAATTAAAAGGTTATGTTATTATTGCAACGTTTTAAAAGTGATGTTTAAATTGCAAATTCGTTCAAAGGTCATGAATTTTTTGGCAATCAACCCTAATTTTATTAAGGAGAATTATCAATTTAGGACCCAAAAGATAGGGTAATTATCGATCTAGGATCCAAAATATTAAAACTATCAATTCACGATCTGAAAGATCTAAAATTATTGAATCAGAGCCTCAATACTTAACGGTGTTAAAAAGTCATCCAACAAAAGCTGGTGTGGCACCACGTCATTTATGAATATATTAAATAAAAAAAATATAATCTAAAATAATATTATCAAAATATAAATAAAAAATATAATATAATCTAATATAGTTAAAATTTATTTTTGTAAATCTGATTCTCTCTTATGTGCATCGACACCTCTCTCACTCTCACCCGCCTCTCTCTGGATAAAGACACTTAGCAATTGAAGTCTCTCTCTAATTAGAGGTCTCGATGAAGATGCCCAACAACTATAGACGACTTCAGCCATGATTTAGAGTTGTCAATTTTTTTAAGAAATATGGAAGCCTTCCATATGTTTGATGAAATGCTTCAAGGGAAACCATGTCTTAGTTTTAGTCTCTATTATCTTGGATTGTATTAAAAAGAGAGACGATGGAAACAATTTGATTTTGATAATATTATATTAGATTATATTTTATTTATATATTATATTTATAAATGATGTAGCTAGATGATGTGGTCACTAAACTCCCACATCAACTTCCATTGGATAACTTTTTAACAGCGTTAAGTATTGAGATTTGTAGAACCCATAATTCTGCAATTAAGTATATCCGGATCCGAGTTCTAGCGATCTACGAAATAAAAACAAACACGTAAAGTCAAAAGACCGTCGGAGGATTGATGATCGAGCAGACTCTGACATTCAAGTAAGGATCGAGTAAAAATGATTATTTAAATGACAGAATCGATTCAATATAATAGTCCAAGCTTTCTATGTTGATAGTGTTTGCACTTTTTATGAATTTGAACGTACCTCACCACTCCCTTCTTTCTCCTATTTATATTGTTTTTCTAACTAATCCGCCTCACTTTTGAGATTTTACTATCCCTTATAGGGTTTTGACCAGGTCTATACTTATCTTCAACATGATTTTAACTAGGTCTAATTCTGGAAACCATTAGGATTCTATTTCTCTTTTCTCAGGACGGCTTATACCCTTTCGACCTCGTGACACGCTCGACCTCGAACCACTCAATCTAATATTGATGTTGGGCTGCCTTGAGTCATACTAAGTTGGGCCTTGACGCGCGGTCATTTCGCAGTCAGAATAAATCTCAAGAGAGACTTATTCTTATGTCCACTGCAAGGCGTAGCTAGCAACGAGAGTAAGGGTCGATCCCACAAGGAGCTGTGAATCCTATCTTCCAATGTCACTTTTCTAAAATTGAGGGTTGTTGGGGTCTCTGTACTTCTTAATGTAAATACTGTAAAATAAAATAACAAAACAAAACAAAACAAAGAAAGGAAAACATTAGTAGTAACGTATTCCGGATTAGAACTCAGATTCAAACTTAACAAACATCTAACCGATCATGGGCACGCTAATTACTTATATGAATCTAATTATCTGGTTATAGGCAACAGATCTCTCTCACTTACCCAATCTATCCTTTTAGTATAGCTTAGAGGTGATCTCTCGTCCCCTAAATCCTAACCTGTTGCCCAATCCCGATCTCTCATATGATTGTAAACAACAAAACAGCATTATACCCTAGACAGATCCAGATTTACCTAGACACTGATCTCTCAGATGCCCTCAGTACCCGTGATGTATCTCATCCCTTTTATGACCAATACACAACTACGATTCATTGACCATTTATAGAGGTAGTGAACACAATTCTAATTAACAAGTGATCAACCACAATTAACTAGCTTAGCGCACTTTAATGCAACAAAGAAAATGATTACACAACGGAACCAAATTCACACAGTTTATGCCCATAAGCCTCACCATTCTTACATGTTCATTAAGTTCTTATCTTTGTTAAATCCGGAATAACGAATCTAGCCGCTCATGCTAGACTTAGAACAACAATAATAATTAAAAAAATTAAAAGAAGATATAATTTAAACGAAAAACTTACTTATATTAAACAGCAAAAGTAATCCAACACCAACGCTAGATTTAGTAACATAAACTGAAAATCCTAAAGCCTGCGGGCATAAGGCCGGAGACGGAATGCAGAAAATAATACTAAAAGCAAAAATAAATTGTAAGTGTTACGGTGCATAGATTGTTGTTCGGTCTCTGCCATGTAAAACATATATATAGGAGTACAAAACACAAGGTAATTTCCCCCATAGGCCGGGGGATCTTCAGCCCAATCTGTAGCCGCCATGCCCAAGACTTTCCATATCTGTAGATTCTTTTCTTATTTAGAAGATCATGTGTCGTAGATTCTGTACTCGTTGTGCCCTAGTATCACCGACATGCAACTTTCCTTGTAGAGCTGATTCTCCTTCTGGAAGATTTGACTTGCCTTCCGCGGCTCTTCTTTACTTCGGTGGCTAGGGTGCATTGTTCCTGCTTCAACTGGAAATTGTTTCCCTTGCGTCCTATCTCCTCTCCTTCTCATCTCAATCACTTTGGGTTTGTTGTGGGCACGATCACGAACTTCTCCTTCAACTTTTGCTGGAATGGTGGGCAATTTCCGCTAGGCTCGAGAGAGAGAGCTTTCCGCTGAGAAGTTTTTGCCCATCTTGGTGTCATTGCATTGAAATGCCCTTCAGAAGTGATTCTCCTACCTCCTACTTTCCTTTGTGCCCATTCTAGCTCTTTCCGACTCAAAAATACAAAAAAAAAGGACAAAAGAACCAGAAAAAAGACACAAAAATACGAGAGAATTTGGACTTGTCACACCCACCCACTTTACTCATACTTGCCCTCAAGTATGCGGGTACAACGTGCCTAAAAGAAAAAACAAAAGAAAAAAAGAGGAAAAGACAGACTCAACAATAAAGACACGATAAATCAAGCATGTAAAGCATAATCCCTTGTGGGCACAGAGACCTAAGTATCTGAAAATAATCAACAACATATAAATAGTAAAAACATATATAATGCCCACTGTAAATCAAAATGACTAAGTGATTGGTTCTCTCATACTTTCCTCACTCAAGTGTTTTGGCTAAGTGTTTACGCTCAAAGAAAAAACATGATTGAACCGAGGGTCACTATAGGCTTGTAATTACTCTTGTTCCTCCGCCAACTGTTGGAATAATGGGCACATCTATGCTAAGGACTTAAATGTTGTAATGGGGCTACGAGTTCAAGGTAAGAAATATTTGGATTTGGCTCAATTTTTAGTCGAATTTTTCCTTTGGGAGATTTCTTTTGACTCTTACTGGCCTTTGCCACCATGCCCATTTTATTTAAGCACATGTCCCAGATTTTTTATTTTGTGGGCATTTCGTACTTTTATTTTCTTGGGGCTTCTTTTTCATTTTTTTTTATTTTTGTTTTTTTTATTTTGACCTCTTCCTTTTTCTTGACATTTTATGTCATGTAACACACCATATTTATCCTCCCCTAGTGGCCATGGTCTTTTTTTGGTTTTCAAGAAAGAACATGACCAGGGTATAATTTATTTTCGGCTCAAAAAGGGCTGCAGAGGATAATATCATAGTGATTTTATTTGGCTTTGTGGGCTCAGAAAGAAAATTTGCCTAAGCATTTCAGTAGCATACCCAGAATTCCTTGTGACCTCAGAATAGAGCAAAAGCAAGTTCTAACTTACCTAAATTCAAAAATGCAGAAATCACACAAGAAATAATAAGTACATGCATCGTGATTTTAGGCTCAAGTCCTCACAAGGTACTTAGCTCATTCATCATATAAGCAGTAGCATATGCATACTGAAATGAAAATACAGTAAAATATGTTGCCTTATGGTCACAAGACCCTAAACTCCATGCTTACAAGTTCAAATATTTACACATGCTTGACACTCTAAAAAAAACGCAAAGAAGGCAGTGTAATCCTCACCCATACACTTTGCCTTCAGCAAAGTGGGTGCGAGAAGATTACCCTACTAATCGCAAACTCAACGAAATATTAGAGGGGCCCCCTACCCACACACTTTGCCTTAAGCAAAGTGGGTCAGTACGGGGGTCATCTAATTACAAAACAAAACATAAAAAAATAATAAAAAATAGAAACATAAAAACAAAAGGACTCCTAATGCCCACACCCACACACTTTGCGCTAACCAAAGTGTGGGAATGGGGCGACACCTAAACAGACACAAAAAACAAAAACAACAAAAAAATGAAAACCTAATCTAAGGGAAAGAGTACCAGTTTAGGCATCAGAAGAGGTCGGATAATTAAATCTGACGTGTTTGAAATAGGTGAACAAGGCAGTCTCCAATCGATCTAGTCTAGCTATGATGGTGGTAGCTGCTGTAATGGCTAGTGCAATCCTACAACAACAACTACCGTCCAAGCTCCGTGATCCAGTTAGTTTTACTCTTAAAATTGCCTTGAGAAATGGTAAAGAAGCATGTGGTATGTTAGACTTAGGAGCCGGAATTAACTTGATGGCTTACTCAATTTTTAAACAATTAGAGTTGGGTAATTTAAAACCAACTAGAATGTGTCTATAATTAGCGGATAGGTCCGTGAGATATCCTAGAGGCATAATAGAAGACATTCTAGTTAAGGTGGGTGGTTTGATCATACCAGTCGATTTTGTTATTTTGGATGTGGGAGATGTTCAAGAGACGGGAAAAGAGCACACACTCCTTTTGGGTAGACCTTTTATGACTACAACTAACACCTTGATTGATGTTAAAAATGAAACTTTGAAAATGTCGGTGTTAGGAGAAACCGTGTCCTTTTCCGTGCATGAAAATAAGGCTATTCTCATCTCCTTATTTGAGGAAAATTGTTCTTTTATAGATGTTATTGATCTCTTGGCCGATGAAGTTTTCTTGCAGGAAATTGGCTCCACATGGAGGAGTGAAGCCTTGTCCAATGAGATAGCAATGGAAGAAGCTTACCTCAAGTGTGGGGGAGACGAGTTGGACGCCGAAGAGATGGAAATATTACTTGGTAAAGGCATAAGCTTGATGGAAATTCTAGCCTCAATCGAAGAGGAAGTGAAGCCTTTACCCGAACTTGAGCTAAAAGAGCTCCCATCTCACCTCAAATGCGTGTACCTCCATGAAGAGGAGAAGAAGCCCGCAATTATCTTTACCGGGCTTGAAAATGATGCAGAAGACCTCTTAGTAGTCGTACTAAAGAGGAACAAACAAGTCATTGGGTGGAGTTTTTCTGACATCAAAGGCATTAGCCCCTCGACGTGCATGCATCGAATCATCCTCGAAGAAGGGGCTAAGCTGGTTCGAGAAGAACAAAGGCGGCTCAATCCCGTTTTGATGGAGGTCATCAAGAAAGAGATTTTCAAGCTCCTAGCGAAAGAAATCATCTACCCCAATAGCCAAAAGTGAATGGGTGAGCCCGGTCCACGTGGTGCCCAAGAAGGGAGGAATCACGGCGGTGGAAAATGACAAAAGAGAGCACGTGGCTACTCGAACCACCACCGGATGGAGAATGTGCATTGACTATCGAAAGCTCAATGCGACTACTCGAAAAGACCATTTTTCCCTTCCTTTCATTGATCAAATCCTGGATAAACTAGCCGGGCATAGTTTTTATTGTTTCCTTGGCGGTTTATCGGGTTATTTTTTCAAGTGGCCATAGCGCCGGAGAACCATTCCAAGACCGCATTCACGTGCCCATTTGGCACATTTGCGTGTAGGAGAATGCCGTTTGGACTATGCAATCCACCGGGCATATTTCAAAGGTGCATGCTCTCTATCTTTTTCGAAATGATTGGTGATTTCATTAAAGTATTCATGGATGTTTTTCCATCTTTGGGTCTTCATTTTCTGATTGTTTAGATAAGTTAGAACTTATTTTGAAGAGATGCATTGAAAATAGCCTACTCTTAGTTGGAAGAAGAGTCATTTCATGGTTACTAGTGGCATAGTCCTTAGGCATGTTGTGTCTAAAGAGGAAATGAGCATAGATAAAGCTAAGGTAGATGTAATTGAAAAATTACCTCCACCCGTTAATGTGAAAGGTGTTAGAAGCTTTTTAGGCCATGCCGGTTTTTACCGTCGGTTATTAAGGACTTCTCCAAAATTAGCCAACCTTTATGCCATTTACTTGCTCAAGATGTCCCTTTTGAGTTTGATGAGAAATGTTTGCATGTTTTTAATACTCTTAAGGAAAAATTGATCACCGCACCTATTGTCATTCCTCCTGATTGGTCATTGCCATTTGAAATCATGTGTGATGCATCTAATTCTACTGTGGGTGCTGTTTTGGGTCAAAGAGTTGATAAAATTCTTCGTGTAATTTACTATGCTAGCCTTACTTTGAATAGTGCTCAAATGAATTACACCACAATTGAAAAAGAGTTGCTTGTCGTTGTGTTTTCATTGGATAAATTTAGATCCTATATTTTAGGTTCTAAAGTGATTGTGCATAGTGATCATATGGCTTTAAGGAATTTGTTGACCAAACCCCAAGCTAAGCCTAGACTCATTATGTGGATTTTGCTTTTGCGAGAATTTGATGTAGAAATCAAGGATAGAAAGGGATGTGAAAATGTGGTAGCGGACCATCTCTCTCGCCTCTCCGTTAATGAAACATTCGATATATTGCATGAGAAAGGTGTTGTTTATGATTTATTTCCTTATGAGCATGCTCTTGAGCTTAATTCTTCTCCATGGTATGCCGACATTGTTAATTATCTTGCTTGTAATAAAATGAGGCCTAACTTCACCTTTCAAGAAAGGAAAAGATTCTTGGCAATGTGTAGGTACTATTTTTGGGATGATCCATATATTTTCCACTTGGGAAAAGATGAAGTGATCTGAAGATGTGTCTCGGAGGAAGAGCAAACTGATGTTTTGGCCTTTTGCCATGCCTCACACTGTGATGGGCACTTTGGAGGGAAAAAGACAGCTCGAAAAATCTTGCAATCCGGTTTGTATTGGCCTTCAATTTTTAAGGATGCTCATATGTATTGTCTCCTATGTGATAAGTGCCAAAGACTTGGCAATATAGGGAGAAGAAATGAAATGCCTCTCAATGTCAACCTTGTGGTTGAAATTTTTTATGTTTGGGGTATTGATTTTATGGGTCTCCCTAACTCGTTTGGTTTTGAATATGTCCTATTAGCCGTTGATTACGTGTCTAAGTGGGTTAAGGCAATCCCCACTAGGTCTTGTGATACTAATGTGGTTATCAAGTTTGTGCAGGAGCACATTTTGAGTAGGTTTGGATTCCTCCGTGCTATCATAAGTGATGGTGGATCGCATTTCACCAACAAGCTTTTCGAGAAGAAGACCGTGAATGTAATGAGAAGACCGTGAATGTAATGAAGACCGTGAATGTAATGAGAAAGGATCAGTCTACAAAGCTAATTGATGCTCTTTGGGCATACCGGATGGCTTACAAGACGATCTTGGGAATGAGCCCTTACTACCTCGTGTATGGGAAAGCATGCCATCTCCCCGTTGAGATCGAGCACAAGGCCTATTGGGCCATTAAGGCGGTAATTTTGATCTCACTTGTGCAAGAAAGGAGCGAGCTTTGCAATTAACCAAGCTCGATGAGCTGAGGAATGAGGCCTACGACAATGCAAAGATCTACAAGGACAAGGTGAAAAAACTTCACGATAATCGTATTGTTAAGAAAGAACTCACTCCAAGCATGAAGGTCCTCCTTTTCAACACTCGTTTGCGACTCTTTCCCAGAAAACTCAAGTCTAGATGGAGTGGACCATTCATTGTTGAAGAAGTGTTCATGTATGGAGTGGTGACATTGAAAAATCCGGGGACGAACTCATCCTTCCAAATGAATGGGCACCGAGTCAAGCCATATTTTGAAGGGCAACCCTGAGAAGCTGAAGTTGAGGCTTCCAAGCTCGAAGATTCCACCTAGCTACCCCAGAGGCTATGTCTAGCTCAAGACATTAAAATGAGCGATGCATAGGAGGCAACCCATGATGTTATTGTTCTATGTTTTGTTTAATTTTTGCACTTTATGGTTTGTTTTTGTGTTTATTTTGAATTTTTGTAGTTGTCTCACAAGAGCAGGAAGAAAAGTGTGTTGCTGGACTGGAAAATGGTGAAGAAAAAACTGGCTAAGTGTAAGCCGCGGTCGCACTCCACCCCGTGCCTAACCGAAGTCGCGCACTCCACCTCTCGGTAAAACATCCTCCGCGGGTGCACGCCTATCCGCTGACGTGCAACCTCTCTTCTCGCAAAAGCCACAGCGCGAGCGCGCAGTACGCCGCGAGCGCGGCCCCTCGATGAGCTACGCGACCGCGCTCCTAAATGTGGTCGCGCGCTCTCCCTCTCAGTGAAGAAGACTGCGTGAGCGCGCAGTATGCCACGGGCGCGCCCCTCTTTGTTTCCGTACAGAGCGCGCGAGCGCACCGCCCCACGCAACTGCGCACCTCCTCTCTCACGCACAAGCACGGGCGCGCTGGTCCTCGCGACCGCGCCCCTTCTCCCCTATAAAAGGGGGCCCAAGCTTTGGAACCCTAATTTCACACCTCTTTTTGCGTCGCTGCTCGTCTTTCCCTTCCATAATCTCACAGATCAGCCTACTCAGTCACAAATTTCAACTCCACAAAACTCAACCACCATTCCGCGCACCCAGCGCGTGCCGAGCCCCCTCATCCACGCATCCTGCATCGACAACCCTATGCCGCCTTCTTCTTCGCGCAGCCATCTTACTCCTCGTGTGCTCCTGTTGCGATTACGCCTCCCTTCCACCACCAAGCTCAAGCCTTCCGCGCAGCTCCTCCTAGGGCCACACCCCGCCACCGTGTTTTCTCGTCATGCGTCGCTGCACCGCCCGTGACCGTGCCCCAGCCTGCTATGCCCGTCCCGAGAGCCGCGACCGCGCCCCCTGCTCGTGCTCTCTCTTGTACACACTGACGCCGATCTACTTTCGAGCTACAGCTCCACTCTCCCCCGGACCTGCACTCCTCCATTTCTCTCCGGTCCTAACCATCTTCCACTACTCCAGCCCCACAGCCATGGCACCATGGCACCCTAATGCAAAAACCCCACACCAAGCCACGAGTTTGAAGAAACTAAAACAATGGACATTGAAGATTATTCTGACCAATTTGGGTCCCCGTTTCTCCTCATCTCACCCGATGAAGGTAAATGTTTCAAAGCCTTCAAGGAATTTGATCTCATTGTCCCCCGATATATTGATTGGAATCTATTGCATTCATTGGACATTGAAGCTAAAATTTCTAAATATCTTAAGGCCTTGCACTTAGATTAATTTGCCAACATGAGGTATAATGCTTATGATAACTTGAGCCTTGAGTTTTTGGTGTCTTTTGAATATGATGAGAGGGCAAAGAAAAAGTCATTCTTCCAAATATTAGAGACCAAATACGAGGTCACATTAGCTCGGATGAAGGATTATTTTAGATTTCCAACTTCGGGCACGAAAGAAAGGTCGTCTAAGTTCAATGTCGTTGATGCTTGGTATGAGCTCTTGGGTTTTCGAAATTGAAACCCCAAAAGGACCTCGAGCAAATTCATCAAAGACCCCACCTTGTCCATCATCCACAAATTCCTCTCTTATAATATAAGTGGCAAGGAGTAAGCTAACAAGGTGAATTCAACTGAAGTCTACCTCATGTGGTGCGCAAAGAATAAGATAAAAATTTGCCCGTCCACCTTCGTGTGGACGTCTATCCAGGACATGATCCAATGGGAAGCACAACATCCTTTCTTCTGCGCCTTCACCTCCGCATTGGCTGTAAAACTTGGAGTGATTGAAGAAAATAGCCCAGTACCAGATGGCCAAACTAGAGTGCCGTAACACAGCATTAACAGGAATGATCTCAAACGAGCTCAGATTATTTATGATGATTGACGACTGGTGCCTCAGGTAAAGAGGTCGTGTGTTGAAAAATTGAGGCTTGTCCAAGATGCCACCATGCGCCTAACTACTGGAGCTAGTTCCTCATCTGCACAGCAGCAAGATCAAGAGGCAACTCCGGAGGGCAACGAAGAAGCAGAAGAAGGAGAGGAACAAGAAAAAGAGGATGAGAAGCATCATTACCAGCCACCACCATACTCCACAATGCATTTCAATCCCGAGTATCAAATATCGCAAGCTGATTGGAGGTCCTTCCAGGACCACTTTGACAATTCAATGGGACAGTTCCAGCAGAACTTTGCCAACACCATGGGGCAGTTTCAGCAGTAGTTTGATACTTCGATGGGCCAGTTTCAACAACACTACACCAACACAATAGGGCAATTCCACGAGCGTTTTGATGCCTCGATGGACGAATTTCACCAAGAGCTAGGATCCCTATGCCATGATGTTGGAGAAATGAGGCAGGATATCTACAGTCACCTCGATAGGCACGACGACAGGATGACGGCCCTGGAGCAAATCTGGAGCAATTGGACGCTCTCCTACCCCTACCCATCGCCTCCTCCACCACCTTATGCTCCACCGCAATAGTGAAGTTCTTTCGTGTTGTTATTTTTATTATTTTGTGTTCATGTGCGTGTTAACTTGTTTTACTTTCATTCTTTTCATTGTCGTTTGTCTTGTTTTCTTGTGTTGTTTTGTAGGAACCAGCACCTGTTGTCGGTCTTCTACACATTATGATATTTTCTCTCCCCTTTACTTTTATTGCATCTTATTTTTCATACATTGAGGATAATGTATGCTTTAGGTGTGGGGGGTAAGCTTGTTACTATTATGTATTAGATTGTATTTGTTTTGGTATTTTGTTTTGGATTATGTTGTTCAATTTTATCTCGTTGTGTTGAGTTTTGTTGGACTTTATTTTGTTAAATTATGTTGCAGTTGGTGTTGAGTTTGTTGTCTTTGTTATGTTGTGTAAGTTTTTTTTCTCCCACTTAGCACGGTGTTTTTGTCCAATGGTCAAACTTGCAATTCAGAATATGAATCTTCAAGGGATTATTCTCGAGTTGATCATGATTAATAAAATATTTTCATGGTGTCACTCTTGAGCATGAATTGCCTTTTGGATGTTGATCATATTTTGATAATTGGTGTTGTGGGGTCTTGTCTTTTAAAGATTAAGAAGCATGTTTGACCTCTTTTCATGAAGAATTATCCCCTAAATCATTTATCCTTATAAAAAAAAAGAGAAAGAGAAGAGAAAAATAAAAGAAAATGGGCAATTAGGATCTCTACTCCTCTAGTTGATTCAACTATGAATATGGGAAATCACACAAGGACACTAGGAAGTTCCTCCCTAAGGATTTAACCTTGTGAATTTTGATCCACACCCCTCAGTATGTTTAAATAAATGGGATTGCATTCTAGATTCTACTCCTCTCATGTGTGTCAATTCTGTTAACATTTTTTGCATGATGAGTATGGGAAACCACATTAGGAAGCTCGACTAAGCTCGATGATTATACCTAATGATCCTTGTTCTATATTTGCATCCTCTTATGTTGTTGAAATTTTGCTTTCTAAATAATGTGGAAATGATTCATGGGAATTTGGTTCCAATTGAATTAAGTCTAATGTGTTTTTCTTAATCTTGAGAGGGCAAGCAACTCACATGATTTGATGATAAGTGCTTTAGTGGAGAACCATGTGATGCACTTCAATGAGAACGATCATCTTGAAAACCATTCCTTCTTGCTTCATATTTTGAATTACTTGTTTGCTTGAGTACAAGCAAAGAGCTAAGTGTGGGGGAGTTGTTTAGTGTTTGTTTGTGTTGTTTTATTATAGGGATTTTGCATGTTTTGTAGGCTATTTTCAGTATTTTAGTGTGTTATGTGTCGATTTTGTGTTTTTAAGCTTCACTCGTTGCTCTTATGGTGGAATATGCCAAGTTGTGCAAAACTTGAGCTTTTGTCTACAAAAGCAGGATTTTTACGGCACTAAGGTGGTAAATTGCAAAATCCAAAAATTGAGCTCAGACTGATGGACCCGACTGATGGCCGAGCCAAAAAGGAGCACTGAACTGAAGAGGAAAAATCGAACTCAACTGAAGCTCAAAGCTGGAACACGGAGAAGGAAGACCCAGCGTCCCGCACGTGTGCACCTCGGCACAGTCCCGCACATGCGCGCGCCTCGGCAGCTGTCCGCGCACCCCCGTATGGAGCGCCCAGCGCAACCGCGCCTCACCCCGCGACCGCGCACTCCACCTCTCGTCCTTTTGACCCCCGCGGACGTGCATGGTTGTGCCAGCGCGCAGCGCACACCCCTGTGCGGTTGCGCGGGGGTCTCTACCTAGTTCTCCCGATCAGTTTTGACGTACTGATCAGTTCCTCCACCCTTCTTCTCTTGAACCTAGCTTCCTTACAATATTTTAATCCCCACATGACAAGGTAGGGAAGACTTTTTGGGCACCCTAGATTAGTAGGAGGGGAAAGGAATTTAATTACCCCTAATAAGCTAGCTTTTGATTTTTGTCTAAAAAAATCTTCCAACAAATCTTTGAAAATATCTCCCATGTCTCACACATTAACTCCTCTCCCATCATCACTTTTCATCAACTCTTCTTCACCCTAAAAAAGATGGATCATTCACTTTACTCCATACACACCACTTCATCTTCTCCAACACTCCATCTTCTCCATTTTTCTCTCTACACCATTTTCCTTCACCATCACCATCACTCTACACCTTTTCTCCACCATTCTTCACCATTCTCACTACCTTTTAAGAGAGGGAATTAAGAAGAAGACAAGAGGCAAGGAAGCTCAAGCTTGAGGAAGAAGAAGAAGGACCCGACTTCGAGCCATCCGCGGAAGCTAGGCTCGATAGGAGGATTTCCCTTGGTATTTTCTTTCCTAGCTTAGTTTATTTGTGGGGGTTGTCCCAAACTCTTTAAAACAACATTATTGTAGAAGTTTATATTTTCTTTATCCTTGGATGTATGAAATGGACAACTTTTATGGTTCCTATATTGTTTTGAGCATGATGATGGGCTAAATCTCTACATTAGGGGGTGGATAATCTATTTGGTTTCAATACATGCTTGTGATGGTTGGTTGCTTATTGTTGGAATTGTGATTATTTATGTTGAGTATTTGATCACTACTTAGCATTGCTTGGTTTTAGATGAGACCGAAAGGAGATTCTAAATCCCGACCAAGGTTCCTTCAACGTTAGGTGGATTGGGTTTCATAAGCCTAAAAGTGTTAATCTTGTTCGTATAATAAAGCCGATAGGGGTTTAATGGATGGATGATGACAGTAATTGAAATTAACCCGCTTGAAGAGACTATTGTATGTTTAAGATTAATGAAACCAACTTGAAGCAAGCTAGGTGAGAAACCAATGAGAGAATCTACACCCTAATGCTCTTATCATAATCTTTTCTTCCAATCTTGATCTCGTTATTATTTGTGTTTAATTTATTAGATAATTTGCTTGTTTAAATTCCTTAGCTTAAAATAAACCCTCAAATCCATGATTAGAATGTTTAGGTTTATATTTAAATTGTCAAACATGTTTGCATACACAGCCTAGAAGATAATCGCCCATACGAAGCCTTCCTTGAGAGAAATGACCCGTGTTAGCTCACCACCCTACAATCGACCTCGTCCTCTTACGGGAGTCTGGTTAGTCGAATTAGTTAGAGTGTAGCAACCTGGAAATTACATCAAATAGTTCTTCGATTCTTTCCTCGGATTTTCATTCTTGGGGCGATGTCTGGATGAATTTCCTTCATCTTATTCCCATTTGATCTGAGCCCAAACTTTAGCCAAAATGTCCTCCATGGTCTTGCAGGGATATTTGGTTAGTTCTTTATAAAGGTTTGAATCCCTCTTTAGGCCATTTCTGAAGACTGAGGTTGTTGTCTCAGTGTTGCAATTCAGGATTGCCACTTTCTCTCTATTGAATCGACCTATGTAACTAAGTAGGCTCTCTTCGGGTCTCTATACGATGGTGTAGAGGTCATCTGTGTGCTTCTCAATTTTGTGATTGCCAGTGAACTATTCGATGAAGACGTTGTTGAGTCGAGTGAACGAAGGTATGGATGAGTTAGGTAGGTTGGTGAACCATGGGAGGGTTGGGCCAGATAGGCTGGACTCGAATCCTTTGCACATACTGGCTTCTATAGCACTTCAAGGCACTACAACAGTTAACATCCTTTGCTTGTCTTGTGCGATGTGATCGTCAGGGTCAGAAATGCCGTCAAACAGTTTCATGCTCGGAAAAGTAAATTTAGAGGGCATCTCGACGAGGCTGATTTCCTCAATGAATAATGAGTCTGTAAAACTCATCAGCATTGTTTTCCTAATTGGGGCAGGAACTCTGGGAATTCGTGTCAACAAGTCTTCAAGTCATTGCGGCTTAAGCTCGACCTCAGATTTGGGGTTGGATTCAAGAACCTCGAACCCAGGTGCTGGCCTTAGTGGTGTTTTCTCTTGATGCTCCTTGCATTTTCATGTGGTTTCAGTACTGATGCCCGCAGCAAAAGGATAAGTTGGAGAATTAAGTCTCGGATTATGGTATACCTAATCTTGGTGTTCGTTCAACGTCTGAGGCTGAATTAATGGTAGAGGAGTGGCATTCGAACGGATCCATTGGAGTGAAAGGTGGGTGGAGTCATGGCATCGACTTTCACTTTTAAGGCTAAATTATCTGTTTAGATTGCCGCTAGCTCAACCGTGGTGATGTCGAGTTGTTGTTGGATCGAACATAGAAGTTGAGTGAGGTTGTCATCCCCTTCTGGCGAGAGAGTGGCGATCACTTCTTCTTTATAGCTATTGTTGGCATTAGTCAT
The DNA here is from genome assembly GCA_026008535.1 of Perilla frutescens. Classification (NCBI taxonomy): domain Eukaryota; kingdom Viridiplantae; phylum Streptophyta; class Magnoliopsida; order Lamiales; family Lamiaceae; genus Perilla; species Perilla frutescens. The sequence continues at coordinate 57,212,015 of BRKX01000004.1, read as the reverse complement.
TGTTCTGCAGCAATCGATCGGAGCCCCACGGTGGGCACGGGGTACCAAATTGTAGAACCAGAATTCTACAATTAAGTGTATTCAGATCTGAACTCCGGTGATCTACAAAACAAAAACAAACACGTGAAGTTGAAAGACCATCGGAGGATTGATTATCGAGCGGACTCTAATGCTCAAGTTAGGAGCAAGTAGTTTTTACACTTTTTATGAATTTGAATGTACCCCACTGACAAGTCCATCTTTTCTATGTATTTTAGAGTCTTTTTTATTAGAATAGATGTCCTTTTTTTATGTTTTGAGTCGGAAAAGACCAGGTTTGGGAATAAGGCATGATAAAGGAAGAATTCTGCACAGAGGGCATTCTGATGCCTAAACATGATGATATGAGCACAAGAGAACCTTCACCGTACTGAGCTCTAAGAAAAGAGCTTTCTTGAAGATCCCATAACACTTCAGCTCTCAAGAGTTGTTGTCGTGCCCACAAGATTCACGCAGATTCCAGTAAAGGCAGATCCAGTGAGGGCACAATGTGAAATTCAGAGACAATGAAAAGATCCAAGATCTTCGAGATTTGGTTGGTTAAGGAAAGAAGATTGTATCAAAGAAGATATTACCAAATCCAGTGGAGATAGTTTGAGCTATCTAGAAGATCTATCTTTTCCAAAAGAAACTTTCCATATGTGGGCACGCATTGAAGAGATAGAATTAAATCCCTGAAAATTCAGGATTTGATACACTTACAAGAAAAGAGAATCTCCCTACAAGGAAAGTTCAATTTAGAAAGTTGGCGGAGCCACTGTGGGCATAAGAAACCCACACAAATGTAATCCAGGAAAGAAGACAGAGCTACTGAGGGCACTACGGAAGTCAAAAAGGAAGGTTTGACCACATCTCTGAAAATTGGGATTGGATCAACCCTATATGGAAAGTGCATCTCTCCAGAATTGCAAGTAGCTCATAGTGAAGATCCACCCAAATATCCTTTCTCCACAAGGAAAGAATCTGCCAGATAAGAAAAGACTGTGGGCACACTGATATCTGATCCAGAATTGAAGATGGACCAGTCCATGGGCCAAACTCGAATCTTGACCTACTTGTATAAATACTTGATGTATAGATCATTTCGAAATATCCAGAAAACATCAAATATATAGTGTAGGACGCTGCATAGTTAGTTTTTGTTCTTGGTTTCCCTAATAGCCTGGGGGCCTCGTGCCCTCAGGGCGTAGGTGGTTAGTTTATATTTTCAAGTCGGAGTTGGAGCCGATTTTCGTTATTTAAATACAGTAAGTTTATTTTATCAGTTATGTTTGATTTTGTTTCTTTATTGTTTTTCACTTTATTAATTGGTAATCTTAATCTGAATAGAATTAGATGGGAAATAAATAACATGAACTCGTGAGGCTGGAGTGGGCATAACACTGTGTGAATTTGTTTCCGTCGTGTATTGATTTCTTTGTTGCACTAAAGCATGTTAAGCTAATTAATGTGGCTGATCGCTCGTTAATTAGAATTGGGCACACTAAATTTATACATGGTCAATGAATCGTAACTTTGTGTTGATCATAAAGGGACTGGGTACATCATGGGTTATTGTGGGCACACGAGAAATCAGTGTCTGTAATAGATCTGGGTCCGTCTAGGGCATAAAGCTGCTTGTTACTTACAATCAAATGAGAAATCGGGGTTGGGTAACAAGTTAGGGTTTAGGGGATAAAAAAATCACCTCTAATCTATACTGAAAGGATGGATTGGGCACAAATGAAGAAATTCGGGTGCCTTTAACGAGATGATTTAATTCACATAAGAAATCAGCGTACCCATGACCGAGTTTGTTGGTTTATTCTAAGTCTTATTCATTTCGGATCTTGTTATCTATTAATATTGTTTTTAGTTTTGTAATTTCTTTTTATTAGTTCGCAGCGTGACCACAACAATTCCCCTCCATTTTGTTACCGGTGACTTTGAAAGAAAAGATACACAGCTCTCTGTGGGATTGACCCTTACTCACTTCTGGCTACGCCCGTCGTGGGTATAAGAAAAATTATAAATATATTTTGAAGCGTGAAACGACTGCGCGTCACCCACTACTCCCTTCTTTCTCCTATTTATATTGCTTTTTTAACTGATCACCTCACTTTTGGGATTTTCCTATCCCTTGTAGGGTTTTGACCATGTCTATACTTATCTTCAACAGAGTTTTGACAAGGTCCATTCTGGAAGCCGTTAGGATTCTATTCCCCTTTTCTCATAGCGGCTTCTACCCTTTCGACCTCGTGACACGCTCGACCTCAAACCTCTCGACATCTTATTGATGTTGGGCTGCCTCCAATCATACTAAGTTGGGCCCACAGAAAAATGGCCTCTACAAGATTCTTAACCGATAATTTTAGATCTTTCGGATCTTGAATCGATAGTTATCCTATCTTTTGAGTGCTGGATTGATAATTCTCAATTACTAATGGAATCATTAAAATGTAACGCATTTTTTCATGATTCTTTTATCACTGTATGAAATTTAGTTTCCGCATACTTGAATATATCTTCTTCTTTTTTTGTTCAATTATTCCTTCAAATTATTTTTCTAAACTGCTGATTAAATCGTTTTGAATTTAATTGAATGGATCAGATCTTTCAAATAAGCTTTTCTATTTTCAAAGGTGGAGCCGTAGGGGTGTGTGCAAAAGCCGAATCGAACAGTTGGCTTTCAATTTAGTTTCTATGATTTCGGTTTTCCAATTTGTTAAAAAACTCTAAAAAAAGTACAACTACTTAAAAAAAATAAAAACTTCGTTTTAAATTCAACTACTGTACTTCAATCTTTTACAGGGAAACTAACTAATTCGGTTTGGTTTGATTTATGAATTTCAAAATTCAATTCTAATTCAGAATATTAATTGGGTATTTTATAATTTTGTCTTTTCAAATTTTACCTATTTTTCGTAAGTTCAACACATTGTTGAAGGATTTTTATTTTTTTTTTGAGTGCATTGAAGGATTTTGTTGTTTTGCTTTGCAGCGGCATAATTTGGCGTCTAAATATCATAATTTGGTGATGAATCAAGCGGAGAGTGATAACAAAAATATCATGAATGGACTAAATACTCGTAATACGTATAGTAATTTGATCATGGATGATAAACATGATTTAACAGATACGTTACATGCATTGCATTGTTTTGAATTATGTCTCGAAATAATTCAATAAAGTGACACGTAATTTTACCAAAATGACTCGATACTCTGGAGATTGAGATTTAATAGACAACCAATATAATAATTCGGATGCATGTTCATTTCGTATTTTTGAACGGTGTTCCCTATTTACAGTTTGAATCAATAATATTGTTAATTTTTTTCCTTTAAGAAGAAGAAGTACAATTTGATTTCCGTCGCCAAAACTCATGCATTGTTCGAACTATTTAAATATTCTTCCATCCTAAACTGGCGATTTAATTGTCATAATTGTATTGCTATTTGTATTATATAGTCAGTATCCATTTAAATAATGCCAAGTCTCATGTGCATCCTGATGTATGGGGCGGCCCATCATATGATTCGCTCCGACCCGGTTCGACCCGTTTTTGATCCGTCCAAAAAAAAAATCGTCACCCATATTACCATTTTGAACACTAAATGGTATCATTTCGTGTGTTTTTTAGGGTTTTTTTTATTTATTTTTTTTTTGGTGTTTTGGGGGGGTATTTTTAGGGGTTTATTTTGTGTTTTTTGGGGTATTTTTAGGGGTTTATTGTATTTTTTAGGATTTTTTTAGAGAGTGTTTTTAGGGGTTTATTTTGTGTTTTTAGGGTTTTTTTTTTGGGGGGGTGTTTTTAGAGGTTTATTTTGAGTTTTTTAGGGTTTTTTGGGGGTGTTTTTAGAGATTTATTTTGAATTTTTTATGGTTTTTTTGGAGTATTTTTAAGGGTTTATTTTATGTTTTTTGAACAGAAAAAAAAAAAAAAAAAAGGCGCCACGCGCCCACTCCCCCGTTTGATATCCGACGCGGGGGGGGGGCACAGGAGACCATCCCTATTATTATGATATTTATTTTGGATGATAGATTAGATCATTTAAATCGATAAAAATAACATTGAATAATTTTAAACTTTAAATCCTTCAAATACACGTGTACGTGTACAGGGTGAGCTTAATTTATCTAATTGTAAATGTGTCATTTGGATTAATTAATAACACCAATTAATATTAAAAATAATTCCGCAAGAAGGACTAGTCCCTCATGATTAAATAATCCCACTAAGTGAGGAACTCACTATTTTGGGTCCCAATATTTGTTATGATTAATGTTTTGTATAACCCCATTTACATTGTCATCTGTCAATCTCTATTTTTCTTGGGTGCTGACTTTGCTTTTCTTTTTAAATACACCCAGCCGTTCGTTGTTGGTGTATATAAATTAATTTGATTTAAAATATGAAGTTGAACCTTTTTTTTAATTCAACTAATTAGGCCACGTCATTCAAATCAGGTGAGTGACATGGGTGATATACATTAGTCGTTATGTTCATTCTTAATTGTATTGTTTTAATTATCTTATTTAATCTTTAACTAACAATATTAATAGATCCGAAGCATAAAAACAACATAGTTTCTACTATTAATTAAGATTTACTCGACTTATCATCCATAAAAATTTGAACTTGTTATCGCTTTTAACTTCAAAATTTATTCACTCTACCATAAAACAAATGCCCAAATCATTGATTTTGTTCTTATCTCGACATAATCGTAGGTCAGGGACTCTATTATATACTAGACTAGAGTATCTCGTGTGCCATGGGATTAAATCAAACCAAAAAAAGAGAAAAATGATAATTTAAACATAATTTTGAAATTCAAATTAGGCTCGAATTAAGAAAAAAAAAATGTATGAATTGACACACTATACAACATTATTTTTCATTTTCAAAACATATATGTGAAAGTTTTGCTAAACTGGTTCATAATTAATAATAAAATATTATTTAGTGGATTGATATTAATAATAAAAAATTATTTTTTAAAATTAAAAATAGCTTTTGGCGGGAAAATTATTTTTTAGCAACAGTTTTATTATTAAATAGATAAAGATGACTGACGTGGATCAGCTGTAATCACTATCAACAAACCATTTTATGACGTTGAATCTGAATTAGTATCATAATTAATGAATTTCTACACTTCGTAAAAATTAATATTGTATTAAATATTGGTTGATCAATCACGACGAATATTCCCATAATAAATACGCCAATTTACGTGGCAACTTATTATTATTATTATTATTATTATTATTATTAGTTGTTTTTTTCTTTGAGAAAAACGTGGCAAGTTATTTGATCAGTGGTCATCGATATATGTATATATATTAGAATAGCGGTTATCAGTTACTTAATGTCATTTCATGACATAGATCAACAGTAATGCACACTTTCTCCATCTATTAGAAGTTGGAATAATATTTCTTTTGAAATAAACGTAAATCTTTAAGAAAATATATGTAAGGGTTAAGTTTCTTTAGAAAAATTGACGATTGAATTAAACAACATATAAAGTGCAAAACTATAGTCTATAAACGATCATCTAAATGGGCACAATATATTTAAGTCTAAAAAGGTAAAATTTGAATCCACAATATATCAACGACAAAGTCGTCATTTCACCAACTAAGCTACATCACGAGATATATAAAGTGGTGGATTTTCTTAAAATCGGATCGAGAACTCATTTCAATTGTATCTCGAGGGGAATGATGTAATTTAATTTTTCTTTGAAAACTAAGAAGAAGGGGTCATGGGCCATAACTGGCTAATCAACATCTAAAGGTTAAGAAAACATGTCCCTAGCTACTTTCGATGTGGCTAATCTTGATTGAAAGTTTCATGAAGAAAATAGTACCTAATGAAATAAATTGTGTTTATATTCAATCAAGACATTATTGCGTCTAATTTTCTGCGAGTGCCTCAATGGAGCGTGGAAAGGGTCGGGATGTAACATTTATTTTGAATATATATAGAGTCATCTACCCATTCTAATGATGATATTTATATTAGATGTACATGCACGTTGTCTCTGCAGAACTATAAATCCAAGAATCAAGTTCAAGGATGCCAAATCTAATTTTAGAAGTGTATGAAAAAAAACATGTATGAAATTAATGAATTCGACGTGTAAACGTCCTTTCAGGATATCTAAATGGATGGACCTATAAAAAGATGTTTCAAGTTCAATCGCCACCACTCTCTTCTCCTAGTTATATAAAAAAAATAACACGTAAACGTACAGAACCTTCAACACAATTTGAATCTAAAATTATGCAGTTTATTTGAAATAATATTGAGGATACCTCTTGGTTAATAATAATATTCCAACATGATGCTGCGTATCTCGGGCACAAATATATTTTCCATTCAAAATAAAAATGATGGTGTTTTTGATATATAAATGGAAGAAACATCTGACACCAACTATCAAGAAAAATGTGTATATATATTTTCAAGTGAAGGGATAAATCTTTCCAATTAGTCCCTCTAAAAACCATTTAAAAAATCATTAATGAGTTGTTTTGGAAATAACAATCCTAAGATATACTGTGTTTTTTTAGTAACTATTCTAGAAGAGCCATTTGTAAGTTCGCTTGTCCTCCCTCAGTCCCGATTATATATATAGTCCACGTTTCTATTTTGAGGTGTCCCGATTAAATAGTCTCATTACTATAAATAGTGTTATTTTTAATAAGAATGTACAATTATACCCTTATTAGGTTTTGGAAATTAAAAAAATTAAACATTTAAGTTTGTGAAAGTTATAAATCTTAAATGTTATTTTTTCATAAAAAGAGAAACATTAATTAAAATTGACCAACTTAATTAATTTGCATGTATTTAAATTTGATCAATTCTATTGATATTTATTGTATTTGCACTTTATTAATTGTATATTTTCTTTGTTTTAAAAAATTAATACATTAAACTTTAGTTAAATGGATGGAATGATTGTTTTTAAATGTATTAAATGCGAAACCCGAAGAATCTTATCCAAGTAACATTTTATGCTCCAGACTCCAATGGTGAGATTATTTATGATTACATATTATTTATTGAAGAAATAGGAATCTGCAATTGGGTGGTTCTATTCACGGCCCCTTTTTTTCTTTCCAATTTTCAAAATTAATTAAAACATAAATTCTATCACATTACATAATTTTGTCCTCGTAGTTATACCCACCATTTTTTAAAATTCTAATGAAATATTTCCCCCGTTACATAATGTTTATTTTTTTAGGAATTTTATTTTATTTAAAATATTTATTGTTTTAAATATTTTCACACATTCTATCCCAATATTAACACTATTCAAAACCCTACAAATATATATAGAGAAAAATTGTCTTTTTTTTTTGGGATTTATATGTAAATATGATTTTATATAATATAGAATGGAGGATTATATTAGTCCAAAAAATTGATTATTAATTCTTCCCTCCGTTTCGTTTTGTTTGTTGTTTTAGAATTTTAATCTAGAATTAACAATTATTTTTTTGGACTAATATATCCCTCCCTTTTATATTATATAAAATCATATTCACTTATATTTTTCTAAAAAGTTGAAAAAAATTCTCTCCATATATTTGTAAGGTTAAGGGGGGGTGTATTGAATTTAGATTTCGTTGGACTTTTAAAAGTCTATGGATTTATAAAATCCATAGACTCCACGTGGAGTCTCCCAACTCCACGCAGAGTCTAGCGGATTTCGTGTATAGATTTCGGACCGATTTCGAACGATTTCAGTGGATTTGAAATTCATATTTCCAGCGGTCGATAGAACACAACGAACGGTGGACACGTGAAAAAATTGAACTCAATGACCGTTTGAATTGAGCGGTCGCTGGGAAGGCGAGTCCAGCGAACCCAGCAACCGCTGGAAGCCAGCGGCTGCTGGGAGGCTAGGATAGAAAACCCAACGACCGCTGGGCTCAACGGCCGCCGGGGAACAAGTTGAACAAACTCAACGACCGCTGGAACCCAGCGGCCGTTGGGAATTAAAAATATAAAAGGGCAGAAAGCCCCAAATCGGGCAGAACACGCCCTAATTCACAAAACACACCAGAAAACGCGAAAGAAAAGCTACGAAACCCCATCCGTCGCTCGCCTCCAGCCACCGCTCCACCGACCGTTCGAAGCCCACGACTGCTGCCACTCTCAATCATGCCTCCTCGCATGAAGAATCCCAACGTCGGGGCACACGAAGAAGTCAAAGAGGAGGACCTCACGACGAGGTGTGAATGTCCATTTCCTCTAAAAACTGAATGGGAGGGACAACTCTATACACCAATCTATGATTACGATGCCTCATTATTTTGATTGGGATTTGTTGAAAGATTTAAAAATTGTAGCCAAAGTGACGAAGTATTTGAAGGTTTTGGGGCTAGAACATTTTTCTAAGCATGTTGATTATTCTGGTTATGAAGAGTTGTGTTATGAATTTTTATCTACTATGTATGTGATTGATCCCCACAAGAAGCTTGGGGTTAGGATGAACGGGAGAGACTACCAAATTAGTTTGCCTAGAATGAAAAATGTGTTTGGATTTCCTACTGGTGGGGAACGGGAGAGACCCAATTAGTTTAATGTGGAAGCAGGTTGGCGTGAGTTGTCTGGATTTGACAATTGGAATAATTCGGGTAAGTCGAATGGGTACATCTAAGATCCGGCACTGGCAATTGTGCACAAATTCCTTGCTTATAATGTGTCTGGGAAAGAGCAGGCGAATAAAGTGAACGCGAATGAGGTTTATTTGTTGTGTTGTGCATTAAGGGGCACAAAAGTTTGCATTTCAAACTTCATTTGGTCGGCTATGAGGCAGATGCAGACTCGGACAGACACGCATCCTTCATTTGCTCCTATTGTGACAGGATTGGCACATAATTTCGAAATTCTCAGTGCCACGACGGGGTATCAGGAGGGGCATAATGAAATCAGGCCGTATTCGATCGATTTCAGTGAGCTAAAAGGAGCACAGATTATTAAAGATCGATTCACGTTTTTACCCCCTGCTAAGAGGCCATATGTGAGCAAGCAAACAAATGAAGAGCGCGTCAAGATGCAAGGTGATTCTGGTGCCGGTCCGTCCACTGGTGGTGATGAATGTGGAAACGAAGATGAGGACATGGAGGAAGATGAGGAGGAAGAGGAAGAGCAACCTGAACAACCACCTCATACAATGTCGGGAGATTACTATGGGCGATTCCAAAATGATATGATGTCATTTCGGGAGCATATCGACGCATCATTTGGATCACTGAGGCAGCATATACACGATAGGTATGACGCGCATACCCAATAAATGAACGTCCGGTTTGATACGCATACCCAACAGATGAACGCCCGATTTGACGTGTAGGATGCACAAATTGCATCCTTACAGGCTCAGTGGGATGCTTGGACTGCCTTCTATCCGCCACCACATCCACCACCTCAAAATTAATGGTTTGTTCTTTGCATTTAATGGATTATATTTTGATTGTTTGAATAAATGGTTTATGTTAATGTTATGTTTAATGTTTAATGATTTTTGTTGAATTTGTAGTGTTTCGAGTTGGTGTTGAATATGTTTAATGTTATTTGGATTTTTGGATTTTTGGAGTTGAGTATGTGTAATGATTGGTTTGTTGTAGTTATGTGTTATGTTCAATTGTTTACATTATGTTGATTTTTGGTGTTTGTGAATCGTGTAGGTGTGCTCGCTCGATAAAGTCGAATGCCGAAGGCGGAGGACCCCAGCCGCCATTGTTTGGGTGTTGTGTTTTTTTTTTATTAATTCTGTCATTGATATCAAATATTTTTTACTTTGTTGAACAATATGTTATCTATTCTGTTGAACAATATGTTTTCTATTTTGTTGAACAATATGTTTCTTAACAATGTTTATTTCGATTATGTTTATTTCCCATTTCATTTTACTTGTTTAGTACGATGATTGAATGATGCATAAAGTGTTAAAGAAAAATACAAAAATCATTTATTCAAAAAAATAGAACACAAATATCAACGTAGTAGACATAAACTTCGTACAAAAAATATTTGGTAGATAAAATAGAACTCATGTGCTACATTGCGGGGAAAAACAAAAAAGGCATAATGGATGCCCAGCGGCCGCTGGGAATGTTTCTGCCCAACATTCCCAGCACGCACTGGCTTCCAGCGGCCGCTGGGAGTGCGATAGGGCTGTCCGAACGGCCGCTCACACCCAGCGGCCGCTGGACTTTATTTTTTTTTTAATAAAAATGGTGTTTGTCTTCTATTTTTTTTAACATATGGGTTTTCAACTATTTTTATGTCTACTACGTATTACTTGTTTAGTATGATGTTTAATCGGATACACAAGTTGTGGAAGAAAAATACAACAATTATAAAAAATGTGTTATCCAAATTCGTTATAAAAATTTGACACAATAAGCACAAATTGTTTATAAAATACCAATTATAGTCAATATTTCATAGTCAATTAAAAAAAAATATTACTCAGCATTTTCATCTTCGGTCTTATCATCATCATTTCCATCACCATTATACATGGGTCATGGGTCTCGCTTCCCACATAGCATTGGCAATGCTCATTCTCCATGTATTAGCTTCCGTTCTTTGTTGTAATTGGCATTGAGATAGCCATTCCATATTTTCTTCTTCCGGAGGAGGAGGTGGTAAATCTTCATCTCCTTCATATTCCACAGGAAATTCATCAGAGCGGCACTCTTTTCGGAGAAAATTGTGTAAATCAGCACAAGCCAAAACTAATTCAGCTTGTGTTTGAAATGAGAAGGGAGGTGCCGTTTTGAAAATTATGAATCTAGATTTGAAGACACCAAAAATCCTCTCAATCACATTCCTTAACGATGCATGAAGGAGATTGAATAATTCACTTGCATTTCCGGGGTGACGACCTTGACCACCAAAATCTTTTAAATGATATCGAACACCACGTAAAGGAGCTAAAAACTGACGTCTATTAGCAAATCCACAATCCACCAGAAAATATTTACCTACAACAAAACAATTTTATTATTATTTGTCAAATATCTGCCTTTACACTATTTAAAAAAAAACGCACAATTATAAATATGGTACATACCTTGCGACACCTGAAGGCCATTTGTTCTAGATAATGCATCACTTAAAAGCTTGGAGTCATGTGATGAACCTTCCCATCCACTTAGCACATATATGAACTGCAAATCAAAGTTGCAAGCTGCCAAAACATTCTGTGATTGCATACCATGACGATTACGAAAACTGCTTACTTCTCGGCCTGTTATCGTTGCCGGGATATGAGTTCCATCTATCGTCCTGATGCAATCCTAAAATAAAGTGAAGATAAGATATAAACAAATAAAACGTTTAAAATTACATTACATAATAAATTATACATACCTTAAAAAAAGGCATAAATCTTGTGCAATCCTGAATTTTAGCCGGGGTCGATATAGACGGCTTAACCATCATGTCCGGTGCTATCATGTTCAATGTCTTTAATACTTTATTGAAATTTTGACTAGTGGCGAAATGAGAACGACTGAATCTTTGACGAACATTACAATATCTGTCCTTGTGCCCGACAATGATCAAGAATGTTGCCACCATTTCTTCAACTCATATGTGTCTTGTATCTTGTAGAGGCATTTTATCTCTTATGATAGAGCATAACTTCATAAACGCATCAGGATACATTTTATACAGCTATCGAAAACTTTGTGGATCTCCTTCAATCATATCATTAACAAAATGATATCCAATTCTAGTAATTGGTCGTCGCTGCAAAGAACGTTCAATACGTTGACGCATCATATCAATTTTCCCTAATAGTGTTAACATTGTCTTTGTTGTCAATAGAAAGAGCTTAACATTTTCATAGAATTATGTCTCCTCTTCCTCATCAATTTCTTCTTCCATCTCTTCATTTTCTATTTCTTCTTCCAATATTTCATGAAATTCCATGCTGCATTTAAAAAAAAAAACAAGTTCTTGATTAAAGCGATTGTGTTAAATAAAAAATATATCCAAATGCATACAACTTAATAAATCAACAAATAAAAAAATTTAACCAAAAAACATAATTAATAATTTCGAATAAACCAAACATGTTAAATAATCAAAAAACATAATTCATAACATCAAATAAATAATCAACATAAATTCTAACAAGACATCCGAAAAAATAGTAATAAACCAACATCAAAGTATGTCAAATATGAAGCAAAATATCCCTATTCCTTAATCTTGTAAGCTATCCACTGAGCTCGTTCCTCAACACTCATCTTCAAAAAATCATCTTTCTGGAACTTCATGACAAGCAAGTCAAATGCCTTAATCCGAGTGTCTGCATCCAAATTTGGGATCTCTTTGATTGCATCCCATGTAGTGTAGGATTTTTCTTTTTCTCTTTTCTCCAATACGCTATCTCTTTTCAGTAAGAGACCGTGAACTTCCCCAAACAGTGTTTTAACCTCTTCCATGATCTTTTCACTAGAGCCAGAAGTTGCTTCATACTGAGTTCTACTTCTTTTGGCTTGCTTCGGTCTTTGAGTGGAGCTCTTAGGCACTTCAGGCTGCCCAGAAGGTGGTGTGAAACTAGACGGCGGTTGGTGATCTTGTGATAGTGTGACAAACGCATCACTCTCAGGATCAAACGTTAAATCTTCTATGCGCGCATTTCTATTTTCATCTTCTCATAATGTATTTGCATCAGTAGAAATTCCCAACCTAATTGAATTTCTTCCGACGGCAACACCATTACTCACCGCAATCCTCAATTCCTCATAATCAGGGGATTCTCCATATCGCAATTGTGTGTCTTTCGGGTGAGACTATAAAAACATAAAAAAAATTAATTAATTCACTTTATTAGTTAAATAAAAATATTGAATAATATTATTCCAATATGATACATACCGCTAAGTACGCATCCCACACTTCATCTGTAGCCGTGAATTTTTTCGTATTGTGGTCATATCCAAAACCAGAACTACACTTCAACAGGTTCGAATAAGCGATCCAATGACCCTTAAACCATTTGAGCCGGCTTTGATAATTGTTGTAGGTCCTATTACACCCGAGTCTTTCATTAAGCACAAGAAGTATTCTTTCTTCCACAGTGGCTTCGCTAAATATGCCACTATTATCACGCCATCCGCGACGCGCACCATCAACCATAAGTTCTAGCAGAAGGTCAGTCTCTTCCTTAGTCCAAGGTTCATAAGTTGTCCTCTTTTTCGAATCTTGTTGTGAGTCCCCCATGATAATACTAATATATTATAGTGTATATACTATTAATCATCATATCATTAACAATAACACCATATATACTAGTTTTCCATGATTCAATAATCAGTTAAATTATATCAAAACCAAAAGAGAGTAATTCAAAATTAATGTAATTTTTTTTAATTCTTACATGCCATAAACTCAAGACAAATTTAATCAATAATGAATACACGAGTTAAAAATAATAATCATAATAGAATAGTATAGAGAGTACCTGACGAAGATTGTAGCCGCCGCCGCTCGGGAATAATAATATAGCCGCCGCCGCCGCCGCTGCCGTTCGTAAAAAAATTATGGATGAAAAAAGAGGCTGTGAACGAATATTTATAGCGGATTGGGCCAGGCCCAGCGTTCGCTTGACCCAACGGCCGCTGGGATGCCACCGCCTTAAACCCAGTGGCAGCTGGCACCCAGCGGCCGCTGGGGTGTCATCCTCAGCGAAGCCAGTGGCCGCTGGCTTCGGGTGACCGCTGGGGGTCCCAATTTCGTGTACCCACCGGCCGTTGGGTCACAACGCTCCCCGGGTTTTCCAAATCCATCGAAATCTCGTGTCTGGAGGTCGGATTTCATCCTTTTTAATTTTCACGTGAAATCCATCTGAAATCCAACGAAGTCAATGACTTTTTAAAGTCCGTGGATTGTTGAATACCTCAAAATTTTGATGGACTTTTAAAAGTCGTGATTGAATACACCAGGATTTCATTGGACTTTTAAAAGTCTGGATTGAATACACCAGAATTTTGTTGGACTTTTAAAAGTCTGGATTGAATACACCCGGATTTTAAAAATCCAACGAAATCTCAATCCAATACACCCCCTAAATTTGAGAGAGAGGGTGTCAAAATATATAAAACAACAAACATTTTGACACAAAAGAAAAAATATAAAACAACAAACAAAACAAAATGGATGGAATATAAATTAAAAAACTAAAACAATAAATATTATGAAATGGAGGGAGTATTAAAGTAAAATCCCAATATATAACCCTAATTTTCTCTTTCTTTCATTTTCTTATTCATTAATCGTGAGTGCTCAAATTGACTTGAGTATTTTGTTGGATCTACAACGGGCCCTGTTGATTTGTACTGAATGGGCCTGTTGGTCACTAAAGCCCAACAAAAGTTTGTAATGGCCATAGAATTTCTTATTGGGAAATTTTATTCACGGCCTCTTTTTCTTCTCGATCCCCTCTAATTTAATTAAAAATAGTATTACTCAAGTACGTTGTATGAATTTAAATATTTATAAATTAATATTTAGAATATTAGATTTGACCATATTATGATTGAATGAGAAAATATTATAAATTTCAAATCTGCTATAAATATTTATATATGACCATACAATGATATCATATGATTAATTCGATCTAAGCATTTATTTTGAGACCCTCATAATAATCACATTTAGCATGTGAAAACACAATCATGTACCTCATCTATACATAAAATCAAATAAAGTAAAATTTTAAAATAAAATATGGAATAAAGCTATCAATTTATCAATTTGTTGTATCACGTGTAAGAATATTTCAAATTTATCAAAAAAAAAAAAATAACATATTCAATATAATTCTCAATTTATAATATCATGGGTACTAAAAATTGACATTCAATATGACAAAATCATTTTCATATCTACAATAACGTGTTAAAATTATTTAAAAAACTCGGTGAATTGGAAATACACTGATACATTGAGTCTATATAATATCTTGAGACTATTAAAATTAATACATCATTGAAAATACATACAAGTCTAAATTTTTTTTTTGTAAAATAACAAAAGGGCCCATATAATATCTTAAGACCACTAAAATTAATACATCATTGAAAATATACTTATTGATGTTATACTTTTTAGTTTTTAGCTGATTTCATAATAATTGAAAAGTTAAAAGCAAAACTTAATCACGACTAGATATGTACCAAATACGTGTATATAAAAGTGTTTGAAACTGACGTATAAAAATATATTAATAAATTAGTATTGATTGTAGTTTTAGAGTCAAAGTTTGCACCAAGAAATTTAATTTAAGTGTTCAACAAACAAAAAAGAACAATAAAATCATGAATGACAGAGAATGTACCAAAATCCCGAATAACATAGAACGTATTGGTAGAAACCAAAGTTGGAAAAAAATGAAAAATAATATTCATGAGCTAAACCTACATTATTAACAATTAAGTAAACTAACGCCAAATGAAAATTGATTTCCATTGAGCCACAACAAAACCATATACATAAAAAAAAGTTCACTTTAATTAATATTTAATACTTATCACTAATTTATATTTAGGCACATCTCTCATGAATTCTACTTTCAAGTTTCAACACAAACTACTGAAAATAATAAAAAATCTAAATTGGAAATAAAAATAACAATGGACACGAAAACAACAAAAATGGTTGGATAAATTAATACAATTGTTTGGTTGACTGATAAAAGCCAAAAATAACATTTAAATTAAAAAAATTGCAACCAACTAACATTCGTTGTTACAATTAGCAGGCATCGACGTTGTCCATGTTTCCTCTACGATGTGTCCCTTTCTCATATATTACATGTAGAAGTTTAGGAATATTGGAAAACTTAACTTTATATTATTAATCAATATGTGGATCCTTATATATACGCTAATTACATATCAATATATTCTAGGAAAGAGAATAAATATAATTTTTATAAATATTCTTAGTGCTCCGGGAATTATCTCTGGTTCGTAGTGGAAGAATCACACGAAACACCTAAGAAGAATTTGAGAGAGTTTCTATATTAATTTTCTGAAATAACTGATAGAACGTGGGTGTGGAATTTATTTTTGGATTAACTGAAGCAGAAAACTGCTCTAGATAATGGACAAAATGTCGATTAACAACTTACCCTCAAAATCAGTAAAATTACAAAATTTCCAAAGAATTGGCACTGAAATTAGATTTATTCTGTTTTTATATATAGTATAGATAGATTTTGCCCTTATAACCCCAAAATTTTAAAACCATAAAATATAATATTAAAATCCCAATGTAACTGGATTATTTAAGAAAAAAAAATATGAAACTTTGTTATATTTATTTTGCCCCCGTGATTCTTCTGCTTCAGGGAAAAAAATTGAAAACAAAACATGTATCAGTTCATCAGAAAAGTTAGATAAATAATTTATACATTGTATCGAGGAAAAATATGAACAAGTTATAACACGTTCAAATATATATGTATGAATTCAATCTGCAAGTTATTTAGATCACAAAATGAATAAAAATATTGAATATTTTTCACTGACTATAATGTGCACAGTAAAATTCTATAGCTATATGCAAGTGGGAGTTCGTGACTTGACTTGGACGTAAAGCAAAAAAATTCGGATGTAATTCTCTAGTTCAAAATTTTGTGTGCCAATTATGTGTCAATATCAAAATTACGTAGTTTTAATAAAATTTTGATAAAATTAAAATGCATTATGTTATAACTAATCCTAATTAATATTTATTGTTAAAAAGTGAAATTTTTAAAAAATATATACCCTAAAGTTTGTAATAATCAATCCTAAAAATTAATTATGTTAACTAAAAGTAAAAAAAAAATACTAAAAATAATTTTAAACCCTAATTGAGTGATATAAACCCTAAATAATATTGTAAAATTATACTTAACCAAAATAAATTAAAAATGAAAGAAAAACTAATAATTTTGATGTTTGATGCACAGTTGCCATACAAAGCTGTAAACTAAAGAATCTTTTTGTGAAAAAAGATACACATCATAAATTGAAAATAAAACTATCTAAGTAAATCATGAACATTATTGATAACATAATTAATTTGTTAATTGTTACTCCTCATAACATTATTATATCAACATGAAAATCCAATCCTTTCATAGAGATTCATGTGTAAAATAAATATATGTCAGATTTAAGACGAACTATGACCTATCGCCCAACTAAAACAATAAGAACGAGGAAAAACATAATTTGTCCACCCCAACTATTGTCAAAATTGGATATATGCACCAGAAATTTTTATAATTGCAGCTCACTCATTCAAATTTACAAAAATTTGTGGTAATATATACCCACCAACAATTAATTAAAATTACCAAGTTGAAATATAAAATGTTGGTCTACTAAACTAAACAAGACAACACGTTGACATTTTGAGTGCAAAATGAATTAATAATATTCGTCTCTGTCCCAATCTTTTAACTTCCCTCAAACCTTACCCTAGAAGTTCGTGGGCCAAAATTGATATTTTTCTCATCCTCGAGGACTAAAGTGTAATTATTCATTCCTTCATGAAACTTCAAACTACACACACGCCGAACAATTTCGGAGTCGGCGGGTTAACGCCGAAATTCTTCACCTCTACTGAAATCTCGCGCTCCATTTATCGCCAAATTTTGAGTTTTTTCCCCAATTTTATTTCTCTTTGATGTCCATTTTCATTTGATTTTCGCTCCGAATCTTTTAAAAACTACACTCGCTAAATTAACGATAAAATTCAAATGAGCTCCTTGCTTTTCCGCCGGAGGATTTCTCGGACATTGATTCCCGGTAACTCACTTTTCTTTGCAATTTTGTTTTTTATTCGTTCCGTATTTGGTTGGGTTAGTTGGGAAATATGACAATGAGAAGAATGAATGAATAAATGGAGCAATTAAGTTTCTATATTAATAGGATAATTATGAAATAAGAATTTTGAATTTTTCTTGCCTACTGCGAAAATTTATGAAACAGGAAGAATGCTGAAGGGATGAATATTTGGATAATGAAAAATAGTAAAGTTTGAGTTTTTCTTTCTTACTGTGAAGATTGTAGCCTACCTCGTTGACTACATGAAGAAGGGGTATTGAGAAATGAAGAAGGAAATGACAAATATGTGCGTTTTTATTGAGTTTTTCACGCTGGGGCATAATCTATTCGTATCAGATTAACTTAGGTCAGGAGTTGAAGATTTAGGTTAAAATTAATTTATTCCGTTTCCATTTTGACCTTTTTGGAGTGCATTTTGTATACGCAGCAGAATGATAATCAGAACTTAATATAGTAGCATTCAATATTTTTATTGCCAATTCTTTTGTTTGGTTATCTTCATTTTTCCCTTGTTGGTCAGATTATACGGATTTCTATTACTCTACGCTGGAATCGAACTTTAAAACTTCATACAGTATCTATCAATGCGTACGGAAGCTCAGCAGTTCTAGAGCGGGCAATAAGTTTGACTTTACAGACCTCACGTAAGTGAAGAATAATATCAAGATAAAATTAGGTGTCATTGTAATTCATTTTGCACTTGGTGATGCTAATTTTGCTTTCGCTATTTAGGCGTCCTCATTCATGGTATCCTACTGCTCGACAAAAGAAACGGAATGTAATATTGCATGTTGGTCCAACAAATAGTGGCAAAACATATCATGCTCTGAAGCGCTTGGAGTCAAGTCCTTCAGGTACATAGTATCCATCTGTTTAGGTTGATCACTTGAGGTGGAATTTAGACTCTTGACTTAATAACTATGCCACAGGTATTTACTGTGGGCCGTTGAGACTTTTGGCATGGGAGGTTTCTCAGCGTCTGAACAAGGCTAAAGTTCCTTGCGATCTGATTACTGGGCAAGAGAGAGAGGAAATTGATGGAGCAAGACATAAAGCTGCTACTGTAGAAATGGCGGACCTTAAATATGATTATAGCTGTGCAGTTGTAGATGAAATCCAGGTGTGCCTATGGTCTATCTCAAGCACTATATATATAGTCCATTTACTTCCATAGATAGCAGGATGTTTGTGCATACCAAAATCTAAATAGTGTCAAAATCAAAGGAATTGTATTTGCTGGATTGTATGATTTTTTTTTTTGATGCTTATGTTGCCCCTTTGAACTGGCCAAGATGAGATACACTCCTATGTCTCACTATAATTCTTAGCCATGGCCTGTAGGAAAAGGGCAATTTGGTGGAGAATGACACTTCCAATAAGAAAATCCCAGTAAAGAAAATCCAATCATGTGCTGATAATATTCTGCTTTGCAATGGAATTTGTCTGCAATAAGTAGGATTGGAAGTAGAACTTAATATTTCATGATTCAATGGCATAATATTATATGTTTCAAAAAGGTTTGCTTTTGAGCTACTTTTAGCTGGTGGTATTACATTGGTTATCTAATCCATTGGGGTTGTCTTCGATAAGTAAGATTGGGAGTAGAACGAAATATTTCATGATGCAATGGCAGAATATTATATGCTTCAAAAAAGTTTGCTTTTGAGCTACTTTTAGCTGGTTTTATTACATTGTTTATCAAATCCATTTTGTTTCAACCTTTTTCACTATTAGAAGAAATTTATGGCAAGTCATCTTAGTTTCACATTTAGAGGTGATGGGCAGAAGAACCAAACAAATTTACACGGATCTGAAATGAAAATGTTGAATTGGTTTCTTTTTCTTCTCTTTCTCCTTTGGTACGGCTCTTGGGTGTGGACTTGATTGCTTATGTTCTGCATGTTTGCATTTGGATTGGAGCTCTTGACAGTATAGGCATCCTTATCCGAGTTCTTTAACTTCAATGTTTTAAATAAATTATATTCTATTTTACTGAGTACATGCGCAAGACGTTCTGTATTTACTCTCTCATCTTTCTCACAGATGTTGGGGTGCAGAACAAGGGGGTTTTCATTTACAAGAGCTTTACTGGGAATATGTGCTGACGAGCTGCACTTGTGTGGAGATCCAGCAGCTGTTCCTTTAGTACAGGAAATACTTAAAGTGACAGATGATGTTGTTGAGGTATGGCATTTCTGTCCAATCTATACAATGGTTTTCTTTTTCAAGTGAGTTGTGACTCTCTCAATTTGGTCGGTGGAATTTTAAATTTATTGCTTTGGTTTAAACTGCACTGTTTTCAATTGCATGTGTTTATATGTATGCACGAGCGAAATTACAGAAGAGGACTGTGGTTATCTTGTCATTTAATCTGAACGATGAAGTCCCTGTTTGATTCAGGTTCAATATTATGAGAGGCTTTCACCTCTTGTCCCTTTGAAGGTTCCTCTTGGATCCTTTTCCAATGTACAGACAGGTGACTGCATTGTCACATTCTCACGTTATGAGATATACAAGATAAAGGTAAGGAATGAACGGGCCAAATTCTCATGTTCATGTTTGCCTTTTGAAACTTCCACTCTTATCAATATTGATGTTGACAGAAAGAAATCGAAAATCGAAAGAAGCATCTTTGCTCTGTTGTTTATGGTTCATTGCCTCCAGAGACTCGAAGCAGACAGGTTCTTTCTGGCTTTTATTTGTCTAGCTTAGATGTTTGTTTATCAATATAGTTTGGTGAATCAGATAGCTTTTGTTGTCTTCCCCAATTATGCATCCTTTTACTGAAGGCTGTAATGTTTAAGGCATCTAGAGACCCCTTTCTTCCACAGGATTCACTGTTCAGTTTTGATCGACTTGATCGGATATTGTCTCACTATTGATGTTACTAGTTCAATTTCATATGTAAGATTATTCAGGCACAAACATCATTTTGGATTCAAACTACATCACATTGGTCTTATAAGGGAATCTTATATTGCTTTGTGTTATCATTTTGATTTCTCTGTTTAATGAAGCAGAAATTGCTGAACTAATCAATCCTTAAGATTGCAGGCAACAATGTTCAACGATGAAAACAACGATTTTGATGTTCTTGTAGCAAGTGACGCCATTGGAATGGGTCTCAATCTTAACATATCCAGAATTATTTTTTCAACATTGAAAAAATTTGACGGTACGGAAGTGCGGGATCTTACTGTTTCTGAGATTAAACAGATTGCTGGTAAGCTATTCTGTAGCTGTCTCTACTTCCATTGCACTAAGACAAAAGTTATGTGGCGAATGCTTACTTGATGTCTTGTCTGAGACGTTAGTTATTGTTAAGAGTAGTAATTGTGTAGAATTCTCGGAGCTTGATCGTGTTGTTGCCATGACATGTTTTGCCATTAGATGGTGGGTTCAGTAATATTGCACAGCCCTCCCAGGTATCCTGCCCTCTGAATATATTATACATAAACTAGTTTCTGTAACACATGACATCACTTGTTACCTTAACTGGAAATATGGATAGGAATGCTAGGTTATATAACTACCTGTTGGTGAATGTGCTCTATACATGTATATTTCCTTCTTTTCTGCTCGTGCTTGTTTGTGGTACCCCTCTACTACTCGTGCTTATTATGTGTATGCAATATATATCGATTCCTGGATTTTCTTGTAGGAAGAGCTGGAAGATACAAATCTAAATATCCTGTTGGCGAAGTGACTTGTCTAAAATCTGCAGATCTACCTCTACTTCATTCATCACTGAGTTCCCCTTCTCCTACTCTGGAGGTTAGGGTGTTCCTATTTTGGCTGAATACCCACTTAAGCTGGAATTTTTCATTGACAATTTCTGGTGGGACATGTCTGTGATGCAGCAAGCTGGGCTTTTCCCTACCTTTGATCTTTTACTTCTGTTTTCACGTTTACATCCAACTTATGGTCTACAGCAGATATTGGTAGGTCTCTCTCTCTCTCTCTCTCTCTCTCTCTCTCTCTCTCTCTCTCTCTCTGATACCACTTTGCTCTTCTCTTTCCCAGGAGCATTTTGTGGAGCATGCCAAATTGTCAGACAAATATTTTATCACTAATTGTGAGGAGATGTTGGTATGCTAGCTTCATCCACGGCCACTTGAAGAGATATCTACATCATTTTCACATACATGCTTGTTAATCTTTTCTTATATATTTCTTGTTGTGGATGCTAATTTTGTGTTGCTTATAAACAGAAAGTTGCTGCTGTAGTAGATGAGCTACCTCTCTCTTTGAGCGATAAGTATCTCTTTCTTATGAGGTAACATTTTTACTTCTCTTTGATCTTTTGCTTCCATTTTGATTTCTTATGATATATGATGATCCTTGATGAAACAAAACAATGGTGGCATGGCTTCTCAGAAGTTTCTTTTTTTTTTTTGGGGGGGGTATCTAAATTTAATCTTTATCTGTAGTCCGGTTGACATGGATGATGACATCTCGTCTCAGGGACTCACTCAGGTGAGATCTGCTTCTCGCCTTTAGCCATCGTGAGCTTGTTTAGTTAGCAGAGACGACATTTTTTTTATTCTACCATCGTACTTTGTTGGCAGTTTGCAGAAAGTTATTGTAGGAATCACATTGTGCGGCTTAAGGAAATATTTAGCCCCGGAACACTCAAGATACCCAAGTCACACAAGCAACTGAAGGAGCTCGAATCAATTCATAAGGTCAGTAGTTTGGTAACTGTATCCGAATTTGGTCGTGTTGGTGCGATGAACTTGGTGTCGAACTTGTTTTCCTGTTGGTAACACTATAGGTTCTGGATCTGTATGTTTGGCTGAGTTTTCATATGGACGATAGCTTTCCTGATCGGGAGCTGGCGGCGTCACAAAAGTCTATTTGCAGCATGTAAGTATAGATGGTTGAAATTTAATTAAGTAATTGTCTCATATTTCTTACCAAATTCAAATTCGTGTAGGTTAATCGAGGAGTTCTTGGCAATTAATGGATGGGAGAAGGCAAGCCCTAGGAAATTATCTCGCCCCACTCCCTACAAATCTTTGTCGCCCTGATTTACTTGGAATCACAATTTTTTCTAGAAATTTATATATTCTTTGTGGATGGTGTATATATAGTATATTATGCTATCTGGGAAGAAGAAGTTGGTGTTGTTTGCATTTGTAACTTTGTACAAAAATTTAACCACTTTTTTTTAGGGGAGGAAATAAACCACCTTCATTCTTCTCTGTAACACATTTTCATTTCTCGGCCTATGATTGAACTCAAAAGAAATTTTTTCCATCTATTTTGTAGTGTACAATTACAAGCAGCAGCCCACGATTTATCCCACCATTGTCACGCCAGCTGAACTGAATTTAATTCGATTTAAATTTCTTCCTACCAACTGAATTGGTTGTTTTTAAAAGAGTATTTAATTGAAATCAAAATTCTAAAGATTAACTAAAGGAACTAAATCAATAAAGGGTGTTTCTAAATACACCACCAATTTTTCAATATACACCACTATTAAATTTAATTCAAATATAAATAATTAATGATTTATTTAAATGCCCTATCAAATAAAAAAAACAATTAGCAGTCTTCTTCTCACAACACACGATCGCCGCAGCCCCGCCGTGCCCGACTACCTCCTATCTTATCTCTACCGTTGCAATAATCTAATTCATAAAATCAATCCAGCTGTAATATCCATTTGATTTACCCAGCGATCTAATGAAAATCAACTTCGCTGCACTTTTTCTGATTTCTCTTGATTTATGCTAGAATCTTTTGATTTTAATTTGAGAAAATCAGTGGATTGCAAAATATTTTTCAAAAAATGGGACTTTAATTTTAGATTGTTTTTTGAAGATTGGTCTCTGCATAAGGTTTGAAAATATTTCTTTTTATATGATTGGTTGCTGGTGTGATTGCAGATGGCGGTGGAGTGGCGAGAGCGTAGTCGGCAGTGGCAGAGGTAGGGGAGTAGCTGCAGCGGTGGGATTTGAAGATGCAGGTGTTCTTGAGGGTGGTGGCAACTATAGGAATCCATGAACATTGTTCATGACTTCATGCTTTTTAATTTTAAGATTTTTGATTTTGTCATTATCTTCAATTTTTATTATTATTAATCTAAAGGGTAAAAATGAAAAAAAATGGTGTATAAAGAAAAAAATAATGAAAAAAATTTAAAGTGGTGGTGTATGTAGTAAATGTGGTGTATATTGAAATAAAAGTGGTGTAAATAGAAACATCCATCAATAAACTGTCTGTTTTGGTACATGATATGCATGGACTAATTAACATACTCGTATAATATATTCATAAAATACACGTGTATATATTGCACAAAAATATTTAGCTGAGTAAGTCGATCTCGTGATCGTGATTAAAAAGTCACCCACAACAGCAGAAAACAATTATGCCTTACGATTCTAGGATTTTTGAGCCCCCAACATCAAATTTTCAACTGGTTGCTTCTCTTCAAGCATGCCCACCCTCTCGAGCCCTTTAATGAGAATCTGATACGTACAATCCATTGGAACAAATCCCTTCTTCAGCATTTCCTCAAAAAGGGAACAAGCACGATCATGCCTTCCATTCTTGCAGAGGCGACTAACCAACAGAGCATAACTTCCAAAATCGATACCCACGTCGTTCTTGAACATGTGGCTCAGCAGAAACGAAAGCACCTTCATTCTGTTCAATATGCAGCACATTTTCAGCAGTGGTGCATAAGTGTTGAGATCAGGCTTACACTCATCCTCTTCCATTTTCTTGAGTAAATTTAATGCCTTCTCTTCTTGCAAATTCTTGCCAGCTATATATATTAGTGTGTTGTATGTAGCCACGTCAGGACAGACTCCCTCCCTCGACATATCCTCGAATACAGCATCAGAATCCTTCAGCCTGCCTGCTTGGCTTAGAGCGTTGATGAAGGCGCTATAGAAGGTAGCATCGGGGGAGCAATTGTTCTGCTTCATCTGCTCGTATACCTCTAATGCTTTCTCTGTTTCTTTTGCCTTGGACAGCGCGGTCATCATAACAGTGTATGTTACTACACTAGGCTGCAGATCATTCTGCTTCATTTCCTCTATTGTGGCCTCAACTTTACGAAAATCTCTTTCACGACAATATGATTCTATTATACTAGTGTATGTCATTGCATCCGGGTGAAACCCCTGCTGCTTCATCTCATCAATGGTGGTTTTAGCTTTGTCCATCTGCCTGATTTTACACCAACCGTGCACTAACACATTGTAGGTCTGTGAATTTGGAGCAATGTGATCCTTGAAATCGAAGAAAACCCGTTCAGCATGCTCAACACTTCCTTGCTTCACCAATGAATCCATCAACATGTTCATTGCTGTTATGTCTTTCTTTACTCCAAATAGGGCCATCTTCTCGACTGCCTCGATTGCATCATCATACTTACGGGCCCTTGCAATATGCCTCACTACTTTGGTCATTGTTTTTGATGCAACATATCCTTCAATGTCTTTCATTTCTCCCACCAGTTCCCACATCATATCAAATTTCCTTGTTTTCCCCAAATTGTCGACCATCAAGTTGTAAAGATCAGCTGAATGAGTGACCCCCTTATGCATTTCAGCCCACTTGAAGAATCCGAGAGCTGGAATCCAGTCGCAGCTGAACCTCCGCAATACTTGCTCAACCAAACCCTTGGACACATCAACATGACAACCGTCGAGAGCTTTCACAACTGAGTCAGGGGATTCAAACTGATTCTTCAGAATCTCACTGACCTTATCAATATCAGTCTCAACAATATCATTTACTACGCTTTTCATATCAAGATCTCCAGCACGAATCTTGTGGTTTTCAATCCAATAAGACACAGAGGGAGGCACAAAATCATCATCCTTGAACTTCTTAGAGCGTCCCTTCTCACCAGAAGACTTAACCCAATCGGGAATCTCAGGCGACTCGTCTGCTGCCGGTGAGGTATCAGCTTCCAGTGGCTCAGCAACATTGCAGAATGCATTGATCAATACAGAGCTAAATCCATTTAAACTATTAGCATAATCTTCTCCACAAATACTCTTCAAACAAAATGGAGCCTGCCGCAGCGATGAACAACGCAAAAGCTTCGCCTTCGACAGCATTCTGATGAAATAGAAACAAGAAATGTACATACTGATCAAAACAAGATGAGAAAAACTGCAATTTGATTGTTGCAATGATTGATAGACAAGAAACGATGAAAAACGGAAAATAAACTTTAAGCAAAGATATATAACGCGCAACATCAAACGAGCATTTCTCCGAACAGGTAACATGCACTGTCAACGTTGCACGTTCCGTAGGTGTGGGAAAATCGGCCATGTCATAACCACCGGAATAACCCGACGGCCATTCCGGACAGGTGACAGAAACGCTGAAATCGCCCCCAAGATAGAAATTTCAGGTTAAGCTAAAATACTTTCCAATTCATCTCTGAAAAAAAATGTCAAGACGAACGTTTACCTCTAATTTGAAATTGAACAGGAGATTATCTCAAGAGAGGAAGAGCTTCTACTGCCGCCGTTAAACGGAGCAACTAAAACAATCACCAAACCCGTATCGTTTAATTCAGACATAATTTCACTTTTACTCCCAAGGTCAAAACACTTGTCCCATATTTTACGTTTTTTTATCCTATAGAGCTCGACACTTTTGCTTCTTAAGTGTTTTTTTTTTTCCCGATATTTTTAGTCCCAAATATAGTATATGTGTGTGTGTATATACTTATTTATTCAAATGACATTTTGGCTTCATTTTTTTAGCATATTAAGAAAAAAAGAGAAAAATATCTAGCAAAAAATTAAACATAATACCCAACAAAATAACATAATATTTCGAAAAAATTCAGCAAAATATTCAACAAAATATCAAACAAAATGCCCAACAAATATCCGATAAAATGCCTAATAAAACCATTTCAACTTCTTGTCAATATACGGTTTTCGTTCAGTAAAATTCTCGACAAAATATACAGAAAAAAAATGTCAAAAAAAGAAAAAGAAAAAATATATTGTTAGTTTTAGGACTAAAAATATCGAAAAAAATACTTGGAACCAAAAGTATCAAATTAATAAATTATGAAATAAAAAACGTAAGATATGGAACAAAAGTGTCGAGTTAATAAACTATGAGATAAAAAAAGTGAAATATGAGACCAAAAGTATTTTGAGCCTATTATAATGGGACTAAAAGTAAAATTATCCCGTTTAGTTAAGATTCTATATTCGCACATTTGTCCAGAATCCACATTTTAAAATACGAAAACTATCTGCAACGATAGCAATGAATTTAAGCGTATTTTGGTTTTAATAATTGTAGTGTGCCTGTGTGTGTACATAAAAGATAAAAATGAATCTTGAAATAAAATTGAATTAATTAATCGTCTTGTAGATTTGTCTTAGTAAGTAAAAAAGAAAAAATATCTATGGGCCTCGAGTGGGAGCGAAGCAGAAACAGCGGGCAGCTTGGTCATCCGGTATCATGCCGCCTCCTTTGCTAGTGTCGATGGACTCCAGCAACCTCACTACCTCGTCCATCTCCGGCCGCTTCTCCGGGTTTGCATCCCAGCATCGTTTCATGATGTTTGAAACTGAACTCGGGCAGCAACGAGGGATGTCCGGCCGTAGATTCTACCAAAACCCACATATATATACATCAACATCAAATCTTTATGCATCAACATTTAAAAGTTAATTACCTGTCTAACCACAGCTGATGAAATATCCGCAAAGCTCAGATCCGGGTAAGGCAGATCACAACAATATATTTCCCACAAGCAAATTCCGAAACTGTACACATCACATTTCCTGTTGTAAGGCTTCCCATCAAGTACCTGAGTAGACCGGCCATAAATGAATCATCTCTAACCAAAAAATATAATATATAAATTAAATGTCAACTTCTACAGAATTAATGAATACCTCCGGGGCCATGTAGCCAAGGGTTCCAGTTTCACCTGTCATGTCCCTCGGATTCTGAGCTTCAACACGAGCAACACCAAAATCAGCGATTTTCAATGTTCTTTGAGTACCTAGCAGCATATTTTCTGCTTTGACATCACGATGTACAATCCTTTCCGAATGCAGATAGCTTAGCCTGAAACAAGTATGATGATGTGAGGTGTCAACATTGAATAAAAGAGCCCATGCTGAAATAAATGTTTGACAAAGATTTACCCTCTAGAGAGGTCTAGAGCCAGTTGGATCACAACTTTAAAGGGAAGCTTCTTTTTTCGATTCTTGAATAAGTAGGTTTTCAACGTGCCTCCCGGGAGAAATTCCACAAGTACGCAGCATGCCCTTGGTGGAAGATTCGTTGAACTCTCGGATGGGTTTTTCTTAGGAATTTTAAATTGTGAAGTCCCCATTGAAGCACCAACAAACTGTAGCAACATTTTTACGGAAGAATTTCAGAGATGAAGAACAGACTATGAGACAAGAAAAAAGTTAGGTAATTACTCTTGTGACGTTTGGGTGGTTGAGCTTGTGCCAAACAGAAACCTCCTGTTTGAATGATGCTCGGATTTCTGCAGCTTCTGCAGCTGTTTTCATGCCATCCTCCCAATCCAACAGCTTCACTGCAAAAACCAAACAATGTCAATGTCAATGACAATGCAATCATAATAGATCTGATAAAACAAATCACAATTCACCTATGGGAATGAGCTCAACCAAGAACCTCATATTTTCATCTATATATATCGCAGCACATCTAAATCAATTATGACAAGATAATATCCAGCCTTCCACACAAACAATGTAGCATAAATCAATTTCATTGTGTAACTTAGTTTCTTCAAGCATCTAACCCGTTTTCAATTTAATTTTGATGCAAAACTATACACTTGACTACACGCTATGACAAAAATTACATCAAGTGTTGCCGTAGCAAGAAATATGAGGGTTGATGCAGAGACGTAGAATCCAGATGTGAAACACAGGCACATCATGAGCCTTAAATGAATTCATCGAACAGAGAAGGAGAGATCTCAAACTGCATTAATGAAGCAATTCAGGCAAATATTATGACTTATAAAGAGGGCTAGCTAGTTAGAAGAAGCAACTATTTCTCGATTGAATAGATTAGTTGCAACTTGCACAGAAGCAGGATCTCAATAAAACCTCCGTATAAAGGAGTAACATATTCTTCCAAGAAGAAACAAGAATAGATGTAGTAAAACTGTATCCAACCAAATCAACAAGAGATGAAATGTTCTTGATAATCTAGAGTTAAATCCCTGCAGCATATCACGATGAATTTAATCAAGATCATCAAATCAGTAAAGCATATACCTACGAGCAGTGCCTAAAAGATATGCCCGAGCACTAACAGTTTAGATGACACCAAGAACTTCACATGTTTAATTTCAATCTCAACAGTCAGAACAGATTGCAGATAAAACTAAAGTGCATTAAAAGTTCAGATGCCATAACAAAAACAGCTACTCAGTTCAAATCCTACCAAACATACGAAACAGAAACAAGCTTCAAACAAGAAAAAACTGAACTACCTGCAACATCTTGACCATCATAAGTACCGCGATAAACTGTGCCATAGGTTCCCTGAGCCACAAGATATAAAATTTCCAACTTTGTAGGATCAATCTCCCATACTTCCCTAGGCCTCTGACTGGACTGAGTTTCCAAGTTTTTAGACCAAACCCTGCTCAAATGCTTCTCAAGCTGCAAATCCAAGCTTTTGAGATCAATCTTATCAGCCCGAAAAATCATGTCTTTGCTGCTAAGGCTTCCTACACTCTTCTCTGACAAGCTCTTTTCACTAGTCTTTCCTGAGGCCATCGATTTGGTAACATCCACGGCCTCACCAGACTCTGGCCTATCCCGGCCTTCCTCGCTCATCTCCGGGTCCATGTTGCCAAAAACTCAGCAACAATCGAAAGCCTTGAGCTTGAATGATGCAGTAGAATCAACAACTTTGACTAAAATAGGCAACCTAATTGATCATAAGGGGGAATAAATCAATATAAAAAATCAATCTGTTCATCAAGATTGATAACCATTCGCATATTTTTTTCCAACAAAGATCAAAGTTTCATCGTCTATTGGCACCAACGTTGGAAAACAAACAAAAAAGCATCAATACAAATATAGATTCAGCCTTTTTAATCTCCGAATTTATAACAACGAAAACTTCTTCATATATAAAGATGAATTCTAATTCAAATAGGAATAGGTAAAAACAAAGAAGTCAATTCCAATGAGGACTTATAAACCAATAAGATTCATATATATATGTATGTATGTATATATATATATATAAAGAAGGACAAATAATGCATGAAAATTAAAACGAAAATTTTGACTTTTCAAGAAATGAAAAGCCTTATTTATTCCAGCCAACAATTAGAGCTAACGAAATGCCCAAAAGAAAAGGATTAAAAGTAAACCCTAAGAAAACGACCCCGTTATTTTTCTAATCACGAAGACCGACTCCAACACCACCATAAACATTGTTCTTAACAGAAAATTAAAGTATAAAATAAATTATCTAGAAAAAGCAGTAATCTATAGGTTCACATATCTCAAGGCCCAAATCAAAAGATACTAAGATACGCGAAAATAATTTCATGCATAATATATGTAAATAATGTATATCACACGATTAAACAAAGAAACCGCAAAATTGACCAGATGGAAAAAAAAATCAAGAAAATGAAATTTAGGTCGATGTATCGCCAGAAAGAAAGAACAATAATATGTGGAGAAGAAGAATGGGGCTTGAGAGAGAAAGGGAGAGAAAGAGAGAGAGAGAGAGAGAGCGCGGGCCTTGCCTAAAATTGAGGTTTTATTTTTTTTGTTCGGTAGAGAGAGAAAGCGAGAATTTAGAGTGGGACAGCATGAAAAGATACTACCGAAGAACAAATGTACTATTCCGTGCATGTCCGTCCAACTAAATTACCTGAAAAACTAGAAATACGGTGCTGGATGGACCAAATTGCCCTTCTCTTTCATGAATTTGGGATGAAGAATTTAGGAGTTTTAAATGATTTTTATATTCTTTATTTGGAAAACTTATTCTCTTCACGCCAAAGAAAATTGTCTACTTTTTATAATTGTTTGAATTCAATCTCACAAAAAAAAATCTTTAACGAGAATATTATTAGCGACAATAAATATCGTTACTAATAATAGATTTAAATAACGACATGTCGTCTTTAATTACTGCATATCATTGCTAATAACATTTTTTGTGACCACAATGTTGTCACTTAAAATAATTTTTAATTTATTTGGGACGAACTTTTAGGGACACTCTATTTATGATATCGTCGTAAAAAGTATTTTTAAATTACAACAATGTCATCACAAAAATATTATTAGAGATGCCGTGTGATAATTAGAGACGACATGCCGTTACTAAAAGTCTAGTATTACTGATGACATTTATCGTCATTAATAATATTGTCTATAATGACTATTTTTTTAGTGTGTTTTTGGATGCCTTGAGACTTCTAATATGTACTATAATATCACCTTATGCATAAATTCCAAAATAATTTAATACTATAGTTAGTCCTAAATTTGGTTTACAATTTATTATAAATTTTTATGGGGTTGAGTCTGATTTATTTAGTGATATGAGTTGCGCCTTAAGCTTTTTTAAAAACCATTTGCCATACAAGAATTAATTTCATATTTTTAAAACATATACATATATATATATATATATATATATGTATTGGAGTTTTTTCGAATTAAACCACCGTAGGATCTATTGGTTATTCATTAATCCATAATCATGTAAATCATATTTTTATGCAGCTCATATCTATTTAATTAACCAAGTTTAATTAACATATAATCCGGTTTTCGATTCTACTAAAAGCAGAAACACAAAAACCGAAAAATGACTTATAAATTAAACATCAGGTTGAGGACAAGATTACAGATCTAATCTTGCTGTTGAATGTACCAAAATCGGCGCCCCACGGTGCTATTCCACTCCTTGATCTTCTGTTGTATTCCCGGACTGTGTTTGGATACAGAGTGGACTGTAATACTCCTTGATTATCTGTTGTATTCCCGGACTGTGTTTAGATACAGAGTGGGCTATAATCTATCGCAACACGGACTATGTTTAGATACAGAGTGGGCTGTAATATACTGGAGCGAGTGTGAATTCTATGGAGATCAAGAGAACAAAAGAGGGCCGATATTAAAGTGTATAATTTTCGTCCCCCTCCCTAATATTTATAAGGAGGTGGGTGAAAATAAGCTGCTCTAACCCTACTGGGTTTGGACCTCTGGCTCTTGTTCCATCTCCAGCCCACTTCAGTCATATTGGGCTACAACAGGGATGTAGAAAAATATTAAATTGGTCTGCTAATTTATTTAATTTCTAATATTCAATAAACTTAGGATATAATTAAATAAATAAAGTATTACTTTTATTCAACTAAAGAAGTAATACTGACCTACTAATTTAATACATATTTTCGAATATGCTTTCTCCTTTAGTTCAGTCATTCCCCATGTTTAAAATATAATATCCATTAATTAATTATGTAAGCTTCTGAAAGCTATAATTAATTAATATTTTATTCCTTGAGTAGTACCATACAAGTTTTATTATGTACGGGACAAATTCCACCTGCAGGGTTTCACATAAACTTTGTGTTTCCTCAATAGGACATCATCAACCTAGCGCACCAGGACATGGTGCCCATATATATTGCACGACCCATCATATATGTAAATGTTATCACTCAAAATATCGAAATTATTGGTTCTATCAAAGAACATCACTCATTGATATATCAAAGTAATAAACACAACATATATATGTCCGCCAATATATATGAGTTAAGAACCTGAATTCTGTGAATCTTTATTCTCTCACTTAAGGTCAGAGTAGAGAATATTATTCTATTGTGATCATCCTTAATACACGAGTTGATGTACTACAATACAACTAGTCAAGACAAACTAACTATCAGATTATTCTACGGTATACCGATGGTGAGTTCAGGATCATCTAAGCCGTGAGCCTTTTAATAAATTATAAGGATCCAATAATATAATCTTACCATGTGTTCTCTCATACCATATCATTTACAATATAAGTATAATGAACATGAATGAAAATATAAAATTTAAATGCAAACAGTGACTATAATAATATTCAATCTATATTATCAAAAACGTATACAAAGACAAGTCTTCTAGTATACAAAACTAACAATATATACATATAATATATGTGGAGATGTTATTTGCATACACAGATTACTCTTTGTAGCATAAAATAAATTAGTTAAAAAATAAATAATAATAAAATTACTTAAATATCCGTATTACATTAAAAAAAGAACTTTATCTCGTTTGTAACAATGGCAGCCAAAATCTATCATTTTCTCTCCCCCTTAACTCAATTTGTAGTCACCGGAAAATCGAGCACACCTCATTTGCTCCCCTGGACTCATATTTTTTTTATTTGAATTTGAAGAAAAAAGAAACCCTTCCTCCGAATCTCATTATAGAAGTTTAAAAATTATTTTTTGAATGAACAAGGGTGATTTGAAAAATTATTTTCGAACCAGTGATCAACCTTCGAAATATTTAGTTCGAACCATCCCTCGAAGTCTGGACTTGAAGGAAGAGAGGCATTCATTTCGTCATCCCTAGCGATAGCGCTTTCATTGCTGATAAACCCATGATTTTCATACTTTTTGAGGGTCATTTAGATAGTAGTTGATAAGCATTTGCATGCATATATTGAGAAGTTGCGCATAGTTTTCCATATTTTGTGCAATGTCACGTGTTTGCTAATTTTGAAGGAATTTGATGTCAATTATTTTATGAGATAAAATTGAGTTTGAAAAGTATCTAAGAAGATAAAGGATCGAGTGAGGAGTGCATTGCAACTTGAATCGGGTCAATCGGATGAGAAATGAACGAGAACGGAGCAAAATGATGAAGTGTGTTGGGTGGCGAAAAAGAGCACAGACCGTGCTCCAAGAAGCACGGTCCGTGCTCCTCTCTCGGTGAAGCGGACGTAGTTTTCTCATTCCAGGAGCACGGACCGTGCTTTCTGTTGCACAGCCCGTGCTCATATCGGCTATCAGAGACGAGTTTACTTCTGGATCGAGCTCTCCTTCCTTCTGTGGGGTTCCATCCCTTCTACTATTTAAGGGCTCTTCTTGGACGAAAATTGTACTAACTTTTACCCTATAGAATATCAGAGAAGAGCAAGAGACAGCGGAGAACGTCAGAGAGCAACTGAGATTGAAAATTCAACTCGACATAAGTTGCATTTATAATTTCTAGTTTATGTTCATCATGTTAACTTTAATCATCTATTTATTTTCTATGGATTGTAATTTGATGATGAGTGTCTAAACATTTAGAGATTCTAGGGTTTGAACACAACTATGAATTTTTGTGATTTCAATTAATATTATTGTTCATTTTCTTTATTTGCTTATGCTTCCTTGAATTAATTGTCTTGTGAATTTGTTTGGCCATCAAATGTACATGTGTAGTTAATTTGTTATCACTTGAGAGAGGTTAATTAGTTGACGGATTGGGAATGCATAACACGAGCTTGCTAGATCAAGAGATTGGTAAGTTGTAGTGAGGAGAATAAATTTTGAAAACCGTTAAGAGTTAGATGATAATTTGAGATCGATAGATGATAATTAGAATCTAACCTGCGTTTAGAACTTATTCGAGAGAGGGGGTCTAGATAATTTAGTGATTCTCCTGCAAATTTAAGAAGTAAATTTGGTTTAATTTGTTAATTGAATTCACAGAATCCATAGGTGTGTAGATCCTAGAATCCATTTTTTCCCTGAAGTTCCCATTTGATTCTTGTGTTCCTGCTATTTATTATTTATTCCTTAATGTTATTTAGTTCAAAAATCTAAACCTTTAATCCGGTCATCTAGATAAAGTAGAATAGTTAAATTGAGTACTTAGTTGAATTATATAGCTAATCTCCGTGGATACGATATCCGTTCTCACTATTATTTTGCTACAATTTACCTCGTACACTTGCGAGTCGCTTTTGTGTGAAATAAAAGAGCGAACAATTACGACAGTGGCCATGAAATGGATAGCTTCGTCTTCTTCTCTGGTTTGTCTTTTTCGTCTTCTTGGCCAATGAGATTAGGGAGGCTGAGGAAGAAGAAGGGAAGGATGTGGCTGTAGGTTATCGAAAGGGTGGGGAATTAGGAGGGAGGTGGTGGCATCAAGTTATGGAAAAAGGTGAAGAATTGGATTTCTTTTTTTTGTTTTATTTTATAAAGTTAAATTAGCATTTTTTAGTGATGTGCAAATCAGGAATATAATGTGGTGTAGAGAGTAAAAAGTGAAGTGTAAAAGAAGGTGAAGTACAAAGAGTAATTTTCGTAGTGCAAATAACAACTCCCTAATAACAAAAACTTGTGTTATACCGTTTAATGGGTCTCTTACGTTAGACGGGTCACATAAAACCCATATCCACCTCCAACCCGCCCCAAAGCTGCGTCCAGCCCCCAGGCGCGTGAAGCCCACGCGCTGGCTCCTCTTTCTCTCTCTCTCTTTTTTTTCCTGGCGTGGCTGCTTTTCCCAGCTTGTGCTTTTTCCTTTTTCCTGCGATTCTTTTCATTTTTTTGTTCTGTTCTTCAATTTTTTTAAAATTATTATTTTGTATCGAGCGCAATACAAAAGTCCACGCTTTAGCGTCGAGCGAGTGCATTGCGCGAGACGCCAGATAAAAAAATTAAATTAATTCAAAAAATTAAATAATTCAATTTCATTTTAGGGTTTACTAATTCCATTTTAGGGTATATATTTATTTTAAAAAGTTTAATTATCGAGCACAATGCATGAGCCCACGAGTTAGAGTCGGGCGAGTGCATTGCGCGAGACGCCGGAACAAAAATTAAATTAATTCAATTTCATTTTAGGGTATATTATTTATTTTCAAAAAAAAATAATTAACGAGCGCAGTGCACGAGCCCACACGTTAGCTTTGGACGAGTGCACTGCGCGAGATGCCGAATAAAAAAAATAATTCAAAAAAATAAATTAATTTAATTTAATTTTAGGGTTCACTAATTCCATTTTAAAGTATATATTTATTTTCAAAAAAAAAAATATCAAGTGCAATGCACGAGCCCACGTGTTAGCGTCGGGCGAGTGCACTGCGCGAGAAGTCGGATAAAAAAATTAATTTAAAAAATTAATATATATATTTTTTTAAAAAAATAAGAAATTAAAAATTGAAAAAAAGAAAAAAAAAGAAAAAGAAAAGCGAGGAAGGAGAGAGGAGGGAGACCACTAAAAAGAAAAATAAAAATAAAAAAGAAAAGGAAAAAGGGGGGACCACTTTATTGGGTCAAATAATATTCGTCTAACGCAAGAGACCCATTAGATCGTCTAACACAAGTGCGCCCCTCCTTAATATATATTTATCTACATGGAAGGTGTTTTCATGGATTTTAAAATAATTGATAGAACTAAGAATTAAGAGGTTGACATATTTTTTTATATATAATATTTTTTTTAATTTGTGACTAATTATATAAATAGATTATATATAAATATATATTTATTGTGAAAATATAAATTAAATTATTTGAATAAATGGGCATCCTATCAGACTTTAAGGACTTTCTAGAAGGCTTAAGTTCGGTCTACTTATGCAAATAGACTTCTTAAAAAGTTTTATGTCGATCTCTCTAGTGCGTAGGAATCACTTAATACTCCCCCATACCGATTATATAGTACCTATTATTATTTTGAGGTATTTCAATTATATAATTTTATTATTATAAGTAGCATTAATTTTTATGGTAATGTATAAATGCACCCTTAATAGTTATTGAAAATTAAAAAATTAACAACTTAAAATTTGAAAGTCATAAATATTAAATAAAGGTATTATTGAAAATTTAGCCTTAATATCTTGTTTTCATAAATATTTTTAATCTATGTGCGAGAGGAAATGAAAATATATATTCGAAACGGAGAGAGTATTTTGAAGCTTTCAAAAAAATACATATTACTATATTAACGTATATTAATACTTTAAACTTTCTTTTTCACGCCAAAGAAAATTGTCTACTATTTATAATTGGTTGAATTAAATGTTTTTGGACGCATTGAGACTTCTAGTATGTACTATAATATATTAATATCACCTTACTTATGCATAACTTCCAAAATAATTTAATACTATAAAAATTAGGTCAGACTGCATCAAACCATGATTTAGAAGTTATATTTAAAAGTTAGGCCTAAATTTGGTTACAGTTTATCATAGGTTTTTATCCGGGCTCAGTCTGATCTGTTTAGTTATACGAGTTGGGCCTTGAACCTTTTTTAAGAGTCTATTTGCCATACAAAAATTAAACTTCATATTTTTAAAAGGGAGGAAAATTTATCCAGATAAAATTATATTAAAATTGTTAAAAAAAAGTAAGATTTAAAATTAGAGAGTTATTTGGGCAATTCGTACTTACCTTACACAATATTCAGAAAACAGACCCTACCAAATCAAATTTTTTGTACTTATATTTTGATAAAAGTGGGTTGTAACTGCCACAAGAGAATATTAATGAATTAGTGTTTGAATTTATTACCCACGTTCCTACACTTAATTTAAAAAAAAAAAACTGCCACCTCCACGATTAACTCCTCGATTGAAAAAGGGCCATTTTCCCTCGGCGACTCTATTTCAAAAAAAAAAAAAAACCCTGTTCTCTTGCCGGTCTCTCTCTCTCTCTCTCCATACCTTCATTTCTGCGAATCGAAGCTTGAATTGAAGAGATCGAAGAATTTCTTTCTCCAACTCTCTCTCTCTCTCTCTCTCTCTCCATACCTTCATTTATGCGAATCGAATCTTGAATTAAAGAGATCGAAGAATTTCTTTCGCCATTTTTGCAAATCCACGCTTGAAGGTTGCTCTCTCTCTCTCTCTCTCTCTCTCTCTCTCCAACTCACGGTCTTCATCTCTTTCAGTTGAAAATTATCGACGCCGGCGCCGGAGATGGAGCGAGGACCACCGGAGACGTCATCTTCTCAAGTAGGATTCTTTCACTTAAATTTGTTGAAATTTTTTTGAATTGGTTGTTTAATTTTGGCATCTATTAATTTGTTGAATTATTTTTAAATTTCTTGAATTATTTTTGAATTGTTTGAATTTATGTTAATTGTGGCTTGTTGGTTTGAAATTAATCGAGGCTCGTTATGTTAATCTTGGATTATTAGGTTAATCGAGACTAATGTTATGTTTATCGTGACTTTTGAAATTAATCATGGCTTAAATAATGTTAATCGTGACTTTTTATGTTAATCGAGGGTTACATTATATTAATCGTGACTTTTGAAATTAATCGAGACTTAAATTATGTTAATCGTGGATAATTATGTTAATCGAGACCTTTATTATGTTAATCGTGGATTTTAAATTTAATTGAGGCTTAAATTTTGTTAATCGTGGCTTATTATGTTAATCGAGGCTTATATTATGTTAATCGTGGCTTTTGAAATCAATCGAGGCTTAAAATATATTAATTGTAGCTTATTATGTTAATCGAGGCATATGTGATGTTAATCGTGGCTTTTGAAATCAATCGAGGCATATATGATGTTAATCGTGGCTTTTAGAAATAATCGTGGACTATTTAGAATTAATCGTGAATAATTTAGAATTAATCGTGAGTTTGTTTTAATTAATCGTGGATCTTTGTAAAATTTGAAATAATCGTGGTTCTTTGTTTAGAAATAATCGTAGATCATTTAAAATTAATCGTGGATAATTAAGAATTAATTTTTACTTTGTTTAAAATTAATCGAGGCAATTATGCCTCTATTAAATTTAAAATAAGGCCTCGACTAAGTTAAAAAAAAATCACGATTAATAGTTCAAATAGCCACGATAATTTCTAAAACAGGCCTCGATTAATTTAAAATGAGCATCGATTAAGTTAAAATTAGCTTCGATTAATTTAAAACTGTCTCGATTAATTATAATAGCCTCGATTAATTTTAACTATGCCTCGATTAATTGTAATTTTAAATTATGCCTCTATTAAATTATCCTGGATTAAGTTTAAATTATCCTCGATTATTTTCAAATGTCACGATTAACGTAATATAAGCCTCGATTAACATAATGAGCCACGTTTAACATAATATTTAGCTTTTAAAGTCTACTATTAATGTAATTAAAGGCTACGATATGCAAATCTCTCCATCTCGTCTGTTTTCTAACAATACACATGCAATATAATCAAAACAAGAAATATTTACAAAAGAACTTCACGAAAATGGACAGTACAAAACGTACCTTTCAAATGATAGAAACGAAGCACTGTTTTCTTCTTGATGAATAAAACTTTCGCACCCTTGCTCCAAAGGAAAAAAATTCTCCCCTTGCTAAAAAAAAGGATTTCTGTAAATTTTATTGTATTGTGAATATGCTCAAGTGTTCTTGTCTATTTATTCAAAAAATTTACCTACCACCGTACACAGTAATAAAATCATATATTGAATTCGGTCAGCAAATTACTACATTCCCCTACTTTTAATTTAATGAAGCTCAGTACCTTCCCCTTCTTTTTATTTAATGAAGATCAGTAACTACCTCACTTACACAAGAAATAAATGCATTCAATAAAAGCCACGATTAATCTTGGCTCATAATAAAAAACCCTCGATTAAGTTTTCATGAGCCTCGATTAAATTGAATGATCCACGATTACTGTAATACATTACCTCCATTAATCGTGGATCAATCAATTTAATCGTGGATCGTAAAGAAGCCACGATTAATCGAGGTCTCTTCATCTCAATTAATCAAGTCACGATTAATTAAAGTTAATCGAGGCCTCCATTTCATTTAATCGTGACCTTCATTTCATTTAATCGAGGCCTCCATTATTCAAAGTTAATCGAGGCCTTCATTTCATTTAATTGAGGCCTCGATTATTCAAAGTTAATCAAGGCCTTCATTTCATTTAATCGTGGCCTTCTTTTATTTAATCGAGGCCTTCTTCAAAATTAATTGAGGTCTTTTTTATTTAATCGTGGCTTATTTTCATTAATTGAGGCTTGGTTCATTTAATCGTAGCTTGAAAATTAGGGTTTCGGGTTTAGGGTTATGTATTGATTGATAATGTCCTGATAAAAGTATACTAAGTCAATGATTGAGTGTGGGGAACAAGTGTGTTATAGTACAAATTGCCTAACAAACTACCTATTTTTAAAAGTTGTTTTTTCCCAATTACTATTTACTTTTGTCTACTTTTATCTATTTTCACTTTTTAAAACACACACATATATATAAGGGGAAAATCTTTATTTCGACAAAAGTAAATAAGTAAAGGGAAAAAAAACATTTAAAAGTTATGAGTTTTTTCAACAATTTGTACTTATTTTGTACAAGATTCGATGTCAGGGCCCCACAAAATCAGTTTTTTATTTAAAAAAACTGACAACATTCTGGACACCACTGCAAAGGGAACAAATTCTCCCACTTTTCAATTAATCCCCCCAACAACCCCACGTGCTCTCTCCTCCTCACTCTTCTTCACGGTTTTGAATTAGAAACAAAACCTAGTCACCACGATTAACATACAGTAAAAAAAAAACGCACCACGATTAAAAACTTACCGCCGTCTTACACCCTAATTTTAAAACTCGAGGAAATTTTTATAATAAATCGAGGATCATTTTATAATTGAGGCTCATTTTATGATTAATTCTAAATTATCGAGGCAATTTTTAACTTAATCGAGGCTCATTTAAAAATTAATTTAAATGAGAATCGATTAATTAAAAAAAGCCACGATTATGTTGAAATGAGCCTTGATTAAATTTAAATCATCCACGATTAATTTAACACATTGCCTTGATTTATTTGAAATGATCCACGATTAATTTGTATCTCCTCGATTAACACATTGTCAATATTAATTTAAATTTTACAAATTTCTAAATTATATGAAATATTAAAAGTAATCGAGGTAATGTTCCCAAAACTAATCGAGGCTAATTGAAAATTAATCGAAACTCATTTAAATTAATAGTGGACCTTGAAGTCAATTAATCGTGGCACATATCAAATTAATCGAGGCAATGTACACAAAACTAATCGAGGCTCATTGAAAAATTAATCGTGACTCGTTTAAATTAATCGTGGCCTTCTAGACAATTAATCGTGGCACATAGCAATTTAATCGAGGCTCATATTATGATAACTGTGGCTTTAGAAATTAATCGAGGCTTAAGTGATATTAATCGTGGATCATTATGTTAGTCGAGACTTACTTTAGGTTAATCTTGATTAATTATGCTAATCGAGGCTCATTTAATTATGCTAATCGAGGTTAATTAATCGAGAAAATTTTAAAATTAATCGAGGCTTGCCTCGATTAATTGTGGCCAAGAATCAATTAATCGTGGCAATTAATTGGTACTTGATTAATTGGCAATCAATTAATTGCCAATTAATCATGGCAATATATGGCCAATTCATGGCATTTTGTGGCCAATTAATCGTGACAATATTTAAATTTAATCGTGGTAAATTTATAATTAATCGTGACAAATTAAAATTAATTGTGGTAAAGTTTGATTACAATATAGTGTATAGATTTTATCGGGATTTCACTTATAAGAATGAATTTGATTATACTATATAGTGTATAGGTTATATTAGGATTTCACATGTGAGAACCAATTTGATTATACTATAGTGTATGAGTTGTTTCGAGATTTCATAATCGATGATCATTGTGATCTTCGCATGTAAAATCTCAATACAATATATACACTATATTAAAATCAAATTGATCACTCTATGGTGTGTAGATTTTATCGAGATTTCACTTGTGAGAATCAATTTGATTATACTATATAGTATATAGGTTGTATTAGGATTTCACATGTGAGAATCAATTTGATTATACTATAGTGTATATGTTGTTTCGAGATTTCATAATCGATGATCAAAGTGATCTTCGTATGTAAAATCCCAATACAACATATACACTATATTAAAATCAAATTTATTACACTATGGTGTGTAGATTTTATCGAGATTTCACTTATAAGAATCAATTTGATTATACTATATAGTATATAGGTTGTATTAGGATTTTACATGTGAGAATCAATTTGATTATACTATAGTGTATATGTTGTTTCGAGATTTCATAATCGATGATCAAAGTGATCTTCGCATGTAAAATCCCAATACAACATATACACTATATTAAAATCAAATTGATTACATTATGGTGTGTAGATTTTATCGAGGTTTCACTTGTGAGAATGAATTCGATTAATCGATGCTTTTTAAAAAAAATTGATGCAGTTAAAAAATATACACATAATCGATGCTGTTTAAAAATAGGCATAATCGATGCTGTGAGACATCGCATTATTTTACGACACAACACATACATTGTAGTATAATCAAATTGATTATCGATTATGAATTCTCGAAACAACATATACACTATAGTATAATCAAATTGATTCTCACATGTGGAATCACAATACAACCTAAATACTATAGTATAATCAAATTGATTCTCGATTATGAATTCTCGAAACAACTTATATACTATGGTATAATCAAAGTGATTCCCGCAAATGAAATTCCGATACAACACATACACTGTAGTATACTCAAATTGATTATCGATTATGAATTATCGAAACAACATATACACTATAGTATAATCTGTCACGCCCCAAATTTTCATAATATAAAATAATAAAAAAAATAACAATAAAGAGGGCGTCACTTTTATTAAAATATAAAATATTTAATTTAATACAGCGGAAGCTAAATAATAAAAGCTCTTTAAAATCCATCATCACACGTCACCACGCACATCGCCCGAGTAAATCATCAACTTGAAATGAATAATAGTTTTGGGGTGAGTACTATTGACTCAGTGGTGACGGCATTTATCCAAATTATACAATTATAACAATTTAAACTGTAGGTAGCCCCATGCTACATTCGGGACATATGCAGCTCGTCAGCCAATAATAATATTTGTAACCCGTAGGTTAACAACTGTGAACCTGCATAAAAGCATAATAAGGATAAATACAAAATGTGCGTCACATCAGATCACCCACCTTAACCTTGACTTGAACTTGACTTTGGAAAAATAATAGTACGGGTTAATTAGCCCACGCGCCGCCTGATAATTAATAATAGTAAATAATAAATAATAAATAAATAAATAGATAATATATATATATATATATATATATATATATATATATATAATGTATGATTAAGCCCAATCAACACCCTTTGGCCCATTTAACCATCCTAGCCCACTTAAAATAATTAACATGGCCAAAACCCCATTAATCCACAACCCAACTATACTACCCACACTACTTTTCGGCCAGCACACAAATCAACAAACTAATTCATCCCTCTTTCCCAAACACTCACGCCAACTCCAAAAAAAATGGAATCACTATTCATTTCTTCCCATTCACTCGGCCACCATCAGTAGAAGCACAAATATCATTCTCTCTCCCTCTCTAACCTTCTCTTGTCGAGAACCCCCTCAATCCTCACCTAACCCCAATGAATGCAGAAGCAAGAACAAGAACATGTATATATACCTCGGAGGAAAAATTACGTTTAC
Organism: Perilla frutescens; assembly: GCA_026008535.1. NCBI lineage: Eukaryota > Viridiplantae > Streptophyta > Magnoliopsida > Lamiales > Lamiaceae > Perilla > Perilla frutescens. Next base: position 57,168,489 of record BRKX01000004.1, on the reverse strand, counting down.
TCTTTGAGAATGCTTTAGAAAATAATATTTTTGAACAAGGTGTTGGAATGAGATTGATGATGTGAATTGAGCATTTGGATCCCTTTTATAGCCAAAGATTTGTAGTTGAAAGGGTTGAATTTTAATGACACAATTAAATCGATGAAAGCTCTAGAACAATTTCTCATTTAAAACCATTGAAATGGATGTTGGTGGAGGAGATCGTGGAGAGCTGAATTCCGAACGACAAAGCAAAGGTTTAGAAGAGAAAAGTAACCGTTCATGGTTGTTGTATTCATCAAGAGAAAGAAAGTCATCTAAGCCAAAATATTGGGATAATATATTTATTTATTTTTGGGCTTAAAATAAATCTAAACATTGGGCTAATGCTAATGCTTGGCTTCGGAAATGGATCACATTAAAAAGATTTAACTTTAAGACATAAAAGTCCAAATAGCAATATAATAATAATAATAATAATAATAATAATAATAATAATAATAATAATAATAATAATAATAATAATAATAATATGAAATAATAGTAGGAAATAATAATAATAATAATAATAATAATAATAATAATAATAATAATAATAATAATAATAATAATAATAATAATAACAACAACAACAACAACATAGGCGCGACTTACAGGAGCATAAGAAAATAATATAACATGCATTATATAAAAAAAATAAAATTTTTGAAAATAAAATATAGCAAATTTTCTAAAAAGTTTCGGGTCGCTACATAATCAAATTGATTCTTGATTATGATTTCTCGAAACAACCTATACACTATAGTGTGATCAAATTGATTCTCACATGTGGAATCACTATACAACCTAAACACTATAGTATAATCAAATTGATTCTCGATTATGAATTCTCGAAACAACTTATATACTATGGTATAATCAAAGTGATTCCTGCAAATGAAATCCTGATACAACACATACACTGTAGTATACTCAAATTGATTATCGATTATGAATTATCGAAACAACATATACACTATAGTATAATCAAATTGATTCTTGATTATGATTTCTCGAAACAACCTATACACTATAGTGTAATCAAATTGATTCTCACATATGGAATCACTATACAACCTAAACACTATAGTATAATCAAATTGATTCTCGATTATGAATTCTCAAAACAACTTATATACTATGGTATAATCAAAGTGATTCCCGCAAATGAAATTCCGATACAACACATACACTGTAGTATACTCAAATTGATTATCGATTATGAATTATCAAAACAACATATACACTATAGTATAATCAAAATGATTCTTGATTATGATTTCTCGAAACAACCTATACACTATAGTGTAATCAAATTGATTCTCACATGTGGAATCACTATACAACCTAAACACTATAGTATAATCAAATTGATTCTCAATTATGATTTCTCGAAACAACTTATATACTATGGTATGATCAAAGTGATTCCCTTAAATGAAATCCTGATACAACACATACATTGTAGTATACTCAAATTGATTATCGATTATGAATTATCGAAACACCATATACACTATAGTATAATCAAATTGATTCTTGATTATGATTTCTCGAAACAACCTATACACTATAGTGTAATCAAATTGATTCTCACATGTGGAATCACTATACAACCTAAACACTATAGTATAATCAAATTGATTCTCGATTATGATTTCTCGAAACAACTTATATACTATGGTATAATCAAAGTGATTCTCGCAAATGAAATCCCGATACAACACATATATTGTAGTATACTCAAATTGATTATCGATTATGAATTCTCGAAACAATATATACACTATATTATAATCAAATTGATTCTTGATTATGATTTCTCGAAACAACCTATACACTATAGTGTAATCAAATTGATTCTCACATGTGGAATCACTATACAACCTAAACACTATAGTATAATCAAATTGATTCTTGATTATGATTTCTCGAATTTTCGGAAGTTCATAATCGATAATCAATTTGATTATACTATATTGTATATGTTGTATCGGGATTTTAATTGTGAGGATCACTTTGATTATCGATTATGAATTCTCGAAACAACCTATACACTATTCAAAATTAATCGTGGATAATCCATAATTAATCGAGGATCTTGAAAAATCAATCGAGGCCTTGAGAAACAATCGAGGCTCTTCAAAAAATAATCGAGACTTCAAAAAATAATCGAGGCTCTTGAAAATTTAATCGAGGCTCTTGTTTTATTAATCTAGACTTTTGAAAAAATCAATCGAGGCCTTGAGAAATAATTGAGGCTCTTCAAAATATAATCGAGGCTTCAAATAATAATCGAGGCTCTTGAAAATTTAATCGAGGCTCTTGTTTTATTAATCTAGGCTTTTGAAAAATCAATCGAGGCCTTGCGAAACAATCGAGGCTCTTCAAAATATAATCGAGGCTTCAAATAATAATCGAGGCTCTTGAAAATTTAATTGATGCTCTTGCTTTATTAATCGAGGATTTTGAAAATTAATCGAGGCTCTTCTCCATTAAGCCTCGATTAATTTAAAGAAGGTCACTATTATTTCTAAATAAGCCTCGATTAATATAAAATGTGTCTCGATTAATGCTCGATTGATTAATTTAAACAAAGCCACGATTATTTCTAAACAAGCATCGATTAATATAAAATTAGCCTCGATTAATTCTAATTTATCCTCCATTAAGCCTCAATTCATTTAAACAAAGTCATGATTAATTTTACAAAGACCCACGATTATTTCCAAACAAGCCTCGATTAATATACAATTAGCCTCGATTAATACAAAGAGCCACGATTATTTCTAAACATACAAAACCATACTGTATGGATCGGTACGTTGTTAGTTTTCTTTCGTAATTAATAGTACGATATATGTTTCTGTTAATTAATTTTAATGAACTTTTAAATTTGATGCAGTTACGTGTGGTTTCAGTAACTACTTCACTTACATAAAAAATAAATGCTATTATTAAAGGCACGATTAGTTTTACCTAATCGAGGAAGGAATCGATCAAAATCATTCTTCAATAATAATCGATGAATCGATTGATTTTTTTTTTAAAAAAATACTCGAGGAATCGATTAATTTATTCTTCAAAAAAAAAATCAACGAATCGATTATTTTTTTTTTAAAAAACACTCTCAGAATCGATTAATTTATTCTTCAAAAAAAAGGAAGGAATCGATTAATTTATTCTTAAAAATAATCGAGGAATCGATTGATTTTTTAAAAAAATACTCGTAGAATCGATTAATTTTTCGTCAAAAATAAGGAAGGAATCGATTAATTTAATCTACAAAAATAATCGAGGGATCGATTGATTTTTTAAAAAAATACTCGAGGAATCGATTAATTTTTTTCAAAATTTGGCGAGGAATCGATTAATTTTTAGTGAAAGTTTGGCGAGGAATTGATAATTTTTTTAAAAATTTGGCGAGGAATCAAATAATTTTTTTCACAATTTGTCGTGGTTTTCATTTAATCGAGATTTGTGTATTGATTGATAATGTCTGACACAAGTACACTAAGCTAATGATTGGGTATGGGGACCTATTACTTTGAAGGACTAATTGCCTAGAAAACCCCCTATATTTAAAACTTATTGTTTTTTCCCAAATCTTATTTTACTTTGTCGACTTTTATACATTATCACTATATATAATGTATATAATATATATATATATATGAAGTTGTTATTTGCATTATAAAATTTACTATTTGCACCATAAAAAAATTAATTAAAAAATAATTAATAATAAAATTACTTAAATATCCTTATTATATAAAAAAAAAAAAAAGAACTTAGTCTCACCGGCAACAATGGCAACCAAAATCTGTCATTTTCTCCCCTTAACCCAATTTGCAGTCACCAGAAAATCAAGCCCACCTTCCTTGCTCCCCCTAAACTCAGATTTTCTTCTTTAAATTCGAAGAAAAAAGAAACCCCTCCTCTGAATTTGTTGTAGAAGTTCGAAAATTATTTTTCGAAAGAAAGGGTGGTTTGAAAATTATTTTCGAACCAATGGCCTCCTTTTGAAATATTTAGTTCGAACCATCCCTCGAAGTTTGTACTTGGAGGAAGAGAGAGGTGTTTATCTCATCGTCCCTAACGGCGATAGCCATGCAATGGCTAGCTTCGTCTTCTTCAACTCCTCTTCATCTTCTTGTCCACTGAGAGATTGCGGATGCTGGGGAAGAAGAAGGGAATGTTGTGGGTATAGATCATCGAAAAGGGTGGGGAATTAGGAGGGAGGCGACGACAGCAAGTTGGGGAAGGAGGTGAAGAAAGAGATTTCTTGTTTTTTTATAAAGTTATATTAGTAATTTTTTTAGTGATTGTTAAATAAGTAATATAGTGCTTGTAGAGAGTAAAAAGTAAAGTACATGAAGAGGTTGAAGTGCAAAGAGTAATTCATAGTGCAAATAAAACCTCCCTAATATATATTTATATATATGGAAAGTTTTTTCATAGATTTTAAAGTAATTGATTGAACTAAGAATTAAGAGGTAGACATATTTTTTATATATATATTATATTTTTTATTTGTAATCTAATTATATAATATATGTGTTTTATGAAAATAAAAACTAAATTGTTCAAATAAATGGGCCATCCTATCAGACTTGAAGAACTTTCTTGAAGGCTTCTTATGTAAATGGACTTCTTAAAAAGTTTTATCTTGATCTCTCTAGTACATAGGAATTACTTAGTATTTTTAAGCTTTCAAAAAATTACATATATTAATGTATATTAATACTTTAAACTTTCTTTTTCACAATAATTTTTGCATTAAACCCAAACATCCGACCAGCCCATCTAGTACTACTACTATTGGGTTTCAAAATATTAGTTCAAGCCCATTAGGTCCAAGAATCAGTCCATAAATGACAATAAAATGCTAAAAACAGAAAATCTTTTTATCAAACAAAGAAAAAAAACTACACAATTTAGTAATAAAAATTTGATATCAAAACCAATTGGTTCTCAGAAAAATAAAAAAGAGAAATAAATATAATTATCTTGACAGCATCAAGAAAAGTATAAATGTTACACATTTATGCCTATCATGTTCATAAAGCTATTGAAAACCTCAACATCAATGGATTAGGATCAAGTATAAATGTTACACATTTATGCCTATCATGTTCATAAAGCTATTGGAAAACCTCAACATCAATGGATTAGGATCAAGTAGAGGTCTTGATCATTCAGATGAATGCAAAGACATCCGATCACCTTAAGAACAGTTGGGAATTGACCTGAAGGCGTGAGCTTCCTGCAGCAGCTCGTTCCTGGTGAGGAACGAGCAGCACGTCCCTATTTTACCCTCTCGTCCTCATGATCGTGATGCTGCCTTGTCCACCTTCAGTGTGGATTTTAGTTTTTCCAACAACAGGTTTCCCAGAAAATGCTGATGTGGGATAAGCAGCAGCAGGGTTGTCTTCTTCTGGTTTAGGCTTTGGAGGATTATGTATCCTCTGATTTATGTCCTTGAGAGTCGTGTCTCCAAGCACACCACATGGTTTGATGAACGCGAATGGGTAGACAACTGATGATGCTCGTTTAGGAGGCATGCGTATGTATGATTTTGTACCTGATCAGTGAAACCAAAAGAGATGACATTTGGAGTAATTGATCAGTGGAGTAATTGATCAGTTTCTTTGTTTAGACATTCCGGAGTATTGTGAATGAGTTCTGACACGAACATTCGATGCATAATTGACAGAAAAAGAAGAAAAGCTAGAGTTAGTTACCTTTGAAAACAACATTTCGAGTACTAACAAGATTGTTCTTGACTGGATTAGTGTCATATTCAGGAGCAGTGTTGCAAAGCTCTGCAGTAACACATTTACATTGCTTTAAAAGTGGGGAGACAATCGAGAGAGGAGATTGGAGCACTGGTAAACAAATAGTTAAAAACCGGAGAGACTTTGCATTACCTGTAGCATCAATTTGAATGTCGGATGCACCAGATGCACTGCTGCTGTTTACACAGAGAGCTAGTCATGATCATGAATACTATTATAATTCAAAAACAGAAGGTGAAATTATTAAGCAAACATACAAATCTTCATTGCAGAGCTGCATCTCGGTATCATTAAGGCAGCCAGTGATCCACCCTTCTGATGAAGGGTCCAGACATTCGTTGCTGGATGCAGATATGTCATCTGTAAATATATTAGAATTGTTACTAGATGTTCCGTTGTATATCTCAAACACGAGATCTCTGAGAATCGAACCTGTGAAACCAGCAACCCATTGTGACATTTCAGAAATGGCATCTTCGAGAGACTCTTGTGTCTCCTAAACAAATAACAAAAGCAGATTTAGTGGTTATGTTGAAAATCATACAATACTGCAGATCTAAGAGAAAAGCATTAGTTGGCATCAACCTTAGATCTTAGAAAAGCCTCATCATTGCAAAGAGGCGTTTCCAAAACTTCAGACTCAAACTGTAGCATCCGACGCCTTTTCACTTGAGAAGAATGATCCCTGTATAGCTCCAAGTCTTTCCCCGCCACGTCTGCAGTTTTGTTCAACAAAACACAAGTTGAGCAACACTGTGATTGGAAATAAACATTCTGCAGTTCAATTCTACCTACCGTGCGGGATAAAGAAAAGTTCCATGAACCAAGAACTCAAACAGACAGCATGAGTACCCACAAATTTTCTGAAGTTTATAAGATGATGAGAATCTAACAGACTTGTTCCATCACACGAGTAACACTCAGCTTAGTAAAAACATCGTACCATTGTTGGAAACATGATAAGCCAAGTCTCTGCACACCTTGACCGGCGTAGTTTCATTATCGAACATAGAAGAGATATGATCCACATTCTGATCCCCTTCATTCAACATGGACTTAGATACTTCTGCCAAACATATTAGACAAAGTTAAGCTTGAATTCCTCAATCAAACAAACATATAAAGACAGATAAACGAGTTCGGAGCTTACCTATATTAGTGTTATCTTCAAGAGAGTAAACCTGACCTCGCCAATCCCACATGTCACTGTTATCAATTCAGAAAGAGAAAAATGAGTAATGAGCTTCAACACAAAAAGGGCACGCGAATTGCAACGATATAACTTTCAAGCAAACAAAATCGTCGTTTGAGAATGATATTTCAACTTCTATTCCAACCAAGAATTGCAGCCATATTTATTATAAAAGTTCCTTCATCCAAGAAGCCCCAAAACCATAAACTCGAAAAAAATCATGCCCAAATCAAGAAATGATTGTTCAATCTAAACAAATAAAAAGCTGAAATGCCTTAAATGTGCATAGAAATTACCCTAATGCACCACCTTCTGCAGAAAATTAGCAAATGTCGTCAAATTCATAGAGAAAATGGGAAAAGTTCTCCAAAGAAAAAAGATCTAAGAACTCAAAATTTATAGAAAGGTCCATTTTTTTATGGATCAGATCCTCCAGTAGCTAAACCATAAGGATTAACATGAGCAGTAAATTAAAAATCAAGTACAATTGCAATGACATTAAAATTGTGATATAAAAGAAAACACAGAAGCAAAAACGACCAAAGTCCTATTAGTATAGCCCACAAAATCAAGAAAGTCATACAAAAATGAACCCTCTTTGAAAAACTAAAAGAAGAAAAGGAAATTTTGTTTGAGACCCATGAAACTCACCTGCCATTGTTGTAGCTCATTTTCTTTTCTGGATTTCTCCCTTCCTCAAAAAAATAGTAACAAACAATTAGAAAAAAACAGTGTTCTAAATTAGACAACACCTATCCTGTTATAACTCGTAACTAGCCGTTATCAGACCATCTCCAACCGGATGCAAAATCTCAACTTGCGTCCGGATTTGGGTGTTTTCTCTCTATTTGCCTTTTGTGCATTGCTCTATCTTTTTATAAATTGTAATTTAGTCCTTTATTTATTTATCAATTTATAATTATGTATTTATGATTTTTATTGAGAGAATAATTTAAAAAGTTATAGTTGTAAAAATTAAAGAACACATTCACATAAAAAACAAATTTTCAACATTAACACATAAATTAAAAATCATAACAATTACACTAAAACACAACAAAGAACATATTCCAAATAATAAAAATTAGAAAATATTACACACGACATAATTACCTAACCAACATTAAAAATAAAAAACATGAGAAACTGCAAAATAAGAAAAAACCCCTTTGATATACTGAAAATAAAATACACGACAAACAAAAAATAACAACAACGGACTATGAAATTGGTTTTAATAACCTAGTAAGTCTAAACCCCAGATCCTCCAATATTATCAAAATATTGGTGATTGATGAAAATGTCAAATTTTTCGAATTCATTTCGCACTTCAGAATGCATTAATTGATTATATGTGGGAGTAGTATACTAATTCTGAGATTTGAATGAATATGTACTTTTATTTTCCTTTAAATTTATGTGTATGAATGAGTTTTAATGTAATTGTCTTCTCAAGTTTGCAATTTTATTTTATTTAATAAATATTTAGTTTAATAGTTTTTTGTTACAACCCTTTAAAAAATTAAGATATTTAGTAATATTATATTTTTTAAGAATTTTTTTATTAATCATTATTTATATTCATAAATATACAAAAAAAATTAAAAGGTCCAATTTGTAAATTTGATAAATATGTGGGTGTTATTGAAAAATTATAAAAAGTGGTATGAGAAGAAATATTGATATGATATTCTTTTGAATTTGAGAATGAGATTGTTGGTTGTAGATGAATTACTATTTGATGGGACATTTACGGCAAAATGAATTTGAGTACGTACAACTTTATAGTGTATCTATACGTGTCTGTAAATGCAGTAGTCTCAGACAACCCTCCAACTACTTATACTAATAGAGTCAATAGACCTTCCAAAAAGGAAAAAAATAATATTTCCTCATAAAAAACAAAGAAGAAGAAAAAACCCAGAAAATATGGAAATGGTGAAAGTAGTCGAACTTGTGATTGACCTGATTGTTAGAATTGGGAGCTTCTAACGGGCAAATGTATTTAATTAGGTTATTAACAAAACCTCTAGACATTCAATTTAATATCTTGAATCACACGTGTTAATATTCTCATTAATATATATAGATTGCAATTCTGAATATAATTATTTATATTTTATTTGCCTGGATCATGCATCCATTTATTTAATATTGTGCAATATATATTGTTAGAATTTAATTAGATGATGAAGATCATCATATTATTGCAGAAAGGTTTTAATGAGTCATAAGCAATTAATTCTGAAAATAAATTTGGGATTACTTTCCACTTTAGACGGGAATTAATTATTGTATTCCTATTCCAGTTGTCTACTTTTGTATTGAAACAATATGATGTGTTAATTAAAATCTTAATTATATATGCAGGCTGTTCCGAAACTCCACACCAATATATATTATATATATACTTGTTTTAATTAATTGTCACGTTCACGTGAATCAAATTATATATATAAGTACGTAGAATGCTATTTCTATATGACCAACGGAAAATTAAGAACAATTTGCTCAACAAAATCACATATTAAAAAATTATTGACAACTTAATAATTTCGAAAGTTGATTAAAATCAGAAAATTTGAATTTATTTTCATTTTATTTTTGTATGTGGCTATTACGTCATTTTGTTTATTAAAAATAATATCACATTGTTTAAGATGTATACATTAAAATTTAGACCATAGTAGCCGTGTAATTTTTTTAATCTTTTGTTGGGACGAGAGTACAATTTCTATAGAAATTATTTTAATACATAAGCTCTACTTCAATCTATATAATGTGTCACAAACTATATACATATAAAAAATAAAAATAAACCGCAGTGTTAACTGTGTTGTGTTGATTTCGACTTTAGACTATTGTTGTGGGGTCTCTCTTAGACTACATTGGTGAACGATGTTACTGTTTGGAGTGGGGCCATCTAATTTCCAGAAGTGTATTAACCTGTTTAAGGGTCCCAAATTGAACATATAATTGATCTGTTTTTAGGCTCTATTTCTTTTTAACAAACTAATTAGGCTATAGTTGAAAAATCGCATAAGATTATTTTATATGCTGCAACCCTGAGTTAATTTAAATTTCCATCAATAGTTCATTAGTTGCAACATGAAAACTATATTTTAAAGTAAACTAACAATCTATCGCGCTAGTCGCTACTATTTGACTATAAAAAATATTTATTCTTGAAGTCAAGATTCCACAGTAATAGTGGAATACTACATAACTAAAAAATAAATTAATTAAACATTAGAATTCGAGAATGGTAGTGAGACAAAAAAAGGTCAGTGCATTATTTTTTCTCTCTTAGGTTTGGACAAAACCCCTAAAAGAATAGTATTGTCTCATCTTCGATGTTGGACAAAAGGCCCATTTTCCTAGCCTTGTCACACATTAAAAAAAAGGCAATAAAAATTTGTTTGCCACATATACATTGGACTTTGGAAAAAAAAAATCGATCATCTAAACATAAATTATGTATTTAGTCAATTTGGATGTGTTGATATACAAGTTGAACTCAACCAAAAAGTCATGGTCCATGAAAACAGTTTTCAGTTCTAGATCAGATCATTGATATCATGATTAAAGTGATATTGTTTGGTTGAAATAAAATAACTCGATAAGATTTTAACTTTGATGGACACCCTTTAATTTCTTTTTTTGTTACTTTAGAATTATTTATCTACTTTGATTTAGCTTTTATTTTCCCCACATTATACTTCTTTTAAATTTCTTTAGCCAACAAAAGAGCATCCATGTGAATAGGGGGAGGATTAATTTCTTTTTGCAGGCTCAATATTAGTATTAAGTAATTTGACCTAAAAAATATATATAAGTGCGAGAATCGAACTCATAATCTTTTTGTTCATCATTAGAAAATATATATATATATATATATATATATATATATACACACATGTATTCACCCCTCAAGGGACTCCTTGGCATAGTATATGTTATGGTATTATCATATACATTATATTGATCAAATTAAAAAGGTTGACGTGATCTTTTAAAATTAATGGTTCAACGTAACTGCGATCGATATATATGATGTGGAATCTTATATATATCTATATATATATATGTATATATGTTTTCTCTTACCCAAAACAGACACTAAACTTGAGTTATGGGAATTAGAAATTAGAAGCATGCATGAATCAATGTCACGTGCTAGACCAGACATATTCGAACTTGGTAGAAATGAATGCAGAGAATGTGGGGAGTTGGAAAAGTGCATGCAAATTACAAATTATTTTGATTATTTGCAGAGTTTGATAATGTACTATAATTATAGTTTGGAGACGAAGAAGGTGAGGGTGTCACGTGACATTAAGGGGTATGTCCAAAATATGTATAATTTGGGTTTGGGACCACGAATAAAGCTAGCTAGGTAGCTTCTATTTTACAAGAAAAAAGAAGAAAGAATTGAGATTTAAACAAAGTGAAAGCTAAGGGAGTTAAAGTAAAAATCAAAAGTTGGTTGATATTCTTATATCTTCTTCTTCTTCTTCTTTTTGTTGGTTTTCATTTATCATGTTTGGTGCAATATCGATCTTATGTGACATCATGAATTTAATGCATCAGATATTATCCAACTTCTTTAATTTTCTCAATTTGCTTTCTCAAAAAAGCATCACGTACGCAAGATATATTGAAATTAAAACTAGTGGCAGTATAAAAATTGAGTACTATATTATATATATGAATGAATAACCACTGCGAACAATTAATTAAGTTCAAAATAATATATATATATATATATATATTATGAAACTTTAAATAATTTAACTGCATATATAGCTAGGGAACTATAGTTTGGTTTGATTGGTCCTCCCGAACAAAAATTACTGTCTAAATGGCAGTTTCATAAAAGATAAAATAGTATATATAGTAATACAAATACAAATTCATTTTCTAATAAAACAAAGCTAATGAACGTGATGTTTTTTACGTTTTAGACCTCAATTTACTATCCAAGTGAAATTATTTGAGCTAGGTGAATGCTCAAGAATATTACACACATATATATATATATAGGCATAGCTATAAATATAAACATATTCATTCGTTTGTGTAGACTGTAGGCAATGAAAATATATGTATGCATACATTGGAATTTATTTATTTTTAATATAAAATGACTATATTGATCCAGGTCAAAATTGTTTAATGTTTACCAATGAATTCTGTTAAATTTTTATCGATTGGTCTAACTTTTAACCTGAATGTCAGAAATGCAATTGTACCAAACACTGAATATTTTCAATTTCTGATCTAACTGCTCTAGATTTCAAAACCAATGCTAATTAAATGCAATATCAAACATCAAGTATGAGAAAAGATGAATATATAATAATGGGAATAATTTATGACTAGACATCTTTATATATATAAAAGTAAGAAAGTATGCCATTTTAAGAAACTCAGTTTTTCCCGCCTAAATAAAATTTCCAAAAATGGAAATATTTATTAACCGATTTATAATTAATTTTTGTTTCAAATAAATCAACTTATATAATTTAGATAATAATAAAAAAATATCAATTATAAACACCATTAATTCATAAGGCACGAAAATCCCTATAGAAAATAAAGAACTTTAACTAATAAATTAATCGACCGTTTTATAAAAATTCAATCAAATGGCTGGCGTGATTCCATGTTTACATGTTTTAAGTATGGAAAATTTAATTTTAAAGTTATGCAACTAATTAACTCAAATGACTGTTTCTCAAATTAAATTAATGATAATTCCAATCAATTAATGTATTGATTATTTTATTCTATAATAACACCATTTAAATATGAAATTATCCAAAAGTATCACTTCATACCTATCTATAAATAGTTGAACCCTATCAATTATTCTCCAACACACATTATCTTATACAATTGCTTAGCATTCTAAGATTTCATGTACAATTTTTGCAATACCACAGAGTTAGAATTTATTTTCTTATATATTGTTGTAAAAAAATATACAATGACACATTTGAATATGTATTTGTAATTTACTGACATAATATAGATTTATGAAAAATCTTAATTGGGTTGTCTTTTCTCCATCCTCATCAAGGACATGTGTCGCACCAAGGAATCAACGATATCATTTCGTAGCTCCATCAAACATTATTCAAAGGAGAAGTGGTTGCATTTTTGATTATTTGACTATACTATTTTTTTTTCTCACTATTATAAGTTGCAAAATAAAGTTGTGAGTTTAATTAGTTTCGTTCATTTCAAAGAATAAATTTCCATTTTTATGTTATTTGTGTTTAATTTTGTATTCTAGGAAAAAATGGGATAATAATATCAAAATAATATTTTTGGGATAATAATGTCACAATTAATAATATCCTTATATACAATAAAATCTAAATATTGTTGTATATTTTTATATATTTAGTACTTTTTAGTCTTATTATTTCATAATATTGAGAATTGTAACATATTATCATCTCTATTTATTGTTCATCAAGATATATACAATTTTCCTTTTAATAAAAAATTAATACATCTTAATGCATGCATAAAATTATTATTATTATTATTATTATTATTATTATTATATATTTTTATACAACAACACACAATTGGACAAATTCTTCAACAAAAAATATATATTATATATACCCGTTCATTCCACACAAAATATACCCCATTCATTCCTCATAAAATAGTCAATTAAATTTCGTCAAATAGATGATGTCTTCTGCTTCAACTTTTTAAAGGCATGGATCGCTCAAACATATGTCCACCGTACTTATTTTTTCATTTGTTTGTTTCATAAATAATTTGCATCTCATTTTTTATTCTTTTAGACTACTGATCAACGAGGTCATAGATTTAGTTATAGAAAGTTTATGTAGTTAATTTGTAATTTTATTCTATCTTCACTTTATAAGTCCCTTATTATTTGTTTCGATCACAGTTGTACAATATTTACTTACAGAATCAACTAATATTTTTCACAAATTTTTAGCAGTATGTAATTCATTTTTTTATGATTTTGTATGTAGTTAAATTATTGAATCAAACATGCACTATTATTTTTAATTACTGTTAGTTTCACCCGGTAATTAAAATTTTCTCATTTTGTAATAATTTATCCAGTTAAAATATTTTCAATATGTTCTTACAATTCATTTCACAATTTAATTTAGTTGATTAAAACATTATGAGGATAATGATTTCGATTAGGCCTCTTCTTGACAATGAAGTATATATTTATGAATTTATTTATTTTTGTGTGAATGATGTACATTTATTTTGTATACATTCTTACATAATAATTATTCACTACCGACTAGAAATCTAAGAAGAGGACATTGACCACTGCCGACTGATACTGATTATTCATCGGCTTTTAAAGCCCTAACATATTATCAAATTGTCAATTATCGGTGTTTCCAGTTCATTTTCTCTACGTAATTAATTGTAGTATTGATCAACATTTTATAATAATATAATTTAATATATTCATACCCGTGTGAAGTGAGATGTAAAATTATATAATGTTGAAGATGGAGTTTCAGATATTTTCTACAAATAAAAGAGATGATGACGAAACATTAATCACATTGTGGAAGGCTACTCAAGTCAAGACAATTTTCCCTCAGTGATGTCATATATATCCACTTCACACAGTTTGGAGGGATAAAGAAGATGTAAAATAAAATAATTTTCTTAAATATTTTTTATGGTGTTGTGTCATTTTCTTCTTAATTTTTCTCATTATATCTCAAATTACAAATGATTTTAATTATGTTTGTGATTAATTTCAGGCAAATCACTTATGTTTTTTTGTTTTATTGGACACAAATGAAAAGTGTAAATTTATTCATGGGCATGGATTGTGTGTCGATAAAATATAGAATAAACTTGAATATATATATATAACATTATATTTTATAATTACTTATATCAATTATTTTATTGTAATTTAATTATTTTATCTGCACAAACTATTTATTATAAATCATTTATATATTCTCACCGTGCATCGCACGGGATGTAATACTAGTATAAGATAAGAGAACTAAGTTTCGTTATTTAAGTCATCCCCATAATTTGCTTCATTTTATAACAATCTCAGTATTATTCTACAGTAAAATTTACATTTCATCTCCAACATTCTACTCTGAATTTTGCACTAAAAAGAAATATTACATAATTGATAAGCTCGGGTTTTTCATACTTTTCGAACTTATTCGAGATGCATTTGTAGGTGGTTTTTAGGCTTTTAGAGTGAGTTTGCGTGCATGTTTTATTTTATTGTTGCGTTGATGAGTTTGTTGAGTTCTGAAGCAAATAAGGAGTAAAAAGGAGTCATAAGTTGAAAAGGAATGAAGTCGGACGTGAGACGGGAGCCGAAAAGGTCAGAGCAACCCCGCATGGACCGTGCATGAACAAACCAAAGGTGCATGGCCCGTGCAGGGTGCCGCACGGCCCGTGCGGGAAGATAGCTTAGCCGTGCGACTCTTCACAAATTCTTTCCAAAGACTTCCGCACGGACCGTGCGCGATCAAGCCCTTGGCGCACGGCCCGTGCGGCCTTAAGTCAGCAATTTGGCGGATTTTTTCTCTTTCCTTATCTGATTCTAATTTTGATCCAAACTCGGCTAAACTATTTAAGGCTCTATTTTGCACGAATAAAACACCACTTTTCACCCTATTGAAGAGCAGAGAAAGCAAAGAAACGACGGAGGAGCGTAGAGATCAACTGGATTCATCCATTCAAATCGGCATAAGTTGTTTTTAATTTCTAGTTTAGTTTAAATATGTTAGACTTGATTGTTCGTTTATTTTCTTTGAATTGTAATATGAGCATGAGAGGGTAAACATTTAGAGATTCTAGGGTTTGTCACACGTATGGATATTTAAGATTTTGATTTATAATATTGTTTCGTTTCTTCATCTGTTTATGTTTCCTGGATTTAATTTGTTTGTGGATTTATTTGGCCATCAAATGCACATGTGTAGTTGATTATTTATCACTCGAGAGAGGTTAATTAATTAACGAATTAGGAATACATAAAACACACTTGCTAAATCGATAGATTAGTAGGATTGTGTGAGAAGAATAAATCTTAGGATCATTTTGGAGTTAAATGACCGATTGAGATCGAGAGATAAAATTTGGCATTTAATCTACGTCTAGAACTTACTTGAGAGAGAGGGGCTAGATAAATTTGTGATTCTTCTACAGATTTAGGAATTAAAAATTGGTTCAGTGTGTTAATTGAAATCGAGAATTCCATATGCATGGATTCCCTAGGATCCATTTTATTCCTATATTTTTCCGTCAAGTTATTTGCATCTTTGTCTTCTGTTGATTTATTTAATTTGTTTTGCTTGTTTATTTAATTAAAACCCAAAAACTTGAATTTGTCATCTAGATAAAGTAGGGTAATTTAAATTGGGTACTTGATTAGGTTACATAGTTAGTCTCCGTGGATACGATATCTGTTCTCACCTATTTTGCTACAATTTACCTCGTGCATTTGCGAGTCGTGTTTTGTGTGAAATAAAATAGTGAACAAGTTTTTGGAGCCGTTGCCGGGGACTAGAGTAATTCTAATTGATACTCGATTTAATTATTTCACTTTACTTTAGATTGTATTTTATTTGTGTTTATTTTATTTAGTGTCTACTACATTTGATTGTTTTGGTGTTTAGCAGGTAGTTTATGAACTTACGGTCCAAGGGAACTTTTAATCTAGTATCCTTTGATCCTGAGATCGAAGCCTTTGTCAGACACTAGAACGCAGATAAAAACAGAGCTGAGAAAATGGCAGCTAACCGAGAAGACGAGATGGCATCCATGCGCAGAGAGATAGAAGCGCTACGAGCCTTGCTTAAGCAGCAACAGCGAGCACCTGAGCCACCAGTGGTTCAGCCATCGATTCGAGAGGCTCTGGAGCATCAAGTTACTGGAAGTTTTGGTGGAATGACATTTCCGGCCATAGATGCTAATAATTTTGAGTTGAAGTCCGGGTTGATTCTGATGGTTCAGCAGAACCAGTTCAGTGGAGGAGCTCTTGATAACCCGAATGTGCATCTGGCGCAGTTTCTAGAAATTTGCAGCACTGTTAAGATGAATGGAGTAGGAGCAGACACCATCAGACTTCACTTATTCTCGTTTTCTCTGCGAGATAAGGTGAAGTTGTGGTATTAATCCCTAGAGCCAGACTTAGTCAGAACTTGGGCAGATTTGTGCAAGAAGTTTCTTGCAAAGTATTGTCCGTTGAGCAAAACATTACGGATGAAGAATGAAATAACTTAATTCAGACAGTTCGATCAAGAGCCACTCTACCAAGCTTGGGAAAGGTTTTGAGATCTTATCAAGAAGTGTCCGAGGCATGGGTTTGAAGCGGATCAACAAGTTTGCTACTTTTACAATGGGTTGCTGGAGAATACCCGGGACATGATAGATGCGGCTGTAGGAGGGGCCTTGTTAGAGATATCGACAGACGATGCTATGGAGTTGTTAGAGAGGATAGCCGCAAATAGTGCTCAGTGGCCATCTCAAAGGAATTCAGTTCGAAGAGTTACAGAAGTCTCAGCTGCCTCAGATGATTTAAAGGAGTTGACGGCTCAGATGTCAATGATGGCCAAAGCAATCACACTGTTGATGAAGAACAGTTCTTTATCGCCAGAGATCGCCCCAGAAATGTTGCTGCAATTCATGATGGTCCAGCTGACATCAATTACATGCAAGGACGCAGCTACAACAATAACTTTCAGCAGAATCAAGGTGGCAACCAATATGGGAATCGGGATAGGCTCAGCTATGCCAATCCTAATAATTTCCAGCACCCACCTCCCGACTTCTCTACTACAAATGGAGTCATAAATGAAGGGAAGAAATCGGAACTTGAAGATATTTTGGGATCTTTTATGCAAGCTACTAAGCAGAGAATGGATGTTGAGGCTGCAAAAGTAGACAACTTAGCCACCTCCTTCAACAAGTTTCCAACCAACATTGGAGCTCAAATGCAATCTTTAGAGATGCAGGTTGGTCAAATCGCCAAAGCAGTGGGGAATCAACAACCGAAGGGACAGTTTCCGAGCAATACGGAAAAAAATCCAAAGGAACAATGCCAGGCCATTCAGCTAAGGAATGAGAAACAATATGAAGGTTCTGAGATGCCACGACAAGTTGAGAAGAAGACTGAAAAAGAGGCTACAAATGATGAGAATGTGGCGGACAAAGCAACAGAGGTTGCCAAAAAATCTACTACGGGGGTTGGTGCATCTTCCTCTAAATATGTGCCTCCTCCTAAGTATGTTCCACCATTGCCATTCCCACAAAGGCAAAAGAAGCAAGCCAAGGATGCTCAGTTCGCCAAATTTCTTAGAATTTTTAAGAAATTATCAATCAACATACCTTTTGCCGAGGCCATTGAGCAGATGCCCAACTATGCTAAATTTCTGAAGGATATTGTGGCCAAGAAGAGAAGGATCGAAGAATATGAGACAATAAATTTGACTAAAGAGTGCAGTGCCATTCTCCAATGAAAGCTTCCTCAGAAGTTAAAGGATCCGGGAAGCTTCACCATTCCATGCATGATTGGAAGCACTTATTTCAATAAAGTGCTTTGCGACTTGAGGGCTAGCATTAATCTAATGCCGATGTCCATCTTCAAGAAGCTTGGTTTGGGGATAGTGAAGCCATCTTCTATCACGCTGCAACTTGTTGATAGATCTGTTAAACATCCTAAAGGGATCGTAGAAGATGTGTTGGTAAAAGTCGACAAGTTTATTTTTCCAGTAGACTTTGTCATGTTGGAGATGGAGGATGATCACGAAATTTCCTTGATTTTAGGATGACCATTCCTTGCTATTGGCCGAGCCCTCATTGACATGCAGAATGGGGATTTGACGCTTCGAGTAAATGATGAGCAAGTGGTCTATTCTATTTATGATGCTATGAAGTTCCAAGGGGAGACGGAAGAATGCAAATCCATTGATGTTATTCAAGCTTGTGTCGATGAAGAACAAGCCAAAAGCTTCCCCTCTGATCCTTTGGAATTTTGTCTTAGCAATTCAATTTTTTCTTGCACTTCTATTATTGACTTTGATGATGTAGACTTATTTGAAAGTGTAAGTGCTTTGCAGGCTTTTCAAGAGCTAGAGATGGAAGAATCACGATTTGAGAGTTTGTGGAGCATCAAAGAGGAAGAAAAAGAAGCCGAGACTAAGCCGACCGAGGTGGAAGAGGCGCCACCATTGAAGGAGCTTCCCAGTCATTTAATGTATGCATATCTAGGTAAAGGTAACACTTTTCCTATGATTGTGTCATCTGTATTATCTGATGATGAATTGAGACAGTTGCTTGATGTGCTTAGAGAATATAAATCTGCTATAGGTTGGTCTTTAGCTAATTTGAAGAGAATTAGCCTGTCTATTTACATGCATAGGATTTTGATGGAAGAGTCGTATAAGCCTTGTGTACAACATCAGCGTCGTCTTAATCCTGTTATGCAAGAGGTAGTGAAAAATGAAGTTCTTAAGTGGCTTGATCATGGTATTGTGTTTCCTATTTCTGATAGTGAGTGGGTGAGTGATAAACTAAGATTTTACACCGTTTTTGTTACACTTTTGTGTTATATTTTGTATGTCTTGAGTGTGTTTTATCTCAGTTTATTCGAATTTCCTGAGTTTTTGGGAGTTGTTCATACTTGACGTATTTTGCAGGTTTGTTCGTAAATTGTGGATGCTTTAAAGGTTTGAAGTGAATGTGGAGTCCCGAGAGAGTACATGAAGAAATTGGTTGAGAAAATGGGATGAAACAAGCTGAGAAAAAAACTCACGAGCAAGCACCCGCGAGCCGGTCGTGTCTGCATGGTCGCGAATCATCAAGAGGAGAAGATTGTGATGTCGCGACAGAGAAGGGGTGCGGAAGAACGAAATTCGCAACCCGGGTCGCGAATATGGTAGAGGTCGCGAATTTCATGCCACGTGGATTCGCGGGCCAATTCGCGGGTGCTCGGGTCGCGATTCTGGTCGCAAATGAAGCGGGCTTTTCTGATTTTTACACTGCATTTTTAGGTTTTTTTTTAACTTGGTATATAAGGACTCCTTTTGAACGAAAATCAGACACCAGTTACCATACCCTAAGATTGAAACAGAGGTTTGCTGTGGAGAAAAAGCATCACGAAGAACGAGATCAAAGATTTCAAGCAAGTCAAGATTCGAGGCAGATTTAATCTTCCGGGTTTTATTTATTTCAATTCTTGTCTAGCCATGAACACCCAAAATATAATTTCATTTGTTTATTTTATTATGAACAATTAAACCCTAGTATTCTAAGGTTGACTCATGATTCAATTATGAAGTCTTTTAATTAATTCTAATTTTTATGTCTATGATTTTTATTGTACTTTAATTATTCTTGGGTTGCATTTATTTATGCTAATTGATTGACCATTAATTGATGTAATTTATTGTGTTGATTCATAAATCGATACAGGAGTTTCGACACTAGAACAGAATAATTGACTTAGTAATTAACAACATTCGAGAGAGTTGAAATTACTGGAGAGAGCATTAAACCCATGGATCATTTAGGAGTCGCATGCTAGATAATGAATGTAGACATTGTTATTTATTGTGTGATCTACGCTCTTAATGCTCTAAGAAGAGGTTTTGAATATCAATGTGGTTGCTTTAGTGTGATTAAAATCCCAACATAGGCATGAATATTGGATTAGTTAATAAGATGGATTAATTGATGATTGTTCAATCCTAGAATGCGTTTTTCTTTCTGATAATTTTCTCTGCAATTTTATCTGATGTTGAATTTTAGTATTTTGATTTATTTAATTGTTTTATTTAATTTGTTTAATACCACTGAATTTTGGATAGTCTAGATTGCAGAGTTAGGATAAATAGAATAACTAGTAGTTGGAATTTAAGTCTCTGTGGATTCGACCATGTTCGCCATTATACTAGAAACCTCGCTATACACTTGCAGTTTAGGTGGAATAAAAAATACCGAACAGTGAGTCCCACCCAGTGGTCGCAAAGAAATGGGGGATAACTGTGGTTAAAAATGAGCATACTAGGGAAGTTGTGGCTACAAGGGTAGTTAATGGTTAGCGAATTTGTATTGACTATAGAAAATTGAATGAAGCCACCCAAAAAGATCACTTTTCTTTACCTTTTATTGATCAGATGTTGGATAGGTTAGCCGGGCATGAATTTTACTATTTTTTGGATGGTTATTCCGGATATAATCAGATTGCCATTGCTCATGAGGATCAACATAAAACTACTTTTATTTGTCCTTATGGTGTTTTTGCTTTCCGAAAAATATCCTTTGCTTTGGGTAATGTGTCTGCTACTTTCTAACGTTGTATGATGACCATCTTTCATGATTTGATTGAAAATATTATGGAAGTGTTTATGGATGACTTTTCTGTGTATGACTCATCATTTGATCACTGTTTGCATAATCTCACTCGTGTTTTGCATAGATGTGAAGAGACTAACTTGGTGTTGAATTGGGAAAAATGCCATTTTATGGTTAGAGATGGTATTGTGCTTGGTCATCGTATTTCCGCTATAGGTCTAGAGGTTGATCGGGCTAAGGTGGTAGCAATTGAAAAATTGCCTTCAACCGCCAATGAGAAAGCGTTGAGGAGTTTCCTTGGGCATGCCGGGTTCTACAGGCGGTTCATCGCAAATTTCTCTAAAATTGCGCAGCTCGTGTGTCGTTTGTTAGAAAAACATATCCCGTTTAACTTTGATGAAACTTGTTTGCAGGGATTCGAGATATTGAAGAAAGCACTGGTTAGTGCTCCTGTGTTGGTGACTCCAGATTGGACGCAGCCATTTGAGCTTATGTGTGATGCTAGTAATTACGCCTTGGGAGTGGCGCTTGGACAAAAGCGGGATAAGCTATTTCGTGTGATTTATAACACTAGCAATATGTTCGATGCAGCACAGAGAAATTATACCACCACCGAGAAAGATATGTTGGCAGTGGTTTTTTACTTTTAACAAATTTCGGTCTTACTTGATCGGCATAAAGATGATTGTCTACACTGGCCATGCTGCTATTCGGTACCTTTTTGATAAAAAGGATGCCAAGCCTAGACTAATCCGATAGATTTTACTTTCGCAGGAATTTGACTGCGAGATCCGAGATAGAAAAGGCTGTGAGAATGTGGTGGCGGATCACCTATCGAGATTGGACACAGATGAGAGTTGAATTGAGAATCGGGTTCCCATTAAAGAGGCGTTTCCAGATGAAGAGTTGTTAGTGGTCGAGTCTAGTTTCTCGTGGTACGCAGACTTCATGAATTACTTGGTTGGAGGCGTGATTCCTCCGGATTTTGGTCCTTACCAGAAGAAGAAGTTCCTGCATGATATGAAGTTCTACTACTGGGACGAGCCATTTCTCTATCGCCGTTGTGCTGACATGGTTATTAAGCTGTGTGTGCCACAAGAAGAATGGATCCCAATTGTCCAGCAGTGTCATTCTTCCCCCAGCGATGGTCATTTTGGTCCCAACTGTACTGCAACTAAGATTTTACAGTCTGGATTTTACTGGCCTTTTATCTTTCATGAGTGTCAGTTATTTGCTTTGTAGTGTGATAGGTGCCAACGGACCGGGAATATTTCTAAAAGGAATGAGATGCCTTTGACGAGCATAGTCAAGTTGGAGTTGTTTGATATGTGGAGAATCGAATCCATGGGTCCTTTCCCCTCCTCTGAAGGATACCTCTATATCCTCATGGCAGTCAACTATGTGTCTCGGTAGATTGAAGCCATTCCCACCAAAATGAATGATGCAATGGTGGTTTTGAATTTCTTGAGGAAGAACATCTTCACGAGGTTTGGAACTCCTCGAGTTATCATCAGTGATGGGGGGAAGCACTTCTGCAATAAGTGGATGAATCTCATCTTAGCCAAATATGGAGTCAAGCATCGAGTTACCATAGCATACCACCCTCAAGCAAATGAGCAAGCTGAATTGGCAAACCAGGAAGTCAAGCAAGTGTTGGAGAAAGCAGTGGGCGTTACTCGCAAGGATTGGGCATCCAAGCTCGATGATGCACTGTGGGCGTACCAGACCGCCTACAAGACTCCATTGGGATTTTCACCTTATCAGATTGTGTTCGGGAAGTCCTGTCACCTGCCTGTGGAATTGGAGCACAAGTCGTATTAGGCGGTGAAGAAGTTGAATATGGATCTCCAAGCTGCGGGTAAAAATCGTGCTATGCTCCTAAATCAATTGGAGGAATTCCGGGATGAAGCCTATGAGAGCTCGAAATTGTACAAGGAATGAACAAAGCGGTTCCATGACAAAATGATCACCAAGAAGGATTTCGAGGTGGGGGAATCTGTGCTTTTGTTTAATTCCAGATTGAGGCTCTTCCCTGGAAAATTGAAGTCAAGATGGTCGGGTCCGTAAGCTAAGTGAGCATTATAATGGTACTATGGAGAACATGTCTCAAGAGGGAGACATTTTCCGGGTTAATGGCCAAAGAATTAAGAGATATTATTCTCCCGAGCAGAAAAGTGAGGTGTCTATCATTTTCTTGGCGGATGCTTGAGGTCGCTTGAGTATGTCGAGCTAGAGACGTTAAATCAAACGCTTATTGGGAAGCAACTCAATTTTTGGTTTGTTTTCATTCTTTTCTATTTCTTTTTGTTCGTTTTTATTTTTTGCGTTCTATGTGTTTTCTTTGTATTGTGGTGTTATTTTTTCGTGCAGGTTTATATATATAACAAATATATATATATATATATATATATATCGAAAGACCGCACGAACCGTGCGCCTTAGGGCACGGCTCTTGCGCCAAAGAAGAAATTGGTCCAGATTGTGGCACATGGACCGTGGACCACTAACTCCTAGGTACACGGCCCGTGCACATATGCTTTTAAATGTGCGTTTTTTTCCACTACAAGGTACCACTCTCATTCTTCCTCTTCTCTCTTCACATGGACCGCCCCCCTCTCCCCACTCAATTTTCACTCACACCACACCCAAATCCTTCAAATCTTCCATCAATTCACTTCCCCATCTCAATCACAACACTTAGCACACACTCTTAGAGCTTGGGGCAAAAACATTTTCGCCCTTTTTGGAAGTAAGAAAAGGGGTTTTCTCATATTCGAATTTTCTCCGATTAAGGTATGTATTTATCTAATTTCGACCATGGTGAGTTATTTGGAGGTTGAATTAGGACATGGGTTCATGAATTGTAGCCCTAATTGGTTGATTTTCTATATGATTTCTTTGTGGCATTTTCACAAACACTCGGTAGGTATGCTTGTTTGAGCTATTGTGTGTAATGTAGGCTTGCTAAGCTTGACAATTTCGTATATCCTTACGTTTTGAGGCTCATTGATGCTTATTGGTGTGGAATTGTTTTAGAAATCATGTGATAATTGTAGAAACCCCTATTTTTGAAGTTTTGGAAGTATTTTGTGCTATTTTTGTTCTTAGCTTGTGTTGTGAATCTTGATTTTGGGTGCTTGTTCATGATTGGTGGTGATTTTGAGGGGGTAGTGTTCACATTTTGGTCATTGTTCTTTGGTTATGTTGGTGTTAGTGTTGTGGTCCATTTTTTATTTTGATTGAGGTCGCTTAACTCAAAGTAACTAGTTTTTAGTTGATTTTCCCCTTGGTTCTTGCCTCGCATCCTATTTGTTTAGGTACACACAAGATGTCTAGAAGGGGAAATCGAGCTGCAGCAGACCCTCACCACCCGAGAAGTTTTAGGGTGGTTCTTCAAGATGATCGTCACCAAGAGTCGTGGGATCGACTTGTCCGTTTGGATTTCCAAGCATCTCGCTATCCGGACAATAAGGTACTCCGAGACTTGGGAATTGAGAATTAATTTTGGACGTTATGTAGACGGAGCGGCCTCTCCACCATCTTTACAAGTCGATGGTCGTCCTATCGACGTATGGCTCTGGAATTCTTGAGCACGCTGAAATTTGTTAAGTCTCGGTCCCCTGCCTCAGTTCAACAAATCAAATTCCGCTTGGCTAATCAAGATTTTGTGGTCACTGTGGAGGAATTGAATGCCATCTTTGGCTGCAATGGTGATATCTTTTTTTAGCCGGAAAAATATGACCGCGATCACTTTTGGAATGAGATCACTCTTCCTGCACCGGGTGGCGTCAATCGTTATGAGCCACAACTCGCTAAGTCAACACAAATCCGTAACCCCATGCTCCGTTACATACAAAGGGCTTGTGCTAGTCTGCCATTTTCTAGATACGACGGTGGAGAAGGGCAGACAACTGAGTTGTTTCTTCTGTGGAACATTCTTCAGGGGTGGCCTATTGATCTGGGAGCTTTCATAGCTCTTCATCTGGAGCGCACGGCAGCTAAGAGAGGAGGCACCCTGTGTTGTGGGGGGTATAATTACCCCAATTGCTGACTACTGTGGCATCGATAGCTCTGATTGGGATGCAGCTGAAGGAGAGCATTTACTGACTGTGGATGTGCTCAAGAATATGGAATTCCTCCGAGTGGATAATGCACAACGTGGGTTCTTCATTCAAAAGGTGGGCGATCACTTTCCACTCTCTAATCCCAACCTTACGAATGTTTCTAGGTGGGAGATCCGCTACAACTAGAAGATGAATACAGCAGATCATGTTCGAGCTATTGAGGCTTGCCAGGTCCAGCTACCATGGCGCCATCGCCTCAACCTCACACAGACACCACTTTCTTGGCATCTTGATATTGAGGGATATCAGGTCATGGCTGAGGAGCAGGCTCACGCCCATACAAAGGAGGCTCCTGAGTCATTTACATTACGTAGATACTGGTCGAGACAACAGACACAGGAGAAATGAATGGAGAGCATGTGGCATCGGATAGAAGGAATGGAGACCCGGATGCAAGGCATGGAGACTATCGTCACTCACATGAGCAATCGCATGGACGAGATATATGATCTCTTGGGCAATGTGGATGCCAATGTTATGCGGATGATGCAAATGATGTAGCAGTGGCAGTCTTATCAGCCTCAGCCGTCTCCGGAGTGAGTTACACTTCAGGATATTTCACTTTTGTCCCTCCAAACTTATTCCACTGTCGTGTGAATAAGTTTAGGGGAAGGGGTGTGATGTGATATCCTGAGTGTCTTCGTTTTATGTGTTGGTTTTTTTTTTATTTTATCATTTTCTTATTTTCTTTAGTACTTTGTCGGTCTGTATTGATGATTAATGATTAAGTTGGATGTTTCTGATTGTCGGAATGGTTTGTATGGGTATGTCTAAGAATATTTATAGAACATGGAATTTGGAATTTAGAGAACTTGATTAGCTAATGATGAATCAGTTAGATTTGGAAATTTGCGAATTGGGTATGTGTTGATGAATTGTTATGTGCGTTGATAGATTCTTAGATTTATGCCTTTGAAATGTGATTGAGCCTGAGAGTTTTGAGCCTAAGACTTGTAGTCTTGATTGTTTTTGGTGTGAGTGTCGATCGTGTGTGTAATCTCTATAACTTGCTTTCTGATCTCTCTCGAGGCTATGTGTTGTGTGTTGAGAATTTGAAAATGATTTAAGGCTATTTTTGTTAGCTAAATTTATCCATACATTGGTCCTAGCAATTTGATTCTCCTTAGTTAGCCACGTCGAGCCTTGAAGCCTATTTTTTGAGTACCTTTTCATTGAAAATCTGTGGAGAAAGGATAGTTGGAAGTCGTGAAGTGATGGGTAGTTGGTGTTGATGTAGAAGTTTATAGCCCAGAAAATTGGTATAGATTTTGATGCTCGTGTTGATCACTTCAAAGAAGTGAATAATAATAAAAAAAAGAAAAAAAAAGAGAGAAAAATAAAGAGTGAGCACGAAAATATCTTTACCAAGAGAATTAATAAGACTCGAAGAGTCTAATGGGGCTGGTAACTGAGTGAAAAGGTTGGAAGAGGATCTAAAATGATCCTACTGAGGAATGGTATTTTCTGGGAGGTGTCGGAGTTACTTAACTTAGTCACTTAGCCAAATTTTCCCTACCTTAGCCGAAGCCTACATTACAACCACTGAAAAAGTCCTTTTTTATTCTTATTTTGAAGCGCACGTTTTTTGTAGTGGAGAGATGAGATCGATTACAAGCTTATGGTGGATTATGTGCATTGAATTGATGTTTGAGCGTAAACACGTCCTATTAAACACTTGAGAGTAAGAAAAGAAAAATCATACACCTAGAGAGATTCACTTTTTGAAGGCATATTATCTTTGAGTTTGTTTTTGTGCATAGTGATTTTGATTTGCAGCTTAATTTGGTAAAGATCCAGTCTAGCTTCTGAAGCATTGAACAATTAAAGTTCTTAGTTCTACTTTTCTATGTTTTGTGGATGTTCGAGGATGAATATTTCTTTAAGTTTGGGAGAGTTGATAAGCTCGGGTTTTTCATACTTTTCGAGCTTATTCGAGATGCATTTGTAGGTAGTTTTTAAGCTTTTAGAGTGAGTTTGCGTACATGTCTTGTTTTATTGTTGCGTTGATGAGTTTGTTGAGTTCTGAAGTAAATAAGGAGTAAAAAGGAGTCATAAGTTGAAAAGGAATGAAGTCGGACATGAGACGGGAGCCGAAAAGGTCGGAGCAACCCCGCATGGACCGTGCATGAATGAACCAAAGGCGCACGGCCCGTGCGGCTCTGCACAAATTCTTTCCAGAGACTTCCGCACGGACCATGCGTGATCAAGCCCTTGGCGCACGGCCCGTGCGACCTTAAGTCAGTAATTTGGCGGATTTTTTCTCTTTCCTTATCTGATTCTGATTTTGATCCAAACTTGGCCCAACTCTTTAAGGCTCTATTTTGCACGAAAAAACCACCACTTTTCACCCTATTGGAGAGTAGAGAAAGTAGAGAAACGACGGAGGAGCGTAGAGATCAATTGGATTCATCCATTCAAATCGGCATAAGTTGTTTTTAATTTCTAGTTTAGTTTAAATATGTTAGACTTGATTGTTCGTTTACTTTCTTTGAATTGTAATATGAGCATGAAAGGGTAAATGTTTATAGATTCTAGGGTTTGTCACACGTATGGATATTTGAGATTTTGATTTATAATATTGTTCGGTTTCTTCATCTGTTTATGTTTCCTAGATTTAATTTGCTTGTGGATTTGTTTGGCCATCAAATGCTCATGTGTAGTTGATTATTTATCACTCGAGAGAGGTTAATTAATTAACGGATTAGGAATACATAACACACACTTGCTAAATCGATAGATTAGTAGGATTGTGTGAGAATAATAAATCTTAGGATCATTTTGGAGTTAAATGACCGATTGAGATCGAGAGATAAAATTTGACATTTAATCTATGTCTAGAACTTACTCGAGAGAGAGGGGCTAGATAAATTTGTGATTCTTCTACAGATTTAGGAATTAAAAATTGGTTAAGTGTGTTAATTGAAATCGAGAATTCCATATGCGTGCATTCCCTAGGATCCATTTTATTCCTATATTTTTCCGTCAAGTTATTTGCATCTTTGTCTTCTGTTGATTTATTTGATTTGTTTTGCTTGTTTATTTAATTAAAAACCAAAAACTTGAATTTGTCATCTAGATAAAGTAGGGTACTTTAAATTGGGTACTTGATTAGGTTACATAGCTAGTCTCCGTGGATACAGTATCGGTTCTCACCTATTTTGCTACAATTTACCTCGTCCACTTGCGAGTCGTGTTTTGTGTGAAATAAAATAGTGAACAATAATGCATGCTCATTTTTTATGTATTTATTTTATCTTCATTTATTTTGCAAAAATAGCATTAAAAATTATAAAACATAATAAAATTGCAACATAAAATGAACATAATAATATTGCAAATAAAAAAATTGTATATTTTTTTTTTCTAATTCTATGAATTAGAATATTCTTCCCATATAAATGCCCAAATGTATTTCGAGGCGTTAAATGAACATTCACATCTTTAAAAATAAACTAATATATGAGCGTTCTTATTTGATGTATAATTTTGTATTCAACATTTCAAAGAATAAATAATTAAGTAAAGAGGAAAAGAGGAAATAGAAAAGCAAATAAATTGCAAAATTGAAAAAGAAAAAAGAAAAAAAAATGAATAATAGAATAAATTTCACTTTTGGCCCCATTAGAATTGGGTCAAAACACTTTTAGATTCAATTATTACTTTTTTTGTCCCAAGAAATTTTTCCCGACATTTTTGTTCCCAAAACTAACTGGACACTTAACGGCCGTTAAATTTTGGGACTAAAAAATGTCAAAACATATATCATTTAAGATAAAAAAAAATGTCGCGAAATTTATTTTGGAACATAAGAACTTACGGTTAGAACCAAAAATGTATATTTTAATTTTTTTTATTTCAATTTTTGTAATTATTTTAATTTATACATGTTATTCATGATTCATCCTACCCAACTAATGTTTCATTAAAAAAAATTATTATTTATTTTTCAAATAATCAATTAATTTTTTTCAAAATATACCAAATATAATATTTAAAAATAAAAATTAAGGGGGATTTTAGTACAATGGCTAAATTAATTTTTCAAATAATCAATTAATAATTAAAAACTACTATTAATTGCTAAAAAAATATAATAAATCATAATTTGGTAGGCTGAACACTAATATAACAACTGAAAAACTAAACTAAATCACTAAAAATTGAAATTGAAGAAAAAAAATTGTAACGCAATAATAGAGAAATGCATTAGGCGATTTCATCCAACTAAAATGTTGGGATATAAGATGTGTGAAAAACCAAAAAATCCTAAAATTTATGTATTTTAAGGCAATTAACATTTATTATCATCAAACTCAAGTAATTTAATTCAAATTAAGCACATTTTATTATTATCAAACAAATTATTTTAGCCACCATTACTAAAATACCCATCGGTCTTTATTTTTAAATATTTTATTTGGTATATTTTGAAAAATTAAAAATAAAGAAAACAACAAAAAAAATTAGTTAATTACTTGAATATTAAATGCTAATAATAATAATAATAATAAATTGTAATTGGGTAGAATTAACCCTAAATAACAAGTATAAAATTAAACGAAAGTATAAGAAATTGAAATCAAAGAAAAAATGAAAAATAAACTAAAAAAATTAATATGTACATTTTTTTTGTCTCGATCCTAACATTTTTGGTCCCAAATTTAAATCTTTTTGACGTTTTTGGTCCCAAATAATATGTTTTGACTTTTGACGGCTTTAGTCCCAAAATTTAACGGCTGTTAAGTATCCGGTTAATTTTGGGATAAAAAATGTCAAAACATATCATTTGGGGCCGAAAATGTCGGGAAAAATTCTCTTGGGACCAAAAAAAATAACAGTTGGGACTAAAGTGTTTTAATCATATTTTAATGAGACTAAAAGTGAAATTAACTCAACAATAATAATACAGTGCTTCTACTAGAGCACTTTTCCCTCTTTTTTTGCTCCAAATATAGAGCTTAGAGCCATTGTTGAAGTTGCTCTTATACAAAATAAAATGGGAAATTACGTATACTCCTACGTGTTTTTCTAAAAAAATTAAAAAATCTCATGTTTAATAAATTATCTAAAAACTATATCATCAATTATTGTAAAATTAACTAAAAAGACCATTTATGTGTGAGCCATCCTCATTGGGAAAGTAACTAGCTAGGGATATTTATTTTTACTATACGAAAAGACAATTTAACATTCATTAAATACAAATGATGTTTCGTATTATTTGTAAATGATACCCCCTCTGGCTTCTAATATTTGATGTTTTAGACTTTTGCGTTAGAATTAGGAAAATATTAATGGCTCCTAAAAATTCTACTTTTTATTTAGAAAATATTCACTCCTATAAAGTATATTAATCACTCGTGAAAATTAGGGGAGTCCAATGATTGTAAATGGATATAAATTTGACTCTCCTGAAAATTTCATCATACGTTGGCAATTTTTTCTCCATCTTCAAATGAATCTTGAACTATCAAATTTTCCAACTCAAGGGAGTCTTCAACTACCTCACCATCTTCAATTGGATCAGTCGCTGCTTTAGAAGAATTTGACATTTTTTATGTATGGAACGTATTCTCGAAATGATCGATCAATTTTATAAAGTAGGATTGTTTATTATAAAATTGAAATTAATATTTTTTAGAATGTGCTTTGAAGAGGAGGGGAAATGGAAAATTGAAACAACCATACATGAATGAATTAATGAGATGAGAGAGAAACAACCTAAATAATCTAAAACATCAAATAAATAAATAAAGATGAAAACTTAAAACATCAAATATTAGAAACGAGAGGGAAGAGTAATGTTTGTTTGGTCAAAAGCCTATTATGAGCTTTTTTTTAGAACAGATCGTGTAGCTCTCTTGTACTGTCGTGCAAAACTCTCATCGCGTAACCTCTCCTGCAAAAACACGTATGATTGGAAAACCCAAAAAATTCGATCGTGTCATGCGCTTTTAATATGCATTTTTCTTTTATATTTTATGTTCGTGGGAATTGCTATTTTCCGTTTATTCATTTTAAATTCTCATCAATGCTATTTTAGCTGAGTTTGATTATGGAAAAATCACAATACTTGAAAGTTGTAATTTTTTGTCAAGATAAATATCGTACAAAAATTATGAATAATAATAATAATAAAAGAGGTATAACACGGTCATAATTGTACACATATTTTTTTATGAGATGGGAATATCTAGAAAATTGGAGTATCGACCA
Organism: Perilla frutescens; assembly: GCA_026008535.1. Taxonomy (NCBI): domain Eukaryota; kingdom Viridiplantae; phylum Streptophyta; class Magnoliopsida; order Lamiales; family Lamiaceae; genus Perilla; species Perilla frutescens. The sequence goes on along the minus strand of BRKX01000004.1, from coordinate 57,136,780 downwards.
ATATTTTAAGAAACATAAATGTGACAGGGGGTATTCAACAATAAATACATAATAATTGAGGGTGAATGTTACAATAAATACAAATTTCACGAGAAGTATGTTGTCGCGTTGAAGAATTTCTGAGAAGTTAGATAATTAGGTGCAATGGGGGACCATGGTTAGTAATTGTAGACCCTCACGCGGCCGATCATGTTCGGCCCCACCCTTTTAAATTCTTCGGCGCGCCAAACATTAATGCACTTTCCTTGCCCCCATTTTCCCATCTTTTTATTACTTTCGATAATTGCAATTTTACAACTATTTTCATTACCTTTTTTTTAATATTACCTTATATACTTCCAAAATATTAAGGCTGTCAATTCAAGGTTAAAAATATAAATAATAGAATTTTAACAAGGAGGAATTTAATCAAAGATGTGTATGGTCTTTTTTTCACACTTGGATGAGAAAATTATTATTTTGGTCGCAAAATTAAGTTTTTGGCTACTTTAGTCTATATTACCTTTGCCTTTTTTTTCTTCTATTTTCCCCACTTTCTATCTTTTTTGTTTCTTAATTGTTTACCCCACCCTCTCTCTTTGTTTCTTTTTTCTTCCTAGATAGTAGTTTTTCGATGTTAAAATATCATATATCAAAAGAAGCTTAAGAGTTATTGAATTGGTGGTAAAGTATGTACGAGGTGATGAGAGTTATTAGATCACGTGATTGAGTAATTTTATGATGTCTATACATGGGGGGGGGGGATAACTTTTTTCATAATCATAATTAGATTTTTACCTATACATAATACATATATGGTGTACGTTAGTTTATTATATAAATTTGATTAGCTTTGATAACTTGGTCGGTATGTTCCTTTGATTTTTCAAGTCAATTGCAAGAGGTGTAAGCGTAACTATTCTCCCACCACAAACGGAAAACCATATAATTAATAAATAGTCTATTTGTTCTTACACCCCACAATATAAATCGCTAATTAAGCAAGAAGAAAAAAAGTAAGAGAATTGCAGTTCCAAAAACGTAAATATTATATTTTTAAGTAATATAGATTCATGTATGGAAATTAAACAAAAATTTGACTCAAGTAGTAACACATAATAATGGCATAAAAACATATTTTAAGTAGCATTAAAGCCAATGATTGAGCACTAATAACTTTCTTAAATGAAAATTATACCGTAATTAACCAAAAAAATATACCCGAACAAAACGGCCTCTTACACAATTAAGAAAAAACCCGCAAAAATTCATAACCGAAAATTCAAATCAGGTAATAAAAATAATTTGTTACTGCAAATGCAAATAAGATGTCTCAAAACGAAATGAAGAAATATATCTGTAAAAAGGGCAGCACATCTCTGATAATAAACATCTGTATTTTTAACATTAAATTTCTCAGCGATATTTACGTTACTTTTGCTGTCGCTGTTTTCCCTCTCAAGAACAGCCCTTTTTTGGCCTTAGTTTGCTGTGCATATATAACTTCATCCACAATGCAACACAGCAACTGTGTGTAGTGTAGTAGTGTGTGTGTGAGGGTGTGTTTTTCTCTTTCTTTCTTTTGTTGAGGAAGTGGGGTCTCTTTTTTCTTGATTAAAAATCGGTTCTTTATTTCTTTTTTTTGTTTGCTCGCTCCGTTTCCCGCTCCTTTCTTGAATCTTGTCCACTTTTATTTGACTCCTTTGTTTCTTACAAACGGAACAAAAGAAAAGAATAGTGTTTCTTTTGTGTGTGTGTTTGTCTGATTCAGACAGGAAGATGCATAGTTAGATAGATAGAGAAATACATTGAAGCAGGAATTGGGGGAAGAGTGCGAGAATACTAGAGAGAGAGAGAGAGCAATGGATACTCCAGAAAGAAGCAAGAACAACCAGATCGCCACATCCATTGGCAAATTTGAGGTTTTGATTTCTTTTTATTAGAACACTGTCTGAATTTCAATTGCTTACATATTTCTTTCCTTTTTCTGTTCATGGTTTTTTTTGGGTGCGTTTGTATTTTCTTTATTTGTTTCTAATTTGATTCTGAATTGTTGTTTTGAAGAACATGCATTCTTTTCCCTCCTTTTAATATTGCTTTTGGGGGTAATTGATCTGGCTGTTTTACTGTTCAGACAGAAACCTTTTGTTTTAAATTTTTTATGTTTGAACTGAATTTGGTAATTGATGTAGATTTGTGCTATTTAATTACTAGATTGAAAGATCATAAAATAGTCGAGGAAAGATAAATCGCTCTGATTCTCTTCTTGCATTTTTTTTTTTTTTTTTTTTTTGTAGCGCCTGGCAATTTGATTAGTCTTTGTTTTGTTACCATTGAAAAATTTGGTTGACAGCTTTTAACTTGTTATTTAAGTGCTTTTCTTGATTCCTTAAATCCAGTGGAAATGATTTGTAACCTGTGCCATTTATGGATTAGGCAAAATTTTGTCTGTACTATTTTCGTTTGTTTACTTTAATTAGAAAATTTGATAAGATTATTAGAATTCTTAATGAGATTATTATTTTAAAGAATCTGCTAAAGATTACTGATCAACAGGGCATTGTTTTAAGGTTACCGTACTTTACGAGGTTGCTCAAATTGTCTTTCTTGTCTTTCCCATCTCGTGAACTTTTTATGGATGATTTTTCTTTAATTGCTTACGTTAATTATTAATCTTTGATAATGGAGATAATTACAAATTTATTGTGGAGTTTGGTAGCTGGATAAGTAGATTAGGCCTCCAATTCTCTCATGATTCATAAACATTGCACTATGCTTTGCTTTCTTATTTGTATGCATATCTGTGTGTTCTAAATAAAGTATATTCATGAGCTTATAGCAGATGCTTGTGTTTCCTGCGCCTGATATCTCAAATTCACATTCATAAAATATACCCTCATATGCCTCGTTTTACGCTTCTGTTCGTTTTTCGTTGTTAACAAAATCTTTGATTGCTAATACCTGTTTAGACACTGCAATTATATGAGGTTGATCTGTTTTTAAAATGTGTGGTTTTCAGTTCACACAGTGACATTGTTCACTGACGGGTTTCCTCTTCACATGCAGGACTCTCCTGTCTTTAATTTTCTCAACAATCTTTCCCCTATCAAGCCAGTAAAACCGGTACACATCACTCAGACGATCAATCCTCTTAGCTTTGCGTCTCTTCCATCAGTTTTCAGTTCACCGCATCTTAATTCCCTCAGGGAATCTAGATTTCTTCGCAGGTAACATTTCCATTTGTTGTAAAACTCATGTCCTCTTACCTGCTCCTAACCTAATACCTATAGGAAAACAGATGTAGGATAACATATATTCCTTACAATCTTAATTTACGCATTCTTGTTTTATGCTATTTTATTTCCTCTGTTCAGGCATCAGCTTTCGGATCCATCAAAACCCGAGTTTTCTTCTGATGATGGGAATACAGTTGATGCAAACAACTTAAATGTGGATGAACAAAAGGAAAATATGTATTCAATGGCGTCTGAGTCTGAAAATGCCGTTGAGCCATCTTATGGATGCTCAAAGCTTGTAGTTGAGTTTGTCAAAAATTTGAATTGCAACTCGGATATTGTGGACTCCAGCTTGAGTTGCCTTAAAGCCAAAAATGTAGCAGAGTATGCTTGCACTTCTTCAGCATGTGGGCCATTTGTAGAAGACCAAAGGAGTGTAAGCATAAGTGAAGCAAACCTGGAGGGGTTAGGCAATATCAATCAACACAATTGGAACAGTTTGATTGCTGATGCCTCCGATCTATTTGTCTTCGAACCACCAAATATAGTGTCTTACAACAAATCCGTTGATCCTGCAACAACTTTCTATAGGAGCATTAAAAATGCCATACAGAATGCTCAAACTCTTAGTGCAGTGGTTTGCGGTGAACGAGTCAGAGAAGGAGGTGAAGTTGAACACATGCCTAGTCAGCCTGGAGAAAGAACTGAGATTATTGAAAATGCTAGCACACATGATATAGTTGCTGATTCTTCCTTTTCAAATTCTAATCAAAAGATGGATTATGAGGTAACAATTGCAAATTCATTCATTTTTAGGTGGCCTTTACTTTCACATTTCTGGGAATTATGTACATTTCTTCACAATGTAACTTCATTTCTCTATTCTTGTAGAATCTTTCTGGTATATGCCGCGGTATGAGAAGACGCTGTCTGGTCTTTGAGATGTCAGGAGCCCGTAGAAAGCATATGGAGGATGGTTCAGCTTCTGATTCACCTATTTTTCTAACATCTGATGGTAATGCTTCCTCCAACCAGCAAATAGTTCAGACTAATACAGAAAGTGTATTACCTGGAATCGGGTTGCATCTAAATGCTCTGGCTGCGACTCCCAAGGACTTTAAAATAGTGAACCACGAGTCTTCAGCTTCCGGAAGATTATTGCTCGGACCAAGCTCATCCACCAATTTTCCTCCTCCAACTTCTAGCCAAGACTTGTTTAGCAATTCATTTTCTGACTACTCATTAGAAAGAGAGATTGATACCTTCGAAAATGGTGGTCTTCCCATGGATGATCTAAGCCAGGATTCTGGATTTATCGCGAACGAAGATATCAATCCGAGTAGTCCAAAGAAGAGGAGGTATGTGAGCTTGTTTCTTCTTTTCTGGTCCAGCTCCTTAGAAGATATAGTTTCCATTAGAATTCTTTTGATCTTATTTGAATTGGATTATCAGGCGTAGGTTGGAACAAGCTGGGGATGGTGAGTCTTGTAAGCGATGTAACTGCAAAAAATCAAAATGTTTAAAACTGTAAGTTCCACCTTTTTTTATATAGCCTAACATGTCAGTATTTGTGAGCTTAGATGCCCTTATCTTAAACTTCTAATTTGATACTTGCAATATTTTTAGCTAATCCATATTCTGAATGTAGTTACTGTGAATGCTTTGCTGCTGGTGTCTACTGTGTGGAGCCGTGTGCCTGTATAGATTGCTTCAACAAGCCCATACACGAAGACACTGTCCTTGCCACACGCAAACAGATTGAATCGAGAAATCCCCTTGCTTTTGCTCCCAAAGTGATCAGGGGCTCTGAATCTGTATCAGAAATAGGGGTATGAAGCTGGGCTCTGGACTCGTGCTTGCTCGTTTTGTCCATGACACATTATTAACTTTGCTATGTTTTGTACAGGATGACTTCACCAATACTCCTGCTTCTGCTCGGCATAAAAGAGGCTGCAACTGCAAAAAATCCGGTTGCCTCAAGAAATACTGCGAATGCTATCAGGTGCAATTTCTTTTCCTATTTATGTATTCTGTATAGCTTTCCTTGGCTTGTCGACTGATAATAAACCTTGCATCTCTTAAAGGGCGGTGTTGGATGCTCCATAAACTGCAGATGTGAAGGATGTAAGAATGCATTTGGCAAAAAAGATGGTGAGCTACCCTGACCTATATTGCTTCTTTTGAGCTAGCCTACTTCCTTGGCTAACTTGATTTTCTATATGCAATCGTGTATCAGGTCCCGGTGCATCAGGCACGGAGCCTGAATACGAAGAAGATGAAATGGATATTACTGAGAAGGCTGCACTCGACATAAGTCTCTACAAAACTGCAATGCAGGATGATCTAGAACAAGGCATGGAGTCTGTGCCTCCTGCAACACCTTCAAGGGCTGGGAGGTATGCAGACTTCAAACTTTTTTCGAGTTTTGCATGTTCATCAATATCACTGCTCTACATGAATGAATGATCACAGCTTTTCTTCACAATCTGCCAGGCAACAATTTCAGCCATTCTCAAAGAAAAGGCCACCTAGAGTGTCTTTTCCTTCCATCTGCTCCTATTCTGGCCTCTCTACCACCCAAGGTTTCGGAAAATCAAGTTTATTTCCAGCACCACCTAAGTTCATCCCGCATTTCGAAACTGTAAAGGAAGACGAGATGCCACATTTTCTTGAAGGAGGGTCACCTATCAGTGGCATCAAGTCTTCCTCTCCTAACAGGAAGAGAGTTTCGCCTCCTCAGAGTTTTGAGGTGGCGTCCGGGCTGAGGAGTAGCCGGAAGTTGATACTTCAGTCCATCCCGTCGTTCCCTTCCCTCGCCCCGAATCAATGAGACGATCCGGCTGCTGGTTGAAGCATGAAATCTTCTTCTTTATGTCCATTGTAGTTATGGTGGTTGTGTTGTCTCAGTTTTGTTCTGGTTAAGGGAGGTTTGGCTTAATAGCAGCAGTTTGTTGCTGTTTTCTTTAATAAAAATGATCTCTCTCTCTCTCTCTCTCTCTCTCTCTCTCTCCCCTTTATTACTGTTATTATTTATTCTTTTATTGCTGACTCAGTATTTTCTTAGTGAAGTTATGTACATAGTTATATATTTACAGCTAAATGGTTTTCCATGTCATGTTTTACGTCATTAATATTTGCATTGTATACATTAAAAATATTCTGTATGTAGTGTATATTAAAACAATAAAATATGAGATGAAATACTATTTTGATGTACAACACGATCTGAAGGTGTAACCGTATTGTAATTTGTAACATTAACTTTCTATTTTTATTTTTATTTTGCAACTAAATGTTATTTATTTTTTTGATAAAATGGATCCAACATGCTCAACAAACTTAGCCGACGAAATTAAATTTAGCCAAAACAACACATTTTACTAGATATGTTGGATCCATTTTACCAGAAACTTGATCAATGTTTTAATTGCCAAAAAAAAAAAACTGACTAAATTTTGTGTTTTTTAAGATAATAAACTTTTTTTTAAAAGGAATAAATCATATTTAAATTAAAAAAAAAAAACAAGAAATTCCATACTTCACGTGGGTATGAATGACTATACAAGAACATATCAAAATGTGGGACATGTATTGATAAAACACTACCATAAGTCCATAACTATTTGAACAACCCACTGAGACTTTTGTGTCGAAAATGTACACCAACAAACAAAAACACAATTTGGATGATACATATAACCTCTCTCTCTCTCTCTCTCTCTCTCTCTCTCTCTCTCTATATATATATATATATATATATATAGATATATGTTTTGTGGAAGACATTTTCATTATTTTTCCCCTCTAAATGGATTTCCTCCTTGAATTTGGTGGGTAGGAAATAATGCATATTAATGTGTGACATGTTGATCGACTAAATATAAATTATTGGGAATATATGTGCCAATTATTCATATTTATCATTGATGTGATCTGACTTTTAATATCTAATAGTGTTGATTTGGTACATGAATGATCATATATATATTTTTTATTCATTCATTGTTGTTTCTAGGGAAATTATCAATCGTTGTTGCTTCAAAGTTCAAAGCAACCATTTTTTTATATTGTATTTAGTTCTTTCGCGCTTTTTATGTATGTCATCAAATTGTCGAGCACTCGAGCCATGTCAAGTCTATATCTGTCCCTAATATTTTTTGTTGTTCTCTAATTTTCTTTCCTTTTAAAGATGAGACTGTAATGCAAATTTTTGTATTTAATTTAGTAAAATATAAAATAATGTACAATTTAAATGATTTTCGGATCAAAGTGTATTTATATGGATCAAATCTATATCCTTCCTCTGATTCTTCTCTTCAAAATTTGATCTTCAAACGGTCTTTGAAAATTTCAGAGTGAATTTGTCTCTTTGATATTCTCAAACTTGTTGTTTGAACTTTGACGATGTTATCCGGGGGCCAACAATCTTGATTACGGATTGAACATTGGATTTGAAGTATTAGGACTTTATAATGCCATATGGAGGATTGAGAACCTTGATTCCAGATCGAACGCTGGATTTGAGATGACTTTAGCGAAGAACGACTTGAATCTCGTTGGAACACATTGAATGTTGTGGAGAGAACTTCATAAAGAATTCCATACGATTCCAAAATTAAATAAATATATAAAAATTAATAAAAATATTACATAGAATAATAGAATTTTCGTCACCTACAAATGCCCCCTCGAGACTTGTTCATGGACGACTTGTCGTTTGAAATAAATGAGTCTTGAAAACTGATTAAATAGTTTAAACTTGTATCAAAGAGTCTTGAACTTGAATTTATTAGATAGTTTATACTCATGTCAAGAAGTTCTTGAATTTCAACTTGTGAATAGTTTATACTCATATTCAAGAGTTCTTCAATTTGAATTTATTTGATAATTTATACTCGTATCAAAGAGCTTTTAATTTGGATTTGAATTTAGATAATTTATGCTCGTATCAGGGAGCTTTCAATATTTTTGACTTGGATAGTTTATGCTCGTATCAGGGAACATTCTTGAACTTGAATAGTGTATGCTCATATCGAGGAACTTTCAACTTGAATTTGAACTTTGTAGACTTTTTATACTCGTGTCTGTGAGTACTTGGATTTGTAGACATTTTATACTAATGTCAACAAGTCTTTGATTGAATTTGCATCTATAGACATTTTAAACTCATGTCAATGAGTCTTGGATTTGAATTTATATCTGTAGACCTTTTATACTTGTGTCAATGAGTTTTGGATTGCATGTGATTTTTGTAGATATTTTATACTCGTGTCAAGGAGTCTTCATTGATATTTTATTCAAAATGGTTAGATAGTTTTTTCTCATGTCTAGGAGCTTTATGGATATTTTAGCATCTTATTAAGGAGCATTTGAAGAAAATTTAGACTCTTACCAAAGAGCGTTTGAAGATAGTTTAGGCTTTTATCAAAAAACGTTTGAATTTTTTTCTTCATGAATTGTTATAGTATTGAAGAACTTGATAAACATGGTTTTTGTATGCATTCATGTGTTTATTTGAATGATATTTAATTATTAATGCATGCATAGGTTGGTGTTTGATCATAGTTTCGCATTTTCTTGTGCAATCTCATAATTTGCTCTTTTTTAGAAGTTTGAGCTATAAAAATTGGATATTTTTTGGGATCCAATTCAGTTGGAAAATAAGCTAGAGAGATAGAAGATCGAGTTAGGGTCATTTTTCAACTTGACTCAGGTCAATTTGACGAGAAACGAGCGAGAACGGAGCAAAATAATAGAGTGCGCCAGAAATCTGGCGACCCAATTTGCCGATCACTGGATATTCCAGAACCACGGCCGAATCCGGCGATCGGAACCACAAATCGGTGAGTGTGAATAGTGATTTCTGCTGAGAGAATCTGTCGTTCGGCGGTTGTGTGATTTTTCAGGCCAAAACCGGCGATCGTCGAGTTGTCCCTAGAATTGCTATTTTTCATATTTTCGGCTCATGAACTTACCTTTTAGGCTGGATTTTTAGTACTTAGTACACAATGACTATGACTTTAATCATGCATGAGAAATCTAAACTTGAATGCCTGAACCATATAATTGGAAGGAAAATTGATGAAAAATCAAATCAATACATAATTTCATACACGCTGCAAACCCTAGACATAATTATAAAAACTACTCACACATAATGAAATCTAAAATAAAGAAAGAATTAAAGAAATTAAAAGACATAATTAAAATTGTAAAATATTAAAAGAACCGTAGAAGAATTATGTAAAATAAAACTTCAACACTCAAAGTTGCAGAGAAAACATCCGTTCCACGGTTGTAAAAACTAAATGATGAAAAGCTCCCAATTTCGTTCCAACCAACCCTATTTATGCTAGCTAATTAATTTGAGTCCTGGCGAAGATAATTAATTGGTGTGATTAAATTGAATGATTTGTTGGAACAAGCCAAGATCCTTTGGATGTGTATTGATTGAATAAAACATTTTGATCAAAACGATCCCACATCTCATTGCATGCTAAAATCGAATCTAAATCTCATGCGCAGCGAAAAACTGAGATTGTCGGATTACCTTGCAATTGGAGAGGCACTGTTGAAAAGATTTAGATATTAAATATGCAGCCCCTCCATTTTTTATGTTATCCACTCCACGATCTTTTGTTGTATATCACAACCTCAATCTAGACGTCGTGTGGACGATGATCCTCTAGACCTTATAGAAGCTTGGAGATGAAGAACCCTCTACCACATAATGGATGAAAATCTCTTCCTTATTTTTCTAGGAATTTTCAAAAATTATGTTTCATGATGGCTAGGGTTTTTCGTCTCCCTTCATAAAGCATATATAAGGCTACATCAGGGATCTAGAAGGAGAATTATGGTTGGACCTCCAATAGGCCTTAAGTTCTCTATGTTCAGCCAGAACATAACCTAAGTCCATTAATATTAAGTCAGTTCACTAAAGAATTAATATTGCACTACTGCCCTAATTTCATAATTACGGATATGGCTCTTTCGACTCAATTAATTTTTCGTGTTTAAGATATCGAATGTCCAGTAATTAAATCAAGTATACTAACAACTTAATTTAATTAATTATTTATCCATGAGTTGTACGTACCACTCAACCTTTATTATCATGTCGGATTAAAAATCTATTTACAAGATTTAACATGATAATCCTTTTTGAGCTCCTCAGAGGACATCATCAACTTGGCGCACCGAGACACGGTTTCATTCTATAATTAATAACCCATCATATATAGAAATACCACGATCCAATCTATCGGCTTATTGATTCTTTAGTTAGAATCTCATTCATTGATAGGTCAAAGTAATGTACATTAAAATATACATATATATCATTATACAAGGATTAAGAATTATGAATATCTGAGATTTGTATTCTTATGTATTGTCAGTCTATAAGAATTATCTCGTTGCGATCCAATTCAATACACTACAAAATTGCACTAGTATGATTCCATAACCAAGATAGACTAATTCCAAATCATACTACAACTATACCGATGGTTCGTCTAACTCCATCTAGATTGTGAACACTTCTCATATTTTATAATGAACCGATATATGGTCTTTTGTGTGCATTTCACACATCATATTATCTATAATATTAAGTATAGAACGATTTGCATTATTCATTATATAAAAAATGCAAAATATGTGAACGTTATTCTCATTCATAATTAAAGGAGATAAGTATATACATAAAAGACATGTTTTTAGTATACAATCTCAACAATCTCCCACTTATACTCAAAGCATTGCTTTTAAGTATGACAATGTCTATCAATTCTCCCACTTATACTTAAAGCTTTGCGTTGCTTTCCAAGTATTCGACTCCCGCTTTCTCATTTACTCGAATAACATGAATACGTGACCAACAATTCATTTATTCTATGATAAAATTGACTAGATAATCATACTTGAAACCTTGCCTTGACTTACTATGCATTCGACTCCCACTGCCTCCATAATCCAAATGACATGGATTTGCAATCCATTTATTTTATGAGGAAATTAGCTAGAGAGTCTACTAATGCAATCTTGATAAATACAAAAACCTTCTATATATATGATTACTCATTTAATGTGGTATTTCTCATATGTTTACTTGACTTATGAACTCATAGTCCGTCGAATTTGTAACTACACAAATGTTTGCACAATAAATTGTACCAAACACTTTACGCAAATCAGGTACTACTGCTTAAGCTCATCCGAAAGTTACTGAGTCGTATAACCTTTATGGTTACAACTCTAACTCCCAAGAAAAATATATAACTAGAGGTCAACTTGTTCTTGTTCATTTTCTGCTTTGGAAATTTCGTATAACCCATATGATTCTAACTGCCTATCTGGTAAACCTACATATAATCTTTAGCTCTTTTCAGGTACTATAAAATAGGTTGTACCATAAACAAGTATCCCAAATAAGGTAAGACTAAAAATTGTTTATTTTTCCAAACGGCAAATCAAATGTCTATTTTCATTTCTTGGATAACATGCCAAATGAAAATCACATGTAATATATCTAGATTTTCTCAAAAATCTTTGTATCTAACTGTTTGGATAACAACACCCCTACATAAGATATCAAAATTAAGTATAATATCCTTTTCTTGCGATTGTTAGATCCCAAAGATATATCTAGATTTTCTCAAAATCTTTGTATCTAACTGTTTGGATAACAATACCCCTACATCTGATATTATTTTCTCATTGTTCTTAATGATATAGATAGTATCTATGTATAGTACTTTAGATTTCCACCATGTCCGTCGCACTTCTTATACACATTTTTCTCATCCAAACATTGATCAAATCCATGAAATGAATTTCTTGATCAATTCTTAAATTTATAAGCTTACTTGAGTTAGATAATTGTAAGTTCCATTTAAGGAAAATTATCTTGACATCTATCTCTCAATCTTATAAAACTTAAGATATAATTTAGACAAAAGAATCTGGATAAAATAACTTGAAAGTTCTCACTTTCTTATTTGATCCTTCTTTTCATTTTTTGATCCTTCTTTTCGTCTACTGATCCACATGCATCCAATGATCTTACTCCATTAGGTGGATCTGCAAGCTCCCACACATTTAATTTGCAGCCCTGCTTAACTTCATGTCATGAGCTCTAGTAGCCAATTCCTCAAAGGTCGTTGGTTGAATCTCGTTGGAACGCCTTTAATGATAAAGAGAACTTTGTAGATAATTTTTCTCAAACTTCTTGAGTTCTTCAATTCTAAGAGCTCAATTCTAACTTCTGGTGTGATTATTAACTGTTATGGAACCCCTATTTATATTTATAGGGATGTGTATATAAGGCTGACGTGGCACGATCTTATTGACTATTGGAAATTGATATATATCTTTTAAAAAATATTTACTAGTTACCAAAGAAACTTGATGTTTATCATATAATAATATTTTTATTATTTAAATATTTTATTTAATTTTGGATTTTATATTATTTCAGAACTAAATAAATATATATAAAAATAAATAAAAATATTACATATAATAATAGAATTTTCGCCACCAAGAGAGATGATAAATGATTTTAAACTTTGGATCATCAACTATTCAAACTCATTTCATGATTTATTTCATTCATGAAATTATAATTAAGGACGAAGTGGTGTGAGTTCTCGATGAAGGGGATCGTACTTTCCTGTATTGTAAACGGCACGAGAGAGAGAGAGAGAGAGAGAGAGAGAGAGAGAGAGAGAGAGAGAGAGAGAGAGAGAGGTGTCGGCCGGATCCAGTTCCAAATTATTAATCACATAAATGACAATATATGAACATTCGCTATCTATCATTGTACGAAGTGACGCAACATTAACGTTACCAGTTTACTACATCGTGGAAAGTTAGAAACAATTGAAATCAATGTGTAATTATTTTATCAGCGATTCTCTTTGGCACAAGATGCACATCAGACGTCAACGCATTGATCCATATTGACCGTGTCAATGTATTGACTGTATCGAGTCTGCTAATTATCTTATACGAGATTATTTAGTTCAAGTTGTGATTTTTTCATTCCAATTAATATTTAGAATTTAGGAGCTTATGATTTTCTTATAGTTCATAGTTTTTCAAGAGTTCATGATTTTTAGGGGTTTTTTAGATTTTTAGGGTGTATTTTGTGTTTTTTAGGGTTTGTGCTTTTTAAAGGTTTATTAATCTTAGGGATTATATTTAAGTTGAAAAAATTAATTGTCGAGCGCAATACATGACCCCACGTGTTAGCGTCGTGCGAGAGTGCATTGCACGAGTTGCCGGATTTCAACAAAAATGAATTAATTCACTTTTATTTTAGGGTTCACTAGTTCCATTTTAGGGTATATATTTATTTCAAAATTAGATTTTTTTATTTTAAGCACCATTTAGATTTATTTTGAAAAAATTAAATTAATTGTCGAGCGCAATGCACGAACCCACACGTTAGCATCGAGCGAGTGCATTGCGCGAGTCGTTGGATTTAAAAATAAATAAATTAATTCATTTTAATTTTAGGGTTCATCAATTATATTTTAGGATATATATTTATATTTATTTCAAACAAATTAAATCAATTCATTTTAATTTTAGGATATATAATTTTAGGGGAAAAAAAGAAATCAAAATAAAATAATAAAAAAATTGGAAAAAAAATTAAAAATAAATAATAATTTTGGCATGTGTACCTTACGTGCCCGACATTGTTGACTTTTTTTGACAGTTTTTTTATTGGACCTGAGACGGTCTGATGAGTTCAGGCCAATGCACTAGTTGTGTAGGAGACAATTTCTTATTTTATATTATTATTGGTGAAATATACTTACAGTTTCCTTTTTCATATATGAATATACAAAATCTACATATCTAACACATATTTTGTGCAAATTAAAGTTCAATTTCCGTATAAATGTGCATTAAATTTTCATTTCACTTAATATACCCTTACTTCATATTCTTTGAAATTAAGAATCTTTGTATTGAATTTTTAAGTAAGAGCATAGTAGGAAAACTTCATGTAATTTTTTTTTACAAGTACATGACACACACTTGACCAGATATAGCTAGCGTCTATAGTGATATAGAAATATTTCCTCAAAAAAAAAAATAATGACATACAAATAGTGATTTTTTTTTTTCAGAGAAAATTAAGGAGTTTATCATTTAACACTTGTCGAAGCCTTAATAAGAGCACTTCCTCAAAAAAGAGGGAAAAAAGAGAGTTAAAAAGAGCCTTAATGGAGCAGAAATTTAGAAAATTTAGAAAAAATACAATTATTTTTATTCTATTTAATTTATAATTATAACCAAGTGATAATTAGTAAAAATACTATACTTATTAATTGGATTTGTTTTAAAATTCAATGTATTAATATCACCAAAACTCATAATTCTATTTGATATTTATAGAATATATATGTATATATATCTTATTAAATTAAATATATTTTTGGAGAATTTTTAAATTTTAATAGTACAAAAAAATTTAAAATTTATTTAGCAAGTATCATAAATAATTAAGTATTATATATATATATATATATTGTAATAATTAAAGTATTATTAGCAGTCGTACATATAAGATGCGATGTAATTACGAGTAGAAAACTTCATAAATGTGGCCTGAAATATAGATACGGTACAATATAAATTGATAAATCATAATCTATTTTATGAGTAGACGAGGCCACCTTGGCACCTAAGTTGAACGTGCAAATAAATAAATACTGTAAGTAGAGTTTTAACCAAAAAAAAATTAAATTTATTGAATGTCACTTTATGAAATAGAGAGTAACATATTAGTGAATCATTCACATGCTAAGTGGACCCCATATAATTAATTGCTTAGAAATAACAGGCTGCACCTTCCACGTTCGCAATCATAAATTTCAAAGAATATTCATAAATGGAATGATCAGAATCATTTGGATCCATCCATGCCTCTATTTCCTAATTAATTTCTATATAAACTCTCACTATTTATGTATTTATAAATACCAATGTATCCACCGACTTGGTGTATGATCGTTAAAATTATAGGAGTAGTATTTTTCATGACAATTTAGAAGATATGGTTGATTTAGGATTTCAAATCTCCCATAATTATTTCATGAGAATGTGACTTTTAGAAATTTTGTATTTTTTTTAGGATAAACACACAACACAAACACAACTTATTTCATTTGTTAGTGTATGTATACATTTATTTATTTCAATTTACACATGATATATTCTGATTAAAAATTGGAAAAGAAGAATGAAAAAAGTTTTTTATTATACAAAAGAGGCAAAACGTCAAATTTCGATATCTTTTTGGCTTTTTGGTTAGGGAAAGTCAAATTTTCATCAATTGCAAAAAGTCCCCACAACCTTTTGATATAAAAATCAATTTGGTACTCGAATCATTGTCAAGAATCTGTAAACAACTCATCTTATATTTTTGGTACCAATTCTAAAAAGTTGAACATAAATTCTATTTCTAGGTCATGCACACAACTAAATTAGATAAATTCATGGTCCACATCTGATTTATTCCAATTATTATCACTAGAAAAAATAAAATTCCCTGATTGCTTATAAATTAACATTCAATTTATATAAATTTCCTGCTGTCAAATTCAAAGACTAATATGGATTTTCTCTTCTCCTGATTCTTTGGGAAGTGCTCCTTCTTTAAGAAGGCAAAAAAAAGCAAGTATTTTGTCTATTATAAGAACATAAATAATGCACTAAAAAAAAGAACAAAAATAAAGCCTAGCTCTCGGAAATATGGACGTCAGCTCAGCTTGATCAATTTGGATCAAGTATACATCATATTTCGTATTACTATTTTATCAAATGCTCCATTGCCTTCAAAATCATTAACTTTCAATGTAGTTTGCAAATTTAATGCTAATTTTAAAGCATGCAATTAAGACAGTGACTTCTAATTTGGATGTTATGTCACCTCCCTAATTTAGTTTAAATAAATTCGCCCGACAACTCGTTCACAATTATTACAAAAGAAAGTCAAAGCGGTCGAATTTCACAATTACATCAATGAAATAAAAGATTGGGGATGTTGAAATTTAGCCACACTTGCGTCTTTTTTTTTTTTAAAATGGATGATTGAGCTACGAAGGATTTGATGAGACCAAGAAGGTGGCGGTTAAAACACCCAAATGATAAAAATACATGTTTAAAAGCGATGTATCTGGTTTGAACCTTATCGATCCTTCTTCCCAAACTAAAAATAATATATATATATATATATATATATAATTCACAAGCTAAATATAATACTCTCTCCGTTTGTGAATAAGTGTCATTCTAGCATTTTAATTTTGTTTCAAAATAGTGTCATTCTACAAATTCGAGACAGAAAATTCACATTTTTTCACATATTTGCCCTTATTTAATGCATTCAAACACCTATATTTAACTCATTTAATGTATTCACACAATGATATATTAGGTGATTTAATTAAGTTATTAATTTGTGTGCATTCATCAAAAATTACGTTTATATTGAAACAAAAGGAGTATAATTTTTGTTCTAATATTAAGATAACTCAAAGCTCTTATTATTCCCAATTTTATGTTAAAATGTTTGATAAATTACACTCTAATACTTACATTTTGGATTATTTTTCAAAAAACAATCAAATGAAAATTATTAACAAAATAATACCTATTTTTTTGTAACTCAAACGAATAGTACCTACTTTTTCAAAATAAAAAAACACAAATATAACCTCTGATCACTTTTTAGGTCTCGAAATTCCACATAGCATGCCGGATGCTTGCGTAAAGTTTTCGCTCTAATAAAAAATATTAAGTATTTTTTTTCATATTCCACAATAATTAGTTATGCTTCTAAAAAAAATTCCACGTGGTTGGAACACAATAGAACCTAAGTATGGATTTTTTTTAAATAAATCCTAACTAATCAATGTTAAATATGAAAAATCTAACGAACTTTTTGTTATTGGAGCGAAATTCCGATGTGTCATGTGGGATTTTTGGGATCGTAAAATTGATCGGAGATTAGATTTGTAAAAAATTTGAAGAAAGTGTGTATTATTTTATCAATAGTTTTTATTTATATTATTTTTGAAAAAAAAAAACTCAAAATATTGCTATTAAAGTGTAATTTACCCTAAAATATTTCGGATTTGATGGAAAAGTGGAGATTATTTTCTAGATAATATTCTGGGAAATAAAATATAAAGAAAGGGCATATTAGTCAATTTCCCAACGTCGTCAGTCACGCTGGTACAGCATTTTGCAAGCCGATGACAAGGATAGACCGGGCATAAAAATCCGTTATCAGAAATTTAAAATCCCAATTAACTAATTAAGGAAATTATAACGTATAATTTCCAACATTTTTCGATCATCCCATATTTCGGAGTCGCAAACAGGAGAGAGAAAGAGGGAGAATCTAAAATGTTGGTGTATACATACATGAATTTATACGTATAGTGAGAGAGAGAAAAATTATTGATATAGACATAGTGTACTTTTACAGTTCATTCTGAGACGGTAATCTGCACCAACCAAAGCCCAAGCTCGACAAGAAAATGCAGACTAGACACTAGAGAGAGAGAGACAGAGAGAGACAGAGAATGGGGTAAAGTGAAAATTAGCGGCTGAAGTGGTTTCATAACAACAGCTGCTGATCAAGCATCTGCTTCTTTGTTTTCAATTTGTAAGTTTAATGACGGGTTAAATATTAATTTATCTTCTCTTTCTTTGGAATGTAAAGATTTTTTTTTTTTAAGTTCTTTGGAATGCCCATTTGCAAGATTCAATTTTTTTTTGTTTTTTGTTTTTTTTTATGAAAATCCCTTTTGCTAAGATTTGATCTTGTGAAGTTCTATGGAAAGCACACTATCATGCTTACATGTTTATATTGTTTGGTTGCTTTAATTTTGGTTGAGTCTTTAAATTTAATGAATTGTCGATTTTTCTAATTTTTTTGTTCTACTTCTGTAATTTAGGAAGTTCTTGCTCTGAATTTTTGTAAAGATTCTGTTTTTTGGAGTTTGAATGAAGCCATTGGCATGAAAACAATCTCCTTTCTCGAATTAATTCATTTTATATGATAGGAACTCTTTCTTTCTTTCTTTTTTTTGGGCGGGGGGGGGGGGGGGGTGTATTTCAGCTTTGTGGATCTTTGGTTGGCTGATTTACAACTTGACTTATTTGTATCACCAGATTTCGTAAATTTAGAATGTTGTAGAGCTAATTTCACTGTATATTTTATAAATTGCTGCTTTCTTGAGAAATTTTGCAATAAAAATCTGTCCTTTAAGTTGAATGAACAATCTCATATTTCTTTGACATTGACATATTACTGGGATTTGTCGAGATCTTCCTACTTTCCTAGTTTTCTTTGTGTTGTAATTAGTTCACTCCGCGTAAAGTCGTTTCTTAATAAAGTTGCTTTTCATTTCATTTTCTTTTTTTTCTCGCCATTTATGACAAATTATACCTTCGCAATTCTTGTACAAATTTTTCTTCTTTTTTCTCTCTTTTTTTTTTCAGGTAAATCCACACTCAGATATGTTGCACACATCTTACTTTTTTTTTATTGCTATGACATTGCCATTGATTTGAAGGCTTGTTCCATTGATCTTAGTAGTTATCTTGGGACGTATAATAATACATTGTATGAATCTTGGAAGATTTGCTCATGGTTTTGCATCTTGTTCTTTACTGTCCAGGTCCAGGGGTGAGATGGTACTAGCCTGGATCGGCTAGTGTAGTTGTATTACGTGTATACACTCTGTTTTCTCAGAGGGTGAAGGGAGTTGCATTTTTGTTCTTTGCTGGAGTCATGGCGAACTTATCTCATTCTGAATCTAGACGTTTGTATTCGTGGTGGTGGGACAGCCACAATGCTCCTAAGAACTCAAAATGGCTCCAAGAAAATATTACAGGTATCAGTCTTTCCCCACTATAAATTCGATTTATTGTGATAATTGAATTTGACTATGATCTTTTGTGTTGTTTTTGCTGTTAAATACTGTCATTAGAGATTTCTCATTTCTGGTTCAGGTTGTCCAAAGTGAATTTATAACGTTGTGCAGTTGCATTTATATTTCTGAAGCAATGCACCTCATGAATTTGTTTTTATATTGTTCTCTTCATCAAATACATCTTCATAGAAATCTTCTGATCAAAGTTTTTTTTCCTATAAGTTCATGAAGTTGTGTTCACTCTACGCTAAGTATGTGATCATTGCTCTGATATAGAATCAAGGGAAGGATATCATGTCGAGGAAGGGGTGTTCACTGTTATCACGTATTTATGATGTTCGAGCTTAGAAATGATGTTAAAACCATGCTGGTCTCTTCTCTCTTCTGTATATTATTAATTGACATTTGATGGTTGACAGATATGGATGGCAAGGTCAAGTCTATGATCAAGCTTATTGAAGAAGATGCAGATTCATTTGCTAGAAGGGCTGAAATGTACTACAAGAAACGCCCTGAGTTGATGAAACTGGTTGAGGAGTTCTACCGGGCATACCGTGCATTAGCTGAAAGATATAATCATGCAACAGGGGAGCTCCGCCATGCTCATCGAACAATAGCAGCAGCGTTCCCTGACCAAGTGCCTTTTGAACTTGCTGAAGATTCACCTTCAAAATCGTTGGCTCGAGACTGGGATCCTGGTACACCAGAAATAAACGACCCTGTGCATACAGTAATCGATGCAGATGACATGCTTGAGAATACACTGGGGCTTTCTGATGGAGGCATGAAAAAAAGGGGTTTAAAACAATTGCAAGATATGTTTGGAGGTAAAGAAACAGCAGCTCAAAGTCCGAATTCTGCTGACATGAGGTTGAGAAAGGGGCCGAAAACGGAAAGAGATAAAGAAGAGAGCTCTCAAGATACAGTGCTGCAGTTGTCAGCTGAGAATGAGAATCTTAAAGATAAGATTCTTAGTGAGACTGAAAGAGCAGGACGAGCTGAAAGCAAAGTTCACGGCTTAAAGAAATCCCTTGCTGATATGGAAGCTGAAAAGGAAGATATCCTGCTCCGGTATCAGCAATGCCTTGAAAAGCTCCCTAAGATAGAGGAAGAGCTGAACAGTGCACAAATGGATTCATTAAGGCTCGGTGAAAAAGCCAGTAGAGCTGAAATTGAAGTTACAACTTTGAACGAAGCTCTCATTCAGATGGAGTGTGAAAAGATTGCTGGAATGATCAGACAGAGAGAGTATTTGGAGAAGATATCTCATCTAGAGGCTATGGATTCTCAATTGCAAGAAGATATGAAGGCCCTCGACAGCAGAACATTTGCAGCGGAAAGTCGAGCACAAACTCTGAAAAATGAAGTATCGAAATTAGAGCTCGAAAATGAAGCAGCCGTGTGTGAGTACAAGCAGAGTCTGGGAAAGATATCAGAGCTAGAGAACATAATCGCTCGTAAGGAAGATGAGGCGAGAATGCTTAAGGACCAAGCAGTAAGTGCTGAAAGTGAAGTCGCAGAACTGAAAAAGGCTGTTGCTGATCTGAACAAGCAGATAGAAGCTTCAGCTCTCCAGTACAAGCTTTGCTTGGTAACGATATCCAAGCTCGAGAAAGATATATCTAGTGCAAAAGATGAAGTAGAACGCCTTAATAACCAAGTCTTGATTGGAACTTCAAAACTCAAGACTACTGAAGAGAAGTGTTCTCTGTTGGCAACGTCTAATCAAGCATTGCGAGTTGAGGCTGATAATCTGGTGAAGAAGATTGCAATGAAAGATCAAGAACTTTCAAATAAGCAGGAGGAGTTGGAAAAACTTCAGTCTTGTTTACAAGATGAGAACACGCGTCATGCACAAGTTGAAGCCACTTTTGAGACTCTGCAAAATCTGCACTCTCAGTCTCAAGACGATCAGAGAGCTCTTGCCCTGGAGCTCAAAAACATGCTTCAGATGCTAAAAGACACGGAAGCTAGCAAACATGGTTTGGAAGAAGAACTTCAGCAGGTTAGGGATGAAAATCATAGTTTGAGTGAAACTTCCTTCTGTTCAGCTGTGTCTATGGAGAATATGCAAAATGAGGTCCTAAGTTTGAGGGAGATTAGGGAGAGACTTGAGAAGGAAGTATCACACCATATGAGCATAAGCATATCCCTTCAGCATGAGATTCTGTGTTTGAAAGAAGAAATTGAGCGCTTGAATAAGAGCTACCAGGTTTTAGTTGAGCAGGTGGAAGCAGCAGGTCTGAACCCAAAATGTATTGGGACTTCAATTGAGAGCTTGCAGGATGAGAACTCGAGGCTTAAACAAATGCACGAACACGACAGCAGTGAGAGAGAAGTTCTGTTGAAGAAGATAGAGAGCATTGAAGAAGTCTTGAAGAAGAAAGTTGTGGCCGAAAGATCCCTGTCAGACTTGAATCATGAGCTGGAGATGTCGCATGAAAAGGTGAAGGCACTGCAAGAATCCTGCCAACTCCAACATGGAGAAAAGGCCACTCTTGTTGCTGAGAAAGCTTCTCTTCTATATCAGTTGCAGGCTATAACCGAGAATATGAACAATTTATTGGGACAAAATGCTGTTCTTGAGAATTCATTGTCTGCTGCAAAAGTTGAGCTCGAAGGTTTGAGGGAAAAATCGAAGGGATTAGAAGAGATCTGTGATTTGCTTAAGAATGAAAGGTCATATCTTTTATCTGAACGGGACGCCTTGGTTCTTAAGTTGGAAAATGTAGAGAGAAGACTGGAAAGCCTGGAGAAGAAGTTTACACAACTGGGAGAAAAATATGCTGACCTAGAGAAGGAGAATGAAGCTATGCACTTTCAAGTGGAAAAACTCAGGGTTTCGTTGGGTGAGGAGAAGCAAGAACGGGTGGGTTCGCAGTTCCTAAGTGAGACCAGGATGGCCGGACTTGAAAAGGAGATCCATCTCCTGCAGGAAGAAAATAAATGGAAGAATAAAGAATCTGAAGAGGAACTTGAAAAAGCTCTAAAAGCTCAGTTTGAAATATCCATCTTGCAGAAATTCATTAAAGATATGGAAAACAAGAATTACTCCCTCATCATTGAGTGTCAAAAACATGTCGAGGCATCTAACTTGGCGGAGAAAGTGATAACGGAGCTTGAGAGTGAAAGTCTTGAGCAGCAGGTGGAAGCTGAACTCCTGTTGGATGAAATTGGAAGACTGAGGTTGGGCATTTACCAAATTTTAACGGCCCTGGAAAACAGTCCGGATAGTGCACCCGAGGCCAAGGTGGACACCGAGCAAGCTTTGGTACATCATATTCTGGGAAGTGTTGAAGATATGAAATGTGTCATCTCCAAACAGGAGGATGAAAAGCAGCAACTCTTTGTTGAGAACTCAGTTCTGGAAGCCCTCCTCGAGCAGTTGCAATCTAAGGGCATGGAAATTGAGTTGCAGAAGCTACACTTGGAGCAGGAGGCCAAAATCATGGCTGAGAAACTTGCAACTGTGAACAACGAAAAAGAAGAACTTTTAGAGAGAAACGAGCAATTGAAATCAGACGCGAGCAAGGGTTATCAGGCTGCTGCCTTGCTTCAGGATGAATTGGGGAGTCTCTGTGTTAAACAAGGTGACCTGCAAACAGCTTATTATGTATTACAGGAAGCATACTCACAAGCAAAGCAGGAAAATGCACATTTGTTGAAGAAGTTCTCTGATATAATAGAGGAGAAATTTCGGGTGGATCAGCATAATGATGATATTCTCCTCGAATTCTTGGAAACTTCCAATCAATCTGCAGTTTTAAAGAGCTTTGTGATAGAGAAAATTATGGAGCTCAGATCGCTTCTCGAAGATCTGAGCAGACAACAAGAGGTGAACAGTTGCCTTGGAAGAGAAATGAATGAGTTGGGGGGGAAGCTGGACTTACTGAAGGCTGAAAATTTAGTCCTTAAAGATGCTGTGTGTAGCTTGGAGAGAGAGATCCAAGAGATCAGAGAATGTAACAATCAAATGAAGCAGGACGTAACAGATAGTACAGAGAGCTTAATTCAAACGAAAGCAAAGCTCTTTGATACAGAAATGCAGCTTGAAGCTGCCGAAAAACTGAACTCCACGTTGTTCAGAACAGTAGCGGAACTGAAGTTTGACTTTCAGAGGTCTCAGCAGGAAAGAGAGGACTTAGAGAAGAACATGGTCCAGCTGTCTGAAACTAATCTTACACAGATGAAGGAAATTCAGAGCCTTCACAAAGTCAACAAAAATTTGGAGTCTGAACTTGGCTTACTTCATCAAGAAATTGAAGAAACTATAGTGAGAGAGCAGACGCTAAGTATAGAGCTACAGGGCATGAACAATGAATTTGAACTCTGGGAGGCCGAAGCAGCAACCTTTTGTTTCGATCTTCAAGTCTCTTCTGTCCAAGAAGTTCTATTAAAAAATAAGGTGCAGGAGCTTACCGGGGTATGTCAGGCACTCGAGCATAAACATGCTGCAAAAATGTCAGAGATTGAAGAAATGAAAGGGAAAGTTTGTCTCATGGAGAATGAAATTAACAGATTGAAATCCCAAGTTTCGGCATATGCTCCGGTCGTAGATTCCCTAAGAGATGATATAACACTCATAGAGCATAATGCACTACTACATTCAAAGCTTAAAGCCGCACATAGTCAAGGGACAGAGGTAAATGCTCTTACATCACAAGCATATAAGAATTTTCATTTCTTCAATTTCCAAATATTTAATGCTTGAACTGTTCCATCTTTAGCAGTTTCTGGAGTTTGCTGTTGATCCTCGCGAAGCCACGTCTCAGACACCTTTGGAAGATCAATCCCTTCTTAGTTTGCAGAATTTGCAGATGAGAGTCAAGGTTGTTGGGAAGTGGATGGAAGAAACGAATAAACCTATTTTACAGAGAAGATCAAATTCGAAGAGCAAACAAGAACCTGCGATAGGTGAGGTTGACCTGTCGAAAATGCAGCCTAACTTAGGTGGTAGAGACAAGCACGAGCGCAGCAGCAAGAAAGCGTATACAATTACATGTGAGCTAAATGGTTCTCCTAAGTTGCAGAAAACGAAAGCCAAATCCTCTGAAATCCGAAATGTGATGCAGATGAAAGATATTCCTCTTGATCAAGCCTCTGATAGCTCCATGCGAAAGACAGATAATGCTGGCTCTGATGATATGATGCTTGAGCTGTGGGAAACTGTTGAGGATGATAACGAAGATCAGACAATCGGCGAATCTCTTAGGGCGTCACACAAATCGAAGGCAAGTGATAGTGTTTACAATCAACTTGAATACATGAAGGGAAAGTCTGAACTACCATCCACTGATTCAGATATGGAGAGAGAGTTGGCTGTGGATAAGTTGGAGTTGTCGTCTAGAATCACCGAGCCTAATCGAGAACTGAACGACAAAAACATCCTTGAGAGGCTTGCCTCCGATGCTGAGAAGCTAGAAATTCTTCAGACAACAGTGTACAACATGAGAAGGAAGCTGGAGGCAAACAAGAAGAGTAGAAAGGGCAAGAATGTCGATTATGAAACAGTTAAGGAACAACTACAGGAAGCCGAGGATACTCTCGTACATCTGTTTGATTTGAATGTTCAGCTAGTGAAGAACATAGAAGAGTGCCCTCCAGATGAAATGGCGTCGCCAAGGCTGAAAGAGACCGTGAAAACATGGAGAATCAAGGTGATGGAGCAGGCAGAAAAAGGGTCTGAAAGGCTGGACATACTGCAACTAGCCGTGCAGAGGATTCAGTTCATGCTGTCGAAACTGGAAGACGAGAGCAAGAACAAAGGGAACAACAAGTTCTTGAGGAGCAGAACTGTGATTCTGAGGGACTTCATCCACAGCGGAAGGAGAAACAGCGGAAGGCGAAAGAAGGGTCCCAACTGTGGATGTTTCAGACAATCAGCTACAGCTAGTGGAAATCGAAGCCGTTCGTGAGTAGAGTTAGTTCATCACTGCGTTTGGCTTTGTCTGAATAAGTGGTAGGATTCTCTCTTTAAATTAGTTGGAACAAATTGATTCGAGAGGAACTGTAGGAACTATTACATTTGCTCTATGGCCACTTTGTCTATTTTCAGTTCATTATGTTGGTATTAGATATCTTGTTGTTTCTTTCACATGCAAGAAAACCAGTTGTATTCTTCTATTCTGTTGCCTATTATTAACTGATGACGTCATTTTTTTTTTACTCTTTATAGTCTCTGTAATTTAATAAAATATAAATATTAATTAGATAGACTATGTTGCCCTTTAATCCATCACTTAATACCCTAATAAACACAAATAGCCCCTTTCTTAAATTAAAAAAAAAAAAAAATCTAATATTTTTTCATTCCTGAAATCCAGGAAGGTCATATCCAGCCATTCAATCTATTAAACTTTGAAATAGAAAAACCATTGATAAATTTCTCTGCTAATATTTTGTTTTAGTTTATGCACAATTACATTTATCCTTGTATCCCGAGTTGAGAAAACTGAGAAATATTAATTACCTTCAATGGAATACGAGACAAATAAGAAATTAATTACTCCCTCTATCCCAATAAGATAGGTTTGTTTGCCTTTTTAGAAAGTCTCGATATACATATCGAGGGAGTAATTAATCTTTCACAGTTTTCTATATCGAGACATCCTAAAAAGCAAACAAGCATATCTTATTAAGACAGAGAGTAATTAATTTTGTATTTGTCTTGTATTCCATTGAAGGTGATTAATCTTTCTCAGTTTTCTCAACTCGGGATACAAGGATAAATGTAATTGTGTATAAACTAAGACAAAATATTAGCTAAGAAATTTATCAATTCCTTTTTAGAATTTCTCGATATATATATATATATATATATATATATATATATACTCCTATTTAATATATTTGCATTAGAGTTTGAAATTAAAATACCCATTCTTATCACCAAAAAATCTCTTTTACCCGCTATAAGGAAAGCATTCAATAAATACCCAATTTTACTCTTATAGCCCTGCTTTTTCATTTTTCAATGTGAAAGATGGACCCCATATGTGTAAGAAGTATGAAAGGCTTTTTGCAAGTTTTCAAGGGAGTTAGAAGCATTTAATTTCAAAAGTAGTATTCCAATAACCCTGCACACGTGCATTAAAGTCGATCGTGATTCTCTAAAATCACGATCGAGTTTTATATATTAGGTTTCCTGTTTTTCTATTGTAATTTGATCATTAACCGATCGGGTTTTGAATCGGGTTTCGTGAATGATATCGTAATTTCGATCGTTAAACGATCGGCGTTGCATCGGATTTTATCTATTGGGATACATGAAATCCTATTGTAATTTCGATCGATAAACGATCGTGATTTATTTGTTATGTAAAAAACAGTCGGGTTTCCAATATTCGACCGTGATTCGATCGTGATTTAATTCGGGTTTTTCATCGGGATTCACACTGCATGAATATCTATTTCAAGATAGTTCGCGATTTTCCTTACGTGCGAGCGGGAGATAGCGTGGGAATCTGGAAGGTACTTTTTCAACTTCCAAGACCACATACGACGTATTTTGACCCATTATATCCACTATTTTATTTTCACATCTCTTATAAAAATGCCTAAATATAATTAATTATTCATTTATTACTCTCCCACCAACTCCTTCACTCAAACATATCCATCTAAATCCCTATCCATTTAAATCCCTAAATCTATTACATTAAAGAAAAAAAATTACGAGGGATGCGCATTTGGAAAACCTGAAAAAAAAAAAGAAAAAAAAATTACGAGTTCTCAACAAAGAACGATCGTAATAGCATTTTCTTAGTTTCTATCGGGTTTCAATTCTCATCGGGATAACGATCGGCTGTCTAAAGCTCCACCAGCCCAACAATGGCGTCCCACAGTAGTGAAGAGTCCCACGGTAGTGAAGAGGTTAGTACTCGATACCGATCTGGTTTTTGACCATTTATTTCCTCGGTAGTTAGGATGTGAATTTTTGTTTAATTGTAAATTGAAGAAGTAAATTTGAATTTCCTGTGAATGTCGATAGTTAGAATGTGAATTTTTGTTTAATTGTATAGAGAATTACTTTGCTAATTAGATAGAATCCCGATAGGCCTAGTTAGTTTAATTACTAATAAGTTGAAAGTTCGATGAATCTCGATAGGCCTAAATTGCGACAGATTAACACTGGAATCACGATAAGTATAAATCCCGATGTGTTCACGATCGTATTCCGATCATAAACTATAGAATATTATTTTTTATGTTATTTCTGAATTTTCGGTTTATTGTACGTGAATGCGGACAACAGTGAATTACTCTCGATTATCTGGATAGTGGATACATCAATGTTGTGTTTTATTTTTAATTACTCATTGTTCATGCCAATTAGTAGAAAAATCGATGAATCCCGATGGAGTTGAATATTGATGTAAAAATTCCGATCGTGAATGTGTGAATAATTCCCGTTAGGGTAATTATTCTATCTCGGTCGTGTACCGATCGCGATTAAAAATCTTTTATCGGGATATAGACAAACATTTTGAAATAAATTCTGAAATTCTTTCTTCTTTTTTTTTCGTGCAGCTTGGTTATGATTGGGTGAGGGTAGAGCTACAGTCCCTGTATAGGACGATTAGCCTTTACTACAAGGCGAAATATGTGCAGAATATCTGAATATGGTTGTCGGTAATCGGTGGAATTGATCTACGGGATAGGTTTCAGTCGGGTGTTTTGGACAATTTTTGAGTTGGAAGGATTCACGGACCAGCGGAAGAGCACTCCATGCATTGATGGCTCGTGAGATCAGGTTGGCTAGTGCTCCAAACCATGAGATGTGGTTTAGTATTGGCGGAAACAATATTCATTTTTCATATCCCAAGTATGCTCTAGTAACGGGATTAAAATTCGGGTCTTCAAATTTTGATCCAAATGTGGAATATGACACGAGTGAAATTGGGGTATTCACACAATTTTGTCCTGGAAACGAGAAGCCAAGGATCATGGATTTGTTAAAGAGGTTCAAGGATGGTGTTGTGGATGCCAATCATGATGACTATCTGAAGGTGACTAATATATTAGCCCTCTATTATTTTGCACTTGGATACGACGATCATAGAGTTGTAGAGTCCTTTGCGTGGGTGTTAGTGGATAATCTGGATGAGTGGAACAGATTTCCTTGGGGGTCTTACACCTACTCAGAACTAAGGCACTATGTCTCACTGCTGCCCTCGACAAGGAGCAAGCTGAAAAAGAGTTATCATATTTACGACCCCGTATGGGCTTTACAGGTATATATAGCTCTCATTTTGTTATATTTACGTTCATTTAGGTTTTAAATTTCTCACTACACTTAACTGCATCGTCATTATTATTACAGATTTGGGCGTTTGAGGCCATACCAGATCTAGCGAGGAATGCTGTTGTGAAGATTAATCCGAATGCATTGCCTCGATTGGCGCGGTGGCTCATGTGTACGCCAAAGATCGATGATTTTCATGGTTTTCGAGATGAGGAGGTAAACATGATTAAACCTCAATTTATTCTTTAAAATTGATTATGGTCATCACATAAATTTAAATGGATTGCAGCACGAGTATCAGGAAACGTTGGCTTTGGAGGAGGATGAAGATGAACGTGATTATTGGATTAGCACTCAGGGCTCTAACCCCCTTGGTGTTAGATTCCCTGCCCCATTTAACCTGAAGAAATCTTTGATGGGCGAGGCTCCGAATCTCGAAAGAGCAAAAAGCAAGCTCCTGAGCATGCGTCTGAGCCTGAGTCTGAACACGAGCCTGAAGAGCATGAGTGTGAGGATGCCAGACAGTCGAGGCGGGAAAAGGAAAAGCGCACTTGAGAGACTAGATCATCCTCTTCGAGTGGCAGAAGTGATCACCATCGGAGTAGGTGTGATCGTCACCAAGGTCTAATGTCCAAGCTCAAAGAGGCCTTACTTCCCGATATATTTGTCACGATTAAACGCGAGTTTGTCCCTGCCATTAAGGATGCGTTGCTATCAGACTTGAAAGAGTACATTAAATCCCTTTGGTGTGGATCGAACCGATCACGTTCACATCGATCTAGACATAATGAGGATCTACCGCCTATGCATGATCAGGAGGAATGCTCTCAATCCGTTCGAAGGTCTGTGCATGTAGAAGGCAGTCACAACTCTCATCGAGAAAGAGACCCCCCTAGAAGGTCTCTACAGGTTGAAGGAAGTCGGGGGTCTCGACAGATTGAGGGTAGTCGAGGGTCTCAACATAGAGATGCATCTCGAAAGGAGCTTGAGCTTGAGGGAAGAATCGGGTCTCCACACAGACATGCCTATGGGCCGCAATTTTCCGAGCATCTAGGAATTTCACATCCAGAACCTGACCAGGCCTATGTACCACAATTTTCCAAGCATCTAGGAACCCCGCATCTAGAACCTTACCATGTCTATGGGTCGCAATTTTCCGAGCATCTAGGAATCCCGCATCTAGAACTTGACCAGGTATTTCTGATAATTGTTATATATCTATTTTTTATCTTTCTCATTTGAGAATCCCGAAAACGATCACGATCGAAATCCCGATCCAAAATCATGATCGGGATCTCGATCCAAAATCACGATCTGGATCCCAATCCAAAATCACGATCGGGATCCCGATCCAAAATCACTATCGGGTTTTCAACCCGATTTCGATCACTAACGGGATCCCGATCCAAAATCACGATCTAAAATCACTATTGGGTTTTCAAAATTACTGACGATCGGGATTTATTGTCTTTCTTATTTGCTCAGGGTGTATGTTTTGGCCCTGGAGTGGTTGTTGAAGAGGTACAGGCTAGTCCACCTGTAATGTCGTGCAGTTCGAAAGGGAAACAAGTCGTGGAGAGTTCCGCACCTATAAAATCCCGTTCGAATGAAGCAACTCTCGCTGCTTACATTGACTTTATGAAGGCTCCTAAAAAAAACTCTAGGCTAGTGACCATACAGAGCAAAAGTACCGGAGTAATCAAATGATGGTACATATGGTTCTTGCTGGTAAATTGTCCAGGCAGCATTCTGTGTGGTGTGAACAACATATACCGTTGGCTCTCCTTCTCGATCACACAACCCATGAAGATCTTGATCAGTACTTAGGAGAGACTTCAACTTTCTACCAGTGCGAGTATGTGATAAATAATATAAGAGGTAGTTTACACCCAAAGAATTTGCGGACATGATGTAATTGATTCTCTGGATTAACGATGCCAACGACATTGATTGAGCTGGAATATGTGCAAGATGTTCATCACCACCTACATATTCTGAATTAATCCATTGCCCACCATATCTTATAATTATACTTTGCCAAGCCATCTGCACTTAAAAATAAAAATAAACTATTAACAAAAGTGATGAAAATATCTTAACTCAAATAACATAGATGCTAAAAAATATTATTACGATCGGGATCCCGATCACCATCATGATCGAATCACGATCACATTCCCGATAAGAAAGATGGTCTTATCCCAATCATTTCACGATCTAACACGATGGAACCAAATAGAATTCCGATAAAAAATCAAATTTTCTAAAATCAAACAAACATACCTCTTTATCATGGAAATGTTGTAGTCTAGCGTGCAGAAAACAATCCTCTCCTATAAAACAATCCAACTCATATGGATGTATGTTGGAAAACAACAGTGTTGTCATTCTCTTTCTCTCTCTCTCTCTCTCTCTCTCTCTCTCTCTCTCTTCTTTTAAATGCAATTGGGCGATACTGTTTATAAATACAATACAACTCATATGGATGTATGTTGGAAAACAACAGTGTTGTCATTCTCCCTCTCTCTTCTTTGCGACACTGTTTATAAATATAATACAAGAAGACCAGACACTGTTTATAAATACAATACAAGAAGACTACTTTCACGTGAATTGAGAGATCTTACATCCCACCTACCTCCACCTAACTCTAATATATTGTACATGTGAACTTAAAGAAAAACGGACAAAAATGTCATTTAACGGTACTACTCATAAGTCATGTCACGTGCACAAGAAACCCTAATACACAGTCTGAATCCCGATAGAATATATCCAACGAATCGCGATTGCTCACGATCGTATCCTTATCATAAATCCAGAATTTACACCGATCGTGATATATCAATTTTTCTTAATTTCGTACAGTTGTTCAACGACTCACAATTATTTAATGATTTAAAATTCCGGCTCAAATATGAACACAATAAAATAAAATAATTTAAGAGCATTTAATAAATTATAATTGACTCCATAACATTACGAACATAATACAATAATTTCAGAAATTTCATACTTAAATAAATAATTAAACATCTAAAAACTTAGAAAATAAAATAGAACAAACCATAATTAAAAACCTAATTAAACCCTAACTACTCTACTCATCATCTTAATCAGAATCAACCGCTGGTGGCCCAGTATCTTCCTCACTCACATCATTGTCCAAGACTTCTTGTTCGCTTACATCAAAGAGTCTTTCAGAAATTCTCATTCATCCTCCGCTTGATTTATGTAAACCAATACTTCGTTCCAGCTCTGAAGAATATTAAAAAAAATTAGTTTGGAAATAATGCTCATAATAAAAAAAATTGCCGAATAACCTGTGAAATTTCAGTCCACTGGGCAACATCGGCATCGATGAGTCTGGTATACAAATCAAGACGTTCTTCCCCCCACATACTTGATTAACCAAGAGAACATCTGGTACCTATGACGCCAATGATCAACGCTGCAGACAAATTCTAACAACGGTATATCTACTCCAAAACGGTTACGGATCATCACTTTAATACGAGGAAGACGATTGAGGTTCTGTTGGTCACCGCCGGGAACCCATCATTTCCCGACGCAGTAATAGTAGAGCAATTGATCGAGACACACACGGTCGATTTCTCGAGTCCAAGGTGCCATGTAGAAAGTCAAATCTTGTGAGATAGGCGTTGGTAAAGCCATTGCTTTTTCTTTGAATGAACGTATTTTTTTTTGCTATGGAGGGCTCTCAGAAGACCTCTTTTTTCCGATATTTATAGACTCAAATGCAAACCCTAATGCACACAGCACGAATCCCGATACCAATGTATATCATGATCATTTCACGATCGAATCCCGATATCTAATAATATTCGGGATAACGATCGACGCCCGATGTCAATCCCGATCGGTGCGAACATTACCGTGAAAGTAAATATCACGATTATGTCACGATCAATTCACGATCAATCCCGATAATACTAGATAGATCGGGATAACGATTGGTTAACGATCGGATGTGAAAAAATTAGAACACGATCGTAATTAAACCTGGTAACCCGATATATAAAACACGATTGGTTAATGATCGGATTGTGATTTTAGAGAATCACGATCGGCTTTAATGCACGTGTGTAGGGTTGTTGTGATATTACTTTTGAAATTAAATGCTTCTAACTCCCTTGAAAACTTGCAAAAAGCCTTCCACACTTCTTACACATATGGGTCCATGTCCTTTCACATTGGAAAATAAAAAGTAGGGCTATAAGAGTAAAACTGGGTATTTATTGAATGCTTTCCTTATAGTGGGAAAAGGAGATTTTTTGGTGATAAGAATGAGTGCTTTTATGTGTTTTCAGTTTGCATTATGTACTACTTCATTGTCAAAGAAATAAATAGTGGCATATTCAAAAATTTCTTGATTAATTATCCTTCCCAATCATTTTGTTTAATCCTTGTGAAAATCTCAATCAACCTATCTTATTAGAAAAAAATACAAATAAAATTTAATTTCATAGAAATTCAGCATTCCATCCTGAAAGATGTTAACTGAGAAGGAACTTGGTGAACCCAGATTGACCTTAGGCAATCAAGTGAACTTGGTTCAAAACTGATGGAATTGAATGTGTGTTTGCATGTGGATTAATGTGAGCAATCATGTTTTTATTTTAATAATTTTTTATTTTTTTTCTCAATTACAAATAATGATCGATGGGGGCTATAAAGCCTATGATATTTTGCTTAAATTTTAAGTGATAGGTTAAAAGGACAAAAAAGTCTATCTACTTCATATTTATATTTTATGGCTATTAAGAGAAAAAAGACAAAAATGAAGGATTGTATTTAAAATTTTCATTTCAATTTACAATTATTACTATTTTTAAAAGTACCACTATAAATGTTTTTAATTCTTTCTACTTTTTTAATTGATTTCAATGTGCAAGTATTATTTTATGTTAATTTTAGTATTTAATTGTCAGTTTTAAATTCTTAAGTGATAATGATTATTTGAAAAAAAAATATTAAAAAATTATAGTATAAACTAATTGGGTAAAATGACCCTAAAGTGTACCAAATTGAAATCTATAACAGCAGTTCTCATCCTCACATCTATAGTAGGCCTCACGCAGCTCAGAAAGTTAAAACCACAGAAACCAAAATTTAACCACAAAATAATCAACATCCTACAATAAAAAATAAATAAAGTTGAGATGATCAAGCTACCATGCTTTATCAAGGTTTTCAACAATAATGGCAATAAATATTTATTAGGATTTTTTGGGGAGACAAGGTCCAGGTTCTGTTGAATGGGACTAAAAATTCAAAAGACATGTCACAAATAGCAAGTTATAACTGGAATAGCTCAAATAACAAAACAGACAACTTAAGAAATAAATAGTATAACAAAACGAGGTTAAGTCTATAACAAAATTCAAAATTGAGTGCAGAGAATTCAACAATATAACCACATAGATAGATCAAGGCCATTTCCCTACTCTGGAAAAGTAAAATACCTTCCTAAATCACTCAAAAAAACAAATAACACATTCTTGTCTCTATTTCAAGATAGAGTAGACAGAAGAGACCCGACAAATTCTTAAGAGCACATGAGTTTAGGCACCAACAACTTCGGTTGGCTCTGCAACTGGCTCTTCAGCCGGCCTGTCCAACTTTGAACCAATATCCTCAGTGTAATCCCCATGGACCTACATGACAAACATCCAAATGTTATTCATGGCTGCACTAATATTGAACTATAATAACAAATTTCAGTTTTGTTCAACTAGGAAAGAAAACTGAAGTCAAATTCGACATTTAAGAGATGGCTGTTCAGAGGAAAAAGATAACCAGAATTAGAAGACAAAACAAATGCACGAGTAAAAACAATGCTCACCTCCATCAATTTGCCAAGGTCAAATTTGGGAGCTTTCAAGATCTTAACCTTCCTAATATACACATTCTGCAGTGGGTAGATGCTTGAAGTAGCCTTCTCGATCTCTTTTCCAATTGACTCAGGAATGAACTTCTGAACCAATTCCTTGAGATCACAGGACTGTGCTTGGTTAACCATGATCTCACGCATCTTCCTCCGAATCTAACAAAAATATTAGAGCAAAATATACAAGGATCAAGAGTGATTATCTATTAATATAACTTGAACATGGAATCCACACCAAACTGTAATAGCAGTAGCTGAAACTTTTGCAGTATTCACCTGGCGAATTTGACTGGTCTTTGCATAGCAGGTAACCTTCTGCTGGTTCACACGCTTCTTGGTGAAGGCAATGCAGAACAACCTCAAAGTGTAGCTGTCTGTTGTCTTGACATCAACATGAGACTCAATTAGTGATTGCCTTTTCCTGACAAGAGATCTCAGTTTATCTGTGGTGAAGTCCATGCCCTACAAATTCAGAAAGTAAATGGCAGACAAACATTAAATACGATTCATGTGCACAAACAAATTTTAAGTAAAGAGATGCTTTAAACTTTAGCATACCCAGAAGTTAGTGAGAACATTCTTTCCCTGAACATCTTCAACTCTGAGGCGGATCTTCCTGAAGGCATGATCTTCATCAGCCTGAAGATCAGCCAACGACACCTCAACCACACGGTGCTTAAGCCCTTCTGAAGCAATCTGATAGATAGCAATAATGTCATTTACAAAAAGAACTGCATTTTCTACATGTGACAGCATTCAAACAATCATGATTGGCAATGAACTGGATCGTTATATTTTCAATAAATCTAGACCCACAAATGAATAATCAAATAGATTAAGAAACATGCTAGCTATCAGATCATCTTCTGGCTCAGCTAATTGCTTCACAACAAAGGCATATATGCACAAAATGTTTTGAAACATAGAAAAAGGGTACATTACTAATTAATATAAAATGAGACTTTTGCTGTTAAAGTATCCAACTTTATTGTTCCTTGAGGTCCATGGATTTCTACAAGAGAACACAAGTTCACCACCTTCCACACCCATTTCCGAAACTAAAACTAGAAAACTAATAGAGAATTACCAGGCAAAGCAAAGAACGAATACATAAAGCATGAATCCAAATATATAATGGAGTTATGAAGATCTAAAATAATTCACACAATAATCAATAAGCAAACACTGTAAGGTCCACTGAAATTAATAAATTAATTAAAGAAAACAAAGTCACAATACGAAACATTTTAGAAAAAAATCAGGATAATAAAGAATTAAAAAAATTGTACCTTGGTACCCTGAGTACGGGTAATTAGGGTTTTCCCCACATTTCTGGTGCTGAAAACTGAAGGGGCTTTGATGTCATACCACTCCTTCTTGGCGAATGGATCAACACTACAAGATCAACAAATATTATTAGCAAAAACTTCAACAAAAAAAAAGAATATTAACCAAGCAAAATAGAAAAAAATAGGCACTCACGCTTTCTTCTTTCCTCCCTTCTTTCCCTTCGAAATCCTCTTGTTCTTTCTGCGAAAATCAACAAAACATAACAACAATCAATCCTCGGAAATCCAAAGCAACACAAATAAAAATTTATAAAAGCATTTGCATAGAGTATAAAGGGATAGCATAATGCAGCGTTGTATATCCAGGGACAGACTGAGTGAGAGATGAGAGAGAAAATACCCGACGGCCATGGTGGCGGAGCAGCTGAGCTTAAGAGATAGAGAGAGAAAGAAAACTCTTCCTTTCGAAGAAGTGCGCTCAGCAAAACCCTAGCGGCAATATCGTGCATTTTATATGGGGTTTCTAGGCTTTCGTGGTGCTGCTCTTGGGCCTTTATGCCTATATTGGGCCTCCAATATCGTTAAACTTCTTTTCAGATACAATTTTAAACCTTTATCGTTTGAAATCTAATGTTTTTATTAATACTTTATATATATATATATATAGCTTTGTTCTGAAATTAAAAAATATCTTAATAATAATTAGGTAGCTTACGCTTTAAATGTGGTTTTTATTCAGTATTATTTCATTGTGGTGGAAGTTTTTTGTTTAATAATAATATTATTCACACTCAGCCCCAATGGGGATGGTCTAGTGGTGGAATGAGGTTATTTGGAAATTAAAGATCACGAGTTCGATCTCCTCAATACCACAGATCGGGTGTGTGATGATATTATTCTCACTCCTCTTTTTTCAAGATTATTTAAGAAGAATTGCTTTTAACTAAAAAAATAAAAATAGTTATTAATATTCTGCAGCATGCTATATTTCTTGAAGTCGTGTTAGTAAAATTTTCATTAAACATTCTGCATGATATGCTCTTGTTTTTAGAGAAGTAATACCAATTGTTTTGAAAATGAGCATTATTAACGTGGTGGTGGTGGTGGTGGTCATACTTGCACCATAATTTCAAAATCACAACTATTATTTTATTTTTATTTTTTTAGGGAAAATAAATCACAACAATTAATAGAGGTACATGATAGGGGAAAAATCTCTCTATATTTTGCCACTTGAAGTTTCTTTTTGAAAAATAAAAAATTAAATTTGGGATTCTTGTAACGTTGCTTGTGATTTGTTTTTGTTTGATCAAGACTGAATTTTGGCTTGCTTGCTGCTCGTTTTCTCTGCTTTTGTGTTCATATTCTAATTACAGTGTATGTTAATTTATGGTTTCAGTTCTTCGCATATTGTTGCTTTTGTTCCCTCTTATAATTTGGTGAGTTGTAGCAATTTTCCAAGTAATTCAGGCCAAATTTATTATATCTTTTCTTTTCTTTTTCTTTTTTGTAGAAAAATGGTGATAGCTAGATTATTGGTTGACAGCCTAGTTTTTCTTGAGCTAATGTAAGAGGTAATGAACATCATACCAAGAACATGATCAATGTTAAATAGATTTTTGACTTAGTACATAGTTGTGGAAACTTTGATTGTATCTGTTTCTGGCAATTTGTTTGTGGTTCAACCATGTACATGTAAAAATGGTTTATTAATTAACTTGTTTTGATATACTATAGTTAATTTCATTTTTAATTCCCTTAGAGCTTCTCCAAGAGGTATGCTCACCTCTCGCCAAACGGTAGAATTAAGTGCAAAAGTGCTATTTGGCTTCTCCAACAGCAGCCCTCACATCTCTCTAGTCTGGTGAATTGTGAATAGTGTCTCGGTTAATTAACCGAGACACTATTCATCTCTGCAGCCAAGTTTACTTTTTTTTTTTCATTTTCTTTCATTATTAATATTTCATTATTAATATGGTATGGTAGATGGTTTTTTCTTTTTCTTTTCTTTTTCTTTCTTTAATTATATAATTGTGGTAATATATTTGGTTGATTTTGTATATTTGTATTAAATTTTTTATTTTATGTCTTAAAAGATAAAATACATAATTAATAAAAATAGAATTACATACATATTTAACAATACAAAACCACAAATATATTATAATAAACGGTACAAAACTACAAATATATTACAATAAACAATACAAATACATAAGTTGATTGTTTTTACATGAACCTTTTAATTTTTGTTAAATAAAAATAAAATTTAATTATATATTAATTAAAAATAAAAAATAATGAGCAAGAATATTAATATATATTTATATATATATACACACACACACACATGTAATCATATTCAATTAAATAGTTCGATAAAAAAATTAAATCAATAGTAAAGAGTATAAAAATGGAATATTCCATTGTAGGGTGAAACGTAGAGTGATGCTGTTGGAGATGAAAATTGAAAATTTGTAACTTTAACTGTAGTGTAGTGTAGAGTTAACTGTATTCTGGTGAAAACTGTTGGAGATGGCCTTAGAATAAGGTCAAAATACTATTAGTCTCAATTGTAATTTTTCTGATCCCAAATTTTATTTTTTCTTTGATTTCAACTTTGTATGCTATAGTTTAATTTTATACTTGTTATTTAGGGGTTCATCTTACCAATTAGAATTTATTGTAATTTTTAGCATTTATTTTTCAAATAATTAATTAATTTTTTTTGTTGTTTTCTTTATTTTTTAATTTTTTTCAAAATATACCAAATAAGATATTTAAAAATAAAAACTTAGGAGTATTTTAGTAAGGGTGACTAAAATAATTTATTTGATAATAATAAAATATGTGTAATTTTAATTAAATTACTTGAGTTTGATAATAATAAGGGTTAATTGTCGTAAAATACACAAACTCTGGGGTGTATTTGTTTTTCCACACATTATAAAGAATGTAGTTTTAATAACATAAACTTAGCCTTGTTTGGTTTTTCATGTGATTTTCAAATTCCGGCCATTTGAATCTGGCATGATAGCCGGCCAATTTCGGCCCGAAAAAAAAAAGAGAGAGAGAAGAATCATCTATCACAACATTTTTAGTTGGATGAAATCGCCTAAAGTATTTCTCTATTGCACTATATGTTTTTTTTTCCTTCATTTTTTTGTTTAATTTTAATTTTTAGTGCTTTAGTTTAATTTTTAGTTGTTATATTAGTGTTCATCCTACCAAATTAGGTTAGTTATAATTTTTTAATATTGGTTTTAAATTATTAATTGATGATTTGAAAATTTAATTTAGTCACTCTATTAAAATTCCCCTCAAATGTTAATTTTAATTATTTCATGTGGTAGATTTTGAAAAAAATAATTAATTATTTGAAAAATAAATAATAAAAAAATTATAATGAATCCTAATTGGGTAGGATGAATCATAAATAACATGTATAAATTAAAATAAGCACACGGAATTGAAATCGAAGAAAAAATGAAGAAAAAAATTAAAAATATTGAAATGTACATTTTTTGTTCCAACCGTATGTTCTCATGTCCTAAGTTTAATTTTCCATATATTTATGATCTCAAATGATATGTTTGACATTTATAGTCCCAAAATTTAATGATCGTTAAGTATCCAGTTAATTTTGAGACAAAAAACGTTGAAACATATCATTTGAGACAAAAAATGTCGGGAGAAGCTCTCTTGGTACCAAAAAAGTTACAATTAAGACTAGAACTAATGTTTTGACAATATTCGAATGGGGCAAAAAGTGAAATTTTAACCGCTATATCATGATCTCAAAAAAGAAGCTAGCAGAGGTCGTCCATTATTTTGAAGTAAAATTATTTAATAGTATTTTTTTTTAACCTTTCTTGCTTGATTCAAGTTCCTAAACCTTCTTAGACATGATTGTGATATGGATTTCGTCGAGCTCGATCCAGTAATCACCAATGTTGGTTTAGCATTGCCAATTTTCTCATCACTATGTCTACATGCAGCTTCACTAATTCTTTCAAAAACTTTTCTTACCTGATAAAGAAATTCATTTTATAGTATTTAATTTGTTTCATCTGCGTGCCACATTTAATTGTAGGGGTATCGAGAAATGTGTGGATAAATGCATTTCGGCAATGCCTTCATTTCTCTATATGAAATCGTAGTGCACATTTAATGTTGTATTCTCTTTGTACACATAAGTTTTTTTATTTTATTTTTTCAATTAAATGCATTTCGGCAATGCGCGCCTTCATCTCTCTATGGGTACAATGCATTATTTTAAGCTCTCGAACGTGACTTTTATTTTTTGCCTCATTCAGCCTTTCATAATTTTATTGTGTCACATTCTTTGAGTTCTAAATTTGTCCATATTGAGGGGGTAAATAAACATTTGAGAGTTTAGACTCAATAAATAATGTAAAATAGTGACACTACAAATAACTTAAAGTATATTTGGAAAAAAAATTAAATATTTCAGAACTCAATAAAACAAAATAAAAGTACAATGACTTAATCTGATAATTCATAAAAACATAAGAACTTAAATATAATGGTTAAATAAAATGTTTTCATTTTTAAGTCATACTATGTTGCCATTTAATACACTAAAAAGATACCCCCCCCCCCAAATAAAAAAGTCATTTGGTTGACAAAGAATTTGACTTGAGAAAGTAGTTTGATTTGATTCCTAATTTTTTTAATTTATATGTCTGGTTCAATTTTTAAGTACTATGAAAGTAATCCATTTCTTCAAAATAAGAAAATTGATACAACTTTCACTATATTATGGAATAGGTATTCTGATAATTTTTCTTTAGTAATTTGTGTCGGACCATTTCATTTTTTCGATTCATTCGTCACTTATCGTTTAGTTTAGGGATTATTATTAAATTTGGATTCATAATTTTTCAACAAAAAATAATAATATTTTTTTAGATTTTTAACTGTAACACTGTGAATCTCGATACAAGAACATAATGCTAACTAATAATATTAATACATATAATTATATATCTCTATAAATATACTAAGTCAAGAAAAAATAAATAATTAATAAGAAATAATATATCATAATTAGTAAATCTATCTATACATATATTAAAGCAAAATTACAGAGGTAAAATCGTCATAAAAAATTAGTGGAAAACTTGATTTAAGAAGATTTTTTGTTGGAAAAATGATAATTATTCGTTTGGCCATAGCGGGTGTGAGGAATCTCAAAACTTTGATTGTCTTGGGATCCAACCGTGCGGCTTCCATCTCTACCTTTCTTTTTCAATTTCTTTTCTTTTTTTTTTTTTTGGCTTTTTCAGTTTTTGCCTTTTTTGAAAATGTACACCCCTTCGGTACCTTTTTTATTTTTCCTTTTTTTTTTCATTTTTCGTTTTTTGTGATTTTTTTTCGCTTTTTCAGTTTTTTCTTTTTTAAAAATAATCATTTTGCCTCCCGGTGGTATTAGTGGTATAAGGTTCAATTATTGCTTTCGCAATTCATCTCTTTTTTTTTTCCGTTCTAAGCTTATAACTTTCCTTAAAGTGTTCCTACAATAACTTTTTTTTAATTATTCTATTTATTGAATTGATTGAAATTTTTTAATAAAATGTCTATTCAATTTTTTTTTTTCATTCTAAATGTATAATTTTTTTATTTATATGTCATTAGTAATTCATCTTTTGTTTAGTATTGTTTTAATGCTTCTTTTTTTTACCCTCCTGATTAGTTTTTTTTTTTTTAATCCCTCATTAGTATTTAATATAAATGTCTCAATTCAAAGCATAATTTATTTCTTAGGTAATTCAATCATAAATTATTTATATAGGGAGAATGAAAAGTTTAATTTTTAATGCATCATTAACAATTACTAAAAATAACAAAACTTGCTCCCCACATTTAAGTTTTTATTATTTTTTATTTTAAATTTATAAATTTTATTCTACAATAACTGCAACTTCACGTTTCATATTCAATTAATATTGTATGCAGTTTACTTTATTAATTTAATTACATTTGATTGTTTGTTATTTTTTATGTTTAAATTTATTTTTTCCTTAGGTATAGATTTAGTATTCCTCTTTTTCAATAAGTGCACCCCACTTTTCATTGTAAATTATTGTATTTAATTTAATAATTTTATTGCATTCCATTATTCATTAGTTATTTTTTTTAAGTTGATGATTTTTTTTCTTAAATAATCATTCGGCACAATGTTTCTTTTTCAAGTATTACATGTTAATTAATTCAATAATTTAATTATACATTACATTCAATTATTTTGCATATTTTTTTTCTTTTTCTTTTTTTATTGTTTTTTCCTTTTTGAAAAATTAAAATTTATTTTGCCTCTTAGTGGTATAAGTTCGATTATTGCTTTCGCTTTTCATATCTTTTTTTTTTCGTTCTAAGCTTAGGACTTTTATATTAATACCACGTAACACTACTACTATTGTAAACGTATTAATTATTCATAAACTCTAAACTTAAAAACGCATAAAATAAATTTTCGTACAACGTACGGAAGAAATACTAGTATAATATATAATAACAACACCGCATTCGAAAATATAAATTTATTATTTCCCGCTCAAATTACATTTATGAAAATAGAAATTATTAATATGTGAATGATTAATTACTTAATTTATTGTAACTATATTAAAATTTTAAATATATTCGAAGTCAAATCTACCTGATATATCGTATATGCATTCAATATACATAACCCATCAGTCAGCTTATAATAAGAAAATGAAAACAATTAAATTAGTTTAATTATAATTTATCTTAATTTGGTGCACTATATTATAATATAATGAATCATAAAGATTAACAAAATCTTTAGATTTAAAAAAAAATTAATGCAATCTTTCTTCTAAAAAAAATAAATAAAAAAATCAGCGCAATCATTGGGGATTTATAATTAAGATATTTTGAGTTTTTTTAGTATCTCAAACAGAATACCCTATTAAGCATAATATATATAAATATATTCTATATGTATTATAATTATTTTCGGGCTTAAATAATATTAAAAAATGGAATAATAAACTCTGAATCTTATTCACCCAAAAATTACGCTAATCTTATTACACTAATTACGGTAATAATATCGTCCTATATTATAGCCTAGAGCCTATAAATTGCACATCAACTAATCTCATAAAATTTATTTGTAGTGAAATGAAATTGGCCCCAATTTTATTTTGTTTTAAGAATATATTCAAAGTGTAATGCCCTAGCCTCAGTAGGACCAAAACATCACCAAAAGACATACATACATGCTTATGTGGAAAATATTTTTCAAGAAAATAAATTAACTTTATAGATAAATTGTAAATGGACAACACCTCAACTTAAAAATGTTTAAACCACGCACAAAAGTGCTTCAAAAGTCAACTTCCAACAAGACTTTTCAAAATCATTTACTCACATGTAAGCATATTATAAACTGTCAACATGTAAGCTATATAGTCAATCAAGCCACACATTCAAAAACTCCATGGCCAACCCTTATATATATTCAAATATTTATATATACAATAAAAAACTGACCACTGGGGTCAATAATTTTCAAACTTAAAAGTTTTGCAGAGTATCAACGAAAGCATTTGATATTTAACATACAAACATAGATTTAAAGATTGTTTTAAGTAAAAACCACATAAAGGTCAAGCATCAACCCACTCCAGTAGCTTGTCATCCACCAGCTAAATTTCCAGGACATGAAAACACTTAAAAATATTTGGGTTAAATGCCCGAAAATACTGAGTGGGCATTAACATTCGTCCAAATCATACTTCCATGCTTTAAAACTGTTATGTTGCATAAATCATGGAAAACAACCATGAACATAATTTATAACAAAGTTTACTCTTCATTGGATGAGAGACCCAATGTGATCACATGAATACTTTACGGTTACTTAAAGGCAATCCAAATTGGTATTGATGTTTTTGATTCAGGATTAGAATCTGAAAATTATAATTCTGAGGAGCAATCAAATAATATAATGAGGATAAAGCTTTTGATAATGAAGCTGGGACGGTTGGCATTAAATTAATTAATTAAAGCACAAGAAAGGTGAAATATGATATAGATGACAATAATCCATGTTTTATGCTAGGTATGGCATTTCATGATGCAAGTGAGGCTATGCTTGCATTTGCTAGGTATAACATTGCAAAATATACCCCTTTGAAAATCAGGCCAAATGAGGTAAAAAAGACTTAGAGCTAAATATAAAACTGATGAGTGTCCATTTCACCTATTCATATCTACTGAGGGTAACATTTGGGCTTTGATGATGAAAATGATAAATGATAAACACAATTATTTGAGGGATGTAAACAACAAATTAGCAACCGCCAATTTTCTTGCCACATAGTTTAAATCCAGAGTTTATGAAAGGCCAAAAACTACAGTTCAAGACTTGAAACTTGATACTGAGAAACAAATGAAATTGTGTGTGTCTAAGTATAAATGCAAGAGAGCTAAAAAGATTATCCTTAAC
Source organism: Perilla frutescens (assembly GCA_026008535.1). Taxonomy (NCBI): domain Eukaryota; kingdom Viridiplantae; phylum Streptophyta; class Magnoliopsida; order Lamiales; family Lamiaceae; genus Perilla; species Perilla frutescens. The sequence goes on along the minus strand of BRKX01000004.1, from coordinate 57,092,650 downwards.
GAGTTGGATGGTAGCTATTAGGTTGAATATGCTAATCTTAGTGTTTAGGTTGGTCAAATTAAACAAACAAATCCAAATAACACTGCTTACTTAGAAATTTGTGATGAATCATTGAAAGATGGAAAATTTGTGTTTAAGAAAATGTATACATGTTTTGATGTTCTTAAAAGGGGTTGGAGGGAGGGTTGTAGATCCATTGTAGGATTGGATGATAGTCACTGAAAGGGGGCTATTAAGTGACATGTCTTGGCGGCAGTTGGTAAAGATGAGAATGAGCAAATATTTCCAATTGTCTGGGTTGTAACATGTATAAAAATAAGGAGAATTGGGTTTGGTTTCTGCAATTGTTGGTTAAAGCTTTGCAGATTGAAGATGATGGCAAGAATTTGACTATAATTTCAGATATGCAGTAGAGGTGGCGACGGTTCCGGAACCGCCGGTTCCCGGTTCCAAATATGTGGAACCGGAACCGAACCGTGAAAACACGGTTCCGGAACCGTGGAATCGGCGGTTCCACGATTCCAGACGGTTCCAACCGTGTCAAAATTTTATTTTTTGAAAAAATTAATATTTAAATTTCATTTATAAAATAATTACAAATTTAAGTAGAAATACCCACAAATTAAAAAACATCCAAAATTATGAGATTATGAGAATTCTCTAAGAAAATATTAGTGTAATGATAACTAAAGCTTCACTATCATTTTATAGGATAAACCAAACTATTACCTTTCATAAAAAATTCGATGTGGGAAATTTGATTTGAGAATTGGGACATTTTTTTTGTCCCACATTGGTTTGTGTAATGCCCCGATCCCGAGGATTAGGACAAGAACATTACGGGAATAATAGAAGAAAAAAGGTAACATAATCCAAAATTCAAGGGTCCTTTGTAATGTCCCGGTCTCAAAAAAGATAATAAATGAGGGTCGGGGTGTTACTAAAAAAGGAAGTGTTATTTAAAATAATCAAATGAAATGGCTTTAAAACAAGAATATGTTATATTCCCCAGAAATTTGGACATCATAACCTCTGCAACTAGAAGAAATTTACGTCTTTCAACGTATCAACGAAGTCAAATGATTCAATCAAGTCAAAAGAATGCCTATTCATAGGCCAATCAAATTCAAACAGAATCTAACAATTAATAGATATGATTCTTACTCTTCAAATAAACAAGATATCTCCATAGGTCACAACAACTAAAACCCATCAATAGGTCAAAGACAAATAAGCTATCTTATGTCTCATTCATAGGACATAAGCAATTAATCAAGATAAGACCCATTCATTGGTCAACTGGAAAAGAAGCAGAATCCCAGACTCAACCAAATATGACCAACTCATAGGTCGAAAACTGTAATGAAACATGCTTGGATTTATGAAAAGAAGTGGGACTTTATTTATCATGATTTAATAAAGAATACAATTCAGATAAGCCAAAAAATAAATATAGCATACAATCATACTATGGGGCAACTGTATCAGAGTTTAAGCGGAAAATAATGGAGTAATATTGTATCACATAACAACATACTCATGAGCAATAATTTAGTCTGAACGAGACAATAAGGCATGATCAACCTACAACAGTACATCGAGCCATCACTTCCAGCATCTCAACCTGTGAAAAATATTTTAAAAATATTTTGGGCGTGAGAACTAAAGCACTCAGTGGGTTAAAATTTTCACTCAATCTTTAATAAAAACTGTAATAGAATATCCAAAATATAAATACAGATAATGGAAAGCAAAATGCGAAAGCCCTTCCCATTTTCGCAAATCTTTACTTCTCTTTGGTACCTTGTAGCTCCTTCTATCGTCTATTGCACTCTATGACATGTTGCTTATAGGAAAATGGAGGGGTTACCTCGCTAATCCGAGAAGAGTGTACCAGAGATCACCTAGCATTGATCCCTGAGTATATAAGAGGTTACCTAGCATTGACTCATGTAGTGATGCCCAGATCACGTGTATGTGCAGGGGTTACCTCATAGTGACACCTTTAGTGATTAACATCACAACTGCAAGAATCACATTTCTTGCCTATCCTTTGTTCTATATTATCTTATAAAGCACATAATATGACATAAACACAAAAACTATGTCATCCTCTTAATATAGCAGCTATGCTAACCTTTAATTACTTTAGCAACTTAGTTCAATTATACTTCTTATTCCTTAAACGGAAATCATTCGTTAGCTTGAGTTTAATACTAAAAGCATAAGCTAACAAGTACAACTTATTATACACAAGTATAATCAATACACAATAAATATTTAATATACTGTAACTTTAAACCATTATTTTTAGACTTTAAATATAAACTCTAACATTGATCTATATATTATGACTTTAAACTCTAACCTTAACTTTTAACCCATAAACTTTAATTATGACCAGGTATAATCTATTCTATTATATCGAAGCATAATCTATACTCGCTTATTGTGATAAATCATAATCTATATTTTCAATAATTATGATAAAGCATAATCTATGTTCTCAGTAATTATGACAAAGCATAATATATGTTCTCAATAATTATACATTAGTATAATACTATGTTCTCATTAATTATACAATAGTATAATGCTATTACTCTAGCAGAGACTTAAGCAGATAATTTCTCAAATATTTTATTTGGATATTCCAACTATGACTATCACATTTACGAGTTAATAACTCAAATATAGATAGGTTTTACAAATAAACACACTTCGATTAGATCAACTCAGGTGATCAAACTTCTCGATACTCATTCGTCAGCTTCTCTGACTAGCTCAACAGGTCCTGCAAGGTCAAACCTTATTTTAGGACTGTTGCTCTAATTTTCAGAACTCGACTTTAATTTAATTGGAGCTTTTATTCACTTTAATTATATTTCAATTAAGAATGCGCGACTCTAGAGACCTCGTGCAACCATCACACAGAAGGAAATAAATTCCAAAATATAATTTTCGATTTAATGCGATTAAAAGATTTGACAAAGGTCACTTTTTGTAACTTCCCATTTTTACTCAATTTCTCACGGCTAACATTGATTGTACTTTTTACTTTTCCAAAAATTATGAAAATAATTAGGCATGACCCCACATATATCTTTATTAAACTATACAATTTTCAGAATTTTCTGAAATCACATGCTCTAGTTATAAAAATAACCGCCTGATTAAAATAATCGACTTTAATCAAAATTTATCGGAAAATTACGAAAGTTGGCAGTCCTATAGGAAATAATATTTTGAGCAACTTTCTAGTTTAAACTTTTTCAATTTGATGACCTGAAATAAGCGAAAAGGGGAAAAAATCAAAACTGATCGGCGCCCCTTTATTTTTCACGTTTTCCGGCGTTTTCGCCATTTTCTGGCCACCGAACGACGACGTACTCAACATACGAAATGAAGTACTATTTAAAACACACAACATATTAAAATTTTAACTATAAAGGATGAAAAATGGACCGAAACAAGACATCCGAAGCGGCGGCGCGATGGCGGCACGACGACGGCGATTTCCGACCATCTGCGGCAGCGGCGACGGCTCTCCGGCAGCCTTCCGGTGCTCGACAGCTGCTCCCGCAGTACCCCCAACAAAACTTAACTTGGGCCCGCATGAGCGATTTACTTGGCGCAGGCCCGGGTTTCTCTCGTTCGTCAACACGAAAGAGAGAGAAGAGAGAGAATGATCAAGGAGCACATGAGCCCCAAGCCCCCCTATTTATAGGAAAAGTGGCTTCGGGGTGAATATAACTTTTTCAGATATAAAATACTGATAAAGTGATTTTCGGATTCAATTAAAGTTGATTTATTCAATGGCGTGGTCCAAATGACCTCCAACACAAAATCTAAAAATACCGGGTGACTCGTTGGCTCGAGTACTATTGAATCAACCCGACTCGGGATGATGAGGAAGTCGTCTGAAGAAAAATGAAGAAAGATTCCCTTTCAAAAATTACTTTTACTATTCCTTTTGACTGACAGATTTTGCTCTCGAGCGTTCGATTGACCTCAAATTGGTAATCCGTGAATGCAAACGGATTCTTTGGGTCATTTCCCACAAGATAGGCTTGATAGAACAAGACTCGGATCAATGAGGAGGATTTCGTAAATTTTTCGAATCACGAACGCACGCATAAATTACTATTCACAGGTTTTCCTTTTACAATTTTCAATTCCGGGACTCCTGTAGAGGTCAGATTAAAATTCTGAAAGCACCAACAGCTTCGTTTAGGTCGCTACATTCCAGAAAAGACCAATATTGACTATCTTCCGGAGACAAATGCAAACTCTCATCATCGATTTTCACATAAAATACAAAAAGGTCGCGACTTACATCTGTTTAACTTTATTTTAGCTCCAATTATTTTCTTTAGTCTTCTAAATAAATTTAGAGAACTCTTTGAAATTCTGGGATGTTACAGTTTGTATCAAAGACAATCAATTAAATTTTCTTATAAATTAATATTAAATCTTTGTTTATAGTTGCACTAATAACCAAAGGTTAATATCAAGAGAATATGGTCACATAAACTATTAAAATGACACTACAACTTCTAATTTTGATGGATTTTCTTCCTATGATAATATGATATAACAAAACTTTAAATAATATAATTGTTATTATAATTATTTAAATAAAACTTTAAAAATAATAAAGTAAATAAATAAAAATAATATTGAAGCAACTTGAAATTAGAGTTTAATTTAATTTCAAATAATTAACTCCACATTTGTATTCAATTGATTTTGTTTATCATATGATTCATAAGAAGTTAAGAGGTTATTTTTCCCTTTTAAAATTAAGGTATATATATAAATTGACAAGTAATAAAAAATTTTATATTGGTAATTTAAATAAATTATTTTTATAAAGTTGATGTACCCACAAATAAGGAATTAGAAATCTCAACAAATAATGAAATTTCTAATAAGATAAATTGGTGTAATGATAACCAATAACCTAATATCCTTTTATATGATAAACCAAATCATTACTTTTGATAAAAAATCGATGTGGGACATTTAGTTTGAGAGTTGAAACTTGAAAGTTAAGAGTTGAGAGTTAAAACATATCTTTTTTTTTGTCCCACATCGGTTTCATATCAAAGCAATGAGTTAGACTTTTCTTAGAAAAGAATATTGATTTTTAGTTCATTTCACAAAGTTTTTTTTTCTAATAATATGTGGATATGAAATCTCATATTATTTTTTGGATTTCTAAATTATGGATATTTTTATTCAAGTTTGTACAAGTTTAACATTAACAAAAATATAATTAAAAAAATTAGCGGTTTTCGGTTAGAACCGCTGGTTCTAACTGCCAGTTCCCGGTTCCAAAAATTTGGAATCGGAACCAAACTGCCAAATGACGGTTTCGGTTACGGTTCGAAACCGTCGGCCACGATTCCGATTCTGAAACCGCCGGTTCCGGTTCCGGTTACCGTTTTAACCGCCGGTTCCAAAACCGTTTGCCACCTCTAATATGCAGAAGGTACTCTATATCTTTTTGATATGATATACAAAATGTCATATCTTTTACTCAATAATGTTCTGTATGTTTGATATATGGTTTGACCTACATGCTGAAAGTGAAGTATTATCACTTGTTAAGCATAGATTTTGTGCAAGACAAATACATGCAAATTGGAGTAAAAACTGGCATGAGGGAGTTGAAGAAACAATTTTGGATAATTTGTTGGAGTACATATAAAGAGGATTTTGAGGATAATTTAAAATTGTTGGGTGATTTGAGCAAACAGGCGGCTGAGGACTTGGTAATATAAAATTCACAAACTTTTTGTAGGGCTTTTTTTAGTTCGAGATACAAAATCAAACGTGTTGGACAACAATATAAGTGGGAGTTTCTACTTATCAATTTTAAAAGCAAGAGAAAAACCAATTATATCAATGTTAAACGAAATCAGACAAAATGCAATGAAGAATATATCATCAAATAAGGTTTTAGATCATCAATGGACTTGTGATTGGAGTCCTGCTTGCATGCAAACTTACCATATAATGATCTTCAATGGAGAAAATGAATATGAGATTAGGGATGGAGATGACAGACGCGATGTTTATTTAGATAAGATATTGTGCACTTGCAGGCTTGTGACCTTAGTGGGATTTTCTGCCTTTATACAATTTGTGCAATAAAGCATGCTAAAATGGACCCCATAACATTTATTTGTGAATGTTATCATAAGACAAATTGTATGGAAACTTATGAGCATGCCATGGACCAATTCCTGGAAGAAAATTAATGTTGAGTTGTGTTTCATTTAAGCATCTAGAGCCTTCTCATGCAATTAAGATGGCAGGAAGGCCAGAGAAATAGAGAATTAGAGGTTCTCACGAATCAATGAAAGAAAAGACATTAGGAAAACTAAGTAGAAATGAAGTGAAGTTGTGTTGCTTTATATGTCGATCTAAAAATTACAATCGCACTAAATGTCCAAATAAAGGATCTCAGGTATGAAAATCTTGTTTGGGTTATTCTTAGTTTGGTGGTGATTGTTTAAGACTTTGTTCTTTTATGATTAACATGATATTTATATTAACAATGTGAGAGCACTTGGAAGAAGAAGAAGAAGAAGAAGAAGAAGAAGAAGAAGAAGAAGAAGAAGAAGTGGCCTTGGTATATATCAATGAAGAAACTGGAAATATGTTTCTCAATGTGAGTTGATTCAATACAGAGTTTGAGACTTATCAAATTCTTTAGATCAAATTCAAAATGTGCAGATGATTGATTATTATCTACCATAAACGCCAAATGGGAGGATTGTTAGTGTCATTTAGTAGCACTAAGTTTGTTTTGGAGATTTATGTTTGATGAAGTGTTCGAGGATATGTTCCTGAAGTAATGTGCTGATTCCACTGTGCAAAGTAAAGAACAGTTGGTGAACTGTTCCCTCTGATGTTCCCCGAATAGTTTTATTTATGGCAGTTTCCATGTTAAGTTGATCTTGTGCGAACGAGTTTGGGAAGCTAAGATCTGATCATTTGACTGCCTTATGGAGTAGATGTCATGCTAAATTAAGCCCTCATCATCAAGGAAAGTATCTACACCCATATGGAAAGAATCACAAACCTTAAGTCACTTTCCATGTTGATGGAGATTGGAGATCAAGTCAACAAGAAGAGTGGAAGCATAGAAAGGCCGATTCTCTAAGCAATCGGTGGAACGCTGATTTAGATCCTCTGAGTTTATTATTTAAGAGTCATTTGGTTTGTGATTATTGCAATAGCTAGAAGTTGTTCCTTAATCTGTTCAATGTGATAGTCTTGCATTGAGTGTTTCCGTGAGTAAAACATGTGAGGGGTTTTTAATCTATTTTGTACGTAATATCTGGAGAGATTGTAAATTGAAGTCGTGGGTAGCTAGATGGAGTCTAGTGTCACGTTTGTGAGGGGATCTCACAACTTTCGTTCATCAAAGAGTTTGTGAAGAAGAATGGATGGCATAAAGAGGAATTCATGTATGTATAAGAACCTTAATAGTCTTCATAAAGGAGTAATAGACGAATCTTCAAGTTTGGGTGAAGTCCCCCAGAGTCGGTTGGTTAACTGAACTGAGTTATCAATCTCGTGCGTTCTTTTACTGCTTTTGTTTACTTGTTCTTACTTTTATTCCTATCACTCTCAAGAACACATGCATGCAGTAACCATAAACACATAAGTGCACGGATTATGTTTTTTCACATTATACCCCCTATGTGACTATTTAGAGCAAATAGCCTCATGTAGGTTAAAATTTAGATCGTCTAGACACTTAATTTAACAAAGTTAGAAATGATCATCCACTTCTCTATTAGACATCAAATTTCTGACGTTTTAACTAGGATTCAACAATTCTACGCCCAAATATTTACAGAAAATCACTTTTCACCCTCTCGCAGTTCAAAGAGTATTTTTAGCGATTAAGAAGCGAGTCAGATCTAATGTATTTAGTTGGTGAATTGAAGAGACATATCCATAGAATCTTCATTAAGCACACCATCAGTGAGAAAAAGAATATAAATAAACTCGCAGATCAAACATATATATCAAAAGGCGATATATAAAAGCAACTGTCTGGCACAGTTACTGGCACTCCCCCTAGAATGACACTGGGAGTTTCACCACATCACGGACATTGTCTTGCAATCTGCGAACACTCCCCCTGTCTTCGCAGTCTTCTTCTTCTTCCTTCACGACTTTCTCTTATTCACTTCTTCTCGCCCTTCTTACTTTTTCTCCCCCTTAGTGGCTGCCATAAATGACAAGGCTCAGGTGGGAGGCACACCGACATCATCAGCTGTAGGAGCAGCCTGGAAAATAACATCAGTGGCAGGAGCAGTTGGAATCAGCTGAGAAGTAACATCATCCACATGAACAATCTCGGGCACATCAGTTGGACCAGTCTGAGGAGTGCCAAGTAGCAATTTCAACTGCAGAGGATGGTTAAATAATTCTTTCAGACCATCAAACAAATGAAGGACCATTGATCATTGTCCTTCTGTGCATCTTCCTTATTTTATCTTCGTCCCTTTAGTGATTTAAAAAAAATGACAAGCAATCACTAAACCCATCCATGCTTTCTGTGCCTGTAAGGTAGGAACACTTCTGAAAACAATTTTTTCTCTATATTCGGCATGTTCAATTTTTGTAGGAACATATGCTGAATCTTGAACCACCAAATCAGCCTTTGTTGTTGCTTTAATCTGGGAAGCATCAACTTTATCATCAAGAACATTCCCTGGAACACAATCACTCTTTTTGTTATTGAAAGAGTTAGAGTCATAGTTGCATTTTCCTTTAACCTTTTTTACCCAAACTTTGCGAGTTTTCATCGTGCTAAATTGGCTGACACTTTTCTCCTTCAATTTAGCCAAGTACTTGAAACAATGCGGTCTAATATGTCCAACACAATTGCAATAATGACATATATGGACAAATGATTTCTGAGAAGATCTTTGAATTATTCCTGAACTTATCCTGCTATCCATCTGGATCTTTCTGTGATGTGTTCCTGAAACTGTCCTTGCATGAATTTGAATCTTCTCCTTTCCCTTTTCAACTGAGTTTCTTTGAGTATTCATGCGAGGCTTCTGTTCTTTGCAAATCATTTATATAACTCTTGCAATGAGGACGATTGTGTCCCAATTTTCCACAATAATGACAGATAGGAACAAAACATTTTTCATTATTTCCTTGAGAGATTTGATGTAAGAAGTTATCTCTTTCATGTTCTTTCTCTTTAACTTCTGTAGTTGGGGCATGAATAACTTTTGTGCCCAACATTTGTGCAGCACACTGTTCCTAACAGTTATATCCTAGACCAGATTTATCTCTGAAAATCTTTTTTGCAAACAAATTTTTATCTAGTTGAGATGTTCCTGAATTCATCATCTTGATATTCTTCTTTAGCTACTGAAGTTCAATGATCTGTTCCTGCACACTGTTCTTAGAAATCAAAATCTCAGATTGAAGCATTTTATTTTCAGCAACAAGAGAATCACGTTCTTTAACCAGTTAATCGTTCTGTTGAATCAGATTTTCATTTATTTGAACAACCATGTTCCAACCGGAATGCAATTTCTTGAAGGACTCAACAACAGTTTCTTTAGAAAAATCTTCATCATCGTTGCATTCACTAGTCGGAAGATAGTCATTTGTTGAAACATTTGCAGGAATCAGTGGTGTAACAAAATTCGAAGACCCGTTCTTAGCAACAAATGTAGTATGAGTATCTGCACACCACTCTTTTTCACAACTGCCATCATAAGTAAGGTTGATATCCAATGTATTTGAATGGACATTATTTTTTTTCGATGTATTGGTGCATTCAGATTGAAATGGCCAATCCTATCACATTCTTTACATCGAACCTTTCTGTATTTTCCACCAGATCTTCTTTCAGCAGCTTTATATTTCCTTGGAAAGTTTGGATACTTGTTTAATCCATTGGCAGGAACAATTTGAGGAACACCATCATGCAAAGTCTGACTGATTTGCATTAAAACCTAAACAAGATACTTGGTTAGTGAGGCTATAGATTCTGCAACCTTATCATGATCATTGAACATCAACTCTGATTCGATATTGGAAGAGAAAACATTAGTGCCTAAATTTGTTCTTTCAGGCTTTTCATCATTAGGAAGAGACATCTCAAAGGTAAGCAATGATCCTATCAATTCTTTCAACTTCATGTTGATGATATCTTTTGTTTCCTCAATTGCTGTAACTTTATGGGCAAATCTTTTTGGAAGAGATCTCAACACTTTTCTCACGAGCTTTTCATTATAAATATTTTCACCAAGTGTAAAACATTCATTTGCAATGCCACATAAGCATGAATTGAATTCGCTTATGGTCCCTTCCCCTTGCATCTCGAGTTTATCAAACTTTGTAGTTAATAACTGCAGTTTGGACTTTTGAACTTCATCTGTTCATTCATGTGTTATTTGGAGAATGTCCCAAACATCCTTGGCAACTTCACGCGTGGAGATTAATTTGAATATATTAACATCAATAGCAGAAAATATGGCATTTAAAACCCATAAGTTGAAGTTTGCCGACATATTCTCATCTTTAGTCCATCTAGCTTTAAGTTTTGGAACAATATTACCCGATTCATCCACCTTTGTAGGATGACTCCACCCATTTAGCACCACTTTCCAAGCTTTACTATCAATGGATTTGATAAACGTCTTTATCCTTGCTTTCCAGTAAGCGTAGTTGTTTCCATCAAGAATTGGGGGACATTCTTCGTGTAAAAAGTTCATTCTCACCAAAATAAACACACAATAAGGATTAACAAACCCAAGATCCACTTGTGTAACTGGCGACCCGCTCTGATACCAATTAAAAAAATGTAATTCGTGCACTTATGTATTTATGGTTACTGCATGCATGTGTTCTTGAGAGTGATAGGAACAAAAACAAAAACAAGTAAATAAAAGTAGTAAAAGAACGCACGAGATTGATAACCCAATTCAGTTAACCAACCTACTATGGGGGGACTTCACCCAAACTTGAATATTTGTCCACTACTCCTTTATGAAGACTATCGAGGTTCTTATACATATATGAATTCCTCCTTATGTCGCCCGTTCTTCTTCACGAACTCTTTGATGAACGAAAGTTGTGAGATCCCCTCACAACCGTGACACTAGACTCCCTCTAGCTACCCACAACTTTAACTTACAATCTCTCCCGTTATTATGTACAAAATAGATTAAAAACCCCTGACATGTTTTACTCACGAAAACACTCAATCCCAGACTATAACGTTGAACAGATTAAGAAACAACTTCTAGCTATTACAATAATCACAAACCAAACGACTCTCAAATAATAAACTTAGAGAATCTAAATTAGCGCTGCACTGATTGCTTAGAGAATCGACCTTCTTATGCTTTCACTCTTCTTGTTGACTTGATCTCCAATCTTCATCAACATGGAAGGTGATTTAGGATTTTTGATTCTTTCCATATGGGTGTAGATGCTTTCCTTGATAATGAGGGTTTAATCTAGCATGACATCTACTCTACAAGACAGTCAAATGATCAGATCTTGGCTTCCCAAACTCATTCGCACAAGATCAACTCAACATGGAAACTACTATAAATAAAACTGTTCGAAGATGCACCTGAAACATCAGAGGGAACAATTCATCAAATTTTCTTTACTTTGCACAGTGGAATCAACACATTACTTTAAGAACATATCCTCGAACACTTCGTCGAACATAAATCGCTAAAACAAACTTAATGCTACTAAATGATACTAACATAATGCTCATTGAAGAATAGTCGGAGGGGTAATTTGCCCATTTTCCCTCAATTTTAGTGTTTATCTCCTTCATTTGCTTATGCAGATGAAAATTAGGCTCTAATCAATGTCTAGAACTTACTCAGAAGAGATGGGCTATATATTTAAGTGATTCTCATGCAAATTTAAGAATTAAATTGATTTAATGTGTTAATTAAATCCTATAATCCATAGAAGTATAATCCTCTAGAGTTTGCTTTTTCTCTGAATTTTTCATTATTCTTTCAGTTTGAGTTCTTGTTATTTATCTATTTTGTTTGTTTAGCCAGTAATTTAATTAAATTAACACCCTTAATTTGAGTCTCTAGATAAAATAAAACAATGCAATTAGGTAGATAGTCAACACCCTTAATCCGTTTTAACTTTATGTTGTATTCTCCTCTTGTCTTTGTGAGCTTGCAGGAGAAATAAAAACAAAAGGCAATGATGAGTCATGCGATAATTCTTTCAAAGATCAATGCACACTGTTGGGCCAAATGTGGAGATTTTTGAGTTATTAACCCATCTGGTTAGGCCTAATTAATGGCACATTCCGTCTCTTTATGGCAGCCCACTTTGAAGCCGCTCATTGTTGTATCCAATGCAACCCTTGATGCCCAAAGCTTCTTTAAATGAAGTCCGGGGCTTCATTGTTCATTCATTCTCTTCTCTCACTCTCCGATCTTCTTCTTCTTCTTCACTTCTTACAAACCTTAGAACAAGCTTTGTGCTTGGAGCTCTGTGCTCATACTCTCTCACTGTCCCAATTCGTCTAGATTCCCTCCAGGGTCTTTTTGTGCGAGTATCCTAGGTGCAACAGTGGGTTAGTCATGGGTTTGTTAGAGGTAGAGTTGCCGATGTGCGGTTTTAGCTGCTCTCTCTGTCTTTAAGGTCTTCTGTGTATATTGGTCACGGTTTGAAGGAGTTATCGATCTCAGGCTAACTCTGAGCCTTGCTCTCATCAATTCCTATTTCATGTCCCTTGAGGGATGAACAGATCTGACTGCCGATGATGAGAACCAAGTGGTTAAACCTCTCAGTTAGACCTGATACCCTACAGTGGTATCATAATCATGAGAATTCTCACTGGAGGCACCCTCCATCGTCTATCGACTCTATCCAACTGCCTTGGCCTTAAAAGTGTGTGGTAAGTTGGAAACCCTAGCTATGGGGGTTTCTGTTTTGGTATTGATCGAATAACCCTTAGTTTTTTACTAAGGTTTCTGTGTTCTCTGTGATTTCTGTTGGATCTGTGCGATTCTTCTTGAATCCTTGTAAATCTGTGCGATTTCTGTGATTCTATGAATCTTTGTGATTTTGGGTATATTTTGTTCCTGGCTCTATGTTGAACCCTCCAAGCTTCCGTTATTTACTACTTCTCTCTTGCTTGATAACTTTTGAAGCTCGTGCTGTGTGATTCAATTTCATTCACAAAAAAGGACCCAAGTGAACTCTGTACAGCAGGTTAATCTGGTCTGTAATCTGGGCTCTTCTTGGCTTCCTCACTACATGTGGGTGTACTTTTTTAAGTTTTCTTCATCCCCGAGCCTCTCTTTGGCTCTTTGCTTATATATTTTTTATGCCTATTTGTATCTATGTGATTAAAATGGGTTCATCATATCATACTACTCTTTTTGATGGCAAAACTAACTTCCAGATTTGGAAAACAAAAATAGAATGTATCCTTATCAAAGAAAAAGTGTTTAAAGATGTTCTTGATGAATGTGCTAAAACTGAAGATGATGAGAAAAAGATTGAAATGAATGCTAGTGCAAGATCTTCAATTTTATTAAGTTTACATAATTATATGATGAGACAAGTTGTTGGGATAACTCGTGCTAAAGAATTATGGGGAAAATTAAATGAGTTATACACTCAAGCTTCTTTTCAGTCACTGTCTTTTTTGTAAGATTTTTTTTTTCAAAATCAGGCTTGATATGACAAAAGATATTGATGCTAACTTGGATGATTTTAATAAATTAATCTAAGCTATGAAACTGGGAGGGGATGACACCATTGATAAATACTCTGCTACTGTGCTTTTGATGCTATTCTTGATAAATTTAATGATGTGAAATCTGCTATTTGAAATGGTAAGGATGTTGTAACCTATGATATTGTTGCTAATGACTTAAAATTTAAAGAACTTAACATGAAGCATGAACATGGAAACAGTAGCAAGAATAATGGTGAAATTTTAAATGTGAGGGAGGTCCCTGGTAAAACTAGAAATAATGATTCTTCTGAAAAGAAACATCCAAAACATAGGTCTAAATCTAGACCTGGTAACAGGAAGTGTTACAACTGTAATGAACCTGGTCATTATGCCAACAAATGTGATAAACCAAAGAAAAATAAAAAAGAAAAATAAGCAATCCAATGATAATAATCATGCAAATAGGGTCATTGATTATGAGAATTATGGTGATGTTCTTATGGTGTCTGATTTGTTCTTTGAACCTTTTGTGGACTCCGTGTCTAATTCTTTGTCTGAATCTGAATGGCTCATTGATTCTGGATGCACATTCCATATGTCTCCATGTAAAAACATGTTCTCTAAACTCGAAACTATTGAAAATGGATCTGTGACTATGTCAAATGAGAAGAAAAGTCATGTTGTTGGCATTGGAGAAATTTGTTTAAAATTTGATTTTGGTTCATCCCTCACTTTAAAAGATGTCAGATATGTTCCTGATCTAAGATATAATCTCATCTCTATTGCATGCTTAACTGATGATGGTTTGCTTACTAAAATTTAAGTGGATAGTATTAAATTCCTAAAAGGTGCTATGGTAGTATTTAAAGCTCTCAGACAACAGAATTTGTATGTTTGCAATGCTAGCCCCTTGAGTTTGGTCCCTCCAATTGTAAACTCAATACAGCCTGACAAAATCATGTTATGGCATGCTAGATTAGGTTATATGAGTCATAAAGGTCTAAAAATGTTACGAAAAACTGGTGCATTTGGAACTGATCATATCTCTAACATGCCTTTTTATGAAAATTGTGTAATGGGAAAAAAACACAGGGTTCAATTCCCTGTTGCTAGTCCTAATAAACTTTCCACTAGCTCTGAAATTCTTGAATATCTTCATGCTGATGTTTGGGGTCCTGCAAAGGTTGATACTCATGGTGGCAACTGGTATATTTTGTCTGTTATTGATGATTTTTCCATAAAAGTGTGGGTTTTTCTCATGAAAAATAAATCTGATATATATGATAAAATGTCTACTTGGAAAACTTAGATTGAAAACCAAACTGGAAAGAAAATTAAAACATTGAGAACTAATAATGGGTTAGAGTTTTGCAATGTTTTAATTGACCAACTTTGTGTTGAATCTGGTATTAGGAGGCACAAATTTGTCCCCTATACTGTAATACCCCAGATTTCTGAATAAGGTTTAGAGGAATGTTAATGATAAGTTAATTAATTAACGAAGGAATTTAATTAAGATTAGCTAAGGTTGGATGTCAGTCACGACTTTAGGAGTCAGATCGCCATTTTGAGAAATGTGATTTTAACTATTTTATGACCATCCGTGGTCCCGTTAGAAAGGTATTAACTCAAGGAGTATACCGGTGTTTTCGGATTTTAATTCTGAAGTCATTTAAGTTCCCGGTGATGAAAAACGCATTTAAAAGAAGAATGAATAGTAACTTTTGCGTACGTTCGTGTTTTGAGATCCTCCTCGTTAATCCAAGTCCAGCTCTGTCAGGCCCCTCTCATGGGAAATGACTCAAGGATTCCGTTGGCGTTCACGGATTGACATTCTGAGGTCAATTGAACGCTTGGGAGCCAAATCTGTCAGTCTGAGTGAATAGTAAAAGTAAATTCCAAAAGGGGAATCTTTGCTCGTCTCTCTTCAGACGACCCCATCTTCTTCACAAAACAAGTTGGTTCACTAGTATTCGAGCCAACGAGTCTCCCGGTATTTTTAGATTTCATGTCTGAAGTCGTTTGGACCCCGACATCGAATAAAGCAGCTTTTAACTGAACCTGGGGTAACTTTTGCAGTGTTCCTGCACAGCAATGGCTTCCAAGGGAAGCCAAAACTTTTCCTATATATAGGGGACCACCCCTTTAGTAATTCTTGCTCATTTCACACCCACTTCACTTCTAAATCGAGAGGGTGAAAAGCTTTGAAAGCCGAGAAGGTTCTGTCGAAGTAAAAATCGTTCTTCGTGAGTATTCTTCAAGACGACGAGCGAAGTGGCGTGGAAGGGATGTGGTGAGGGAATGTGCTAGGGGCGCCGTTGAAATCGTAGTAGGCGGCTCTGCCGCCGTTGCAACTCGACGAGACGCCGAGCTAGCCACATTCCTTCGACGCACCTAACCCCGTCCATTCTTGTTCGTCGATCTCGATCCTATTTCTTTTCCGTCTTTTAAATTCCGCATTTACTTTCCGTTCTTTATGTTCTTCGCGTTCTTCCTTATTGGTCGTCTAAAGTAGTATTTCGATTCATATTGAAGTTCCAAAATAATAACGTTTACGTTATATTTCTTGTTCTATTTCCATTATTATTATTCTAGAAGATTAACTCCGTTATTCCGTTAAATTCCGTTCAAGTCATATTTATTTATTTCGGAAGATTCTCGTGTTTATACCGTTGTAATGCCAAAATTATTTTTAAGTTAGAAGCATATTATTGCATGTTAAATTCATGTACGTTGTTTTTATAAAAATCCGGGTTAATTGTTCTTCGTGTTCTTCGTGTTCGTCGAAGAAATCAACGAACACAAAGAACAGTTGAAGAACACGTTGAAAAAGGAACCCAGATGATGAGAGAGAGAAAAGAGGGAGAGAGAGAGCCCCGCGGGGGGGAGGGGTGAGCGCCGCCGCGCCACACCCTCCTACGGCCGCGCCGAGCCCGCCGGGGCAGGGTAGCCCCGCGGCGCCCCTTCCCTCTCCGTGTTGTTTTGTTTTCCGTCCTTTCCGGCTATTCCCGTACCCCGTCTTCCGATCTTTTCGAATCTTTAAAATTATGATACTTTTAAGCCATGTTCAAGTTTAAATTATAGTAAGGTATTCAGGTTAGTTTCAAATTATTTCGAATAAGATATCGAGTTATTTTCCGTCAAAAATTTAGAGATCGAGTCCAGAGGTTTCTCAAATAAATTAAATCATTCTCGATCCCCTTATTAAGTCAAAGTCGTGCTATCTATATTATGTCCTAGCTAAGGGAATATTAGTTGGGTGTTACTTAATATCATGTTATTAGAAATCTTCGAAGAAGGCTTCTAAGTCGACGATTCGACTTTTGATGGAGGAATTGAGCCTCGAAGAAATACTAAGGAAGACCACCAGCTCATTGCCTCGTCTTCCGTTCCTTAATCAAGGTGGGTAAATCTATACTCATCTAAAGTTTGAGCTAATAAGCTCTAGAAGCATGTTAGGACAAATGAGATATCCAATAAAGTATTTTGCTCAATCTGTTTGATCTCTGTACAAGAAAAGGAATAAATGAAGTTATGCATGATTATGCTAAATTATTATTTGGGTTAGATAAAGTAAGGAAAGCTAGTATAAGTTAAGTGAGCTCTCAAGTATGTTTAGATATGCTAGAATTGTTTATTTACAATCCATGCTAGCATGAAGTGTTTAGAATTTCTTTATTTGCAATCAATGTTTATCCGCGTTCATTTCCTCGTACTTGAATGTTTATGCTTTAATAAAGCTCGTATAGTTAAGGATTAAGGATTGCCTTGTTAGGGTATCTTTAACCCATTATAGGCCGAGATCAGGTAGTGATAAGGTATTAGCATTAGACATTGTTCTAAGCTTGGTAATGTTAGCAAGAATAGGAAGAGATGGAACTTAGCATCCACTTAAGCAGGACTCGAGCCCAGAACTATTAAGGTAGTCACTGTGGGGTTTTTCCCTCGCGAACACATTCGGATATTTGAGTTAACCCCTCTTCTATCCTATGGCATGCCTAAGAGTACAGTTGACGACAGGTTTGAGCCAAGTTGGGCCCAAAAGAAAAGAAAAGGTTTTACGGATACGGAGAGGGCTTTTGCGTTTTGCTCTCCGTATTCCGTCAGTTAATCGTTGGATATCTTGAAAGTTATTAAAGCATTTTCATTAAAACCCACTGAGTACATTAGTGCTCATGCCCCCTCTTTTCAAATGTTTTCAGGTTGAGATGCTGAGGATGCTGGTGGCTGTGAATGTGGGTTGACTGCCAAGACTATTTTGCTATTATCTAATGTTTCTATGAAATCCCACTTGTGATCCGCTACTCTGATACACTCCCTTCAATTCTGTTTAAGTCCTATTATGTTTAGCAAGACTCTATGAATAATCCCCTCAGAAACGATTTAATTCCTACAAGACGCATATTATGTTTGTCTCTGTTTTTGAGTATGATCTTCGTTCACCTGCAAAGAAGCCTAACAAGTTGGTATCTGATTAATGAGTCATTTCATTCCGCTTAAGCATGTTTTCTTTTAATCCAAGTAAACCCGAGCATTTCCATATAACTTCTAAGGCACATCTTGATTCTTAAAACCCTTGATAAATCCCCCATCTTTATTCATTAATCTCTTAATAACACCCTGTCCCCACTCGTAAATCCCTATCTCGGGACCGGGCTGTTACAGTTGGTATCAGAGCAAGTTTGCAACTCTGCAGACCTGTCTCTTTGTTTGAAATAAGTTAATAAGTCTATGTGGATATAAGTTGTTCCCTGATAAGTTAAAGCAGCAACCCACAGCTCGCCATCACCCTCGCACTCTCAACCAAAAATCAAGGTATGGTAGTATAGAAATTTTGGATTTTTGGATTCATGATTTTGGAATACAGGAAGGGAAAAGATTTGAGAAAGCACACCTGTTTTATGGACAAGAGAAAAACCGTGAGAATGAAATTCCAAGTAAAAGGTGTTCGGGTAAGATGATTTCCCAGATGGAAAGTTTGTGAAAAGATTTCTCGATCTTAAAATCATTTCTCGAAATTTTTTACTCAAAAGAAAAGGTAAACAATGTATGTTTAAAGAACTTTGGGCACCAAAATTTTTATAAAAAGTTGTCAACTGCTTCATAAAATGGAATTAAGCATGCAAGATTAATCCAGACATTAGGAGGACCTTAGGTCTCCCTTTTTGAATCTAGACTGATTAAATTATTCTCTTCTAGATGGTTAAGCGTCGTTCGACAGCTAGGAAGAGTGTGCCTCTTTTCCACCATGTGCAAGAAAAAGTTGAGAGATTCAGAAGAGAAACTTGGAATGGTAACGAACAACTGTTGTCCTACATGGCAAGATACCTCGAAAGGTGGGCTTGGGCAAATGGCTACGGAGGAGAGCCCGGGAGCGTATCCGACTTGGAAACGTGCATCCGCATGTGCGAGCATGCGTCACCTGCTTGGAGGCCTACAATGTACCGTATCCTGCAAAGCACGATCACCCGTGATCCCGAGACGTACGCTGAGATCGGAAATCTGACGGAATTCTCGTCAGCCTTAATGGCTCGTTGGGTATCGGAGTATGGCCACGTGCACGCCTTAGCTGAGCAGCAAGAAGATGAGCAAAATCCCTCTCTCGTAGTAGAGCTAGAACTGCAAAGGGAGACTCTCAACAGTCCCCCTGGATTTCAAGTGCCATGTCCTCACGACGAAGGGACCACAGGAGCAGGACCCTCAAATACCCGAATCGTGAACCACACCGAATCCCTATTCTCCTGCACTCCTCAAGTGAACCAGTGGACCCTTGTGTCCGCTTCTCAGGGTCTGGGACAGTGTATGCCCCATCAGTATCCTGAAGGGAGTGTTCGCATGAGGACATTCAAGTTCACCATCCCGGAAACGGTTGATATTGGAGACGAAGAAGAAGAAGACGAGGACCCGGAAGAAGGCGAAGAGGAAGTAGGATCGCCATGCAAGGAGAAAGGTAAAGGCCCGGCTCATGATTAAGCATAAAAAGAAGATGTAGAAGGTGTTGTTGCTAGAACACCTAGATGTCTAATCCATCTGTTTGTCTGTAATCTAATGTCCACTCTGACCAAGACTTTAATATGTAATAGATGCTTTAAGATTTCAAAACCCAATAGCGGTAGTGAATTTTCCAAGAGACTGCCCTATCCCAGTTGTAACCCATAATTTACTATATCGATGCCAAAGTCCTCTAAAATGAGGCAATTTTCCCAATCATGTTTGAATGACGTCTAAAATTTTCATTTTGTTTGATCTGTCTTGTGCAATTAAAAGACCTTATCAAAAGGCATTCTTGCTTTGTGTAAATTTAATCAAACCTCGCTAATATCTAGTTCTTTAGAATGCCGCCTCGAAGACGTCAAGCCGAGAATGAGGATGAGAACAAACCTGAGCAAGCCCCAAACCTCGGTCTAAAAGCCGAAAGTGTGTTTCTCAAACACAACCCTCCATCGTTTAATGGTTTAGGAGATCCAATGGATGCCGAAAAATGGGTTCGCTCCTTAGAACGAATCTTCGATTTCATAGCTTGCTCTGAAGGAGAGAAACTAAGTTGCACTCTTTTCATGTTAACGGAGGATGCGGACTACTGGTGGGAGTCCGTTCGAAGGACCATAACCCCGGATCAATGGGAAGACTATAGTTGGGAAGATTTCAAGCACGATCTGTATCAGAAGTATATCCCGGATTGTTACCGAGAGGCAAAAGAGATGGAGTTCTAGAATCTGAAGCAAAGAAATAAGACAGTGTCAGAATACGATAGAGAATTCAACCAGTTATCAAGGCATGCTCCACATCTAGTGGACACGGACGGGAAGAAAGCACACAAGTTCAAGAAAGGACTCAGATCCGAGATTGGCATAGCCCTCGCTGGGCAAGAAGACATGTCCTATGCCCGAACCGTAGCCAAAGCATTGAGCATAGAGGCCATTCTCCCTCAGAAGATTCAATCCACTCAGTCGTCTAATGATCCAAAGGGGAAAAGGAAATGGGAAGGAGGAAGAAGGGATGACAGAAGGAAGAAACCCCACTGGCAAAACTGAGAGTCAGGGGTGCCTCGAAATCAACTTCGCAACGCCCCTAGTTTTAGGCCTTGTCAAAAGTGCGGAAGAATGCACCCTGGAGTCTGTCGAGCAAATCTAACTGGGTGCTACAACTGTGGTGAGGAGGGGCACTTCAAGAGAGAGTGTCCTAAAGGAAACAACCAACGATCCCAAACACCACAGCAACCCATGTACCCGCAACCACTTCAGCAACTTCCTGGAAACCAGCCAAGACTGCAGCAAGGAGGACCTCAGGGTCAAAGGCCGGGACTGAACCTGAGATCGAACCAAGGACGAGATCAAAGGTCCAACCAAGGACAAAGGCCACCTCAGCCAGCTCGTACTTATGCTCTCAATCAGCAGCAAGCTGCTAAGGCCCCAGGTAATCTAGCAGGTATGATTACCCTCCTCGAGACGCCAGTTTTAGCTCTCTTTGACACAGGAGCATCACATTCATTTATAGCTGAGTCTGTTTGTAAGAAACTGAAGATTGAACCTGAGAATGCCGAGAATGCCCTTGAAATAAGTATTCCCTCTGGAAGGAAAATGATGTCTAGGAAGGTTTGCTCTAACCTAGAATTGAACATAGAAGGGGAAAACTTTAAGTCAAATCTTTATGTGATAAAGATTCAGGACTTTGACATAATCCTAGGAATGGATTGGTTAGCATCAGCTAATGCTTCCATAAGCTGCCCCGAGAGGGAGGTAACATTTTGACCACTCGGGAAACCCGAGGTGAAAATCTACGGATCAAGGCTAGGAACCAAAATCCCAGTGATATCCGCCCTAAAGGCCACCAAGATGATAAGGAAGAACAACTGCCAAGCATTTTTAGCTAACCTAATAAGGAAAGAGGGAGGAGAGCTTTCCATCAAAGACGTTCCAGTCGTAAGAGAATACCCAAACGTATTTCCAAAGGAGCTGCCAGGACTACCTCCAGACCGGCAGGTAGAGTTTGCTATCAAGTTAGAACCAGGAGCCGCCCCAGTTTCAAAAGCCCCCTACAGAATGACGCCTAAGGAGTTGCAAGAACTCAAGGTTCAACTGCAAGAGTTACTAGACCTAGGTTTTATCCAACCTAGTGTGTCGCTTTGGGGAGCTCCAATCTTGTTCGTAAAGAAAAAAGATGGCACATTGAGAATGTGCATCGACTATAGAGAGCTTAATAAGCTAACCATCAAGAATCGATACCCTCTCCCAAGAATAGACGATCTCTTCAATCAACTCAAGGGAGCAAGTGTCTTCTCCAAGATAGACTTAAGATCTAGGTACCATCAGCTGAAGATCCGAAAGGAGGATATCCCTAAGACCGCTTTTAGAACTCGCTATGGGCACTACGAGTTTGTGGTAATGCCATTCGGATTAACCAACGCCCCAGCAGTGTTCATGGATTTGATGAACCGGGTTTTTCACCCGTACCTTGATAAGTTTGTTTTAGTTTTCATAGATGATATTCTCATCTATTCCAAGGATGAAGGAGAACATCAAGAGCACTTGAGAGTAGTGCTGGAAACCCTAAGAAGAGAGAAGCTTTATGCTAAGTTCAGCAAATGTGAGTTTTGGCTCGAAGAAGTAACGTTTCTAGGTCATATAGTCTCGGTAGCAGGAATCAAGGTGGATCCGGCCAAGATTGAAGCTGTAAGCAACTGGAAGTCTCCAAGAAGTGCGAACGAGATAAGAAGTTTTCTAGGACTCGCTGGATACTATCGCAGATTCATTGAAGGATTCTCGACTATATCCAAGCCTATGACGCGATTGTTACAGAAGGATTCCAAGTTCAAATGGACG
The DNA here is from genome assembly GCA_026008535.1 of Perilla frutescens. Taxonomy (NCBI): domain Eukaryota; kingdom Viridiplantae; phylum Streptophyta; class Magnoliopsida; order Lamiales; family Lamiaceae; genus Perilla; species Perilla frutescens. Next base: position 57,070,096 of record BRKX01000004.1, on the reverse strand, counting down.
CCCGAATGTGAGGAAAGTTTTCAAACTTTGAAGAGGATGCTAACCACAACCCCCGTTTTAGCCATCCCAGAAGGGAATGAAGATTTCGTGGTTTACGCAGATGCATCAAGTAAAGGATTAGGATGCGTACTAATGCAGAGAGGAAAGGTGATTGCTTATGCTTCTAGACAGCTTAAGAATCACGAACAAAACTACCTGATGCATGACTTAGAACTAGCAGCGGTCGTTCATGCGCTGAAGATCTGGAGGCACTACCTCTACGGAGCTAAGTGTGAGATCTTCTCAGATCACAAAAGCTTGAAGTATTTCTTCGAGCAAAAAGATCTGAACATGAGACAAAGAAGATGGCTAGAACTCGTAAAAGACTATGACTGTACGATCCACTACCACCCAGGGAAAACAAATGTAGTAGCAGATGCCCTAAGTAGAAAAGAGAAGGCGGAGTTAGGACTCGTTTCGGCTCAGGAAGATCTTCGCAAGGAGTTCGAGAAGTTAAAGATCGAGGTGCTAACACCACCCGAGACCATTCAAGCTCAAATTGCCGCGACATTCGCTCAACCCGGCCTAAGGCAAAGGATAATTGGAGCCCAGAGAGGAGACGAGTTTCTCGAAAAGAAAAGGGCTGAAGTGCGAACTGATAACTCTCAAGGATTCGCGGAAGCCGCCGACAACGCACTCTTGTTCAAAGGAAGGCTTTGTGTGCCTAGCAAGGGAGAACTGAAGGAGGAAATCATGTGCAAAGCACATGACACGCCATATACATCACATCCCGGAAGCACCAAGATGTACCAAGACCTCAAGAGGAACTTCTGGTGGAATAACATGAAAAGAGAAATAGCCGCCTTCGTGGAAAGATGTCTGAGTTGTCAACAAGTGAAAGCTTTGCATCAAAAACCTTCTAGTTTGCTTCAACCCCTAGAAATTCCTGAATGAAAGTGGGATCACATCAACATGGACTTTGTCATAGGATTGCCAAGGTCCAAGCGGGGAAATACCGCTATTTGGGTAATCGTTGATTGATTATCTAAATCGGCACATTTTGTTGCCGTTAGAATGACAGACGGGCTAGATCAACTAGCCCAGTTGTATGTTAAGGAAGTTGTGCGTTTGCACGGAGTGCCGGTCTCGATCACATCGGACCGTGATTCAAGATTTACATCAAGATTCTGGAAGAGCCTACAAGATGCAATGGGATCAAAGCTCAACTTTAGCACAGCATTCCATCCTCAAACAGATGGCCAATCTGAAAGGACTATCCAGATTCTAGAAGACATGCTTAGAGGAGTCGTCATCGATCAAGGAGGCAATTGGGAGAAATTACTGCCTTTGGTAGAATTTGCGTATAACAATAGCTACCAAACATCGATCGGCATGGCCCCTTATGAAGCCCTCTATGGAAAGAAGTGTAGATCGCCCCTATATTGGGACGAGGTTGGAGAGAAAAGGATACTTGGACCCGAGATGGTCCAGGAGGCCGTCCAGAAGATCGAGCTCATTCGGCAACGCATCAAGGAAGCTCAGGATAGACTTCGGCCTACGCAGATGAGAGGAGGACGGAGCTCAGTTTCGACATTGGAGATAAAGTGTTTCTGAAAGTGTCTCCATCAAAAGGAATAATTCGTTTTGGCAAACGAAGTAAATTAAGGCCCAGATTTATTGGACCTTTTGAGATCTTAGAAAAAGTGAATGAAATAGCCTACAAGTTGGCCTTACCACCCAACCTGAGTAACGTGCATGATGTCTTTCATGTCTCGATGTTACGGAAATACGTGTTTGATCCAAAACACGTGATTAGCAAGGAAGAGATAGTCCTGAATGAGGACTTGGCCTATGAAGAAAAACCTCAAGCCATTGTGGATCGAAAAATTCAGAAGCTGAGAAATAAGGAGATCGATCTTGTGAAAGTAATCTGGAACCACCATGGTTCGGAGGAAGCAACTTGGGAGATTGAATCCGAATTGCTCAAGAAGTACCCTGATATCGCTTATCATGGTTAGTAAATTTCAGGATGAAATTTTATTTAAGGAGGGTAGGATGTAATACCCCAGATTTCTGAATAAGGTTTAGAGGAATGTTAATGATAAGTTAATTAATTAACGAAGGAATTTAATTAAGATTAGCTAAGGTTGGATGTCAGTCACGACTTTAAGAGTCAGATCGCCTTTTTGAGAAATGTGATTTTAACTATTTTATGACCATCCATGGTCCCGTTAGAAAGGTATTAACTCAAGGAGTATACCGGTGTTTACGGATTTTAATTCTGAAGTCATTTAAGTTTCCGGTGATGAAAAACGCATTTAAAAGAAGAATGAATAGTAACTTTTGCGTGCGTTCGTGTTTTGAGAAATTTACGAAATCCTCCTCGTTAATCCAAGTCCAGCTCTGTCAGGCCCCTCTCATGGGAAATGACTCAAGGATTCCGTTGGCGTTCACGGATTGACATTCTGAGGTCAATCGAACGCTCGGGAGCCAAATCTGTCAGTCTGAGTGAATAGTAAAAGCAAATTCCAAAAGGGGAATCTTTGCTCGTCTCTCTTCAGAAGACCCCGTCTTCTTCACAAAACAAGTTGGTTCACTAGTATTCGAGCCAACGAGTCTCCCGGTATTTTTAGATTTCGTGTCTGAAGTCGTTTGGACTCCATCATTGAATAAAGCAGCTTTTAACCGAACCCGGGGTAACTTTTGCAGTGTTCCTGCACAGCAATGGCTTCCAAGGGAAGCCAAAGCTTTTCCTATATATAGGGGACCACCCCTTTAGTAATTCTTGCTCATTTCACACCTACTTCACTTCTAAATCGAGAGGGTGAAAAGCTTTGAAAGCCGAGAAGGTTCTGTCGAAGTAAAAATCGTTCTTCGTGAGTATTCTTCAAGACTACGAGCGGAGTGGCGTGGAAGGGATGCGGTGAGGGAATGTGCTAGGGGCGCCGTTGAAATCGTAGCAGGTGGCTCTGCCGCCGTTGCGACTCGACGAGACGCCGAGCTAGCCACATTCCTTCGACGCACCTAACCCCGTCCATTCTTGTTCGTCGATCTCGATCCTATTTCTTTTCCGTCTTTTAATTTCTGCATTTACTTTCCGTTCTTTATGTTCTTCGCGTTCTTCCTTATTGCTCGTCTAAAGTAGTATTTCGATTCATATTGAAGTTCCAAAATAATAACGTTTACGTTATTTTTCTCGTTCTATTTCCGTTATTATTATTCTAGAAGATTAACTCCGTTATTCCGTGAAATTCCGTTCAAGTCATATTTATTTATTTCGGAAGATTCTCGTATTTATACTGTTGTAATGCCAAAATTATTTTTAAGTTAGAAGCATATTATTACATGTTAAATTCATGTACGTTGTTTTTATAAAAATCCGGGTTAATTGTTCTTCATGTTCTTCGTGTTCGTCGAAGAAATCAACGAACACGAAGAACAGTTGAAGAACACGTTGAAAAAGGAACCCAGATGATGAGAGAGAGAAAAGAGGGAGAGAGAGAGCCCCGCGGGAGAGGGGGTGAGCGCCGCCGCGCCACACCCCCCCACGGCCGCGCCGAGCCCGCCGGGGGCGGAGTGCCCGCCGGGGCTAGTAGCCCCGTGGCGGCGGGTAGCCCGCCGGGGCAGGGTAGCCCCGCGGCGCCCCTTCCCTCTCCGTGTTGTTTTGTTTTCCGTCCTTTCCGGCTATTCCCGTACCCCGTCTTCCGATCTTTTCGAATCTTTAAAATTATGATACTTTTAAGCCATGTTCAAGTTTAAATTATAGTAAGGTATTCAGGTTAGTTTCAAATTATTTCGAATAAGATATCGAGTTATTTTCCGTCAAAAATTTAGAGATCGAGTCCAGAGGTTTCTCAAATAAATTAAATCATTCTCGATCCCCTTATTAAGTCAAAGTCGTGCTATCCATATTATGTCCTAGCTAAGGGAATATTAGTTGGGTGTTACTTAATATCATATTATTAGAAATCTTCGAAGAAGGCTTCTAAGTCGACGATTCGACTTTTGTAGGAGGAATTGAGCCTCGGAGAAATACTAAGGAAGACCACCAGCTCGTTGCCTCGTCTTCCGTTTCGTAATCAAGGTGGGTAAATCTATACTCATCTAAAGTTTGAGCTAATAAGCTCTAGAAGCATGTTAGGGCAAATGAGATATCCAATAAAGTATTTTGCTCAACCTGTTTGATCTCTGTACAAGAAAAGGAATAAATGAAGTTATGCATGATTATGCTAAATTATTATTTGGGTTAGATAAAGTAAGGAAAGCTAGTATAAGTTAAGTGAGCTCTCAAGTATGTTTAGATATGCTAGAATTGTTTATTTACAATCCATGCTAGCATGAAGTGTTTAGAATTGCTTTATTTGCAATCGATGTTTATCCGCGTTCATTTCCTCGTACTTGAATGTTTATGCTTTAATAAAGCTCGTATAGTTAAGGATTAAGGATTGCCTTGTTAGGGTATCTTTAACCCATTATAGGCCGAGATCAGGTAGTGATAAGGTATTAGCATTAGACATTGTTCTAAGCTTGGTAATGTTAGCAAGAATAGGAAGAGATGGAACTTAGCATCCACTTAAGCAGGACTCGAGCTCAGAACTATTAAGGTAGTCACTGCGGGGTTTTTCCCTCGCGAACACATTCGGATATTTGAGTTAACCCCTCTTCTATCCTATGGCATGCTTAAGGGTACAGTTGACGACAGGTTTGAGCCAAGTTGGGCCCAAAAGAAAAGAAAAGGTTTTACGGATACGGAGAGGGCTTTTGCGTTTTGCTCTCCATATTCCGTCAGTTAATCATTGGATATCTTAAAAGTTATTAAAGCATTTTCATTAAAACCCACTGAGTACATTAGTGCTCATGCCCCCTCTTTTCAAATGTTTTCAGGTTGAGATGCTGAGGATGCTGGTGGCTGTGAATGTGGGTTGGCTGCCAAGACTATTTTGCTATTATCTAATGTTTCTATGAAATCCCACTTGTGATCCGCTACTCTGATACACTCCTTTCAATTCTGTTTAAGTCTTATTATGTTTAGCAAGACTCTATGAATAATCCCCTCAGAAACGATTTAATTCCTACAAGACGCATATTATGCTTGTCTCTGTTTTTGAGTATGATCTTCGTTCACCTGCAAAGAAGCCTAACAAGTTGGTATCTGATTAATGAGTCGTTTCATTCCGCTTAAGCATGTTTTCTTTTAATCCAAGTAAACCCGAGCATTTCCAGATAACTTCTAAGGCACGTCTTGATTCTTAAAACCCTTGATAAATCCCCCATCTTTATTCATTAATCTCTTAATAACACCCTGTCCCCACTCGTAAATCCTTATCTCGGGACCGGGCTGTTACATATACACCTTAGCAAAATAGGATTGCTGAGAGAATAAATAGAACTCTTCTTGAAAGGGTTAGAAGCATGCTTGCATCTTCTGGCCTTTCCAAGAAATTCTGGGGAGAGGCAGTATCTACTACAACCTATCTCATCAATAGGTCTCCCTCTGTCCCATTGCATGACAAAACTCCTGACTCTGTGTTCTTTAACAAAACTATTGATTTTTCTCCTTTAAAAATCTTTAGTTGTGTTGCATATGTTCATAAAAAAATGACAAACTTGATCCCAGGTCTAGGAAGTGTGTCTTTCTTGGTTATCCTGAGGGTGTGAAAGGCTACAGACTGTGGGATACAAGTGTTTCTAGTTTCAAAACTATTATAAGTAGGGATGTTATCTTTAATAAATCTGACTTTCCTTGCTTATCTATATATGTGCCTGTTTCTGTGACACCTCCAAGTGAGGTAGAGCACTTGTCTGTATTGAGTCAACATATAAACTATTGATGATGTAATTGTTCCTGATTATGACCAACTTGAAGAAGAGAGTGATCTCATTGTTCTTCAGGACAACCATATGCATGCTAACTTGGATAATTCTGAAGAAGGGAGGGATCCCGATGTTCTTTAGGATTACTATAACTCACTAAAGACATGGTGAGAAGGACATGAAGCAACCTTAAAGGTTTGCAGACAGTCATTTATCCATATTGGCTTTCACTGTGTTTAATAATCTTGAAAATTATGAGCCTCAAACCTATAAATCTGATTTGCACTCTAAAGAATCTGCTAACTGGCTTGATGCTATGAAAAAGGAAATGAAATCTTTGTATGACAACAAAACTTTGATTCTTGTTCCTAAACCTGCTAAGTGTTCTATTGTTCAATGTAAATGGCTTTTATAAAATCAAACATGAATCTGATTCTGTGAAGTACAAAGCTAAACTTGTTGCTAAGGGATTTACTCAAAAAGAGGGGATTGATTATAATGAAATCTTTTCTCCTGTGGTCAAATTTACTACTGTCAGAATCATGCTTTCTCTTGTTGCTCATTTTGACTGGGAACTGAAACAGATAGATGTCACCACTGCTTTCTTGCATGGTGATCTTGAAAAATGATATTATTTTATTAAACAACCTGAAGGTTTTGTGAATAAAAATAAACCTGGGCATGTTTGTTTGTTAAAGAAATCATTATATGGTCTAAAACAGTCCCCCAGACAATGGAATAAAAAGTTTGATGCTTGTATGCAATCACTAAAATTCAATAAGAGTGCCTTTGATCACTGTCTATACTTTAAGAAAACTGAATCATCCACTGTGTTTCTTCTTCTCTATGTTGATGATATGCTTCTTATCAGCCCCTGTATTAAATCTATAAAGTATGTTCAGAAATACCTTCGTGAAAATTTTGACATGAAAGATTTGAGTGATGCTAGAAAAATCCTAGGGATGCATTTTTATGGAGATGGGAAGAACTGTTCTCTTATTTTTAATCAGGTTTCTTATGTTGAAATTTTTTTGAGTAAATTCTCTATGATGACTGCTAAGCCAGTGAGTGTACATTTTGCTTCTAATTTCTTGCTAAGTAAGGATCAGTCCTCTAAGACTGACTCTAAAATGCATGATATGTCTAAAGTGCCTTACTCCAATGCCATTGGCTCTGTGATGTACCTCATGATTAGTACAAGACCAGACATTGCATATTCTGTTTCATGTTGAGTAGATATATGTCCAATCCTGGAATGCCCCACTGGGAAGCATTGAAATGGCTTCTCAGATACTTGAAATCCACCTCAAAATGTGGTCTGACTTTCTCAAAGTCAGCTAATGATGTGAAACTTGTTGATTATGTAGATTCAAACTATGCTAATGATAGTGACAATAGAAAATCCAATACAACCTACGTGTTTACTCTTTGTGGTTCTTGCATTAGTTGAAAATCACATCTTCAGCACATTGTAGCTCTCTCTACTACTGAGGCAGAATATGTTGCTGCCACAGAGGCTGTGAAAGAAGCTATTTGGCTCAATGGTCTTCTACCTGAAATTATTTTTGCTAACACTTCTCCAACTTTGTTTTCAGATGGCCAATCTACAATCCAATTATGTAGAAACCCCGTGTTTCATGACATAACTAAACACATTGATGTCAGGTTTCATTTAATTAGAGACACTGTTGAAAAGGGAGAGATACAATTGGAAAAGATTCACACTGAATTTAACCTTGTAGACATGGGAATTAAGTGTTTACCAGTTGAGAAACTGGTTTCATGTCAGAAAATCCTAAACTATGATTTTGGTTGAATCTCTCTAACTGTCTTCTCTTTTGTTCTATGTGAACACCTATGTTCATTGTGATTCTTGTGCACCCTTGTGCACTGTGATTGATCATCTATTGATATGTTCTAACTTTGTGTTGTGTTCTCCTCTTGTCTTTGTGACCTTGTAGGAGAAGTAAAAAAGAAAAGGCAATGATGAGTTCTGCGATACTCCTTTCGAAGATCAATGCACACTGTTGGGCCAAAGGTGGAGATTGTTAAGTTATTGGCCCATTTGGTTAGACCCAATTACTGGCCCATTTCCTCTCTTTATGGCTGCTCACTTTGAAGCCGCCCATTATTGTATCCAATGCGACCTTTGATGTCCCGAAGCTTCTTTAAATGAAGTCTAGGGCTTCACTGTCCATTCATCTTCTTCTCTCACTCTCTGATCTTCTTCTTCTTCACTTCTTGCAAATCCTAGAACAAACTTTGTGCTTGGAGCTTTGTGCTCGTACTCTTTCGACGTCCCAGTTCGTCTAGATTCCCTCCGAGGTCTCTTCGTGTGAGTATTCTGGGTGCAACGGCGGGTTAGTTGTGGGTTTGTTAGAGGTGGAGTTGCCGGTGTGGGGTTTTGGCTGCTCTCTCTGCCTTTAAGGCCTTCTATGTGCATTGGTCACTGTTTGAAGGAGTTATCGATCTCAGGCCAACCCCTGAGCCTTGCTCTCATCGATTCCTACTTCCTGTCCCTTAAAGGACAAATGGATCCGACTGCCAGCGATGAGAACCAAGCGGTGTAACCTCCCAGCGAGATCTGATACCCTACACCGACGAATTTGAGTTTGATGATGAATCTATTACAAAAATATTGATTAAGATTCTCCCCTCAGGCCTCAACATATAATCACGAAAATTTATGCTAGAGTAAACGCGAACACCAATTTTTAACAAATAGAGACGATTTTTTTTCCCCCTAAAATTCTACTAATTTTTAATTAGCTTGAGAAAATAGTTGCTTATACTAAAAATACAATGATGTAAGTTGTAGTCAAATACCAATCAATAATATTGAAGTTGAGTTTGATCCTTGAATCGATTACGAAAATATTGATTAGAATTATAAATATTCAGTATGATCATAAATATTTGTTTTGCTCGAGTAAACAAAACGTCAACACTAAAATTGATACTGATATATAGTATATGCTTAGAGAATTGAACACGAAGAATTGCAACTGCTCCTCCTATATCAAAATCCAATTACAATTAATGATGTCTAGCTATTTAAAAACTAAATCTACAAGTAATCATAGCGTGATCAATTATTTTTCCTAGCTAGTGCTATAAATAATGTGGCGAAGCTGTAAAGATATGATCGTCCCCTACTAGCTACCATTAGATCAACAATATGTGGAAATCTCTATCTTGTAGCACGTATTAGATAATATAGACTATTGATCAGATTTTTTAAAAAAAAATCAAACACCCATTAAAAAAAATAGAAAACCGAGTTAAGAAGAAGGTCATTCACAAAATATACATGCTCAATCTAGTTAATTAAAAGGACTAGAAAAATCTCTATTAGCCATAGTCGCACGCATGGTGAGTCACAACATTGATTTTAAGAACATATAAATTATTTACTTTAATTTTAAAAGTTAAAAATTAAAATAGTATAATGTATGTTGTTGTTTATGTATTTTTAATTCAATGCTCTACACAACAAGATTGTACTGCGAATATTAATTACTCCCTTGCCGGCTTGCCCTTGAGGTGTGAATTTTTTTTAAGGTGGATGACCCAAATTTCTCTAAACATTGTTACACAAAGTGTTGTCTATTGTAGATACATACCGCAAGTATATATATATATATATATATATATATATATATATATTATAATATATTTTAATTCATTACTTAGAAAATATACGTAAGATATAAAAAAAAAACCATAATATACAAAAGATCCCATAAATAGCTAGTAAATGTACATGTGTATTATACATGCGTCAATATCAATATATTATAAAGAAAACGATAAACTAGTTAGCCCTTAATTAGAAATGAAGCTAACCGTTGCTGACCTAGGAGCTAAGGTGGTAATGAAATTCAAGCTGATGAACAGGCTAGCTGTTAATTGTAATGCTAATTACTCCCTTGCAATTGTGCTTGCAATTGTGCTCAAAGTTCATAATTTTAAAGCAATAACTCAACAAGACAATAATTTTACTATTTGTCGGCACATTTGATAGGTTGTTTATACCAAATAATATTATATATATTTCTTGTCTTTATTATTATGTATAACATAAATTTAAAAGAAGTGTTCTAAAATTAAGACATCAAATGTCCCGGTGGGGATGGCCTAGTGGTGGAGTGAGATTGTTTGGAGATCAAAGATTACGAGTTCGAATCTCCTCAATACCACAAGTCGGGTGTGTGAGTAAAAAAAATAAAAATAAATAAATAAATAAATAAAAATTAAGACATCAAATAATTTCTATAAATCATTAATCTATGTAATTGTCTATGGTAATAATAATGATTTTATGGTTGTGAATGTGGAGGGCCCACGCTAGGTTAGAACCTTAAATTTTGCAACGACTTCCATAAAAAACCTTGGACTTTTTGGTTTATAAAATATGTGTATCCATTTAGAAAACGTTAGATAAGTCGATTCTGAAATATCTACAACTAAAAAACCTAGATCATCAAACATGAGTACAGTTCAAAACACTGCTTTTCTTGCAGTTATCATTGTTCTCCAATATTCCCAATTTTCCAGTGCAGATCCCCCCCTCAACAATGTTCCCATATTTGGTTTGTCACTCAAATTTCATAACTAATTAATATTCAATTATAAATGTATATTATTCATCAGCTAGGTGTAGCATCTGCAAGACGGTCTTCCCGTCGACAACATGCATGTTATATACGAACATACATATATATTCTTACATATTTTATTTTCTCTAACTAATTAATTAACTTTGATGATATGAATTAATTTGTGGCATAATTAACAGATGCATGTGAAGTAGATGGTGTGTGTGGGAGGGGAAGCTGTGTGCATGTGAGTAACAATACCTTCGGTTTTGAGTGTGAATGTGAGCCTGGATGGCGACAAGCTCGCCTTCAAGAAGATGTTTTTCTTACGTTCCTCCCTTGTGTCTTTCCCAACTGTGAGCTCTCTCTCTCTCTCGCTCTCTCTCTCTCTCTCTCAGCTGCTACATTTTGTGAAATATATATTTCTATTACTTCATAATAAAACATCAAACACAAATACTCATGTACATAAGATGTACATCAGACGGTCAACGTGTTGACTCGGTCAAAGCGTTGACCAAAAAAATTGTGAAAACGGGTGATACTTTTTAGGGATACACTGATACTTTTTTTAATTTTAAATGATACTTTTCAGTGTTTTGATTGATACTGATCTTAACTGTTTTTTTCTTTATTTTTTTTTCTGGCCAATACTTTTTATTGATATAAATGATACTTTTGGGCCTTTGAAATGATACTTTTCAGTATTATGAATGATACTAATTTTGACTGATTTTTTGGTCAAAATATTGACCGGGTCAACACGCATTGATCCGGTCAATGCGTTGACCGTCTGATGTACATGTTATGTACAGGAGACTTGCCCAACATCAAATATGGGGAAATTAAAGCTATATATCTGTAAATATTTTCCATATATATATGTATTGTTGAAAGGTAATTATTATGAAATTATGCACATGATAATAAGTTTTATGTCATATAATTATGATCATGAGATAGGTCTGCAGGGTACGTAGTTTATGATTAATGATTATACATTTATATTGAACCAATTATACGGCGTGATGATCAGATCAGTACGTTATTAAATTAAAGGTTTCATACGCTCGTTTTTTCTTACAAATCTACAGCTTTCTTAATTTCTTTTTCGTTTTAATGAATAACATGAATTTTAAATTTGAATATAATTTTATTTATGATACATATATTTGAATTTGAAATTTTCAGGTACACTCAACTATACGTGCACAGAAAATCCACCACCTCGTGACTATGATTATCAAGGGCGAACTAACATATCATATTCAGATCGTAATAACTTTAATTTTTATTCTATATATATGTATATATATGGATTTAATTATCTCATTAATTAATTAATTGGTACATATATTTAGTTATATTAATTATGCGTTTTAGCTTGCTCCGTGCAAAATTGTGGAGGAGGCAGATGCAACGTGACATCTCCCTTCACACGCACCTGTTTGTGTGAAGATGGTTACTACAATTTGTTCAATTCCACAACATACCCATGCTACAGACGATGTAAGAATATTATAACATTATATATATATATATATATATATATATATATATATTCCAATTAATTAAGTTTTGAGTCACTTAATTAATTTATTGAGACTCAAATTAAAGGATACTATATAATTAATACTATTGAATTAATTAATCCGGTGTTGGTGTGTGAAATTAATTAGGTGCATTTGGAGATGAATGTTCAAGTCTGGGATTCAGCACAAATACTTCCGGTCTCGATCTAAACCCTTTCGCTCCTCTTAACAACGACGGTATATAAATTACAATATTTTCTTTATATATATATATATATATATTTTATTGTTATTATTATGTTAATTATGACTACGAAGATTTTTACTAATTATTTACATAAGTTTTTTTCAAAATCTTACTGCGCTCTTTTAATTTATGATTATGAATTGGGAGAGTGGATGATTCAAAATCCATAAATAAATAAATAAAATAATCTGAATCGTTCAATTTGCTTTGTACGTGGCAGCGGTAAGCTTGATGAAGAGAGCTGAATTTGTGCGCTTGATTACGATGGCGACGACGTTGGTTGGAGCAGTGTGGAACTACATTTAAGGATCATCAAACTTTGCTAATTTTTAATGTTCGATCACAGAATTCATTGTCAGCTCACTAACTAAAATTTGCAGTTTTCTTGGTTATGTATGCTTCTCTTAACTAATTAGCTCTATTGTTGTGTTGTATAATCATTGGATGAACGAATTATTAATGTTCAATGTATCCTTCTTTTTTCTTCGTCTCGTAGAGGGTTGCTTTATTTGGAAATGCTCTTATTTTATGTATCCAAGACTACTAGATTGTTTTTCTTACTATATAAAGTGAATAAAAAGTGGCAATTACTTATCGAGTGACCTAGGCATCCTCTATTTTTTCGGGTCCAATTGCAAATTCGAAAAAGAGAAAGATAGAAGAGAGGAAGTTTTGCCTTATTTTATTTTTAATTTTTAATTTTTTTTATTTTCAAAGTGGCTATACTAAATTTGTAGTCAAAATAACCTTTTAATTGTCTAAAGTTACTATTTTCACCTATTTTAATTTCTTATTTTCTCATTTGATAAAAATAGAAGCAATTCTCTTACTGTATTGGAAATGGGCTTCTTGTCCGGGCCTAAAGGTAAATATGTGGGTTTTATATAAGTAAAATCGAAACTTCTTTTCTCATAATCAAAGTCTATCCATAAATCTTGTTCTTATTTCCTCTTTATATTTATTAACTATTTATGTTTAAACTTTATGGCAATGGCTCTACTGCGTAATTAGCAAGATAATAAAAGAGTTAATTGCCTTAAAAATCATGAACTTTAAATATAGTTATAAATTTAACATTGATTTTAAAATTAAAGTAAGTAATTAAAACACAAACTTTTAATTTGAGTGTTATTTAACATTCCTAAATTTTTATAAATAAAATAATATTAAAATTAAAATTTCATATTAATTTACAAAAAGTAAAAAAGTTCATCAAACTTGTGATTTTTTAAAATTACACTAATTCATGTTATCAATATAATACAATAATAATCTGTAGATGAGAATGATAATATTTTCTTTAATATATTAATGTTTTGTTAACCCATTTCGAGTTAATTTGCAATTGCACCTAAAAATGTTGAGATCTATACAATTAATACAGAATTGGAGTAGACATAAAAAATAAATAGAAGAACAACAAAGAACATTAAAAAGAAAAGATGTGCATCAAACATAAAAAAGAGATCAAATATAGTAGACATAAAATTAAAAAAAAAAAAAAAAAGAGTAGCAGTAGATCTAAAAAATAATAAAAAAAAGAGTAGAGTAGATATAAAAGAAAAAAAAAATCAATAAATTTTTTTAGAGAAGGACTTCCATGTACAAGTCTGATATAAGAAAATTGTCAGACGGGCCGGCCCAATTGAATTCGGACCCAGCCCAAATCCAAAAAAAAAATAGCAGCCCTAATCAAGCCCAAAAAAAAAAAAATCGAAGCTCGACATTGGCCAGCACCCGTCGCCCCTCATCCATCGCGGAGGCCCTGTCGTCGCCGCCGTGAGCCTTCACAGCACGCTGTCTCCGCCGTGAACCTTCGCAGTATGTTGCCTTCGCCGGTTAGGCTTTGCAACCACCGCAAAGAGTGAGTCGGCGCCACCATTAAGAAATCACGAAGCTAAAGACGGTCTCAACTTCAAATAAAAATCTCAATTGAATCGCGTTCATCCAAATTGAGGTAAGATCAACTATCATAACATCATAAGAGGTACTTTTATCGAATTTGAGTTGAAATTTTATTTTTTTATTTTTATTTTTAATTTTGGATTAAAGTTTACGATAAAAAAATGGATGAACAACCTATAATCATACATGAAAAGTCTGAGGATGAGCGTGAAGAATGTATTGCTGAAAAGGAGCATGATGATATAATTATTCTTGACAAATCTGAGGATGAGGATTATGAACATAATAATGAAAACGAGCAGAGCGTTACATTAATTCAAAGAGGTGAAAAACCTAATCTTATGTATTTCAATACTTCTACATGTTCTCGTACTTTGTTTTACACTCATTGTTACTTTTATGCAATACAGAAAATACATTTGACCTCAGTGGCTCTCTAATTGGTTTCAAGAGAGAGAGTTTTAATTTTAAAGAGATGTATGAATTATACTATCTACATGCTCGGGAGGTTGGTTTTAGTGTCAGAAAATTTACTCAAAGGCGCAACAGTACCGGTGCTGTGATGGAGAAATATTATGTTTGTTCTAGTGAGGGAGTTAGAAATATTACATCAATTGTTCCTTTGAGCAATCAAGAAAAAAAGGGAACACAGAGAAGAAATATTACATGCACAAATTGTAAAGCATCATTGAGGGTAAAGAGAGGCCAAGATGGATTGTTTGAAGTCATTGAACATGTTCAAGAACATAACCACGAGCTCTACAGGAAGGAATGGAGTCACAAACATAGATCTCAAAGATCAATTATAGATGACAAACTTGTTCGCATTCAAGACATGATCTCTTCTGGCATAAAAGTGACGCGCGATCGTTCGCGCTCAAAAATAAATTTATAACTCCTGTGCCCACAGCGAGCGTAGCCAGCTAATGAGTACGGGTCGATCCCACAGAGAGCTGTTGTGATTCTACCTTCAAGTAACCAAACATAAAAAGGGGGTTTTAGTTTTGTTGTCACAACTGGAAATTAAATCTGCAAAACAAAGTAAAGAAGATATCAAATAACAAATGTTCTGGCATTTGAACTTGAATTTGGTTTAAATATATATCAACTCGCTCATGGGCACACTGATTTTCATACATGATAAATCACCTAGTTATAGAGACCGGATTTCTCTCTGTGTCTCCTCATTCATCCTTTCATTATAGACTTAAAAGTGATTCCTCGTCAATTAAATTCCTAATCAATCACCCACCCCCCGGTTCCCCAAAGAGATGTAAGCGAGCGAATAACAGTGTGCCCTAGACGAACTCAGATCTGTTGTGTTTACCGATTCCTCTCGTGCCCACAACAACCCATTGATTCCCTCATTACTATATAAACCAACACACAGTCACGATTTGCCAATTCAATTAATAGTGGTGTGCGCTCTTTACCTAATGAGTGATCAGCCACATTAGGCATTTCAGACACACACTCACGTGGAACAAGGCACACGAATCAACAAAAACCTATCATGCATTACTATGCCCATTTTGGCCTCACGAGTCCAGATTTATATTTAAACCATTTTCATTGTTCAAACGCCAGAATAAAGTGTCTAGCCAAACATGCTAGACATAATTAAAATAGCAGAAATAAAAGACATAATTATAAAGAGAACTTACTGAATTTAATAAGCAAAAAGACTCAACATAAACGTTGAGTTTATGAACATGCTCCTACGTCCAAAGGCTTAAGGCCTATTGGAATTGTTTTTGCTGCACTGCAGCGTACGAGAAAATAAAGTGCAGAGAAATGGAAATTGTAGCCGTGTTTCTGACTATCCAAACTTGTGTTTCCAGAAATTAAAGTAGCTTAAATAGTCACATTTCCGAATTAGAGATCCCCCAACAAGCTGGGGTCTTCACTGGATTTCCGGAACTGGCGTGCCCTCCCCGATCTGACTGGATAAACATAAGTTGACCAAATCCCTATTTTTTAGGGATTGAGATTATCTCTTCGTTGCAGCGCCTCTAGGAGTCCAGTTTATCACCAACTCTTCTTCGGATAATGTAGCTATCTTTCTCATCTCTCTCCTCCAACTGAATTCTGATTTTTCTGCAATTGCCCTAGCCCAGCCTGTTGTCGAGTCTGCACGAGCAAAGTGGGCACGACATCATACAGTTAGCCTCATCTATCTCTGATATGCCCATTCCGCATCCCGAATGTAGGATGAGTGCTGAAAAAAGTCCCATGTGTCTCTGACTGAATATTTAGCTTGGATTTTGCTTGAATAACTGGGCATAAAATGCCCCTTTCACCAGACTCGACCTCCGCAATGCCCTTGACCTCATCCTGGTTCTTTTTGACTCAAAACACACGAAAAAAAGACATTTATAACGAACAAAAATGCCCATAAAAATACGAAATAAATGAACTTATCAAAGAGCAAGCGAATCATATTGATATATGGCAAATGAAGCAGGGGGCTAGCATTTGGTTGGTCATACGATGAAGGATCACTTGAATTTTGTAAACATAATGAAGATGAGTGCAATTGAAGTGGGGGATGCATAGAGTTTCATTGACATGTTAGGTCAGGACGTAATTGAAGATGAAGACTTTTTTTATAGATTTAAGTTGGATAGTGATGAAAGACTATCTAATGTGTTTTGGAGAGACTCTAAGTTGTGTGAAGATTATCACTTGTATGGTAACGTGGTAGTTTTTGACACAACCTGTAGAACCAACAAGTATAACATGATTTGTGCGCCCTTTGTTGGACTTAATAACCATAAGAAGAATGTCATATTTGGGTGTGTATTCTTAACAGATGAGAAGATTGATACATTTGAATGGTTGTTTGAGGTTTTCAAGAAGTCAATGAAGCTGAAATGTCCGATCACAATCTTCACCGATCAAGATCATGTGGTTACAAATGCAATATCAAAGGTATACATGTTCTCCTGTCAGTGATACTTTTCTTATTAATATTTGATACATGTATTGAAATATATAAAAAAAATTTGAGTGATAATCAGGTCTTCTCAGAAGTAAGACACTGACTCTGTATATGGTATCTGTACCAAAATGCTATAAGTCGTTTCGGGAGATTAAAAGGTAACAAGAACTTCAATGATACTTTCCAATTATGTATATCTGGATGTATTAGCAAAGAAGAATTTGAGGAATGCTGGGCCTCAATGATATCAGTTTATGGATTGCAAGACAATAGTTGGTTTACAAGACTTTATAACCTGAGAGAAAAATGGTGCACTGCGTACAACAAAGATTACTTTTCAGCTGGAATTCTTTCTTCACAATGAAGTGAAAGTACAAACCATACAATTGGATTTAAGGCAAGCAAGGATACAAATTTGCATGAGTTCTACATAATTTTCAAGAGAACAATCCAATGATGGAGAAGCCGAGAACAAGCTGATGAATTTGAATGCTCAAGAGCCATACCAAACTCGTGTATACCATTGACAGAAATGCTCAAGCATGCCTCTGAGGTATACACACTATCTGTGTTTTATGATTTTGAGGATGAGCTTTTAAAATCTATATCATCGACTGTCAATCTAGTTGGTGAAGAGTTGGGAGTAAAAGTATATGATGTCCAAGATCATGATGTATGCATTTCACATAGAGTGAATTTTTTCCTTGAAGAAAATTTCATAACTTGCACCTGTAGGAGATTTGAGGAGTATAGATTGTTATGCTCTCATTGCTTGAGGATACTTGATAGGAATTCAGCAAAACAAATACCCATCCGTTATATTACGAAAAGATGGACTAAATTTGCAGAAAAGGATTTGTGGGATAAAGTTGTAAATTCGGGTGATCAAATTGGAGAATTAATGGATTTAAATGGTTGGAGGCACAAGATGGTGATGAACTACTACAGTATACTTATTAAGGCCCAGGAAAGTGAAGAAGCAAGAATGATTATAGAAGAGGGATCTAAGAGCATCTTTGAGGCTGTTGCAGCATTGACAACAAAACCAAATTTGATAGAGGACACCGATGTCTCCACATCATCCATAAGTGTACTTGATCCTCAAAGAACAACAACAAAGGGAAGAAAAAAGAGGATTAAAGGACAACTTAAGAAGGGCAGAAAAAAGAAGACAAATAATGCAGCAAACTCAACTCAGTTGAATGAGTTTGGATCAAAAATTCCCAATCCTCGATCGTTTTAAATTTATATCAGGTTGATACCTGTCTTCATTAGAATTGATACCTTTTTGCTTACAGCATGGTACTTTTTATCTTACAGTTATATTGGAAAAACACTGATTAGATTTTTGTTACTTTGAGATTTTATCATGTAATTTCATTTATTAAACGTTCATTTATGACAAATCATTTTTTATTCATTAAAACAATGATTGCTAATATCTTTAGTATACTTGATTCAATCTGCATGATGGTACTATTTTTTATCTCTTTGAATACTATTATGCTTCATACATGATACTATTATTATGTCTAAAAAAGATCTAATTTTTTAAAATTCAAGTTACGAATAATGATGAATGAACTAATTTACAGCTACATTTTAAGCATATTTAGCTATGAATATTCATACACGCTCACTATTTATTAAACTTGCAATGTATCAAAATTACATGTTAAGTGATACTTCATTTAATATTAACTGATATTTTTTATATAATTGGCATACTTTTAGTAAAACCTACAACAAACTTTTGCACATCCAAAATACACTTTTATAATCATAAAAACGATAAACAAAATACTTCATAAAACCATTGTTAATACATTCACAAAAATCCATCTATTCATCATTACCAACAAAAAAAAGCATAATCATAAAAGAGTATGCTCCCAAGAAACATACGCATAGGTACAAACCATAATCAACGAACAATATTTTTCCCCATACACAAAAAAACACACAATCCAACAGTTAGATCACTGTGACCATGATGTAAACACATCCAAAAAAACTTCATTAGAATCAGATAATGCATCATTTCTTCTTTCTCTTCAAAAATGCAAGAACCGATTTGTGAACTTCAAATCTGAGGTAATTGGTACCAGCAAGAACAATACGAGCACAATATAGTGCTCATAGTTTCCTTCGACCGCACGACTGGAAAAAAAATAGAACAAAAGGTCAAAAAAATAAAACAAAGCAAAAATAATATATAACAAAAACTCACATTCATCAAATCAGGGCATGAGTAAACTTCGCCATCAAAATTCTCCATGTGATTCATCACAAACACTCCACAATCGAAGTCGCCAGAATTCTTCTGCCATTCAAATTCAACATTCACTAAAGGGTACCCCTTCAGCTCAGATGCTTTTGGATGTTTGATCTCTTGAAAATATTCAGCAAATTCTTCTTGCTACAACAGGGGGAAAAATGTGTCTCATGAAATAACAAATAAACAACATTACAATGATAAAAAAATTAATATATCAAGTAATATAAAACTTTACCAACACAGTCGATAATTGTCAGAAAATGCAATCTTCAACACTCGTACGCTTGATATTGTCCAGATACTGCACTAAGCATTCACGGGAATTGATGAAGACAAGGAAAAAATGGCCAGAAGAATAGATGAGGAAATACAACACTTCTGCTGTCATAACACTACCGAAAGAACCCATCTGCTCCATGCTGTAGTTCCAACAATCTCTCAACGTTGCCCTTTTCACTTGAAAAATCTCTAAGATTTCCTCATCAACATCAGAATTCTGACGTTCCATTTCGCGTTTCAACTTCATCACATCATTAAGACACATCTGATATGAAAAAAAATCAAAACAAAAATGCATACATCAGAAAGAGTATCAATTAGATATAAAGGAAGTATCAACAAAGACTGGAAAAAGTATAAACGAACTTACAGATTGTTGGGCAGTAAAATATAGCTTCAGCTGACTTCTTTCATCAATCCGTGCATTATGTTTTTCAAATTGGTCAAGTAATAGAGCCCATGTATCGATAATTGTTATATGAACATAACAACTATCTTGTAAAGATTGCATCAGTGAAAAAGATAGAAAAAAATTATTCCTACATACAAAGACATTGTAACTGCAAAAAAATAAAAAAAACATAAATGAAATGAACATTTTTGAAAAGCAACCTAGAAGACATTACATTATGTAAGTAAATCCACTTACTCGACTGCTGAATGATGATTGTGAAAAAAATAATCTACCACATATTTCTACTTCAGAGACAAATCCTTCAAATAACGACGTTCATTTTTCTTCATGAAAATTGACTGGAAGGAAAAAAATTTATCGATGGACCACTCATCATCACCCACAAGCCATGGATCGATGGAATCACAATTAAAATGTTGTGAACCATGCCGACCAACAGAATAAAGCACTTCATCAACCAAAACAACATCTAGACCAGTTTCATTACAAAAGAAAACAAATAAAATTAGTCAAAAAATGCATAAATAAAAAAGTAACATCAATGAAAATACAATGTGTCAGCAAAAATAATAATATTTACCTTCATCGACATCTCTCAATAAAGTTCTCTTCCCACGATCAGCACATGCATCATCTGCTGTTTCAAAACATGGAGACGAAGAAATGAATAACAGTATAAAAATAAGATAAGATTCAATAATTATATCAAAAGTATCAATACCTCTAGGAATATCCTCTTCCATTGTTTCTTCAAATAAACATCAGCTTTTTCCACTTCATTCTTAGCTTCTTCATGACCAACTCCAGCTGCATCCAAACTTGCAGAAAACTTACAAACTTCATTAATTATATCATCTATTGAAGCCTCGCTAATAACTACATTCGGTGACTGAGGTCTAAGACTAGAAAAAACTGGAAAACAAGACTTCGAATCCTCCTGCACGGCCCTGAAGGTGTCTATCACTTCATCTACCAGCATAATAAATTTGTTTGATCTAAAAAAGTCTTTACTATGACGCATAGGATTAGCAGAAGAAGAAGACGCCTGATGATGATCTCGTTCCTGAAAGTATTTTCCAAGCTCTTTCAATCGATCCATGTGAGCATGAGTCACAACGTTTAAGTCCCTCTTCAACAGCAAAAAGGACTCCTGGAGAGCCTGCAAATAAGATTAAAATACAGATATTAATTCACAATTAAGAAAATGATAAAAAAAAGAAAAAAAACGACAATACTCACATCTTCTGAAACATGGTGAATCTCTGCATCATTCTTTTCATTCGATGGGAGCAGGTAGCGGATGTACCTCCCAGACTGATCCATCCTCACATCACTAAATCGTTTCCCCTCACAAGAAGCAGATGCTCCACTCACATCATGACTCACGGGATAAACTCAATTCACAAACTCCCCCTGCCCGAAACCCCCCGCTTTCGTCTCCTCAATCAATCTCTCATTCAAAAGTGAGACATTCCAATGCCTAATCAATGGCAGTGTACTAGATACAATAAAACCTTTCCATTTCAAATGGTGCATGTACAATAAAGGAAGCACAAGAATACAACCAATGACATTTTTATTTTCAAGGTTCTTCTTTAAGAAAACAACACCTTTGCACAATTTGTCCAATACATAGGAGCACCAATCAAAAGACGAAATCAAATGAACCTCGACTACTGATTTAATCAAATTCAGATCAGTCAAGTGATTCATTGTAGGTGCAAGGAATACAGACATAACATACATAACAAAAAATCATTTGAAATCTTCTCCCCCATCAGCCAAACGTGAATCTAACAGCAAACTACGAACACCAGACACTATCACAATGCTATTCTCAGAATATTTCTTAATCAAGTCAGTAATAACAGACTTAAGGAATTGACCATCCCTACCCCTCAAAACAGGCCTACCCTCATTCCTAGGAAGTAAAAACAGATCAGGTATATCATCTGGCGTGACAACAAACTTATCATTGTTGTCAAAACAGACCAATCGACTAGCAGGGTTAAAATGCTCAATAAACTAATAAACATATGACCATAACACACCTTTAAACTCTTGAAAACAAAGCAACCCCCAAACCCAATATCTCTTACAGCAGCCCGCTGCTCCTCATTCAATAAAGAGATAAGAGAAGATATTGAAGAAGGTCGGTATTTAATGACATATTCTCTTCCACTGCAAAAAAAAAAAATTCAAAGGAAAAAAGAAAAAAAAATTCACAAACTGCAAAAATAAAGTATCTAGTCTACAGCATGAAAGTACACTCAAAATCACATAAAAGTATCAGTCCACAAAATATATTACCTCATCATTTTTTCAATACCAGATGTATCCAAAACTTTCTTCACATACTTCTTCTTAGCACGACTGCTATCTCCACAGTCTGATGGGGAGGCATTACCAAACTTTTTCCGCTTCCTTGATTTACTCACTTCCGCAGAACTAAAATAGAAAATAAAAAACTGAAATGAACATATAACAGGAAAATAAATCAAAACATAACACGTAATAAATTCAAACACATCAGCAAACTTCATCGTATATACCTGATTTTTACTTTACCTTTCACAACTTTCTTGAACATATGCGTTGCTTCATTTGCAGCATTCTCATCAGCAACCTGTGTGTTGGAATCAATTTCCTTCTTCTTCAGCTTTCTCTTCATTGTGAAGATCTGAAATAAAATCAAATGATAACATTAGAAACCTGAAACATAAACAACGCCTATCAAATATCAAGGTACAAAAAATGACTCAACTGATTGTATGTGTATAAGACAGAGACATACTCATGTGATACTTATATGTGAATAGCATGATACTAAAATGGGTAAACAGTGATACTAAACTCTAACAAAAGAAAACATTCAGAGAAAACCACAACAACAACTAACAAAGATGAAAATAAGTTATATTCAATTAATCCAAACATCATTTTTCAAGTTACAAAACTCAGTCCGCTGATTGTATGTGTATAAGACAGATACGTACGCAACGGCTACATATATGTTAATAGAATGATACTTAACTGTGTAAATACTGATATTGTGGTATGGTTTGATTATAATAAACTCACTCGGAATTGTGAATAACACATACAAAGAAAACCAGAACAACAAATAACAAACATGCATATCAAATATCCAACAATCACTCCAGAAATTGAGTTTGGAGCAACAATATATTGTATACATATATCAGATCTGACCCCATTCACAAACATATGATATCTCAATAGGAAATTTGAGAATGTCAACAAACATAATGTATCTATAAATCAAACAAAAAACATGAGCAAAAAATACGAGAGGGGAAAAAAAACCGCAACGAAAATGGATCAAACACAAACAACACATCTTTATTTTTTGTTCAGATACACGATTAGGTGCTAAATTAAAAGAAATCACAGAAAATTATAAATTAAAAACGATATTAAATAACCTAAAAATGTGAAGAAACTAACCTGGAATGAAATCGTATTGAAGAAAATCTCCAGAAAACTCGATCGAAGTCACAACGTCGCTTCTTCGCTTCAAACCAGGGATCACGACTGTCGGAAAATTTGATTGAACGAATGACGGTGCCTCTTCGCTTGAAACTAGGGTTTTCGATCGTGAAGGGAAAGGGGGAAAAAAATGAAAGAACGGCGATTCTCTCTGGCTTAGCGTGAAACTAGGGTTAGGAGTGAATGAGAATGGTGGAAGAAACGGATTTTTTTAAAAAATATATCAGGTCAGAAAAAACCCGGATCCGACCCGTCTCATATAGACTATATTGCAGGGAAGTGTTATTTGCAGCAGCTGCAGGGAAGTTTTTGTGATTTTTTTACAACAGCGGCAGAAATATGAAAGAACAAGAAAGAAAAATATCCACATACAAAAGGATGAATTTATTTGTTTTTTTTTCAAAACATTTTTTTTAAAATTGACAATAAAAAAATTAGTGTTTTTTCAATACATTTTTCATAAAATTTAAATTTGCGATGTTGAATAATACTCAAATTAAAAGTTGATGTCTTAATCACTTACGTTTAAAAGTCATTTTTAATTTGTAACAATATATAAAGTTCATGATTTTTAAGGCAATCAACACATGATAAAAAAAACCTCTATCAAAGAAACAACAATTTCAACAAAGAAACGTAAAGAGAGGATACTTAATCAATTAGTTTTCATTGTTAATAGTTTATATGAAATTGTGCACAAAAAACGTAGGCCTCATTTTAATTTATTGATTTGAAATTATAATTTTTTTTTTCAGGAATGTTTCTTCTTGTAGAAAAAATAAATTAAAATTGAACTTTTGGTAAATTAATATCTTTTTTTTGTTTTCCTTATTTAACTAATTATGACACTTCCAATGTTAGACAATCATTAGTTTCACATTTTTATCTTTCATAGTATATTTGACCATTGTCTTCAAATACTCAATTACTTCCTTATTTCGGACAACTCATTGAGATTGGATGAAATGTTTATTTTCCCAATCGGTATTACATTTTAAAATTAGAAATATATTTACACAATAGTTCAACGTGGTGTTGATTCTAGGCCCTAAAAATCAACTTTTTGTCTAAGATAAAAATTTGAAAATTTTTCTATCAAAATATTTTATATCAGACAATTTTTCCATATATGGAATATCAACCTGCCCTAGATCTCAATTTCCCACAAAAATAAAAATAAAAATACTTGTACGATTTAATTGAAAGAAAAACTATATTAATTTTTCTCAAGCAACAAATTTATTTATTTAAATTGTGGCCCCTCATCAAAGTGAAAAATACCATTATTCCCCAATCCTGCAGTCAGGTTTTGGTCTACCTTTTCTGTCCGCTGCTAATCTGGTCTCACACTCCTCTCCTTGCGTGAGAGGGAGAGGGAGAGAGAGAGAGAGAGACGGAGGAGAGCCCGAGAGGGAGAAGGAAAAGGAAAAGTTTTGTAGTGCAAACAATAGCAGCCCAGCCCAGAGCGATTGCCCCCAAACCAATTCAGACAGAGAAAGAAAAACATCTAATAATTGGCACCCCATCTTTTTTTTTTTATTTACAATCTCGTTATTGTTTATTCCAACACTTTGCCCCCTTATTTATGCAATATACTTGGAGATTCCTGAGAGAACACGGGGCCCTTTTCTCCATCTTGTTTAGGTAAATTCTGATTTTACTCATCGATTATTTTCTCGATTGTTTTTTGTGTTTTTAAACTGTGTAGACTGAACTGTCTGTTCAGCAGCTGCACTTCGTTTCGTTTTTCGATGCTGATTTAATCTGGGATATTGTTAGGAATGGTTTAATAGATTTAATGCAGGGAAAAACAATTGTAAATGCTCAATCTTGATTAAATTTGAAGTCTTTTGGGGTTTTGTGTTGGGCCTTGATGTCTGAAAATCACTAGAATGCTTGAGTTGTTGGTTTATTTTGTTCTTCAATATCTCTCTTGTCGTGGTTTCTATGTGGGCATGTAGATTCGATCCATACTAGGCTTCTGGTTGATTTCCATCATTATATGAGATCAATTTTATATACGTGTGTGTGCTTCTTCTTTTCTGGTTAAGTGCAGATTTGAGTTAGTGTTTATGGTTTCCGTTTTACTGGATACTATGTAGGCAATAATGGGGAAAAAGGTGAAGAAGAAAGCAAGAAGTGGTCCGAAAGAGAAACGGAGTCCCTCCATGTCTCCGATAACAGTTCCTCAAGAAGCCACGAGCAATGCTGAAACCCCTGTTAATGGAGTTGTAGTTATCAAAGATAGGGGAGCATGTTCCCATGTTGATAAAGGTATCAATTTAGATAAACTCTCTGCCAAACTGAGGTCTTCAGATTCTACCAAGTGTGAAGATTGTCGGGGAAATGTTGCTGATAGACGAGCAAAGAAAGGGCTTGGTAAAGGGAAAAAAGGAGGAGCAAATACAAAATCAGAGTCGAGAGCAATTTGGATTTGCTTGGAATGTGGACATTATGCCTGTGGAGGTGTTGGATTACCAACTACACCTCATAGCCATGCTGTCAGGCATTCGAAACAGAACCACCATCCGTTGGTGGTTCATTATGAGAACCACCAATTACTTTGGTGTTTCCCGTGTGATAAACTGGTTAATGGTGAAAATTCCGAAGATCATAAACACAAAGAGGTCTTAAATGAAGTGGTGAAGATGCTAAAAGGGAAACCAGGTGAAGGATCGACAATAGATGTTGAGGATGTCTGGTTTGGAAGTGGCAGTGTTACTAGTGCAGTAAAATCAGATTATTCGGTAAGCACCGATGCAGATGGAAAAGTTGGCTATTCGATTAGGGGACTGTGCAATTTGGGAAATACCTGTTTCTTTAACTCAGTCATGCAGAATCTATTAGCTATAAACAGCTTGCGCGATTATTTCTTCAAATTAGATGAATCTGTTGGTCCACTAAATGCTGCTATGAGAAAGATTTTTCTTGAAACCAACAATGAAGCTGGGTCAAAAGGTGTAATTAATCCTAGATCTTTATTTGGTAGTCTTTGTACCAAGGCACCTCAATTCAGGGGATATCAGCAACATGATAGTCATGAGTTGCTTAGATGTTTACTTGATGGTATGTCAACTGAAGAATTGAGTTTTAGAAAGCATATCAAATCTTCCGAGGTTTCAGTTAAGGATTCGACATTTGTGGATGTCATATTTGGTGGACAACTTTCTAGTACTGTCAGTTGTCTAGAATGTGGCCACTCATCAACTATTTATGAACCATTTTTAGATCTCTCGTTGCCAGTTCCTACCAAGAAGCCTCCTCCCAAAAGGAATCAGCCTCTCATTCGAGGCAAGAAACCAAAACTGCCTCCAAAGAGAAGTGGAAGGAATCACTCCAAAGTTAGCCGAGAAGTGAATAGTTTACCAAGAAAAAGTGTTCCTGACCAATCAACTGGTGGCAACACTTCAGGTGAAGTGCATTCTGTAGCTCAGCCAGCAGAGCCATTGGCTCTTGCTTTGGGTGATTCTGCACTGTCAGATTCCGCTGATCCCAGCAATGTAGCTCTTGATATGGGTTTATCAGCTGAGGATCTTTCTGCTTTCCAAAATCCCGATCACCAGCCTGCAGTTCAACCTGTTAGAGAGCAGTCTTCTGATCTCTTTACATGGTTGGATTACCTTGACCCAAGTCCAGAATCACATGAAATTGATGCTGCCTCTGAAATTGATGATACTTCTGCAATCCATGATTCTGCTAATGAAGATATTCGACTGTCTGCTGCATCAGATTCTAGGATGGAGAGTAATTTAGAAAATGTCGATCCAGAAATCCCCTTAGACAGTGCTAAAAACTCTGATGCCCTTGAACATGGTGTGGTAGCCCAAGAACAGAACGCTTCTCTACAGTTTGAGGACAAGCAAAATATTACACCCCATTGTGATGGGAGAATATTGGCTGAAGGCTCTCTTACTAAGGATGGTGTTGAGTATGATGCTGGTAAAGATCATAGCTCGCCTTCATGCAGTGAAACTAAAGATTCAAATACTTCAGGGAGGGATAATGACAACTCTTCACAGACTTTGGATCCCAAAGTCATGTCATGCCAGAATCAAGAAGCTGCTTCATCCAGTGTTGAGGTATCCAGAGCAGACACCGAGCTCTCCTCAGCCATAGCTGGCAACGAACAAGATTCGTCAGATTTTGATGGGTTCGGAGATATGTTCAATGAACCTGAGGAGCCTGCAGGGGATAAGCCGAAAAATGATATGACTAAAAATGGAGTTAATGGGAATAATACCAGTGAGTCTGATGCAGATGAGGTTGATAATGCTGATGCTCCAGTGACTGTTGAGAGTTGTTTGGCTTTTTTTACAAAGCCAGAATTGCTTTCCAAGGACGAGCATGCTTGGCAATGTGAAAATTGTTCAAAAATCTTGCGAGAACAAAGAATAAAATCAAGGAGAGTTCAAATGCCTGTATCTGACACTGTGCCAAACGGTTGTGAAAATAGAGACCTGAATGGTCAAGTGGATGATGGTGAAACTCGCAGCATGGTGAAAAGTATAAAAGGTAACCCAGAAGATCCTTCGGATGGCGGGCCACAGCCCCATACCAGGGAGATTTGCGAAAACGGGAAATGTGAGCTTGGAGACAATCTGGAAACTGAGATAAATGGGATCGTACTCCAGTCAGAGAACACGGTACTTCAGGCCACAAATGCTTGTGCTTCATCAGAATGTTCAAATATAAGTAATCAAAATCTTAATCCATATCGTGGAGAATGTGATTCTGACAAAAATGGCTCTGCGGAAAGTGATTTACTGTCTGTGAAGTGTGAATCAGAAGTCGAGGAGCACGAGGATGTAAACTCAGAGAATTTGAAAGTGAAGAGGGATGCAACTAAGAGTATACTTATCAACAAGGCTCCATCTATTTTGTCAATCCACCTTAAGAGGTTTAGTCAAGATGCCAGAGGGCGCTTGAGTAAATTAAATGGACACGTGAGTTTCAGAGAGACAATTCATCTCAAGCCATACATGGATCCCAGGTCCGGTTTCACTTCACTGAGTTTCTTCTGCTTTGCTAGTTTTATTATTTAGTTGATAGGTCCTTATGAATCTTAGCTATAGCAATGCTTATACAGTTTCCCTTTTACCATGTTCATTTTTCTTGTCTCCAACCCCAGTATAAGAATTATTATTTTTGCAAATATCACTTCAGCTTTTACTTTTACCATTGCTGATATGGAACCTTTAGTCCCTTTTGCTGGGTAATTGCATGTGATTTGTTTTATTTCGATGAATCCAATTCCCTCCTTTCTAACATAAACCTACCCTAAGTACCCAGATATTTTTTTCGTTCATGGAAGTCTTTAGTTTCTCGATTATTTTGAGAGGTTGTTGCTAAGGATGCGGGGAATCGGTAGTTCTAAACTTGTGCCTAATCTGGAAGCAAGAGTTTGCAGTTTTGGACCACTAGTTTTTGTATTCCTTTTGGTCTTCTCACTTCTTGTTAATCTCAGAACCCAGTATATGTTTGGATGTTTGCGAATTGTTTCTAATGGATGATGCACGTAATAATTCCTGTTGAAAGGTTTAAGGCTAAGTTTTTTTTTAACTGACTTGGGTTGTAGAATACAAAACATGATATGATTCAGACACATCAACATATTTTGGATAAACTTTGTTTAGATGCAAAGATTTGCTTTGTCTTCAACATTTGTGAAATTTGAGCAGCGAGTCTTGGATTCAGTTCAAGAGTTGATGTGTTGCTACTAATGCATTTGCAGGTCCACCGAGAGTTCGACTCTCCAATACCGTCTAGTTGGGGTCGTGGAGCATTTAGGAACGATGAGGGGCGGCCACTATGTTGCGTATGTGAGAGGCAGTGAAGACTACGGGGACTGCGTGTGGTACCATGCGAGTGATGCGTATGTGCGTCAGGCTTCTCTGGAAGAAGTTATGCGCTGCGAAGCTTATATTTTGTTCTATGAAAGAACTTGAGAGGATGATGATTCATTTATTTGTTTTTCCTCTCACATTGAGAGAGAGAGAGAGAGAGAGAGAGAGAGACCAACATTGCTGAATAGTCAGCACACACAATTTTGGATGTGAATTGATCTCAAAATGTGTGAGTTTTCACAGATTATATCAGGTCTTGCTGCCTTGTAAACCTCATATTTCTATCTTTTAAAAGGTTCTTATTTCTTAACAATATTCCAATATTTGCATCACTGAAGTGCGATTTTGAAATTTGAACATGCTACATCTTGTGAACCGTGACAGGTGCATTATTTATTACGGATTTAGACCTATGTATGTAATGTGTTCAATCTTACGATATATTCACTTTAATTCAAGATCGTATATGGATCTCTGCTCACTGATGATTGCACTCGTGAAATTTAAAAAAATTAAGTAAATAATAATTTGGAATTATTTCGACTATTTTGTAACACTAGTTTTTCTGGTGCCTAATTTATTTGAATAAAGCGTAACTGAGAAGTTAAATAAGTTCCGAATCATGCTCATTAAATTGAAATTCTTCCTTTTTAAGACCATCTTGTATATTAAATAGAAAACCGATCATCATTCAAATAATTTAACAGTCACGCACATCACCACTTCAAGAGAATAAATAAATTATTTTATAAGAAATATGAGTTAGGGAATATGAATACAGTGTATGCATATTTAATCATTCATTTAATAAAAATAATGAAAAGAATGTAATAATTAATTTAAGAGCATCAAAGTGTATTTTTTGTTGGACCACCCCAATATCAGCAATGTGTATGGTGGGATACAATGCAATGTATAGATTTTACTTATTGTAGAATGTAGAGGGAAAGGAACCAATTGATTTTGACGGAAAAATGACATAGTGACAAAATATTGTAATGCAACATATAGCAAGATAAATATTAAAATAATTAATTGTTATAAAAAATTTATTGTGGGTGGAAGACAAGATACGAGTTGCTTTAATTTGATTTATTTATTTCTCCTCGTGTAATGATCATGGTATGATCCTAGTTTTGATTCAAATCACAATCATTGGAATAATTGATTAATCCCACTTCCAAACCCATGGTGGATTATATTTTATGTAATTGATTCATCTGATATTAATGGATTAGTTACATTTTTTTTTTTTTGTAATCTGCACCCGCGATTTAGAAAATATTGGTGAGATTTGAAATTACAAATTTATTGCAGTAAGACCGCCTAGCTCATTCCATCAACTAACTCATTTTAAAGAGTGCTACAATCAAATTATGTACATGTGAATAATGTGATATTATTATTGTACACATGATATATATGCTGATAAATTGAAAGAGATGAAATAAAAGTGATATAATAAAGAATTGGAACTGCGTGGTGGGCACACGGAATTAATTCAAACTATGCCCACAAAGTAACATTTAATTAATCTCGGAATTAAGAGACTAGAACATCTTAATTATCAACTTTTAAGTACATAAATATTTACAAAATTAGGTGCATAAACAAACATAAGTACTATAAAAGTCGTATGATTAAATATTAATTAAAAGATGGCCTTATGATTGATATTCGTTATATGTATAGAAGGACTGGTCAAGTTACTCATAATTTAGCACGTTTTGGTGTTAGTACTGAGGTATCCTTCCAGATTACTTACTTTATATGTTCATTTAAAAAAAATATTATTAGAGTTTCTCCAACAATCGACTGTAAATGTTAAATTTGACACAAATGTGGAAATATTAGGCTCCAACAGTGATGCTAAATAATGGGCATGGAATAAGAATTGCTATATTGCTGCTCCATTTCTCCATCAACAGTGTATCATTGCTCGATCACTATTCATCTTTTTTTTTTTCATTTTTCTTATCCCTTTACTTATTTATTTTTTCTTTGAAATATTAAAATACATAAATTGTACATCCAATTAAAATGACATCAAAAAAGAAGGCTCGTGTTTTTTTTAAATTTTAAAATTAAAATGACATTTCATAAAATTACATAATAAAACTACTAAACATAAAAATGTTGAAAAGACAAATAAAATATTAAAAATACAAATAAAGCTATACAATAATATTTCAATTATTCTTTCAAGATTTTTTTTGCTCGTTTTAGACATATCAAAGATGTTAATGCTCATTTGGCACTTCGAAATGCATTAATCGAGCAATTCGTGGGAAGAATATTCTAATTCATATAATTAGAAAAAAATATTATGTAAATTGTGTTTTTTTCTTTGCAATATTATTTTTCTGTGTTGCAATATTATTTAGTTTTATAAATTTTAACTTTTTTTATAAAATTAAAATTAAATGAATGAATGAATATCATGGAGTATTTCTTTTTAGTGCATAATTTAAAGCAAACTGTTGGAGATGACTCTAGGAAACTACCTTTTCTTTAGAGGAAATTTTTTAAATAGTCATTATTACTTAGTAAATCATGTAAATAGCCACTTTTTTAAAACATAATGTTTCTAGCCATTACCAGAAAAAAAGTATTACAGTACATTTAATTCTATATTTATTATTAAGAATTATATATATATATATATATTAATACTATTAGGAAAAATATATAAATTTATCCCTCCCCCATCTGCGAGTGCCGTTCTGTCGTCCTCCCTCATTTTTCAATCCATGTTTTATCAATTAAAACAAAACTACTATCGAGAAAGAGCACAAAGTAATAATTTTTGAAGATTATCATGATTCTTCCTCTATTTAATCCACGTTTCAACCACAAATTATCTGATGCAATATAAAAAATTAGCGATTCATTGCTCATTGAAGTTTTTGAAGTTTTGTTGACATCGAGCGTGCTGTTTTTTATGAAAATAAGGTATGATATTTACGTATGTGCACTCTTTTTATTGATCTATATTCATTTTTTTTAATCTTTCGTTGGAATTGGTTGAGAAAATTGAATGTTCTTTGGCGCACGAATCGAATTCGTTCGGTACACGAATATTAGAGTTTATTCGTGCATCAATTTATTTGTGTACTCGTGCAATGTCGCAATTTTAATTGTTGCACGAGACGAATTATCAGAGTCATGCATTTGTGTAACTCTGCATTTTAGATAGTGCACTATTACGCGAATATACATACTCATGCAGTCGTGTATCAATGTATTGATCAACTACTGCACGTGTACACGAACGACCTTAATTGTATTTTCGTGTATAGTTTTTTTAACTACCACAATGAAGTAATCGTGTACTTTTGTATTAATCCTTTATTGATCTAATGCACGAGAACACGATTTGGACTATTCGTGCTCGTGTACTCGTGTTGCATTATAATTATAACTACTACATTATAACATAATTATCCTACTTGTGTAAGAACTTCATTTATAAGCTTTGTTATAACATGTAATTAATTATTCTTAATTTGGCGATTGTAGATGAGTCGAACACATATTATTGTTGCTCATGGAGGTGTTTAGAATAGAGCTGCAGACAAATATGAGAATGAGAGGCAATACTATGCTCGTATTCCACGAGAAGGTTTGACACACAATACTTTGTTAGGTTTGATTGGCAAGGTTGTTGAACCAAAAATCTTTTTTTCATTCTTCTAAAATCATCGAGATATTTCTCACAATGTGGTTGAATATGTCATTTTTCCTCACAATAATGACAGATAATTCATCTCCTGTAGCCATTATGAACAGACACGCTTTTGTCTGTAATGTTCTTCGTATTGTATAGAATATTCTGAAGTACATGTACTGGCTGACTTGTACTTTCTTTGAAAAATAAAGTTTTGGATTGTCCTCCATTATATCCAAGACCTGACTGGATTTTTCTTGAATGTCCTGAACCAATTAAAATCTTATCAAGATTCTTTGTTCCATTGTTCAACATAGTGGCATTCTTCTTGATGGATTTGAGCTCAGAAGATAATTCTGCTTCTGATTTGAATTAGATTTGATCAGCTTCTCCTTTTTCTCTGTGAGACTCTTGTTTTGAGACTGAAGAGTCTTGTTGATCTCCACAACTTCCAGCCTTTTTGAATACATCTCTTTGTAAGTTTTCACAAATTCTTCTTGGCTGAAGTCTTCATTATCTGATTCATCTTCTTCTGCATATACGAAGGGATCTTGGAATTCAGAAACTTTTGCTGTGAATGCAATAGTTTCTTCATCAGAATCACTATTACTTTCTTCTGAATCATCATCACTGAGAGGTGTATTATAATTCTTCTTGTTTCTCTTCAGTGTATTAGTACATTCAGTTTGTACATGTCCAAATCCATCATATTCTCTGGATTGAATTCCCCTTCTTGGATTGGATTGTTGATAATCTTTCTGATCATTTTTGGAGTTTCTTTCTTGCAGAGTGTTCCTAGATGGTTGTCTTCTATTGTTGAACTTTTTTGAAGACTGTTTGTTGGCTCTCTTTAACATTTGACTAAAGTTCTTGGTAATCAAGACCATCGTGTTCATTGTATCTGAATCAAGTACATGTTTTTTGTTCTGTACTTTTTCATGAAAATCTTTTGAAACTTCAGTTTTAAGAGCAATACCTCTCTTCCTTGAGTTGTTGTCTTAATTTTCTAGATTCATCTCGAACGTCCTTAAAGACAACATTAGCTCATCAAGTAATACTTTTGATATCTTTGACTTCATCTATTGCAACAACTTTGTAGGTAATCTTCTTTGGAAAAGATCTGAGAACTTTCCTTACAAGTTTCTCATTGTTAATCAGCTCACCAAGAGCAAAACCCTCATTAGATATGCTTATTAGTCTGGCATTGAACTCACCTATAGACTCAGTCTCTTCCATTCTAAGATTTCCAAATTTAGAAGTAAGATTTTGAAGTCGAGATAATCTTACTGAACTGGTTCCTTCAAAGGTGGTTTCCAGAATATTTCTTGCAGCTTTAGCAGTCTCACAAGTTAAAATCAGACTGAATTTCTCTAGATCTACTGCAGAGAATATAGCATTGAGAGTTTTGGAGTTGACATTATACCAGTTTTTCTGTGGCACAGTCCATTCTCCTTTTTCAATCTCTACCTGCTTTTCTTCTTTGGCAATAGTTGGCTTTTCCCAACCTTTAGTGACACTCTTCCATGCAAGTTCATCTATTGATCTCAGAAATGCCATCATCCTTACTTTCCAGTAAGGATAATTGTTGTTTTCAAGCAAAGGTGGTTTGACCGTAGATCCTCCTTTCTTGATTGAGCTCATAACTTGAAATCAACCAAAATCTTCACACGATTATGTATTTTTTAGGATTCTTTTCGCTTTTAACTAAAGACGACCCGCTCTAGTACCAATTGAAGTTACATAACCCTTGCAGATAGAATCATGTTCTTAATCATGTCCATAGACATAATGAGGAACATGTAAGGTCAAAATGCTAAATATAAAGCAAGTAAATGGCACGAGGTTGGTAACCATCTTCGATCAACTGATCTACGTCAGGAGGACTTCACAAGTTCGTGAGAAACAATCCACTACTCAATTGCAAGGTTACAAATGCTATTACATGATGACCTCCTGTCACTCGACTCCTTTCCTACACTCTACAACCTCTTTTGATAGACTGAATTGTGAGATGCTCTCACAACCTAAACTCCCTCTAGTTTCCACAGGAAATCTCTCTCGAGACTCCTCTAAGTGTGTATGAAAGAATTCAAACACAGACTAGACACACAATGATCACAAGGATCAAATCTAGTCTACCCATATACTATATGCTTCAAACTTGAAGTCTTTTTAGACTATCTAGCTCTTGTGTATACGTAAAATCTCGACCATCTAACTAGTCTAATTCCCAGACTATTTATAAACACAAGTCATAGCCTAAACAAGATAATTAGAGAATCATAATCTAAATCAAACTCTAAAAGAAAACTTTCCCAGTTTAATTTGGACTTCTCTAGTTAGAGTCTTTCCTTGAATAGAGCTTGCCTTCTTCTATCTTGATCTTCATCTTGAACAAGGCATCTTCTATTCTGAAACGTCCATCTTCAAAAGGTAACTTCAGTTCTTTGAATCCAGCTTGGCACATCTCTTAGAAACTCTCTGGATAACCATATACATGATCATATTCACGAACATGATCAAGTACATTCTTCAATCTTCAATTAGATTAGCAGCGAAATGTTCATATCATAATGTCCAGAACATGGTCTTCAAAACTTTGAAAAATCAAAACCTCTATGTTCTTTGAATTTCCATAAGAATCATGACAATCTAAAACACTTATTGTTAAATGATGGCACTAACACATTTTATTTAAAATTCAACGACCCACAACTGTGAGCATTAAAATTAAAACATTAAAAAAATATGTAGTGTGTGCGTGTAGTTGAGCATGTATTGTTGCTACTGAATTCAATTGGGCGTGTAGGCGTGTTAAGTTTTTTTGGCTGCTGAATTGAATTGATCGTGTAGGCATGTACTAGTGTGTACGTCAGCCGAAAAATTAGACTTTGATTTTTTTAAATTTCATTAAGGGTAAATTAGACTTTGATACTTCTGTTTGGTTAGAGAAGAATATTTTACAAATCTTGGTTAAAAAAGAAATTTACAATATCTATAGGGAGTGGATCAAAAATATAATTTTTCCTGGAGTAGGGACTAGGAACCCATCTTATACCATCCAATCAGATGATCTAATGGCTGAGATTTAATGTCAAAGTCAAGGCAAAAAAGAAGATGATGGTGCTATAGTTGTCCAATTCATATAAAAAAGCTGATGTCATCACTTTTTAAAAAAAATTCTTAAAAATTTTAAACGATCATAATTCACTCATTTCTAATTGGATCAACGCAAATGATATACCAAATTAAAGATTTTTTCATCCTATTTAATTCAAGATCAATCAAGGATATGTTTGTTCAAATAAATATAGACGAAAAATATAAAATATACATTTTTACTCATGTTTAACGCAAAAATATTTTCGTTAGCTTTTAAAGAATGATTTGTCAGCATTACGATAAGTTGTTAACGTATGCTAATGAAGCACTTGTTATGTGCTAACATATTGTATTCATTGTGCTCATGAATGATTATCATAATGTTAACGTAGTACACGTACTTATATTGTTATTATGATTTATTACATTTTAATTAGGGTTTATAATTATTTTTTATGATTTAATTTTTATGTTTTAGTTACTAATTGATTATTATATATTATTTATTTCATCAAAATAGAATCTATTAATTAATGTTTTCTTCATTCATTTATGGTTTATACCTTATTCTAACGATAAATTGTCATATGCTAAGATAGTTTATATGCAGTGCTGATAAAATAATATCATAATGCTAACGTTGTAAATTTATATTGCTATTATGGTTTATTCATCCAATTAATGTTTATAATTATTTTTTAGAATTTAATTCTATTTTTTAGATTATTGGAGTTTATTACATCTAAATTATGGTTTATTTAATCCAATTAAGATTTATAATTGCATTTTAGAATTTAATTTTTCGTTAACAATATGAGAAAACTTTCATTAGGATTACCATAAAGCTTTGATAGCATGACAATAATGCTTCGTTAACATGCTGATACTGTTATCAACTACCCAACGTATTTTTTATAAACATTACCGAATTATGTTAATACTCCCACCTAGAAGATTTATGAAATATTACAGAATGCCACCATCCCTTTTAAGCATGAAAGTGCACACCCCGTGTGATATGTATCTGTCTATAAAAAGTTCACAGAAAAGTACACGAAAGTTGTAGGATAAGGTTTACAATAATGTTCAGGAACGTTATTGTAAACTTAAAGTAATTTGCAGAATGTAAAGCACACAACAGATTGGTAACCCTGTTCGATCAACTGATCTATGTGAGGGGACTTGTTAAGTTCGTGGAAAATAATTCACTACTCTAGTGCCACGTTTACTTATGCTATTACACGAAGCTAACCTCCCGTCACTCGAAATCCTTTCTACCCGTACACCCTCTTTCGTTGAATTGAATCGTGAGATCCCCTCACAATCTAGATAACTAACCTATCTAGTTCTCACATGAAATCTTTCCCAAGACTCCTTTTGACAGTGTATGAAAAAGGTATTTTAATACACGATGACTAGAACACTAAACTCTGTCTAAATCACAATCAAAACTAAGTGGCTCAAAACAGTTAGAGCTCTTGAAATAATTAGTGCAATTCTTCTTTTCGGTGTGTCTCCTAACAGGTCTGTATTCCAGGCTTATTTATAGATGAGTAATACAACCTTAACAAAGGAACATATGTCATAATCTTAATCTGAAACGAATAAGGAAACTTTCCTTGTTGAGTCCGAGACCCAGGACAATCCAAGTTAGGATTTCTTCCATCTTTAGAACTCTACATTTATCTTTAATCTTGTGTTGTTCAAGTTGGATAAAGCATCTTCTAGAATGATCTTTGAATATCTTCTTGGTTGGAAATCTCAAACGACTTCATTGAACTTGGAAGAACAATCTGGATAAGAAAAGTTCATGCAAACATTCACAAACGTTGCAATGAACATTATTGATTTTGAATCTTCACTTCACGTAGCACAGCGGAATGTTTTATATATTCACATGCTGACTTCTGACTATCATCCAAGCTAGCTTGCAGTACTCAACATGTTGAACAATCCTTGTTGTGGCACGATGCACAACAGTCTTCATCTCAGCTCAATCCAAACTCCTTGCTTGAGCTGTCTTCAGGAAGTTCAGATCACGTTCATGTACATCTTTATGAACGTTGTCCAGAATAATAATCATGTACTTGGAAAACCAAATATTTAAGTGATTATTCAATGCCATACATATGAATGATAATTAATCACTGTTAAAAATGCAATGTAGAGCACTTGATAAAAAATGTGGTGTGCAGCATGACACCAGTAATCCATCTTTACTAAGTCTCTCCGCTTGGTGTCAAACACAACACTAACAAAGCAAATCTAGGGCCACAGATTTTTGTTGATTGTATGGTGTGAGATGAGTTCCTAAATTCTCACACTAAGATTGGTTTGCACTATATATATGTATATATATTGAGTTGTGTGTGACATCGAGTTCTATGTTTAACTTAATGTCACACAGAATCTTTGTGACATGATCTGTGATATTGGACGTGTCTAATCTTATCCTTTCCTAGTTTTTAGGATTTATAATTTATTAATAAATTATATTGTTTTTATACATCATAAATCATATATATATATATATCCACGAAATTATTATTTCAAATAAATGGATATGTGTGATTGATATATTATTTAAAATAGAGTTTAAATGAGTCAAACTCTATCTCCTATTTTTTAGGTCTATTGTTATCTTTATTTAACCCACTTCTTTTTGAAGTTCAACATGCATGAATAATTGAAAGAAATGGTGTAAGACGTGGGTTGCTTTCTCCAGCCACAACACAAGACGGTTTTCTTCAAAACTTGAAGTGGTGGCGGTTATTTCAAGCACACGATCGTGGAGATGACTTGGACCACTAGTCGATTCAAGTGAAGAACTTATTTAAGGAACTTGATCCACACTTGAAAAGACTATTCGAGCAGAAGATTTCTTTTCGCTGTGTGTGAAGATTGAAAAGCTCGAGTCATAAACTTAGCAAATAGATTTCGTTATTTTTCTTCTTCTTTTCCTCTTGAGTTTTTATTGTACAACCGATTCATGAGAATGGGTTGTTCAAGTTAGGATAGATAGAAATTTTTTAGAATCGTTGCAAGTTTGTATACAAATTAACTGGTAGGTTGATTTGTATTTTTGAATTCAATTTAGCGGTAGACTAGATTAGGGTTAATGTATTTTTGTTAATGTGTCGAGAACATTACTTCTGACATTATCAACTGTTTTATTGTGTTTGCTCGTGGAAGCTTAATTTCACCTTGTGGCAATCACATACATGTTGTGTGTGATTTAAAATTTATCTTTGTGCTTGTGTGTGTCGTTTATTTCCTGCATTTTGTGTTAAGATAGTAATCCTACTATCTGTAACATTAATTTTAACATTACAAATCTGTCTCTATTTTCAGTGTTTGGGCAACTAATTCTAACAATATATATATATATATATATATATTATGTAACTTTATAGTTTTGCGATCAACACATAAAAAAAAAATCCATCAGATAGAGAAGCGGAGATGGATGAAGAACTCAGGTAATGCCCCCCATGCGCATTTTACCCTGTAGCAATAACTTTATACTCTTACAATAGCGAATTCATATTTACTGTGTCTAACTTGCGCTTAGCAGGCGTGACTTTTTTTTTTTTTTTTTTCTGAAGTAATGAATGGGTTTAGTTTTAGAGTGTCAAGACTGAAGAGTAATTATGTGGTTAGAGCAAATACATGATACAAGATTTTAAAATTAACTGATTCGACTAAAGCTGGTTCAAGCTCAATTCAAGTCTAAAAATTTACTAGAATGACCTATAGTGCGATGCACGGATAAGATATTTATAACTATTGTTCCTTGTGAATGATTTAGCGTGGTGGAATTGTGTAAGTTAGAGATCAAAGATATCAAGTTCGAATCTCACCCATTGTGAATGACCCAACGGTGGAATGGTGTAAACTCGAAACAAAAGAGATTTCGAGTTTGAAATCCTACCAACATCGCTAGGTGTAAATCTGCCACATCTAATTTACCATGTGTAGTTTACCTCTTCTGTGTGATTTGCATGCTAAAATGTGTTGATTTGCATGTTGTTATTTGAAATTTTATTAAAAATATTTTAGTTGCAACAACAACAATAAATTCAAATTGGATTCAAAAGACCATTTTCTGATGCTTGACACGCAATGATTTTGATAAATAAAATGAACGTCCAGCGGAAATATTTTTTTTATTAATAAAAGTCTTTTAAAAAAATAATCCCAAACTATCACATTTCATTGTGTTTCATATCTCGTATTCTTCAATAATCGATGTCCACCGATCTCTCACTATACTATTTTTGGACCGTAACTATGTATATGTTCAACTTTAATCCTTCAGCATATATTAAAAATCTTGCTTTTTTCTTTGAACTTTTTTTTTTCTTCCGAATATATAATGTGGATTTTCATATAATAAAAAATTATACATTGTAATTGATATAATTATAAGATTTTCGGTTTAAGTAAAAGTATAATTATATAAACTTA
Source organism: Perilla frutescens (assembly GCA_026008535.1). Classification (NCBI taxonomy): domain Eukaryota; kingdom Viridiplantae; phylum Streptophyta; class Magnoliopsida; order Lamiales; family Lamiaceae; genus Perilla; species Perilla frutescens. The sequence goes on along the minus strand of BRKX01000004.1, from coordinate 57,029,519 downwards.
TAAAGAGGGCATATTTTTTTGATTTTACAATTAAATATTAAGAAGACATAAAGTTCAATTAAAATACAAAGAATATACAGTCTACATATAAAAAAAAGACAATAGGTTTGCTACATTTATGTTTTTGTAATTGATTGATCGATTACCTCGAAAAAAAAAAGATTGAGATTTATATATGAAAATAACATATTTGCTATGTTTAATGTTCTATGATTAATTGATTTTTTTATAGAGGTAGGAAAATAATTAATATTGATTGCATGTTATGTATTAATATTATGATAGATATTATTTAAAACTAATTTAATGCTAATTTAATTAAATATTGTATTTTTTATTATTTTGAGAACCTAAAACATTAAAAATAATCATATTGATACTTATTACTTAAAGAATAAATTATAATATCTTCTAACAAAATGTAGGTAAATTAATACAAAATTCAAGTTACAGTCTGACTAATAATCAAATACAGTTAAGATAATCACAATTTCAAGTTTATCGAAATATGTAATTATTCATACAAATCTATTTATCACAAAGGATTTTGTCAATATTCAATTCATCACGCATTATTTGAAGTAAATTAAGTAATTTAAAATAAGATTAAATCATTTGTCTACTATTTTTTTTCATTAATATATACTTTTCATTTTTTTTTTCATATATGCATAGTTTACATATACAAATGCACAATTTATATTCAAAAAATAAAATCCATTTCATAATATTAGTTAAATTTTCTTTTTTAAAAAATAAAATATAAGTGACGTTTTCTTACGTACATAACTTTAGCATAATTTTATTAAATATTATATTGTTAATCATAAAGCATAAAAAATATAAAAAAATTAACATTTTTTATGATGTACATACATTATATTAATTTTTATTTTTCTTGTTCTACACTTCTATGTTTTCAATTATGTGCCATTTATTTTCAAAACTTTATATCTAAAAAATAATTTTGACAAAATAGTCGTGATTTCCTACACATACCAAGCATGATCCATTATAAAAATTATTCCTAAAAATTTATAATTAAAATATTGAGTGAAATTTGTATTTTCATGAGAAATATAGTATAGTGATATATAAATATTACTACACAGTAGCACTTTTTGTAATGAAATCAAATATCATAAAAATTTTATGTCGTATATTCATGAATAATATTCAATAATCCAACCTCCAATAGTAATTTTTGCAGAACAACAAACAATATTTATTTAGATTGAAATATTTAATTATTAAATGTTTTAAATTAATATATTATATATATATATATAATTTTCGAAAATTTTATACAAATTTAAAATAACTATTTATAGTCTATACAAAACACATCAATCCACTCACAATAATAATACTAATCAAATATTGAGAATGTTTTCTTACATAATAATTCTATTATGGTACAAAACGCTTGTATTAAACATCCATTCAAACAAAATCAAAGTGAGACATTATAAAAAAATATTAAAACTGCATCAAAGATAAAATCCACTATCTTTCCATTTTCCAGAACATATATTACACTTAAGAAATTACAATAGGCAATAGTTAACAATATATAAAAGATTTAACTGATGAAACAATAAAAAATGCACATTAATAAAATTATTTTCAAGCTTCTTATTAATTGACCACCTTCATCTCCTATGATGCGATTGCAGAAGAAAATCCTTGAAGATGAATCCTAGACAGCGTTTGTATGACTCTTTCAAGCTTCTCTGCAAAATGATAACAATTATATAAGAATGTAACACATGAGCACAATACCAACTACAAAGCAAAGTATAAAAAATAAACGAAAAAGAATTATTAGGTGAACTTGTATTTATAACCATGAATTGAATGTTGGAAAATATATCAATTATATATGATACGTGCAGTAATTTAATCATCAATTACCTTATATATTTTTATTATTCCATTAACATTTGAACAAATATTCATATTTTTGGAGCTTATATTATTTTACCTTAATTAAGTAAAATAACTGACGAATTGATTGAGAAAACATTGTCGACCAAAAAATATATTTCCAAATTTCCAAAAATCAATTTAATATATATTTTCTCTATTTAAATTTCAATTCGAATTCAAAGTATATATATATCATATATATATATATATCAATCAGTTTGAAGTGTGTGTATATAATTATATATTCAAAATTTAAATCTATATATATATATATACCATATACATATTGGATTTATTAATGGAATAACGATCACATAAATTTGTACTTATTATTACAAATCAAATGACAATATATTCCGGATTTAATGTTAGGAGGATATTAGTGTGGTTAATTAATTAAGGAAATCGTACCTAATTTAATTAAATTGAAACTCTTTTAGTTATGACAATCTTTTTATTAGGCAAATTTCATTGATTTTTAATTTTATATACGGGTATGTGTCACTCTTATAGCTAATATAGGAGTATTGGCTTCAGTTTTTTTTTTTAAGGATATTGGCTTCAATAATTAATTATTTGTAAATATAGAATTTTATTTCCATGTCCTGAAATGTTATTTGAGCGAGAAAACTAATATTTTCTATTTACGGCCACGATGTTGTTATTATATATATATATATATATATATTAATATATATTAATGTATTATTGTGGAAACTCACAATTATAATCAGTTATAACCTTCTAAATAAATGGAAGTCTTCTAATATATCAAATCTTCTAAATCAACCGATTGAAGCTTATAATATATACACACTAACTATATCAATTTTCACGGATTTGATAATATATCTATATAACATATTGATTGATGGTTTCAATTCTGGGCGGATTTTATTTCCAAACTAACAAAAGAATTAATAAGATATATATTTAATTAAAGTAATTAATTGAGTTATATATATATATATATTATAATAATGAAATCCATATGATTTCATATCTTTTTTATATATATAGTCAGATTTAGATTTAAAGTCCAATTCATTAATCCAAATATTGATATGGATTTTAATATCTAGCATATATATATATATACAGTTAAAAAAATACAGTACTATATTTAAAAGCAAATATTATATCATAAATTACTAATTGCGGAAATAATATTTATGCGGAAAAACTTTTTTTATTTGTGGATCCATAGTCGTTATTATATATTATATAGATGTGAAATTAAAAGGGAATTGTATAGTGAACTTAACCAAATTCACTTGTGATATATGCGACTCTCCACTTAGGCAATGTTTGGTAGCCTGGATAAAGACATATTAGTAAAGGTATCCAGCAAGAACCGTGTGTTTGGTAGCCATTGCTTATTTACGCGAGGCCCGATCCTAACGTGAGGCTCGGGGTGTAATTTACTGATTCGGCTGGACAATGTATCCAACGCCTTCCCCTCAGTTACAGTTTCTAGACAAGGTATCCGACGCCCCCCTCAGTCTACCAAATAAAATAATGTACCAAACAGATGTGTGAAGCAATATAGTATATTTATCTTAATAACCAAACACACAATTAAAATAGCTAATATGCAATTATCTTTCAAAGCAATCCAGATTTTATTAATTTGGATATATCCGTATCAGTATACCAAACATTGCGTTAATGTAAAACCTATCTAACGATTAACGAATGCATATTAATATGACAATTTTCCACTCGATTTAATCCGCAGGAGTATTAAGTGGAAAATTGTCAATATGTTTTTTTTTTAGCAAAAAAAATCCTGTTCAGAAATTAGAAACCAACAATGTAATTGGTACTACACTTTTTTTTTTTAATTAACTAAATTTCGAAAATCTGCAACAATTTTTGTATGCAGTCTATGTAAAGTATTTGGGCTCAACAGTGAGTAAAAATCGAAAAACAATTAAGAAGGGCCTACTAGTTTCCCTACATGGGCCTATAAATAAGCCGAATAATTGATTCCTCTGGCCTGCTTAGTTTATTTATTCCAAGTTTATTTATTTTTTTTACTCACACACCCGATTTGATAGTATTGAGGAGATTCGAACTCGTGATCTTTGATCTCCAAACAATTTCACTCCACCACTAGGTCATCTTCACAGACTCCTCTGACCTACTTAGTTTTTACATTTAAAGTTAAATACGGTAGGCTTCGAACTTAAAACGTTTCTCTTTTAAAAGAGACCGTTCTCCAAAGATTTAGTGTTTTTATAGGACTATGACCCACTTAAAATTAGCATATATACGTACTTCACAAAGAAAGAGGAAAAACAGAAAAAAAAAATGATTAAAAATCTTCAAAGGATTACGTGTACGGTGTACATCCTAATATAGACTCGGACGAGATTTTATTTGTTTCGAAACAGTGTTCCGTCTCTTATTTCAATCATGGGATGAGTGCTGCATGTATTTAAAAAGTCAACAGTTGCTTTTTAAAACTAAGTAGGACAAAAATAAGAAAATATTATGCACACTTTTGTAAATGGAGTAGAAGGTGAAACACCATTATAGAACATAATGATATCGTTCGAGATGGGTTAGGGGTTGAATAGAATATTTGTATTCTAGATTCAACTTTAATTAAATGGCTTTCATACATAATAAAAATAATGTCTTACATATAATATTACTGTTTCATTTTTTTGAAAAAGATATCTGTCAAATGCACTTTGCTAGAGATAAACTCAAAATGTAGTCCATCAATATATTTTAGATCGAGCTATTTTTCGAGAATAAAAAAACTCAAATGTGAGTCGGTGATGAATGCTTGTACATTTTGGATTAAATGAGGCCGCGTATTCCAGCTTTGAAATTCAATGATTGGGATATTTGAGACCCACAAATCCACAATGAATAATGAATTTTAAAAAAAATATATAATTGAGGAAAATAATATTATTGAGTTTGGATTTATAAGCAAAACATTTAATTTGCATTCCAAGCGGATGTTACAACTTCCACTCATTGATTCATCACCACTCAATTCTCTTGTATTCCCTAAAAAAATAAAAATAAAAATAAAAATATAAAAAATTCTCCAGTATTATTTAATGCTTCTTCCCAATTTCCCTCTTTCCCAGGTATTTCCATGGCCCCTCCCTCAATTAATTCGATATTTGGATAAAGCAACATGTGATGATCATATCCGAAATAGACTTGACATACATATTCGAGATTTGATTTGTACATGAATAATAATATTTATATCCGATCTTATTCATAATTCGATAGCTTTCAAAATAGTTATGATATTATCATATATCATTTATATACACTTGACATCCGACCAACCCCAGTGATGACTAATGAGAGCACCAATTATATGACTTTGTTAGTGATCATGTCAAAAATTGGAACATTAAGATGTGTGCATACTGCATACATAAGACCATGTGATCGCAGTCCACATCAGCAAAACAAAAGGAAGAAAAAAAAAAAAGAAAAATCGCTCAAATGAAATCTCAGGCGGGCGGGCGACCAGTCATCTTTTGTGACTTATCCGGGTCTCATCGCAATCATCTTTTTGGCCAATGGGATGGAAACACTTATGTCCATCCTATTAGTCAATCAATTTTATTTAGATATATATATATATTTTATATAATATAATAAAATAAATAAAAAATATATCAAAATTCATATTTTTTCATTATCTATAAATTAACATCAATTTTGTTATATTTCAACACACATTAATTGAAAATCTTTCATAGCTCAAAATTTAACTATAAAAAGAGCATTCTCACTATTTTAAACACACCAAACATCATTTGTTTTCACGCATTTTTCCATGCATAATATTATGCATTATGTGGAGGAAAGGGGTTTTAGTATAATGGAGGAAGGAGGTGGCGGCTAGTACCATACGGTGGTGCCAATGGCAGTTGTTCTTCGTGGTGCTAAACTGTAGTTGTTGTGAAGAGAGAGAAAAATTTAGGAGGCGAGCTACTAGATAATGTGTGTGTGTGTGTGAAAGAGAGAAAGAGAGAGATTGGAGTGTTAATTTGATGTGACTTGTGAGGATGGTGTTATATGAATTACACCTTCTGGAATTCGTTACAATCTGGAGTACAATAGAACACGAAAGGAGTAGAAACAAGAAACGAGTACAATAAACTGAAATGGAACAATTTAGACAAACTAGAAGTTGAAGCAAATTCCGGCAAGCCGAGTCGAGGGGACCTATCTCCGCAAGACAAATACGCCCCGGCTAGTGCTCACGGTTAGACGGATTGTCTCTCAAAGATGAAACGACTTTCCGGCAGTAGCACCACAAATCCGGCAAGGCTCTGACGAACTAGCTAACGTCGATAACTGAGAGCTTTATGCAGACAATATGATAGATGCTTGTGTAGAATGTAGCATGTTTTGAATGCTGGAATGTCCTATTTATAGGCACATCTCCACTGCAGGGGACAACTAGGGTTTGAGGGCATTCAAACCAGGTGGTGTAACCTCCAGAAGTTACAGCTCTGTCATTAAGTCCCTCCAGGAGTTACAGCCTCCAGCTCCTACAGATTCCGACAGGTGTTCTTTGTTCCCACGAATTCTGACACGTGTCCAAGGCAGCTGCAGACTTTGACTCCATCCGGAGTTACTTGCGGTTATACTCCAGTCCCACTAACTCCACCAGCTCCAGGTGGGAGTTATACCCATGAAGTCACTTAACTCCACTAGCTCCAGGTGGGAGTTACACAACTCAAGCTGCTGGGAGTTACACAACTCAAGCTGGACGTGCACCACCAAGTGCACATTATCCCACACATCATAAATATCCAATCGTGTGACCGACTTTGGCTCAATTTATTAAATTCAATTTTCCAACAGATGGTTACGTGAATGAGAGAGAGATAGACAATATTATATTTGTTGGTGGTAGGTTCAATTAGAGTAAAATAAAACGGGAAGTTGGGATTGAAGTTGTAGAATTGAGATTAGAATTTCTTTGAAATTCATGCATCATTATTTTAAAGGTCCAAATTATATTATTTCTTTAAAATCATATTATTCATGCAAATTTTTTTAAAGTTATTATAATTATTATATTATATTATATTTGATGTTAGGTGACGCGCATGAATCTAACTAAGTTTCTTTTTAGTCAAGTCGAGTTTTAAAAGTCAAGTCAAAGTTAATGTGGAGATTTCGATGTGACGCACATTATTATTTATTCTTGTTATGCTTTGATGCAGGTTCACAATTATAAATCTTCGGGTTACAATAATTATTATTGGCTGATGAGCTGCATATTTCCCGATATATTAGCCGCGAGCTACCCATATTATAATTTGTTATAATTGTATAATTTGGATAAATGCAGTCACCACTGAGTCAATGACACTCACCCCAAAACTATTACATTTTTTTAGGTCGATGATTTACTCGGGGCGATGTGCGTGGTCGTGACATGTGATGATGGTCAACTAAATAAATTTTATTATCTAGCTTTTTCTGTATTAAAGTTGAATATTTTATATTTTAATAAAAGTGACGTCCCTTCTTTATTATTGTTATTATTTTATTTTATGAAAACTGAGGCATGACAGTGTAGACCACTGGAGATGAAATACAAATTCTACAGTATTTTATTGATAGAGATGTTGTATTATAGTACAGATCAGATGATCTAAAAATACAATCCCTAAAAATTTACAAGGATGGACTTCCCCCTGTTTAGTTATTACATGAGACCTTTACCTTTATTTACTCCATTTTTATTCACAGCCTCCATTTTTCTATTCACAACATTCATAATCAATTAAAATATAAATACTTTTAAATTTGATTATTTTGTCCTTTTAGCCATAGTTACATAAAAGTCCAAAAAATTTAAAATTTGAGTTTTAGAAATCAATATTACTCCGTGACTCTGAATTGATATTCCTTGGCACATTTAATTTTCTTTGTTTAATCACCACTCATCAGGCGATTATCTCTTTGCAATGTAGCATGGATTATAGTTTTTTACTCATCATTGTTATAGATAAATCAAACAACGTTCATTGATCTTCACGCCGATCGAGGAGTTGCCAACTAAAATTAAAAATATACTTTTTGAGGAAATAAAAATCAATTAATTTAAGATTGAATGAGATGAGGTCTTATCAGAAGCATTCATCATATTTAATCAGTTCTTTAATCTTGGTTTGTTCTCATTATCGAACAACTAATATATAGAATTTCGACAAGAATCTTGAAAGATAAAAAGTTAGAGGAAAACATATTAATTTTTTGTTTTTGTTCTTCAAATTGTTTCCATGTGGTTTTCTGTAAGCCTGTTATGCATTAATTTTTATTTTTTTTTTATCTAAATAACATTCATTTGTATATTTTTCATTTTATCCCCATGATACTCCATTTAGGCTTGTGCTAATTGAGGCAAGAACATGGTTTTACACAGGGTAATCCTGACATTTCGGGGGTCCATGGAAAAAAAAGAGGGGCCCTTATGTATGTATATTACGAGCATTTAAAAAAAAAATCAATATTGTTTTCATCTTAAATTTTGAAAAAACTATAATAAGTACTTACATAAATACATTAAAAGATACAAGTATTGAATACTTATCAAAATCATTTAAATCCTAGAGCTTTTTGAGAAGGAAAATTATCAATAAGTTTATCAAAATTATTTTTTTTTCCCAATATCTAATTTTTGAAAAAAAAAAAAAACTTAATCTAATTTTCACCCATCCTATAAAATATGAGATAAAAAGACAACATACAAATAGACTTTATTATTTTAAATATGATACAAAATATTTTGTTGTTATTAGTCTATATTTATTGATGATATTCGAAAAATGAAAATTATTAGACTTGGATAGTAACGTCTCAAAAAAAAATTGATGATACATATATATTTTTATTAGACTTTGTATTAAATATTTTAAAAACTATTTTTTTAAAGTATAAAATTAAAATTGGGGACCCAACAAAATTGGGGCTTCGATTTCCATATTAAGACATCAGAGGAAACCGAAGATAACATGGAGAGATATTTCGATTTTCTTCTTTCTTTTTTTTTAGGGAAAAAGGTTTGGGGCTTGAGGTCGTAAAGGGAGGGGGAGCTCTTTTTATTTATTTGGGTTTTCTTGAAGTACATTGTTTAGGGATCAAATAATCAATCAAATAATTATTTATATTTTAATTAATTATGAGATTGTAACGAGAATATTGGGGGTTGTGAATAGAATTATCCTTCTCTATTTCAATAATTCATTTGATTACTGTCAAGTTCGAATCCCACTTTCAACACCATTAGGTGCGAGTATGTCACATCTGATTACATATGTGTGGAGTTTATCCAGAAGCCTTCTTGGTAGCGGTTGCAGGTTACCTCGATATAAAAAAAAATCCATTTGAGTGGAAATTAGATTTTGATGCAATTCAAATAGGAATACTATTTGGAACTTTTTATTTAGTTGGATTATTGTTAGGAAATTATTTAGTCGGCGCCAAATATAAATATTGACGACTCTCTTATATGTATGTTAACTAATCCCAGGTCGAGCGGGATAACTCGTTTAATGTGCGACGTAATAGTTATATTAAGGGAAAAATGTTTATTTAGGTAATTTAAATTTAAAATTTGGGCAGTTGGCCAAGTTTTAATAGATAGAAGAAATTTGAGCAATTTGTACTTTATTTTGTACCCCTAATTTGTAGTGGGTCCTAAAAAATCAATTTTAAAAAAAGTTATTTAAACTCTTCGGAAAAGTTTACCATTTTTTGTACTTTCAACCCTAAAATCATTAAAGGAATATTGAATATGTTGGAATTTAATTTGGAGAAAAACTGACTTTCGTTCCCCTCTCTCTTTATTTTTAACGTTACAAGCAACGAAAAAAAAACCTACTCTCTTCACGCCATAGCCATTCCCTTCACCTTCTCACTTCGTCGTCTCTCAACACAAGTAGGTCGGAAGTCAGACTTGAACTGGAAGAGAACGGATGAGGTTGAAATCTGTCTCTTGTCTCTCGTCCTATCGTTATGAATCTAACTACCCTGGAGGATGCACAGAGGAATCCGTCTGGATCGGGAGATGTTAGCATGCTTTTGTTATGCTTAACGATAATATATTGTTGGTTAATGTTAGATTACAACATTAGGGATGCTTAAAATCGTGTTTTTTTTTGTGAAATTTCCATTATTTATTTCGAGATCTGGAGTAACGATAGTTGTTAAAATTCATAATGATAGTGTTTAAATTCATAACGATAGTTGTATAAATGCATAACGATAGTTGTTTAATTGCATAACGATAGGTATTTTATTGTATTTTAAGAGACATAAATTATATCATATTTCAAAATCAATTTCTTTCATTATCGTTATGCTCAGAGATGACTATCGTTATGAGTTTTGTTATGCCCTTGTTATGTAACGTTATGCTAGTGTTTATGGTATCGTTATGAGTATCGTTATGCCCTTATTATATAAACGTTATGCTATTGTTTAAGTAATCATTATGCTATATTTTAAGTAATTGTTATGCCATTTTTATGTTATTGTTATGCTAATTTTTTAATAATTGTTATGCCCTATTTGACATTATCATTATGCCCTATTTAATATTATCGTTATGCTTTAATCGTTATGCTTTAATCATTATGACAAGGTCATTAACATTATCGTTACGTCTTAATTATAACTTAATTTAATTACATGCAATCTGTTAGAATTTGTTGCCTGAAACAATGTGAAATTCGGATGTGAATTGCAAAGTTAAATGAAATGTTGAAGCTAGTGTTACCACATTGCCTTCAACATGCAGCGGAAACGTAAACAGATGTTTGCACAGAATAAATTTTAGATCACACTCCTTACTGTGTGTGATTGCCTCAAGGTCAAATTCACTAACACAAGTGATAAACAAAAACAATGCTGATGTTGTCTCGGTTCATTCCTTTGACAACACTGCATGAAACATACAGAGGACTATCATAGCTTCACTCACTCGAATAATCACTCAAAACTAACCTATCTAAACACATAGATAGATTACAACAAGTCACTCTAAATCCTAGACTTCTCAAAGTTGACTATCTAACCTATACACACAACTGGAATGAAAGTCTCCAGCTGATTGGGACGCTAGGCTGATGTCTGGGAAGATGTCTTGGATTTTAAAGATGACACTAGATGCAAGATTCAGAGCTTCTCAGAAACCATGGTGATAACCTGCTTGCATAAATGGTTTTAAGGTCTAAGGAGACCTTAAATACTTTCTCCATCTTGTCTTGGCAGTTGCCTCACGATCCTAGATGACTTGGACTTGAATCAACCGCCTTCCACTACCCATTGCAATAGTGGACTTGAGATAATCGTCTTCTGCATTGCGTGGCACATGTTCTTCAACATCGTGCAATAGTAGCGGTTACACCAGTGACCCACGTTCTCCTGCAACAGTTAGTCTCCAAGAAGGAGTGGGAACATCACGTCCCCTACAAATCCGGAACATATTTTTAACAAGTTAAAATCAAACATTATCCATGATTTAATTCATAATAAAATATCTAATAAATCCATAAATACGTGGAAAATGATATGTGACAAAAATCACAATATATTTAGATTAATTTAAAATAAATTAATCCAAAATACTAGAAAATGATAAGGTTAACAACTCGAGTGTTATACTCGATGTCACAAGACTGACGGAACACATTAGGTATGACATTGATTGCGATGTTATCAAACGAAGTGATAACATCATTTGGAACATGTCATTCTCAACAATCTCCCCCTTAAGCTTATCCTTTCTGCACAAAACATAAAGCTCAATATATAAATGATTAGAGCCGCAGCGGAATACGATCAAAAATATTGGAGTTCAAAAACTCCCCATTAAAGTCTGCTCTCCCTTAAGTTATTATCTGTAAAATAATATACAAGGTTAGTAGGTATAATCCCCTATACATGAGTATACAACAAGTTGGGTATTTACCCCTTTACAGAATATACATTGTTGAGAGCATTCTCAACATATCAATCATCACATATTAAAAACATGTGAACACAATCACAATGTTGAAATCATTTTCAACACAAAATATCACATACTATAAATTATGTGAGAAACAGAATATCAATGTTGAAATCATTCCCAACAAAATCATAACACATATGAAATATACGAATAATATATATATATATATATAGCAAAATCATCAATTAACACTGATGATTAAAACATAATTATCCAAGGATATCCAATCATGGATACCTAACAAAAATATATGTGTCTAGCACATCAAAAACCAACAATGATGTAAACACATCCAAAATAAACTTGTATCCAGCACAAAGAAACATAAACATGAAATTAAATTGTTTTTGATAAAGAAAATTTCAAGTTTTCTTTTTGCCCTTCGCCTTGGCCACGGACTTCACAACCTTCTCAACTTCAACCACCCTAACATCTTCACCAACACCAGTACCAACAGCAGCTACATCTACTCCCCCTTTTTGTATAGAAAGAGTTCCTCGAAGTGCTTGACAAAGCTCAACCATTGCATTGGTGAGCACTGTACTTTGATGAATCATTGAATCCATCTGAGATACATAAAAGTTTAAGACCTGCACAGAAATTGTCATCAAGTGCGAGGAAGCACTTGCTATATCACTTCCTGAAAGAGGAGGAGAGAGTGCACAATCTGCAATAACATCCTGTCCAACATCCCTTGATGCAGCAGTTGAACTTCGACCAAAGATGTAAGGGAGATCGATCACACGATCTTCATTCCCTTTAGGCTTGATGATAGAGATAGTTAAGGTTTTAGTAACTATCTTTTTCTTGTTTGGCTTCACACCTTGGTTAACTAGGATGGCATAAATGAGACAGGGAAAATGCAAGATGCTGGTGGTGTTCGATTTTGCAGCAGCCTTCAACATACAATAAAAAATATAGTCTCCGAGGTTAAAGGGGATTTTTGTTCCAAGCTTAAAGAGCAAGAATTCTTGATCCACAGTGAGGACTGAAGAGTTGGTGGTAGGTAACCAATTACACACAGTTATTTTGTGTAAAACAGAATAGAAGAAAGTAAGCTTAGAAGTGGAGAGCTTGTTATTCCACTTTGTTACCAAACCACCAGTGACAGTCGACACCACATCATCAATTAAGTCAAGGCTAACAACATCAGAATCATTGCCCAGACCTAAAAACTTGTTAATGATCAAGGGGTTAAGCGAATAGATCTTATCTCTCATATAAACCTCCTCATACTTGCTTTTAGTTTTATCACCCATCTCAGGAGACATGTTTGCATAAAATTTAGCCACAACATCAGGCTCAAAAGAAGACAATGCATTTCTTTTAAGAAAACATCCATCCCATACTTCTTAAAACTAAGCACATCTATTTGTTTTTCGACACGTGTGGGACGAAGAACAATAGTTTTATGAATTGATTTAGCATGCTGAGAGTAGAATATTGATAGGACATATTCTACTTGTTCTTATCACTATTTTTTGGTGTTTTTTCTCCTTATTATTTACCCTATATTTGTGTATTTTGGATAAATAATGTGTTGTTGAGTTGTGTAGGGACGTGGTACAAAAGTGGAGAAAAGAGGCATGTTTTTGGTGTAAAAAGATATAAGTGAAGAAAAGGGGCAGAGTTCGAGTCTGAGCAGATCCAGCTGTAAGGGCATGCAGCTGGAAGATCGAAGCAAATTTCTGGAGGCTTGGGCCACTACACGTTTTGGGCTTGCTGAGCCCAACTCTCGGCCCACACGCAAACCTGGACGCAAAAATACCTTCCCACCGTCTCTAGGAGTCTTTTTGCATGGGATTTACATAGATTAGGATTTTATTTCCTTTTATAACTCTATCTTTTATGGATTGTAAATATATATTAGGTTTTTAGCTTATTTTATCACACACGCACGCTCCAGACAAGAAACGCAGCAATTGAACAGTTTTAATTCAGTTTTAATTCTTCTCTCTTCAATATCATCATCGCACAAGTACACAATTTATTGTTGCTCGATTCAAGCATACAAGTTAGCTAATTTACTCGTATTCCAGTGACGACAACGAAGCTCCGCTTATACAAACTGTGAGATCTAATTGTTTGTTCATAATTAATTGATGCATGTACCTGTTATTCTTGGATTTCGAGTTGTTAATTATTCTAAGTCTATCGAATAGTTGCAAATATTTGGTAGGTTGTGATTAATTACTAGCCAATTAAATCGGCCATACGTAATCTTGGTTTAGGTTTAATGAGTGGTAAAACAGTTGCTCAAAACTAGGGGAATAACAGAGTTAATTTTGCAGTCCTGCGTCAGAGTCTGTAAGTTAAGAATCGGGTCTCTCTTGTGCTAATTGCTTTCGGTTCATTAAACTCATAGAGCGTCTCTTACAGTTGTCAACCGATTAGAGAATAATTAATGAGCGTCTTCTTAATTATCGAATCAGTGTGAAGAGATTAGGTCATGTCAGAAGCGTCTTCGATGGCTATAACTGATTTGCATGTTTGATTAATTAATTCTTGCATCTGTGATCGGTGTTATAAGTGGAGTGGAGTTTGTTGGATCCGGAATACCTTTTTGTCATTGATTTAAATCTGTTAGTTTGCACAAGTATTTTCGCTAGTTGTTTATTTAATTATTCAATTTATTTTGCTGTCCAAATCACACAAAATTCCTTTTCTGGAGTTTGGTCACGCAGACTGAAAGTCAAGAGTAATTCTCGCCGGTCCTTTGGGAGACGATCCTGCTCGCCACTGTACTCTGCAGTGTGGGCTTGCCGACGAAAGTTGGAACATTTATTTTTGGTGACAAACGACGCACCAAATATCCTACTGAATGCAGAGGAAACATCATGAGGGGAACCTGGAGGATAGATGGGTTCAGAGTCAGCAGAATCAACATCGTCTTTGACATCGGCTGAATGAGTGGAGAATGGAGAGACTATCTATTTGGCTGTGCTGGAGGAGACCATTTCTTGTGAAGAGGTAGGGGAGAGATCCTTCTTCTTAGGGCCAGATGTAGTACCCTTTTTCCCTTTTCCTTTCGACGTTTGTCCTGAAGTCGCAGGCTTAGCAGGAACATCGACCTCTGGCATGACGGAGATAGGATTCTCTTGCTGTTCAGCATTGGCTTCCACATCATCAACAACTTTATCTGGAGAGATTTCAGGGGGATTCTCCTCTTCATCGGACTCATCCTTCAGGGACCTTGCTGGTTTTTCTTCTATTTTCAGAGTTCTCCTTGCCTTTTTGCTTGAACCCTCACCGACCTCTTCCTTGACAGACCTTTGTTGGCCATGAAGTTGCTTCGACTTGCGAGTAGGGCCGCTCTTCTTCTTCTCGGCAAGAGCTTGAGTGTGTAGCTCTAGATCTGGGTCGATAGGGTTTTCCTCAGCACCAGGACTTATGTGCTGAAGAGGAGTGGGGTTTAGCACCAATGTGGAGTCAGGAGCGTCTGTTTCCTCCATAATAGCATCTGCATGCTCAGCCGGAGGAGATGAGGGTTTTTCATACTCCGATTTGGGTCCTTCTGGATTGAGTTCGGAAGTTGCAGTTACTATAGGAGTGGATGTGGCGGAATAAGTGACAGCTGATGTTCCAGTAGGACCAGAGGCAGATGATGGTGTGCCCATAGTTTTCTCGAACAATTGCTTCATCATCTCATACATTACGAATAACTCTTTGGGATCTGCCATTGGTGAATTGAAAAAGATTTGAGAAGAGAAAAGCAGAAGCGGGAGATGAAAAGGCTTTCTAAAGGAAGGAGTGAGAGAAATAAAACCAAAAGATCTCAAATTGAGGTGATATACACTCTCACCCTCAAAAATCGGAACAACCAAATGTCACATCACCCACTTTTGATGTAAAAAATATTTAAATATTTGGAAACAAGTGGATAGGGATACACCTTATCAATTCGAGTACTTATCACAAAAATTCAAAAAAGTGTATCTTTATGGGTCCCAAAATAATTTTTTTTATTAATAAATAAAATAAAGAGACGAAATCCACACACACAAAAAATAGTATAATTCTAGGCATGTATTTTCTGGAGAATATGGTTTCTCCACGATCTTGGACACAATATCAACTACAACATTGACGAAAAATGAATGAAATAGACCCAGTTTTCTATAATTTACCTTTTTAGGGTCATGGGCATTTCATTCAAAAACACATATACAAAATTTCAAGTAGCTGATTTTGTCAGATTATGAGCAGATGAACCATAATTTCATTAAGTAAATCTTGAATTATACTTCAAAAAATAATAATAAAAAAAATGTTGAGTATGACGTGTTCCAGATGATGTTATCGCTTCGTTTGATAACATCACAATCAATGTCGTATCTAATGATGTTCCGTCATTCTCGTCACATTGAGTATAACACTCGGATGTTAACCTTATCCTTTCCTAGTATTTTGGATTAATTTATTTTAAATTAATCTGAATAAATTGTGATTTTTGTCACATATCATTTTCCACGTATTTAGGGATTTATTAGATATTCTATTATGAATTAAATCGTGGATAATGTTTGATTTTGACTTGTTCAAAATCTATTCCGAATTTCATAGGGACGTGATGTTCCCACTCCCTCTTGTACAATAACTATTGTAGGAGATCGTGGGTCACTGGAGTAACCGCCACTATTGACGATGTTGAAGAACGTGTGCCACGCAATGCAGAAGAAGGTTATCTCAAGTCTACTTCAGCAATGGGTAGTGGAAGGCGGTTGATTCAAGTCCCAGTCATCTATGATCGTGAAGCAACTACCAAGACAAGATGGAGGAAGTATTTAAGGTCTCCTTAGACCTTATAATCATTTATGCAAGCAGGTTATCACCGTGGTTTGTGAGAAGCTCTGAATTTTACATCTAGTGTCATCTCTGAAATCCAAGACATCTTCCTCGACATCTGCCTAGCGTCCCAATCAGCTGGAGACTTTCATTCCAGTTGTGTGTGTAGGTTAGATAGTTAACTTTGAGAAGTCTAGGATTTAGAGTGACTGATTGTAATCTATCTACGTGTTTAGATAGGTTTGTTTTTGAGTGATTATTCGAGTGAGTGAAGCTAGGATAGTCCTCTGTATGTTTTATGTTGTGTTGTTAAGGGAGTGAACCGAGACAACATCTGCATTATTTTTGTTTATCACTTATGATAGTGAATTTCACCTTGAGGCAATCACACACCGTAAGGAGCGTGATTTAAAATTTATTTTGTGCAAAGTTCTGTTTACATTTCCGCTGCATGTTGAAGGCAATGTAGTAACACTAGCTTCAACATTTCATTTAAATTTGTGTAACGCCCCAATAAGTTTTACACATAATTTAAAGAAAACTTTACTAAACTTTATTTATTACTCCCATAAAATCGGGATCCCAATAAATAAAGTTTAGTAACGTTTTCTTTAAATTATGTGTAAAAATTATTGGGGCGTTACAGTTTGGTATCAGAGAGTCACGTTCGTGCATACAAAAAAATATATACATATAAGAAAATAAGATTTTGACCATCATCGCATTTGCCACATCGTCCCGAGAGGAGGTAAAAGTAAACTTATTAATTATGCATGATTATGTGAGTTGTATGTTATATTATTTTATAGCCGCAAGTTTTGTTATAGATGGTGAGAACAAAGAAAATGGCAAGGATGAGTACAGGGGGTCAGGCCCAGGGCGTATATTAGCTAGTAGAGAGGAGGACCGCAAGGACTACCTAATCGGCAAGTTTTTCCGGCTAACTTGGGATGACACGGCCCCAGAGATGTAATTGCTAAAGATACAACACCTCTGGAGAAAGATGGAGCAAGTGGGGTGCGCCGTGAATCCAGCTGAGGCGGTCAAGATAGTTCATAGAATGATCACCTCTCCCGTCATTGAGTTTTTCACCTCGGAGGCTAGAGAGGACCTTACCATGGTGATACAGACAAGACGGGCAGTACACCACATCATAGATTTTGATGCATTTATTGACCGAACCCTGCAATACTAGAAGGGTGAGGTCTATGGTCGCATATCGAGAGGATTCAGAGTCGGCCGCCAAGAGCCACATGAGAGGGCAGAGTTTGCAAAGAGGATGAAAAGAGCTATTAGCATTTAAGTGATCTTAGTAGTTGATTATTTGTCTAGATTGTTTTGGTTTGGGATCGGTATTTGTTTTTCTGTAGTATCGTACTTTGTTTTCATTTCGCATTGAATGCTTCTTAAGTAATAAGATAGTTATGTTTTTATTTTTACAATAATTAATGTTATCGCTATCGTCAATAGGAAGATGCCTCCAAAAAGAAACGTGAGAGTGGCTTCAAGTGAGGAGACCGAGTCAAACAACTATGGACCTAACAATGGAAATGGAAATGGTGGCAACATAGATGGGTTCGCACAAAATCTTGTGGACGCACTTAGAAACGTATTGCCTCAGCAGAATAACGGAGACCCCCAATCCTAAGGAGGCAGTATCCTAACTCAATTCCGACAGTTGGGACCTCCGAAGCTGACAGGAACTGGAGGACCCTTAGCTGCCGAGGAATGGATACGAGAGCTCGAGAGGATCTTCAACTACTTGGGTTGCCTTGATGCATAGAAAGTCACTTGTGCCACTTTCCAGTTCACAGAAGATGCTAGCCATTGGTGGGAAGCTGTAACACTTAGCATGAATGAAGAGCAGCAGAGGAACCTGACCTGGGCTGCTTTCAAGAAGTTGGTTTTGGGGAATTATTTCCCAAAAGCCTTCCGCAAGCAAAAGGAGAAGGAATTGATGAACATGGAGTAAGACGACATGACCATCCTAGAGTACGAACAAAAATTCAATCAACTGGCTCGATATGCTCCACACCTGGTGGACACCGACGAAAAGAAAGCATGCCGTTTTGAAGATGGGCTACGTGCGGAGATTGGAGCTCATATCTCTGCTCTGAATCTCACCACCTTCTCCGAGATCATGCAGCGAGCTCGGGCAGTGTCTACCCGATTGAACCTTGACAATCCTGCTTCGAGGCCTCCCAGCAATGGAGAAAAAAGGCGTTGGGATGATCGAGGCAACCTGAACAAGGGTAAAGGTTTCCAACCAGAAAAGAAACCCAGAAATGATGGAGAGAACAAGCCTGGTGCAACGGTTGAAAAACCGTTGTGCCCAACCTGCCAGCGTCGACATTTTGGGAAGTGTAGGCTTGGAGAAGAAGGGTGCTACCATTGTCATCAAGTGGGGCATAAGGCGGTGAATTGTCCCCAGAATTGAAACTTCAATAACAACAATAACCGAAGAGGCAATGCCCGTGCCTTTGCCATGAACCAGGATGAAGCCAAGGAAGGACTCCAGACGATGTCATGTATAATATCCGTACTCAACCAGACTGCCTTAGTACTTTTTGATTCGGGTGCATCACATTCTTGTGTGGCAAAAAGATTCTATGAAAAAGCTAATATGAAATGCGACGAGGAGGTTGAGCCCCTAAGGATTAACATCCCATCGGGAAAGTCGATAAAGACAAACTGAGCAGCTAAAGGAGTCAAAATAGTCATCGAAAAGCAAACCTTGGAAGCTGATCTTTTCATCTTGGAGATGAATGACTTTGACGTGATTCTAGGGATGGATTGGCTGAGCTAGAACTATGCAGTGATCAAATGTCGAGATCGAGAGGTGACCTTCCAGCAGCCAGAAGAGAAGCAATTCTCTTTCAAAGGATCAAAGATGAATAAATCGCCCAACATAATTTCGGCAATGAAGGCGGTTAAGTTAATGAGAAGAAAGAATTGTCAAGCTTTTCTGGTAAGCGTGACAAGCACGACGGATCAGGAAAGAGATTTGGAGAATATTTCCATGGTGAATGAATATCTTAATATTTTTCCGGAAGATATTATTGAATTGCCACCAGACCGACAGGTGGAATTTTCTATCGACGTAGTTCCAGGTGCAGCACCTGTTTCCAAGGCACCTTACCGGATGGCGCCGAAGGAGTTAAAAGAATTGAAGGTCCAAATTCAGGAGTTGCTAGATAAATGATATATTCATCCTAGCGTGTCACCATGGGGTGCACCAGTATTGTTCGTGAAAAAGAAGGATGAAAGCATGAGGATGTGTATCGACTACCGTGAGTTGAACAAGCTCACCACCAAGAATAAGTACCCGTTGCCAAGGATCGAGGATCTTTTTGACCAACTGAAGGGAGTAGGAGTGTTCTTAAAAATCGATTTGAGATCAGGATACCACCAACTAAAAGTCAAGGAAGGAGACATACCAAAGACGGCATTCCGGACCAAATACGAACATTACGAATTCACTGTAATGCCCTTCAGACTCACCAACGCACCGGTAGTGTTCATGGACCTCATGAACAGGGTTTTCCATCAGTACCTGGACCAGTTTGTCATCGTATTCATTGATGACATCCTGGTGTACTCCAAAGACAAGAGGCAACACGAGGAGCATCTGAGAATTATTCTAGAAACCTTGCGGAGAGATAAACTTTACATCAAATTTAGCAAAAGTGAGTTTTGGCTTGATCGTGTGGTGTTCCTTGGGCATGTGGTGACGGCGCAAGGAATAGAGGTGGATCCAGAAAAGGTGGAAGCTGTGACCAATTGGGACACACCAAAGAATGCCGGCGACATAAGAAGCTTTTTGGGTCTTGCAGGTTATTACCGCTGTTTCATCGAAGGTTTCTCAAAGATAGCAGGCCCATTAATCCAATTAACAAGAAAAGGGGCCAAGTTCGAGTGGAGTGAAAAGTGTGAAGAGAGTTTTCAGATGTTAAAACAGAAACTCATAATGGCACCAGTGTTAATTATTCCAGAAGGCAGTGAAGGATTCGTGATTTATTGTGATGCTTCCAAGTAGGGACTCGGATGTGTATTGATGCAACGCGGAAAGGTGGTGGCCTATGCTTCAAGGCAATTGAAGATACATGAGCTCAACTACCCTACTCATGACCTGGAGCTAGCAGCGGTAGTCCATGCCTTGAAGATCTGGTGACATTACCTATATGGAGGAAAATGCGAGATATTCTCGGGCCAGAAGAGTTTGAAATACCTTTTCACGCAGAAGGAGTTGAACATGAGACAGAGGAGATGGGTAGAGTTGGTCAAGGATTACAATTGCACCATTCATTATCATCCAGGGATAGCCAATGTTGTAGCCGATGCCCTGAGCAGGAAAGGAGTGCCCACGGCTCAACTTGTCCAAGATTTTTCGAACTTGAGGATTGATGTAATTTCGCCAACAGAAAACACGGAAGCAATCTTGGCAACCATGGCACTACAACCATTGCTAAGAGACTAAATCAAGGAGGCTCAAGGGAAGGACAAATTTCTATGCAAGATCAAGGAAACAGTTCTGAAAGACAACATCCAAAATTTTGCAATTTCAGATGATGAGGTGTTGGTCTACGAAAGAAGGATTTGTGTACCGAAGGATAGTCGGATAAGAGAAGAGATACTGAAGGAGGCACACAATACGCCTTACTCTATACATCCTGGAGGAACAAAAATGTACCAGGACCTAAAGAAACACTTTTGGTGGAGAAACATGAAGAGATCCATTGGTGACTATGTGGAAAGATGTATGACCTGTCAGCAAGTGAAAGTTGAACACCAGAGACCAACCGGACTACTTCAATCCCTTGATATTCCAGAATGGAAGTGGGAGAACATCTTTATGGATTTTGTGGTGGGACTACCAAAGACGATCAAAGAAAATCACGTCATTTGGGTAATCGTGGATAGACTTACCAAATCCGCTCATTTCCTTCCAATAAAGATGACGTTCAACATGGACCGATTAGCTCAACTTTATGTGGATGAGATTGTAAGACTGCATGGAGTACCGGTGACCATCGTGTCTGATCGAGACACAAGATTTACATCAAACTTTTGGAGGAGCTTGCAAGGAGCAATGGGGACGAAGCTGAGCTTTAGCACCGCCTATCATCCTCAAACAGATGGTCAATCGGAGAGGACCTTTCAAATCCTGGAGGACATGCTTCGAGCATGTGTCATGGATTTTGGCGACAACTGGGAGAAGCATCTACCATTGGTGGAGTTCGCATACAACAATAGCTATCAAGCAACCATTGGGATGGCTCCTTACGAAGCCTTGTACGGAAGGAAGTGCAGATCACCTTTGCACTGGGATGAAGTTGGCGAAAAGAGAATTTTGGGCCTGGAGATAGTTGAGAAGATGGTGGAGGCTATCAAAAAGATACGAGAACGTATCAAAATAGCTCAAGACTGACAAAAGTCCTATGCTGATCTCAAGAGGAGAGACTTCCACTTCGAAGTTGGAGACAAAGTGTTTCTGAAGCTGTCACCAATGAAATGTGTGGTTCGCATTGGGAAAAGAGGAAAATTGAGGCCAAGGTTTGTCGGGCCATTCGAAATTCTAGAAAGAGTTGGGAAGCTTGCATACAGACTAGCATTACCACCAAGTTTAACATCGATCCATGATGTCTTTCACGTTTCTTCCCTTAGAAGATATATTCACGACCCAGCCAACATCATGAATCACAGTGAATTAGGACTTAGCAAAGATTTATCCTACGAGGAGTATCCAATAGCTATTTTGGATAAGAATGTGCACGTGTTAAGGAACAAAGAAATCTCGCTGGTGAAAATCCAATGGAGTCAACACGATAAGAACGAGGCTACGTGGGAAAAAGAAGAGGATTTTAGGTCTAGATATCCGAGCTTCATGGACACAGGTAAGTAATTTCGAGGATGAAATTTTATTAAGTAGGGGAGGATGTAGTGCCTCGAAAAATTTATTTAATTATTTGCGTATTATTCTTTTCTAAATTATTATTTTAAAGCATGCTATTAATTGTTTAAGTCCTATAAGTCGCGCCTAGAGTAAAGTTTAACGTATGTGGATCATATTTATAAATGCAGTATATTTATTTATGTTAATGCGATTTATTAAAGTATATTTATTTATTTAAATAAATAAATTGGGCCAAAATCATAAGAATTTTCCTCCTATTTTATTTCCCTAGCCCAGTAGAGGGATTTTGATTTGAGCCCATTTGATCAATTCAAACAAAACAAACTTCCGCCTCCTTCCCTCATCTCCCAAAACCCTAACCTACTTACTATCCCCATGCAAACCATATTTAGGAAAGAAATCGAAGCAAATGTCAACTTTTCCCTATTTAATACCCAAGCTCTAGTATATATACGTGAGTCTCTCTTCTCATTTGATCACACCAAACATTCAAAATTCAGAGCAGTTGTCAAGCCCATTTTCTTCTCTTCGGATTTTCTGAGGTACCCCTCTTCTTATTCATTTTATTTTCTTCGCAAGTCGTGAGAACTGTGAGCAGTTAGTTTTTCTTCTATTCCCTTCTGTGTTACACTGTCTTAAGACGATGAACAGTTCTGTCCCTCAACCAGTAAAAGTTATTGTGCTTGTCTGCCAAAGTAATATGAAATTTGTTGACTGTGAACCATGTTTCGTTTCCATGTGCATAAATATATATTTTCACACTTGTATATATGTATATATAAATATGTAAATGAATATATGTATATATATATATATATATAGGTGCATGTCTTTTTATGACACACACACACACGTGAGCCTTATATATATATATATATGTTGCACAGATCACTCACATATATATATATATATATACATCATATAGTTATATATATATATATATATATAATATGTGTGTAATCATATGTCCCACCCACCCACTCACATATAATAATATATAAATGTCTACGAGTAAACATATATGCATATATGTTCAATTGTTTCTTTTGGAATCAACACACGCACACATCAATATATATAAATATATATGCATGGTTTTGATATGTGATATATATATATATATATATACTTATATACTTTCATTCAGTGACATATATATTATTTATATGCCTTTGGGAATTTAATAAGTGCACTTATACTTGTAAGAATTTTCGTAGTGCATTAAAGTTATTTTTGTATCATTAATTAATTATTATTTATATTAGACGGTGCGCGTGGACATGATTAATTTGACAAGTCAAGGTTAAGGTGAGGATTTTTATGTTGAAATATTTACTGTTATCATATCTATATTTTGTACAAGTTATGTGAAGTTACAGCATAAAGTCTTCTAGACTATAAAGTACCGAGTCTTCGAGACTACAAAGTACGGAGTCCTTTGGACTATAAAGTACTGAGCCTAATGGCTGAAATACAGATTATGGGATTGGGTCTATGGACCAAAGGTTTTATTTATTCACATATTTCTTGTTAAATTATAGTTTCGATAACAGATATTTTCCCCACTAAGTTAAAAGAACTCACCCCAATCTTTTACCCCTTTCAGGAAAAGGCTCGGGCGATGTGTGACGGGCAAGATGCGGTGACGGTGGTCGTCTTAGTGCATTAATAAAATTTAAATGAATAAATTTTGAGACATTATTACCTTTGGATTATTTATGTTTCCGCTTTTATGATTAAACTCTGTTGCTTTATTTATTTCGATGACATTATTGGGATCCCGATTTTATGGGAGTAATAAATAAAGTTTAGTAACGTTTTCTTTAAATTATGTGTAAAAATTATTGGGGCGTTACAATCTGCAATTTACATCCGTAATTCACATTGTTTTAGTTAACAAATTTTAACAAAAAAAAAATATAAGAAACAACTGATGTTGATAGAAAAACAAACACACACCGAGTTTAACATCAGTAAACAGAAAGAACTTATTCAAATAGAGCACATTCCAAGAGACTTTCTGAATGCAGAAAATCTCTCGAAATCAAGGGGCTTGGTAAAAATGTCTTCTGTTTGATGAAATGATGCTGAATGTCGATATGCTTAGTACGTGAATGTTGAACAGGGTTCTTGGAAATTTCAATAGCACTTGCATTATCACATAACAAAGTAAGTGATGAGCTTGTCATGCCATTGTCCTTCATCATTTGGTTCAGCCACACCAACTGAGCACAACAACTAGCAACTGCAATGTATTCAGATTCAACTGTTGACAAGGAGATGCAATTTTGTTTCTTGCTTAACTAAGAAACCATATTGCTCCCCAAAAAGAAGAAACCACCACTTGTGCTCTTCCTATCATCAACATCGCCTGCCCAGTCTGAATCACTATATCTAATAAGGCTGGTGTTTGTATCTTTACAATACCTGATTCCAAAGTCGACTGTACAAGCAACATATCGAATTATTCTTTTGACAGCTTTCAAGTGAGACTCCTTGGGTTGAGCTTGGTATCTAGCACATACTCCAACACTGAACATGACTCCAACATTCATCTTTGCTCAGTTTTTCAAAGGATCCCATTGGTGTCTTTATAAGCTTTGTGGCTTCAAGTCCAAAGCGCTTGATCAGATTTTTGGCATACTTGCTTTGGGATATAAAAATTCCATCTTTATCTTGCTTGATTTGGAGACCAAAAAAGTAGGCCAATTCACCGACCATGCTCATTTCAAATGTGCTGCACATTACATCAATAAACTCACTAAGGAGGTTAGAACAAGTGGATCCAAACACAATATCATCAACGTAGATTTGTGCAACAGTGATGTGTTTGTGAATCCTTTTGATAAACAATGTTTTATCAACCACGCCTCTTGAAAAACCAAAGTCAATTAAAAATTCCGTAAGTCGAGCATACCAAGCTCTAGGAACTCTAGGAGCTTGTTTAAGCCCATGCAAAGCCTTGTGTAATTTCAGCACATAGTTCGGTTTTTCATGACACTCAAAGCCTTTTGGTTGTTCAACATAGGCTTCCTCATTCAAAATGTCATTCAGAAAGGCACTTTTGACATCCATTTGATGCAATGTAAACCCAATGTGGCAAGCAATGGCAAGAAGGAGACAGATAGACTCTATTCTAGCAACAGGAGCAAATGTTTCATCATAATATATTCCTTCTACTTGTGTATAACCTTGAGCCACTAGCCTGGCTTTGTTTCTGACCACATTACCAGACTTATCAGTCTTGTTCTTTAAAATCCATTTGGTTCTAATTACATTTTTATTTTTAGGCCTTGGAACCAATTTCCACACATTATTTCGAACAAAATGAATCAACTCATCATGCATTGCTTCTACCCAGAATTCATCTTTTAGAGCTTCTTTGACATTTTTCAGTTAAACATTCGATAGAAAACATGAAATGGACACAAGGTTAATGACTATTGACATGCAAACCTGTTTGACCAGTTCAGCAACATCGGCTGAGCTCTTTGTTCTGGTTTTGACTCCTTGAGATCCATCACCGATGATTTAGGAATTTGGGTGATCTCTTTTGATTCTCCTTGGAGGATCACGTCTTGGTTCATACTGAGCCAGTGGAAGTTGGTCATCATTGCTTTTAGGGGATGAGTCTGAGTCTGGTGTTCGAGGTGATGTTGATCCCTTTGCTGGGGGAGAGAAAACATTGGATTTGACATCAGGACTTCTCATAGGACTTTTATCAGTTTCACTAGACTCCTTATCAGCAACGTCTGGCTCATGGAGAAGAAATGGCACATCATCTTCCTCAGATCTAGTTGCCAGGCCTGCAAGATCATCAAATACAACATTGACAGATTCTTGCACAGCTTTAGTTCTTA
This sequence comes from Perilla frutescens, assembly GCA_026008535.1. Lineage (NCBI taxonomy): Eukaryota > Viridiplantae > Streptophyta > Magnoliopsida > Lamiales > Lamiaceae > Perilla > Perilla frutescens. The sequence continues at coordinate 57,003,010 of BRKX01000004.1, read as the reverse complement.
GGTTAAGAACACGATATGCTCCGCTGTTTTGAGCATATCACAAGAACAATCCTTTGTCACTCTTGGAGTCAAACTTTTCAAGATAGTCTCTGTTATTCAGAATGTAGCAGACACATCCAAACACATGAAAATATTTAAGATTTGGCTTTCTTTCTCTTAGAAGCTCATAAGGAGTCTCCTTTCTTCCTGGTCGAAGATAGACTCTGTTCCCGATGTGATAGGTTGTGTTAACAGCTTCAACCCACAACTTCTTTGAAAGCCCTTTAGCCTGTAACATTGCACATGATATTTCCTGCAGAGTTCGATTCTTTCTCTCCACTACTTCATTTTGTTCTGGAGTTTTGGGAGCTGAATACTCATGGAGTATTCATTTCCTGTCACAAAAGTCATCGAATGCAACATTCTCAAATTTTCTTCCATGATCTGTTCTTACGCATGCAATGTTGGTGTCAAATTGCAGACACATTATGTGGCAGAATCTTTTGAAGACTTTGAACGTTTCAGATTTTTCCTGCAGAAATTCAACCCAAGTATACCTTGAGAAATCATCAACAGTGACAAGGATGAAACTCTTATTACTCATACTCTTTGTATCGACTGGTCCCATGATGTCCATGTGTAAGAGTTGAAAACACCTTGTTGTTTGACAACCACCCAAGCTTTTGTGAGGAATTCTGGTTTGTTTTTTTTCTTTTGGCAAGCACCACATACAATATCGTGATCAACATTCAGCTTTGGTAGTCCACGAACAGCATCCGACACAATCAACTTTTTCAAATTTACCATGCTCACATGACTGAGTTTTTGATGAATCAACTTTGTTTCATCATTTACAGTCATGTTGCAGGTTTCATCTTTGTCAGCATGGTAGCAATTGTCAGATGCACGGCTACCAAACATTATGCATTTGTCATGTTTTTCAAACACTTCAACAAGTGTTTTTATCAAACTTGACATGCATACCATCGTCACACAGCTGACTAATACTGATCAAATTGGCCATCAATCCCTCAACATGTAGGACATTCTGGAGTTTAGGAAAATGTTTGACATTCAAGGTACCTTTTCTGACAATGTTTTCTTGAGCTCCTCCTCCGTAGCTGACCTTACCTTTGTTGGTAGTGGTGTATTCTTCAAGAAATTCCTTGTTGCCGGTCATGTGTCGAGAACATCCACTGTCAAAGTACCATGTTCCAGCAATGTTAGCCTTCAAGGATGTGTACACAACATTGTAGGTGTACTTCATCTTTTTGGACTTCTTAGGATTTTTGTTCTTTGATGTGGTCCCTGATGTTGTTCTCCCAGTTGCAACATCATCATGAAATTTGAAGTAATGTCGTTTGATATGTCTAGGCTTGTGACAGTAATGACAAACATACTTCCGCACCTTTGAGCCTTTACATTGCTTCTGATCATCATCTTCAACATTGTTCCTTGTCGTTGTGTTTGAGTTGTTACCTTTCACAAACTAAACAACATTGTTGTTTGAGAAAGACATAGAAGATATATTGGAGAATCCTAGTCCAGCTCTGTCTGTCTATCCCAATGTTAAGGCTTCATTTAGGATATTCATTCCTTGATTCCACTTCTGAAATGTTCTTGAGGTGTCCTCCACTTCCTTCTTTAGTTTGCTAATTTCAGCATCACTCCTGGTAAGTCTAATTTCCAGACTTACAACATTTCCTCTAAGAAACTGATTTTCTTCCATGAGAAATCTCAGCTCTTTTAATTAAGTTGTCCATTGAGTGTAGATTTCATTCACAACATTGTTGAGCTCTTGAAAGGAGGCAGTGGGTCGTTCTTCATGTCGATCATCCTCTCTGATTTTGGAAGCATGATTGAACTCATCCAAAAGAGTCATTTCATACCAATTCATAGTATAGGGTGAGATCTCAGTAGCTTCTGCTTCAACATCTAGAAGAATATCATCTTCAACTTCACACTTTTCAATGTCAAGTTCGTCAACTTCATCAATATCATTCAGAGCATCAATAATCTGATCATCTTCTTCCATGACATTGATAAACAACACTCTTTGATCTGAATCATTTTCAGTATCAGAATCATCACTGAGAACAACATTAAAATTATTTCTTTGTATTCTTCATGCTGTTGGACATTCATTTGAGTAATGTCCATACTCAGAGCATACGCTACATTGAACTGAATCAATGTCTTTCCCAGTGTCAGTAACTTCCTTCTTGACATTTGATCTTTCAGAATTTGATGTTGATGAGGATGAAGAGTCAAACAGCCATCGAGGTTTGATATTTGGGGGGCTTTTCTTCATGGACCGAACAAGTGAGTTGAATTTCCTTGTTAAGAGTACGACACTCAGCTTTTCTTCCTCGTTGATTTCCTGAAGACCGTCAATATCATCATGAACATCAGATGATACAGTCGTTGTCTGAAGAGCAATTCCCCTTGAAGTTGAGTTTGCTTTCTGGTTTTGCAGGTTCATCTCAAATGTTAGCAGGATGCTGACCGCTTCACTCATGCTCATGGTTCCCATATCATGTGCTTCCTCAATTGAAGAAATTTTCATATTGAATCTTTCTGGGAGAGTTCGGAGCAGCTTGCTAACCATGTTCTCATTGAAAATTGGACTCCTAAGAGCAGTCGATTGATTTGAGATCTCACACAATTTTTCAGCATAAGATGAAATAGTTTCATCTTCAAGCATGCGTAGATTTTCAAACTTGGATGTGAGCAGCCTTAGTTTGGTATTTCTCACATTGGCAGACCCTTTACAATGTTCCTGAAGAATGATCCATGCTAGATATGCTGTAATACAGTTGCAAATCATCTTGAAGCATGTAACATCAACTGAAACAAAAATAACATTCAGAGCGCGAGCATTAAAATTTAAGATAGTTCTCTCATCATTTGTCTATTGGGATTCTGGTGTTAACACAAAATCCCCATTTGGACCTTCCATCCTAGGAGGGCTCCATTCTTCAATGACTGTCATCCATGCTCTTTCATCGATAGATTGATGTATATCTTCATTCGAGATTTCCACATAACATAGTTTCCACCAATGCTATCTAGAGCCGGAGGACGACATTGATTAATTTAAATATCCATCACAGATTTCAAGCAATACTGGATCGAGTACTTAGTGTGTTAAGTACTTACAGGCTCTTGATTCCACTTGTTAGAATTTGTTGCTTGAAACAATGTGAAATTCGGATGTGAATTGCAAACTTAAATGAAATATTGAAGCTAGTGTTACCACATTGCCTTCAACATGCAGCGGAAACCTAAATAGAACTTTGCACAGAATAATTTTTAAATCACACTCCTTACGGTGTGTGATTGCTTCAAGGAAAAATTCACTAACACAAGTGATAAACAAAAACAATGCTAATGTTGTCTCGGTTTACTCCCTTGACAACACTGCATGAAACATACAGAAGACTATCCTAGCTTTACTCACTCGAATAATCACTCAAAACAAACCTATCTAAACACATAGATAGATTACAACAAGTCACTCTAAATCCTAGACTTCTCAAAGTTGACTATCTAACCTATACACATAACTGGAATAAAAGTCTCCAGCTGATTGGGATGCTAGGCCGATGTCTGGGAAGATGTCTTGGATTTCAGAGATGACACGAGATGCAAGATTCAGAGCTTCTCACAAACCACAGTGATAACCTGCTTGGATAAATAATTTTAAGGTTTAAGGAGACCTTAAATACTTCCCCCATCTTGTCTTGGCAGTTATTTCACGATTCTAGATGACTTGGACTTGAATCAACTGCCTTCGACTACCCATTGTTGTAGTGGACTTAAGATAATCGTCTTCTGCATTGCGTGGCACACGTTCTTTAACATCGTGCAATAGTAGCGGTTACTCCAGTGACCCACGTTCTCCTGCAACATTTAGTGTCCAAGAAGGAGTGGGAACATCACATCTCCTACAAATCCGGAACAGATTTTGAACAAGTCAAAATAAAACATTATCCACGATTTAATTCATAAAAAAATATCTAATAAATCCCCAAATACGTGGAAAATGATATGTGACAAAAATCATAATATATTCAGATTAATTTAAAATAAATTAATCCAAAATACCAGGAAAGGATAAGGTTAACAACTCGAGTGTTATACTCGATGTTACAAGACTGACGGAACACATTAGGTACGACATTGATTGCGATGTTATCAAACGGAGTGATAGCATCATCTGGAACACGTCATTCTCAACACAATCATTAACGATAACTTTAATCGTTATGCCCTATTTTAATATAGCATTATCATTATACCTTAATTATAATTTAATTTAATTATATGTAATCATTGACGGTAACCTTAATCGTTATGACTTATTTTATTATATATATATATATATATATATCGTTGTGTCTTAATTATAATTTAATTTAATTATATGTAATCATTAATGATTACCTTAATCGTATGACACATTTTATTATAGATATCGTTATCACAACATGATTAACATTATCATTATTCCAAAAAATAATTAAATATAAAGCTTAACGATAAGTTTAATTTAATTATAATTGTACGTGAACTTTAATTTAATAAGAATTGATATAATCATGTCCAACTAAAGCATAACGATAACTTTAATTTAATTGTAATTGATATAATCATTATGCTCAACCAAAGCACGACGATAACTTTAATGTAATGATAAATTATGCTATTTATTGTAAATAAGTGTATTAATGAACCGATTTAAATTACATTAGTTTATTTTAGTATAATTTATTATACTTAAATAAAAAAAATAATAATATTAGTCTAAATAATACTATTAGTAAAAAAATAGAATAAAAAAAATTAATATAAATAATAATAATTTTGTATTAATATGATATAGGTTAGTTAAAACATTGTAATTTACACTCTAGATTAATAATAATAATAATAATAATAATAATAATAATAATAATAATAATAATAATAATAATAATAATAATAACAACAACAACAACAACAACATAAAATTTTAACAACTGCATAGCTTAAAATTTAAAATTTAATAATTATCTAATTTTCTATTGTAAATTTTAGATTGAGTGGATTAGACGCCCTCTCCAGAGACTGAAACCGAATGTGATGACGTATGTGAAGATGGAGTTACTTGAGAAAATTAGAGAGGTGTTAGATCATTTTGGTAGTGAGGGTATGATCCAAATGTTTAGATTTAGATGCTTCGGATATTTTCTGGATTTCAGAGGTGGTATAGCACGCAAGGCGTTGCATGCCTTGATCTGTCATGAGGTGCACGCACAAGATCCTACACGCGATGGTAGTGAGTGTTGGTTCTATCTCAATGGATCCATGCTACGCTTTGGGCCCTCTAAGTATGCATTGGTGTCAGACTTACGGTTTGGCACATCGAGTTTCGATCCGAATGTGGTCCATCCCATTCCGCCCAGAGGTGTCTATTACCGATTATTTAAGGGGAAGAAGACGACTGTGAGACAGATGTATGATAAGTTCAAGGATATGAGGCTAGTAATAACCATCCAGATTACGTGAAGATTGCGAACATATTGTTCGTATATCGGATCTTATTTTGCCTTGACTCGAGACGGGCGATCGATAGCTGGGTGTGGGCCTTAGTGGAAGATGTTGACGCTTGGAATTATTTTACATAGGGGGGCTATACATTTCAAATGCTGATACACTTAATCAGCCTCATCCCCAGAGTGCGATGGATTATAGACGGAGAGCGGGATGGAGCATATCATTGGTATGGCCATGTCTGGATACTTCAGGTAATTAGTTTAATTTATCATTATAAATTATTTAAATTTATATTTCAACTACTTGATATTATACTTAGAAGATATTATAATTTTTTTTATAAACATGGGCCTATGAGGTTTTACCAGGGCTTGGACGTCAGTTGGGCGTCGTTGGTGGTCAGATAACCACACCTCACTGCTTGAAGTGGTCATTTACAACCCCGAGCATTGACTTCTCTACATTTTTTGATGGACAAGTACGTTTTTTGATATAAATAATTTAAAATATTAAATATTTATGTGTTAATGTTAACATAGTTATTACTTTGATACAGTTGGAAGTCCAGTTGATGGTGCCATCATCTAAGGAGATTTTCACACCATACTTTCAGAGATTGGATGGAGATAATGTACTGGGTGTGAGGTATGTCATACCTCGAAAGGTCTCCAAGAAGAAGTTACTCACTGATGTGGCTTGTCGTGTGGTCCCGAGAACATGTGCTGTGACGTATGATGTCGTGGGCCCATCACAACCGCATAGGAGTTCTTGGACTACACAACAGGCTCCACAGACAACACATCAGTTAATTGATAAGCCAGATGAGGGAGTCCGACCCTCAGAGCAGGGGGCGGATGACAGGGCCTCGGATGAGGATTATTCGTCAGATCCTAGAGTGAGCCCTCCTCGAGCATCCCGAACTCAGCTCCCGAAGAGGACTAAGGAGGAGAGTAGTGGAGAGCCCGAGATGCCCGAGCGACATCCAGGGGAGTTGTTTGATAGCTAGTTTGATCGTTTTGTTCATGCCATTGCTAGAGTTATAGCAGAGCGCGTGATGCATCGTGTGAGCCAGATGCTAGATGTATTTTCTACACGGATAGAGAACAATGTTGTAGCTCGGCTGCGTAGATCGTCCACACCACCTCCTAGACAGGCCACGCCTCTTAGATCGCCCACTCCGCCCCATAGAAGAGCTACCCCCCCTCTGTATGTGCTGTTGAAGGCTCATCCCATGTCAGTGGGCCTACAATGTCAAGATTGGCAAGAAGAACAACCCAATTGTTCAACACCCTCTCAGATACATCCTTAGCCCTAGTATTCGATGATGTTGCTCCTCTCGTCATGCCTATCAATCGCCCTGTACCCCCTGTAGAACGAATCCAGCCACAAAACTCCGTGAACACTGATTTGAGTAATGTCGATCTGTCATTCTCCTCCTCCCCTTCTTCTTCTTCTTCTTCTTCTTCTTCTTCTTCATGCAGGAATGCATCGTCATCAACATTGTTATCTGGAGTCTCATAGTAGTGTGTATCATCACGAAAATCATCTCTAACCGGATCTCTTTCTTCTGGGACAATGTGAGGGATGACCCTAGAACTGCTGCAGCCTCTCTGAATAACATATACAACTATATCTGAGCTTTGTTCATGGAGTAGGTCAAGAAAATCTGCATCATCTTTCAATAAAGTCTTGATCTGCCTGTCATTGTTGGTACTCAATAGATGTCGGATCAGTCTGTAATAGATCATGGATCTCTCTGAGTAGTGAGCTAAAACACAACTTCTCCGATGACATGACGATGAGCGGCTCGTCACTATTTACGCATTCAGCTCTCTCCCATTGGCCACTGTGTCGTACAATAATCTGACGTCTAATAAATGATTTTTTAATTATCGTTATTTTTTTAATTCTTGTTATGTTTTATTTTAAATACCGTTCTTTTTTTTAAAATTATCGTTATTCATTTAGTTTAATTATAGTTATGCATTTATTTTTACTTATCGTTATGGATTTAATTAATTATCGTTATGGGCTTTTAATTATCGTTGTGGATTTAATTTAATTATAGTTATGCATTTATTTTAATTATAGTTATATATTTATTTTTAATTATCATTATGGATTTAATTTACTTATCGTTATGATTTTTTAATTATCGTTATAGATTTATTTTAGTTATAGTTATACATTTATTTTTAATTATCGTTATGAATTTTTAATTATCGTTATAGATTTATTTTAACTATAATTATACATTTATTTTTAATTATCATTATGGATAGAATTTACTTATTGTTATGGTTTTTTAAATTATCATTATGGCTTTAATTTAATTATCGTTATGCATTTATTTTAATTATTGTTATGTTTTTTTTTTAATTATTGTTATGTTTTCCCAGTTAATCCTTATGACTTATTTGTAAGCTTTATCGTTATGCATTCTATTTAATCGTTATAAACATTATTAACTAATGTTATGCATTATCGTTAAGCTTATTTTTAATTATTTTTATGTCTAATATTTAATCGTTATAGACATTATAAACTAATGTCACGTCTTATCATTTAAGTTATTATCATAAACATTTTAACCTATCATTATGTAATATATTTATACTATTTTTTTAATTATCATTATTCTCTTTTTATTATCGTTATGCTTCTATTTAATCGAACATTTCTATTTAATCGTTATCGTTATGCTTTCTATCATAATATATATACCCTAACATTAGATAATTAAAATTAAGAAACCATAACACTAGTTGTAACAGCCCGGTCCCGAGAAGGGAATTAACGAATGGGGACGGGGTGTTAATTAAGGGATTAATACCCAAGATGAAAGATTAACGAAGAAGTTTAACGAATAAAGATATACTTCCGAAAGATAGGCGATGATACTCGAGATTACTTGATTAAGAAGGAAACATACTTAGCGAAATAAAACGGTTGACTAATCAGAAACCAACAAGTATAGACCCATTCATAGGTCAAAGCGGATAAACAAATTCCAACATGAACAAGCCTCTTCATAGGCGAAAGAAAAATATACTCAAGAATCAGGAATAAAACTTAATATGCATCTTTATATATAGATAACCATGTCTGGAAAATATTCATAGAATCTCGATAAACATAATAAAACTTAGGAATTATAAAGAGTGTGTCAGAGTAGTAGAATCATAATGGGATTTCAAAATAAACTTATATAATAGCAAAATAATCTTGTTAGCCAACCCACATCCACAGCCACCATCATCCTCAGCATATCAACCTGAAAATATTTGAAAACGAGGGCGTGACCACTAATGTACTCAGTGGGTTTTAATAAAAGCTTATTTAATAACTTGAGAAATATCCAATAATCAACTAGCGGTATATGGAGAGCAAAACGCAAAAGCCCTCTCCATATCCGCAAAACCATTTCTTTATTTTTGGGCCCAACCTTGACTCAAACATGATGTCAACTACACCCTTAGGCATGCCATAGGATAGAAAAAGGGTTATCTCAAATATCCAACCGAGTTTGCGAGAGAAATGACCCAGCAGTGACTTACTTTAATGATCAAAGATCATAAATTCTGAGTTCAATCCTGGTTATAAAAGCTTCCTTTCTTAACTTCATTCATTTCCTAAACTTAGCTTCATTTCCTTAACTTAGCTAGAATTATAGAGCTTAGAGCAATCGTCTAAGGCTAATTCTTTATTTAAGTATGATTTCGGCCTATAAGGGATTTATCACTACCCTAAAAGATAATGCTTAGCTAAATAAACTTTAGCAAAATCCAACATTCAGATACGAGAAAATGAACGTGCATAAACATAAATTGCAATTAAAGCAATTCTAACTATCTCATGCTAGCATAAACAATACTTAATCAATTCTAGCATATCTAAACATGCTTGAGAGCTCACTTAACATATAATAACTTCATTTCCTTCCTTCCTTTGTACAGAGATCAATCAGGCAGAGCAAAAATATTTTATTGGATATCTCATTTGCCCTAACATGCTTTTAGAGTTTATTAGCTCAAACCTTAGATGAGTATAGATTTACCCACCTCGACTAATGAGAAGAAGATGAAGTAACGAGTTGATGATCTTTCTCCGGATTTCCACGGGGCTTACTACCTCCTACAAAAGTCAAATTATCGACTTAGCGGCCTCCTTCGAAGATTATAACATCTAATCAAGAAATTAAACAATATCTAGCTTATCCACCCTTAACTAGGACTTAAACAAAGATGGCACGACTTTAGAATCTTTAGAAAATATGAAGGCTTGAAAGACTCGAGTTTAGAACGTGATTGGAGACAAAACATGGTGGCAGAGGCCTTGCACGGGCCGTGCTAGGCATCGAGGTGAGAACCAGATGCCCAGAAAGTCCGACACGGACCGTGCAATGATAGCACAGTCCGTGCAAGCCCTAGCATGGTCCGTTCTACCCTCCCAGACTCACGCCGTGAGTTCTGCACGGCTTTGCATGGGCCGTGCAACTCTTGCAAGGTCCATGCTCTTTTACGAACCATCAAATCTTTCGATCGAAGTGTTGATTGAGGCATTACTCGGTTTTCTCTCCCTTTCCTTGATGTTTTAAACTTGAAACAAGGCTTATAACTTTGCAAAAACATAGAAACGAGCATGATTTAAACTTTAAAAGAAATCGACATTATAACGGAATAAACACTACAATCCTCCTTAAACATTTAGAAATAATGATGAAATCTTAAATACGAAACTTGAACGGAACTTCAGCTGAAATAAACGAGGCTAACTACGAGAATTAATGATGAGATCATAATAACGAGAATAACAAGGAGTAATATAACGGAAATGCTATTAACTTGGAACTTCAACAAGAATCAAAATACTAACATTAGATGGAAAGTAAACAAATAATAATGAAAAATATGAAGAACACGATGAATGGAAAGTAAATGCGGAAACTTAAAGATAAGAAAGAAAATGGATTCGAGATCGATGAATAAAAATGGACGGAGTTGGGTGCGTCGAAGGAAGGTGGCTAGCTCGGCGTTTCATCGAGTTGCAACGGCGGCAGAGCCACCTGCTACAACCCAATGGCGCCCCTAGTACCTTCGCTCACCGCATCCCTTCCACGCCACTCCGCTTATCGTCTCGGAGGTGAACTCACGAAGAGACTTCTCGATCGACTAGAACTTCCTCTCAACTTTCTTTCTCAAGAAGTGGGGGCTGAAGAAGTAAAAATTAGCAAATGAAAGTGAAGGGCTGCTCTCTTATTTATAGGAAAAGGTTTGGCTTCCCTTGGAAGCTATTCCAGTGCAGAAACACTGTAAAAGTTACTCCCGGTTCGGTTAAAAGCTGCTTTATTCGATGTCGAGGTCCAAATGACCTTAGACACGAAATTTGGAAATACCGGGAGACTCGTTGGCTTGAATACTAGTGAACCTACCTGACTCATGATGAAGATGAGGTCATTGGAAGAAAGACGAGCCAAGATTCCTTTTTCAGAATTACTTTTTACTATTCACTTAGACTGATAGATTTTGCTCCCGAGCGTTCGATTGACTTCAGAATGGAAATCCGTTAACGCCAACAGATTCCTTGAGTCATTTCCCATAAGTGGGGATTGATAGAACAAGACTCGGATTAATGAGGAGGATTTCATACATTTCTCAAATCACGAACGCACGCAAAAGTTACTATTCATTCATTTTTTAAATACGTTTTTCATCACCGGGAACTCAAATGACTTCAGAATAAAATTTCGGGAACACTGGCCCACTCCTTGAATTAAAACCTTTCTAACAAGATGATAATTGGCCATAACAGAGTTAAGATCAAATTTTCAAAAAAGATGATTTTACGAAAAATAACCCCTAAAGTCATAACTGACATCTGACCTCACTTAATCCTTAACTAAACTTCTTCCTTAACTTCTTAATTACTCTTAATAATCCTCTAAACCTTATTTGAAATTCTGGGGTGTTACATCCTACCCCTCTTAAAGAAATTTCATCCTGAAATTTACTAACCTTGATAAATGATATCAGAGTACTTCTTGAGTAGCTCGGATTCGAGCTCCCAGGTTGCCTCCTCCGAACCATGATGGTTCCAGATTACTTTTACAAGACTGATCTCTTGGTCCTTAACTTCTGGATCTTTTGATCCACAATGGCCTAGGGCTTTTCTTCATATACTAAGTCCTCATTCAGGACATCTCTTCCTTATCAATCACGTGTTTTGGATAAAACACGTATTTTCTCAATATTGAGACATGAAAGACGTCATGAATGTCACTCAGGTTGGGTGGTAAGGCCAACCTGTAGGCTACTTTATTCACCTTCTCTAAAATTTCAAAAGGTCCAATAAATCTGGGCCTTAGCTTGTTTCCTTTGCCAAAAAGAACCACTCCTTTGAATGGAGATGGCTTCAAGAATACTTTATCTCCAATGCTAAAACTGAGCTATGTTCTTCTTATATCTGTGTAAGCCTTCTATCTATCTTGAGCCTCCTTGATTTGTTGGCGAATTAATTCGATCTTCTGGATCGCTTCCTGGACCATCTCAGGTCCAAGTATCCTTCTTTCTCCAACTTCTTCCCAATACAAGGGTGACCTACACTTCTTTTCATACCGAGCTTCAAAAAAGGCCATGCCGATCGATGATTATTAGTTGTTGTTGTGCACAAACTCTACCAATAGCAGTAGCTTCTCCCAGCTGCTTCCTTGATCGATGACTACTCCTCTAAGCATGTCTTCTAAAATCTAGATAGTTCTTTCGGACTGGCCATCTATCTGATGGTGAAAGGTTGTGTTGAAATTGAGCTTTGATCCCATGGCTTCTTGTAGGCTCCTCCAAAATCTTGACGTAAATCTCGTATCACGATTCGATGTAATCGAGACCGGCACTTTGTGCAATCACACAAATTCTCTAACATACATCTGGGCTAATTGATCTAGCACATCTGTCATATTAACAACAATAAAATGTGCTACTTTCGATAATCGATTCACGATTACTTACATAGCGGTATTCCCCCGCTTAGACTTTGGTAAACCTACCTCAAAGTCCATATTACTATGATCCTACTTCCATTCGGGAATTTCTAAGGGTTGGAGCAAACCAGAAGGTTTTTGATTGGAGGCTTTCACTTGCTGACAGTTCAAACACCTTTCTATGAAGGCGGCTACTTCTCTCTTCATGATATTCTACTAGAAGTTTCTCTTGAGGTCTTGATACATCTTGGTGCTTCCGAGATGTGTTGTATATGGCGTGTCATGTGCTTCGTACATGATTTCCTCCTCCCATTCTTCCTTGCTTGGCACGCATAGCCTTCCTTTGAATAAAATCGCGTTATCGGCAGCCTCCGCAAAGTCTTGTGAGGTATCTGACCGTGCTTCTAGTCTTTTCTTCTCAAGAAACTTGTCTCCTTTCTGGGCTTCAACTATCCTTTGCCTTAGGTCGGGCTGAGCGGCTATCGTGGTGATATGGGTTCGAATGATCTTAGGTGGTATTAGTACCTCGATTCTTAACTTCTTGAATTCTTTTTAAAGCTCCTTCTTGACTTGAACGAGTCCTAACTCTGCATTTTCCTTTCTACTTAGTGCGTCAGCTACCACATTCGCCTTGTCTGAGTGGTAGTGAACGGTGCAGTCGTAATCTTTTATGAGTTCTAACCATCTTCTTTTCCTTATGTTCAGATCCTTCTGCTCGAAGAAATACTTCAAGCTCTTATGATCCGAGAAGATCTGGCACTTAGCTCCGAAGAGATAGTGCCTCTTGATCCTTAACGCATGGACCACCGTTGTTAGCTCTAAATCATGCGTGGGATAGTTCTGCTTGTGATTCTTAAGCTGCCTCGAAGCATAAGCAATCACCTTTCCTCTCTGCATCAACACGCATCCTAATCCTTTTCTTGACGCATCAGCGTAAACTACGAAATCTTCATTTTCTCTCGGAATGGCCAACACTGGGGTTGTGGTTAACATCTTCTTCAAGGTTTGGAAACTCTCCTCGCACTCAGGCATCCACCTAAACTTGGAGTCCTTCTTCAACAAACGCGTCATGGGTTTAGATATCGATAAGAATCCTTCGATGAATCTACAGTAGTATCCCGCAAGTCCTAGAAAACTTCTTATCTCATTCACGCTCTTTGGAGACTTCTGATTTCTAACCGTTTCAATCTTATCCGGATCCACCTTGATTCCTTCTGTTGACACTATATGACTTAAAATCATGACTTCCTAGAGCTAAAACTCACACTTACTAAACTTAGCGTAAAGCCTTTCTCTTCTCAATGTCTCCAACACCACTCTAGGTGCTCTTGGTATTTCTTTTCACCCTTCGAGTAGATGAGGATATCATCTATGAAAACTAGCACCAACTTATCTAAATATGGGTGAAAACCTAGTCTATTAAATCTATGAACACCGCTAGGGCATTGGTCAATCCAAAAGGCATTACTACAAACTCGTAATGTCCATAGCGAGTCCTAAAAGCGGTTTTAGGGATGTCCTCCTTTCGGATCTTCAGTTGGTGATACCCAGATCTTAAGTCTATCTTAGAAAAGACACTTGCTCCCTTAAGTTGATCAAAGAGATCGTCTATTCTTGGGAGAGGGTATCGATTCTTGATGGTTAGCTTATTAAGCTCTCTATAGTCGATGCACATTCTCAATGTATCATTCTTATACTTCACGAACAAGATTGGGGCTCCCCAAGACGACACACTAGGTTGGATAAAACCTAGGTCTAACAACTCTTGCAGTTGAATCTTGAGTTCTTGCAACTCCTTAGGCGCCATTCTGTAAGGGACTTTCAAACTGGTGTAGCTTCTGGTTCCAAATCGATAGCAAATTCCACTTGCCTACATGGGGGATAATTCTGGCAGCTCCTTCGGAAATACGTCTTGGAAATTTTCTTATAACCGAAACGCCTTCTATTGCAAACTCTCCTTCCTCTTTCTTCATCGCAGTCGTCTTTTCTTCTTAAGGTGGTATTCTGACTTTATAGCTTTTACTGGAGATCATCATCGCTTGCAGGCGTAAAGATCGCATGTCTAGACCTAGAAGATAAGCTTGGAACTTACTTGACGCCATTCCTTAGATTGCCTCTTAAACATAACGAGCTGAAAAATCACTTTAGAAATGCACGTCCTACTTAGGAGAGCACTAACTAGCAGTACTTGGATTCTACTTCCTATTGGGACCACTATATTCTATTCTTCCAATAATGACTAAAAGGAATATTTCTTTATACTCTCTGCTCTATTCAAGGGTCCACACTCGAGCTCTATGAGTGAGAGAAAAACAAAACGAATGCCTCTGAGTGAGGGCTTCATCTTGATCAATAATTCTTTAACAAGTTTAAAAGATGGAAGAGATATAACACTGGGTTATCTATACTAAAAACATTACCTTTTCAGAGGACTTATAAACTCGAAAGGGGTTCTTGTACGTAGCAAAGGTATGGAAGATAATCAACGATTAGCAACTGAGCACCGTACTGAATATTTTGCAAAGGCGTCAGCATAGCCTAACAAGGAACTGCTATCACTGGTTCTTGATGATCAAAGAAGTATCATCAAAAGATTGCAACTTGTCCAAGAGGATATAATTGAAGAATTTCAAATGATATGAAGAATTTCAATTGATATTAAGCTGATGAAGGGCGATTGATTCAATTGACATAAGAATGAATAAATAGACTCATCAAAACTTCATATCTTACTGAAACTCTCAATCTACCAATTCTAAGTTTTTTTGTTTAACGATCTTCTTCGGGTTCTCTATTTCCTTCTTTGAGCATCATGCACATTCTTCTTTACGAGGTTGCTACGAATTAGTATGAGTCGGTTGGACTTCAATCAGCTACACTTGGCTGGAAAAAGGGACATCCGGGGATCACTTTCACCTATTGAAAAGGATACGACAAAGCGACCTGATCTATACGTGATCATACTTTGACAATGTCTTCTTTCCTTGCCTCAAGTTCCAGATCTCCATCTCCTTTGCCTTATGATAGCAATCCGGGATATGCTTCAGATATAACTCATACTTGAGGTCTTCCCAACCATACTTCGCCCATTGCTCCAAAGTTAACGTTCTTCGAACCGACTTCCACCAGTAGTCCGTATCATCTGTGCGCATAAAAGAGCACAACCTAATTCCTTATCTTCCGAACAGGCTATAAAATTGAAAATTCACTTCTAAGGAACAAACTCATTTCTCGACTCCTATCGGGTCTCCTAAACCATTAAAAGACGGAGGGTTGTGTTTGAGAAACACATTCTTGGCTCTAGGGCCGGGGTTCGTGACTTTCTCATTTGGGACCTTGTTCTCTCCTTCAATCTCAGCTTGACGTCTTCTTGACAGCATTCTAAAGATTCCTAAATATTAGCGACGCTCGCTCGAATTTGCACAAAGCAAAATGAAATGCCTTTCGATAAGGTCTTTAGATTACCCAGGATAGATCAAGCAAAGCGGGAAAATTGCCTCATTAAGAGAACATTTGGCATTAATAAGAAAGAGGTTCTTGGTTACATCCGAAAATAGGGTAGCCTTTTGGAGAATTACTGCCGCTATTAAAATCTAAAGGGCTGATTAATACATTTACAGAATAAGATCTGGATTAAAGCGGATAAATGGACAGACAGATCAGCAAGGTGTCCTAACAACAACACCTCATTTGCCTACTTCTAAAGCTTAACTATACGCTGAGCCCTTTCCTTTCCTTTTGCATGATGATCCCACCTCTTTCTCGCCTTCCTCCTCTGGGTTCTCTTCTTCCTCATCTTCATCTGTCTCTGGCACCTCGAACTTGAATTTTCTCAAGCTTCCTTCATGGAACTGACGGGGCATACACTGTCCCAAACCCTAAGGGGTAAACATTTGATAGGCAAAGGCCCACTGGTACACTTGATGTGTGTAGAAGAACAGGGACTCGGTATGATTCATGATCTGAATATTCGAGGGGACCTCTTCGGAGGTTTCTTCAGTATAGGGTGCGGTGCTTTGAAATCCAGGGGGACTGTTGAGAGTCGCCCTTTGCAGTTTTGGTTCCACCATAAGAGAGGGATTTTACTCAGCAGCTTGTTGCTCGGATAGAGCATTCTCGTGGCCATACTCTGACACCCAAAGATCCATCAAGGCTAAAGAGAACTCTGTCAAATTCCCAATTACAACATACATCTCGGGATCACGGGTGATGGTATTCTGCAGGATAAAATACACTGTTGGCCTCCAAGCGGGTGGTGCTTGCTCACACATGCGGATGCATATTTCCAAGTCGGATACATTTCTTGGCATTCCTCCAAAGTCGTTCCTTTCTTGAATAGGGCGGAAAAGAGGCACATTATTCCTAGCAGTCGAACGACGCTTGGCCATCTAGAAACAGAAAGCTTAATTAGTCTAGATCATAAAAGGGAGACCTAAGATTCTCATGAGATCATGCTATCATCTAGGTTCAGACTACTTATCTTACATGCTTAGCTCATTTTAAGCAGTTGACTTTTACAAAAATTTTGATGCCCAAAGTCTTTAAACATAAATTTTTACCTTTTCTTTAAGATATAGTTTGAGAATAAATTTTTAAACACTTTTCTTTGATCAAGAACTCCTTTCACAAGCTTTCTTTCTCAGAAAATTATTTTACCCGAATACTTTTTACTTGGAATTTCATTTCCAAGGTTTTTCCCTTATACATAAAAGAGGTATGCTTGCTCAAATCTTTTCTTCCATGTATTCAAAAAAAAACCAAAAATCCAAAATCCAAAGTCTCTATACTACCATACCTTAATTTTAGTTAAAGATACGAGGGTGATGGTAAGTTGTGGGTTGCTACTGTAACTTATCACGAAGTAATTCATATGCACATAAACACTTAGCTTAACTTAAACATAGAGACAGGTCTGCAGAGTTGCAAGCCTGCTCTGATACCATCTGTAACAGCCCGGTCCCGAGAAGGGAATTAACGAATGGGGACGGGGTGTTAATTAAGGGATTAATACCCAAGACGGAAGATTAATGAAGAAGGTTTACGAATAAATATATACTTCTGAAAGATAGGCGATGATACTTGAGATTACTTGATTAAGAAGGAAACATACTTAGCGAAATAAAACGGTTGACTAATCAGATACCGACAAGCATAGACTCATTCATAGGTCAAAGCGGATAAACAAATTCCAACATGAACAAGCCTCTTCATAGGCGAAAGAAAAATATACTCAAGAATCAGGAATAGAACTTAATATGCATCTTTATATATAGATAACCATGTCTGGGAAATATTTATAGAATCTTGATAAACATAATAAAACTTAGGAATTATAAAGAGTGTATCAGAGTAGCAGAATCATAATGAGATTTCAAAAGAAACTTATATAATAGCAAAATAATCTTGGCAGTCAACCCACATCCACAGCCACCATCATCCTTAGCATCTCAACCTGAAAACATTTGAAAAAGAGGGCGTGAGCACTAATGTACTCAATGGGTTTTAATAAAATCTTCTTTAATAACTTGAGAAATATCCAATAATCAACTGGCGGTATATGGAGAGCAAAACGCAAAAGCCCTATCCATATCCGTAAAACTTTTTCTTTACTTTTGGGCCCAACCTTGGCTCAAACCTGATGTCAACTGCACCCTTAGGCATGCCATAGGATAGAAGAGGGGTTACCTCAAATATCCAACCGAGTCTGTGAGGGAAATGACCTAGCAGTGACTCACTTTAATGATCAAAGATCATAAATTGTGAGCTCAATCCTGGTTATAAAAGCTATATTCTTCCTTTCTTAACTTCATTCATTTCCTTAACTTAGCTTCCTTTCCTTAACTTAGTTAGAATTATAGAGCTTAGAGCAATCGTCTAAGGCTAATCCTTTATTTAAGTATGATTTTGGCCTATAAGAGATTTATCACTACCCTAAAAGGCAATGCTTAGCTAAATAAACTTTAGCAAAATCCAACATTCAGATATGAGGAAATGAACGTGCATAAACATAAATTGCAATTAAAGCAATTCTAATTATCTCATGCTAGCATAAACAATACTTAATCAATTCCACCATATCTAAACATGCTTGAGAGCTCACTTAACAAATAATAACTTCATTTCCTTCCTTCCTTTGTACAGAGATCAATCAGGCAGAGCAAAAATATTTTATTGGATATCTCATTTGCCCTAACATGCTTTTAGATCTTATTAGCTCAAACTTTAGATGAGTATAGATTTACCCACCTCGACTAATGAGAAGAAGATGAAGCAATGAGTTGATGATCTTTCTCCAAATTTTCACGGGGCTTACTACCTCCTACAAAAGTCGAATCATCGACTTAGCGGCCTCCTTCGAAGATTATAACATCTAATCAAGAAATTAAACAATATCTAGCTTATCCACCCTTAACTAGGACTTAAACATAGTTAGCACGACTTTAGAACCTTTAGAAAATATGAGGGATTGAAAGACTCGAGTTTAGAACACGATTGGAGACAAAACATGGCAGCAAAAGCCTTGCACGGGCCATGCTAGGCATCGAGGCGAGAACCAGATGCTCAGAAAGTCCGACACGGGCCGTGCAATGATAGCACGATCCGTGCTACCCTCCCAGACTCACGTCGTGAGTTCTGCACGGCTTTGCATGGGCCGTGCAACTCTTGCACGGTCCGTGCTCTTTTACGAACCTTCAAAACTTTCGATCGAAGTGTTGATTGAGGCGTTACTCGGTTGCCTATCCCTTTTCTCGACGTTTTAACCTTTAAACAAGGCTTAGAACTTTGCAAAAAGATAGAAACGAGCATGATTTAAACTTTAAAAGAAATCGACATTATAACGGAATAAACACGACAATCCTCCTTGAACATTTAGAAATAATGACGAAATCTTAAATACAAAACTTGAACAGAACTTCAACTGAAATAAACGAGGCTAACTACGAGAAATAATGATGAGATCATAATAACGAGAATAACAACGAGCAATATAACGGAAATGCTATTAATTTGGAACTTCAACAAGAATCGAAATACTAACTTTAGACGGAAAGTAAACAAATAATAACGAAAAATATGAAGAACACGATGAATGGAAAGTAAATGTGGAAACTTAAAGACAAAAAAGAAAATAGATTCGAGATCGACGAACAAGAATGGACGGAGTTGGGTACGTCGAAGGTAGGTGGCTAGCTCGGCGTCTCGTCGAGTTGCAACGGCGGAAGAGCCACCTGCTACAACCCAACGGCACCCTTAGCACCTTCCCTCACCGCATCCCTTCCACGCCACTCCGCTTGTCGTCTCGGAGGTGAACTCACGAAGAGACTACTCGGTCGACTAGAACTTCCTCTCGACTTTCTCTCAAGAAGTGGGGGTTGAAGAAGTGAAAATGAGCAAATGAAAGTGAAGGGGTGCTCTCTTATTTATAGGAAAAGGTTTGGCTTCCCTTGGAAGCCATTCCAGTGCAGGAACACTGCAAAAGTTATTCTGGGTTCGGTTAAAAGTTGCTTTATTCGATGTCGAGGTCCAAATGACTTCATACACTAAATCTAAAAATACCAGGAGACTCGTTGGCTCGAATACTAGTGAACCAACCTGACTCGTGATGAAGACGAGGTTGTCGGAAGAAAGACAAGCCAATATTCCCTTTTCAGAATTACTTTTTACTATTCACTCAGACTGACAGATTTTGCTCCCAAACGTTCGATTGACCTCAGAATGAAAATCCGTGAATGCCAACGGATTCCTTGAGTCGTTTCCTATAAGAAGGGCTTGACAGAGCAAGACTCAGATTAACGAGGAGGATTTCGTAAATTTCTCAAATCACGAACTCACGCAAAAGTTACTATTCATTCGTCTTTTAAATACATTTTTCATCACCGGGAACTCAAATGACTTCAGAATAAAATTTTGGGAACACTGGCCCACTCCTTGAATTAAAACCTTTCTAACAAGACCATAATTGGCCATAACAGAGTTAAGATCAAATTTTCAAAAAAGACGACTTTACGAAAAATGAACCCTAAAGATATGACTGACATCTGACCTCACTTAATCCTTAACTAAACTTCTTCCTTAACTTCTTAATTATTCTTAATAATCTTCTAAACCTTATCTGAAATTCTGGGGTGTTACACAAGTTTATAACTTCATATAATTAAAAACGTAGAAACCATAACAATATATAGCCTTAGAACAATTTTCTACGTTTCCAACAAAAATAAACTCGAAACCTATCTTTCAAAATTTAGCAACTCTTAGAGAAAAATGTCGAGGGTGTTTTGTTGATGAAGAGGATGTTGCTTTCTTCAATAATTTTTTCGTTATGTATTTAATAATGCATAACATTAGTTTTAAAATATTCTAAAGTTATGCATAACTATAATAATAATGTTAATCGTTATGCATAAATATAATGATATTATGCTATGTAATGTTATGATTTTTTTCAATATTATCATTATGAGTTTTAGAATTTCAGCATTTTCGTTATGCATTTAATAATGCATAATGTTACTTTTAAAATTTAATAACGTTATGCATAACTATAATCATTATTTTTAATTTTCGTTATGTATTTACGTGAAATTTTCGTTATGCATTTACGTGAAATTTTCTTTTTTATTTTTATATGTTAGGTGTGTGGCCATTTATTGTATAGTTATTAAAAAAAATGTAAAATGTACACTTAGACAATGATTGAGGTGTGGGGACAAGTGTGTCATAAGGATATTTTAAACATTTACACTCCAAATTGTCCAAATAACTCTCTATTCTTATATCTTGTTTTTATTTCCCAATCACTATTTTATTTTGTCTATATTTATACATTTACACTTATATTAATTTTTTTTTTTAAGTATCTGACAATACATGAGTTAAATGCTTTTAAAATCACGAAGTTACACTTATTATTATTATTATTATTATTATTATTATTATTATTATTATTATTATTATTATTATTATAATAATAAACTACGTAAAATGAACATACAAACATAACAACTTTAGCAAATTTAATATGGATCGCAATCACTTAAAAAAAGTGTTAACATTCACATTTTAAAGCACTTAACCTAAACAAAAAATTTTAATGCTCCACGTGTGTTTTTTTGTCATACACGTCGGTATTAAGTTCTATTAATTTAGCTGAAATTCAAATCATTAATGTTAAATTTGCAAAATTTGTGAAGTTTGTATTATTTGTGGCATAATTTAAAGTTGATGTTAATATAAATTAAATAAAACATGTAAAGTTCATGATTTTATAAGTATTAATCTACAATAAATAAGTAATTTTACAAAAATAAATAAATATAAATGAAATATTATATCTCATAAATATTAGTACGCACAATTAATTTGTAGTACAGTAAAACCTCTATAAATTAATAACCTTGAGACCATGAAATTTTATTAATTTAGAGAGATATTAATATATCGATAAATTAATATTTTATTAATTAAAAGAGAGACTTTTTAAATTCATCAAATTTAGTACATATATATTGAAAATAAATGAATTCATATATGTTTCATTGATTATATTCATGCATCAACCGTTGGAAATTGTTGTTGATATTATTGAAGATCCTACTAATGATGAAGTTGAAGATGATTCAATACCGCTGGAACCAGTCACGAGAAAGGAGGCTTTGAGCGCAACAACAACTCTTCACAATTTTTTGTTGCAGCTAGAGAACTCGACACCGGAACTCTTGGCTGCAATAAAAAAAGTTAGGGATAAAATCCAATTAGATTTAAATTTTAAGAAAAAACAAGTAACAATAGATTCATATTTTAGCAAATTACTTTAATATTTATAATTGTAATATTTATGAATTATTAATTTAGAGTTTTAATGGGACCTAATATTTATAAAGGGATTTTTCAAAAAATTATTATCTTATTATCTTATCGAATTTGATGATTTTTTACAAAGGCCCGTGTCGGGACCGGAAGATTTTATTATTTTAGAGAGTTTATTAATTTATAGAGTATTAATTTATAGAGGTTTTACTGTAGTTTAATCATCGATTAAATGAGGCATAAATAATCACTAACTCAATCACTATACTAGATACTATTTAAAGAATCAAACCATGGTTAATAATTTTACCAAACTACACGATATAAATTGTTATATACTTAGGCAATGTTTGGTATACTGGTACGGATATACCCACATTAATAAAATATGGATTGCTTTGAAAGATAATTGCGTATTAACTATTTTAATTGTGTGTTTGGTTATTAAGATAAATATACTAAGATTGTTTCACACATGTGTTTGGTACATTGTTTTATTTGGTAGACTAAGTTCTGGAATGAGTAATTTAATTTAGGCAATGTTTGGTAGCCTAGATAAAGACATATATACTAAGATTGCTACGCCGGAAACTGTATCCGAGGAGGGCGTCGGATACATTATCCAGCCGAATCAGTAAATTACACCCCGGGCCTCGCGTTAAGACCGGGCCTCGCGTGAACGAATAATGGCTACCAAACACACGGTTCTTGTTGGATACGTATACTAATATGCCTTTATCCAGGCTACCAAACATTGCCTTAAAATATTTCTATATGCACTTTGTGATGTGTTTGAATTTGATTTTATATTTTTAATACGTATTATGCTATATTCCGTAATTAGTAGTATATGACGTTATTCTAAAAAAGAAGCAATATATGACATAAAATAAATTTGAACTATATATATTATATGTAATATCATTTAGCAAATAAAATTACAATATTCACATATATAATACATATTAGTTATTGTGAATATTTATAGACTCCATATAAAACATAATAAAATGTTACTAGCTAATGAAGATAATGTAATACTACATCCATTTTTGAATAAGTGTCGTTCTAGCATTTAAATTTTGTTTCAAAAAAAGTGTTATTCTACAAATTCGAGACAAAAAATTCACATTTTCACACATTTATCCCTCGTTTAATGCATTCATACATCTATATTTAACTCATGTAATGTATCACACAAGGGTGTATTAGGTAATTCAATTAATTTATTAATCTGTGTACATTCATGCAAAATAACACTTAATTGGAAACAGAGGGAGTAATATATTAACGGTCAAAACATAACATTTTAATATATTACCCCATCCGTTTCGTTTTGTTTGTTGTTTTAGAATTCTAATCTAAATTTAATAATTAATTTTTTGGACTAATATACCCCTCTTTTATATTACATAAAATCCTATTCATTTATATATTTCTTAAAAAGTTGATTTTTTTATCTCTCCAAATATTTGTAAGGTTAAATTTGAGAGCATGTCAAAATATATAAAAAATAAATATTTTAACAAAAAAAAAACTTAAAATAACAAATAAAACGAAATGGAAAGAGGACTAATTACTGTTGTAATATTTTAATATCATATGTTCATGTATAATAAGTAAGTTTAAGCGAAAAAAAGAAGAAAAAACTACTGTACAACTTTATATTTTGGTGACTTTGGTGTATTATCACATATATTAATAATTAATTAATGTATGCACAGGATAAATAACATCAGCAAGCATTTCCTCTCTGCAAGTATAAGCTGCCTGTGGCAGACACACAATACTCTCTCTCTCTCTCTCTCCCTCTCATAGTGACAACATACGCCACAGAACTGTTCATTTCTCTCTCTAAAACTCTATAAAAGAAGTGAGTGACCTCATTAATCTACATCCCATGATCCCATTGAACAACTTCCTCAACATTCACAACTCAAAACAGAGCACCGGTTTCCGTTATGGAGAGTGCCCAACTTCACCACATGTATAAGCCACCTGAAACTCCAAGCGAGCCAATGGAATTCCTCTCCCGCTCCTGGAGCGTTTCAGCCCTTCAAATCTCCAAAGCTCTAGCTCCACCGCCACCTCCGCTGGCACCCAAGAACAATGGCGGAGCCACCGGTATCATACTCGAAGATATCTCGGCTGAGTTGGAGTCCGCCGCCGCCGTTTCCGGAAACCCTTTCTCATTTGCTTCTTCTGAGACTTCTCAGCTCGTTATGGAACGTATCATGTCGCAGTCTGTGAGTAAAGATTGAATCTTTTTCACCTTTCGTGTGTGAATTGCGTTTGAAAACTAATTTGACTTGGGCTTAAAAAAATCTTTACTTTTGTCCATATTATTATTTTGACTATTTTTCTGACTCGTTTTCTTGGAGTTATTTCAGATTCTTGGAGTTTTGTGGTCTATTTTTTTGTTATATGTGTTTCTTGCGTCAGTTCTTGAAATGCTGATTTATATTATTATTTATATCGAAACAGAGTGTTCTTGCCATTTCTCGTATGAAAGAAACATTTTTTTAATGTAATTTGAGCATGTTTTAATGGACATATAAATAGTTGTGTGATCCATTCATATTGTGTACTACTTGTGAAGAAGGAGGTATCACCACGTACTTCAGGAAGGCTATCCCACAGCAGTGGGCATCTCAATGGTGGTTCCGTCTCTGATAGCCCTCCAGTCTCTCCATCTGAAATGGATGATCTCAAGGTCTGTTAATTTTTCCCTCATTTTTTTCTTACATTATTCTGTTTAATTCTCAGTTTAGTATGTTTATTGTCTTGCATTTGCATTTATTTACCGATCCCATTTTGTTACTTCTAATTATGCTTATGGAGTTGGAAATTATTTGTCTGTCTTGTGATGAATTATCGTACAAAGCACAAGTTCTGGAGGGGGGGGGGAGAGGGAGAGGGAGAGAGAGAATATCTCAGCTTTCTCTTCAACCAACAACATGCTGAAACAGTTAAGAAAGTACCAGACTGAGAACACCAATATCAGTTCACCTGTTTGGTTATTTTTATATTCTTGAATCAGCTTTGATTGTTGAAGAATCTATTGGGTATCTGAAATATTTATTTTTAATCCTTTCTTTTTCCTGAGAAAACAATGTGTTTGGCCGTCATGAATAGGCATAAATGTAACAGCTTTCTAATTGATTATCTGGCAATAATGGAATGTAATGAATTTATGATGTGGGACACTAAACCATATCGAGTTGTGGTTCATGTTGATTTCTTAAAAAAGGAACCAATTCAGACTATATAATTGATAGCTGGTCCTGTTTCTTGGTGGGCTCTGCTGTAACAATCTCATTAATTTGAACCAAAATGTGGAGGATGCAATGCCCTTTAATCTTATCGACACGTTTCACTAGTTTTTAGCATTAATCCCACATGAAAATGTGGTGTAGTCTTAACTCTTCAGTACTATCATGCAAGAATTTAGTGAGTTCGATGTTGACATCGGTTTATGTATGAAGTACTGTCGGTTGAATGATCCAGCCAGCAGCAGCAGCCAGATCAAGAGCTGCGCCGTGAGTGGAACGGCCGTGGCCGGAAGGAAAACGGTGGGGAGGTGGTTGAAGGATAGGAAAGAGAAGAAGAAAGAGGAGGTGAGAGCTCAAAATGCACAGCTTCATGCTGCCATTTCTGTTGCCGGTGTAGCAGCTGCGATTGCAGCAATCGCAGCTGCTACAGCTGCCTCGTCTGGAGCTGGGAAGGATGAGCAGATGGCCAAGACTGACTTGGCGGTGGCATCAGCTGCAACACTGGTGGCTGCACAATGTGTTGAGGCGGCCGAGGCAATGGGGGCTGAGCGCGAGCACTTGGCCTCTGTAGTTAGCTCAGCTGTCAACGTCCAGTCGCCTGGCGACATTATGACCCTGACAGCTGCTGCAGCTACTGGTAAGAGATTCACCATAACATTCATCAGATGATGAGGTTTGCTGTTATGTTGCGTTTTATGTAATTTTCTGCTACCAACTTTATAGCTCTGCGTGGCGCTGCCACTTTGAAGGCGAGGGCGTTGAAAGAGGTGTGGAACATCGCATCTGTGATCCCCGTGGACAAGGTGATGGGAGTGCCTAATGGTGGCAACAACGGAAGCAATGAGAGTTCGAATGGAAGTCATAGTGGTGAGCTTGTGGCCGAAGAAAATTTCCTTGGAATTTGCAGTAGGGAATTGCTTGCTAGAGGTGGTGAACTCTTGAAACGAACTCGAAAGGGTAATTCATTCTTCCCTCTCCTTATCTCATTCTTGTTACAAAAAAAAGGGCAAAATGTTGGTCAAAACATTGATGTTTAAGAATGAATCGTGCTGTAAGTGATACTATTTACACCTTTTTAGATGAATGTATGCATTTTTTTTAGTATCGTAACCATTGTAAAACTGTATGGTTAATGCAGGTGATCTTCATTGGAAAATAGTGTCTGTATACATTAACAGAACTGGTCAGGTGAGCTTTTCTTCTCCATGATTGAACAATCAAACTCTTTGCCTAAGATATTATGCTCGACTTTAATGTCTAATCGATATCAAGGAAGTGGAAAAGCAAAAGCTACTGAAAGCATACAAAATGTTGATCTGCTTTTTCACTTTCTGATCTAAAACAGAGTTTTTGATTCACAATTGACAGGTGATGCTGAAGATGAAGAGTAGACATGTAGCTGGGACAGTCACAAAAAAGAAAAAGAGTAAGCCTTTAATTTCTTGCTTTTGTCTTTGTTTTTTTTCTTTGCTGATGATGAGGAGCAGAAATGGAGGTGGTGGGCTTCCTTCCATTTGGGGATTTGGGAAAGTAGTTTGCAAATTGTTTTGAAAAAAGATAAAGAAAGTTGCCATCTTCTTTTTGTTGTGTCATTTTATCTTGTTTTCTTTTGAAAATTCTCAGATGTAGTGCTGGAGGTGTTGAAGGACATTCCGGCTTGGCCGGGCCGCCACCTGCTTGAGGGTGGTGGGGACCGGAGGTACTTCGCCTTGAAGACTGTGTCACGCGGGGTCGTCGAGTTCGAGTGCCGGAATCAAAGGGAGTACGATATATGGACTCAAGGCGCTACAAGATTGCTCACCATTGCTGCAGATAAGAACAGACACAGGATCTGATGTTTCTTTCCATCCTATAATTCTGACATGAAGTCTTTAAGTTTGGTTGGAAAAAATATTGGTGTTGTTTTTATCTTTACCTATGTTGAATGTATAAAATGAAGCTAAAGTTATTTTGAATGGTAAAAAGGTAAAGTGAAATGGAGGAAAGCTAGAAAAACCATGTGATCTAAGTTTGTTTTCATCTTTTGTGGGAAAGTAAAAGGGGTATCTTGGACTAGGTTTGGTCAAAAAAGAATGGGAGAATCCCATTTATTTTTTTAGTTTAATATTATTACAATACGAAGATTATGTTAACGTGGGTGGGGGCTTTGGATTTGATCCCTTTAGATAGTGTGTGGAACTTAAATTAAGGCTGTAATATTTATTAAGCACTTTTGTGTATTATCTTTTTCAGTTTTTTTTAATTTTGTAAGTGAATCGAACTGAGTCCAGCACGTTATATTTCAAGTAAAATGAGAAGTGAACATATTGTAATTATCAAAAACTTGTCTGAATTTAATACAATCTAGAAATTCAGATATATACTCACAGAAACTGTATGGGAGAAAGCAACTAACATGTAGTAGAGCTAGCTTCAACACAAACAGTCTTGTGCAAGAAACCACATTCTTGAAATACAATACCTCTAAAAAACACTGATTCAATTTTGAACCCCTATTCTTGAGGAATTCTGAGGTGCATTCCACATACTAAATTAAGTTGGATGGATATACTCCATTAAAGGAAAGAAAGACGCATTCATTATATTAATCAATCATCTCCAAAAATAGCAAGAATATAGAGGAAGAGGTTGACTATGTCCATGTAAAGGCAGCATGCTGCATCAATGTACTGATCGTAGGAGAAACGCTTGATGAGATTGTCGGTGTCGTAGATGATGAAAGCCGAGAAGACGAGGGCCCCGACACACCCGATGACCTGCTCCCCGAGGCGCCCCATAGGGAAGATAATCCGAATGATGCCGAAAGCCATGAGCAGCAAGAGAGCACAGAGCAAGAAAGGCCCCATGAAGCTGAAGTCGGCGCCTCGTTTTGAAGCACCAAATGTGAACAATGTGAGCCCAACAGTCACAACTAGAGTCAGCCCAGCAGCAAGAATCACAGCGTCACCTAATTAAATATAATAGCTACCTATCATATCAGAATATATTCAAATAATAGATCGATATGATCAATCATGAATTAATTAATATACATATATACTACGTAGTTGTTAATTATATACCTTTTCTTTGAGAAGAACAAGCCCCAACCATGAACGCCATTGCGAAGGTGAAGAGAAACAACAGAATATAGTTCCATGGATGTTTCTGACTAAAGCAACTCATCATCAAGCACACTGCATCACATACGTACGTACATTCAAACCCACTCCACCCATCAACTTAATTATAAATTATATATATATATATATATATATTCAATATTAATCCAATATTCAAGAATGAATTAAGTTTCTAGCTAGGTTTTAATTACCATAACCCTAGATATTAATCATTGTACAAACAGCTCAATCTCCATGATTTAAAATGTACTAGTTGTTTTGTAATCATATGATCTGTCCTTACGAGTTCTTTTTTCAACTATATATTAGCAAATAAATTTTCCTAAATTTTTTTAAAAGCAGAAATCAATTTCGTTTGATGTGAATCCTAGAGGTCAAGTAACAAAAAAATATGATTTCATCTGAATTCTATTATTTATTAAAAAGTAAAATTCGTGCATAGAAAGAAATAGGAGAACTACATACTATTATTGGTAAAACAATTATATGCTGCTCAAATTCTAAAAGAGGCCACAACAAAGTGGTGGGTACAATTGAATAAAACATATATAGAAATTCATGATGATCACTTAACCAACAAAAAACACGTACGATAAATTAATTAGACGCACAATTTTAATTTAATTTGTTCCACATGAAAAGCAATTAAGGGAAATCATATTGAAAAACAGAAAATAAATCCGTGAGTGACTTACGTATAACGGTAAGAACGATGGCGGCGATCATGACATAAAGGCCAGTGGTGGTACGTAGGAAGTGTCGAACAGGTTCAATTAGAGTCATGGAAATAGCAATACTAAAAGTGATGAGTAACTGCACGCACAGTATCGAGTAAACTTTACGGATGAAACCCCATCGCATTTCTGGGTTTTCTTGCATGCCCGGGTAAAGCTGCCCGCTCCCCATCTCAACATCGCCATTGTTTTTCTTTGAATAGAATGCCATTAATTAATTAATTAATTAATTGAATCCCTCTCCCTTCTCTCTCTCTCTCTCTATATAGATATATGATCAACCAGAAAATCCCTTTTTTTTTTCTTTCTTTTCAAGAATGTTTTTTTTCTCTCAAGAAACTTCAATAATGTATGTGATTTTCTGGAGAGGGTTGATCAAATTTGTGTGCGTGTAGTTGTGTGTGTATATATATGCAAAAAAAGAATTTGGATTTGTGGGGGAAGATGAAGGGATTAAACCGTGTGGTGAGTTTTTAAGACCGAAATATATGCCAATATTTGACGTGATCGGTAATAACCGTATTTGGTGTTTGAAAATTCAATATCAATATTTTTGGGAGAAAAATAGGAAAGTATTTTTCATTAATTATTTTAGTAATTTTTGTAATTTAAAATCGAATGAATTTGAATTTCATTTATAAACATATATTAATTTCTTGTCCTACCTTACATCTTATCGTAATTTACGGTACCCTTGTTGTGTCATACTTTTACGGTTCGTTTGCTAGGTTCTATGGTATAAGGTTGGATGTGTTTGACATGGGATGCGTTTCACCGTATAAGATATCAATATCATGTTTGATTTGGTGTATTAAAATATATGTATTAATAATATATTGTTTGCTTAGATGTATTAAATTCTCTATAAAATTTCAATTCCTAAAATATCCTTTAATTAGTTACCATATATTGTGTGAATATTCTATAATGACATTTTTAATTAATATCTGCAAGGTTATTTTAGTCTACAATTTTTAATAATTTTGTATGGTATTAAATATCCCACCAGCAGGGTGTGATATGTTATACCATATGAATGGTTAACAAATACCGAGCCTTTGCATAATCATGGGCTTCAATATTGCTAGCAAACAAAGTATTAAGGTGTCATAGGTATTTATCCCACTCTTATACTACCTAGCAAACAAGCCATTAATATATCAAAATTTCGGCATGACACATAATGGATATTGATACCATATGCCATTATATGATATACTTTACAGTACTTAGATTTCAGTATATTGTATGTACCATACCAAAATTATCATTATACCAATTATTCATCTTTAACTTTATGTTTTAAAGATTAAAAAACAATAGAATATTATTATTTATTACATTTAATTTCATTTATTTTTTTGGTTTTTTAGTTATCATTTAGGTAATAAATTAAATTGAATATCATATTTTTGTTAACTTTATGATAAACTTGTTAAATCTATATATATATAATAACACACTTCTACAAGATGAAATTTCCTGCCCATTTGCAAGACCATTTTAGTCAATTCATAATATACAATAATTTAATACATTATTTATTAACATATTTATGATAATATTCCTATAATTAACATGCCTATAATTAATTATTTCCTTAATCATATTCATATAAGTATATATAGAAACCATGTAATTACGTTAATCAATGACATCAATCTTATAATAGTTGCCTAAAAAATAAATCTTATAATACCTATATGATATTTTAAATCATTTATATTATTAGACTATCATATAATTAGATATGTGTGTGTGTGTATATATCCAACAATTAAGTAATTAATTGAAAATTAAGAATATTGATCAACTTTATATAATAGCCTTGTACAATATTTTTTTATATATAATATTTCTATATAATATGTAATTTTTTTGAGGGAATATTATTATTATTATTATTATTATTATTATTATTATTATTATTATTATTATTATTATTATTATGTAATTTTTTTGAGGGAATATTATTATTATTATTACTATTATTATTATGCAATTTTTTTGAGGGAATATTAGTATTACTATCATATAATTAGGTATGTGTCTGTGTGTGTATCCAACGATTAAGTAATCAATCGAAAATTAAGAATATTGATCATTTTTATATAATAGACTTGTACAATATTTTTTTATATATAATATTTCTATATAATATGTAATTTTTTTGAGGGATTATTATTATTATTATTATTATTATTATTATTATTATTATTATTATTATTATTATTATTATTATTATAACAGAGGTTGATTTAGTGAGACAACCACATATAAAAGACTCAGTTTCATATTTGATTCTTTAAATATACATTTGACGTACCATTGATTGGTACAAATCTTTCTTGCGAGGACAAAGGTATATCGAGTACGAAACCTATAATTTACCACACATAAAATGTGTGGTTATTTAGCCACACATAATTAAAAAGTGTGTAGGGAAATCAACTAGATAAATTTATTTACTTATTGACATTTACTTAGTGTGGGAAAAACCTTTAATTACATTTATATATATCTTTTAAATCGCAGTGATATTTCGGTGGAGTGAAATCTGTATTTTTTTTTTTGCTTAGGTGGAAAATTTAAAAAATTATTAGCTAACATAATTATTAATTGTATGTGTGTGGTTAAAGACAATAAAAAAAACGTCACCCTCAATTTTTATGTTCGTCCAGTTTAATAAGTATGTAAACCTCAATATCTTTGAGAATTTTATTAATTCTTTTATAGATAATTTTCTAATTATTTTTATTTGTAACGTGTTGTGCTCCACCTCTCCTCTATTTTGATGGAATCTGTTTCCTTTTCCTCTTTTTTGTTGGATAGAATCAGTTAGAACTTAGAACTTTAAATTTATAAAACTAAATTTATGTTCTTCTGTCAAAAAAATAATAATAATAATAAAAAAATCTAAACTAAATCTAAGTGAATTGAAGATATCACATTGGCTTATCTGGATGAACCAATCAATTCGATCAATGGGTTACATTGTTGGGTTAAACTACACAACTTGTAAGTGATCATTTAATATTATAATTTCTAAAAAAATCCATTGCTAAAAAAAATTAAATAAAATAAATAAAGATGATAAACACGTGGTCGAGTCAACTTAATCTCACCTTTTTGGGGCAAAGGATTACAACTATAAGTGTGCATATCCTAATCTCAACCAATGTTGCAGAAGGCGCTAGGCGCTAGTTGGACGGCCGATGGGGGCCTAGCGCCTGGAGCGCTTAGGCGGGGCCTAGGCGGATTCTAGACGTTTTTTTAATTTATTATTTTATATATTTCTTTATAAATATAAAAAAAATTCATATATAAATTCATAAATCTTAACATTCCAAATAATATAAATTAAAGTTTAAATCATCTGAAATTCAAAATAAAACAAACATATCAAGAAGCATAGTAGCAACAGGCTGTGATCGGCGGCGAGGGCAGAGTAGCAGTAGGCTGCGAAGCGAGTCTCGTCTCCGACTCTCAGTCCTTCGCTTTTTTCTCTCTTTTTTTCTCTTTATTTTCTATTTCTAAGTTGGTTTTTAATTCACGATTTTAGAATTCAGAATTACTTAAATTTAATTATTTAAATCCCTTCAGAATTTTTTTTAAAAATATGGCAGGTGGCCGCCTAGTCGGAAATCGTCCGCCTAGGCGCCGATTAATTCCGCCTAGGCGGCCAATCCGCCTAACAGTACCGATTTGCCCATAGTCGCTGTAACACAAATTTTTGTATTTAATTTAATAAAACACAAAACAGTGTACAAATATAATATTTTCGGATCAAATTTATATTTTTTGGATCCAATCTCTATTTCTCCTCTGATTAATCACTCCATGAACGATCTTCAAATGATCTTTGAAGTTTTCAGGAATATTTATCTCCTCGATCTTCTTTGACTTGGTATTTGATTTTTGAAAACATTAATTCGGAGGGCTGACGCCTTGTTTCCGGATCAAACGTTGATTTTGGGTTGAATTTGATGAAGAACGCTTTTGAATGCCTTGCTTGTGGATCAAAACGCCGTCTTCGGGATGATTTTGGTGATGAACGCATTTGAATGTCAAAAGAACGCCTTGAATATCAGAGAGAATTTCACTTATGGAAGTTCTCAAATTCTTGAACTCTTCAAATGACTTCTGGTATGTTTTTTATTCTCCATATTACCTCTATTTATAGGTGTAAGGAGAGAGAAATTTAGAGATTTAGGGCTGAGGTGGCGCGATTTGATTGGCTCCTCAATATTTTGGACTTATCTTTATCAAATCCTTGATTTCTGCACAGATTTGACACATGTCGACTCCTGATTGGTCGAGATTATCCACATATTTAAATATCAACACTTATTTATTTAATTTAGGAATTAATTCATGTAAATCCCCAAAATATAAATAAATGATATATTTTGATATTTAAATCTTTATCTCCAAATATTAAATATCAATATCTTTTTATTTAATTTAGGAATTAATTTAATTAAATTCCTAAAATATAAATAAATGATATATTTTGATATTTAATTATTTACATGCCATAATTTAATTTAGCCATTAAAATTTATCCGCCTACAATCGCGGCGGTATAGTGCCGATGAGCGCCTAGGCGGCCGCCTAGGCCGATTTTTACAACACTGATCTCAACCCTCTTTCTTACTCAAATTATATATATAAAAAAAATAACGAATGAATTAAAAATCCTTCTAACTATAAATTAAATCTTGACACCAACCAAAACAATATGCCATCCTTGATTTTCATATGTATTTTTTTCTGTTTTAATCACAAAAATTCACAAACAAATGGTGATTTAACTCTAATACAAATATATATATATATATATATATATGTCGATTTAATACCCAAAATATAGATTATCTATGAGTGCATCACTATAAATTAGGATCAAAACAATTAAAATCATTAATCTAAAATTCCAAAGATCACGTATTTTCATTATTTTCTATTTTTATATTAATTTTCAATAAAACTCAATTACTTAATGATCTACTAAATTTATTAGAAAGTAGTTAATTAGATAAATAAAATTGAAATACATTGATTTTAGATTGATAGTTTAATATTCCAATCATTTGTATTTTGAATTGATAGTTTTAATATTTCAATTCAGAGTCTCCGCTTATAGTTAACATATATTTTGGGCCCTAAATTGATTAAATTCCTAAAAAAACTATGATATTTATGAAATAAATTAAATAGCATAAGATAAATAGATACACGAAAAAACTAAAATTTAGTTGGATAATGTTGAGAATAGAGATTTGAAGTACTTGAAGGACATTTTTTAGGGTTGCAACAAATATTGAGTGAAAAATATGGGGTTAACTGTTAAAAAAATTTGCGACCTCTAAACTTTTAAAATATTTTAATAATAACATTAACATTTTGATTTTTACAAAATAGAAAGCCAAAAATTTTCCAGCTACTGAAAATCTAACTCGACATAAAATTGTCGTTTTGTGGCTGAAAAGTATAAAAGATTTTCAAAATTTCAAAAAATCATTGAATGTAAGAAGTTCGAGATCTTAAACCTTAAAAAATTATTTCTCCAATGAAGTTCCTTGTGGATTATCATTGTTGCTTCTTCTCTGAGTTCATGATTTGTC
The DNA here is from genome assembly GCA_026008535.1 of Perilla frutescens. Lineage (NCBI taxonomy): Eukaryota > Viridiplantae > Streptophyta > Magnoliopsida > Lamiales > Lamiaceae > Perilla > Perilla frutescens. The sequence continues at coordinate 56,967,952 of BRKX01000004.1, read as the reverse complement.
CATGATCAATTTCATTAAACACTTTCCAAATCTTGAGAAGCTCAATCTCACCGATAACATCATAAAACGATAATCTTTTTGTAAAATGCCAAATATTTAGTAGCTGAAAAACTTTAAGTGCTTTTTGCAACAAACAAAAATGTTAGTTTATTATTATAATATTTTAAAGGTCGAATCAAGATTACAAATTCATTCAATTGTTGTTATTTTTTTTTAACAACTAATCCAACTATATATGGTAAAGCATAGATTTAGATGAGATCCCTGTATTTTTACTTTATGTTTTGATTAGGACCCCATATAATCTTTTCGTTTTAATAGGTACTTATATTTTTGCCTCTTGTTTCATTAGATCCTTATACAATTTTATCGATTTAGTAGGTCTTCATACTTTTATTTTTTATTTCATCCAGTCCTTTTTAAAGGTTGGATTAAAACTTTTCATTAAAAAATAACACATCATCCATTATTATTTAATTAATTACATGTGACCGAGCTAAATAATTATATATATAATTCTTAATTTTTTTTATTTGTATTTTGTCTAATGATTCCAAAGTAATTGTTGTCTTCCATCAATACAATCCTCCAAATTGTTTGGTTTTATTTATGTATAAATTATCGGTGAATAGATTACAAACAAATTAAAAAAAACTGAACATTTAATAAATCATATTAATCTCAATCTCTCTATATATATACATATGATATATCATATTTATTTAAATAAGCAACATATTAAATATAATTATGGAAATATTCGAAGGATAAATCATAATCTTCATCCAATCATTATATTTATTTTCAAATAACTTTTTATAAGTTTATTTTAGAATAAATTATATTATTCTCTCTATATGACATGCATTTTTTTTATAAGCAGTATATTAAATGAAATTGGAAAAATCATTCTATTATCATATATACAAGAATAAAATTAATATGTTTTAAATCTACTTTAAACTCAATAAAATTTTGTCTTTCTATTTCTGAAGTTGTTCGACTTAGCTTTAAGATGTAGTGGTCATTTTTCGTCAACCCGATATGCTGGCCCAAAAGAGTTTAACGATAGCGTACAATCGGTATTTGTATAGATAATCGTTTAATTTTAAATTTGAATTAACTATCAGTTCTGCCTTATCCGGTAAGATTAACGGGTTCAGAGGAGTCGGCACGTCTTTCAACCTCCCCCGCGATCCTCGCGAACCCTAGCTGCTACCTCCACCTTTAAAAGGAGACCCCCCTCCTCATTTGACGACCACACGGAAATGCTCACAAGCTTGACATCATACCTGATAAACTAAGATTTTACACTCTTTTTGGTGCATTTGAGTGTCGTGTTTTGAATATTTAAGAGTGTTTTATCTCAGTTTATGTCGAGTTTCCCGAGTTTTGGGAGTTGGTTGTGCTTGATGTGTTTTTGTAGGTTTGTCCGTCAATTTTGGCTGATTTGAGAGTTTGAAGCAAGCTCAGGGTCCCAAGGAAGTACATGAAGAAATTGGTCAAGGAAACAGGACGAAAAAGGCCGAGAAGCAAGTCGCGAGCACTGACCCGCGACCCGGTCGCGACTGCATGGTCGCGAGTCCATGTGAGTAGATCGATGCAACGTCGCGACAGGGGAGGGGTGTAGAAGAAGGAAATTCGCGACCCTGGTCGCGAATAAGTTCACGGTCGTGAATTTCTTACCACGTGGCGCCACGTCAGGCCACGTGGAGTCGCGAGCCGATTCGCTGGCAGTATGGTCGCGACCCCGATCGTGAATGAACCGGGCTCTGTCCATTTTTACACTGTATTTTTGGGCTTTTTCCCAACCTGGTATAAAAGGATGATGTTTGGGCGAAAATGAAGAGAGAAAAATCAGACCCTAAAATTGAGAGCAGAGGTTTGCTGTGGAATGAAGAGCATCGCGAAGAACAAGCCAGAGGATTTCAAGGAAGTCAAGATTAGAGACAGATTATTTCTTCCGGATTTTATTTAGTTTAGTTCTTGTCTAGCCATGAACATTCTGAATTTGAATTCCTTTATTTATTTCATTTTGAACAACTAAACCCTAGTATTCTAGGGTTGATTCATGATTCAGTTATGAAAGCTTATTATTAATTTCAATTTTGATGCCTATGATTTCTATTGCACTTTAATTATTCTTGGATTGTATTTATTTATGTTGATTAATTGGCCATTAATTGATGTAATTGGTTGTGTTGATTCATAAATCGAGAGAAGAGTTTCAACATGAGAATAGAATAATTAACGTAGTAATTAATAACACTCGAGAGAGTTGAGATTACTGGTGAGAGCTGTTAACCCTTTGATCATTTAGGAGGTTGCATTGTGGATAATAGGTGGAGACATCGTTATTTATAGTGTAATCAATGTTCTTAAGTCTCTGAGAAGAGATTCTGAATAGCTAAGTGGTTGCTCTAGTGTGATTGAGATCCCAACATAGGCATAATAATTGGATTAGGTAATAAGTCGGATTATCTGATGATTGTTCAATCCTAGAATGCGCTTTTCTCCTTGATAGTTTTTCTCTACAACCTTCTCTGCTTTGTTTTTATGTTCGTAAGTTATCCGTTTATTTTATTTCAATTGTTTAAAATTTCTAAAACTATGGTCAGTCTAGATAGCAGAGTTAGGATAGATAAAATAACTAGTAACTAGAATTTAAGTCTCTGTGGATTCGACCTTGTTCACCGCTGTTCTATGAGCCTCACTGTACACTTGCAGTTTAGGTGAATTAAAATACCGAACAATACCCTAATTCCACTCAGCCACTCAGGCGATTCAATATTCAGGCTTCTTCCCTGTGTTTTTCCAGATTTGGACGACGTTCTCTCGATTTTTAATCACTAGCTTAATTATTCAATTGTTTCATATCTTATCACTTTCTACTCTTTTTTTCTGACTCGAGCATCGGAGGTCCAATGATCGTCACCCTCTGATGGTCTTTGGCTCTTACGTTTTTTCTAGTTTTATTTCACAGATTGGCCGCTGCTCCGGACTGATATGATTAATTGCAGATTTTCAGATCTACAATTCGATGCCCACCGTGGGGCAGCGATCTATTCAAGAAATAAAATGACAACGCCTAATGAGAATCACAGAGATGGAAAAGGACCCCAGCAAGATGGCAGAACCGCTACGACTTCACCTAATGTTGATCTGTCGCTGGCTAATGTTCTGAGAAATATACATCATCAAATGGCAAACACCACAGGCGAGTTAGCGCTTCTGAGATCAGAGAACGCTTTACTCCGCAGTAAACTTGAAGATCTGACCATCAATGACAGCACACACCATCTGAACTGCATCAAACCCACCAATTTGTTCGGCGAACCAAATTTTGTATACTCTGAGCGTCGTCATTCTGTTACTTTTACTGGTCCATTTATTGCAGGTACTAGTGCGTCAGCACAGAAGGTAGACACCAGACAACAAATAAAGGAGAGCCTGCTACGGCCACCTTCAGGGTTTGAGTATCATGCTTCTGGGCAAGAAAGGTTCCGACACCAAACCCTCGAGCAAGAAAGGGTTGAACAGCAGTGCAAGTTCAACCAGGGATTCGATCAGGGAATGATCAATCACTCAAGTGAATTAGAGCAACGACTGACTGGTATCGAGGTAATGATAATGTGAATTCCCGGTATACCTCTACCAATCCGTAAGGCTGCACCAAATAGCTTTCCTGACTCACCATTCGTGGATGAAATAGGTTTAACAGAGATGTCGTCAAAGTTCACCCTACCGTCTATGAAGTTATTTAACGGAACCTCAGATCCGGATGACCATATCGCACAGTATAAACAGAAGATGTTCATCGCGGCAATACCAAAGTACCTCAGAGAAGTCTGCATGTGCAAAGGTTTTAGGTCAAGCCTATCAAGAGCCGCACTGCAGTGGTTCACAATCCTCCCTAATGCTTTGATTGGATCATTTGCACAACTCACAGATCTTTTCGTAGAACAGTTCGCCAGCAGCTGGAAAATTGAGAAACATTCCGATGACCTCTACGTCATTATCTAGTATCCAAATGAAACACTTATGAATTATGTTGCAAGGTTTAATGGAGAGAAGGTAGAGATACCAGGCTGCAATGGTGACACCACCATGTCAGCCTTTAGAAAAGGGCTAAAGAGGGATTCAGACCTCTACAAAGAACTCACAAAGTACCCGTGTAAGACAACGGATGATATTTTAGCAAAGGCATAGGCACAAATCAAGTGGGAGGAAGATGAGTATCAGTACTATCGACCGGAGCTGAGAGGTCGAGATGAATAAAGAGACTCCCGCAGAAACGATAGAAGGAGAGTTGACCATTACCCTCGCAATGATCGCTACAAACCTCGAGGTCGAGAGAATAATTTAGATCCACATGACTGACGCATGCCAGGATACAACCTGTGCCTCACACCCTCAGAAGCCGTCAACACCTTGAAGGAACTTGGTAGTACAGTGAAGTGGCCGCCTAAGATGAGGAGCCCAGATCATGAACGTGATAGAACAAAGTACTGTGAATTCCATAAAGACCATAGCCATAGGACAGATGACTGTATTGCATTGTGTCTCGAAGTCATCGACCTACTCAAGCGAGGCCATTTGAAAGATTTGCTGACTGATAAGAGAAATCAGACCTTCAGCAAAAATGATGAAAATTCGAGGGATCCACCAAAGCCTCCACCAATCGAGCATATAGTTAATTGCATAACTGGAGGATCCGAGGTTAGCGAAGTATCTCAGGCATCAGTAAAACGGCATTGCAGATCTCTTAACTACACGCCTATGATACCAAAGCCCGACACTGAAATGGAACTCATAAGTTTGAGTTTCACCAACAACGAAGCTTCTGAACTCTTACACCCGCACCACGACGCACTTGTTATTTCTGTCTTTATTTCTAACTGTATGATCAAGAGGACTCTCATCGATGGTGAGAGTTTTGACTAATGTCATTTTCTTATCTACTTTGAAGGGAATGCAAGTCCCCGAGGCTCATATCGTCAAAAAATTAATAACTTTGATTGGATTCAACGGCGAGCACAAAGCCACCATAGGTGAAATTACACTACCTGTATATACGGAAGGGGTTAACCTGCACACCAAGTTTCAAATTATCGATGCACCCTCAGCATATAACGTCATCCTTGGGAGACCTTGGATTAATGAACTAAAAGTTGTACGTTCGACCTTCCACCAAGTCATACGCTTCCCAACCCTGTGGGGAATTAAGCAGATCCATGGAGAGCAAATTGCGTCAAGAGACTGCTACAGATCGGCTTTTAAGACTAACCACGTGCAGGTACAAGAAGTAAACAAAATCAATGAGACATCGATGTCAAACTCAAAGTATGAGCATGGAGAAAGTTCAAGATCGACCTCCTACGTCAAACCCGAGATGAAAGATCTCGAGATAAAGTACAGATTCCTGCCGACTCCCCAGACCACGTCATTCAAATTGGGTCAAGGTTATAGGTCGATCCTGATCATCAAGGTGGTATGAAATGGGGCTTACAAGCTGCAAACTATTGAAGGCAGAGAAAGTGCAAATAGCTGGAACGTAGTTCACCTCAAACAGTATCATTTCTAAACCCTTGGCTAAATCTCTCAAGTTTTGTCTTGTTTATTTTTTAAACTTGCCACTGACTTGAGCGTCGGATAGCCATCGACCATCTAGTCGTGCTATGCGCAGGTTAAAATTCAATCATGACGATCAAGGTTTAATAGAAAATCCCTTCAAGGTCGACCCTGCAGCCCTTAGGGCGGACATCGATCCTAAAAAAAATGAGTTTGCGTTTCTATTTATTTTCTTTTACTGCTTTCAGTTATTCTCAAATTTATTCCCTACTTCAATTAATGACTTGAGTGTCGGAGGGTCGATGCAAACTCTCCAGCCAGTTTGCAGTCGTGTGGGCACAAGCTCTCCTTTCTCATTCTTCACAACTTGAATGCCCGACTTCTTGGGCACAACATGGATTGGACTGACCCACTTGCTATCTGAAATAGGGTATATGATGCCCTGGTCCAGAAGCTTAATTATCTCTTTTAGCACCACATCCTTCATCACTGGATTGAGCTTTCTTTGTGGATCACGAACAGGTTTTGCATCATCTTCCAACAAAATTTTGTGCATGCAAACCGCTGGGCTAATGCCCTTTATATCTGCCAACGTCCATCCGAGTGCCTCCTTGTATAGTCTCAACAATCTTAAAAGGCGGTCCTCATCAGCTTGATTCAATCCCGCACTTATAATTACAGGTAGAGTCTCATTATTCCCTAAATAGGCATATTTCAGATGCCTTGGTAATGCCTTCAACTCCAGCGTGGGCGCTTTGACAATAGAAGGCATCAGCTTGTCATCATTTCTTCGAATGGGCACACCATAGTCCACACACCCGTGAGGCATTTCTTCTAATGAATACAGCATCATAATTCCATCCCTTATGTCTTCATCCTCGTCCAGGGCATCCTGGTCATTCAGTCCATCCCACAATGCCCATTCCAGCGGTTCTCTGTTGCTCACCATGGATAAAGTAGAACGGCTCGGGTAATGAAATGTGTTCACAAAATTACAATTTTCTGTATCCGGGGGGTGTTTCATGGCTTCAAAAATGTTGAACGTCACCGTCTCCCCATCAAACTCACACGTCAGTGTGCCCTTGTCCACATCAATTTTGGTCCGAGCTGTCTTCATGAAAGGCCTTCCCAGCAACAAAACTGAAGAATTTGAAGTCGCTGTGCCCATGTCAAGCACATAAAAATCTGCTGGGAAAATAAGCTCGTCCACCTTGACCAATACATCTTCAATGAGGCCTTCTGGATATACATTGGACCTGTCAGCTAGCTGAATGACCACACGGGTCTCCTTCAAAGGTCCAATCTTCAATTCTTTGAACACCGACAGGGGCATTACATTGATTGATGCTCCCAAATCCAGCATGGCCTTTTCGATTTTTCTGTCTCCAATTATGCAAGGGATCATGAACATCCCTGGATCATCACACTTCTTGGGTAACTTTCTTTGTATCACAGCCGATACATTCTCCCCAACTAGGAACCTTGCGTCGTCATTGAACCGCACCTTTCTGGTACAAAGCTCTTTTAGAAACCGGGCATACCGCGGCACTTGTTTGATTGCCTCGATTAGTGGAATGTTGATCTCCACTTTGTTGAATACTTTTAGCATCTCCCTGGTTTCCTCTTCTTTTCTATTCTGTGCCAATCTCCCTAGAAAGGGAGGTTTCCGTCTTTCTGGAGTGGGCATCTTGGCAGATTGCTTTACTTCTGGAATGGGCACAGTGTTAGTCTGCTCAGTCTCTTGTGCCTTGTCTTCTTTGGGAATTTTTTCCACTTCTTCCTCCAAGGGCACATCGTCATTTTTTTCTCTCGGCATGACCATCTCCGGAAGCTCCTTGCCACTCCTCAATGCTACTGCATTCACTTGTTCTCTTGGATTTTCGACCTGGGAAGATAGTTTCCCATTTTTCTCCTCCATCTTGTGCATGGCTTGAGCCAGCTGATTGATTTGCTTGCTCATGTGCGAGAGACCAGCTCGAGTCTCTTGCTTAAACTTCTCATTCTCCTCAGCCATGGCATACACAAGATCTTCTAGCCTACTTGGCTTCCTTTTCTCTTCGGGCGGTGGCAATGGGCGTCCAGGATGCCCATCCTCTGGTCTTCTCCATCTAAAATTTTCATGGTCCCTCCAGCCAGGATTATAAGTCTGGGAATGGGGATCATATCTTCTGGAATGCCCATTCTGGCCACCAACAGCGTTCACTTCTTCCATTTCGTCTTGTAGAGTAGGGCATTCATCCGTGAAGTGAGATATGCTTTTGCATACTCCACAAGGTCTAGGCTTCTTCCCCATGCTCACACCAGACAAGATCTTTTCGATTTTGTCACATAATCTGTCAATCCTGCTGTCTTGGTCTGGTGCCCTCTCTGATTCACTGACAACCCGAATGCCCTCTCCACCAAAGTCTCGGTTGTCTTCAGCCATCTCCATGAGGATTCTGAATGCTTCAACAGGCTGTTTGTTCAAAATGGATCCTCCACATGAGGCATTCACAATCGTCCTCTCATGTGGTCTCAATCCTCCGACAAAATACTGAATCAAGTCGTGTTCAGTAATCTGGTGCTGTGGGCATTTCGCCAGCATCGCTTGGAATCTTCCCCAGTAATCATAGAAACTTTCGTTAGTTCCCATCTTCAGGCTCCCTATCCTTCTTCTCATTTCTTGCACTCTGGATGCTGGGAAATATTTATCCAAAAACTTCTGTTGGAGTTGTCTCCATGTGGTCACAGTGCCAGTGGGTAATGTGTACAGCCAGTCCCGTGCCCCATCTTGAAGAGTAAAAGGGAACGAGACCAACCGCACATACTCTTCTCGTCCATGGTCGGATGGTTGAGTCTGGCAAACCATCTCAAAATCTTGCAAATGCCTTTGTGGATCCTCTCCAGGCATTCCGTGAAACTTCGGCAAGATCTGGATAAAGTTTGCGTGAATATCCCAATTCTGAGTCACAGCTGGGAGTGTAATGCCCATTGGGCGCAGATTCATGTTGGTCGGAAAGACCAACTGCCTTAAAGTCCTGTTATCATCCGCATTGCCATTCGCGGCATTTCCGTTTGCGGCCATGTTGATGTTGTGGCCGTTCTCAAACTGTCTTTCCTCCTCGTGCCCTTCGTCTCCTTGATCTTCTTGATCCTCTGGTGGTGGTGTGGGCTCACGAGGTCTGTTCGCTGCTTGGCGTGCCTTCTTCACTGCTGCCCTGTTTTTCCTCGAAGTCTTCTCTATCTCCGGATCGTACAATAGAGTCTCCTCTGAAGAGCCCCTGGGCATCAACTTCCAGGCTCACCAATTGTGGAAGATAAAATCACTAGAAACCAGCTCCCCGGCAACGGCGCCAATTTTTGACGCGCTGTCGTTTCGCGCGCAAAAATATATTTATAAACTCCTGTGCCCACAGCGAGCGTAGCTAGCCAATGAGTAAGGGTCGATCCCACAGAGAGCTGTTGCGATTCTATCTTCAAGTAACCAATCACAAAGGGGGTTTTGGTGTTGTCACTAAACTGAATGTAAATCTGCAAAATAAACTAAAGAAAACTATCAAATAACAAAAGGTTCTGGCATTTGAATTAGATCTTGGTTAAACATAAAACAACTCGATCATGGGCACACCGATTTTCATACATGATAGGTCATCTAGTTATGGTGACCGGATTCCTCTCTGCGTCTCCTCATCCATCCTTTCATTTTAGGTTTAAAAGTGATTCATCTTCGATTAAACCCCTAACCAGTTACCCACCTCCCGATTCCTCTAAGAGATGTAAGCAAGCAAGCAGCAGTGTGCCCTAGACGGACCCAGATCTGTTGTGTTCAACTGATTCCTCTTGTGCCCACAACACCCCATTAATTCCCTTATTACTATATGAACCGACACACAGTCACGATTCGCCAATTCAATTAATAGTGGTGTGCCCTCTTTACCTAACGAGTGATCAGCCACATTGGGCACTTCAGACACACACTCACGTGGAACAAGGCACAAGAATTAACGGAAACTAATCATGCATTACTATGCCCATTTTGGCCTCACGAGTCCAGATTTATGCTTAATCCAATTTCATCGTTCAAACGCCAGAATTAAGGATCTAGCCGAGAAGGCTAGACATAATTAAACTTGCAGAATTTAAAGACATAAAAATAAACGAAAACTTACGGATTTAATTAAGCAAAAACTCGACTCCAACGTCGATAAACATGAACATAACCTAAGTCCCGAAGGTTTAAGACCTTTCGGATTGTTCGGCTGCCTAAGCAGCGTACGGAAAATAAATTGCAGAAATGTAAATTGTTTTTGAGTGTCTAAAAGCTCCATTTTTCCAGAAATTAAACTTGTTTAAATAACTACATTCCCGAGTAGAGTTTCCCCCACAGGCGGGGGTCTTCTGCTGAAAATCCGGAACGGCGTGCCCTCGCTGACTGGACTGGATAAGCTTCAGCTTTAACAAATCTCTATTTTTTAGGGATTGCTCTTATCTCCTCAGATTGAGCTTTATCTCTTCGTCTGAGCTTATCCTTTTGTTGCAGCACCTTCCAGGAGTCCAGCTTAGCTCCAACTCTTCCCGTGGATAATGTAGCTATCTTCCCACCAGCTGTTCTTCAACTAAATCGCGAATTTCACTGGAATGCCCATTCTGCCCTGTGGTCGAGTCTGTGCGAGTACTGTGGGCACGGCATCATCTGTCAGTTCCATCCATATCTGATATGCCCATTTCACTGACCGAATGTGGGATGGATACTGAGGACGTCCCCTGTGCCACTGATGAACATGTGTGCAAGATAATCGTGAATAACTGGGCATAAAATGCCCCTTCCGCCAGACTCGACTCTTGAAATGCCCTTTGACCGCAACCTGGTTCTTTTCGACTCAAAACACACTAAAAAGGCCATTTATACACGATAAAATGCCCCGAAAAATACGAAATAAATGGACTTATCAGTCTACTGCGTACCCTGGGGTCTACTACGTCAAAAATAGACCCTAGGGTCTACTACGTACCCTGGGGTCTACTGCGTACCCTGGGGTCTACTACGTTAAAAATCGACCCTAGGATTTACTACGCCAAATATCGACCCTAGGGTTTACTAAGAATCCTAGGGTCTACTACGTTAAAAATCGACCTTATGGTCTACTAAGCCAAATGTCGACCATAGGGTCTACTACGCCAAATGTCGACCCTAAGATCTTAAAAGAATCAAGGTCAATCCCGTGTGTGTTTGGCAAATAATAGTAACTTATGACAAACAATATTAGGTTTACAATGTTCGATCTTACGGTTTGCTTTCAAAGCCTTGATCGTCCTACCTTACAGCTTGCACGCAAAGCTTAGGCGTTGGACCTCCAGGTTATTTTATAACTTGGGTCGTTCAGCTTCATAGCCCATACTCAGGGCTTCGGTGTTTGATCTTACGATTTGCTTTCAAAGCCTCGATCGTCCTATCTTACAGCTTGCGCTCAAAGCTTAGGCCTTCGACCTCCAGATTATTCTATAACTTGGGTCGTTCAACTTCATAGCCCATACTTGGGACTTCAGTGTTCGATCTTATGGTTTGCTTTCAAAGCCTCGATCATTCTACCTTACAGCTTGCGCTCAAAGCTTAGGCGTTCGACCTCCAGATTATTTTATGACTTGGGTCGTTTAGCTTCATAACCCATACTCGGGGCTTCGGTGTTCGACCTTATGGTTTGCTTTCAAAGCTTCAATTTTCCTACCTTATAGTGTGCACGCAAAGCTTTGGCGTTTGACCTCTAGGGTCATTTTCATGTATTCGGGTGATCTCTTCTAATTTTTGCTTAGGCTCAATGTTCGGCCTCACGACAAACGTCTTATGTCCTTACCTGTTTATTTACATTAAGATTCATTGTCCAACTCCCATGCTGGAACCTAGACAATGAGGGACTAACTGTAGTGGTCATTTTTCATCAACCCGATATGCTGGCCCAAAAGGGTTGAATGATAGCGTACAATCGGTATTTCAATAGATAATCGTTTAATTTTAAATTTGAATTAACGATCCATTCTGCCTTATCCGGTAAGATTGACAGGTTCAGAGGAGTCGGCACGTCTTTCAACCTCCTCCGCGATCCTCGCGAACCCTAACTGCTACTTCCACCTTTAAAAGGAGACCCCCTTCCTCATTTGACGACCACACGGAAATACCCACAAGCTTGACATCATACCCTAATTCCACTCAGCCACTTAGGCAATTCAACATCTAGGCTTCTTCCCTACGTTTTTCTAGATTTGGACGACGTTCTCTCAATTTCTAATCACTGGCTTAATTATTCAATTGTTTCATATCTTATCACTTTCTACTCTTTTTCTTTTTCTGACTCGAGCATCGGAGGCCCAACGATCATCACCCCCCGACGGTCTTTGGCTCTTACGTTTTTTCTAGTTTTATTTTACAGATTGGCCACTGCTCCGGACTGATACGATTAATTGCAGATTTTCGGATCTACATGAGACATTGTCGATTTTGATTTTGTTGAATTATTTTACTTTAAATCTTTACATTATAGATTGCTATTAATTATTTTTGGCGACTATTGTATATATGATTATATTTTATTATTCATAAATAATGATAAAAAATTGTTTTATACCAATTTATTATATATTTCATCGATAACATTTTTTTATTGTATGTATAGTTATTTTTAGTATTCCACCCCTCATGTTAATGAGTTTTCAATACTAATTTATTTTGTGACATTTCAAAAGATAAAAAAAAATATGTCATTCATAGCTACTGGCGGTGTTTTTATTTTCAGAATTTTGGTTATCCCACGCAGAACAAAAGAAATTGAAAACAATGCGCTAAACTAAAAAACAAAAGAACTCTAAAATCCAAAATGCACGAAACAATTGATTTCTCTATCTTTTTTTATAGGTAAAAACGTGTTATAGAATAAAAAATAGTTGTACATTAATTACGAAAACTAAACCCTCAGACAAGCCCAAGGGGGGAACAACTACGCCGCATAAATCCGGGCAGCAGAGGAGAGGTTGAACAAACCGAGCTTATACAAAACAAAGAGCTAGAGGCAAAATCTTAGGCAACTGAATCCCCCACTATCTAGGATAGAAGAAGTGAATAATAAAACAAGGCCAAAATACAGATAAACAAGGGCATTTCCCCGACTACGACAACAAGTAAACCAAAAAGGTTTACCATGATAGTCTTGGCCCATACGTAGCATAAATGAGCCAACCAAATCAACAACCTCGCGATTTGGTACGAAGAGATATGTAAAGCCATATCCCTAGTCATCATAACCACAAAGTGCGATGGGGTGGGCCTCGTTAAAACCTTTCCATGAGCCAAAAACCCTTTAAGGGAAAAAAAGACTCATGAAAATGAAAGAGTACCCGAGAAGGACTGCAAAAAAAAGGAAAATCACACACACATCTCCAAGACCAAAAGGACTGATGCAGCACAAGACCCCAAATCTACCGGCCGATGTGGTCAATTACCTTCTCATGGGGGAACAATGTGAAAAGATGCATATATATTTGTGTCTTAATCTTTGCCACCAGTTCTCCGGGCTTGAACACTTTACCCTCAAATATCGACAAATTATTTCCCGCTAAATAAGATATACAGTTACTGCAAGAGCAAGTCTTTTAGCTTTTTGTCGAATGGCCTTGCATCCACTCTCCTTTTTGCACCATTTAATCGTGCTAATGATAGTGGAGTTACCTCTTCTAATCTTGATCCATTCCTTGATGTCATTCCAAACTAGTTTTATTTCTGCACATTCAAAAAATAAATGGTGAGAAGATTCATTACAAGAAGTACAGAAAGGACATACCGGATCCATGTTAAGATAGTTAAGTCGGTTTCTAGTTTGAAGCCGCTCTCGAATAGCCATCCAAAGGCAGAATGTATATTTTTGAGGAATATATGGTTTCCAAATAAAGTTATGCCAAAGTTTCTTCTCATTCTTTGAGCGCAACCAATTATAAACACCCAATGTGCCGTTCGACAAAGTGAACAATTGCCCCAACAATCTCTTAACAGCTTCCACATTGCCATTAGCCTTGTCCACTATCATATCTCTGATAGAAGTAAAATGCCTCATCAAATGGGGGTCTCTATCACTAGGGATCCAAGTCCAAGTATTTCTTCCTTTAAGGTATTCCACCTGTATCCATTTGAATAGATTTAGCCTCGTTTTGCATATTCCAAAGGGTTTTTGAAAGTAACGCTTTATTCCATATCTTGATATCCCGAAATCCTAGTCATCCTTCTTCCTTTGGCTTGCATATGTCTGCCCACACCACAGGAGAAACCTTGGAATCCCATAAGAATTCTCTACATAATCTTGTGATTTGGCTAATATAATGTTCTGGTAGTGGGAATACTTGAATCCAATAACATGCAAATCCTTGAAGGACGGACTTTACTAGCTCCATAAGACCTACATAAGAGAGGGTTTTGGCTGACCAAGCATTGATAAAATCCCCAATCTTCTCAATAAGAGGATCATAATTGATAACTCCAAGTTTTTTTGGAGACAGAGGGACCCCGAGGTACCGCACTGGCCATGTGCCAAATGGGAAACCAACAACACTCTGAATTTCTTCAAGTTCGTATCCAGCAATACCAGCAATGAAAAAGGCTGACTTATGCTTGTTAATTTGCAATCCATATGTGTGCTCAAATTCCTTAAGTGTATCCATGATAATCTGTACAGAGAGTAAATCCCCACGAGCAAAAAAATAAGTTCATCTGCAAAGGCAAGATGTGTAATCTTGAGCTTAGCACAACGAGAATGATAATTAAATCCAGTGTTTGTCGTGTGATGTGTTAAAAGCCGAGAAAAATACTCCATGCAAAGAATAAATAAAAAGGGGGACATAGGATCTCCCTGTCTGAGGCCACGTTTACCCTTGATATGCCCATGTAGCCCTCCATTAATGGATATAGAATATGAGGTTGTTGATACACATTCCATGATCCATCCTACCATTCTATCTGGAAACCTTAGTACTAAGAGGGTTTGCCTAAGGAAATCCCATGATATAGAGTCATAAGCTTTGCGAAGATCTATCTTCAGTGTGCATCGGGGTGAAATTTTGGTAGTAGAATATTGTCTAACAATTTTCTGTGCCAAAAAAATGTTATCAGTAATGTTACGGCCTAAAATAAAGGTAGACTGAGCATGGCAGATTATCATCGGAACAATCTTTGTAAGTTTGTTAGAGATGATTTTGGAGATTAGTTTATAAGTCACATTGCAACATGCAATGGGGCGAAAATCTGCAACAGATGGATTGTGCTGCACTTTGGGAATAAGAGTGATAATTGTATGATTAATTTGTTTCAATAGCTTCCCACTCCTGAAGAATTCCTTCACTGCATTGCATAAGGTAGGCCCTGTAATATCCCAAGTTGCTTTGAATAATGCCGAAGTATAACCATCTGGTCCTGGGGCTTTCTCATCTCCAATATCGAAAAGTGCACTCTTGATCTCTATAGTGGTGATATCTGCCTCAAGGGCGTTTCTCTGGTCCTCATCAAGCTTCAAACCCAGATCAAGAATAGCATTGACTGGCGAAAGAGATGCAACTCGTACACCAAATAAGTTCGAGTAATATTCAACAAAATCTTGGCAAATCTGATTTGGATCTTCTACGTGGGTGCCATCATCTCTAACAACTAGAGAGATATTATTCATGTTCTTGTTCCTCTTAACCAATGAGTGGAAATATTTAGAGTTTCTATCACTCTCAATAAGGTGTTTAGACTTTGCTCTCTGGCTATAGAACTGCCTTTCTGCCTCAGCAAAAAATAGAGCTCGTTCCTTTAAATCCCTGATGGAGTCCTTAAGAGCTTGATTAAATGGATCAATATCTGAGATCCTTTGTGTGTCTTCCAATTCTTTCTTAGCACTTAAAGCTTTTGCAGCTATTTGGTCAAACTCTTTTTTGTTTAGAGTTTTCAAATGATATTGCAACGCTTTGAGTCTTTTTATCAGCAAATATTGATGGGTACCGTAAAACTCTCTTTCTCATTCTTCTTCCACCAGTTGTATAAATTTTGGATATCGGATCCACATATTGCTGAACTTAAATGGTTTCGGAGAGGACATTGGTTCTTGAAAAATAGTAATAAGCATCGGGGAATGATCTGAATACATTCCTCTTGGAAGAAAGTTAGCCTTGCACATCAGGTCTTGTTCAAGCCAAGTATTGTTAATCATTACTCGATCAATCTTACTTCTAATGTCTCCATACCACTAGACCAGGAGTAGTATGCCCTTGTAGACACTGCATCAGAGAAGCCTCTAGAAGCACAAAACATGTTAAATTCGTTCATTTCATAAGTCGTGGACTGCACACCTCCAATCCTTTCATTTAGTTTACGGACGTAATTGAAGTCTCCAGAAACCATCCAAGGGAGGTTAAATGGAATACACGACTCATGAAATGAAAGCCAAAGGGGACGGCGGGTTGGGACCAACCAAAAACCATAAACAAAGGAAGCAATGAAAAGAGAGTCAGAAATAATACACCTGATCTTGCAATGTATAACTTGCGAAGTGGTAAGTAACACTTCAAGGGATGTAGTATGATCCTTCCAGAGGATAAGGATCCTGCATCCCTTTACACTATCAAAGTTATGTGTGAATTTCCAATCAGAAAAATAGGTTCTTAGGAAGAATTTGAGTGCCTTAGCTTTGAGTTTTGTCTCAACGAGTACAAGAACATCAACATTGTGTTTTCGAGACATATATTGCACTTCTTTTTGCTTGATAATCTTATCTAGCCCTTTGATGTTCCACACTTGTACTATCATTGGACAACCATTTTCTTCCTTTGCCTAGGAGGGGTAGACGATTTATGTTTGTTCAGCCATGCAGGTCCTGTCGGAATCTCTGGTTTCTTTGATAAATCAAATGCAATCATTTGTACACCGAAGCTCAGGTCTGAAGTTGGAGATTTACCTCTTCATTTCTTCTTCTTTTTTCCCTTCTTATTATCCTGAACTTCGGCTACTTTTGGCTCTGTATTTGAGGGCTCAACATCCAATTTACCTGTGAGTTTACTTCGGAAGAGGTCAAAGCGATTAACCACTAGTATTGGCGTTCCCATTGATCCAGTATCATCCATAATTTCAGCCTTTATCAAATTTTCCTTGCCATTGTTCTTCCGTGTCTCAAATGCCTTGTGTTTAACCCCCAGAGTTTGGTCGAATCCAGGAGGGGCATCTAATACCTCAATAGTAACTTCAGTGAGCTGATCTCTCACTGAATTGTGCTCCCCAATTTCCTCAGATGGCAACATAATCTTAGGGATGCAATCTTCCACTCGATTACTCAGAGAGAAATCTTCACTTCTTGAATCAGTTGTCATATGCTCATATGGAACATCCTGCTGTATCTCCTGTTGCACTAAAGGAGTCTTAGGAGTATCCAGATATGATGTTGTTACGATTTGAGCTGCCTTGTCAACTTCCCTCCAAGATAACTCTATCCCTTCCACTAATCCCTTAGCTTTAAGTAACGTTTTCAAATCTTCCAGGATAAGTTTTGAAAGTGTATGAATTTCCAAAAGTTTGACGACAAAAGGTAAGGCAAGCCACTTGTTGCATTCTTCTTCACTGAAGGCTTGTATTTAGTTGAATTTGTAAGGCATGACGATGCCTTTGATCTTTGCCGAATCAAGAGCTCTAGCCAGTTTCCCTCTCAGTTGGTAACAGGGGTTGAGAGGAGGCTGAGTTTGTCTAGTTTTTGTAGCATGGCTTACGTCTTTTTTTCCACCTTTAATCACTTCTCTATTTGCTCGATCATCCTCTTCCATTCTGCAGCTAGCTTGATAGTGGCCAAATCTACTACAATGTAAACAAAGTTTAGGAATAAAATCATAATAGAAATTAAGTTTAGTTAAGATACCGTCCGGACTAAGGATTTCAATCTCCCGAGGGGGATCCTTAGTAGATTTGATAGCCACAAGGACTCTGGCAAAGTCCAATTTCCTTTTCATGTAGGTATCTTGATCTATCATGATAGGAGTTCCAATTCTTAGGCAATCTTTCCCAGGGCATTGGTATTCCAACATTCCATCGGAAGGTTTAAAATATTAACCCATATTTGAATATCTTCCTTAATTGCAGCTTCAAAAGAAAAATCTTAAGTCATTAGATGAAGGTTAAATGGTCTTTTGTAAATGTTGTAGGGCCCTTTAGAGTGAACATCCAACATGCTCCTTCTATCTTTAAATCAAAATAAGATCAACCCATTGTTGTGGCAAGCCACCCTCGGTTTAGTTGGTCATGAGTTTGCCAATTCCTCCACAGCCTTGACTCCAGGGAATCTACCTGCAATTATCCCTGCAAGGCAATAGCCCCAGCCAATTTCCATAGGAATAAAGTCCTTTGAGGATAAACATAATAGGTCATTTGGTTCTTCCCTAGCACATTCTTCAAAAAAAGATAATTTCAACCGCTCTAAGGATGGGAGGATATTTTGATGATTCTTCATGTCATGTTTTTGGACCTGTGAAGAGTCTGTAGGTTCTTCCCCTTCTTCAGTTACTCCAGTCTCACTTTCCGATAAGGCTAAGAGAACTTCAGACGATGTTCCAACATCTCCAGTCGGAGGAAACTCCATTATAGCCATACAACCCAGGCTAACTATAAGGCTCCAATACTCACTCAGAGCACTGTGAAATACTTATTTGAGATCTTGAAAACACACATGGGTCGAGCTTACTCACAAAACATAGCAGAGTTGAAGAGCCCTAGCTGTCAGAATTATTTTCGCACCGCTTCCCAGCTATCATGAATCTCACCCACCTTAGAGATCGGACGGAAGTACCAATAAGGCCCAATGATTCGCCGGAATGCAGAAATGAATCCAGCAAGAGAACTGACCCCCAAAATTAAATATTCTAGGGTTCAGAGGGTTAAGAGTTAATGGTATGATTTGGTGTTGTTGGGTGTTAAAATGAATACAACTCTGATAATCACATGAAACTATCAAGCTTGAACTGTGTAGCAATGGAATCAGAGATGATTTTTATAGAGGGAGAATAGCAACGTGAGACCTAGAGAGAAGATAGAGAAAATCTCAAACACGTGCATGCCTTCAAATCTTTACTATGGAGACGTTTCTTTGTTGCATTTTCTTTCACATGATTTGCGGACTACTGTATTTGATTTCTCTATCTAAAAAGTAAAGGAAACACATTCCCTCAACTCATCTCGCTCAATCTCTCATCCATAACTCCTTTTTCCCACTTTCTCTCCAGTCAAAATGGCACAACCTGAGCCAGATCTCCTATAGAAGAATCCCCACCATGGACAGTGTTAACTCGGATGATGTCTTTGAGAATTTCACTTCCACACATATTGAAGATAAAGAAACTGCAGGCTTGGGTGCTCACCGGGGACTTTTAACCTTCAAATCACACTGCACTATGGAGGTGCTCCCTTGAGGCTATAATTGAAGCAACATCGCCTCTTCTAGCTCTCCCAAAAATTTAGGGATTTTTTCTTGTTTTCTGTTAGAGTTTATCTTCGCCATCATCTTCTCCGAATTTCGGAGCACTCGATAGTTTTCTCCGTTTCCCGCCACCGCGATCAATTCTCCAGAAAAAAATGGCGTACGCAGCAATGAAACCGATGAAGTTAGGGCTAGAGAAAGTGTGTGCTGACCTGATATGTGGTGCCAAGAAGAAAAGGCTCGGGGTCAAGGGACCAGTGAGGATGCCGACTAAGGTTCTTCTCATTACTACCAGGAAGTCTCCCTGCGATGAAGGTAGAATTTCTTTCCCAATATCTTTTGCATAGTTGTATTCACTTGGTTAAAATGTTTTTATGTTGCCCTTTTAATCTTTTTTTTTTTAAAAAAATTAATAATCTTGTGGTCATTTCTCTAGGATTTGCGATTTGTTTGATGTAGATAGCTCTTAATTTTTTTAAGGCAAAAAGGATTGCATATGTAATGGGTCTAGGGTGTTAGCTTATAATAGGCTGAAGTGATTTGTTTGATTTGTTTTTTCCCGTGTTGGCATTGCTTGTCTTATGTATCTTGTACTGTACATGGCTCGGGCAATCAGATTCTATCAATGCTCTTGTTAAATGGGTTTTCCGAAGAGTAGACTTGCTTACGGACTTTCACTATTAACTTTGTAGTTCTGGATTTGCATCATGAACAAACTAATTGTTTTATAAATTAAAATATAAAATTAATTTAATTTCCTCATGAAAGAAAGTTCATCTAATCCTTAATTTTTCTTCCAAAGATCCAAGCCCCGTGAAGTTGAACTTGGGAGTTGGGGCATACTGGACAGAGGTAATTCTTTCGTGTTTTAGCTAGTAACACGAGCATGGTTTAAGTGTGTTTTTACCAGTAACAACCCTTCAGATTGATTTATATGTTATTTCTGGACTTCAGGAAGGAAAACCTCTTGTTTTAAATGTTGTGAGAAGAGCAGAGCAGATGCTTATATATGACAGGTATAACCGTATAAATAATTTCTTGTTACTGCTGTGTTTGGATATTAAGATTTATTGAATTAACTGGTTTGGCTGACTGGTTTGCAGATCTCGAGTGAAGGAGTATATTCCCATTGTTGGATTAGTAAACTTCAATAGATTGAGTGCTAAGCTCATACTTGGTGCTGACAGGTAATCTGTGCTAAACATTAATGTTGATCTTGAAAGTTATCAATGAAGTCATATCTTAATTATTGTTGGTCCGGGCCTTGAATATTATTCAGAAGACGTGCATTGGTATGGTATGTGATCACTTCAAGAAATACAATTTACACTGTCAGTAAGGAGAATTTTAACATACAAATATAGCTAAGTAAAACTCAGCCTATATCTTATTTGCTCAAACTAATGACAATTAATCATGTGGTGTGTTTTTCCATTTTGCGGTATTTTCCGACCAAACTGAGATGGTGAATTGTTGTGAGAGAAGATAAATTAAGGAGACAAGAGATGGAACGAGGCTTTATATGGCTTTTATGTTGTGTAATTTTATTATCTATGTGATCAATGTACGTACGGTGTAATATAGTTTGATTTGAGCACATAATAATAAATTTTTGTGAATAAAATAATAAATTCTCTATTTATGGTTTTCATAGTCTACATTTTCTATATATATATATATATATATATATATATATATATTTATAATGTAATTTTAAAATAAAAATATTAATACTCACACATAAAACATATTTTAAATCTACAAATAATAATTAATTTTAATATTATTAATTACAAAAAAAAAATGCCCACACATAATTTATAATTTATACCCACACATAAAAATTGTCAAATGCCATGTGTCACGTGTTACGTGCCACGTTGGATGATGTGGCGCCACATCACCACTGCACATGGGTGCCACGTCATCATTGCTCATGTGGCAAACATGTTTAGACACACATAATTTATAGTTTTAGTGACATATATATGTGTAGGTAATACTCTATGAATCATCCACAAATACAATATGTGTGGGTAAAACTCTTTTTCTACAGAAATATAGCGACACATGCTAACATTTATATTATGTGTGGGTAAACAACATCATTCACACATGGGCATATTTTTAGCCATATTTATATGTGTGGTTAAAAATTCAATTTTTTGTAGTGTAAATTATCGATTGTAGCTAGCGAGACTGTATGTTCCATTTTTTATAGATCCTTTGTGTGCGCTTGTGTGTATTTTTATGATTCTGTGCTCATTAGTTTATTATTTTATTTTTTGTGTGTTTTTTTGTTTTTGAAGGCTTTACAAATAACAAAACAATATTGCATGACCATTTCTGAATCTGGTGAAAAAGTTGATCACTTCAACCTCCAAGGACAATTATGTTTAAGTTGCATTTGTTTCATGTATATAGTGTGCCTACATAAACAAATAAACATAATTGTTTTAGTTTTTACTTGGTCTTTTATGATAGAAAAATATGCATAGGGAAAATGTTAATAAGTTTAGGACTCAAATTTCATTCTTAATTAGTCATTACAATGCTTATGAACTGTAATTTTCTTAATATATAATTATATTTTTTGAGTCAGTTCTTCATGCATTCTTCTTGGCCAAAGAACGATGTTATCAATTTCATTTTACAATTTTATTTTTAAAGTCAAATTTTAGACTTATTTTATAAACTCGGTCTCTTAATTAACTATTGTATCATGATTGTTGCAATTGAATCATTGATCAAATTGTAAGCGTATGATCCAATTTTGTATATATAACTATTGAAATATCTACTCTAAATAAATAGGATTGAAAGTTATTGTTAATTAGTAAAATAGTTGTACACATACATATTATCAAATTTATTCTAAATTTCATCTATACCAAATTCAATTAAATATTCCAATTGAAAGATATTGTTCGGAAAACATATATTATATGTTATTGCATTCTTTTAAAATTAAAATGTATTCCACTGGATTATGTTACAAAATTATACAAAAACTATTATGATTTCCTGTTGTGTTGTTGAAATATTCAAACAATTTATTTTAAAAAAATGTGTTGAGTCTCTAATATAAAATATGCAGTTCAAATGAAAAACACTTATCAACATAATTTATTTTAATGCATTTTATTTTTTATTTACATGTGTTCATAACATTATTTAGTAGTTTTCAATAGATAAAACTGATGGAAATAAAATATTGTAGATTAATAAATTGCACACAATATAGTTCTTCCTTACAAGTCCAATATAAGGACAATTATTTAATTCATGTTGTCTTATATCTAGGGGTGTGCGAATGATTGGTTTGGTGCCAAACCGAACTAAACTAACAAAACCAAATAAAAATTTTCTTAAAAAAATTTAAACCAAACCAACCAAAATAATATAGATAACCGAACCAAACCAAACCGTAATTCTTTGGTTAGTTTGGTTTGGTTTTCGGTTTAACAGAATTTTTAGTGATTTTCTTTTTCTGAAATAATTATATCTAAAGAGAAAAACATGCACTCAATAGATAACAAATCATATATTAAATAAGTAAATATTTTAAAAATTCTATAACTAGAAAATTGAAACTAAATATTAGAATTACTAATATTATCTAGGTATAAATACTTTTTAAATTTATTAATTTAGATTTAATTAATATTATAATTATAAATCATAAATTATAAATATAGTGTGTGTGTGTGTTGTGTGTGTGTTGGTTGGCTCAGTTTTAACCAAAATATTTTTTATTTAAATCGAAACCGAACCAAACTATATTTTGGTTTTAATATTCAAAATCAAACCAACATTAAAGAAAAAATGACCAAACCAACCTAACTAAATAGCTCGATTTGGTTCGGTTTTTTATTTTGATTTAATTTTGCACACCCCTATTATATCCAAAAATCACTTATACAATTTAAATATTTTTTATACTTCACTTTTGTAAAAATTATTTATTTGTATTTATAAATAATTTATATTATTCAAACCTAAAATGCATAAAATGATCTTCGTGCATCGCACGAGAGAAATACTAGTATTATATAATTAATTACATTGTATTATTCTTATATCTCAAAAAAGAATTAAGTATATTATCACTTTCTTTTAATTTTCTCAATTATTTATCTTAAATTTTAGTCCTAAAGATTAAAGAATAATGTAAGATTATTATTTATTATATTTAATTTCATTTTTTTGGGATTTTTAGTTATAATTAAGGTAAAAAATTAAATTAAACACCAAGTTTTTCCTAAGCTGTTATGATAAATTAATTAAGTAGTATTATATTATTGTATTGTATTATTTTGATATCTTGTAATTTACATATATTTCATTTTCTCTTAACATTCTCGATTATTAATATTTGACTTTTAGTTTTAACGATTGAAGAATATAAGATTATTAATTATTATTTATTCCATTTTAGTTTTTTAGTTATAATTTACACTGCAAAAAAAAATCACTTTTTAGCGACGAAAAAGTTCATCGCTAAACATCAAAAATATATCGTTAAAGTGATTTAGCTATGGATTAACGACGAACTATGTGCGTCATTAAAATCCTCAATGTTAATTATTTTAGTTTTTAACGATAAAATTAGCGATGAGAAAGTCACTATAATTAATTTTCAAATCTGTCATCAGAAAAAAAAAATATGTTGCTAAAATAAAAAAAATATGGTGTGCGTGAACCCCCCAAGCGCCACATTTTAATCCTCTCGCAGTTGCTGCCCGTGAGAATCAAACTTGTAACTTCCTGAGAGTGCATAGCTTTATGCTTTACAACTGAAAGAATTGTGGTAGACTAGTAGTGTATATTAATGTTAATATTTAGATAGAATATATATTTATACACAAGAAAACTGTTGTGCTTCATTTATTTAATATCTTTTATAATCTTTAATATTATTTGTATCTTTTAAAATATAATCATATTATATCGTTTATTTAATATTATATTATTTTAATTAAATTTCTCAAATATTATATATTTTTAATTAATAATATTTATAAAAGTAAATTAAGGTGAGAAGAAAATATTTTCTCTAATTTAGAGATGAAATAATTCATTTCAAATTTATCATTAATGTTAATTAAAAATTAAAAAATATAAAAAATTAAATAAAACTAAACAAAAATAAAAAATAGAAAAAATAAAAAGAATTTTCATTAATAATAATTGAAAAATTAAAAAATTAAAATAAAATAAACAAATAAAAAATAAAAAAATTAATTAATCATTTCAAATTCATCATAAAGTAATAATTAAAAATAAAAAAATAAAAATGAATCAAAATTAAATTTAGTGACATAATCTTTCCGTCGCTAATCCGTCACTACAGTTAAAATAAAAATAAAATTAAATGCTTAACGACAGATTTTTTTTACTCTAAATTAGTGATGGAACAATATGTTGTTATTCCATTGTTAATATAAAAAATTAAAATTCGATGTCTAGCAACGGATTTTTTCGTTACTACATTGGAGATGGAAAAATCTGTCAATAAATGTCTAAATCTCAATTCGTTGCTAATTTATCAGTAATTTAGCGACGACATTTAATCCATCCATAAGCTCGTCATTAAAACACATTTTTCTTGTAGTACAATTAGGTAGTAAATTAGATTGAATAATTGAGTTTTACTAAATTTTTATGATAAACATACTAAATATTATATTATCATGTTTGACACACGGTCGTTTCGTGTTCAAAATAAATTTATTCTCATGTGTCCACAGAGAGTTGATGTGATCTTACTTTTAGTCACCAATCACAAATGGGGGTTTGGTTTGTGTTGTCATTTAACTGGAATTTAAATCTGCAAAAAGAAATAAAGAAAATATCAAATAACAAAAGTTTCCAGAATTTGAACTATAATCCAGTTTAAATCACATTCACTCGATCATGGGGGCACCGATTTTCTTACATGATTAAGTCACTCAGTTATGAGGATCGGATTCCCCACTACGTCTCCTTATTCATCTTTTCATATTAGATTTACAAGTGATTCCTTATCAATTAAACTTCTAACCTATCACCCACCTCCCGATTTCCCCAAATGATATAAATAACAGGCTACCTTATGCGCTAGACGAACCCAAACTTATTGTGTTTATTGATTCCTCGTATGCCCGCAACAACCCACTGAATTCCTGGTTATCATTGGATTAACATACAGTCACGATTCATTAACCCTTTTAACTCTGGTGTTGTTGGGTTTTTTTTTATTGAACCACCACAGGATCTATTTGGATGCTTATTAATCCTATGTTCACGTATATTATATTTTTATGCATTTAATGTAAATAATTAAACTGAGTGAATTAGCATACAAGTTTAATTTTCGATTCTACTAAAAGCGGAAACATAGAAACCGAAAATTAACTTACAAATTCGTGTCGAGTTGAGGACAAGATTAAAGGTCTAATCTTGTTGTTGAATATATATGTATCGGTGCTCCACAACCTGCAATTCTACTTCTCAATCTTCTGTTGTATTTCCGGACCGCGTCTAGATACAAGGTGAGTTTTATACTAGTAAACATGTGTGAATACTATGGGGATTAAGAGAGCACAAAGAGGGGTTGATTTCTCGTACTATAATTCTCGCCCACTCTCTCTAATTAAAGAGAGAGGGATGAAATTCCTTCTCCAAACCCTAATGGATTTGAGCATCTCACTCTTGTTCCATCCTTAGTCCACTAAGGTCATATTGGGCTACAACATGGATCTAGAAGAATATTAAATTGGTCTGCTAATTTATTTGATTTCCAATATCCACAATTATGATATAATTAAATAAATTAAGTATTAGTTTTATTCTACTAGAGAAATAATACTGACCTACCAATTGAATAGATATTTGCGAATATGTTTTCTCCTTTAGTCCAGTCATTCCCCATGTTTAATATATAATGTTCATTAATTAATTATGTAAGCTTCTGACATCTATAATTAATTAATATCTTGTTCCTTAGTAGTACCACACAAGCTTTATCATGTACAGAATGAATTCCACCTGCAAGGTTTCACATGAACTTTGTGCTTCCTCAAGGGGACATCATCAACCTGGCGCATCAGGACACAGTGATCATATATATTGCACGACCCATTATATATATAAATGCTACTGCCTAAAATATCATATCAAGACCAGCAAACTGCGGCGCCTGCTTAAGTCCATAAATAGATTTCTTAAGCTTGTACACTAGGTGTTCTTGACCTTTAGCAATGAATCCCTCTGGTCGTTTCATGTGACGTTTTCTTCAAAACTTCCATTTAGGAAAGCTAGCTGTCTTGACATCCATCTAGCAAATCTCATAATCAAAATGAGTGGCAATAGACAAGAGAATCCGAATTGACTTAAACATGACAACAGACGAGAAGGATTTCTCATAATTGATCCTTTTTTTTTCTGAGTATAGCATTTCGCTACCAATCTAGCTATGAAAGTTTCAACCTTTCCGTCATATCCTCTCTTTCTTTTGTAAACCAACTTACATCCAATGGGTTTTGCCCCATTAGGTGGTTCCACAAGCTCCCAGACTTGATTGCGATCCATAGATCCAATCTCAGACTTGATAAGTGCGGTATTTTGATATTTCGGTATTTTTCCCGACTCCTAATCTATATTTACTATTTCTCCATTGGGTAAAAATATTCGATCATTTACAATCAGACGGATGGGTCACGGGTCAGGTCGCCCCACCCTGCTTTGAAAAAAAATTATTTGAAAAAGTATCACTCATAACTCTACAACGTATCACCCGTAACTTGAAAAATATTATCCATGAGTAGGGTTCAATACATCTAAATTAGAGTTTATTAATCTCAATTATAATTTATATTTAAGTCAAAAAAATTAATTGTGGAGCATAGTGTAAGAGCCTATGGGTTTATGCACGAGTCACCTAATCATAAAATTAAATTAATTCATTTTAATTTTAGGGTTCACTAATTCCATTTTGGGTATATATTTATTTAAAAAAATTAATTAGGTGAGCGCAGTGCACAAGCTACCGACAATTCAATTTTAGGGTTCAATAATTCTATTTCAAGGTATATATTTTTTTTGAAAAAAATAAAATAATAAAAATATCTCAATTATATTATATATATCTGTAGTCATATTGATGATAAATCTCAATTATATTATATATATATATCGTGTTTTGTGCATCGTATTATATTATAAATTAAGACTTATCTATTTATCTTTTAAAAATATGTTAAAAATTAATCATGTGGAAAATACATGTAAATAGTCTGAGTTGAGGAAATTTTCTTTCTGCAAGACAAAAATGTGTTGATTAGTGCTCAATATTTTGACTTCATGTCTTGAAACATAAAACAACTTCGTCCTTTTAGGAGTAGTGTTTTAACCAAAAGTACACTTAGATTGCTCGCAAGAGAACAAGATTCTCGTAGTGTAATAAGTTTTCCCAAGTCGTATTCTCAAGGAAGGCTTACACTACAAGAATTTCGCTCATACACCACTCTTCATTAACCACGGTTTTCACTGTAAACCGTGGTAAATCAGTTAATAACCACGGTTTTCTTAAAAACAGTGGTGTATGGGCGCGTCTCCCAAAAGAAAAAACCACGGTTTCAGTGAGTCGGTGGTGTATATTCTCGCATGCACGACTATTTTAATTAACAGTGGTATATGTGCATTTTTTATTTCACTACTGTTTAATTTAAAACGGTGGTGTTTGTTTAAATATGAGTTTGACAACCGTTTTTATAGAACTGTGGTAACAATAAATACACTTTTTTCATATAAAAAAAAAAGGAAATTAGATTGAAAAAAATCAAATCCCTCAAATATAGAACCCACGCGCCATTCAACCCTCCAAATCTCCGCTTCCCTCCAAATCTCAGCTTCTTCCCTAAACTCACCCTCTTCACTCTAAACCTAACTCAGCTCATCGCCATCTCCTTGTGAAATAGCTCTTGCCCGTCTAAAGTCGCACTTTGAAAAGAAAAGGCAAGTCGTGATTTTGGCAAATAGCTCTCGCCGGCGGTGCTAAGTCGAGAATAGGGAGTAATTAGACCGAAGACAACTTCCAAAAACACGTCCTCCATTCTTAAAGGTAAATATATATTTTTCTTTCGTGGGACAGTAATGGATAGTATATTCAAGTCGGGAATAGGGCGCTACAATCCTTGTCTGTGTTCTTAAATTAGGATGATAGACATCTACGGAGAGGTTTCCTGAAAACACGTGAGTGGGATAGACTTTTTTGTGTTGGCGCCTGCTATGTCTATTTGAGAGTGCCGATAATATGTTTGATGAATGGTTTATGTGAACGTATTGGTCGATATGCATTTTTTCTAAAGGTTTTTGCTCATGAATTTGGGAGTATTTCTAATGTCCTATTTTACTGATTTTTGTGGAAAGCTGCTCTTATCTGCGACACACCTGAATGTTGTGAAAATTTACAATTTTTCAGAGTGGACTATAATCTTGCTTGTTTCTGGAACCGAGCTGCTTTTTCTTGATGCTGCTGGGGTTTAATTCGTGGTAACTTGCCTTTTGCTGTATCCTTGATCCACTTATATGGCTGGATATGACCTGGAGATATGTTAATATTCCCTGGAAATAATGCTCCTTACCCTCCCTATCTATTCCAGCATATGGAACAGATATGGAGGAGTTTAATCTGAAACTCTTGCTGCAATGTCAGCTTCTGCTCCCTTAGCATAGTTGCTGCTATTTATTTGCTTGTTAATTTAAATATGCAGTATATGCTTAGTGTAGTTTTCTATATGTGTGGGGGTCTATGTTGATGTCCGATTTTTCAATTCTAAAGTTCTTTCCATACTGGTTTATTCGTTTCATCAATAGCTCTCCTAAATCTGTGTTTTTTATTGATTTGTAGAGCAAGGAAGTTAAAACATTCATTAGTGACTGCACAGCCAGGGGAGACAGAGTATACGGCTCTTAAAGGTATAGCTTCTATCCTGCTACACTGGTATGTTTTTTCTTAATGGATCTTCTTCCCATGAGTCGTCTTCGATGAGTTAGCTCCTATGTTTTGCTTAATGGATCATTAATTTGTAGAATTTTGTATTATCTAAAATTGATTTTTTATTTTTCAGTTTTAATGTATATTTTTTATTGAAGAATTAAATAATGCAGAAATGTAAATAATATTGATACAATTTTAATGAAGAAATAAATCTGAAGCTGATATATTTGAAGCAATTTCTAGAGATAGCAAATTGATGCCCAAAACCCAGGATACTTACAGTTCATTGACTTAGATAACCAACTACAATTATGCGTGCAGCATGAGTGATGTTGTAGTTTCCCACATATGAAATCCAAAATACACAAAGTTATCTCCATAGTATTAGGGGGAAGCTTGGAAGAAGAGTATTCCTGGTGGTAGGATTGCGACATGTGGAGAATAAAAATGTAGTGTGTACAAAAGAATAACGATATTAATAATGGCGCGGTGCATTTTTTTTCTTTTAGAAAGTACAAAAATGAACTTGGTTCTATTTTTCAGATTAACTCACTGAAAGAAAAAATGGATACTACAATTGAAGCAAATCATGAAACTAGTTGAACTGACTTTCCTTGTTTAACAAAGTGCATCATTAATGGTTGGAAGATGTTACAGATTCTGTATATGGAGGAAGCTTTAGATGTTCCAACACAATAAAAACTAATGCCACATAAAATATTCAAGTGCAAGACCAGCGTGTTCAGGTCGAAAAGTTCCAAGAGAAAATACTGCTATTACGCCCCCTTAGACTGCAATGATAATACTTGTACTACCACATCAATCTGCTACAAACTATAACACATTTTAATGAAGAAATTAAATAAATCTGTAATGATACATTAATGACCAAACATAATGACAAGCTTGTGCATATCTACAAACCCATACTATAACCATCTAGACTTTAGAAAATAAATACAAATATCTCAAGATAATATTGGCCGTAGCTCAAGATAATATTGGCCATATATATACACACACATATATATGTGCGTGTTTTTCATACCATATAGTTTCTTTCTTTCTCCATATACGTGTGTGATTAACCGAGAACCCTAGCTGGGCTCAAATAAAGTAAACCAAAAAAATTATAAAAAATACAGCTCCAAAGGGTCCACCAAACCTGATAAAATTACAGAAAATCATTAAGATAGATATTGTTAAATATCGAGAACTAATAAAAGAAAACAATTAAAAACCTTAAAATTTTAAGTGATGGATCGAATTAAGGATTGGTTTGACATATCATATGATGACAAAATTAATTAATCATGCAAGCGTACAAAAGAAATGCAGACAACGCATGCATGATGAAACATCACTCTTGCTATACCCACCTTGAGAAAGAGATTAGAAATGCCAGAAGTGAATATTGGCCAGGAAATTACAGACAAATTGTCTGAAAATTTTGTAAATGAGATGATACATTTATCTGTAAGAAAATGGGCCAGTATATATTCTTGTCTCAAGGAGCTGTATTTGACTTTATATATATATATATATATGTCAATATGTGCATGTGTGTGTGTGTCTCAAGAAGCTGTATTTGACTATATATTTAATTTATTTTAATTTGGTGATTGGTTTAGAACTTGGATTAGATTATATTTCAAAATGCACAGTGACTTGAGATTTAATTTGATAAAAGGATTCAAATTACATCTTGTTAAAAGATTGTGTTATTTGCGTTTTTATATTAGATGTCATCTTTTATATTCATTTACAATTATCTGAAACTCATAAAAGAAGGGTATTCTAGTAAGTTTGCTCTTTAAATTATTATTCTTAATCCACATGGAAAATCAAAATCAAAATTCATTTATGTTTGCTATGAAGACAGATAATAATGGGCTAATTAATATGTAATATAACAATAATAAGTTTCTTTTTTACTGCATAGAAAAAAAATATGGCTAATTGAAGCTCTATGGATCAATGTGACATTTAAGCCAAATGATTAAAAGGGAATATTTTGAAATATCATCTGAATTCAATGACAGGTTGGAATAAAGTGTAATTGTTGGTTGTTTCAGGGAAACAACTTAAACAAGGGGCTGCAAGGATCATTGGCAGAAGTTCACTTTTAACTCAAGGTAATTTTTGACTTTTGCGGAGAGTTGAATTCTTTTTTGCGTGCATATTTAGGTTTAGTGCCAAATCTATTTTTACTATCATGATCAACTCTATTCCAGCATATATGTTTAGTGCTAATTAATTCTATCATGATCAACTCTATTTTAGCTTATATGTTTAGTGCTAATTAATTCAATCATGATCAACTCTATTCTAGCATATATGTTTAGTGCTAATTAAACCTGTATTTACTAATGCGCTCAATTCTCTATGTATGAACACTTACATGTACAACCTTTTAAAATACATTGACCGTTTTAGGTACATTATAAAAATGGACAAATCATGGATGTCCGCAAATAGGTTAACACGTGAGTATGAGGAAGGGGTAGAATCTTTTTTGCAATTTGCCCAGCAGAATGTGAAAGATTCTAACTTCATATCTTGTCCTTGTGTGATATGTGTTAACCTAAAAAAAAAAATTCCTACTGTAAGGGTGCACTTGTGTGTCCATGGTATGGATCTAACATACAATGAATGGATTTATCATGGGGAAAGACCTAGGCCTTCAAATATAGTTAGAGAAAGAGATGATATGTGGGAAGGCGATCAACTTTGTTCAACACAAGTTTGTCAAAGAAGGGTAAAAAACAACCAAACTGGGAGATTGTAAAGGTATATATGTATTTTCATTTGATATTTACTAGTGCATGTGCGTGCAACTTGTACTGTCTAATATTTAATATTTTAACATAGACTCCTCGACAACCTGATTTCAAGTAATGCGGATTTTATATAATGCGTTTCATGAAAGAAATCCTTGAAGAGCTTCAAGAAAATGAATCTATTTCTATGAAATCTGTGGTAAGTATGTTATGTCTAACCTACATAATTAACCTGCATTCTGTTTAATTTCATTCCATTAATTATATTTGATCTTACTTATATTTCAAGATACATTTATCCGTATTAATAATATATAACCTGTGCTCAATTTTTTTTATTGATAATATAGTTTAAAAGGGATAAGTATTTACAAGAGGATATCGATGAAGTTCGTTTGGAGTGGGCGAATTACGTGCTTGAGAATATATGAGATGGTGCAAGGTAGCAGTATAGTTTTGTATTAATGGTAGTATAGTTTTGGATTAATGGTAGTCTAGTTCTTAACAAATGACTGGGATATTTTGAATTAATGGATATTTTTTACATGTATTTTGATAATGTATTATATTTTGAATGATATTTAAATTTGTATTTTGAATGATATTTTAATTTGCATTTTGAATGATATTTTATGTTTATTGATGATTATCAATTATAATATTTTTTAATTTGGGATATTACAGGATAAAAATAATTTTAAAAACAGGGCAAAAAAAAAACCACGGTATTTTTGCAAAACTGTGGTAAATTTACCACGGTTTTCATACAGAACTGTGGTAAATTTTACCACGGTTTTAAAAAAAACGTCGTTAATCCACCACAGTTAAAATCTAACCGTGGTAAAATTACCACGGCTATTATTAAAACCGTGGTAAATTTACCACGGTCATTATTAAAACCGTGGTAAATTTACCACGGTTTTTTATAAACTGTGGTGAAATTACCACGGTGATGAACCGTGGCGTATGCCATCGTCGTAAAATAACCACGGTTTTCTGCACACCGTGGTAAAATTGGTCATTCACCGTGGTGGTTGCCACCGTCGTATATTTACCACTGTTTTTTGAAAAACCGTGGTAAAATTACCACGACGATTACCCGTGGTGTATACTATCGTCGTAAATTTACCACAGTTTTAAAAAAACCGTGGTAATTTTACCACGGTGATTACCCGTGGTGTATGAGCGTATGCATAGACGACTGCCGCCTACACCACAGTCGATTTTTATCATACACCACGGTTATTAACTGTGGTGTATGAGCGTTTTTCTTGTAGTGTTAACAGGGCGGTAATTTTTTTATGTTACAAATCACAAGAAATAAAATTCCTAAACATTCTAAATCCAATGTTTGAGTTGATAAGTAAGATAGACGAAATAAGAAATAAATAACAGGTAACAAGAATTAATCACAATTAAAAATAACGATAAATCAAGGCTTTAGACAGTCTAGGGTATAGGTTCATCTCCTCAGGTAAATCAATTTTGTAAATAAATTGCTCATGCTCTATCAACAATTCACAAACAACCAAATTAATACAGATGGATAAACTCTAGCTCTTTCATTTGATGATTATCCCTATATCGATTCTTTTAGTTTAGATTGTTGAATTATTAAATCACTCATCTCCGGTAAGATTTAATCTTTTTTTTTATGGGTAAAAAGTGTATCATAAATTTGTAAGAAAAAACTATACAAATGTATTGTAACATAAACACCTTGGACAGATCCGGGGGGAACAACTACCTCGAAGCTAGTTCGAGAAGCAGGGGTGGGAAATAAGCCAATAGGCGAGTACAACTTACAACTAATACAAAATGACTAGCAATAAATAAGAAAACATTTCTCAAGGGAAATGAAAGAGAAATAAATGCCCCCACTATCTAGGATGGGTAGGGCAAAAAGAAAAAATCCCACTATCTATGATAGGTAGAGTATACAATACATCATGACAGGGGCATCCCCCGGCTACAACTGCAAAGGAGGCCTGGGAGGTTTGCTTTGCGCACACAACCCATCCCGTAGCAAGAATAGGCCGTCCAGCTAACAATCTCGCAGCTAGAACGATTGGGTGTAGACAAGCTACACCCCGAGTCAAAAACATCTTCGTGCAATGGCCTCAGCAAAACCTTTAAACGGAAAAAACTTGTGTAGGAAAAACCACGTTTAAAGGAAAGAGTACCGTAAAGATATTTATGACTCGCAAGTGACGACTGAATAGATACAAGGTCGAGTGCCTAGTATGGTGGTAAGGGAATGCAAAAATCAGAATGGACTTAATTTCATATGGGGTAGGGTAAAATTAATACTACCAGCCCAGAACTCAAACGGTGCTTTTAATATTTTTTTTTTTAGAGTAGAAAACAGAAGCAAAGAGTGGGAGTCACTTTAAGGAGACTTATACTTAACGGTCCTTTACCTGCTGTATAACCTTATCAACTGGAAAAAGGGA
This sequence comes from Perilla frutescens, assembly GCA_026008535.1. Lineage (NCBI taxonomy): Eukaryota > Viridiplantae > Streptophyta > Magnoliopsida > Lamiales > Lamiaceae > Perilla > Perilla frutescens. Next base: position 56,933,721 of record BRKX01000004.1, on the reverse strand, counting down.
AAATAAGACTTTAAAAGTATGTACCTTGATTTGTCTAATTACCTCTCCCGGATTGAAAGGTCTTTGTTCAAACACCAATGTGCATTGCTCCTTCTAAATAAAGTAAACAGATGCTTCTAGTGCAATCTTTTTAGCCTTTTATTGTATCGCCGAGCCACCTGTCTCTCGTTTGCACCATTTAATCATGCTTAGAATTATTGTATTTCCTCTTCTAATTTTGATCCATTCCTTAATGGCATGCCACACCGGACCTGCTACTACACATTCAAAGAATAGATGTTTAGAGGTTTCTAAATTGAAATCACAGAGGGGACAAACCACGTCAATGCCTAGGTAGGTTAGGCGATCCTTTGTAGCTAGTCTTCCTCATAGCGCAAGCCACATGCAAAAGGAGTACTTTTGAGGAACGAAAGACTTCCATATAAATGTTTGCCAATACTTTCTTTCCACTTTCCTTCGCAACCAATGGTAGGCTGCACAAGTGCCTTTGCCATGCTTGAACCAACACTCAATTGTTCCTTGTGCCTCCCTAACACTTCCTCCATTTTTCTCAACTATCTCATTTCTCACCCTCTCCAGATTTTTCATCAGAGGTGAATCCTTGGTATGTGGCTTCCACAGCCATAAATCTCTATTTTTAAGGTGTTCAGTGTGGATCCACTTAATTAATCCACAATGAGTCATTTTTCTCATGTATTTTCCATAATATTTTTGCCATCAAAGCTCTGTTCCATGTTCGGATCTCTCTAAGTCAAAGGCCTCCTTCTTCTTTGGATAAGCACACATCTTTCCAAGCTACCGACGTAGCCTTAGACCCCCATAAGAAGTTCCTACACAAAGCTGTTATACGATATGTACACTTGACTGGTAATGGAAAAATTTGCAGCCAATAGCACTCAATTCCTTGTAGTATCAATTTGATGAGTTCTATTCTTCCCGCATATGATAGTGACTTTGCTGACCATTTGCTGATATTATCTGCAATCTTGTCTATAAGTGGCGAGTATTCTACCATACTAAGTCTCTTCGTGGCTAGAGGAATTCCCAAATATCTGACTGGCCAAGTTCCGCTCGGGAACCCTACTAGCTGTTGTATGCTATTGAGTTCATGATTCTTCAATCCAGTTGTAAAGAGTGCCGACTTACTGTTATTTACTTATAGCCCTGATGCATGTTCAAATTCCTTGAGAGTGTCCATCATAATCTGAACTGGTCTATAGTAACCTCTCGTAAAGAGCATTAAGTCATCTGCAAATGCTAGGTGTGTGATTTTAAGTTTTTTGCATCTCGTATGATAGTTGAAATCTGAGTCTTTCGTTCTGAGCTCAACCAGCCTTGAGAAGTATTCCATACAGAGAAGGAATAGTTGAGGAGACATAGGATCCCCTTGTCTCAACCCTCTTTTCCCTTTTATGAATCTATGCAAACCTCCATTGATAGATAGAGAGTATGTGGCTGTAGTAACACACTCCAAAATCCACCCAACTACTGTCAAAGGGATACCCAACCCTATTAGAACTTCTCTTAAAAAGTTCCAGGAAATGGTGTCGTATGCCTTCCTAAGGTCAATCTTCAACGTACAATTAGGGGCATTTCTAGTGCGGAAATATTTTCTTATAAGTTCTTGGGCAAGGAATATGTTATCAGTTATATTTCTTCCCTCCACAAAAGCCGATTGTGCATGAGAGACTAGTCTGTCCATAACCTTAGCCATCTTTGAAGATAAAATTTTTGTAATCAACTTGTATACGACGTTGCAACATGCAATTCGTCTGAAATCACCTACTTTGGGGTTATGAGAGACCTTTGGGATCAGAGACACAATAGTGTGGTTAGTCTGCTTCAAGAGTCTGCCACTTCTGAAAAATTCTCTAACAGCTGCACATAGGCCCGGACCAGTTGTTGCCCATGTCGTTTTGAAGAGGGCTGAAGAGAAGCCGTCCAGACCTGGTGCTTTTTCATCCCCGATATCGAATAGCGCATCCTTAATTTTTTTCACTGTGACTTCATCCATTAGAATTCTTTTGTCTTCTTCCAAGATTCTAGGTCCCGATTCCAACACATCTTCATCAATGGGATTAGTTAGGTTTTCCTCGCCAAACAATTTAGTGTAGAATTCCATGAAGTCGTAGCTTATTTGATCTAACTCTTCCACAATTTGTCCATTCTCTCTAACCAGCATGTTAATACCGTGTTTTGTGTTGTTTTTCTTGACTATCGCATAGAAGAATTTTGTGTTTCGATCACTCTCCAAGAGATGTTTACATTTTGCTCGTTGGCTGAAGAACTGTCTCTCAGCTTCTGCTTGGAATAATGCTTTCTTTCTTAGGGATGGTATCTTTTCTCTAAGTTCTACATTTAGTGGGTCCGCATCGAGTTGTATCTGGTGTTCTTCCAACTCTCTCTTTGATTCTTTGGCCTTATTAGTGATGCCCTCAAATTTATCTTTGTTCAACTGTTTGAGATGTTTTTGGAGCTCTTTAAGTTTTTTGGCAAGCCTGTACTGCTCCGTTCCATATGCTCTATCAATCCATTCCTCTTCTATGAGTTGCAAGAATTTTGGATGTCTAATCCACATATTATGAAACTTGAATGGTTTCGGGGCTGTTCTTTGCTCCCCAAACAAGGTGACTTCTATAGGGGAGTGGTCTAAGTGCATCCCATTTGGAAGAAAGTTTTCTTTGCATAGCCCTCCATTCTCAAGCCAAGTATTGTTCAGCATAGCTCTATCCAGCTTTGAGCGTACACCTTTGTTATTCGCCCATGTGTATGTTGCTCCAGTTGACTCTACATCTGTAAAACTAAAGGCTTGCACAAAAATCATAAAATTCACGCATTTCATATTCCCTTGGTTGCATGCCCCAACCCTATCTTCAGGTCATAGTAGACTATTAAAGTCACCCATGATTAGCCATGGAAGATTGGCTGCAAGATCGGGAATATGAAACGAGTTCCATAGGGGCCTGCGTGTAGGGACAGACCAATAGCCATAAATAAAAGATGCATAAAAGAGAGATTTAGTTACTTTACACTTGATTCGACAGTGAATCACTTGTTCATTTTTGTTGATTACTTCTAGTTCTGTGGTGATGGGATTCCAAAGTGTCAAAATCCTTCCTCCACGCACAACATCGAAGTTGTTAGCCACTTCCCAATCTACAAAATATTTTTTAATAAAAAGGTTAAATGTTGTATCCTTAAACTTAGTCTCCACTAAGGCCAGTACATCGATTCTTGCTTTTCTAGTCATCGCATATACTTCCTTTTGCTTCAAGGACTGGTTGAGCCCTTGGATATTCCATGACTGGATGATCATTTATCAACCGAAGTCTTCCCTTGCTTAGGAGGGGATCTAGTCCTATTTCTGGAGTTATAGTGGGGGCCTTTTAGTATGGTTGGTTTCTGTGAGAGGTCAAAGGTTGGTTTCTCTTGTATTCCTTTATCTGAACCACATTCTACAGTTGAGTCTTGCATTGTCTTTTTCCCTCCCTTTCTCCTGTTTTTTCTACCAAAATTTGAGGTTTCTGGATCCCCTATTGTTGATTCAACATCCAGGCTTGTAGAGGGAAGTAGAGGTTGTTTCCCTTGAGTTGTGTCTTGGTGCTCCTTATCTTCCTTGCTGATGAAGACAGTTTCCATGGGTGTTACACTGAGAATGTTTACTTCCATTTGTTTCTGATCAGGGGATTGGGCTGCTACTATCAGTTGGAGTAGCGTTTCCGCATCACCTAAATCTTCATGATCTTCCAGACAAGTGTCTCGATTAGCATCCTTATGTACACCTTCTACTACCTGCATCTGTAGTTCTTTTTCTACCACTTTCTGTTGCATTAGCTCCCTATTTCTCTTTCCATCATGTTGGTCTCCTTCATTGTTCAAATGTTTACTCTTAAACTTACTCACTTCCACCCAGGACGATTGTTGCTTTTCATCAATACCTTTAGCCTTGAGCATTCTTTTTAGATCATCAGGGATGTCTTTGGAGGCTGTTTTTAACTCTAACAGTCTCTTAATGAATGGAGTTGCAAGTAGCTTCTCTCCTTCCTCAACAGTGAGTCTGTTTAGTTCAGTTATACTGTATGGCATGAAGATTCCCTTGCATTTGGCTGATCCTAGTTCCTTAATTAACTTTTGTCTCATGTGGAATATTGGGTCAGGGGCCTTGTATTCTCTGCTATTTCCTTCCTTCACTCTCCTTTGCTCATCTCCTACCAAGGTTGTCTCTTTTTCACCTTGACATGTAGCTTTATAGTGCCCAAACCTGTTACATTCAAGACAAAGTTTAGGTATAAAATCATATTGAAATTCTAGTTTTGTAATATACCCATCCAGTGAAAGGATCTCCAGTTGCATAGGAGGTTCAGTGGATGGATTAATTGCCACAAAGACGCGTGCATAATCTAGTTTTCTCTTCATATATGTAGATGTATCGATCATGATAGGTGTTCCCACCCTCGATGCAATCTTTCCTAGTGCTTTGGCATTCCAGAACTCCATGGGAATGTTGTGAACATTTACCCAGATCTGAATGTCCTCCCTCAGTAATTTTTCAAAGGAGAAGTTATGTGTTAATAAGTGCAGGGTGATAGGCCTCTTATATATTGAGTAGGGACCCTTTCCGTGAATTTCCATCATGGTTCTCCTATTAGAGTAACAAGATACACGAGGTTTTGATGGCCAAGAGTTAGCTAAGTCCTCTACTGCTTTTACTCCAGGAAATCTGCCAAGACAGATGCCTGCTAAGCAATATCCCCATCCTATTTCCATTGGCACTTCATCCTCCTTCGTAAGGCAAAGAAGATCTTTGGGGTCTTCATATGTAATATTTGGGAAGTATGGTAACTTGAGCTGTTCCACAACGACTGTTGTTTTATCCAAAATAGAATATTCATTTTCTGCCATGCCAGTTAGTCTGGTTGTCTATTTGTCTTTTTTTTTCCTCAACAAACAAAGACTGTTAGTAATTGGCAGAGAGTAAGCACACTAGGGGAGATAATGTTTTAGCAAGTATAATTTATCTCCTTCCCCCCTGTTGGATACTTACCTCAACGATGTTGAACCCGCGGAAAGAGGACCTTGAAAGATGGCGCTATATTTATGTGGCCTTGAGAAACCTCTTTCACGAGCAGTCCCCTTTCACCGATTGGCGTCTCCGGGTGTGGGCGGAAGGTCACAACCCTAGCCCTTTCTCTGCTTGCCTCTACGAGACACCAGATCTCCTTTGGGGTAGATGCAGATTTTTCCTTTATTTTTTTTCTGTATAGCGTGTTTATTATGGTGCTCGACTTATTCAACAATGAAATCTGGGGAATTTTCAGAGAAAAACTTTAGGATTTCATGTATTCACGGTGGATTTGGTAGGAGCTCCGTGAGTTTCTAGAGAGAGATAGCGTTTATTTTGCGTGAGACCTAGAGAGAAGGTAGAGAGAATCTCAAACACGCAGCGATCCTCATTTCCTCTCTCTCTTCTCACAGTCAAGCTGCAGATGGGTTTTTTTTTATAAGATTTAATCTTGATCAACCACAAACACGCAACAAATTCATTTCTCGATCTCACTCGTTGCAAGCACAATTCAACAATGGTCAATTATCAAATCAAATATAAATCAATTGATCAAGAATAAGCATAATCACAATTTACACATAACAATCCGATTCGAATTCTCTCACCCATAGATTATGAATTTAGTTCATAATCGAAGATAATTCATCCATGAAAATCAAACAAGAAATCATCATTAACTAAATACACCAAGAAGAGAAAGTAGACGATATCTTACAAATCCAAGAACCAATCCTCAAGTTTATGATTCCAAGTAATTGGAATTAAAAATAATAATAATCCAAAATAATTCTCCCAAGGGTTTTTTCCAGTGAGAAAAAAACGTTTCCCCTCTCTCTCAGAAAGTCTCTCCAAAAAAAAAAAGAATCCTCCAAAATCTTACAAAATCTCATCATAAATGTCAAAAACGCGCCATTCAGCCACGGCTGGAAGTTAGCTGCGACTGGACGGGACTTCTGAAATCGAGAGGCGCATAGGCAGCCATGGTTGGGGATACGCCACAGCTTAGTGAGAGGACTGTCGGCTGACGACACGACTGTCCAACAACCGTGGTTGTATTCCTTCAATTCTTCAATCGAGTCTATTTTTACACAATCTTGCTCCACTTATGTTTTTATTTCCTCCATATACTCTGCACAACTTTTCTGAATGTCAACAACACAAAACACGCAATCACACTATATAAACAATAAAAATAAATTAAATGACGAACATTAAGAACTCATTAATAACGAGAAAAACACACAAAAAATGATGAAACAAGTAGCACCACAAACCAAAAGGATTCTAACAAACTAGATGATGCGAGAAAACTAGAGAGCTTCAAACTTACAAGATGATCTATAGACAATGCATTTAATATATGTTAGTGTAAGAACTGAATGACATGCAAGATAATACTCCATCCGTTCCATAATTATAGTCCACTTCCCACTTTCACACAGATTAAGAAATCACATTTAATATGTATTGGAAATATACAATTTACAATAATTATCCTATATTGCCCTTATTTTTTACTATATTAATTGCATTCGTACTATATTAAATAGGGTTATATTTGTAAAATAATATTTAAATACAATCTCAATTTAGAATATGATTATAATTTTGGGACATCCCAAAAAGAAATAATGGACTATAATTATGGGACGGAGGGAGTATTGTTTATAGTCAGGTTTAATACATTTTAGTTACGAGATGTCATAACCACTCAATATGTCACATGAGATTCCCAATGTCATTCTCTATAATATTTCATTGGCAAACCTATCTTGTTTTTTATTTAATTTTTTAATTATTTTTAATTTGTTATGATTTAGTTTAATTTTAAATATTTATTTAAGGTTCATCCTTCCTCAATGAAGATAGGTATATTAAAAAAAAGCTATGATATAGGAGATATCACACTATTTATAGTAGCGGATCAGATCCATACATGTGTAACCTCCACGAGTTGCACATTTGTAGCGACCCGATTTTTTTTTTTTTTAAATAAAATTTGCTACATTTTCTTTTTAAAAAAAATGATTTTTATAATACATGTTATATTATTTTGTTACGTTCCTATAAGTCGCGCCTACATTATTTATTTATTATTATTATTATTATTATTATTATTATTATTATTTTAATTAAATCATTTATTCCCCAAAAGCTTTAAACTCCATATTTTATTTGTGTAGCTAATATGTATTATTTGAGTTCAAATGCATTTCCGGCCAAAATTATTGTCTTCTTCATGAGAACTCTCAGCAGCACCAGCAACAATCGCCATTTCTCTTTCATTCAAGATTTTGAAACGTATGTCCCTTGATATGCCAAGCCTCTCCACTAACCTCCATTATCTCAAAATTTATTTCTATCATTTAACCATAAACCTTTCACCTACAATTTCTTCACTATAAAAGGAGCCTAAACTATTCACTCTAAACACACCCAAATTATCCAAAGTATATCATCTTCATAACATCTCAAGAGCATTAGGATCTCCTTCGAGATATATATATATATATATATATATATATATATATATGTATGTATTTTAGTTTTTAACATTTCATTGGGAGCAAAGAGAATGGGAGAAAGTGAGCTAGTGATCTAGAGAGCCGAGATTGCAGCGGGGTGCTGAGTCACGGTGAATCCTTGTCGGTGGTAGTCTCTCGTTGTGACGATACAGCAATGGTGGCGGGTCAGATGGTGGTTGAGGGAGTGGAGTAGAGATGGGAGGGGATTGGATTTAGTTTTGGGTTGCTGGTGTCGGGAACAAAGAAAATTGTTGGAAGGGAGTATTTCATCTGCATTTATTAAGATAGAGGTGATGAGAGAGAAGGTGTGTGTGTGTGTGTGTGTGTGTGTGTGTGTGTGTGTGTGTGTGAGAGAGAGAGAGAGAGAGAGATCATTGTTTTTTTTTTCCTTGTGAGGTGGCCGAAAGTGGTGTGAAGAAAAAGTAGGGGATAGAAAAATTGGTAGTTGACTTTTATTTTAATGGGCTAAGTTAGTTTATTGAAATTAGTGGGCCGAGAGTTTTGGTAGTGAGAGTTGGGTTGGTCTTATTTGAGTTATTAAATTAATGGCTAAGTTAATTAAGTTGCCAAGAACACATATTGAGAGTTGGCTTTTATGATCATGCATTTTATTTTATTGTATTTTTCATTTTATTTTATTTTATAGTTTATTGATTAAATAATTATATTATTAGGCGGCGCGTGGACTAACTAACCCGTACTATTTTTCAAGTCAAAATTCAAGTCAAGGTGGGGGATCCGATGTGACGCACATTTTGTATTTATCCTTATTATACTTTTATGCAGGTTCACAGTTGTTAACCTACGGGTTACAAATATTATTATTGGCTGACGAGCTGCATATGTCCCGAATGTAGCCTGGGGCTACCTACAGTTTAAATTGTTATAATTGTATAATTTGGATAAATGTCGTCACTAATGAGTCAATAGCACTCACCCCAAAGCTATTATTCATTTCAGGTTGATGATTTACTCGGACGATGTGCGTGGTAACGTGTGATGATGGATTTCAAAGGGATTTTATTATTTAGCTTCCGCTGTATTAAAGTTAAATATTTTATAATTTAATAAAAGTGATGTCCCTTCTTTATTATTGTTATTATTTTATTTTATGAAAATTGGGGCGTGACAACATTCCTACTCCAATATACTAAATTCAAGTGTCTAACATCTGTTTTGAATTGAGGAGGCAAGAGGTTACAACTCTCATGTGCACAAGGACTCAGCTCGACGGTCAACTTAATTCATATCCAACTTGTTTCACATTCTCCTACATTTTAATGCCCTCTCGAATATCTACTTCAAAATCAAATGTTAATTAATCGTACACTATTTAATTCTTACAAAATTAAATATTTTGACCATAAAAAATAGGATAAAATAAGACGACAACGTACTCATTTACTAAACCAAAATTTCCAACATTTTTAGAAACGAAAAACATATTAATTTCCGTCCAACACCGTTTAAACATTGGAGTGTATTTGTTCCAAATTAAATTTAGACTTCATATTTTCTCAAATAAATTTTATAAAAATAAAGAAGTAGATATTTAAATTTAGAAATTTTAACGCAGTCACAAGATTAAATAATCAAGTATATATACGGTTGGGTATTAATCTCATACTCCAAATTAAAATAAAGAGAAAATCATTAACAGTGGAAAACATGTCACATTTTATTTTGAGGGAACATCTACCAATTTATTTGACTGAGAAACTGGCAAAAATCTTCGATTGTTATTTAGTCAGAGCTACAGTACAAAATGATTATATGCAGTAATTAATTATTTTTTAGTAACTGTGCATGTCGGAGTAGAAAACCGTGAAACATACAATAATTAAATTAGCCTATGCAGGTTTCAAAAAAAAAAAAAGGCTATGCAACGTTTTTGGATTGGCATATACAGTATAATAAATACTTAATACATAAATACTTTAACACGGAGTAATATATACATGAAGAAGAAACCTAAATTGAGAATTTAACTTATATGAATAAAAAATTTTTAAAATAATACATTTAAGGATGGAAACTAGATCATAAAATATAGATAGTAGCTATTAGAGAAACTCTGTTTGAAATAATAAAATTACATTTGAGATTTCCTATTACACTTTCACTGTACTATACTTTTAAATTATGAGTTTTATATATATATATATATATATATATATATATATATATATATTTCTTCAATTATATTATTTTGTTATTTAGTTTAATTTTAAGATTATTTTTTAGGGTTCACCCCACCCAATTAGGTTTATAGTTATTTTTTAGTATTTAATTTTTAATTTTTAATTAATAATTTAATATTATCGTTGATTTATTCAAAATTATATTTTATAACTTTTTTTAATTCATTTTTATATTGATAAATGTTGACTATAATTATTTATGTTAGAATTAATTTTTATTTTATAACTAATATTATTAAAATTATAATTTTGATAGTGAAACACAGTGTGAAACACATAGAAGTGTAACATGAAATTTGAATTGGGTAAAATTTATAAAACCCTGTGTTTTGTAGAAAAATTAAAAAGACTCACTACTAATTATATCATAATTAACAGTAATTTTCAATATCAATCTTTATGAATAAATGTTAATTAGGATCATTATATTATAATAATTTTTATACCAAATATTATTATAATTGTGAATTTGGTTGTGGATCTGAGAAGTGAGACATAAAAATAGACTAAAAAATTTCATCTCTTGGAGATTTAGACATCCCTATTTAATATGTTCCGGTCGGGATGCTCTTTTGGTGGAGTGATCTTATTTTGAGACCAAAGATCACGGGTTCGAATCCATTTAATACTACAGGTCGGGTGTGTGAGTAAATTAAAAAAAAAAAAAACAAGACATCCCTATTTAATATATAAAAAAAAAATTGCATAGAATTGAATAATTTATGTAATCCACTCATGTTTAGTAGTCATATATATTCATCAAAATAAATAATAACTGAATATATCACGAATATCCACGAAATATAAATAAATTAAATAGTGGTATACGAAATAAAATTTGCAGCTCATGTGGAGATGAGGGACTTAACTAGAACTATAGTCTATATATACTGTTCATTCTGTCCCACGCTATCGCCTGCATTAATTGGAGACATAACTTACATATCTATATACGCCAAACGAAATTAATGCAACTCATCAAAATCAAAACATTAATCAAATCAAATATAAAAACAACCAACTTTTCACTTTGAAGAAACACGAACATGAGATCTTTCATTCAACTTAATTAATTAATCCATATATATATCATCATCTTTTAATTATAGATATATATTTTTTCAAAATTTAATTTCATAACTGACCACTTATTATGATTCATAGTTCTTATCTGTTTCCATTAATCAAATGATATGAAAACAAACAAATAAATAAATAAATAAAAGTGCAGGAAATTTCACAAGTAAACAAAAGCAAGGAAGCAATAGCTAAAATCTATGCAGAATTTTGATTTTAAAATTTTAACACAGCTAAAAACAATAATAAATTTAGAGTCTCCTGAAAGTCTGAACCTGCACTGAACAGAGTCTGTTATCTAAATTACTGTACTATTATATTGTGTTTCTATATAGCAAAATTAATAATAATCTTGCCAATTATAAAAGTACATAATATGCATATTTTATTTTATTTTATTTTTTAAAAAAAAAAAAGAGAAAAACTAAATGACTAATAATAATGTATAATTATTGTTAACTAGGGCATGAAGAGCTTGTCTCTGCACTTGCATCTCCAAGCCTCCGGATAATACTCCAACTTCATACTAAACCCGGGATGAATCGGAACGTGAACCGCTTGACACGGCCCGCACCTCCCGCACTTCGATCTGCATGACGGCGGCGACGAACCCGGCCCGCCGAGTCTCCGCCGCGCCATAACTCGCTCCACTACCTCCTCCCTCATCATCTTCCTCAGTACTCCAACACCTACACACACACGCAAATCATATTGATAATTATATATATATATACATACATATCTTGAACTACAGTGGTTATAAGAGTATAAATTAATATGTGTGTGTATATATATATATATATATATATACTTACTGATGAAGTGGCGTGATGGGGTGGAGCTAAATGCTGAACCCGATGCAAGAAAAAGGAAAGCCAGCGTGGTCACGACGGCAAAGATTATTGTGAATTGGCGGCGGCGGTGGTGGCGCGGCATTTCCATCGCCGGCGGTGGACGGAATTGGGAGATGAAGAGGAGAAGGCTGCGTAAATTATTATTTATGAGTGAATGTGACTGTGTGTGTAGTGTGTGTTTGAAAAGATATATATTATTGCTGCAACTGCAAGCGTGTGTGCGAGTCCAAGTCAAAGAGACATGACTGTGTGTGTGACTGTGTGTGTGAAAATGAGATTTTATTTTAATTATATTTGTGTAGGTTTTTATCACGATGCCAATGGATATGATGATGAAATGTTCAAATTCATTATTGAGCATCTTTTTTCGAAGTTTTTTTTTTCTTTTTATGTATTCCCATAATCCCGGAAGGTTCTATCCTGAGACTCGACCCATTGTAATTAGCTGGTGGATGTGCGCCACGTGGAGAGTGCTTTTTCTGATGCTTTGCAGGCGGAAAAACTCGGTTACGTTCACCTTTTCGAACCTGATTTGGTGTTAACGGAGTTAATATTGCTGTTCCTTCCGTTTGAAGCCGCGTCAGGTGGGGCCACCTCATGTCAGATGGGGGCGCGGCTCTATGTGCAGTTCTCACATCGCATTAAATGAAGGAGCACTACCTTGCAGGGAGCTGGTGTAAAAGTTATCGGCGAACAGAGTATCTCATCGACGAGATTTGGGTAGATTTAGGAGATTTGAAAAATTTCTGTAAAAATAATACTTTGGCATAAAAGTGATTTATGTAACTTTTGGGATTTTCGGGAAATTTAATAATATGTAACTTTGGCCTAAACTTATTTAGGAATTAATTGTAAAGAACTTGTAATTGAAAGAGTTAATTAGTCATAATTTTTTGTATTATATTTTATAGTCTAGATTGTTTCTTAACAATTAATTTTGTAAATTTGTTAATACTTCGAAATTAGTCCGAATTTTGCGTGCCAACCGCTTAACAACATTATATTATACAATGATAATAATTTATTTGTAAATCATAAATTTATGTACTTATAAGCAAGAATTAATTAATATTTATTGCTTAAAACTATATTATAAAAATTTCAATAACTAAATCTGAAATAATTAATCAATCTGGAAAAAAAAATAGATAAGTGGAAAATTATAAAATAAGTATTAAAAATTAATTAGAAATCCTAATTTGTTGAAAAAATGAAAAATAAACTAGCAAAGTTATAGTAAACTTAACGAAATAAAAACCGTAATAATTTAGAGGTTTGGTACTAAACACATTGTTTAACGAAGATTAGAGAATAAAAAAAAAAAAAAAAAAAGGGAATTCATCGTTGAACAACTCCTTTGGTCGATGACACCTTCTAAGATCAAATTTGTTTTTTCTTCAATTAATGTTTTTTCTATAATTAAATAATCCCACTCTTCTAATAAGTCAAATTTTCATACAATCTATATATCTTCTCCTCTGTGGAATTTTCATGTCATATTTTATCAATATGTATTTATATAAATTAAATGTGTTAATATGAGAAAATATTTATTATAACTTAATTAGTGATTAATGTAAATAGTCTTTCTTTTAAAAAAAGAAGAAGATGTTTTTAACCTTTTAAGATTGGAATATACAGCTATATACCTTTATTAATAATATATAATATTTTTATATCATAAATAATTTTAAACATTAATAATTTCCTTAAAACAACATCATAATCCTAATATATCAACAAACAAAAAGAATTGCAATTTCGTTGTGACGCGCGGGGCCGAAGCGTGGAGTGATCGCCGGTGCAAGGCACGGACAAAGAGCGGCTCCTATAAGACTTCCAAGCGAAGGGGCACATGAATGAACCGAATTTACCCGAAAGAGAGAGATTCTGAGGCTATACAGGAATGGGACTGTATAGTTGAGGAGAGCTTAAAGGATTTGATTGGTGCTACTCATACTAACAAGGTGCATCTTCTTTTCTGGCGCTCGTTCCATCAAAACTCCAAAGTTAAGCGTGCTTGACCTGGAGCAATGGTGGGATGGGTGACCCCCTGGGAAGTTTCTCAAGGAGCGTGTGAGTGAGGACACGGCAGTCTGGAAAGACTCATGTTGGTTTGTGGGGACAACTGTCAGTCCAGTAGCCGGGTCCGTTACATTCGTTATTCCATATTTCGCCTCCTTCCAAAAAGAATTGCAATTATATATATGAATTTATATTTCTTCGCCTTCTACGTCAAGCCTTCTACCTCCATCGATATAAATAGTCCAACTCGTGTTCTCGTGCATTAGATCAATAAAGAATTAATACACGAGTACACGATTACTTCATTGCGGTAGTTTTTTTTAAAAAAACTATACACGGAAATAAGATAAAGGTCATTTGTGTACACGTACGTGCAGCAGTTGATCAATACACTGATACACGACTGCATGAGTATGTAAATTCGCATAATCATGCACTATTTAAAAATGCATAGTTACACGATTGCATGACTCTGATAATTTATGCTCTTGTGCAACTATTAAAATTGAAATATATTACATGAATACATAAATAAATTGGTGCACAAATAAACTCCTATACTCGGTGTCAACAAAACTTCAAAAACTTCTCAATGAGCAATGAATCCCTAATTTTCGACATTGCATAAGATAATTTCTGGTTGAAACGGGGATTAAATAGATGAAGAATCGTGATAAGACATGGCTTGAAGAATGCAAAGAGATGAAGAATCGTGATAAAACATCTATCAATAAAAAGAGTGCAAATACTTGAATATTATACTCTTTCTCAATGATAGTTTTGTTTCAATTGATAAAACATGGATTGAAGAATGAAGGAGGACAACAGAACGACGCTCGCAGATGGAGGAGAGAAATTTATATATTTTTCCTAATATTATTAATATATATATATAATAATTTTTAATAATAAATATAGAACTAAGAGTATTGTAGTACTTTTTTTTTTCTGATAATGGCTAGAAACATTATTTTTTTTAAACATGACTATTTACATGATTTACTAAGTAATAATGACTATTTAAAAATTTTCGTCTTTATAAATTTCAACATGGTAGTAGTAGTATTATTAACATAATGTGATATTTTTTTAAAGTGCCCACGGTTTGTAAATAAAGTATACCGCTTAATTAATAACGTTTTCTTTAGATCCAAAATCAAATTAAATAAACCAACCGACAAAGGCATTTTCAAAATTCAAACATTTGACTTATAATTAACTTCGAGTAAAGATCATCTAGTCTCAACTTATGTATGCCAACTGTGTGTTAAAAATTGAAATTTTAAAAAATTATATACCCTAAGTTTGGAATAATCCCAAAAATCAATTATAATAACTAAAAATGAAAATTAAATATTAACAAATAATTATAAACTCTAATTGGGTGGAATAAACCTTAAATAATAATGTAAAATTATACCAAACCAAAAGAAATGAAAATTGAAGAAAAAAAAAAAGAAAAAAAAAATTATTTTAAAATTTGGCACACGATTGGCAAACACAAGTTGGAACTAGAAGATCTTAAATGTATAACTTCATCCAATGCCAACCCAATAGTTTGAACATAAAACAATTTTACGCAAAAAAAAATAAAAAAAAATAATAATAATAAATTCTCACATTTAATCAAGTACACAACTGCAAATAAGGACGGGATTTAAACTAAGATTCAGGGGATGTATTGGATTGAGATTTCGTTGGACTTTTAAAATCCGGGTGTATTCAATCCAGACTTTTAAAAGTCCAACGAAATTCTGGTGTATTCAATCCAGACTTTTAAAAGTCCAATGAAATCTTGGTGTATTCAATCCAGACTTTTAAAAGTCCAACGAAATCTTGGTGTATTCAATCCAGACTTTTAAAAGTTCTTTAAAATTCTGCGGTATTCAACAATCCACGGACTTTAAAATGTCATTGATTTCGTTGGATTTCAGCTGGATTTCACGTGAAAATTACAAAGGATGAATTCCGACCTCCAGACACGAGATTTCGATGGATTTGAAAAACCCAGCGAGCGCGGTGTCCCAGCGGCCGGTGAGGAGTTAAAATCGGGCACCCCAGCCGTCACCCGACCCCAGCGGCCGCTGGCCTTGCCGATGATGGCACTCCAGCGGCCGCTGGGTGCCAGCGGCCGCTGGGATCAAGGCCGCTCGATTCCAGCGGCCGCTGGGTTTAATTTTTCTTACCAGATACACCGATCGTTGTGTTCCAACGAGCGCTGGCGAGATGGATTTGAAATCCATTGAAATCGTTCAAAATCGGTCCGAAATCTATACGAAATCCGCCAGACTCTGCGTGGAGTTGGGAGACTCCATGTGGAGTTTTGGGAGACTCCACGTGGAGTCTATGGATTTATAAAATCCATAGAAATCCATGGACATTTTAAAATCCAACAAAATCCATCAAAATCCCAATCCAATACACCCCCCTCAAATTAAGAACTCCTAACTAATTAGGAAAGACGTTCACACTTCATTGGGATTATCACTGAAATTATTAATATTCATGAAAACAGGTTATTTTTCTTTAACTATTGAAGCCGCTACACTTTAATGATTATGGGGAAAGAGTATATGTATATATATACTATATGAAATATATATATCAAATGTAACACTACTTCAATGTATAAATTAGGGATGAATCTGAACCGTTTAAATTAATTAGATGGACAAATAAGATTTTTCACTTTTTTCTCTTAAATATATGTATTCTGATGTTAGCAAATGTATGTTGAATTTTAGCATTGTATTTATTTTCTAACATATATTACAAAATTGTCGCTATCATTTTATAATTTTTGAATTGAAATAGCATCACGATTATTGAATTTTAGCATTACATTTTTTAAAATACTTTATAAATTATCATTTTTTTTCTGGCCCATTGAATCATCTGGTTGGATCGTTAAGATTTATTCATAATCTACGCACAAATTCACTCTCGCGTGTGTGAAAATTAATTGAGATAAAGAGATTGAGTAATGTTTTGGTGTTTCGAATAATACCTAGAGAGAGGAAAAGAGTTTGGACGTGGTGGTGGTGTACCAAAATAAAGTTGATTTAGATATATTTGTTGTGTTTTGATCTATTTTTTATGGAGAAAAAAAAAATAAAAGGATGGGGAAAGGGCCCACATAGGGGATGGATTGATTGATTTGTACAGGCTATATCACTGTCCAAATTGATGTACAAATGCTGTTTGCTATTGCCATTTGCCACACGGTTGTATTTTGAACCAAATGAGTAGATATAAATGAATTACAATTATAGGTTTATTTTATTTTATCAATAATAATTGTCATTGTTCCACGATTAAGGGGCGTCGTGCAGTAGTATAAATTTAATTAATTTATTTTTCGATTTGACTTGAAACCAAAAGGACGTTTGCACACCGCAAGTACATATACATGTTTGATTGCGTGTGTATATATTTTGCTACTGGTAGTTGAAGGTGCCGCAATTAATGAATGAAAATGAAGACTCTAATCATAGTCCTACTCTCATACTTAAAAAAAAAAAAAAAAAAAAAAAAAGCAAAGAATTAAAATCAGTACTACGACAAATTAAATTTTAAGAAATTTACAAAACTTTAGGTGTCACAGGCCTAGTGGGCCCACATATATTTCATAAAGTCATAACCCACCCCAATAAGCTTTCCTGCTCAATCTAATCTCTACTACAGTGTAGGAGAAACTTGTTCCTCTATTTTCTAACACTCTCACTTTCAATATTTCTTAATATGCAAATTTCCTAATTGTTTTTTTCTAATTGTATATTTAAGATGGAATTCATCTTCTATTATTTATATGTACATGTTAATAATTGCTCGCATAGGTATTTTTTTCAATCAATTTTGTTAGATATGATTTGAATTATATGGCTAATTGGATCTCTCCAAACACTAAATCAATATTTACTTTCTTTTTTTTTTTGTAAAATGTTATGATAAAACTTGATAAATTTACACATACGGCACGCACGTACATAGTTTTGTAGATGTCTACTCAATTTTATTTATAGTTAGGAATAATAATAATAATAATAATAATAATAATAATAATAATAATAATAATAATAATAATAATAATAATTTTTTGGTTTGGTAGTTTGGTTTGGTGCGGCATCACATTAAAGAGAAACATATATTCTGTACCAAGGAGCGGAAATCATTCATAGTAGCTAGAAGTGCTGAACAACTAATTTTATATCTAGATATATAATTTATTGATGTGACATAAACACAAATTTTTATTCAATTTAAGTAATTTTGTGACGAATGATTGCTTTTGAGGTGCATCCAAGAATGTGAAAGGAGAAAATGTAACAGATTTGATAATAAGAAAATCAAGTCGGCATTAATGCATTTAATTTACCACGATATCAATTGGCTAATAATGCCGCATGTTGTATTTTATAAATCTCAAATATGAACAGGCGCACACATTTTTATGCTAATTTTTTTTATCTCATTCGGAAAATATCTACTGTCGCCAACCTACATAAAATGAAAGCTTTAACAATA
Source organism: Perilla frutescens (assembly GCA_026008535.1). Taxonomy (NCBI): domain Eukaryota; kingdom Viridiplantae; phylum Streptophyta; class Magnoliopsida; order Lamiales; family Lamiaceae; genus Perilla; species Perilla frutescens. The sequence goes on along the minus strand of BRKX01000004.1, from coordinate 56,915,450 downwards.
TAAATGGGTATGTGCATAATTGCGAATGCGCGCAATAATATTACATATAAATATATTATAAATTATTTCAAAACATGTGAGTGGATTATTTTTAAGAAAATATATTTTATATAATTGGAAGAGTAATACTACATTTTTTTTCTTCCTACTATACTTGAATTTACCCATTCAAAATAAAATTGTAGTTAATTAAAAAGAACATTAAATTATAAATTTGAGACACACACACAGAGTGGCGGATGGAAGGGGGAGGGGTCGGGGGCACTTGCCCCCTCCAACCCCCCAACCTCCCCCCCCTCCAATTTTTTTTAACAGGGTTATTTAGTTAAATTTTATTTTTACTCCATAATTATTATTTTTTTAATTTAAGGTTCTTGTTGTTAGACTTGATATATTTTTAAAAAATATATGATATTAGTTATATATAATTGAGCTTGGGAAATTGAGTCTCACTCAAATATATAAATTGATATTTGAACAAAATTAAATGCACACAAATCAAAACAAATTATCTCAAATCTCTCTCCAATCAAAATAAATTAAACAAATTAGGGTTGAATTAGCAATTCAACTTTTATGAATTAGGGTTGAATTATCGATTCGAATTTTATGAATTAGACTACATATTTATTTAATTGATATCAATTTCAATTTAATAATGAATCATAATTGAATTACATTATTTATTTGCTTTAGTTTTTAATTTGAAATTATTGATCTATATTATTCATGTAATTTATTTTATAAATTATATATTGTGAAGCTATCATTTTATTAATTCGCTACCTGAATTATAATTTCTACCTCAAATGATTAATATGTATGAATTATCATTCGAAATTTTATTATTGGTCATAACCAAGTAAATTTCAATTAATGAATTAGTTTATATTAGCAAAGACTTCAATTCAAATTTTAATTATTCATGTTATTATTTTTAGTTATTTACTTTAATGAAAACATCATTCTTTTCTATTTAATTTGGGAAGGGAAAGAAAGATGAAAGTGTAAACTGATCCTAAAATGACATAGTTTCACTAGAAAAAACAATGAACAAATGAAAATGGTGTTATTTCACAAACATACCTACGACAATAAAGTAATTAAATGCATAATTATTCACAATCGTCTCATTTTTTAATGTTATTTCTTAGTGGCACGAATAAGTAGGGATTACAAAGAGTTGTCCCCCCCCCCCCCCAATGGTATTTCATGTATAATGGAGAAGTAAAAAATGTGGGTACATATTGTTTTCTGTCCGCTCATTTATTTTTTCTTCAACTTATATAGATAAAGTATTGTAGATCAATGCAATGTTATCAGATCGAAAATATCACCCTATCAATTACTCCTTTCGTGTCTACATGTTTGTTGGATTAGAAGTTTTTTTTTTTATCAAAATATTTGTTGTTTTATATGTTTTCACACCCACCATCTCTCTAAATTTTAACCCTATATGGAGAGAAATATAAGTGAATAAAATTTTATTTAATATAGAAGGGAAAGAGTACAAAAAATTAATTATTAATTTTAGAATAAAATTATAAAACAACAATCACGGGCGGAGAAAGGCATTGAATAAAGCACGGGTGGCAGTGGGAGGGCCTATAAACGGGTTATTGTGGTGATCGGGCTCGGGCCCCGATAGGTCTGGGCCCGAGTTAGAGATGTTCAGAAATAGAGAGACTAATTAATGGGCCTCTGATTCATGCATATGGATTTGGGCCTGATTTGAATCCGTACACCTCAGTCGGGTCAGACGCTGCGGGTCTGGGTTTGACCTACTGCAATTCAAATTAATGCTCCTCGACTCCTCGTATATGCACCAGAATTCTTTTTCAGCTTTTCTTGTTCATGTGCAGATAATCTTTATGATTTATGACACTGCCGTGTTTATGCAGGTAATTTTTTTACTTTCTTATAATTTTAGAGATATAATTATACAAAGGGTAATTGCACTTTAATTTTTTTAAATAACCCAAATCAAATTATTCATAAAATAAGTGTGAATATATTTATGTAACTAAATTTCACTTGTAAAATTCTATTATAATCAAGAAATGTAGAATATTCTTTTTTTAACCAAGTTATTTTTTATTTACCATACTACCCTCAATGAATTGTGGGACCGCTGAAAATTTGACGAAAACTCGATAAAAAAAGAATTGTGTAACACAATAATTTATTCAAACACGCCCAAAAACTTGGAGCAACACACCCATATATTTACTATGTAACACACCCATATTTTCTGTAGCAACCCAAATTTTTAATATACGAGTCACTATTTTTTTTTCTCTTAATGATAATTTATTTCAAAGCATGATATTATTTATATTTGTTAGTCCTATAAGTCGCACCATAATATATATATATATATATATATATATGTCTATATAAAATAAGTGAACATAATTTTTATTGCATGTTATTAATATTATTTTGATTAAATTTAAAGTTTCATTTTATTTTTAAGCCCAAACATTATAAAACCCAAACTATTAAATCAAAATGGCATTCCTAAGCCCACTTTGTCCAAAGCCCAATATATCTTTCATCCTCATCTGAACGTGCTCAATTGGAGAATGGAATTGGCACCGATTACTGTTAGAATATGGCCCATTTAATACTGGGCTTCTAATTATTTGAGCATTGGGCCCAGACTACCCGACTCATTAAGATGACCCATTCCCCTGAACCCTAAGACACCGATCTATTTATTTGGTATCTCATTTCGATTCACACACAAATCTCATTTGAGTGTGTGTTCGCTAGGGTTTGCTAGAGAGAGAGAGAGAAAAAAAAAAGAACTGAGACAGTTACTGTGCTCAACTTCGTGTGTTTCTTCTTCCTTCTCTTCTGAGTGAGAGCTTCATTCTCTATGAGTGAGGGGGTTCAGAAAGTGGTGCAACTCAACACAGTTCATTGGTGGTCTAATGTCTGTGCCACCGTGGTCAACTCTGTGGAAATCCCGGCTTGTTGGAGGAGATCAATCTGTTCGAGTTCTGAGCCATTGAAGGCTTCAGTTCTAGATTAGGGTTCTCTCTGTAACTTCCAGTGTCTTGCTGGAATCATTTATTTTAGTTGGTAGCGATTGTAAACTGTACAGATCCCAAACAGTGGTATCAGTAGACGTCGGGGTTCTTTTAGTATGCCACCGGTCGTCACTGCTGACTGTGAACCGTCTTCTCCATACGGATGACAAAGGTAAAATGTTGTTCCCCTCTTCTAGGGCATGGCTCTGGTAAATTGGCTGATCCTCTCTGTCTTTATCTTTCTTAGTGGCGTGAGGACCTATAGGCTTGGTATTTGCTATTTGCCTCTGTGATTTCTTAGATCTAGGCTCTTTGGGCTTCGATCTAGGGTTTTTTTGTCGATCTTGGTTATTCTTTCGGTGTTCTTTATGTTCTTTTGCATTTTCTACTCCAGATCTGTGTGATCTGTAGGAGTTCCTTTGCACTCTTGTGATAATCTCTTGGAAGAGATTTCTTACTGTTTCTTAGTTCCTTTGCTTGACTGTGCCTTGGACTTTGTGTGACCCTCTGCGCCCCCATTCAAATGGGTGATTGTGAACTGGGCTCTCACCTTACTCCATTAAGGGCTCGTGTCAAGCAAATGTTCTTCATCTAGTCTTTGTTGGTTTCTTGTGTGTTCTTGTTATTCTTGGTGTTATTTTTATCACTTATCTCCTGTTTGTGTGCAAAATGGCTGCAAATGTGTATGGTATGCTCTATTTCAATGGGAACAATGACTTTAACATTTGGAAACAAAAAATCAAATGTGTTTTGATTCAACAACGTGTGGTAAAAATCATTTCTGGTGCCTATGATGAGTCTAATAATCCTGCTAAACGTGCTGAAATGAATGAACTTTCTTGTTCTACCATTATGCTTAATCTGAGTGATTAGGAAAATGGGTGAGTTAACTTCTGCCAAGGATTTATGGGAAAAACTTGAAACCACTTACATTGAAACTTCTTTTTCTAATTGCATGCATCTTCTTGAAAAATTGTTTAAGTTCAAGCTTGATATGTCTAAGGATATTGATGAAAATATTGACATGTTCTCTAAACTGGTACAAGACATTAAGCTTTCTGGGGACAAAATAATTGATAACTATACTAATATTGCTCTTTTAAATGCCATTCCTGATTTTTATTCTGATGTTAAGGCTGCCATTAAGTATGGCAGAGATAATGCCTCTGTTGATCTTATCATTAGTTCTCTTAAATCTAAGGAATTGGAGGTGTTGGAATCAGGGAAGGGAGGTCAGGGTAATAAGGCTATACATGCTGGGGGGAGAAAAATAAGTCTACTAATAACTCTGAAAATGGCAACAAGAAGAAAAAGGGTAGGTCCAGGTCTAAATCAAGTTCAAAGCATGCTAGAAAATGTTATAACTGTGGTAAAACTGATCATTACATTAAAGACTGTCCTCTGCCTAAGAAAAATAAGAAAAAAGGCAAACCTGATAATGATCATGCTAGTGTTGCTACTGGTGATAATCTTGGTGATTGCTACATGGTTATACATTCTTCTCATACTGCTATTCATTCTGCCTCTTCTTCTATATGTGAGTCTGAATGGTTGATTGATTCTGGCTGTACCTTCCACATTTCTCCTTTTAAGAATGCTTTCTCTACTTTTAAGGAAATTGAAAATGGTTTTGTGTCCATGGCTAATGAGAAAAAGTGTAAAATAATTGGAATTGGCACTGTATGTTTGAAGTTTAGGTCTGGTTCTGAAATTACTTTGAAAAATGTGAGATATGTCTCTGATTTATGCTATAATTTGTTGTCTTGTGTTGCTCTAGAAGATGATGGTTTTGAGAGAAGATGGGGTAATGGTCAGATGAAAGTTCTTAAGGGCTCTTTAGTAGTGTTTAAAGCTTTTAAGCAAAATAACCTGTATATCTGTCACACTGAATATGTTCCTTCTGTGCATGTTGTTAAACAAGACCACACTTTATTATGGCATAACATACTTGGTCACATCAGTAATAAAGAACTTCAACTTCTTAAAAATGCTGGCATGTTTGGTTCTGATGTTGTGCAATCTCTGCCTTTCTGTGATGCCTGTATTTTTGGTAAACAACATAAAGTAAAATTTCCTATGTCTGTTACCCCAAATGTGTCTAAATGTACTAGATTCTTGAATACATTCATACTGATGTTTGGGGTCCTACCACTTGGCAACTCATGATGAGAATCGATTTTTCTGTCTATAATTGATGATTTCTCTAGAAAAGTTTGGGTTTTTCTCATGAAACATAAGTCAAACTAGGAAATCCATGTTTAAAAAATTCAAAACTAGGAAATCCATGATTGAAAATCAAACTAGCAAGCAGATTAAAATTTTTAGAACTGATAATGGCCTTGAATTTTGTAATACCCAACTTGATGTTGGTTTTGTATACTGTAAAGCTTGTCTTTATATATAATAAACAATATTAAGATAATATAGATTGAATAATGATTTCAATCACTATTTGTGCATTTATTTATTGTTATATTTATATGCATGTTTCCATATACTTGCATTGTAGATGATATGGTGTGGGTGAACACACAGTAAAGATCATATCATCGGATTCCTTTGAAAGTATTAAAATGCTCTCAGTTTAGATGGTCCTGAACCAACCATTGTACACTGTAGAATAATCTGATAGTTGGTTTATCTTGACTAGTTGATTATTCTGATACACTTGCGTGTGTATTGAGGAGGATCACGATAAGATACTGTTCTTTGTTCTGACCTTAAAGGGAGAGAATAAAGATCCACAGAGTTCGAGTTTTTAACCTATATATAGTGGCGGACATATATATGTTATGTCTACTGCTTTGATTTATCAATGAGTGAGATTCTTGATAGGATCAATAACCTCGATATTTTGGGCAGTAACATATATGTATATGATGGGTTGTGCATTGTATATGGTCACCATGTTCTGGTGAGTCAGGTTGATGATGTCCTCTTGAGAAAGCACAAAGATCATGGGAAGCTCTACAGGCAGAATATTAATTTATTCTTAACATGATACGGAAGTTGTGTGGTACTACTCAAGAAACAAGATATTAATTAATTATAGCTTTCAGAAGCTTACATAATTAATTAATGGACATTATATCTTAAACATGGGGAATGGCTGAACTAAATGAGAAAGCATATTCGCAAATATGTATTAAATTGGTAAGTCGGTATTATTTCTTTAGTGGAATAAAACTAGTACTTAATTTATTTATTTATATCCATGTCATGGATATTAGAAATTAAATAAATTAGTAGGCCAATTTAATATTCTTCTAGATCCCTGTTGTAGCCCAATATGACCTAAGTGGATTGGGAATAGAACAAGAGTTGGAGGCCCAAACCCATTAGGGTTTGGGGAGTTGATTTTTGCCCCTTCCCTTATAATAAGGGAAAGGGAGCACGAAAATAATTAAGAAAAATAACATCAATACAGCCCCTCTCTCGAGCTCTCTTGTTTCCCTAGGTTTTTCACAACCGTTTAGTAGTCTACAGCCCACCCTTCATCTAAACAAGGTCCGGGAATACACCAGAAGATCAAGAAGTAGAATATGGAGCTGTAAAGATTTCGAACACCATGGAGAGGAAATTCATCATCCATGTGATCTCCATCAACAACGGGATTAGTCCTTTTATCTCGTGAACAACCCGACAACGATTGTAAGTACCGTTTTGATAGATTCTATTTTCTTCCACTGCAATAGATTCGAAATTGAAACTTGCATGTTAATTTAACATAGGATAATTAATGTCACACATTAAATTATGATTTACATGAGCTTAGAATTAATGGCATCCAAATAGATCTTGTGGGGTACAATTTGAGAAAATCCCAACACTTGACTCTTTGTGTGATCACTCTGGTATTAAAAGACATAAAACTATGTCTTATACCCCTTAATAAAATGGTGTTGCAGAACGCATGAATAGAACTTTATTAGAAAGGGTGGGGAGTTTTATCTGGGCTTTCTAAGAAATTTTGGGGTGAAGCTTTGTGCACTGCTGCTTATTTGATTAATAGATCCCTCTATGTCCATTTGAAGGGGCAATGCCCTGAATCTATCTTTACAGGAAAACTTGTTGATATTTCTAATTTGAGTGTTTTGTTGTGCTGCATGTATGCACTTAAAGAGTGATAAACTTGAACCTAGGTTTAAAAAGTGTATCTTCCTAGGTTATCCTGAAGGAGATAAAGGATATAGACTGTGGGTTAGGGAAGAACCTGGTTTTAAAACTATTGTGAGTAGGGATGTTGTGTTTAATGAAACTGATTTTCCTTGTTTGCATGACAACTTGCCTGCATTTGATCCTTCTTCTTATTATACTATTCCTTTTGAGGTGGAACCTCAACCTGTTTTGTTTCCCCCTGTTCCTTTGAATGTCACTAATGATACTGTTAATGCTTCTGATGATATGCATGATATGTCTGCTATTGATCATTCTTCTTCTGAACAAGGAGTTGTGTCTGAAACTGAATCTGAACATGAATCTCATCCTGAATCCTCTGATCATGGTAACTTGCAAAATTATCAACTTGCTAGGGACAGAGTTAGAAGACCGGTTGTAAGACCTACAAGATATGTTGACTGCAACTTATTTGATTTTGCTTACAATGTGTATGAGTCTTTAGATAGCAATGAACCTAAGACTTATAAACAAGTAGTGAAATGTGATGAGTCTGGTAAGTAGCTTGCTGCTATGGAACAAGAAATGAGATCTTTGCAGATGAACAAAACTTAGGAGCTTGTTCTTAAGTCTACCCATTGTTCAGTTGTGGATTGTAAATGGCTTTACAAGGTAAAACCTGAAGTAAATTCAGTTAGATTTAAGGCCAAGTTGGTAGCTAAAGGTTTCACTCAAAGGGAGGGAGTGGATTATACTGAAATTTTTGCTCCTATTGTTAAGTTTTCCACTGTGCACATTATGCTTGCTCTTGTTGCTCAATATAATTGGGAATTGAAAAAAATGGATGTTACTACTGTATTTCTACATGGTGATTTGGATAAACCTATCTACATAAATCAACCAGAAGGTTTTGTTGACTGTTCCAAACCTGGCTATGTGTGTTTGTTAAGAATGTCCTTGTATGGTTTAAAGCAGTCCTCTAGGCAGTGGAATATTAAATTTGATAATTGCATGAAATCTTTAAAGTTCTCTAGAAGTGCATATGACCATTGCATGTACTTTAAGGATGTTAACACTGTGACTATGTTTCTGTTGATATATGTAGATGATATGCTATTAGTAAGTCCCTGTAATGAAATAGTAAAACATGTACAAAAATGTCTTAGTGATAACTTTGAGATGAAGGATTTAGGGGATGCCAAGAAGATTCTTGGCATGAATATAATAAGGGATGGGAAGAATAACAAACTTGTGTTGAGTCAGTCAAGTTATGTTGAAAAGATATTGACTAAATTTGCTATGTCTGATGCTAAATCTGTCTCTATTCCACTTGCTTCCTATTTTGTCTTAAGTAAGGATCAGTTTCCTAAATCTGATTCTGAAATAAATGCTATGAGAAAGGTACCTTACTCCAATGCAATAGGATCAGTGATGTACCTTATGGTAAGTACCAGGCCAGATATAGCTTATACAGTCAGCTGCCTTAGCAGGTATATGTCTAACCCTGGTATGCCCCATTGGGAAGCTCTTAAGTTGTTAATGAGGTAGTTGAAATATTCTATAAATGTGGGGCTTTGTTTCTCTAAGCATGATAAAGGGAAAGTTTTATCTAGTTATGTGGATTCTAACTATGCTAATGATAGAGATAATAGAAAGTCTACAACATCCTATGTCTTTACTCTATGTGGATCTTGCATAAGTTGGATGTCTCAATTACAACACATTGTTGTTTTATCTACTACTGAATATGAATATGTTGCTATTACTAAATGTATGAAAGAGGCTATATGTCTTAAAGGTGTGATGTCTGAAATAGGTTTCCTAAAGGGTAAGGTCACTGTATATTCAGATAGTCAGTCTGCAATTCAGTTGTGTAAGAATCATGTATTCCATGACAGAACTAAGCATATTAATGTGAGGTTCCATTTCATTAGAGATGTTGTAGATAAAAAAATTTGTTTGTCTTGAAAAGATCCATACTGATTTGAACCCTACTGATATGGGGACTAAGTGTCTTCCTCTTGAAAAGCATGTTTCCAGCATGAAAATTCTTAATTTTGATCTTGGTTAGTTTTTTTTTGCAGGTAATCCTTCTCTAATATGGAAGATGGGCTCGAACAATAATCTGAAATCTCTCACCTACTGTGTGTGAGTCTTGAGGTTGTAATTATTGTTGAAGTTCCATCTCCTATATTAGACAAGGAGAGAGATTACTTCTTTTATGGTGATAAGTCACTGCTTACTTTGTGTACGTTTTGTGATTATTGTTGTGATTGAAGTAATGTGAACAAAGGTGATTAACCGATTATTTTCTTTGGTTAGTTACATCTGATTTTGACTTTGTGTTAAAGCAAGACCAAGACTATGTGTTTGGTCAACCCCAGTTGTAGTTATCTTGGTGATGTCTATATAGGGGTAATGGCGATGATGACAAATGAACAAGACTCCTCCATTAGTGAATGATCCCAAATGTGGTAAGGTGGAGAATGTTAGAATATGGCCCATTTAATACTGGGCTTCTAATTATTCGAGCATTGGGCCTAGACCACCTGGCTCATTGAGATGGTCCATTCCTCTGAACCCTAAGCCACCAACCTATTTATTTGGTATCTCATTCCGATTCACACACAGATCTCATTTAAGTGTGTGAACGACTAGGGTTTGCTAGAGAGGGGGAGAAAAGAACTCAAACAGTTACTGTGCTCAGCTTCGTGTGTTTCTTCTTCCTTCTCTTTTGCATTCTCCCTTCTGAGTGGTGAGCTTCATTCTCTATGAGTGAGGGGGTTCAGAAAATGGTGCAACTCAACACAGTTCATTGGTGCTCTGAGGTCTGTGCCGCCGTGGTCAACTCTGTGGGAATCTCGGCTTGTTGGAGAAGATCAATATGTTCTAGTTCTGAGCCATTGAAGACTTTGTTTCTAGATTAGGGTTCTCTCTGTAACTTTCAGTCTCTTGCTGGAATCATTTGTTTTAGTTGGTAGCGATTGTAAGCTGTACAGATCCCTAACAATTACAATTGTGCACAAATTAAGTCAAATCGCACAAGTTTGTAGTAAATTGATTCATCCTTACCTTTTCCAAATGAAAATCATCAATATAAATAGAATTCTCTTCATTCACAAAATCATACGACAAAACTCATTAAATATCTCAAGCAAAGCAGAAAGCTTCATTTTCTGTCTAAATGTATTTCATGTGCATATTTTCAAAGTATAGACATATCAATAAGAAAATGGGGGGGGGGAGTGAGATTATGGGTAGTGGCTACAATGATGGCGGTTGCTGCAGAGGTGGAGCTGGCTGCAGCAGAAGATGACTCGGTGAAGGCTACTGGTTATCCCCGCGTGCAGTAGTGGTGGCGATAGGATCTCAATTGTGGTATTTGCAGCACTGGTCGTCCATGACATCGTAGGCGGCAGAGATGAAGAAGGAAAATGGGAGTTGTTGTGGTGCTCGGGGAAGTGGCGCGAAAAGAGTTGATAGAGAGATAAAAAGAAGTGGGTTTAAGAGAATTGAGGGAGGAGGGGGAGGGCGAGGGGGAGAGTGATATTAGAGAGATGGGGAAGAGAATGCCATCTTAAATAATTTAACATGGTGGGCTAGGAGGAATATTATTGGGCCAAGTAGTTGGGTTTTTAATTAAATGTGATTGGTAAATTGTTTTAGGAGGGTGATGGGCTTAGAAAATAATTCATGCATTCATATTTATTTCACAACTCCAAAATTATATTATTTTATTGATAATTATTATTTTATATTAAATGATAGGCGGCGCACACGGATTTAACTAAGTTCATTTTTCAATCAAGTTTTAAAGTCAAGTAAAGGTGGGGATCTGATGTTGAAGTTAAAGTGCATTTATCCCTATTATGCTTGTATATGATATGCAGGTGCTATTGATGACACCCTTCGGATTACTTGATGATGGCTTACGGGCTTTATGTTTATGATGACACCCTCTGGGTAATTTATTATAGCCTACAGGCTTGATGTTTGTTGATGACACCCTCCAGATTATGATGTGACGGCCCACGGGCTTTATGCTATGATGACTTGTTATGTTATGTATTTATATCATTTGGATAAATGTGAACCCTACTGAGTTAATAAAATTCACCCTAAAACTATTTATTTTTCAGGCTATGGAAGTTTGGGCGGTGACATCGAGAAGGAGTGATGGTCCAGATCAAATAAATATTATTTTATTTTAATATTACTTCTGATGTATTAAACTCTATTATGGAATAAATGAGATATTTATATTTATGAAATTTTGGGGCATCACATTTTCAAACTTTCAAACAAATGAGAGTTGTGTAACACTTACAATACGAAATGGTCTGACAGCAAATGAGAGGAAGATCCGTGTAACACGCACTACATGCCGCCGAGAACATCCGCTCCGCCGTCATTGATCTAGAGCAGCTACAATGCTGCCGCTGAGAATAACTCTTCCCCAACCATCGATCTAGAGCAGGGTACAACGCCGTCGTCGAGAACCCGCAAAAAGCATTGCTAACGAGAACAACCCGCCGCCGCCGCCGATGAAGGAAATTCAACAGGTTTCTTTCAATCAATTCTTGGATTTTTTTGTTAATTAATCCAATTTTGTTCAATTATGTAGTTAATTGATGGATAAGTAATTGTGAATTTGTCCAATTTTGTTCAAGTTTCATTGTTGTTAATGGTTGTCCATCATTGAGGGAAAACAAAAATTATCGTGTTACATGCTAGACCCAATGTGTTACACGCTAGATCCATCGTGTAACACATTAATTTTTTTAGTTTTTGTGTTCTAAATTGCTCTAATTGTAATTTTTTTAAAATATCATACTTTTTGTATTGTATTACGTCTATTAGTTAAAAAGTTGGATTTATTTGGTATCTCATTTATGTATTTTGGATTTATTTGGTTATTAATTATAATTTAGTTGAATTTAATGATAGATTTTGATTTATTTGAAGGGTTGTTGGATTTATTTAGTTATAAATTGGACAAGAGAATAAACATACAAATTTGGTGATGATAAGGATTCTTTAGATTTATTTATTTTTAAATAGAAAATAAAAACATGATCGAGACAAAGATGTATTTTGAGTGTGTTGAGCTGAAGTATCAATACACTCAGTTTGATGGTATTAGTTGTGGTCTATTTTCGCTTATGTATGTTGATTGGTGTATTTCTTAAAAGATGATTCCACTGAATTCGTCTCCATAATTCATCAAAGGCTATCATCATCTTTTAGCACTTAGGGTTTGAAAGTGCACACCCCGTGTGATCTATATCTGTCTGCGAATGTTCTCTCAAAAGTTCACGAACATTATAGGATAAAGTTCACAATAATGTTCATGAATGTTAGTGTGAACTTAATGTAATTTGCAGAATGTAAAGCACACAAGAGATTGGTAACCCTGTTCGATCAACTGATCATCTACTTCAGGGGGACTTGTCAAGCCCGTGGAAAATAATTCGCTACTCCGGTGTCACGTTTACTTAGGTTATTACTCGCAGCTGATCTCTCATCACTCGAAACCCTTTCTATCCGTCGACCCTCTTTCGTTGAATTGAATTATGAGATCCCCTCACAACTTAGATATCTAACCTATCTAGTTCCCATATGAAATCTCTTCAGAGTCTCTTTTAGATAGTGTATGAAAAGTGTTTCAATACATAATGACTAGAACACTAAACTCTAGTCTACACTTCACAACCGAAACTAAGTGGCTCAAAACAGTTAGAGCTCTTGAAATAATCAATGCAATTTTTCTATTCGGTGTGTCTCAACTGGTCTGTATTCCAGACTTATTTATAGATGAGTAATATAGCTTTAACAAAGGAACAAATGTCCTAATCCTAATCTTGAAATGAATAAGGAAACTTTCCTTGTTGGATCCGAGACCTAAGAAAATCCAAGTTCAGATTTCTTCCATCTTTAGAGCTCTGTCTTTGTCTTCAATCCCGTGCTTATCAAGCTGGAAAAGACATCTTCTAGAATGATCTTTGAATCTCTTCTTGGTTGGAAACCTTGAACAGCTTCATCGATCTTGGAAGAACAATCTAGACAAAGGATGTACATGCAATGAACATTATTGATCTTGAATCTTCACTTCACCTAGCACAACGAAATGTATTGTACATTCACAGGCTGACTTCAAGCTATCACTCAAGCTAGATGATAGTACTCAGTATGTTGAACAATCTCTGTTGTGTATGAATAACCGACCGCAATGAAGTGCATGATTATTATTTCTGTTAGTATTGTATACTGAAAGCTTATCTTTGTATACTGTTAACAATGGTTTTGGCGATATAGATTGATTATTATTGCAGTCACTGTTTGTGCATCTATTTATTTAGCTATTCGTTTATATATGCATGTTTATTTATACTTGCATTGTAGATGATATGGTGTGGGTAAATACACAGTGAAGATCATATCATCGGGTCCCTTGCAAAGTATTAAAAGGCTCGCAGTCTAGATGGTCCTGAACCAACCATTGCAGACTGTAGAATAATCTGATAGTTAGTTTATCTCGACTAACTAATATACTAATGTGTGAATTGAGGAGGATCGTGACAGGATACTATTATCTGGTCTGACCCTAAAGGGAGAGAATAAAGATCCACAGAGCTCGGGTTCTTGAGCCTTACACAGTGGTGGACATGTGTATGTTATGATTATTATTTTGATTTATCAATGGATGAGATTCTTGATAGAGTCAATAATCTCGATATTTTGGGCAGTAACATATTCACACATGTGGGTCGTGCACTGTGTTAGGTCACCTTTTCCTAGTGCGCCAGGTTGATGATGTCCCCTTGAGTAAACACAAGTACATGTGAAACCCTGCAGGTGATATTCCGTACATGGTAAAGCTTGTGTGGTACTGCTCTAGGAATGGAAAGATTAATTAATTATAGCTGTCAGAGCCTATATAATTAATTAATGGACATTATATCTTAAACATGGGGAATGGCTGAACTAAAGAAGAATGCATTGAGTAAAATGTATTAAATTGGTAGGTCAGTGTTATTTCTTTAGTGGAATAAAAATATGATGAGATTTTTCTTTCACAACGATTATCAACACAAGCTTTAATTTACCAAATCTCAATTATGCAAGTGAACATACGGAACATAGGAGACCGGCTCGAACACGGGAAACTAAATGCATAAACGAGTCTACAAGTATCATCACATCGAACATTTTCACTAGTCAAACCATTCGAAATTTTGTTGGAGGATTAACTAGAAAAACAAGATTTGCAATATTAAATAGAAAATAGCAACACAAAAGGAATAAAAGAGAGTAAAAGCTTAATAAAAATCTCAATGAGAAATAATGGCTCTAGGGCATTGCTCATTAGTGAAAATTTATTCATTAAACAATGGATTCATGCATAATCTCCCCAAACAACAATTGATATCAAATTTAGTCGAAGCCCTCTCTCGAGCAACTAAGACCTTTCAATTAAACTCAATTCCCCTATCTCTAGGGCTAAATTGTAATTTAATCTAATCAAGCACAATCAATCAACAAACATCAATTAAACATTAATCTCTCGATTTAATGCAAAATTGAAACCATAAATCATTTACCCATGCATAATAGATTCTCTCGAACTCGATTATGCACCAAGTTCTATCCTAAGATGGCCAATCAAAGAATAAAAGCAAATAAACCATGATTCATGGGAAGAAGGGGAAGATTAAGCAATAACCCATGTTTAATTTACAAATCCATCACCAAATCAACAATAGAGAAAAACATCACATAAAAGATAAACATAGTAGAGAAGGAGAAGAAACCCAAAAACTTGAATATAGATCTTCAAAAACTTCAAGAACTTCTTGAATCTTCCATACACCAAGCTCTCCACTCTTTCTTACTCTAAAATTGGCAAAAAATCAAAAGTCTCCCCTCATTTTTCGAACTAAGGATGGCTTTTATACTATCATAGCAAAAATGGGACAAAAATTCGGATATTCCCGAAAACAAGACACAGGGGCGCGACACGGGGCCGGTCGCGCCCCTGGCTCGCGCCGCGTGGGGTGAGGCGCGACCCGAGCTGGCCCGGGCCTGGGTCGCGCCGCATTGCAGGTGGTTGAATTCATGCCTCGGACGTCGAGCCGCGGGTCACGCCCCAGGCTCTGGGTCGCGCCGCGTTGCAGGCCCTGCCCTACCTCCCGGTTCTGACTCGGTCTTCGTGCTTTCTCGCCCGTCCGATCCAGCTTTCGGGTCCCTTTCGATGCGCACTTCGATCCGTGAGTCCCGGGTTGCTCATTTTAAACCTGTTTTCTAAATTAACTGTGTTAGTAACACTTATTCTAATTAACGACTAATATTACTCTAAATGATTACTAAACAAACTAAAACAAAATAAAAACATACGAAACAATGCTCGGATTAGGACTAAAATTCGAGCATGTCAACTCCCCCAAACTTGAACTCTTGTTTGTCCTCAAACAAGCATTTGGAAAGAACAAGGAAAGATCAAGACAAGAAGGAAACACATAACCACGAATGCCTCAGTCCTTTTTAATCAACAATCCTCATGCAAAGAACAAGATCAAAGCTTCATATCATAAGATTAACAATCATGAGAAAAATGACCACTCATACTTGAAGAGTGATTTTTTATCACAACGATCCTCACACATGGATATAAGGGACAAATTTTCACTCAACATCAAGTAATAAAAGCATACCACCATAAGCTTGCAAAATAACTCAACATGATTCACCAATGTGCTTTAAACAAGATTCACATAGGTCTTTAGGGTTATAGCGTTCGGCTCTTTGGACGGGTAGGGAAATTTTTAGGTAAGAGTGATTCCAAGTCCTTTCCCACATCCTACTAGTATTCCAAACCTAGTAAAACTAAAAGTTCTCTTCTACCCATGTCGCATAAAATGAGCAAGCTTAAGCAAAAGACGGATAATCCTTAGCCTCTTCTTTTCCTTTTAATTCATTCCCCCTAAGACATTGGTTCACACATTCTTCCACAAGAAACTAAAGTCGGCATGAAATTCATATTATTATTTTTTCAATTCAATTCAACATCACGACTCTAGAGATTTCCATTTTGTTTTTCATTTCAAGGGAAAAGTTTTGAATTCCACACTTCTAGGCTTTGAAACTTGTTTCACATTTTTTATATCCGAATTTTGCTTCCCACGATTTTTGAAACAATAATCCCTTTATTCCTTAAATTCCCTCTATCCCGGGCTATTCAACAAAAATCAATCACCAAAGGCTCAACGGGGCTAACAAGGATAAATTTCAAAGGAATGAATAGATAAGGCTCAAAATTCTTTGACAAAAACCGCCTTAGGTCATCTTCAAGTTCTTAAGCACAAATAGAATACATGAAAGTTATGAAGCAAGTTCTAGAGATGCAAATATCATTGACGAATCACACATGAAAGAACAAAATAGGCCCAAATCTCATAAGTGGCTGGAGATTAGGCCAAATTTCCACGATTTTTAACTCAAATGATATTTCGGCTTAACACCCTTCTTATGCATGCATTTTTCAACATTCTTGCACAATCACATATATGAAGAGAATCATCATAGGCTCGACATGATTTCCATATCTATCTTTCCCTATTTCCGTCACCATATTAAGCAAGACAAACACAAGCTCAAGCAGGAAAAAGATTACCACACACGATTAAAGCCTAATCCAAGCATTTACTATTACAGACCCAAATATATAAAATAGAAATGATCCTAGAAACCAAATAAATCCGGACAAACCAACATAACATACTAAATCCAAATATTAAATCCTAATAACAGTCATCCCAAATGTTCAGATAAATGAAATAAAGAAAGATAGAGGGTGATTACCGGTCACCACTTCATACCCCCTCCCCCAAACTTGTTCCATTCCAAAGGAAGGACAAGTTTGAGTGGAAAGATAGTGGGACCGAAATCGAGGGGCAGACTCTATCACTCATCAGCAGGAGGGCGGCGTGGGGTGGAATCTGATGGCGGCTGATACGGTGGATACGGGTATGGAGGGTAGGGGTACGGAGGGTAGTGCTGATATGGTGGCATCTGTGGTGGTCGCTGATGTGATGCTCCCTGTCCACTCCACTGGCCCATCATGCTCTCCATGCTCGACTGGAAGGTAGTGAAGCTTCCCTGCAGGCCTTGAATCTCAGCACTTATACCAGTAAAACGAGTCCCGATCTCCTCCTCCAAACCTGTGAAGTGAGCATCAAAACTCTCCTGCATCCCTGTCAAACGAGTATCGACCTCGGACCGCCATTCTCTAAATTGGGAATTCATATCCACCCGCATAGTGCCCATGTTAGCCGTCATGTCGTGCATGAGGTTCTCCAGAATGCCAAAGCGGTCATCTTGAACATCCTCCCTAGTTCTGCGGCTTCCTCTCGGCTGAGCATGTGACGTGGACCCACCAGCATCATTCGTCCACGGTGTCCTCCGTGGTGTGCCTCCAGTGGTGGTAATCAATGCAAGATGGGCCGGTGTATCCATCATCCAATTCTCCTTTTCATCAAAAGTGGAGACATTGGTCAAAGCTGGATTTGGAAGCGGGAACTGACGCTTGTTGGTCAAGAGGAAATCAAATGGGGTGGATACGGAGTTGACAAACTTAGCATTCCGGAGGTGCTCCATGTTGAGGGCTCGAGATCCGGGGCAAGATTGATAGTTGGACAAGTCGATGTCCAACATGGCTGCAATTGGGGTGATCAAGCCCCCCACACAAAGAGTACCCGTCCTGGAGTTTGTTTGCCTCTGACATTGCACGAGAAAATGTGCGGCAAAGTTCACCGGGATAGCATTGAGCATACACCAAAGGATATAGAGCTCTTGTGTCCGAAGTCCACTATTCTCTTGGCGGGCAAGCACAGTAGAAGATAGAAGCTTCTGCATATACCGGAAGACAGGATTGAGCAAATGGGAGGCCTTGGTCTTGCTCGAGTCATAATGTAGACAGTTTGGGTTCGCTTCCACCACACAGTCATGGAAATCATCGAAGCGGAAGGATGGGTGAGGGTGGAAGGTCCCATTAGTTGGGGTTTGAAACATTGTGTTGAGGCGCTCCACAGTGAACCTCCAGTCTTTATTTGCAAGTCGGAAAGTGCAAGAGACAGGCCCTCGGGATGGAGTCTGCTTCACCTTCAAGGTGGACAGAAACTCACGGACAAGCACGGGGTATGTTTTCTAATCATTCTCCCCCAAGACATCCATCCAACCAATTCGTCGTAAGAGCCCGACCACACTCTCATGAATCCCCAATTTCCTTGTTGTGTTAGCATCCAGAAATCGAGTAACGGCCACTTGAAAACCTCTAGCTAACTTCAACCACCTCTTCCTATGTTCATACTCCTCCAAGTAGACATCACCATAGCGGGGTCATTGGCCCCCATATTAAGAGGGGGCATGAGGGCGCAATTGTTGTTAGGCTCGGCATCCTCTTGCTCCTCATCTTCTTCGTTCTCAAGTTCCTCATCGTCCTCTTGTTCCTCATCTTCGGACAAGTCGAGCACCTCCTCATCTTGGAACTCGTCTTCATCCATGAGCTGTCTTCGGGCTCCCCCCGTTTTTCGTCTCCTACGTGTTTGCACCATTCTTGCAGGGGGAGCGTCGGGCTTAAGTACCTTCCAAAACAAATAGGAACGTGATGTTAAATGGTTTTAACCAAAACATGAGACACACGGGGTGGTTGCAAGGGCGTATCAAAAATTAAAAACAAAACCTTTGAACCTCAAGCCTCATACAAACAAACCCTTCCAAAATGGCAATCATACAAAATGTCCTCATGCACTACCTCATCCAATCATCCATTGAAACAAAATGATAAAGCAAGTTGACGAAATATTTGCAAATGGGGCATAAGAGCAAAGCACACTCATGTTTAATTCAAAGATAGTCATAAAGCATAGAACAACCCCCAAATATAAGTCCAACTTTGCTAATCCTTATCATAAAAATTCCATCCAAGCAAAACATATTATTTCAAACATATTGGAACAAGAATTTTGCCTAAGTAAAGAACAAGTCTCCCAAAATGACTACACAAATTCCACAACATACTTATTCTTCCAAATGCAACACATAAAAATTCCTAAGAAGTATGGAATTGCATAGATCGAAGATAAAATGGCAAGAATTTCCCATCCACATAATTTTCCCCCAATTTTACCTTGGAACCCTAGATTTTGGGCAAAAATGAAGAACTTCCACTACATTTCCAAAACATGCTAATTGAAAGCATACCTAAGGTTCTTAAGCTAGGAATTCCAAAATAGAAGCAAGAGATTTGGAATTTAACCATACAAAACCAAGTTGCCATGAACAACCTCCATTGAAAAGCTTGAAAAACCATGAACTTGCTACCATGAAGAAAAGGAAGAACATGGGGAGAAAATTCATACCTTGAGGAGGTTGTGCCTTGGAATGGAGTAGAGGGAGCACTATAAACGTATATGAGTGTGTGAGTGTGGAGAGGTGGGAGTGAAGTGTGAGAAATGAAGTGAAAGGGGAGAAAGAAAGGTTAAAACCCGTGAGACTGGCGCGACCCGGGCCGCACCGAGCGTCGGGTCGCGTCGCGCCTTCCGAGCGTGACTCAGGTGATGTCTCGCGGCTCGGGCCGCATTGCAAGCGAGCCGTTTTCAGCTGCGGACGTCGAGTCAGCCACTCGCGTTTCTGGCTCCGGGTCGCGCCGCGTTGCAGACTCCCTTGGTAAGTTCGCTCGTTTCGGCCTTTTTCGACACTTCATTCCCACTCAAGCTGCTCCTATGCTCAAAACACCAAAACTAAGAAAACAACACTACAAAAGAACACACAAAACCACAACTACAATGTACACCAAACACAAGATAATCTAAAAACAAAGAAATATGAAAAATAAAACACACACAAAAAGAACAAGAAAATGCAAATAACTAAAAAGCATTGGGGTGCCTCCCAATAAGCGCTAAGTTTAACGTCGCTAGCTGGACATAATACCAAGACATCTAGGCATCGTTAAGGTAGCACACAAACACCACTTCTTTGTTTTCTGGCTTGTAAAACTTTTTAACCCGATGCCCATTCACCACGAACAAGCTTCCATCCTTGCCTTTGAGTTCAATTGCCCCACCATCAAAAATTCGGGCTATGGTAAACGGACCACTCCATTTGGTCTTAAGTTTTCCGGGAAATAGCCTGAATCTTGAATTGAACAAAAGAACTTCATCTCCCGATGTGAGGTCTTTTTGTCTCAAGATCTTGTCATGGTAAACTTTAGCTCTCATCTTGTAAATAGCTGAATTTTCAAAAGCCTCCATCCGGAACTCCTCTAATTCATTCAGTTTGAAGATTCGCTCTCCAACGGATGACACGGGATCAAGGTTCAACTTTTTGGTAGCCCAAAACGCTTTATGTGAAAGCTCAATGGGCAAATGATAAGATTTTCCGAACACTAGTTGATAGGGAGACATTCCTAGCGGGGTCTTGTAAGCCGTGCGATAAGCCCATAGTGCTTCATCCAAAAGTGAAGACCAATCTTTTCCATTTGTGCGGACTACCTTTTGAAGTATTTGCTTTACTTCCCGATTTGCCAACTCGGCTTGACCGTTGGCTTGAGGATGATAGGGTGTCGTTATCTTGTGCTTAACTCCATGTCTAGCAAGCAATGCTTCCATCCATTTGTTGCAAAAGTGTGAGCCACCATCGCTCACAATAGCTCTAGGGGCTCCATACCTTGTCAAGACATTCTTTTTGAGAAATTTGAGAACAACCTTTGCATCATTCGTCTTCGTTGGAGTGGCTTCAATCCATCGTGACACATAGTCTACGGCTAGCAAGATGTACAAGTTTCCCTCGGATGCAACAAACGGTCCCATGAAGTCTATTCCCCACACATTAAAAAGTTCAACTTCAATGGTATTCTTCATGGGAATTTCATCCTTCTTAGTTATAGATCCCATACGTTGGCATTTATCACAACTCCTAACAAACTATCTTGCATCCTTGAAAATGCTTGGCCAATAAAATCCACTTTGGTAAATTTTCCTAGCCGTCCGGTTAGCTCCAAAATGTCCCCCACTCAATCCCACATGGCATGCTTCTAGTATTTGTCCTCATTCCTCTTCGGGCACACATCTCCTCAAAACTAGATCGGCACATCTTCTAAATAAAAATGGTTCATCCCACACAAAGAATCTCAAATCATAGAAAAATTTATTCTTTTGATATCCTTCTAACTCTTTTGGTGCAATTCCCGCCACCAAATAATTCACTATATCCGCAAACCATGCCACTTTCGTCGTACCCACAACAAGGATCCTTTCATCTGGGAAACAATCATCAATCTCCATTTTATCATCTTGACTTTCTTTAGTATGCTCCAAACGAGATAGGTGGTCGGCCACCACATTCTCGCACCCCTTTCGATCCTTGATTTCCACATCGAATTCTTGTAGGAGAAGAATCTACCGTATAAGCCGGGGCTTGGCATCCTTCTTGGCAAAGAGATGCCTCAACGCGGCGTGATCTGTGTGGACAATTGTTCGGGCCCCAATAAGATAGGGCCGGAACTTGTCAAAAGCATATACAACCGCCAACAACTCTCTTTCAGTGGTCGTGTAATTGATTTGTGCCGGGTCCAAGGTTTTGCTTCCATAGTAGATTACCCAGAGCAACTTCTCTCTTCTTTGGCCTAAAGCGGCTCCCACGGCTACCTCGCTCGCATCACACATGAGCTTAAAGGGTTCACTCCAATCCGGGGCAATGAGGACGCGGGCTGTCATTAGGGCCTTCTTCAGCGTCTCAAACGCCTGCACACATTCGCCATTAAAAACAAAATCACTAGATTTTTCAAGTAATTTACACAAAGGTTTAGAGATTTTTGAAAAATCCTTAATAAAACGCCGATAGAACCCGGCATGACCAAGGAAACTCCGGACACCCTTTTCATTGGTGGGGGGTGGGAGCTTCTCAATGGCAAAAATTTTGGCTCGATCCACCTCTAACCCTGCAGAAGACACCTTGTGGCCAAGAACTACTCCGTCTCTTACCATGAAATGGCATTTCTCCCAGTTCAACACAATGTTAGTATCTTCACAATGCTGCAAAACTCGGGTTAGGTTGTTCAAGAAATCATCAAAAGAGTTCCCAAAAATAAAAAAATCATCCATGAAAACTTCCATTATCTTTTCAATCAAATTATGAAAGATTGACATCATGCACCTTTGGAAAGTAGCAGGCGCATTACACAATCCAAAAGACATTCTTCTAAAAGCAAAAATTCCATAAGGGCATGTGAAAGCGGATTTATGTTGGTCCTCGGGTGCAATTAAAATTTGGTTATATCCGGAATACCCATCTAGGAAACAATAAAACTCATACCCGGCCAACCTATCAAGAATTTGGTCAATGAAAGGTAATGGAAAGTGATCCTTTCTAGTGGCTGCATTTAATGCTCTGTAATCAATACACACCCGCCACCCGTTCACAAGCCTAGTAGCTATCAATTCATTGCATTCATCCTTCACTATGGTCATTCCTCCCTTTTTGGCTACCACTTGGGTGGGACTCACCCACTCACTATCGGAAATAGCATAAACTATACCCGCATCAAGCCATTTAAGAACTTCCTTCCTAACCACTTCTTGCATTATGGGATTCAATCGACGTTGGGGTTGGGCACGAGGTTGGTAATTTTCTTCTAGCAAAATTCTATGCATGCAAATTGTGGAACTAATCCCCTTCAAATCCCCAATAGACCACCCTAACGCGGACTTATGCTTTCTCAAAACTCTAAACAACTTATCAAGCTCACATGAAGATAACAAAGAAGACACAATTACGGGGTATGTTTCATTTGGACCCAAGTAAGCATACCTTAAGTGGCTCGGGAGTGGTTTCAATTCTTCCTTCTTGTCTTTCTCTTCACCTCCTTCCTTTTTCAAAACTTCCTCTTTGCCATCCCTCAATGGTAAGAAACGATTTCCTCATCTTGGGATTTCCTGTAGAGAATCAAGAGCAAACAGACAATCCACAATATCGATGTTATCATCAAAAGCATCAAGAGATGAGGAGGAGTTAAGAGATGGAAACATAATGGTTTCCATGGGATCTTGAGAGATGTATCGCTCTATCATTATCTCTTCAACACATTCTTCAACAATCGTCATCACTTTACAATTCTCCATTCTCCCAAATTCCTCATCATCTTCATGAAACTTCATAGCATTATAAATTGAAAATGTACTACTTTCATCATTCAAGCGGAGCGTGAGTTCCCCTTTTGACACATCAATTAGTGCCTTCCCCGTTGCTAAGAATGGTCTTCCCAAAATAAGTGGCACATTCTTATCCTCCTCCATATCTAAAACAACAAAATCCACGGGGAAAATGAAGACATTCACCTTCACAAGGACATTCTCCACAACTCCTCTCGGATAAGTCAAGGACCTATCCATCATTTGCAAGCATATCATTGTCGGTTTGATTTCCCCAATGTTAAGCTTTAAGAAGAACGACAACGACATAAGATTAATACTTGCACCCAAATCACAAAGGGCTTTCTTCTCATGGAAATCTCCAATGGTGACGGTGATGTTGAAACTCCCGGGATCCTTCATCTTGGCAGGAAGTTTCTTTTGAATCAAGGCACTACAATTTTCCGTCAAACTCACGGTCTCAAAGTTGCCCAATTTTCTCTTTCTCGTCACCACGTCTTTGAGAAATTTGGCATAGCTTGGCATTTGTTGAAGGGCTTCCACAAGAGGGAGGTTGATTTGAATCCTTCGGAATATGTCAAGAAATTTGGAGAATTGCTCTTCATTTTTGGACTTTTGAAGTCTTTGAGGGTAAGGTATGTTTGCATGTAATCCATCTACCTTCTTTGGTGGAAGGCTTACCTTTCCTTTAATGGATTCATCTTTCTTGGCAATTATTTCCTCTCCCACCATTTCTTCTTCTTTCCCTTCGTCAGTGGTTGTCTCAACATCTTGTGGTGGCATTTCCGGACTCCTATATGTGGTTCCACTCCGTAAGGCAATAGCTTTGCAATCCTTTGGGTTCACCGTTGTATTGGCGGGAAAGTGTCCCGATTGATGTTGTCCTCCCACGGCGGTAGCTAGTTGCCCCATTTGTTTCTCAAGCATTTTCAATTGGATATTTACCGCCGCTTGGTTGCTCTCAAGCTTCTCAAATCTTGTTTGTGATTCACCCATGTACTTGTCGGTCTTGTTCAATAGAGTCATGAGAAGTTCTTCCATTTTGGGTTTCTTTTCATCATCGATGACCCCATTTGTAACTGAAAATCCAGGAGGTGGTTGGAGGTGATTGTTCGGATTTGAATAAAAGAGATTCGGATGTGGTGGCTTAGGATGGTATTGATTCCTACCTTGCCCTTGTGGTCCTCCAAAGTGTGGCTTAAAACCTTGATTGAAGGGCCTTTGATAACCCCCATAGTTGCCTTGACCAACAAAACTTGCTTCCTCCATATTAGGCATGATCGAAGGCTCCAATCTTGGTGATGCCATAGCCTCTATTTTTGAGTTCATAGTAGTTATCTGAGCGGCTAAAAGGGCTATAGCATCATTGTTTGTAGTTTCCACTTTTTTCAATATTTGCACATTTTCCCGTTCTCCCGGCCATTGATAGGCATTGGAGGCCATCTCCTCAATGATTGTGACTGCTTCTTCGGGTCCTCGGTTCAATAACGATCCTCCGGCCGATGCATCAAGAATACTTCTCACACTGGACTTACAACCGCCATAAAAGATGCACACTTGGTGGTCCGTGCCAAACCGTACCCCGGACATTTGCGGAGCATCTCTCTAAACCGCTCCCAAGCTTCACACAATGACTCTTCATCCCTTTGCTTGAATTGAGTTATCTCTCCCTTTAACTTCAATGTCTTTCCAGGAGGAAAGAATTTCTGAAGGAATTTGGAGAGGAAGTCGCTCCATGAGGTGAATGAACCGGGTGGTTGGTTTAACCACCATGTTCGAGCTTTGTCCCGCAATGAGAAATAGAAAAGCTTCAAACGGATGGCATCCTCGGGCACCCCATTGATCTTGACCGTTCGGGCAATCTCCAAAAATTGGTGGACATGTTCGTGTGGATCTTCAAGTGCCGTTTCACCAAACTGATTTTGGGACACCATAGCCATTAGTGCCGGTTTCAATTCGAAGTTGTTGGCTTGTATAGCCGGCCCATTGACAACCCCCTCATTAAGTATAGGTTGAAACAAGTTCCTAATCGGGGCTTCCTCAACTCGAACCCTAGCTTCCTCTTGAGCCCGAAGTTGACCTCTCATCTCCTCAAGCTGTCTTTGCATTTGTAGAATCAATGGGTCTTGCATGGGAGGTGGGAGTGGTGGATTATCCATCATTGTATGTCTTCGTCTTCTTCTAGCATTGTTATGACGGCTCGTGGCTTCAATCTCGGTATCTAACTCGAGCAACGGGTCACCACGTGCCCTTGTATGCATACACTACATGTGAACAACTTAAAGTAAGTTTGAAGTTCAAAAATTAAATAATACGTTTAATCTAGCAAAATAATTCTTGAAACGATATTGCATATACTCAAATAAACAAATAGGTCCCCGGCAACGGCGCTAAAAACTTGATGAGATTTTTCTTTCACAACGATTATCAACACAAGCTTTAATTTACCAAATCTCAATTATGCAAGTGAACATACGGAGCATAGGAGACCGGGTCGAACACGGGGAACTAAATGCATAAACGAGTCTACAAGTACCATCACATCGAACATTTTCACTAGTCAAACCATTCAAAATTTTGTTGGAGGATTAACTAGAAAAATAAGATTTGCAATATTAAATAGAAAATAGCAACACAAAAGGAATAAAAGAGAGTAAAAGCTTAATAAAAATCTCAATGAGAAATAATGGCTCTAGGGCATTTCTCATTAGTGAAAATTTGTTCATTAAACAATGGATTCATGCATAATCTCCCCAAACAACAATTGATATCAAATTTAGTCGAAGCCCTCTCTCGAGCAACTAAGACCTTTCAATTAAACTCAATTCCCCTATCTCTAGGGCTAAATTGTAATTTAATCTAATCAAGCACAATCAATCAACAAACATCAATTAAACATTAATCTCTCGATCTAATGCAAAATTGAAACCATAAATCATTTACCCATACATAATTGATTCTCTCGAACTCGATTATACACCAAGTTCTATCCTAAGATGGCCAATCAAAGAATAGAAGCAAATAAACCATGATTCATGGGAAGAAGGGGAAGATTAAGAAATAACCCATGTTTAATTTACAAATCCATCACCAAATCACAAAACCCTAGATGCCTAAAAATTTAGCTATCCATAATCACAATAGAGAAAAATATCACATAAAAGATAAACATAGTAGAGGAGGAGAAGAAACCCAAAAACTTGAATATAGATCTTCAAAAACTTCAAGAACTTCTTGAATCTTCCATACACCAAGCTCTCCACTCTTTCTTACTCTAAAATTGGCAAAAAATCAAAAGTCTCCCCTCATTTTTCGAACTAAGGATGGCTTTTATACTATCATATAAAAAATGGGACAAAAATTCAGATATGCTCGAAAACAAGACACAGGGGCGCGACACGGGGCCGGTTGCGCCGCGTGGGGTGAGGCGCGACCCGAGCTGGCCCAGGCCTGGGTCGCACCGCGTTGCAGGTGGTTGAATTCATGCCGCGGACGTCGAGCTGCGGGTCGCGCCCCAGGCTCTGGGTTGCGCCGCGTTGCAGGCCCTACCCTGCCTCCCGGTTCCGACTCGGTCTTCGTGCTTTCTCACCTGTCCGATCCAGCTTTCGGGTCCCTTTTGATGCACACTTCGATCCGCGAGTCCCGAGTTGCTCATTTTAAACCTGTTTTCTAAATTAACTGTGTTAGTAACACTTATTCTAATTAACGACTAATATTACTCTAAATGATTACTAAACAAACTAAAACAAAATAAAAACATACGAAATAATGCTCGGATTAGGACTAAAATTCGAGCATGTCAAAATAACACTTAATTTATTTAATTATATCCTAGGTATTGGATGTTGGATATTAAATAAATTCATGGGCCAATTTAATATTATGCTAGATCCCTACTGTAACCCAATTAATACCTTAATGGACTGTGGGAATGGAATAAGTGGAGAGGCCCAAACCCATCAGGGTTTGGAGACCTAATACACGCCTCCCTCTGTATTAATAGAGGGAGGAGGCGTGTATAATGGGCACACAATCAGCCCCTCTCTGTCACACTTAATTCCCTAGGTTATCCATACAATTTAGTAGTTTGTAGCCCACTCTACATCTAAACGGGTATCGAGAATATAGTAGAAGATCTTGGAGTATCTCTACAGCTCCTTGGTGGTGTCGAACACAGTGGGAAGAGGCCGAGTTCGACAGTTCTTCTACAGCAACGAGATTAGACCTGTAATCTCGTCGTCAACCCTACAATCTATGTAAGTGGATTCTATCAAATTAATTTATTCCGCTGTGTTTAATTCGATGATCTTGCATAGTACGTTCAATGTTCTTATTTACATCACACATGAAATCATGATTTGCGTATGCATGTTAGAATTTTAGATTAGCCGATTAGATCCTGTGGGGCGTAATTCGACAAAACCCCAACAACCGGTATCAGAATAGGTATCAGTATTAATCTAGGATTAATTCTAGTGATGAGTCTCGAAAATTACATTAATCTTGATGATGAATTTATGTGCTTAAATTTTCAGATTTAATGTTGCTTATTTTCGAGCATGTTGCAATTTAAATTTGGATGAATCACCGTGCTTGCTCCGAATCAGAGTGGTTTTGTGAAGGGTCGCTTGCTCAGTGATAACGTCTTGCTCGCTCAGGAGATGATCGGGGACCTTCACATCAGCCGTGATGTTCCCAATATTGCTCTTAAGCTGGATATGGCAAAGGCGTATGATCGGGTTCAGTGGTCGCTCTTGCTTGCTGTTTTGCATCATATGGGTTTTCCGGATCAGTGGGTGGATATGATTAGTCGGTGTATCAAGGATTGCTGGTTCTCGGTTCTTGTGAATGGAGTTCCGGCTGGTTTCTTTCCCTCTTCCCGAGGATTGAGACAGGGTGATCCCCTTTCACCCTCCTTGTTTGTTCTTGCGGCTGATTACTTGTCTCGGATTCTGGACAGATTGATTTATGGTGATCCGGTCATGAGGTACAGGACGGCGAAGAAGGGTTTTCCAGTTTCTCACTTGTCTTATGCTGATGACATCATCATCTTTACTAGAGCTGACCCGGATGGTTTGGGTCTTCTTGTGGACTGCTTGGAGCACTATTCTTTGGTTTTAGGCCAGCTGGTGAACCGGGGAAAGAGCAACTTCTACATCATGGAGAAGTTTGTTCCGATTTGGCATCACCAGATTCAGTCCGTTTGTGGGTATCAGCGGGGTTCTTTTTCATTCACTTATCTTGGGGTCCCGATCTATAGAGGCTTTCTGAAGTGCTCGATTTTCATCCCTTTGAGACAGCGTTTAAGTGACAGGATTCACAGCTGGTCGCATAAGCACTTGTCTTTTGGAGGTCGTCTGGTGCTCATCAGGAGCACCCTTGCTACTATTTCTTTGCACATCTTCCAGGTCATAGAGCCGCTTCAGGGGGTCCTTCATCAGCTCGAGCAGATGCTTGCTTGTTTCTTTTGGGGTTCTGTTGGGGAGAAGAGGAAGATGCACTGGATCAGTTGGGAGACCATTTGTTTGCCGGTTTCTGAGGGTGGTTTGGGTATCCGTTGGTTTGGTAATCTGGTCACTGCCTTCAGTTGGAAGCTTTGGTGGAGGTTCAGAGCTCGTGATTCTTTGTGGGCCCGATACATGTGGGCTAAGTATTGCAGGGGTCGTTTGTATCCTTTGAGGGTGCCGTTGGGTCCGCATGACAGCCGGGTTTGGAAGAGAGTGGTTAGGGTTGGTGCTTGGGCTCAGGATCATATCCGGTGGTCCCTTGGGGACGGACATGTTAGTTTTTGGGATGATATTTGGTGTGATGATGTTCCCTTATCTTCTTATTGCCCTGCTTCTCGTTTTGATCATTTGCATATTGATTGGTACTTATCTGGTGAGTCTTGGTATGTTGAGCGTCTGCATGCATTGCATGAGCATTTTGCTTTGCCCGTTGATTTGATTGATTCGGTGATCCGGACTCCGGTGATGTGGGGAGAGAGGGATAGCATGCGGTGGAATTTGACCTCGACAGGTGAGTTCTCTTTGACCTCTGCTTGGGATCAGGTCAGATACCGGCGGCCTGAACGTGCCATCTTTAGGTCCTTTTGGCATGATTGTCTCACTCCCACTATATCTGTCTTTCTTTGGCGTCTCATGCATGATCGCATTCTTGTTGATGTTAGATTACAGTCCCGTCGTATTCATCTTGCGTCTCATTGTCAGTGTTGTGTCAATCCGCATGTCGAGTCCATTGAGCATGTTTTTCTTTGGTCTGAGTCTGCGAAATCGGTGTGGGCATATGTTGCGAATTGGTTCCATATTAATGCTCCACGTGCACACACTGTTGCACATGCTTTTGGGTTTTGGAGGGGGCTGTTCCCACGGTCTGTTCCGAAGCACATTAGCTTTTTGATTCCTTGCTTAGCTTTCTGGTTTATTTGGACGGAGAGGAACAGCCGCAAGCACCACGGCGTTCTTTTCCTTGTGTCTCACATTGTTTGGCAGGCACATCATCACCTTCATCTTCTGGTTTCGGCTGGAAAGCTCCTTCCGCAGCATTGGTTGGGCTGTTACCCTCAGGTGCCTTTTATGCATGTTGCTGACCCCATTCCTAGAGCTTTACGTTCTAGAATGGTGTCGTGGCGGCCTCCGGAGGCACCCTGGGTGAAGCTCAACACGGATGGATCTTTTTCGACGGATCTACAGATGGCAGCTGGTGGGGGGGGACTTGTTCGGGATTACATAGGGTCGATGCTGGCTGGTTTCTGTGCGCCCCTGAGGGCGGCATCCAGCTTCGATGCTGAGTTCCAGGCTCTGCTTCATGGACTCAGACTTGCAGTTCAGTATTCGGATCATGTTTGGATCGAGATGGATGCGGCTTCTGTTGTGTCGGTGTTGCAGTCTGGGTGTCAGGGTTCGGCTGTGACCCGGCACACGCTCACTTCCATCAGATTATTGTGTAGAGGTCAGCATGTTCGGTTCACGCATATACCTCGTGAGGGGAACTGGGCGGCTGACTTCCTTGCTGGTAGAGGGGCCCAGACCTCGGTATTGACTTTCTATGATGATGTTTCTGCTCCTACTTATCTGCTCTCCCTGGTACGGATGGATCAGTTGGGTTATCCCAACTTTAGATTTAGGTATCATTGATGAGTTTTGCGTTTTTTATGTTTGTCATATTTTATTATGTTGGTTTTTTTGTCTGTTTGGAGTCTCAGTTTGTTTGTGGCTGTGCGCCACGTTTTAGTGCTTCTTTTATTGTTGGAGTTAGTATCCGGGTTGTGGATGCATCTCCTATGTTTATTTTTCTGCTTTCATTTTCCCGTGATTGGTTAGGGATATGTTCACTTCTGGGACATATCCCGCCCATGACATTGTACAAGACGTTGCTTTATTTATTCACAGGCTGGGCATGGTGCCAAATGCCCCACCCTTAGGGGTGTTTTCGTTAAAAAAAAAATTGCATGGATTTTTCGCCCAACATGAAATATGAAATTGGATGATATTTGATGTTTGTCATTAAATTTCCAGATTTATTTCATGTGTTAATTTTGAAAGTTTGGTTCTTGAATTTTCAAAAATTTTATGTTTATTGTCCCTTAATTTGTTGTGATTATTTTCGGCTATCTTGTGTTAGATTTGGAGTAGATTTTTGATGTTATCAAGATTTCCATATCCTACACTAGATAGGGGTCGAAGATTATGGTGATTAAAATTGGTATATGGTAATTTTTGGTGTCTACCAAAAGTTACCTAATTTTAATCAAAGATGGGTCCAAAATAGAATTTCAATTATGGTAGGTGTTTGAAGTGGATCAAAACTACCCTAATTTTAATTCTAGTAATTTTGGTATCTTATAATATAATTTGAATGGTATTTTGACTTGTATCAAAATTCCAAATTAATTATTTAATGAAGGGGGGCGGAAATTTAGGGTTTAAAATTTGGAGGATTAATTTTGACTTAGGTCGAAAATTTCCAGATTTTATTCCCTAGGTATTTTTGAAGATTTTAAGATATAATTTGGTGGATAATTGTGATCAATTTCCAAATTTTATCTTATGGTAATTTTTCAATTTTATTAAGATATACTTTGGTGGAAAATTTTAATTAATTTCCAAAGTTAATCTTAAGAGATAAATTCGAATATGTTAAGATTTTATTTGGTAGATAATTATGGCTAATTTCCAAATATGAGATCTTATGGATTTATTCGAATTTGGCTGATTTAATTTGGTGGATAATTATTATTTTAATTTCTAAATAAATCGAGAAGTATTTTTCAAAAATCTTTAATTTAATTAAAGAGGTAATCTTCGAAAGTTATGCATGCATGGATATCATATGCTATTTTATGGATAACATTTAATTTTGATAGTTGTATCTGTAGATGGTATTTTTTTACAGGTGAAACCAACTATCATGGCCTTTTAATTTTATGTTTAATGTGATGTTTACTTTATGTTGAATGTATGGTTGGCCGTATGCCGGTTTGGCTATGAGTTTTTATAATCCATGAGAAAATCCACGGATTAAGTCTAGGCGATTTATTATTACGTTGTTTTAATGTAATGGGAAATAAATTGTTAGAGTATTTTGAGTTGTATTTTATTTCCTTATTATTCTAGTTTAGAATATAGAATAAGGGAAAGTGATCAACTCAAAGATGGAAAATGGAGTGGCTTGGAAAAAGGAAGGGGATCCGAACACGTCCTGAAACCCTAAAGGAACTAGAATTTCGGCGAGGCGCTTGAGAGACGGCGGCCGTGTGTCCCGGTTCTTCCGAGAGAGCTGTTTTTCTAAGTTTATCTCATTAACAACATGAGATATAATCCATGATAGTTGGTCCTACTTATTATTGTTTGTTGTGTTGTTTAGCATGCAATGGTGTTTATCATTTTATGTGATTTAATTGCATGTCTAAATGGGATAAAATGAAACCTCATACTTAAATAACTAAGTGGGAGAGATACATACCAAAGTATGTGAAAATCTCAAAACGGTCTCCATTAATCTAGTTTAATTGAGAAGTGATGGGCGACTTTTCTACGAAGGAGTCATATTACTAGATTCTCTAGAAATTAAACTTCCTAACGGATAACTGTAGAACATTATTAGAACTTATCGGCCCTACTACCAGGGAGGTGGATTCGAAATAATGAACTTGGGGTGAAGATGATGGTAAGTACACTTAGATGTAATTTATTAATAAACGCCCACCCTGCGTGGCTTGTTAATTAGATGATTACATGATCGGGTTTTATCCGACTATTAATTTACTTGTCATAAGAAAACTTGACTGGAGGTAGATTAAAGGTTAGGTTTTAACCTGCTTAAAAATGAATTTTATAAACGTCCACCCTACGTGGCTTATAAGAAACGTTTTTAAGATGTCGGTGGATATGCATATAATTTCTTTTGAGGTATTCGAATTATATGTGTTTTTATCCTAAAGTTTGTGACTGTACTGCATGTTTATTTTCAGTTTATCTATACTATCATGGCACTTTCATATCTGTCCTCGATTCTCAAAGAAAACAAATTGGTTGGTGAAAACTATAAAGATTGGATAAGAAATCTGAACATTGTCCTTACTGCTAAAAACTTCAAGTTTGTACTTGATGAAGAATGTCCGGATAAGCCAGATGAGAATTCTAGTGAGGAGCAGAAGGCAGCTTATGTAAAGTGGGTTAGAGCTGATGAGATGGCACACTGCTACATACTTGTCTCTATGTCAAATGTGTTGCAACATCAACATTAGTCTATGAAAACCGCTTTTGACATAATGCTTAACCTTAAGGAGCTCTTCGGATACCAGAATCACTCGGCTCGACATTTGGCTATGAGAAATCTGATAATCACTAAGATGTCAGATTCTACACCGGTACGGGATCACGTTCTCCAGATGATGGGCTTCATGTTGGAGATTGAAACCCTAGGTAGCGAATTGGATGATGAGTCCTAAATCAACATTGTGCTTCACAGTCTATCTCCGAGGTTTGAGCAGTTCAGGTTGAACTTCAATATGATAAAGAAGGATGTTACTTTATCAGAACTGCTCATGGATCTTCAGGCAGCCGAACATCTCCAAAAGAGAAGCTCGGAGGCGCACCTAGCTAGGGCATCTTCTTCTGGTGTTAAGAAAAAGAGATACGCACCTAAGAAAGCTGCAAAGGAGGCACCTAAAGACCCTAAAGACAAGAAGGGCAAAGCCAATGTACACTCGTAAGACTTCAAATCGAAGTCAAAGTGTTTCAAATGCGGTCAGCAGAGACATTGAAAATCTGCGTGTCCTAACAAGAGGAAGAAGAAGGGTACGTCTCACTCTTTAGTTGTTGAAACATGTTTAGCTACTCGTTCTACCCAGTCATGGGTAGTGGATACTGGAGCTACTGATCATGTTTGTATGTCTTTACAGGGGTTCCTAGTGAAAAGGCAGCTGAGTGAGGGCAAGATTACCGTCTACATGGGCAATGCTTGAAAGTGGCGGCTATTGTAGTGGGAGACGTGTCTTTACCTTTCAGTAGTGATAGAGTTTTAGTTTTAAAAGATTGTCTTTATGTGCCTGGTTTTAGGCGGACCTTGATTTCTATTTCTAAGTTGTTTTTGAATGGATATTCTGTTACTTTTGATAAAAAGGTCGTTATCTCAAGTAGGAAACGTTTTATCTATTCTGGCACATTGGATGGACATCTTTATATACTTAACCCTATGCAAAACACTACACAAACGCAATTATTATATACATCGATCATAAACCCTAGTAAGAGAAAGGAACTTTCTGAACTGAATCAAACCTATCGTTGGCATCTAAGACTTGGCCATATTAACCTTAAGAGGATACAAAGGCTAATAAATGATGGACCATTGTCATCATTGGTCTTGGAAGCGTTTTCTTTGTGTGAATTCTGTTTGGAAGGTAAGATGACCAAACGACCGTTTCCTTCTAAAGGAAATCAATCCAAAGAGGTATTAGATTTGATTCACTCTGACTTATGTGGCCCTATGTCAGTTCAGGCTCGAGAAGGATACGAGTACTTTATCATGTTCATTGATGATTACTCAAGATATGGATACATTTACCTGTTATGTCGCAATTCTGAATGTTTTGATTTCTTCAAAACGTTTAAGGTGGAAGCGGAGAAACAAATAGGAAAAAGTATCAAGACACTACATTCTGATCGTGGTGGTGAATATCTCTCAACTAAATTTAGGGATTACTTAGCAGAGCAGGGGATCACATCCCAATTGACTGCGTCTGGCACCCCACAGCAGAACGGTGTAGCGGAAATGAGGAATATAACCTTATTAGAGATGGTTAGATCGATGATGAGCTGTTCAGAATTGCCTGTTTCTTTTTGGGGATATGCCCTAGAAACTGCAGCTTATATTTTGAACATGGTCGCTTCAAATTCAGTTCCATGCACGCCCCTAGAACTATGGACTAGTCAGAAACCCAGTCTAGGTGACGTTCGGGTATGTAGTAGTCTAGCATATGTGCTAGACAAGGAAGCTGACAAGTTGGCGCTATGTTATGAGGTTAGGCTGTTTGTTGGGTATCCGAAAGGAACAAGAGGTGGTTTATTTTATAGTCCTAAGGATCATAAGGTCATTGTCAGCACCAATGCTCGATTCTTAGAGGAAGACTATGTAATAAATAACAAAGCTCAAAGAGAGATTGTTCTTGAGAAACTTCGAGGTGGGAACACAGATCCTACACCACCTGTACAAGCAGAGGAACCATGAGTAACTGCACAACGTGTCACGGAAGTATGGAAAATACCTCGTCGCAGTGGGAGGGTTGTTCGACAACCTGATAGATTCATCGGTTTGGGAGAATCTTCAGATTTCCCTGAAGGACTGAATGAATTGGATCCCAAGACCTATGACGAGGCGGTACAAAACAAAGATGCAGAGTCTTGGAAAATTACAATGCAATCTGAGATTGGATCTATGGATCACAATCAAGTCTGGGAGCTTGTAGAACCACCTGATGGGGTAAAATCCATTGGATGCAAGTGGGTATACACATATAAGAGAGGATCTGACGGGAAGATTGAAACCTTCAAAGCTAGATTGGTGGTGAAAGCGTATACTCAGAAAGAAGGGATCGATTATGAGGAAACCTTCTAACCGGTTTCCATGCTTAAGTCAATCTGGATTCTCCTATCTATTGCCGCTCATCTAGATTATGAGATATGGAAAATGGATGTTAAGACCGCTTTCTTGAATAGAAGTCTTGAAGAAAACATCCATATGAAGCAACTAGAGGGATTCATTGCTAAGGGCCGAGAGCACTTAGTGTGCAAGCTTAAGAGATCCATTTATGGACTTAAGCAAGCATCGCGGTCTTGGAACATCCGGTTCGACGAGGTCATCTAGTCATATAGATTCATCCAAAGTCCGGATAAGAGATGTGCGTACAAAAAGGGTGATGGAAACATGGTGGTATTCCTAGTACTGTATGTTGATGATATTTTGCTTATTGGAAATAATAAGAAAGTATTATCGAACATAAGGGTGTGAATGTCCAAGCATTTCGATATGAAGGATTTGGGAGAAGCTGGACACGTCCTTGGTATTAAGATCTTTCGAGATCGCTAGAAAAGGATGCTATGTCTATCCCAGGCAACCTATATCGATACAGTGCTAGCTAGGTTTAGCATGCAAGATTCCAAGAAATGTTTTATACCTTTCAGGTATGGAATACATCTATCAAAGGATATATATCCCAAAACACAGGCTGAGATGGATGAGATGAAAGGGGTTCCATATGCTTCGGTTGTGGGAAGCCTCATGTATGATATGCTATGCACTAGGCCTAATATATGCTATGAGGTCGGCATGGTGAGCAGATATCAGTCTAACCCTGAAAAGGGACACTCGACTGTAGTAAAGAATATTCTCAAGTACCTGAAAAGGACTAGAGATTATATGGTGGTATACTATAGTGATAACCTTGTTCCTTTGGATTACACGGACTCAGATTTCCAAGCCGATAAAGATCAGAGTAAATCTACCTCGGGCTATGTGTTTATCTTGGGAGGCGGATCCATTGCACGGAGGAGCATCAAGCATAAATAAATTGCTGACTCCACCATGGAAGCTAAATATGTAGCTACCTCTAAGGCTGCAAAGGAAGCCTTCTGGCTCCAGAGCTTCTTATTGGACTTGAGCGTGGTTCCTAATTTGCCTAGGAGTATCATGATATACTGTGATAACTCGGGTGCAGTGGCAAATTCGAAGGAACCCAGAGCCCATAAGGCAAGTAAACACATGGAGAGAAAGTACCATCTTATATGAGAAATCATTAAGAGAGGAGATGTTGCAGTGGTCAAGATTGCATCGGAGGACAACCTGGCTGATCCATTCATAAAGAGCCTGCCGGCTAAGACCTTTGATGGTCACGTGGAAAAAATGGGAGTGAGATGCAGACCTGGGATTGCGTTTTGAGATTTGTAATAGTTTGAGAGTTTTTCCTGTTATATTCTATACTTAAAAGACATGCTTTAAGTATAAGTGGGAGATTTTTAGGATTGTATACTGAAAGCTTGTCTTTGTATACTGTTAACAATAGTTTTGACGATATAGATTGATTATTATTGCAGTCACTGTTTGTGCATCTATTTACTTTGCTATTCATTTATATATGCATGTTTATTTATAATTTTATTATAGATGATATGGTCTAGGTAAATACACAGTGAAGATCATATCATCGGGTCCCTTGCAAAGTATTAAAAGGCTCGCAGTCTAGATGGTCTTGAACCAACCATTGCAGACTGTAGAATAATCTGATAGTTAGTTTATCTCGACTAACTGATTATTCTGATACACTGACATGTTAATTGAGGAGGATCGCGACAGGATACTATTATCTGGTCTAACCCTAAAGGGAGAGAATAAAGATCCACAGAGTTCGGGTTCTTAAGCCTTACACAGTAGCAGACATGTGCGTGTTATGATTATTACTTTGATTTATCAATGGGTGAGATTCTTGATAGAGTCAATAATCTCGATATTTTGGGTAGTAACATATTCACACATGTGGGTCGTGCACTGTGTTAGGTCACTATGTCCTGGTGCGCCAAGTTGATGATGTCCCCTTGAGTAAACACAAGTACATGTGAAATCCTGCAGGTGGAATTTATTTCATACATGGTAAAGCTTGCGTGGTACTGCTCCATGAATGGAAGGATTAATTAATTATAGCTGTCAGAGCTTATATAATTAATTAATGGACATTATATCTTAAACATGGGGAATGGCTGAACTAAAGAAGAATGCATTGAGTAAAATGTATTAAATTGGTAGGTCAGTGTTATTTCTTTAGTGGAATAAAAATAACACTTAATTTATTTAATTATATCCTAGGTATTAGATGTTGGATATTAAATAGATTAATTGGCCAATTTAATATTCTTCTAGATCCCTACTGTACCCCAATTAATACCTTAATGAACTGTGGGAATGGAATAAGTGGAGAGGCCCAAACCCATCCGGGTTTGGAGACCTAATACACGCCTCACTCTGTATTAATAGAGGGAGGAGGCGTGTATAATGGGCACACAATCAGCCCCCCTCTGTCACACTTAATTCCCTAGGTTATCCATACAGTTTAGTAGCTTGTAGCCCACTCTACATCTAAACGGGTATCGAAAATACAGTAGAAGATCTTGGAGTATCTCTGCAGCTCATTGGTGGCGTCAAACATAGTGAGAAGAGGCCGAGTTCGACAGTTCTTCTACATCAACGAGATTAGACATGTAATCTCATCGTTAACCCTACAATCTATGTAAGTGGATTCTATCGATTTAATTTATTCCGCTGCGTTTAATTCGATGATCTTGCATAGTACGTTCAGTGTGCTTATTTGCATAACACATGAAATCATGATTTGCATGTGCATGTTAGAATTTTAGATTAGCCGATTAGATCCTGTGGGGCGTAATTCGAGAAAACCCCAATAATTTCTATGTTATGAAATGTATTCTATGAATAGTCGGATAACATATTAGTGATTTTCCACCTTTAATGAATTAAAGAAGGTTAAATAGGCAATAAATCAATCTGAAGTCTATTATATGCACATTATCCCTGGAATCCCCCGTTTTTACTATTTGTTAAGTGCTCGTTTTATTTAGTGCATTTTATGTTAGTGTTTTGTTTTACTGTTTATTATTATTCTCCTTTTTTGACTTTAGAGTCTAGATATTGATAAGATATCTGTGTTTTAGTTTTGTGATTTATTTGTGCTTCAGTTCTTGTAGATACGATACTCTTGCTCACTACTATTTATTTATATTAGCACTGTACACTTGCGGTTGATTATTTGTTAAAAAATAGTGTGTCAACAGTGCTAAAACTTTTAAACGATAGTGCTAAAAGCAACAATATGATATGTGATGATGTCAATCCAGTGAACAATAATGCTAGTATCACAAAATGTGTTATGCATTGGGTTTATAATGTTCATATTAACTTTTTTCAGAAATATGTGTTTTCTAATGTTAAGAATAGCAATCATAATGCTAACATGTGAAATGACAATGCTAATTGAACAAACTGTAACAGCTTTTTGTCTTGGTTGGTTTGTAATGCCCATGCAAGATTTTTATGCTAATGCTAAATAAAGTGTTATAGTAATGTTAAAATGAGAGATGAAAATGCTAACTCTGAAGCGATAGTGCTAAAAATAACAAAATATGCAGATAAATCACACATTGCCAACAGTGGTAGGTTTACCAAAAATAAAAAATGAAACTACTAAATCATATATCATGAAATAATGTTGACATGGGGTTTATGACATTGTTAATTCAATAAAACTGTAATAGCATTTGTTCATGATTGTTTTATAATTCAATAGTAATGCTAAAATGATATGTGATGATGTCAATCCAGTGAACAATAATGCTAATACCACAAAATGTGTGATGCATTGGGTTTATAATGTTCATATTAACTTTTTTTTTTCAGAAATGTATATTTTCTAATGCTAAGAATGTCAATCATAATGCTAACATGTGAAATTGCAATGCTAATTGAACAAACTGTGACAACTTTTTTTCATGGTTGGTTTGTAATGTCCATGGCAAGGTTTTTATGCTAATGATAAATAAAGTGTTATGGTAATGCTAAAATGAGAGATGACAGTGTGCTAAAACTCTAAATCGATAGTGCTAAAAGTAACAAAATGTACAGATAAATCACACACTGCCAACAGTGGTAGCATTGCCAACAACGCTAACAAAATGTAACAACGTTTGTTCATGATTTTTTACTGTGCCCATGACATTTTTTTTATTCTAATGCTAAACAATAGTTATGTTAATGCTAAAATAAGAAATGACAATGCTAAAACTGTAATGGAAAAAATATAGGCATAAATCATACATACATTGTCAACAGTGTGTAGGGTTAACATGTTCATACAAGTTTCCTGTAATCAACAGAACACAATGAAACTGATAAATGATCATAAAATAATACGAACAGAGCTTGTTCAAGATTATGTTTTGGAAATTATTGTTATGTTAAAACAACATGAAAGAAACTGTTAAATCATCATAATAGAATACTAAATGATTTTTTCTACAAAAAAAAACATTTGAACGGAATTTGAAAAAAAAAATTGAACGATATATCACCTTGACTTTTCATCTTTCCTCATTCGAAAATTAATCTTTTTCGCTAGTGTTGATGTTGTTTCGGAAGATTTGAACGATCTATTGAACTGGTTTTGCATTTCTATTTGATTTTTTCCGCCTTGGTTTCCGCGAGTAAGCTTTGTGCGATAACAGTTATGGTGAAAAGAGCTTTTCTTTGCAAATTCATATATTTTCAAAATTTTCAATTTTACCCTTACTAAGATTCGCAGGCAGTGGAGTGTCACAATATTACGATAATACCACTATGTGAAGATTTCAATCTAGGTTGTTGATCTGGAGTAGATTAGATGATGGGATTAATTCTTAATTTTCACACAGTAACTAGTTCTCACTAGATCTACTCTCTCTCTCTCTCTCTCTATATATATATATATATATATGTGAATTTGAAATCTATAATAATTACAAGATAATAAAGATGGATTACGATGGTTTATTTTTTCTTGAGTTTGGATTGAGAAAAACAATATCGATTGAATCCAAGCTGTTTCTTTTCAGTACGAAGATCAAAATTCATATATAGAGCCCCAAAAAGTAAAATTCTTTTTTTACTTGCAGGATGCAATTGTAATATGTATGGTCAATAAAATTATCTAAATAATGTATGTATTGGGATAACTATTCAACCTCTTCAAGTAAGTCAATATATCTAAAGTTTTATATTCTTTTGGTAAAAGATAACACATAGTTTTTAATTATTGAAACACCTCTTGAACATCAAAATCGATAAGCTCTCCATACTTTAGAATATTCTCAAGATTTTCACAAATTTGATTGAGCTAGACCTAATATTATTTATAAAGTATTGGGTCAAATATTGAGCTGGTCCTCTTATATTATTTTTTAAAAAGCCTGAATTAATTTTTATAAACTAAAAAATTATTATTTTTTATAAACTAACATATGTTAATATGACTACTAGTACTAAAAATTTATAAAAATGGTGCTTCTGAATTTTTAAGGTTCCTATACGGTGCACCTTTCGCACGACCTCAGGGCCGCTACTGTGTGTGTGTGTGTGTATATATATATATATATATGAATTTGAAATCTATAATAATTACAAGATAATAAAGATAGATTACGATGGTTAACTTTTTCTTGAGTTTAGATTGAGAGAAACAATATTAATTGGATCCGAGATGTTTCTTTCTAGAACGAATTGAAGATCAAGATTCATATATAGTCCCAAAATTCCATCAATTTTCAGTCTCAATGGATTTTTTACTCGTTGGAATATGCTGCTTCTTTTTTTTTTTCTTTTCTTTTTTGTAGTATGTCGTGATACATCTACCTACTTTATAAAAGTACCACAACTTGATATTCCCTAACCAGTGTGACTCATTAGTTTACCGATTTGTTGCCACTTCATTATATGTCTTCTT
Organism: Perilla frutescens; assembly: GCA_026008535.1. Classification (NCBI taxonomy): domain Eukaryota; kingdom Viridiplantae; phylum Streptophyta; class Magnoliopsida; order Lamiales; family Lamiaceae; genus Perilla; species Perilla frutescens. The sequence continues at coordinate 56,874,048 of BRKX01000004.1, read as the reverse complement.
TTGGTTTTGTGTATATATATGCGCGCGTGTTATTTTATAGAATATTACATTTAATAAAAAAAAGGTCAATTTCAAAGATTATGCAAATTAATTAACACTTTTTAATAGCCGACAACAAATATTTGTTTTCTTGCAAGAAAGGCCCCCGGGAGACCTGACCAGCCCCCTTCTTTTCTGTGTGACACGAATTTATACAATATTATTCAATTCAAACTTTAATTATTAAGAGATACATAATATTTTATTACACCTAACCCTAAGATATTTTTGAGGGAGGTTTCTTTGTGGATTTCTAAACTCGATCCCAAGTTTGCATAATATTATTGTATCATTTATTTATAATTAATAGTATATCATGTTTGAATAGAAGTTTAATTATTTTAAAGTTAATTATAGCAATAAATATGATGCATATATTTACTTTATAGAGTATCTTATTTCTTCATTATTATTAATATTACTGCACCGGGCCAGTATGGAATCTATCTTTTAATGTTTGACATCAAATGCATATCCATTTAACTTAAAAAAATAGGATATATATTTGTTAGCTAGGTTTTTAATGTATACATTCAATATACCGCATGCACATTTTTTACAACTACTCGTTTGTAGTAATATTATAACCAATCAATTTGTCCCACCTCACGTCTGAAATGGACGTACAAATTCAGAAAATCCCACATGAATTAATATATATATATTTCAAATTTCTTAATTTTTACTGGTCATTTTTAGAATACACGTGGTTACAGTCTCACGGTTGAAATAGGAGATGTTCTTGTAGCCCATGAAATTGAGGCCTTTTGGGAGAAATTGAAATTATTTAAGAGGGTTGATTCGTGTTTAGAAAAGTTAATTAATATATATATTCAACCTTTTTCCCCAAAGAAGGAAGGGAGGGCCCCTGAAAATATCTCAAACACCGTCTCATGGTTTCTAGCCCTAAAAACTTTCCACCTGTACTAGTTTCAAATTTCAATAGTGTTGTATATATAATAAAATATTATGTATAAAGCTATATATGCTTATTCTTGATTAATTACAATTAACAATTTATAATTCATAGGTCTCATCACTCCACCAATTACCTATTCATATTTCAGCCCACTTCAGTTAATGCTTCTAACTAGCTCCTATGGTTTTCTTGTTAACAGATTCATTATCATCACTTTTCCAATTTCTCCTTCAGAACCCTCATTTCCCATGTTTTTCCCCCTTCTACTTTTATTTCAAGATCTCCCTTTTAGCTTAAGAAGAAGAAAAAAAGAAATTTTAAATAAAAGAAGTTTAGTTTTATTATCGTTATTATCTTGATGTTTAATTTCTCTCCAACTTCTCATCATATTAATTCGTTTTCTTGATATATGATATGTATATGTGTGTGAGAATGCCTCTTTCTCTTTGAAGAAAATATATTGAAGTGTACATATATAGTTATATACTGAAGAGACAACTTTAAATTTGCAGCAAAATTCATATATAGAAAGATCAGTTTACGTAGGTACATTGTTGTTGATTGAGGATCTGTGTTTGAGAGCAGACATGAACGGGAACAAAATAGGATCTGTGAAGGAGGAATATTTGGGATCGAGGTCAATATCTGATCAATTCGATGTGGGCAAAGGTTGTTGCAGTAATATTAATATTCCTCAACCGATTGAGGGTTTAAATGAGACAGGCCCTCCACCATTCTTGAGCAAGACATATGATTTGGTTGAAGATGAAAGCACAAATGAGGTTGTTTCTTGGAGTAGAGGTAACAAAAGTTTCATTGTTTTCGATCCTCAGACATTTTCCATCAATATCCTGCCTAAGTACTTTAAGCATGCCAATTTCTCCAGCTTTGTCAGGCAGCTCAACACCTATGTATGTAACTCTCTCTCTCTCTCTCTCTCTCTCTCATCTTGATTTTTCTTGGTGCTTCTTACAGATAGGTGTTTATGTTTTTGTTAAAAAAAAATTAAGACAAGAAAAACATCTCAAATATTCTGGTAATTATGGCATATGTTCTTGAAGCAACTAGAATTGATGTAGTCTTATTATAATATTAACCTTTAGTTATCTTTATATCAAGCTGGCACTTCTTTTTATATATATATACATATATTAAGGGATCTATACATATATATTCATACTGTGCCTTTTATATGTGTTCAATGAATCCAAAGGGGATGTTTCCCATTTCGTAACATCACATGCTTTGATGACTTTATTGCATCATGAATTGACAAGAGTGGAAAGAAGTGATAATATTTGATTCTGTGAGGCTTTGAACTAATTGTCTAATTGTGATTTCTATATGAGGGTTAGGAATATCATGTGAACTGTGCAGGGATTTAGGAAGGTCGATCCCGACAAATGGGAGTTTGCAAATGAAGGGTTTTTGAGGGGGCAAAGGCATCTCTTGAAAAATATAAGGAGAAGAAAAACATCATCAAATATTCATTTATCTTCTAACCAATCTGGCTTAGAATCATGTGTTGAGGTAGGGAGGTTTGGTCTGGATGCCGAAATTGATCGTTTGAGGCGTGATAAGCATGTGTTAATGGTGGAATTGGTGAAGCTCAGACAGCAGCAGCAGAATACTAAGACATATCTCCTAGAAATGGAGCAAAGGCTCAAAGGGACTGAGCTGAAGCAGCAGCAGACACTGAGTTTCTTGGCTAGGGCAATTCGGAACCCGGTTTTCTTGCAGCAGATGGAGAGGAAGAAAGAGATTGAGGAAGCAATTGGTTATAAGAAGAGGAGAAAAAAGATTGATCGTGGTGATGTTTATATTAGTTTTGAAGAATTAGGCCATTTTGGTGTTAAGGATGAGCTTCAAGAGTTTGATGAATTTGATGATTTAGAGCTGGAGAAACTGGCAATGAGCATGCCTGCAGAAACCATAGAGAATGTCGATGCACCGACGAAATCTGTTGATGAAGAATGGATGCATAGTAGTGCAGAGAAGCATTTTGATCAAGGGTTTTGGGAGGAGTTGATGAATGATCAGGGAATTGATCATGGTGGATTAATTGCTGTTGAAGGAGTGTTGGATGATGAGGGTGTGGATGTTTTGGATGAGCAACTAAGTTTCTTGGGTTTTAATCCAAGATAGGATTTTTTTTATCTGATTTAATTTAATGTATACATACATACATATGTATATATGTTGCTGAGGTTGGAAATGAAATGTGTAAATTAAATAATCCTTAATTAGATAAGACTGTTGGTGAAATAAATTATGTAGCAGGAGATTTGGAGCTAGCTAGCTAGCTAGTCTGCAAGTATATAACTCAAATCAGATCCATTGAAATTTGTTCATCTATTTAGGTATGTACCCTCTAACTTGAACATTCTTACACAATAAAGTTTTATACATCTCAGTTAGTAATTTTAATGTGTTATGTTTTACCTGAGCTATTTTTGTAATAAAAACAATATATTGGAAATGATTTAGGAATTAAATATGGTCACAAATCATAACTCACAAGAGATGACATGACACCAATGTCTGGCTGTCTAGCTATAAGGTATTTTTAATGGATAGAATTGCACATGCTCTGCTTCATCCAAATCCTCATAATTCTCACTAATTTTGTGCTTGTTAACTTCAAATCTCTTTTTACTATTCAATTATCACTCTTTTTTTATTATTTTAAAGCTACAAAATTAATTATTTCATAAAAGTTATTTTTCTAAAGGTTTTCAATATTTGAATCTTTCATGATATCGTCGTACGTCAATGCATATATATTACGAATTTGGATATAAGATGGAACACAATTCGAAACATAAAATCTTGTAATTAATATGGACCACCATTCAATTAAGAATAGGAGAATAATTTTGCTGACATATAGTTATGACTAATTTATTTACTATAGAAATAACATCATAAAAATAATTCGACCAAATTTGGCAAATCCGCAAATGTTTCTGTTAGGCCCCGTTTGGTTGGTACCAAATTTGACTTAGGAAAGTAATCTGATTCTCTATTTTAACATTATCGTGTTTGATTCATTTTTTATGTAATATGGAAAAGAATCACATTCCTCAAAATAAGGAAAATTGTGCAACTTTCCTGGATTATTTTTGGGAATCTGATGTTAAATGATTTCATTGTTCGATTTCTTTATTTATTATTATTTATTTATTTTTATAAATTATCATTATGTTTGGATTCATATTTTTGAACTAAAAAATAAAAAAATGGATTTTTTTAATTGAAAAAATAAGATTTATTATTATCTTTTTTTATTATTAATACTAAGTTTGGATTAAAAACATTTAATAAAAAATGAGTAAAATAAATAAAATAGAAAATTTTATGAATGAAAAAAAAAAAGAAATTAAAAAATGTGATACTTTTTTTATTGAAGAAATTACGACCAAAATTCAACTATTTTATCAATCAATTTTTTGGCATTTCTATCAAAATTCTAATAACATCATTTTTGAGACAACGTTGCAGACTAAATGATGACCATGCCATTGTCAATATAGATAATTTTGACTTCCAATTCAATAAAAAAAATATTTATATAGATAATTTTTTGATTTTCAATTCAATAAAAAATATTTGGACACCAATACAATATTTACCTTAATTGATTATTTTTTAGTCATATCATTTTATTTAAATTGAAATAATATGTTGCATTCAATATCTATAGTACTAATGAATATTGAAGAATTACACATTATATGGTTCGTAATTTAAAATTATAAATATTAGTAGTATGAAATAAGATACAATATATATATATATATATATATATTTTAAATATTTAATTATCTACTCTTGTTTAAATTTAATCCAATAATAAAAAGTGAATCATTACAATTTCATTGTTGTGTTCCAAACACAGAATAAAGATTCTATTAGTAATCATTTTTCTCAGAATCACATTCCCAGAAATCATATTCCCAAAAAACTTTACTTTCCTGCCAACCAAACGAGGCCTTAGTACTCTCTGCACTAAAGTGTTTGAGATTGTCATGATCTTTATGGTAATTCAAAGAACACAAAGGTTTTGATTTTTCAAATTTGAAGACCATGTTCTGGACATTATAATATGAACATTCTGCTGTCAATCTGATTAAAGATTGAAGAATGTACGTTAGCATGTTCGTGAACATGATCATGTACATGGTTGTCCAGAGAGTTTCCAAGAAATGTGCCAAGTTTATTTCGAGGAGTTGAAGCTGCCTTTTCAAGATGGACGTTTCAGAATAGAAGATGTCTTGTTCGAAGATGCAAATCAAGAAGGAAAGAGATGAGTTCTATTCAAGGAAGGATTCTAAACTAGGAGTTAACCGATTTAAACAAGGAAAGTTTCCTTGTTGAGTTTGATCTAAATTACGACAATCTGATTACCGTATTTAGGCTATGACTTGTGTTTATAAATAGCGTGAGAATCAGACTAGTTTAGAGTGCACAGAGTTTACGAATACACAAGGGCTAGAGAGTCTAAAAGACTTCAAGTTTGAAGCATATAGTATTCGAGTAGACTAGGTTTGATCCTTGTAATCATTGTGTGTCTAGTCTGTGTTTGAAATTCTTTCATTCACACTTTTAAAAGAGTCTCGGGAAATATTTCCTATGGGAACTAGAGGGAGTCTAGGTTGTAAGGGGATCTTACAATTCAGTCCATCGAAAAATATTGTAGTATGTAGGAAAGGGATCGAGTGATGGGAGACCATCGTGTAATAGCCTTTATAACCTAGCAACGGAGTAGTGAATTGTTTCTCACGGACTTGTGAAGTTCCCTTGACGTAAATCAGTTGATCAAACAGGGTTATCAACCTCATGCCATTTGCTTGCTTTTAATTTATCTTTCTGACCTTAGATGTTCATTATAATGTATGTACGCATGATCATGAACATGACAACCCAGTTTATGTAACTTCAGTTTCATTTATGTACACTATTTTTATTTGGCTGTTTCTAAAAACACCACTAATTTTTCTTTATACACTACTAAATAAAATAATTCAAAATTATTTATTTATATAATTACTTAAAAACCCTAACTAATCATAAATAAAAAAAATTAAAAAATACAATAAAAAAATAACCAAAAAGTCATCCTTTTCTTTCCGTTCCGTCGTCGATTTTTCTGTCGTAACAATTTAACCAAGAGGCCACCTTCTCTTCCGGCAATTTAATGAAAATACTATCTTTTTACCACCACCACCGTCCATGTTTAATCTAATAATAATGATGAATGAAAAAAAAGAAAGTGGATAGAATTACCAATCATAGTCATGCTTCCCAACATCAGCCGACGGCAATAAATTAAACCATCAAATCTATTGGTTCGAATTATAAACTTCGAGCCTCCTTCTCTGGGTTTGGAAAATGTTTTTCAAACCTAAAGAAGTGGATTCAGAAAACATTTTCTGAACACAAGGAAGGAGATTTGAATTTTTTTACAATTCAAATAAAGAAGCGGGTTGTTATAGAATCTCGCTGGTATTGCAAGGCCAGTCCCTTTTCCAATTTCTACATTTCAAAATCCCGTCGTGTTGTTGTGCGATTTGAAAATATGGAAGCAAGTTGTTGTAGAATCATGCTTGAGGGCGTCGGTGCTGCAAGTCCGGTCATCATTTGTATTCTTCTTCATTTTTCCTTTTTTTTTTTATTTTTTGTGATGTGATAAATTAAAATTTTATTTTTTAAGTGAAAGGATTTAAAAAATATTTAGTGTGGTGTATAAAGAAAAAATGAGAAAATAATAAAAATAAATATAGTGTATAAAGTAAAAGTAGTGTGTAAGGAAAAAGTGGTAGTGTATTTAGAAACACCATTTTTATTATGCAATGTTGGGCCTTGATGGGATAAAAGAAATAGGCCGGATTTTTTTTTAATTAAACCCAATATATATTTGGTTGAGCTTAAAGAAGCATGCAAATAAAAAATTTAATAATATCTAGAAATCTTAATCTTTGATTTTTGAAGCTCATAAGTCATAATTGACAAATTATTTTCCTAATCCAACAATAAATTTGGCTAAATATGCATAAAATTAATCATAGTATGATTTAGCATAAAGAGGTATAATATTTAAAAGTTTTCTATAAATTACGTGATAATAGTAAACAAAATTTTATAACGTACCAACTATTTTTTTTTATAAAAGAAAACCTTATATAAAAGTAGAAATTACATGAAAATTACATGAAGTCTCGAAGATATATTACGTAGAAAACGAAATTTGGAGTCCTCATTAGTTTAGATGATAAATTGATCATGATATCTTAGTATATTAAATAATTATAGTTATACATTAAACTCATGTCTAATATTTTAATAACTTATAAAATAATATTTCTTACAAGTTACAATCTAATGCAAGCATACATATACAAAAATAAAATAACTAGATATTAACACACACACACACACACATAATTAGATATTACCCGCCCCAGATTTACCATAGAGTAATTGACTCAGTTAGCTCTAACAGTCTAACGTTCCAAATGAGATTAAGGAATTGATTAAACGTAAAATTTACTTCTATATTTAATATATATTTTGTCCCAATATTTATTAGGGATTTAGGATCTGGTGTAAACTTTCCCTAAAAAAATCTGGTAAACTCAATAATCAAGTTCTTATTTATTCAACCCTAATGGCAGCTACATGTAATTAATTAATGCTTCATTTTTTTCCAATGTATTGACAAAGAGATTCCATTGTCAGTTACCATTTGTATAATTAAATGCAGAAATTAAAGCGGAAAAAATCAAATAAGTTACAATTTGTATGAATTTTATAGATGATCGTCTGAACACTATCATGTTTTATTTACACAAATCAATTTCTAAATATGTATTTAATTGTACTTTTTTTTTTCAAAACACTCCCCGCATTTTTCACGTTCTACTATTAATTAAACCAAAGATCCAAGCTAAAATCTGAAAAAAGGAAAAAAAGGAAGAAATATATTTAAGAGTGTAGGCTCACTCTTTAGAAAATTATTCCAATACATGTAAAGTCTTCGTTTAATTAATTATGAGGAGCATCCTATTCAGACTTAATACAATGTTGATGCAATTTCTTAATATATATTGCACACGAGCGTCAAACGTACCATATATATATATATATATATATATATATATAGGGGTGGGGTTATATAAAAATAACCCCTTGTGTGATAAATGAGAACACATCTCACACCACACATCCATCAAAAATCAAAGGTCCAGATTTGATGAAAAAGGCGGTGGCAATTTTGTAATATCTGAAAAGTTTTTCGCGCGGGGGTATTACTGTAATTTGGTAATTCTTATAAAAATCACGGAGGATTTGATAACAGATCGTTATGCTAACGAAGTATTATCATAATGCTAACGAAGCATTATAGTTATGCTAATTAAAGTTTTCAAATATTGTTGGCGAAAAAAATATTCTAAAAATTAATTATAAACCTAATTCGATTTAATTAACCCTAATCAAATGGAAAAAATCATAATTGGATGAAATAAACCTAATTAGATGAAATAAACATTGATTGGATGTGGTAAACCCTAAATGAGTTGAAAGAAATCATAATAATAATATATTTGTACTACGTTAGCATTATAGTTTTGGTTCGTCAGCATTGCGAATACACTATGTTAGCATATGTCAATACTCTATCAACATATGTTATAAATTATAATTGGATAGGATAAACCATAATAATCAATTAAGAACTATAAACAAAAAATTAAATTTCAAAAGAATAATGATAATTAGATGGAATAAACCATAATCGAGATTAAATAAACCATAATTGAGATTTAATAAACCCTAATAAATTTATACTATGTTAGCATTATGATAATTCTTTGTTAGCACATCGAATATATTATGTTAGCATATGACAAATGCTTCATTAGCATACGTTCATATGTTATCATAATGCTGACGAAGAATTATTATATGCTAATGGAAGCATTTACAACCTGGGCACGCGTAAAAAAATTTCTTTTTTATTTTTCGTTCATATTTTTTTATCCAAACATAGCCTTTCGACATCTTAAATGAAAGAGTATGAAGAGAGCTTTAATTTGATATATTTTTTGTGTGCATTGGATTAAAAACGAGGAAGTTATGGTCAATTAAAGTTTTTAAGAATTTTTTTTAATTGCTGACATCATCAATTTTAATGGATTTGGACGAAAATAGCCCTCCTTCCTTATTTTTTGTCCTATTATTTACGAAATTGCCACCTTAAATCTCAACCATTGGATCATCAAATTGGATGGTGTGAGATGTATTCTCATTTCTCACACCAACCATGTGTTCTCATATGATCCATATCCTATATATATAGGATATGGATCAAATAGGGACAACCACTTGGTGTGAAAAGTAGGGACGATTTTCATCAATTGGATCTGATCAAATGGACGGATAAGATTATTTATTTTAAATAGTTTTTTTCGATTTTTTTTATTTAAATTAAGTGATAAGGTTAATAATGTAAATTAATAAAAATCCTGTAGAGTCCTATATCTGTGCAAATCTTAACTTCCCTAATTAAACGATTTTAATTGTGACAAGTTAATATCTCCATTGATTTGTACGGTTTTTTTTTATGAATCTGAAAAAATTGTTTAGTTTACGGTTTCTTCTTCTTCTTCTTCTTCCAACTCATAGATCAACGATGGCGACGACGCGGCACTCACACGATTTATACAGACGGTTTCTTCTCCTTCTCCTTCTTCTTTTTCTTCCAACTCATAGATCGATGATGGCGATGATGAGTCACTCACACATCGATTCTAGCGGCAAAGGAGGTTGTTGCGCGGCACTCACATGACGATTCTGAGCAGCGGCTCGACTATGGCGATTCTGGGCAGTGTTTTGTATTAGTGTAGCATATTTGTCTATTGTAGGAAGCATTAACAGTACATTTATATAGCATTGATTATTTTGTGGGTTTTTTTCCAGGGCTGATTTACTCTAGTCAAGATTTTTTTTTCTTGTTCCATTTTTTGCTTTGTTTTGTTTTTAGTTTACTTATATTTTTCCGTGTTGTTTTGTATGGTACAGTTGGAGTATTTCAATTTTTTTTGTTACATTATTTCAATGCTTGCGGTAAAAAATGCCACCATGCTGCTAGGAATTGTCCATGCAAAAAATGATTTATGTTTAGTTTTTTTATCAATGTTTCATTTTGTGTTTAGTTTTGATTCTATTTTACATAATTTTTCTTGTGATGTTTTGCATGGTACAGTTAGGGTATTCCATTTTTTTGTTTGGGTACATTATTTGTGGTACATTACAATTCTTTGCTTTAGGTTGGTTGATATTACGAAGCATTTATTCGATGAATACATAGCACTAACTGTAGCATTCACATAATCCTATGCAAATGAATATGTTTACGAAGCACCAACCACGAAATATGAATATATTTATGTTACTTACGAAGCATTATTCTGAAGTGAACGAAGCACTGTATTTACATCTCTCTCACTATAACATGAACTAATCATTTAGAGCATTGCAGACAATCATAAGTAGCATCGATGATATACATATATAGCATAACAGATATGCTTAAATAACATTAAAGATGTGCATGAGTAGCATATCAAATTTAATTGGGTAAAAGCACCAGAGGTATGCATAGGTAGCATCAACAAGCCTAATTCAAAGCAATAACTCACACGTTATTTTTACCAACTTAAACACTTAGTAGCACGGATATTCATAAGTTTCGGTTGTTTGTGTACTTGTCAACTCACGTTTCATTTTGATTGATTTATCGAATGCTTAGTATTAATATTGCATTTGATTGTTTTGTCAAGTGTCCAGTATTAATTCACATTATAGAAAGCATTTAAATATACTATTCATCGAAATTTAGAATGTTATTAGATGGGAGACTCATGTTAGTTTCGAAGCAATACAGTTTCTCATATGATGCATTTAACTGGTCAATAACAAGCATCAACTAAGGATTAGTTTCTAAAATGCAAAATGATACCAAAAGTATGTATTATTAGCATACATTATATAAAGCATTATCAATATAAATACAAAACATTAACAAGTGCGATGCGAATCATTATCAAACTCATACTCAAATCCGTGAATCTGAGGAATTCATGTGCTTGCACATCATAAACACATAATGAAATGCACTTGGATTGACCCATGTACGTCAATCTGTCGCACAATATACACACCACAGTCATTGTTATTTTCGGTATCCCTCCAAGTCATGTCTAGTCTCGTCAAGTATGATTTTACTATTGTGGACTTCACTTTCAATCCATCCGCTAGATGTGTAGGGACTTTCTCCACTTTCATATGCAAGATATGCTGGAATCCCATGTCCTTAACAGCTTTGCGTTGGCCTATTGTGTACTTCTCGTTTGCTTGGAAAATCAGTTTTGGACACGTTCAGCTGCTTAGCTTTGGATACGTGGGTACACCTGAGCCGTCTCCCTCCTCAGGTATTGAGATATCATCATCTGAAATTTCGAGGATGGGCTCTCTTGATGCTGCAGCAACATCCTTAACAGTGTTAGGAAAGAATTAAAAGCATCATGAACTTACTTTAAAAATGTACTAGATGTAGTCATAAATAGCATACACTAAAGCTTTACCTCTTTTCTTCTTCTTTGATGGAACCATGACCTCATCTTCCACATGCGATTCAGTTGTATTAAATTAAATGTAAACATTAAATGCAACTTATAACTTACTGCAATGCTTCTTATAACTTACTGCAATGCTTCTTATAACTAAATGCAATGCTACTTATAATATGCTACTTATAACTTACCGCAATGCTTCTTATAACTTAATGCAATGCTATTTATAATATGCTACTTATAACTTACTACAATGCTTCTTATAACTTAATGCAATGCTACTTATAATATGCTAGATAGCATCAATACCTCTTCTTTTGTCGTGTTTAAATTTAGACCTATTTTCCTTCGTGTGCTCTGTTATGTCATCATTTTGATTATGCTCATGCATCTCCTCCTCAGAATCAGAGTCGTTCCCCACAACCTTTGAAGTGCCTGAAAGTCGAAAACATTTCTTACGTAGCATTCAAACTTCGAATTCATAATAAAACATACAAAAATATTTATAACTAGCGTAAACATATGTCTTCGGTAGCATTCAAACTTCACATTGAGAGCAAAACATAGAAACATGTTTAAAATTAGTGTCTGAGCATGTGTGCACAATCACATGTACAATTGAGCATAATCAACAACCCATTCATTTTGTAATATTTCAAGCTTCTACTGTAACTACTTATACGACTCCCATTAACGAAATGCATGATACTTCACAAATATATTGGATGTTTTATCGCGCGCAAAATAAACATACCACACATTAATCCCCAATAAAAACACATAAAACACAATTTTCACATCATTATTGGACTTCATAGAAAAACCCACGAATCTATTAAAACAGAAAATCACTAAATATGCATTCCCAATTATCCTTTAATGTTCAAATTTGTCAACCGAAAATAGAAAAATAATAGATTAACAATCATCAACATCAACCGATCAATTCAAACAAAAATCCCCAAATTCGTTAAATTGATTTACTCAAAATGGCGAAACCATTCACAAGTTCTCTCCTTTTTCAAATTTTTTCACCAAATTCATCCCACAATTCGATTTAACCCAATAATACTTACCCGTTTTATTTCGCCCCATTTTCCTTCCGCCTCCTCAGACGTCCGCGCCGTCTATAGAGCCTACAATTGCTGCCGACTTCTTAAAATTTCAGCCCGCAGTTAGCCACCGTTGCCGGAATCATCGCCTCTATTGGGGATTTCGCAGTTGATAATCTAGGGTTCCAGATTTTTGGAGAGCGGCGATTTTGCTTTGTAGAGAAATCAATTTCGTGGCTTTTTTGCTTTGTAGAGAAATCGATTTCGTGGGCTAAATTATCTAGCAGTTTACTTCTTCCCGATTTTATGGGATTCTGAGATCACGATGCATGATACCATATGAAATTATAGTTTTATTTTACATAAATACCCTTCATGATTAAATAATAATTAAAAAAAGCATTATTATCAATTAAAATATCTCAAATCTCAGCCGTTGATCTAATAAAATTGTAGGGACAAGATTTGTCCCTAATTTTCACACCACAACTTATCCTTAGAATAATCAACCCCTATGTATGTATATATATATATATATAACCCCTATATATATATCATAAATACCAAATATTAAACAAAAAAAATATTCTAAGCACAGTTCCTTTTTACTCTTAATTAATAGCCTCTAAAATTAATTAATTAATACTATTTTAATAGATATTTTTACCCTAGTAGTCCACAAACTGAAAATCTTAACCTAAAACCTTTTTATTTTCACCTTAATTCTAATTTTTCGATTTTATGTTAACAAATATAATAAATTCACAAAGATAAAGACGCGCTTCAGATCAAATGAACTACTATAAGAAAATGAAATGCATACAAAATCTGCTATGTAGTTGGGGCAACAACTCTCAATTTTTCATTACGATTCTTATCACATTAATAGAGTTAGTATGAGAATCAATGTCCATGTGGGAATAGGAACTCATCTTAACCACACAATACTTTAATCTCAATTGTTCATATATAAATAAAAAAATGGTGGCATAATGGTAGATATCAAGAACTTAAAACTCACCCCAATGAAAAAGTGATATAAACATGCTTCCATAATTATTTTAAAAATTTTAAACATCCATAACTTGCTCATTTGTAATCAGATTTACACAAATTATATACTAAAATAAATTTATTTTAATACTTTTTCATTTAAGATCATTGTGCATATGTTTATCTGAAGATTTTTTTCATCCATCATAGCATGATGTTATACTCATAATTGCATGACAAAATACTCATAATAGCATGAAAATATACTCATAATAGCATGAGAAATACTTATAACAAAATAAAAAAAATACTTGTAATACGTGTAAGATTCTTTTCATAATAGCAGTAGTGTTGTTCGTTAATATTAACATCATTTTATGTTCATAGTAACATGTATATATATCCATAATAGCACGATATTGCTTTCATTCTATCATACCGAAAATTCAGATTTTTTAAGTTACTTAAATATTAGAGTTTGTCACCACCTTTGACCAAAAATTGACCAAATCGTGGCTATTAATGGATAGATTAAATGAGTTTCTAGTTCTCACATGAAGGGATGAGTTCTCATTTGATCTATCCATTTGATTATCTGAGTATCACATGCATATATTACATCAACTGCTTTTTTTTAATGATTATCTTAAATTTTACCAAGCAACCAAAGGTTTTTTTTTTGCCGAAAATAAATGCGTTTCTTTTTTATGAAATTTAAGGGTGGATTTCATTTTTTTGGAGGTAAAAATACTCCACAACATTAACTCAAATTAAAAGAGATTAATTATATCAAAAATATGATCCTAATCTAAATTCTAAACCAAACCTAAGGAAGACAGCCGCTTTTGCCATAAAATGTGCCGCTTGATTATGTCATGGATTAATGAATAGAAACCAATGGAATTTGCTTACGACGCTGCTTCTTTGATATTTGTTGTATAGTTACGTTGATATACAATTTGGAAGATTATCACGGTTGATGGGGTCAATCATAACGAGGGTGGGTGGGTGGAGGCTATACCTTGTGTAAAATTATTTATGTCTCATGTAAAATGTCAAACCAGATTCAGATTCTTCCAAGAATTGCAGCAAGATTGATCGATAGAACACAAAAGAAAAGACACAAGTGTTTATAGTGGTTCGATCAAGAATTGATCTACATCCACTTGAAGCTCTCTCTCTGTGTTTATTACTTCTCAATAATAGAATACAGATTACAAACTCTCACTCTAGTTTCTTTCTTCTCTCTCAAGACTCTAGAGCTATCTCATAAGATTACATGAGATAATGGAATGCTTTTCTTCTCTTTTGACCTATCGAAAGAGATACTTTAATATTTATAGATTGCATATCAAATTAATTACAACAACCAACAATATAACTGCTGCAAGGCTTCAACTGCTTCAACTCTCACTTCCCGCTGCTTTAACCAAGTCAGAATAACTGCTAACAACCCTTCTAACTTCCATGTATAACCGTTCTTCAAGCCATGCAAGAATAAAAAGCTATTTGAGATGTTATCTTGTTGTTATCACCACAAATCTCCACCTTAACAACAACACTATATCATTGCAAACCAAAAGAGACTACTTCAAACAATTATTCTACATAGAATAACCAACACAGCTCCATTTTTTTATCATGAAACTGCCTCACTGCTCCACCTTGAGCAGCACTTTCATGAAGAAATTTCACATACACCAATAAGACTCAAACACAACTCAAATTTTGAAACTGGTAGAGCTTTGGTAAAACAATCAGCTGGATTCTCAGATGTATGCACCATTTCCACTATAACAGCTCTCTTTTCAGTAAGATCTCTGATGAAATACAACTTCACATCCATGTGTTTTGTTCTGTCATGATACCCTTGATGTTTAGACAAGTGTATGGCACTTTGGTTGTCACAGTAAACTGTAACTTGATCCTGCATAACTCCAAACTCTTCAAGAATTCCTTTGAGCCAGATACCCTCTTTTACAGCTTCTGTTAAAATAATAAACTCAGCTTCAGTAGTTGACAAAGCAACTGTGTTTTGATGAATTGCTCTCCAACTAATTGCAGTACCAAATAAAGTGAAAACATAGCTAGTCAGAGACTTCCTTGAATCTACATTTGCTGCATAATCAGCATCAACAAACCCAACCAAAACATCTCATGTACTATCATTCTGCTGAAACCGAAGCCCTCTTTCAACTGAGCCCTTAACATACCTTATAGCCCATTTAACAGATTCCCAATGAGCTTTACCAGGATTGCCCATAAACCTGCTAATCACACTCATGACATAGGTCAGATAAGGCTTACAATATACCATGGAGTACATCAAACTTCCAACTGCACTTGCATATGGAATATGACTCATTTCTGCTGCTTTCTTATCTATAGTAACACCTTGACCAAGAGACAACTTCCGGCCTTGCTGTATAGATGTATTCACAGATTTACATAAATTCATATTGTACCTTTTCAGAACCTTGTCCAAATAAGAAATTTGAGTTAAGAACAAAGTTCTATTGGACATGTCCCTTCTAATCTCCATTCCAAGAATTACTCTTGCCTCACCAAGATCTTTCATGTCAAATTCTGCACTTAAAATCTCCTTTGCCTTCTTAATCCCTTCAACAGACTCACAAGCTATCAACATGTCATCTACATACAACAAAAGGTAGATCAGAGATCCTTTCTCTTTCCTGAAGTACACACAACTGTCATAATTGCTTCTGACAAACTTGTGAGCTGTCATGTACTCATCAAACCTTAGATACCACTACCTTGGGCATTACTTTAGACCATACAGTGACCTCTTCAACCTGCATGCTTTATTCTCAACCATCTCAGTGTAAACTCCATCTGGTACCTTCATATAAATTGTTTCTTCTAACCTTCCATGGAGAAAAGCTGTGGTTACATCCATTTGATGTAACTCTAAGTTCAGATGAGCCACCAAAGACAACATAATCCTTATAGAGCAGTGTTTGACAACTGGAGAGAAGATCTCATTATAGTCAATTCTCTCTCTCTGTGAGAATCCTTTCGCTACAAGCCTAGCCTTGTACCTTACACCTTTTCCTTTTACAGTCTCCTGTTTCTTTTTATATATCCATTTACAACCAACCAGCTTCACATTCTTAGGCTTATCAACTATTTCCCAGGTATCATTCTTTTCAAGAGACAGTAGCTCCTCTTCTATAGCTACAGTCCACTTATCATTTTCAGAACATTTTACAGCTTCAGAATATGAGCTTGGCTCATAAGCCTCTATTTCTAATGCAGAAAATAGAGCAAAAGATACCATGTCAGCTTGAGCATACCTCACAGGAGGTTTGACTACCCTCTTCTTCCTGTCCCTGGTAAGTTGGTAATTGTTGAAATTCCCCCTCTCTTCCTCAGTTTGAGTTTCAGCATCATCTTGAACTTCTGCTGGAACAGCATCTTGCTGAGAACTCTCACTGTCTGGAGGCTCCACCTCAATTCTAACACTTGAATTGTTAGAACTTGATCCTTCATTTCTGAAAAGGATACTTGGTTTCATCAAAAGTAACATCTCTGGAGATGATGAACTTCTGATCTTGTGAGCACCATAGTTTAAACCCTTTAACACCTTTTGGATAGCCTACAAATACACACTTGAGCGCTCTTGGCTCAAGTTTATCTTGTTTTATATGAGCATAGGCCAGACAACCAACTACCCTTAGCCTTTTGTAATCAGCTGGCCTGCAATTCCTCATTTCTTCTGGTGTTTTGAACTGAATTGCAGCTGAAGGACACCTGTTGATCAGGTAGGCAGCAGTAGTAACAATTTCACCCCAGAATGATTTTGGAAATCCACCATTGCTGAGCATGCACCTAACCCTTTCAAGCAATGTCTGGTTCATCCTCTCAGCCACACCATTTTGCTGAGGTGTGGCAGGAACAATTCTGTGTTTGATAATGCCCTTTTCTTTACAGAAACTTGAGAACTCTTCAGATAGGTATTCTAGACCATTATCAATCCTTAGATGCTTGAGCCTTTGTCCTGTCATGTTCTCCACCTCAACAAGCCACTCTTTGAACTTTTGAAATGCTTCTGATTTTTCTTTCAGAATGTAAACCCACACCTTCCTGGAGTAATCATCTATTATGGAGAGGAAGAATCTACCTCCTGCTTTTGTTGAGTGCTTTGCAGGCCCCCAGAGATCTGAGTGAACATAATCTAGCTTTTGTTTAATGTTATGTTCACCAACTGGGAAGACCACCCTCTTTGCCTTTTCATAAACACAATGCTCACAGATCCCAATCTGTGATATAGTATTATCTCCAAGAAGCTTCTGTTTAGCCAACTCCATCAATCCTTTGACTCCAACATGACCCATCCTTTCATGCCAGAGAAGTGTATTGTCCTTCTCCTTCACAGAATTCAAATGACCCTCGACAGTATTTCCAATTAAGAATTACAAATCATTCTTCCTTTTCCCTTGTATCACAGTAGTTTCACCTTTTGATACAAGTAGTCTACCATTTTTAGATTGGAATTTGTAACGAGCTTTATCAAGAATTCCCAAAGATATAAGGTTTCTTCTTAGTTCTGGAATATACCTTACATCTGAGAGAGCCCTGATCATACCATCATACATTTTGATCTTGATTGTTCCAATCCCTCTTACTTTGCAGCTGTGATCATTTCCAAGAAGTACAGACCCTCCATCCTCATAGGTGAGATCTGAAAACCATTCTCTGATTGGTGTCATATGAAAGCTACAACCAGAATCTAGAACCCACTCAGTTCCAACTCCAGCTGTGGATATAGTCAAGGCTTCTGATGACTCATATCCATCTTGATTAGTGGCTCTAGATGTATAATTTGCTTGGTTTTTCTATCCTTCTTGAGAGTTTTCCACAACCTTTTCTTTAAGTGCTTTCCACTTTAGACAATTTTTCTTGTAATGGTCTGGTTCATGGCAGTGGAAGCACTTCCTTATCTCCGGGTCATTTGAGGCTTCTGCAGTCTTCTTGGATTGCTTCTTATTTCCTTCCTTTCTTTTCTTGAAGCTTTCTTTCTTCTTGATGTTCAGGCTTTCCCCTCCTGATGAAGAGCTTGTGTTTGCAGTTGATTTCTGCAACTCTTTTAATTTCAGAACTATCTGCACTTCTTCCAACTTGATCGATTGTTTACTCCCAAACATCAATAAATCCTTGAAGTTTTCAAAGGATTTAGGGAGTGCAGATAGAAGGATCAAAGCTTTATCCTCTTTATCCAGTTTTACTTCTATATTTTCAAGATCATGAAGAATTTTATTAAACTCATCCATTTGTGGCAGGATGGGTTTCTCATCGGACATCTTGAAAGAGTATAACTTATGTTTCATGTAAAGACAATTGGCAAGGGTCTTTACCATATACAGACTTTCAAGCTTGGACCATACACCCACATCGGTTGTCTCCTTGGCCACTTCTCGGAGTGCTTTGTCTCCTAAGGAAAGAATGATCAGGTTGTGAGCTCGTTGCATCATCTGAACATGATCATCAGATTTTTCTTTCTCCTTTCCTGATGAGCTTGTTGCTGCAGGTTTGAGAGCATCTTCGAGCCCTTGTTGGATCAGAAGAGCTCTCATCTTCACTTTCCACAAACCGAAATCCGATTTGTCAGTGAATTTTTCAATATCAAATCGCGCGGCACTCATCTTGATTTCTGGATCTTCCCACAGACGGCGCCAATTGTCAAACCAGATTCAGATTCTTCCAAGAATTGCAGCAAGATTGATCGATAGAACATAAAAGAAAAGACACAAGTGTTTATAGTGGTTCGATCAAGAATTGATCTACATCCACTTGAAGCTCTCTCTCTGTGTTTATTACTTCTCAATGATAGAATATAGATTACAAACTCTCACTCTAGTTTCTTTCTTCTCTCTCAAGACTCTAGAGCTATCTCACAAGATCACATGAGATAATGGAATGCTTTTCTTCTCTCTTGACCTATCAAAAGAGATACTTTGATATTTATAGATTGCATATCAAAGTAATTACAACAACCAATAATATAACTGCTGCAAGGCTTCAACTGCTTCAACTCTCACTTCCCGCTGCTTTAACCAAGTGAGAATAACCGCTAACAACCCTTCTAACTTCCATGCATAACCGTTCTTCAAGCCATGCAAGAATACAAAGCTATTTGAGATGTTATCTTGATGTTATCACCACATAAAATTATGTAGCTTATTAAGGAATAATAAATATATATATATGGACTAAATTATATTTAGGTTAAGCAGTTTTATTATCCGCCATTTGATGAGAATAGCGGACTTATGGGGAATAACAGTTCATTAACGTAAAACTGGGTCACTTCCCGATATATAAGATATTCTCTAAAATCCTGACTATCACGAACAATAGAGAATAGATAGAAACATCATGAAAATGAAACACCGATTTATTATTCTTCTCAAGATAAATTCATCGGTACAATTACAAATTTGATCATGGAGAAAGGTACACAATTTTTTTGTCAATTATGTGATTATGCGAGAATCATTAATTTTAAGATCCAATAATTTTCTTATAAAGTATTGTAGAAAACTAGAATGTTTTACACCTTGGGGCTTTTTTTATTTAGGTTAGGATTTTTAAATTATGGGTTGTAAGAGTAAAAGGGTATTTTAAATGATATGTATGATTTAATTATTTTTGGGACTACAAAGAGTAAAATGAGAGTTATGTTTAGAATTTCCCTTAAAAAACTTAAACTGTCAAGTAAATTATTTCATGCCCTATCAATCCATACTATTTAGAGGCAAAACTTATTAGCCACTTAAACTTTTAAAAAATTTATTTTAGTCAGTAAGTTTTAAACATATTTTTTTAGCCATTTTGGACCAAAATGCCCTTTAGACATAAAAAAAAATTAAAATATCCCACCTAGCCCCTACCCATCACACTTCAGATCTGTTTTTCATCTTCATCCTTATCGTCAATCTTCATTGTTGATCTTCATCTTCAGATCTGCTTTTCATCTTCATCGTCAATCTTCATCTTCATCGTCGATTTTTATCTTCAGATCTGTTTTTCATCTTCATCTTCATCGTCAATCTTCATCTTCATCATTGATCTTCATTTTTTGGACCATAGTTCTCGTCGTAGTTCGTCCATATCGAGCTAGTGCAGTGAGCACTGAAGTTCGACTTTTACAAAAAAAATTGATTTTGTTCTTAACTGCGCGCTGGATTGTTCTTAAGTGCGCGCAAGACCCGGTGAGCACAAGCATGCGCGCACAAGGCATGCGCGCGCAGACTATCGGCATGACATCGGTTGATAATTTTTGTGCATCTGCAGAACAACTGTTCATAATTTGGCCTTAGGTGCGTGCGATTTTATTCTTAACTGCGCCCACAAGCATGCGCGCACAAAGTAAGTGCGGGCGCGCAGACATCGGCAGACTATTGGCATGACATCGATTGATAATTTATGTGCATCGGCAGAACAACTGTTGATAATTTAGCTTCAGGTGCGCGCGATTTTCTTCTTAACTACGCCCACAAGCATGCGCGCATAAAGTAAGCGTGCGCGCGCAGACTTCGACAGAACACATCGGCAGACTATCGGCATGCTATCGGTTGATAATTTATGTGCATCGGCAAAATAATTGTTGTTAATTTAGCCTCAGGTGCACCAGATTTTCTTCTTAACTGCGCACACAAAGCAAACGCGCACGCGCAGACCTCGGCAGAACACATCGGCAGACATCTCCAGAGATCGGCATAACATCGGTTGATAATTTCCGAGCATCAGCAGAACAACTGTTGATACTTTGGACTTAGATGCGCGCGATTTTCTTCTTTACTGCGCGCACAAGCATGCGAGCAGGGCTCGCGCGCAGTTAAGAAATTCATTTTTCCAGATTTTTCGAAAGTTGCAGAAATACTTAATTTTTTTTTAGATTTTCAAATATCAACTATATTAGTGATGATTTTTAAGTACTTCTATTGTCAAAGCATGTCTATTATGTGTAGAAAATTCTTCGAATCAATTTTTCCCCCAAATCAAACTTTAAAAACAAACAACACCTAACAATCTAACAATATTATTAATAATTAGATTTGAAAAATACATACGTTGGGGAAGGATTATCTATTTCTTCACTTGAATTTTCGGAGGTCGACGACTTGAATCTGAAGAAATCTTCGCTTGAATTTTCTGTGTTGCAGATTCCATTAGTGTTGAAGAAGATGAGATGTAGAAGACATAGAAATTTTTTCAAAATCTCATTTCAAAATGTGAAATGTGAATTGTGGGGGAATTGAAATATGATTTAAAAAGAATATAGGGGTATTTTAGTAATTCTGGCTAAATAAAATATATTTAAAAGTTACTGATCAAATTAAATTTTTTAAAAGTTTGACTGACTAGTTTAGCCTATTTACACTACTATTTAACTCACATAGACAAACATGAATATTTCCACATAGTACTAAAAAAATATATAAATAAATAATAGTACATATATGATAAAAATAAATAACACGCAGCACTCTAACATCACGACATGCCATGTTAGTTAATAATCCGGTGCCGGCCGTTGACCTTTTTGCAATAAAATGAAAAGTACATATATTTTTTAGACATTTTTAGAAAAATGACTAAAACTCAGGTATTTTTTTTATACTTTTTGAAATCCAGAATATTTTTTGAAAAATAATAAAGTTGGAACATAAGGATATAATTGATATTTTTTTTTTTGGATGTCGAGAGTAACCCGCAGCCGCTACCGTGGTGCGCACTGGGTAAACCTCACCCCTGTGTAATAGCCTGCAAACCTACACAGGGGAAATAAACCACACTTGGCAAGCCATGTGTGACAGGCTCACAGCTAGTGGTGTTGGTGGTGGGTCGAACTTGAGACCTTTGGCCTCAAGAAACACCACTCCACCACTAGGCCATAGATATAATTGATATTTTATTTGATCAAGGATGAGTGGATGATGTCGTAATGAAGACATTAGACCGCGAAGCATTGGCTCAACGGAAGACTTTGTAGTAGACTCGGACTAAATAAGCCCACGCATCCACAATTCCACATCGCCCGTGCTGAATACAAATCAACAATATTTCAATTTCAATTTTCTTTTTTTTTTTTTCACAAATATGTCATTGCTTTGAGTTTTTGAACATGATAAATTAATTTATTGGGATAAAACGCACGAAGCTTTGTGATATTGAAATATTGCATTAAATCACTCGTGTTAAGAGAATTTACTTCAAATTCCATTTATATTTTCATAACAAATACTTGCACGCACTAGTTTTAAATAAGTCTTATTTCAGACGAAATAACCAAATTCTCGTGTCAATTCATAAAAAAGTAAGGGTCTGCTAGTTATTTTATACTAGTTTATTTATTCCAAATTGTGATTTTTCCATTCTAATTAATTTTTAGAGTTTATGAATTTAGATTTTTTTTAGTATTTTTAGGTTTTTAGGGGTTTATTTTGTGTTTTTTTTTAGGGTTTATGTTTTTTTAAGTTTGATTAATTTCAATTATGGGTTATATTTAAGTTGGAAAAATTAATTGTTGAGTGCAATATACGAGCCCGCAAGTTAATGTTAGAAGAGTGCATTGCGCAAGGCGCCGGATTTCAAAAAAATCAAATTAATTCACTTTTATTTTAAGGTTCACTAATTTCATTTAAGAGTGTATATTTATTTCAAAATTAGATTTTTATTTTTCATTTACCGTTTATATTTATTTCAAAAAAATTAAATTAATTGTTGACACGAGCCCACGCATTAGCGTCGAACGAGTGCATTGCGCGAGTCGCCGAATTTTAAAAAATTAATTTAATTCACTTTTATTTTAGGATTTATCAATTTCATTTTAGGTTATAATTAAATTTATATTTATTTAAATAAAGTAAATCAATTCACTTTAATTTTAAGATTCACTAATTTTATTTTATGATATAAAATTTATATGTAAAAAACAAAAGAAAATTGAAAAAAAAATAAAAATAATCAAAAATCACCCAAAAAAATGAAGTCTCTTTCGCCTGCCAGATATAGTGGCAGATAAGGGCAAGTGTTGCTCTTTTCATAAAAATATGCACAACATTCATTTTTCCTAATTTATGCTAAGGGGATGGCTAGTTTGTCAGAATTGAATCAAGCGGGAATAGAATGGACTTATTAATGGAATGGTGATGAGGATGGAATGGAATGGAATGACTACTGTCATTCCTTTACCTGGTATCACAAGTAATAAGATAGGAATGAAACTTAGATTTTTTAATTGATTTTATTATAACAATATTTAATTAATAAATAAAATACACGAATTGGCTCATTTAATTCTAAATAACAAATTACTCTTCTTTCAAAGATACTATTATATTTTAATAACATATTGTTTAATATTATGCGATTTTTTTACTCTATTAATGTTTAGGTCCAAACTTACACTTATAATTTTCGGTTTATGCTCACTAGACACTACTGAGGACCACACCCGCAATTGGACGGGGTCAATTGTAGGAGCGATGAGCTTAACCCGAGTCGATCTCTCAAGGAAAACTTTACGAGAAAGAACTATCTATAGGCTACACGTGCTTTCGACAAAACAACTAAAATGCAATCTAAACATTCTAATCAAGAGATTTTGGAGATTTAAACTAGAAATTAAATGAACAATCAACAAAACAGACAATAACAACTTAAATGCAAGAAAATGGAAATGAAGATTAGAGGAATTAAGTTGATTAAGGTATTAGGGTGTAGATTCTCTCAATGGTTGATTACTATGCTTTATTTAAGTTGATAATGCAAATCTCACAAGTATGGTAGACCCATCCAATTAGTTTAACGTCTATTAAAGTCACGGATATCCGTTAAACCTCTCTTAGCTATACCATGCAAAATGAGACAAACAAACTAGGTTTAGGAGCCCATGCACCTAGCATCGAAGGAATTAAATCCGGAGTTAGGTTCACAATCAAGAAATCCCCTAAATCCTACCAATGCTCAAGTGATGATCAAGCACTTAAACATAAATAAGAACAATTCCAACAACAACAACCAACATAAACAAGCATAGATCACAACCAAATCGATCCTCTACCCCCTAATAGGGAGATTAGCCACTAAACATGCTCAAAACAACATAAACATCATAGAAGAACTCCATTTCATAAATCAAATGTAAATGAAAACAACTTCTACAATATTATATATCCTTCAAGAGTTTGGAACAAATCCCACAAAAACATCCAAGAAATACAAGAAAGTGCACAATAAACCTCCTCCGAGCTTAGCTTCCACATGAGCTCGTCGTTGGTCTTTTCGTTCCCTTCTTTCCCCCTTGGCTTGGTTTCCTTGTTCTCCTCCTTCTCCTCTTCTCTTTAGTGAAAAAGGGTGGTGAAAATGATAGTGAAAAATGGTGAAGAGAGTATGGAAGGGTGAAGAAAATGGTGAAGGTAGTGTAGAGAAAAATGGAGGATGTTGGGGTGGAGAAGATGATGTGTTGAATGGTATTCAATGTGTATCCAAAAAGAGAAGTGCCTCCAATGATTGATGGTGTCCCCCTTTTTGATCCCCAAAATCCAATTTCATAAGAGAGAGAGAGAAGATCGTAAGGGAGAGAGAGAGGCAATGGTGAGATGATTGATGAGAGGAGAGAGGAAAGGTGGTGGTAAGGTGATAGTGATGGACATTAAATGTGAGAGATTTGGGAGGAGGATTTTGTGGAGGAAAAGTCCACAAAGCTAGGGTTAGGTTAAATAAATACCTATTATCCTAGTTTTTAGATTAGATTGACTCCAAGCTCTAGAATCCTCATGCAAAAGGAATGGATGATGAAGGGCACTCATTGGGTCCAAGATGCCAAGAGGGAGAAGGGAAAAACAAGTGCCAACAAGGCGCTGATCGAGAGGGAAATGCCAGCCCGCGCGCCCGCGGGGTTCAAGAATGCCGCGCGCTCGCGGGGCTCCCGCGCCCACGGGGTGCCTGCGCCGAGAACACCCCCGCGCGGTCGCGGGACTCGCGTGGCCGCGGGGTCTTGGGAGCCTGAAGTTGCGCGGCCGCGGGGCTTGCGCGTCCGCGGGGTTCACCTTTCTTACAGGTTTATCTTTTACGGCCCATCTTCGCTCCACGCTACCTTAGCACCTAAAAATCGAGATTTTCCGAACAAAAGCTCAAGTTTTTCAAAACTTGGCATAATCCACCATAAAAGCAACCAGTGAAGAAATTCACACGAAAACACGAAATAAACGAGAACAAAAAACTAGAAAATAACTTACAGAATATGCAAAATTATGCAATAAAACAACACAAATACATACTAAACAATTAACATTTGTGAGAAAATTGAGTATACTTTTAATAAGTATTTCACTAATGATTAGCGGGTTTGTATATTTTATGTAATCCTATAATATCATTAGTACTTCTGTGAAATATTACAAAATTTTATGAATCATTAATAAATTATTAATGAGTTTTTAAAAAAAATTCATAAATTTGTTTTTTAATAAAATCTTTTAAAAGAATATGATATTTTATTTGCCAATACAAAAAAATAAAGTATAGTTTTACAAAATAAAAAATAAAATTTATTTTGATAATCGGGAATACATAATACCATGGGAATGGGGAGTAACAGTTAATCCTATGTTCATGGTAATGTGATTTCTTCGGGAATAACCATTCCCAATTGAAAAAATTATACCAACCATAGGAATGAGAATGGACGTGCGAATGTGATTTCATTCTCATTCCATTCCATCATACCAACCATGCCCGTCCTAAAAGTCCACTGTTGGAGAGTTGGAGTGATAAATCAAATCCAAGCTAACTGAATGAGCGCACGTTATCGGATTAAAAATAGGAAAATGGGAAGCGGTGTGTGTGTGTGTGTGTATTAAATGGATAATATCCCAAAATACCCTACCGTTTATTGTATTTTTATTGAATGGTAATGCTAGCCGGTCAAATTGTGGCTAATCATAATTTGATTTTTTAGTAATTAGCAAAATTGTATTTAATTAGGTTAACTAATGAATGTTTTGTTTTTTACTATATTGTAAACCTGTTTATGTTAATGAGAAATTATCCAAATTAATTTTAAAATTCAAATATAATCTCTATCATAAATGTTTAGTGATTGTATTTAATTACAAAAAGTGAATACACTTAATTTCAGGAGATATTTTAGTGTATACTAGATATTTTACCATTATCTATTTATAAAGGTCCATTAGCGTTTAGGGTTTATGGAAAAAATATTTAACAAACAAGTGATTAGAAAAAAATATGAATAAGCTTTTAGAAGATATTTTAAGGTATACTAATACATATCTCCATATTTTATAATGATTGTGCAATTGAATAAATAAATAAATAGATAATCATACTTATACACTAATTTATAGTTTAATTATAAATTAAATTACCGGAAATTAAAATGTTACATAAGTTTGTTTAGTTTGATTTTATCTAGTTTATGGTAGTTTGATCAATAAAATCTTTTAACCAATTATTGATATTCACAAGTGGGAAATTAATTAGAGAGTATTAGTGCTAATTCTTGTGGAGGACATTAATGTAAACTTATTGATTAATTGGTCATTTATTAATGAAATTGATTAATTATATATATTAAAAAAAAAAGATTATGGCTGACCAGAATCTGGCTATAAATTACCACTCTTTATTGAAATAGTTCAAATTATGATATCTATCTATCTATCTATCTATTAATATAAACTTATGTGATAGACAACAATTCAAATATAAACTCGTCTATCATCAAATTTAAAAATTATATCTTAGACAACGGATTTTGTATAATATACAACGGTAATGGTTGTAAATTTTCTTCTTCTTTTTTTGATTTTTTCACGTCAATTTAGATTACAACCACTGTCTTTTAATAAATTTTTGAAATCTTAGTTATTATTATTTTTACTTGGAAATTTGTGATCTGTAACTTTTTTATTTTATTTTTTATGCGCAAATTTGTATTACTCTACATTTGTCACCTAACAAAATATTTTTCATTTGTAACAACAACAACAACAACAACAACAACAACAACAACAATAATATAACACAATTTGCAATAATTTATTATTTTCAATTTCAATTTCATCATTAAAGTAATTAAATAATTATAGTTTTGTATACTTATCATATATTCAAGGAAATCAAATATTCTTTAATCATGTACAATTATAAATTCTTAGTCATTCGAAATATTCCAATTCGATCTTTCTAGCATGGATTTTCATTTAGTTCCTAAAATTTAATTTTCTTTTTGTTTGTCGTAACTACACAAAATTGAACTTCTTATCTAATTAATTAATGGATGTGCATATCGTGTTATTAATTTTTAAAAATTCAACACAATATATAGAATTAAAAAATAATCATAATTTTACATATTTGAAAATTAATAATTATTTGTTTATCGCACAGGAAAAATACTAGTTTACAAAAAGACAAAAACTTCCATGCACTAGGTGTAAATAAGATTTATTTCAGACGGGCGGGTCAAATTTGCGGGTCAATCGACAAAAGTAATGAGCCTGCTAGTTATCTTATACTAGTTTATTTAATACAAATTATTTTTTTTCATTCCAATTAATATTTATAGTTTAGGAGTTTAAGATTCTTTTACGGTTCATGGTTTTTGTTAGCATTTTTAGATATTTTTAGATTTTTATGGGTTTATTTTATTTTTTAGGGTTTATGTTTTTTAAGGTTTGTTAATCTTAATTAAGGGTTATATTTAAGTTGAAAAAAATAATTGGTGAGTGCAATGCATAATAAGTCTACGCATTAGCGTTTGATTAATGCATTGCACAAGTCGCCGAATCTCAAAAAAATTAAATTAATTCACTTTTATTTTAGGGTTCACTAATTCCACATAGGGTCTATATTTATTTCATAATTAGATTTTTTATTTTCAATTATTGTTTATATTTATTTCAAAAAAATTAATTGCCAAGCACTATGCACTAGATCACGCGTTGGCGTCGGGTGAGTGCATTGCGCGAATCGCTGGATTTCAAAAAATTTAAATTAATTTCCTTTAATTTTAGGGTTCATTAAATTTTATTTTATGGTATATATTTATATTTATTTCAAACAAATTAAATTAGTTTATTTTAATTTTAGGGTTCACTAATTTTATTTTAGGGTATACTCTCTCCCTCCGTTTAATAATGTTTATTGTTTAGGAATTTTATTTTTGTATCAAAATATTTGTTATTTTAGATATTTTCACACTCTTTCTCCCAAATTTAACCCCATGAATATATGGAGAGAGAAAATTTTGCTAACTTTGTTAGGAAAATAAAAGGTATAAGATTTTATTTGATATAGAAGAAATGTGTATACTAGTCCAAAAAATTAATTGTTATTCTAGATTAAAATTCTAAAACAACAAACATTATGAAACAAATAGAGTATAATTTATGGGAAAAACTGAAGGAAAAATAGGTATAAAGGCATTCAATTGTAGAGAGTAAAATTTCTTATTATCGTTTAGAATTGTATTAGCAAAGCTTACAAAAAGAAAAATTACAGCTACTGTGCTATTTCCTATATATATAGATACATGGCTTGGTATCTAAGCAAGCAATAGATCTACGGTTGATAGGTGAATCCGCGTCTTAGCTTATCAACGGTTGTGCTTGCTTAGTTTGTGGTCCTGCACGAGCTCTTCCAGATAGTTGCCACGTCTGCATGTCTCCCTTCATTCCTCTGCATGCATGGCGCGAACTCAACATTCCCCCTCAGCAGTGACTTGGTGAAGATCACCAAGTTGCATCCTGGATAACAAGAATTGAAATCGTGCTCCAGTGAGTGATTTAGTGAAAACATCGGCCACTTGATGTTATGTTGGAATATACACAGGAAGTAGAAATCCCTTTTTGAATTGTGTTCGTGCAAAGTGACAATCTAAATCAAGATGTTTTGTGCGCTCGTGAAACACAGAATTTTGTGTTATCTATATTGCGGCTTTATTATCGCACAACACTTGGATAGGCAGATTTATTCCAATCTTGAAATCATCAAAAAGAAATGAGATCCATAAGAGCTCTCGAATAGTAAAACTGAGGCTCCTGTATTCTGCTTCAGCGGTGGACAAGGAGGCAGTTGGTTGCTTCTTGCAACACCAAGAAATGAGACTGTCATCTACAGTGATACAATACCCTATAAGTGATTTCCTTATTTCCTTGCACGAACCTCAATCGGTATCGCAATATACTTTGAAATCCAGATTAGCAGATGAAGTATAATGTAGACCAAGTGATGGTGTACACTTAAGATAATGCAAAACATGCATAGCTACATGCCAATGTGACTGAGTGGGATTATTCACAAATTGAGACAATTGTTGCATAGCATAGGCTAGATCAGGTCTAGTTAAATTCAAGTATAACAATTTTCCCCCTATCTTCCTATAAGTGTCTGGTTGAGAAAGTGGCTCTCCTTCTTGGGATAAAATCAGCCCTGGTGGCAATGGTGTATAAGTAGACTTGCTCCCAATGAAGCCCACTGTACTCAGCAAATCTAATACATATTTTCTCTGACATAGATACATTCCAGATGGTGAACGGGATATCTCCATTCTTAGGAAATACATAGCTTCTTCTAGGTCTTTGATGGTGAATTTGTCATGCAAAGAGTTTTTAATACCAGTAATAATGTCAAGAGAAGGTCCTAAGATCAAATATCATCAACATACACCAGAAGTGCAACAAAAACATTTTCTTGCCCTCAAATCAACATGCAATTGTAATTTTTTTACTGAAGAAACCTAAGAGAAAAGATATGCTTAAAGAATTCATGGTTCCATTCTCTAGAGGCCTGCTTCAATCCATAAAGGCTTTTAACCAGTTTGCAAACATCCCCTTGCTTTCCTTTGTTGTATCCCTGTGGCAGTTTCATATAAATCTCATCAGATAGATCACCATGAAGGAATGCATTGTTGATGTCTACCTAATGCACATACCAAGAAAATTGAGTAGCAAGTGCAAAAAAATAGTCTGACTGTTACTAGTTTAGCAATATGTGAAAATACTTCATGGTAATCTATTCCAAACTCTTGGTTGTAGCCTTTTTCTACTAACCTAGATTTGAACCTTTCAACTATTCCATCAGACCTTAATTTTACCTTGAAAACCCACTTGGACCCTATTGCATGCTTCCCAGCAGGCAGTGGCATAATTTCCCATGTATTATTATCTTCAAGTGCAGTAAGCTCCTTCTGCATAGCTTTTATCCACTCTGTGTATCTACAGGCCTCTGCATAACTTGTGGGTTCTTGCAGGGACTGCACATTCATCAAGAAAGCGGTATAAGTGGGTTTAATGGTGGGTGATATTATGTATGGGAAAGTAGAAGGTGTGGTTCTATAACCAACTTGTGAGTTTTGTGTATGATTAAACACATAATCATCAAGATAAACAGGTATCTTAGACTCCCTAGTGCTCTTTCTAAGAACTCTCTGATCTATATTAGGATCAAAATTAGGATCAGAATGTGATGAAAAAGAGGAATCAACAGGTTCTGGTCTATTCTCTGTGGCTGAAAAATTAGGATCAGAATGTGATGAAGAAGAGTAATCAACAGGTTCTAAGTTAGAATCTGTGACTGAATCAAGAATAGTAGTAGTATGAGGTAATGTTACAGGGATTGTGATAGGCTCCTCAGGTAGGGATGGTTCAGAAAAGGAGTGAAAAGGTAAAGTAGGTATATGATCATGCTGAAGAGGAAAAGTATTTGAATAGAACTCAACATCCCTACCTACACAAACCCTGTGCTTATTAATATCAAATAGTAAATACCCTTTGTGATGAGCAGCAAAGCCAAGAAATATACATTGTAGATTGCGGGTATCAAATTTATACCTAGAAGGCATTAGGTTAGACATATAGACCAAACAACCAAATGGTTGCAGTATAGTGAGATCAAGTGGCCTCCCAAATAGTTGCTCAAAAGGAGAAATCCAATTGAGAAGAGCAGAGGGCAGTCTATTGATAAGCAATGTGGCATGGAGGATAGAATAAGGCCAGAAATTAGAAGACAATCGACTTTGAAACATTAGAGCTTGAGCCACCTGTAACAGGTGTTTATGTTTCCTTTCAACTATACCATTCTGTTGGGATGTATAAGGGCAAGATCTTTGATGAAAAATCCCATGTTGCTGTAATAAATCATGGAATTTAGCATTCACAAACTCACTACCATTATCATTACGAATTATATGAATGTGTTTCAGGAACTGTGTCTCCACCAATTTTATAAAACTCTGAACTATGCACCATACCTAACTTTTAGATTTGAAGAGAAATGTCCATGTGGATCTAGATGAATCTTCCACCAGAGTTAAGATATAAGGAGTACCAGCTATGTTTTCTTCCTGACATGGCCCCCAGACATCTGTATGAACCAGGCTAAACAAAACCAAACTCCTCTTTGACAATATAGGAAAGAGGCTCCTCTATTGCTTGGCTTTGTGGTAGATATCACATGAACTGAGCATGTCAAAATCTTCTGTAAGAAATCTTTTCTTACATGCTTCCATGTGTTGCATAGTACTAATCCCAGGATGTCCCAACATGTTATGCATATCTTGCAAGGTAGACTGATTATGCACAGAATAGGCAGTGACTGAGTTAGCTTGTTCTTAGGGAAATATATATAAAGATCCATTTATTTTGCAGATTCCTAAGATTCTAGCTGACCTCCTGCTTTGTATAAGGTAGTGAGAAGCCATAAACTGCAGTTTGCCATCCAACTCCTTTGCTAATTGCCCAACAGATAACAGATTATGAGTAAAATATGGAGCAAATAGCACATTATGCAGTGTAATATCCTTGTTCAACTGTGCCTTTCCTGCAAGGAAAGACCACAAACTACTACCATCAGGGAGAAATATCTGTAAAGATTGTTTGAGCTTCTATAAATTAGTTAACAACTCAATATTACAGCACATGTGTGTGCTAGCTCCAGAGTCAACAATCCATTCTATTTTAGGAATATCATTAGACACACCAAAAGCATAGTGCCCAGAGAAATCAACAGAGGTACCACCCATATCCAGGTCAGCCATGTTGGCAGTGTTTATATTCCCAACGTCTGTAGAAGTATGTTTATTTCATTGATTCAAATAAGCCCCCAAGTGCTTGGCAAGTTCAGCTTGGATGAGTTTACTCATACTACTGAAACTCTCATCACCAGTGTATGTATGATAGACTTTCTGTTGCTTATCATTAGTTGTAGCAGTTGCTTCCTTATGATCCAAAGCATAATTGGCCCTTCCTTTATCTTTTCCTGCCTTGAAGGTTTTGTACCATTCTGGAACCCCTATAAGATCAAAACAGTCGAATTTGAGATGTCTCTTACCCCCACAGTGATCACACCGTACCTTAGCCTTCTCCTTCTTACTCAATCTCTTTCTGAATTTTTCTCCTTTGTATCCAGTTTTCTGTGCACTATACAATGCACTTTGTTCTACCCCCTGTGCCATGACACGCATCTGTCTTCTACTTGGAGAACCATAGAATAGGCTTAACTTAATGTAGGTAAGGGTGTTAGAATTAAGATCTGCTGCTGTATAGTCCCATAACAGTCATCTAAACCCATTAGAAATTGCATCATCTGCTCCTCTTTGACATCCGATTTAATATCATCTACTACCTCACAACTACAACTCCTAGCATTCTTAAGTAATGACAATTCGTCCCACAAGCCTGTCAGATTGTTGAAATAAAGCATAACAGACTGATTATGTTGTGTGTATGTTGCAATTTCTCTACGTATTTTATAAATTTGAGGTCCATTTTTCTTCCCGAACTTCCTTTACAACTCATCCCATAACTGTCTAGATGAATCCAAATTCTGAAATCCTCTTGCAATTTCCTTGACCATTGAATTGGTGATCCAGTTAAACACCAAGTAATCAACTTTCAGCCATGGCATATAATCAATGGAGTCCTTTCTAGGTTCAGGTAAGCTACCATCTATGAATCGCAACTTATTTCTAGATAGTAACTCTCTCTTAATTCCCCAGCACCAATTATGAAAATTACCCCCATCAAATAAATCTGCCATCAAAAACATCCCTGGATGCTCGCTAGGTGCTATATTGAATTCATGTTAGCTTGAAGTCGAGTAGTTGTTACCTCATTGTGATGAGATCCACCATTGAATTCACCGGTTCGATCGCCATATTTTCGCAAATTCATCCTCGGTGAGTAATCCTCCTCCTCTGGCAATGATTGCTTCTTGCTTTCTGTAGCTGCACTATTTTCACCACGTTCGGTTGAAGATGAATTCACCACAAACCCTAGCTCATCAGCACGCATATTTCTCCACGAAAAATGTTATTGTTTCTTCGTCATTTTATTCCAAAATGAACAATGATCGGTAAAATCAATGTAATTTCACAAAGAGATTCAACTTGGCTCTAGATACCATGAAGGAAAAATAGGTATGAAGGCATTTAATTGTAGAGAGTAAAATTTCTTATTATCGTTTAGAATTGTATCAGCAAAGCTTACAAAAAAAATACAGCTACTGTGTTATTTTCTATATATACAGATACATGGCTTGGTGTCTAAGCAAGCAATAGATCTACATTTGATAGGTGAATCCATGTCTTAGCTTACCAACAATTGTGCTTGCTTAGTTTGTGGTCCTGCACGAGCTCTTCCAGATAGTTGCCACGTCTGCATGTCTCCCTTCCTTCCTCTACATGCATGGCGCGAGCTCAACAAAAACTAAAAAAATCATAAAAAAATAAAATAAAAAATAAATGGATGCGTGCTCTGAAATAAGGCGAAAGTGCACCTAGTGCACAAAAGAGTTTCTCTTACAAAAAATTATATCGTATCAATTTTATTTTATTTTTAGGGAATATCGTATCAATTTTTTTTAACATATATGTTACTCAGCCATTTTGCGGGTGCCTGAAAGATGACCGGGCGCACGGGATTTCTACATGCATTTTAACCAAAAAAATGTATTATGTAGCAATTATTATTAACACATGAGAGCAAAATCTACGTCATTTTTGTTACCAAATTGATACAATATGATTTATTTTAGTGAATATTTATAGGTTGAGTTATCGACTTATTTCTATGAAAATGCGTAAATGAGGGGTATTTTAGGGGGATAAAATCCTCTAGTCCACTTTTCATGTCTCACTATAGTGTCCCACTATAATATTTAATATTTTTAAAATGTTTGTTACAAAAATAAATTTTATTATAGTATTACAAATCATAATCAACATTTATTGCTAAAAATTAATTTTTTAAAAAATTATATAC
This sequence comes from Perilla frutescens, assembly GCA_026008535.1. Taxonomy (NCBI): domain Eukaryota; kingdom Viridiplantae; phylum Streptophyta; class Magnoliopsida; order Lamiales; family Lamiaceae; genus Perilla; species Perilla frutescens. The sequence goes on along the minus strand of BRKX01000004.1, from coordinate 56,839,097 downwards.
CCTACTTTTTGGAATAATTAACCATATTAATCAATTATATTAACCCTAAACCCTAATTGGGTGGAATAAACACTAAATAATAATTATAAAATTTAACTAAGTCATAACAAATTGAAATTGAAGAAACAAATTGATGAAAATCGAATAAAAATTAAAGTGGGACACCAAATGGGATAGAGAAAAGTGGGATAGAGGATTTCATTTGTATTTTAGGATGGGTGTTGCTAAACACACTACTATTTTTTTATTTTCACACTACATATTAAATTAATTGAAAACTAATTATTTATAATTTTGCTTGAATACCGTTACTAAATAATCTAATAAATTAATAACTATAAATTTAAAAAATAGACGAATAATCATAAATTATGAAAAAAACAATTCAGAGCATATCAAAACTCAAGATCTAAAGTTTGATCAATACTTATACAACAAGGATGAAAAACATTTTCATCTACAAACTCTAACCATTCTCAAAATTTCCAAAATCCACTTAGATAGAAAATTTTAGTAGAAATCAACCATGTGACATGAAAAGAGTGAAGAAATAGACAATATAAGTGATTTGCGTATATTTTTCCGATTATTTTTGGTAATTTTTTCAATTTTAGAACAGTGTTCATCGTAGCTAAGTCAAAAAATATAGTTTGAAACCCGTTATAGGGGTTGAAAATATGTTTTCAACCTTATGAATCAAGTGTCAAAAATATATTTATGAACTAAGAAGGTTTTTTCAAATAATAATTTTCAAAAATATTCATAATGGGTCAAAAAATATTTTCTGAAATCTGGAGTTCAGATCATAAATTGTGTTTCAAGCTTCACTAGGGAGGTTTAAGAATCCATACATGAAACACATAACAATTCTCTTTGTTTTGTAGGTATTCTTAACTCCAGATCACCCACTACCTCCTATATCGTGCGTGTGGAAGGATCACCATGATAAATGTGATGCTGAATAGGAAACATTCAATTTATAATAATTGTAATAATGTCGAATTGTATGTGTTTCATGTATAGATCCTTTTATTTAGGCGTGTGTTTATATTGTTAACATGATTCCTAGTTTAGATCTCTAGGTCGAAAAGTATTTCTAAAATCTTAAACTCTAGGTGGAAGAATTATTTCTAATCAATTTTAACAGACAGGTCGAAAAACTATATATGAGATCTTAGCCTATAGGTTTGAATATAATTGTCGAAATCATTGCATGAATATCAAAAATAATTTCCAACATCTTCAAGATGATAATCCGTTACATACAACACATCAAAACATTTAACAAATGATCAGTATATAGCTAGAACCAACAAGTCAAAACATCTAACTATCTCATGATCATCATTAACCTCAACAACATATATCGTTGTTCGGAACAAACTCTTGTTCAACCTGAATTGGAGCTGCTGCATGTTGTTTTCTTGCCAATGTGATTGGCTTTCTCCGAGAATATTGCCCTAAAAGAGTGTTTATTAGTATTGGAGACAACAAAAACAAGTTAACTGATTTGAAAAATAGTTTTTTATATTTAGAATAGCATATTAGAAAACATTATTCGAAATCAAATGAGATAAATCAGAACATTTTTCAAAATAAAAGAGCATATCAGAAAATAATTTTCGATATCATGCACAACATATTAGAAAACATTTTTCGAAATCAAATGAGACAAACCAGAACATTTTTCAAAATAAAAGAGCATATCAGAAAATAATTTTCGATATCAAGCAAAGCATATTAGAAAACATTTTATGAAATCAAACAACATCAGAAAGTAGGAAGAACATATTAGAAAATGAGTAGAGCATATCAGAAAAAATGATTTTCGAACTAAGCATCTTCCATCAACAAAAACCAGTTGACGACAAATTTTCCAAGAATGACGAAAACCATTTATTCACAAAGTAAAAATCCTCAAATAATTGGAACGAAAAACAAAGAACCAAGGAATTTTAACTACAAAAGTACATCATATTTAGAAAAACATCATTTCAGATAACAATAAAAATCAAAAAAAGTTAACATATCTCCATTATTTTCCATACAATCAAAGTGAAAAAACAAACTTATGAATAGTGTAGAGGCCATATTTCTGCATATGCCCAAAAATTAGGCCCACGCCCATTTTTGAAAGTCTAAAGAACCAAATAAAGTTGGCACCTCACGATCAAGTGTCTCGAGATCCATGCCTCGAAGTCCACTTCTCGAGGTCCATGCCTCGGGGTCGATACCTTAATCTTCGAAGTCCAGAGGTCTAAAAGTGAGAGTCCATGATTGAACAAACTCAAGGGGAAGACTGGGTCAAAGTATCCGTTGAAGATAGTTATGACCCCATCAAAAACCCTAAAGGGGATAAGAGAGGATCCCTAAAATATTGAAGTTCAGTTAAGAACTCATAAGTATATATATCTGTATTCATCGTAGAAGAAGGGGGATCAATAATTCACACTATACATGCAATATTATACACGCAACACTCACAACTTCAATCATTCATAATATACTAGCAATTCTGACTAAAATCTAAGCACTCATAGCGTAATTCCGCAAGCAACGAATATCCAAGGGTTTACATCAACGAAGCTCGACCCCCTTCAGATTACTTTAATAGCTTTATAATTCCATAATTTATTCAATTTTATCTTGATTTATTCAATTCTGATTTGAGCGTCAGAGTCCATTCGATCGTCAACCCCTCGACGGTCCTTCGGCTTCACGTGTTTTCTTTGTCTTGTAGATCACCGGAACCCGAACTCAAAGAACGATTAATTGTAAAGATTTTTAGCCTCTACAGTTTGGCGCACACCGTGGGGCTCCGATCGATCACTTCAAGATGACGAACAATAGCCGAAAGGATGCAACGATCATTTCTCAGGAAACCCGAAAAGACGGGGCAACTGCGACCCCTTCGTCTGAAGGCGATGGCAATGTTTCACGGCTTCTACATTTGATCCAGCATCAATTGGATACCACCATAGTTGAACTCGCAGCAATCCGAACCGAGAACTCGGCCTTAAAGGCTAGAGTCGAAGCTATTTCGCAACCAAATCTTTTCCCGAATGGATCTACACGAACTTAACTGTCCCCGCTCTCATTAACCCGCATGTCAAATGAACTCCGAGAGCAGGTACTTCTGAACTCGACACATGAATTGACTAACCATCTCAATGCAGGTACAAGCAAAGAACCCGTACTAAAAGGCAAGGGAAAATAAGATTTCTCCATAGGGCCCCCTCCCGGGTTCGAAGATTATGAACCTGGATCGGAGTCTGAGGTCGAGAAGAAGATCCAGCGACTGGAAGACATATTAACTTGAATACTGGGAGTCTCTGCTCCTATTAGAAAGATTGCACCAACAAGCTTTGCAGATTCCCCATTCACCGACGAGATCAGCCTCGTAGAGATGCCCCCAAAATTCACCTTTCCAAGCATGAAGCTTTTTTGATGGCACATCCGACCCTGACGATTATGTCGCCCAGTGTAAACAAAGAATGTTCACCACCACGATACCCCGACATGCCCGAGAAGCCAGCATGTGTAAGGGCTTCGGATCCAGCCTCATCGGCCCAGCGTTCCAATGGTTCATCAACCTCCCCAATAGAACAATCTCGTTGTTCACCCAGCTTAACGACCTCTTTGTCGAACAGTTCACCAGTAGCTGAAAGATTGAAAAATGCGATGACGACCTTTACACAGTCATATAAAGAACGGAAGAGCCCCTGTAAAGCTTCGTCGGAAGATTCAATAGAGAAAAAGTATCGATCCCCAATTGCAACATCAATACCGTGATCTCAGCCTTCAGAAAAGGCCTTAAGAGAGACTCCGACTTCTATAAGGAGTTAACCAAATATCCCTGCAAAACAATGGAGGACGTGTTTGCTAAAGCCTGGGCTCAAATCAAATGGGAAGAAGATGAAGCTAACTCATCTAGATCTCGTACCAAGAATAAACATCCAAGAAAAGAACAAAGAAATAACAGGACATATAGATTTAGAATGGAACCTTATCCACAAAACCCGCGATTCGATTCACGAAACAGGCGAGATCAAACACCCCAGGTCGATAAAAGACTCCCAGAATACAGCCTCTGCATATCACCATCGGAGGCACTCCTAGCCCTTAAGGGACTCAGTCAGAACGTGAAATGGCCCGCGAAGATGAAAGCCCCAGACAACGAACGTGACAGAAGTAAATTCTGCAAGTTCCACAATGACCATGGACACAAGATAGATGAATGCATCGCCCTGAGGCTCGAAGTCACGGAACTCTTAAAGCTAGAATATCTTACCGACCTTCTGACTCCCAAAGGAAAAGAAACCTGGTCACGAAGAGAAAATAGAAAAGAGATACAGCCACCTGAACCCCCAAGGGTCGACCGCACTTTGAACTGTATAACAGGAGGCTCAGTAGTGAGCGGAGTCTCACAATCCTCAGCAAAGAGACACTGTCGATCGATAAAGTACAACAGAAACATCCCCAGACATGCTAAGCTAGCCGACCTCATCACCCTCGATTTCACCAACAGAGAAACTTTCGATCTCTCACACCCTCACCACGATGCACTAGTCATTTCCTTATTAATTTCTAATTGTCTGATTATGTATGTCCTTATAAACAATGAAAGTTCCTCTAACATGATCTTTTTGAGTACTTTGAAAGGCATGCAGGTAAAAGAAACATAAATTGTTAAAAGGTCAACCACCCTAATTGGTTTCAGTGGTGAGCACAAAGCCATGATGGGTGAAATCACACTTCCCACCTATATCGAGGGAATAAATATCTTCACCAAATTCCAAGTAATCGACATCTCCTCAGCTTACAATGTCATAATGGGAAGATCTTGGATTCACGAACTCCATGTGGTACCGTCAACCTATCATCAGCTCATGAAATTCCCTACACCCTGGGGAGTTCACGAAGTCCAAGGCGAACAAATAATAGCTCGAGAGTGTTACGTCTCTACCTTCAAACACAAAGGAGCTATGGAGGTCAACCAAATCGAGGTCGGATAATCTTCAGCTAGTACCGAAAATCACAGCTACAAAGAACCTGAAGTGGAAGACCTTGACAAAGTCCATATACATCCTGATTTTCCCGACCACAAAATACAAATCGGGTCAAGGCTCACCGCGAAAATACGAGAACAACTAATAAGATTCCTCATCGAGCACCACGACTGTTTCGTATGGTCTTTCGAAAGTTCACCACCGAATGAAACAAAATTGTGGATGAAGAGGTCAATAAAATACTCAAACATAGACACATTAGAGAAGTACAGTATTCTGAGTGCCTAACCAATGTTGTGATAGTAAAGAAAAAGAACGGCAAAAATAGGCTCTGCATAGATTTCACCGACCTCAATTAGGCCTGCCCAAAAGACTCATTCCCTTTGCCTCATATCGATGCATTAGTGGATGCAATGGCTGGACATGAACTAATGAGCTTTATGGACGTCTTCTCAGGATACAACCAGATTCTTATGCATCTAGAAGACCAAGAAAAAATTGTCTTCATCACCTATCGAGGTATGTTTTGCTATAAATTTATGCCCTTCGGACTAAAAAATACAGGTGCAACCTACCAAAGGCTGGTGAACCGAATGTTCGAAGAGTTAATCGGGGATACTATAGAAGTCTACATCCATAACATGCTCGTAAAGTCCCCTAGAGCTCAAGATCACGTCGATCATCTCCGCCGAACGTTCGAAGTCCTTTACCGCTACAACATGAAGCTGAATCCCATAAAATGCGTATTTGGGGTGACCTCGGGGAAATTTCTTGGATACCTCGTTACAAAAATAGGCATCGAGGCTGATCCCAGCCAGATCAGAGCCGTCAGAAACATACAACAACCTCGAAATATAAAAGAGGTACAGAAGCTCACCGGACGACTCACGGCCCTTAGCCGCTTTATCTCGAAATACTCAGAAAAAAGCCACGTCTTTTTAAGACGCTACGCAAAAAAAAGCTTCGAATGGACCGCCGAATGCTCAAAGGCCCTCGAATATTTAAAAGAATATCTGGCGAGCCCCCCCTTTATTATTAAAACCCCTAGACGGAGATGTACTATTAATATGCTTATCTGTTTCAACTAACTCTGTTAGTACAGTTCTAGTCAGAGAGGATGAAGGAAGACAACATCCAGTCTACTACGCCAGTCAATCGTTGCTAGATGCCTAAACCAGGTACCCACAACTGGAAAAATTGGCATTGGCCCTCATCATGGCATCAAGAAAAATGAAGCCCTATTTCCAAAGCCATTCGATCAAAGTGGTCACCGAATTTCCGCTCAGAACAATATTGAAAAAACCAGACCTCGCAGAAAAACTCTCTAAATGGGCCGTCGAGCTCGGGGAGTATGATGTAAACTATGTACCCCAGACCTTGATAAAATCCCAAGTACTATCAGACTTCATCGTCGATTTTTCCTACGAGGCCCTGACCAAGTCAGAGAGTGAATCAATGAACATGGAAAATTCAATGTTTTGGACCCTTCAAGTAGATGGCTCTAGCACTTTGAAGGGGAGTGGCCTAGGCATGGTGTTAACAAGCCCAATAGGAGAAACTACCGAGTGATCTATCCAATGCGGATTCAGAGCAACCAACAACGAAGCCGAATACGAAGCCCTCATCACAGGATTAAACCTGGCTAGCGACCTCGGAGTCAGAAACATCTGAATTCAAAGAAACTCTCAGTTAATAATAAACTAATTTGAGGGAGAGTTCCAAGCAAAAGACTCTAGAATGATCACCTACCTCGTCGCAACAAAAGAAACAGCTTCGAAGTTTGAGAAGATCGAAGCCCAACACATTACAAGAGAAGACAACAGGTACGCCGACGTCTTGGCCAATTTAGGATCATCGATCGAAACCATTGAAGTAAAAAATGTTCTAGTATTATTCATGAAATGGCCAGCCGTTTGGAAGGAAGAAAGCTCAGAAATTCTACCCATCGAGAACAGTACGAATTGGATGACCCCTCTCATCAGATATATAACAGAAAATGAGCTCCCCGAAGATCCCCTCGAGGTAAAATGGATCAGGGCTAAGGCTCCAAAATTCGCCAGGATCTCCGGATCCCTCTACAGAAAGTCCTTTTCAGGGCCTTACTTGAAATATACAAGCCAAGTACATCCTAAGCGAGCTTCACGAAGGCGAATGCGAAAATCACTCAGGATACAAAAGCCTAGTCAACTGAGCTCTGACGTCCGAGTTCTACTAGCCGACCATGAAAACAGATGCAAAAAGCTAAGCCAAAGCATGTGATCGATGTCAAAGGTTCGCACAGACAAATCACATGTCACCGGAACCCCTACATACAACAACCATCCCGTGGCCATTCATGAAATGGGGGATGAACACCGTAGGACCACTATCCAAATGCGAAAATGAAAAATGCTACATCTTGGTGCTAATAGACTACTTCACCAAATGGGTCGAAGCCGAAGTCTACGCACAAATCAGAGATATGATGGTATACAATTTTTTATGGAGACATATTTTATGCAGGTTCGGAGTCCCCAGAGAGGTCGTGACAGACAGCGGACCCCAGTTCATAAGTTTAAGATTTCAAGATTTCTGTAAAGAATGGAACATCAAGCTTTCCTTCTCCACTCCAAGGTACCTCGTAGCAAATGGCTAAGCCGAGGCCACAAACAAGACAATTCTGAACATCTTAAAGAAGAGATTATCTAAGCACAAAAATCAATGGGTCCAATAACTCCCAGGAGTCCTATGGTCTTACAGAACGACCTCGAGAACAAGCACGGGAGAAACCCCATTCACCCTCACATACGGGTTGGAAGTTGTGTTACCTGCAGAAGCAGAGATCAGTACAGCTCGAACTGAATGGCCTAATCAGTCGAACAACAAGGAGCTCGAGGCCAATCTCAACTCTATCGACGAACTCCGAGATCGAGCAGTAATGAAAATAGCAGCATACTAATAGATGATAAGCTGACATTTTGATAAAAACATGAGGCTTCGAACATTGCAAATCGGAGATTGGGTACTCAGGAAAGTGTTTCAGAATACGAAGGAAAGCGGTGCCAGAAAATTAGCACCGAACTGGGAAGGCCCACATCAAATTGAAAAGGTCATTGGGAACGGAGCTTACAAACTCTGAACTAAGGAAGGTCGACCCATAACCAACAGCTAGAATGCGTTGCACTTAAAACAGTATCATTTCTAGAACTTTCAATATCATTTTTCATTTTATGATTATTCCTTTTCAAGATTTGTTGACTGACTTGAGCGTCGGATTAACTAACAGAACCCCAAGCACAGTGGGTCCCGACCCTCAAGGAGATGGTGGGGTTCCGGCCCTGAAATCAGTCTCACAAATGAAGAGTAATGTATTTATTTGTTATCTTCTTTTTGAATTCTTATTATTTATTTAAAGATTTGTTTACTGACTTGAGCATCGGAGTAACTAACAGAATCCTAAGCACAGGGGCCGCAATCCCCTCGGGTTCGACACGGCCCTAATCGTGAAAAACTACAACTCGGCTTCGAACATAAAATTGATTCACGAAGTCAAATAAAAAAGGACCCAACACTCGACTCGGAATGTAAGAGTGAGTCCCAAAGCTCAACTACGACTCCAAGAGGTGTGCTCAAGTTTGTTGTTATTTATTTTTTCTAACTCCTATCCTACACGTATATACTAACCCCTGTAGCTTGTATCATCTCAAAGACGATAAGACAAAACAGAATATATAATGTAGGCACACATAAGAGCAAAATGATCGAAACATCAGAATTAAAAATGGGCAAAATGCCAAGTTGTCCAATTGCCTTCACGAAAGGCAACTTAAAAAATATATACAAATCATTGTTTAATCTAAAAACATGATAAAAAGCATCAAGTTTAGGTCTCGTCCCCGGCCTTGACACCTTCATCAACAAGCTCAACGCCCCTCTCGCAAGCTTCTGCCTCCTTTCCAGCCCTGTCTTCGGCCTCGGCAGCATGACCATCCTCGTGTACCTCGACCTCCTTCTCAGCTTCGAGGAAGGATAAGTCGAAGTCTGGTATTTTTTCTTTAATGGCCTCTACGACCGTCGCCCCGCCTTCTTGGTAGAGAGCCTCCTTAAATGGAATGAAATCCGCAGATTCCAGTATAACATTCAAGTCCAGGGAGGCCTCCAGGTCCCTGATCCTGGCCTCCGTGAGAGCTAGTAAGGCCTGAAGTCCACTCTTCTTGGTCTTCGCCCTAACCTGAGCCTCAAGGCTCTTATCCAGCAAGGTTTTGGCACCTGCGGCTTTAGCCCTGGCCGCATTCCTCTCCACCAGGATAGCCAACTCCTTATGGACCATTTCTCTCCTCTCCTCAGCCACGTTCTCCAGCTCAGAGACCCTCATCTAAAGCCCCTCCTCGTGGCTCGCAAGGCTCTGGCGAAGATAGAACTGGCTAAATAGCACCTACGTTGAATAAACAAGAAAGAATCAGAACCTCAAGTTTGAAACCATGAGTATTTAATGGAAGTATTAAAGAGGGATTATTACCTTGGCTATCTGGTCAAAGGAAAGGAAGGCCTGCTGTTTGAGGCTATCTTTCTCGAACACCTCGGGGGCACCGAGGCCAGCAACAGACTTCTATATGTCCGTAATGAAGGGCTTCAAGGAGACCGACCTAGAGCTCGAGGAGGCGAGAGCCTTCTTAGACGTCTGGGGAGCTTCCAAGTTAACCATCGCCGAAGAAGGAGGCATTGTAGTAAGGGCAAGAACAGGTGTGTCATCCTTCAACTTCTTCGGTGGAGGTGTGGGGAGAGGGCTTACATCCCTAGACCTCTTCGACCCCGAGGAGAAAGAGGCCCTGATCTTGGTGGCAGCCAGAGCTTTGGCCTTAGCATCCGATGGCTTGATTTTCAACTTTCCCATGTCGTGAAGGGTTCGGCTGGCTAGAACTATCTTAAACTCGCACAGCTCAGTAGACATAAGGAATGCCTCTACGATATGGATAGCCTCATCTTCAGTAGGCTCATCTCGCAGGAGAAAACCTACACATAACAGATAAGATGATAAAGTTCAGAACTAAGAAAGTAAGTAAAGAACTAGGCTCAAAGACCTACGAGCTTCACGAAAGTCAGCAGGAGAGATTGCGCCCTCCGAGGTTTACGCTGGGATGAAGACGAATATGGGCTTCCATTAAGCCGAAGAGGATGACAGGGTCGATATCAGAAGGGATCGCTTCTCTACCCATTTGGTGAAATAATAAAAGTCCGGTTGTCCAGCATTGGCTATCAGCCTATACGTCTCGTGTCATTCACTAATGGTGGGCTCTGAAAAGCCGAGGTCTGACCATAGATAGTATATCCCGAGCATATGGAACAAGCCTACCGGTGTAATCTGAGCATGGACAATGCCGTAGAAGCTCACAATCTTAGCAAAGAAAGGGTGAAGGGATAGCCCGACCCCCTTGTCAGCAACTAAAGTGTAAAAGGCAGTGAGTCCGATTGGTGGTGGTGTGCCCTATCAAGAGGCCCAGGAGAATAGACTTCGACCCCGGCTCCCGAGACCGGTGGAGAGGTCAATTTCTTCAGCATCTCGTCATTTACCTTCGGAGCAATATCCGCCATTTGAAACCTTTCTCCTACAGGTCGGACCTTGCAGATCTGGACTTCCCAAATCTTTGATAAACTACCTATATCTACCAGGGCGACCGCCGATGGCCTCTTGCCCTTGGCTTTCTCGGTGATCCTAGTAATCACTGGAGAATCGGAATTATTGAAATGTCCCGACCTCGAAGAAGCCCCTTCCTCGTCTCCACCATAACTCCTTGTTTCTTCTGCGTTCGAATCCTCACCCGCACTCATTGTCGATTCAAAGACGCTCAAACAAATCAAGCAAGAATCGACCGAGAAAAGCCTAAATGTCCTCCTACAAATGTTTTACCCTGAAAATAACCGTTACCCAGAAATTCCAAAAGCCCAGAAAATCAATACAAGCACCCAGAAACCAGCAGAAATCTCCTAGAAATCAGAAACCCTAGAAAATCCTAAAAATTGCCTCAAATTCCCCAGATATCCCAAAAATTTCCAAGAAATACCAGGGGATACTAAGAGATATTACTAATGTCCTCAAATATTTCTTAAAGCCTACAAAAAATACTAAAGTTATTGCATGAAATGATAAAGGGGAAAAGAACGAGGGAATAACCTGGAAACCGTGCGGCGAAGGAAGTCTGAAAAACCGGTAAACAACCGTAGTGAGAGCCCTCAAGCAGCGTAATAGATGCGAAGATGGCGGTGGAAAGAACGGAGCGGAAATCTGTTAAGAGATTTTTTCGGTAGTAAGGATTTTTTCATGAGGAAATTCGGTTGTGGAAGGAAACTGTTGAAATTCTGAAGAGAGGGAATAGTTTTTTCCTTGATATTTGAATTACAGAAAAGAGATAGCATAATCTGGATCCATGTGTCCTGATCTAACGGTGAGGGTTGTCCTAGGGAATGGGAAAAGTAGAATCCGTACCTAAGGCCCTACTCCCCCAGGACCTGCCTTCAGGTCTGCAGCTCTACGAGGTCTGCTCTTACAACCACTTAAGCTCCCCCAAGACCTGCCTTCAGGTCTGGAGCTCCGCGAGGTCTGCCCTCACGACCTCTTAAGTTCCCCCTAGACCTGTCTTCAGGTCTGGAGTTTCACAAGGTCTACTTTGATAAAATCCCGAGCTTCCTCAGACCTACCTTTAGGGACAGAGCTCACGGAATGAAATTTTTCAAACCTGGGATCCCTCTAAGGACTCGTCTTCTAACATTGGTGTGAAACCAAACGAGAATTCAGAACGTATAGTTAAATCGAAATAACGATTAACTCCGAAATTCATTACCCGATCCTTGAAATACAAGAATCAAGTAATGATGAGCTAACTGTAGAGGTCCTATTTCTGCATAAGCCCAAAAACTAGGCCCACGGCCATTTTTGAAAGTCTAAAGAGCCAAATAAATTTGGCGCCTCACAATCAAGTGTCTCGAGGTCCATGCCTCGAAGTCCACTTCTCGAGGTCCATGTCTCGGGATCGATACCTTAATCTTAAAAGTCTAGAGGTCTAAAAGTGAGAGTCCATGATCGAACAAACTTAAGGGGAAGACTGGGTCAAAGTATCCGTTGAAGATAGTCATGACCCCATCAAAAATCCTAAAGGGGATAAAAGAGGATCCCTAAAATATCGTAGTTCAGTTACGAACTCATGAGTATATATATCTGTATTCATCATAGAAGAAGGGGGATCAATAATTCACACTATACACAAAACACTCGCAACTTCAATCATTCATAATATACTAGCAATTCCGACTAAAATCTAAGCACTCATAGCATAATTCCGCAAGCAACGAATATCCAAGGGTTTACAGCAACGAAGCTCGACCCCCTTCAGATTACTTTAATAGCTTTATAATTCCGTAATTTATTCGATTTTATCTTGATTTATTCGATTCTGACTTGAGCGTCGGAGTCCGTTCGATTGTTAACCCCCCGACAGTCCTTCGGCTTCACGTGTTTTATTTATCTTATAGATCGCCGGAGCCCGAACTCAAAGAATGATTAATCGTAGAGATTTTTAACCTCTACAAATAGTGTCCATGAAATTTGATCTAGGTTGGATTGAAGAATGCTATCTTCGAAGAAATTTTTTACCTCCTCATTTGCACGAAATTTTCCCTCATTTTTCCCACATGAAATTTTTTACCTCCTCATTTGCACGACTCGCCTCACCCTTTTCCCTTTTAAGCTTTGAGATCTCATCGTCTTGATGTTGCATACGTTTGTGAAGTCCTTCGATGAGTTTAGTTATATTTGCGAGTTGATCCTCTATAGTAGAGTCGTTTGCCGTCATGACAGCTGCTTCGAGTAAGTCACTTGTCTGTGGCAGGAAGTTACTTTCCATTCCTTCGTTGTTTGCATCGACTTCCACAAAATGAGGCTCTTCTTTCTCGATAGTAGCCATTTTGGAAGCTTCCAATGCTTGCTTAGCCATGTTTCTCGTAGTCACTCCAACACCTTTCGTAGCGGACTCTGAATTATTTGAGATGTTAGACATCTTCAAATTTGAAATTTGACAAAGAGAAGAGATGAGAAGTAGAGATGTCCCACCGGGCATGCCAGAATTTGTAACACAAATTCCGAGTATTTAAATTAATAAACACCGGAAAATCATACAAAGAAAAGATTTTGGATTGAAATTACAATTTGTGGTTCGATTCTCTATCTGGATCTTCTGATTCTTCTCTTCAGGATTTGTTCATCGTTGTTCTTCAAGATCTTCAAGTTGTTCCTACTCTTCGATCTTTAGAAATTCGATGTTTGGAGGTTTATAACGTCAATTCGAAGGATTTTCATCTTGATTCCGAATCAAACGTAGTTTTTGGGACGATTTGTTAAAGAACGCTTTGAATTGCCGGGTTGTTCTTGAGGATTTGAGGTTGATAACGCCGATTGGAGGGCCGAGCACCTTGGATCCGGATCGAACGTCGAGTTTGGGATGATTTCTGGAGAAGAACGCGAAGAACGCCTTGAATCTCCAACTTGAATGCCTTGAAGATTGAAGAGAGCTTTCTCCGATGAATCCTTCTCCAAACTTGAGCTCTTGAACTTGTTGTAGTTTCCTTAGGCCAAGCCCTTTATTTATAGGCACAAGAGGGTGCATTTAGGGCTTAGGTGGCGTTATTTCATTGGCGTATTCATTAGGGCTTACGTGGCATCGTTTCATTGGTGCCTTGTGCCCTTTGTGATTCTCTACAACAATGTGGCCATTTCTTGTGTGAGCTCGTCACGTGTCGCATTTCTATTGGTCGAGATTTTTCCCACATATTGAATATCAATTTATTTATTTATTTTAGGAATTAAAATTCCCAAAATATAAATAAATAATATAATTTGGATATTTCAATTGTTTAATTTCCACGTGGCGCCATTTGATTGGTGATGACAATTTAATTGATTACAAATGCCCCCATGAGACGAGTTCATGAACAAGTTGCCTTGAAGGTGGACGAGTCTCATATTTTGAATTTTTTTGTTAGATAGTTTTAACTCATATCTAGGAGTTCTTCATTTCGATTTAAAATTTATTAGATAGTTTATACTCGTATCTAGGAGTTCTTCATTTCAATTTAAAATTTATTAGATAGTTTATACTCGTATCTAGGAGTTCTTGATCTTGAATTTATTTTAGAAAGTTTATACTCGTTTCAAGGAGTTGTTGAGCTCGATTTAAAATTTGCTTCCCTTGTTGGGCTTCCAAATTCATGTGTAGGCCCAAAATTTTATTTTTTTCTTGGTCCAAAAATTTTATTCCTCTAATGGGCCAATGTGTGAGGTTTTTAAAGAAATATTGCTTTAATGGCCCAAACTCCACTTAATTAAAATGGAGCCCATTTAAATGGTTTATTTCCTCAAAATCCAATTTCGAAAACTTTCTTTTGAAGTGAAGTGAACTGTAAATATTAATGCTACTGCAGGGGCTTTTTGTTTGCTTTCCCAAAATGCTACAAACCATCCTTGGGAGCCTTACTACCCTAGATGACCTTTACTATGTATGTATATGTATTTTTAAGCAGCAAGGGGAATTTTGTTTGTATGCTTCGTACCTCCAACAGATTTGTCTATATTTTGCAACAAGAAATGGTACGAACTTTGTGGTGCATTTAATGACACTCTTGTTTTGCTTGAAGGATATACATGTATGCATATATATATATATATATATATATCTCAAGTTTTGTGAATCTTGGGGTACAAGCTGTTACAAAAGTACATTTTTTGTTTGTTGCTCCTGCTTTCCAACAACTTATACGAATCCTGTAACCTCATGGGAGCAGCACCTGCAGCCTCATTAATTTTTTGCACAGGACATCTCCATGCTCTTGAACTTCTATAAATAGCCCGGTTTTCTTCATGCACTACAAGCATACCACCTCCAAATATTTTCATCCAAGCTTTGTATATTTTCGGTCAAGCTCCATACATATCTAGGCATCCTTCAGATATTTTATTCAAACATTACACCCTTTTGCTCAAGCTCTACAAATATCTATATCTTGGTATATGTTCCTTCTTGCTTTCATCTGCCTACTACCTCCATACTTTTTCAAGTCTTGTTCCTTACTTTTGAACTGTTTGCTGTCTCAGGTAAGAGAAAGGTTGGAGGACGTTGTTGTGCTCTTTACAGTAGGCTGTGATCTTGCTGCGTCCGTTGGAGGGAGGAGTGATCCAGGAAGCTCTTTGTTGTGATAATGCAGGCTTGTTGTGAGTTTTCCCTTTTTTTTTACTGTTCTTCCCCTTCCTTCTTTAAAGCATGCTAAGGAACTTATGTAGTCATAAGCATTTTCCTTATGTATAGTGGCTTCTTCCTGCTGTGTTAATGCATGCATGCTGTTTTCCTTATTTTGACAATAGATAGTACAGTAGGAACATTGAAACCTTAGCATTCTTATAGGCAGAACTTGCTAAAGCTTTATTTTGTGATAAATCTTGTCTCGGAACTTTTTTTTTGCTTCACGTATCTACGTTACTTTGTTGTTGTTTGACGAAGAACTTGAACAAAGTTTACCTGAATTAGTCTTCATTGAGCTTGTTATTTCTCCCTTCTATTTCCTGGTCTTGGGCTTTGTCTCATTTGTATATTGGCATCAACCTCTGCAAGAACCCTTCTATTATCACACCAACCTTCCTCAGCCTGCTTCAAAACTCCACTTTTGTGATATGTTTTTTTTTCACAATCATATAGCTATTAGGTTGGGACAAGGATTTGATAACCTAGGCAGCTTTGAGTCTTTGTTTAGCTTTTTGCAAGCTTAGGCCTTTGTGAAGTTTTCCAACCATTACCCACTTTGTTGCACCGTTATTCTCTTTACTTGGAGCGGCTGCTGTAGAAAATGTCTTGCAGAAAAGACTGAGCACGACTTTGGCCAGAGGGGGGTTGGAGTCGACGGAGTAAAGCTGTGGAGCTTCCTGCTGCTGTAGGAAGACTCATCGGAATCCAACACTGCCGTATTCTCCGGCCAGTGCTTGTTCCTCTTTAGGAATTTCTTCGATGCCCCAACAATCTTGCAGCCAAGAGAGCAGAACTCGAAGGAGTGGAGGAGGTTGCGGTCGCACACGCGGAAGGTGTTGGTCACCTTCTCAATTTCGTCTTTCCCTTAATTCTCGGCGCGGTCGAGGACCAAACAATGGAAGTTATATACTTTGTTGTAGCCGCCTCGACTCATCATCTTTGGAGACTACATCGGCTGCTTCAGTGATTCTTCACAGCTCGATAAAGGGAAGATCAAGCTTGGGAGAATAGCCGAAAGATAGGAGATTGTGTCACGATACCTGCCTTGCACCTGAGGATCTCCACCCCCACCGGCTTGTCCTTGCAGACCATGCACACGTCATCGCCGTCGCAAGGGAGCTCAGACAATTAGCACGGGTCTTCTTGTATTGTTGCTTGATCCATTTTCGAAAGTATTTTGAGCAGAAGTTAATCCAGAAATGTTGGCGGCGTGAATTGAGGGCATTGGAGTTGCAAGGCTATTGCGCGGTGGAGGCCAAAGGGAGGCCGAGTGAATTAGCGGCTTGCCGGAGGAGGCGTTTGATTGGCTGATGAGAAGTCAGAGGAGATGCGATACCGCGATTAGATCATCGAAGACGTCTTCATCGAAGAGGAGATCGCATGGGTCGAATTTGAGAGGGGAAGTGTACAGTCGCATGACCCTGAATGCCAGTGAGTGCGCCGACGGCTGCCCGCCGCCGCCGCCACCAGTACTCATCGCTTTTTGTTTATTTAGTTGCCGGAGCTGCCATTTTTGTACTATGAAGCTGAGAGAGAGAGAGAGAGAGAGAAGGAGCGAGAGAAGGATTCACCCTTGCATAGGAGGAGGCTTTTATTTAATTTAGGGCTAGGGGATCGGGCTTAAAAAAAATTGGGCCATCTATTGAGGATTCGGGCCTTTCTTTTTTTTACTCGGGCTTTCCTTCCCTTTTCTTTTATATTAGGCCTCCCCCCATTTTTTTATATTTGGGCTTCCCCTTTTTTCTTTTCTTTTTTTTATTTGGGCTTTTATGTATGATTTGGGTCCTAATCCTTTTCTCTCCCTTTTTTTTGCAGGAATTTGTGTTTGATTGAACTTGCTCGTGAATTTGATTAAGACGTTCCAATTTTTAGCCAAAGGATTTTTTTTGAGGATTTTTAAGTCAGAGGTAGAGCCCCTTTTTGAGCGTATTTCATGCTTCCTCTTTTTATAAGCATACTTCATACGTTATTCATTTTTTTGTGTTTCTAGGTATGGTTCATTTCCAGGATACGAGCATCTCCGGAAAACATTACTTAGTGATCACAGATGATGATCAGCAGCCCGTGAAGAGAGGTACTCATCTTCGAGCTCGTGAGCCACTTATCGGGAAATATGCTTGTGAGTGGCCTAAGCTTACGGATCCATTTCACAAGCCTCATTGGTATTATGAGGTTTCCTTGACGAAAGTGATGAAGGCGTGGGCTCTACAATCATCTCATCATCAACAAGGTGATGGGGCTGATTTCCTCCCGTTTCTAGGGCGCCAAATAGTAGAAGGCAAGGCAAGGTGGCACGACAAAGTTGAGTTTCTTGGCGAATTTCGTCACTTCGATGGATATTGAGAGTGGACCGAGGACGTGCTCAGTCGTTGCAGTGATAGACTTCATGGTGCGGGTATATTCGACCCTGTCTACGCTTCTCTCTTCATGTATGATCGAAATACTGAGGTAGTCAAAGCCTTTTGCGAAGCGTGGTGCCCCTTAACGAATACCTTGCTGACCTCCTCCGGCGAGTTGTCTATATCATTATGGGACTTTCACATGACGGTCGGTCTTCCTTTAACCGGGCTTCTTTGCGACGAGATGGTGCCTCAGACGGAGGAGCTTACTGGAGTCAACAAAAGGGGTAAGCTATTCGTCCCTGCGAGTTGCAAGTACTTATTCCATGCCTACCACCTCCTTGGAAGGGAAGACGACAAAGCTTCACATCACTCCGTGTCGATTGAGAGGTGGACTAAGTTCTGGTCGAGAAGGAAATCAAGATACCGACCACTTCCACTTCGTAAGGAGAAGAAAAGTCAGCGTCCCAAATTAATGCACAATCCTTCCAGAGAAGTCGAGGATCACAAAGAGTGGACTTCTTCTGAAAGGGCTCCGCTTACCGAGCTCAGAGTTAAGGAGAATCATCAAAATGAGACGTACTTAGCCGCCCATCTCGCATGTTGGCTTTGCAGTTTTGTGCTCCCCGAGGGTGATGGTAGTTTGATCCGGCCCAGCGTCTTCAAGATAGCCAGTATCATGGCAAGCGGTGAGAGGGTGTCTCTTGCCGTCCCGGTATTGACAAGCATTTACCATGGCTTGAACAAGATCTCAAGCCTTGCCAAGCCGCCTCAGGGTCATTCAGCCTTTCCTATCCATTTCATTTATGGCCGGATAGCGTACTATCTTCGGACTCATTTTGATCTTGAAGGAAAGAGGAAAGCCCCCAGGATGGTTCGTTATTCGGGCGAAGGCGGTGCTAGATTCTATGGTCCTACTGAGGCTCGCAAGAGGGCGCATAGAGCCGAATTAGTCTCTTGGCATTGCATCATGCCTTCTAGAACCAAAGATTTCGTGTTCATTGATGATGAAAATGCAAGCGACCTAGATCGTGGACTCTTAATGGCTATCCGATCCAACTTTCTGGCTAAGAGGATAGATGACCATTTCATTATCGAGCCTTATAGCCCACACCGCTTCAGCCGGCAATTTGGCTACCAACAGATGATTCCATGGGTTCTTACTAAAGACATCCGTGAGGCTTCTTTGGTTGATGGCCTTAGATACTGGCGTATTTGCTTGATACGCAGATCTATGGCAAAAACATGTTTTCCATCCCTCTTCTTGAATCTGAAGAAGTTTCCTAATGTCGAATACAAGAAATGGTGGGATTGAGTCTTCGACAACTTTTTGGAGAGGAATGTTGAGCTTTTAGCTCAACCTAAACTAGGTGGCCTCCTACCAAGTCGAGAGGAAGTGAAAGAGGCTAACCCTTCTAGCAAGGGAAAGAGAAAGGTCGATTCGGAGGCCTCTGTTAGCAGTAACGCGGATCGTCAATGGAAGAGGGAGAAGACCAATCGCAAATCCTCCCTTCCTCTTGAGGGACATGGTGGGAATGACCCTAGTCATGCGGGTGCATCTACGGAAGAGGTTTCTCATATATTCGTCCCTTTTTATCTCTTTTTGTTTTGTTTTATTTTATTCCCATTTAAACAATATTTTTTTTACATTTTTTAGTTGGTGAAGGAGTTGTTCGGATCTGATGATCAAGGAGATTCCGATGCACCAGCCGAAGCTTGCCACTCTGATGAAGATGCGAATAGTGAGCACATCCTACCAGTCAGAGCTGTCACTGATTTTGATGGCAGGGCGGTGTTCGATGATCGTTGCAAATCATTCCTCAAGATGTATTGGGGTGATCTCCGCGACAAATTGATGAGGACACCTGTCGATTCCCTCTCGTCACTTCAAGAGATGGCATTTGAGGGGCTTTTACTTATGAAGACCACTCCTCACAGCTTTGATCTTACTCATCTAACGAAGAGTTCACTTTTCGCAAGTGCCACAGCTTACGATGAAGCAATGTCGGCATCCTTCGAGCTCGATGAGGTTTCTGCACAGCATTGTAAGGAAGTCAATGATCGCATTTGTGCTGCTAAAGCCAAGGACGATGAAAAGACTCGTGAGATTGATCTTATTCGAGAAGAGCTTGCTATCTTAGAGGAGCGGAAGAAGGATTTGACTATGTCCTTAAAAGGGCATGTGGGGTCTCGCCTAGCTCTTCGGAACGAGATTCATGGTCATAAAGAAGAGCTCTCTAAGATCAGAGGTTCTTTCGATGGCAGGGCGGAGAAGAAGCTGAAGAGTTCAAAGTCTGCGTTGGAGCACGCCAAGAAGGCTTTGGAGGATCAAGACCCCTTTATCTAGGGCTTCATTCGGACTTGTTTGTTATTCCTCCTTTTTGGTTGCCATCTGTATTTCAGTTGTTCCTTGTAACGAACATCCTTATCCTTATGCTTTCTTTTGAGACATGTTTGAATTTGTGCACTTTTGATTTTCTCTTTCATTTTTAGTACTATATCTTTTTTGTTATAATTATATAACGTAAAAGACATAACACAGATCATAGAACATGACTGAACTTAGAAAATATCTAAGCTGCCTATGTACCCATAAGAGGGATCAAGTCAAAACGTAGTTCAAATGAAGTTTTTCTTGAAAGGGGTGCCGTACACAGTTTATACTCATGCGGGCCAGGAGTGACTATTTATTTAACCACTATATAGACAAAGTGGAGTAAATAACAGTTTAACCACATAAATTTTACCATTTTGGTGGGATAAATAATAGTTTAACCACATAAATTTAACTTTTGGTGGTCACCGTACACAGTTTATACTCATGCGGGTCAGGAGTAACATGCAGTTTAGGCTCATGCGTCATGGAGCATTTTCTTTCTCTTTTTTTTCGTATTTTTTTTCTCTTTTTTTTTCGCAGTACAATTTTTTCTTTTTTTTTTCTTTTTCCTTTTTTTTGTTTCATTTCTCTTTTAGGGATAGTAACGCTTCAGGAATTTCTCATTTATCGGGCCAATCCTCACACGGTCTTCAGAGATCAATTTATAAGAGCCATTTGTGTACACTTCTGTGACCACATACGGACCGTCCCATCTAGGAATGAACTTGTTTCCAACACGGTGGGTGGTGACAATTGGCCTTCTCATAGCCAGCACCAGATCCCCAACTTGGAAGGAATGTGGCCGTACTTTTTTGTTTAAGGTTCTTGAGAGGCGAGCTTGATAACACTCGAGCCTTTGTTGTGCTTCCAGCCTCTTCTCATCTAAAGCTTCCAGTTCTTCAAGACGCAACCTTGCATTTTCTTCTTCAGTTAAACCTTCTTGGATTGTGATCCTCAAAGATGGGATTTGTTGTTCAAGGGGAATGATAGCTTCCACACCATACACCAACGAATACGGGGTTGCTTGAGTAGGAGTCCGATGAGTGGTCCTGTATGCCCATAATGCTTCTCCAATTCTTTCATGCTAATCACGCTTCGACTTTCTGACCACCTTTTTGAGCAAATTGCACAAGGTCTTGTTGAATGCTTCAGCGAGTCCGTTGGCGGCGACATTGTACATTAACGATTTTCTTTGTTTAAATCCAAATTTCTCGCACAACTTATCTATCAAGGCATTGCTGAACGGCTTTCCATTATCAGTGATGATGTACCGAGGGATCCCATAGCGATAGATTATGTTGCCTTTGATGAAATCAGCAACATTTTCTTTCTTTATCTCTCTCAAAGGGATAGCCTCAGCCCACTTGGAAAAGTAGTCAGTCGCTGCCAGGATATATAAATGCCCCCCTGAAGATTTAGTCATCGGTCTGACGACATCCATACCCCAGACATCGAATGGCCATGAAGCAACAGTAGGATGCAAGGGCTCTGGTGGTTGATGGATGAGATTTGCATGGAATTGGCATGGTTGTCACCTTTTCGCAAAGTCCATGCAATCCTTTACCATTGTCGGCCAGTAATAACCCATTCTTTTGATACAAAAGTGTAGCTTTGGCCCAGATTGATGGGCCCCGCAAATGCCGGAATGTGCTTTCTCAATGGCTTGTGTTGCTTCTTCATCGCTCAAGCATCTTAAAAAGACTCCATCAAATGATCATCTGTAAAGTGTTCCTTTGAAGTAGATGAAGCGAGTAGCGCGGCGCCGAATATCAATCCTTTGGCGTTAGTCACTTGGAAGCCTGTCATATTTCAGATAATTGACAAATGGTTGTCGCCAGTCTTCTGCATCAATTTCATATACCTCAACGGCATTGTTAGCTTCTCCCTTATCGTTATCCTCTTTAAAGATGGGTGGTATAACCCAACTTTTGCAGATCGGTATATGAACTTCATCGCTAGCCATAGCTTTTGTAGAAGGGAGTTTGGCAAGTGCATCTGCTTATTTGTTATCCTTTCTTGGAACGTGCTCGAGTTCCATGTCTCCCAGCCATCCAATCATCCTTTGAGCATACTTGACGTAAGGTATTAACTCTGGCTTCTTGACTTCATATGTCCCAAGTAGTTGATTGATCACTAGCTTGGAGTCTCCATATACCTTGATCTGAAACCTCTTAGTTTCCATTGCCATCTCCAACCCAAGGATGAGTGCTTGGTATTCAGCAACATTGTTGGAGCAATTTTCAGTCAAGGTGAAAGAATATGGCAACACCTCCCCTTCAGGTGTTATGAATACAACTCCAGCACCGGCTCCTTCTCTATGAGAGGCTCCATCAAAATACATTTTCCATGGGGGCAGAACTTCGATTGCAAGAACATCTTCATCAGGGAGGTCATCATCTAACTCCCATTCAGCCGGGGTCGGGTGGTCAGCTAAGAAATCTGCTAGTACTTGCCCTTTCACAGCTTTTTGAGGAACATAGATGATCTCAAATTGTTGGAGCTGAAGATACCAACGTGCTAGTCGGTCAGATAAAACCGGTCGTGTCATCACGTACTTCAATGGATTTGCCCTTGAGATCAGACGAACCGTATGAGCTTGAAAATAATGCTTCAGCTTTTGAATGGAGAAGATCAACGACAAGCATAACTTCTCAACTGGAGAGTACTTTAGCTCATTTGGCGTCATCATCCTGCTCAAGTAATATAACGCATTCTCTTTTCCATTGTCATTTTCTTGCACAAGCAGTGCTCCGACAAAACGCTCTTGGACGGCAATATATAGAATTAGCAGCCGGCCTGCCACTGGTGCGACCAATACTGGGGCTTTCGTCAAATATTCTTTGATACTTTTGAGAGCTTTGCGGCATGATTCATCCCATTCAAATAGGACTCATTTCTTCATGATTCGGCTAAAAGGTTGACATCGCCCTGCTAGATTTGAGATGAATCTTCGCAAGTATGCTAACCTTCCTTGCAAACTCTTGAGATCATGAATATTACGGGGTTGGGGCATCTTCAGTATCGCATCGATTTTTGCTTGTTCAATCTCTATTCCTCGATGGCGGACAATGAAGCCAAGGAATTTTCCCGATTTCACCCCAAATGCACATTCCAAGGGGTTCATCTTGAGCTGATATCTTCTCAAACGTTCGAACACCAATCGTAGATCTTGCAAGTGACTATTCCGCTCTCTTGACTTCACCACTACATCGTCTACGTAACACTCAATGTTCTTGTGGAGCATGTCATCAAAGATCATTTGCATGGCCCTTTGATATGTAGCACCAACATTCTTTAGCCCGAATGGTATCACTTTGTAACAATATATGCCCTTTGGGGTACGGAAGGCTGTCATTTCTTCATCTCTTGGAGACATCCGGATCTGATTATAACCAGATGATCCATCCATGAATGATAGCGCTTCATGTTCAGTTGTAGCATCAATCATCAGCTCAGCAATTGGCAGTGGAAAGTCATCTTTAGGACATGCTTCGTTCAGGTCCCTAAAGTCGACACAAACCTGAATTTGCCCGTTCTTCTTTCTAACAGGAACAATGCTTGAGATCCATGTAGGATACTTGAATTCCCTAATAAATCCGACTTCAATAAGCTTGTTCACCTCAGTTTCAATCAATGGAACCAAGTCAGGTCGAAATCGACGTTGTGCTTGTTTGATTGGTCGTGCCCCATTCTTGATAGATAAGTGGTGGACAGCTACCTTAGGATCTAGTCCTGGCATTTCTTTGTAAGACCATGCGAACACATCTTTGAATTCTTTTAACAGTTGAACATAAGATTCCTCTTCTTCCATGGTCAGCAGTGCACTAATGTAAGTTGGTCGGGGGTCGTCAATACTTCCCAAGTTGACCCTTTTAGTTCATCGACAGTGGCCTTGACCCCTTCTTCAAGCTGTGGGGGAGCTTCTTTAGCATCTTCTTCAATCTCAGTTTCTTCATCTAAGGTAATGTGGTGTGAGGATACGATTTCTTCATTTGTTTCCTCAAAACTTACAAATTTTATGCATGTTCTCATCCTTCCATCTCTTTGCATCACTTGAACTAGCTGCATTATGCCATTTCTTTCGTTGATAATTCCATCTCTTATCAAGGCGAGCATTTCTTGAAGTGCAAGACTTTGGACCATCCGAGGGGTGGAATCGCGAATTCTACTAACAATGTTGAATGACGAAGCGACACTCTCCTTATCGTCTTCAATGTCGGAGGTTTCTGTTAAAACAACAGTTCTCACCTCGGCTTGTAACTCTTTTCCGCATGTTATGGTTAATGTGGTTTGTTTCTTTCTGCAGGGAGGGGCCACGCTTTTCATTCGTCGCCCATTCACAATTTTAGTTTTGGCAAAACTCAGCTTTCGACATCCTGTTGGTTCATTCTTTAATTCCTTGCCAAGTCTCTTGAACATGGATACCCGGGGTGTCTTTTCTCTATTCTTCGGTCTGTTTCCAAGCCTTTCAAATATAGACACTCGAGCTTCCTCTTCAGAAATATGGTTGGCATTGGCCCTTTTGATTGCAATTCGAACAGGGTCATGCGGTGTGAATCCCAATCCTGTTTTAGGATTTTAAGTAGCATATCCACCATTTTTCGAGCATTTATGGGTGGCATCGCATTCACCTTCCTTTTTTCCCTTATCTTTTGAGAGATCTTCTTTTACCTTTTGGTCATATCCGGCTTTGAGAAGCAATGAAAATTCCTTTGGACCAAAGTTCTGAGGAATTGTATGTTTCAAGAGTTCTCCATGCTCGATCAAGCTCCCTCGCACTGGCCGGACAAATCCTTCAAGTGGTGGAGGAAGTGGCTTCTTTGCATCAATTTTAGTCAACGGCAATATCAACTTTTCCAAGGATTCTTCCTTGATGAGAGGTGTTTCATCTTTGTTCTTTTGGACCTCATTATTCTCCGTGGCTTTTAACGACTTCTTACTTGGAAGGTAATACTTTGCATCTGCAAAGTATGATTCAGACTCTAAAAAAGGCTTGTTATCTCCGACCACCTTCTTCACACTACTGCCTCGATAATATTTGAAGCATTAGTGCAATGTTAAATGGATGACCCTATTTTCATGCAACCATGGCCGTCCAAGAAGCATATTATAGGATGTCTTAGCATCTATCACATGGAATAGTGTTGTTGAAGCCATATCATCCATTAGTAGATCCAATCTTATTGAACCGAGAGCCCTTTGTCCTTCATGGTTAAAACCTTGGATCATCAGTCGGCTAGTTGAAAGTTCATCGGTTGAGATCCCTAACTTCTTCAACACGCACAGAGGCAAGATATTGACTGCAGATCCTCCATCAATAAGTATCCTATTCAATTTTTGTTCACGAGCATAGCCACTGACGAATAGAGGTCGATTGTGAGGGTCAGAACCAAGCTCTAAATCTTCATCAGTGAAGGTTATGCATTCATCAATGACTGCTGATATTTCCTTCTCAAGTTGGTCTTTTGCTTGATTCGTAACTTCTTCATCACTTATCATGTTGCTGGATTCTAATGTGATGAGATTAGTAGTGGCGCCATCCTCCTCGAGTGATATCTTTCCTTGGCGTGACAGCTGTATGACCTTATCTTTAAAGATGAAGCAGTCTTGTATAGGATGCCCGACCAGACGATGGTATTTGCAGTACTTTGGATCATCAATTCATCCTGATTCCTCAGGCCGCTTCATTTCGGGTAATTCGATGAGTTTTGCTTTGAGCAAGTCCTCGAAAATTCCAGGAACATCTGAGTCCAAGAAGGGGTATTCCCTTTGCTGCATTTCCTTCAGAGTAAACTTCCTTTGTACTCTTTCTGGTGGGGTGCTGTTTTTTTCCTTAGCCTCTTCCCTTTTCTGGAATTTGACGGGCGTTGCTTTCACTGCCATGGACTCCTTCTTTGGGTTCTTATCAGCTGGCTTGCCCCCTTTCTTGAATTCTTGTCTTTCCTTTGGCTTGCAGAACTCTTAGATTGGTGGTTCCTTAATTCCACTAGCGGTCATACTTAGCTCCATATCATGAGCCCTCGTAGCCAAGTCTTCAAAGGTCCTTGGTTGGATCCCTTTAAGGATATACTGAAGACCCCATCACATTCCTTGAATGCACATCTCAATGGCGGAAGTCTCGGACAAACGGTCTTTGCAATTGAGACATAGATTTCTCCATCTGTTGATGTAGTCAATGACAGGCTCTTCATCTCACTGACGAGTGTTTGTGAGTTCTACCATACTCACCGTTCTCCTTGTATTGTAGAAACGGTTGAGAAACTCGTATTCCAACTGCCCCCAACTGTCGATCCAGTTGGGCTCCAAGTTCGTAAACCAGTCGAATGCATTTTCTTTGAGTGAACGGACAAACTGTTTTACCAAATAGTCCCCGTAGGTTCCAGCGTTGTTGCGTGTTTCAATGAAATGAGCAATGTGTTGTCTGGGGTTGCCCTTTCCATCGAATTGCATAAACTTGGGAGGTTGATAGCCTGGAGGCATCTTCAGATCGTCTATCCTTTGGGTGTACGGCTTGGATAAGCTGAGGATGACTTAGAGCCTCCATCAAACCTGCTCTTGATGGTCCCTTCGATGAACTCTTTCAGTTGATTGATTTGAATGAATCCATTGTCGGAGACTTGGAAGCCTTTGGACGCAAACGTTTCCTCCTTGTTTGTTTGCTGCTTCGCAGGTGTTTCTTCATCACCATTTTCGTCGTTTACCTCCTCATTTGCACGACTCGCCTCACCATTTTCCCTTTTAAGCTTTGAGATCTCATCATCTTGATGTTGCATACGTTTGTGAAGTCCTTCGATGAGTTTAGTTATATTTACGAGCTGATCCTCTATAGTAGAGTCGTTTGCCATCATGACAGCTGCTTCGAGTGAGTCACTTGTCTGTGGCAGGAAGTTACTTTCCATTCTTTCGTTGTTTGCATCGACTTCCACAAAATGAGGCTCTTCTTCCTCGACAGTAGCCATTTTGGAAGCTTCCAATGCTTGCTTAGCCATGTTTCTCGTAGTCACTCCAACACCTTTCGTAGCGGACTCTGAAGTATTTGAGATGTTAGACATCTTCAAATTTAAAATTTGACGAAGAGAAGAGATGAGAAGTAGAGATGTCCCACCGGGCGTGCCAGAATTTGTAACACAAATTCCGAGTATTTAAATTAATAAACACCGGAAAATCGTACAAAGTAAAGATTTTGGATTAAAATTACAATTTGTGGTTCGATTCTCTATCTGGATCTTCTGATTCTTCTCTTCAGGATTTGTTCATCGTTGTTCTTCAAGATCTTCAAGTTATTCCTACTCTTCGATCTTCAGGAATTCGATGTTTGGAGGTTTATAACGTCGATTCAAAGGATTTTCATCTTGATTCCGAATCAAACGTAGTTTTTGGGACGATTTGTTGAAGAACGCTTTGAATCTCTGGGTTGTTCTTGAGGATTTGAGGTTGATAACGCCGATTGGAGGGCCGAGCACCTTGGATCCGGATCAAACGTCGAGTTTGGGATGATCTCTGGGGAAGAACACGAAGAACGCCTTGAATCTCCAACTTGAATGCCTTGAAGATTGAAGCTGAGAGCTTTCTCCGATGAATCCTTCTCCAAACTTGAGCTCTTGAACTTGTTGTGGTTTCCTTAGGCCAAGCCCTTTATTTATAGGCAAAAGAGGGTGCATTTAGGGCTTAGGTGGCGTTATTTCATTGGTGTATTCATTAGGGCTTACGTGGCATCGTTTCATTGGTGCCTTGTGCCCTTTGTGATTCTCTACAACAATGTGGCCATTTCTTGTGTGAGCTCGTCACGTGTCGCATTTCTATTGGTCGAGATTTTTCCCACATAGTGAATATCAATTTATTTATTTATTTTAGGAATTAAAATTCCCAAAATATAAATAAATAATATAATTTGGATATTTCAATTGTTTAATTTTCACGTGGCGCCATTTGATTGGTGATGACAATTTAATTGATTACAATTTTATTTTAATTTTAAAATTTAAATTATGATACATTTTCCCCCAATTAAAATATATTGAAAAAGTAAAAAATTAAAACATAATAGTTGTGGCATAGAAGAATGCAACACGACGCTTTCATAAGGAGCGTGGTTAACTGCCTCGCCGGCCAGTCGCCGTCGAAAAACTTTTAAACCCGCTGCTAATGACGCCAAAACTGCAACTAGTAAAGTTCAACAAAATCATGACTAAAATGACCACAGTACCCCTTTTTGAATGACGGAAGTCTCTTCTCTTCATGCAATGCTCACAAATTTATTCAAATATAAACTACTGGCTTTCGATGCACACGAAGTTATGCATAGGTCTCTTCTAAAAAAAAAAGAAAGAAAGAAGAAGAATAGAGCTCTTGCAATAAAATATTTCACTCGTGAAACTACTTTAATGTAAGTAAGGACTCAATTTTATAATAATAGAATGAACAAAAACTTTAACACGTAAATATACGAAGAGTCAATATATAAGAAAAGTAGTACATGAATTTAATCAAAGAGAAATATAAGCACGTGAACATGTATTTTCTCAGTTTCACAATAAGTGTCATTCTAGCATTTTAATTTTATTTTACGAAAAAATGTCATTCATTTAATGTATTCATATAAGGATGTATAAGGTAATTTGATTATCTAATTGATATGTTTATTAATATGTGCGCATTCATCCAGAATGACACTTATTCAGAAACGGAGGAAGTAATTTTTATGGAAATTAATATAAATGAAATACTATAATTTAATAAAGTAATATAAATTCTAATAATGTGAGTGATAATCTTCTAATATTATTTAATGATAATTGACTAATTATAATATGATGTACATTGCACGTATATGTGAATATATTA
The DNA here is from genome assembly GCA_026008535.1 of Perilla frutescens. Taxonomy (NCBI): domain Eukaryota; kingdom Viridiplantae; phylum Streptophyta; class Magnoliopsida; order Lamiales; family Lamiaceae; genus Perilla; species Perilla frutescens. The sequence goes on along the minus strand of BRKX01000004.1, from coordinate 56,810,263 downwards.
ATGGATAGTAAATCAACAACACTAAATTCTACAATTTTCATATACAATATTCATAGTGATTGAAAATGATTTTGTACATAATTTTTGTCTTTTATATGAAATATGGGTTATTCCGATTAATTTTAGTTTGGAATCGAGTAATATGACGACAGTAATATTCCGATTAATAAATTGCAGGATAAAACACGTAAAAGGATTGGGAGAGTTGGAGGGCAATTTGGTCAATCCAACTCCGCTTGTTTCTTCTATCGTCATTCGTCAATGTCATGCCATCCATATCCATGGTCTCCTCAGTCCCGACCCCTTTCATCTCCCCCACCCCCCCAAAAAAAAATTCAACCATAAACAAATCCAAGATTTTCTCTCTCTAAACTCATTTCTGTCTTCGTCCAGCACTCTTCTCCCCCATCTGCAGTTCGGATCCACACGCATTTTCGAATACGTACACCTATACACGTGAATACCTATATTGTAGGTTTCGGAATGGGCGGACTGCCATCGACGCCGCAGCAGGAGACGGCTGAGTACTTAATTGCCGCGTTCGTCGGCGAGAAATCGTTCCCTCTCGCTTCCGATTACTGGCAGAAGCTTCTCGAGCTTCAACTCGATCTTCGCTGGCCATCCGATCGCGTTCGCGAAGCTTGCCATCTCTTCGGTCCGTGCATTGTCCTCTTCTTCGGTTATTGTCTTGTGAAAGTTGCAATATTTTATTTTTGGTTTCACGTGAGTTGTTTAGTTGCGTTTTTGAATTCGAGTTAATGTGTATGCTGTGAATTGTGATGTTATCTCGCGTGTGGGAATTCTAACATTGTCTCGAATCTGATTTTGCAGTTACAAACTACTTCACATTTTTGCATTTGTGGAAATTAGCTTACGATTCCTTTTTTTTTTTTCCATGTGGTGGCTGGTAGTATTTTGAATTTGGCTCGAGAGGTGGACCATCTTTTGTTGGCGTGTGTTTTTGAGTTTAGAATTTGAGGAATTATCTGTTAATTGTATTTTATAGTTCATAAAAAAAAAAAAAAGAATTTTCTGCAGTTTCAGGAAAATTGGTAGTGTAGGTGGAGAGTTCACAGGTGTTTCTGCTGTCTACTCAGTAAAGTTACGGCTTTTGATGTTTCTTTATTCTGCCCTCTAATGATCTTCAATCAAGGAGTTAAATATTGCTAATATTGTTTTGACCAGTTTCCTATTTCAATTTGTTTTTCAGTTTTATATCAAGGTATGCTGTTCAGTCATTTAAATTAAGAACAGAGCCCTTTTTTTTTTGCTTGCAGCAATAAACAATTGTGACACAAGGCACCTTGCAAAGATTTTGATACACCTAGCTTGGTGCTTGCAAGAATGTGTTTCTGCCTCTGGTGTGGAATCTCCAGCTTTCTCAAAAGCTCTTAATGCATTATTTTTATCATCCACTTTCCTGAAGAATCTCATCGAGAGTGCCGCAAGTGACAACTTTGAAGAACTATATCTATTTCTGGATGAAACTGAGCTGATTCCCAATAAATTTTCAAAAGGTTCTGTCTTTTTTCTGCATCAATCAGTATGGATCTCCCCCCCTCTTGCCTACCACCACTATCTGTTTTGCTTTTATTTCATTTTTCTAATTTGTCTTCCCATGAGGGGTCAATAATCTTTACTGCAATACACGTACGCATACACATATATATGTATTTCTTTTCCTTTCACAAAATTAGCATAGATTATCATTTTTATTTGGTTGGTTTTGCTATTCATAGTCTTCTTTATGTCTGATATGGTGCATTCTCAATTTATACGCATCATTTATTTTAATGAATGTTTCTATGTTCAATTTTAGAACTTGCTCTCCCAATTTTCCCATTTCTGATAAAATACGCAGACAGTATTCCTCATTCGTTTCACAATCAAGACAGGTGAAAATGTTGCGGACCTCGTTATATACAGTGTGCTCAACTTCATTGCCAAAGTTGATGTTCGGTATGTATTGATGCATGTCTTGATGCAGTGCTTTCTATTTTAGTTTTTTTTTTTTTAATTTATGCAATTTTCTGTATAAGACCTGGAACATACCTTCTACATCATGAGCTGCTTAACTTCTTGCTGATTGCCATGTCAACTCAACTTCTCTCTGGGCCATCACCAGGACCGAATGATAAGCACCCTTTCATTGATGCAGCAATGACTCAGGTGGGTACAAATGTCACATGCTTCAATGATAACTATCCAATTATTTTTCCATTTTAAGCTTCTGTTGTTTCTGCAGGAAAGCTCTTTGGTTGATTTGGTTGTGAACAAGTTATTGCTAAATTACATCACACAGCCGAGGGTCCCATTAAGCAATTTATTATATTCCGTGTTTTCTGAATCAAATCAGCTTGGTGTACTGAGGAGAGTTGGCTCTGCAGCTGGTACGATAGTGTGGTGCTAACATGCCCTTCGTCTATTTTTTAGTTTCCATGTGATTTGATGTTTTTGTATTCTGTTTCAGTTGGATCTTGGTTTATCATGAACTCTTGGAACCCAATAACTAATTCTTGGCTGTTCTGACTGAAATATTTTTTGTGTTTGCAGCAAGCTTGATGCTGCTGCCCCTTAATTACTTAGTCAGCTCAAATGGTGAAGCTTTAAGAAGTCCGTTGGCAGAAAGCAGTCTAAATGTTTTACTTATTCTTATCCATTACCGTAAATGTATGTCTGAGCCTTCTCCGAAGGATAAAGGTGATGACTGCAATTCAGAGTCTCTCTGCAAGGAAGACTGTCTCCCTGAGGAAGAAACATATTTTTCTGAAAACCCTTTCTGCAAAGCGGTAGAAAATGTGCGGGATATTGAATGTATGATCCTAGGCATTGCCAGATTTTCTCAATTAAATGATATTTAAAGTGCTGAAGTTTCTGATTTGTTTGCTTGCAGTTAGCCACACTGATGTTGAGGGGAATGCACATGATGATCTGATAGTGAGGCTACCTTTTGCCTCTCTATTTGATACTCTTGGCAGGTGAGTTTTTCCAGTGCTTTGCACTTGACATAGATATCAAAGTTTTTAACTATGGTGAATCTTAACATGTTATCATTTGAGGCCTGTAAAAGTATCATGGGATCTTGCTTATTCAAATTTTTATGTTGGAAAAAATCTTGTAAAATATTATTATAAAGCATTTGAGCCTTCATTTTATCAATATAGGTTTCATTGTTTTCATAACTTCTATTAGTGGTGGCTTCCCATTAGAAATCTTTGCTGTTGAAATTTATGATCTGATCTCTGTCATTCCTATATGATGTAATCTCCACATTTTGCATTAATTCCGGTCAAATTTGTTCTTCTTTAGGTTACATCATCTCTCAGTTCTAGGGGTGGCATTGTTTTTTAATTGAAACCTTAACAATCTATAATTTAGGGTAGTAGTACATGGGCTTAAGACCTCTCCGCGACAGCACATTACAGTGCGCTTCTAAGATCTGAGTATAATTCTGTTTCTGGGTTTTATTGCATAAATTTTTATTTTATTTTCATTTTCTTCACAGGTGCTTGGCTGATGAAACATCTCTCCTGTTGCTTTATTCTCTAATGCATGGAAATTCATATTTTTTGGAGTATGTTTTGGTGCGAACAGATCTGGATACACTGGTATGGATTGAATTTTTCTGAAGAACTGATATCCAGGGTTGTCTTGTAACATGTTAGATAAGTAGAATCTTCAATAAGAACGAAAAAGAAAAAGTAACTACTTTGAGATAATTAGGGAGGAGCTCATGTTTGTCAGTTTTTAATGTGCTGATGGACTTGTGTTTGCTCTAACTCCTGGCATGATATTTTTTGTATCTGCTACAGTTGATGCCCATGTTGGAAACTTTATATAATGCTCCAAGAAGAACGGCTAATCATATATATATGGTGCTGATAGTCCTTCTTATGCTTAGCCAAGATTCCTCTTTCAATACCAGCATTCACAAACTGGTAAAGAGAGTTTTGTTCCAGCCATATAAGTTTATCTATTGTAAGGTGTTACTGATTAATGATTATTCTTACAGATGCTTCCAAATGTTCCATGGTATCAAGAACGTCGCCTTCATCAAACTTCTCTTGGCTCCCTCATTATTATAATTTTAGTTAGGACTGTGAAATACAACCTCTCTAAACTGAGGGTGAGACTTGATGCTATTCTTCCAGCTTATTTTTCTTATTCTGAAGACCACATTTGCAGATTTTAGTCTTTCAAAATGGCATCTTGTTAGATTATGATGATTCATTATCATCTAGAGCCTGTGCTTAAATTGTCTTTCCATTGAACTCTTCTGTGACATTTCTATTGCAACAGGATGTCTATCTTCATACAAATTGCCTGGCAACCTTGGCAAATATGGCACCATATGTTCACCGTCTGAGTGCATATGCATCACAACAGTTAGTTAGCCTTTTTGATATGCTTTCACGCAAGTGAGTCACATCTGTACTGTTTTGTCCTCGACACCTTTTAAGTGCTTTAATCAGGAACTAATTCCAGATTTTTTCTATCTCTCGCCCCCCTTTTGAATGTCTCAATCTTTAGGTACAATAAATTAGCAGAGCTTAAAAATGATAAGATGAACATAACAGATGGTGTTCTAAGTGGAGACAACTTTCCGGAGGATCCGGTTAGTCCTTTTTTCTCATCATCATCTGACTTTTTCGTGCTAGTAATAGGTTATGAGGTTATGTATATAAGTATATATTGTATTGACCATACTAGGGATGCTGCAGCTAACAGAACTGCATATATATGCCGACTTCGTGAGACTTGTGCTGGAGATACTAAATTCAATTCTAACTTATGCGTTACCGAAAAATCCGGAGGTATCAGACAGTGCACTTGAATACTCATGCATATGTTTATTCAACCTCATGCAAAAATCACATATTGTGGCTGTAACGTTCAGGTTGTTTACGCAATTATGCATAGGCAGGAGGTTCTTCTACCATTCAAGAATCATCCCCGTTTTAGTGAGCTTCTGGACAACATATATACTGTATGTATTCAGCAGATAACGTACCAATTTCGCCAGTAAATTTACTGTTTCCACTTATAAGCAATATTAATGAACTGAGTGATACCTTGTGTATAAGAATTGTCTGAATTTTCTTCGATCACAGGTTTTGAATTTCTTCAATAGCCGCATAGATACACAGACGGATGACGAGTGGTCGGTGGAGAAAGTTCTTGAAGTCATAATTAACAACTGCAGATTTTGGAGAGGTGAAGGCATGAAGGTATGCATAAAATGCTTGATTAAGTAGTTAACTTCAGTAATTGTTAGTGTTCTATGATTCTGTATTATCTTACCCCTATATTTTGGTTTCAAAGATGTTCGTACAATTACGGTTCACCTACGAACAAGAGAGTCGTCCCGAGGAGTTCTTCCTTCCATATGTGTGGCAGTTGATATTGTTTCGCAGGTATCTTCATTTCTATATCATCATAAACATATTTACTTAATTCTAAAACTACTTTCTCTATTCAAGACTTTGAAATTCGATTATTAATGGTTTTCCACATGTTTAATTGCAGTGGCTTTACTTTCGACCCTAGCAGCATAAATTTGTTCCCGATATCTGCTCAAGTAAGTGTCATCTGCCAATTACTATTTCAAATATTCAAAGATTCTATTTAAAAAAAAATACGAATGAAAAGGAACAAACATTATTTATATGTCGCGTCGTTTGAATTGAAATTCAGGACATAAATGATGGGGTGGAGACTGAGAAGCTCCAAAACAGTGAGATGAACGAAGAGGGTCTTCAAGCAGCGTAGGCTGATTTTGTCGAGTTGAATTCAGCTGAAGTGATCGGGTTTGATGTACATACACAGAAATAGCACAAAGTTTCTATATACAGATCTGATTGTATAGATAACCTTTTGTTTTCTTCTCTCCTTTATGTGATAAATTACCAATGTAAAGAATAAGAGAGAATACTCAATCTTGCAGCCATAGAAAATCAAATGAACAAACATTCCATTATTAATAAAAGGTATTAGCCATTACAATTTTCTCGTGTCCAGTAGTAATGTATCAAATATCATTTTTTGTAAGGCGTATTTGCTATTTTGTATGTATACTTAGAAAATATGCCATATTCCCTTTCACCACTAACTTCATCAGCAGGAATTGCAGCAGCGATTTCTTTCAAATCCTCTGTTTTCAGCCTCACTGCCAGGGACCTAATGTTAGCTTCCAGGTTTTCAATCTTCGTCGTTGCCGGTATTGGAACCACGTCGTCACCCTGATGGAGAAGCCATGCCAGAGCTAGTTGAGGAGGAGTGCAACCATGCTTATCTGCTAAGCTGGCGAACCGGGTGTATATAGCTCTGTTCTTTTCTTGATTGTTCCCGGTGAACCTCGGGTGGGATGTCTGAGTGGACAATGACGAGGAGGAGGAGCATGCCATCAAAAACAAGAAGGAGCAATATATATGTGAGGGTAGGGAAACAATTACCAGGAAGCTCTGAGAAGGCAAGCTCTTCACCATTCCCTTTCCACCAAAGAATCCATGACCAAGAGGGCTATATGCGACTATACCAATTCCAAGTTCCCTGCAAAGTGGAATGACATCTTCCTCAATTTCACGACTCCACAGAGAGTACTCCATCTGCAGTGCGGTGATGGGATGCACAGTATGCGCCCTCTTGATCGTGTCAACACTAGCTTCAGACAAGCCGATGTACCTTATCTTCCCCTCCTCGACTAGCTTCTTCAGCTCCCCCATCTTCAAGAAGGCGAAGGGGAAGAGTGAGAGGAGAAGTTAAGACCCGAATGCCTAATTAATCATGAGGTGAAGCTTAATTGATACTCACGGTTTCCTCTATTGGCACAGATTTATCAACGCGGTGCTGGTAATAGAGATCGATGTAGTCCACATGAAGGCGCCTGAGGCTGGCTTCAATGCATTGCCTCACATACTGAGGAACTCCCCTGACGTGAACCTGGTTCGTGTTGTCGTCCATAGAGATGCCAAACTTAGTTGCTAGTTGAACTTTCTCACGAGGCAGATCTAGCAAAGCCTGCAGCAATAATGTTAGTAAGTGAAGAAGCTTGAAATTAATTATTGCAAACTGAAACTGGTGGTGTTTACCTTGCCAATCATGATCTCGTTGTGGCCATGTTTGCCATAGATATCAGCAGTATCAAAGAATGTTAGGCCATTGTTGAAAGCTCGTTGAGTATCACGATTCCATCTTCGTGTGAGAGGGGAGCATTTAGTATGCCTGACACGCTCCCACACCCGAACCCCACTCTAGAAACCTGAACAACACAATCATATCCCACCTTAATTATATGAAATTGAGTGTGGTTTAATTAACTATGTATTGTGTGCTCATAAACTATAGGCACTTCACATTCAACATAGATTCAGAATGAGGAAGATAAAACTGCATGCACAGATTATGAATTTGAGCTTCTAGACTTTTTCTTCATCACCAAATTGCCAGTATTCCTTATTTCTTCAGAAATTTAGCTATGCTATTTTCAAATCGAATATCAATAGCACAATCATCTTCATCACAATCTTGAAGCAGTGATATATCATATACTAACACTTGCAATCAAATCATTATATATCTTAATTATCTGTATTGATCAATGATGTCGAGGCTTGCAAATCCCAGAAAGTAACATATATTATTTGCAATCAAATCTGGTTATTCTTTAAAGGAAGTAAAATTTTCTCTTACTTTACCTCCAAACCTTGGGAGCCCAGTTTCACTCTTGGAACTCGAATCCCAGAATTCTGCTCTATTGTTCTCAGCAACCAAAGCTCTTGATACAAGTGTTGTAACTTGTAACTAATGTTGGGGGGAGAGAGAGAGAGAGAGAGAGAGAGAGAGAGAGAGAGAGAGAGAGAGAGAGAGTGACATGAAGATGACATTTTAATTTGTTTGTCGAACGATGTTGACAGACACACTCCAACTACTGCGTTGCGTCGAGGCTAAATAGCGACAATTTATGGGCAAAAATGCGCAGAAAGTGACATTCAACTACAAAGATCAAACTGTTATGGGAATGTCATACTCATAAAATATGAATTCGAAATTACATTTTTACATTCCAATATTATGAGCATTAGGTGGAACGTGATTTCCAGGCGCTTGGTAACCGCTTTCCGTGCTTGAGGTGGCCTTCACACCGGGACAAGCGAAAGCGCCGCTGATTTGGCCAAATATCAAATGTTACCCGATAAGATTAATTGTACCCAATAATTTTTTTCCAAATGCTACATTTATTGGTGTTATGCTGAATATAAAAAATTAGCGAAAATAAAGAGAGAAAAGAAAGGGGTAATGCCACGTCATCCTAACGCTGCGTTGTGTAATGTTAGTCCAATAGTCTTCTCCCACGTCATCACAATACACCGAAGCAACACCTATAAAGCTGACGCAAACTCAGACCGAGTTGACTCAGCAGTCAATAAGGCAAAATCCCGGAACACAAGGGCATTGTTTTCATTCGGAGAGCGGAAAGTGGAAATAATGAGAAGAATGAGAGAGGCGGCGGCGCTTCTCGGCCTCCTGGTGTTGAGCGTCGTGTGGCGCACGGCGGCGCTCTCGCTGACGGTGACGGACGTCGAGTGCGTGTACGAATACGTATTCTACAAAGACGACACCGTATCGGGGAACTTCGTCGTCGCCGATTACGATGCCACCTGGAATTCCGGTCATCGCGGGATCGACTTCACCGTACTTAACTCATTCTATCTACTGTATATATATATATTTCGTGTGCATTTCTGCGTGATTGTGTGTTTATTATAATGTTATATTATTTAAATAAATGAAAAAACAAATCCGTAAAATGTTTTGCGATAAAATTATACAGTGTATTAGTAAGAAAGACGCATCCTAAGTCCTAACGTAAACGTATTCGGTTTATGCTTTTGGGAGAAAAAAAAATAAAAATCAACGTTTTGTAGTAGCACCCATTCATGGAACGTTGAGCTTTGATAGGGGTTGACGTCACATGATCCAATGGTAGGTAGGAGGTTTTAGTCACGAAGCACTCCACCAACTAAGAAGGCAGCCAGTGTTGTTTATTTGAATATCTAGAGAAGAGGAATCAATGTGTTTATTTGTATTTTTTATTGCTTTCATTGTTAATTTGAGATTGTGGTGTGAAGAGATTAGAGCATTTGAAAATTATGAATCTTGAATATATAAGCTTTGATAGGTTCATAGCATATCATTTATTCATCTGTATGTGCTACTCTTATTGGATTTTTCCTGATGATTTGTTGTCACTATTTGGATTTTTAAGAGAGAAACAACATCATAAGTTGAAAATTGGCGAGGATTATTCCATTGAGAACTGTAGCTGTAGCAAGTTTCTATATTGAATGATTTCAACTTATTTGATTGATTTAAGTTGTAAATTAGGCCACATTTTTGTTTCTCTAATACTGTGATTTTGTGTGTGAAGAAGCTTAAACTAGTCAACATTATTGACGTTGATGCAGGTGACATCTCCGGAAGGCAATGCAGTGCACTCATTGAAGGGAACATTCGGAGACAAATTTGAGTTCAAGGTGCCAACAATTGGAATGCACAAATTCTGTTTCCACAATCCACATTCTTCTGTTCCAGAATCAGTCTCCTTCAACATTCACATCGGCCACATTCCCAAACAACATGACCTTGCAAAGGATGGTTCGTCTCCTCCATCCATCTTAACGTTATATTCTACCATACTTACTCTCAAAACTTAATAATCTATATCATTTTATTAATTTACAGAGCATTTCGACCCTATTAATGCCAAGATTGCTGAACTGAGGGAAGCACTGGCCACTGTCACCCTACATCAGAGTTATATGAGAGCACGCGACAATGGCCATCGCCGTAGTAGGTCCTTTTTCACCTTTTAGTTTTGGTAAAAAACTACTCTTGTGTAAATCAATGTGATAATCATTGCATATATGCTGGGTAATGTTTGGTGCAGCGAATGAGAGCACAAGAAACCGGGTGATATGCTACACAGTCGGGGAGTACCTCTTGCTGGTTCTTACCAGCGGCATACAGGCTCTCTACGTTCGACGATTGTTCAATAACTCCTTCAAATTCGACCGTGTTTGAGCTCAGCTCACCTCCCGAGCTACTTACTACTAAACCAAGGAACAACACTTTTATTTTTCTTACATAACCAAATTATACTAGTTTTGTTTGTTCCCAGCAATCACAGTGCAAATCTTCATTCTAAATGTCCAAAACTATATACACTATAACTATGTACCAACTTTATTTTTTCTGAGTCCTCTCGAACACGAGAGATCATTTCCTTTTTAGCTAAGGGTCATATTTTCAGAAAAACAACTCTAATACTGCTAGGGGTGTGCAAAACTGAGCCAAAACTAAAAAATCAAACCAAACTGAGTTATTTGGTTTGGTTGGTTTGGTCATTTTTTCTTTAATTTTGGTTTGATTTTGAATATTAAAATCAAAATATAGTTTGGTTCGGTTTCGACTTAAGTAAAAAATATTTTGGTTAAAACCGAACCAACCAAAATATATATATATATACTATATTTATAATTTATGATTTATAATTTTGATATTAATTATACATAAATTGATAAATTTAAAAGGTATTATATATCTTAATAATATTAGTAATTCTAATATTTACTTTCAATTTTCTAGTTTTAGAATTTTTAAAATATGTACTTATTTAATATATCATTTGTTATCTATTGAGTGCATGTTATTTTCTTTATGTATAATGTTTCGGAAAAATAAAAGGATTAATTGTTAAATAAATCACCACATTTACTCTTTTTTGCAAATTAGACACCACGTTTAAATCTAGTCAATTACAAAATCACGTTTTAATTTGTTTGGGATTAAACATCTTCAATTTTTTCGGCGAGTTAAGTATGACGTATTTGGTCTAAAAACCACATTGGCAACCATATCAACACACACATGTAACAAACAACGTCGATTTTATTAGTTTTTTCAATATATTTTCTATTTTAGAAATAAATAATTATATAAAAATGATTTTTTTTTCAATAAAAAAAGAAGAGAAAGTACCAAAAACGGCGTCATTTGTTACACGTGTGTGTTGATGTGGCTGTCAACGTGATTTTCAGGCCAAATGCGTCATATTTAACTCACCGGAAAAATTGGGAATGTTTAATCACATACAAATTAAAACGTGGTGTTGTAATTGGCTAGATTTAAATGTGGTGTCTAATTTACAAAATGGTGAAAACGTGGTGATTTGTATAGGAAAGAAAGAAACGAAACCGAGAAGCTGGTAAGGATTTGGTGAAAAGGTGAGCGAGCTGAAAATATGAAGAAATATAGACCGGGAAAAAGAAGCTATTGCAATAATATTCATGAGCAAAATGATAATCTAAATCTAAATGTTTTGTACGCTCCTGAAAGACTTGATTTTTTGGTAATATGGACAACAACTTAATTGTCTCAGTGAAGTGATAAAGGCAAATGAGGAGAAATATGGAAGTCCTTCAACAAATACAAAATCCATAAGAGCTTTAATACGG